>CM062816.1:1498739881-1501680572 GCA_031772625.1 Pinus tabuliformis | reverse complement strand
AATTTAGGCTGAATTTGTGAGGACAGAATCATTAACTTAGGAGATTGTAGGTAAATTGAGTGAACGAATTCGAGAAAACGGGAAGAACAGGGGCGAACAAATGGAATTCGGCAAATCGCTGGTTTAACTAGCACTGAGGGTGGTTGAGCTGGTTGAACGTGAGTACTGACGTCGAATCTGCAGGTGGCGGCATCCCAATTGTTTAAATTTGAATTCTGGAGGTAATATGGCATGAACAGCAAACACGGAGCTCTTCAAACTTTCCAATGAAAATGACCGAAAATGATCACTTTGCACGTTTTTTATTAAAAATTTGACACGTTTGCGCTTTTGGCGCTTTTCCACGATGACGTCAGCATGACATCATCGTTGGGCCCTAGGTACGGCAGAGTGACATGGACACTGACTCGGACGAAGATGTGGCGGACACGGTGGCAAAGCGTGGACGCAGGCGGATGAAGTGGCAAGTGATGTGGGGCAATGGCGGGGATGTGGTGGTGACGTCATAGTTGACATGATTGCTGACGTCAGGGAATGGAGGGTGGTATCCGGTTTCCCCACACCACCTTTGAGCCCAAGCGGTATTAGCGGAGGGCCTCCGAACACTCTGGGCAGTCGACACGTGGCAGGGGTATGGCAGGGAAACCACCCATCTCCCGGACGTTAACCTCCGGCGTGTTGGGGGCTGAAAACACCTGCCCACCATTGGATCTGGAGGGCTAAGGAATGGACGGCTGGCGGGGCAATTTGGGTAGCATGTAGCTTTGGAGCAGGGTCCCTCCCGTGTATAAAATAATATCGCACCATGGCGGGTCCAAACTTTGGTTTATGTGGGTTTTGCGGGTTGGGTTAGGGTGGGGCAATATAATTTAATGTTTAATTTAAAACATTTAAGCATTAAGCATTAAAATTGGGAATTTTGACTGCGGAGGGGTTGAATTGTAAGGTTTAGATGGGTGGGGGTTTAGATATAGGTTATTAACCTAACCAGAGGTTAGATTAATTGGACCAGGGTTAGGACGCGGAAGGGTTCATAATAGCCACATATGAACTAATATCTCGCAAAACTATGTTACATAGCTATAATGCTAAAGGGTGGAATAGTTAATATGTCTTTTTGGAATTTTATATAATTTTTGGTAGAAAATAGGGGAGGGGAAGTAGATAGGGAGCTATATAATAGAGTTAGGAGTTAATATGGGTTTGTGAGGTGAAGTGCAAGGGGAGGTTAAGCTTGTGAATTGAAAACTTAGATGCAAGAAATGAATGGAATTTGAAATGAGGGTTTTACACAAGAAATGTGGCTTCTTTTTATTGAATAAGGTCAAAACTTGACTTGATTTTTCTCAGGGAGGAAGTGCAAGTAGGACTGGTTAGGCATATCTTCAAGTCCTCAGGGGATATTAGTACAAAAATTTTCAGGGGAGTGAGGGGAGTTAGACATGCTTTGGTAGTTCTGCTATTTAGACCATTGCTTTGACCCTTCTCTTGTTGATGAGATAAGATATGATTTTCAATACATCAGGTGATCAGACCTTGTTTCTGCAACCTCAAACTACCTACCCAGCCTAATACACCTAACATTTTTTCTTCCTTTTGAATGGGTGCACTTAGCCTTGCAAACCCTGATTATCCTCTTTTCTTTTGACTGCCCTCCTATCTAAATCTACCCTTATCTCTTCCAAGGGCCCAGATTAAGCAGTTGGGCTCCTTCATTTCTCTGTCTAGCTATTCATCTACCAAGCTTGAACTATTTGGATAGGTATTCATTCTCTAGTCTAGAACAAGCAATTTAAAACATGGCATGGTCCAGTTTGAACTGTTGGGCCATCCAACAAGCTAGCAGTGGCATTTTGGCTAGCCACTTTCCTGGTCTTTCTTTGGGGTTCATTTCAATTATTTTTTTCTAACCAATTCATTTTCTTGCCTTTTGATCATTCTTTTAAGGCATACCCTCTTTACATTTTTTAACTCTCTTTTCTTTTCACAAAATATGGAACCGTTGTAGCATGAAAGATGAACATATTTGGCACTTCCACTGTCAATCATGAAAAATGAAACCTATTGGTATAGGAAACTAACAGTGGCTCCACTTGGGGATGGCTTTTCCAGATGAAAAGCCAAGAACAGTAGGTCAGATCGCCTTATTTTTCCATTCTTGCTGCAGTCTGAATTTTCCTTCTGTTAGAGACCATTGATTTGAATCCTTGTAACTTGTATGAAGTACCCTTTGAGCTGATTTGCTGTGAAATTACAGATCTTTTTTTACTGGTTTCTCTGAGTATTCATCACCACCTTCATATTTCCCAAGTGTTTTCTCTTACTTTCCAATGATAGACTCAAAACATATATCAAAAATGGTGCAGTACCCTGATTTTCCTTAAAATTTGCTTCACTTGGTCCCTTATCTAACTGTTGTAAATGAAAATGCTGGAAATACAAATATTTATGTACAATATATAGCTGCATTGTGTTTCATCGGGGGTCAAAATAATGTTTGAGCATCTTCCCATTGACTGGGCCTTCCTCAGTATTAGAGCCATCCAAACTCTTCAGAAAATAGGTGTTATTACCTTGTACAGCATAAATGACATAAGGTCCCCTCCACAAGAAATCGAACTTGCCATGTTTTCCTTTGTCCTCTCTCCTAGAATCCCATCTCAGCACTTTGCTTCCTATGAAGAAGTCTTCAGCTTTGGTTCTTTTGTCAAACATTCTTTTGAGCTTCTCTTGCAGTACTTGGGTTCTATGATACACTTCCTCTCTTGTTTGTTGTAAGTGAATTGTCTGATTGATCCTTCTTTGAATATCATTAGGCTCAGCTTGTATTTCTTGTAGCAACTTGATTACAGGGATTCCTAAAGATGAAGGGAATCTTGCCTCCATTCCATAAACTAGTTCATATGGGCTTGTGCCAATGGATCTTTTGGTGGTCAATCTGTCTGCCCATAGTGCATTTACCAACTTCTTATGCCAATTCTTTTTGTTCTCCTCCAAGACCTTTTTGATGATGTTGATAACGCTTTTGTTGGAAGACTCAGCTAGGCCATTACCTTGAGGATAATAGGCTGTGGAATGGCCCAAGTTCATATGGTATTTATGGCAAAATTTGATCATTTTTTTGGATTTGAAAGCAGAAGCATCGTCTGTAATAATTTTATCTGGACAACCAAACCTGGACAAGATGTTGGTTTCTAAAAATTGCATAATAATGGAGTCATTGGCTTGCCTACAAGGGATGGCTTCTATCCATTTGGTAAAGTAGTCTGTAGCAGTCAAAATCCACCTATGCTGGCCAGAGGACGAAGCGTGGATTTCACCAATGAAGTCTAAACCCCATTGCTGGAATGGTCTCTCAGTTGAAATAGGCTTGAGTGGTAAAGGTAACAGCTTTCTCTTGCCTTCGAAAATTTGGCATTTGTGACAAGACATTACAAAACTTTTCACATCAGTAAACAAGGAGGGCCAATAAAATCCAGCCCTTAGGATCTTAGTTTTGGACAACCCTGGAGGAGCTTGCAGGTTTAACAATACAAAACATATATCAGCATACCAGGGAGATTGCAAAAAGGCTTGATTGATCTGTGGAGTCGCCATCTCCTCTTCCTTGTCCAGTTCATTGATGTCAAGGGCTTGGAAATTGGTTTTAGTCATTAGTTTGGCTAGCCCTTGTCCTTTTATCAGTTTTGTAGGCTTGATTTCAATGTCATATTCTAAGATATTGGCAATCCATTTGCCCCTTTTGCCTTCAATTCCTTCTTGGGTTAAAATGTCCTTAACCACTGCATTTGGGACATAGGCAATCACATGAGAGTATAAAATATAGATTCTGAAGTCTTTGATGGCCTTTACCAAGGCATAGGCTTGCTTTTCCATAATCTGATATTTTAAGGGAGCATCTGTTGGGTCCCTATAATACTAGTGATTACCCCATTACTATTGTAGTTATATCCCTTATTTATATTGTTGTGCCCCTATTACCCCCATATTGTTATTTCTGTGCCCCATAGAATCCCTCTATTGTTATTTTTGTGGCTTTATATTATTATTGTTAGGTCGGTTGGATTATATTGTGACTCCTTAGACTCCTATATATAGAAAGGAGGTTTTTTCATTTGTATCATCCAAGAATTGTTCATTTATGTAATGTAAAGGAGGTTGCCCCCTCGAAGAGGCTGAATTCTAAGGCGTGGATCTCTCTTTTCTATCTTTTTGTGAGCTGGTTTCATAACATTTGGTATCAGAGCTTTGGATTCTAGAGTTTCGCTGCTCCAAACAGGTCATCGTGGAATGTTTGCTATAACTTTTTTTCTGTGATGTTTCAGAAGTCGCAAGAAAAAACCCATTGAGAAGAAATCGTGCTGAACCTTGGGTCCGAATTTTAGAGCTTTTCGCATGATATTTGCGGAGATATGATCTGAGCAAGTTGGTCTTTTTGTAGACTCCTGAATTACATTCAAAACAGGTGACCTGGGGAAAATCGTCATCTAAGATATTGGCAATCCATTTGCCCCTTTTGCCTTCAATTCCTTCTTGGGTTAAAATATCCTTAACCACTGCATTTGGGACATAGGCAATCACATGAGAGTATAAAATATAGATTCTGAAGTCTTTGATGGCTTTACCAAGGCATAGGCTTGCTTTCCATAATCTGATATTTTAAGGGAACATCTGTTGGGTCCCTATAATACTAGTGATTACCCCATTACTATTGTAGTTATATCCCTTATTTATATTGTTGTGCCCCTATTACCCCCATATTGTTATTTCTGTGCCCCATACAATCCCTCTATTGTTATTTTTGTGGCTTTATATTATTATTGTTAGGTCGGCTGGATTATATTGTGACTCCTTAGACTCCTATATATAGAAAGGAGGTTTTTTCATTTGTATCATCCAAGAATTGTTCATTTATGTAATGTAAAGGAGGTTTCCCCCTCGAAGAGGCTGAATTCTAAGGCGTGGATCTCTCTTTTCTATCTTTTTGTGAGCCGGTTTCATAACATTTGGTATCAGAGCTTTGGATTCTAGGGTTTCGCTGCTCCAAACAGGTCATCGTTTAACTCTCGCTATAACTTTTTTTCTATGATGTTTCAGAAGTCGCAAAAAAAACTCATTTGAGACGAAATCGTGCTGAACCTTGGGTCCAAATTTCAGAGCTTTTTGCGCGATATTTGCGGGGATATGATCTGAGGAAGTTGGTCTTTTTGCAGACTCCTGAATTACATTCAAAACATGTGACCTGGGAAAAATCGTCATAACTTTCTCTCTGGGGATCGGATTGAAATTTCGTAAGAAGGTACAAAAAGAGGACGGACTGTAGTTTCTTGTGTGTGTGCTTCAGATTCAAAGGTTGAAACAATGACTCATGGCACGTCGTACAAGTTCACTCTGCTGAACCAGTCTAAAAGCAATTCACTGTGGGAGATTTCACATAACTCTTCCTTGAAGAATCCAATTTGGCTCAGACTTGTGGCATTTGAAAGAGAACATAGAAGGCTACTATAGGTAGCAATTTCAGAACTGTATGATCTGAAATTACAGAGATACATCAGATTCAATATCAGGCTTCTGTAAAGTGAAAAAAGGTGTGTAGTTTTTTTTTTTAATTTTTGTGTAAGCTTGGTTTAACGGAATTCAAAGGGCATAGTAAAGCATTATTATCGGTAACTGATGCCCCGAGGAAAGAAAATGCAAACACCTAGTAATGAACCTGAAAGCTCTAGCATGACTCATGAAGAAGAGGAAGAAATGCTACATGATATATCAAAATTACAAGAACAAGTGCAACAAATGTCACGCTCACAAAAGCTAACAAAAGCTAAGATAAGTGGTGTGGAATCTAAGATAAAGGGCATGGAAGCTAAGATGGATGATTTGGAGATAGATTTGAAGACAGACATGGAAGAATTGAAGAAGTTGCTACAAGAAAGGGTCACTAATGGTGAAAAGGTAGTAAAGGAAACTCATGATGAGAACAAAAGAAATGTTAATCATGATTCCATAGATGCTAATGTTGGATCGAAGAATCACCATATTCCAAAAATCGATATGAAGAATTTTGATGGCAAGGATCCTGCCACATGGATATTACAGATGGATCAATTCTTCGATCTCAATAATGTGTAAAACGCTCAAAAGGTACGTATGGCAACTGTATATTTAGAACCAAATCAGTTTGTATGGTATCAATGGCTTTGCTCTCGTAAACAATTTATTACTTGGGCAATTTTTACGGAAGAATTGATAGCACATTATGAAGATACAAAAAGCAACACTTTTTTTAGCCAATTGATAAGTCTCAAACAAAAGGGTTCAGTAATGGAGCACATTGAGGAGTTCCAAAAATTGAAAATAAGGGTAAAAGATATTCCAGAAGAGCATAGGATTGATGTGTTCATAGGGTCTTTAAAGGATAATATCCAACATGATGTTCGCCTTTGGGAACCTGATTCATTAGAGAAGGCATTCAGGTTAGCAAGAAAAATGGAAAGAAAAATTATGGCAACCAGGAAGCATACCACTCACAACTATAAAGACAGAAGTGTTGTTGCCCCTAGTCTTCCACAACCTATAAGGTTGACACCACAACAATTGGAAGAAAAAAGAGCAAAAGGGCTTTGTTACAGTTGTGATAGAAAATACACTAAAGGTCATAAGTGTGTTGAGAAGAAATTATTCTACATAGATTGTGAAGAGGAAGAAGAAAAGGAGCAAGAAAGGTCAAAAGAAGAAGATATACTCTAGGAACAAAGCCTAGATGAAGAACAAATAAATCTGACCATATCTTGTAATGCATTGGCGGGAATTACCACTCCTCAAACCATCAAGATAGAAGGACAAATCAAGAAGAAAAAGGTAATAGTGTTGATTGATTCAGGAAGCACCCACAATTTTATTCATTGTAGGGTAGCAAAAGAATTGAATTTCTTCCTATATCCAGCACCAGAGTGTCAAGTGATGATTGCAAATGGAGGAACAATAAATTGCTCTGGAAAGTGCCATAATATCAAGCTATCCATGGGAGAATATGTATTGACTAGACCAATGCTTTCCATTCCAATGGGAGGTGCTGATGTTGTACTAGGAGTCCAATGGCTACAATCCTTGGGTACAATAGCTTTTAATTTTCAAGAACTTTTCATCAAATTTTCTACGGAAGGAAAGGAAGTTGAATTAAGGGGTATTGCAGGGAAACCAGGAAAGATAATTAGCTCTAATAGCATGACAAAGCTTCTAAAAAAGGAGCAAAGAGGTGTAATTGCACAATTATGTTCGCTAGATGTTTCCACATTGGAATCATCTATTTCTCCAGATCTCCAAAAAGTCCTGGACAATCATTCCAAGGTATTTGAGACTCCAAAAGGTCTCCCACCTATGCGTGATCATGATCATGCTATTCATCTGATTCCAGGAAGTGTTCCTCCAAACATCAGGCCTTACAGATATCCCTATGTCCAAAAAAGTGAAATTGAACGTATGGTTGCAGAAATGCTAGAGGCTGGTATAATTCAACCGAGTCAAAGTTCTTTCTCAGCTCCAGTAGTATTGGTGCACAATAAGGATGGATCATGGCGCATGTGTCCGGATTATAGGGAGCTCAACAAGCTCACTATTAAAGATAAGTTCCCCATTCCTGTTATTGATGAATTACTAGATGAATTGCATGGATCAATTTACTTCACCAAGTTGGATCTTCGTTCGGGATATCATCAAATCAGAATGAAGATTGAAGACATTCTGAAAACGGCATTTAGAACTCATGAGGGTCATTATGAATTTTTGGTCATGCCTTTTGGCCTTACCAATGCACCTCAACATTTCAAGGTTTGATGAATTCAATTTTCAAACCATTCCTTAGAAAATTTGTGTTAGTATTTTTTGATGATATACTAATCTACAGCAAGTCTTGGAAGGATCATGTTGAACATGTTGACAGGGTGCTACAACTATTGGAGGAGAAACAATTATATGCAAAAAGATCCAAATGTTTCTTTGGAGTCCAGGAGGTGGAATATTTGGGTCATATTGTATCTCATGAAGGAGTTAAGGTAGACCCTAGCAAAATTAAAGCCATTAAGGAATGGAAAATCCCCACATCCATAAAGCATCTGCGAGGATTTCTTGGGTTGACAGGGTATTATCGCAAGTTTGTTAAGAATTATGGGAGAATAGCAGCACCTCTAACAACATTATTGAAGAAAGATTCATTTTTATGGACTCCGGAAGCAACAAAGGCCTTTGAACATCTTAAAGAGGCAATGTGCCAAGCACCGGTCTTAGCTACACCGGACTTCACAAAAACCTTTATTGTGGAATGTGATGCTTCAGGAAATGGAATTGGTGCTGTTCTAATGCAAGATGAAAGACCCATTGCTTTTGAAAGTCGTCCAATCAAGGGAAAGTTTTTAAGCAAAGCTATTTATGAGAAGGAAATGTTGGAAATACTCCATGCACTTAAGAAATGGTGACCCTACCTAATGGGAAGACACTTCAAGGTAAAAACGGATCATGATAGCCTTAAATACTTTTTAGAACAAAGATTATCCTCTGAAGAGCAACAAAAGTGGGTCACAAAGATGTTGGGTTATGACTTTGAAATCATCTACAAAAAAGGGAAGCAAAATGTGGGGGTAGATGCACTCTCAAGAAAGGATGAGGATGTGGAAGCATTGTTGTGTGCCATTTCTATTATCCAACCAGATTGGATAAACGAAGCAAGGGAGGAATGGAAAAATGATGAAGAAGTGTGGGCACTTATTCGAAATCTACAACAAGATTCCAGTACTTCTGATACATTTAGCTGGTAAAATGATTTGTTATGGTACAAAGATCGCTTATACCTCTGTAAGAATTCCCAGCTAAAACAAAAGATTCTTATGGAATTGCACACTTCTCCCTTAGGAGGGCACTCAGGATTTTTAAAAACTTACCACAGGGTTAAGAAGGAATTTTTTTGGGATGGCCTTAAATCAGATATTCAAAAGTTTGTGGCGGAATGTTTGGTTTGCCAGCAAAATAAAGTCGAAACAATTAAGACACCAGGTCTATTACAACCTTTATCCATTCCAAGCCAACGTTGGGAGGAGGTTTCAATGGATTTTATCACAGGTTTACCCAAGTCTGAGGGAAAGAGTGTCATCATGGTGGTAGTTGACAGACTTACCAAGTATGCACACTTTTGTGCATTATCACATCCATTTAAAGCCAATATAGTTTCTACTGCATTTATGGAAACAGTTCAAAAGCTACATGGAAACCCAAAGATTATTGTAAGTGACAGAGATCCCATTTTCACTGGAAATTTTTGGACATAATTATTTTATTGTCATGGTACTCAGTTAGCTCATAGCTCATCTTATCATCCTCAATCTGATGGACAAACTAAGATAGTAAACAAATGTTTGGAAGGATATCTTCATTGCTTTGTATCTGATAAACAGACACAATGGGTCAAATGGTTGCCTCTCGCTGAATGGTGGTATAACACTTCCTTCCATACAACAACAAAAATGACCCCATTTATGGCACTTTATGGGTATCAACCACCATCCATCACATCATATTTAAGAGAAAATTCTAAGGTTCAGGCAGTGGAACATCACATCGAACATCAACAACAAGTCCTCCAACTCTTAAAGGATAACCTCGTGTTGGCACAAAATAGAATGAAACAACAGGCAGATCAACATCGCAGTGAAAGAAGTTTTGATGTAGGTGATTGGGTATTCCTACGGCTACAACCATATAAGCAAATGTCCCTAAAGCAAGCTAAGAAGGATAATAAATTATCACCAAAGTATTATGGTCCGTACAAGGTGTTGCAAAAGATTGGTACTATGGCATACAAATTGGAGCTTCCTGCAGCTTCTCGATTGCACCCATTTTTCCATGTTTCATGTTTAAAGAAGGTTATAGGTGACAAGCTCCCAATTAAAACAATATTTCCAGAACTTTATGAGGAAGGAAAAATTATATTGGAACCGGAAGCAGTCACAGAAACAAGAACTCGACAGCTACGAAATCGATCAGTTTCAAAGTATCTTATCAAGTGGAAGAACTTATCCGCGGAAGATTCCACATGGGAGGATGAGAACTTTATGCAGAAGTATCCAGAACTACTCAAGCGTTGAGGACAACACTTTTTTGAAGGAGAGGGGCATGTTGGGTCCCTATAATACTAGTGATTACCCCATTACTATTGTAGTTATATCCCTTATTTATATTGTTGCGCCCGTATTACCCCCATATTGTTATTTCTATGCCCCATAGAATCCCTCTATTGTTATTTTTGTGGCTTTATATTATTATTGTTAGGTCGGCTGGATTGTATTGTAACTCCTTAGACTCCTATATATAGAAATGAGGTTTGGTCATTTGTATCATCCAAGAATTGTTCATTTATGTAATGTAAAGGAGGTTGCCCCCTCGAAGAGGCTGAATTCTAAGGCGTGGATCTCTCTTTTCTATCTTTTTGTGAGCTGGTTTCATAACAGCATCCTAAGGGCTTTGCTAAAAAATGCAACGGGCTTTTCACACCCTTGGTCATCTTTTTGTAATAGGACAGCATCCATTGTATGCTCAGATGCGAAAGAAAAAATGATGAAATCCCTATCAAACCTAGGACTTGTGAGGACCGGTGTGTTTGTCAAAGCTCTTTTGATATCCTCAAGGGCTTGTTTAGCTTCCATGGTCCATTTGACCTTAGAATCCTTCTTCAACATATTGTTTAACAGTCTTATGAGTTGAGCCAAATTAGGAATGAATCTTCTCAATCCCCTTCATTTGCTGTATGATCAGATCTGAATCCCCTAGAATGAAACTTTTGGTTGCACCTAGATTTTTGATGAGTTTAAGACCTAACAAAGGGCTTCGTACTCGGCCATATTTTTGTGCTTCGAAAGCTTAACCTATATGCATGGCCATTCAGCCTGGTCATTCTGCATGTTGTGAATCCAGACCCTTCCCCTGCTCCCAACATTTTTACAAGAGCCATCAAACTCTAAATACCATAAGGTCCATGGTCAAGGTTTGCATTGAGATTTTTAGAAAGTTGGGACCATGGGCAGATTGGTTTTCTTGCAAGTCATTTGATTGTCATTCAACTTTGTTGTATCAATTATATCAATAGTTTTTTTTATCTTGAGAAGCAAATTGTTCATTCAAACCCTCTGTCTGTGCTGCTACTAGTAGTTTGGCATTAGCTTTGGTACACATGTCAGCATTATACAAAATGAATGAATCCATGTCGGAATGTATTGAATAGATGGGGAAGTTTTGGGGCTTTTCTTGACTACTCATCACATATTTCATTAATGTTTCACGGTATAACCTCTTTGGCTGTCCAAAGACTGAAATGGTGGCATAGGACATGTCTAGTTGCAAAGATCCTTGGAGTTTGGCCCCCCAAGATCTGGATAAAAGCATACCGTGCTTGGGCCACATCCATCAAAATTGTTTTGGTTGGGCATTGGACCAGGGAAACACAAAAATCTTTAATTAGGCCTAGACACCTAACTTGGCTTGAATCAAATGAGAACAGATCTTTATATGGTCTTGTGATATCTAGGTCTAGTTTTTCCATTACAGATTTGGGCATTAAGTTGTGTGAGGCCCCAGAATCAAACATTGCATTGTGTAACACCTTGTTATGAATGTTTAAACTGACATAGAAGGGTGGAACCCCTCCATTTGTTGTCTTTCCGTTAACCTTAGGACCAAACAGTAATTCAGGTTGATCATCTAGAACATTCACAACATCCCTATTGTCTGATATTTGGAGTGACCTACTAATTTGTTGTCTATACACTTCATGCTTGGCCAGTTCAGAAAGAGGAACAACTATCTTCAACTTACTTATTTCTGTTTCCAAGTTGAAGGGTTTTTCCATCTGAGTCTTAGCATTATGGGCAGCAGATTTTACCTTTTCAGCTGAATTTTTAGTAACCTTTTCTTGATCATGGGTATGATTTTGAATTGAATGAGTCTTAAATTTATTTTCAGGAATGCTGTTTGAACTTGATTTTGAGGGGAGGGATGAGGATGGCTAGTTTCCAGAGGGCTGTACATCTGATATATCCTCCATAGTGACTTCTCTTGGATGTGGGTCTGTTTTATCAGAGGATTCTGGAAGAACAACTTTATCTTTTGTCTTTTTTGGTTGTTTATTATCCTTTGGTTTGATAGGTTCAGGCACATCTATGGTTCTAATCCTTAGTTTATAATTTGTATGTACCTCATAAAATGCTACATCATAGCCTTCCCTAAAGTCAAATGACTCTCCTGATTTGGTTTGAAATTGATTGCAATTATGGGCCTCTTGATCTTCTTGTGTTAGAAAGACCTGATGTTCGCTGTCCAAACCCATTAAGTTGATGTGAGGGTCCTCGTTCGGTTCACTATATGTTGAGGCCTCAACATAATTTTCTTGAAAAGGAGGTCTAATGTTCTGGTCGGGATCAGCCCTTCCAACATTTGGATTTTGATTCTTTCTAAAATTTTGGTTTCTAGCAATACTTGGTTGACCTTCCCATGATGATTTTCTCTCTATGGTTTCCACCCTGTCCCCAAGTACGTCCATGGCTTTGATGATTGCATCTAGCTTTTGTTCAAATGCTGAAGGTTCTTCCTTAAAAGTGGTTCTTCTCTCATCTCTTGCCCTATTTCTTTTAGCAATAAGGTTTGCCTCTACACTAACAACTATGTTTTGCATGTCTGCTAAGGTTAGAGGGGCTATTTCCCTCAGTTGATATGCCATGTCAGAATCAAATCCATCAGGGAATTTGATTAAGGCTAAATCAGGTGGAGGTCTAAGGTTTTGAGGGATGGCATTGTAAGCATTGTTGAATCTTGCACAATAATCTAGGACAGTTTCTTGTGGGCCTCTTTTTATGCTGTCATACTCAGATAAGATATGCAATGGGTCTTTTTTCTTTTCCCATCTGTTTAGGAAGGATTGGTAAAGAGCACCCGGATCGGCTATGGAATTTGCAGCAAGTTCTCTGAACCAAGTTCTTACTTCACCTGTTAAACTTTGGACAAAAATTTTCATTCTCACATCATCATCGTCTATTTCATAATTTTCAAAGTAGTCTTGCATTTTCTTGGTATGATGTAAGGCAGTATATGTGTCGGTACCATCAAAATAAGTGATCTTACTTTGGTAGTCCTGAGGCATAGCCCCAGGATTCCCAGGTAGCTGTAAAGGGGCATAACTATTTGCCATATTTACAGGGATAAATGGGACAACGGGAAGGAAGGGAACAGCTGGAACAATAGGGACAACAACGGAAATTTGTGCAATGGATGGAGGTGTGAAGAATGTGTTTTGAGAGGTGGATGAGGAAGAAGGAGAAGAAGGGGTTATGTGAGGACGAACTGGTGGTTTAGCAGGGGTTGGACTATAAATTTTCTGAACTGCTTCAGGGCTAGAATCAGCAATATCTTCTTATTCCTCTTGTTTCCTAAGAATCTTTGGGATTAAATTAGGATTGTCAAAAACAGTTGGAGGATCTGGGTCAGGATTTGACCTGGTATACCTAGTTTTCTTCTTAGGAGCTAGCTTCCGAAGTTGTTTTTGGTATTTTCTGTGAATGTTTTTAGAATTAACAAGGAACTGCTCAAATTTTTGGAACAACTATCTAGAGTTTAAAACTAGCATGAATTTTGACTGAAGCAGCTTTTATTTACTCCCGTAAATGCAAAGCAAGAACAGTTTCAGAGGCTTTCTGGCTGACATTCTGGATTCATCTGTAGTTTTAAAGAATAGACAACAATTGAAAAATTTGTTCTGGTCCCCAACGGAGTCGCCAATTATGTTAACACTCAGGTTGTTCCTTTTGAATCCAAAGGGAATATGGCCGAGGTAACCACTAACCAATCTTTTAGCCACAGGTCCTAGCCTACCTGCAAACAGAGAGGGCTCTCTCTTTCTGATTTAGCTTTGTTTTGGTGTAATTTTAGGCTAGTTATGATGCGCAGGATTTTGTTTTGAATTTGTTGGGATGATGATTTCAGTCATAACTAGTACGTTGTTTCAGAATAATCTTGGCCATTAGGCATGGAGTCGATGATGGTGTACTGCTAGAAATGTTTCTTGAAAAAAAAAAGGTTATGCTACAGAGCCAGACAGGCATCCATGGAACAATTCTTCAAATCTATAATATGATGGCATGAAATCAGGGAATGAAAGGTAGCTAAGGATCTTTCACTATGCTGATAGAGGGAAAAAGTGGGAACATTATCTAGTAGCATTTAAGAATTCCTGAATAACATTCATAATGATAGAATGAATACAAACATGAGCAGTTAAGAATTCATGTTTATGATTAATTCTGAAGAAAACACAATTAACAACAAAGATTGAGCAGAGGGTGCATTCAAACAAGTCCTCAGCTATTCTTCTTCTCTTTTGCTAAGTTAATGAAACATATATTTGAATTAAGAAAACACAGAAAGACAAAACATGGTTTAGAATAACTTATTGCTCCATCAAACAACACAGGAATTCTGTAGCAGAACGTAGATCATCATTTTGACATCAAACAGTGCAGAGATCATGAACTTTCCCAGCCATTTGTATTAGATAGTCTGAAGATTTACAAGGCAGTGTCTTAGAGAGAAAATCACCAACCCCAAATACGTTTTGTGGGGAGGTATATATACAAAAATAAGATACAAAATATCTAGCTGATGACTTAATAGCTCATAACTTCTATGCCAACTCTTGAGGAATTATAGATGAAAGAGTAAATGTTGCAGTAAATATTTAATGCATTAGTTTTCCATTCTGTAAGAGAGTTTTGACTTTTGTGACCAAATGAGTCGGTTGGGGCTACGCTGTATAAAATCTGCGTTTTTTCCTTTTTGGGATTGCTGTCCTAGTATTCTGCTAAGTGACTGTTCTCACCCGCTCCGCTTGTTGCCTCCATGCTGTATTCAATTCCATTGACCTGAGGTTGACCAAAAAGTGACAGAACTGAGATCATTTTGGCAAAATTTACAGCATTGCTTGCCACCAGTCTTCTTTAGGCAGTTGGTGTCTTCGTATTTTTATTAAAGTCTCATCTGCCTCTGTGTATCTGTAAAAATTGGGTGGGACCTCAAACAAGTGATTAATTTCATGTTCAATGTAAAATAAATTTTCCAGCTTATCATAGAGGCTCTGCCCTGATGGAGGTCTTGTTTCTTCTGAGGTACTTGTGGATGCTGTGATCTGATTGGAAATGAAATTACTCATCCTGGTGGCATACTGCTCACAGATCAGCAGTCTTCGAGCGTTGTTCAATAGGCTGGGAAATCCTTTGCCTTGCAATGCTCCCATCCTCAGCTTGTAATCATCTACCTCTGCCTGCATTTCCTGACACTTTCTCTCCAAACTTTGCACAAAATTTCTAAGGGTCAGCACCCTTTTTGCTGTTAAAATAGTTTTTGTTCCATTACTGATGTCTAAGGCTGCCAACTCCTCTTTGGTGTGAGTGTTGAGGAAGTGTATAATTTTGCTAGCCTGCTCAGGCATATTTCCTAGTGCTGCTCTAGCTTTTCGACTTTCAATTTGGGCTTGGCCTATTAATTCAATCTGCTGATGCACAGTTCAGATTGATTTCCACTGTCTAGTGATAGAGTGGTCAATCCTGGTCCACAAAATCTTCTTTATTTTAGCCAGAGTCTTTTCTAAATTCAGCTCCTTCTCCAAGGCCCTTATTATGTCCTTCAGGGCCTTAATTTCCCTCGTCTGTTCAGCCACTGTCACCTTGGATTTATCATATTTTGCTTCTAGATCAGCCAATTTTTCTTTGGCCTATTTTATCTCTGTTGCTTGAAGCTCTAGCTCCTTGACAGCTTTTGTCAATTCATCCATGCTTATGCTAGACTCAGGAGCTGTTGTTGTTGCCGCTGCAACATCTGTAGTTGTTGTAGTTGCTATAGTAATAGGAGGGGTCACTGCTGCTTGTGTAGCTGCAGCAGTAGTTGGAGCAGTTTGAGGTGGCTAGGAGGTCGACTCTCCCTGCTTGTCTTGCAGTGCTCTCTCCAATTCTCCCTCCATTTGAACTATTCTCTGGTTCATTTGCATTAGCAGGTCCAATGTATCCTCAGCTTCTTTCTCTTTCACCAGCTCTCCTGTTTGTGGGTGCATAGTCGAGGAGAGCCTCATTTGCTTTTTCAGAGCAGCAATATCATCCTCATTTTTCTTCATTAGGGCCTTGATAGCTTTGGGATTCTTAGGATCATGCCCCAGGTCCACAATAATGTCCTCCAATGTTTTAATTCTGTTGTCTTTGGCTGTGGAGGACATTCTTTCTAAATCAAGCTGAGTATTTGTGTTCCTCAGAGATTCCTTTAACTCATGGGCCAGTGTGGCCTTGTCTACAAGTGTGGCATAGACCATTTCCCCTGTTTGCTTATGTAACTCTATTTGATCCATGGGGTGAATGTCCTTTGCCAGAACCTCTAACTTTGTCCTGACATAGTCTGCAGCGGACTGAGGCTGCTGAACCTTGGGTTTAAAGTGGCTGAGAATCATTTTTTCTTCTTTGATATCATATGCTGCCATCAACCTTTCCTGCTTGGCAGGCGTTTCCTTAAGAAATTGGTCGTACAACTGTACTCTCAACAGTTCATTTCGAGCCTTAATTTCTTTAAAGGTGGCCTTGATGCTAGCTGGCCTCTTGCTTTTGTGTGTGGAGGAAGACACCTCCATGCCATGATGTCTATCTTGCTGTGATTGGAAAGAGCTTGTAGCTTTTTGTTGACTCTCTTCTCTATCTCTCCTTGGACTTCCAAGGATTTCTTCACCAACTTCCTCCTCAATTGGAGAATCAACCTTTTGCCTCTTGGCCTCAGGCTGCTGTGTAGACCCACTAGCATGTGTGGAGTCTTCTCGGTCTCATTTTCTGCCTCTGTCCTCATGGGCAAGAGTCTATAAGGCAGGCACTTGTGGTGCTTATGCTTGCTGTAGAGGAGCCTGTACTTGAGGTTGCTCCATTGAAGTGGCAGGCTGCTCTGTAACCACTTTTTTCTCTGCATCCATTATTTCCTTCCCTTTTGTTGTCCCTGTTGCTGATGTAGATGGTCCCTAGGCGGCTTGTGTGGCTGCAGCAGCAGATGTGCCTTCTCCAATTTGATGTGGCAACTTGAATGTTACCTGCTGCAAAGAATCCAAGTCAAGAGTTTTTTCTAAATCCTTGACATTTTTCTCCATTATTTCCTCTTGAGTCAATTCCCCAACTAATATGCCTTGCAGCCACTCATCTTGGTTGGCATATTGTTCAATTTGTAATTTTGTGGATATTTACAATGGTCATAAGATAGCAGCCTGTATTTAACTCTTTTGGCACTAATAAAACCCTCCAGGTCATAAGGGACCCACCAGAAGCTCCTCCTTAACTTATATTTGTCCCTCAAAATTTGATCAACATCTTGCCAACCTTCTTTCTTGTTCATAATGAAGGGGCCTAGATGGTCTTTTAATTTCAGGTGAGCTTTCTTTTTGGCACTATGAAAATGGGTAAGATCAGAACTAATGAGTTGCCTATAGTATTCCAAGGCAAACAATCTCATTGGTACATACCTTGGAAGCCTGTAAGGACAAAGCTCACAGCCATAGATTCTAATGACAGTGTGATTTTGATATAGGTACGAATCACCTATTTTGTAACTCTTGGACAGCTGTAAGGTCTTCTGTATGTCAAATGACAATCTAGGAGGAGGGGATCTCATTAGGAGGCAAGAGACTGGGTATACAAATTGGTCAATGAACTCACAGTAGGAAAATGGAGAGTTTTGAACCTCATGGGAAACTGATGACCAAAAGATGACATACCTCTTTTCACCCCTAGAATCCAATTTCTTGATGGGGCATTGGAAGCATTCAGACTAGTAATACATGAACAAATGGTAGATATATGATGAATATTTGAATACTCCCTCCCTATCCACTTTCAATAGCTGATCATGTATTTTATTGGCTATGAACTTGTCATAGTTATACTTGTAAGCAGGGGGTTGTCCTAGACTATATGCAGATAATAACACCAACATTGTTTCATCAATGTGCTCACTTGTTTTAAAACCCAGCACATAAGAGATCATATCAACTAGAAATTTTCCCACCTCATTGAAATGGACATATAGGAAAGGAGGTGGCCCTGTAGGCTGGCAATCTGCCCTCATGAATGTCTTGGTAATTTTTTCAATTTCAGAACTGGAGAGTTTGGAGCCTGCATCCAGCAAATAGTTCATGGAGAAGGGAAACAATAGCTGAGTCTGTTTGAAGTTGAGCATTTGGTTGATGGAGTTAGGAGTAATGTGAAAAAGTATGCTCCCAGATGGAGACTTAACAACTCTCTGAGTTGGATCATAGTTCTCGGCACATAAGCGGATGATCTCAGGAAAAATATTGATAGATGGAAGGAAGTAATAAGGCAAATTGGACTCCCATATACCATACATGTCACAGTTGTTTTGAAAACTGTTTCTCAACTGGCAGAAGGTCTGCAAGTGATTTCTGTCACCAACTAGATCTTGAATAAGGTAATCTCTATCTGCAAGAGGCATGGCTTCAAGCTCTTTGTTTGGTGGATTCATAGGAGTGACACTAAGAGCTGATGGAGTAGCCATTATAAAACTTTTCTGATGTTATCTTTGGAGTGAAGTTTTTGAGTAGAAACAGACTAAGGATAACTGCTTGTGAGGATTTGTAGAGGGGTGGCAGAATGAGTTCAGCTGAACCAAAAACCTTCAATTTTTGTAGCTGTGGTGAAAAGACAAACTTTGCAGCGTTTGGTTTATGCTTTGGTTTCCTTTTTAACAAATTCTCTGAATTTAGAGACTGTGAGGGCCAAATGCAGAGGGGAAAGGGGTTATCACAGCTCAATGCACTAAGGCTTTGTAGTGGAATGCGGAAAAAGGGAACAATGCCGAGCAGGTATGAAATTTTATCGAGAACTTGAGCTCGAAAATGGGTTTTGGCACGGTGAAATCGCGAATGGACCGGGGTTTGCTCGACTCCTCTTAAACAGGGGGTGTATTAGTGAATTTAGGCTAAATTTGTGAGGGATAGAATCATTAACTTAGGAGATTGTAGGTAATTGAGTGAACGAATTCGAGAACACGGGAAGAACAGGGGCGAACAAATGGAATTCGGCAAATACCTGGTTTAACTAGCATCGAGGGTGGTTGAGCTGGTTGAACGGCGAGTAATGACGTCGAATCTGCAGGTGGCGACATCCCAATTGTTTAAATTTGAATTCTGGAGGTAATATGGTGTGAACAACAAACATGGAGTTCTTCAAACTTTCCAATGAAAATGACCGAAAACGGTCACTTTGCGCGTTTTTTATTAAAAATTTGACACATTTGCGCTTTTGGCGCTTTTCCGCGATAACGTCAGCATGACGTCATTGGTGGACCTCGGGTATGGCAGGGTGACGTGGACACTGACTCGGACGAAGACGTGGTGGGACACGGTGGCAAAGCATGGACGCAGTCGGACGAAGTGGCAAGTGACGTGGGGCAGCGGCGGGGACACGGTGGTGACGTCATTGTTGACGTGATTGCTGACGTCAGGGAACGGAGGGTGGTATCCGGTTTCCCCGCACCACCTTTGAGCCCAAGCGGTATTGGGGGAGGGGCCTCCGAACACCCCGGGCGGTTGACACATTTCGGGGGTACGGCAGGGAAACCGCCCATCCCCCGGACGTTTACCTCCTGCGTGTTGGGGGTTGAAAACACCCGCCCACCGTTGGATCTAGAGGGCTGGGGAACGGATAGCTGGTGGGGCGATTTGAGTAGTGTGCAGCTTTGGAGCAGGTCCCTCCCGTGTATAAAATAATATCGCACCATGGTGGGTCCAAACTTTGGTTTATGTGGGTTTTGTGGGTTGGGTTAGGGTGGGGCAATATAATTTAATGTTTAATTTAAAACATTTAAGCATTAAGCATTAAACATTGGGAATTTTGATTGCGAAGGGGTTGAATTGTAAGGTTTAGATGGGTGGGGGTTTAGGTATAGGTTATTAACCTAACCAAAGGTTAGATTTATTCCGGGGTTAGGATGTGGAAGGTTTCATAATAGCCCTAAATGAAGTAATATCTCCCAAAACTATGTTACATAGATATAATGCTAAAGGGTGGAATAGTTAATATGTCTTTTTGGAATTTTATATAGTTTTTTGTAGAAAATAGGGGAGGGGAAGTAGCTAGGGAGCTATATAATAGAGTTAGGAGTTAATATGGGTTTGTGAGGTGAAGTGCAAGGCGAGGTTAAGCTTTTGAACTGAAAACTTAGATGCAAGAAATGAATGGAATTTGAAATGATGGTTTTACACAAGAAATGTGGCTTCTTTTTATTGAAGAAGGTCAAAACTTGACTTGATTTTTCTCAGGGAGGAAGTGCAAGTAGGACTGGTTAGGCATATCTTCAAGTCCTCAAGGGGATATTAGTAAGAAACTTTTCAGGGGGAGTGAGGGGAGTTAGACATGCTTTGATAGTTCTGCCATTTAGACCATTGCTTTGACCCTTCTCTTATTGATGAGATAAGATATGATTTTCAATACATCAGGTGATCAGACCTTGTTTCTGCAACCTCAAACTACCTACCCAGCCTAATACACCTAACATTTTTTCTTCCTTTTGAATGGGTGCACTTAGCCTTGCAAACCCTGTCTATCCTCTTTTCTTTTGACTGCCCTCCTATCTAAATCTACGCTTATCTCTTCCAAGGGCCCAGATTAAGCAGTTGGGCTCCTTCATTTCTCTGTCTAGCTATTCATCTGCCACGCTTGAACTGTTTGGACAGGTATTCATTCTCTAGTCTAGAACAAGCAATTTAAAACATGACATGGTCTAGTTTGAACTGTTGGGCCATCCAGCAAGCTCGCAGTGGCATTTTGGCTAGCCACTTTCCTGGTCTTTCTTTGGGGTTCATTTCAATTATTTTTTTCTGACCAATTCATTTTCTTGCCTTTTGATCATTATTTTAAGGCATACCCTCTTTACATTTTTTATCTCTCTTTTCTTTTCACAAAATATGGAACCGTTGTAGCATCAAAGATGAACATATTTGGCACTTCCACTGTCAATCATGAAAAATGAATCCTATTGGTATAGGAAACTAACAGAAGCTCTGGTTAAACTAGAGGAAGTATGTTGAGACAATTCTGTAGAGGTTTAATATGAAGGATAGTAAACCGGTGAAGGTTCCTATTCCTGTAGGTGTGAGGTTATCTGCTAAACAAAGTCCCAAGACACAAGAAGAGGAATAGGACATGTCCCGTGTTCCATATGCAAGTGAAGTCGGTAACCTGATGTATGCAATGGTCTATACTAGACCAGACATTGCACATGCAGTGGGATTATTGAGCAGGTTTATGTCAAAACCAGGAAAGGAGCATTGGACAACAGTGAAGCGGGTTTTCAGGTATTTGCATGGCACTAGTGACTATGGTCTATGCTACCAAGGAAGACGAAGATTGGATGGAGTGTTGGATATTCGTGGCTTTGTTGATGTAGACTGGGCTGGAGATCTAGATTAGAGAATATATACAAGTGGGTATGTACTTAACCTATTTGGAGGTGTAGTCTGTTGGATGATTAAAAAAAAATCTATAGTGGCACAATCAACTACAGAGGCAGAATACATGGTAGCCACTTATGCAAGCAAGGAGGCAGTTTGGTTGCAGAGATTGTGTTCAAGTATGGGGTTAGTACAGGAAGCTATAAGGATATACTGTGACAGCCAAAGTGTAACTTTCTTGGCAAAGAACCCTGCATATCATTCAAAGACAAAGCACATTGATGTTCAGTATCACTTTGTGAGGGATTTGATAGAAGACAAAAAGGTGTTGCTAGTAAAGTTGGACACTTTGAAGAATACTGCAAATGCATTCATGAAATCTGTGAGCTCTGAGTAGTTCTCTTGGTGTAGAGAGACAATGGGCATTTCAGAGCTGGGAAAATGACTAAGCTCTCTTGTGGCACCCTGTGGAAAGAAAAAAACTACTGGGAGAATGTTGGGTTGTGTTATATTCTTTCCACGTAGTTAACAAGGGGTTTGAAGGGCACCCATAACCCCACTTTATGGGGTCCGGGGTAGCACCTCAAAAAATTTTGGTTTTGGACCCTATGTTAGGTTGGGCAGACCCATCTATGGTTTTGTGCGTGATTTTTGCACATGTTTTTTGGACGCGATGGTTTTCATTCCATGGTATTGGATGCGATGGTTTTCAGTCCATGGTATTGGATGCGATGGTTTTCAGTCCATGGTATTAGATGCTTCAGCATGTATAAATATGTATTGTAACATTGAAACGAACATAATGAAAAATCAAGCTAGTAGTCCCATTTTGGGATCCAAAGGAAAATCTCTGTGTATATGTGTTTTATGTGTTATGATCTCGCAGTGTTTATTTCCTGTGTTTTAGAATTCATATGTAGGTAATCTCTGTACGGGGTTAAAACCTACAATGTAGGCATCGGCTATAGCCAACCAGGGTCTTCCCAGAATGGGAGGATACCCAGTGAGCTTTTCATTTGGCTGGAGAACTAAGAAATCAATAGGGTACTCCCAAGAATCAATGGAGACCATCACATCTTCTGCAATCCCCTCAGGGGTCACTGTGGAGCGGTCTGCTAGCTGCAACACTATCATGGTCTTCCTCAAGGACCCTTGGAGATTAATTTTGAGCATTGAGTCCTTTGTCATCACATTAATGGTAGCTTCCAGACCAATCAAGGTATGTGGGACCATTGTGCCATTGATGTGGACATCAACTACTAGGCTTCTAGGGTCTAGATATTTTGGACAGATTATTTTCCCCATCATCAGGTCAGACAGTTGTCCTATGACATTGATGGTTGGGGCATCTCTCTTGCGCCTTCCTAGATACCTAAAGCACTTCCCTTTGATCAACCTATTGTAGATAGGCACATCATTTATGGCTTGGAGAAGTGGTATATTCACACATAAACGTTTCAATTCTCCCAGGAGTTCTGTCTCTTCTGGGGTAGGATAGATTTTCATGGATAGTCTCTCAGGAATGGGCGGATTTGCTTTAGGTTCTCTTTCATCTTTATCTTCCTCAACCTCCCTGGGTGGAGGCTAGCTATATAGGAGAACTTTCCTGAATCGCAAGTTAATTTCTTGAATTTCCACAACATGAGTTGGGCATGATGGTTCCCCACTATACACTTGCTAAGCCTGTCTGTTGTTTGGGTTCAGATTTGGCTGGGCAAGCATTTGGAGTTTCCTTGGTGGAGCAGAAGGTAACGGTTGTGGTTGGGTAGGTGGTGGAGGTAGAAGAGTGGGAAAAGAGTTGTATTTGGGCCTCCACCCCTGATCAGATGCATTCCACTGAGTTTGCAGCTGAGCATAGGGTTGAAATGAATAAGTGGTTGGTTAGGCATGATATTGAGATGTGAAGGACCAAGGAGGAGGTGTGGACTGGGAAGGATGAGTAGGGGGGGCCCAAGAAGGTATGGAGGTGACTTGGTTGGGGTTGTAGTATGCCTAAGATGTCCTTTGCATCCCCTGCTAGTATGGTCTAGGTCTAGGTGGCCTCCTTTGGTTTATGTAATAGATCTGTTCAGTGACTCCTTCAGCCCCGTGGTATATAGCTTTAAGTCTGGGAAAGGAAGGGCATTTATCTGTAGCATGATCTTCTTCAGAGATTGAACAAACTTCAATATAATTTAATGGTCATTCATTCCTAGGATGCCTCCTGGTGCATCTAGGGACAAAAATGGCCAAAGACCTCTCTGCTTCCTCTTGTTTTCTTTTGATATGTAAGGTATCCATTTGCATGGAAAGAGTCTGTAGCATCTCACTCTTGAAGTCTTCCATCATGCTTCCAATTTCACCTTTAATCGATGAATTGGAAGAAGAGGTATTGGCTATGGGTTGACTCCCCCTACCTTTCTTTCTGGCTGCTCTAGAATGGTTTCTAAAAACAGTCTTTATGTCCTCATAGGATAGTTGGTAAAGTTATCCCCCGGCCAGTAGATGGAGGGTGTCTAAAAGGTCTTCCTAAATTCCCCTAAGCAGGACCAACTTTAGAGACTCAAGGTCAAGTGTACACCCGACCATTTTGTAATTGATCTGGAACCTCTCTTCATAGTGTTCCAGCGACCCATCACTTCCCATGGTTATTCAGAAGATTTCTTCTTTAGTATCGTTTGACCTACAATAGTCTCGATACTTGTTGTTAAAGGCCTGTTGCATCTGAGATATTGCTAGGTAATCCCATGAACCAGCGCAGTGCTACGTCCTTGAGAGTAGAAGGGAACAATTTCAACTTTTGCTCGTCTTCTGCATAGTCACAAGTTCAAAAGATGATAGCAAACTCAAACAAGAAGGTGTCATGATATTTTGTAGTCAAACCATGGAAGTGAGGTAGGGCTAAAGGACTTATGTTCTCCATTTTGGTGTCTCCATTGGTCTCCTAAATGGGGAAGGTGCCCTCTATTCTCTCTCCATTTCCCCTAGCAATTTAGTTTTCAGCCATTGGCCCCAGAGGAATGTGTTCTTCTTCTTCTTCTTCCCTTATAGGTTCTTAAAATATGTCTGGCTACTCACCTAATGGTTCTTCTTGATCGTAGCCACTAAAGAAGAGAGAAGGTTGGCTGTGTGGAGTAGTGGGGGTGTTGGGAAATTTTTTTCCTAAGTTATCTCTACTCCTATGAGGCATGAAAGGAAATATTTTTAGTTGGCTTTTTTGTTTCTTTTCCCCCACACAGAAAGTACCTACATAAACTAAAATTGTGATTGAAAAAAACAAATTGCAACTATCTAAAATGAACTTACTGAATGGAAATTTGCAGAATTGAAAAGGAAATCAAGGAAATGCAGAATTGAAAGAAAGGATATGACTAATCTACTTTTGCTGAAATAAACTATTAGCAGAATGTTGCAATAGGAAATATAAGAAAGAAATAATCACAGAATACTCTAACACTTCCCTAGCAATGACACCAAAAAGTGGTGAGCACTGGTATTGCAGCAAGAATTCTGCAACTCCTGGGCTGCCAACTTTACTTTTATCAACCCGGTAGTTGGTAACAGACTTGGAAGCGTCGGTACTATATGCCCAAGTACCAGTTCTCACTACAGGTTGTCACTTGGTCAGCCGGCATGAGATCACTAGGAGCTCAAGCCAACTTATATAGATTTCAGAAGAAGCTCTATGTATGATGAAAGGAAATAAATATTACTCTACAGATGTTATTCTAACTATAGAAAGGAGAAAGACTGGAATGTAAATCAAAACCTAGTAAACCCTAATTAACAAGCTAATTCTACTTTTGCAAAAAACACTATGAAAACCATGAAAGAAATGCCATTACCTATTAAAGGAAGTAAACAACATCTAATCATGTTATTTCTTAAATAAGCAAAAAACATATTTTTGGATTTTTATGTGTTTTTATGTGAATTTAACATGCATCTAATTTATTGTGTGTGAGTGTGGAAGTGAACAGGTGGCATTGGAGGGTGGTTTTTCAGCTTGGGAGGATGTAATATGGTGTGGATGGGTCTTAGGAGATCTTAAGTGGCCTTTTGGAGGATTTTCCAACACTCAGCCTTCAAAAGAAAGCCTACAGCAAAAACTATAGGAGGACACAGGAAAACTACAGGATGAAAACAATGAAACTACAGGAGGCCTACAGGAGGAGGTCGAGAGCAATTTTCACTGTTTTGAGGGCATGAGAGTGGGTGGAAAAGGTGGATGGAGGTTGGAATGAGGTGTTAGGGTACCTAAGGTCTACCATGAGTCACCAAGAGAGAGAAATATGATTGGGTTTTCTCAAGGAGAGAGGAAGAAGTTCTATGAAAAATGAACGAAACTAGGGTAGAATTGAGGTGAGCTTTGGGAGACCTATAGGGCATGGATTAGATGAAGGATATGATTGCTGGTAAGCTGGCCTATAGCTGGAATATATTTTCTGCATTGAAACTGACAATCAACCAAGAAAATCAAGCAAGAAATGAAACGGGTGCCTCCTAGGAAAAACAAAGTTTTGCATAAAGTTGGCCTAAACTATGATGTATAGAAGGAAATGTTGGGAAATGTTTTAAGGAAGGAAAACATGCAAGAGGACTATTGTAAATCAGGAATTGAACATGATAAAGAAGATCTAACGCAAAGAAAAATTGGACTGTCAACCTACTAAAGAGCTGGAAAATCTGTGTTTTTGGGGTAGCAAGAGAGTCTTTGCCTCAAATCATGGTCCCAGAGGGAGAAGGAGAGGCCAAGGCACTGTTTCTAGCATTTTGAATATTCTCTAATCACTACTTAACCTGCTACAGAAAGCGTAAATGGAAGAAAGCGACTAAATCATCCAAAGAAACCTATTCTTAACCATAACAAAAATACATCTAATAACAAATTAATCTATAAATTGAGGTAAAGCATACAAATACAAGTAAAGAGAAGCTTGGCTACTTAGATTGGGCCCTAACCCAAGAGCTTTAGCCCTCTGAGGTAACTCAGTTCTAGCTCAAAAAGGATTCCATCTTCATTATCAAAAAATAGCAAGATTACATAGCCTGTCATAAAATAGTAAGCTCGAAATTTGAGCAGAGTTTACACAAGAAAAAAAAATCCGACCCTAGTGAGGCCCTAGGCCTCTCTACTTATACATCTGAAGCTACCAATAGCTTCCTTAAAATCAGAGAGGCCTGGCTCCTAAAACTCGATATAACTATCAATCATCTTCCACTTGCTCGGCTGCCTTCTAGTGCATGATTCGACTGCTTGTACTCCGAGCTGAATGAAGGGGAATTCGAAGTGAGGAGTAATAGATGAGGGGGATTCCATCCTAAAAGTCCCATTCTCTGTCTATTGAGTTATTACTGCAATTTTACCATTGGATCCTTAACTTTGACCTCGAAGTCCATCAATAATTTGCATTAAATACATGTTAGACCACATGGCATAATAACTAACTCAACTCACCCTATAAGCATAAATATAATTAGAAATTCATACAATAAGCTAAGATAATGGTTGATTTGACTAGGTTAGGAGGTAAAATGAGCCCATATAATTACCCATTTATGAGGCTCATAAGCCATTATATTAATATTCTCTATATTATATATTCAAAATGTTATGAAACCAGCTCACAAAAAGATAGAAAAGATAGTTCAACGCCTTAGAATTCAGCCTCTTCGAGGGGGAAACCTCCTTTACATTACACAAATGAATGATTCTTTGATGATTCAAATGAAAAAACCTCCTTTCTATATATATGAGTCTAAGGAGTCACAATATAACCCAGCGGACCTAAAAAGGCACAAAAATAACAATAGAGGGATTCTATGGGGCACAGTAATAACAATATGGGGACAATAGGGGCACAACAATATTAATAAGGGATACAACTACAATAATAATGGGGTAATCACTAGTATTATAGGGACCTAACATGCTCCTCTCCTTCAAAAAAGTGTTGTCCTCAATGCTTGAGTAGTTTTGGATGCCTCTGTATAAAATTCTCATCCTCCCATGTGGAATCTTCAGCGGATAAGTTCTTCCACTTGATGAGATACTCTAAAATTGATTGATTTCATAGCTATCGAGTTCTTGTTTTTGTGACTGCTTCCGGTTCCAATATAATTTTTCCTTTCTCGTCATGTTTTGGAAATATTGTTTGAACTGGGATCTTGTCGCCTACAACCGTCTTTAAACATGAAACATGGAAAATTGGGTCACTCGAGAAGCTACAGGAAGCTCCAATTTGTATGCCATAGTACCAATCTTTTGCAACACCTTGTACGGACCTTAATACTTTGGTGATAATTTATTATCCTTCTTAGCTTGCTTGAGGGACATTTGTTTATATGGTCGTAGCCATAGGAATACCCAATGACCTACATCAAAACTTCTTTCGCTACGATGTTGATCTACCTGTTGTTTCATTCTATTTTGCACCAACACGAGGTTATCCTTTAAGAGTCGGAGGACTTGTTGTTGATGCTCGATGTGATGTTCCACTACTTGAGCCTTATAATTTTCTCCTAAATATGATGTGATGAATGGTGGTTGATATCCATAAAGTGCCATAAATGGGGTCATTTTTGTTGTTGTATGGAAGGAAGTGTTATACCACCATTCAGCCAAAGGCAACCATTTGACCCCTTGTGTCTATTTATCCGATACAAAGCAACGAAGATATCCTTCCAAACATTTGTTTACTATCTTAGTTTGCCCATCAGATTGAGGATGATAAGATCAGCTATGAGCTAACTGATTGCCAAGACAAGAAAATAATTCTGTCCAAAAATTTCCAATGAAAATGGGATCTCTATAACTTACAATAATCTTTGGGTTTCCATGTAGCTTTTGAATTGTTTCCATAAATGCAGTAGAAACTGTAAAGGCTTTAAATGGATGTGATAATGCACAAAAGTGTGCATACTTGGTAAGTCTGTCAACTACCACTATGATTACACTCTTTCCCTCAGACTTGGGTAAACCTATGATAAAATCCATTGAAACATCCTCTCAACATTGGTTTGGAATGGATAAAGGTTGTAATAGACCCGGGGTCTTAATTGTTTCAACTTTATTTTGTTGGCAAACCAAACATTTCACCACAAACTTTTGAATATCCGATTTAAGGCCTTCCCAAAAAATTCCTTCTTAACCATGTGGTAAGTTTTTAAAAATCCTGAGAGCCCTCCTAAGCGAGAAGTGTACAATTCCATAAGAATCTTTTGTTTGAGTTGGGAATTCTTACAGAGGTATAAGCGATCTTTGTACCATAAAGAATCATTTTTCCAACTAAATGTATCAGATGTACTGGAATCTTGTTGTAACTTTTGAATAAGTGCCCACACTTCTTCATCAGCCTTCCATTCCTCCCTTGCTTTGTTTATCCAATCTGGTTGGATAATAGAAATGGCACACAACAATGCTTCCACATCCTCATCCTTTCTCGAGAGTGCATCTGCCACCACATTTTTCTTCCCTTTTTTTGTAGATGATTTCGAAGTCATAACATAACATCTTTGTGACCCACTTTTTTTGCTCTTCAGAGGATAATCTTTGTTCTAAAAAGTATTTAAGGCTATCATGATCCGTTTTTACCATGAAGTGTCTTCCCATTAGGTAGGGTCGAAATTTCTTAAGTGCACGTAGTATTGCCAACATTTCCTTCTCATAAATAACTTTGTGTAAAAACTTTCCCTTGATTGGAAGACTTTCAAAACCAATGGGTCTTTCATCTTGCATTAAAACAACACCAATTCCATTTCCTGAAGCATCACATTCCACAATAAAGTTTTTTGTGAATTCCGGTGTAGCTAAGACCGGTGCTTGTCACATTGTCTCTTTAAGATGTTCGAAGGCCTTTGTTGCTTCTGGAGTCCATGAAAATGCATCTTTCTTCAATAATGTTGTTAGAGGTGTTGCTATTTTCCCATAATTCTTAACGACCTTGCGATAATACCTTGTCAACCTGAGAAATCCTCGCAGATGCTTTATGGATGTGGGGATTTTCCATTCCTTAATGGCTTTAATTTTGCTAGGGTCTACCTTAACTCCTTCATGAGATACAATATGACCCAGATATTCCTCCTTTTGTAGTCCAAAGAAACATTTGGATCTTTTTGCATATAATTGTTTCTCCTCCAATAGTTGTAGAACCCTGTCAACATGTTCAACATGATCCTTCCAAGACTTGTTGTAGATTAGTATATCGTCAAAAAATACTAACACAATTTTTCTAAGGAAGGGTTTGAAAATGGAATTCATCAAACCTTGAAATGTAGAAGGTGCATTGGTAAGGCCAAAAGGCATGACCAAAAATTCATAATGACCCTCATGAGTTCTAAATGTTGTTTTCAGAATGTCTTCAGTCTTCATTTTGATTTGATGATATCCTGAATGAAGATCCAACTTGGTGAACTAAATTGATCCATGCAATTCATCCAGTAATTCATCAATGACAGGAATGGGAAACTTATCTTTAATAGTGAGCTTGTTGAGCTCCTGATAATCCAGATGCATGCACCATGATTCATCCTTCTTTTGCACCAATACTACTGGAGCAGAGAAAGAACTTTGACTAGGTTGAATTATACCAGCCTCTAACATTTCTACAACCATATGTTCAATTTCACTCTTTTGGGCATAGGGATATCTGTACGGCCTGATGTTTGGAGGCACGCTACCTAGAATCAGATGAATAGCATGATCATGATCACGAATAGGTGGGAGACCTTTGGGAGTCTCAAATACCTTGGAATGATTGTCCAAGACTTTTTGGATATCTGGAGAAATAGATGATTTCGATGTGGAAACATCTAGCGAACATAATTGCGCAATTACACCTCTTTGTTCCCTTTTTTGAAGCTTTGTCATATTGTTAGAGCTGATTATCATTCCCAGTTTCCTTGCAATACCCCTTAATTCAATTTCCTTTCCCTCCACAGAAAATTTCATGAAAGGTACTTGAAAATTAAAAGCTATTGTACCCAAGGATTGTAGCCATTGGACTCCTAGTACAACATCAACACCTCCCATTGAATGGAAAGCATTGGGTTAGTCAATACATATTCTCCCATGGATAGTTTGATATTATGGCACCTTCCAGAGAAATTTATTGTTCCTACATTTGAAACCATCACTTGACACTCTGGTGCTAGATATAGGAAGCAATTCAATTCTTTTGCTACCTTACAATGAATAAAATTGTGTGGGTACTTCCTGAATCAATCAACATTATTACCTTTTTCTTCTTGACTTGTCCTTCTATCTTGATGGTTTGAGGAGTGGTAATTCCCACCAATGCATTACAAGATATGGTTGGATTCATTTCTTCTTTATCTAGGCTTTGTTCCTAGAGTATATCCTCTTCTTTTGACCTTTCTTGTTCCTTTTATTCTTTCTGTTCACAATCTATGTAGAATGATTTCTTCTCAGCGCACTTATGACCTTTAGTGTATTTTCTATCACAACTGTAACAAAGCCATTTTGCTCTTTTTTCTTCCAATTTTTGTGGTGTAAACCTTATAGGTTGTGGAAGACTAGGGGCAACAACACTTCCATCTTTATAGTTGTGAGTAGTATGCTTCTTGGTTGCCATAATTTTGCTTTCCATTTTTCTTGCTACCCTGAATGCCTTCTCTAATGAATCAAGTTCCCAAAGGCGAACATCATGTTGGATATTATCCTTTAAAGTCCCTATGAACACATCAATCCTATGCTCCTTTGGAATATTTTTTACCCTTATGTTCAATTTTTGGAACTCCTCAATGTGCTCCATTATTGAACCCTTTTGTTTGAGACTTATCAATTGGCTAAAAAAAGTGTTTCTTTTTGTATCCTCATAATGTGTTGTCAATTCTTTTGTAAAAATTGCCCAAGTGATAATTTGTTTACGAGAGCAAAGCCATTGATACCATACAAACTATTTGGTTCCAAATATAAAGTTGCAATACGTACCTTTTGTGTGTTTTGCACATTATTGAGATCGAAAAATTGCTCCATCTGTAATATCCATGTTGTGGGATCCTTGCCATCAAACTTCCTCATATCGATTTTTGGAATATGCTGGGTCTTTGATCCAACATTAGAGTCTATGAAATCATGATTAACATTTCTTTTATTCGCATCATGAGTTTCCTTTACTACCTTTTCACCATTAGTAAGTATTTCTTGTAGAAAATTTGTCAAATCTGTCTTCAAATCTACCATGTTTGTCTTCAAATCTGTCTTCAAATATATCTTCAAATTTTCCATCTTAGTTTCCACTCCCTTTATCTTAGATTCCACGCCATTTATCTTAGCTTCTGTTAGCTTTTGTGAGAGTGACATTTGTTGCACTTGGTCTTGTAATTTTGATATATCATGTAGCATTTCTTCCTCTTCTTCATTAGTCATGCTAGAGATTTCAGGTTGCTTACTAGGTGTTTGCATTTTCTTTCCTCGTGGCATCAGTTACCAATAATAGTGCTCTACTATGCCCTTTGAATTCCTTCAAAATAATTGTTCAAACCAAGCTTAAGCAAAAATTTAAAAAAATCTACACACCTTTTTTCACTGTGTAGGAGCTCAATATTGCCTCTGATGTATCTCTGTAATTTCAGATCATCCAGTTCTGAAATTGTGACCTAAAGTAGCCCTCTATGTCCTCTTTCCAATGACACCAGTCTGATCCAAGTTGAATTCTCCAAGGAAGAGTTATGCCAAATCTCCAACAGTGACCTGATTATAGACTAGTTCAGTAGAGCGAACTTGTACAACATGCCACGTGTCCCTATTTCAACCTTTGGCTTTGAAAAATATATACAAGAAACTAGAGTCCATCTCATTTCTATACCTTCTTACCAAAATTCAATCTGATGCTCAGAGAGAAAGTTATGACGATTTTCCCCAAGTCCCCTGTTTGGAATGTAATTCAGAAGTTTGCAAAAAGACCAACTTCCTCAGATCATATCTCCGCAAATATAGCGCAAAACGCTCTGAAATTCAGTCCCAAGGTTTAGTGCGATTTCATCTCAATTGGGTTTTTTTTCACTTCTGAAACGTCGCAGAAAAAAAGTTATAGCGAAAATGCCACGAAGTTCTAATTGGAGCAGCGAAACCCTAGAATCCAAAGCTCTGATTCCAAATGTTATGAAACTAGCTCACAAAAAGATAGAAAAGATAGATCAACGCCTTAGAATTCAGCCTCTTCGAGGGGGAAACCTCCTTTACATTACACAAATGAATGATTCTTTGATGATTCAAATGGAAAAACCTCCTTTCTATATATAGGAGCCTAAGGAGTCACAATATAACCTAGCCGACCTAACAATAATAATATAAAGGCACAAAATAACAATAGAGGGATTCTATGGGGCACAACAATATTAATAAGGAATACAACTACAATAGTAATGGGGTAATCACTAGTATTATAGGGACCTAACACAAAACTATAATTTAGTATTTCTTATTTAATTATTGTAATCTTTCATATTTTAAATTATCAATATTATTATAATTATTTTCTTTATTAGCTTTAATATCTAATTATTTAAACAATTATCTAAATGTATTAAAAATGTATTTTTTTAAACAATTTAAAATCTTTGAAAAGGAAAAATAATAATTTAATATATGACAAGACCCTATTTAAAATGAATGAGGGGATTTATGTGGGTATTATCTTTAAATTAGGGGAAGTAGGTACCCATGGCTTTTCTTTGAGTTATCATTTCTATTTGACCAAAGTGATAAGTTGAGTTCATCTTGAGTATAATAGTAAATATAATTTTTTTTGGTAACATGAAACCATTTATATTACTTAAATATAATATGTTATTATTATTATCATCCAATTTTAATGTCACTGCCAAGACAGACACCAAATTGGTGTATGAGATCCCCTTCTTTGTAGGACAAGGGAAGCCACCTCCGTGTAGTGATTTTACTGCTAAGTCTATGAAGGCATACATACTCTACCCCCTTCTAGTTTTGAACCTGTGACCTTTTAGGAGGAAACACATACTCTACCACTTCGGAAATTAGACGAGTAACATAGATTCAAAATTTTTAGATTGTCAATAATCTTCATTATCTAAGAGTTTGACAAAAAAAAAAAACTATCAGTAGCATAGAAAGTAAAATATGTATTCATAACGTACTAATAAACTTAAGTAATAGTTTTACTACAAATTATTAGATCTTGTGGGCTTCATTATGCAGGAGTATGCCATTGGACTAGTGTTTTTCACTTGTTATCATTTTTAGAGGATGAAAAGTTAAGGTTTTTTATGTTCTTGGAAATAAGTGTGATTTTTTCTATTGATGTTATCAACTTTATCTAGGAGGTATGCCATGAATATGAATAGTTATTACTATGTATCTTCCCTATTCGTCAGGACCCTTCCAATTAATTTATTGTTCACATGTATGACATAACCCCGGCTCTGGTGGAATTCACTACATCATGGTTTCGTTCCCTCGTTTCTTGTTCTATATTTATGTATGGAATAAAACATCTTGATTGACAAACCTATTCTTCCACATCGAGAATAACCCTTTGAATAGTTGTAGGTATTATATCATTTTGGAATTCCATGTCTACCCTGTAGTTGTAGCTTCCTAAGCCCATGTTTGTTGGTTCTAAGAAGGACTAAACTCTAAAGAAGGGGAGACACCAAGACATTCTCTTTTGCCATTGCACCGAGGAGCTGATAACTAATTCCTAACCATAGTAGGAAACAAAGGGAGGAATCCAAGTGAGGGGATTTTGTAAAGGATATAGGTGAGGAAAATTTCAATCAAAGCAAGTTTTCTAATCGAGGGGAAAGGGAAAGAGTATTATGCTTGAGCAGGCAAATCAAAAAGGGGGGGGGGGGCTGGCGGTGGGAAAAGAAATGTAAAGTGTGAGAGAGTCAATAATTAAGAGATGAAAGTAGAGAAGCATGAGAGAAAATATAAAAGGAGAGATAGAGATAACATATAGTATATAACTGGGGTAGAGTAATAAATTCACCTTAGAGATAAGTTCAATCCCCCTAAAATAATTAAACCTAGAAGGGACCAAAAATTGGAAGCCTTCAAATCCAAAAATTGGATTAAATGTAGTGTAGAGAATGTATAAAAGTGAAGCATAATTCCAAGTAGAGATGATCATGAGAATAAACCTACACACTTCACTGATATTGTTGGAGTGTTGTTTTTGAAGCGTTTCTAGCCAAGGAAGATTGCCAATCACACATTCCTCACCCATTCCATGGAGCAATTTTTTCGAACCAACAACACCATCACAGCTCCTTATAGTCCATGGTTGGAAAGTTATATTAATGAAACCATCCCTAGGCCTTATGTGGTTTACCTTATTTAGCTATCCACTAGCAATATTCTTTTTTTGTTCATGTTATCCATTATGAGTCCTTAAATTCCCCTATATGTTAAGATTGAAAATGAGTGTACAATGCCCAAACTTCACATGATCAAATACATGAGCACTAAATTTTTGATTAAAAATGTTTGCATGAATTCCATAATGTGGAGTACGAGAGACCAAGATGATTGACCATTGAAAGGAAAATTGCCTTACTCTTTTGTTCTCATGGAACTCATCCTAAACTAGGGAGAACTACCTTGAACACACTCGATGGAAAATATGTTCTTAATCTATTATTTCTATGCAGGAAACCCTTATATAATCTAGGATGTCTTTATTTTAGTTGACATATAGAAATTCTCCATTATATTTTAGTCCTAGATTGGTGAGATTTTTAGCTAATTTATTTATATTTATTAATACATGCACATGAATGGAGGCAATAATTTAACCTAGTTGTCCATGATTCTTTCTAGATTAATTATGAGCCTCCAGATATTGGTGAATTTCACTAGAGTTGAGCCATTCTATATCTTTTTTAATCATTTTATTGGTAATTTTGGAGTCCCCTTCTATGAAAAGTTTTTGGATATTTAGTAGGCTTTCTATAATTATACCTTGATGTAAAGCATAGATTTCATCTGCACTATTTGTGTCATTTCCAATTGCTCTAGAATATATATAAATAATCTATACCTTCTCATTTCTCAAGGGTCATTCGTAGCTAGATGGGAATAGTTTTCCTTTAGAGGCTCCATGAAATTTAATTTCAGGAATCCCTATGGAGGGGGAAATCATTTGTTAGGACTTGAATAATGAGGATGAGGGGTGTAAAGTTTATTAAAAAGGCATATTGTTGTAGTCCTAAGAATTTAATTATGTTGGATTCCTTTGATTAACACTCGTAATCCTGATTTGTGCATGGAGTGATTAGAACAGATTCCCTTACTTTCCCTATGATTGAGTACCGAATGATATCTAGATCCACACGTTTTTATTTGAATATTATTTTGTTTCTTTGCTCTTAGACGTACCATATGATGAATAGTGGGAAAATATTCTATTCTCTTTTAACATGATATTGTTGAAGGGTGTTAAAGTCCATTCTTCAATAATGGAGTGTATGTTATCTCTTCTTTATTAGTTTTTTTGAACATTATTTTCAATATGTCACATAGTTGTAAAGTAAATTTACATTAACTTGTGCAACTCCTTTTATATTTTCATGCATAGGTGACACTTGACTAGGCCTTAGAACCATATAACTTATCTAAGTTTAGTATTTTATTTTGAAGGAGAAACCATAAGAAGAAAGTTATTTGGGGTGTGTTTTGGCTTTCCACAATTTTCTCTCACAGTTGCTGCGAGTATATTGTATGCCTCCATTATATTAAAAGTACCTTTGGGTTTGTTACCGCTCAAACTAGCACGAGACATAAAGGGGAATACCTAAGGGGAAAGTGTAAGGCCAAGGGCAACAAATGGAGTATTAGCCCATTGTCACCTCATGTAAGGCTCCCTTCGATTTATGGGCTAAATTCACCGATGGGAGGAGACCCAGTATGTGTGGAGTCACCAATGAATGATATGTCAATGCATGTAATTTCCATGTTGTATTTTAATTTTCTTGGTCTCTAGCTCTTTCATTAGGGTCTTCTTATATTTGTTGCTAATGTTGGTTGGCTACTGTGTGTTTTCTTCCCAATGTCTCCACTAGTATTGCATTTTTGTTTGCATCCAAAGGTGCCTAACCAAAAATTTTCCTTCTCACTATTACATGCTATTTTTGAGGTTTTCCACATCCCATTCTTATTCAAATATTGTCCATTGTTTCGAGGAGTCTTCCTAAAAAATGAATAAGTTTCCATCCCAAACCTCCCAGAAGCAATGATATTTAATAAGGTGTTTATTGTTCCATGTCTAATTACATAAATGTGATAATTTGTTTTGTCCTTGTAGTCATATTAGTGATACTGATTTATGTTTAGAGTGCATTTATTTTTCCATATTTTTCTCGATAGATCCCTTGGGTTCTTAATCCATCTCCAACATAATTTGGCTCTAAGGGCCTTGAATGATAATTTCCAGCCCTCTTATGCCTAACCCACATGTTACCTTTGGGTTACATAATCTCTCCCATGCTATAAGATTACCCCTCTTAATGAACCCTATGAAGAAACATGTTTAATTTCTCTATTTAAACCTACCACCATGAGGAGGAAGAAATATGCGGAGAGGTGATATCCTTGTTTAATATCGTGGGAGGGATAAAAGTATAGAGAGGGGGATTCATTAACCAATATATATATGAAAAAAAACTTTTGTTACTCGTTGCATGACCCATGAAATCCAAGTTGGAAAAAAAAATAAAACTTTAGCATGTGGAAAATGAATTTCTAGTTGAGCCTACCAAAAGCATTTAAAATATCAAGTTTGATGATCATACCCAATTTTTTGAAGGTAAATAGGCAGTGTATATGTTTCTTAGCTATAAGAATACGATCAACAATTTTATTTCCCTATACATATCCTCTTTTTCCCTAGATACTATTGGTGGGAGGAGAGGATTTGTTCTATTAGCTATGGCCTTTGAAAATTATTGTTTATATTACATTGCAAAGCATAATGGGTTTGAAGTCTGTAGGGTTTTTTGAATGAAATTTCTTTGGAACGAGAACAATTATAGTTGAATATAAGGTAATGAGTAGGGAATATTATTTCCATGAATTTTCAATAAGTTGCATCATGATTTTGGCAATAATCGGCTTGCATTCCTAAAAGAATTATGCAGTGGATCTATTTGGCCTTGAGGTTTTTTGGGCATATCCTTTACTATTTCATCCACTTCTACTAGAGTGACCTCTAGCATGAGAATATCATTATGTCAATCAGTGATCATTTTAGGTATATTCTTAGTTTTATTATTATTATTATTATTATTATTATTATTATTATTCTATCCCTTACTGGTTCCATTTGAAACTCATTAAAATATTTCTCATTAGAGTATTTCTTGAGTTCTAAAGTAATTTACTAATGGCTCTCATTTTTTTGGATTTGAGAGTTCTAGAGGTTGAGTATTATGTTTTTCTTTTGTTGTTAAGTCATTGATGTGTGGAAGAACTTTTTTTTTCTCCCTGTTTTAACCATTATACTCTTAATTTTTTGCTTCCATAGAATTTCCTTTTGTTTCAAGTGTTCTTCCAGTTGAATTTTAGTGATCGATTCTTTGTTTCGATGATTCACTTCTTCCTTCATGTATGATTTCTTGTTAGATTCTCTCCATTTCATTTTCCACTTTTTACTTTTCTTCACGTATGTTGACGAATTCTACTAGGTTCATTTCCTTTAGTTTTTTGTTAATAAATTTTAATTTCTGATGAAATTGGTACATGCTATTTCCTTCTATGGCATTTGTTTCATACCACTAATTTGCAATGCTACTCTTAAGAGAGAGGTGCCTTGCCCAAAAAGTTTCAAAGAGGAAAGGTTGTTCCTTAGAGTTCCTTTCTAGTCCATGAAAAGTTTTATGGACCAATGACTAGAAAAATGGCAAGACAATACTTTAGCTTCAAAATTGAGACCCAAGAGGAAGAGAGTTTCAGAGAGAAAGATATATCAAGCTATGACGATATCTCAGAGAAACATCATCTCTTATTATTCTACGTGAAGATACCATTATTGGATTTTTGGTCCACTAGTTTTGAGTGTTGCAAGGAGTATGTGAATAGTTGAGAATCCTCATCTAATGTTCTAATTCCTCCCAATTTTCATTGGAGGAATTTGATCTTGTTGAAATTCCATTTAATTATCCAATAATTATCTTTAATTTTTTCTAGGTTTCAAAGATTCAAGATGAAGGATTTGTTTTCCATGAGTATAATTGGTGCATACACATTAGTGATGAATACAACTTTTAAGGACCCTAATATTTGAAATCAGGCTTTTAAAGTTTTTGGTGTGGCTAAGGACTCTACAAATGTTATATTGCAATGGTTCCATAGGATTGATATTCGTCTTGATGCTCCATGAGCAAGAGTTTCTATTGACTGACAATCTTTTAGATGGACTTGGATATTTTCTGAAATGCTTCCATAAGATATTTGGTTTCTTGCATCATGATTATGTCAAGATTTTATTGTTTAATTTATTTTTGGGAATCTTTGATTGGTTTTTCCATTGATACCCCTAATATTCCATGATATTACTTTCATTGATGATTTGAAGGGGGAGGTTGGAAGGCCTCTATCATCAAGACCACTCTACTTGTGTTAACTAAGCATTCTCCCATTTCCTATATAATCTATGTATTACTCTTTCTGCCTCCCTTTTAATCTTCCTTTCCCCCTTGGAGCGTTCCTTATTGATATGAATTTTAACTTATAAAGAGATATATTAGGATTTTGAGGAGTTACTTGGCGCTTTCTTGTGCAAACATTTTTGAGATTTGAGATAAGATTGAGTTATTAATTGGACATGATCCTTTAATATAGTGGCGAGGTCTTTTAATTTCCATTCTAACATTATCATTTGGATATATGTTTCTCTAACATTTGTGTCCTCTTGATATTCTATGTCAAGTTCCTTTTGCTCCTCCCATGCCATTAATGTGTCTTCTACATTTTCCTTATGCTTTAATTCCCCCCTTTATTTTCTTCATTCCCCTATATGTGTTCTTGAGTATTTATGTTCTCAATAGTTCCATTCCCCTTTTCCTCATTTTCTTAGGGGATATACTCCTCTATTTGCAAGGCATAATAGTCATGACTTCTCTTCTTATTTTTTTTAATTGAGACTTTTTCAAACCCTTCTTAATACTCCTAATGCTCCACTTGTGAATGAATTCAGGTTTGGTTAAGAATGCATTCCCTAAATGGGTGGCCATGTTAATGCCATTTCATGCATCTAAAAGGTATTTGTTCAAAATCTATGGGTTTCTCTCATATTTCATCTTGATAGCTGATATGTATACTTATTCAGAGGGATTTTGTCAATTCCTGTTGGAAATAATACTGAGAGGGGGGGGGGGGGGTGAATCAATATTATCAAATCAATAAAACTTTTTCATTTACATACTTAGATACATATACACTACTTCAATGCAACTGTGTCTAATGCAACTAGCGCATATCCAGAATACTTATGATTCAATTAATCCATTAAATGTTGATCTTTAGTTAGTGCATCAGAACTTCTTTAACCATATGTATAGTAAGCAGGTGCAGTAAAACAGAATAGATCATCACACACAAGAAACACACATGAACACCATGATATAAAGTGGAAACACAATTTTGGAGAAAGCCACCTGTTGCAAGTCGTCTCTATCTTCTTTTAATAAGAAACTTCTTTTACAATAGTTCTGTACTGGTGCAATGTTATACCAGTACGCAGGCTTCTACCTGCAGAAGGCTACAACCTTCTCTTGTTCTCCAGGCTCTCCTAGAAGGGAGCTACAACCCCCTTAGCTCTTGTACTAGCCGATCCACTTACTAGTACGTAGGTGTTGGCCTACTGAAATGATCCAACCTTTACTCATTCTCCAGCTGCTACTGGAAGGGAGCTACCACCCCCTTAGCTCTTGTACTAGCTGATGTACTAGTACGCAGGTGCCGACCTACAGAAGGCAACAACCTTCTCTTTCCTCCTCCAGGTACCACGTTTCATACATTTTCAGACTGGATACTCCTGAAGCACAAGTATAATCTTAAGGCCACGTTTCATCCAATTTTCATACTGGACCCATCAATATCATTGAAGCACAAAACAATCAATACTAGCATCATCAATTTCTGAATCACTGAAACACTGAAACCCTGTCAACAACACAGTCACCAGAACACAGAGCAGATTACAGAACTCTGCAATAACAATCAAACCCAACTGCAACTTCAAAAATCATACTTCATTATGTATACGCTACAAGATGAATCAAACCCGCGTACAGATCTATACATATCCAATCATGACTTTGCGGCTATTTCAGACATCAGTCATACCTAGATCATAACATGTGTACAATAAAACATGCATCAATAACTCAGATCTAGTCTATCCATGATCAAACCATATAAAGATGATTCATTTCAAACCATTTGATCCCAATCTATCCTTAGATCTTGTTCTCCATCAACCGGTGAGATCCCTCCTTAGCTCAGATCAAGCAATGCATCATAACCCATATCCTGCATACTAGATCTCATACTACATCATATATTCAAGTCTTTTTCCATGCCTTTGCCTAATGAACTTATTCTCCTTTTATAGTCTTAGGCCTTTCTCAATACCATGGTCCAAAACCATAACAAAATAATACCACGGACCCAATACTTAGGTTCAACTCTTTTGGATGCAATACGACGGACCAAAACCATAGGATCAAAAACTCTCGGACTAATACCATGAACCAACCATAAGATTTCCCATGTGCGTGCACTTTTCTCTACATGAAAGTGCATGAACTTTTCTCTGCATGAAAGTGCGTGAACTTTTCTCTGCATAAAAGGAACTTTTCTCTGCATGAAAGTGCGTGAACGTTTCTCTACATGAAAGGAACTTTCTCTTCATGAAAGTGTGTGAACTTTTCTCTGCACTATAATTTATCATCTGAGATGAGTGAGTTGCCATCAAGTACAACATATGTATCATAATGCCAACAATCTCCCCCTTTGGACTTGATGGCAAAGCTAAGTTGTCATACTGAGAACTGTCATCTGATTCCTTTGAGTTGTCCGGCATCCCATGCATTATCTCTTCCGTAGATTCATCTAGATATATATAAGTGAGTTGATATTATATGAGTTGGTTGCCATCAAGTACAACACATGCATCATAATGCCAATAATCTCCCCCTTTGGACTTGATGGGAACAATACCAAATCACTCTCCCCCTTTGACATCAAGGGAAAAGGGCAGACCAAGATATTCTCTTCCTTTGCTATCCATACTACCCCTGAGTGCGTGCTGAAATTTCTGAATGAGCTCCCCCTTTGTATATGCCAAGGTGTACCAATCTGTCCATGCTCCCCCTAAGTACATGCTAAGTCTCTGCACTGCTGAAGTGTGTTGTTCATGCTCCCTCTGACTGTAGGCAAGATCTGCAAAAAGATGTTCTACAAGAAGAACATGACTCTATCTTAAATGACCTTCCTATCACCAAAGGCTCATACATACATCCATCTCTCAACCAAGTGAGGATATACAAATATTGATTCATCCACCCATTCAAGTGGGCTTACACCAGAAGTTTACTCACGATAAACAAGTACATTACATCATTCATCCCAGGCATAGTGGGGAAACAAAAATAGGCTGTTACATGACCTTGATAACAAAAGACATATATGATATAGAGACGAAATATCTAGAGAAAGACTATGAAAGTTATCAATAACTAATATCAGCAGCATCTGTCAATCACTATTCAGATTAGCAACCATGTTCTCCTTCCCTCTGTATTTGTTCTACTTCAAATCAACAACAACTGATTGCTTGAACCAAAAGCTTCTAAGATAATGCCAACAATGCATTATCAGAAGTTTATCTACTCCCCCTGAACTTGTTTCAGATGGTCTCTGTCAGACCCATATCAGACTTCCTTCAACCAGAGTCCACTGATTTCCTTCAAAAACACCATATACGCGACTACATCCACATAAACCTGCGTATATACATGGATGTTTTTCATAAAACTTGCGTACAACCATTTCTAGATCAGCAACCTGTAAATGTCCTGTAGCAAGGTATGTCTGCATATAGATATCAACTCATCCTCTTGAAAGACATCATAGCCATCTCATCAACATCAAGATCTACATGATCATATATATCATCCATGTATCATCATTCGGGGACATCTGTATCAATCAACATATGTAAGTATCAAACTGTCATTTTATCATCATCATGTCTCCAACAATGAAATTTTGAGTAATCATTCATGTATCCATCATACTGTATATAGTACTATGTATCTTTAGCTCAAGATCATCAACCGCAACAATCCTCATCCACATGAGAGCCAAGAACTATAGGAAACTTGCATCAACTATATTATATGATCTTTATGCATATGATGACAACAACATATGATAGACTCATCATCAAGTAATGAAGATGTGTATACAAGCTTTGTACTTCTCCTTATCCTTATGAAGATCACCATGTAAGCACCATATATACATTATCAGAGAATCAACCACAAATCTGATCTGAACATCAACTATGTAACCCCAAGAAACATATGAGATTTTGTCATGGACAACTCATAACCATAGAAATATATATCACTTAGCCATATAAGCATCATCACCAAGGACTACTAACCATAATGCCAACAATGCATCATTAGAAGATTATCTACTGCCCTTGAACCCGTGCCATCTTGTTTACTATCAAATCTGATCATGCATATATCAGCAGGAATTATCAAGGCATTATCATCATCAAGTTAGGATCAAAAACACTTCTAAACATCATACAAGTATCAAGACATTTCCTCACATCATCAGAAGATTGTAACTATTTTTGAATAGAGAAAATGGGCTGCATCCTATCAGACCCTTTTTCCTGATCCCTATCCCTACTGCTTTTCCTTATACTGACATATACGCGACTGCGCAGTGGCCAACTCGCGTATATATGCGACTTCTATTTATGGAACTTACGTATCAGATTTAGAACACTACAGTTTTATATTTTCAGCTCCCCCTGAGTCTGTTATGTCTGTGTTGTGCTATGTCTGAGTATATTGTGTTGTGCCACATATTTCTGACTGTACTTCCTTCTTCTTCCATATCTTCAAGCGTGATGAAGTTTTCTTCTTTTGGTATGGTGCCCGTACTTTATTCCTGCATTCCTTTGCTATATGTCCAAGCTTGTTACATGCATAACACCTTACATGTTTCATATTCCTTCTGTAGCAATCAACAACTTTGTGACCAAACATATTGCAAGAAAAACAGTATCCCTGAAAGTAATGTGATGATCTTGAACCATTTTTCTTCTACATCTAGCTGCCACATGTCCAAGATTATGACATACATAACATTCAACATTATTCATCAAAGGAGTAAAAGATTTTCTATGCAGTATTTCTATCATTGGATGTTGATGGGGTTTTACTCTCATCTCTTTATTGAGCATTTCAGATTTCTCATTAGAGTTCCTTACCTTTCCTTGTGAGCTAGATTCATCTTCAGGAGATTCATAAAAACCAAGACTAGTTTTGATAGTAGGAGACCTTTGACTACTAAGAATATCATCCAAAATTTTAGTACTGTCTTGAAATCGTAAGAGCTTATCCTTTTCTTCTAATTTATTATTTAGAATATTTACCTCAATCCAAAGATGCTCTTCCTTTTCACGATACTACTTCTTTATGTTCTCCTCAACTTTCCTTCCTTCTTCCAACTGATGTCTTAATTCAAGAACTTCGTTCTCTTGTTTTTCAATAGCTTGGAGTAGTCCTTTATTCTGCTTCTTTGATTCTTCAATATCTTCCTTTAGCGATCGGATTGTAGCTTCAAGCCTTTCATAATAACTGGATTGATCTCTGAGTTTCTTTATGATTGTGCTCCTTTCATTGACCTCATTCCTTAATGATGTCACTTCATCCTGCAACTTTTGACATCTTTCCTTGAATAACTTCCTTACCTTATTTCACTCCTCTAGTTGAGCTTTTAGTTTGGTAGATTCTTCTTTGAAGGCACATTTCTTCTTGTTCAACAGATCTTGTTGATCTCTAATTTTGTCTGTAAGAATTTTAAATTCTGCCTCTATTTGATATCTTTCTTGTTCACCCATAAGCGCAAATTCAGTTGTTTCGCTATCACTTTCATCATCTTTAAGAAGATAAATAGATGTATCACCAGAGGATAACAAATTCATACCTGATAGATCTTGTTCATCTTCATTCTGAAGTGATTCTGAAATTGATGTGCTTCTTCCACATATTCCCCAATCCATACACCTAGTGTCATAGTTCTTCTGAGATGTCTTCTTCTTCTTAGGTGCCTTCTTCTTAAGCTTCTTTCCCATAGTTCCATGGATCTCCTTCAAGCGACCAAGCTTCTACCAAAAGGACCTGCTCTGATACCAATTGTTGGAAATAATACCGGGGGGTGAATCAGTATTATCAAATCAATAAATTTTTTTCATTTCCATACTTAGATACATATACGCTACTTCAACGTAACTGTGTCTAATGCAACTAGCGTATATCCAGAATACTTATGATTCAATTAATCCATTAAATGTTGATCTTTAGTTAGTGCATCAGAACTTATTTAACTATATGTATAGTAAGCAGGTTCAGTAAAACATAACAGATCATCACACACAAGAAGCACACATGAACGCCATGATATAAGGTGGAAAACCAATGTGGGTGAAAACCACCTACTGCAAGTCATCTCTATCTTCTTTTAATAAGAAACTTCTTTTACAATAGTTCTGTACTGGTGCAGTCTTATACTGGTACATAGGCTTCTACCTGCAGAAGGCTACAACCTTCTCTCGTTCTCCAGACTCTCCTGGAAGGTAGATACAACCCCCTTAGCTCTTGTACGAGCCGATCCACTTACTAGTACATAGGTGTTGGCCTACTGAAATGCTCCAACCTTTACTCGTTCTCCAGCTGCTACTGGAAGGGAGCTACCACCCCCTTATCTCTTGTACTAGCTGATGTCTAGTATGTAGGTGCCGACCTACAGAGGGCAACAACCTTCTCTTTCTTCCTCCAGGTACCACGTTTCATAACTTTTCAGACTGGATACTCCTAAAGCACAACACTATAATCTTAAGGCCACGTTTCATCCAATTTTCATACTGGACCCATCAATATCATTGAAGCACAAAACAATCAATACTAGCATCATCAATTTCTGAATCACTGAAACACTGAAACCCTGTCAACAACATAGTCACCAGAACACAGAGCAGACTACAGAACTCTACAATAACAATCGAACCCAACTGAAACTTCAAACATCATACTTCATTATGTATACGCTACTACGATGAATCGAACCCGCGTACAAATCTATACATATTCAATCATGACTTTACGGCTGTTTTAGACATCAGTCATACCCAGATCATAACATGTGTACAATAAAACATGCATCAATAATTCAGATCTAGTCTATCCATGATCAAACCATATAAAGATGATTCATTTCAAACCATTTGATCCCGATCTATCCTTAGATCTTGTTCTCCATCAACCGGTGAGATCCCTCCTTAGCTCAGATCAAGAAATGCATCATAACCCATATCCTGCATACTGGATCTCATACTACATCAGATATTCAAGTCTTTTTCCATGCCTTTGCCTAATGATATTCTTCTCCTTTTATAGTCTTAGGCCTTTCTCAAAACCATGGTCCAAAACCATAACAAAACAATACCACAGACCCAATACTTGGGTTCAACTCTTTTTGATGCAATACCACAGACCAAAACCATAGGATCAAAAACTGTCAGACTAATACCATGAACCAACCATAAGATTTCCCATGTGTGTGCGCTTTTCTCTGCATGAAAGTGCGTGAACTTTTCTCTGCATGAAAGTGCGTGAAATTTTCTCTGCATAAAAGGAACTTTTCTCTGCATGAAAGCACGTGAACTTTTCTCTGCATGAAAGGAACTTTTCTCTTCATGAAAGTGCGTGAACTTTTCTCTGCACTATAATTTATCATCTGAGATGAGTGAGTTGCCATCAAGTACAACATATGTATCATAATTCCAACAATTCCATGTAGACACACAATCTTGCATGTGGTGTGCATCTACCAAGCATTCTAGTTTCTAGTACCATAATGGAAGACCCAATGACATTTCCAATACACTCTAATATATATTTATGCTATAATTACCGTGGAAATGTGTATATGTAGATCCACATTAGTGCTAAGCTTTATTCCTCCTTATTTGGGTTAAATATCTCAACCCATAGTTTCATATACAGTTCTACGAAGTTTAGAAGGTAAGGCCCTCAAAATATTTTATCCCTAACCTCTATATTATTGAGAATGATTATGAATAATCCCATTGAACCCAATTTGAGTTCAATTTATCCTTTTATCTGTTATTATTTTATGGTCCATAATATGATTATTCTCTCTTAGGGAAGATGCCAACAAACTTTCATATTAATGCATTATCCTTCATGAAATTTATTTAACTCTGACTTTATCTAAAATGACTTCATAGAGTGGAGTTTTTTCCATCTAAGGGATTCATGTTCTTGCATTCACTGCATTCCTTCCTTGTTGATTTTCCTTCCCAATTTCATATCTTCCCTCCTCTGTGTATGATTTGGATGTTACCGAGGGTTATAAATTGTTCCTAATGGCACTATGACTGTTGAGCCTACGAGATTAATTTATAGAGGCACAACATACCACAATGTTTCTAAAGGAAGGGTTGTATCCTCCCCCCATGGGAAAACCATGTGGATTCAAGAGTTTGGTGAAACAAATAAACCCTTGTTAGGAAATGTTGTGTTTGATTCTAGCTCTCACCAAGTGATTTGATTGAGAAACCCATAAATATCAATTACGGATATTATTTTCAAATATAATAACTTATTTAATTAATATAATAATTTATATTATTATAAAATATAATAATATTTGTTTGATATTAATTATAGATATTGGTGTACTTAGTTATTGATGATGATGATGATTGATGCACACTAAGGCTGGAATACTTTAACAATCCTAGAAGGTAAAATATTTTTATGTGGACTTATCCATCTTGTAGACAAGAGCTATCTCCATAGACTCCAAAGAAACCTAGTAACAAACAATCAAGAACTGCTACCTTTCTCTAGACTATGATTGACTGAAAAAAATATGATGATAGAGATTACTTACCATTTAAATGAAATGATGGAAGAAGTCCCTTTCAGATATCTTGTTCATTTGCTCCTTGATGCTTCAGAGATACTCCCGTCACTCCCCACAACTTATCTGTGACATCTTAAAGGAGATTTGCATTGACAAAAAAAAAGGGATTAAATCATCCAATATATAATCATAAGTTATATGGATTAATTTACCAATCATATACCATAAAGTGATTAATATGCAATCACAATATCTGTAGGTGATCAAAGAATCCTACAAATTATATCAATGAATATCCAACCCTCTCCTTGAATGAATAGCCTTTCAACATCAATCTTGCAGGATACGCCTACCTCCAATAGTCCTCGTTAATCCTCATGCCCGAGTTAGGTTTATAGGGCAAGAGTAGGAAGTTTTGGATCCATTTTTCAAGGGATGAGATCCAATAATTGTGGGATAGGGATTCTATAAAGAAATGTAGGTTCTCCATGATGGTATGGATCAAGACTCAATAGAAAACCATTCGAAGGTTGTTGGTTGGGATATACACTACCAACAATGCTTCTAGACTTTATTTTTTATTTCTACATGTGTTAAGTTATTTTCATAGGTCATAGTGTAAGACAATGCACACTTATGCCCAACTTCTAATGGTATTCTCTACCTACGTGCAAAAATTAACTAAGGAACTCCACAAGTAGCCAAAAATAGGGTTTTGTACCATGGGATCCGAGAATTCCACTTTCTTTGGGATAATTTATGTTCAAACTTTGTAGGGGAATGCTTGAGGACACATTTATCGATAGAAAAAGATCCAAACTCATGGTCATTTGCCTAATGTGACAAAATGATGTGAAACAAATATTACTCAAAATTATTTAGAGTTTTATTTCTAAGTTCAAAATATATTAAAGGAATCCTTCCAAGATTACCTCAATTTCATTAAGTTAAAATGTCAAGAAGGTTGGTAGTGCGACAAATATTTTGAAGATTAGATCTAATGTTAGTATAATATGGAAATCATAAGAGAAAATGTTATTCATATTCAACTCTCCTAGCATCGCAAAATTGATAGGCTCTTTCAACCCATGCTGTTTTCGAAATTGAACCTCTAGTTTCACTATAAATCTCATGAAAATTTGTTTTTATTTTACTGATGTCTATTTTTTTTATTTAATACTATTGCTTTATTATATAATTTGTTAATTTTTATTTGTGATTATTCATTTCATGTTTAATTATTGTAATCTAAATTTAATATGAATGGATCATTATATATAATTGAAAATAATTTGGAGTGTGCATTACCCAAAAGTGGTAGGGTATGTACAAATATATATACTTTTAGTAGTAAAATGATTATGTAGAAGGGGTTGATTATACCCCACACAAGGGGTCATACCAACTTGATATCTCATTGAATTGTGATATTCAAATTATATTATTATTATTACTAAATTTGGTACTTATGTAGGCATAATTACTATCAAATATATTTTAAATTAATCAAAATGTAAATAATTCCAAAAAAATGAAACTTAGACTATTCATCATTTTTTAGAAATTATAAATGTTTTTTATTTATATTAGAAAATATGGGTGGTGCTAGATAGTGATGATTTATAATGATATCTTAGTAACAAATTAAAAATGGAAAAACAAAAATATGTTAACTTGGAGGGATTATTCCATGTACTTTCAAAATGAATTTGAATATCGTATAAAAATATGAAATGTAGGGAATTGAATTAGATTTCCAAGTGTACATATTTTATTTATATAGATTGTGTATGTTTGTGAAATTTGAGTTTTTAAATTATTTTATGTTGCTATTCATAGATAACATCACTGTGGGTTTTGGATTGCAAAATTGGAGAATAACCCATAGTGTCCATATTGTTACGATCAATGTTTCAAATATAAAGCAAGATTCATCATTAAGACAATTCTTTTGTTATTTTTTATGCAAAATATAATGTGTCTATTAACAAACTAAATGAATGAAATGCATTGATGTGTATGCCTATTTTTTGAAAATTTATGATGTTAATTTTTATTTATTATTAAAGTAATTATATCATGGTGGGTGAAAGAAAATGATGGTCTCTCATGATGCATGAGTGGAAATATGTTAACTTGAAGATAAATTAGAGGTACTTATGAAATAAACTCGAAGATGGTGTAAAAATATGAAATTGTACTTAATTTTGTAAATTTTGAGGTTTCCTAACATTGGTGTGTTATTTTTCATGTAAAATATAATGTGTTTTTCCATTAGTACAACATTTGAGTATATAGATGGTGGTGTTGTAGCAGAAACAACCACCCTCCAAAACTTTTTCTTGCATGAAAATTTCAGAGCCTACCTTGGATCCTGTGATTGATCGTTCATTGGTCACTTGTTGGTAAGTTGATGATATCAAGACCCCCTCCTCGAGCCTAAGATTTGTTCACATTCTCGTATTTATGTAGCATGCATCATCTTTGGGAATCATGATTATTGTTTGTCATGCAAAGGGAATGTTGTTCTACTTCAAAGGGAAATCTTGTGCGTATGTGTTGTTCTCATTACATAGACATGTTTCACACTCACTTCAGGCACTCTTGTCACAAAGGTTTTTCCATCAAGAAGAGTATGGATTTTATGTTCCGGATGGTCTATGTTGTATCACTAAGTGTTCTTGTTTGATCATAGTCAAGTTTTATCATTGTTTTCATCAGTATCATTGATCTCACACTTAGCCCAGTTTCCCGAGCAACCTAGCCACATCCATCTTTTTAGAGCTACACACTTTTCTTCTGCACCCCTCAGTCTTTTTCCATTACCTATTGGAACTGTGCAATGTGAAAAGACCCCAACCTCCCTTGGCATCGAAAACTACACAGTGGTTTCCTCTAATGTCCTTCCTCAGTCGGAACCCGCTGTCTCCAAAACTTGTGTAGTATTGTCCCTCAATTTCCCATCAAGTACACTTCTCCAGAAATGTGCAAAGAATTTAGGCATTGAGCACTACTGTCTAGAAATGCACAAAGCAGTCAAGTATCCAACAATTCTCTCCAGAAATGTGTATAGGAGTCTGACTGCTTGGCATCCAGAAACTACGTAGAGGTGTCCCGCTAGGACCCCATATTGTAGTGGTGTCTTATATCACAAAACTATGTAGTGTTGTCCTAACTGCCTAGCAACCTTGTTCCTAGAAATTGTGTAGATCAGCCCAACCTTCCTATGGAAAACTGCGCAGAGCAGGCCATCAACCTTTCTCTCAGAAATTGCACAAAGTAGGCAGCCCAAACTTGGTCTAGAAAAATAGGCAGATCATCTTAACAATAGTCAATGTCCATGGAAACTATGTTGATCTATCTCTCATTGACTACAAGAAAAGGTGACATGCTGCATCAGTCTCAAGGAGTTGAGGAGAAGGAACAAGAAACCAGGTTATGATCGGGACCTCATGCAAAAAAGGTAAGTAAATAATATCTTTGAAGTATATCTCATAGTGAAGATTGAAGGACTTCTTGTCATTGTCATATTATTATGTCTTTGATAACATGCATGTTTGCAAGAACAAAATCATTAAATGTGTCTCCTCTATGTGTCTTTCTTAATTTTCGCTTGTTTAACCAACTGGCTTCTTTGGCATGTTGATTGCTATGTCATGCATGTGGGTTTGTTTTGGAAATTTTGAAGGTTTGCCTTTGGATGCATGAGTTTCTTTTGCTTTTGGACCATCGGTTGCACTCACACAAAAAGTTGTAAACATTCTCATGCAAATGTCACCATGGCCATTAAAAGATCTATCTAAAGTGCCACACTTATTGCTCTTAAACTTAGAGTCAGTCCCACTAATAACTTGCTTGTCTTGTTTCTTTGAGGTGTCTTGTTGTGGAGTCGTACTAAGTGTGTGATCACAGTGTCATGTCTACACAAGTACACTTGCTTTCACACTTAGTCATTTTCCCCAAAATCTGTCGAGTCAAAAACCCTCCATCAACTGGACCCGATCACAGTGATCTTACACTAATGCCTAGAACTGTACAAAGCTTGAGGTTGTCCTTTAGGAAGCCTACACTACGCAATTTTAGAAATGAGTCAGCTAACTAACTCCTAGAAATAGGAATAATTTGTCCCAGAAGCTGATCCAATTTGCACTTCCTGCAAGACCTGTCATCAAGCCTCCCATGGGTCAAATGGAGAAACAACTTGTGTTATGACCTTGGGTTGTATTGAGATCTAGAATTGCATAAAGTTTTCCTAACAACCCTTCTTCCCCACTCTGCAACAAACCCAGAAATTGCGCATAGTTGTCATGCCCTTCCCTTATTGCCCGCTTTACAGCCAACCCAGGAATTGCACAGAGTTTCCCTGTCGTGCTAGCCCTTCTTTCCTTCTCTGCAACTAGCCCAGGAATTGCGTAGAATTTTCTTGCCCAACCCTTCTTCCTTTCTTTACAACCAACTCAAAAACTATACAGCATTATCCTCACCTGGACTGTCTCTTAGGATTGTGCAGTTTTCACGAGTAGCTCCTGCAACCTGAACTTGTGCTCCTCTGGATAACTGCACAAATGTTTCTACTAGTACCTCCTACTGCCTAAACTTCCTTCCCCGAAGAAATGAGGTATATCCCAGCTAGATGACTTGCCCAACGCTCCCTTGGAAAATTGCGGAGATTGGTCTAGCATCTTCCTACATGGCCTTCCTCCTGGAAACTATGAAATTCTTCCTCCCAACTGGGTTTTGCCCCATAATTTGTACTACTATCTTAGATTACGAAAAATTGTCTCCCAGTCACATCTATGCAATTTTTCCTGGCAGTGCTTCAGAGCCCCACATCTCGGCCTATGTTATGCTCCCATAGTCTGAGTGTGTTGTCCCTCTCCTGGTCACCTACACCAAAACAAAAAACAATTCATCATGTTAGACTTGGATATTTTTGGATTTGATGTCATCTCATCATGCATGATTGAAGATTGAGAACATGCTACAAGACTTGATCATAATTGAATGAATAGATGAAGCATATTGAGCAATAAGCGATGAGGACACGTACACATGGACCGTCAAGCGAACACCAAGACCATCAGAGACCCCACGCACTTTTTCCAGTGGAGTGTTGGCATTATGGCTAAAGTGTTGTCCTTGATGGCAACCCATTCAGGTGATAGACCTATCAAATTTTGAAGAAAATAAGGGGTACGCAGGTACACCTTGCATAAGGTGCGTACACGCAGGTCAGTGTTACATAAAGTGCGTACATACCCGCAGTTATCCTGTTCAGGAGGTGCGTACCCCCAGTGCACACATTTTAAGGCAAAGAAATTCACATGTGGGGTTTTCTTATGTTTTACTCTTGGTATTTAGCCGACGGTATTGTGTTATTATGGTGTCGGCTCGTGGTATTGATCCATGATTTAAGGAAGAGCTTTCCTATATAAAGCAAAGGAGATCATTTGGCTTGAGCATGTTTTGGGTTGAATATCTTATGAGGGCGAGATCTGGTCTAGATCTAAACAAGGCGAATCTACTGATGGACCGAGATCTCTTCGGCGCATGTTCAGATATGTAGATCTGACTGTCTGGGTTACTTCTGAAGTCTTGAAATCATCTATGCCTGGAGGTACGCAGGTGCAGTAAGAGAAAAGTGCATACATACGCAGAAACGAAGCATTTCAGGTGCGCCGGTACGCAGGCGCAGAAGGGTTCAGGTGCACCGGTACGCAGGCATAGAAGAGCAGCAGGTGCGCCGATACGCAGGCACAGAGGAGCTGCAGGTGCGCCGGTACGCAGACACAGAAGGATTGCAGGTGCGTACATATGCAGGCAGTTCAATAGACTTAGAGCGAGGTACGCAGGCTAGCAGTTGAGCAGGGTGCGTCCGGGACGCAGGTTAGCAGTTGAGCAGGGTGCGTACTGTAAGCAGGCAAGCAGTTGAGCAGGGTGAGTACAGTAAGCAGGCCAGCAGTTGAGCAGGGTGCTTACGTAAGCAGGCAAGCAGTTGAGCAGGGTGCTTGCTTCTCTTAAAATCTTTGTTTATCATTGTTGTGTTCTGGGTTTGGTCCTATTATTGTTGATCTGGTTACTACAGTTGATTGGGTGATTCTCTTATACTTGATGATCAATTGATGCTTATGGATCCAGTTTGAAAATTTATGAAAAGTGGTCCTTGTAAGAAACGAAGTAGGGGGTTGTAGCTCCCTTCCAGGAGAGACTAGAAAACGAGAGAGAGTTGTAGCTCTCTGCAGGTTGCAGCATGCGTACTGGTAAAGGACTGCACCAGTACAAAACCATTGTAAAAGGAGTTTCTAATTTGAAAGAAGATAGAGACATATTGCAGCAGGTGGTTTTCACCCACATTGGGTTTCCACCTTACATCTTGTGTTCTTTGGTGTGACTATCTGTTTTCTTTTGTTCATGCTCATTATTTTATGGTACTGACATGCAAAAATAATTCAAAGAACAAATAAAGAAGATTTATTAAAAGAATTATATAATACTGATTCACCCCCCCTCTCAGTATTATTTCCAACAATTGGTATCAGAGCAGGTCCTTCAGAGAAGCTTGATCGCTTGAAGGTAGATCATTCATCATGAGCAACTACGAGAGAGAAGCATCAATCAGGCCACCGGTTTTTGATGGGACAAACTTCAATTATTGGAAGGTAAGAGTTACTGCCTATCTTCAATCTCTTGGTACAGAAGTTTGGGACATCGTAGAGACAGGCTACGCTTTTCCTTCAGCTACTCCTACAGATGCAGCCGAGAAAAAGAAGTATGAAACAAATGCGAAAGCAGTCAGTACTCTATTAGGATGTATATCTCAATCAGAATTCATGAAGGTAATGCACTACAAATCCGCAAAAGAGATATGGGACAAAATTGTCACGAGCTATGAAGGAGATGAACAAGTAAAACGTGCTAAACTTCAAACTCTCAGAATTCAGTATGAGACTCTCAAAATGTATAATGATGAAAGTGTGGCTAACTATTTTCTTCGGGTAGATTAGGTTGTTAACTGTATGAAAAATTTGGGTGAAGAAATAAAAGAGGCTGTTGTGGTTGAAAAGGTTCTAAGATCATTGTCCCCCAAGTTTGAATCTAAAGTATCTGCAATAGAAGAAAAGGAAAATCTACGAATTCTTACTATGTCTCAGCTACATGGAATTCTAGCTGCCTATGAAATGAGGAAGGGAGGTCCATCAGACAGAAGAGAAGCTGCTTTCAAGGCATCAGGCAAAGGAGATTATTATGAAGCAAGCCACGTCCCAGAAGAAGAGGAAGAAGAATCAAATTTTGTCAGAAATCTTCAAAGGGGTTCTGGAAGGTTCAGAGGTAAGTTACCTTTTAAATGCTTTGCTTGTGGAAGAGTAGGTCATTATGCTGCAAAATGTCCTTATAAGGATAAAGGAAAGGAACCTGCTAGATGGAACAAGAAACAAAATGCAAATAAGAAAAGCTACTACACTCATGAAGATAGTGATGGTCTATCAAACAGTGATGAAGATGAACAAGGTAATGAATATAAGTTGTTAATGGCATTTGAAGATGATGATTATATGGATGCTATAGATGTGGATAACCTTTATGATGAAATTACTAGACTCAAGAGATGTATAGAAGAAAAGAACATGATCATTGATACTCTACAATTTCAAATTGATGAAAAGGAAAAACATCTTGAAAAATTAGAAGGTGAAATTGTTGGTCTTAGAAAAGAGATTGAGAAAACAAAAGCTATTAATCTCAAGTTTGTCAAAGGATCTGAAACTTTGGATAAGATTATCAATGTGCAGCGGTCTCCTCTAAACAAGACAGGTCTGGGCTATAATGGAGAAACCTCTCAAGCATCCACCTCAAAAAGTTATCTTGATGCAGCAAGAAGAAATGAGCAAAAGCACAATGAAGATCATCAGGTAAAGCAGGGACAAATTACAAACAGAAACTATCAGGGGCAATCCATCTTAAGGGTGAACAAAAGCTACAACCAGCCACAGGTAAAATCTTCTCAATTTGGTTCAAGAATAGATGACAATAGAAATTACAATCAATTGGCTGGTAGATTTGATAACCGCAGAAGTTTCTTCAATGGACAATGCTTTTCTTGCCATAACTTTGGTCACAAAGTAGCTCAATGTGTTGCATATAAAACGATCATGACTAGGGAAGCTCAAAAACAAAGAAGTATGACGGGGATTACAAAAAGGACCTATAACAACTTTTCGGTTCTTGAAAATGAAGTTGAATGTTCTATTTGCAATAACTTTGGTCATGAAGACTCTGAATGCAGGAGCAGGTTTCAGCAGAAAAAGGAACAAGCCTCAAGCACCAAAACATGGAGAATAAAGGAACCTCAAATAGAAAGATGTGGGATAGCATTTTATGCAGAGGGACAGGAAAATATATGGTACATTGACAGTGGATGTTCGAAGCATATGACAGGTGATAAAGAAAAACTTGAGTCTTATTCTACTCTAGAAAAGGGAAAGAAAGTATCTTTTGGAAATGATACTCCTGCAACTATAAAAGGAAAAGGCATTGCTCAGTTAAAAGAAAAGGTCAAGGCTGGAAATGTTTTGTATGTTGATGGATTAAAGCATAATCTTCTAAGTGTCAGCCAGATGTGTGATCAAAGAACCAAGGTTATATTCAGATCAAATGGATGTCTTGTTCGTGATCTTGATACAGGTAAAACAGTGATCAAAGGCAAAAGAACTCCAAATAATCTGTACATATTTGAAGAAGGACAACAACAATGGTATCTGAGCAAGGATGATGAGCACTGGTTATGGCATCAGAGGTTGGGACATCTAAGCTTTTCACAAATAAGGAAAGCATGCAAATATCAGGCAGTTCGTGATCTTCCAGATATCAAAATTCCTAACAACACCATATGCAAATCATGTCAGTTTGGAAAACAAACCAGAACTAACTTTCCAGAGAAAGAAGGATCAGCTAGCATGCCTCTTGAGCTAGTACATACAGATACATGCGGTCCTTTCAGGAAAAGAACACCTCAAGGAGAAGAATACTTGATATTATTCATTGACGATTTCTCCAGGTTTGTCTGGTTAGGACTTATGAAGCACAAAGATGAAGCATTCGAAAAATTCAAATCCTTCAAAGCCTTGGTTGAAAATCAATCAGGTCACAAAATTAAGTGCCTCAGATCTGATAGAGGTGGGGAATTTACTTCAAATGAATTTTTCGATTTCTGTGAAGAACATGGGATAAGAAGAGAATTCTCTACAACAAGAACTCCTCAGCAAAATGGAGTTGTGGAAAGGATGAACAGAACAATCCAACAAATGGCTCGTTCTATGCTTGATGAGTCAGGAACTCCCACAACCTTCTGGGGTGAAGCTGCACATGCTGCGGTTGTTATTCTCAACAAAACAAATGTCCAGGTGAACAGCACTCAAACTCCTCATGAGCTCTGGAGTGGTAGGACTCCTTCGGTAAAGCACTTCAAAATCTTTGGGAGCAAATGCTATATCAAGAATACGGATGAGCAGCTTGGCAAACTTGAACCTAGAGCAGATGAAGGCATTCTTCTTGGTTACTCTCCACATATCAAAGCATACAAATGCTACAATAAAAGACTTGGCAGAATTGTTGACAGCATTGATGTAGTGGTTGATGAAAAGGGATACATTCCTAGGCAGGTACATCATGAAGACATCGAAGAAGATGAAGGCTACCCCCAATGACAAAATGATGAAGAAGAAGAACCTCAAGAAGAAGAACCAGAGGAGCAAACAAGAATAGAAGAAAAGACTCCATCCAGATATGTTCAGAAGAATCATCCAGAATCTCAGATTATGGGGCAGAAAGAAGCAGGTGTACAAACAAGAAGAACAGTTGCAGAAGCTTCAAGCTATTTGGCATTACTCTCCTCTACTGAACCACAAAATGTGAAAGAGGCATGCAAAGATGAATGTTGGGTGAAAGCAATGGATGAAGAACTTGAGCAGATCGAAAAGAACAACACTTGGGAGCTGGTTCCTAGACCAAAAGATAAGAATGTTATCGGAACAAAATGGGTCTTCAAAAATAAATTGAATGAAAATGGAGAAGTAATTAGAAACAAAGCCAGACTTGTTTGTAAAGGGTATGCGCAGCAAGAAGGAATAGACTTTGAAGAAACCTTTTCTCCTGTTGCAAGACTTGAGGCCATCCGAATGTTCCTTGCTCTCTCAAGTTTTCAAAACTTCAAAGTATTTCAAATGGACGTGAAATCAGCCTTTCTGAATGGAGACTTGGAAGAAGAAGTGTACATTGAACAACCAGATGGGTTCATTCTTGGAAATGATCCAAATCTTGTATGCAGATTGAAAAAGGCTCTCTATGGTCTCAAACAAGCTCCAAGGGCTTGGTATTACCGTTTGGACAAATATGTTCATCAACAAGGCTTTTCAAAAGGATCAGCAGATAGCAATCTTTATATAAAAGTTGAAAATGACAAATTGCTAATACTTGTTGTATATGTAGATGACATTATTTTTGGGAGCAATGAAGAAGCTATGAGTCAAAACTTTGCCTCGGTCATGCAGAAAGAATTTGAAATGTCCTTGCTAGGAGAACTGACATATTTCCTTGGTTTGCAAATCCAACAAAAAGAAGGAGGAATCTTTTTATCTCAAACCAAGTATCTCAAACAGATTTTGAAGAAATATGGTATGGAAGATGCAAAACCAGTATGTACACCCATGGTCACAGGATGTAGCCTCAGTGCAAATGATGAATCTGCAGCAGTACATCAACCAACCTACAGATCTATGATTGGAAGTTTACTTTATTTGACAGGTACCCGACCAGACATCATGCATGCAGTTGGAATAGTTGGAAGATTTCAGGCAAATCCGAAGGAGTCTCATCTTCAGGCAGTGAAGAGAATTTTCAAATATCTTCAAGGGACTCAAAATTATGGCTTATGGTATCCTAGAGATACAGATCTTACACTTCATGCTTATACAAATGCAGATTGGGCCGGAAGCGTGGATGACAGGAAAAGCACAAGTGGTGGTGCGTTCTTTATGGGTTCGAGACTGGTATCTTGGTTCAGCAAGAAAAAGAGTTCGATTGCCTTGTCTACAGCTGAAGCGGAATATGCTGCTGCTGCATCTTGTTGCACCCAACTCCTCTGGATGATGCAGACTTTGCAGGATTTTCAAATCACTTGTACACCACCAATCCCCATCTTATGTGATAACACAAGTGCAATCAGCATCTCAAAGAATCCTGTTATGCATTCAAAAACCAAGCACATACCAATCAAGTATCATTTTCTCCGGGAACAAGTGCTTGAACAGAAGGTCAAGTTGGAGTATGTTCCTTCTAAGGAACAAGTTGCTGATATTCTCACCAAACCATTGCCCAGGGACACTTTTGAATACCTCAGGCAAACGCTGGGGGTTGTTGATGCATCATCTTATTGCTGAATCTCTTCTGATTAATGGTACAGGTTCAGGGGGAGCATATAATGCATTGTTGGCATTATGGAGGATGTGCAGAAGGAGATCTTGGAAGTAGCTGCAATATGTCTCTATCTCTTTCATGGTGGATTATGGTTCTTCGTTGCAAATTTGGTTCATAGGGGGAGCATAACCCTTTGCCCTTGATGTCAAAGGGGGAGAATGAAGCTGAAGCTTTGAGGTTGCCATCAAGTCCAAAGGGGGAGATTGTTGGCATTATGGCTAAAGTGTTGTCCGTGATGGCAACCCATTCAGGTGATAGACCTATCAAATTTTGAAGAAAATAAGGGGTACGCAGGTACACCTTGCATAAGGTGCGTACACGCAGGTCAGTGTTACATAAAGTGCGTACATACCCGCAGTTATCCCGTTCAGGAGGTGCGTACCCCCAGTGCACACATTTTAAGGCAAAGAAATTCACATGTGGGGTTTTCTTATGTTTTACTCTTGGTATTTAGCCGACGGTATTGTGTTATTATGGTGTCGGCTCGTGGTATTGATCCATGATTTAAGGAAGAGCTTTCCTATATAAAGCAAAGGAGATCATTTGGCTTGAGCATGTTTTGGGTTGAATATCTTATGAGGGCGAGATCTGGTCTAGATCTAAACAAGGCGAATCTACTTATGGACCGAGATCTCTTCGGCGCATGTTCAGATCTGTAGATCTGACCGTCTAGGTTACTTCTGAAGTCTTGAAATCATCTATGCCCGGAGGTACGCAGGTGCAGTAAGAGAAAAGTGCGTACATACGCAGAAATGAAGCGTTTCAGGTGCGCCGTACGCAGGCGCAGAAGGGTTCAAGTGCGCCGGTACGCAGGCACAGAAGAGCTGCAGGTGCGCCGGTACGCAGGCACAGAAGAGCTGCAGGTGCGCTGGTACGCAGGCACAGAAGGGTTGCAGGTGCATACATACGCAGGCAGTTCAATAGACTCAGAGCGAGGTACGCAGGCTAGCAGTTGAGCAGGGTGCATCCGGGACGCAGGCTAGCAGTTGAGCAGGGTGCGTACTGTAAGAAGGCAAGAAGTTGAGCAGGGTGAGTACAGTAAGTAGGCCAGCAGTTGAGCAGGGTGCTTACGTAAGCAGGCAAGCAGTTGAGCAGGGTGCTTACTTCTCTTAAAATCTTTTTTTATCATTGTTGTGTTCTGAGTTTGGTCCTATTATTGTTGATTTGGTTACTACAGTTGATTGGGTGACTCTCTTATACTTGATGATCAATTGATGCTTATGGATCCAGTTTGAAAATTTATGAAAAGTGGTCCTTGTAAGAAAAGAAGTAGGGGGTTGTAGCTCCCTTCTAGGAGAGACTGGAAAACGAGAGAGAGTTGTAGCTCTCTACAGGTTGCAACCTGCGTACTGGTAAAGGACTGCACCAGTACAAAACCATTGTAAAAGGAGTTTCTAATTTGAAAGAAGATAGAGACATATTGCAGCAGGTGGTTTTCACCCACATTGGGTTTCCACCTTACATCTTGTGTTCTTTGGTGTGACTATCTATTTTCTTTTGTTCATGCTCATTATTTTACGGTACTGACATGCAAAAATAATTCAAAGAACAAATAAAGAAGATTTATTAAAAGAATTATATAATACTGATTCACCCCCCCTCTCAGTATTATTTCCAACATGGAGGTGAAGATATGATAAACCAAGATCACACTCATTACTCAACAGCATAGAAGGTTGACACAGACACCATAGTTAGCTAGTACATGTCAGCAGTGTCATGTCGAGTTGTGTCATGAGTCATCTCTGCCACATCAATATTATGGTCCATACTTGTTGTAATCAATGTGATGTAAAATGGAAGTCCAAGAGACCCACATATGAAGTCAAAGAGTCACATCAGTTGAAAATTCATAAGAAATTAAATGGCCATGAGGGAAGTCGAAGAGACACAAGGGTCAGTTATCCCCCTTGGCTATATATACCCCCTCATTATATGAACAAAGTACTTTTCACCTTGGCTCCTCCCACATAGCCTTGAGAGTCTATAAAGTTGTCTTTCAGGAGCGAGCAGTGGCTCCAACGCTCCACTACTAGGGCTAGTGATATATGGTGTGGGAATGTGTCTTGGAATTTTTGCTTAATTCAAAAGCCTGTCGCATGCCAACACGTTTTCATGCATGCTTTGTATTCATTTGTAAGACTACTCTTTAAACGCTTGTAATGCATTTTTTCTTAACTTGTACTAGGATAGTTGACGTACTTTGATTATTCTAGGGCATATATTGTTGAAGATTTGTTGTAATGGTCACTATTGTTGTCTTGTCTATCTGGACTACTCTGTTGGGTGTTGTAGGTGTTATTCATTTATCTTAGTTTTGGTGACTTCCGCAACTATTTGGACTACTCTACTATAGGTTGTTTAGATCCTATTTTGTTGTGTGTGTCTCTAGCTGATTTGGGACTACTCCCTCTGGACGAGAGACTCACTTTCACCCTCCCCCTCTATAATGAAGGAACTTAGACATAAGTTACATTAAGCATTCACTAGGCACATGTACCTTGCTTTTTGAAGATCAAGTATATCACTCTCATGTGATGAAAAGAAAGTTCCAAGAAATATCTTAACGATAATGACAACCAGGTCATCATACTAGATCAGACTCCTACACCAAACAGTGTGAGGTCTAGTTGCGACTTCATACCAAGGAGATCCCCTAAAAGTTGGTAGGTCGAGCACCATTAACATTTTTGGTGTGAGAAGGAGGTCCAAAAGACAAGCTGAGCCCGTTGCATCCAGTTTGAATCTCTTATCAAAATGGCTCATACACAAATCGATCTCCCGGGGAGTTTGCCCCATTTCTCCCTTAATCAACTATCATTCCCCAATGAGCTTCTTGATCACTTGTCCTAGTTAAACTTTTACGGTGAGGACAAAATGATCGTAACGAAGCACATCCCTAATTTTCTTCCTTTCTGTGAATCTCATGAAATTGATAGTGAAGAGATTTTTTGCGTCCTTTTCTTTCCCACGATTGAAGGTCATGCCAATCAGTGGTGTCATACCCTACTGCCTACTTTCACCCATTCCGTTCTTACTCTACTCAAGGATCTCCACCAAGCCTTCGATACGTATAACCAGTAAGATGTATATGAAATAATTGATCATTTAAGAATGAATCCTGGTGAATTAGTTGAGGACTTTTCTACTGGCTTCCTCCACCTCTGTCATGAAATTCCTGAACAATTTTTGGACCTTGACTTCATGAGCCAAGTGTTGAAACGGTTGGTTCATGTTTCTTGACACGATGAATCTCTTTATTTCCCTTCTTCCTTGACTCTTACAGATCATGAGGCCCCTCAGTTTGTAGAGGATGAGCCCAACACCCTATTTTCTCCTTGTCCTCCTCTCTTTTCAGTTTCGAAGTGGGTGCCCCCTCACATCTATTGCAAAGGTGAGAAATTTGCATAGAGGATGCGCCCTTGCAGCATTTGCAAAGCTAAGAAATTTGTGCAACATGTTCCAAACCCATCTTCTCAGCCATCTCCCACTCCAATGGAAGAAATTATAGAATGGCTCAAAAAGCATATGGAAAAGACTCATTCCTCCATTCCACAAGAGGACATCACCATTTATAACCCAATCCTCGAGTGTGATCTGCATCTATGCCATCCTCCATCATCTACAAGCCATGACTCCCATCATCTACAAGCCAGGACTCCTTGTACAAGACTCGCTTTATCAATCCACTTCACCATCCAGCTATGCACATTCTCTTGATTCTCAAGCTACTAGCTCAAATTGTGGTCATTTGCAAGGAAATATCATTAGAAAGGTGGAGGAGCAGAAACGTGAAGACATAATCAATTCCTCCTCTATGCTTCAAAATGATTCACATCAATACAATGAGATTCTGTTTTTCAACTATTCTCAACCTGCCAATCTTGGTGAAAGATCATACAAAATTAATTATTTTGATCAACCTCCATTCTTGGTCTGTCATCACTCCCTTTATTTTGTATGTTGTGATAAACTCCCAAACACAACATGTGATCTGTTGTTCTCTCATTTACACTCTAACTTAGATCTGGGATGCACATCATTCAAAGAAGATGTCCATATTGAAAATTCCTTTTTACTTCACTTGCCTGTGTGCCCTACCATCCATAGCGCATCTACCTGTGGCGAAGATACTCCCTTGTTCTCTTGCTTCTTCATGTGATGAGTTATCTCCTCAATTGACACAAGGGAGTGAGGTTTTCCATGGTGAAAATAGTCTCAATGCATAGGACCCTTCCCACTAGTCATCATCTTGTATGTTTCTTGAATACACGTCAACTTCAAGAAGCTGAAAATTTTGATGAAGCCTATGACATAGATGGTTTCCATCCTAAGAGCAGTTTTGAAATCAACAACAACAACCATCATCAGGCCCTTCATGATCTGGTTCACATTTCAAAATTCAATTTTTCAATTTCGGAATGTTCTGGGATGTGCCAAGGAGTCAAGGCACCTCAATGCCCGCTGATGGTTATGTCAGGAACTTGTGGTTCTGTTAAACCCCTCGAACCGAATCAGATCTCGTTTCTCACACACAATCCATCTATCTTCTTGGTTATACTCGATGAGGATCCTCGTGTAAAAATTTTTTACTCTTCCGAGTGTGATATTTCAATATGTCAAAATTTCACTCATGACCGCATCCACGAGAGTGTTACAGTGTGTCCATCTTGATGCACGTCTCTTACATCCAACTCAGGTTTGGAGTGTATGTTTCTCATTCAATCATGGAACTGCTAGGTTGATTATCTCAAAGATTGTCTTGTTCTAGAATCATACTTATTGGATGTCCTCCCTCATGATCAAATCCTTGGTCTTCTTGCAAATGTTGCACTTCAAATCTGCTCACTCATCACACCAAGAATCTCCTTGTGTGATGATGAGTGCACAAGCTATCACATGAATCAGGTTCCTCTCATTTCATCAAACCCCAACCAACTTCACACATTCATAGTGTTGATGTCCTTTCTACATTCCTATGATGACCATGATGCTTGCATAAATTTTCACCACTTGCAGGTTGGTGTTCTATCATATCTAGCACACAACGAACATGGTTCCATTATTCAGAGTGTTTGCAAGAACGTTCAAAAAATTTATTTGTTCATGTTAAACTAGGAATCTGGCATCTCAATCAACTCGTCTGATATTTCTTCTATATTGGGTGACTATCATGCCTTTTACCATTTTCCCAATAGTACGTGTAATGATAGTCACTTCGTGCATTATTATCTTCATCGTGTAACATCTTTCTCCTCATACTTTTGTCAAACAAGTGAGGCACTTCAACCTGCACTGATGGCTATGTCATGTCCTCATTGTCTTAACATGACCAATGAGAATGATCAAATATCTCTATCCATACCAGATTCTCATTTTGATCCCCTCTCTCAAATCATAAATCCATATTTTTAAGGATCACAAGTCTTCTGAAACAACCAAGACAACTTTTATGATTTAGTCAATGAATGGCTGGAACAATCTTACTTGGCGAGCTGTGTTGTAAGTAACAAGTTGCAGTCCTTCCTTGTGCTCGCTAAGAAGATTGGTTTAGATGAACACATACTCACAAGGGGCTTTTGAGGTTTGTTGGAAAATGGTTTTCATCGAAGAGGTAAGCATGTGAATACCTTGGGTGGTTGTGACATACCTTTCTGCCCACATGCAAGACCTTCTCTCTTGTGTGCAATATTGTCAAGTTTTTGTATTTTCTGTTGCACACTATTTTTTATCTATTTTAATTGCTTGTATCTTTGTGGTTGTTGGTCAGGAACACCTATGGTGGCTTCAGTAGAAATTTAATTTCATGTAACTGTGACTGTTTAGTGTAGGAGTATGAGTAGTGTTTTCTTTATTATTTTTCTTTTCTTTCTGGTTTGCATGTTTGTTTTCTTACTAACTTGGTTTGGTTTTCTTTCTTTCTTGCTTTTCCTACTCATTTTTCTTTCACTTTACCTCTACTTTTTCTGTTTTTCTCTCTTCTCTTGCTTGTATTCGTAGGTTAGCCTCACATGAAACCATGTTTGGCTCTCGAGACAAGTCGGTCAAATCTAAGAGGACTTGTACAACTATCAACATATGGTTATATTTTCTAATCTCTCTTTGTGAAGAGCTTGTTGTCTTTAGTCGATGATACTCTGATGGAAAATATGTTCTGTTCAGAGTGAGGCTTGGTGAAAACACAACACTTGCACTGTTAACTAGTATCACCTACTCTATTTGGTTGTTTTGGTTAACTCTTGTCAACTCAGTCAGGTAAAGTAAGGTGAGGGGGGAAACCTTAACAAGTATGTCAGAGGTATATATAACATACTTCTCTGAAGGAAAAACCTATTCTTCTGTCAATAAGTCAGGATCCCTCTTCTTCCTCTCAAATAAATAAGTGTTTATGCATATTTCTTTGAAAAATATGAAAAAAATGGAAAAATTAAAATAAGGTGAAAGAAGAGAAAGGCTTCCTGCATAGAGAGGTGATGCAAGTAACTTTGCCAAGGTACTAGCCAGGTTCACTGGAGGAGGAGTGATGATTTTCTTCCAGCATGACTCTGATGGGGTACTGTCAAGGCCTGCTAGCAGTGGAGCAACACTAGAGATGAAACTTAAACTCTAAAAATTATATTACTTCAGTACCCATATACTCTTCATCCAAAATCGAAAGAACTAAGTTGACTTGGCTTGGTATGTGTGCTGATCGATCAAGAGAATGGTAGTGTTGGTTGGATAAAACGATCTTGTAGACAAGACCGATTTCCCTAGTATCAGAAGATAGTCTAGCAACAAATAGACAAACAAATCTATCTTTCTCTAGACATATGCGATTTATAAACAAATACTATAGAGGTGTTAAGACCCTACCTTAGATCCAACTCTTGTTTGTAGTAGCCATCCTTCAATCGTTCGAAAGAGTTACCCTTGAGAACCTGCAATCACAAACAAGCAAACATCAAATAGCACCTACATAGCAAATATCATAAATCATGTCTATTATGGTGATCAAGGAATCCATAAAATAAACCATGAACCAACAGCTTATTGAGAAAAACAAACTTATTTGTATTAACTTTGAAGTAGAAGAACCTTACAACCTTTTCACCCTTGATGTTGAACAAGCTCTTCCTGGGGTCTGAAATAGGAATTTCCTTTACTTTGACAAGCCTTGCACTCTTCCAAATGAGATCATAGATGTATGTAATCTCTCCTCATAAAAACTCAACTAAAATACTAAGTTCCAACAGCATTTCACCTCAAAAATATTTAGCTTCTAAACTCACAAGTAACCAACCCAATGCTTCATTTTATAGTGCAGAGAAGGAAGTCATAGGTCCACCTATGAAGGGATAGAATCCTCCTTCAAAGGGATAAGCTCCTCACATCAAGGGGTTAGCTCCTTAAGGTATGGGATGCATGAACCTTAAGAAAGCGAACTTGGCACCTCAAGATTCCTTCCAGAAGCTTCTACAAATGACTGAAAGTGAGTTTTTAGAATATACTCGTGCCTTTTTAACTTTTACGGGGTTCCACACCCATAACACAGAGATAGAGTGGTCAGGTGCGCAAGAGACATGACCATTAGGTGCAGGACCGTAGGTAATGCAAAGCGAAAGTGCGGAACCAAATTTTTAGAGACTTTTGAGGGCTTTCTCTTATTTTCAATGCTTGATATGAGGAACTGAGGCTCATGAATTGCAAAGGAGGAAAGTATGAGTGATAATGGACTCACACAGATTGCAAAATGTCAAGGTGACAATTTTTAGTGCAACAGATTGCCCCCTAAATGCGAAGTCTATAATAGATGAAGGCACTGACTCTATCATTTATGAAGAGTGAAGTACTTTATCATTTCAAAGATCATCCTGAGGACACCCCAGTCAGAACCTATAAAAACATTCAATGCAAAATATATATATGTAGACATATCATCACTGAGGTAGGCATTCCCATACTTAGATTAAGACTAACTAAAAAACTGATTAAACTATCCTGATAATCGAATGATTTTGTAATACATCAAGAGTACGGGAATATGTAGATACAGTATGGATGCAGTAATCTGTTTATGAACACTGTATAATGAATAACAAAATTCCTCACAGCCTGGATGGTAGAAACTAGATCCAGGGTCTTGATTTTTGCTTCCCGAACTAGTACGATTCTATCCATATGAATAAATGCGTCGAAGTTGAACATGGTAGAAACCACTTGATTACCATTTAATGATGTGAACTGTTAACAAGTGTGAGAGAAACCATTAGTAATGTCAATGGCTCTCAAAGTACTCAGTACAATCCATGAAATGTGAATAAATGAGCTAAAGTCGAACATGTCATAGAATCATTTGATCCAAGGTCAATGATGCGACCTATTGTCGAAGGCGAGAAATATGCCATTAGGGCATGCAGATTTCAAGGTACTAACGATTTCTAGATCAACTTCCTAGATAATGAGCTGATGTTGATAGAAAGTGGTCCGTTGTAGGAAAGCCCACAACACGAAATCATAGATCAAGTTTTGAAGAAATATATCAGCAAGGACTGACTCAGGGATGGTCAAAATGGATGACAGATATTTTTCAGATGAATGGTTTGTTTGAACTGATCCCTTGAACACATAACGACACTATAGATGGCTTGGTGACAATTGACCCAAAGCTAATACCCAGAAACTGGCCAAAGACTTTCAATATGGTTTGGTTAACTGTTACGCAAAGCATTTCCCAACCCAGGTGAACAAAAAGTGTCATGTTCAAGAGTGATTAACGACTTTTACAAAAAACAAAGTATAACAAACAGGTTCATTTTTCTCTCTTTTCCCCCACCATTTCTGTCAAGTACCTCTTTATTTTTGACAAGCTTGAGGAGGATAACATTTGCTTGTTTATAAGCTCATCCTTCGGATCATTCCAACTTAGTTTAAAATCCAAACCCTAAGAAGGAGTGGCTCGTTCCTGTTTAAAATTGAACAGGTCCTTTACTGTTAAATTTTAATGAGTCTAGTATAGGAAAAACTCGGTGTTTTTCAATTTAGGGAGTCAGAAGAAAAACTTATGAAAACTCCATGGGGGTACTTTTCCGTAAAATAATCCCTCAGGTCCAAAAAAGGATAAAATAATACAGGAGGGATGACATTTCCAATACTTTAACGAGATGTAAAGGGCAAGCGCTCGACAATCGTTTCATATTTAATGAGTCTAAAAAGGGTTTAAAGAGGACTCTAATCTCGTCATGGTGACGAGTCCAATGTTGTCAGGGTTTAACGAGTCTGACATAGGTAAAACTCGAAGTATTTTTCATGTTTAGAGAGTTTGAAAAAGACACAGAGAAAAAAACTCTAGGGGGGTCCTTTTTCATAAATTTGTGTCCCTTGAGCCCGAAAAAGTATAAAATAATACTCGGGAGAACTGCTTGACCATTATGATCAAAGAGTACTTTTCATAATTAGTGGCTCCGATCCGAAAAAGTAAAAAAGTGATCGAAGACACGTCATCTCAAAACTAGTATTGAACCTGAAACGAAAAAAGTTTGGAGTTCTTTTCATGTTTATACGGTCAGAAAAGAGTTAAAAGTGTACCGCCTTTTTATTCTATTTTAATGAGTTAAAAGGGAAAAACTCGACAATATTTTCATATTTTACTAGTCAGAAAAGAGCTTAAAGAAGAATCATCCTAGAGGAATGAGTGGTGTAAAGGGTAGCAACTGGTTCCGACAGTGGTTGAACTACTCAAAACATGTAATGGTTAAGAAGTTGGCTAGTAAAACCACCCGTCGCTGCAGTCCTTCAAGAAAGGTAAAACAACCATGTGAAAGCATATGATCAGCCAAAGAGATGGTGGCAATAGAATGAAAAAAACTAAGACTCATCTAGCAGAATTTAGCAAATAAAAACGACAATCACGAGAAGTAAATCGGGTATGGGTTCATTTTTACACAAGCTTGAACCATAGAGAACTCTGCTTGGATTCAATTTCATGTTTAAACAAGCTTGAAATGAAAAACTATGCTTGTTATAAGTTTGAATTCCCCCAGCATAATGACTCAAATTGAGGTACATGCCCCCCAAGCTTCATTGCATTCAACGAGGTGGATGAATGAAAGTTCACTTTTGAGATCTTGGAAAGATTCAAAGACTCAATTTGGAAAGGGAGTTGTTTCATTTTTCAACGAGGTTGACACAGGACAAAAACTATCCTCGAAACATTCGGTTTCATTTTTTAACGATGTTACACAGGAAAACACTATCCTCGAGACATCTGGTTTCATTTTTTAACAAGGTTGACACAAGAAAAAACTATCCCCGACATATCCAGTTTCATTTTTTAACGAGGTTGACACAGGAAAAAACTATCCTCGACACATCTAGTTTCATTTTTTAATGAGGTTGACACAGGAAAAAATTATCCTCGACATTGGTCAGGAATCAGAAAACGACTGTACATCCTGATATGCAATTTCAAAGGGACTCAAAGGCATCGCGCCATCAAATGAATCCACCTCAGAATCAGAAGGTACGATTTGAGGATCATCAAAAGTAATAGTATTCGATGAAATCATATGAATATTTACAATAGCAGGCGATGTGTTAGGAGGAGGGAAGAAAAAAGTTCCTAGTAAACCAAAATCTGTAATCAAACCTACGACAACATCCTTGTAAGGGTTAGACATTTTATCGATGTGCTAAACACTATTTGTAGAGGCTAGGTCGGATGAAAAATAAGTCAGCTGGTCTATCGTAACAATCTTTCCGTTATGAAGAAACTTTATAAGCTGAAAGATCGATGAAGCAATAACAGTCATAGCATAAGACCAACTGCAACCCAGTAGAAGGTTGTAATCTAGAGGGGTATCAACCACTTCCACATCTAGAATTATGGTTTTGCCTTCAACCCCTATAGGTAAATCCTGCAAAATACCAAAAGGGTGGAACCCTCAGCCATCAAAAGCCTTTAGAATTGTCAGAGACTGATTGAGTGTGGGAGAACCAAGCGATCTCCAACACTGGATCGACATAATACACGTAGAAGCCCCTTCATCAATCATAGTCTAAAAGCAAGGCCTGTTTTTTACTAACACTAGAATTTGGAAAGCCATTTGATGAGGTAGGCAGGGTGTACTATTCTCTAAATCAAAGATTATTAGGTTCGGATCCTGAATATTGACAACTCCTATAGCAGACAATAGTAATTTACACTATGCTAGGCATGATTGCAGCACTTCCAAAGCCAGCATTGCTGAAGGGGAAATAGCTAAGTCTTCAACAATGTTATAATTATGAGCAACTCTCGCATGTGGATTGAAAGCTGATTTCTGAAATATACCTTTAGCAGGCGGTTTGATTACGAAGTCATGGTTGGGTTTTTTGATCTGTAGTGGATCAGAACCAGGAGGAGGTGTCATTGATATGTTTGAATTAGAACATTTTTCTTCTTTACCATCAACAGGATTTTTACTACCATAATCTTGCGATCACGTCACAATCCTAACATGAGACATCATGATAATGGGTTATTTTGAGATATTCGAGGAAGAAGCAACCACCTTACTATCTTGAGTAGGAAAAGGATCCTTCAAGACTGCTGGCATTTGAGAACCTTTAACGAATTTCAAAAATTTTGCTCGATGTGGGAATTCTTTAGTAAAATGATCCTCGTCACAAATGAAACAAGGATAGCGAGGTTTTCATTTTTCATTAGTAGATTCATTTTTATTTGTTTTATCTTTTGAATTTTGATTGTTTTTGTTCTTCCCCTTCTCTTTACTACCAGATTTGGTTATAGATGAATCTACGACATGGACGTCAGCAGAAACTTCAGCGAAAGAATCTCCTTTCGGGGAATCAAGTAAAGTTATTATAGGAAAAGAATTCTTTGAAGATTTCTTCTTGCTTTTAGTACTAACTGAACCAATCATACCATCAGTAGCATGAGACCCTGAAGGAGCTGTAGGTTTTGGAAGATCAAGGATTTTTTCGTGTAAAGTACCTGACTGTGTATAATTGAGGTCAAGGTATCGAGCCTGAGTAATGACTTTCTCTTCAGTGACAACTCCTGCCTTAGCTACATCTTCAGTTATTTTAGGTAACAATGATTTAATGAACAATTCCACTAAAATTTGATCCAGAATGAAAACTTTCACTAAACACCTTCTACGTCACCATTCATGAATATGATCATAAATATATGTGGATGTGGATTGTTTTAGTGAAGTTACCAGTTCCGTGCCATTTTCGTATCTGATAGGCAACTGAAAATGAGTTAAGAAAGAAGTGGCTAGCTGACTGAAATTATGAAAAGAGGCTCATGGTAACTCAATGTACCATTTGGAAGAAAGACCAATAAGAGTTCTTTGAAAAAGACACATTCGAATTGAATCATCAATGATTGAATTAGATGCACACCGGAGGTGATAAGTCATAACGTGATTTGACAGATCCTCTCTTGACTTACCCTCGAATTTTAGGATATCACTGGGAAATTTATTAGGCATTGGCGGCCAATACAGAATATAGTAAATCGGATCGTTCATAAGGCATGACAAATCATGTAAATCCAAAGTTGCAATAAATGGTAATTGACGGTTAGGGTTGCGAAAACCTTGAGTAACAAGACCAGCTCCAGGAGGAGGATATCCAGGATAACCTAGAATCAAATTTGCATTAGGAAAGTTATAACCTCTCGGGAAACCAGGATTAACCAAACCAAATTGAGGTTGTTAAGGCTGTTGATAAGTATAGCCAAGATACCGTTGATTCTGATAAACTGGGTTTTGCACAGTAGGACCGAATTGATACTGTCCCTAGTACGGTTGATAAGTGAATTTCCGTTGAATTGTAGCAATCGTACTTGGACCAACTTGTCTTGCAGGCATATGGACCGAAGTCTGAACTGTAGGTCCTGACTGTGGCACAAAGACTTGAGGAGTTTGCACTGATGTAGGGATAGTAGAAACTGGAGCTACAGATACTCCAGAAACAGTTGTGATAGGTTTAACAAAAGTTGTAGTAGTCGCAGTAGTTTGAAGTGGAGGCTGAGGTGAGCTAGGCCCAAGCTGGTGAACTAAACTAGGTGCAGGGGTTTGAACAGTAGGTTGGACAGGTTGTTGGGTTGGACCGTAAACCAAGGCTTGTCCAGGTTGATTAGACAACTACACATTAGGTTGCATATTCTGTTGAGTTTGAGGTGGATTCCACACCATGTTCATTCTAGGGTGTGGAGTCATAACAGGTTGTGCATATGGAGGACCATAACCTGGTTAAACATAGGTCTACGAAACCAGAGATTCTGAGTTCGATCCCTAGTGGAGTCACCAATTTGTTGGCCGGATAAATCAATATTGCGGACAAGACCAATCTCCCTAGTATAAGAAGATAGTCTAGCAACAAACAGACAAACAAATCTATCTTTCTCTAGACATATGTGATTTATAAAAAAATACTACAGCAGTGTTAATACCCTACCTTAGATCCAACGCTTGTTCATAGTAGCCATCCTTCAATCATTCAAAAGAGTTACCCTTGAAAGACTACAATCACAAACAAACAAACATCAAATAGCACCTGCATATCAAATATCATAAATCATGTCTATTATGGTGATCAAGGAATCCATAAAATAAACCATGAACCAACACTTATTGAGAAAAACAAACTTATTTGTATTAACTTTGAAGTAGAATAACCTTACAATATTTTCGACCTTGATGTTGAACAAGCTCTTCTTGGGGTCCGAAACAAGAATTTCCTTTACTTTGACAAGCCTTGCACTCTTCCAAATGAGATTATAGAGGTATGTAATCTCTCCTCATAAAAACTCAACTAAGAATACTAAGTTCCAACATAATTTCACCTCAAAAATATTCAGCTTCTAACCTCCCAAGTAACCATCCCAATGCTTCATTTTATAGTGCAGGGAAGGAGGTTACAGGTCCACCTATGAAGGGATAGAATCCTCTTTCATAGGGATAAGCTCCTCACATCAAACGGTTAGCTCCTTAAGGTATGGGATGCATGAACCTTAAGAGAGCAAACTTGCCACCTCAGGATTCCTTCCAGAAGCTTCTAGAAATGACTAAAAGGGAGTTTTTAGAATATACTTGCGCCTTTTTAACTTTTATAGGGGTCCGCACCCATAACACAGAGACAGAGCGATTAAGTGCATAGGAGACATGGCCATTAGGTGCGGGACCATAGGTGATGCAAAGAGAAATTGCAGAACCAGAGTTTTAGAGACTTTTGAGGGCTTTCTCTTATTTTCAAGGCTTGATATGAGGAACTGAGGCTCAAGACTTGCAAAGGAGGAAAATATGAGTGGTAATGGACTCACACAGATTGCAGAATGTCAAGGTGACAATTTTTAGTGCAATAGGTAAGGATTACATTTTTCACTCAAGATAGTGAGGAAGCCATGATGATCAAAGAATCAAACAATACTTCCCGAAGGGTTAGACTCACTTTTCACGAAACGAGGTCCATACAGAGAGCCAGAGTTCTACACATGTGTCACCAATATTTTAGCACCTACAACCACAATCCAAAGTTTTGGCTCACATGAAAATTTTGGAGCCTACCTTGGATAATGTGATTGATCGTTCCTTGGCCACTTGTTGGTAGGTTGATGATCTCATGCCCCTCTCCTTGACCATGATATTTGTTCATGTTCTCATCTTTATGCAACATGTTTCATATTTGGGCATCAGGATTATTGTTTGTCATGCAAATGGAATATTTTTCTTCTTCAAGGGGAAATCTTGTGTGTATGGATTATTCTCATTGCATAGACATGTTTCACACTCACTTCACACACTCTTGTCACAAAGGTTGTTGCATCAAGCATAATATGTATTTTATGTTTTGGATGGTCTATGTTGTATCACTAAGTGTTCGTGTGTGGTCATAGTCAAGTTCTATCATTGTTTTCATTAGTCTCATTGATCTCACACTTAGCCCAGTTTAACGAGCAACCTAGCCTCATCCTGCTTTCTAGAGCTACACACTTTTCTTCTGCAACCCTCAAGATTTTTCCCTTTCCCATTGGAACTATGCTATATACAGAGACAACAGCTTCTCTTGTCATCAAAAACTACACAATGGTTTCTTTGAGTGTCCTTCCCAAGCCAAAGCACACTCTCTTCATAAACTATGTTGTGTTGTCCCTCACCTACCCATCCAGACCTTCTCTCCAGAAATGCACTGAATAGTAAAGTGTCCAACATTGCTCTCCATAAATTCGCAGAGCATTCGGGTAGCCAACACTTCTCTCTAGAAATGCGCAGAGCATTCCAACTTCCCTGCATCTAGAAATTGCATAGAGATGTCCTGCCAGGACCCCATCCCACAATGGTGGCTTGCATCTCTGAAAATTGTGAAGTGTTTTCCTAACTTCTTACCTAACTTGCTACGAAAAATTTCATAGAGTAGCCCAACCTTTCTTTGGAAAAATGTGCAGAGCAGGCTAGCAGCCTTGCTCTCAGAAATTGCATAGAGTAGGCAACCCAACCTTGCTCTTGAAAACTGTGTTGATCGTCCTGCCAACAGTTAATGTCCATTGAAACTACGTTGATCTATCTCTCAGTGACTACAAGAAAAGGTGACATGATGCATCACTCTCAAGGAGTTGAGGAAAAGGAACAAGAAACCATGTTATGATCGAGACCTCACTCAAACTCTAATGGTTGATCATCTTGGAGGTAAGTATGATAAGTAAAGAATATCTTTAATGTACATCTCTTAGTGAAACTTGAAGGACCTTTTGTCACTTTCATATCATTTTGTCTTTGATAACATGTATGAAAGTAAGCACAAATCATTTCATGTGTTTTCTCTACGTTTTTTGCTTCCTTTTCTCTTGTTTGACCAATTGTCTTCTTTGGTATGTTGATTGTTATGTCATGCTTGCCATTTTGTTCTGGAAATTTTGAAGTTTTTCTTTGGGTGCATAAGTTGCTTTTTCTTTATGAACATCTTCCACACACACACAAAGTTGTAAAGAGATTTGTGCAAATGTCATCACAGTCATTCACAGATCCATCTCAAGTGTCACACTTGTCACTCTTAAACTTTGAGTTAGTCCCACTAAGAACTTTCTTGTCTTGTTGGTTTTAGGTGTCTTGACAATGAGTCGTGACAAGTGTGTAATCACAATGTCATGTATACACAGGTACACATTCTTTCACATAGTCATTTTCCCAAAAATCTGTCGACTAGACAACCCTTTGCCAATCGGACTTGATCTCAGTGACATTACACTACTGCCCAGAACTATGCAGAGCTTGAGGTTGTCCTCTAAGCAGCCTGCACTACAAAATTTTGAAAATGAGCTAGCTCACTGACTCCTAGAACCGTGTAGAAATTGTCTGAAAGGCGATAAAGTTTTCACTTCCTGAAATACCTTCCATCAAGCCTCCCACTGGTCAATTAGAGATAGAACATGAGATGTGACCCTATGATTTAGTGAGCTCTAAAACTTCACAGAGCTATCCTAATAGCCCTTATTCCATACTCTACAACCAACCCAGGAATTACATATATTTTTCTTGCCGTTCCCTTCTTGTGCGCTCTACAACCATCCTAAGAATGGTGTAAATTTGTCCTTCCCTGCCAGCCCTTCTTGCCCTCTCTATAAATAGCCCAATAATTTCATAGATCTATCCTGCCCAACCCATATTCCTTGCTCTACAACTAACGAATAAAATTTCGAGAACTATCTGGGCACATATGGTCTCTCAGGATTGCATAGTTTTGACTAGTAACTCCTGCAACCCAACCTTGTGCTCCTCTCAAAAACTGCGTAGATTTTTCTTCTATTGTTTGTTGCCTCCTACAATGTCTTCCTAGAGATATTGTGCAGATCCTAGAGGGATGACCTACTGAGTTCTCCCTTGGAAAATTGTGTAGATTGCCCCAGTATCTCCCTGACACCTTGCCTGGCCTTCCTCCTCTGATCTATGCAATTCTGCCTCCCAGTTGGGTTTTTCCCTGAAATTGTTGCTGATATCTCAGAGTGAAAAAATATCTCTCCTAGTGACATATGTACAGTTTTTCCCAAAATTTCTATGGAGCCCCTCATCCCAGCCTATGTTGTGCTCCCTTAGTCTCAGTGCCTTTTCCCTCTCCCAGTCACTGGTGCCAAAATGGAAAACAATGCATCATGTTAGACTAGGATATCTTTTGATTTGATGTTATCTCATCATGAGTGATTGCTAAAATAGGTACATGGATAGAGCATGGCATGACAAATAACAATATGAAGAAGGTGTGAATACTAGAAGAATTTCTCACAGTTGAATGAACACGTGAACCACATCGAGCAACAAGCGACGAGGACACATACAAATGCACCATCAAGTGAACATCAAGCCCATCGAAAACCCCACACACTTTGTCATGTCGAGGTGAAGATCTGATACACCAAGATCACACTCATTATTCAACAACATAGTAGCTTGACACGGACACCATAGTCAGTTATTACATGTCAGCAGTGTCATGTCGAGTTGTGTCATGAGTCATCTCTACCACATCACTACTATGGGCCATACTTGTTATAATCAATGTAATGTAGAGTGGAAGTTTGAGAGACACACATATGAAGTCAAAGAGTCATGTTAGTTGAAAAGTCATAAGAAGTCAAACAGTCATGAGGAAAGTTGAAGAGTCACAAGGGTTAGTTATCCCCCTTGGCTATATATAACCCCTCATTCTATGAGCAAAGGAATTTTCACTTTGGCTCCTCCCACATAGCCTTGAGAGTCTGTAATCTTTTCTTTGAGGAGTGAGAAGTGGCTCCAATGCTCCACTACTAGGGCTAATGATGTATGGTGTACAAATGTATCTTGTAACTTTTGGTTAATTCAGAAGCCTATCATAAGTGAGTACATTTTCATTCATGCATTGTATTCATTTGTAATATTGTTCTTTAAACACTTGTAATGCATGTTTTCTTAACTTGTACTAGGATAGTTGAACTATTTCAGATATTCTAGTTTATATATTCTTGTACATGTGTTGTAATGGTTGCTATTGTTGTCTCGTCCATGTGGAATACTCCATCAGACACTAGATATATTCATTCTGGTATATTTTTGTAACGACAATCGCATCCATGTGGACTAATCTGTTGGGTGTTGTATGTGATATTCATCTACCTTAGTGTTTGTGACTGTCGCATCCGTTTGGACTACTCCATCGGAGCTTGTGTAAATCCTATTGTGTTGTGTGTGTCTCTACCTGAGTTGGGACTACTCCCTATCAACCAGAGACTCACTTTCACCCTCCCACTTTATAGTGAAGGAAATTAGACATAAGTAACACTAATCACTTACCATGCACACATACATTGCTTTTTGGAGACCACATATATCACTCTCATGTGCTGACAAGCAAGAGATAAGGCATATCTTTAAGATTATGGAAATCAGGCCATCGTACCAGATGGGACTCCTACACCAAACAGTGTGAGGTCTAGTTGGGACTTCATACCCGGGAGATCTCATGAATGTTGGCGGGTCCAGCACCGTGAACACGTGGAATCTTGTTAAAAAATCATGAAGAGTTATTGAGAATAGATTGTTCTTGTTCACAACTATTTTTTCAGAATTTGTAATCTTAACTTTATATTTTTTTGTTTTGTTAAATTACGAAAATCACTGTATCCTTGAAATTACAAGACCTTCCCTTAGTGAAAGATAAAATTGTGTTTCCATTATCAATTTGAAGTACATATTTATTTATTTTCAAAATTTTCATATCTTAAAGTCCTCTAGTGCACCATATATATTTTCTTTCCAAATGGTTAAGGCCTTAAAATTCATAAGAAAAGTAGATGAGGAATGTATTTTAATATTTCGATATATTTGAAGGGGAAAATGTATTAAAAATATTAAAAAATATTATTTATAAAAGAAATTGTATATTTTTTATATACACAGTTGAATCTCTATGGATATATTCTTTCATGGACAATAGATTTGTCTAGTTTAACACCCTCCTCCCACATCTACCCAAGTAATTAAACAACCGAGGAAAACATGTTACGAGAAGTTACTATGATATAATTTGACCTCATAAGTAATTTTAAGGAGGTTGAACCAGTAAAAACACACCGTACGGACCTTCCACCACAACAACAAGACTCATAGGAGCCATCCTACCCTTTTAGATAACCAGCCTCTGGGTCCCACTGACTTTTTATACCATTAAATTGCTAGAAGCACCCTTGATATGGACATGCATATGTTTAGAATGCTCTAGATGCTTCCACAATATGGGTATACATGCGTCTAGGGACTTTTCTTCCTAGTGTTGTTCTTGTGTCTTCAAGATTTGAGCCACTGGTTTAGGCCGAGAGCCCAAGTCACTGCCTAGAACTAAATGACACCTTCAAAACATAAATATAACAATGTAATAATGATAGCAATGTAATTACTTGAACAAGGTCTTGACTGGACCCCTATTAGCCATGACATGCATTTCATCAAACATATCACGAATATGTTATCTACAGGTCTAAGCAAGAGATCTAAGCATAAGGGCTTGATACTCATCTGACAATCTCTAAGAAGCATTGTTGCCTCAACACATTAGTTACAGTTATTCGTTAAGCCGTAGATACATTTATTATTCATTTACAAGTGAAACCTGATGAGATCCATACATAGACATTGTCCTAATACATGTTCATAACCAACATAATAACAAAAAAAATACTAAGGAAAAACAACTGTAAGATCCAGTTATAAACTAGTACAATACTCATATAATAACAAGGAGAAATGACCTTGTATTAATGATGCAAAGGAAAACTAATTGTGGGACTTCCATGAACCACCTGACCGCAGACCTCGATGAGCCAAATCTCTCTTCATCCAGTCACACTCATGCCATATTCAAACCATGAATGTGGGATCTCATAAAATAGATAATTCAAACCATCCAAGGCTTCTAGACACAAAACCACCTCAACCCATGAAACAATGATTCCACCTCACGGTCGGACATCACAAAACCATCACCAGGTAAATCTCTACCGAAGGCTTCTATGGTTTTAGAGCGTTCATTCGAATCAAGGTTTCCAGGACTAGTAAATCAACCCACAATTATTGTTGGGATTCCAAAGTGTTTGTCCAACCATGTCTTACAGGACTAGTAACTCAACCCACCAAGGGATTCTAGAGTGTTTTTCCAACCAAGGTTTCCTGGAGTAGTAACTCAACCCAAGCTATTCTAGGGCTTTGAGAGAAGTTTTCTAGCCAGGGCTTCCAAGAACTAGTAACTCAACCCAAGCTAAAGGAAACATGAGAACTAACCAAAAAACAAAGAAATTAACCCACAACATGATGACTATCAAGGAAATGGAAAGGCTAGGAAAATCCACTATCAATCAAGGAAATCCTCCTTGCCAGTGACAGATCATGACTAATAAACCACATGCATATGTCATGCATGCCAAAACTAGTAAGGAAAACATATATGCAACTCGCTACCTACACACAAAACCTACTATAGTCATTGATCCTAAATGTTACTTTGGCATTTCTTGCTCTTCCTTTACCTTCTTTCTCCAAAACTCCAAATTTCACACTCCTCCAAACTAGCTACAAGAAAAATCTAAGTGTTCAAGAGTATGAAAGAGAGAGAGAGAATAGCGAGAGAGCTCCAAACTGAAATGAAAAAGGTCTATGAATTGATCCTTGGAAGCCTTTTTATTAATGAGGCCTCTATTTTCTTCATTTTCCATTATTTTCCTTCTCACATCCAACTTGTGACAATCAATTCACCTAGACACAAAATCTACTACACCTCTCTTCAAATTTATCCAATAATAGAATTTATTCATTGTTGTTACCTCTTTTGATAACCCGGGTGACCTGAATATGGGTGCTGAGTATCGATATTATAACAAGAATGTTACAACTCCCAAGGCCAGTAACTTTAATTATCAACCCCAGGATTGTACAAACTTAGAGGTATCAGAACTATATGTGCGGCGTACAATGTGTCCTTCCTTATCTGTCATGATGTAATGGAGTTCATGTACTTAACTCAAATCCTAAACTAATTGCAAAAAATGCAATGTTCGAAATGGAGCCTTAACCTATTGCAAGAAAGAAAGTACAAGGAAAGAAACCTATTCTAATTGCATAAAGATCATGAACCAAATGTAAAAGAAACCTAGCTTAACCCTATTTATAACATGTGACGATTTAAATTAAATGAGCATGAAATCTGATCTAGAGAGTACTAACTATTGTGTTCATGTGTAAATATAAAATAACTCATTTTTAAAATATTTTTGCTTTACAAATGCAAATGCTAATCTTTCCTTGATCTTTGGCAGGGGAGACAAGTGTGGAGTAAGAGGGTTAAAATGTTCTTGATGACATGGAGTCAAGTAGAGGTGTAATACCAGCTTCAATGATGATTTTTATCAATTCAGGCTCAAAACAGACTTTCCTATAGGATGCTACAGTGATTTCCTATAGGACGCTACAATGATTTCCTACAGGATCCCTTGATTTCCTACAAGATGTTATAGATTTACTAAACGAAATTAGAATTCATCCAATGACCAAGAAAATAAAATCCAAATTGGGTGGGATATCTTTTTTATTAAATACGATGTCTTAGGTCCCCATTCCAAGTGGAATCACTCAAAAATACCTCTGTTAACCCATGCTAAAGACTAGAAAAACATGACTAATCAAAAATCTAGAAATTCGAGAACTAGTGAGCTAGTAAATCTAAATAATTCCTAACCTAATCAAGTTAAAATGCAATGGGGTAATTTTTTTTATGAACTAGAATGTTTTTTTGATCGAATTCAAGTGTATCTAACTCGATTGAAGCTCATTATCATGCTCGAAAAATAGCTGAAATTTATTGTTCTTTGCCACAAAGGAGTTCCATAAATCTAGATTTAGGAATAAGAAGACTAATCCAAGAAGCTCAATGATTACTATGAAATTAGAAAGTTTTTCCAAGGATTAAATAATTCTTATGATCCTACAAAAGAACTTACATCAACCATTTAACTCAATCCTACAACAAGAAATCATTAATACTAAATGCAGAAATAGAAAGAAATAAAAACAAGAGATGCATGTGGATAAGAAGTGAAAAGAAGAAAAGAAAATGATACAAAAGGGCTCTGAGTCTCCTGGGATGGCGAAGATCAAGGAAACTCAGAGACCTATGGAGGATAACAAGATTTATAAGCTGAACATGGCACCAATCTTCATTATTTTCATCATTACAATTACATCCCTGTAAGAAAAGACAATGGAACTATAGAAATATGAGTTCTCTACACAAGAACACTAATCAAAATCTATCCCTGAAGGAAAATTAAACTTGGTACCTATAAAAAATTATTAGGAATCATTCCCTATGAAAGGAAGAAGCTTTCCTCACCAAAATCCCTTGATTAGTGGATTTGGTCCCAATACTAGGAATCTTCATTAAATGGCAGGGAGCACATTCCTAGATTTTCTCAATCATTGGAGTTCCACAATTTGTGCCATAATTCCATAATAGCTTGTTAAATTATTATTTATTATTGATCCTCCTATAGTAGGGAGCATGTCCTAAATTATCTCCTCCAAATCTTCATAACCTGCTCAATATTCTCATAATATTCCACAAAAATAAATAATATTAGGCACAAATATCCAATTATTGATAAACCTTCATAATGAATATATTAAACTTGAAAATACATTATATAATGTAGAAAGAGAGGTTTAATGTGCTTTAGGATGGTCATAGGCCTTAATTTATGTTTTAATTTAGAGGCACAGGCCTTAATTTATGTCTAATTTAGAGGCCCGTCATACCCCCTACTGAAAGTGTTGCTCATCCTCTAAGAAACTTAGTGACCTAATTGTGCCTCATCCATGGCCCTAGTGGCCTCTCTTTTGTGCATTAAGAATATTGGTTTTAAGTTATGCAAGGACAAGCCCAAAAACATATTTGTGAAAAGAAAAATCATTATTTCTTGATACCATTAGCTTGCTTTCTTGCCCTTATCAAGATGGGTTCTTGAATATTTTTTAGTTTAGCAATGTCTTTTGTATCCTTATTAACCTTCTCATACCTTTTTCCTCCATTTGGACACCTCTAACACCTTTAAAATGAATTTAGATGAGAAATAGGACATCCTGTAGTAATTCCCGTCAAAACTACAGGAAACCTACATGAAATCCTGTTAAAACTACATGAAAACCTTTTTGAGCATAAATGATATTTTGAGGTTAGGGCAGACCCTCAACTTGACTCCCATGCCTTTCTCCCATTTTTAGGCCCTGTACAAAAGCTATAAAGAGATTGGAGACCTCTTGGAAAACCTTTTTTCATAACTGCAGTTTGAGTTCTATTTTGATGGTGAATGCGTCATTTCCTTTTGTTGCCTTCTTCCTCTATTGTGGCCTAGATGACTGCCTAATGGTCTTGGATTTCTCTGTTTTGATTAGGTCTCTCTTAAGCTCTACCATCTTGGGGTTTATCATAATTTGTTAATTTCTTCTTTCTTGTAGCAACATTCTGCGTTCTTGTAGTAATCGTTCTTTCTCTTTCCGGGTCTTCTAACTATATGGGAGTGATGAGAAATGATGAAGAGGGATTGGATGATGATGCTAGGGCTCAAAGGGAGTAGTGTAGGTTTGTTAAAATGGAGATGATGCTTTGTTTGTTTTTTTTCAAGAATAAAATGGGATGGATGAATGATGAATAGATAAGGAATATGAAGTGGATGGAGGGCTTGGAGTGTTGAGGTGACTTGGCCTTTGCAAAAATTTCTTCTTTTAACTCTTGTCCTCATTCCTTGAAATCATCACCCTTCATAATTTGATTTTTCAACATTCCATGAGTGATGGAGTGAGCTGAAATTAACTAGTTGAATGCGACTGAGACTACCGACCCATCCTTAGCTTTTAAAACCTCATCTCTCATGCATTGACAACAAGTTTCTAACTATAATATTCTCAAGAGAAGAGGTCAAGAATATTTCATACATGTACCTACCTGATGGCCTTCCTGCAGATGTTGTTTGTTGGAGAGTGAATTCCTTTCTTATATTTGCTGCATGTGTTTTCCTCCTTTTTCTCTGATGTTGTTCCTTGATGTGCAGGTACTAGATGGTGATGTTAATGAATCCTCACTGTGCTAGTGGGTTCCATCTTGTTAAATCCCTCCATCATGTTTCTCTGATGGATGTGGATGGTTGTATATGTCTCCTTATCAAATTTAATGGATGAAGGATTTAGATGAAAATTCTATGTACACAATTCCCTTAGACTACCATTTTTTTTTAACACAATAGAAGGCTTTTCTATATTATTTTCACTTGGAAAAATGTGGGAAAGTTCTGTTGCTACCTCCTTATCACTCTCCGATAAATCCAACCTCTATTTTTTCCCTTTAAAATTTCTCTCTACCAACACTGTAGGTGTTGTTCTGTATCCTATAGGATCTTGTAGTTTTTAGGGAATCATGTAGGCTTACATGACAACCTTTTGTAGATGACTTATTTTTTCCATATCTCGCAAATGGTAGAATGGATTAACCTGAAACTTTTTGAGCATGTTTCCATCATCATAGTGCACCTTCCCATAAAGCAATTTCGTCAATGCATGCACTAATCTTGAGAAAAACAAAAAATGGCTGAAGGTGATGGAGGCCTATTTCTTGGAAGCCATGCACTGGGATTTGTTGAAATTGCTTTAGCATGTCACCATCATCCATATTCATCTCCCCAAGAAACATATTTTTAAATGGATGCATGGATATCCAAAAAATGGAAAAATGGTTGTGGGTGATAGAGGTTGATTTATAAAAAACTGTGCACTGGAATTTGCTGAAATTGCTTGAGAATGTTACCATCATCCATATGCATCTCCCCCTGAAACAAATTGGAAAATGGATGCATGGTTTTCAAGTTATGGAAAAAACAAATTTTTGCTTTATGTAGTTTTCTATCCTGTAATAAAATAGAGCATCCTATAGTTGTTTAGGACAAAAAGTAAACTGAATGGTAGAAGCTTGAGAATGATGGGTTGATGATGAAAATAGATGAGGGTGATGGATTGGCATGGCCTTAGCCTTGTTGGAGCATTTGAGTAAAAGAGAAGAAATTCAAAAGTTTACTTCTTTTGACTAGGCTAGACCAACTTGTTTTTGTTGCTTGTAGAGGTTGGAGAGTACATGCATTCATCAAAGAGATACATGAAGCAAATAATTTTTCTTTTTTTCTTTTCTTCTTCTAGGCCTACTAGCCGCCTCAAGGAGGTTTTCAACTAGTAGGTCTTCCTAGGCACCTCCAAGGAGGTTTTCACCTAGGATCTTATCTTTTTCCCTCTTTTTTTTCTTTTTTCCAAACCCATTGACCACCTTATGGAGGTTTTCAATCAATGAGCCAATCCGAGGCACCTAAAAGGAGGTTTTCACCTCAATTTTTTAATTTTTTTCCTCTTATTTTTCATTTTTTTTACCCTACTCTACCTGAAAAAGGTAATCATTTTCAAGTATAAGAATACTTCCAATGGAGTCATGTGCACATGAAGATGACAAAAAAAATTGTGTGGAGACTTGAAATGTATGATTTGACATGTACTTGGATTTGAGTGATCAAATGCTTTGACTTTGATGATATCAAGCGCAATTGAAGAAGAGAGTGTTGCTACAACTTAGTGACTCTCTGGAACCATATTTCAATATAGTTGTGATGCCTCTAGTCCACTAGCTGATTTGGACAATCTTGGATGTCTTCTTCTACCATGACCTTCAAGTTGTCCTCTTTTTGTTTATTGATATCTTGCATACATGGAGGATTTGATGGTAACCAGAGGGATCTTTCTCAATCTCTGATTTTGTTGTCTACTCTTCATCAAATGCAGCCCATGGTTCTTTGATTTTCTCTTTTGAATATTTTTCTTCAGGATGTTGTCCTTCAATGATATCAAGATAATCTCTTTTTTACAATACTCTTCCTGACCTATGGTGAATACCATTGATCTCAAGAGGAGATTTTTGGAAGTGTTGTACCTCAACATTGTAAGTGGGCTGAGCTACTTCAATGTGTGGGTTTGGAAATGGTGGTATAGGTAGTTGAGTGGGAGTGGATATTTGAGATGGATGCAATTGGCGTTGTGGTTGTGGTGGAGATGAATGGCAGGGATAACATGGAGTTGGGTATGGAGGATATTGAGGAAAATACTGAGGACATTGTGGATGGCTCCCATAAGTTCCTTGCCAACCTTGCTGTCAAGATTGGTTTTGGGGTTGAGATAGCCAATGTTGCTAAGGAAAAGGTGTGTTCCAATTACTTTGAGGTGAATATGCATAACCTTGAAATTGTGAATTAGGCTCGTGTGTCGTATCAGGCTGAATTTGCTACCATGGTCCTCTTAGAGCTACATAACATTGCTGCATTGGCAATTGACTTGCTCCATTGTCCTCTTGGTGAATTTCATTCAACCTTGGTAATGAGGAGAAACATTTAACATCATGTGATTCTGCATGGACAATAGAAAAAACTTCTTTTTTCTCATTTTGTATTCTTAACATTTCTACTTGTTTGGTTAGATTGCTAAGAATTTTTGTTTAAAATTCATCAAACAAATTTCCAAGTTTAGCTTGACTTATTGATCTTGATGTTGATTGACTTACTCTTGCCTTTCCTCTTGATATATGTTTGTGTGTTTCAAAAATTTCTTCAAATGATAATTGATATACATCACCTCTACTAATGAGATGAAGAATATCATACCACTCATCCCTAATTGTTCTAAGTAAGAGGGTTTTTAGTCTGTCGGATCCTAAATGATGTATTTTTCTCCTCTTAACATTATACATGAACCTGTCTATTAGATCCTCTAGACTCTCATATTCTCTTTGATTCATTCTAAAGATTTCTTCTTTAAGATCATGATCTTTATAATTTTCTATAAATATTTTTTGAATATCATTCCATGATCCTATTGAATTAGTCCCTAAACTCATGAACCATTTAAGAGCTCTATCCTTCAATGTTGCTGGAAACAATCTCAGTTCTTGAGCTTTTAATAAGTAACCATAAGATCTACAAACAATTTCAAATTCAAAGAGAAAGGTTTCCGGATCCTCAGACCTTAGACCATGAAATTTTGGAAGAAAAAATAGAGGGATGTTCTTCATGTGCACATTGATATCAGTATCTTGAATGGGAAATCCAAGAGGATCTTCCTCATTATCATCATGTCCATCCATTTCTTCTACATTCTTTGCCATATTATTCTTCTACCTGCAAAAGTGAATGGTGATGTGGCTCTGACTGCACCATGTGATCAAATGGGGGGGGTGGGTTGGTGTTGACGAAATTTTGTTTTTGTTTTTATATTTGAATGAAAACTATAATCCAATGCAGTTTTCTACTTTTGAAACCAGATTTGCCTAAACCAAATATTTTTTCTTTTTTCTTTTTTCCGCAAAGTAAAAAGAAATGAATCAACTAGGGAAGAGAACAATGCATACTTTGACACCTCCCCGGAAATGGTGCCAAAAAGGGATGAGCCTCGGTATTGCAATAAGAATTCTGCAACTCCCAAGGCTACCGACTTTAATTATCAACCTAGGCTTCGTACAAACATAAGAGGTATCGACACTATATGTGTGTCATACAATGTGTCCTTCCTTTTCTTCGATGATGTAATGTAGTGCATGTACTAAAGTCAAATCCTAAACTAATTCCAGAAAATGAAATGTTGGAAATGGAACCTTAACCTATTGCAAGAAAAAAGTACAAGGAAAGAAACATATTCTAATTGCATAAAGATCATGAACTAAATGTAAAAGAAACCTATCTTAACCCTATTTATCACATGTGATGATTTAAAATAACTGAGCATGAAATCTGATCTGGAGAGTACTAACTGCTCTGTGCATGTGTAAATATAAAATAACTCATTTTTTAAATATTATTTCTTTATGAATGAAAATGCTAATCTTTCCTTGATCTTTGGTAGGGGAGACAAGCATGGAGCAAGAGGCTTAAAATGGTCTTGATGGCATGGAGTTCAACTAGAGGCCTAATCCTAGCTTCAATGATTATTTTTCTCAATTCTGACTCAAAAAATGCTTTCCTATAGGATGCTACAGTGATTTCCTACAGGATGCTACAATGATTTCCTACAAGATCCCCTGATTTCCTACAAGATGTTATCGATTTACTATACGAAATTATAATTCATTGAAATGAAAAAGAAAATGGTGGGAAACGGATCCCCCCATAGCAAGTTTTGTGGCATAAATCCCGAAGATTTGGTCAATGTAATGTAAAGGCCCTGCAAAATGCGGGCGCATAGCATGAGACTCTAGGGTTGACCACCCTAAAATAATGTAATTTAATATAGAATGTGTCGGCCTATAGAGCAAGGCTCTAAGTGTAAAAGTCAGTATTAGCTTTGAGAAGTCATATGGGTTTTTGGGTGATGAATTAGATCTGAGTCTGTAAGTCCGAGTCTAGGGTTGTAGTATCAATAAGAGTCTTTGCAGCTGAGTGAGCAGAGGCCTGGTAGAGTTCGTAGTTGTGTGCGCAAACCCCTGCAGTTGAGTGCATAGGGAAAAGTTGGGATTGTATCTAAACAGAGGATTAATAAAAGATAAGTTTATTTTTGAATATTCTATGTCTATGCTTCTGTTATCTTTATGCACCTCTTTATGGTTTTATGGTTGTGCACACTTGGTATAAATGTTGAATGATTAATGAGAATAATGGGTATATGAAATTAAGTTAAGATCTACAATAATTGCACAGTAAGGATAAAGGATTTAGATGGCACCTCTTCACGTTCTTTACAGAGCTACATGGAAGCAATTGCACAAGTTGCAAAGGGCAGACGGTTGCTCAAAGCAGTGCCAACACACAAGATTGGTTTCAGAACTTCCCAGCCTTCATCAAGACATCCCTAGGGTGCAAAAACCTGGTTCCAGCACCCTCCCATACTACCTCGGGTGAGACCTCAATTCGCACACCGCGGACTATTTCCGAAAGGACCAGTAGTTTCAGGATTTGTTTGGCTAAATCACTTCTAAACCTCGGTCATGCCCCAACAAGCCAACAAATGGTTCTGTTGCTGGGACCAAGATCTGCCTAAGGGATGTCTAATGTCAGAACACTTGAATAACATGAAGAAGGAAATTGTAGAGTGGTTGGATCAAAATATTAACGAGTTTGTGACACAGGAAAAAGAACTCCAAAACTATCTAAGAAAAGGTGGCCGGATCACTACTTGTATACGGAAATCCATGAGATTTTCTTTGCATCCTTTCCATCAGAGCTGTATGATTGGATTGCAAGATTATTTATAACTAGGGAAGGTATAAGCTTGACCAATCGATAGTGTGGACCTCGAAGTTGGTACACATACTAGACGCATTTGAAGACAAAATCGTGAGAGTTGTGGACCACTGGATGAACTGAATAATAGGGGGATTCATCACTAAGTTCGCGATAGACACAAATGCAAGCTACATCAAAGCAGAATGATGTTTTCTCAAAGGACTGGGAGGTAAGTATATTAAATCTTTAAATACCTGGATTAAGATGATGTTGTGTGAAAAGCCGGTCATGTGAATACATTAATGTTTGGAATGACGTGGAGTGGAAAAATTTACAAAGGTAGCAGGGAATTAGAGAATAGTCCATTAATTTCACCATTGCGAGAGAGCAAGGAAGAGCTCACTCAGTTCTCTCCAAGAAGTGTAGTCGGTTGATAAAGCAGTGTATTCTGCAGTTACCACCTCCACCCACGCCACCACCCGCTTCACCTCCCCCACCTCCATCTTCACCCACTCCACCTCCACTAACCCCACAGTTCAGCATGGCGAACGCGATCAAGTTACTTGTATTTAGAGGAGTGGGAAATGAGTACCCAGACCAGTTCTCGTTCATGGTAAGCACAGTGTGGGAAGTGCAAGGGGTCACGGATGATAACATTAAGAAGGCTATATTAGTGAGCATGTTGCAGGATCGCACATTTATGTGGTATATTAAACACTCTAACGACCACCCGAATGCAAGCCTGATAGCAGAGATACAGAATGCATTGAACAGAGAATTTAGTTGACCAATTTCTGAGACCCAGTCAATCATTGGGTTTAAAGAGATTGCGATGCTCCTGGGCGAGACCCCCTGGGACCTAGATTAGCGACTAAAGAGTATGATCCGCGAGGCTAATATGATGCTCACAGATGCACAACACCATGCATGGTTTCTGGCATCTATGATGCCGCACCTGAGGACAATGCTATCATAGCAGAAGCTTTCAACCCAGGTTGAAGCATTAGAAATGGTGATGAGGTTGCGTGAAACTCCCATACAAGATCCTGGGTTTAGATTTCAACAAATCCACGCGGAACTACATAATATATGCTTGGAGATGTAGATTTTGAAGTAGGATAGGGCACCACGAACAGAAGTGCATGAAGAAGTATGGTGTATAAAATTTAAAGGTCAGGGACACGACAAGTGTTGTGGGGAAAAATGCCTATGCAGGACGATCCTATCCACCTAAGGTGTGACAGTGCCTTAGCAACAAACAGAGACAGCTATTCTAGTATTCTTCCTTTATGAATTAAGAATGAAGAGATAGATAGATGGAATAACCGGTGTCTTTCGTTTGTCCCTCGGTCCAGCTTCTCTTCTCTTGGAGAGTTCCCAGCTACTTGCCTTCTCGCTCGCCCAGCTTCAAGAGGTTTCTGCAAGATCACAAGAAGAGAACAGTACACAAGACATGGATTCATATTCATAACTAGTTTAGGATTAGAAATAAACTAAACATACTAATGCATTCATACATCAAAATACATCAACATATAGGAGAAACCAAGATAGCTTTATTGATGAATAACAAGGTTCAGGAAGAGATACAACCCAGAGGGCTCCAATCCAGCATCTCCTTCCCAGCAAATGGAATTCCTATCTTCACCCCCTTCAAAGCATTAAGCACCCAATGATTCCAATCTCAAACCAACAGCAATTCTTTGCAATAACAAAATTCCAACCCCTAGATCTCATGGAGGAGAGATCCATATATAGATGTTTGGAGAGAGGATGAGTCAGCTTGAGATCTGACTAGTGTCCTCTCCCTCTGTCAGTTCTTGATTCCACTTGGAGGTTCTTGCTTCCACTTGGAGATTTGGAACCTCTTACTCATCACCAGTCGAATTCCTTGAGGCAAGTGTCATTTTGGAAGCTTCCTGGGTTTTGACACCTTGAGAAATGAGCCTGCCACATGTCCACTCTCGTTCAACGCAGGTAGCCAGTGTTCCATTTGACATTCAACGCAGGTAGCCAGTGTTGGATTTGACATTCAGCGTAAACAACTAATGTAGCCACTGAAATGATCCTGAATTGACTTGTTTTTGAGCAGTTTCTGGTGGAGAACTTCTGTGAATTGCTGTGGTTTGTTAGCCTTGTTCCTCTAGGGGTAGGAACAACATGTTTAGGGACTTTGGATCCCTTAGATTATGGACATTTCATGCTCAATGCTGTAAGGCACAAAAATGTCTATAACAGTTTCCCCCTAAAGTATGAGGTTGTTTATCGGGCGAAATGCTTTATCAGGGGGATCCGAAGTTCATCCAATGCTGGGAGGAGACCTGTAATAAGATACAATACGATACATTATTTTTCATACTGCTTTCGTGATCTAGCTGAGGCGGGCATTCCCATGCTCAGCTTTATAAATTCATTTTTCTGTACATAGAACAGACAATCGTCTGGTGGTAGACTGATAATTTTGATGAAATTATCATCCTTTGAGTAGGATGATTATCTGCTGCAATGATGTACATGTCAATGTCTTTATCTTTCCTGAATATATATCGCAGCCCGGATGGATGGAACTAGATCCGGGGTCTTCAAACTCGTTCGATCTTCACTCTAAGTACAAGTCGATCCATGTGAGAAATGTTCTGAAGTCGAACATGGAAAGACATCGCTTGATTACCGGTCAATGATGTAAACCGTTAACAAGCGCGAGAGGAATCACCGATAATGATAATGACCCTCAAGGTACTGCAGTACAATTCACGTGGTGTGAATAAAGGACTTGGCATCAAACACCACGTAAAATCTTTCAGTCGAAGGTCATTGATGTATACCTGTCGACGAAAGTGAGAAACTTGCCATTGAGGCATGCAAGCTTCAAAGTACTGAAGGGGTTGTTCCTAGATCAACTTCTTGGATAATGAGCTGATGTCAACAAGAAGCGATCTGTCAAAGGAGGGCCTTAATGAATCCCACATCAGTGACACGGAACAGAGCTAATGATTATAATGGAGGTGAAAACGATCTGTGACATATGATTCAGGGTGGCGGTCATGAAAGGATGAAGGATAATGTATGGCAGTGGATGGGACACGGTTGACTCTTCTGAACGACTTCTCTTGAACATATGGCGACACTGATACGATGGATCGGTAGCATTACCCCAAATATGGATGGTATGGCGAGACCATGGATGTGACCGGTGAATGAAACAACCCAACCCGATTGTGGTACGGAGGAAAAGTGTCATGTTCAAGAGCGACTTGCTACCATCAAAGTTTTCTTTAGTTTCTCCCAATTTTTCCCCAGTCATTGCTGACCAGTACCTCTTTATTTTTGTCAAGCTTGAGGAGGATAACATATGCTTGTTCTATAACCTGCCCTTCAGGCAAGCCCATCGCTATGTTTTAACGAGCCTAGCGATAGTGAAACTCGTTCTCGTCTAAAGACAAGTTTGTCGCTATTTAATGATTTTAACAAGTCTAAAGACAAGGATAACTCGGTCCTTTTCATTTTTAGAGAGTCTGAAAAGGTACATAAAGTTAACTCCAAAATTCCTTTTTCGTCATCTAATCCCTTAAGTCCGAAAAAGTATAAAACAATATAGAAGGGATGAGTTTTCGATAGTTTTAACGAGCGGAATAAAACAAGCGCTCGATCTTTTTGTGCAATAATCCCTCAGGTCCAAAAAGATTAAAATCTAGAGGAGGGATAGCTCTTCCTGTCCCTTTAACGAGCTGGAAGGCCAAGGACTCGGCAATCTTTTCATATTTTATGAGTCAGTTGAAAAGAGCTTAAAGAAGACTCGTCTTTTGAGGAATGAGTGATAAACAGGGTTAGCAACTGATTCCAGGTACAGGTTGGAATATTCCAATCACGGTAGTGTCACAAGGATGGCTAGGTGTAATCACTCTTCGCAGTTGTTCCTCAAAATGGGTAAACAATCATATGGAGGTGAACGATCGGCCAAATGAAAAGTGGAGGTGACGGTGCAAACACGACCAAGGCTTTAATGGCTGATAAGGTTACATTCACAGTGGTTATTTACGGGGATAGTTCATTTTTTAACGAGCTTAAACACGGGTGGGAACATTTGCTCGGTCTTATGTTTATTTTTTAACGAGCATGAACTATGTGCTAAAACTGCTCGGATCTTGCGTTTATTTTTTAACGAGCATGAACTGTGTGCTAAAACTGCTCGAATACCCAGTCATATGATAAGAATGTCTCATTAATATTCTATTTTTTATGGAGCTTCGTCTTACAAAGCTATGCCCCACATCCTTTCTTTATGCAAGTTAGGAAACGGCTAACCCAAAAAACAGATAAATAACCGCTCTTTGCTTGCACTCCAAAAGGTTTGCATGCCCCCAGGTATAAAGTACGATTTCAAGGTTACCTCTACTTCTTTTCCATCAAAACAATTGTTTTAACGAGAGAGGCTTACCTCTTTCAGGTTACCCAAAGATTGTCTCGTTAATCTTTCAAACAAATCACTTCCTCGGCAATGTCTACCGAAATAGACAAAGGTGAGAGACTTAGATCGTCAACTCACATAACTTTGAAAAAAGAATCTTATTCTAGAATAACCCTCTTTTAGCATGGGTGGGGTACAGACTAGTCATATTCTCCCGCGGAAACCTACCCTATACCCAAAGTTTTCCTGCCGAAGCAGACCAGGACGCATGCCCCCTGGGCTCTGGTCATATCCTCCCAGATTACTCGCGCTCATCAGGAGGACGGACCGTGGGTTGAGACACTTCCTGCGTGAAGAGACCATTTAGGGATGGTATATGACTATTTGCAATGCGTGATCCGGGAAATGAAAGTTGGTCCACGAGCTTGACCACTCTTCCTTCATGCGAAAAACACATTACTCTAAAGAGTGAGGAGACGATGGCTCCCATGCAATATATATAGTCTCGTCCAAGGAGTAGGTTATAATCCAAGGGTCCTTGAATGACCATCACGTTCATTTGAACGGTCTTCCCTTTCAATGTTATGGGCACATTGGGGAGGATCCCTAAAGGTCGACTGGTTCCTTTATCAAAGCCTGATAGATTTCTCATTTCAGGCAAAAGCGCTGGCGAACCAAGCGCTTTCCAAGCAATAGAGGAAAGGATACTCACAGATGTCCCCTCATCAATGATAGTGCCAGCCATTACCATTCTGTATATTTGAACGATAATTCTGAATGGTATGCTTGCTGGCAACCGGGGTCTGCCTCGTTGGTTCCAGTCGAACGAGACCACTAGGTTGCTTGGTGGTGGGACCGAATAGACGGCCGGGTATGACTCTGACGAAGTTCCTTCCTGCGATAAAGGAATGGGAAAATTTCCCCCTTGTTCGTCGGAGTCTGTGTTGATGAAGAGAATTTGGACGGTGTCGTCTTTATTCTCCTCTGTGATAGTATCATTCGAAGATAGAGCCTCTGAAGGCAAAACCGGGTCAACTGCCGCCTCAACCTTTTGACATTTGTCAGGCATGGATCCAGACGGTTCATCTTCAATGATAGGTGCTTCGGCTGACCACCTGAGCAAGCCAGCCGGGTTCTCAACTAGTGAAGGACTTGGCAGGAGTTTTTGATATCCAGGAGGAAGTTGCGGTCGTAAAATCGGGCGATCTTCAAAAACTCTTTTAGCCTCATCTAAGAAGGGACAACGGTGGATGGCGTGATCGCCTTCACACAGTTTGCAGGGAAATCTAGCTTTCCCTCTCTGTCCTGGGACTTCACTTTCACTAGTCGATGGTGAGAAGTCAACATGGCTATCAGAGGTTGACGCTACAGAATTGTGCAAACGGGGAGACCAGTCCCTTAGTATCCGAGGGATGCAGGGACAATCTCTGTGGAAGTGGTCTCCCTTGCATATGACACATGGCGATTTAGGCCTGGTCAGTGCTGTGTGTGGATTTTTGTCAGACGACACTTGTTTGCCCCCAGTCACTTTCGGCTCCTTCTTCTTCTTCTCTTTCTTCTTCTTTTCCTTCTTCTCCTTAGGAACTTGGTTTTTTGTTTTACCAGTTCTGTCAAGCGAAGAGGAAGGAGGAGAGGAAGAGTTAGATGAAGTAGAAGGCTGGTTGGCAACTCTGGTCTAGTCTAACTGTTGACTCGACTGTTCAGGAATAGTGGTGGTTTGAACGACATTGGTTGAAAAGAGCCAGACCGGCAGGCCAATTGTCAGTCCTAGAAGCGACAATGTGGCCATATGGGGCGCACCAACATCTCCCCAAGAGGAGAAGGGACTAGGATTTCCACCAAGGGGAATTCCTTGGTTGGTGTGCTCCATTTTTCAACCTAAAGATCAACGCAGGAATAGGGGTGATTGTTCCGTTTAAAGTAAATTTTTAACGACGCTTAGACACAACTTTCTTTTTCAATTTTAAAGAGTCGAGAAAAAGCTAAAGATGACTCTAGTCTCCTTCGATGTTTTAACGAGCCCGAAGTGACAAATGCTCGGATGGACTTTTTCCGTTATAGATTCTGAAAAAGGCCAAAAGGAACTGCTCTGGAGTTCTAGGCAGAGGGTGTGCCAAACCTTTCGCAAAACCGCATAATACTTTTTAGGGTACAGGCAGTCGATCTTCCTGAATGTTGTGTTCAGTGCATTACGATCAGTAGGGCGGCCGACACGGCTTCCTAAGGATAAAGGTTTTATGCCTATAGGGGTCTCCCAATATATACGCGACGGTACGTGGGAGCACAATCTGTACTGGCGCTATCGTCCCTCAGGAGGAATCACCCACCATCCACGAGATCGACAGTCACCATGCTTTACGACGCTGGAACACGTCTCTAGCCTAGACCTCTATGTTGTGCGTTATGTTGCAAAGCGTTGTTAAGTTCATTCAATTTATTTTAGGTTGATCTTTTAGAAGTTTGCCTTCCAAGGTTCACCACGAGATGTATGATACAATTCCTAAATGCAGTCTAAAGATGATAAGCAAGCTTTATATCTTTTCAACTTTGAAAATCCTAGCTACTAAGGGAAAAGAAAGACACCATATTTTCTCAAAGAGCAAGCAGCACACTCTAATGCACTTTTCCTAAATCAGACATGCAAACTATCAAAATGCAGATGCACAATGCAGGTGTTTGTTTTCTGCTTTCTTAGTATTGATGCCTACAAAGAAAGCTTTTTGTACAACTTTGAATTTGCTTTTAAATGACCAATACAAACAAGTTTACTTTTTCGAAATCAGAGAGGGTAGAAGAGATTACAACACTTAACGATTTTCGAAATGAATACTTGTTTCGACACTTAAAAGAGACAAAATCAAACCAATAAGCAAAAGTAAATGTATAATCAACTGCAAATAGCCAATGAACTCTCTCCTAAGATCACAATCAACAGATCTGAATCAAGGGCTACATAATGATTATTTCACTCATGCAAAGGAAAACTGTATATGACGCAAAAACACATAAAAAAACTCACAGTCTTTTTGTACAAAAGGAGGCAGAATCTAAGCAGAGAAAAGGAGTTATCAGACTGGTACCTATGCTGGTTACAAGCTGCAAAAATCAGAGATCAAAACAAGGCAAAACAGAGCAGAGAACCCCAGCTGCACAAGGGCAAACTGGTTCAGCGCAACCTCAACACAGGGGTTTTGACATTCAGCGTAGGTAGCCTTCACGGGACCTGCGTTGAAATGCAGAATCCCTTCACTAGGTCTGTGCTGAAGGAGAAACTCTCATTTCCCACAGGTTCTGGGTCACAGATTGCTATTTAATTCACTGTTTTAGGCCAAATAAAAGCAACAAGAAAGGTACAATCAAAGGGATGCTTTGAGGGAGTACTAAGATCTATCACAAATGATCATCAAATCATTTGTGAGTCCATTGTTCATATCATAGACAAGTCCAGTGATTGGATCAAAGCAGCAACTGTCTACTTTGTATCCGGGAATAGCAGATGCAGTTCGATTGTTGCTGTCAAGTCTATGAAACAAACAATGATAGAAACACAAATAAAATGACTAAACAAATTTCCCCAGCGGAGTCGCCAATTTTTTGTGGGGAAAAATGCCTATGCAGGACGATCCTATCCACCTAAGGTGTGACAATGCCTTAGCAACAAACAGAGACAACTATTCTAGTATTCTTCCTTTATGAATTAAGAATGAAGAGATAGATAGATGGACTAACCGGTGTCTTCCGTTTGTCCCTCGATCCAGCTTCTCTTCTCTTGGAGAGTTCCCAGCTACTTGCCTTCTCGCTCGCCCAGCTTCAAGAGGTTTCTGCAAGATCACAAGAAGAGAACACTACACAAGACATGGATTCATATTCATAACTAGTTCAGGATTAGAAATAAACTAAACATACTAATGCATTCATACATCAAAATACATCAGCATATAGGAGAAACCAAGATAGCTTTATTGATGAATAACAAGGTTCAAGAAGAGATACAACCCAGAGGGCTCTAGTCCAGCATCTCCTTCCCAGCAAATGGAATTCGTATCTTCACCCCCTTCAAAGCTTTAAGCACCCAATGATTCCAATCTCAAACCAACAGCAATTCTTTTCAATAACAAAATTCCAGCCCCTAGATCTCATGGAGGAGAGATCCATATATAGATGTTTGGAGAGAGGATGAGTCAGCTTGAGATCTGACTAGTGTCCTCTCCCTCTGTCAGTTCTTGATTCCACTTGGAGGTTCTTGCTTCCACTTGGAGATTTGGAACCTCTTACTCATCACCAGTCGAATTCCCTGAGGCAAGTGTCATTTTGGAAGCTTCTTGGGTTTTGACACCTTGAGAAATGAACCTGCCACATGTCCACTCTCGTTCAGCGCAGGTAGCCAGTGTTCCATTTGACATTCAATGCAGGTAGCCAGTGTTGGCTTTGACATTCAGTGCAAACAGTTAGTGTAGCCACTGAAATGATCTTGAATTGACTTGTTTTTGAGTAGTTTCTGGTGGAGAACTTCTGTGAATTGCTGTGGTTTGTTAGCCTTGTTCCTCTAGGGGTAGGGACAACATGTTTAGGGACTTTGGATCCCTTAGATTATGGAAATTTCATGCTCAATGCTGTAAGGCAGAAAAATGTCTATAACAACAAGGACTATTGTTTGGTATTTGCGAACTACTTGGAAGGAGGAGGCAAATTCCATTGAGATCGGAGGCACAGGCAAGGCCAAGTATGACACTCACTCTATGGTGCGTGATCTGTCAGATATGGGGAAAGAACATGATGGATAGTTGTCATTTATTACAGAATTATACATAGACTCTCCAACAACTATTTTGTAATTTTTGTAGATCGGTGGGCCACGACGAGCGTACATGTCACAGCTACAAGTTAATGATGGAGTGAACCCCAGCCTATATAATTCAGACAAAAGTGTGAGGCCTCGACCCAGCCTTGGGGATGGCGCACGCTGGATTTTAGGGCCGAGGTCAAGGACGAGGAGGAATGGGGCTAGGAAGGGGCCATGGATAGTTAATTTGTTACAATTTCAAAGGACCAGGGCACTACGCCCATGATTGTACCAACCCGGTGAGAGCATCTTGTTCATATTGTGCTTAGTTTGATCATGAAATGGTAGATTGTCCTATGTTGATCACCAAAATTTGCGAGAAAGGGGTACTGCAGCCTAATCTAACTCAAAATATTCAAATGATGAAATCTGAACCTCGCGATGAAGACCCTAATGTGAACATGATTCTCAGAAGTGTTGCGACCACAAGGGAAGATAAGGGGAGCAACTTGAAGAAGATACATGGGTTCATAAGGCTCCTACAAAGGAACCTAGGTTTGACTTGGAACATGCAAAGGAGACATTTATGGAAGCTAAGAAGAGCTTCACAAAGGCCTCCAATTTAGGTAGTAAGGATCAACCAAAGCTGGGAGTGGATCCTTCCATGCTTACTACCTTTCTGGAATTGTATGAAATTGTTACGTGATAATAAGGTAGTTAAAGAACTACAAGAGTTGATCACTAGGTGCATGGGGTCAGGTGAACCGCACGTGGTCCAGAAACTGGGAAAGCATATATTGCGCACTGGGAGGGATATGAGATTGACGTCATAGATTGGTGAATATGACATGGATCGGGTAATCTTGGACCTGGGGTCGGATGCAAATGTGTTACCTAAGAAGACCTGGTAATGCATGGGCTGGCCCGCGTTGCAGTGGTCCCCTATTCAATTAGGAATGACAAACCAATAGAGTATCTTGCCCATGAGAAGGTTGCAAGGAGTAACAGTTGATATCAAAAGCCAAGGACACAGATGGACTTTGAAGTAATAGATATTGTCCATGACAACAATCCTTATCCTGCGTCATTAGGAATAGACTAGATGACTGATATGAATGGAGTCATCAACGTAAAGAAGAGAAAGATGATATTCAAGAAAAAGTCCCTACGCAGAGTAGTCCCACTGGACCCAGCCAAAGGAGCATGGTACACTGAGCCCATGCACGACGATGATAGCAACGATGAGCTAGATTGAATTTACCAGATAACAGCGCAAGACTAGGATCAAGTGAACCTGATTACACATGGGAGAATCTTGTGGGAACACGATAGTTCCTGTACTTCAGATTCAGATGAGGAAGTAGAACACTGGTAGAATCGGTTGCACAAGTTGACGATGCTAAATTGCAACATGATGACTAGATCACTCCGTCATGTGACAACAGAGGCAAGGGGACTACCAACACATGATGAAGTGATAATGGTGGATAAATTCCTAGACTAACTTGGAAGTGCAGTACCAGAATAGCAGCGGTATGCTACGCTGGAAGGAATACTGTGCGCGATACATATACAGGGATGGAGTACGTGTCGAGACACTAGGGTAAGATGGAGTGAAGGTAAAAGGTGAAATCGATCATAAATTGGAAGCCTCCACGCTAAATGATACTCTAGCAGCCAAGATCGAGAAGGTTGCATGTTCACCTATGTCAATGGGTACAGAGGTGGGTTGAGCCATCCACAACCCCACACTCTACACTATGGATTGACACTCGGAACCAGCTGCAACAATAAGAAAAGAATTGCGCACCACAAAAGTTCCATATAGAAGCATTCAAGAGGGTATGCAGGATCTTGAATAAGGTTCACCAAGCCAAATGAACTGATTGGGACCAGTGCATACCGGTGGTTTGATGAGCCTCTAGGTCCATGTACAAGAATTTAAGCATGAAAATGATCCTAAAGATGACGGGCAGAGTAGAGGCCATAGGTTTGGGAGGAAGGAATCCTCACATAATTAGAATGATTCGTAAGGACTAGGATGAAGGAATTATGCCGCCATGCAGGGTCAAACATATGTAGATTTAGGAAGCCATTCAGCAAGGGAACTTGAAAATGCACGAACTTGAAGAAGATCGAGTATGGCTGAAGAAAAAAAGAAGGATCTTGGACGAGGAAATCAACAAACTAGAAAGAAAAACCACATAGGTAGGCCTCGCTGAGAAACTAAGCCTTATAGAACAAAAAGTAGGCAGCCACACTACTGCATTAGAAGGATTTTGGGCTTTGCTACTGTGGCTGTGGCCGCACCCTGTTGGGTTGTGTTATATTCCTTCCACGACTAGCCGACGTAGTTATCTGGGGGGTTAGAGGGGGGGGGGGGCAGAGCCACCCCTTCATTGTGTCAACTACGTAGTGAAGGGAGTTACAGGGGGTTTGAGGGGTACAAGTAACCCCACTCTATGGGGTCCAGCTAGTAGTCCCGGTTTTGGGATCCAGGGAAAAATATCTATGTATATGTGCTTTATGTGTTATGCTCTCACATTGTTTATTTTTTGTGTTTTAGAATTCGTATACAGGTAATCTCTGTACAGGGTTAAAACCTACATTTGGTATCAAAGCTATTTTGGCTTCAAGGGGACACCTTTATGGCTGAGGGGTTTCGCTCGGGCTTGTGGTAGACCCTGTTCAGTGGGAGATTTGTGAGATCGATTTTGGTAGTGAAAGAAGATGGTGAGAAGTAGAAAGATAGAGATAGAGAAATTTATTGGTGAGAGTTTTGAGTTGTGGAAACTCAAGATGGAGGATCTATTGGTGGATAAAGATCACTGGATCACAATATATTCGGGTACTAAACCAACGGGAGTGTTTAATGAAGAATGGAAGAAGTTGGATTGGAAGGAAAAGAGCACAATACAATTGTGTGTCTAAAATTCATTATTGTTGAATGTATTAGGGGAAGCTACAGCGAAGGCTTTATGGGACAAGTTATGGACTTTGTACCAATCTAAGTCTCTAGTGAATAAACTATTCCTGTGGAAAAAATTGTATAACCTGAGGATTAAAGATGGAGACTCTGTGACAGAGAATCTAAATGCATTTAATATTGTGGTAAGTCAGTTAGCATCTGTTGATATTAAAATTTCAGATGAAGATAAGTGCATCAGTTTGTTGTGTTCTCTACCATATTCGAGGGATAGTCTGGTTATTGCAATAGGTAGCAATGCAACTGCCTTGCAATTTGATGAAATAGTCTCATCCTTACTATCAAAGGGGATGAGATAGAAAAATATGAAAAGCCAGAACGGTGATGCCTTGTCTATACGAGGAGGGTCCCAGAACAGAAACAAAAATAAATCATCGAGTGGGAGATCTAAATCTCCAGGAAAAACTATAAAGGTGGTGTGCTAGAAATGCGGAAAGGAAGGGCACTACAAAAGGGACTGTAAATATAAAGCTCTTGATAAAGGAAAGGGACCTGATGATGATCCTTCTACAGAGGCAAAAACCACCTTGGATGAAGGTGGGGATGCGCACTTGGCTTCTTCAAGTAGACATGTAGATCATGAGGCATGGTTGATTGACTCAGGTGCATCCTTTCACTTCACTCCCCATAGAGAGTGGTTCTACGAGTATGAGAAATATGATGGTGGTGATGTATTCTTGGGGGATGAAAAGAACGATAGAATCATTGGTTGCGGAAAATTAAAGTTCAAGCTGCAAGATGGAATGGTCAGAACACTTTCGGGTGTTCTACATATTCCTCCATTAGCCAGAAATCTAATTTTTGTAAGCAAGATGGATGGTGCAGGTGTAAAAACAATATTCGATAAGAATACCTGCAAGATGGTTCAGGGGGCACTGATATTGATGTAGGGAGTTCAATTTGGAACTTTTTACAAGCTGCAAGGTAGCACTATTATTAATGGGTGTAATAGCTCCATGGTTCCTGAAAGTGGAGCAGAAAATCTAGTGGTCTCTGGAGAGAAGACCATGTTGTGGCATTAAAGGCTTGGACATATTGGAGAGAAGGGCCTTCGAATACTTCATGGTAAATGTATGGTAGAAGGTATGAGTAATAGCTCTCTGGATTTTGATTTCTATGAAAATTGTGTATATGGGAAGCAGAATCGGGTGATTTTCCCCTCTGGTGGTAAGAGGGCGAAACAAATATTAGAGCTTGTGCACAGTGATGTGTTTGGACCTGTGAAGGTTCCATCACTGGGTAAGGCTACGTATTATGTATCATTTATATGTGACTTCTCAAGGAATACATGGATATATTTCCTTAAGAAGAAATCTTAAGTCTTTGACGGGTTTAAAGAATTTAAGGCTCTGGTGGAAAACCAGACAAAGAAGAAGATAAAGGTGCTAAGGACAGATAACAGTGGAGAGTTTTGTAGTAAGAAATTTGAAGAATTCTGTAAGAAGTTTGGTGTAGCATGGAAAAGGACTACTCCATATACACCTCAAAAAAATGGAGTTTCAGAAAGAATAAACAAGACGTTGATGGAAAGGGCAAGAAGCATGCTCAATGGTGTCGGTTTAGTACATGAATTCTAGGCAAAGGTGATGGAGACATCATGTTACATGGTCAATAGATCACCTTCATCAGCGTTGGAGGATAAGACTCCACAAGAGGTATGGACTGGTAAGAAACTCTCTCTTTCACATCAGAGGGTATTTGGATGTGATGCGTATGTATATGTTCCAAAGGAGAAAATAACCAAGTTGGATAGTAAATCTGAAAAGTGCATCTTTATTGCAAATAAGGATGGTTTAGAGGGTTATAAGCTTTGGAACCCAGTAACAAGGAAGGTTGTGTACAACTGAGATGTGGTGTTCAGAGAGGTGAAAGATGTTACTAAACATGAATTCCAACCAAAGAAACCTGAGAAGATAGAGTTTGAGCTAAAGGAGGAAGAATCAGACACTACAGTAGAGGAGGAATCAGAAGATGAACAACCACAAACTCCGGGTGTGAGAAGATCAGTTTGAGAAAGAAGGAAGCCAAAAAAGTATAGTCCATCTGCTTTCGGTTCAAATTTTGCTTTATCTATTACTGATGATGATCCTAGAACTATGAAGGAAGCAGTAGATTCACAGGATGGAAAACTCTGGAAAGAGGCCATGGTTGATGAAATGGCATCTTTGCACAAAAATCAAGCTTGGGATCTGGTGGAGTTGTTGGCTGGAAGGAAACCCATTGGTAGAAAATGGGAGTTCAAGAAAAATACAAATGCAGAAGGAAAGGTGGAGAAATACAAAGCTCGGTTGGTAGCAAAAGGTTATTCCCAGGTGCCGGGAATTGATTTTGGTGATATTCTTTCTCCTGTTGCGAAGGTAACTTCTATTAGATTACTTTTATCTATTTCTGCGTCTTTTGATTTTGAGGTACAACAGATGGATGTGAAGACAACATTTCTTCAGAGGATCTGGAAGAGAAGATGTACATGAAGCAACCTGAAGGCTTTGGAGTGAAGGGTAAGAAAGAACTAGTATGCAAATTAAAGAATTCTCTATATGGGTTAAAACAGTCACTAAGGCTATGGTATCAGAAATTTGATACATTTATATGGGGAATTGGCTTCACCAGAAGCAAAGTAGATCACTGTGTGTATGTTAAATTAATTGGTGACCATGTTATTTATCTGGTCTTCTATGTGGATGATATGTTGTTGGTTGGAAATGACAAAGAAATTATCCAAGATTTGAAGACCCATTTTTCCTCAAAATTCGACATGAAAGATCTTGGTGCTACAAACTATATTTTGGGCATGGAAATTAAAAGAGATCGGACAAAGAGGAAGCTCTGGTTAAACCAGAGGAAGTATGTCGAGACAATATTGCAGAGGTTTAATATGCATGATAGTAAACTGGTGAAGGTTCCTATTCTTGTAGATGTAAAGTTATCTGTTGAACAGTGTCCCAAGACACAAGAAGAGGAAGAGGACATTCTAGTGTTCCATATTCATCGCTAGAGCAGACATTGGACATGCAGTGCGAGTATTGAGAAGGTTTATGTCAAAACCAGGGAAGGAGCACTGGACAATAGTGAAGTGGGTTTTCAGGTATTTGGGTGGCACTAGTGATTATGGTTTATGCTACCAAGGAAGACCAGGATTGGATAGAGTGTTGGATATTCATGGATTTGTTGATGCAGACTAGGCTGGAGATCTAGATCAGAGAAGATCTACAAGTGGGTATGTGTTTAACCTATTTGGAGGTGCACTCAGTTGGATGAGTAAGAAACAATCTGTAGTGGCACTATCAACTGAAGAGGTAGAATACATGGCAGCCACTTATGCAAGCAAGAAAGCAGTATGGTTGCAGAGATTGTGTTAAAGTATGGGGTTAGTACAGGGAGCTATAAGGATAGACTGTGATAGCCAAAGTGCAATTTTCTTGGCAAAGAACCCTACATATCATTCAAAGACAAAGCACATTGATGTTCAGTATCACTTTGTGAGGGATATGATAGAAGAAAAAAAGGTGTTTCTAGTAAAGGTAGACACTTTGAAGAATACTACAAATGCATTGACAAAATCTGTGAGCTCTGAGAAGTTCTCTTGGTGTAGAGAAAAAATGGGCATTGTAGGGCTAGATAAATGACTAAGCTCTCTTGTGTCCCCCTGTGGAAAAAAAAAGAACAAGTGGGAGGATGTTGGGTTGTGTTATATTCTTTCCATGACTAGCCCATGTAGTTAACCGAGGGGTCAGAGGGGGGGGGGGCGGAGCCCCCCCTTTGTTTTTCCGACCACATAGCGAAGGGAGTTATAGGGGGTTTGAGGGGTATAGGTAACCCCACTCTATGGGGTCCGGGGAGGTGCCCCCAAAAATTTTGGTTTTGGACCCTATGTTAAGTTGGGCAGACCTACCTATGGTTTTGTGCATGTTTTTTGCACATGGTTTTGGACGCGATAATTTTCAGTCCATGGTTTTGGATGCGATGGTTTTCGATCCATGGTATTGGATGCTTCAGCGTGTATAAATATGTATTGTAACATTGTAAGGAACATAATGAAAAATCAAAATGGTAGTCCCGATTTTGGGATCCAAGGGAAAATCTCTTCGTATATGTGTTTTATGTGTTATGATCTCGCATTGTTTATTTTCTATTTTTTAGAATTCATATGCAGGTAATTTTTGTATGGGGTTAAATCCTACACACTCCACTAGAAAAAGGAATCAGCGGATCACACCATGTAAAGGAGAATGCGAAGCACTAATTGACATCAAAGTAATTATGGGGTACACGTAGACTAGGCTGGAAGGTGTAGGGAAGCCTTGCGTGGGTGGAGTAACCACCTAACTATCCGTAGAAAGCACAATCTCGACGCTCCAAGTAGTTAGAAGAGAGCATGGGACTGTAAAAGAGTCTATATGGAAGCAACATGATAGGAGGACTGTGCATAGGGTCAGTCGGTACCAAAGGCCATGCCCGCATATGAGGGGCCACGTTGTCACACAAGTAGACTGGGAAGCAACCATTTCGGTTACTGTTCATGATAAGATATCCCATTTAAGATAACAATGAGCGGGCGATGGGTAATTAATACATGGAGTGAGAACTAGATTTAAAAATATCTGCCGCCAATATGGCATTAATGAGCTAAAGGAGGGGGGAACGGTCAAATTTGAATTTCGGCAAGCCTGTAAATCGCAGATGGTCATCCACCAAACATCCCTTGGAAATTTGAGAATTCATTTATTGTGTATGGGCTTGACAGCTTTAGAGGCTTTGATAGCAAGTTCAGTGTTTGAAGCATTGCCAAAAGAGATGCAGGACATTCTATGTAGAGCAATGTCGAAAGCTAAGGAAGTCGCACCGAGCCCTATGTCACCGGTGGGGGATGCACTGAAAATTCCAAAATTTCCCCGAACACCGAGGCCTAAAAAGGACCCGTAGGGAGCAGGACTAGTCCATATGTCTCTGCTAAACCCACGGTTTGGTAAGCTGTCTATGGAAGAGAAGGGAAAAATGGTTAATATTGAGAGCAATGATGAGGAGGAGGATTTCTAGGCATTCATGGAAGAGATTGAACTAGAGGTAGAAATGGAGGAAGACATCCAGCCAATACGCACCACAAAAAAGCTACCCAAGTATGTCCCTCCGTGAAAAGGGAGGGTAAAAGTACCTAAAGATTTGGATGCCATTAAAAGCGCACTCAAAACCCCATTCCTCCTCGAGGGAATTCTGTTTGAAGGTTAAGCTATGGGCCACATACCCACGATGAAGTTTGAAGACTGGGACCTCACAGATAGCGAAAAGTTCCCTCATTTGGAAACTAGCAATCTGATGAAACAAAGCAAGGAGGGGGCAGTTACAGCACTGCAGCCACGAAAATGGTTGCGTGGGGTGGAGGAGGCTGGGCTACTCCACCTTTTATCGATTCCACACTTTCAACGGGCACCAATCATGATATTTGTCATTATGCAACTACTTTGCCTCATGCACGATGGTTACTTGTGGCTGGAGGAGCCCATTCCCATCACGGCGGAGCTTATTCATAGGATTTCTCAGCTTCCCTGTACAGTAAGGGACTCCGCAGAAATCGCTGGCACAAGTGGAGACTTGGCGATTGCAGAGGCCATGAAAAATAAATATAAATTAGAGAAAAAGTAGAGGGGTTACATTATTACTAGCATTCAAGACAAAGGGGTCTGAGTCACTGCCCAGTTGTTGGTAAGAAAAGTGATGAGAAAATGCTATGGTAGCAAGGTACCAGCAATGGTCATCGCATTGGCCGAGCAATGCGCAAAAGTGGTAGGGTTCAACTGAGTGCAATTCCTCTACGAGGAGTTCCTGACGAATTGCAAGGAAGCCCAAGAGCAAGGTAAGACCTTCCACTATGCGTGGTTGCTCTTATCCATCCTGTTGGTTGCAGGAGAATGGCTTGAGGATAGTTAGTCTCCTCCCCTTCACTAGGACTGACTAGAGGCAACATAATACGCATCACCATGGGCGACGAAGGATGACACGCAAATCCATAAAACCAATATTTTTTGGGTATTGATGGAGGCGAGCGTATGAATGTGGATCAACAAATGGCCGTGCCTATCCCCTGTCAGTGTCGGTATCTTCATACCTATGTCTGTGATTAAATTCTCTTGTTGCATTGCATGTTAGGTGTCTCATTTGATGAGCTACATTCCATTAGAGTCATGGATCATTTGACGGTAGTGGCTTATTATAAATTTCCCCTCATGTTTTTTACTTGCTGGCCCATTTTCATTCATCTAGATCATCTGCAGTCAATTTTTGTCTTTAAATTTGAAAAAGTCATTTTTAGGGTTTTAGGTCTCATTAGGTCTAGGGTTTCATCAATAAAGTCTTGTAAACGCTCAATAAAGGTCAGCAGGCGCATGAGGAGGTCAAATAAAGTTTTAGCAACAATAATTTCCATAATCACATGCTCAAAGATTGATTTTTCCTCAAAACTCTGTTGTGAGAAAAACAAACTTTTTTATGTTTTTATGTACAAATTTGATGTAATTTCCTTTTTTTCAATATGTAATAACTTCAGAGGCAGCCCTGGTCACCTTGCCAAACTTTTGCAACTCCATCACCTACAAAACAAACAAAATGTCAAAGTATTCAGTTCATCAAAGGCAAAAATAAAGCAAACTGCCCAAAAATAGAGTTTTGAAAGCAAGTCAAAGGCAAACATTAGAAGAATGGGTTTTTTAAATGAAAAATCAAAACTATATGTATATAAACCGTTTTTCATGTTTAAAGAGTTCATTTGTACCCAAAGGAGAAAGAGGGAGTAATAGAAAAGTCAAAAATCGCAAAGGAGGCAAAAATTGCAGTAACTTTGGTATTCTTAGTGGCGCGACGCACTAGGTTTGGAGCGCGAAGCATTGGACAGTGCTTTGCAATGTAAATTTTAAATGGGCACAATGCATTGAGAGGTTGCGGCGCACTGGGTTTGTGGCATGGCACACAGGGCCACAAGGCCGATTTTACTCACAACCTCCTCCGATTCAATTGCAAAATTGCTAAATCCTCACCTTATCCAAGTAAGTTAACATTCTTCCATGATCAATGAATGAGTTTATCTTGGTGCTTATGGTGATCTAATGGGAAAAAATTGAAACCCTACCTCCTTGCATTTCTTCTCATAAACAATTGCATAGGGTTTATAAATTGTATTTCTTGCTGCTAATTCCACTCCTAGACATTTCTCACTCCCTCACTCCTCCATTCCCTCATTCATTTTCTCCCTCTCTTTACATTCTCATCTACCCACTCACTAATACCCATATCCCTAAACTATTAATCCTAAATCCATAATCCCACTATCTCTAACCCTAGTTAAAAATTCCAAAACGTTAATTGTTGTCCCAAAGCCTAAATATTATTCCTTAAACCCTTTTATTCCCCAAAAACCTGTCAGCAACATTCCCAAACCCCTCATACACATTCCCTCCACAATCCTTCATACATCCATATCTTTGGTAGAAAAAACCTAAAAACACCATAAAATCTCTTCATACTCATCCAAGAAAACTCAAACATTGGCAAACGTGGAGTCAGATTCTTCCTATGACAGAGATGAGGAGATAGTCAGTGATTCTTCTAGAGAAATGCATGCACCAAGGAGACCTCACAAGGGTGGTAAACATAACCGAGAGGAGCCTACTTCACTTGCCGAACTGCTGGCCTGTCCTTTTACTGTCACATGCTTTCAACACCAATCTTGTTATCAGTTCTGTGAGATGGTAGAGAGAGCCAAGTAACACCATGAGCTGGCCAGATTGTTTGTGCTCCATCTTCATAATGACCAAGTCACTTTGGTAGGTGTGACATTCACCTTGACACCTGAGACTATTTCTCAAGCAACCGGCATTCCAAATGTCGGTGAGAAGTGGAATAAAAGGTAGCTGGTTGACAGAGAGCATTATGAGCCTTACAACAAGGTTGGTTATCAAAGACATGTCGGTAGAGCCTTTCCCTTCAGGTATCTGAAGGACACATATGCTCCCTTGATGAAACTCATAATTAAATATTTCAGCTGTGAGCGCTGATTTTCTTGTCTGTATGCCTATCACATCAAATTTTTGATGCACTTCACTAGGGTGAGAATGATGAATCTCCCCTATTTTATTTGTTGGACCATTGAGAAGTTGACCACCTTAGTGCACAGGAAGCCTCTTCAGCAGCAGTATAACAACATATATCATTTTGCACTAATCATAATTGTGGTCTTGCATCAACTTGGTTTACAGAACATCTCTTGGGAAGATTTCATTTTACATGAGGTCTTTACAGGTCCTCAAGTACCCCCAGTAGTTTTTCATGAGGCAGGAGGGCCTTCACATCAGTAGGAGATTCATGAGACACAAACCACTAGTGTGCCAGTGTTTGTCACCTACCAAAAGGTCACTAGAAGGTTGTTCGCGGTAGCAAAATGAGTACTATCTCCACCCGGGGTGGAAGGGGTCGCATTTCTTCCATCAGCAGAGCAGGTAAAGAACAAGAGAAAGCAGCCATTACACGATGAGGGGCCTTCAAGAGGACAAGAGACAGATTTCATTCTTATTCAGGATGATGACACCGATTTGGGCTCACAAAGCTCAAAGCTTAAAGAGATCATTCAGGAGCAGCAAGAGGACATTTATGAATTATTTCTCAACTTGGAAAGAGCCAAATGGATAATCAAATATCTAGAGCAAAGAAGCGAATAGCTAGAGGATCATAAAACCATTATGGAGCTACAAAACATACGAGAAAATCGGCAAGCTGCCAAGAGGAGGAAAATCAAGTTGACACCACTTGAACAAGAAATTGATGCTGATCATGAATCTTGGCTTGAGAGGGAAAATATTCACTTGGAAAATATGATAGAGAATGTCAACAGAGAGAAAACGATGTTGAGGCACATGGCCTACCACTGCTTGGTGAGAAACAAGGTGTGCAAAGCAAGAATTAGGATTTTGAAGGCCAAGTTGAAGAAAGCATCAAGGAGGCGAAAAGAGCAAGATAGACTCCAGATCTTGGCAGAGGCTTCCTTGGCCCAACACGGTACTTATTAAAGGACACTCAACCCAAATTTCAAGAAATTTGGGACAATTTTTGCAATTTTGAAATTTTTGGCCTAAAAAATAGGTTTTTCTGCCTAATGCGCCACGCCACTTGGCGCGCACTTTTGCTAGAGACATCCTTTTGAGGAAACCTTAGCATTTTTGGATTTTCCATGAAAAAATATGAATTCCCTCACATGGCCAAGCATTTTGATAGGTTTTGAGCTTCCAAAAAGGTCAAAAACACCTCAAAAATGACCTTTCTGCCCCTTTTTGGACACACAAGAAGCATTGTTGGGAGAGCTCATGTTTGAAGGGGAAAATAGAGGCCAAATTCAGAAATTCTACTTGTTCTGGAAAGTAGATAGGAAGCCCTTTCTAACAAGCCCACATGGAGAAAATTTGGTGCACGGGAAGGCCTCCAAAATTAGCTGCAAAAAGGCACTAGGCATAGGGAAATCAGCACGATGCATAGGATGAAATTTGCTCATTTTGGCCAAAAAACTCTGTTTTGCACCTAGTTTCTTCACAGTTTGACTTTTCTCTTTCTAATAGTCAAACTCATGATGTAATTTAATGTGAATTGATGTATTTTGATGTAATTATGCTAAATTTTCACTCATAGAGATAGATTCATTCATGGAAAGGTAGTTTGCAACTGAATGAATCAGTTCCCTAGTTTTTTAGAGGCAAGCTGTTCCACTCCCTACTTTTTAGTTCTCAGTTTACACTTTGTTGGAATAGCTCCTAAACTTATGAGCTCGAACCCCAAAGATAGGATGAGTTTTTTATTGCCTATATCTACTTATTTTTTAGTCATCAGCAGAGGTTGGACTCTTGTGAATGCTTTGAGCATTATTGTACATTCATTTCTGTAGTTTGGCAGAGGAATAAACTAGAATTTGCAGCACTTTATGGGATTCTTGTGGCAACTTGATTTGGTATTGTTTTTCCTTTTTTAATGCAAGTTTACATTTTTTTATGTATGTCATCATCTCTCTCTTTTCATCTTAAATAAATGAAACAAGGATAAAGGTAGAATTCATTGATTTGAAGTGCTCTACCTAGGGTTTTGTTTAGTTATTTATGTTTTCAGCTATTTGAAGACGATCTCTGAGACTTTCATGCCATCTTCAACTCTTCACCAGTCTAAAGGCTCTCCATATCACTTAATTTTAAGTACCAAACCATTTGCCTACCTCACCCCATAGAGATCTCTGCAAAACTGAGCCTCATTCCTTGGACCCAAATCTGCCTTTCACATTTGAGCCAACAAACATCATCAAATTCAATAAAAATATTTTGAACACATACCTAGCCTAATATTAGTATTCACATCAGTCGTCTCAATATTCATTGATCATATTTTGCTGAGATTAACAAGGAGAGAGCCCTCTCCTGACCTGGTAGGGCTAGCTACCAGGTTAAGCTTGGTTTGATGTTACCCTAGATCCTACATTTCTCAGCCTGAGGTAGATTTAGGCTCTAACATAGTGGCAACCATACTGGGGATGAGACTGTTTTTTTGTTAGTGTTCTTAATTTTATAAACTACACACAGAGCCTGAAGTTATGTCAGGTAGCCTTCAAACTGCACATTAATTTGTGAGTGCATAAGTAGATAAAAGCTGCTTAAATCAATCTCCTATCTAGTCTTATAAACGGAACACCTGACTTGCAAATTGCCCCAGTACATCAGTTAATTCTAGACTTTTGGATGTTGAATTCAGAATTTGATAGGCTAAACATGTTGATAATGTCCATTTGATTTCTTGGAAATAATTCAACACACTGGCTTCCAGAAGATACACTAGAGCAAGTCCTGATCTTGATCCTCCCCCTGTGTATGAAAATCCCAATCTTATTCTGAGAATCCTTGGCCGAGAAAGTTTTGTAATTCCTATGTTTAGATCTCATTCATGCCTGATTGTTTTTGAATATCTTGAAGATCTTGAGTATGACGAACATTTTTATCTATTGTTGTTTGACACTAAATCTGAAAGTTGGTTCTACTTCCTAAATCCAAAGTTTTTCAAAGATCTTGAAACTGAAAAGGCCAATAAATCAATTGAAGATTATATCTTGAAACTTCAAACTTCCATTGTGGCTACAAACATTCCTGAGTTCTTAGAGTCTGCATCAACAACTCTTGGATCATCTGCTATTGCATCCAGTTCATAAATTCCTATGGAAACTCATTTCATTCCCACCATTCCCTTGCAGCCTTCCATCTCTGATCAGAAATCTGTTGTTTTGTCACCTCCATCCACTCTTTCTACCCCTCAAACATCAAAAATTGCTTCACCTCCATCCACACTTCATACACCTCATACATTAGCTACTCCAGCCCCCCCAACATCCCCAAGACCAGTCGTAAATCCACCTAGAGTAATGGCTGCACGATATGCACCCCTTGTGTTGCCTCAAAATTGGATGCCATGCCCACCGATTATCAAAGCAAAATTCCATTATTTGATGGCACTGTTATAGACATTTTTGTGCCTTACAGCATGAAGCATGAAATGTCCATAATCTAAGGGATCCAAAGTCCCTAAACATGTTGTTCCTACCCCTAGAGGAACAAGGTCAGCAAACCACAGCACTGAATAGCAGTTCTCCACCTGAAAACACTCAAAAACAAGCTAATTCTGGATCATGTCAACTGCTACACTGGCTACCTGCACTGAATGTCAACTGCTACACTAGCTACCTGCATTGAATGTCAACTCCAACACTAGCTACCTGCGCTGAACGAGTTTGGACATGTGGCAGACTCATTCCTAAAGGTGTCAATGCCCAGGAAGCTTCCAAAATGACACTTGGGTCAGAGAATTCGACTGGTGATGAGTAAGAGGGTCTAGATCTCCAAGTGGAAGCAAGAACCTGCAAGTGGACTCAAGAACTGAAGAATAACTGAAGTGGGAGAGGACACTAGTCAGCTTCATGCCAGCCACAAGCTGACTCATCCTTTCTCCAAAACTCCTATATATAGAGCTCTCTCATGAGGTCTAGAGAGGCTGGAATCTTGTGAATGTAAGGAAGTGCTGTTGGTTTGAGTATAGAACTATTGGGTGATTTGCTCGAAGGAGGTGAAGAGGAGATTTCTTTCTGCTGGGAGGTGTTGCTGGATTGGGCCTCTTATGGTTGTAACACTCTCAGAACTTTACTTCTTCCATTAATAAAGCATTTGAGGTTCTTCTATATGCATGTGTCTCAATGGTGTATTGTTATACTTGTGTATTTGATTTATTCTAATCCTTGAATCAATTATGAATGTATGCTTCTTGTAGTTTCCCTCTCTTGCCTTTTTGCAGGATCTTTGTGTAGCTGGGCCAGTGAAAGAGCAAGGAGTTGGGAGCAAGCAGCAAAGAGGGAAGATTGGATCAATCATTAGCGGAAGATAACGGTTAGTGGATCTCTTTCTCCTCTCTCTTACATCTCGTAAAGAAGTAATCTCAAATAGCTTTGCTTTGATTGTTGCTGAGGTACTATCACCCTTAGAGTGGGATAAGGTCATTCCGTATTAGATACTTTTCCCAACAACAAATTGGCGACTCCGCTGGGGATCGTATCTTGTTGGTTGTTTGTGTTTTTGCTATTCGTTTCATAAACACAGGGAGTACCGAATCGAACTGCATTTGGGTCTTTCAAATGCAAAGTAGAGGGCAGCTACTCTAGCTCAGTTTTTGGGCAAGTTTATGATTTGAAGAGCTGATCCACAAGGACTCTGATAAGCTCTTAGTGATAGCTTTTCATCCTCCTTTTCATCCCTTAGTGTGTACTTGACTGATAGCTTCTGATTTGGCCAAAAACTGTGAATTTTTTAGCAATCTGTGACCTGGAAACTGAGAAAAACGAAAGTTTATCTCTTCGGTGCAGGCACTGTGAAGGCAGTCTGCATTTCAGTGCAGTTCCCGAAGGGGCTACCTGCGCTGAATGTCAAACTGACAGTGTACTACCTGCGCTGAACCAGTTTTGCCTAGTGCTACTGGGCCTCCCTGTTGTTTATTGCCCTGTTTTCACCCTTGTTTTGCAGCCTGTTGTCTGTCAATGTACCTATCTAAAACCAACTTTCCTTGACACTATTCCGCCTCGGTTGTATAAAGAAACTGTGTTTTTTCTTTGTGTATTTCTTATATCATTTACAGTTTCCCATAACGAAAGTGAACTAGTCTTGCTGTGGCCTTTTAGATCTAGACCTGTGATAAGTGTCGTTTTGATCTTAAGAGTTAGTTTGTTTGCTATTCATAGCTGATTGAGCTTTTGCTTTCGTGATATGATTTGAATTTATATATTTCTAGTGTCGAAACAAGTAAATCTTAAGGTGTCTTTTGATTTTGGACAAGCTTGTTTGCTTTCACTTGAAATTGAATTCAAAGTTATACAACAGCTTTCTTTTTGTATTACATCAACATTAAGAAAGAGAAAAGAAATACCTGCATTGTGCATTTTGCATTTGATAAGTTTGTATGTTGATTTAGGGAAAAGTGCATTAGTGTATGCTCTTTGATCTGTGTGAAAAGATGATGTCTTTCTTTTCCCTCAGTAGTTAAGATTTTCATAAGTCGAAAAGATTGAAAAAGCTTGCTTCTCATCTTAGACTGCATTTAGGAATTTGTATCATACATCTCGTGGTGAACCTTGAAAGGCAAACTTTAAAAAGATCAACTTAAAATATATTGAATGAACCTAACAACGCTTTGAAACATAACACAAACACATAGAGGTCTAAGCTAGAGACGTGTTCCGGCGTCGTTAAACGTAGTGACTGTCGATCTCGACGAAGGTGGGTGATTCCTCCTGAGAGTCGGTGGCACTAATACGAACTTGTGCTCCCACATGCCGTCGCGTATATATTGGGAGACCCCTATAGGCATATATCTTTTATCCTTAGGAAGCCGTGTCGGCCGCCCTACTGATCGCAATGCAGTGAACACAGCATTCACAAAGATCAACCACCCGTACCGTAAAACGTATTCTGTGGTTTTGTGAAAGGTTTGGCACACCCTCTGCCTAGATCTCCAGAGCAGTTTCTTTTGGCCTTTTTCAAACTCTATAACTGAAAAAGTCCAACCGAGCATTTGTCACTTCAGGCTCGTTAATACATCGAAGGAGACTAGAGTCATCTTTAGCTTTTTCTCGACTCTTTAAAACTGAAAAAGCAAGTTGTGTCTAAAGCGTCGTTATAAAATTTATTTTAAGCGGAATAATCATCACCTTTCCCTCATTGATCTTCGAAGTTAGTCCACCACAAGTGGAAGTTCCTGTAGAATTGCTAAGAAATCTTTTGGATAGACTAGATATGTCTGAACAACCGTCGACATCTAGGACTGTGTCGTCCGACACAGCAGCAGCAGAGCCTCCTGCTACTACTCCAACGATGTTCGCTGGTATACCATCTGTCCCGGCAAATTGTCAATAACAAGCCGGAGTCCAATCAGGGACAACGACATGGTTAGTTCCTATTTCTTCATCTGGATTATCATCTGGTATTTCTTATGTTGAAACTCAACAAATTGATCCAATGTGTCTTCAAAGGCCAATTTACCCTTTAAGTACTGGATTTCCACCATATGGAGGGCAGTATGCTCTTTCATTGTTCCCTCCCAGAGAACAACCATATGGGAGTTTACAACAAAGTTCAGGTCAAACTGGAATTACATCCAGCGGTTGGGTACCAATACTGCCTCAACAACCAGGGGTTGTATATTCAATGCAACCAGTACACCCTGTGTCGAATATTCCCACCATACCTGCTATAGTGAATGTGTCGCAAGTACAAGCTCCACCTGTTGTATGTCAATCACAATCTCAGGGTAGTGCCTCCTTATCTGGAGCGACTCAGGCTCAAACACGTACTATGACTCCTCATCCCGGTCAATCATCCAGTATTGGTCAACAGCAAATGGTCCAGCAACCAGAGCTGGTTCAATCTCAACAACCACCATTCCAGCAATCATATCAAGGACCTGAGCAACAAGTCTTTGTAAGTAATGGGCAACCATACTATAATGGTTATGCCCATCAACCTTGTCAAAGTTGCCAGCATTATGCTGGTTTGCAAAGACCCATTGCTCAGGCGATCCCATCTTATCCTGGGTATGCTTCGCCTAACCTGAATCAACAGTTTCCCTTTGTAGCAACTCTAGAATTACCAGATCTAAACCAGCTGACGAATGATCCAATTGCTTATGCTCCTTGGTGGCCAGCAATTCCGCATAAACTTCCATCAGATATTCCTAAATTTAATGGAAATCCGGGTGAAGATCCATCGAATCATGTGATGACATTCCATCTATGGTGTTCATCGAACACCCTGAATGATGATTCGATAAGACTTCGCCTCTCTCAGAGGACGTTAACGGGTCCAGCGGAAAAATGGTACATTGAATTTCCTAGAGCTTCATTCGACAACTTCAGTACCTTAGCCACAACCTTTTTAACCCATTTTCAATTACCGATAAGGTATGAAACGGGAACAGAACTCCTTACCAACTTCAAATAGACGACTGCCACCCACATATCTGATCATATACATGAGTGGCGTCGTCGTCATAGGATGGTGAAAACATATGTTCCCGATCAGTTGTTAGCTGAATGGTTTATAAAGTCGTTACTTCCTGCTATAACGGAAGATGTGGCCAAGGGGGGAGTCGTAACAGAGGAGCAAGTTATTGCTCGTGCACAGTATTTGGACTTAGTTTATACTCAGTCCGGCACGCTCTACGACAAAATACCCGACGCTCCTAGACCGGAATTTTCAATTCCTCCTCCTCCTAAATCAAACAATGACTCTCACGCCAGCGATGGCGTGATTGGCAAGCACAAAATTTATAGTCAAAATGAAAATGAAGAACTTCTTGCCTCAAAAGTAAATGCCATGTCGACCGACAAGGGCAAACAACTGAAGCAACTAGGGGGCAAGAAGAAAAAGAAAGGGAGAAAAAGGAAACCCCCAGCAGGGTGTCATATATGCGATGAGGATCATTGGACGAAATATTGTCCACATATAGCTGAAGTTAAGAAACTCTTTAAGATTTCAAAAACCCCAGCAGTATTGACTGATCCATTTCCTAATCCAGGTCAAAATCTGGTTGCTAATCAAAATGCTTCCCGATCCCAAGTGCTTATGTTGTCTACCTCAAAGCAGCAAAATAATGCTTTGACGAGGAATAAGGATTACAGGAATCCAAAGCTGTCGAACAACAAGGCTAACGAACAACCTAGTAGTTCGACAACAACTTTGACCGAAGTTGTGCCACCCATCGTCCCTGAGCCAATAATAAAGTCGCAAAAGGGAGTAGTACACAAATCGACATTTAATCCTTGTGCGAAAATAGCACAGATAGAGGACCTGGCCCAATCGCCTTCCGTTATGTCGACACTTGAGGTACCGCAAAATTGCTTCTCCCAAGAACAAGCTTTATTATCAGCAATAGGTGGAATTGACCCAATGGATTCCAATCTTGTCACCTTTGATCATAAAGGATATGACCCTCAGTTACCAGCTCAACTAGCTTTCCTTATTCAAGTGAAAGCCCTCAACAAAACTGTTCATCGAACAATTATTGATGAGGGGGCATCTACATGTCTTATGTCGATGAGTTGCTGGAAAGATTTAGGCTCACCACCCCTGTCGAAATCGTCAACGACGTTAAAAGCATTTGATGGACGATCATACACTCCATATGGGATTTTAAGTAACTTGCAAGTTGAACTGGGGGGAAAAACAGTAGGAATTGATGTTGAAGTAATTGATGGAAACCTCGATTACAACATCCTACTCGGAAGACCATGGATCTATGCCATGGCCGCAGTTGTGTCGACCTACTTCAGGAAGATTACATTTCCCTTCCAAGGAGGAATTACAATCGTCGACCAACAAACTTTTCTCCACAACAGTTCACAAGTTACGAGAAGCATTCCAATGATCCATGGAAGGAATCATTCGCTCCAAAATATCGGAGTAGGTCTCCTAAAAGACCCTGCCTTAATGGGTACTTTTTCCCTACCGCCCCCAAGTAATCTAGTGGAAGTGGCCACAGTGGAATATGAAACCTTCTATGTCTGATGGATTTGGACTCCGAGGACGGTTCTAATCTTGTGTCAACCTCATTAAAAAATGAAACAAATCCCCGAGGGAAACCTTCATTCCAACCACCGAGTTGAATGCGATGAAGCTTGGGGGGCGGGCACCTCGATTTGCATTATTATGATGGGGGCATGCAAACTTATCTCCGAGCAGTTTTAGCACATATTTCATGCTCGTTAAAAAATAAACATAAGATTGAGCATTCAAGATCATTAAAAAATGAACATATCCCGGTAAATAACCACTGTGATCGTAAATTTATTAGCCATAAAAAGCCTTGGTCGTGTTTGCACCTGCCACCTCCATTCCATTTGGCCAATCGTTCACCTCCATATGATTGTTTACCCATTTTGAGGAACAGCTGCGAAGAGTCATTTCACCTAGCCATCCTTGTGACACTTCCGTGATTGGAAAATTCCAACCTGTACCTGGAATCTGCTGCTATACCTGTTTATCACTCGTTCCTCAAAAGACGAGTCTTCTTTGAGCTCTTTCCATCTGACTCGTAAAAAATGAAAAGTTTGCAGAGTTTTGGCCTTCCAGCTCATTAAAGTGACCGGAAGAGCTATCCCTCCTCTAGATTTTAATCTTTTTGGACCTGAGGGATTATTGCACAAAAAGGTCGAGCGCTTGTTTTATTCGGCTCGTTAAAGTTATCGAAAACTCATCCCTTTTGTATTGTTTTATACTTTTTCGGACTTAAGGGATTAGATGACGAAAAAGGAATTTTGGAGTTAACTTTCTGTACCTTTTCAGACTCTCTAAAAATGAAAAGGACCGAGTTTTCCTTGTCGTTAGACTCGTTAAAATGATTAAATAGCGACAAACTTGTCTTTAGACGAGAACGAGTTTCCCTATCGCTAGGCTAGTTAAAACATAGCGATGGGCTTGCCCGAAGGGCAGGTTATAGAACAAGCATATGTTATCCTCCTCAAGCTTGACAAAAATAAAGAGGTACTGGTCAGAAATGACTGGGGAAAAATTGGGAGAACCTCAAAGCTTTAATGGTAGCAAGTCGCTCTTGAACATGACACTTTTCCTCCGTATCACATCGGGTTGGGTTGTTTCATTCACCGGTCTCATCACCATGGTCTCGCCAAACCATCCGCATTTGGGGTAATGCTACCGATCCATCACATCAGTGTCGTTATATGTTCAAGAGATGTCGTTCAGAAAGAGTCAACCGTGTCCCATCCACTGCCATACGTTATCCTTCATCCATCGATGACCGCCACCCTGAATCATATGTCACAAATTGTTTTCACCTCCACTGAAATCATTAGCTCCGTTCCGTGTCACTGATGTGGGATTCATTAAGGCCCTTATCCAAGAAGTTGATCTAGGAACACCCCCCCCAGTACCTTGAAGCTTGCATGCCTCAATGGCAAGTTTCTCACTTCCGGCGACAGGTATACATCAATGACCTTCGACCGAAAGATTTTGCATGGTGGTCGACGCCAAGTCCTTTATTCACACCACGTGGATTGTACTGTCGTACCTTGAGGGTCATTATCATTATCGGTGATTCCTCTCACGCTTGTTAACGGTTTACATCATTGACCGGTAATCAAGCGATGTCTTTCCATGTTCGACTTTAGCGCAATTCTCACATGGATCGACTTGTACTTAGAGTGAAGATCGAACGAGTTTGAAGACCCCGAATCTAGTTTCATCCATCTAGGCTGCGATATATATTCAGGAAATATAAAGACATTTGACATGTACATCATTGCAGCAGATGATCATCCTACTCAAAGGATGATAATTTCAGCAGAGAATTATTAGTCTACCATCAGACGATCGTCTGTTCTATGTACCAAAATGAATTTATAAAGCTGAGCATGGGAATGCCCGCCTCAGCTAGATCATGAAAGCAGAATGAAAAATAATGTATTGTATTGTATTTTATTACAGGTCACCTCTCAGCGATTGAATGAACTTCGGATCCTCCTGATAAAGCATTTCACCCGATAAACAACCTCATACTTTAGGGGGCAACTGTTATAGACATTTTTGTGCCTTACAGCATGAAGCATGAAATGTCCATAATCTAAGGGATCCAAAGTCCCTAAACATGTTGTTCCTACCCCTAGAGGAACAAGGTCAGCAAACCACAGCACTGAATAGCAGTTCTCCACCTGAAAACACTCAAAAACAAGCTAATTCTGGATCATGTCAACTGCTACACTGGCTACCTGCACTGAATGTCAACTGCTACACTGGCTACCTACGCTGAATGTCAACTCCAACACTAGCTACCTGCGCTGAACGAGTTTGGACATGTGGCAGACTCATTCCTCAAGGTGTCAATGCCCAGGAAGCTTCCAAAATGACACTTGGGTCAGAGAATTCGACTGGTGATGAGTAAGAGGGTCTAGATCTCCAAGTGGAAGCAAGAACCTCCAAGTGGACTCAAGAACTGAAGAATAACTGAAGTGGGAGAGGACACTAGTCAGCTTCATGCCAGCCACAAGCTGACTCATACTTTCTCCAAAACTCCTATATATAGAGCTCTCTCATGAGGTCTAGAGAGGCTGGAATCTTGTGAATGTAAGGAAGTGTTGTTGGTTTGAGTATAGAACTATTGGGTGATTTGCTCGAAGGAGGTGAAGAGGAGATTTCTTTCTGCTGGGAGGTGTTGCCGGATTGGGCCTCTTATGGTTGTAACACTCTCAGAACTTTACTTCTTCCATTAATAAAGCATTTGAGGTTCTTCTATATGCATGTGTCTCAATGGTGTATTGTTATACTTGTGTATTTGATTTATTCTAATCCTTGAATCAATTATGAATGTATGCTTCTTGTAGTTTCCCTCTCTTGCCTTTTTGCAGGATCTTTGTGTAGCTGGGCCAGTGAAAGAGCAAGGAGCTGGGAGCAAGCAGCAAAGAGGGAAGATTGGATCAATCATTAGCGAAAGATAACGGTTAGTGGATCTCTTTCTCCTCTCTCTTACATCTCGTAAAGAAGTAATCTCAAATAGCTTTGCTTTGATTGTTGCTGAGGTACTATCACCCTTAGAGTGGGATAGGGTCATTCCGTATTGGATACTTTTCCCAACAACAGGCACACCTCAAAGCATCATAGCTCAGCAACATGTGGATAGGATGGAAGATTTCTTTGACCTTCATGAGATTGATGTTGAAAATTTGACTATGAGACTGTTTGTGCAAACTTTTCGAGGTGAAGTGAGGAAGTGGTTCAGAGCTTTGCCGGCTACAAGTATCACTACATTGGCTAATCTTCAGAGAAAATTCTTGGATCACTGGGAAGTAAAGAAAAACCCTCTTCAGATCCTTTCCGAATATGAGAACACCAAGAAGAATGTTGGTGAGACAGTTCAAGATTATTATATTAGATTCAATTTTGTTTACAATGCAATTCTTGCTGATATAAAGCCACCTATGGGGCTGGCCTTGATTAAGTTTCTTGATGGTTTTGATCCTGATATGGCTTATCAATTAAGACAAAGAGATCTGGCCACTTTGGAAGACATGCAAAAAATTGCAGTCAGCATTGAAGCAAATTTGCTTGCGAAGAGAGCTAGAACAAAGGCTGAAAAGAAGGTAACAATAAAGGAAGAGGTTTCCACTTCAGATCAAGTGCTCCGTAAGATTGAGAAGATGTTTGATAGATTAACAATTGATAAGCCTAAAGCACAAGTCAGAAATCCAAACTTTTGTGGTCAGCAGCAACCACAATTCAGAATCAAGCAACGAGAGCAACGAGCACAAGACCAAGCAACACGGCAGCAGGTGAAGACACACTTACAGCAGAATTTTGTACATGGTCTGAAATCAGATGATGAGGAGAACGTAATTGGAGAGGAGAATCATTTCTTTACACCTGATGATATGCCAATTTTTATCACTGAAGATGAGGAGTATTCAGAGAGCCCAGTTGTACAAAGGGATGAAAATTTCATCTTGGCAAATGAAACAGTTCTTGAAGAAGATTCTGATGAATATCAGAGGGGATACATGAATGTTTTGATAGCCCAGCAACGACAATATTCACTCAGGAGTAGAGATGTACCCATAAATCCAATTCAAAAAAGGAAGGAGACGACACCGCCAAAGAATGATCCTCCCATTGTGCAGAAAAAGGGAAAAGAGATAGCTAATCCTACAACCAGCAAAACACCATCAGCAAATGAAAGATCAAATTAGCCAAGTATATCAAAGGATAAAACTGAAAAGAAGGATTTTTTAGCTAAAGAGGTAGAGAAAACTTCAGTTTTTAACTTAGAAAATGAAATTGCTAAGTTAAAAGTATCTATTCCTTTGATTGAGTTGATGAAGAACAATAGCTATAAAGGTTAGGTGTCTAAGATTTTGAATTTAGATCCATTATCTGATATGGTAAATGTGGAGGATGACCAACCTGAGTTGATCTTTGGTCCAGCATTTGAAGGTCAATCTCAATATAGTGATGTAGCTCCTTTTTACATCAGCCTTAGGGTGCATGACTATGTATTACACAATGGTATGTTTGATTCTGGAGCCTCTCATAATCTCATGCCTAAGGCAATCATGGAGAAATTGGGTTTGGATATCACTAGAAAGTATCATGACCTTTACTCCTTCGATTTGGTACAGTAAGATGCATCGGTCTTATTAAATATTTGGTGATCAGTTTGGATCAGATTCCAGCGAAAAGTGTTTTGATGGACGTGGTTGTGGCAGATATTCCTCCTAGATTTGGCATGCTTCTTTTCAGATCTTGGGGAGAAAAACTTAAAGGGACATTGCGGCTTGATTTCTCCTATGCTACTATTCCTATGTCCGGTCAGATGAGGAAATTATACTGGGAGAAAAAGATGAAGTACATGATCACTAGCAAGGAGAAACCAGTAAATCATCCAATCAACTATGTACATACTGATTTAGAATCATTTGTTTTATATTCTGATAGTTTTAATGATGTAAATAGCTAATTAGTTGAAGTAGAAGACATTCTAGAGATCACTAAAAATTTTAGAGAGGTCTTAAAGCAAGAAAGACAAAGACTTGATAGTACCACTGAGCAATCAGTTGTCTGACAATAGAAAAATATTGATGGACAACAAGGAAAAGTAAAAGAGCAAATAGAATTTCAGCATTTGGAGGAGGACGAAGCCAGTTTGTGGAGCATGGATTTTGATGGCGCAGTAGGAAGGGAAGGTGCTAGAATTGGCATTTGGATACGTAGCCCTATTTTCTCTCTAAACAAAGTGCCAAGTAATGTAAGGGTCTATTCATATAAATTGGTTTTTGACTGCTCAAATAATGAGGTTGAATATGAGGCTTTAATTTCTAGTTTGAAAATTTTTAGAAAGTTAAATGATAAAAGAATTTCAGTATATGGCGACTCCGAGTTAGTTATCAAGCAAGTGAAAGGGGAATACCAAGCTAAGCATCCTCGAATGTGGGCCTAACACAATGTGATATTAGATATCTTGAGATTGTTTCTAGATTACACTTTGACATGTGTTCCTCATGTTTAGAATGTTATTGCAGATTCACTTGCAACAATAGCAAGTAAAATTGAAAATTTTGATGAATTCAAACAATAAGTTCAAAATTCATGTAAAACATCGCTTGGCTGTCCCTGATAATCAAAGGTGTTGGCAAGTGTTTCAAGATGATAAAGAGATCGAATAATTTCTGCAAAATGAAGGTAAATTCAAAGACACTTCTATCAATGGGGAGCATGATGATGGTGAAGCAGATATGGAAGTCAATCAGATGGAAATTTTGCAGCTGAAGGACAATGTTATTCCTAAAGGTCTAATACATTTAGAGGAGTTGTTTTATCAAGATGACGTAGCCCGAAAACCGAGCTTGCTGCCAACTAAGATAGGAGTTGAGGATGTGAACATTAGATCAGCAGAAAATCCTAGAATGGTGAAGTTATCAAAGGCATTGCCTCCATAGGTAAAAGAAATGTATATCAGTTTATTATCTTCATTTATTGATGTATTTGCATGGGACTATTCAGATTTGAAGGCATATGATACAAGCATAATTCACCATATAATTTCGATCAAACCAAATCAAAAGCATTTTCGTCAGAAGCTAACAAGAATAAATCTAATGCTGCTGCCCTCAATAGAGAAGGAATTGAATCAATTGTACAAAGCTGGTATAATCATCCCCATAAGATTTTTAGATTGGATTTCTAATTTGGTGCTTGTGCGCAAGAAAACACGTGAGATTTGATTATGTATTGATTTCAAAAATCTGATTAAAGTATCTTTGAAAGATAACTATCCATTGCCCAAGTTGGATCACATACTTCAAAGAGTAGTTGGAGCATCCTGCATGTCGCTACTTGATGGGTATTCAAGTTATAACCAAATTTTGGTCCATGAGGATGACAGAGATAAAACAGCGTTCACCACTCTGTGGGAAATTTTCATTATGCCAAGATGCCTTTTGGGTTGAAGAATGTTGGTGCAACCTTTCAGCGGGCAATGGATATTTCATTTGCTAATGAAAAAGATGTCTTTTTAGTTGTTTATCTTGATTATTTAACAATTTTTTTCTAATTCAGATGAAGAGCACCTTTATCATTTGAAGATTGTATTTTAGCAGTGTAGAAAGTATGGTATATCTCTCAATCCAAAGAAGAGTCTGTTTTCCATGGATGAAGGCAAGCTTCCTGGTCATATTATATCAAAGGAGGGCATCTGCATTGATCCAGCTCAAGTGAAAGCCATTCAATAGATTGATTTTCCATGAAGTAAAATGGAGATCCAATCATTCAACGGTAAGATGAATTTCTTACATTGCTTTGTGCCCAATCTTGTAGAACATTTAAGGGAAATCACAAACATGTTAAAGAAAGATAGTGTAGAGAAGTGGACCGAAGAAGTAATTAAGTATTTCAATTTGGTGAAACTGTCCCTTTCTTCAGCTCCGGTTTTAATTATCTCGTATTATACTGAAGATTTTGTTTTGTTTTCATTTGCCTCAAATCATACTATGGCAACAGTCTTGATGCAAAAAAGAGACCAGCTCGAGAAACCAATTGCATTTTTCACTAGAACCATAAGTGATGCAGCTTTAAAGTATAATATTATTGAACAACAAGATCTTGTTTTGGTAATGACCTTGAAATATTTTTGAGTCTATATTCTGCATTCTCATATCCTTGCCTATGTCCCTAACGCTACTGTTAAAGATGTCTTAGTGCAAACAGATCCAGAAGGGAGACGAGGCAAATGGATTGCTACTTTGTTGGAATATGACATGGAGATCAAACCAAAAAAGCTCATCAAGGGATAGGGGCTGTCCAAACTAATAGCTAAGCCAAATTTGCATGCCTTGAACATTAATCTCATTGCTGCTATGTCCGAGGAAGATGAAGAAAGTTCTCCCGCTCAGGTATCAGAAATTTTTCTTCATTCTCCTTGGTGTTCGGATATTGTTTATGTGCTCCAAAATTTGTCACCACCACTTGGAATGGCTAAGAACAAAAGTAGGACCCTGAAATTAAAGGTTGCCAAGTTTTGTATCATGAATAACACACTCTATTAGAAAGATCCTGGCGGTGTCTTGCTCAATTGTTTTGTTGAAGAAGAGGCAAAACAGATTATGGAAGACTTTCACAAGGGAGATTGTGGAGGTCATCTATTTTGGAAGACAACAGCCAATAAAATTTTGAGAACAGGATATTATTGGCCAACTCTCTTGGCTGATGTGTACAAAACTGCTACAAGCTGCCACGAATGTCAGATTTTTCAAGGTAGGAGAAAATTGCAACCTTTACCACTCAAGTTGATTCAAGTGCTCCATTTCAGCAGTGGGGTTTGGACTTCATTGGCGAGATCCATCCTACATTTTCATCACAGCACAAGTGGATCCTCACAACGACATACTATTTTACTAAATGGATTGAGGTGATTCCCATGAGGCAGGCCACTGATTCGATAATCATTTCATTTCTTGGAAACAACATTTTGTCTCATTTTGGATGTCCAAACAAGCTAATCACTGATCATGCAGCAAATTTTAAATCTAAAAGAATGATTGAATTTTGTAATAAATATCAAATTACCTTGGGGCACTCAACTGCATATTACCCACAAGGTAATGGATTGGCAGAATCCTCAAATAAATCCTTGGTCAATATTATCAAAAAGCTATTGGAAACGAACAAGAAGAGTTTTCACAAAAAGCTTGTTAATGCACTTTGGGCAGACATAGTAAGTCAAAAGAAATCTATAGGCATGTCCCCTTTTAAGCTCATGTATAGTGTTGACACGGTATTCCCAACCTCTCTCGCAGTCTTGGTGGTTAAACTCCTACATGAAGCTGGCAGCGAAGAGGATCATTTGCAGCAAAGAATCAATCAAATTATTCATTTGTAGAAAACTAAAGAGGAGGTTTTTCAGAACACTTTCAGGCTGCAAGAGAGAATCAAAAAGATATATGATCGAAAGGCAAAGGTGGACGAGTTTCAAATAGAAGACATAGTGCTGAAATGGGACGCGAGAAACGAAGATAAAGGTAAGCATGGCAAGTTTGAGAATATTTAGAAAGGACCTTTCAGAATTGTTGCATATCGGGGCTAAAATTCTTTCCTTTTGAAAGAAATGAATGGAGAATATTGTCCAGGTGGGCTGGTCAATAGTCGACTGCTCAAACGGTACTATTTTTGAAATGTTTTCTATTGTCATGTGTATCATTGTACATACTGGTTTGTTTTATTTCATTTCAAGTGTGTACTGTCATCATTCATTTAGTTTGGGGCCCGAAGTGAAGGCTATAAAATTGAGGTTTGGTTTTAGTGTTGGTTTGGATTGTTTGAATCAGGTCTTTCAGTCGATTTCAGTCTTGAAATTGTGTCAGTTTTGATTCAGATTTCAGTCCTGAAATTGAGTCAAGAGATTGGTTTTGGTTTGTCGAAGTTATTGAATCTGTAGCCCAATGGATGAAGGCACTGCCTGCTTTCTCATATATCTGTAGTTCTTGGCACCTCCAAGGAGCTACCATCCCCTTTGGAGCCAATGTTAGGGTCGGTACCTTCATCCCTCCATCAGTGATCAGATTCTCTTGTTGCATTGAATGTTAGGCGTCTCACTCGATCAGTTGCATTCCATTAGAGTCATGGATCATTTAACAATAGTGGCTTATTGCACATTTTCCCTCATGTTCTTTACCTATTGGCCCATTTTCATTCATCTAGATCATCTGCAGTCAATTTTTTTCTTTAAATTTGCAAAAGTCATTTTTAGGGTGTTAGGTCTCATTAGGTCTAGCGTTTCGTCAATAAAGTCTTGTAAACACTCAATAAAGGTCAGTAGGTGCATGAGGAGGTCAAATAAAGTTTCATCAACAATAATTTGCATAATCACATGCTCAGTGATTGATTTTTCCTCAAAACCCTGTTTTGAGAAAAAACAGAGTTTTTTTATGTTTTTATGTATAAATTTGGTGTAATTTCATTTTTTCCATATGTAATAACTTCAGAGGCAGCCCTGGTTACCTTGCCAAGCTTCTGTAACTCCATCACTGCAAAGCAAACAAAAAGTAAAAGAATTCAGTTCATCAAAAGCAAAAATAAAGCAAGCTACCCAAAAACAGAGTTTTAAAAACAAGTCAAAGGAAAACATTAGAAGAATGGGATTTGTAAATGAAAAATCAAAACTATATGTATATAAACCATTTTTAATGTTTAAAGAGTTCATTTGTATCCAAAGGAGAAAGAGGGAGTAATAGAAAAGTCAAAAATCGCAAAGGAGGCAAAACTCACAGCAACTTTGGTATTCTCAGTGGTGTGACGCACTAGGTTTGGAGTGTGGGGCATTGAAAGAGCACGGCGCATTTGGCAGCACTCTATAGTGTAAATTCTAAATGGGTGCAACGCATTGAGAGAGCGCAACACCCTAGGTTTGTGGCACAGCACATGATGAGCCCCAGAATTGGTAACTTATTGGGCTCATTTTTCCTAACTGTTCTTCATCAATCCACCATTTTTCATATTTTATGCATGTTTTTTGAGAATATTTATGTTAATTGAACGAATGAGGATAGTCACCTTACCAAGAAGGATAACACGTCGTTATTGCAGATTTTTGGACAAATTTTGGAGCAAGGCCAAGTAATTATGAGCCAGATGACAGCCAAGCATGAAGGAACAAGGGTGAGGGTTCATAGGAAGGGTGTCTCCTGCATTAAATGGCCCCTCCTCAAATTCTCCACCCTCAGCTTGGAGTTCAGCAGGCCACCGAAAAGGATTCCCAAGCGCAACTGAGCAGTTTTGTGTAAAGTGACTGATCACTGGCAGTTTGAGCAGTCGAGTCCCTTAGATTAAGGAGGACTGTTGGAGGTCCTCGTAGTGCATAAATAGGAAGGCTTCCAACCTTCATAGGTTACTTTTGGAGCAGTTGTATTTTGCACTATAGTGTTGTTATTTTTTCAGTTCATTTTGTAGCTTCTGCTATACAACTTTCTTTGTGACATGGTTATTTTTGAGTAATGGAAAGCAGTTTCATTTGGCATCAGTTCTGAGTTCTTCTTAGGAGCCTGTAGCTCTTGGGGTTGGGCCCAAACCAAGTGCCAAGGCCTCCTTCATGTATTGTTATATGTTTTTAATGTCTTTGCAAAATAATTTCTGTTAAGTAGATTAAAATCTTGCTTGGTTACCTAGGTCATTTTTGATGATTAAAAATGATTTTCATATTCAGATTGATTTGATAGGTTAATAATAGAGAAGGTCTTCAGAAAAAGGCTACCAAGCACCCCTGATCTCACCTCTCCCTCAGTGGGACCATGAGCTGAGACCAAGGTGTCCTTGCTGCCACTAAAAACACTGTCTTTGCTTCATCATGCAACTATTAGTGTTAGATTCTCATTTGCAGAATTTGATATCAATTGTGGTTACATGCTCAGGTTCATGATTGCTTAGTTTGCATAGCTATTTCACATGATTTCGTTGCAAATAAACTTATGTTCATTTTCTTTGCTGATAATTAGGTCAGATTAGGTTAAAGTAGCTAGGTCCTTGGTTTTCCGAGTCTTTGCTTGTTTAGTTTGGGAAATAACTTGCAGAGCACTTGTAATACCTCTTTATCTACCCGTACTCCATCAATCCCGCCTACTCCATCCTCTAACTCGGATTCTTGACTTACATTTGCCACATTATCCCACTTTTCCCTAATTTTCATATTTTTGTACAACATTGCTCTACCCCTCCTTGAACAAATCCAACCATCCTCACCACTCCTCAGCTCCATCTACCAAGTCCTAGACCTCCTCACACCCTTATCTCACCTCCATACCCACTTCTTCACCTTTCTTCCTCCATCAACCCTCCAAAGTTCCCATTTGGAACATCTTGTAGAACATCCTGTAGAACCACTGTAGACTTCCTGTAGAAGCTCACGGAAGCAGTTTCTTGATATCTGAACACTGTGAAACTCTCTGGAAGGGTACTAGGGACCCCTTAGGCCCTCTTCTCACCTTCCCAACCTCCTGCAAGTGCTTCACCAGTTCCATTCCTCACCTCACCTCTGCATAATCAATAACAGTCGAACGCATGCAAGATAATTCCACAAATATGATTCAAAAATACAAAAAGATGTTCCTTTTTCAGATTCCACTTCAGAGATAGCTCAGACACATGTACTTTACCTTTCCATGATTCAATGGCATCCATTTCTGTAGCTTTCATCCTTTTCTTTGCACTAGTAGGGTTAGTCGGCAAAACTAGGGTTTGCATTTCCTTTTAGCTTTCATCTTCTTTCTGCAAGTAGATTAGCATCTTCTAAGTTAGCTTTCATCCATCAGTTAAAAAGATTCTTCTAAGAGCTCATAGAAGTTGTCTTAAGCTCCTAGTGGACTTGTGCCAGCTGATTAAGTGACAACTAGGGCAAGAGCTAGTACTTGTGCATATAGCACCATCACTTCCAAGTTTGTTATGAACTACCGGGTTGATAAAAGTAAATAAGGGAGTCCCAGGAGTTGCAACATTATTGCCGCAATACTAGAGCCCACCATTCTTTTTTAGTGCCGTTGCCAGGGAAGCGTCAGAGTATTTGTGATTGTTGCTTTTTCTTCTATTTTCTACTACAACCTTCTGCTAAGTATTTTACTTTGTTTCCATTCTGCAATTTCATTTCTGCAAAAGTAGACTAGACATTTCCTACTTTCCTAGACTAGCATTTCAATTCTGCAAGCGTAGACTAGCATTTCAATTCCGCAATTTCCATTCCGCAAGTGTAGATTAGCATTTCAATTCTGCAATTTCAATTCTGCAAGCATAACTTAGCATTTCGTTTCTACAATTTCATTTCAGCAAAATAGATTAGTCCTTTCCTGCTTTCATTTCAATTCCGCATTTTCATTTCAGCAAGATAGATTTTAGTTAGTTGCAGTTCAATCTATTTCAGTTCTGCAGGTACAAGCAGAAAAAAAAAAAAAAAAAAACCAAAAATCTTTCATTTCATGCCTCGTAGGAACAGAGACAATATCGGAAGATTCTTACCCAACACCCCCACCACATCACTGAGTCGCCCTTTTCTCTTCTTTGGTGGCAGTGATCCAGAAGAACCTATATGTGAACCTCCAGAGTATACGAAGATCCTATAGCAGAAGAAGACCAAGAGAACATCCCTCTTGAGACCATGGCTGAACACAGAAACGGTATAGGAGATGAGGAGAGAATAGAAGGTGCCTTTCGCATCCGAGAGACCAACGGGGACATGAAAATGAAAAACATAAGCCCCTCAGCCTTACATCACTTCGATGGATTGACCAGTGAAGACCCTGATACCTTCCTGTTTGAGTTTTTTGTCCTTTGTGGAACTTATGACTATGCAGAAGACGAGAAAAAGTTGAAACTCTTTCCTTCTACCCTCAAGGATGGAGCACTACGCTAGTTCATGGGGTTGCTTGGAAACAGTATCACAACTTGGGCTCAAATGCAGCAAGCCTTTAACAAAAAATACCGAGACTACTGTAGGTCAAAGGAAACGAAGGGGGAGATCTTTCAGATGACCATGGGAAGTGATGAGTCTTTAGAAGACTACGAGGAAAGGTTCCAACTTAGTTATAAGTGGGCCAAGTGCACACTTGACCCTGAATCTCTGAAGCTGGTTCTGCTCCGAGGAGTCCCTGAAGACCTTTTAGATACCCTCCATTTGCTAGCTGGAGGAGACATATACCAACTACCTTATGAGGACATCAAGACTATGTTTAGAAACCATTCTAGGGCAGCCCGGAAAAGAGGTAGGGGGAATCCACTTTCAGCTAGTGCCACCTTCTCCAAGCATGAGTTTGCTAATCAGATGGAAGACCTCAAAAATGACATGAGACAGACCATTGCCATGCAACTAGATACTTTCCGAATCCAACAAAAGAAAGAGGAAGCTGAGAGGGCTTTGGCCATTTTCTATCCCAGATGTACGAGGAAGCACCCTAAGAATGGGTGTCCATTGCACTCAGTAGAAGTATGTTTCATTTGTGAGGAAGACCACCCCACAAACCAATGCCCAACCTTACCAGGATTTAAAGCCATGTACCAAGGGACTGAGGCAGCCACTGAACCACTCTACTTCCTCAACCAAAGGAGGCTGCATGGGCCCAGACCTTACCAGTAGGGGATGCAAGGGACATCCCAAGCTCATTATAGCCCCAACCAATCTGCTCATATACCTTCTTGGGGTCCCCCTGCTCATCCTTCCTAGGCCGCACCTCCTCCGTGGTCTTATCCATCTCAATACCATACTCAACCTACTGCTCATTCATTTCACTCACATGTCTAGCCACAACCTCAGTGGAATGCACCTCAGCTGGGGTGGAGGCCCCAATACAACTCTCTTCCTGCCATTCTGCCTCCACCACCTACTCAACCACAACCATTACCTCCTACTCCTCCAAGACAACCCGAGATGCTTGCTCAACCTTACCTGTACCCCAATAACAGACAGGCCCAACAGGTATACACTAGGGAGACAACATGCCCTACCTATGTTGTGGAGATCCATGAGATCAACCTGCGATCTGGAAAGGTCCTTCCAGACCGCCAACCTCCTCCCCCAGAGGATGAGGAAGATAAACAGGAAAGTGAACCCAAAGCCATTCCACCCTTTCCTGAGTGACTAACAATAACCTCGCAACCAAACCTAGAGGAGACTAAACTTCTGGGATAACTTAAGCAGTTGTGTCTGAAAATACCACTTTTCCAGGCCATAAAAGATGTACCAATATACAACAAATTGATCAAGGAGAAGTGTTTTAGGCACCCAGGCAGGAACAAGAGAGATGCCCCAACTATCAATGTCATAGGACAACTGTCTGATCTAATGTTGGGGCAAGTGATCTGTCCAAAATATTTGGACCCTGGGAGTCCTATAGTTGATGTCCACATCAATGGCACCATAATCCCCCACACCTTGATTGATCTAGGGGCTGCCATTAATGTGATGACCAGGGATACTATGCTCAAACTTAACCTTCAGAGTTCCTTAAGAAAGACCTCAATAGTACTACAGTTAGCAGACTACTCCAGTGTGACTCCCAAAGGGATTGTGGAAGATGTCCTGGTCTCTATTGACTCTTGGGAGTACCCCGCGGACTTCTTGGTCCTTCAGCCAAAGGAAAAACTCATTGGATACCCCCTCATTTTGGGAAGGTCTGGGTTAGCTATTGTGGATTCTTACATTAGTTGTTGAGCTGGGAGCATGACCATCAAGAATGGGCCTATGTCCAAATAGCTAGTCCTATACCCTCCTGCCCAACCTCTGCTAGAACATGACTTACCACTCTGGTTGGAAGAAGGTGATGACGATGAGGTCTACTCTAGACCATTGTGCACAGTAGAAGCCACCAGGAGAGGTCCTCCAACTGAGGATGAATTGATTGAGAATTTGATTCGAAATCCACCTCCCAGTGCACTGTCGTTAGAGGAGTTAGTGGAAGGTACCCAAGCCAGCGCTTTAGTGGACCTCTATGTGGCTGATCCGACCTCACCTAGAGTTAAGAATGTGGAATTTGGCCCTAAAAGAACCTTAAAGATTAGCTCATCCCTATCTCCCTCCCAGGAGAAGGAGCTGTGTAGCTTATTGAACCACCATTTGGATGCTTTCGCTTGGAGCTATAAGGAGATGAAAGGAGTCCACCCTTCGGTCTGTATCCATCACATTTACATTAAAGAGGATTGTAAACCAGTCAAGCAGCCTTAGAGGAGAATGAATCCAGCTCTTAAATACATTGTCAAAGAAGAATTACAAAAGTTGTTGGATGCAGGATTCATCTACCCCATCTCTGACAGTGAGTGGGTCTCACCTCTGGTGCTTGTGCCCAAGAAAAACGGGAAGTGGAGACTCTGTGTAGATTACTGAGAACTTAACAAAGCCACCAAGAAGGACCTTTTCCCTTTGCCTTTCATAGATCAAGTGTTGGATGGACTGGTAGGGAAGAAGTTCTTCTCTTTCCTAGATGGGTTCAGCGGGTACAATCATATCCAAATAAGCCCGGAGGAGCAAGATAAGACCACCTTCACTTGTCCATGGGGTACCTTTGCCTACCAAGTCCTTCCCTTTGGGCTATGCAATGCTCCTGCCACTGTCCAGAGAGTGGTACTGAGCATATTTGCTGAGCTGGTTCACGTTTCGGTGGAAATATATATGGATGAATTTACTCCTTATGGGTCCAACTTCCAAGAAGCATTGACTAACCTGGGAAAAGTTTTAACCAAGTGTATTGAGATGAAACTGTCCCTCAGTCTCGAAAAATGTGAACTCCTGATGATTGAAGGGACCGTGCTAGGTCATACAATTTCTCAGCAAGGATTACAGGTGGATCCTAACAAGATTGCTATCATCCAAAAGGTTCCACCTCCTTAAAAGGTAAGAGATGTTCGGAGTTTTCTAGGCTTAGCAGGATATTATAGAATATTCATTAAGGAATTCAATAAGCTAGCCTCACCATTGTTTGGCCTCTTGGGGAAAGATGTTGAATTTAAATGGACTGACAATTGTCAAGGGGCTCTGGATGAGTTGAGAGATAAGCTGGTGTCTGCCCCGATCTTGAGAGGTCCAAACTGGGCCATACCTTTCCACATCCACACCGATGCCTCAAACAAAGCCATAGGGGCAGACTTAGGATAGGTTGAGGAGAAGCTACCATATGCCATATACTTTGTTAGCAAAAACCTGTCCAAGGCAGAGATGAACTATACTATAACCGAAAAAGAATTCCTGGTTGTAGTTCATTCCATAAACAAGTTCAGACACTACATCACTGGTTATCAAACATTCATACACACTAATCATGCTGCGATTAGATATTTAATGAATAAGCCTGATGTGAACGCTCATATCATTAAATGGCTACTTTTGTTTTAGCAGTTTGATTCGACCATTCTGGACAAGCCAGGTAAGGAAAATGTTGTTACTAACTTTCTGTCTAGATTGGATTTGCTTGCAGGTGAAGAAGGGACGGTGGATGATCAGATGCTAGACGAACACCTGTTTGCTATTTCAGTACTCTCTCCATGGTTTGTTGATATAGCAAATTACTTGGTCTCAGCACAGTTCCGTCCACACCTATCCTCAAAGGAGAAGAGCAAAATTGTGAGAAAAAGTGCCCCATTCACTTGGATCTGGGGCAACCTATTTAAACTTGGCCCAGATCAGATCTTGAGGCATTGTGTTAGGGAGGAGGAAGTCTTTGACATCCTCCTAACCTGTCACGATGGGTCCTGTGGAGGCCACTTTGCAGCAAAAAGGACTACGTTCAAAATTCTACAGGTAGGCTACTATTGGCCTACTCTTCATCAAGATGTCAGAAGATACATCAACTAGTGTGACCGATGTCAGAAGATGGGGAAACTGAATCCAAGGGATGAAATGCCCCTCCAATCTCAAGTGACCTTCGAGCCATTTGAGAAGTGAGGCATGGATTTTGTGGGTCCTATCAACTATCCTTCAAAGCAACGGTCTTACATCATTGTGTGGACCGACTACTTGACAAAGTGGGCAGAAACAAAGCCAATCAAGGCAGTGACAGAAGAAAAAGTGGCTAAGTTTTTAAGGGAAAATATCTTCCACAAGTTTGGCTACCCAAGAGAGTTAGTCACCGATTAAGGAAGCCAGTTCACCTCTAACTTGATTGAAGACTTGCTCGCTCATCACAAGATCAAGCACAGAACTTCCACCCCATATCACCCACAAGAAAATGGGTAGGTGGAAGTCACTATTAGAGCATTAGAAGAGATTTTGACTAAGGAGGTGAGTAGCAGTAGAAAGGATTGGGCAGATCGCCTGGTTGAGGCCACCTGGGCCTACAACACCACTTGGAAAACTACAACAGGTTTCACACCTTATGAGCTGGTCTACGGGAAGAAAGCTTTGCTATCCATAGAGTTTGAGTACAACACACTGAGGGTGGCAGCTCATCTAGACTTAGATCTCAACTATGCTCAACGTGAAATATTACTGCAGCTGAATGGTTTAGATGAACAGAGAATGTAGGCCCTCCTCCACTCACAAGTAGTTCAACTCCAGAGAAAGATATGGCATGACCGGCACCTTAATGAAAAGCAATTCCAACTAGGAGATTGGTAGATACTGTATGACTCAAGATACAAGGATTTCAAAGGGAAACCGAGGACAAGGTGGTTAGGACCATATACAGTGGAAAAATGAAATGACAATGGTTCAGTCCTTATCAGGACCATTGATAAAGAAGCCATCCCCATGCTTGTCAATGGGCATCGATTGGAAATCTATAGGAAACCGCTTTCAAGGCAAGAGTTCATTGAAACTTTGGATAAATCAGCGCTGGTAGCGGAGCAGGGCCCTGTCTCTACTCCACCCACACCTTGAGCATAAAAAAAAAAATGGAATAAAAAGATCCTTGGGTGAAAACCTCTGAGAGGCGCCCAGGGCAGACAGTGAGGGTGAAAACCTCATGGAGGCACCCCAGCTGTCTCTCAAAAAAAAAAGGGAAGAAAAAAAGAGAGAAAAAAATAGGCCTAATCTTTGTGAAATAATTGCAGGTTGCAGGGAATACATTGCAGGTAAGGAGGGTTGCGCAAAACAAGGATAGGGGTTCGGACCAGGCTACAGGAAACCCTCACAGAAACTTCCTCCATGACCGCTTGCCTTTCCTAGGATTTGATCGCATTCGGGTTTAGATTTCACCTTCTACAAGAAGCTTTGCCTCTTCTACAGGAAGTCTATGTCTTCTACAGGAAACATCCTGTAGAACCTTCGAGCAAGCTAAAATCTATTTTGGAGGGGAATCTGAAGGTCAGAATCTATTTGTTAGGCCTGCAACCACCCTTGTTTCCACCCGTCACCGTATGTCACCCATGTTTCATCTCTTTGCACCTCCATCACCCACCTGGTTATGTGTTCCTACATAGTCATACAAGAAACCCTGTTTTCCTCATATTGACAACAATAATTTTTAGTGACAAGTCAAGTAACAAAGTCGCACTCACCCTACCTGTCAAACTCCATCTAAACTCTTCATCAACAAATCCCTCATCAGCAATATAGCCCTGCTCGTTTAGCCTGCATCCCAGAAGGAGAAGCTTCTACAGGACATCCTACAGGAATCCTGTAGCAACTGATCCCTCTGGAAGACATACTATGGAGGCAGGGATATCCGAAACCAACAAAGGGAACATGCAAAAGGCTCCTCTTGGATGTGAAAACATCCTCGGCAACCGAAACTAAATAGAACCTATGCATGCAGCATTGACAACGGAAGGAGCGGATTCCAAAACCCTTGCATACAGCATCAACAGACGAAGGAATGGGTTCTAACACCCGTGCATGACGCAAAAACAAGCGAAGCAGTGGTTCCAAGAACTGAAGTCTGCATATTGCATCCACAGCCACGCAGGTATGTGTCTAAACTCATTCATCAATTGCATAAACTATATTTCAAAAACTACATGCCTGTGGAAATGGTCTGGATTGAATGGGATCGGTGGCCAGTCAACTGGCCACCCTTAGCCAGTTACATAGCTTCGTGGGATCCGAACAAGCTCAGTTACATTCAAAATCACCGATGAGACGTGCAGCCAACACATGTGGAGAGTCCAGTCGAGGAACAATCGTCAGGGCTGGCGGTGGTGGCAGCGGTTGATGGCAGAGGTGAGGTGATGGCGGTCAGGGACACGCAGAGAAATGATGGTCGTGACGTTGGATCAACGGTTCGGTCCGGCCACCTCATCCCCATGCCACGAATTGCGTCGCAGTTAAAAGATGCTCGGCTAAAGACTCTCACCACCTGCTGTTCATTTGCACTTGCAACGTCCTCGGCCGAAGTACGTGTCCTCTGCTTCCAAGATATGTTAACCCGTCATCCTCCACCGAGCTTTTCGGCCTGTTTCAAAAATCTCTCGCGTACCAGGCTCGTTCAGAGGCACAGTGACATCGTACAGAAGTCGGGAAGAGTTCTATAGGAAGAAGCTCTACAGGAAGTACGACACAGCTTTCCAGAGCAGGGAAGCCTGGACTTTTCTTCGTCGAATCTGGAGTCCCGAGGGAGACAGCCGAGTTTTGGGCAGCAATAGCCTTAGAACCAGGGAATTGGTGCTAATTGATAGCTGAAATCCCTTCTCCAAGTTCAGGGGAGGAATCCATAAACAAAATTCCCTTTTTTGATCAGAGCATAAAACAGAGCACTCTCACCATGCTAGGGGGGTTTATCAGGAAAGAACCCTCGGATCCCAGTAAGCTGCACGAGCATCCTGAGGTGGTGAACCTCTTCACCCACGCCAATTGGATGTCCTTTTGTGACAAAATTCGGGGTCATGACGATGAGATAGCGGACGAATTCTTAATGTCCCTGAAACCTGAATCAAAGACACAAGCCACAATGAATTTCAGAGGGTTGACCCTAGAGCTTACCCCTAAGCTCATTATTCGAGTTACTGGCCTGCCATTAGGGATACCTTGGAGCAAATAAGAGAGGAAATTGGGCCAAGCTGCCAAGAAAGCATTCTTCCTACCCGAGGAACATCCTGTAGAGGACAAAAACGAAGTCCAAAGAACCAGCTTACCTCCTCTCTGGAGCGAAGTCAGTTTCCAAATCATGAAATACATTACCTATGAAGGGAGGTTCAGCATTGTCTATGACTATCATTTCAGGTTGCTGAGTGAACTAAGACATGGAATGGATTTACCTCCAGAAAAGAAGTTGAGCATCCCCTATTTTCTTCTGCAATCATTAATTGAATGTGGCACAAAATTGAATGAAGGGACACCAGATCAGTTAGCTCATCATGGGCTCATCAAACTTTTAGTGGAATATGCCCTCCACACCTACACTGTCCCCCTCTCTTGGGAGATTTTCCGAAACATGTCTAGAGATGATGATATTAGAATTCTAGCCAAGGAGCTCACCTCATCTAGCAGTGAAGAAGGGGAACACACTGAAGCAGGAGAAAAAGCTAGTGGTAAAGAAACAAAGGACAAACCACCACAAAAAGAACAGAAAGAGAAATGAGGAAAGGGCCAAATTGCTGAGCCCAAAACAGTGGGAGGAACAACGGCACAAAAACCCAGGGAAAAATGATTGCAGAGTAGATCAAAGAGGGCTGAAAAAGTCCAAATAAAGGAGGGCACAACAAAAGCAACCACACAGAAACAAAAGGAAAAGACACCCCCATCCAAGCAGACCAAAACAGTTGACACAGGACTTTCTATAGGAAGCATGAAAACAAAATAGCAAGAGGAGAAATCACCTGAGATTTTGGCCAGGGAGGCAGCAGCTGTGATGGCTGCCTTAAGCACATCTCCAAAACAAAAAGGGAAGCGAAAAAGGTGTTAGAGTCGGTCTGTTCAGCCCTTCGTCAGAGATCAAAACTCTTTCTTGCATGTCATTTTAGGTGTCCCATTCTGCTCATTCACTTGCATTGCATTTAGGAGCGTGCCATAACCTAACGAAAGGGCCTATTTTTCATTCCCCTCATGTCTTGTACCTGTTGGCTTAGGTCTTTTATTCAATGTTTATTAGAGTCCATAACAGCTAATGTGTCATCTTTTAATAGGTAAAGAGTCATATACATCATAGGTCTAGGGTGCATAAGGTCAGCAGGCCAGATGGAGGCTCTACACATGTTTTGCTTTGCAAACTTCATTGTCACATTGATGGATTATGACTGTTCTTCAAAACTCTGTTTTGAAGAAAAGTCAATATTTTGTGTTTATGTAATATTTTCAAAAGTTCTTCGATTATTCAGTTCTCCAAGCGCAGCCCTGGTCTCCTTAGCCAATTTCTATGTCAGCTACCCCTGCAAAAATTTACCAAAATTTGTTGGGTTGTGTTATATTCTTTCCACGACTAACCCACGTAGTTAAACGGGGGCGGAAGCCCCCCTTCGTTGTGCCGATTGCGCAGCGGGGGGCGGGTAGCCCCCCTCTACGGGGTCCGGGGCAGCGCCCCGGGAAATTTTTTTTTGGACCCTCTATTAGGTTGGGCGAACCTACCTATGGTTTTGTGCATGATTTTCACACATGGTATTGGACGCGATGGTTTTTCGGTCCATAGTATTGGATGCTTCGGCATGTATAAATATGTATTGTAACATTGAAAGGAACATAATGAAAAATCAAGCTGGTAGTCCCGGTTTTGGGATCCAGGGAAAAATCTCTGTGCATATGTGTTTTATGGGTTATGCTCTCGCATTGTTTATTTTCTTTGTTTAAGAATTCGTATGCAGGTAATTTTTGTACAGGGTTAAAACCTACATTTGGTATCAGAGCTGTTTTGGCTTCAAGGGGACGCCTTTGTTGCTGAGGGGTTCCGCTCGGGCCTGTGGTAGACCCTGTTCAGTGGGAGATCTGCGAGATCGATTCTGGTGGTGAAAGAAGATGGCGATCAGTGGAAAGATCGAGATTGAGAAGTTCAATGGTCAAAGTTTTGAGTTGTGGAAACTCAAGATGGAGGATCTGTTGGTCGATAAAGATCAGTGGATCGCGGTAGATCCGGGTAATAAACCATCGGGAGTGACCGATGAAGAATGGAAGAAATTGGATCGGAAGGAAAAGAGCACAATACGATTGTGTGTCTCAGATTCAGTATTGCTGAATGTATCAGGGGAAGCTACGGCAAAGGCTTTGTGGGTCAAGTTAGGGACTTTGTACCAATCTAAGTCTCTGGTGAATAAATTGTTCCTACGGAAAAAGCTGTATAACCTGAGGATGAAAGATGGAGACTCGGTGACAGAGCATCTGAATGTGTTTAATACTGTGGTAAGTCAATTATTATCTGTTGATATTAAAATTTCAGATGAAGATAAGTGCATCAGTCTATTGTGTTCTCTACCAGATTCGTGGGATAGTCTGGTTATTGCAATAGGTAGCAATGCAACTGCTTTGCAGTTTGATGAAATAGTCTCAGCCTTGCTGACAGAGGAGATGAGACGGAAGAATATGGACAACCAGAATGGTGATGCCTTGTCTGTACGAGGACGGTCCCAGAACAGAAACAAAAGTAAGTCATCGAGTGGGAGATCTAAATCTAGAGGGAGATCTAAATCTCCAGGAAAACCTACAAAGGTGGTGTGCTGGAAATGCGGAAAGGAAGGGCACTTCAGAAGGGATTGTAAATCTAAAGCTCCTGATAAAGGAAAGGGATCTGATGATGCTCCTTCTGCAGAGGTGAAAACCACCTCAGATGAAGGTGGGGATGTGTACTTGGCTTCTTCAAGTACACATGTAGATCATGAGGCATGGTTGATTGACTCAAGTGCATCCTTTCACTTCACTCCCCATAGAGAGTGGTTCTGCGAGTATGAGAAATACGATGGTGGTGATGTCTTCTTAGGAGATGATAGGAAGGCTAGAATCATTGGTCGAGGAAAAGTAAAGTTGAAGTTGCAAGGTGGAAGGGTTAGAACACTTCCGGGTGTTCTACATATTCCTGCATTGGCCAGAAATCTGATTTCTGTAAGCAAGTTGGATGATGCAGGTGTAAAGACGGTGTTCGAGAAAGATACCTGCAAGATGGTTCGAGGAGCACTGATATTGATGTGGGGAGTTCGGATTGGAACTCTGTACAAGCTGCAAGGTAGCACTGTTGTTGATGGGTGCAATAGTTCTATGGTTCCTGAAAATGGAGTAGAAAATCTAGTGGTCTCTGGAGAGAAGACCATGTTGTGGCATCAAAGGCTTGGACATATTGGAGAGAAGGGCCTTCGAATACTTCATGGTAAAGGTATGGTAGAAGGTATGAATGATAGCTCTCTGGATTTTGATTTCTGTGAAAATTGTGTGTATGGGAAGCAGAATCGAGTGAGTTTCCCCTCTGGTGGTAAGAGGACGAAACGGATATTAGAGCTTGTGCACAGTGATGTGTTTGGACCTGTGAAGGTTCCATCACTGGGTAAGTCTGTGTACTATGTATCATTCATAGATGACTTCTCAAGGAATACATGGATATATTTCCTTAAGAAGAAATCTGAAGTCTTTGACAGGTTTAAAGAATTTAAGGCTCTGGTGGAAAATCAGACAGAGAAGAAGATAAAGGTGCTGAGGACAGATAATGGTGGAGAATTTTGCAGCAAGGAATTTGAAGAATTTTGTAAGAAGTGTGGTATAGCACGGCAGAAGACTACTCCATATACACCTCACCAAAATGGAGTCGCAGAAAGAATGAACAAGACGTTGATGGAAAGGGCAAGAAGCATGCTCAGTGGTGCCGGGTTAGGACAGGAATTCTGGGCAGAGGCGGTGGATACTGCACGTTACCTGATCAACAGATCACCCTCATCAGTGTTGGAGGATAAGACTCCACAAGAAGTATGGACTGGTAAGAAACCCTCTCTTTCACATCTGAGGGTATTTGGATGTGATGCATATGTACATGTTCCAAAGGAGAAACAAACCAAGTTGGATAGTAAATCTGAAAAGTGCATCTTTATTGGGTATAAGGATGGTTTAAAGGGTTATAAGCTTTGGAAACCAGTCACACGGAAGGTTGTGTATAGTCGAGATGTGGTGTTCAGATAGGTAAAAGATGTTATTCAATCTGAAGTCCAACCAAAGGAACCTGAGAAGATAGAGTTTGAGCCAAAGGAGGAAGAATCAGACTCTGCAGCAGAGGAGGAATCAGAAGATGAAGAGCCACAAACTCCGGCTGTGAGAAGATCAGGTCAAGAAAGAAGGCAGCCAGAAAGGTATAGTCCATCTGCTTTCAGTTCAAATTTTGCTTTGTCTGTTACTGATGATGATCCCAGAACTGTGAAGGAAGCAGTGGATTCAGAGGATGGAAAACTCTGGAAAGAGGCCATGGTTGATGAAATGGCATCTTTGCAAAAAAATGAGGCTTGGGATCTGGTAGAGTTGCCAGCTGGAAGGAAACCCATTGGCAGCAAATGGGTGTTCAAGAAGAAGACTAATGCAGAAGGAAAGGTGGAGAAATACAAAGCTCGGTTGGTAGCAAAAGGTTATTCCCAGGTGCAGGGAATTGATTTTGGTGATATTTTTTCTCCTGTTGCCAAGGTAGCTTCTATTAGATTACTTTTATCTGTTGCTGCTACTTTTGATTTTGAGGTAGAACAGATGGATGTGAAGACAGCATTTCTTCACGGGGATTTGGAATAGGAAATCTACATGAGGCAACCTGAAGGCTTTGCGGTGAAGGGTAAGAAAGAACTGGTATGCAAGTTAAAGAAGTCTCTGTATGGGTTAAAACAGTCACGAAGGATGTGGTATCAGAAATTTGATACATTTATACGGGGACTTGGCTTCACCAGAAGCAAAGCAAATCATTGTGTGTATTTTAAATTAATTGGTGACCGTGTTATTTATCTGGTCTTGTATGTGGATGATATGTTGCTGGTTGGAAATGACAAAGAAATTATCCAGGATTTGAAGACCCAATTGTCCTCCAAATTTGACATGAAAGATCTTGGTGCTGCAAACTATATTTTGGGCATGGAAATTAAAAGAGATCGGGCAAAGAGGAAGCTCTGGTTAAACCAGAGGAAGTATGTTGAGACAATACTGTAGAGGTTTAATATGCAGGATAGTAAAACGGTGAAGGTTCCTATTCCTGTAGGTGTGAGGTTATCTGCTGAACAGTGTCCCAAGACACAAGAAGAGGAAGAGGACATGTCCCGTGTTCCATATGCAAGTGCAGTCGGTAGCCTGATGTATGTAATGGTCTGTACTAGACCAGACATTGCACATGCAGTGGGAGTATTGAGCAGGTTTATGTCAAAACCTGGGAAGGAGCACTGGACAGCAGTGAAGCGGGTTTTCAGGTATTTGCGTGGCACTAGTGATTATGGCTTGTGCTACCAAGGAAGACCAGGATTGGACAGAGTGTTGGATATTCATGGTTTTGTTGATGCAGACTGGGCTGGAGATCTGGATCAGAGAAGATCTACAAGTGGGTATGTGTTTAACCTATTTGGAGGTGCAGTCAGTTGGATGAGTAAGAAACAATCTGTAGTGGCACTATCAACTACAAAGGCAGAATACATGGCAGCCACTCATGCAAGCAAGGAAGCAGTTTGGTTGCAGAGATTGTGTTCAAGTATGGGGTTAGTACAAGGAGCTATAAGAATAGACTGTGACAGCCAAAGTGCAATTTTCTTGTCAAAGAACCCTGCTTATCATTCAAAGACAAAGCACATTGATGTTCAGTATCACTTTGTGAGGGATATGATAGAAGACAAAAAGGTGTTGCTGGTAAAGGTGGACACTTTGAAGAATACTGCAGATGCATTGACAAAATCTGTGAGCTCTGAGAAGTTCTCTTGGTGTAGAGAAACAATGGGTGTTTCAGGGCTGAAAAAATGACTAAGCTCTCCTGTGGCCCCCTGTGGAGAGAAAACAACAAGTGGGAGATTGTTGGGTTGTGTTATATTCTTTCCACGACTAACCCACGTAGTTAAACGGGTGGTTAGAGGGGGGCGGAAGCACCCCTTCGTTGCGCCGATTGCACAGCAAGGGGGTCACAGGGGGGTTTGAGGGGGCGGGTAGCCCCCCTCTACGGGGTCCGGGGCAGCGCCCCGGGAAAATTTTTTTGGACACTATATTAGGTTGGGCGAACCTACCTATGGTTTTGTGCATGATTTTCGCACATGGTATTGGACGCGATGGTTTTTTGGTCCATAGTATTGGATGCTTCGACATGTATAAATATGTATTGTAACATTGAAAGGAACATAATGAAAAATCAAGCTGGTAGTCCCGGTTTTGGGATCCAGGGAAAAATCTCTGTGCATATGTGTTTTATGGGTTATGCTCTCGCATTGTTTATTTTCTTTGTTTAAGAATTCGTATGCAGGTAATTTCTGTACAGGGTTAAAACCTACAAAAATACTATCATTTTAGTCCAGAATTCAAAAAGAAATTTGAATACAGAGTTACATTAAATTGTGAAAAGTGCCAAAAATAAAACATTATAAAATGGGTTTTGGAGAAGAAAAAATCAAACCCATGTCTCCCATGTATTTATAACAAGTTCCCAAGAGATTCAAAGTCATTTTGAATGCCAAAAACCAAGAGCAAACACTCCAAGGCGAATTTGGTGAGCTATCACACGTTTTGAGTGGATTGGGTTGAATTGGGTAGTCGCGGCACACAGAAGAGGAGGCGCATCACACCCATTGAGCGCAGCGCACAGGGCTGCAAAACGCAGTGTGTTTTTTCAAAGGCACGGCGCACCCATACGACACGGCGCACTGGGTTTTGTGCACGGCGCACAGGACCTTCCGCTCAAAAATTCATCACCTCTTCATCAAATCAACTCATTGAGTCTTGTTTTGTCATTTGAAACGAATTTTGTTGGGTTAAGGGGTCAAAGGAGGTCAAGTGGAGGTGTAGAGGAGAAAATTTTTCATTTGAAGAGCCAAACCATTTCTTGAAATGCCGCGCGGCGCACCAGAAAGAGGTCGCGGCGCACACATTGAGCACAGCGCACAGAAAACAACATCACAGTGAAAAGGCGGTGCACCAGAAGCACGCGGCGCACTGGGTTCTTGGCGCAGCACACACACCAAAAGTGCCCGAATTGCCATCAGATCTTTTGGATTTTCCAGGTAGGGTTGTTAATCAATGTTTCATCCATTTCATGCTACTATGATGATGATTTTTGGCTGCTAAAGGTTGCAATTTGCAATAAAACTCTCAAACCTTACCTCTCAAAGTCACCAAGCCAATTGCTGTTAGGGTTTTGAAGAATTGTTTGTCACCAAGTATATCATGTTCTCATCATTTTCTCCTCCCCTTGACTCCATTTATCCCCAATTCCCTTCTACCCATTGTCAAATGTAAAAACCCCAAACCCTACCTCATATATATTTCCCAAAACCCTCCTACATGTCCCTAAACATAATTCCTCCCCATAAAGTCCCTCATCCCTTTATATCATTCCCTCTCCTAACACCCCCGGTTACACTTTCCCTTAGTGGCATATTTCAACACATCTTAACAGCAGTTTCATACATCAGTAGCCATTCAAGGCAGTTTGTATATCAGCAATGACGTCGTCTGGTCATTCATCAGAATATGAAGTAGAAACTCAAAGTGACTCATCCACTGAGCTTAATGTGCCGAGAAGGCCACAAAAGGGTGGCAGACATGTTAGAGAAGAGCCTACCTCCTTAACTCAATTGCAGGCGTGTCCGCTTATGATGACATGCTTTCAGCAAAGGTCATGCTTTCAATATTGTGAGATGATCGCTCTAATTCAACATCATCAGGAGTTAGTTCAGTTGTTCGTTTTGCGTTTGCATGATGATAATGTTACTCTTGCTGGAGTAGGCTTTACTTTGACACCAGAGACCATCTCTCAGGCCACCGGGATATCGAACATAGGGGAAGAGTGGAAAAAGGGGTAGCAGCTAGATAGATCATATTATGAACCTTACATTATGCCTAGCTATTTGAGGCAGCTCAGGAGAGTATTCCCATTTCAGTTTCTGAAGGAATCTTATGCACCATTGATGAGACTCATCATCAGATACTTCAGTTGTGAAGGTCGTTTCTCACGCCTCTATGCATACCATATCAGGTTATTGATGCATTTCATAAGAGTGAAATTCATGAACATTCCATATTTTATGTACCAGAACATCAAGCGGATGACCATTCTTGTGCGGAGGAAGAGTCCAGCACAGCAGCACAACAACATTTATCATTATGCACTCATCAAGATCATTGTTATGCATCAGCTTGGCCTGCAGGGTATCACATGGGAAGACTTCATCTCCCGTGAGTTTTTCATAGCTTCAGCGACTCATCAGGAGGTGGTTCATGATCCGGGTGAACCTTCACAGCAGCATGGAGGTCAGGAGGCAGAGACTACCATTGTGCCGACATATGTCACTTATCAGAGAGGCATGAGGGGATTATTTGTAGCATCACGACGAGTACTATCTCGACTTGGGGTGGAAGGGGTCTCGTTATCATCATCAGTAGCACCAGTACAGGTACATTACTGAGGCAAGAGGCCTATGTAGGATGAGGGGCCTTCAGGTGAGCAAGATACTGACTTCATTGTCATTCAGGATGATGATACCGACAGGGGCCCGCAAAGTGCACATCTTAGAGAGGTCGTTTAGGAGCAACAGACCGAGATCAATGCCTTATCCCTAAACTTGGAGAGGGCTAAGTGGATCATCAAATACTTGGAGCAGAGGAAAAAGCAGCTTGACTACCAACAAGAGATCATGGAGTTGCAAAACATCCGCGAGAATCGCCAAGCTGCACAACAAAGGAGGATTGAGCTCACTTCATTGGAGCAAGTGATTAATGATGACCGTGTGTCTTGGCTCGAGCGAATCAACATCGACCTGGAGAGGTTGCTGGAAAAGGCAAATAAGGACAATGCATTATTGAGGCATATGGTTTTTCATTACAGGGCATGCAATATGAGTTCCAAGGCTCTAATCAGGAGCTTAAAGGCAAAATTGAGGAAGGCGAAAAAAAGACAAAAGAGGCAAAAAGAGAAAGATCAGCTTTGAATCTTGGCTGAGACCTCTTTGACCTAGCATGACATGTGATGAACAAGGTAAAATCCAAATTTCAAGGAATTTGGAGCACATTTTGAAATTTTGAATTTTTTGGGACAAAAAAAAGGCTTTTTCTCCTTGTGCGCTGCGCCACGTGGCGCGCGCTTCTCCTAGGGAGCTCCAAATATCAAAAAGTTTATATTTCTATGTTTTTTATGGAAATTTATGTATGATCATGGATTACCTAAGGATTTAATCAAGTTCTGGGTCCCCAAAAGGTAAAAAAAAATGCAAAAAATTACCTCAGTGCCCCTATTTTGACACACAGGAAGCAGTCTTGGGAGAATGCACTTCTGGAGGGGAAAATGGACACCAAATTGGAAAATTCCACTTGGGTTGGAAATTATACAAGCAGGGCTTTCCAACACGCACACTTGGGCTCAATTTGGACTTTAGGAAGTGCCTCAAACTCAGCCTCAAAGTGGCATGACGCACAGAGATTTTGGCGCAGTGCACAGGGGATTTTTGCCCAATTTTTCACCTTCCAACTCAGAAATTCGGCCAGTATGACTAGTTTTTCTTCTTGATGTAATTTTTGATCTATCTTGATGTAATGGGGTAAACATGACGTAATTTTGGCACTTATTTACTTGGTCTAGATGATTAATTCACTAAAAAGTGAAAATTAAATGAATGAATCAGTTTCCTAACATATAGAGGCAAGTTGTTTTGATTGCCTAGTTTTCAGTACTTGGTTTAGAATCAGTTGGATCAGCTCCTAGAATGATGAGCGCGAAGCCTAGAGGCAAGGGAGTGGGTTGGGCTAGCCTATATCATGTATTCTCTTAGTCATTTTCAGGGTTGGACACTTGGGATTTCTTTGGCATACTATTGTATATATTATCTCTGCATTTTTGGTTAACGAAAGACCAGGGTTTTGCAATACTGTTTGGGATCCATGTGGCTTTATGTTTTGATGGTGTGCTTCTTTCAGTAATTGTAAGTTGTTACGTATATCATTTTCCTTCTTTCATCTTCTGCAATTGAACAAATGAAGTGTTAAGGTAGAATCCATCGATGGTTATGCTATGCCTTTAAATTTCTTTGATTTTCCATGTTTTCATCTGTTTAAGGAGAATACTTGAAAGCTTCTTGCTCTCCTTAGCTCCTCACCAGTCTGATCTACCCATTCATTCCCTTTAAAAGCATCAAGATGATCGCCTACCTTGCCCCAAATAGACCTCTGCAAAAACTGTGCCTCATCCCCAAGCCCAAATTTGCCTTTCCCTGTTTCAACACAAAAACTCCTAAAAACTCAAATCAAACCTTTGTAATTCATACCTAGCCTAAAATTAGCTTCTATTTCAGTCATCTCGAGTCTCATTGATCATCTTTTGCCAAGATTGACCCAGGGAGAGCCCTCTCCTGTCCTCATAGGGCTAGCTACGAGGTTGAGTGTGGTTTGATGTTGACCTAGAACCTTGCCTTTTCGGCCTGAGGAAAATCTAGGCTCTAACATAGTGGCGACTCCACTGGGGAGAAGTTGGTTGTGTGTTAGTATTCTTCAATTTGAAACTACAGAAAGAGTCTGAAGATTAGTCAGGTAGCCTTCGAAACGCTTTGCTTTGCATTAGCGCAAGTACATAAATGCCACTTCAGTCAATCTCCGGTCTAGTCTCATTGACGGGAACTCTAACTTGAAAACACCCCAGTACATTTGACGATTCTAAGCTGTGGATGATCAGCTTACGACTTCATAGGCTGAGAAAGTTGTTTATGTTCCTTTGATCTTTTGACAAAGCACACTGGCTTCAAGAAGACATACTAGAGCTAATCCATATCCTAATCCGCCTCCTGTCTACGAAAATCCCAATTTGATTCCAAGATTCCTTCGTCAAGAAAGCTCTGTGACTCCTGTGATAAAATCTCATTCATGTCCTGCAATTTTTGAATATCTTGAAGAACTTGATTTTGATGAAAAGTTTGAATTGTCATTGTTTAAAACCAAGTCTGAAAGTGCTCTTGATTCTATAGTTCCCAATCTGGATTTTGCTGCAGCCCTTGAAATTGAAAAGTCTAAAAAGTCTATTGAGAATTTTATTTTAAGATAGCTCCAAACTACAATTGAGGTTACAAATATCATTGTTTTTCTAGAAACTACATCTGCTACCATTGGATCGTCCATCACGGCATCCACCTCTAGAAATCCTACTGAACCACCTTTCATTCCCACCATCCCTGTGCAACCTATTATTTCCAATCAAAAGTCTGTAGTCAATTCGCCTTCATCCACTATTTCCATGCCTAAAACTGCATCTCCTCCGCACACACCTCCTCATACACCTCACACCTCAGCTGCAACTACTCCCCCAGCATCTCCAAGGCCGATTGCAAATCCACCAAGAGCGATGGCTGCTCGATTTTCTCCTCTTGCACTGCCTCAAGTGTTGGCTGACATGCTAGCAGATTATCAGAGCAAGATTCCCTTGTTCGATGGCACTCCTCAAAGTGGTCCGGCTCAACAGCATGTGGACAAAATGTTGGATTTCTTTGAGTAGTATGAAATTGATGAAGAAAATGTAACAATGAGACTCTTTGTGCAAACGTTTGGCGGGGAGGTAAGAAAATGGTTCAGAGCTTTGGCAGCTAGAAGTATTCCTACATTAGAAGACCTTCAAAAACAGTTTTTGGATCATTGGGAGGTTAAGAAAGATCCTCTTCAAATCACTTCCGAGTATACCAAGATCAAGCGAAATGTCGGTGAGTCCATGCAAGACTACTGTAATAGATTCAATATGGTTTACAATGCAATTCCTGATGAGTTAAGGCCATCTAAAAAGTCAGCTTTACTTAATTTCCCGGATGGTTTTGATCCTGATGTGGCATATCAATTGCGAGAGAGAGATCCACCTACCTTAGAGGAGATGCAGAAAATTGTTGTTAGTGTTGAAGCTAATTTGAATGACAAAAGAGCTAGATTGAAGGCTGAGAAGAGAGTTTCAATAAAAGAAGAAGCTTCTACATCAGATCAAGTACTTCGCAAGGTAGAAAAAATGATTGAAAGATTAGCACTTGACAAGCCTAAACCACAAATTCGAAATCCCAATTTCCGTGGCCAGCAGCAGCCACAATACAGGATCAAACAACGTGAGAAATGAGCACAAGAACCGACATCACAACAACAGCAAGTAAAGACACCTCTTCAGCTAAATTTTGTTGGTCCCAAATCTGATGATGAGGACAACGTACTAGGAGAGGAAAATCACTTCTTTACTCCTGATGATATGCCCACCTTTATCATTGAGGATGATGAGTATGCAGGAAATTCAGCAGTACAAAAGGATGAGGATTATATTTTGGCTAATGACACCACTCTTGAAGAAGAATCAGATGAGTACCAAAGAGGCTATATGAACGCTTTTTCTGCACAGCAGCATCAGTATTCACTTAGAAACAGAAATGTACCCATCAACCCAATCCCAAAGAGAAAAGAAACTCCAACATCTAAGAACGAGTCACCTGATACACAAAGGAAAGGGAAAGAGGCAGTTGATCCCAATATCATCAAGTCACCATCAGCAGAAAAGTCAAATCAGCCCATGGTTCCAAAGGATAAAGTTGAAAGGAAAGAGGTTCCAGCCAAAGAGGTAGAAAGGCCTTCAAGCTTTAGTGTAGAAAATGAAATTTCTAAATTAAAGGTTTCCATTCCTTTGACAAAACTAATGAGGAACAACAATTATAGAGGTCAAGTCTCTAAAGTTTTGAATTTTGATCCAATGTTCGATATGGTGAGTGTGGAAGATGATCAACCCGAGCTGATGTTTGGACCAGCATTGAATGGTGAGTCTCCAGACAACGATGTGCCACCTTTTTATATCAGTTTGAGATTTCATGAGTTTGTGTTACATAATGCCATGTTTGATTCAGGCGCTTCACACAATTTTATGCTGAAAGCTATCATGGAGAAGTTGGGTTTGGACGTCACAAGGAGATACCATGATCTCTTTTAATTTGATTCAAGCAGAGTGAGATGTATTGGGATAATTAAAGACTTGGTCGTAACTTTGGATCAGATTCCCACGAAGAATGTTTTTATGGATGTTGTTGTGGCAGACATTCCTCCCAGGTTTGGTATGCTTCTTTCCCAGTCTTGGGGAGCGAAGTTGAAAGGAACATTACAACTGGATTTCTCCTATGCAATGATTCCTGTGTTTGGCCAAATGAGAAAATTGTACCGGGAACAAAAAAATGAAATACATGATTACAAGCAAGGAGAAACCAATTAATCATCTGATTAATTATGTACATACAGATCTTGAGTCTTTTTTTTTTATATTCAGATAGTTTCAATGATATTGATAGTCAATTAGTTGTAGCAGATGATATTCCAGAGATAGTAGAGAATTGTAGAGAAGTTTTAGATAAAGAGGGACATGAACAACAGAATAACATTGAGTAATCAGCTGGAAATAATGGACAGCAAGTAGCAAAAATAGAGGTGACAGAGTTTCAACACTTAGAAGAAGAGGAAGAGGGCCTGTGGACCATGGATTTTGATGGTGAGGTGGGAAATGATGGTGCTGGAATTGGAATTTGGGTACACAGTCCACTCTCTGCCCCGAACAAAGTGCCTAGTAATGTGTGGGTATGTTCTTACAAGCTTGCTTTGATTGTTCAAATAATGAAGCTGAGTATGAAGCGTTGATCGCTGGTCTAAAATTTTTAAAGAAGCTCAATGCTAAGAGGATTGCGGTATATGGCGACTCTGAGTTGGTGATAAAGCAAGTTAAAGGTTAGTATCAAGCAAAACATCCTCAGATGCAAGTTTATCGAAATGCTGTTCTAGACATCCTGAAATTCTTTTTAGACTATACCTTGACGTGTGTGCCTCGCATTCAAAATGGCATTGCTAATGCACTTGCTAAGGTAGCAAGTAATTTGAAAATTCCTATGAACTCTAGTAATAAATTCGAAATCCATGTCAAGCATCATCTGACTGTCCCAGATAATCAGAGATATTGGCAAGTTTTCCAAGATGATGAGGAAATTGATGATTTTCTTCAAAACAAAGGTAAGTTCAAAGATACCTTGATGTAGAACAGGATGATGGTAAAGATGATGTGGAGATCAATCAAATGGAAGTGTTGCAGTTAAAGGATAACATCATTCCTAAATGCTTGATACCTTTAGAAGAGCTCTTTGATCAAGATGACGTAGCCCGCAAGCCAACATTGCAGCCAATAGAGAAGGGTCTTGAAGAGGTTAGTAATGGAACAACGGACAATCCAAAGATGGTAAAATTGTCCAAAGCATTGCCACCGAAGGTAAAAGCCAAATATATCAGTTTGTTGTCATCTTTTGATGATGTGTTTGCTTGGGATTATTCTGATTTAAAGACATATGATACCAATATAATTCAACATACCATCCCTATCAAGCCTAATCAAAAACCTTTCAGACAAAAGTTGAGAAGACTCAATCCAAAACTGCTACCATCAATTGAGAAGGAGAAAAATAGGTTGTACAAATTAGGAATCATTGTTTCCATCCGTTTTTCTGATTGGATCTCTAATTTGGTGCCTGTACAAAAGAAAACAGGCGAGATTTGCTTGTGCATTGATTTTAGAAATCTGAATAAAGTTTCATTGAAGGACAATTACCCACTGCCCAAAATGGATCATATACTTCAGCAAGTAGTTAGAGCATCTCGGATGTCACTACTCGATGGTTATTCTGGATATAACCAAATTTTGGTCCATGAAGATGACCGAGACAAAATATCGTTCACCACTCCGTGGGGAACCTTTCATTACGCCAAAATGCCTTTTGGTTTCAATAACGCGGGTGCCACTTTTTAGCGAGCAATGGACTTGGCTTTCACAAATGAGAAGGATATCTTTTTGGTTGTGTACCTTGATGATCTGACCGTGTTTTCCAAATTAGATAAAGAACACTTGTATCATTTGAAAATTGTCTTTCAGAAGTGCGGAAAATATGGTTTGTCGTTGAATCCAAAGAAGAGCTTGTTTGCCACGGATGAGGGCGAACTACTTGGGCACATCATATCGAAAGATGGCATTTGTATTGATCCAGCATGTGTGGAAGAAATTCAGCAAATTGAACTACCCCGCAACAAGAAGGAGATTCAATCATTTAATGGTAAGTTGAATTTTCTGCGCCGCTTTGTTCCTAATCTTGATGAACATCTAAGAGAGATTACAAACATGCTTAAGAAGGACAGCCAAGTGACATGGATGGAAGAGGCTATTAAATCTTTCAACTTAGTCAAATTAGCTCTTTCTTCAGCTCTGGTTCTAGTAAGCTCGGGCTACACTCAGGATTTTATATTGTTTTCTTTTGCCTCGGAGCATACAATGGCAGTTGTCTTAATGCAGAAGAGAGATGACTATGAAAGACCAATTGCTTTTTTCAGCCGAACTATAAGAGACGCAGCTTTGAAGTACAACATCATTGAAAAGCAAGCTCTTGCATTAGTGAAGGCATTGAAAGATTTTCGGGTATACATTTTGCATTCTCATATTTTGGCTTATGTTCCTAACACTGCTGTCAAGGATGTTTTACTGCAAACCGATCTGGAAGGAAGACGAGGCAAGTGGATTGCAGCCTTGTTGGAGTATGATGTGGAGATAAAGCCCACCAAGTGCGTTAAAGGTCAGGTATTGGCAAAGTTAATGGCTGAAACAAACTTGCACGCCTTAGACATAAATCTGATCGCTGCTATGTCTGATGAAAATGAGGAAGGTTCATTAATTCAGGTATCCGACATGTTTGTTCTTTCCCCGTGGTATTCAGATATCATATATGTGCTGCAAAATTTGTCACCACCACCCGATATGGCTAGAAACAAAGGTAGAACTCTCAAATTGAAGGCTGCAAAGTTTTTTATTTTAAATTCTGCACTTTATTGGAAACATCTCGGTGGTGTTTTGTTGAACTGTTTTGTGGAAGGAGAAGCACAACAAGTCATGGAGGATTTCCATAAAGGAGATTGTGGCGGTCACCTCTTTTGGAAAACAACGGCAAACAAAATTCTCCGTGCAGGATACTATTGGCCAACATTGTTTGCTGATGTATATAAAGTGGTCAAGAGCTGTCATCATTGTCAGATTTTTGAAGGAAGACAGAAATTACAGCCTTTGCCGCTCAAGCCCATTGAGGTGAGTGCCCCTTTTCAGCAGTGAGGGTTGGATTTCATTGTTGAAATTCATCCCGCTTCTTCAGGTCAACATCGATGGATTCTCACTGCAACAGATTATTTCATGAAATCGATTGAAGCACTTCCAACTAGACAAGCTACGGATGCGGTAATTATTTCATTCCTTGAGAATAATATCTTGTCTTGTTTTGGTTGCCTGAATAAGTTAATCACTGATAATGCAGCAACTTTCAAATTGAAGAGGATGATTCAGTTTTGTAACAAGTATAAAATCATTTTGGGTCACTCAACCGCTTACATCCGCAAGGCAATGGTTTGGAGGAGTCATCTAATAAATCTTTAGTCAACATCATCAAAAAGTTGCTGGAAGTTAACAAGAAGAGTTGGCATAAGAAGTTGGTCAATGCACTTTGGGTAGATCGGGTCAGCCAAAAGAAATCCATTGGCATGTCGCCATTTGAGCTTTTTTATGGAGTTGATACAGTGTTTCCTACCTCTCTAGCAACTCCAGTAGTCAAACTTCTTCAGGAGGCCGACAGTGAGGAAGATCCTATGCAGCGACAATTACATCAAATGGTCCATTTGTAGCAGACACGAGAAGAGGTTTTCCAAAGCACATCCAAGTTGAAGGAGAAGATTAAGAAAATCTACGACAGAAAAGTGAAGGCAGATGGATTCTAATTAGAGGAAGTGGTGCTGAAGTGGGATGCAAGGAATGAGGACAAAGGTAAGCACGGTAAATTCGAAAATTTGTGGAAAGGACCTTTCAAAATTGCTGCATATCGTGGTCAGAATGCCTTTCTTCTGAAGGAGATGAATGGGGAAGAATGTCCTCGAGGGCCGGTCAATGGTCGGTTGCTCAAGAGGTATCATTTCTAAGTTATTTCTACTGTCCACATTGTCACTGTACATACCATTTAATTTCAGTTTCATTGCAAGTGTGTAATGGAATCTTTTCTTCAGTCTGGGGCTTGAAGTGAAGGCTATAATTCTTAAGAAAAAATTTCAGTTTTGAGTTCAGTTTGTCGATTCAGTTTTTCAGTCAGTTTAGTTACATCATTGAGTCGAGTTGAGTCAAGTTTTCAGTCAATAAATAAGTCACGAAGTCTTGTGTTTCTTTGTCAAAATAATGGACTCCATAGCCCAATGGACGAAGGCACTGTCTAGCTCGTCCAGAGATCTGCCGTTCTTGGCACCTCCTAGGAGCTGCCATCCCCATTGGAGCCAATGTTAGAGTCGGTCTGTTCAGCCCTTCGTCAGAGATCAAAACTCTTTCTTGCATGTCATTTTAGGCGTCCCATTCTGCTCATTCCCCTGCATTCCATTTAGGAGCATGCCGTAACATGACGAAAGGGCCTATTTTTCATTCCCCTCATGTCTTACACCTACTAGCTTAGGTCTTTTCTTCAATGTTTATTAGAGTCCATGACAGCCAATGTGTAACTTTTAATAGGTAAAGAGTGATATACATCATAGGTCTAGGGTCCATAAGGTCAACAGGCCATAGGGAGGCTCTACACATGTTTTTCTTTGCAAATTTCACTGTCACATTGATGGATTACGACTGTTCTTCAAAACTCTGTTTTTAAGAAAAGTCAATATTTTGTGTTCACGTAATATTTTCAAAAGTTCTTCGATTATTCAGTTCTCCAAGCACAGCCCTGGTCTCCTTAGCCAATTTCTATGTCAACTACCCCTACAAAATTTTACCAAAAATACTATCATTTTAGTCCAAAATTCAAAAAGAAATGTGAATACAGAGTTACATTAAACTGTGAAAAGTGCCAAAAATAAAACATTATAAAATGGGTTTTGGAGAAGCAAAAATCAAACCCATGTCTCCCATGTATTTATAACAAGTTCCCAAGAGATTCAAAGTCATTTTGAATGCCAAACACCAAGAGCAAACACTCCAAGGTGAATTTGGTGAGCTAGCACACATTTTGAGTGGATTTGGTTGAAGTTGGGTAGTCACGGCGCATAGAAGAGGAGGCGCGGCGCGCCCATTGAGTGCAGAGCACAGAGCTGCAAAACGCAGTGTGCTTTTTCAAAGGCGCGGCACACCCATATGATGCAGCGCACTGGGTTTTGTGCGTGGCGCATAGGACCTCCCACTCAAAAATTCATCACCTCTTCATCAAATCAACTCATTGAGTCTTGTTTGTCATTTGAAATGAATTTTGTTGGGTTAAGGGGTCAAAGGAGGTCAAGTGGAGGTGTGAAGGAGCAATTTTTTCATTTGAGGAGCCAAACCATTTCTTGAAGGCCATGTAGCGCACTAGCAAGAGGTTGTGGCGCACACATTGAGCGCGACGCACAGAAAGTAGCATCACAGTGAAAATTTTCACTGTCACGGCGCACCAGAAGCGCGCGGCGCACTGGGTTCTTGGCATGGTGCACACACTAAAAGTGGCCGAATTTCCATCAAAGCTTTTGGATTTTCCAGTTAGGGTTGTTAATCAATGTTTCATCCATTTCATGCTACTATGATGATGATTTTTGGCTACTAAAGGTTGCAATTTGCAATAAAACTCTCAAACCTTACCTCTCAAAGTCATCAAGCCAATTGCTGTTAGGGTTTTGAAGAATTGTTTGTCAGCAAGTATATCATTTTCTCATCATTTTCTCCTCCCCTTGACTCCATTTATCCCCAATTCCCTTCTACCCATTGTCAAATGTAAAATCCCCAAACCCTACCTCATATATATTTCCCAAAACCCTCCTACATGTCCCTAAACATAATTCCACCCCATAAAGTCCCTCATCCCTTTATATCATTCCCTTTCCTAACACCCCTGGTTACATTTTCCCTTGGTGGCAGATTTCAACACATCTTAATAGCAATTTCATACATCAGCAGTCATTCAAGGCAATTTGTATATAAGCAGTGATGTCGTTTGGTCATTCATCTTAATATGAAGTAGAAACTCAAACTGACTCATCCACTGAGCTTAATGTGCCGAGAAGGCCGCAAAAGGGTGGCAGAAATGTTAGAGAAGAGCCTACCTCCTTAACTCAATTGCAGGCCTGCCCGCTTGTGATGACATGCTTTCAGCAGAGGTCATGCTTTCAATATTGTGAGATTATTGCTCAAATTCAACATCATCAGGAGTTAGTTTGGTTGTTTGTTTTGTATTTGCATGATGATCATGTTACTCTTGCTGGAGTAGGCTTTACTTTGACACCAGAGACCATCTCTCAGGCCACCGGGATACCGAACATAGGGGAAGAGTGGAACAAGGGGTAGCAGCTAGATAGATCATATTATGAACCTTACATCAGGCCTAGCTATTTGAGGCAGCTCAGGAGAGTATTCCCATTTCAGTTTCTGAAGGAATCTTATGCACTATTGATGAGAATCATCATCAAATACTTCAGTTGTGAAGGTTGTTTCTCACGCCTATATGCATACCATATCAGGTTATTGATGCATTTCACAAGAGTGAAATTCATGAACATTCCATATTTTATGTACTAGAACATCAAGCGGATGACCATTCTTGTGCGGAGGAAGAGTCCAGCACAGCAGCACAACAACATTTATCATTATGCACTCATCAAGATCATTGTTATGGATCAGCCTCAGCGGCTCATCAGGAGGTGTTTCATGCTCTGGGTGAACCTTCACAGCAGCATGGAGGTCAGGAGGCAGAGACTACCATTGTGTCGACATATGTCACTTATCAGAGAGGCATGAGGGGATTGTTTGCAGCATCACGACGAGTACTATCTACACCTGGGGTGGAATGGGTATCGTTTCCATCATCAGCAGCACCAGTACGGGTACAGGACCGAGGCAAGAGGCCTATGCAGGAGGAGGGGCCTTCAGGTGAGCAAGAGACTGACTTCATTCTCATTCAAGATGATGATACCGACATGGCCCGCAGAGTGCACATCTTAGAGAGGTCGTTCAGGAGCAGTATACCGAGATCAATGCCTTATCCCTCAACTTGGAGAGGGCTAAGTGGATCATCAAATACTTAGAGCAGAGGAACAAGCATCTTGAAGACCAATAGGAGATAATGGAGTTGCAAAACATCCACGAGAATCCCCAAGCTGCCCAACAAAGGAGGATTGAGCTCACTTCATTGGAGCGAGTGATTAATGATGACCGTGAGTCTTGGCTCGAGCGAATCAACATCCACCTAGAGAGGTTGCTGGAAAAGGCTGACAAGGACAATGCATTATTGAGGCATATGGTTGTTCATTACAGGGCACGCAATTTGAGTTCCAAGGCTCGGATCAGGAGCTTAAAGGCGAAATTGAGGAAGGCAAAAAAAAGACAAAAGAGGCAAAAAGAGCAAGATCATCTTCGAATCTTGGCTGAGGCTTCTTTGACCCAGCATGACATGTGATGAACAAGGTACAACCCAAATTTCAAGGAATTTGGAGCACATTTTTGCATTTTGAAATTTTTGGTACAAAAAACAGGCTTTTTCTCCCTGTGTGCCGCACCACGTGGTGTAGGAATTTGCAGGGTAAGTTCCTCAGACAGAACACCAAAGGACACCGCTCAAAATAGATCACAGATCAATACACTAGTATTTTTGATGTGGTTAAAACCCTTAAAGAGGGAAACAGTCCACGGCCTGAGCCAACGCGGCCACTTCAGGCAATTTATTAATAAAAGAATGAAAATTTACATATGCTTCTCTCATAGACGGATTACCCTACAAATGACCCTCCATGCGCTTTAAATAGAAATCATGGACCAATTGGGTGTCAAGCCATGGGTCAAGTGTCGCTAATACCGAGGAGAGAATGAACCGTCGGATCACTACATATCATGACCGTCGGATTGTAAGTTACAAAATGTACAAGGTAAAGAAACACACTTTACCTAACTCTATACTAGACCAAGTTGTACTTAACTATTTCCTATGTGTCGGAATATCCTAACATCCCCCCTTAAGAACAACTTGGGATAGGATTGAAGGATTTACAAATATGACACAATAGGAGAAGGAAGGAGGCACTAGAGCCAATCCCCCCTTAGTGACAACTTCCTGAATTCCAACCATAAATCGAAGTTTAGTGAAATTCGCCTCTGTGAGAGCCTTTGTAAAGATGTCTACAACTTGGTCATCTATTGAACAATATTGCACTTCAAGAACATGGTCATGGATGAGCTTTCTGATGAAGTGCATGTGCAGTTCAATGTGTTTGCTATGCTGATGTTGGACTGGATCTTTGCATAACTGAATGGCACTTTGATTATCACACCAAAGTGTAGTCGGATGCTGCTGCTGAAAGCCAAACTCTGACAGGATTTGACGAATCCACAAGGCTTCCTTACTAGCTTCTACGGCACCACAATACTCTGCTTCTGCAGAAGAAAGAGAAATGGCACCTTGTTTCTTGCAGGCCCATGTAATAGGTCGTGAACCAAGAGTGAACACATAACCTGCAGAAGACTTCCGATCATCAGGGTCACCAGCCCAATCGGAATCAGTGAAACAACCAATAGAGGAGATGCTTCGGCACTGTAATGAATCCCAAACTGAACTATACCTTGAACATAATGAAGTATTCTTTTAGCTGCTTTCTAATGACTTTCACGTGGGTTTTGCATAAACCGATCAACAAGGCCAACAACAAAGGAAAGGTCAGGTCGAGTATGGGTTAGATATAGAAGTTTTCCTACAAGTTGACAGTATAAGGTAGCATCAACTTCAGGAGAAGTACAAGTGACAAAAAGTTTGACTCCAGACTGGAAGGGAGAAGGGGCTGGCTTACAGTCTTCCATGTGAAAATGGCGTAGAATATCACAGGCATACTTGGACTGGGAAAGGGAAATACCCTCCTTGGATTGCAAGACTTGAAGACCGAGAAAATAATGTAAGTATCCTAAGTCTGTCATTTCAAATTTCTTTTTAAGGCTGGACTTCACATGGTTTATAAGGTTGGGATCACTACCGGTAAGGATAATATCATCAACATAAAGAACAAGAATGATAAGAGACTTGCCCACTTTCTTGGTGTAGACAGTATTGTCAGAATGACACCTAGAAAAGCCAGATTCTAAAAGAAAGCTATCTATTTTGGCATACCAAGCTCGAGGAGCTTGCTTGAGACCATAAAGGGATTTCTTAAGCCAACATACAAGGCTAGAGTCTGTTTGTATAAATCTAATAGGTTGTTCCATATAGATTTCTTCATGCAAGTCCCCATGCAAGAAGGCATATTTAACATCCATCTGATGGACTTCCCATTTGAACGAGGCAGCAAGGGAAAGAACAAGGCGGATAGAGTTCATTTTGGCAACAGGGGAGAATGTTTCAGTGTAGTCAACGCCTTCAACCTGTGAAAAACCTTTAGCAACAAGACGAGCTTTATGTTTATCAACTTTCCCATCTGGTCCATACTTGGTTATGTAAACCCATTTGCATCTAACAAGTTTTCGTCCCTTTGGTAGAGGAACAAGATCCCATGTATCATTTGCCAATAATGAATGATATTCTTCATTCATAGCTGCTTCCCAATCTGGATGGCCTGAAGCTTCTGCAAAGGTGTCAGGATCATAATTTACTGGAGCTTGAGCCAGTAAAGAAGAGGCTCTGTCAAACTGAGAACGTGTACGTCGCCGATCTGTAGGATCACCGGCAAGATCACCTGCTGCATCTTGAGTAGCACAAACCCATTTTGGAAGCTGAGGAGCTGAAGGAGGATCCTAAGATGGTGGGGGAGGATTGTCATCCTCACTTTCATCATCTGAAGAAGAAATGCTTTCAAAAGTAGAAGAGATAGGGAGAGGTGGCACATTCACCAGACTAGGCTCGCAGGCCGATATATTTTCATCAAATTTTACATCTCTTCTAATGATAACATTTTTGGACTTAAATGGAATAAGTCTATAGCCTTTGACATCTTCAGAATATCCAACAAAAGTACATTTTTCACTCGTTGGTTCTAAAGCTTTATGCTTTTCATCTGGAATATGGGCCCATGCTTCACTTCCAAAAACACGAAAGTGACTTACATCTGGTTTGATTGAGCTCCATGCTTCTTCTAGAGTGATATTCTTTAAAGCCTTAGTAGGAGTCCGATTTATTATATAATTTGCACAGTTAATTGCTTCTGCCCATAAACTAAGACCAAGTCCTTTAGATTGTAGCATACAATTAGCCATTTCCTTTAAGGTGCGATTCTTCCTTTCAGCTACACCATTTTGTTGTGGAGTATATGGAACAGTATGTTGCATTCGAATTCCATTCTCAGTGAAAAAGTTGATGAATGTGTTTTTAACATATTCTCCACCATTATCATATCTTAGCTTAAGAATTTGATGTCCAGATTGTTTTTCAACAAAGGCCTTGAAGGCCAAAAATGTGTTAAATACTTCACTCTTGAGTTTTAAGAAGTATACCCAAGTGCGTCTAGAGAAATCATCAATGAAAGTTAAGAAATACTTGCAGCCAGTGAATGAAACAACTGGAAGTGGACCACATAAATCAATATGCACAAGCTGTAAAGGGGCTGAGGTGTGCCAAGAGGCATGTTTTTCAAAACTGTCCCAATGATGTTTTCCGAGTACACATCCGGAACAAACACCATCTTTGCAAGATACCATAGGAAGACCTGTCACCATATTTTCTTTACATAGATGCTGAAGGGAGTGATAGTTTAAGTGACCAAATCGCTCATGCCAAAGTTTGCTCACTTCATCGTTATGAGCAACAAATACTGAGGGAAGATTTGATGACCCAAAGTTGTGAAACTTATACAACCTTGTAGAATCATCAACAATGCCAGTAGCTAAAATCTGTTTAGGATCTCTTAGGTCCTTGATTACAACATCATGAGGTGAAAATTCAACGATTTTACCTTCACCTGAATGAGTTATCTGATATATAGATAGAAGGTTGCAGGATAAGGTTGGAACACATAATACATCATTAAATTGTCCATTGTCTAGATGAACAGTTCCAGTCCCTACAACACAAAGAGATCTATCATCACCAACATATATATTTTTGGTGTTACAATCATTTAAAGAAGAAAACATGGCTTTGTTTTTGGCCATGTGATAAGAAGCTCCAGAATCAATGAGCCACTCATGAGAATGAGAAGAAGAAGATACATTTAGTGCATAGCCAGACCGAGATGCTTGACAACCACATGCAGAAAGTGCCATTCTTGAAGATGAAGTTGAAGTTAAAGATTGCTCCAAATGGATGTTATGTTTCTTCATCGCTACTTCCAAGGCTTCCATCTTCTTAAAGCATTTGGATTCTTAGTGGCCATCTCGATTACAAAAGTTGCAATGTCTATCAGTCTTCTTCCATTTGTTTTTATTTGTCTTATCATTTTGTTGAAATGATTTTTCATTTTGAGGCTGAGATTGCTTAGGACCCTTGTTTGGTTTAGGACCATTCTTTTTAGGATATGACTTCTTAGGATTCTTTGAATTTTGTTGCTGCTGGGCGGCTAACGCTTTCTTGGAAGAGTTTCTAAGATTAATAAGACCAAGGTGTAAGAGTTTTTCTTGTTCTCTTATTAAAGAATCACCAAAAGAGTCAAAGGAAGGGGACTTGTAGTCTGTTCCTTGAGAAATGAAGGATTCTCTTGTAGAATGGAAGGTGGAAACAAACACAGAGTAGGCTGGTCCCAACTTAGTAAGAATGGAATAGATAAGGTTACTATCTTCTTTCTTAACCTTAACACCTTCCAAGAGATATCTAAGGGTCTTGAACTTGGACAAGAAATCTTCAATGCAAGAAAAATTATTAGGGTCCAATGTAAGCAATTCATTTTCAAGTTGATGGGCTCTAAGTTCATTTTTAATCCCAAAAACTTTATTGATTTGTTTCATTGCTTCATCAGGAGTATCAAGTTCTGCAAGATGGAATCTAAGATCTAGAGAAATAGACATCCCTATCAATCCACGTGCTTGATCTTGCCTATTTTCCCATTTAGCAGCCTTATCTTCATCCTTCGGTTTCTTTTCTTGGCCTGAGGCTATTTTGTAGAGACCTTTACTTCTAAGTAAATCCTTAATGTAGGAAAACCATTGGAAGTAATTGGTGCTATCAAGGGTAACTTGGTATTGACTTTCCATTTCAACAGAAACTGAAGCTAAAGATGCTGAAACTAAGTGTTCCAATCGATAGATCTCAAAAAATTAGGCTGGTTTAAAAAATGGTTCTGAAAACGGCTTCCGGATGAAGAATTTATGGATTCTTGAAGAAAATTTGATGAAGTCGCCAACGAAGTGCGGGAATGTGCGGAAATGAAAAATCCGCCCTCACAAAAAGGAGATTTGAACCCAAGACCTCTACTCTCATAAATTAGCTTTGCACCAAGTGAGCTATACAACAAGTTTGAGGGAGAGAGAGAGAGAGAGAGAGAGAGAGAGAGAGAGAGAGAGAGGTTTGATGCTTTGGGTTGCATGCTTGCTTTGAGAAGGCTCTTTTTCCCTACAAAACAAAAAACACAAAACCCAACACAGACATACAAAAAAAAAGAACCTTGTGGCTCGAAGTTAGATTTAGCCGAAAAACTAAATATTTTCAAAAATGAACCTTGCAGCTCAAAGTTAGCTTTAGCCAGAAACTAAATATTTTCCTCAATGTTTCTGATTTTCTGAGATCACACTAAGGTGCAGCGGAAAAGAGCATACGCATGAGAAAAATCCTTCCTTTCTATTTCTGATTTTCCCAAATCGCATAGAGTCGCAGGACAAAGAGAATATGCAGAAATGAAAGGTATATATCCGGTAATAAAAAAAGGCTAAATAAACCGAAACCGAAATAAACAGAGAGAAAATAACTGTAAACTGTAAATAAACACTGTATACCTCTAGATCTAAAAAATGACGCAGCTAGGGCTACTGGAAACCTTTTCGCGTGAAATGAAAGGGGTTCCTCACTAGAACAGATGCTCCCAACACAACATAGCAGTCCTCTCGGCCTGAAAGCAGTCAGAAATAGTAGATCTAGAAAACGGCAGTCGGATGCAGTTCTACCAGCTTCAGATTTGGATCACCAACGGATGCGGCCCTCAAATAGCTCTGATACCATGTAGGAATTTACAGGGTAAGTTCCTCAGACAGAACACCAAAGGACACCACTCACAACAGATCGCAGATCAATACACCAGTATTTTTGACGTGGTTAAAACCCTCAAAGAGGTAAACAGTCCATGGCCTGAGCCAACACGGCCACTTCAGGCAATTTATTAATAAAAGAATGAAAATTTACATATGCTTCTCTCATAGACGGATTACCCTACAAATGACCCTCCATGCGCTTTAAATAGAAATCATGGACCAATCAGGTGTCAAGCCACGGATCAAGTGTCGGTAATACCGAGGAGAGAATGAACCGTCAGATCACTACATATCATGACCGTCGGATTGTAAGTTACAAAATCTAAAAGGTAAAGAAACACACTTTACCTAACTCTATACCTAACTCTATACTAGACCAAGTTGTACTTAACTATTTCCTATGTGTCAGAATATCCTAACACATGGCGCGCGCTTCTCCTAGGGAGCTCCAAATATCAAAAAGTTTATATTTCTAGGTTTTTTATGGAAAGTTATGTATGCTCATGGATTACCTAAGGATTTCATCAAGTTCTGCGTCCCCAAAAGGTCAAAAAAAATGCAAAAAATGACCTCACTGCCCCTATTTTGACACATAGGAAGCAATCTTGGGAGAACGCACTTTTGGAGGGGAAAATGGACACCAAATTGGAACATTCCACTTGGGTTGGAAACTAAACAGGTAGGGATTTCCAACAAGCACACTTGGGCTCAATTTGGACTTCAGGAAGTGCCTCAAAACCAGCCTCAAAGTGGTGTGACGCACATAGATTTTGGCGCGGCGCACAGGGGATTTTTGCCCAATTTTTCACCTTCCAGCTCAGAAATTCGGCCAATATGACTAGTTTTGCTTCTTGATGTAATTTTTTATCTATCTTGATGTGATGGGGTAAACATGATGTAATTTTGGCACTTATTTACTTGGTCTAGATGATTCATTCACTAAAAAGTGAAAATTAAATGAATGAATTAGTTTCCTAACATATAGAGGCAAGTTGTTTTGATTGCCTAGTTTTCAGTACTTGGTTTATAATCAATTGGATTAGCTCCTAGAATGATGAGCTCGACCCCTAGAGGCAAGGGAATGGGTTGGGCTAGCCTATATCATGTATTCTCTTAGTCATTTTCAAGGTTGTACACTTGGGATTGCTTTGGCATACTATTGTACATATTATCTCTGCATTTTTGGCTAAGGAAAGACCAGAGTTTTGCAGCACTATTTGGGATCCATCTGGCTTTATTTTTGATGGTGTGCTTCTTTCAGTAATTCTAAGTTGTTATGTGTATCATTTTCCTTGTTTCATCTTCTACAATTGAACAAATGAAGTGTTAAGTTAGAATCCATCGATGGTTATGTTCTGCCTTTAAATTTGTTTGATTTTCCATGTTTTCATCTGTTTAAGGAGAATCCTTGAAAGCTTATTGCTCTCCTTAGCTCCTCACCAGTCTGATCTACCCATTCATTCCATTTAAAAGCATCAATACGATCGCCTACCTTGCCCCAAATAGACCTCTGCAAAAACTGTGCCTCATCCCCAAGCCCAAATTTTCCTTTCCCTGTTTCAACACAAAAACTCCTAAAAACTAAAATCAAACCTTTGTACTTCATTCCTAGCCTAAAATTAGCTTCTATTTCAGTCATCTCGAGTCTCATCGATCATGTTTTGCCAAGATTGACCTGGAGAGAGCCCTCTCTTGTCCTCGTAGGGCTAGCTACGAGGCTAAGCGTGGTTTGATGTTGACCTAGAAGCTTGCCTTTTCAGCTTGAGGCAAATCTAGGCTCTAACAAAAGGGAGACATCCATGTACTTTAAAGCAAGACGGAGTACACGGATAAAAGTGGGCAGACCCCAACCACAGTCAAAAGAGCCAATTATCATTGAGAATGCCACAACTAAACAAAAGGAGGAGTCTCCCCCAAAGATATCCATCACCTATGAACGAGGAAGCCTGAAAACGTCCACCTAGAGGGAAAGGATTAAAATGATGGACACAAAGACATCTCTACAAGAAGCCGAGACAGTTCTACAGGAAACGCTGGCTAAGCTAAAGGAGACCGAGGAATTGGAGGAAAAGGTAGCTAAATCATCGCAGGAAGAAGAAAAGGCTGAGAACATTTTGGAACCAAGCCCTCAGCCTAGCTTGAGCTCCTACTATAACCTGTTAGAGGCCGGAAAGGTAATTCCCCAGAAATTTGCGGTGACAATTTTCTTTGCACTAGAATAAGAGAGAGTGAGGACTCACACTTGGATGAAGATCACCAAGTCCAAGGGTGTGGTAGACATAGGTCCCCTGGAAGAGCAACTCAAGGAGGCAAGAAAGGAATTGGCTATGGTAAGGCATGTGGAAAGCAGTCAGTGGGCCAAGCTACAGGAAGAAAACGAGCTGCTAAAACAGCAGCTACAGCTACAGGGATACTATAAGGAAGACAGGCCCCACATCTTGGGAGAACAGCGGCAACAGGAAAAGTCCCCAACAGAAAAGAAACGACTGATGAACAACAAAGAAAAGATGGGTTGCGGGCTGAAATTGAGGCACTAACTAGACAACTACAAGAGAAGGAATTGCAAGCAGTACAGGAGATGCAGCCTCTAAGGCAACAGGTACAAGAGAAGGAAGCCCAACTGGCCTGCATGGCTAGCTGGGCAGTAGAGGCCATGCAGTGTAGGTAACCTGCCAAATCATATGCCTTATACCTTAAGGATCAATGGTTGCAGTTCCAGATTAACACCTTGGCCCAAAGGGGCACCACTCCATTTCAAAACTACCATCAATTCATGGCTTTATGTGACAGTAGCTCATTAGAGGACAAGGCCAAGTTATCAGAGTTCTACTTACACAACTTGGCCCTTCCCAACATGAATTCATCAGACCCCAACGCTGTGGTAGGAGATGTGCAACTTATGGCTATGACCTCTTGGCTAAATCATGAAGAAAAGAGGGCAGCACAGGTCTGAAATATTATGGACAGGGAACTAAAGGAACCACTAATGATCAAAGCAGAGCCGGAGGATCCCTCAACATTTATATATGCCCACCAACACTTGGTCAATGACTCTCAGGCCCTGCCAGATTACATTGAACGACAAGCTCAAGCCATAGCCCATTTTGAGGACATGGACAGATTGTTGGGGGATAACTGCGTTTATGCTTGCACACGGAGTTGGAACACACTGTCCCACAGCCTAAAAATAAGAGAGTACCACTCCCCAACAAGGATGAGGGAGGCCTTGGCAAGAGTACCCCTCTATAAATAGTCAATACAAAATCTACAGGCCCAGTGGATCGGCCTAAAGTTCAGTCCTCCCTTGCTTTTGGGGTTGTTGGAAGGAGTCAAATAAGAGGAAGTGGAAAGCAAAGCACGATTTCATGACCATGAAGAAGATATCACCTTGGAGGCCTGGGATGTGAGAGAGGTGGTCAAGGCAATCAAGGATGATGAGCTGGATTAGTTTTTCAGAGGATGAGCAACCCATTTAGCAGGGGGGTGATGATGAGCCCCGCAATTGGGTAACTTATTGGGCTCATTTTGCCTAACTGTTCTTCATCAATCCACCATTTTTCATAGTTTATGCATGTTTTTCGAGTATATTTATGTTAATTGAACGAATGAGGATAGTCACCTTACCAAGAAGGCTAACACGTGGTTATTGCAGATTTTTGGACAAATTTTGGACCAAGGCCAAGAAATTATGAGCCAGATGACAGCCAAGCATGAAGGAACAAGAGTGAGGATTCATAAGAAGGGTGTCTCCTACATTAAATGGTCCCTTCCTTGAATTATCCACCATTAGCTCAGAGTTCAACAGGCCACTGAAAAGGATTCCCAAGGGCAGCCGAGCAGTTTTGTGGAAAGTGACTGATCACTAGCAGTTTGAGCAGCCAAGTCCCTTCGATTAAGGAGGACTATTGGAGGTCCTCGTAGTGTATAAATAGGAATGCTTCCAGCCTTTGTAGGTTACTTTTGGAGCAGTTGTATTTTGCACTATAGTGCTGTTAGTTTTTCAGCTCATTTTGTAGCTTCTGTTGTACAACTTTCTTTCTGACATGGTTATTTTTGAGTAATGGACAACAGTTTCATTTGGCATCAGTTCTGAGTTTTTCGTATGAGCTTGTAGCTCTTGGGGTTGGGCCCAACCCAAGTGCCAAGGCCTCCTTTGTGTATTGTTATATGTTTTTAACGTCTTTGAAAAATAATTTCTATTAAGTAGATTAAAATCTTTCTTGGTTACCTAGGTCATTATTGATGATTAAAAAGGCTTTTCATGTCCAGATTGATTTGATAGGTTAATAACAGAGAAGATATTTAGAAAAAGGCTATCAAGCACCCCTGATCTCACCTCTCCCTCAGTGAGACCATGAGCTGAGACCAAGGTGTCCTTGCCGCCACCAAAAACACTGTCTTTGCTTCATCATGCAACTATTAGTGTTAGATTCTCATTTGCAGAAGTTGATACCAGTTGTGGTTGCATTCTCAGGTTCATGATTGCTTAGTTTTCATAGCTATTTCACATGATTTCGTTGCAAATAAACTTCTGTTCATTTTCTTTGTTGATAATTAGGTCAGATTAGGATAAAGTAGCTAGGTCCTTGGTTTTCCGAGTCTTTGTTTGTTCAGTTTGGGAAATAACTTGCAGATCACTTGTACGTCTCTATCTACTCGTACTCCATCAATTCCACTTGCTCCATCCTTGAACTCGGATTCTTGCCTTAAATTTGCCACATTCTCCCGCTTTGCCCTAATTTTCATATTTTTGTGCAACATTTCTCTACCCCTCCTTGAACAAATCCAACCATCCTCACCACCCTCAGCTCCATCTACCAAGTCGTGGACCTCCTCACACCCTTATCTCACCTCCATACCCACTTCTTCATCCTTCTTCCTCCATCAACTTTCCAAAGTTCCCCTTTGGAACATCTTGTAAAACATCCTCTAGAAATTATAGAACATCCTGTAGAACCCCTGCAGACTTCCTGTAGAAGCTCACGGAAGCAGTTTTTTGATATCTGAACACTGCGAAAATCTCTGGAAGGGTGCTAGGGATCCCTTAGGCCCTCTTCTCACCTTCGCAACCTCCTTCAAGTGCCTCTCCAGTTCCATTCCTCACCTCTCCTCTGCACAGTCAACAACAGTCAAACGCATGCAAGATAATTCCACAAATATGATTCAAAAATACAAAAAGATGTTCATTTTTCAGATTCCACTTTAGAGATAGCTTAGACACATGCACTTTACCTTTCCAAGAGTCAATGGCATCCATTTTTGTAGCTTTCTTCCTTTTACTTGCACCAGTCGAGTTAGTCAGAAAAACTAGGGTTTTCTAGGGTTTGCATTTCCTTTTAGCTTTCATATTCTTTCTGCAAGTAGATTAGCCTCTTTTGAGTTAGCTTTCATCCATCAGTTAAAAAGCTTCTTCTAAGAGCTCATAGAAGCTGGCTTAAGCTCTTAGCAGACTTGTGTCAGCTGATCAAGTGACAACCGCGACAAGAGCTAGTACTTGTGCATATAGCACCGTCGCTTCCATGTTTGTTACAAACTACCGGGTTGATAAAAGTAAAGAAGGGAGTCCCAGGAGTTGCAGCATTATTGCTGCAATACTGGAGCCCACTAGCACACAGGGCCATAAGGCCAATTTTACTTACAACCTCCTCCAAAATTGCAAAATTACTAAATTCTCACCTTGTCCAAGTAAGTTAACATTCCTCCATGACCAATGAATGAGTTTATCTTGGTGCTTATGGTGATTTAATGGGAAAAAATTGAAACCCTACCTCCTTGCATTTCTTGTCAAAAACAATTGCATAGGGTTTATAAATTGTATTTCTTGCTGCAAATTCCACTCGTAGCCATTTCTCACTCCCTCACTCCTCCATTCCCTCATTCATTTTCTCCCTTTCTTTACATTCTCATCTACCCACTCCCTAATTCCCTTATCCCTAAACTACTAATCCTAAATCCCTAATACAACTATCCCAAACCCTAGTTAAATATTCCCAAACCCTAATTGTTGTCCAAAAACCTAAATATTATTCCCTAAACCCTTCTACCAAAACCTGTTAGCGACATTCCAAAACCCCTCATACACATTCCCTCCATAGTCCTTCATACATCCATATCTTTGGTAGAAAAAACCTAAAGACACCATAAAATCTTTTCATACTCATCTAAGAAAGCTCAAACATTGGCAAACATGGAGTCAGATTCTTCCTATCACAGAGATGAGGAGATAGTCAGTGATTCTTCTTGAGAAATGCATGCACCAAGGAGACCTCACAAGGGTGGTAAACATAATTGGGAGGAGCCTACTTCACTTGCCGAACTTCTGGCCTATCCTCTTACTGTCACATGCTTTCAACACCAATCTTGTTATCAGTTCTGTGAGATGGTAGAGAGAGTCAAGTAGCACCATGAGCTAGCCATATTGTTTGTGCTCCATATTCATAATGGCCAAGTCATTTTGGTAGGTGTGACATTCACCTTGACACCTGAGACTATTTCTCAAGCAACCGACATTCCAAATGTTGGTGAGTACTATCTCAACCCGGGGTGGAAGGGATCTCATTTCCTCCGTCAACAGAGCAGGTATAGGACAAGGGCAAGCAGCCATTACATGATGAGGGGCCTTTAGGAGGACAGGAGATAGATTTCATTCTTATTTAGGATGATGACACCGATTTGGGCTCACAAAGCTCAAAGCTTAAAGAGATCATTCGGGAGCAACAAGAGGACATTCATGATTTATCTCTCAACTTGGAAAGAGCCAAATGGATAATCAAATATCTAGAGCAAAGAAATAAATAGCTATAGGATCAGCAAACCATTATGGAGCTATAAAACATATGAGAAAACTGGCAAGCTGCCAAGAGGAGGAAAATCAAGCTAACACCACTTGAACAAGAAATTGATGCTGATAGTTAATCTTGGCTTGAGAGGGAAAATATGCATTTGGAAAAGATGCTAGAGAAGGCCAATAGAGAGAAAAATATGTTGAGGCACATGGCCTACCACTACCTGGTGAGAAACAAGGTGTGCAAAGCAAGAATCAGGATTTTGAAGGCCAAGTTGAAGAAAGAATCGAGGAAGTGAAAGAGTAAGATAGACTCTAGATCTTGGCTGAGGCTTCCTTGGCCCAAAAAAACACTTAATGAAGGAAACTTAGCCCATATTTCAAGAAATTTGGGACACCTTTTTCAATTTTGAAATTTTTGGCCTAAAAAATAGGTTTTCTGCCTGATGCGCTGCGTCACTTGGCGCGCGCTTTTGCTAGAGACCTCCTTTTGAGGAAAACTCAGAATTTTTGGATTTTTCATGAAAAAATATGAATTCCCTCACATGGCCAAGAACTTTTGATAGGTTTTGAGCTTCCAAAAATGTCAAAAACACTTCAAAAATGACCTTTCTACCCCTTTTTGAACACACAAGAAGCAGTGTTGGAAGAACATAGTTTTGGAGGGGAAAATGGAGGCCAAATTCAGAAATTCCACTTGTTCTGGAAATTAGACAGGCAATCCTTTCCAACAAGCCCACTTGGAGCAAATTTGGGGCATGGAAAGGCCTCCAAAATCAGCTGCAAAAAGGTGCTATGCATAGGGAAATCAACGCTGTGCATAGGATGAAATTTGCTCATTTTGGCAAAAAAATCTGTTTTTCGCCTAGTTTCTTCACAATTTGACTTTTCTATTTATAATAGTCAAACTCATGTTGTAATTTAATGTGACTTGATGGATTTTGATGTAATTATGCTAAATTTTTACTCATAGAGGTATATTCATCCATGGAAAGGTAGTTTGCAACTGAATGAATCAGTTCCCTAGTTTTTAGAGGCAGGCTGCTCCACTGCCTACTTTTTAGTTTTTAGTTTAGACTTTGTTGAAACAACTCGTAAACTTATGAGCTCGAACTCCAAAGGCTAGGATGAGTTTTTTATTGCCTATATATACTTTTTTTTCAGTCATTAGCAGAGGTTGGACTCTTCTGAATGCTTTGAGCATTATTGTACATTCATCTCTGCAGTTTGGCAAAGGAATAGACCAGGGTTTGCAGCACTTTATCGGATTCTTGTGGCAACTTGATTTGGTATTGTTTTTCCTTATTTAATGCAAGTTTACATGTCTTTATGTATGTCATCATCTCTCTTTGTTCATCTTAACTAAATGAAACAAGGATAGAGGTAGAATTCATTGATTTACAATGCTCTACTTAGGGTTTTGTTTAGTTATTTATGTTTTCAAATGTTTGAAGAGGATCCCTGAGACTTTCATGCCTTATTCAACTCCTCACAAGTCTAAAAGCTCTCCATATCACTTAATTTGAAGTACCAAACTATTTTACTACCTCGCCCCATAGAGATCTTTGCAAAACTGAGCCTCATTCCAAGGACCCAAATCTTTCTTTCACATTTGAGCCAACAAAACATCATCAAATTCAATCAAAATATTTTGAACACATACCTAGCCTAGGATTAATATTCACATTAGTCATCTCAAGCCTAGTTGATCATATTTTGCTAAGATTGAGAAGGAGAGAGCCCTCTCTCGACTAATAGGGCTAGCTACCAGGTTAAGCTTGGTTTGATGTTACCCTAGATCCTACCTTTCTCAGCTTGAGGTAGATTTAGGCTCTAACATCCCCTATGGTATAGGACAGTATATGAAGCTTTGAAAAATTTAAAGTAGATATGCAAAATGTGTATATTATGGCGCAGAAGGATCCGGAGCAGAAGTGGACCACACTCCCCTTCATCACAATTGATGATGTTGTTTTCGGGGTGCTCAACTCATGGCCACCAGAATGGCATGCACCAGATCTGGAGGCAAGCGATGAGGTAGTGATTTAAAGATAGAAGGATGATGCCAAGCTGCTAGCACAATAGAAGAGGAACGAGCAGCTAGCTGAAGAAGTACGGGCTTCCCGTGAGGCAGCGAAGACTGCCACGGAAAAGGCAGTAGCAACACCAGCATCTGAGGCAACCATGGCATAGGAAGGGAGAGACCCGGACCCGACCATAGGACAAGGGACAAATGACATGGCGGCAGGTGCGGGCCCACACACATCATCAACACAATTAAAGTGGTTGCACAGTATGGAACGGACATGGCTCAAGAAAAAGACCAAGGCTTCCAAATTAGATGCGAAACCTATTACACTGACCGAGGGTGACCTATACGACATCGGCGACACAGTTCGTGAGGTCACTAGGGAGGTGCTCTAGAAAGCAATGACGAAGTAGCAGAATGTGTTGGGGGGTGTTCAAGCTGTAACTCCAGGAACTTTAGGTGTGGCCCCAATAGAAGGGAATGGTAGCTATCTATGGGGCTATGGGTACATTAGCATCAGAGCAGTTGTTGCAGGCCAAAATGGCTAATACTGTCACCCTGCTGGAAGGAGCACTGATAGCAGACAACATGGAGGACAGAGTTGTGGTAGGTCAGCTCAAGGGACTTGGCCTAAACTTGGCTGCCCTTCCGCGAGAGATATTATACCAGCTGCAGGATGGAGCGACGACATAGCTCCGTGCTAGTGAAGGACGTGCAGTACAGATGATCAGTGAATAACAAATCAACATCAAGAAACTAAGCCTCCAACGCAATGAAGTGGTAGTGCAGACTCAACAATTGAGAAAATCGTCAAGGAAGCATGTCACTACGTCCCTAAACTAGAGATTGCAACAGACTTACCAGTAGGTATACGGATCGACAAATTGGCCAATGGATTCCATGAGGAAAATGAGGAAGCAATGAGGATCGAGCTAGACCTCAACCTGTAGATCGCAGAACTGTGGCTAAAGGCACAGCCCTCTACACCCCCACAATTCAGAGAGTAGTGCCACCACGCCATTTAATCGGGGTTGGAAGCAATTGAGAATACCATAAAAGAGTGCACGAGCTTGTTAGATCAGTCACTCTTCACCCTCACTTCACTGCAAGAAGACCCAACACTACAACGTTTAGAGACATAAGCGCGGGTGTTGCAACAGGCCTATGACAATGTCTAGGGGACCGCACAGATAGTCGCCCTTACTCAGTGATTAACCAAGATGAAGGAGGCCCATGCTCTAAAGGAATAGGTGGATTCCATGCATCAGAAACAAACAGTGCTTAAAGCATGCATCCAGCCTTGGCTCGAGGAAGCATTCATGGTCACCGCCAAGATTGAGGGAAAGTTGGCACATATGTAGGGCATATATGTACTCAGGCAAGGAATTGCACTTGACAAAAATGCATCAGAGATACGCACACACCTAGTACAACAGACAGCGGAAGAATGTATTGTGGACATAAGCGAAGCACAAAAGTTTTTGGATGGACTATGTGCAAATATCACCACACCAGCCGTGTGACTCGAGACGAGTCATGATGATTGTGTTGAGGGCCTGTTGGGTAGCGGATCCCCTCCCCATAGCAAGTTTTGGGGTGTACAACCTGAAATTTTGGCTAATGTAATGAGTCTAGGGTTGTCTGCCCTAAAATAATGTAATTTAATATAGAATGTGTCAACCTACCCATGGTCTGTGGACCATGGGATTGTATAAATAGAGCAAGGCTCTAAGTGTAAAAGTCTGTCTTAGCTTCGAGAAGTCATATGGGTTTTTGGGTGATGAATTATGAGTTTGTAAGTCCTAGTTTGGGGTTGTAGTAGTAGTAAGAGGCTCTGCAGCTGAGTGCGTAGAGGCTTGGTAGAGTCTGCAGCTATGTGCGCAGACCCCTACAGTGGAGTGCGTAGGGCAGAGTTGGGATTGTATCTGAATAGACGATTAAATAAAAGATAAGTTGATTTTGGAATATTTTGTGTCTATGCTTCTATTATCTTTATGCATCTCTTTACAGTTTTATGATTGTGCGCACTTGTTATGAATGATGAATGATTAATGAGAATATTGATTATATGCAATTAAGTTAAGATATACAATAATAGAACAGTAAGGATAAAGGATCTAGATAACACCTCTTCGCACTCTTTACAGAGCTACGTGGAAGCAGTTGCACAAGTTGCGAACGACAGAGGGCTGCGTGAAGCAGTGCCAACATGCAGGATTTGTTCACGAACTTCCCAGCCTTCATAAAGACATCCCTATGTTGCAGAAACCTAGTTCCAGCACCCTTCCATACTACCTCATGTAAGACCTCAGTCCGCACCTTGGAATATTGCCGAAAGGGACGGTAGTTTCAGGATTTGTTTGGCTATATCACTTCTGAACTTGGGTCAGGCCCCAACAAGCCAACAGAAAATAAAATCCAAATTGGATGGAAATTTTTTTTTTATTAAATAGGATGTCATAGGTCCTCATTCCGTTGAGTGGAATCACTCAAAAAGACCTTTGTTAACCCATGCTAGAATATAGGAAAACATTACTAGTCGAAAATCTAGAAATTTGATAACTAGTGAGCTAGTAAATATAAAAAATGCCTAACCTAATCAAGTTCAAATACAATGGGGTAGCTTTTGTTATGAACTATAATGTTTTTTCGATCCAATGCAAGTGGAACCAACATGATTGAAGCTCGTTACCATGCTCTAAAAAATAGCAGATATTTATTGTTCTTTGCCACAAAGGAGTTCCAAAAATCTAGATTTGGAAATAAGAAGACCGATCCAAGCAGCTCAATGATTACTATAACCTTCCAAAGATTTTCCAAAGATGAAATAATTCTTGTGATCCTTCAAAATAACTTACATCAACCATTTAACTCAATCCTACATCAAGAAATCAATAATACTAAATGAAGAAATAGAAAGAAATAAAAACAAAAGAGGCATGTGAATAAGAAGTGAAAAGAAGGAAAGAAAATGATATGAAAGGGATCTGAGGCCCTTGGGATGGCCAAGCCCAAGGAAACTCAGATATCTATAGAGGAGAGCAAGATTTATAAGTTTAACATGACTCCAATCTTCATTATTTTCATCAATACAGTTACATCCCTGCAAGAAAATACAATGGAGCTGCAGAAATATGAGTTCTCTCCACAAGAACGCTAATGAAAATATATCTCTAAAGGAAAATCTGACTTGGTACTTATACAAAATTATTAGGAATCATTGCCTATGAATGGAGGAATCCTTCCACACCAAAATCCCTTGATTAGTGTATCTAGTCCCTAGTACTAGGAATCTGCATTAAATGGTAGGGAACATATTCCTAGATTTTTTAAATCAATGGAGTTCCACAATTTGTGCCATAATTCCATAATATCTTTTTGAAATATTATTTAATATTGATCCTCCTGTAGTAGGGAGAAAGTCCCTAAATTATCTCCTTCTCCAGATCTTCATAATCTGCCCAATATTCTCATAATATTAGACAAAAATAAATAATATTAGGCACAAATATCAAATTATTCATAAACCTTCCTAATGAATATATTAAAGTTAAAAATACAATATCTAATGCAAAAAGAGAGTTTTAATGTGCTGAAGGATGGTCATAGTGTTGGGTTGTGTTATATCTTTTCCACGACTAGCCTATGTGATTAATTGGGGGGTTAGAGGGGGCCGTTGCGCCGATTGCACAACGAGGGCATCACAGTGGTGGCGGGTGCCACCCCTATCCAGGGGGTTTGAGGGGGGTGGGTAGCCCCCTTCTATGGAGTCCGAGGGAGCGCCCCAATTTTTTTTTTTGGGACCCTATATTAGGTTGGGAAGACCTACCTATGGTTTTGTGCATGGTTTTTGCACATGGTTTTGGATGCGATGGTTTTCGGTCCATGGTTTTGGATGCGATGGGTTTAGGTCCATGGTATTGGATGCTTCAAGATGTATAAATATTTATTGTAACATTGAAATGAACATAATGAAAAATCAATCTAGTAGTCCTAGGTTTGGGATCCAGGGGAAAATCTCTATGTATATGTGTTCTATGTGCTATGCTCTTGCATTTGTTTATTTTCTGTGTTTTAGAATTCATATGCAGGTAATTTTTGTATGGGGTTAAAACCTACATTTGGTATCAGAGCTGTTTTGGCCTCAAGTGATGCCTTTTTTGATGAGGGGTTTCGCTCGGGCCTCTTGTAGACCCTATTTAGTGGGAGATCTGTGAGCTTGATTGTAGTCGTGAAAGAATATGTCGAGCAGTGGAAAGATAGAGATTGAGAAATTTAATGGTTAGAGTTTTGAGTTGTGGAAATTAAAGATGGAGAATCTATTGGTGGATAAATATTAATGGATCACGGTAGATCTGAATACTAAACCAACAAGAGTTTCTAATGAAGAATGAAAGAAGTTGGATCAAAAGGTAAAGAGAACAATACAATTGTGTGTCTTAGATTTACTATTGTTGAATGTATCAGCGGAATCTATGGCAAAGTCTTTGTGGGACAAGTTAGGGACTTTGTACCAATCTAAGTCTTTGGTGAATAAATTATTCCTACGAAAATAGCTGTATAACCTAAGGATAAAAGATGCAGACCTGGTGACAAAGCATCTGAATGCATTTAATACTGTGGTAAGTCAGTTATTATCTGTTGATATTAAAATTTCAGATGAAGATAAGTGCATCAGTTTGTTGTGTTCTCTACCAAATTCGTGGGATAGTCTGGTTATTGCAATAGGTAGTAATGCAACTTCCTTGCAGTTTGATGAAATAGTCTCATCCCTGTTGGCAAAGGAGATGAGATGGAAAAATATGGAGATCCAGAATGGTGATGCCTTGTTTATACGATGACATTCCTAGAACAGAAACTAAAATAAGTCATTGAGTGTGAGATCCAAATCTAGAGGGCGATCTAAATCTCCAGGAAAACCTATAAAGGTAGTTTGCTGGAAATGCAGAAAGGAAGGGAACTACAAAAGGGACTGTAAATCTAAAGCTCCTTACAGAAGAAATGGATCTGATGATGCTGCTTCTACAGAGGTGAAAACCACCTCAGATGAAGGTGGGAATGTGTACTTGGCTTCTTCAATTACACGTGTAGATCATGAGGCATGGTTTATTGACTTAGGTGTATTCTTTCAGTTCACTCCCCATAGATAGTGGTTCTGCGAGTATGAGAAATACGATGGTGGTGATGTCTTTTTAGGGGATGATAGGAAGGTTAGAATCGTTGGTCATAGAAAAGTAAAGTTGAAGTTCCAAGGTGGAAGGGTTAGAACACTTTTGGGTGTTCTTCATATTCCTACATTAACTAGAAATCTAATTTCTGTAAGAAATCTAGATGATGCAAGTGTAAAAATAGTGTTCGAGAAGGATACTTGCAAGATGGTTCGGGGAGCATCGGTATTGATGTGGGGAGTTCATATTGGAACTATGTACAATCTGCAAGGTAGCAATATTGTTAATGGGTGCAACAGTTTTGTGGTTCTTGAAAATGGAGCATAAAATCTAGTGGTCTCTGGAGGGAAGACCATGTTGTGGCATTAAAGGCTTGGACATATTTGAGAGAAGGGCCTTCGCATACTTCATGGTAAAGGTATGGTAGAAGGTATGAGTAATAACTCTCTGGATTTTTATTTTTGTGAAAATTGTGTATATGGGAAGCAGAATCGGGTGAGTTTCCCCTCTAGTGGTAAGAGGTAAAAAAAAATATTAGAGCTTGTGAAAGTGATGTGTTTGGACTTGTCAAGGTTCCATCACTGGGTATGTCTGTGTACCATGTATCAGTTATAGATGACTTCTCAAGGAATACATGGATATATTTCGTTAAGAAGAAATATGAAGTCTTTGATAGGTTTAAAGAATTTAAGGCTTTGGTGGAAAACTAGATAGAGAAGAAGATAAAGGTGTTGAGGTCAAATAATGGTGGAAAATTTTGCAGCAACGAATTTGAAGAATTTTGTAAGAAGTGTGGTATGGCATAGTAGTAGACTATTCCATACACACCTGAGAAAAATGGAGTTGAAAAAAGAATGAACAAGATGTTGATGGAAAGGGCAAGAATCATGCTCAGTGGTGTCGGGTTAGGACAAGAATTATGGGCAGAGGCAGTGGAGACAACATGTTACTTGGTCAATAGATCACCTTCATCAGTGTTGAAAGATAAGACGCCACAAGAGGTATGGACTGGTAAGAAACCCTATCTTTCACATTTAAGGGTATTTGGATGTGATGCATATGTACTTGTTCTAAAGGAGAAAAGGACCAAGTTTGATAGTAAATCTGAAAAGTGCATCTTTATTAGGTATAAAGATGGTTTAAGGGGTTCTAAGCTTTGGAACCCAGTGACAAGGAAGGTTGTTTACAATCGAGATGTGGTGTTCAGAGAGGTGAAAGATGTTATTAAACATGAAGTCCAACCGAAGGAACCTGAGAAGATAGAGTTTGAGCTTAAGGAGGAAGAATCAGACACTACAACAAAAGAGGAATCAGAAGATGAAGAGCCATAAACTCCGCATGTAAGAAGATCAGTTCGAGAAATAAGGCAGCCAGAAAGGTATAGTCCATCTTCTTTATGTTCAAATTTTTCTTTATCTATTACTGATGATGATCCTAGAAATTTCAAGGAAGCAGTAGATTCAGAGGATGGAAGACTCTGGAAAGAGGCCATGGTTGATGAAATGGCATCTTTCCAAAAAAATGAGGCTTGGGATCTAATGGAGTTGCCAGCTGGAAGGAAACCCATTGACAACAAATGGGTGTTCAAGAATAAGACAAATGCAGAAGGAAAGGTGGAGAAATACAACGCTAAATTGGTAGAAAAAGGTTATTCCCAGGTGTCGGGAATTGATTTTAGTGGTATTTTTCTCTTATTACCAAGGTAGCTTCTATTAGATTACTTTTATCTGTCGTTGTTGCTTTTGATTTTGAGGTAGAATAGATGGATGTGAACACAACATTTCTTCACCGGGTTCTGGAAGAGGAGATCTACATGAAGCAACCTGAATGCTTTACAGTGAAGGATAATAAAGAACTGGTATGCAAGTTATAGAAGTCTCTGTATGGGTCAAAACAATCACCAAGGATGTGGTATCATAAATTTGATACATTTATATGGGGACTTGGCTTCACTAGAAGAAAAGTAGACCACTGTGTGTATTTTAAATTAATTGGTGACCATGTTATTTATCTGGTCTTGTATGTGGATGATATGTTGCTGGTTGGAAATGTTAAAAAAACTATCCAAGATTTGAAGACCCAATTTTCCTCCAAATTCGACATGAAAGATCTTGGTGTTGCAAACTATATTTTGGGAATGGAAATTAAAAGAGATCGGGAAAAGAGGAAGCTCTAGTTAAACAAGAGGAAGTATTTCGAGACAATATTACAGAGGTTTAATATGCAGGATAGAAAATCGGTGAAGGTTCCTATTCTTGTAGCTGTAAAGTTATATGTTGAATAGTGTCCCAAGACACAAGAAGAGGAAGAGGACATGTCTCGTGTTCCATATGCAAGTGCAGTCGGTAGCCTGATGTATGCGATGGTCTATACTAGACTAGACATTGCGTATGTAGTGGGAGTATTGAGTAGCTTTATGTCAAAACTAGGGAAGGAGTAATGGACAACAGTGAAGTGTGTTTTCAGGTATTTTCGTGGCACTAGTGATTATGGCTTGTGCTACCGAGGGAGACTAGGATTAGATAGAGTGTTGGATATTCATTGCTTTGTTGTTGCAGGCTAGGTTGGAGATATGTATCACAAAAGATCTACAAGTGGGTATGTTTTTAACATATTTGGAGGTGCAGTCAGTTGGATGAGTAAGAAACAATTTGTAGTGGCACTATCAACTACAGAGGCAGAATCCATGGAAGCCACTCATGCAAGCAAGGAAGTAGTTTTGTTGTAGAGATTGTGTTCAAGTATGGGGTTAGTAAAGGGAGCTATAAGGATAGACTGTGATAGCCAATGTGCAATCTTCTTGGCAAAGAACTCTGCTTACCATTCAAAGACAAAACACATTGATCTTTAGTATCACTTTGTGAGGGATATGATAGAAGACAAAAAGGTGTTGCTGGTAATGGCGGACACTTTGAAGAATACTGCATATTCATTGAAAAAATATGTGAGCTCTATGAAGTTCTCTTGGTGTAGAGAAAAAATGGGCATTGTAGGGTTAGATAAATGGCTAAGCTCTCTTGTGGCCCCCTGTGGAAAGAAAAAAAAAGTGGGAGAATGTTGGGTTGCTTTATATTCTTTCCACGACTAGCCTACGTAGTTAAGTAGGGGATTAGAGTGGGGGTAGATCCCCTGTTCGTTGCACCGATTGTGCAGCAAGGGAGTCACGGGGGGGTGGCAGCCTCCCCTGTCTAGAGGGTTTGAGGGGGCGGGTAGCCCCCCTCTACGAGGTCTAGGGTAGTGCCCTGAAAATTGTTTTTTGGACCCTATATTAGGTTGGGCGGACCTACCTATGGTTTTGTTCATCGTTTTCACACATGGTTTTTTACACAATGGTTTTCAGTCCATGGTATTAGATGCTTCGACATGTATAAATATGTATTGTAACATTGAAATAAACATAATGAAAAATCAATCTGGTAGTCCTGGTTTTGGGACCCAGGGGAAATTTTATGTGTATATGTGTTCTATGGGTTATGCTTTCGCATTGTTTATTTTATGTGATTTAGAATTCATATGTAGGTAATTTCTATATAGGGTTAAAACCTACACATAGGCCTTAATTTATGTTTTAATCTAGATCCATGGGGCTTAATTTATGTCTAATTTAGAGGCCCATCAATGGGTTCACATGAAACTCCCTCAATATCACCTTCTTCAGATCACTTCTACGTGAAACATATATGTTGTCCCTAAATCTATGTAATCCATCTACCATGAGATGATATTCTACATCCTATGCATCTACACCTATACCTGTACCTATAACTGTACCACTATTTGTATAGGTACCTGTACTCCACTACAAGTTGTGTATAATCTCCATATACCTGACATCCTATTTTCCTACCTGCAAGATCATGTCCTATAAGTATGTCCCATAGGAACTCATAACTACTATGCGATTTACTTGTATCCAGTTGTTAAGAGAATCCTCCACCCTATCTCAAATTCAAAATCATTGATTGTGGCCAACCACCAAACCTACCTTCCATTCAGATTTAGTTGATCAAATAGATATCAAAAACCACTGTGATCACAAATCAATACAAAACTCTTTCCAAGAAGATAGTTTCTCCACATCTTCAATGAATTTATGATTGCTACCAACTCAAGATCATGTGTGGGGTAGTTATGTTCATGCTCATTCAGTTTATGTGACTCATATCATCCCACATGTTTTTCCTACATAAGGACTCCACCAATTCCTCTCTTGCAATCATATATACATACTACAAACTCTTTGTCTGGATTTGCAATCTTTAACATTGGTGCAAGTGTCAACAACTGCTTGAGTTGTTCAAAACAGGCCACACTCTCCTTTGTCTATTCAAAATTCTTACCTTTCCTCTACAATGATGTGATATGATAAGAAATCTATGAGATGTTCCTAATGAATCTACTGTAATAACCTGCTAACCCCATGAAATATCTCACACATCCACATTCCTGGGAGTTTCCCACTCCTTGATAGCTCTTACCTTTTCTGGATCCATTGCTATATCCTCCTTGGAGACAACATGCCCTAAGTAGTGTACTTCACTTTGAAAGAAACTCCACTTGCTTAGCTTAGCATACAAGTGATACACTCTCAACAATATCAACACTACTGCTAAATTTGTGACATGCTCTTCTTCATTTTTATAATATACCAATATATAATCAATGAACACAATAACAAAATTAGAAAAATATGGATACAACACACTATTCATGAATCACATAAAGGTAGTTGGAGCATTAGCTAAGAAAAATATAACTACAACAAACTCATAATGTTCATACCTAGTCTGGAAAGTTATCTTGTAGATGTCCTCTTCTTTAATGCGTACCTCATGATATTTAGATCTTAGATCAATCTTCGAGAACATGACTTCTCCCTTCAACTGATCGAACAAGTTATCAATCCTTGGTAACATATAATTTTTATTGATGGTTACTTTGTTCAACTACTTATAGTTAATGCACAATCTAAGAGTACTATCCCTCTTCTTCACAAAAAATATTGGGGCACTCGAAGGTGATACTGTTGGCCTAATGTATCCCTTGTCCAACATTTCCTTCAACTGCAACTTCAACTCTACCAACTCTGGTGTACTCATCCTATAAGGTGTCTTTCATGATGGAGCTTCCATTGGAACCAACTCAATAGAAAAGCATACTTCCTTGTGAGGTGGAAACTCTAAAATATCTGCGAAAAATACATCCTTAAACTGTATTAGAACTAGGTACCTCCTCAAAACATATGCATCATCGTCAACATTCTTACCTTTTTCACTAGAAATGCACACTACAAATAACACACACCCTTTCTTGTGACTACACTTGGCCTGCATAACTATCACCATTCTAATTGATGTTGATTTCTTCTTAGCCCACAAAACTCTTTGTTCCCCGGTGTCATCCAAGCACTTAATGGCTTTGTCAAAAAAATCCACCTTGGTTCTATGAACGTACAACCAATCCATGCGTGACGAAATATTGTATGATCCTAATGGTAATACATTCAAATTTGTTGACGTAGGCATACCATTCAAATCAAATGTAGAAGCTCTTCCCCAGTGATGAACTCACTTCTTTGTACCTATAGCCAACTGCACTATCCAAGACTCTGCATGAACTTCTTTATTCAAACAAAACTTATCCACTAGGTTAGGAATAACATTACTATAACTAAATTCAGGGTTAATCAAAATAGAAACAACTTGATCACAAAGCTTACCATCTATCTCAATGATATATGGATGATATTCTTCATGTCTGTTATCCACCACTACATAAATATTAGGAATACTCTGCCCAACATCTCCCATTGTATATTCCTCTTCTGCACTGTAGATCTACGATATAGCACCTTGATGTTGTGGGCAATTTCTCCCATGATGATCTTTTCCATAAGTCCAACACTTTATAGGCTTCCAACTTTCATCCATGTTCTGCTCCTCAAATAAAAATCCTTGTCCTTTGTGAGATGCATTGTAATTCTTAAATGGCTACACATTCTCTTTATTACCTGTACCTAGAGGCCTTGTTTGCTTGTTGTCCCATTTTCATTTATCTTTTCATTTCCCTTCCAACCTTTCTTAGTCTCACCTTTGTGCTTCAATTGCTCATAGCAATGCTTTAGCTTTAAGATGGCCTCCTCCAATGATCTAGGCTCATCGAACTGAATCCTATCTTTGGATGAAATTGGTAATCCACTAATGTATCTCTAAATCTTGGCCTTATGCCCCTGAGGTAAGTCATATACCTTAGTAGCTCCAAGAACCTACTAGTGTGTTCCTCACCTATCATTGATCGCATATTTAACTCAAAGATTGATTTTACATTTTCATCAACGTATCTCTTATATAGGTAATTATTCTTGAATAGTCTCTCGAGCTCACTCCAAGTCAAGTCTTTCTCATGAATAACTCTAAAATTGTTCACATGTTCCCACAAAATGTATGCATTACCTATGAGGTTGAATGTAGATATTATGGCCTTCATGTTCTCTGAATAATTATGCAACCAGAAGAACTTCCTCATACCAAGAAACCATGCCTCTTCATCCTATGATTTCTTCATATCTCCATCAAGTTTAGGTGGTTTTCCTTTCTTAAATTCATCTGGAAAGTATCCCCTATCAATCCTCCTATAAGGATGATAATGATGATGACCATGATGTCTATCAGAACCAGAATTAGAGTAGTACTTGTGTCCAACATCACTCCTATCTGAAGTATCCAGCAAACTTCCTTCTCTCATTGTGTTATCTCTATCCAACTTGTGACCACCATGAGACCTACTACCATATGCCCCATTAGTTATACCATCCTACTCATGAATGATCTGAGCTGGTCCCTCTCACTACAATTCTGACAAACTTTGAAGTATAACTAAATTTACCGCTGCTTGTTTCTCCTATGCATATATGATTGTATCATTATATTACTTAAAACACGTTATTTCTGCCTTTAATCTTTTCATTGTGTTTGGGAAATCAGAAGATTTCCAACCACAACGCCGCTACAATAGCCTTTCCATCAATGAAAGCTACAGTATCACCCTTATCTTATAAGATTTAAATGGAAAGTAAGTTCTTATGCAAACCTAGAACAAATAGAATGTTGTTGAGGTGTATGTTGCTTCCATTCTCCAGCTTTATAGAGGTTGATGTTGGCCCTCAGTTTTGGTCTATTTTTGCTTAAGGAAGCTTACTTAATATTTCTATTTTCCATCCATTTTCCATCACATACATCTCATTTTGATGTATTTTATGCATATTTAGGTGTTTAATTTTAATTTTTCAATTTCTAGAGGTTTTTATGAAAATTGAGTTTCAAGTGAAATTTTGGACTGAATCAGAAATCCCCGTAATAGCTATGTGGATGACATATTTGCAGGACACTTAGGCTCGATCTGGATGCATGAATGGAAATATTGGGAACTAGGACTAAGCTAACTCCACTTGGTTCTGTCAAAACAAGCTTTATTAGGCCCAGTCAAGGCTGGTCAAACATGACTAGTCACCAGAAAATCCCTAGGAAATAGGGCAGTTTTGAGATTTTATGGGATCGACCATATTTCTTGGGATGAATTGGATGAGTTTGAATTAGATAGGTGGATATGAGTAGATATGAGTGTTAGAGATAATATAGATCAATTTGTTTCACAAAACCTCTATTTAAATCCAAGACTTTGATGGCTTATGAATGTAATTTATATATGTAACTTTTGTATAGTTTTATGCTGAGACACTTTGGAGTTTGAAGCTAATTTGAAGAACCTGTCTCATTCCAATTTGTTGTTCATGCTTGGTTGCTTTACTGAAGTTGTTGTAGTTGAGATTTCTTCAAGTGTGCAAGGCAAGGGTGGAGGGATCCCACACCAAGCTACGTGCACTTCTTGGTTCAATTTTCAGAGTTTTCATAGATTAGCTCTTGTTTCAAATGTATTTAGATGTGTAATGATTGCTGAATGAATATTGGTTTAATTTTAATCTACATATGAAGGGACACACAGGAATTTAAGTTAAATTCCCCTTCTATTTGATCTTGAACTAAAAATTAATTTCATTCTCCTTTTCTTATTTGAAGTTATTTATGCATTTCTAGTTTGAAGAAATGATGATTGTGATATAGTAGGATTGTGAAGAAGGACAACCTAGACCTCCTTAGTTAGGAGCCTCTTATTTTACATCTTCTGCATCATAAACCATTTTTAATTAGTGCTCTTAGATTCATCTTCATGAAAGTAGTATTGTAGGGAAGGACAACCTGGTTCTCCTAAGTTAGGAGCCTCTTCCCTCATATATTACATAAATGAATTAGAATTGTTAAAATAGGTTTATATTTGTAATATTTACTTCTTTAAATCTTCAAATTTTATCTTCTAAACTTGATTATATCTAATGTCCATATACAATGGATTTGCCTCCAAGTTTTACAAACCCGAATTGATAATTAAATACTTGTGTTAATTTATGTTAATAAATTAGCTCAACATTTTGGCGCCATTGTCGGGGAGGTAATTATCAACATAGTGAAATAGAAGATAAACAAAAACACTAAAAATTTAGCTAGTACACATTTCTCTTAGTTATGTTTCTTTACGCCTAGAAATAGAGATCCTAAAACTAGATTTCCAAAACAAACCCCCCAATAAAAACATAAAATTAAAAAAAAAACTACAAAATCCATTTTCAATGACAAGATATAAAAAAATGATGTTAGAGAATAAGTTACAACACTACTCCATTCTTCAACATTCTTTCTCATCAAATCTTTATGATCAGATAACTTTTCATGTCCAAACATTCATTAAAGTATATTTTTCAAATTTGGATATGAGTTTACTTATGATCTTGATATGAAAATGGATGCATTGGAAATTCTCTTAGACTTGAGAGAATGAATTATTTTTCTAAAATAGAATAGGATAGAATAGAATAAATAAACAAGTAGAATGAATTCACAATAAAACTTCCATAATAAATTTGCTTCAAGCTATTTATTTAAATCATTGTTCAATATTCATTTGAAAGGACTACATGGAAAAATGTAGTAAGAACAAGCCTATTTTGGGTAACCATATAGGATCATTTTGAAATCATGTTTTTTTACATATCTCTTGAAATCTAGTTTTGGAATCCATTTTGAAGTTCTCAATTTATATCACAAATAAAAATGTGATCAAAATCAAAACTAGGTCTCAAGTGAAATGTTGAGGACAGAGTTAGTACAGCCTACATTTGAGGTGTCTAATGGAAACATTTTTCTCTGAAATTAATAGGGCAGATAGCCCTTGGAATCTAGTTTTCAAATCAATTTTAATCACTTTAATCAGATATCATATGAGAAATTTATTCTTGAAATAATAACTTCTTGTCGAAAAATCTGCATGGTAACAATTCTAGGTCTTGACTGTTCATTGGCATATTTGAAATACCAAATCATCTTCTTTTCAGAACCTATTTATATGGGAGATATATAGTCAAGTCTAGTTTAATATACAATTTAAATCATCCCATTTGGAGGTGAAATGAAAAATTTATGCCACATTTAGTGACTGCATGTCTTCAAACCAGCATAGTAAAACTCTGCCTCTTAGGTCTGTTCATCACTAATTTTGTGATATCAAGAATAAGAATTTTTAAAACATGATTCTACTGGAAAGACAAAAATGAATCTAAGTTAATCTCCAAGTGGAATTACATTGATATGATATTTATCAAAAAAGTCACACTTCAAATAGTGACTGTTGGTTTAGTTAAAAATTAACAAGCAGCTCTATCAAACATGGCACTCATAATTTTTACCATATCATTTTAAACCATTTTGAAAACATGTTTATACTGGAGGTAGCCATATGAAGTCACTTCAACTTGGATTTGGAATCACTCTAATAGGATATCAAACAAATATTTTGTAAACAAAATACCGCTAGGAGGTCTAGGCTCGCCACCATTCCTCAAGGGGTAAATAAATGCAATTTGTTTGTATATAATCTTTGGATTTGTTTTCTAAGCAATGCTTGTAATGGTTTACATGTTTATTGGAAGAAGAAAGACTGTGCACCTCTCTTCCTCCATCATCTAATGTTGTATTGCAGGCAAGTGCTATGTTTTTGCAGGTCATAGGAAGAATGAAGGAGTAAACTCCATGGATGAAGTAATTTTCAAAGTCAAATTCATATTCCAGAATATGAATACAAATTTTCAAGTCAAAGGAAAGTGAAAATTCACTTGATGTTGAGTTCATCCAATGAAACTCAAATTATTGAAGCTTGCTCTTAGATGTTGACCAACAACACCAACAAACCCTACAACATGATTGAGATCAAGGCAAAAAGACATGAAGCTAATCATTAGAAGAAGCAGTCAAGTTCAGTACCATGTCAAGTCACATCAATCTTCAAAGAAGCCTTTCATATTGAATTCATATTGTTCATGATTTGATCCATCATCCATACTGTATGTTAAACTCCACGACCATGCATGTTGAAGTCCAGATTTACTACTATCTCATGACTTCAATATAACCTATTTTCATAAGCTTTTCATCCTTCCCTACTCCATTACACCCCACCTCCATCTAGAAAAGAAAAAATATATAGAAAAATATCAAAAATAATAAAGGAGTTTGGTTGTGAAAATCCACGAAAGTGGCACAATACAAACTCGAATTCATATAGGAAAATCAACTTGTTTGGCCAATATGAATTATCTATTTTTGTTTACCATTTCTTCAGATTGAGTTTGCAGGAATCATCCTCCAAAATAAACAAGACTTGAGGACAAGTCTTCCCATCAGCAAAGGGGGAAGGTTTGCAAAAAGAAACTTAGTTGTGCAACTGAATTGACGACGAAACTTGTATTGTTGGCAGAGGGACCTGAAATATTTTTGAAATCAATCGCAGAGGGACCTGAAATGTTAGCAAAAACATGTATATATGGCATAAAAATGTACATGACAGAAGGGACTTGAACGACATCAACAATCAATGGACTAGAATCAATGAAGAACATAGAAAAAGAAGTATAAATAAGCTCTATGTTTCTATCTATCTATGATATTCGAACAAGAAAACTTCGTCCAATATTGTTAAAGAACAACAACATTCATCCAATACTATCAGGGAAGTACAAGATTAGTAAGTGCATAATTTTGCTCTTGTAAATTCAATTTTTTTTGTAGAAATTTTTAGACTTTGTTAAAATTGAGTTAATACCTGAATGCATATTCATTACATTTTCCTAATCCTATACCCATTATCTTAGACTTAATCATATATTCATCTCATATTCATTCCATTTCATAACCGTAAATATCATTCTACATTTACCTATATTTATCTCCTACATTCCATATTCATTTCATAACCCTAACCCTAAGTATATAATTTTAAGTACTTTTCCTCTAAGCAAAAGGGATTAAAAGATGTAATGAAACCTGCACAAACAAACCAAGCAATTAGCATCATGGAAATAATTTTAAACATGACCTGAATGGTCATTTTAAAATTAAAAGGATATGTTAAAACAACATAGGAGATATAAGAGATGCACATGTTGCAAAGCATACAAATCAAAACAATTAAACCTTATCATGGCGCATAAGAAGAAATTCTATTAGTAATATATGCATGAAATACGATACGGTGGCAAGTATATGGTAATATGATGGGGTAAGGCTATTATCATAGCAGACTTATGGAATTACATTGCAGTAAATAGCAAACATGCGCATTATGGAAGCCATTAAATCGAAATGATTTATGAGTGCATGGTTCATATGGTGAAAATACAATGAAAACTTGAATGATGAATGCAAAATAATCGTAGGTAATGACAAAAGTACCATCATTCATGCAACAATGTGGAAATCAAAACAAACAAAATATACAACAGTCAAAGGTATGGTGATTTGATATGCAACAAAGCTTAATGGTATGTGCACGACATTCTGGTTAGAGGGCAACAAAAAAAAATGTTTTGAAAAACATTTTAGTAAAAAACCCTGTGTGTTTTAACAGAGCTACAGCTACAGTCAATAGGACAACAAAATGGTAAAAATGTTTTGTAATAAACCCTGTGCGTATTAACAGAGAAGAGCATTGCCATTGTTGAAGCTCAAAACTGTAAATTGGTTGCCATCACAGCCATTGAGAGGCTCAGGAAAACGGTAGATGCCATTGGCATACGGTTGAAAGAAGAAAAACGTTTTGACAGTGGAGGTAAGGGTAAAAATAGCATGCTGAGTCCGTGGAGAAATAAGTAGGCAAATAGCACCAGTGGGTTGCCCAGAATCTCATGGAAAATTTCAGTCAACAAGTTGAGTCGTTCAAAACGCAGAAAAAAACCCTGTGTGGAGAAACCACTGTGCTATGGAGAATAATGTGGAATTGAGCGAAGAAATTAAAGGACTGTGTGAATAAATAAAGGGAAATAAATTGATTTAAAATCATGAAGTTAAAGACCGATATTTTCTCTACGCCAAGCTAATCATTTTTTTTGAAAATTCCAAGCATTTCACAAGTGGCAAGAAAGAGTCAATTCTATCAAGCTATCAACAGTTAGAGGATTACGAGGATATTTAAACTTCGGATTTTATTTAAGAGGTGTCATACTATGGAAAATGCCACTTCAGTTAAGGATTTATCACAATAGATACACGCTGCTGTTATAGGCATTTTTGTGCCTTGCAGATCCAATCATGAAATGTCCATAAACCAAGGGCTCCTAAGTCCCTAAAAGTGTTGTTCCAACCCCTAAAGGAACAAGGTCAACAAATTACAGCTTCTCCCAGAAGTTTTCCACCAGAAATTGCTCAGAATAAGTCAAAACAGGATCATTTCAGCTACTCCACTGGCTAGCTGCATTTCATAGCACCTAAATACACTAGCTGGGTGCATTGCAACACACCTAAATGCACTATCAGGGTGCATTGAGCGGGAAATGACAAATGGCAGTGCCATTCCACGAGATGGAAAGACAGTGGAAGCTTCCAGAATCTTCTCCTTTGACACTTGCCTCACTGAATTCGACCAAGGATGAGTAAGAGGCTCTCAGTCTCCAAGTGGAAGTAAGAACTGACAGAGAGAAGCCACTAATCAAATCACAAGCTGACTCATCCCCCTTGAATACATCTATATATGGATCCCTCATCCCAGAGATCCAGAGGCTGGAATTTTGTACATTGCAAGGAATTGTTGTTGGTTTTGAGATAGATATCAGAGTATTGGGTGATTTATGCTTTGTTGGAGGTGAAGAAGGGGCTTCTTTGCTGGGAGGTTGATGCTGGGTCAGGAATCATCGGTTGTAACTCATCCTGGATCTTCTTGTATATCAATAAAAACTATTTGAGTTTCTCCTATATGCTTGTGTATCATTGATGCTTGTTACATTTGTATGTTTAGCTTAAATCTGATCCTAAGCTATTTATGAATATAGATCCATGTCATTGTATAGTTTTCTTCTTCTGTGATCTTACAGGAACTTGGTGAAGCTGGGCAAGTAAGGGAGCAGGTAGCTGGAAGCTGTCAAAGAAGAGAGGGATTGGATCAAAGGATTAGCGCAAGACACAGGTCGGTTCTTTCTATCCCCCTCTATCTTTAATTCATAAAAGAAATACAAAAGTAGTTTTCTTTATTTTTTTCTAAGGCAGCTGTCACACCTTAGTGGGATAGAGCAGTTCTAAATAGACACTTTTCCTGGTAACAAAATGGTGACTCCACTGGGGACGATTGTCTAATTAGTTTGTTTGTGTATCTTTTTGTTGTTTGTTTCATAAACTTATAAGTAGCATTCGAACTGCATTTGCCATAACAAATGCAAAGTAGACATCTGCTACTTCAATCCATTCACTGGATCTGTTTATGATTTGAACAGATGATTCAAAAATGATCTGATTGCCCTTTGTGATAGCTCTTAGACCCTCCTTAGATCTACCCCCTGATTGTGCATTACTGATTGCTTTTACTCGGCCAAAAACCAAAGACTAAACTGTAAACTGTGACCCAGAACCTGTATAGGTTCTCATTTCTGGCCCAGCGCAGGTACTGTTAAGAGTTCCTGCATTTCAGCGCAGTTCCCGAAAGGGCAACCTACACTGCAATCCAGTTTCTTTGTGTTACAGGTGCGCTGATCAGACTAGCCCTGTGCAGCTGAGGTTCTTGTGCTTCATTTTTTCCAGTTTTGTCTATGATTTTTGCAGCCTGTGATCAGTGTATGTGTCTGTTTAGAAACCACTTTTCCTTTCTGTAATTCCACCTCCTTTGTACAAAAGAACTGTAGATGTTTTTGTGTGTTTGTTGAGTCGTTTACAGTTTTCCATTGCAAAAGTAGAACAGTTGTGCTGTCGTCCTTTGATTTAGATCTGTCGCAACTGTCGATTTCGATCATAGGAGAAAGTTTGATTGCTGTTGATGGTCGACTATACTTTTACTTTTGCCTTTGGTCTGAATTTGTGACTTTCTAGTGTCAAAAACGAGTATTTATTTCAAAATCGTAAAGCGTCGTAATCATCTTTATCTTTTGATTTCGAAAAGAAGCTTGTTTGTGTTTGTCGCTTGAAAGAAAATTTAGATTTGTACATCAACTTTCTTTTTAGCATCAATATTAAGAAAGTCGAAAACAAATACATGCACATGTGCATTTGCATATTGACAGTCTGTTTGGCTTGATTTAGGAAAGTGCATTTACAGTGTGCTCTTTGCTCTTTGTGAAAAGATTATGTCTTTCTTTTCCCCTAGTAGCTAGGATTTTCATTGCTGAAAAGAGATAAAATTTTGTTTATCATCTCTAGATTGCATTTTAGGAATTACATCTACATCTCGTGGTGAACCCAAAAGGCAAACTTCATAATAAATATCAACTTAAAATAAATTCAATGAATCTAACAACGCTTTGGAACTTAACGCACAACATTTAGAGGTCTAGGCTAGAGACGTATTTCGGCGTCGTAAAGCCTGGTAACTGTTGTCCTCACTGATGGTTGGGTGATTCCTCCACTGTGAGACAATAAGTGCCAGTATGGACTTGTGCTCCCACGTACCGTCGAGTATATTTTGGGAGACCCCTATAGGCTTAAATCCTTTATCCATAGGAAGTCGTGTCTGCCGCCCTATCGATCGCAATGCACTGAACACAGCATTCAGGAAGATTGACTGTCGTACCGTAAAAAGTATTCTGCAGTTTTGCGATTGGTTCAGTACTCCCTCTACCTAGATCTCCAGAGCAGTCCCTTTCATTCCTTTTCAGACTCCTTAACGGAAAAGGTCCATCTGAGCACTTGTCACTTCAGGCTCATTAAAAATCGAAGGAGACTAGAGTCATCTTTTGTTTTTTCTCGACTCTTAAAAACTAAAAAATCAAGTTGTTTCAAAGTGTCTAAAAATTTATTTTAAATGGAATATTCATTACCCCTTTCCTACGTTGATCTTGGGTTGAGAAAATGGAGTCTACCAACCAATGAATTCCCCTCGGAGGAAATCCTAGTCCCTTCTCCTCTTGGGGAGATGCTGGTGCACCCCATATGGCCACATTGTCGCTTCCAGGACTGACAATTGGTTTGCCTGTATGGCTCTTCTCAACCTCTGTCGTTCAGAACACCACTATTCCTGAACAATCGAATCAGCAATTAGACGAGTCCAGAGTTGCCCACCAACCTTCTACTTCCTCTAATTCTTCCTCTCCTCCTCCCTCTTCGCTTGATGGGGCTGGTAAAGCCAAAAGTCAAGTTCCTAAGGAGAAGAAGGAAAAGAAGAAGAAAGAGAAGAAGAAAGAGAAGAAGAAGAAGGAGCCAAAGGTGAATGGGGGAAAATGAGTGTCGTCTAACGAAAATCCACACATTGCACCGACCAGGCCTAAATCACCATGTGTCATTTGCAAAGGAGACCACTTTCACAGAGATTGTCCTTGCATCCCTCGAATATTAAGGGACTGGTCTCCTAGATTGCACAACCTAGTGTCGTCAACCTCTGATGATCACGTTGAAAGCACACCATCAACTAGTGAAAGTGAAGTCCCAGGAAAAAAATGAAAATATAGATTTACTTGTAAGTTGTGCGAAGGCAATCATGCCGTCCACCGTTGTCCCTTCTTAGACGAAGCTAAAAGAGTTTTGGATGATCATCTGGTTTCACCATTACGACTTCCTCCTGGATATAAAAAACTCTTACCGAGTCCGTCACTATTAAAAATCCAGCTGGCCCACTCAGGTGGTCGGCTGAAGCACCTATCATTGAAGATAAACCATCTGGATCCATACCAGACGAAAGTCAAAAGGTCGAGGCGGCAGTTGACCCGGTCTTGCCTTCAGAGGTTGCATCTTTAGATGATACAATCACTGAGGAGAACAAGGATGACACCGTCCAAATTCTCTTCATAAGCACAGACTCCAATGAACATGGGGGCAATATACCTGTTCCTTTACGTAGGAAGGAAGTTTGTCAGAGTCGTACCCGGCCGTCTATTCGGTCCCACCTCCAAGCAACCTAGTTGTCTCCTTCGAATGGAATCAACTAGGCAGACCCCGTTTACCAGCAAGCATACCATTCCGAATTATCATTCAAATATATAGAATGGTTATGGCTGGTACCATCATAGATGAGGGGGCTTCTGTGAGTATCCTTTCCTCAACTGCTTGGAAAGCGCTTGGTTCGCCATCGCTTTTGCCTGAGATGAGAAACCTGACGGGCTTTGATAAAGGAACCAGTCGACCTTTAGGGATCCTTTCCTATGTGCCCATAACATTGAGAGGGAAAACCGTTCACCTGAACGTATTGGTAGTTCAAGGACCCCTAGATTACAATCTACTCCTTGGACGAGACTATATTTATTGCATGGGAGCGATTGTCTCCTCACTCTTTAGAGTAATGTGTTTTCTGCACGAAGGAAGACTAGTCAAGCTCATGGACCAGCTTTCATTCCCCAGATCATACAGAGCAAATAGTCATATACCGCCTCTGGATGGTCTTTTCATGCAAGAAATGTCTCAATCTCCAGTCCATCCTCCCGATGAGCACGATTAATTTGGAGGGATATGACTGAAACCCAGGGGGCATGCATCCTGGTCTGCTTTGGCAGGAAAACTTCGGGTATAGAGTAGGTTTCCGCAGGAGAATATGTCTAGTCTATACCCCCGTCCGTGAGTGGAAGAGGGGGTTATTCTAGTACAGTATTCTCTTGTTAAAGTTATGTGAGTTGGCAAGCGCCGCCACTCACCTTTGTTTATCTCGATAGACATCGCCGACGAAGTGTTTTGTTTACGCCGTAAATAGAGCAATATTTAGGTAACCTGTAAGAGGTATACCCTTCCTGATAAAACAAATGTTTTGTGAACTCGAATAGAGGGTGACCTTCAAACTCTGTTTTATACCTGGGGGCATGCAAGCCTTTTGGCATGCAAGCGAAGAGCGAATATTTATTTTTTTAAATTTTTAGGACCTCTAACCCTTTAAACCCGTAGGATTGGTCGTTTCCTAACTTTCATAAAGAAAGGATGTGGGGCAAAACTCTAAAAATTGTCGTTTTTATATGAGACATTATTATCATATGACTGGATTAATGGAGCAGTGTTACCGCGAGGTTCAAGCTCGTTAAAAAATAAACCCGGACCGAGCAAGTGTTTCCACCCACATTTAAGCTCGTTAAAAAATGAACTATTCCCTGGTAAATAACCACCGTGAATGTAGTACTTCAGCCATTAAAGCCTTGGTCGTGTTTGCACCGTCACCTCCACTTTTACATTGGCCGATCATTCACCTCCATTTGATTGTTTACCCATTTTGAGGAACAGCTGCGAAGAGTGATTTCACTAGCCATCCTTGTGACACTGTCGTGATTGGAAAATTCCAAACCTTACCTGGAATCAGCTGCTACCCATTTTATCATTCGTTCCTCAAAAGACGAGTTTCCTTTAAGTTCTTTTCAACTGAATCGTAAAATATGAAAAGATTGCCAAGTCCTTGGCCTTCCAGCTTATTAAAGGGACAGGAAGTGCTATCCCTCATCTAGATTTTAATATTTTTGGACATGAGGGATTATTGCACAAAAAGATCGAGTGCTTGTTTTGTTCGGCTCGTTAAAACTATAAAAAATTCATCCCTTCTGTATTGTTTTACACTTTTTCGGACTTAAGGGATTAGATGACGAAAAAGGAATTTTGGAGATACCTTTACGTACCTTTTCAGACTCTCTAAAAATGAAAAGGACCGAGTTATCTTTGTCGTTAAACTCGTTAAAAAGATTAATAGCGACAAACTTGTCTTTAGACGAGAACGAGTTTCACTATCGCTAGGCTCGTTAAAACATAGCGATGGGTTTGCCCGAAGGGCAAATTATAGAACAAGCATTTGTTATCCTCCTCAAGCTTGACAAAAATAAAGAGGTACTGGTCAGCAATGACTGGGGAAAAATTGCGAAGAAAACTCAAAGAATCTTTGTTGGTAGCAAGTCGCTCTTGAACATGACACTTCCACTCCGTGTCCGAGTTGGGTTGGGTTGTTTCATTCACCGGTCACATCTCCATGGTCACACCATACCATCCACATTTGGGGTTAATGCTACCAATCCATCACATAAGTGTCGCTGACATGTTCAAGAGAAGTCATCCAGAGAAGTCACCTGTGTCCCACCCACTACCATACATTATACTCCATTCTTTCATGACCGCCATCCTGAACTGTATATCATCAGATTGTTTTCACCTCCATCAAAATAATTTGCTCTGTTCCGTGTCATTGATGTGGGATTCATTAAGGCCCTCCTTTGACAGATCACTTCTTGTCGACATCAGCTCATTATCCAAGAAGTTGGTCTAGGAACACCCTGTTCAGTACTTTGAAGCTTTCATGCCTCAATGGCAAGTTTCTCACTTCCGGCGACAGGTTTACATCAATGGCCTTCGACCGAAAGATTTTGCGTGGTGTTCGACGCCAAGTCCTTTATTCACACCACGTGAATTGTACTGTAGTACCTTGAGGGTCATTATCATTATCGGTGATTCCTCTCGCGCTTGTTAACAATTTACATCATTGACTGGTAATCAAGCGATGTCGTTCCATGTTCGACTTCAGAACATTTCTCACATGGATCGACTTCTACTTCGAGTGAAGATTGGACGAGATTGAAGACCCCGGATCTAGTTTCATCCATCCAGGCTGAGATATATATTCAGGGAAATAAAGACATTGAAATGTACAGCATTGCAGCACAGATAATCATCCTACCTAAAGGATGATGGCTCTATCAGAATCATCAGTCTACCATCAGATGATTGTCTGTACTATGTACATGAAAATGAATTTATAAAGCTGAGCATGGGAATGCCCGCCTCAGCTAGATCATGAAAAACAATATGAAGATAATGTATTGTATTGTATCTTATTATAGGTCTCCTCCCAGCATTGAAGGAACTTCGGATCCTCATAATAAAGCATTTCACCTGATTAACGGCCTCATACTTTAGAGGGCAACTGTTATAGACATTTTTGTGCCTTGCAGCTCCAAGCATGAAATGTCCATAAACCAAGGGCTCCTGAGTCCCTCAAAGTGTTGTTCCAACCCTTAAAGGAACAAGGTCAACAAATACAGCTTCTCCCAGAAGTTCTCCACCAGAAATTGCTCAGAATAAGTCAAAACAGGATCATTTCAGCTGCTCCACTGGCTAGCTGCGTTGCATAGCACCTAAATATACTAGCTGGGTGCGTTGCAACGCACCTAAATGCACTATCAGGGTGCGTTGAGCAGGAAATGACAAATGGCAGTGCCATTCCGCGAGGTGGAAAGACAGTGGAAGCTTCCAGAATCTTCTCCTATGACACTTGCCTCACTGAATTCGACCAAGGATGAGTAAGAGGCTCTCAGTATCCAAGTGGAAGCAAGAACTGACAGAGAGAAGCCACTAATAAAATCAGAAGCTGACTCATCCCCCTTGCATACATCTATATATGGATCCCTCATCCCAGAGATCCAGAGGCTGGAATTTTGTACATTGCAAGTAATTGTTGTTGGTTTTGAGATAGATATCAGAGTATTGGGTGATTTATGCTTTGTTGGAGGTGAAGAAGGGGCTTCTTTGCTGGGAGGTTGATGCTGGGTCATGAATCATCGGTTGTAACTCCTCCTGGATCTTCTTGTATATCAATAAAAACTATTTGAGTTTCTCCTACATGCTTGTGTATCATTGATTCTTGTTACATTTGTATGTTTAGCTTAAATCTGATCCTAAGCTGTTTATGAATATAGATCCATGTCTTTGTATAGTTTTCTTCTTCTGTGATCTTACAGGAACTTGGTGAAGCTGGGCAAGTAAGGGAGCAGGTAGTTGGAAGCTGTCAAAGAAGAGAGGGATTGGATCAAAGGATTAGCGCAAGACACAGGTCGGTTCTTTCTATCCCCCTCTATCTTTAATTCATAAAGGAAATACAAAAGTATTTTTCTCTGTTTGTTTCTAAGGCAACAGTCACACCTTAGTGGGATAGAGCAGTTCTAAATAGACACTTTTCCTGGTAACAGCTGCCACATGCTGCCACCTGTAGATTTTGAGATACTGAGCAAAGTGTTTTAAATGAAATTGTATTGTTTAACACGAGAAAACAACCATTTCCCAAAAATTTCTGCAAGTTTTGTTGTTGTTAATCAAATATCAGGTGATCTCACAATTTCCTCATGCTTATTTCGTTTTCATTAATATTTTTGAGGAAATCTCAGGATATTTTTTTAATGAAAACATCAGTTATAAGATAATGCTGCTAAGATGTGTCATTGTCGTCATTCAATGAGACTCTTCCATCAGTAAAGCCGTAGGGTTTTTAAATGCAGTTTAATAGTGGAAAATGCAGTAATTGGGCCACGATACAGAGGGATCACGCCACTTCTTCAACAGTAGTCAGGTATACTTTGTAAAATCACCAAGTTTGCATCTAAAATGCAGTGTTTGCATAATGAAATTGATTGTTTGCACGATGACATGGCTTCAGATTAATTGCACAGTGAGTTTGTTTGCACATATAATGCATGAGGAACTAGCTTCATGTTAATAAATGGGTTGTTAACTGAGAGATGGAGACAATCAAAATAAATCATCTGACAAATCTCGGCTCTCCACTAAATCAAATGTTTATTATGGTTTGACTGTATGTCGAAGTAATGAATGAAAAGTTTGAGTGAAGTTTTGAAAACATGTAGTTCACTGAGCCGAAAACTACATCTGTCCATGCATTCTTATGGTCAAATAGTCGAGTTTCAGTTCGATACATGAAGGAATGGGTCTTTAAAAACAAAGTGTGCACTTATGTTTGAAGATTTGAGTTTATATTTGCTAGTGCAAAGCCAAATTTACATTGACTGTCATGTGATTAAATAGTGCAATGGTTTATATAAGGGATTCGAATAGTGAGCAAGGAAGTTTTATATATATAACCAATGCAGTGTTGAATATTGGTTATGGAACAGTATTGTATCCTGGTTATTGGGCAGAAAACAAGTATTGCATGATGATTTAGATATAGAGCCTCAATTAAAACTTAGTGGAAAGCATTATTCTGCGATTATATTAAGGAAAACAAAAATTATAACATGATTTTTGTTTTCTTCATATATTTCAATTTCAAAACAAAGTTCAGTTTTTTTTACATAGGTATATACAGGAGAATGATTGATTGCATGGACAGAACAGAAACTGGTTATTTCAATTCTTAAAAGGCCACTATTTTTCGTTGCTTTTTTTGGGCAAATGAAACTGAAATTTGAAAAACGAAAACATGGGTTTTCTTCAGCACGAGCCTAGTTAGGCTCCCCAAAGACATTTTTCTCAAATTCATTTCTATTTGGGATATTTTTATAGTTCTTTTGAACCATATTTTGCAGATTGCATGGGTAAACCAATGGCTAAATTGAAAGTGAATGCCTAGTCATAAAAAAATTTGCTTCTTTTAGTGAGATGTAAGAGCAATTGGATATTGGATCCTTTGAGTAAAATTGTTGATATTGCTAATTTGAGAGGGACATGAATCCTGTGTCAGAATGTATTGCAAAATTCAAGTTTTATTTGTTGTCTTCTCTGAAGCTGCTCATCCAAAATGATATATTGGCATTTTATCATCAGAGGAGGAATAGTGTGCAATTTTGGAATTTGTATGTTGATGGTGAAACCTCATCACACATCAGAGACATTCTTGTTCCCATCACTCCAGAATACATAGCTCAAGCCATAATTTTTCCACTGATAGGTAAAGAATGTCATCTACAAGAAAAGAGAAGAAGTACATGAAGGCATAGATATCATTTTACAGGTAAAAAAGCTTCATCTTCAAGGGTTAGAGCCACAGGTACATCAACAGATCAGTTAGCATTGAGAAGTAAAAGGTCAAAAGGAAGAAGCAAGCATGAGGACATGCTTGGAGATCAGCAAGGGGGAGATGTTGGCCCTTAGTTTTGGTCTATTTTTTCTTAAGGAAACTTACTTAATATTTATATTTTCCATCCATTTTCCATAAAATCCATCTCATTTTGATGTATATTATGTATATTCAGGTGTTTAATTTCACTTTTTCAATTTCTAGAAGTTTTTATGAAAATTGAGTTTCAAGTGCAATTTCGGTCTGAATCAGAAATTCCCATAATAGCTATGTGGATGGCATATTTAGAGGACACTTGGTCTCAATCTGGATGCATGAATGGAAAGCTTGGGAACTAGGACTAAGCTAACTCCACTTGGTTCGGTCAAAACAAGCTTTATTAGGCCCGGTCAAGGCTGGTCAAACATGACTAGTCACCAGAAAATCCCTAGGAAATAGGGCAATTTTGAGATTTTATGGGATTGACCATATTTCTAGGGATGAATTGGATGAATTCGACATAGATAGGTGGATATGAGTGTTAGAGATAATATAGATCAGTTTGTTTCACAAAACCTCTATTTAAATCCAAGACTTTGATAGCTTATGAATGTAATTTATATATGTAACTTTTGTATAGTTTAATGCTGAGACACTTTGGAGTTTGAAGCTAATTTGAAGAACCTGTCTGATTTCAATTTTTTGTTCATGCTTGGTTGATTTACTGAAGTTTTTGTAGCTGAGATTTCTTCAAGTGTGCAAGGCAAGGGTGGAGGGCCCCCACACCAAGCTAAGTGCACTTCTTGGTTCAATTTTCAGAGTTTTCATAGATTAGTTCTTGTTTCAAATGTATTTATATGTGTGATGATTGCTGAATGAATATTGGTTTAATTCTAATCTACATATGAAGGGACACACAGGAATTTAAGTTAAATTCCCCTTTTATTTGATCTTGAACTAAAACTGAATTTCATTCTCCTTTTCTTATTTGAAGTTATTTATGCATTTCTGGCTTGAAGCAATGATGATTGTGATATAGTAGGATTGTGAAGAAGGACAATCTAGACCTCGAGCCTCTTCTTTTACATCTTCTGCATCATAAACCATTGTTAATTAGTGCTCTTAGATTCATCTTCATGAAAGTAGTATTGTAGGGAAGGACAACCCGGTTCTCCTAGGTTAGGAGCCTCTTCCCTCATATATTACATAAATGAATTAGAATTGTTAAAATAGGTTTATATTTGTAATATGTACTTCTTTAAATCTTCAAATTTTATCTTCTAAACTTGATTATATCTAATGTCCATATATAGTGGATTTTCCTCCAAGTTTTACAAACCCAGATTGATAATTAAATAATTGTGTTAATTTATGTTAATAAATTAGCCCAACAGTTGATCCAACACCTCTTACGGGAGAGCTCTTATTATCTCTAATTTCCACTGAATAAGTGGATTTGCCTTTTGATAAGGTCTTAAATTGTTTGGGATGGCTAGTCATGTGTCTTGATTCACTTCTATCAATTACCCAATTTTTTTCGTCTTGGAATGTGCCAGAGAGAGCTCAGAAGAAAAATTCATCCTTTTCCTCGATTGGTGTCTTCTTTGAATAAAATAAGAGACTACATGAAAAAGTGACACCTTCCTTGATATGGATTTCTATATTGTAACACTTATTAATGGACTTCTTCAATGTAGAGGAGATATTCATGATGCCCTTATCTAACCTTAGCTCGAATACCATGTTGAGAATTCAATAGGGCAATGAATATGTTAATTCTCTTCAACTTGATAATTGTTTGTGTTATCCTTTGACATATTTGCTTTGATCCTTATTATTATAGTGTGAGAAACATAAAACACATACCAAAACAATAAGAATAGTGACATAGTGTATAGGCTGCAAGTCAGAGCCAAAGCCCCTCCTCTTGAGGGGAAAACCCTTAAATCTCTTCTCTTCTTATAGATCTTTTAATTGACGAATAACAAGACCTTATGACTTAGACCAATACCATCAAAGATCAAGATCAACCACTTGAGATAATGTGAAATCATTGTACTATCCAAAACTAGTGAAATCTCTTCCTATTGCACCAACTTGACCTCTCGATGCAAGAACTTCGACCTCCTAATGCAAATCTGAAATTTCGACTCCCTTGCAACTGTTGTTGCCACATGTGGGAACATCGATATTCTTCCTAGAGCCTTATTCTAACCTTCACTTACCTTTCCTTTTGACTTAGGTCTTGAGATATCCCTTAGTAGCCTCTGCCTTCAATCATTCCTTCCTTCCTTCCAACACCAAACTAGATGAGACCCTTCAGCATAAACCCTAGCTTTCTCTAACACGTGAGAGGGAGAGATTTAGACCAAAACACTTCATCCTTATTCAACCTCTTCTTCATCCTTCCTTTTATACTTCTTCTTTGTCATCTTCTTCACATATAATGAGTGAGTGACTTTGGAGGATGAGTTCCTCTCCTTATATAGGCTTCTTCAAGGGGTAGATGAGGTAGGCCGACTGAACAAATTCTAGGCCAAATTGATCTTGGAGGGCATTTTGACTCTTTAAATACAAAAATATTTGTTCTTTACAAGTTACAATGTTCCCATTGGGGTCTTCAATATATGGAAATGACTATTTTGACTTCTAGACATAGGATAAACCCTAGAAGTACTCAATGGGTGCTTGACCTATAAAATAAAAGAACTTGGGCATGAAACCCACACTCCAATAATAATAATAATTTCTTCTCATTTTATAATTTACAAAAGATACATTTCATACTTATGAATATTAAACTTAGTTACACATTTTTCAATATGAGCCTCATAGCCACATAGTTCAGAGGCATGTAACCACCACATCTCTTCTCAAAGATAAGCTTCCATCACCCAAGCTATTTTATTTCCATTATGTATGTAGCCATATTTCAATTCTTTGATATTAATCAAATGAAGTTTTATTCCTGGTACATCTTTGTGTTTATGTTTATATCTATATTATGTTACATTCTTGCATAAGTCTAAATGAATTACACATGAAAAATGTTACGATATTGCACTCCCCAATATCCTTGGTCCCCTTTTCCTTCAGTTCATTTAGAAAATTCTTTCTCATAGGACCTGACCTATGACTGATGGCTTAGTACTATATCAGAGCCCCCTCTGTATCATAACTCACATAGCTGAAATGTTATGATATTTCACTGTCTGATATCCTTGGCTCCCTTTTCACTTAGCTGCTTGTGTGTTTCCTTCTCTTAGGACTAAGAGTTGTGATGAAGGGTTTAGCATGATATCAGTACCACTAAATATCATAACTCTCACAATTTGAATCTTATGATATTTCACTATATGATATCCTTGGCTACCTTAGCCTATATCTCCCTGTGTGTTTTCCTTATCATATGATTGAGGGTTGTGACCAGGGGCATAGTCCTAGGTGCTAAGACTTTTTGTTTCTTTTATGGGTTTATACCTCTTCTTTTAAATCTACTTCTCCCTTGGTTCCTTTGGTATCATCATGACCAAGTGTCAAACAAGCATTGGAGATATATTCATCGAAACCTATTTGACCATTATTTTCACAAGAGTTACAATATTTCTATCCTCCAATATGTTGACATCACTAGCCACTGCACTTTCTCAGGTCCACTAGCATGCCGCCATGTGTCCTACAAGAGGAGAGAGAAAAAGTCTCGATCACCCTTGAATTTGCAATAAATCCTTTGGTTACTTGATCGACATTCCTCAACATTTTTAACACTACCAACCTTACTAGATATCGTGGTTTCTAAGAATTCCTCTATTAAGAAGTCTCGATATTCTGATGTCCCAGACCTCTGATACTATCAGCTCCATTATCCTAATATCCAATACATTGCCTGCTCCAATATCAAGTCCTGATGGGCTCCAATCTCCGATATTTCATCCTTCTTAAGACTTCAAGTCCCTGGACTTTGATAGATCATATCTTTTGATCCGGGAGTCCATTTTTCAACTTCCGAATACTATTGGAAATGTAACATCCCTGGTTAAAAACTCATGTAAAAATATATAAGGCCATGGTGATGGGACATGTATTCCAAGATGAATGGTGGGGAAGACATCCTAGTTGGTATTTATTCCATTTATTTTGGCTAAGGATATTGGCAAAGGCAATGTCTAAGGCAGTGGAGAGGCAAATATGAATTTTTGGCACTTTTATTTATGAAAATAATGGAAATTAGGAGAAAAGAAAGGTGAAAGGTCACATGATTCATGTGAGGAGGAAATTGAAGGAAAATAATTGGAAATGAAGAGAATAGAAGCCTCATTCATAAAAAGGATTATGAGAATATGTGAGTAGGTTCAGTTACTCTAAGCTTGGTCAATTTAGTTTTGGTGGAGCTCTCTTCTATTCTCTCTCTTTCTCATACTCTTGGATACTCAGAGTTTTCTTGGATAATTCTTGGAGAGGTGTGGAATACTTGGCATTTTGGACCAAGAAGTCAAAGGAAGAGAAAGAAAGTGCAAGAGGACATCGAGATCAACAATTAAATCGGGTTTTGCATGCAGCTACCAAGTTGCATGTATGTTTTCCTCACTAGTTTTGGCATGCATGGCATATGCATGTGGTTTATTGGCTCTTATCTATCATTTGCATGGAAGATGGTTGGGAATGACATTGTATTTTCCTAGCCTTTCCATTTCATGGATAACCATGGTGATTGTGGATTTATTTCCTTGTTTTTTTTCTTGGTTGGTTCTCATGTTTCCTTAGCTTGAGTTGAGTTACTAGTCCTCGAAGCTTTGATTGAACAAACTCTTTGGAAGCCTTGTAACAACTTGGGTTGAGTTACTAGTCCTGGAAGCCTTCGTTGGACAAATGCTATGGAATCCCTTTATGGGTTGAGTTACTAGTTATGGAATCCTTGGTTGGACAAATGATCTGTAAGCCCGAAATAAGTTGTGGGTTGAGTTACTAGTCTGGAAGCGTTGGCTGGGAAAATTCTCTAGAGCCCTGGAAGGTTTGGATAGAGACCAATATAATTATGGTTTTTGGATTTCTGACCATGAGGTGGAATCACTGTTTGACGGGTCACAATGAGTGGCCTCTGGAAGCCCTGTAGGGTTTTGGATTGATGTGTTCTATGAGATCCCACATTCATGCTTGGAATATGGCACAAGGACGAAGAGACATTTCGATCAACCATTCTATGGACAGGTGGAATTCAAAAGTCCCATCCCAATTTGGGTTTTTCATCATCAATATGAGTTTATTTCTCCTTGTATTTCTATGAGTATTATACTAGTTTATGTGTAGATTGTATGGCTATGATTTCCTTGGTATTTTTGTTTCTACCATGTTGGTTATGTATATGTTTTATTACAATAGCTATGTATGGATCTCATCATGTTTCTCCTTGTAAATGAATGCACAATGTATCTATGATCTAATGGATGAAATGTCAATTAATGTGTTGAGGAATCAATGCTTCTTAGCGATTTTGAGCTAAGTGTGAAACCCCTATGCTTAGATATTTTATTTACTCCTGTCAATTACATATTCATGATATGTTTGAAGAAATTCCTATCATGGTTAGTAGGGGTCTAGTCATCCCATAGCAGAAGAGAAATTAGGGATAAAATAGGTTGAATGGGCTCTTCAAAGTAGGTTATGGGGAAACTGTCAGCAGTAGGCAAAGATTGCAGGCCAGGGGTCAGGACCATTTGTGGGAAATATTGTTGTTCATCAGCTGCAAGGGTGGAGTAAAAATAAACCAGTGTGGTTTCTATGAAATGTTGGGGTTCAGGAAAGCTAGTGTAAAGTAGGGCTTTTTGAATTAGCTCTATGACTACTTCAAGGATTTTATCGCTAGTAGAAGAGTGTTGGCTTGAGGGGGCCTAACCTAGGTTCAATGTTAATTAGCCAAACAAATCCCTACACTACTGGCCCTTTCGGCAATAGCCTGTGGAGCGCGGTCCGAAGTCTCACCCGAAGTAGTATGGGGCGATGCTGGTTGGAACCAAGTTTCTGCACCCTAAGATGGTTGTGATGTCATTTAATTCCCTCTATCCCTACCTTCGTGTAGGTTGCTTCGCTCTAGGGCTTGCAAGATGAGCCCTCTATTCCAGCCTTCACTAGCTCCATGAAAGAGTATGATTGACCTTCACATCACCCTAGCCTGCTGCTCAGGTACTTTCGTGCTGCTATGGCAACGTGCTATGTAGATTTCCCACCTAATCTAAGTGACTTACTTATATTATTAGATAATTAAAGTTAACACCGTGTAAATAGATATTCGTAAATGCGTTTAGGTATTCAATGTAATTGCATTCATTCGTGCATCACATAAGCATAATAAAGGAAAGTCATACATAACATATCAAGATGCATCAATAGAAAAAAGACACAATAATTGCAGAATATTTCTCTTTATTGATCTTTTCCAAGTGTTTACAAACTCTATCCACCCTGCACACATAGCTGCAGGGGTCCATGAACTCAGTTGCAGACTTCTACCCTAGGCCTCTGCACACTCAGCTGCAGAGCCTCTACCTACACTATGACCCAAGACATAGACTTATTACTTGAGAGCTATGACTCCCTTACATCATTCATCATTACCTCTCTCTCTAAAACTACTTAGAGCTTAGCTCTTTTTATACAATCCCATTGTCTGCAGACAATGGGTAGATCTCTTACAATCGACTTTACTTTAGAAAACTAAGGGTGGACTACCCTTTATGACACATGACACCTTCACACTACATGACCAAAAAATGCGGAGTCTTTACAATTTTATTACAAAATTGGACTTAAACATGGGCTTTTAGCCCCAAAGTTATCCTTGGGGGATCCTGCTCCCAACAAGCCCTCAACATAAACATTGTGACTCGCCCTTGAGTCACTCGGTAGGTGCAGAGATCTTTGCACGAAGCATGTCCAGCTTGAACTGTATGACTGCTAGCTCAGCTGTGCACTAAGCTGCCACCTACTTTGCATCTTCCACTATATTCTCATTCACTGCTTCTACACTGTCATCTTGAAGATTTTGTTTCATCGCTTGTAGAGTCCCAAGTTTGTCTTCAATAGTTCCTGTAACTACATAAGCTTCCTCTAGCCAGGGCCTTACTCTCGCCTTCAGTAGTGGTTCCTTGTGCAGCATGACGTCCACTTGTTCCTTCATCTTCTTGGCCTCCTGTAGCTTGGCTAGTATCTGTGTCAGTGCCACAGTTCACGCTCTGCCCTTAACATCACCATAGCGTTGTTGCAGCTTATGGGCTTCCGTATCTAGCCTATATATATTGCGGTCCTCATGTAGGCTTGTTAGTACCTCAAATTACTACTCAAACAACTATGTGCATTCTGCTACTGCACTCTCCATCGTCGCTACTACCTCAGTGATAGTGGTCGCCCATTGTTCCTTTACTTATGGTGGTGTTGAACAATGGGCCCTCAACTGTAGCTCTGTAATTTGCAGGTTCAACTCCAACTAAACCTGCACCATCTCAGTCTAAGTGTCATGCACCCATGTGGCCAACTTGCAGATGCATACCTCAATTGGCTCCTCCTACAGAATGGCCAACTCCAAGACCATTCGGCATGCTTCCTCAAAGACTTCCATAATCTTCTTGCTCTGAACCATTTGTTGGCTTGAGGGGGCTTGATTCCTACTTTCAGTCCATGTGTTGTACCTATTGTTGGTTGATAACAGGTGTCTTTTAAAACTCCTAAGTTGCCCACATTAATCATTAACCCGGGCAAGTCCTTTTATTCCAAGAGTGTACAAATATGTGCATGCTCTAAATCCATAGAGTAATGTTTCTTAAAATGAAGTATAGACCTTTGATACAAGAGTAAACAGATGCATCTAATAAACTCAAATTGCAATCATTAAAGGAAATATGACATCTAAGCTTCAAGAATCAATCCTCTACTGAAATTGTAATCAAATCTCACATAAGCAATTCAATTAACAATAGCATCAGCTGAGAGAACATGTAGAAATAACTCATCTCTTCTTAGCTGATTCAATCTAAATCATACTCAATCTCTATGAATAAATACAAATGGAAATGATGTCAATCTAAGAGTTCAATAGTGATAACCAAACTCTTACAACTTATTAAATCAATATGAGTCACTATCTACATAATTGAATCTAGAATAAGCGTAAATCGAATCAAATGATAGTGTTGTAAAACATGTAAAGGAAATGTACTACCCCAATACATGAAAATGGTAAATAGTGAATAATATAAACTCATAGAAAACAGGAAAATTATCAAACCAATCAAACTTGCGAGAATCAAAAATATATAACACAAGGAAGCATTTTAATCCACCAGAGGCCAGGCCCTTAGCCACCAGTGAACACTACTGAGTTACTTCAGGGAATACGAATGAACAACAACTTCAATTATATATTAATCATTGAACTTAGGTAGCATTATAATATGGTCATGTTCTCCAACAGCACGAGTTTGTAAATTAAAATTATAATTTGAAATAACAAAGATTGATCCCCTTTCCTCCTACAATCGTTTTATTTTATAGTCAGAAAGAGGTAAAAGATAAATACAATCCCTCAGGATCTCCTAATCCTCAGGGATTCACAACTAAATGCTATCTTCAGACACCCTTCCTATTTTGCACTGATCCTCCTGATTTTTCCTCTGATTTGTCCATAACCGACGCATTCCATTCCTACTTTGTTGGCTTATGCTGTTCCATCATTAGGGAACAACAACTGTTCCTTTCATCATTTTTTTGCATAAAGAGGAGTAAAAGTTAGTTACGATGGATAAATCTTAACTGTGAGTAGTTCATCTGTTTCTTATCATAATCCATCAATATGTTAGCGTATTAAGATATGAAAGAGATAAGAAAAGAGGAAGAAGGTGATGAAATTAAGAGTAAATACATACCCATTTTGTAACTCAACATACTCCCCTGCTTACCCTGTTTCGTGTCCTCATGAAAAGTAAGTAGTTCTTATGTAGTGAAGTTAAAGAGTAAGCTGGAGAGGGAGTGTCAAAAATTGGTCTAAAACCATGACGTTGAGCTAGGAGCGCAAAGGCGGGCCCTTCCTTTCCTTCAGGCAATTCGTAGTTAGCCCGATAACCTTTAGGGGGATACCAACTGATGGGGCTCTAAAACCAACAACCTAACCAATAAGGTCCTCTCAAAATAAGATTGCTATATGTGACAAAATGGGCCGCAACTTCTTTAAAATTTTTCTAGTTAAATGGTTCCCTATCCTGCACACTACTGGTGGAGAATGTCCACCTGAGCTTAGTTGCAACCACAAAGCTTTTTGAATGGAGAGAAAATATGATACTCCTTTCTATAAAATCTCCTTATGAATGGGCCCTAAAATTTTAATCACCCCTTCTCGTGTCATCATACTCTTATGGTTGGCAAGCATTTGTAAGGGGTGCTTAGGTTCAATTCTTACCTAAAGATCCAATCCATGTTCCTACCTTTGGAATGCGTTATGAGATTTAAACCATTTGAGTTGGTTAACTGAAAATGATATAAAAGCCTGGAATTGAACATCCCCTACAAAAGGGTTCGGGTTCTTTTCCACCTCGTTCTCTAATACAAAATTGTGTAGGTAAAACTCATAAAGAAGCCTTTGATCCTTTACACCATGTTTTTTGCAGAAATTTATAAAATCTTCAATTGTTCTTAACTTAATTGCTTTTCCAGCTCTTACGGATTTAATTTTCAACGACAGGTATCGTTCTAACAAAAACAAGTCATAATTGGTGGTGGGAGACTTGCATACCAAGACATCTGTATATAGTGAGCAGATGGTTTTTATCTGATCTATGACCATGTCTAATTTGAGCTCGATCTTCTCTATTTGCTCTTCTATCTTTCTGCATCTGTCGAAAGTCTCGCTCTTTGTTGCATTCATTTCCTGAAGCAGTCTCTACAGCTCTTGGTATTTCTGTTGGGAAACTATTTCTTGTTCAAGTCATTCCACCGCGAGCTGAGCTTGTGCCAATTCTTCTTGAAGATTCAGTATAATGGGGTCATTGTGTGTCATGATGTCCTTGGCTTATATGCCTGTCTGAGTGCTTATGCTATGAGAAGGGGTGTCTTATGTCTATATTTCTTTATTATGGGAGGTCCAAACCTCTGTCTAAGTAGCCATGTTGTCAGAGGGTACATCCTCTGTCTTGCATGTTGTTCTGTTTGAGTAGGTATGGGCTCAGTTTGAGTCCTTGTAGCCCTACCTTGATATAATTTTGTTTGCATGACCACATTTACTATCTTCGAGGTATTGTTCAGAACCTTTCCCGATGTGATTTCTTTTATTTTCCTATGGAGCCTTTTGATTGTCTTGCGAAGCTTCTACTGTTCTTTTCTTAGCTTCTTCAATTTGGCTCTATACCTTTTCGAAGGAGTAACCAGTCTGCTGATGGTCTCGTTAATAGCTTTTGTCTGTAAAGAGCCCGGTTGTTCAACCTAGCTTTGCACCAATAAGACCGTGTCTCCAGATTGATTATCTGCTTCCCGAATAACCTCTGTCTCTACTTCTTCTTCTTAGCCTATGTTTTCTGGGTCTAGACCTTCATGGTTGTTTTCCACTGGGAGCATGTCACTAGATTGGTTTTCTAATTCCCGAATGACCTCTGCATTTGTTTTCACTTCATGGTTTGCATCTTTTGAGGGAGATAGAATTCTAGTATAGCTATAATTCCTAGGAGATTGGGTTTCTCTTAAGTTAAGATTGAGCAGTACTTCAGGCTGCATGTAGACATTCATGTTGGCCAGGACCTGGGCCATCTTGAAATCGTGCGACAGATCGTCTCGGGGGCTCATATTTGGTGTCGGGGGAGGTCCCAATTTGTTTCTTTGTTTATCTTCATAATGCCCTGTTCCTTCCTCAATTTCTAATTCAAGGGTATCTTGTCCTTCTAACTCTAGCTGCAAGTATTGTTCACTTACTGGGCTAGATAATTCTATGGGTTGACTAGCACTACCTTGAAGATTTTCAGACGCTCCCTATTTTGACCTCTACCTTGTCTCTACGTTTCTAAGGTATGCTTCCTGAAAGGTAGTCCTCTTTCTTTTTGGAACAGGGTTAGGTGTTGGCAGGGCTACACCTCCTTTGAGGGCCAATATTAGATCATCCTAGGTTGATTTTCGTTGAGCAAGGTTATAGCTAACTATTAACCTGATCAGACAATGGTGGTTAACTACTGTTTCTGTGTGTTAGGACCATCTCACCCTCTCGGCAGTGTCATGCAATAATGAATTCAACAGTGTAGAGAAATTAAGAGAGCATTTGTTTTTTAAAACTTCTAAAAGTTTGAGTTGTCGTGGCCTTGCCACGTCTTTACGCCCATCGCAGGTAATATAGTTCTATACAATTCTTGCCAATTCTCATGCCAATTCACCTTTGCCGAATGCCTTTGACCTTTTTGATTAGCTCATGTCCTTCGTCCCTAAAATCCTTCATAATGTCATGCAACTTCAATCACTTGCTAGCCCATACTGGTCCTTCCGTCAGAAACCCAGACACTTCTACTATCACAACATCTGTTACAGTGATTTGTCTGCCTCTTACCACAGATTGTCCATTTAGTAGATGCCGTAAAAATTCGGTGGCGATTTCCTCATTAGGTGGTTGAAATCATGTAAAATATGTTGTCCATCCCATATGAGCTAGAATTTCCCTCACTTCATTAGATACAACCAGTGTTAAAGGCTCTCAGCGCACTATTCTTCCTCACATGATACCTGAATTATGCAAACAATTAATGTAGTGGGGAAAGCACAGAAATGAACAAAGCCAAGAGATGGAACAAGAAATGGTTGTAATGGCTCTATCAGGTGATACTTTATAAACATAAATAACATTATCGAGGAATGTTATAATGCCACATGCTCTGTGATCATGGGATGTCGTATTGTTCTACAAAATCAAATGAAAAGATGATAGCGCATGCATAAGTATACTAGAGGTCCTCACCCCACTTCAAAATAATAGGTCCCCTACGACTTAATGAATGAAAGGATAATGCAATGGTGGAAAAGTATAGGGGTGATGGGTTGGGTAATGAAAGTGGCAAGTTACGCATATTAATGAGAGGATCATAAGGGATATTGGAGTGATGAAAACAAGGTGTGTAACGATAATTATAAATAAGTGATAAGATGTCATGAGGTGACGCAAAAAAAGAAAAATGACAATATACGCAAGAAATAATACTTTACCTCTGTTATTCCACTTAAAACTATTGTGACTAATTTTAAAAGATTAACTCATGCATAAAGGTTCAAGGTAAGTTAGGGACATAAGCTCTCCATAAAAAAGTTAAAAACATAAGAATAGGGTATTATAATAATTATTGATGTAGAAAATAAAACTTCAATACCATTAGCAAAGCTTCTGCTGCCTACAGGCATCCATAGCCTCGACAGAGTTGCTTTATAACCCTTGGGAACCATGGTCCTCTATGTATAATTGGGGAAGTTCATTATGATGTCCATAGTAGAGACCAATGTGTTGGAATGGTAATCAGATGAACACATTTCCATTCACTGGGAAGTAGCGAAAGTGGTTAGGCTGGCTCGTGATGAGACCTCCTGTTCCAAGGACTTTATTTCTTAATGCATCCATTGGATCATATCCCCGGTGTGGTGGCCATAGTGGGAATGCCACTTCGCTCCTTCCTTATGATCATGGTAGGTTCGCTGGTGATGAGACCCCCTATCCTCCATCTATGGAAAAAATCATACAATTGTTAGTGAATATATATGTATATATGTTTAACACTCCCCATTTTATGTATAGAGAGTGGTGTAACACTCCTTAAGAGTAGGGATGGCGGAAGAAGTTTGAACATATCAATAAATAAAAAGATACCCATAATCTTATTGATAATAAACAGAGAAAGTTATACTCGATAGGGGAGAACCGACATGGTACAGATAATCAATCAATTTGATTTATAACGGAAATGATGATAGTAAAGCGATATAGATATTTGTGTCCTTTCTTTTTTGATCATCACAAAGAAATCTTGTTAAAGATAATAATATTCAAGATATTTTCTTGTTCCCGTAGACTCCATACTTGCTGTCCTTAAAATATGTATTGAACTTTTATGCCATAAAGAGGATCATAAAGAGTGAACTAGGATGGTCTAGGGATGATCATGCAAGGGGGAGAAAGGGTGTTCTAAAAAATACTCACAAGGTGGTGTTCTCTGAAGGGAACAACAGAAGAAAATCCACACAAAAAGTGTTGTTCCCTCTAGGGAACAACAAAGGAAAGCACGCAAAAAAAGGTGTTGTTCCTTATAGGGAACAACAACTGTTCCCTATAGGGAACAAAAAAGGAAAAATATACGCAAAAGGTGTTGTTCCCTATAAGGAACAATGATTGTTCCCTGTAGGGGACATCAAAGCAAAAAACACGCAAAAACGTGTTGTTCCCTATAGGGAACAACAACGGTTCCCTGTAGGGAACAACAACGGTTCCCTGTAGGGAACAACAAATAAAAACACATGCAAAAAAGTGTTGTTACCTATAGGGAACAATAGTTGTTCCTTGTAGGGAACAACAAAAAGAATACACATGAAAATTGATGTTCCCTATAGGGAACAACAACTGTTACCTGTAGGGAACAACAATGAAAAATGCACACAAAAGGTGATGTGCCCTATAGGGAACAACAATTGTTTCCTATAGTGAACAACAAAGAAAAATACACACAAAAGGTGGTGTTCCTTATAGGGAACAATAGTTGTTCCCCATAGGGAACAACAAAGGAAAATACAAATGAAAAAATGTTGTTCCTTATAGGGAACAACAAAATTCCACTGGAAAATGCGTGGGAGGGGCCCAAGCCCTCCATAATAAATGGGGTGGGTCGCACCCGCACCTACCTGCACCCAGCCAAGCCTGCCCATGCTATGCTCCCAACCAAGCACAGGAATCCCTTATCCACAAGCAGGGATCAGATACAACCTACCATCCGATTACATCAGCTCTGGGGGGTCAAACCCCAATACCCACCATTGAATCTAGGCTTACTGACAGCGGGATACAATCCAGACACGCAGACAATGCTATCCTTCCTCACAGCGCATGCTATTGAACCGAACATCGCATCCATGCTTCCTAAAACCCTAGGGATCAAATCCTTCCTAACAGTCGAGGCTATCAGACTAGCAGGAGGAAAACATAGAAAAACTAATAAACAATCATCTCTTCTAAGAAAATCCAATCAAATAGAAAGAAAACAGAAAAGCAATTTTATGTACAGGTTTCAAAAAATAAATTCTTCATTGGACTGGTGCTATTGAAGATTTTTCCTCTTCAACGATAATTTTTATCGTGGAATCTTCACGTATCTGTTGGCGAAAGGATTCCCTTGTAAGTTATTTGTGGTAAAGGCATACTCGATGTCCATTTTCTTTAAAAGAGTAGCTAGACTCTTCAATGGTGGCTAATGTAAGGGTGCCATTATTGTGCACCTCTCGTATCTCTTAGGGACCTAACCATCTAGTCTAGAGTTTGCTCGGGGAATCCTAGAACCCAGAATAGTATAGAAGTGCCCAATCACATTCATGGAATATCTTTTTCTTGATGAGGGCATCTTGCCATTTTTTCTTTGTTGTTGAATCAATGTAGTATGCTGAAGAGATGATAGCTATATTTCATCCAATTCATTTATTTGATGTAGTCTGTTAACCTATGCTTCATTCAAATCTAGCCCTACTTCTTGGGCTATCCTCAATGTCTGAATTTCAAATTCTATGGGGAAGATAGGTTCTTTGCCAAACACTAGCTGATATGGGGAGTATTCTGTGGTATTCCTCCAAGTCGTGCGATATGGCCACAAGGCTTCTAGCAATCGGGTAGTGCAGTCACATCTATGCGAGGCGACTGTCTTTGTTAGAATGGCCTCGATTAATTTGTTGGTACCTTCTACCTAGCCATTTGCCTGCGGGTGGTATGGAGATCTAATTCTATGCAAAATGTGATGATTTTTTTAATATAATAGCAATATTATGGCCTACAAATTGTGGCCCTCCATCTGTAATTATTTCTCTGGGCAAGCCATACTGCATGAAAATTTGGAAAAGAAAGAGGATTACTATGTCCTTTGTTTCCCTTGGTAATGCTTCCACCTCCGCCCATTTAGTCACATCTTCCGTTGCAACCAGTATATATGTCTTTTGATTAGACGATGGGTTTATTGGGCCAATGAAATTTAACGCCCAATGTTCAAAAGGTTTGATGACTAACTATGGATGTAGGGGCAACTCGGTAGACTGGCCAGGGCAACCCATTCTTTGGCAGCTATCGCATGCCTGGACAAATTTCTTGGCGTCCTTAAAAACAATGGGCCAATAATAGCCCGTCTATAAGACTTTATTTCTAGTCATGTGGTCTGCGAAGTGTCCACCACAAGGTCCATTGTGGCATGCTTTTAGGATATCATAGATTTGTCTTCCCTGACATATCTGTGGATATGCATATCGGCTCCTGTGTAAAAGAGGTATCCTCCAATTCAGGAGAACCGAGTGTTGTGTTGCACTATTAATTTTATTTCTCTGGGTGTCAGGTGCTTGGGTAATTTTCCCACTACTAGGTGATTTGCGACATCCACGTACCATGGTGTTTTCACGGTTATTGCAAATAGGTGCTCATCAGGGAACTGATCTTCTACTACCACTTCATCGTTTGTTTTTGGCACACATGAGAGGAAGTCTGCCACCATATTTCCTTTCCTGGTCGATCCTTGATTGTTATGTCAAATTCTTGTAGAAGGATTAACCATCGTGTCACTCTTCCATTCGTAATAGGTTTATTAGCTAAATATTTGATAGCAGAGTGATCAATATACAAAACCACAAGGTATCCTGTTATATAGTGTCTGAATTTGTTAATAACATATATTACAGTTAAAAACTCTTTCTCGGTCACTGTGTAATTCAACTCAACAGGAGTTAAATTTTTGCTGATGTAGTAGATCGCATAAGTTTTCTTATCTTCCTCCTGGCCGAGAACTACTCCAATGGCCGTATCTAATGCATCAGATGAAATTTGGAATGGTAAATCCCAGATAGGGCCCCATAACACTGGGGCTATTGATACTAGCTATTTTAATTCTTCAAAGGCAATGTCACATTTGTCAGTCCATATAAAATTGATATTTCCTGTCAAAGCATATAATGGTGCAGAAATTTGAGAGAAGTTCTTTATAAATCTTCGATAATATCTACAAAATCCCAAAAAACTATGTACCTCAGTTTGAGTTTAGGTGGTAGGTATTAAGTGGATTATCTAAATTTGTGGTAGATCTACCTGAATTCTAGTTGCTGAGATGTAATGACCCAGGATTAGGCCTTCCATCATCATCATGTTGAATTTCTCATGGCTTAAGCAAATCCTAGTAGCAATGCATCTTTCCAAGACTTTCTCCAGTGCCTGTAATGCTGGCTCGAAGTCATCTCCATAGGGTGTAAAATTGTCCATGTACACCTCTAGTCCCTCGTTTATCAAGTCTGCAAAAATGCTGAGTATGGCTCTCTAGAATGTGGTAGGTGCATTGCATAGTCCGAAAGGTAATACCCTATAAGAAAAAATCCCCCATGGGCAAGTGAAAGTAGTCTTATCTTGGTCTCTAAGGGAAATTTGGATTTGGTTGTAGCCACTGAAGCCTTTTAGGAAGGAGAAGAGTTTTTTACCTATCAATGTGTCTAGAAGCTGGTCAATGAATGGGAGGGGAAAATGATCTTTTTGCGTTGCTTTATTAATCTCTCTGTAACCAACACATATACCCGACTTCCCATTCTTATTAGGAACCACCACTAATGGAGAAACCCATTTGCTCTTAGATATAGGATAGATGAAATTTACATCTAACAGTTTTTGTAGTTCGTCTTTAACAACATCCTTTAGGTGAGGGTTTAATATTTTTTGAGGTTTTCGAATGGGTCTCGCATCTTTCTCAATATAGATGTGGTGCATACATAATTTAGGGTCAATCCATTTCATATCCAAGTAATGCCAAGTGAAATCCTTATTATATTTTCTAAGGTGTTGGATAAGCCTTTGTTGCTGGTCATCAGTCAAGTTTTTGTTAATGTTTAGGACTTTCCTTGGCTCAATTTCAATGGTTTTTTTGTTATAAATAGTTGTTGTTGGTATTGTTTGGTCATTGATATATTTTAAAGGATCTTCTTCCATTTCGTTATGTAGGGTTGCTTCAATAATGTAACATTTTAGACTAGATATGATAGCTGGGTGGTTAATCTAAGTGTTAATAATGTCATCTTCTATTTGATTCCTAAATTCAAGAGCATCTACTACAGTTAGCGGTGATCGGATATTTTCGATTAAATATGTTACAGGTTGTTTCCTAATTTTTATTATAGTTATGCTTGGCTGAGATGGAGGATATAAAGCTTTGTTCTTTACATTACTTCCTCTTGCTATATTCATACTGCCTATTCGACAACTTATATAAGCATCTGTAGTCACTAGCCAAGGTCTTCCTAATATTAGAGGATGTCCATCTAGCCGGTTTCTAGAATTAATAATCAAGAAATCTACTAGGTATTCCGAAGAATCTACGGACACCATTACATCCTGCAATGTCCCTTCTGGTTTGACAACTGATTGGTCAACAAGTTCCAGCAAGGTCGTAGTTGGATCTAAGGCTATGATGCCAAGTATTTGATAGGTTGTTGTTGTGAGAATATTAATGGCTGCCCCTAGATCGACTAATGCATTGGAAAAGGAACATCAATTTATCTTTACTATGACTATAGGGTTTCCTCGGTCCTCATATTTCATTGGTGTTTCTCTACCTGATAATAAATCAGACAAAGTTCCGACTACGTGGATAGTTTGTGTTTCTTTTATTTTCCTCGTAGGATTTTTGGTACACAATTCCTTAATGTTTTTTGCATAGATTGGAATGTTCTGAATAGCCTGGAGGAGGGGTATTTTTACACAAAGATTTTTAAATTCTCCTAGAAGATCGAAAACAAGATATTCAATTGGGCGAGGTATAATCAATCTTTCTGGGAATGGTGGAGAATAGGTAATATTTTGTTCGTGGCTTTTTTGTTTAACTATATTCTCCCTTTGAGGTGGTTTTTCTACAGGTAGTGGTGCCAGACCTCAATTTGAGTTCATTATACTCTCTCAACTCAGTTTTCGGATCTAGCCCTTCAATAATCTGTATCGACTATACTCGTCTGCTGTTGGGATTTGGGTTGGGCTGGGCTGGGATTTGTGGTCGTAAATTGGGTTGAGGGTTCTGTTGCAACGTTTAAGGTGTTGGTAGCATACGTTGAGGTAGGGCGATTATTCTTGCTAGATGGTTTGGAGGGGGACCATTAACATGGATATGGATTGTTTTGCCAGACTGGTGGAAAGTAAGAGGAGTTTGGCCAACTATTGTTTGGATTTGATTGATTAGACCAAGGTGGCATAGAAAATGCTTGTGGTGACTAATTAGGAAAAGGCGGATGGTTCTGCCATGTAGCTCCTGTGTATTGCTGAGAATTATATTGTGAGGGCTGAAAGAATGAAGATGGGTCAATAGGCACACCTGTTTTTTGTGCTTGCCATTAGCGACGTTGATTTAACTGGTAGATTGGTTCCATTTCTTCCTGTGCCTCTTTGAAGACCACTTTTAATCCTAAGAGCGATGGGAAATTTTCTGTGGCATGTTCTTTAGTGCATATGGCACAAGTTTGTACCATATCCAGTGGACATTCTTTATGACTATGTTTCTTCTTACATTGAGGGAAAAAAAATCACCAGGTTCTGTTCTGCTTCGACCTTCTTCTACTTGGCTTGCAAATGTCTAATTGTGTTGTCAAGGTTCCCATGATATCTGTTTTGAAATCTTCCAACAGGTTCCTGATTTCAGTATGAGTTGTCACACAGAATGAGTCGATCTTGTGGACAAGATAGACCTTCCTAGAATCTAAAGAAGACCTAATGACAAGCAAACCAATCACACACTATCTTTCTTCTAAATATGCTTTTATAAACAAAGGCAAACAAGTGTTTTTAGGCCCACCTTGGGTCCAACGCAAGTTTGTGGAAGCCTCACTCCTTTGATCCAAATGAGCTCCCTTGTCGCGAATCTGTAAACACAAACAAGCAAACAAATTAAATAGCACCTGAAAAGCCAATATCATAAAACATATTTAACATGAAAGTCAAGGAATTCATGAAACAAATGACATGAGACAATTTATTGAGAAAAATGAATCTGATTGTATTAATTCAAATCAAAGAAGAACTTTACAACCTGTGCCTTGACGTTGTACAAGCTCCTCCTAGGGTCCAGCAAGAAGTCTCCTCTACTTTGACAAGTTTCAATCTCTTCCCAATGAAGCCAAAAAGGTATGTGATCTCTCCTCTTAAGCTCAACTAGGAAGTCTTAATTTCACCAGCATTTACCCTAAAAAATGTTCAGCTTCTAACCTCCTTAGCAACCAGCCCAATGCCTGAATTTATAGTGCAATGGAGGGAAGTTAATAGGTCCTCGTTCAAAGGGATAAAGCCCTCCTTCAAAGTGATAGCTCCTCTCATCAAGGGATTAGCTCCTTCTCTTTTGGGATGCATGAACCACCTAAGAGCAGCCAATCCACGTCAAAATTACTTCTAGAATCATCTAGAATTAACCCAAAGTGAATTTTTTAGAATAAACTTGCGACTTTTTGACTTTCACAGGGGTCTGCACCCACACCTTTAGGGACAGAGCGGGAAGGTCCGCAGTTTTTGTAAACAGAAGGTGCGGGACCACAGGTAACAGTGAGAGAAAGTGCGGAACTAGAGTTTTATTGATTTTAAATGTCTTTCTCTCATTTTCAAAGCTTGACTTGAAGAGCTAAGGTCTGAGACTTGCTTAGGAGGACAGTACAAGTGATGATAGACCCATACTGACTGCAAATAATCATGGTGACGATATTTTTGTGTAACAGATTGCCCCCTAAAGTGCGAAGTCTGTAGTAGATGAGGATTTCATTTATCATTTAGGAAGAGTGAAGTACTTTATCATTTCGAGGATCATCTTGTGGAGAGCCTGGTTGTAACCTGTAAAAATATTCAATGCAAGATATATATATGAGATCATATCATCGCTGAGGCAGGCATTCCCATACTCAGACCGAAACTGACTTAGAAAACTAACTACTGCTCTGATACAGGAATGATCTTGTAATACATCACAAGTATAGACTCATGTGGACACAGTATGGACGTAGCCATCTGTTTATGAATAGTCCATTATATAATGAGTACAAAATTCATCGCAGCCTGGATTGCGGAAACTAGATCAAGGGTCTTCATTTCTTTCTCCGAAACAGTACGATTCTATCCATGCGAATGAATGTGTTGAAGTCGAACATGGTAGAAACCACTTGATTACCAGTCAATGATGTACACTGTTAACAAGTGTGAGAGAAACCACCAGTGATGTCAATGGCTCTCAAAGTACCCAGTACAATCCATGAGATGTGAATAAATGTGTTGATGTCAAACATGTCACGGAATCCTCTGATCGAAGGTCAATGATGCAACATTTCGTCAAAGGCAAGAAACCTACCATTGAGGCATTCAGATCCCAAGGTACTGATGATTTCTAGATCATCTTCCTAGATAATGAGCTGAAGTCGATAGAAAGCGATCCGTCGCAGGCAAGCCCACAACACGAAATCATAGATCAAGTTGAAGAAATTTAGTTGCAAGGACTGACTCAGGGATGGTCAATATGGATGACAAATATATTGCAGATGAATCGCTTATTGGCAGTGACATCTTGAACACATAACGACACAACAGATGGCTTGGTGATAATTGACCCAAAGTTAATACCCAGAAACCGACTGAAGATTTTCAATGTGGTTTGATCAACTATTAGGTAAAGGATTTCCCAACCCAGGTGAATAAAAGTGTCGTGTTCAAGAGTGGTTTACAAAGTATGACAAACAGGCTCATTTTTCTCTCTTTTCCCCCACCATTTCTGGCAAGTACCTCTTTATTTTTGACAAGCTTGAGGAGGATAACATTTGCTTGATTATAAGCTCATCCTTCGGATGAGTCCAACTTAGTTTAAATTCAAACCCTAAGAAGGAGTGGTTCGTTCCTGTTTGTAGTTGAATAGGTCCTTTACTGTGAAATTTTCACGAGTTCAGTATAGGAGAAACTCGGCGTTTTTCAATTTTAAAGAGTCTGAAAAAACTTAAGAAGACTCCAGGGTTGACCTTTTTCGTAAATTTTGTGTCTCCCAAGCCTGAAAAAGTATAAAATAATAATTGAGAGGACCGCTTGATCTTTACAACCAAGGAGTACTTTTCGTAATTAGTGCCCTTGATCTTAAAAAGTAAAAAAGCGATCAATGAGACGTCGTTTTATAACCAATATCGAATTTTAAATGACAAAAATCCGGCAATCTTTTCATGTTTTTACGGTCAAAAAAGAGCTGTAAGTGGACCATCTTTTAGTTCCGTTTTAACGAGTTTAAAAGAAAAACTCCGCAATCTTTTCATGTTTCAGGAGTCAGAAAAGAGCTTAAAGGTGACTCTAAATGTTTTTCGTTGAAAATTATAGATTTCACCTGAATAATCCATTATCCTGAAAAAAATGCAAACATTACTCATACCTGTTTGAAATGGATAAAAATGTTGCAAAAATACCTTTCCAAAGTGAAACATAAACAAATTTTCAATTTATTTACTCAAAAAACTTATAAAAAGGGCTTTCGTCAATTTATTTTTACTGTTTGAGTTTTGGGTGAGAAAATAGTGCTTTTGTCCAGAAAACGTCCCATGAATATTGCGGAAAATCCAACCGTTGGAATCAAACGCCGTCTTCTCCAGGTAATCCACATCGTCCCACTCTTCATTTTTAACCGTTTCATTTCTTTTTTTAGGCTTTTATTTCATTTTTGGAGGGTTTTTAGGCTTAAAACCCACGGGTGGGGGCCTGCAGGTGTAACACTGCCAGCCCGTGGACCCAGACTTTTTCTCAATGGGGAAAAAATTCAGCGGTCCGCACCTTCCATGTAGGCAAGGTGCAGACCCACGCAATGTGTCTAATGCAGAGGGTGTGGTCCCCGCAACAAGGGTTCTTAACCCAAAAATTCTCAAATTTGGCCCAAACAAATTAATTTCTAACATTCTAATTTATCTGTTTACTTGATGCAGAGAGTACATCATGCTAGATTGGCGTGAACGAGAGCATGAGGATGTGGATCTAGCTGCGTTGAATCACCAACCTTCGATCGATGCATTGAAGGCCTGCGGCTTGTACAAATTTTGGGCCATACCTGGCATGAGGGCCCAGGTGGATTTCTTACAGTGGCTGGTTGACAGATGGAGCATACAGGACCAATGCTTCTTCATTGGTGGCCACCATCTCGAAGTCGAGCCAGCAGACATATATTTCTTGACCAGTTTGCCTAAGAGAGGCAAAGACTTGACTTTATTCGGGGCTAGGCTAGGTGGCCAGTATGTCGATAGCCTCCAGCTAGAGTTCTACAACAGATAGGCTAGAGACAAAGGGATAGACATAAAAACCTATCCCTTCCCGAACTCATGGTGATTGCGTTTACTGTCACCAGACTTTGCGGGAGTGTCGCATTACATATTGCCACCGGATCCCGGATGCGGATGTCAGTTGATTGCTTTCGAGGCACCATCTTCAACTGGTGCGATGCTGTGTTGGCCAATGTGAAAGGCAAACTGACCAGAGCCAAGAACGAACAACTAAAGACCTTTGGTTATGGGGATTTGGTTGTGAGCTTTGGTCTGGAGAGGGTTCCCATGTTGATCCCACATCACCTTACTGTTGGAGGTGGGCTTCCTCGAGAGCCCAAACTGATGCGATGGGTCGTAGTTATGGCCTGTCATCCGAACGAGGGGACAGAGGTTGTTCGATTAAAACCTGAGTATTTCCAATGGTTGGAAAACTAGGTTTTTTCTATCCAGGAGTTCCCTTACGCTGGGGTAGATTTTCGTGGTGACTGAGACATGGCTCTTCCACCAGGAGAGCAATGGGATGACTCAGGTAAAATCATTTTCAACATTTTTCCTATTTAATTTTTATTATTTTTCTATCGTCCCAAAACTAATAGTAAAAGTTTCAAATGCAGATGTGGGTCCACAGTGACCAGCCCCTCTCCGGCCTTACGAGAGGAAACAACTAGTTGCAGCTGCTCCAGCCCCACAAGATGAATCAGTAGAGGTTTTGGCCAAGTTGGAGAGTCATCTAGAGCGCTTGATAGGAGATATTCCGGAGACTACCATAGATGACATTCCTCGTCGACTTCAGCGCTATATGATTGGGGTCCCAGGACCTCTTAGGAGGTTCCTTTGCAAGGTGGTGTTAACACCCAGGTTGTTCCCTATGACTCCCAATCATTTTGTTTCCCTCAGGAGGATAAAATACAAATTGGGTACCTATTCACATATGAGGCTGCCTGAGATTGAGCAGTATGCCAATACATTGAGCTGGAAAAAGGGCTCCCTAGAAGAGGAAATTACTAGTGAAGAGCTACTAGAAAGAGAGGCTAGAAATATTCAAAAAGAAGCTGACTTGGAAACTTGTGGACAGGTCCCCCTCTCATATCAAAGACAACTTGGAGCAGCTGCCTCATCCTCAACAACACATCAGCAAGCTGCCATGAATACTCCACAGACATCCAACAAAGGCAAAGAAAAGCAGATGGAACAACCACCTCCTATGACTGAAGAGCAAATGGAAACACTAGTGCAGCAACAAGAAGAAATGATGCAGCAGGAAGTGCAGCAACAAACACAACACCAACAGCAAGAAGAACAAAGACAGGAGCAGCCTATCCAGCAAGAGCAAACAGTGGAAGCCCCTAAATCCACTGAACAAACTGTGCCTCCAAGGTAAGAAATTTCAGCTGAGGCATCAATCCTCCAAACTCCACAAAAGGATGATACAAGCAGGAAAAGGGACAGATGACTCCCCTTACAACATCAGCAACTCATGGGGAGAAAAGACAGAGAATCAATCCCTTCTCAGAGGAAGAAATGCCAATAGGACAGTCTTTTGGTATGGTCCCACCCAGCAGGGAAGCATCAGCAAGTTCCTTTCAACAGGAACATGATAGAGCAATGGGAGGAGAAGTGAGTTCCTCAAATCAGCAAAGGGAAGGTGGACTCAGAATTAAACAGCAGTTCATCGACATTAAGAGGAGAAATGAGCCCATCAAGATACAGCTGTATAACCATCTGTTAAACATGGCTCCCACCAACCAACAAAGACTCATGTCTGCATATGATGTGCAGGAAGGCAAAATGATCATGAGTCATTTTATGCCAACAGCAGTGCAGCCCCAATCTGCCTCTGACTACTTGAGGACTAACCTGGAAGTCCTTGCCAAGGATATCCACCCAATGGACAAAATAGAACTGCATAAGAAAACGGGTGAGATGGTCTATGCTTCCCTGGCAGAACAAACATTGGATAACTACAGGCTACAAAATAGCCTTAACAACACAGCTGCTCAGCTTGAGTTGGAGAAGGCGTCCTCTCAAGCAAAGGACAACAGAATTAGGTCCTTAGAAGACATCATCATAGAGATTGGGCATGATCCCAAAGATATCAAGGGCATACAAGAGATATTAAAATTGAGGGATGCAGACATGGAAGCCTTGAGGAGAAAGATCAAACTCCCAGCCACAATTCACCCTCAAACAGATGATGTTGCCCAGCAAAGACATGATCAAGAGGCCACAACCTTGTTGATATCTCTGTACAAGCAGCTAATCCAAACCCAAGAAAAACTGGGAGAATCAGAGGCTGCACAGGCAGCATTACAGGCAACCTTGAAACAAAGAGAAGAAGGCCAGACTTCTCAGCCTCCTCCTCAAATCATTAATCTTGAGGAAACTGCTCCCATTGTTACTCCTCCTCCTCAACAAACAGAACCAATAGCACCAACTACATCGATAGCTGCACCAACAATAGAGCAGACCCACAGTTTGGATATGCAGAAGCTTTAAAATGAAATTCAAGTCCTGGAAGCTCAAATGTTAGAGCTTAATCAAGCCAAAGAATCTTTGGCTAAAGTAAATGAAAGATATGATAAGAGAAAACAGAATGTGGCTGAGAAGGAAAGAGATATAAAATCTCTCAAAAAGAGAATAACTGAGCTTGAGAAAGAGCTCACACTAGATAAGGTGACAGCAGAGCTCAAAACAGTCCTATGGGCCAATATTGGCCAGTCCATTACTGATCAGTGAAAATTCATTGAGACCATAGATGAGCAGTCAGCGCTCATTACAAAAGCAAATAGGGAGATACACAGAGCAAGATCAAGCCTTGGCAACATGCCTGATGCTGCCAATAGAATGATCAACATACTAAATAATAGGACAAGCTCTCAACTGACCACCATGGGAATTGCTCACAGGACTGAGACAATCTCAATGGTTAAAAGGGTCCTGACATTAAGAAACCTGGTTGGAACATTAGAAAGGAGAACCCAAGACATGCAGACCAAAATCAACAAGTTCATGGACAGGTTTCAGGTGTTACAAAACAGAGGCCTCCCCAGCATACTAAGCAGTGTGGGAAGACTGCTTACCCATGAAAATTATGCTAAAAGGGTCAATGCCTTTGCTGCAAGTCAAATTGCAGGACAGCCCAGCACTTCAGCAGAATCAGGGCCAGCATCAGGGCAGACTCTATATAATAGGGTGGAAAACCTGTTTTTCATCATGAACGAGATCAATCATCTGTTCGATATGCCTCCAAATTTCTATAAATATACAAAAGTAGATGAAACCATAGAGGCAATTGTGAAGCACCAATTGCCCACACAGGAAGTCTGGAACAAATTGACACAGCTAATACTATCAAGCCAGAACCTGTAATGTTATGTTTTGTCAAATTTATAAGTGATCATACACACGGAAAATTTTGGTAGATAAGCATACAAAGGAAGGATGAAAGGCTGAGCCAACTCAGCAGGGCTATTCGGTCACCACAGTAGCAAGCACAGTCACAGGTGGCAGGGCCAAGAGGATACAGCGCAGCAAACGTAAAGACACATTTTCCAGCATTAAAGCAAAGCGTTCCAACCGACTCACTGACCTCCAAAGGTCAAAATATCCTCTGACAGACTTAAAGAGCAGTTATGTTGCATTCAAAGCTGTAATAACTTCTTTTCTACTTTTCTGTACGAAGTAATGAAGATATTTCTCTCAGATGACTCAATGCCTGAGATATTTTGTATAAACATTTCTATAAATTCCCCTTCGCATGAGTTTGCAAGTGTGGTTGTTGATTTCATTTCTATATTTCTGTTGTTGTACAACTCTCAGAGAAATAATACAAAAGGTGGATGGAATTTCCAAAGCTCTGTGTTCCTTGATGCACTGTGGTGGCTGGCTGAATGTTACAGGATTCCTGCATGTTTCATAGCACAATAAGTCTTCTTTAAAACTCTGTGTTATATGTTTTCCATTTTTTCATCTTCTTTCATTTTTATGAGTTTTACACTTAATGGCAAAGTAAAAGAATAGTTCCAGGATTTGATCACAGATTAGCCTGAACTCAATCTAAGCTGTTATAAATGTTTTCTTCAGATAGAGTAAATAAGGTGTAATTCTTAATTGCTACACTTTTCAAGCTATATCTTTCACTGTGATAAATATTTTCAGGAATTCAAGTTTGCTCCTGAGGCATCTATCTCTTTCCCACACCCCAGCTTAGTGGAAAATTCTTGAATGCTTTTCACTGGTTGTTCACATATCACCATCATAATCTAACTTTGTTATATGAAGTATTTAAATGGCCCTATAATTTCAGCAAATCATCTCAAGGTTTCTAAACACTTGTAGCCACAGACTCCATTGCCCAATGAAATAAACTCATCTGCGGGTTGCACACTTCAAGTACAGAAAGATATCCCTCAACCAAAGCACAAAACTAAATACCATCATTTTATAACTAGCCTAAAATCTCCACAAAACAGAGACAAATTATAAAGAGAGAGCCCTCTCTGATTACAGTGTGGCTAGGCACTATAATCCAAAGATTGGTTAGTGGTTACCCCGGCCGTATTCCCTTGGGAGTCATAGGGAACAACCTGGGTGTTAACATAATTGGCGACTCCACTGGGGACTTCTTAGGATTTTCCAATTTCTATACATCCCTCAAAGCCTGAAATCAAGCCTGAAACAATTCAGGAGGCCTTCAAAACTGTTTCTGTGTCAGATTGACAGTTTTAGGGAAGAGCTCTTTCAGTGAATCTTCATCTCAGCTTTGAAATATATATAGCCATTCCAAAATCTTTATCTAGTCCTTGCAAATCTAAAAACTTCCTATAAAATCCAAAAAACAGCTAGAAGTTGGCTCCCAAGAAAAATCCACGGCATACTAGGGCAAATCCTGACCCTAATCCACCCATCATTGTTGATAATCCAAATACCATCCCTAGAAACATTAAGAGGCAGCAAAGGCAGGAGCAGCCTGCTGATTTAACCTCAGATTTAGATCATCCCAGCCTTATCTCTACCCCATGCAAGGTCCTTTTCCGGTCTACCCCTAATTCCCCTAGTTCACCATCCACATCCCGAAGTCCTCCTCTCACATCTTCATCCACTGCACATATCCCCTTGACCAACACTCTAGGTTCACCCTTACTTGTCACCCCTGTGGTACCCACTGTTCCTATAATCCCAGCTGCCCCTGTTAATCCTCTAAATCCTGTAAATATGGCTAATAGATATGCACCCTTGCATATACCAGCTAATGCTGCAGCCCTACCCCAAGATTACCAAACCAAAATCTCGTATTTTGACTCCAATGGCCCTCTGACAGCTGTCCAGCATGCTAAGAGGATGCAAGACCATTTTGAGACCTATGAAATAGATGATGAGAGTGTCAGAATGAGGATGTTTGTGCAAAGCCTAACTGGGGATGTAAGAACTTGGTTTAGATCCCTGAATGCAAACTCCATCACAACTCCTGATGAACTGTATCAAGCCTTTACTAGTAGATGGGAGAAGAAGAAAGATCCTCTGCACATACTTGGGGAATATGACACTATCAAAAGAGGTCCCCAAGAGACTGTTTTGGAGTATTGTGCAAGATTTAACAATGTATATAACGCAATTCCACAAAATTTAAGACCTCCTCCTGATTTAGCCTTGTACAAATTCCCTGATGGTTTTGACCCTGACATGGCCTATCAGTTGAAGGAAAGAGATCCTCAATCCCTTGCAGAGGCCCAAAGGGTTGCTGTTACGGTAGAAGCCAACCTAATTGCCAAAAGGAACAGGGCAAGGTTGGAAAAGAGGACTGCTTTCAAAGAGGAACCCTCTGCCTTTGATCAAAAGCTAGATGCAATTCTCACTGGAATGAAAAGATTGGGTGATAGAGTGGAATCGGTTGAAAGAAAGTCATCATGGGAAGCACCACAAAACAACCCTCCTAGGAATCCAAATTTCAGGAGAACTCAAAACCCAAATGTTGGCAAGGCCAGTGCTGACCAAGACATAAGGCCCCCTTTCCAAGAAAATTATGCAGAAACTTCCACATCAATAGAGCCCAATGAAGATCCTGAGATTAATTTAATGGGTCTAGATGGTGAAAGTCAAGTTTTCTTAACACAAGAAGATCATGAGGACGATGAAATCAAACTGTTCCAAACTAAATCAGGTGAATCCTTTGACTTTAAACAAGGCTATGACACTGTTGTTTATGAAGTCCATAAACAATACAAGCTGAGGAGCAGAACTGTGAATGTAAACCAGCGTGAAAAGATAAAGGATAATCAGCAGCCTGAAAGGGTCATAGTCACAGAGCCTAATGACAAAAAAAATTCACCTGCAGAAGAAGTGATTATTGTAGAGGTCACTGAACCACTATCCTTAAAACAACAGCCTGTGGCCACTTCACCTTCTCAGCCTAACTTGAATGATACTCCCCAAGAGATGAGTAAAAGAGGCAAGTCCCAAAGTCAAGATAAAAATCAAGAAGAAGATTTAACGAACAAGGAAAGGACTGTTATCCATAACCCCAAGACCCAATCTGAAAAACCTTTTGATCTAGAGACTGAAATTGGCAAACTAAAGATAGCAATTCCTCTCTCAGAACTAGCCAAGCATGACATCTATAAACTACAGATCAAAAAGTCCCTTCAACTCACTAGCAACAAAGATGATGTCAATGTGCTGGATGACACCCCAGAATTACTGTTTGGCCCGGAAGTGGATGGAAAAACGGTAGTCACAGGGGTATTACCTTTCTATGTCAGTTTACATATTCATGATAAAATATTACATAATGCAATGTTTTACTCAGGTGCCTCTCACAATCTCATGCCAAATGCAGTCATGGAAAGATTGAATCTAGACATAACAAGACCATACAAGGACCTGTTTTCCTTTGACTCCAGCCAAGTCAAGTGTCTAGGTCTCATAAAAGATTTATGTGTGTCTCTGGTTCAATACCCAAACAAGACAATCCTCATGGATGTGGTAGTTGCTGATATTCCACCTAAGTATGGGATGCTGTTATCAAGATCTTGGGGAGCTAAACTCCAAGGTTCCCTACAATTAGACATGTCATATGCCACCATCTCTGTTTTTGGGCAACCAAAAAGACTGTACAGAGAAACACTCATGAAATACATGGTCAGCAGTGAAGAAAAGCCTCAAAACTTTCCCATATATGCTGTCCATTCAGACATAGACTCATACATTCTCTTCAATGACAGCACAACTCCCTCAAAAGGTGAGGTTGAAACCAACATACTCATACAGGAGGAAGACTCAAATGAAAGAATTACCACCCATGAAACAACAGTCAATCAAACACTAGATACTGCTGCTGTTCTAAATATCAATCATACTCAATCAAATGATGAAACTGTCCTAGAAGACAAGCTAGATGAAAAACCACAACTTCAACTTACTTTGCCAGCCCATGAACAGATTGTTAAATCTCCTTCCCAACAGGATATTCTATGGTTCCTTTAATTTGATGTCTCAGTCAACAAGTTAGGGGCAGGAGCTGGAGTTTGGGTACACAATAAAGAAAATAGTCATGCAGAAGGCAGAGCCTATAGATTAAACTTCAGATGTACTAATAATATGGCAGAATATGAAGCTCTTTTACTAGGCCTCAAGTTAGTAAAGTTCTTACAAGCTGCCAGGGTTTTAATCATGGGTGATTCAGATTTAGTTATTCAACAAGTGAAGGGAAACTTTGTCACCAATGACAAAAGACTAAGGACTTATAGGTCTGCTGTTGCTGAGGTGATAAACTTTTTCTCTGAATTCCAAATCACTAAAATTCCTAGAACCCACAATCTACACGCTCATAGTTTAGCCACCTTTGCAAGTACCTGCAAACTGCCTTTTGAGCCCCATCATTTTTTTACAGCTGAGGTAAAACACAGGCCCTCCATTCCAAACAACATTAATGATTGGCAAGTATTTGAGGATGACAAGCAAATAAACCATTTTTTAACTCTGCAACAAGAATTTGCAGGATTAAATATTGACACTGATACAGCAAGTCAATCACAAATACTTGATACAGCAAGTCAATCACAAATACTTGATGGAGCAAGTCCATCACAAATACAGTTTCAACAGATTGCTCACCCAATATCACCTAGAACAGCAAAAAAAATACTAAATCCAACTATTTTCAACATAGACAACATTCAGCAAATTCAATCAACCAATTGTGAGGAAGTGGCCAATGCTGAAACTGAAATCATAGAGCTGAAAGACAATTTTCTACCAACAGGCCTAACTCCACTAGAAGACATCTTTGACTCAAATGATATTCCCAGAAAACCAAAAATGCAGCCCTTAAATGCAGCCATTGAAGAATGCAACATAGGTACAATTGACAAACCCAAAATAATTAAATTGTCTGCTGCTTTACCTCCTGACCAAAAGCCTAAATACATTGACCTCTTTAAAGAGTTCCAGGATGTCTTTGCATGGAGTTATGAGGACCTAAAGTCCTATGACACCTCTGTTATCCAGCATACAATCCCTCTCAAACCTGATCAAAAGCCCTTTAAGCAAAAATTGAGGAGAATCAATCCTATGCTTCTCCCAGCAATGGAACAAGAAGTACAGAAAATGTTCAACGCAGGCATCATAGCACCAATTAGATTCTCTGAATGGATCTCCAACTTAGTCCCTACAAGAAAGAAAACTGGGGAAATAAGGTTCTGTGTGGATTTGAGAAATCTGAACCAAGTATCCCTCAAAGACAACTATCCATTACCCAAGATGGACCACATTCTCCAAAGAGTGGTAGGGGCCTCAAGGATCTCATTACTGGATGGATTTTCAGGCTTCAATCAAATCCTGGTGCACCCTGATGATCAAGAAAAAACGGCATTCACTACCCCATGGGGAACTTTCAAATATGTAAAGATGCCTTTTGGATTGAAAAATGCAGGGGCAACTTTTCAAAGAGCAATGGATATTGCTTTTTCCAAAGAGATTCATGACTTCCTGGTCATTTACCTAGATGACCTTACACCTTTCTCAAAATCAGACCAAGAACATATAAAGCATTTGAGACAGATCTTCCTAAAATGCAGAAAATATGGAATTTCCTTGAATCCCAAGAAATCCCTGTTTGGTTTAGAAAAAGGTAAACTATTGGGCCACATCATTTCTAAAGATGGCATTAGAATTGACCCAGATAGGATAGAAGCTATCCTACAACTACCCCACCCAAGAAATGTCAAAGAGTTGCAAGGATTCTTGGGAAAAATCAATTTCTTGAGAAGGTTTATCCCAAACTTAGCAGAACTAATCAGATTATTAAATAATATGCTAAAGAAAGATTCAAAAGTCAAATGGACTGTTGAAGCCAATCAAGCCTTTGAAAGTATAAAACTGGCCCTTACCCAAACCCCAATGTTGACCAATCCTCAGTTTGACAGAGAATTTATCATTTTCTCTTTTGCCTCCCAGCATACTATTGCTGCTGTTTTATTGCAAAAGGATGACCAAGGAAATGAAAAGCCAATTGCTTTCTTTAGCAAAGCCCTTAGAGATGCACCTTTAAAGTATCAAATCATGGAAAAGCAAGCTTATGCTTTGGTCAAAGCCATTAAAGACTTTAGGATTTATATCCTTTATTCCCATGTTATAGCATATGTGCCAAGTCCTATTGTCAAAGACATTCTCACCCAAGAAAATTTAGAGGGCAGAAGAGGTAAGTGGATTGCCAACATCTTGGAATTTGATATTGAGATAAAACCTACAAAACTAATAAAAGGGCAAGGCTTGTTTAAATTAATGACAGAAGCAAATTTCCAAGCCTTAGACATTAACCAGCTGGACAGTGAACCGGAGCTGGCGACTCCAAAGATCAATGTAGCCTTTGAACAACCCCCTTGGTACTCTGATATATGTTATGTATTGCAAAACCTGTGTGCTCCCCCAGGATTGTCCAGAACTAAATGTAGGTTTTTAAAAATGAAAGCTTCTAAATTTTGTGTTATGGATGGAAATTTATTGTGGAAAAACCATGAAGGAATATTGCTAAACTGCCTAATTGAGAATGAAATTGACAATATCATAAAGGAATTTCATGCAGGTGACTGTGGTGGACACTTGTACTGGAAGTCCACTGTGGATAAAATACTAAGGGCTGGGTACTATTGGCCCAACATGTTCTCTGATGTCAAGAAATTCACCACCTCATGTCATAAATGTCAAGTGTTTGAGGGAAAGAGACAGTTGCTGCCACTTCCGTTAAGGCCTATTGCAACAGAGAGACCTTTTCAACAATGGGGCTTGGATTTCATTGGGGAAATTCGTCCCTCATCCTCAGGCCAACATAGATGGATCTTAACAGCCACAGACTACTTCACCAAGTGGATTGAAGCTGTTCCATGCAGACAAGCAAATGATTCCACTATCATTCAGTTCTTGGAGAACAACATATTGGCTAGATTTTGCTGTCCTGATAAAATAATAACAGACAATGCTGCTGCTTTCAGATCCAAGAAAATGGTGAACTTCTGCCATAAATTTCACATCACCTTGGGCCATTCTACTGCATACTATCCCCAAGGTAATGGCCTTGCTGAGTCATCAAATAAAAGTCTGGTAAACATCATAAAGAAAGTGCTAGAAGAAAACAAAAAGAATTGGCATAAGAATCTTGTGAATGCCCTATGGGCAGATAGACTAACAACCAAAAGATCAATTGGGACCAGCCCATATGAGTTGGTTTATGGATTAGAGGCCAAATTTCCTTCATCACTAGGAGTGCCTGTTATGAAACTTCTTCAAGAAAGCCAAGCTGAACCAAATGATATGCAAAGAAGAATCAATCAAATCATATGTTTACAGCAAACTAGAGACCAAGTGTTCAGCAGAGTTCAAGTTCTACAAGAAAAATTAAAGAAGGCCTTTGATAGAAGAACTAAGGTAGAAGATTTCAACATTGGTGACAAAGTCCTCAAGTGGGATTCAAGAAGAGAGGATAAGGGAAAACATGGAAAATTTGATTCCCTTTGGAGAGGACCATTTGCTGTCCAAGCACTACAAGGAAACAACACTTATTTCCTTAAGAGTCTCAATGAAACTGATTTGGATGAAGGTCCTGTGAATGGCAGGATGCTGAAGCACTATTTTGAATATCACCCATAAGTGCAGCCTGAGTCTTCCCTTGTACATATCCAGATGTATATATTATTTTCTGTCAACATGTAAAAATGCAATTTCTCAAAGTTTTCTTAAACTGCCAGCGAAAGGTGAATAGAATCAGAGGTCTACCAAGAAGATAAGCACACAAGTTTGGCATTTCAAAGCAGCAAACTTCAAGATTGGCAAGAGCAGTCAAGAATCAAGGCAATCTGACCTGTTGTTCTTGGTCTTTCAAATGAAACACCACCCCCATGTGGAGCCACTGTTAGCTACCTATACCAATAGGTTTCATATTTCATGATTGGCACTGAAAAGGTCCAAATATGCTCTGCTTTGATGATGTAAAGATCACATATTTCCATAAGAATACAAGCTGTGCTCATAGCCTGGTATGGACTCAAATTTTGATGGATGGTCCAACAGTCTAAACTGGATCATGTCATGTTTTAAATTTTCAGTTATAGAATAGAGAAAGGAGTCTGTCCAAACTGTTTAATCTTGGCAGACAAGTAGTTCAGGTAGAGAAGAAAAGGCTCCCAACAGCTTAATCTGGGACCTTGGAAGAAATAAGGGTAGAAGTAGATAGAAAAACAAAAGAAAAAGCCAAAGAAAAGAAAAGGCAAGTAAGGGTCTGCAAGCCTAAATGCACCCTTCAAGAAGAAACAAAAAATGCTAGGCAAAATAGCTGGGTAAGTAGATGGGGTTGCAGAAGTGGTATTCATTTCAGATTTGACCTTGATGGTCAAGATGAGAAAAGAAAAACAAAGAAGCATGTATAACTTCCCAATTATCCCTTTTCCCACTCATTAATAACATCCCCTCATCAATTGAATTGCCTAGAAAACTTGAGGTTTGATGGTGGTTTTATTCATTAAAAAGCCACATTTCTTGTCTAAAAGTTCTTTTCATTTTGATCTACTCCCTAAAACTAAGTAAGTTTCAAATAAACTTAGTAATTCCCCCCCTCATTCACATTTCCCCCCATATTAACTCTAACTCTACTATGTAATTCCCCTATGTTACCTTTCCCCTACTATTATTAACACCATGGTGTATAAACCCCAAATTTTGTATAAATATCCCTCCCCTTGGCATTATAGCCAATAAATCCTCTCTCAGGGATCAAATTGACATCTGGTCACTTTGATGAACCTAAACCTCACCCCTCTCCCTTCTTTGAAGTCATTCCACCCATTAAGCCTTTGTTTGTAAAGAAAAACCTTATAAAAACTCCCTCCTACCCATAAACCCCTTGAAATTGTGAAAAAACCCAAAAAACCCACCTCTTGCCGCTTATCCAAAGTTTCGGCGCATATGGTTGATTTTTCAAAATACATTGAGAAACTTTACAAAAACCCATATCCTAATGTTTTTCCGCCGGGCGCAGCTTTCAAAACAAATAATAAATTAAACCCGCCCCCCTTCCGTATCGCTCGATCACTTCATCAACCCGTCAGCCGTCCGATCGAGCACCTATGATCGGACGGCCCTTATGCATATCGGGTTGGTCCCCACGCCCGACAGTTAGCGCCCGAGAAAATGACGAAGGGTTACGTCAGTCCTCGGCCACGCGTCGCCTTCTCAAGTCTCTCGGAGTGGCCTCTGACAAAACCGGGGCCGTATTGTAAGCGGTCCGAGAAAACTGTTACCACTATTGCACTTACCGCCCGGTTTGCTGGTCCCCTGTCACGCCCACGTCAGAGCCACGTCGCTGCCACCCCGCTGTCGCATCACCCCATTCGTCCGTCCCTCCGCTGACATGTCCGCCACTTCAGCATATCCATGGACCAACCAGGACCTGCCACATCACCGGTGACGTCATGCTGACGTCATCCGACTCCGACCCCACCCGATGACGTCATGCTGACGTCATCCCAAAAACGCGCCAATATTGCCAAAAATCTATTTTTAGGCCAAAATTTCGTGTTTTTTCTACTTTTGTCGAAAGAGACTGTTGTTGTTCCTGCATGAATTTAACGACCAGACCAACGCCAACCTGCACTGTTCGACTCCAAACCGCGGGCGCCTCCGTCGTACCTGCATCTGCAACTGTCAGTGGCAATCCGCAAGGTATTTCTCGAAATTATTCTCTGCACCTGGTTTTAATCCAAATTTCTGCAAACAAACTGTTAAGGGAGTGTTAAGACGCTGAATTCACCGTCTAGTATCCAGTAACCTGCACCTATTTCCCTCTGGCAAGGCAACGAACAGTTTACGAAACCTGCATTTGACTGAAACAACCTGAATTCATAGCTAGCTCGCGCAATCGTGAGCTAGAAACCTCTGCTGGCTAAATTCACATGAGTAAAGTTCTGGTCAGCCCTGTTATTTGTCTTTATCAATCTGTTAAACAGTATTTCAATTGCTTTGTGCTCAATTAACCCTCTAGTCCCTAAAATTCACACTTTCATTGTAAGGAATCACCTCTGTGTTGTTCTGCATACTTCAACCAGTTCACCTGCAAGTCAGAAGCTAAATAGACCATGGAAACTCCAATTGCACTGAACATCAAGCCTCTCAATACCCCTCACAGGGAGTTAGAATGGAAAGCTCTGGGGGATATGGATTATCAGATGTTAGACTATTTTCCATTAGGCTCCAAATATAATATTCAGTTGCTAAATGAGTTGAAAGCCCAGCACCTTAGTGGAGCTGATATCCTAGGGATTTGGGACTCAAAATTGCCCATCTACAACCTCCCCCAGGTAAATCCTATGCCAGAATTGATCCACAGATGCCAGGAGTGCTATGATCCATGCCAAAGAGCTGTTCTCAGCCCCACAGGCTCAATTCTGTTTCATATCACCCCAGAGAGCATAAATGAGATGCTGCATTTCCACACTGCAAAACCATTGACCCCCCTCTACATGCAGAACTTGATAAAGAAGGGGACTAAGTTGTCAAATGACCAGATCATCAAAATCAATCAGCTGTTCATACAACCAGGCTCTGAAGCCATCAGAACTCCTCCTATTGGATATGCATACTTAAATGAAATGGGCAGAATGCTAGTGGATTTGATCAGCTATGTCCTAGGGTTCAGGGGAGTGGAGGATGTGGATGATAGTATAATGGCAATGTTGTCTATGTTCTCTCCTGGAAAGCCTCCAGCTATACATTATGACTATGCCACATATATTGTAGACAGGATCCATGACCAGATAATGAATCTGCAAAGGGAAAGACTGTTCAGATACACTTCGTACATTTACCATCTATTCTTGTTTTATCAACCAGGCAGCTTCCTCATTCCCCTGAAGAAAGTTAATGCCCAGGGGAATCCAAGGTCAGTTGTGTTTTGGACCTCTGTTTTTCATTGCACCTCTGTATCACCATACACATACTGTGAGTTCATAGACTTGTTCATTCATCCAGCTATGACATTATTGTATGGTGTTTCTCCTCCAAGGTTAACTGATGACATGAGGAGAATTCTCCATCTAAACAAAACCTACAACATTGGTAATTGGTACTTTTACCAACACCACACAGTGATCAGAGTTTATGGCTGTGAGTTGAAGCCTTATAGGCTGCCAAGGTATGTCCCTATGAGACTTTTTGCCCTAGAATACTTCAGGCAATTTGGGAATGCCGACTACCTACACTTCCAAAGTAAGAACAAGAAGGCACAGTTAAAGGTAAGGAGCCAGCTGGGCCCTTTCCTATATAACAAAAAAGAGGAGGGATGGAAAGAGGCAAATAGTATCCTAGAGGCCCTCAAACTGCAAACTAGTTTTGAGTGGATACCCTATGACCCCAATCATTTTGTTTCCCTCAGGAGGATAAAATACAAATTGGGTACCTATTCACATATGAGGCTGCCTGAGATTGAGCAGTATGCCAATACATTGAGCTGGAAAAAGGGCTCCCTAGAAGAGGAAATTACTAGTGAAGAGCTACTAGAAAGAGAGGCTAGAAATATTCAAAAAGAAGCTGACTTGGAAACTTGTGGACAGGTCCCCCTCTCATATCAAAGACAACTTGGAGCAGCTACCTCATCCTCAACAACACATCAGCAAGCTGCCATGAATACTCCACATACATCCAACAAAGGCAAAGAAAAGCAGATGGAACAGCCACCTCCTATGACTGAAGAGCAAATGGAAACACTAGTGCAGCAACAAGAAGAAATGATGCAGCAGGAAGTGCAGCAACAAACACAACACCAACAGCAAGAAGAACAAAGACAGGAGCAGCCTGTCCAGCAAGAGCAAACAGTGGAAGCCCCTAAATACACTGAACAAACTGTGCCTCCAAGGCAAGAAATTTCAGCTGAGGCATCAATCCTCCAAACTCCACAAAAGGAGGATACAAGCAGGAAAAGGGACAGAGAGACTCCCCTTACAACATCAGCAACTCATGGGGAGAAAAGACAGAGAATCAATCCCTTCTCAGAGGAAGAAATGCCAATAGGACAATCTTTTGGTATGGTCCCACCCAGCAGGGAAGCATCAGCAAGTTCCTTTCAACAGGAATAGGATAGAGCAATGGGAGGAGAAGTGAGTTCCTCAAATCAGCAAAGGGAAGGTGGACTCAGCATTAAACAGCAGTTCATCGACATTAAGAGGAGAAATGAGCCCATCAAGATACAATTGTATAACCATCTGTTAAACATGGCTCCCACCAACCAACAAAGACTCATGTTTGCATATGATGTGCAGGAAGGCAAAATGATCATGAGTCATTTTATGCCAACAGTAGTGCAGCCCCAATCTGCCTCTGACTACTTGAGGACTAACCTGGAAGTCCTTGCCAAGGATATCCACCCAATGGACAAAATATAACTGCATAAGCAAACGGGTGAGATGGTCTATGCTTCCCTGGCAGACCAAACATTGGATAACTATAGGCTACAAAATAGCCTTAACAACACAGCTGCTCAGCTTGAGTTGGAGAAGGAATCCTCTCAAGCAAAGGACAACAGAATTAGGTCCTTAGAAGACATCATCATAGAGATTGGGCATGATCCCAAAGATATCAAGGGCATACAAGAGATATTAAAATTGAGGGATGCAGACATGGCAGCCTTGAGGAGAAAGATCAAACTCCCAGCCACAATTCACCCTCAAACAGATGATGTTGCCCAGCAAAGACATGATCAAGAGGCCACAACCTTGTTGATATCTCTGTACAAGCAGCTAATCCAAACCCAAGAAAAACTGGGAGAATCAGAGGCTGCACAGGCAGCATTACAGGCAACCTTGAAACAAAGAGAAGAAGGCCAGACTTCTCAGCCTCCTCCTCAAATCATTAATCTTGAGGAAACTGCTCCCATTGTTACTCCTCCTCCTCAACAAACAGAACCAACAGCACCAACTACATTGACAGCTGCACCAACAACAGAGCAGACCCACAGTCTGGATATGCAGAAGCTTCAAAATGAAATTCAAGTCCTGGAAGCTCAAATGTTAGAGCTTAATCAAGCCAAAGAATCTTTGGCTAAAGTAAATGAAAGATATGATAAGAGCAAACAGAATGTGGCTGAGAAGGAAAGAGATATAAAATCTCTCAAAAAGAGAATAACTGAGCTTGAGAAAGAGCTCACACTAGATAAGGTGACAGCAGAGCTCAAAACAGTCCTATGGGCCAATATTGGCCAGTCCATTACTGATAAGTGGAAATTCATTGAGACCATAGATGAGCAGTCAGCGCTCATTACAAAAGCAAATAGGGAGATACACAGAGCAAGAGCAAGCCTTGGCAACATGCCTACTGCTACCAATAGAATGATCAACATACTAAATAATAGGACAAGCTCTCAACTGACCACCATGGGAATTGCTCACAGGACTGAGACAATCTCAATGGTTAAAAGGGTCCTGACATTAAGAAACCTGGTTGGAAAATTAGAAAGGAGAACCCAAGACATGCAGACCGAAATCAACAAGTTCATGGACAGGTTTCAGGTGTTACAAAATAGAGGCCTCCCCAGCATACTAAGCAGTGTTGGAAGACTGCTTACCCATGAAAATTATGCTAAAAGGGTCAATGCCTTTGCTGCAAGTCAAATTGCAGGACAGCCCAGCACTTCAGCAGAATCAGGGCCAGCATCAGGGCAGACTCTATATAATAGGGTGGAAAACCTGTTTTTCATCATGAACGAGATCAATCATCTGTTCGATATGCCTCCAAATTTCTATAAATATACAAAAGCATATGAAACCATAGAGGCAATTGTGAAGCACCAATTGCCCACACAGGAAGTCTGGAACAAATTGACACAGCTAATACTATCAAGCCAGAACCTGTAATGTTATGTTTTGTCAAATTTATAAGTGATCATACACATGGAAAATTTTGGTAGATAAGCATACAAAGGAAGGATGAAAGGCTGAGCCAACTCAGCAGGGCTATTCGGTCACCACAGCAGCAAGCACAGTCACAGGTGGCAGGGCCAAGAGGATACAGCGCAGCAAATGTAAAGACACATTTTCCAGCATTAAAGCAAAGCATTCGAACCGACTCAGTGACCTCCAAAGGTCAGAATATCCTCTGACAGACTTAAAGAGCAGTTATGTTGCATTCAAAGCTGTAATAACTTCTTTTCTACTTTTCTGTACGAAGTAATGAAGATATATCTCTCAGATGACTCAATGCCTGAGATATTTCGTATAAACATTTCTATAAAGTCCCCTACGCATGAGTTTGCAAGTGTGGTTGTTGATTTCATTTCTATATTTCTGTTGTTGTACAACTCTCAGAGAAATAATACAAAAGGTGGATGGAATTTCCAAAGCTCTGTGTTCCTTGATGCACTGTGGTGGCTGGCTGAATGTTACAGGATTCCTGCATGTTTCATAGCACAATAAGTCTTCTTTAAAACTCTGTGTTATATGTTTTCCAGTTTTTCATCTTCTTTCATGTTTATGAGTTTTACACTTAATGGCAAAGTAAAAGAATAGTTCCAGGATTTGATCACAGATTACCCTGAACTCAATCTAAGCTGTTATAAATGTTTTCTTCAGATAGAGTAAATAAGGTGTAATTCTTAATTGCTACATTTTTCAAGCTATATCTTTCACTGTGATAAATATTTTCAGGAATTCAAGTTTGCTCCTGAGGCATCTATCTCTTTCCCACACCCCAGCTTAGTGGAAAATTCTTGAATGCTTTTCACTGGTTGTTCACATATCACCATCATAATCTAACTTTGTTATATGAAGTATTTAAATGGCCCTGTAATTTCAGCAAATCATCTCAAGGTTTCTAAACACTTGTAGCCACAGACTCCATTGCCCAATGAAATAAACTCATCTGCGGGTTGCACACTTCAAGTACAGAAAGATATCCCTCAACCAAAGCACAAAACTAAATACCATCATTTCATAACTAGCCTAAAATCTCCACAAAATAGAGACAAATTATAAAGAGAGAGCCCTCTCTGATTACAGTGTGGCTAGGCACTGTAATCCAAAGATTGGTTAGTGGTTACCCCGGCCGTATTCCCTTGGGAGTCATAGGGAACAACCTGGGTGTTAACAGGTGGCCCGTGCAGTGTTTTCTTATCGAGATCATCACCAGTGATAGGATGATCGCGTATTGTGGGCACATATGACATTTTTGTTTTTTGTACTTATCATTTTTGCCGATCATAAGGTGTTTTTCAACCTATGATCAAGGACGATGTATTTTTTGACACACTCCTATATATATATCACTGTTACCGGCTTATCTTGTAAATCATTTTATGGAATGGTTTTAAATTTACATGTATGATTATTGCAAATGTCTACTTAACATTCGAGAAGCAATTGCATCTGCTAATGTATTTAAAGATCTTGGAATATGCTGATATTCAATATAATCAAATTCACGTTCCAAGATACGCACTCTCAAAAATAATCTCAATAACACTGGATTTCTAATGGCATACACTATATTAAGCTGTAATACAACGAGTTTAGAATCTAACCTCACTATCAAACTCCGAATCCCAAATGAAATAGATTCAGATAATAACTTAATCACTGCACTATACTCGGCAATGTTGTTCGTTGTTTGACCGAGGCTTACCCCATGCATAGATACCAACTTGTCAGAGGGCAAATAGATAACCCAAGCTGCGAAAGAAATGTTCCGTGTATTACGAAAAGCACCATCAGCGAAACCAATGTATGTTTGGAGAGGCATCGACATCTGCAATATCAAGAGTAAAACCAAGATAAGCAGGAATAATAACGAAAACCACTCTCTAAGCTAAGCACACTGTTTAAACTAAAACACACCAGCTAGAAAGAAAAAACCATCCTAACTAAAAATCTCCATACCCATTCTTTAAGCATAATACCTCTTCAGGTAAAGACCATTTCTGGGTTTACCTAAAGAGTCCCCGTCAAAGTCTATCAAATCATAGGCCCCTTTTGCTAACTTTTGCTTCACAACATAGGGACCATGCCACATAGGAACGAAATTTCCAGCGCCTAATTTATCATTAGCTTGATCGTAAACTAAGACTAGATCTCATTCCGAAAAGTTTCGAGGGGTCACATTTCGATCATACTAAGCTTTCATACGTTTTGCATGAGTCTCGATCACCAATGCAGCATCACGTCGATTCTCATCTAATTGAGCCAAGTATAACAAACGCTTTTCCTCTTTGGAAGTGGCTGGAAGTAACTCGATGGCCATTTGCAATGACGGGATTTCACATTCAATGGGTAACACAACTTCCAGACCATAAACTAGTTGGAAAGGAGTGAACCCTGTTGATGTTTTTACTGAAGCTTGATATGCCCAAAGTGCTGAAAAAAGCATGTTATGCCAATTCGATCGATGAATCCCAATGATTCGTCGAATCATGATGACCAAGACTTTGTTGATGGATTCAACTAGACCATTAGCTTGTGGATAATAAGGAGTTGAACTATCGTGACACAACCCAAGCTAGCCTGTAAGTTTGATCATCATAATGTTTCAAAAATGACGCCCATGATCAGTGATAATCGCTTGTGGGACACCAAACCTAGCAATTATATGATTGAACACGAAAATTGCAGTTGTCTGCCTCAAATGTAGTCATCGCCTCGGCCCACTTGGTAAAATAATCTACCGCAAGGATGATATACGCATGCCCTCCAGCCAAGTGAGGGTTACATGTAATAAAATCGATACCCCATTTGGCAAAAGCACCAACGAAAATTATAGGGTGGAGAGGAGCAGGTGGAGCGCGCATCTTTCGATAAAAAATTTGGCAGTTGTGGCGTTTTCGGACCGCGGTAATACAATCTTTAAACAAAGATGGCCAGAAGTAGCCAGTGCGCAATATCTTTTGGGCTGTGGCATACCCAGACATATGACCACCATGCGCTCCAGAGTGACAGTCATTTAGAACCCTTTCATCTTCTTCATGAGTTAAACAAAGTCGAAAAACAGAGTCCGCCCCACGGCGATAAAGAGTATCTCCAATAATCCTGAATTGTTGGGACTGGAATCGTATTTTCCGACGTTCCGACCTTGAAATTTCTGCTCGAAAGGATTGGGTCTAGAGATAAAAGATGACATACCCATACCATGGATCTAAAGTGCTGATTAGAAACAAGGATTTGTCTGCAATGGGCTCTTCCGCCACAGTTTCCGTATCAGCACGTGGGAAATCACACATTAACTCCGCAAAGACTAAAGATTTTTTAGACAGATTTTTCAAATTCCAAGTCGAACTCTTGCAGGATAACAATCCATTTAGAGTACTTGTCCCCTAGCAATTGCTTGGTCAAAATGTAGATCATAGGGTTGCAATCATAAATTACTGTAGTTTTACGTAGTAAAATGTAGTGACGAAAACGTTGGACAGCTTGAACAGCTGCCAATGCCAATTTCTCCACATGTGAGTATTTTAGCTCAGTTGGATTTAAAGTGCGAGTAAGGTAATATATCACATGTTCAATACCGAATTCATCTTCCTGAACTAAGACCATTCCAATGGTGGAATGGGAGGTGGCAAGATACAAGAGTAATCCTGGTTGTAGTTGGGAGGATGCAATAACGGTGCATGGGTCAACACGCGTTTGAGTGCATCAAAATATTTCTGAGCTATCTCATCCCAATAGAATGGAGTATTCTGTTTCAACAACCGGGTAAAACCCTTTGTAACCTCGGTGTAGTTAGGAATGAATCGTCGTAAGAAGTTTGCTTTCCCTTGCAAACTTTGGAGTTGGCAGAGAGTCGAAGGAGGAGGCAATTTGACAATAGCTTCGACCTTCGAGGGATCGATGCGAATGCCAGCTTTTGAAACTAAAAACCCCAGCAATCGGCTCGTTTCTATACAGAAAACACATTTGTGTGAGTTCAACCGAATCCGATAATGCCTACACCTCATAAAGATTGCTCGTAAATGGACGAGGTGATCTGCTCGATGTAATGAATGAGCAGGCAAGTCATCGCGATAGGGTTTCACAATGTGCTTGATGTCATGAAACGCATAAGACATGGCCCTTTGAAAAGTTGCTCTGGCATTCTTGAGCCCAAAAGGTAACTTGCAATAAGCAAATGTCCCCCATGGACAAATGAAAGTCATTTTTGGTTGATTGGCAGGTAGAATATTGATTTGATTGTATCCGGAAAAACCATTCATGAAGGAGAATATTTCGCTGCCGGCACAATCATCAATGATTTGATCGATATAGGGAGTTGGGTAATTTTCCTTTGGACAGGCTCGATTAATGTCCCTATAATCGATACATATTCTTATTGTCCCTTGCTTTTTGTTAACTGGAACAATATTCAATACCCAATCCGTTAACGGGATCGGATAAATGAAACCTGCTTTGAGTAATTTTTCAACTTCTGCTTTAATTGCAGCAGCTTTTCTTGAGTGAATCTGACGCAAACGTTGCCGGATGGGTTTAGCGTCTGGGTAAGTCTTGATCTCATGAACAACAATCACGGGATCAATTCCTGGCATTTCCTCATAGGACTAGCCAGACACGTCGCGGAATTCTTGAAATAGGGCCTTATATATTTGAATTTCGTTTTCTATACACGAGGCACTTATATGAATGTTCTCAACAATTCCAGTTTTAACCGAAATGTCAATAGGAATAGTTCAAGAGATGTTTCCAAAATTTAACTTTGAATCAAGATATTTCATTGGATTCTGAGGTTCCTTGACATATTCAGTCGTAAAGATTGATGAAAAATCATTTTCAAAACGATCATTCTCGGGTAAAAACAAAGATCTGTGATGGAGATCTTCCCATGGTAAATCATCTACACATAGGATTTCACAAATTTTCTCATCAGAGTGAACAAGTTCAGAAAACGTGATGGAATCCGAGCTTGACGTGAAAATTGATTCTTCACGGACCACATTCATTCAGTCGATTTCGGTTGAATATGGGTCGGTAAATGATTGCACGACCTCATATGCAATTCCATACGGACTCAAAGGCATGACATCACCAAATGAGTCTATCTCAGATTCAGAGGGAACGATCCAGGGATCATCATAAACAAAGGTGTCTGACATAATCATATGAATGGTTGCAAATGAAGACGATGTGTTGATCGGAGGAAAAGGAAAAGTTCCCAGTAAACCGGCATCTTTAACCAGTCCTACTCCAACATCCTTATACGGGATATTCGTTTTACCGACATGCTGAATACTTTCAGAAGAGGCTGGGTCGGATGAAAAGTAAGCCAGCTGGTATATTGTTACGATCTTTCCATTATGAGGAAATTTTATAACCCGAAAGACCGATGAAACGGCAGCTGTCATAGCGTAAGACCAACTTCGACCCAAGAGAAGGTTGTAATCTAGAGGGGCATCAACCACCTCAACATCTAGATTAACGGTTTTTCCTTCAACCTCTATAGGTAAATCTTGTAGAATGCCAAAAGGATGAAACCCACGACCATCAAAGGCCTTTAGAATTGTCGCTTGATTTAGCGAAGGAGAACCAAGCGATCTCCAACACTGTATCGAAATAATACACGTTGAGGCTCCCTCATCAATTACAGTCCGATGAATAGGCCTGTTTTTTACTATCACTGGAATCTGGAAAGCCATTTGATGAGGTAAGCGTGGTGTACTATTTTCTAGATCGAAGATTATTAGGTTCAAGTCCTGAATGTCAATACCTCCTATAGCCGACAAAAGTAATTTACGCTGTGCTGGACATGATTGCGACACTTCCAAAGCCGACATTGCTGAGGGTGAAACAGCTAAATCCCCAACAATGTTATAGTTCTGAGCCGCTCTCGCATGTGGATTGAAAGCTGACTTTCGAAGTATACCCTTGGCGGGCAGTTTGATTACCAAGTCTGGATTAGGTTTCTCGATCTATAGTGGATCAGAACTGAGAGCTGAGGTTGATGGATTAGAATGAGAAGATTCTGCTTCTTTACCATCAACAGGACTTTTACTACCATAATCATGTGATCGAGTCGCAATCCTAACATGGGACATCATCAGTATGGGTTCTTCATTGGCACTTGAGGAAGAACCTATTATCTTACTGTCTTGACTTGGAAAAGGATCCTTCAAAATAGCAGGCATTTGGGAAATTTTGACAATCTTTGCAACCTTTGCATGATGATGGCAGTCTCTTGTAAAATGTTCATCATCACAAATGAGACAAGGATAACAAGGTTTGCGTTTTTCATCATCAGATTCCGATTTTTCAGGTTTCTCCTTTGAATTTTTGTCCGTTTTATTCTTCTTCTTCCCTTTCTTCTTCCCACCGGATTTTGATTTGGCTGTACATGACTCTACAACATGAATATCGGTGGAAATCTCTGCAGAAGAATCTCCTATCGGGGAATCAGGTAAAGTTATGATAGGAGAAGAATTCTTGGAAGACTTATTCTTACTTTTAGTGTTAACCGTACTAATCATACCATCGGCGGCATGAGATCCTGAAGGAGCTGCAACGATTTGATTTTGCTTGGGAAGATCGGGGATTTTCTCATGTAACGTACCCTACTGAGTATAGACCAAGTCAAGGTACTATGCTTGAGTAATTGCTTTCTCCTCAGTAACAACTCCGGCTTTAGCTACATCTTCAGTGATCTTTGGCAACAAAGATTTTACAAACCATTCAGCCAAGATCTGATCCGGAATAAAAACCTTCACTAAACGCCGTCGACGTCTCCATTCATGAATATGATCTGAAATGTAAGTGGACGTCGATTGCTTTAATGAAGTTAGTAATTCCGTGCCATTGTCATATCTGACTGGCAACTGAAAATGAGTTAAAAACGAGGTAGCTAACTGACTAAAATTATAAAAAGTGCCTCGCGATAACTCAATGTACCACTTGGCCGCGAGACCAATTAGAGTGCACTGGAAAAGTCTTAGACGGATTGAATCATCTGAAATGGAGTTAGACGCACACCAGAGGTGATAAGTCATCACATGGTTCGACGGGTCCTCTCCTGATTTGCCTTCGAACTTAGGAATATCACTAGGCAACTTATTCGGCATTGGCGGCCAAAACGGAAGATAATTAACGGGATCGTTCATTAGGCGCGACAAGTCAAGCAAGTCCAAAGTTGCGATAAATGGTAACTGATGATTAGGGTCCCTAAAACTCTGAGTCATGAGACCAGCCCCAGCAGGAGGATATCCAGGACAATTAGGAATAGGAATTGCATTTGGGATATTATATCCTCCCGGAAAACCAGGATTAATCGGATTGTACTGGGGTTGCTGAGGTTGTTGATATGTGTACTCAGGGTATGGTTGATACTGATAGACTGGCTTCTGCACAGCAGGACTGAATTGGTACTCTCCCTGGTACGGTTGATAAGTAAATTGTGGTTGACTTGTGACAACCGTACCTGAACTAGGTTGTCCTACAGGCATCTGAACCAAAGTTTGAATCGTGGATCCAGACGGTGGTAAAGGTGTCTGAGGAGTAGATACAGGAACAGTAGAAACTGGAGCTATCGATACTCTGGAAGTAGGTGGGGTAGATTGAACAGATGTTGCGGCAATTGTAGCAGTCATTTGAGGCAGAGTATGAGGTGTACTAGGCCCGGTTGAGAAACTACCGAAGGTACAAAAGTTTGAATATTAGACTGGACTGGTTGTGGGGTGTACCAGAAACTAAGGGTTGTCCAATTTGAGATGACAACTGTATACTTTGCTGCAACACCTGTTGAGTTTGCGATGGATCCCACACTAAATTCATTCCGGGCTACAGACCCATAACAGGTTAAGAATATTGAGGACCATAACCGAGTTGAGGGTAGGATTGATAATTCAAAGGTACATTTCCCATTCCTTGAACATATGATTGACCGGAGGGTGGTTGGAAACCTTGGTTCGAGTACTGACCTTGGGGTTGATACCCTTGAGGCACGTACTGATACTGTGGTTGACCTTGAGGTATAAATTGATACTGGGGTTGACCTTGGGGTACATATTGAGTCTAGGGTTGACCTTGAGGAATATTCTGTCCCGTAGGTATGTACTGTCCTTGAGGTTGCCCCGCAAGCACAAATTGGGTACCTTGAGGTTGCCCCCTAGGCAATAATTGAGGATTTTGAGGCTGCCCCCCAGGCAGTAACTGGCCACCTTGAGGTTGAGGATTGGGAATAGAACCTGAAATCATGAGAATATCTTCTACGCTCAATTGCTTAGTACCATTGCTTCCAGTTAAAAACCCTTGTTCAATGGGTTGAGGAGATGCTCCCGAAAAAGTACCAGAAAGTGACTGATACCCAGAGGGAACAGAAGGACCGCCGTCAAAAAGGATTCGGGTGATTGAGTAAACATGGACGACTGTCTTGACATATTTAACAGAGGATAATAACCTCTAGGTGTTGGGTGATAAGGAACACAAGGTGGTGAAAAACTTAACCTTGGGTTTTCTAAGAAATTAGTCAAAGAAAGATACCAAGCATTGCTCCTAGGTGGACTGTAAAAAATTGATTCACGCTCCCTTAGCTCAATAACAGGTTGATTTTTAGGGATAGGGATGCCTACTTCTTCTTCCGAAGTAGCAAGTTCTTCGATAGCTATAAGTCCAGAAGGAAGATCTTGGGTAATTATTATTTCTACCCTAGGTGAACGAGGACCACTAGAAGCTGGAGAAGCAAACCCCGATGTCGGAGTAGCATCAAATTCACTTTCAGGTTCCTCACCTATATCACTAGTAGATGAAACGCTACCAGTAACTTGAGAAACAGACACTGACTGTGGATTATAATCTGCTACTAAAGCTTGAAAATCAGGATGTACCACCAAATAAGACTCTCCTTCTTCAGGTGACCGAACTCTATTGTCTCTAGGAGTTACGAGGAATTTCAACCCTTCAGGATGGCTCGGTGAAAACTCAGGAGGTTGGCCCAACAGTCTACGGGACTTCCTCGGTAATTCAGCCACGGTTAAAAACTTTTAACTACTTCACACGCAAACAAAGTAAAATCTCAATGAAAACCAGCTAAAGCCTCTAAAGAACCAAACAAATTTGAATCACATGCCTAAAGAATCTAGGAGATCAAACACACAAAAACAATAACTTTCCATACTGAAAACACTAGTTGGTGATGAAATCCAACATCGCAGAGTTCAATATAGAAACGGCGGTTGGAACAGTTACCCCGAAAACCTGCTTAATGAATAGACTGGCACAAGTTCCTCCAACTAACCGTATTGAGTGAAGAGAACCCCCTAGAAAATCCAAGTGAGTCTAGCCGACGTCTGCTCTAGGTACAGTGGGATCTTCCCACCACTGTCACCTTAGGAAGAACCCTAAAGAATATGGCCACTAAGGTTACCAACTGAAACAAATATACCTGGGGGAATAGTCTACGATTTGATACGCACGCAAGGGCAAAGTAGCAAGCTCAATCCCCTTGAAGGCTCCTTGACATAATCCAAGGTTTACCAACAAGTGACCCTAGGCTCCTTGACAATGGTTAATCCGAGGTTTACCGTTTTTAATACGTGAATATATGGCATCGTTCCCAATGAGGAAGGATTGATTCCCACACTGGTTCGGACACGATCTCATGCTTCTCCTTTAAGAGGAGCTTTCCCAGAGCATAAATGCAACAATTGGATTTCTTCCCTACCACAAGATACAACTACTTGTTTGTTTTTACTATCTTGGAGAGTTAATTACTCTCCTACTCCAAGACACTAGCCTAAGCTATGTTGGTGTATCAGAGCCCTAGAAATAAAAATGTTGCTAGATGAATTTTACTTTAAGCAATATTTTTATTGGTTTTCATTTAAGTCAAAAGGTGTGGAGATGAAACTCGTGGTATGAAGACTCGACTCAAATCACTAAAAATGCACCTAAGATGATTTAAACAATATTTTCGCTTCGATGAACTTCTAGCTAAGCAAGAGTTTGAGAATGCACTTAAAACGAGACAACTAGTTATTTTCACAAAAATTTTCCCTTTTCATTTCAAAGCACTCAACCACTACAAAAACAAACTTTTTCCAAGAGAGATTTTTATTTTTATTTTTATAAAACACTCAAAACTATGCAAACGACTAACTTTGAGATCTATAAATTATAAAAACCTATTTGAAGTCAAAGCCTACAAGATGTCTTTTTTAAGGATGTTTCACTTAGCTAGATGTAAACTAAGGACCAATTCATGCAGAGTCACAAATCAGTAAAAAACAACCAATTTTGTTTTCTTTTTAAAAATGAAAATTCAAACTTTTAAACACAAGCTTTTCAAGGTTTTGTAAAGAGAAAACACAAAGCGGATTCCTCAACAAGGGTAGATTTCATAAATGGTTAGACTCATAAGAAGTCTGGTAGAAACCAGGGTGATCCGAGGTCCCTACAGCTTCTAAGCTTAGAGCTACTACAAGACCAAAATGAAAAACAAACCCAACAAGCAAAACTCTTAGGAATTTCACCTAAAACCCTAAAACCAATGAAATCAACCTAAGGAAAGCTTCTGACAGGTTATATGTAGGTATGGGCAGTGGATAATAACTTCTAAAACAAAAACTAAGCTGACTAACAGAGGAAATCTTAGGTTTTTGAAAATTTTGACAGGGTCTGCAAGCCCACAGTTAACAAAGGTGCAGTACCGCTCTGTGCTAAAAGCAAAAGTGCGGATAAGTACGCACTATGTCAAAAGGATAGGGTGTGGTCCTCTCCCAAAGTTATGAAAAACAAAAAATAACCCTGGATCTACAATTTCCACCCAATTCCACACACAACAAGCCAAAAACAGAAACAAAAACACAGTTTCTCAGGTCCAAGTAAAAACAAGGAAAAAATCAAGTCCCCAGTGGAGTCGCCATTTTGTCACATGGAATGAGTCGATCTTGCAGACAAGATAGACCTTCCTAGAATCTAAAGAAGACCTAATGACAAGCAAACCAATCACACACTATCTTTCTCTAAATATGCTTAAATAAACAAAGGTAAACAAGTGTTTTTAGGCATACCTTGGGTCCAAAGCAAGTTTGTGGAAGCCTCGCTCCTTCGATCCAAATGAGCTCCCTTGTCGCGAATCTGCAAACACAAACAAGCAAACAAATTAAATAGCACCTGAGAAGCCAATATCATAAAACATATTTAACATGAAAGTCAAGGAATTCAAGAAACAAATGACATGAGACAATTTTTTGAGAAAAATGAATCTGATTGTATTAATTCAAATCAAAGAAGAACTTTACAACCTGTGCCTTGATGTTGTACAAGCTCCTCCCAGGGTCCAGCAAGAAGTCTCCTCTACTTTGACAAGTTTCACTCTCTTCCCTATGAAGCCAAAAAGGTATGTGAGCTCTCCTCTTAAGCTCAACTAGGAAGTCTTAATTTCACCAGCATTTGCCCTAAAAAATGTTCAGCTTCTAACCTCCTTAGCAACCAGCCCAATGCCTGAATTTATAGTGCACTGGAGGGAAGTTACTAGGTCCTCCTTCAAAGGGATAGATCCTCTCATCAAGGGATTAGCTCCTTCTCTTTTGGGATGCATGAACCACCTAAGAGCGGCCAATCCACGTCAAAATTCCTTCTAGAATCATCTAGAATTAACCCAAAGTGAGTTTTTTAGATAAAATTGCGCCTTTTTGACTTTCACAGGGGTCCGCACCCACACCTTTAGGGACAGAGTGGGCAGGTCTGCAGTTTTTGTAAACAGAAGGTGCGGGACCGCAGGTAACAGTGAGAGAAAGTGCGGAACCAGACCAGAGTTTCATTGATTTTCAATGTCTTTCTCTCATTTTCAAAGCTTGACTTGAAGAGCTGAGGTCTGAGACTTGCTTAGGAGGACAGTACAAGTGATGATAGACCCATACTGACTGCAAATAATCATGGTTACGATATTTTTGTGTAACATGAGTAACGCTTCCGCCGAAGATTTTCCTGTCCCTGATGATCATATCGCGTTCTGCTGGTTTCAATATTATACTACCCCTTATGCACTTGATACACAAATCAATAATGTTAGCATAGTCTTCTTGATATATATCACCTTTACCCATAATATTTAATGTCTCTATCCACTGGTTTTTCATCTCCTTAATCACCATGGTTTTTAGCACATTATCGGATAGAGGCAGATTTTCGTAGGGAGACCTTTGATGGTTATATTGGAAATTCTCCACATACTCTTCCAAAGTTTCACTAGCTCTTGCTACCATTTGGAATATCTCATCTTTTAGGTCTCTAGATCTGTAGTAGTCCTAATATTTTTTAAGGAAAGCAGATTTCATTTGGTCCCAAACATTTATGGCGCCCCCACCCACTCCCATAAATCAATGCAGGGCTGCTCCATTTAAAGTGGAGGGAAACAAGTTCATTTTCTAGGGATCAGTGGCGTAATCATAACCCCAACATAGGATGTCAAATTCAAATAGGAATGCATTCAGATCTTCTGAAGTGAGTCCATGAAAGGTGAGAATATTTTTTAGAGGGATATATTTCATGGGGGCATTGATAGCTATGTCAACAACACGATACTGTAATGTAGAGGTCTGGGGTGCTTGTGGATTATTGGCCATTTGATCAAAGATATGCCAGTACCCTTTCAGGATTTCTGGAGCTAGAGAGTTATCCCTGGGTTTTCTAGAAGAGGTGGGAATGATCCTAACAACACTCCCTTGATCTGGGACACTGGGTGTCCTCTACTTAATTACTACCTTAGGAGATCTTGGTTCCTCTGTTTCCATTGTTTCTCCTCCTCCTTCGCAAATGTTACAAGAATTCCCTTCTTATGAGGGAATTGGTCGTGAATTTTCAATGTCTCAGAAAATTTGCTTAGTCCCTTCAGTTTTACTGTGAACCTCAATGTAGGCTACAGATGGTGAGCCTGTGGCCCCAAAGGAGACAGTAGGTTGTCTAGAAGCAGCGATTTGGGGACCTACTAATGGCTAAGATTTAGCTTTTCTTAAGATGTCATTGATAAAAGTTGATCGTCCAAGGGTCACTGGTCCCTTAGATCTTTCAGGTTTGGGATGTGGAGTTGTATTGTTTTCTAGTCTTTTCTTCTTGGTCATTCATGCAAAAATTCAGATGTTTATTTCTAGCTTAAATTCCTAGCAATTCTGCTGGAAAGCGAGTAGGGGAGCAAACATTTTACATGCTCCATACGCAGGTTCTTACCTTCTATTTTTAATACCCAGTTCTCTCTCAACAGAAAAACATCGAACATGTACTTCACTTTTCTATAATTGTGTTGAAAAGCGAGCAGAGGAGCAAGCACTTTACTTGCTTGTTATGTAGGTTCTTACCTTCCATTTTCAATACCCAATTATTTCCCAACAACAATTTTCAGATATACATCACTCTTTGTAAATGGTGACACTCTTCCCAACAATGACACCATAATGTTCGCTGAGTGTCTTTTAAAACTCCTAATTACTCCACATTAATCATCAACCCGGGCAAGTCCTTTTATTCCAAGAGTGTACACAATATGTGCATGCTACAAATCCAGAGAGTAATGTTTCTTAAAATGAAGTATAGACCTTTGATACAAGAGTAATGGATGCATCTAATAAACTCAAATTTCAATCATTAAAGGAAATATGACATCTAAGCTTCAAGACTCAATCCTCTGCTAAAATCGTAATCAAATCTCACACAATCAACTCAATTAACAATAGCATCAGCCGAGATCACAGTAGCAATAACTCATATCTTCTTAGTTGATTCAATCTAAATCATACTCAATCTCTACAAAGAAATCCAAATGGAAATGATGTCAATCTGAGAGTTCAATAGCGATAACCAAAATCTTACAGCTGATTAAATCAATACGACTCACTATCTACATAATTAAATCTAGAATAAGCGTAAATCGAATCAAATGACAGTGCTGTAAAACATGTAAAGGAAATGTACTACCTCAATACATGAAAGAGGTAAATAGCGAATAATATAAACTCACAGAAAACGGGAAAATTATAAAACCAATCAAACTTGCGAGAATCGGAAATATATCACACAAGGAAGCAGTTTAATCCACTAGAGGTTGGGTCCTTAGCCACTAGCGAACACTGCTGAGTTACTTAAGAGAATAAGAATGAACAGCAACTTCAATTATATATATATATATATATATATATATCTATATATATATATATATATATATATATATTAATCATTGAACTTAAGTAGCATTACAATATGGTCAAATTCTAAAACAGCACAAGTCTGTAAATTAAAATTACAATTTGAAATAACAAAGATTGATCCCTTTCCTCATATAATCGTTTGCTTTTACAGTCAGAAAGAGGTAAAAGATAAATGTGATCTGCCAGGATCTCCTGATCCTGAGGGTTTTGCAACTAAATTCTATCCTTAGACACCCTTCCTATTTCGTTCTAATCCTCCTGATTGGTCCTCCAACCTTTCCACAACTAACACGTTCCATTCCTCCTTTGTTGGTTTATGTTGTTCCATCATTAGGGAACAACAACTATTCCTTTCATCATTTTTCTGCATAAAGAGGAGTAAAAGTTAGTTACGATGGATAAATATTAACTACGAGTAGTTCATATGTTTCTTGTCATAATCCATCAATATGTTAGCGTATTAAGATATGAAAGAGATAAGAAAAGAGGAAAAAGGTGATGAAATTAAGAGTAAATACATGCCCATTTCGTAAATCAACACCTACAGTATTAAGTCCTAAGAAGGGTGGATAATGGATAATGTGCACTAACTCTATAGCAATCAACAAGATCACCATTCATTACAGGTTTCCATTTCCAGGGATGGATGATATGATGGATTATTTGGGTGGAGCACCTTACTTTTCAAACGCTAACCTGAAAAGTGGTTATCATCAAATTTAGATCAGAGAAGGAGATGAGTGGAAGAAAACTTTCAAGACCAATGAAGGCATGTACGAGTGGATGGCCATTCCATTTGGATTGTCAAATGCACCTAGTACCTTTAGGTGGCTGATGAGTGAAGTCTTGAAGGAGTTCATTGGTAAGTTTGTCATTGTTTACTTGGATGACATTTTAGTTTTTAGTCAAACTAAAGAAGAGAACTTAAGAAATTTGAAGTATGTTTTAGAGAGATTGCAGCAAGAAAATCTATTGATTAACATGAAGAAGTATTCTTTTACGAAGAATGAACTTGTATACTTGGGTTTTTTCATTTCTAAGGATGGATTGGAAATGGATCCAGAAAAGATAGAGGCAATTGTAAATTGACCCTCACCTAAGAATATTTTTGAGGTGAGAAGTTTTCATGGTTTAGCTATATTCTACAGAAAACGTATTTGGAATTTTAGTCACATTTGTGTACCTATGATTGACATCATCAAGAAGAATAGGCAACCATTTTATTGGACATCAGTAGCAGAAAAAAATTACAACTATTGAAGAAGAAGATCATTGAGAAGGCGTTGTTGAAGTTACCAAACTTCAATAAGCCCTTTCAAGTGAGATGTGATACTAGTGGGACAAACATTGGAGTTGTATTGAGCCAAGAAGATAAGCTCATTGCATATTTCAGTGAGAATTTAATGAATAAAAATAGAAATACTCTTCCTATGACAAATAATTTTATCCAGTGGTTCAACCTTTGAAGCATTGGAGGCATTACTTGATGCCTAGTGAGTTTGTTCTATACACGGATAATTCTACCTTACAATACATTATGCAGCAACATAAGTTAAATCATAAACATCCAAAGTGAGTGGAGTTCCTTCAAAGTTTCACTTTTGTTTTGAAGCACATTAGTGGGAAGGCAAATAAGGTTGTTGATGCCTTGTGTAGGAGATGATTAATTATGCAGGAAAGTCAGATACAAATTTTAGGCTTTGATTATTTGAAGGACATATACAACATTGATGATGATTTTAAATAATCTTTTGCAGTTGTGTAAAAATCCAGTCAATAGGGACAACAATCCATAGAAAGAGTTTATGTTGCAGGATGGGCTATTGTTCTAGAACAATCAACTATGTATTCCCAAGTTCTCAATGCGGGAAAAAATGGTCCAAGAAAAGCATAATGGCAGGTTGGCAGGAAACTTTGGTGTTGAGAAAACACTTGGGAAGCTGAGTCACTTCTATTTTAGCCTAATATGAAGGTAGATGTACAAAGTTACATGAGTAAGTACAGGGTATGTTTTCAGGCGGAAAGAGTCGATAGTGCGGACACAACCAACCTCCCTAGGAGCCTAAGACTCTCTAGTGAAAAACAAGACAAACAAGAGCAATCCTTCTCTAAACATGCATTTACTATATAAGAAATCAAGTGTTTAGATCCTACCTATAATCCAACGCTGTTGTAGTAGTCCAGCCTCACTGATCCGGATGAGCTCCTCCTTCACTTCGAAACCTGCGTTCACTAACAATCAAACGATTAAATAGCACTTGATAATCTCATAAAATAAAACATATTTAACACATAGACCAAGGAGTACATGAAACAACTCATAAATAACAAGTTATTGAGAAGAATGGACTCATTTGCATTAATAGGAAACAAAAGGAACAATTACAACCTGAGCCTTGGTGTTGTGCAAATCCCTCCCAGGGTCCATCAAGAGTTCTCCTTTACTTTGACAAAGCTCACCCACTTCCAAATAGAACAAGCAAAGATGGCAATCTCTCCTCACAAGCTTCTAAATGGGAGTCCTAATTCCAGTAGCATCTACCCTTAGAAATGTTTAGCTTCCAACCTCCCCTCCTTCTGGCCCAATGCCTGTATTTATAGTGCTCAAGAGGAAGTTAATCAGGTCCACCATCAATGGGATAATCCCCTCTTTGGATGGGATAGCTCCCTTATTGATGGGATAAGTTCCTCTTTGGTAGGGGTACATGAACCATCTGGAGGCGCTTCATACACGTCAAACATACTTCTAGAAGCCTCTAGAAATGACCACGAGTAACTTTTTAAAGATGAAACTTGTGCATTTTGACCTTTACAGGGGTAAGGACCTGCCCCTTTACATACAGAGCGTAAAAGTACGCAGATTTTGTGAACATTAGGTGCGTATCCGCAGGTAAGGTTGAGAGAACCTGCGTACCCAGAGATAAATACATTTATAAAGACTTTCTCTCTTTTTGGAGTTTGACATGGAGAGCAGAGGCATAAGACTTGCCCAGGAGGATAGCATGACTGTTGATAGAGCCATACTAACTGTAAATAGCCATGGTGACATTTTTTAGTGTAACATATGTCAACATGTGAAAGGGAGAAGTCAGAATACTAGACTATACATGCCATTACCCATTCCCAATAAACCTTATGTTATCGGGAAAACTAGTGTCTATTCAGAACTGCTAGTCCCACTAAGACGGGTAGCTATCTTAGAAACAAACAAACTAAAATTACTTGTGTTTTATTTTATGAGAGATATATGAGAGAGAAGTAGAGAGTACCAACCTCAGTCTTTCGCTTGGCTCCTTGCTTGTTTCCTCCCTCCTTTGATAGAGCTTTGCCACTCCTTCCTCACTTGTCCCGCTTCAAAGAACACATGTAGAGTCAAAGCAGCATAATACCATCAAATCATAGAGATCTATAACCATGAAAAATATAGGATCAGATATATATTAACCATACAAATGCATATACCAATACAAGATTCAGAAATATACAAGAATATGGAGAAAAACTCAAATAGCTTTATTGATAGAAGTAGTAGAAGAGAGGATTACAACCCAGTGGTCTGACCCAGCACCATCCTCCCAGCATGAAAGCCCTCTTCACCTCATGAAAAGCTAGATCACCCAACACTATGATGTTTCACAGAGAAACCAATAGCACTTCCTTACAAAATACAAAATTCTAGCCTCTGGATCTCTAGGATGAGGGATCCATATATAGATATTTGCAGGTGGGTGAGTCAACTTCTGGGATTTTTATTAGTGTCATTTATTTGATAGTTCTTGGTTCCACTTGGATATTTCATGATCTCTTACTCATCCCTGGGAAAATTCAGAGAGGCAAGTGTCAAATGAGCAATTTCTAGAAGATCCTTTGGGTTTCCACCTAGCAAACTGCCTCTGCCATTTATCTGCTCTCGCTCATTTTACCGTACAGAAGGGATTTTCAGTATGCATCATGCCCTCTATGTGTAACAGGTGAGATGAATCACACCCTTAGCATGGAGCAGTCTGTATGGTACAGTTTTGACCAGTTCTGAGTAGTTTTTGAGGGAGAACTTCTAGGAAATGATGTAATCAACTGACATTGTTCCTTTAGGGTATGAAATAACACTTTTATGGGCTTAGAATCCCTTGGTTTATGGACATATGTGATTGGGGTTGCAGTGCCCAAATATGTCTATAACAATTTCCCCCTAAAACATGAGGTCGTAAATCTTCTGATGTCGGGTGAAATGGTTTATCATGAGGATCTGAAGTTTTTCAAACTGGAAGGTGACTTGTAGTAAGATATAATACAATACATTATCTTCATAATATTTTCATGATCTAGCTGAGGCGGGCATTCCCATGATCAACTTTATAAATTAATTTTCATGTACATAGGACAGACAACCGTTTGTGTGGCAGACTGATGATTTTGGTGGAGCCATCATCCCTTGGCTTGGATGATTATATGTGCAGCTATGATGTACATTTGATGTCTTTATTTTCCTGAATATATTGCAGCCCGGATGGATGAAACTAGATCCGGGGTCTTCAAACTCGTTCATTCTTCGCCCGAAGTACAAGTCGATCCATGTGAAAAGATGTTCTGATGTCGAACATGGAAAGACATCACTTGATTACCAGCCAATGATGTAGGTTGTTCATAGGCACGAGAGGAATCACCCGTAATGATGGTGACCCTCAAGGTACTGCAGTACAATTCACATGGTGTGAATACATGAGTCGATGTCAAACACCATGTAAAATCTTTTGGTCGAAGGCCATTGATATAAACCTGTCGTCGGAAGTGAGAAACTTGTCATTGAGGCATGCAAGCTTCAAAGTACTGAAAGGGTTGTTCCTAAGTCAACTTCTTGGATAATGAGCTGATGTTGACAAGAAGTGACCCGTCGTAGGAGGGCCTTAATGAATCCCACATCTACAACACATAACTGAGCAAATTATTTTGCGCAGGTGAAAACGATCTGATGATAAAAGGTTCAAGGTGGCGGTCATGAAAGAATGAAGTGTGAAGGTATTGCAACGGATGAGGCATAAGTTGGGCTGGTGAATTCTTTGAGCGACTTCTCTTGAACATGTGTGGTTATATCTTCCGGATCCATCGCATTCTATTGTCTTATGCATCGACGTTTCGAACCATCCTCTGTGGTTCATCATCAGGATTTAGATTTGTGAAGAAGTCAGAGAAAGATGAGGATAAATAAATAAAGGTTATGGTAGGTATTGTAAAAAGCCGACAGGTTTTGATGCAGGTGAGGTTTTTAATTTATATATAATTAATTTAAATTTTTGGATTGGTAGTGTTAACCCAAAAAATGGATGGTACGGAGGACCAATGGTGATATGACCGATGAACGGAATAACCCAACCCAACTCGATCATGGTGATGGAGTGAAAGTGTCATGTTCAAGAGCGACCTGCTACCAATAAAGTTCTTCAAGTTTTCTTCCCAATTTTTCCCCAGTCATTTCTAACCAGTACCTCTTTATTATTGTCAATCTTGAGGAGGATAACATGTGCTTTTTCTATAATTTGCCCCTTGGGAAAACCTGTCACTATGTTTTAGCGAGCCTAGCGAAAATGAAACTCGCTCTTGTCTATAATGGAAAAGTTTGTTGCTATTGTTTTAATGAGTTTAACGACAAAGATAACTCGGTTCTTTTCAATTTTAAAGAGTCTGAAAAGAGATGGAAAGGAAACTCCAGTAATCCTTTTTCGTAGTATAATCCCTTAAGTCTAGAAAAGTATAAAATGATATGAAAGGGATGAATTTTCCGATCACTTTAACGAGCTGAAAAAGACAAGCGCTCGATCTTTTTGTGTAATGATCCCTTAGGTTCAAAAATATTAAAATCTTGAGGAGGGATGGCACTTCCAATCACTTCAACGAGCTAGAGATGCCAATTGCTTGATAATCTTTTTATATTTTACAAGTCTAAAAAGAGCTTAAAGAGACTCGTCTTTGAGGAACGAGTGATATTTTTGGGTAGCAGCTGGTTCCACGTAAGGTTTGGGAATTTTCAATCATGGAAGTGTAAAGAAGGTGGCTAACAAAACCACTCTTCGCAACTGTTACTCAAAAGGGTAAACATTCAAGTGGAGGTGGATGATCAACTAAAAAGTGGAGGTGATGGTAAGAACACGACCAAGGCTCAAAAGCTGATAGTAATGTGATCACAAAGGTTATTTACCGAAAGTGGGTTCATTTTTTAATGAGCTTGAACTCTGGGGGAACATATGCTCATAACTAGGTTTATCTTTTAACGAGCTTGAAATTTGCGGAAACATTGCTCATTCCAGTCATATAATAAGGATATCTCTCATCAGTAGGCTCCTTTTTTAGGGAGCTTGCCCCATGTACAAATTTTCTCCAGAGCCTTTTTTATGCAAGCTAGGAACGACCCACCTACGAGGTTAAAGGGTTGAGAGCCTACAAACTAAGAAAATAAGCCTACAAACTACGAAAATAAAAGGTCATTTTTCACTTGCATGCAAAAGGTTTGCATGCCCCCAAGTATAAAGAGAAGTAGAGTTTCTAGGTTACCATATGGAAGTTCTTGCATTAAAGCAAGGTTGTTACATCCGCATTTGCAGATGAAACACTTCCTTGGCTCTGTCCATCAAAATAGACAAAGGTGAATGGTATGAGCCTCCACTCGCATAACCTTTGACGAGGGAATCCTTTTCCAATCTAATCCCATTTTCCTAAATGGACGAGTGTGTCAGACTAGTCATATATCCTACACGGAAACCTACCTTATATTTGGGGATTTCCTGCCGAAGCAGACCAGGGTGCATGCCCCCTGGGTTTAGTTACATTCACCAAATCACTCGCGCTCATCAGGTGGACGGACCGGAGGTTGTTGAGACATTCCTTGTGCAAAAAGACCAGTTAGGGATGGTATTTTACTATTAGCCATGTTTGAACCAGGAAATGAAAGCTGGCCTATGAGCTAGACCATCTTGCCTTCATACGGGAAACACATCACCCTAAAGAGTGAGGAAACAATAGCTCCTATGCAATCAATGTAGTCATGTCCAAGGAGTATATTGTAATCTAATGGCTCTTGTACTACCATCACGTTCAAATAAATGGTTTTCCTTCTCAAAGTTATAGGTAGATTTGGAAGGATCCCTAATGATCGACTGGTTCCTTTGTTGAAGCCTGACAGATTTTGAATCTTAGGCAGAAGCGATGGTGAACCAAGCGCTTTCCAAGCAGTTGAGGAAAGGATACTCATGGAATCCCCTTGATCTATGATTGTACCAGCCATGATCATTTTGTAAGCTTGTACTATGATTCAGAATGGTACAATAGATGGTAGGCGGGGTCTCCCTAGTAGATTCCAATTGAAGGAAACAACTAGACTACTTGGAGGAGGGACCAAATAGACGGCCGGATGAATCTCTGATGAACTTCCTTCCTGCGGTAAAGGAACGGGTAGATTGCCCCTAGGTTCATCAGATTCTATCTTAACAAAAGAAATTTTAACAGTGTCGTTCTCATTCTCTTTGGTGACTGTATCATCTAAAGGTGGACCTTCTGAAGACAAGATTGGGTTGACTGCCATCTTGACCTGTTGACTTTGGTCCGATGTGGACTCAGAGGGTTTATCTTTAATGATAGGTTCTTTGACTAACAATGACAGTTTGTCAATCAAATTTTCAACTACCGATGGACTCGGCAAGAGTTTCTTGTATCCCGGAGGAAGCCATAATAGTGAAGTAGGATGGTTATCCAGGACTCTTTTAGCTTCGTCCAGGAAGGGACAATGGTGGAGGGCATTATTGCCTTCACACAGTCTACAAGGGAATTTAGGTCTTCCTTTTTGTCCATTGACTTTGTTTTCACTAGTTGACGGTGTACTCTCAACATGATCAATAGAGGTTGACGACACTGGATTGTGCAAGTGGGGAGACCAGTCCCTTAAGATCCGTGGGATGCAAGGACAATCTCAATGATAGTGGTCTCCTTTGCAAATGACACATGGAGATTTAGGTTTGGATGGTGCAGTGTGTGGATTTTCGCTAGACGATGCATGGTTGCTCCCTTTTTCTATTGGCTTCTTCTTATTCTTCTTTTCCTTCCCTTTCTTCTTCTTCTCAGTTACTTGGTTCTTAGTTTTATTAGCTTCACCAAGTGAAGAGGAAGAAGGAGAGGGAGAAACAAACGAAGTAGAAGGTTGGGGGGTAACTCTAGTATCATTTGGCTGCTGATTTGATTGCTCAGGAATCACAGTGTTTTGAACGACAGAGGTCGAGAAAGCCATACTAGCAGGCAACTTGCAAATCCTAGAAGGGACAAAGTAGCCATATGAGGAGCACCAACATCTCCCCAAGAGGAGAAGGGACTAGGATTCCCCCAAGGGGAAATACTTGATTGGTGGACTCCATTTTCTCAACCTAAGACCAACAAGGGAACAATGATGTTATTCTGATTAAAATAAATTTTATGACGCTTTGACACAACTTGCTTTTTCAATTTTAAAGAGTCGAGAAAAAGCTAAAGATGACTCTAGTCGCCTTCGATTTTTAATGAGCCTGAAGTGACAAGTGCTCAGATGGACATTTTATTTTAAGGAGTCTGAAAAGGAATGAAAGTGACTACTCTGGAAATATAGATAGATGGATTACCAAACCAATCACAAAATTGCAAAATAATTTTTACGTACGACAGTCAATTTTCTCGAATGTTGTGTTCAGTGCATTGCGATCGATAGGGTGGCAGACACAGCTTCCTAAGGATAAAGGATATAGCCTATTGTGATCTCCCAATATATACTCAATAGTACGTGGGAGCACAAGTCCATACTGGAACTTGTCGTATCAAAGAGGAATCACCCAACCTACGATGAAAACGATAGTTACCAGGCTTTACGACTCCAGAATACGTCTCTAGCCTAGACTTATGGATGTTGTGCGTTAGGTTCCAAAAAGTTTTTATGTTCATTGAGGTTTATTTTACAGTTGATATTTCTTAAGAAGTTTGTCTTGAAGGTTCACCATGTGATATAGATATACAATTACTAAATATGCAATCTAAGATGATAAACAATAGTTTACTTTTCTTTTTGCAATGAAAATCCTAAGTACTAAGGAAAGAGAAGTAAAATCCTTTCAACATAGATCAGTGAGCACACACTCAGATGCACTGTCCTAAATCAATTTCTGCATGCAGTCTAAATGCAGATGCACATGCATGTATTTTTTTTCAGTTTCCTTAATGTGAGAATGACAAAATGAAATCTAAGTACATATCTAAACTATCTTTCCTCAAATTGACACTTCAGTAATTTCTTTTCAAAACGAAAGGAAGATTTAGACAACACTTTCAATTTCAACTTGAAAACTACTTTCGACACTTCAAAGAATTGATGATCCAAATCAAATACAATAGCAAAAGTGTAATCAACTATCTAAAAGTGGAAGACTGTATGACACTCTTTTCTTTGACTGAAAGTGACACTTGCGACACTTTCAAATCAAAAGACAATAGTTCGATTAAGCTAATGCTTGCAAAGGAGAACTATTAATGATGAAAAATACATAAAAATATTCACAATTATTTAACAATGGACGCTAAATAATGTAAAGGAAGAGAGTTTCAACAGTGATATACTAATCACAGACAGCAAAACTACTAAATAAAGTTGAAGACAATGAAGAGAAAACCAAAATTTTGAGGCAGAAACCATCTCACTTAATCATCGCACCTGTAACACAAGGAAACAGGGATGCATCTCACCTACAACACATGGAAAGTGTGATGCATCTAGGTTGCCAATGAGAGACAGTGCGATGGTCCAGGGACGAGACTGAGCTTGGTTTTTTCTCACCGTTTCCAGCTAAGTTCAGGGATTTATGCTGAGCTAATGAAAGGTAGTAAACACAAAGTATAGGGGCTAATCTAATGAGTTTATTTGAGCTACCACCAGGGCACTTAGGATGTTTGCAAGTTAGATGTTCAGTTCATAAACTAACCTGGAGATTAACTAAAGTAGCGTTGATCTACTTTGTAGTTGCATAGTAAAAGCTGTTCGAAGGCTAGTTGGCTTAACTTCAGGCTCTGTCTGTAGTTTATGAAGCAAACAATAGTGACTATCAATCAAACTATTCACTCCCCAGCAAAGTCACCATTTTTTTATCAAGGAAACTAGTGTCTATTTAGAAATGCTAGTCCCACTAAGATAGGTAGCTATCTTAGAAGCAAACAAACTAAAATTACTTGTGTTTTCCTTTATGAGAGATAGATGAGAGAGAAGCAGAGAGTACCAACCTCAGTCTTTTGCTTGGCTCCGTGCTTGTTTCATCTATCCTTTGATAGAGCTTTGCCACTCCTTCCTCACTTGTCCCGCTTCAAAGAACACCTGTAGAGTCAAATCTACATAATACCATCAAAGCATAGAGATCTATAACCATAAACAATATAGGATCAGATATATATTAACCATACAAATGCATATACCAATACAAGATTAAGAAATATACAAGAATATGGAGGAAAGCTCAAATAGCTTTATTGGTAGAAGCAGTAGAAGAGAGGATTACAACCCAATGGTCTGACCCAGTGCCATCCTCCTAGCATGAAAGCCCTCTTCACCTCATGAAAAGCTAGATCACCCAGCACTATGATGTTTCACAGAGAAACCAACAACACTTCCTTACAAAATACAAAATTCCAGCCTTTGGATCTCTAGGATGAGGGATCCATATATAGATATTTGCAGGTGTGTGAGTCAGCTTCTGGGATTTTTATTAGTGTTATGTCTCTGATAGTTCTTGGTTCCACTTGGATATTTCATGATCTCTTACTCATCCCTGGGAAAATTCAGAGAGGCAAGTGTCAAATGAGCAGTTTCTAGAATATTCTCTGGGTTTCCACCTAGCAAACTGCCTTTGCCATTCCTCTGGTCTCACTCATCACACCCTACATAAGGGCTTTTCAGTATGCATCGCACCCTCAACATGGAGCAGTTTGTACGGTCCAATTTTGACCAGTTCTGAGCCGTTTTTCAAGGAGAACTTGTGGGAAATGATGTAATCAGTTGACCTTGTTCCTTTAGGGTATGAAAAAACACTTTTAGGGGCCTAGAAGACCTTGGTTTATGGACATATGTGATTGGGGTTGCAGTGCCCACATATGTCTATAACACCTTGGGATTCAGTGACTATGGACTTTGTTCTGGGTTTACCGAGTACTCAACGAGGTAATGATTCAATCCTTGTGGTTCTTGATAGATTTACTAAGATGGCTCATTGTATTCCATGTTTCAAAATTAGTGATGCTACTCATGTGGCTAATTTGTTTTTTTATGAGGTTTTTCGGATGCATGGTTTGCCAAAAATTATAATCCCTAATAGGCATACAAGATTCATCAGACATTTCTAGAGAACCTTGTGGAAGAAACTTGGCACTAAGCTAATATTTAGCTCAACCTATCATCCACAGTCTGATGGGAAAATAGAGGTTATAAACAGGAGTTTGGGTAATTTGTTGAGGAGTTTAGTAGGTGACCAAACAAAGTAGTGGGATCATGTGCTAGCCTAGGTTGAGTTTGCATATAATGAATCACCAAATAGGAGCACAAGAAAGAGCCCATTTCAGATCTTGTGTGGCATGCATCCAAGGGGAATTTGTGAGCTAAGAGACTTGGGAAAGCTTGAGCATAGAAGTGTTGATAGAGAGGATTTTGCAACATCCATGAGTGAGTTGCACGAGCAAGTAAGACAAATATTACAAGATACAAGCAACAAATACAAGCAATGAGAAAATGTACACAGGAAAGAGGTAAAATTTGAAGTGGGAGATATGGTCCTAACTCACCTAAGAAAAGAGAGGTTTCCAAGGGGAGAATATAGCAAATTGAAAATGAAGAACATAGGACCTTGTAAGTCCTCTACAAGTTTCTAGAGAATGCTTACGAGATGGAGTTACCTCCAGACATTAGCATTTCTCCCATTTTTAATGTAGCAGAATTGTATCCCTACACAATTGGTGATGCAGATCAATCTTCTGGGAATCTTGAATAGGATGAAGGAAAGGAACAAAAGTGGCTGAAGCAAATTCCTGTGGAAAAGAGTTTAGAGGCTGAACAGATTTTGGATACACGCGCTACCAAGAATACTAGAAGGAAAGAATACTTGGAATATCTTGGGGAGTGGAAATATTATTTATGGAGGATTCTACTTGGATGGATGAAGCAGCACTACAGAAAGCAGGTCATTCTATAGAAGATCTTATGAGTGGGAGAACACAAAATTTTCTTTCTTGGTGAATCTGATACAAGTGCATTAGACCGAGCACATAGAAATGATAAGTTATTAGAGTCAAACCAAGAGCCTAACAATGTGATGGATTGATCACATGTCAAGGCTAGAACATTTTAAAGTTTATTTCTGAATATGTTTTTTATATTCAATTAAGATTAGTTAGGAATATATAGTCTAAAAAAATGATTTTATATTTAGTATGTAGTTACGGCTAAGGGAAATTGGTTCACATCCATGAACTCATTTATTGGACAATGGCTTTTTAGTTTTGAAGGAGAAAGGAGGAATATTTTTGGGTGCTGGAAATTTTGGTGTGAGATTGAAGTTAATTGAACAACGTTTCTTAGACCATTGATTTTTCGTATCAACAAATCAAATCTGTAAGTGTGTGTGAGATAGTTATTTTCATATGTGTTTGTGTGGTTTATGAACCATAAGATTAATATCTAGAGATTTAAATTGATTTGGTCTTTAAATTGTTGTGTTCAATGAGGAGTTCTTGCACTATATTTTCTCTCTTACTTACATTTAAATGAGAACCTAGAGAATCATATTTCAGTTAATATTTTAATCCAGTACTTTTTCATCCAAGATTTTGTATTCGAAAGAGTCATTTACATTTCATATTCGAGAATACAGAGCACTCTGTATCAAGCAAACATAAGAATGAAAATTACTAAAGGAAAATTGTCACCAATGTTATAGGTCAATTTCTGATCAAAGGAAGACAAATTTCAAAATTCTGGCATCTTAGTTTTGTGCAGAGCAGGGTCTATTTGGTAAACCCCAAGCGATTTCACAAAAATATCCTTCTTTTTGGAGTTACGAAGGGATCTTTCAACTATGTTTTTACACATTGCATGGCTGAAAAAAAAGCAATGTTGTTCCTCCTGTAACAACACTGTAGTTTGCTGTGAGAGTCTATAACAAAAATGTAGTTTGCTGAGAGAGCATGTAACAACATTGTAGTTTACTATGAGAGTCTGTAACAACACTGTAGTTTTTTGTGAGAGTCTGTAACAACACTATAGTCTGTTGAGAGAGCCTATAACAACACTGTAATTTGTTGTGAGAGTTTGTAACAACACTGTAGTTTGTTGTGAGGGCAAAGATTTGTTGTTCATCCTATAACAACATTATGGTTTTCTGAGATAGAAGCCATCATCAACCATGTTCAACCATGGTAAATGATGCTCAACCATGGTTAACCATGGCCAACCATGTTCTATAAAATCAATCATGGTCAACCATGGTACAATGTCATATTGTGACAAAAATTATCTCAATATGAAAAACAAACATAGTCAACCATGGTTAAATGTTGCATTATGACAAAGGTTGTCTCGATATAAAAATAATCATGGTAAAGCATGGTCAAGCATGTTCCAATGTCACATTGTGAAAATAATTGTCTCAATATGAAAATAAACCATGGCCAACCATGCTTATTTTAGGGTTTATAATATTTATCTTAGGGTTTATATACCTTGGGTTTATATTATTCCCATGGGAATTAGTATTAATCCCTTGGGCTTATAATATCAATCATGGCCAATGATGGTCAACCATGGTTGACCATGGTCGATGATGGTCAACCATGATCCAACGTCGCATTGTGACAAAGATTATCTCAATATGAAAATCAAGCATGGTCAAGCATGGTCCAACATCACATTGTGACAAAGGTTGTCTTGATATGAAAACCAATCATGGGAAACCATGGTCAACCATTGTCTAACGTAACATTGTGATAAAAATTGCCTCAATATGAAAATCAACTATGGTCAACAATGTCCCAATACCAATTCCTTGGGTTTATTGATCTAAGGCTTCATATTCATAGGGTTTAATATTATTCCCATGGGGTTTATGTATTAATCCCTTGGGTTTATAATATCAATCATGGACAACCATCGAAAATCATGGTTAATCATTCTCAACAATGGGCAGCCATGCTTTATAAAATCAACATGATCAACCATTGTCAACCATTACATTATGACAAATATTGTCTCAATATGAAAATCAATCATGGTCAACCATGTGTTGTGGGGAAAAGTATCCGATGCGGATGACCCTATCCCTACTCTAAAGGTGACAGTCTTTAGCAACAACTGAAAGTAAAGCTTTGATGTTTTCCTTTATGAAAATACAGAGAGGGGGAAGAAATGATCAACCAACCTGGTATCCTTCGCTTAGTCGATCTTGATCCTCTCTCTTTGTCTCTTGTTCCCAGCTCCTTGCTCTCTTTGCCGGTCCAGTTACACACAAGCCCTGCACAAAACGAGAGAGGAAACTACAAGATACAAGTACTCATAACTGATGCATGGATTAGAGTGAATCAAATATACATGTAAATACAATACATCAATGCAATACAAGTATATAGGAGAACATGCAAAACTTTATTGATAGAAGTAACAGGGTTCTGAGAAGGTTACAACCAATGATGGCTCCAATCCAGCAGCACCTCCCCAGCAGCAAGAACTCTCCTCTTCACCTCTAGTAAAACAATCACCCAATAGCTCTAACTGTAATCCAACAGCACCTCCTTGCTTTACACAAAATTCCAGCCTCCTTAGACCTCATAGAAGAGCTCTATATATAGGATAGAAGAAGAGAGGATGAGTCAGCTTGAGACTGACATGAAGCTGCCTTGTGTCCTCTCCCTCTTCAGTTAATCTTCAGTTCTTGAGTCCACTTGGAGATCCTTGGTTACACATGGTGATCAAGTACCTCTTACTCATCACAAGGCGAATCTGATGAACCAAGTGTCAGTTTGGAAGCTTCCTGGGCAGTTGACACCTTGCAGGATGACTGTGCCACTTGGCCAATCTCGCCCAGCGCAGGTAGCCTTCATTAACTTTGACTTCCAGCGCAGGTACAAGGAGGGACAGTTGTATTCCAGCGCAGAAGCTCAGTGGAGCAGCTGACATGATCCAAAATAAGCCTGTTTTGAAGTGTTTTCAGGTGGAGAACTGATTGGAAGTGCTGTTGTTTGATGACCTTGTTCTTTTAGGGGTAAGAACAACATGTTTAGGGACTGAGGATCCCTGTAATTATCGACATTTCATGCTCCATGATGCGAGGCACAAAAATGTCTATAACAGTTGCCCCCTAAAGTATGAGGCTGTTTATCGGGTGAAATGCTTTATCTAGAGGGTCCGAAGTTCGTTCCAGTGCTGAGGAGGAGCCCTGTAATACAATACAATACAATACATTATTTTTCATTCTATTTTCATGATCTAGCTGAGGCGGGCATTCCCATGCTCAGCTTTTATAAATACATTTTGGTACATATGACAGACGATCGTCTGAAGGTAGACTGATAATTTTCTGCTGAAATTATCATCCTTTGAATAGGATGATCATCTGCTGCAATAATGTACATGACAAATGCTTTTATATTTCCTGAATATATATCGCAGCCCGGATGGATGAAACTAGATCTGGGGTCTTCAAACTCGTTCGATCTTCACTCTAAGTACAAGTCGATCCATGTGAGAATTGCGCTGAAGTCGAACATGGAAAGACATCGCTTGATTATCGGTCAATAATGAAAACCGTTAACAAGCGCGAGAGGAATCACCAATAATGACGATGACCCTCAAGGTACTGCAGTACAATTCACGTGGCGTGAATAAAGGACTTGGCGTCGAACGCCACGCAAAATCTTCTGGTCGAAGGTGATTGATGTATACCTGTCGCCGGAAGTGAGAAACTTGCCATTGAGGCATGCAAGCTTCAAAGTACTGATGGGGGTGTTCCTAGATCAACTTCTTGGATAATGAGCTGAAGTCGACAAGAAGCGATCCGTCAAAGGAGGGCCTTAATGAATCCCACATCAATGACACGGAACGGAGCTAATGACTTTAGTGGAGGTGAAAACAAACTGTGACATATGATTCAGGGTGGCGATCATGAATGGATGAAGGATAATGTATGGCAGTGGATGGGACACGGTTGACACTTTCAGAATGACCCCTCTTGAACATATAACGACACTGATGCGATGGATCGGTAGCATTACCCCAAATGTGGATGGTTTGGCGAGGACCATGGTGATGAGACCGGTGAATGAAACAACCCAACCCGATGTGATACGGAGGAAAAGTGTCATGTTCAAGAGTGACTTGCTACCATTAAACTTTGAATGTTCTCCCAATTTTTCCCCAGTCATTTCTGACCAGTACCTCTTTATTTTTGTCAAGCTTGAGGAGGATAACATATGCTTGTTCTATAACCTGCCCTTCGGGCAAGCCCATCGCTATGATTTAACGAGCCTAGCGATAGGGAAACTCGTTCTCGTCTAAAGACAAGTTTGTCGCTATTTAATCATTTTAACGAGTCTAACGACAAAGAAAACTCGGTCCTTTTCATTTTTAGAGAGTCTGAAAAGGTACAGAAAGTTAACTCCATGATTCCTTTTTCGTCAGCAAATCCCTTAAGTCCGAAAAAGTATAAAACAATACAGAAGGGATGGCTGTTCGGTACTTTTAACGAGCCGAACAAGACAAGCGCTCGATCCTTTTGTGCAATAATCCCTCAGGTCCAAAAAGATTAAAATTTAGAGGAGGGATAGCGTTCCGGTCATTTAACGAGCTGGAAGGCCAAAACTTGGCAAACTTTTCATATTTTACGAGTCAGTGAAAAGAGCTGAAAGAAGACTCGTCTTTTGAGGAACGAGTGATAAACAGGGATAGCTACCGATTCCAGGTACAGGTTGGAATTTTCCAATCACGGCAGTGTCACAAGGATGGCTAGGTGAAATCACTCTTCGCAGCTGTTTCTCAAAAGAGGTAAACACACAAATGGAAGTGAATGATCGGCCAAATGAACGGTGGAGGTGATGGATGAAAACACGATCAAGGTTCTTATGGCTGATGAATTTACGATCTCAAAAGGTTATTTACCGGTTCATTTTTTCCATGAGCTTGAACTCTGAGGGAAACTTTTGCTCACACTTTTCTATTTTTTTAATGAGCATGAATTCAGTCCTAAAACTGCTCGGATTTGCGTTTATTTTTTAACGAGCATGAACTATATGCTAAAAACTGCTCGATATACCAGTCATATGAAGAACGCCTCTCGTAAGGACCAATTTTTATAGAGCTTATGCCTTACCACAGCTGTGCTCACTTTTGGCAAATTTTACTTTTGCCGCACAGGCTTTCTTTCATGCAAGTTCGGAAACGGCTAATCTTAAAACCAGATAAATAACCGCCCCTAGCTTGCACTCCAGAAAGTTTGCATGCCCCCAGGTATAGGATAGAATTTCGAGGTTGCCCCTCCTCTCCCCTACTTCTACTTTTCTTTGGGTGTTCACATTTATTTGTCATCTTGCTAATCTAATGCTAACGATACTTGTCTTCTCGTTATTTTAAGGGGTCTTACGCAGTACTCAGGCTTCCCGTCGGCCCACTTTTAACAAACAGCTATTTATGACAATAGAAGAACACTACCCAAAGATAAAACATTGGTATTATTGAGGGAGGCTTGCCTCTTTCTTATTATTCCAAAGACGGTTCGATTTGCTGCCGCAGATCAATCTCTTTCTTCGGCGGTGCCTATCATTGGGTTGTCCTAAGATGGTTACCCTCTGTCACAACAATACGGTCTCCTTCTTAATAGACTGCCCCTGCTTATCCTTCAAAACACATGTTTCGATGGGCGAGGCTTGAATTTAAAGATGGTGACTACTTGTTGTAATAAGGGAATTCCTACTCGGGCATTGCCCACTTTTTTAGACAAAGGTGAATGATTCCCAAACACATAACTTTAACAAAAGATCATTTTTCTAGAACAACCCCACTTCCTACGGACGGGGTACGGACTAGTCATGTTCTCCTGCGGAAATTCTGTCTTATACCCGGAGTTTCTTCTGCCCGAAGCAGACCAGGGTGCATGCCCCCTGGGTCCTAGTCTTTCTTTCCGAATCACTCGCGCTCATCGGGAAGGAGGACCGGGGGCGGAGGCGAATCTTGAGTGAACAGACCATTTAGGATTGGTATTTGACTATTTGCGATGCGAGATCCCGGAAATGAAAGCTGGTCTACGAGCTTGACCACCCTTCCTTCATGTGGAAAACACATTACTCTAAAGAGTGAGGAGACTATCGCTCCCATGCAATAAATATAGTCGCATCCAAGGAGTAGGTTATAATCCAAGGGTCCTTGAACTACCAACACGTTCATCCTGACGGTCTTCCCCTTCAATGTAACAGGTACATCGGGGAGGATCCCTAATGGTCGACTGGTTCCTTTATCAAAACCTGAGAGATTTCTCAACTCAGGTAAAAGCGCCGGGGAACCCAGTGCTTTCCAAGCAATAGAGGAAAGGATACTCACAGACGCCCCTTCATCAATGATAGTACCAGCCATAATCATTCTATAGATCTGGACAATGATTCTGAATGGTACACTGGCTGGTAACCGGGGTCTGCCTAGTTGATTCCAATCAAAGGATACAACCAGGTTGCTTGGCGGTGGGACCGAATATACGGCCGGATATGACTCTGATGATGTTCCTTCCTGCGATAAAGGAATGGGCGCATTGCCCTGATGCTCATCGGAGTCGGTGCTGATGAAAAGAACCTGGATGGTGTCATCCTTGTTCTCATCAGTGAGGGTGTCGCATGAAGACGACTCTTCGGCGACGGTGTCATTTGAAGACGGGTCTTCAATGACGGGGTCATTGGATGATAGAACCTCTGAAGGAAGAACCGGGCCAACTGCCGTATCGACCTTTAGACTTTCGTCTAGTCTAGATTCAGTAGGTTCATTCTCAATGACCGACACTTCAGTTGACCACTTGAGTGGTTCAACCGGATTTTCAACTATCGAGGGATTAGGCGCGAGTTTTTGATATCCAGGTGGAAGTCGCACCGGTGACACCGGGCGATCTTCCAAAATTCTCTTGGCCTCATCTAAGAATGGACATTTGTGGATGGCATGATGACCTTCACACAATAGACAGGGTGATCTTGGTCCCCTTCTTCGTCCTTCACTCTCGCTAGTTGACGGAATGCAATCAACATGACAACCAGAGGTTGATGCTACCGGATTGTGCAACCTTGGGGACCAGTCCCTTAGTATCCAGGGAATACAAGGACAATCACGATGGAAATGGATCCCTTTGCAAATGACACATGGCGATTTAGGCCCGGTCGGTGCAGTGTGTGGGTTTTTGTCAGCTTTCTTCTGCTTGCCCCCAGTCGCCTTCGCCAGAGGCTCCTTCTGCTTCTTTTCTCTCTTCTTCTTTTCCTTCTTCTCCTTGGGAGGCTGACCTTTGCCGGCTCTACCTTGCGAAGATGAAGGATCAGAGGAAGTATCATAAGAAGTGGAAGGCTGGTGGGTAGTTCTAGATTGTTCTGACTGTTGATTCGACTGCTCAGGATTAGTGGCGATCTGGACTACATTAGTTGAAAAAAGCCATACAGGGAGGCCAATTGTCAATCCTGGAAGTGACAATGTAGCCATATGAGGCGCACCAACATCTCCCCAAGAGGAGAAGGGGTTTGGACTCCCGCCAAGGTTACTTCCTTGGTTGGTGGGCTCCATACTTTTCAACTGAAAGATCAACGTGGGAATAATAGGTGATTATGTTCCGCTTAAAATAAATTTTATTAACGACGCTTTTTAGACACAAACTTGCTTTTTCATGTTTTAAGAGTCGAGAAAAAGCTAAAGATGACTCTAGTCGCCTTCGATGTATTAACGAGCCCGAAGTGACAAATGCTCGGTTGGACTTTTTCAGTTATAGAGTTTGAAAAAGGCCAAAAGAAACTGCTCTGGAGATCTAGGCAGAGGGTGTGCCAAACCTTTCGCGAAACCACAGAATACGTTTTACGGTACAGGTGGTCGATCTTCGTGAATGCTGTGTTCACTGCATCGCGATCAGTAGGGCGGCCGACACGGTTTCCTAAGGATAAAGGATAAAAACCTATAGGGGTCTCCCAATATACGCGACGGTACGCGGGAGCTCAAGTCCGTGTTAGTGCCACCGACTCTCAGGAGGAATCACCCACCTTCGTAGAGATCGACAGTCACTATGTTTAACGACGCCGGAACACGTCTCTACCTAGACCTCTAGATGTTTGCGTTAAATTCCAAAGCGTTGTTATGTAAATTGAGTTTATTTTAATGTTGATCTTTCTTAACAGTTTGCCTTTCAGGTTCGCCACGAGATGTATATATACAACTTCCTATATGCAATCTAAGAATGAGAAGCAAATCTTTTCAATCTTTCAACTTTGAAAACCTTAATCTACTTGAGGGAAAAGAAGGACACAACTTTTTCCACAGATCAAAGAACACACACTAAAATGCACATCTTCCTAAATCGTCAAGCATACAGTCAAATGCAAAATGCACAATGCATGTATTTCTTTTCGTTATCCTTAATGTTGATGCTAGACAAAAAGGAAACTGTTGTATGATTTTGAATCTAATTTCAAGTAGAAATAAACAAGCTTGTCCACAATAAAAAAGACACCTTATGATAGACTTGTTTAAAAACACAGGAAATGTATAGATTCAAACCATGAAATGCAAATCGAACAAACTCAAACAGCTATGAACAGTAATAAAACTAGCTCTTAAGATCACAAAGACACTTTTACAGTTCAGGATCTAAGAGGTCACAGCTATACTGGTTCGCTTTTCACAATGGGAAACTGTAACTGCAACAAGAAATACTGAAAGAACATTCACAGTTTCATCACACAACTGAGGCGGAATAATGTCAAGGAGAAGTGGTTTACAGCAAGTACAATAACCAGCAAGCAATCAGCCAAAAACAAGTGCAAACAGGGCCAAGACACAATAGGAAGACTGAGCAAGACAAGGGCTAACTGGACCAGCGCAGGTTCTAGTCTGCCAATTTCACTCTCAGCGCAGTTCCCGAAGGGAGTACCTGCGCTGTAATGCAGGCTGCCTGTGTACAGCCTGCACTGACTCACGAGAGTTTCGTCTACAAAGTTTTCCGGGTCATAAAAAGCTCAAAAATGCACTGTTTTTGCTGAAATAAAAAACTATAGGTCAAGTACAGGCTAAGGGATGATCAAGAGGATGAAGATCTATCACAAAGAGTAAAGAGTCTTTTGTAGATAAGCTCTTCAAATCTTGAATTTGCTCAGCAAATGAGCAAGAGTAGCAGTCCCTCTACTTCGCTTTTGATATAGTCAAAAGCTTTTCGATTTGGTACTCTTTTCTTCAAGAAATGAATAGCAAAATACTACAAACACCAACAAGATACTAGGCTCCCCAGCGGAGTCGCCAGTTTGTTGTGGGGAAAAGTATCCGATGCGGATGACCCTATCCCTACTCTAAAGGTGACAGTCTTTAGCAACAACTGAAAGTAAAGCTTTGATGTTTTCCTTTATGAAAATACAGAGAGGGGGAAGAAATGATCAACCAACCTGGTATCCTTCGCTTAGTCGATCTTGATCCTCTCTCTTTGTCTCTTGTTCCCAGCTCCTTGCTCTCTTTGCCGGTCTAGTTACACACAAGCCCTGCACAAAACGAGAGAGGAAACTACAAGATACAAGTACTCATAACTGATGCATGGATTAGAGTGAATCAAATATACATGTAAATACAATACATCAATGCAATACAAGTATATAGGAGAACATGCAAAACTTTATTGATAGAAGTAACAGGGTTCTGAGAAGGTTACAACCAATGATGGCTCCAATCCAGCAGCACCTCCCCAGCAGCAAGAACTCTCCTCTTCACCTCTAGTAAAACAATCACCCAATAGCTCTAACTGTAATCCAACAGCACCTCCTTGCTTTACACAAAATTCCAGCCTCCTTAGACCTCATAGAAGAGCTCTATATATAGGATAGAAGAAGAGAGGATGAGTCAGCTTGAGACTGACATGAAGCTGCCTTGTGTCCTCTCCCTCTTCAGTTAATCTTCAGTTCTTGAGTCCACTTGGAGATCCTTGGTTACACATGGTGATCAAGTACCTCTTACTCATCACAAGGCGAATCTGATGAACCAAGTGTCAGTTTGGAAGCTTCCTGGGCAGTTGACACCTTGCAGGATGACTGTGCCACTTGGCCAATCTCGCCCAGCGCAGGTAGCCTTCATTAACTTTGACTTCCAGCGTAGGTACAAGGAGGGACAGTTGTATTCCAGCGCAGAAGCTCAGTGGAGCAGCTGACATGATCCAAAATAAGCCTGTTTTGAAGTGTTTTCAGGTGGAGAACTGATTGGAAGTGCTGTTGTTTGATGACCTTGTTCTTTTAGGGGTAAGAACAACATGTTTAGGGACTGAGGATCCCTGTAATTATCGACATTTCATGCTCCATGATGCGAGGCACAAAAATGTCTATAACACCATGGTAAACCATGGTTGAACATCGCATTGTGTCAAGGATTGTCTCAATATTAAAATCAACCATTGTCAACCATGGACAACCATGTTTATTTTAGGGTTTTTAATATTTATCTTAGGGTTTGTATACCTTGGATTTATAATATTCATTCTTTAGGTTTAATATTTTCCCTTGGGTTTATAATATCAATCCCTTGGGTTTATTAATCTAAGGGTTCAACCATGGTTGAGCATGGTCCAACATCGCATTATGGAAAATATTGTCTCAATATAAGAATCAACCATTGTCAACTATGGTAAGCCATGTTTATCTAAGAATTTATAATATTTATCTTAGGGTTTATATACCTTGGGTTTATATTATACCCTTGGGTTTAATATTATTCCCTTGGGTTTACAATTCCTTGGGTTTTTAGTATCAATCCTTTGGGTTTACAATCCCTTCGGTATATGTTATTAATCCCTTGGGTTTAATATTATTGCCTTGGTTTTGTAATCCCTTCGAGTTTTAGTATTAATCCCTTGGGTTTATAATATCAATCCCTTGGGTTTATTCATCTAAGGGATCATATTCTTAGGTTTTAATATTATTCCCGTGGGTTTATTATTCCCTTGGGTTTATAATATCACTCGCTTGGGTTTATTAATTTAAGGATTCATATTCTGAGGGTTTAGTATTATACCTTTGGGTTTAATATTATTTCCTTGCGTTTATAATCTCTTGGGTTTTTAGTATTAATCCCTCGAGTTTATTTAACCTTTGGATTTCAATATGAAAATCAACCATGGTCAACCATGTTTATTTAAGGGTATAAGATTCAAGGGTTCCACCATGGTCGAGCATGGTTCAACGTCCTATTGTGACAATGATTGTCCCAATATGAAAATCAACCATGGTCAACCATGTTAATTTAAGGGTTTATAATATTTATCTTAGGGTTTATATACCTTGGGTTTATATTATTCCCTTGCATTTAATATTATTCCCTTGGATTTTTAGTATTAATCCCTTGGGTTTATAATATCAATCATGGCCAACCATGCCATCATGGTAAATCATGGTCGGTCATGGTCAATAATAGTCAACCATCATCCAATATCACATTGTGACAAAGATTGTCTCAATGTGAAAATAAAACATGGTCAACCATGATCCAATGTCGCATTGTGACAAATATTATCTTGATATGAACTTCAATCATGGTCAACCATGGTCAACCATGGTCCAATGTCACATTTTGACAAAGATTCTCTCAATATGAAAATCAACCATGGCCAACCATGGTCTATTATCACAGTTTGACAACAATTGTCTCAATATGAAAATGAACCATGGTCAACCATTGTGACAAAGATTATCTCTAAATGAAAAATAATCATAGTCAACCATGGTCAACCATGTATATTTTACTATTTATAATATTTATCATCAGTTTATTTATTTTGGTTTATAATATTTATGTTACGATTGATCATAGGATTTTCTTAATATGAAAATTAACCATGGCCATTCATGGTCAATCATGATCAAAATTGGTCACATATGGTCGACCATAGTCAGTTATGGTGAATCATGGTTAAGAATAGTATAATGGTCCAACATAAAATTGTGACAAAGATTGTCACAATATCAAAATCAACCATGATAAACCATGGTCATGCATGGTGAGCCATGGTCCAACAATGCATTGTGACAACGATTTTCTCAATATGAAAATAAACAATGGTCAACCATGATCAATCATGGACAACCATGGTCAATAATCATTGTCACATTATGACAAATATTGTCTCTTGGCTCATGATCACATTGTGATAACCATGGTCATCAATTTTCAACCATGGTTATTAATGGTCAACCATGGTCAAGACAACTACATTATTGTCATTGTGGTCTACTTTACGAAATGGGCCGAAGCCATTCCCATTTTCTGGGCTGATGGAGAAACCACGACATTATTCCTATTTAATGAGGTGATGTTTCATTTTAGTGTGCCCCACTTGATCGTTACAGACCATGGTTCTCACTTTCAGAATCACATGATGTCTGAATTAACATCATTGCTCAGTTTTCAACATGAAAAATATTCCTCCTACTACCCCTAGGATAATGGCAAAGTGGAAGTCATTAATGGCATCCTAAAAGCCATGATCCATTGGTTCGTAGGTAACCATAAAACCCACTAGCACCATATGTTATATACTATGTTGTGGGCATACCAAACTCGAGTCAAAACTGCTACAGAACTTACACCATTTCAAATCACTTATTGCCTGGAAGTGGTACTACCTATCGAGTGTCAGATTCCTTCACTGAATTGTGTTGTTGAACTCTTTCCTGGAACCATTTCCAAAGAAGAGCACTTGCTATATCTCAATCAACTGGATGAGACCTGTTGAGATGCCACACTAGCACTCGAAGCCCATAAACATTAGGTCAAAGCCCAATATGACAAAAATGCCAATCCTTGTTCTTACTAAGAATGTGATCTTGTTTTAATCTATGATAAAAAACGACCTCTTGGGGGCAAGAATGCTTCAACCATTATTTTTTGGTCCATATGTCATCACCAATGCCCTCTCAGGAGGTGCCTCTAAACTTCAGGACTGTCAGGTATTCCCAGTTGTGGAGCCCCGAAACGGGCTCTATTTGAAAAAGTATTATGCCTAATATTGCACTAGGCATATGCTTTATAATTTTTTATATTTATAAGTTTTGCTTCTTCAAGTAAATGACACATACATAGACATTTTTGGGAGGTGGTCAATGTAGATTAATTAAATATAAATAAATGAAAATGTATATAGTGAAATCATATATTTAAATTAATTTAAACATATATAATTTATATGTAGATTAAAATACTTTCTTTCTTCTTTGGTCAATACTTTCTTTCTTCTTTGGTCTATGTAGTAGTAGTGTAGAGGATAATTATGTGCCCATAGACTAGGTTGAATAAAAGGATTGCATATTACTTTCCATTTACTAATCTATAAATCTTGGTTTTTCTCAATTGGAGTACGATATATCAATTATTTCACAAAATTATTATTATGTTTCACATATTATATAAGAGGTGAGCAAATATTTTATTAATTTTGATTAACTAGTATAAATGTAGTATGCCTTGTTGAATTAGTGGACTCATTTGTTAGGACACCCTTTTTCACAAGAAATATATATAAATGATTTTCTTAGAAGATAATTTACCTACAATATATTATTTGTTGGTGTATTGTTTATAGGAGAGAAAAACTTAAATAGATATAGGACAATAAAAATAATTTGGCTATTGAAAACATGTAGCTAACTTCACATCAAATTTAAATCCACGTAAAACATTATATGCATATAAATATAAAATTAAAACAAAAAAAACATAAATAATATATGGGAAAAATCTTTTATTAAATAATTATAGTAATAAAAAAAAAGAATTTCATATATTATATTTGATTCGGTTACTACTATACTCTCCTTTACAAACAATATTACATCTCAAAGAGAGTAATGCTCTCCTATATACAAACAATTTTGTATCTCAGAAGACAATTACTCTCCTATAAATAGACCTCAACATTAAACTATCATTAAATTAAATTATAGTCATATTATTAATAAAAAATATTATAATTTTAAATATACATTTACTTGGGGTAATTATTTTAGCAATTATTTGTTATATAAACAATCTCTAGAAGTTCACTATCTATGTAATACCACAAGAGTTGGAAAAACATTACAACTAGTCAAATAAGTTTCACATTGGGGTTTTGGATACATGATTCACATTCGTTCTCGAATGATTTTAAAGATCATATTATTTTTCTCTACATTTCATGTTCATAAATTATGGAGGAATATCAAATAATCTATTTTTCTCTAGTGCCTCACTAATTATTGATGCTTCAACAACCTCCAAAGTCAACTAGTAATTCATTTATATATATATATATATATATATATATATATATATATATATATATTTCTTTATTAAGTTCATTATATTGATGTTTAAACATTTATCACTTGTTTTTGTGCTAAACAGTAAAGCCAATCCACTATTTTATAAGGATTAATGATGATTAAGATTATTTAATTAAATTGCATAGATATTCTATGATAGAATCTCCATCACAGAGTTGATATAGGTTCGATATATAAATGGTTTCCTCATCATCCATGGATAGATTGAGTGTTTCTCAACTAAACTTGGGCATTCAAATCATTAACATTAGTTCTTATGTAAAAGAGTTAGAACTAAACGAAGATATACTCTTAAACCTAAAAAGGAAACTCTAGGAAATACTTATTGGCTTTTCTTGAATAAATTAAGATAAATATCAAATCTTATTTTAAAAACAAACATGAAAATAAAAGGTATGGTACTCTTATCTTTACTTGGCATAAGTGGATTCAATGTAAAATACGTTAAGTCATAAAACAAATACAACCATTTAACCAATGCGGTATTTACAATTATATGATGGCACTATGTAGGTATGTTCTAATGGGGAATCACACAATCTTTGAATGAAAAATATGAAACATTGTATAACAAGTTAGAAGAAGAAGTATTATGCTTGTTAATTTAAGAAAACCATTGAACAAAAAAAAAAATCCAAGCTATTTCCCATAATATCATCAATACCATAATAAATTTTCTAAATATAATGGAGGGATAAGTGGCGTACCTACTTGGAAGATTATCTTATTAGACTAAAGTAGATCTAGCAAATTCAACTTCTCATTTCATTTATGTTGGGTGATAATGTGCTAACTTTTCTTTTGTTTCTAAAGGAGATCTAAAAATGATTTACTTGGTTTCTTCTACCATTAATATTTATGTATAGAAATTATTAATTCAAGATTGTTCAAGGTTCGTAAATGAAATATTTATATACTTCTTCATTTTAAAATAGAAACATAATTGTGGTAAAAACGTGTTGTCCTCAATGCTTGAGTAGTTTTGGATGCTTCTGTATAAAATATGGGGGCTACGTGAGCACACTAATAACAATAAGGGAGTACATTAACAACAAAAATAAAGGGCTACACTTGATTATAGGGACCTAACATGCCCCTCTCCTACAAAAAAGTGTTATCCTCAATGCTTGAGTAGTTTTGGATGCTTCTTTATAAAATTCGCATCCTCCCATGTGGAATATTTAGTGGGCAATTTCTTCCACTTAATGAGCTATTCTAAAATTGATTGATTCCATAGTTTTCAGGTTCTTATTTCTGTGACTGCCTCAGGATCAAATATTATTTTTCCTTCTTCGAAAGGAAACTTCATTTACATTGGATAAATGAATAATTATTGGATGATACAAATGACAATAACACCTTTGAATATCTAGGAGTCTAAGGGGTCATAATATAATCATAGTCTACATAACAATAATAATGTAATAACAATAATGGGATTCTATGGGGCACAAGAATAACAATATGTGGGCTACATGGGCACAATAATGACAATAATGGGGGGTACACTAACAATAACAATAAGGGTGCTAAACTAGTATTATAGGGACCTAGCATGCCCCTCTCCTTCCAAAACGTTCTGTCCTCGATGCTTGAGTAGTCCTAGATGCTCTTGTATAAATTTTTCATCCTCCCATGTGGAATCTTTAGTGGTCAATTTCTTCGAGTTAATGAGATACTCTAAAACTGATCGATTTTGTAGCTATATTGTTTTTTTTTATGTTTTCTTCAAGCTCAAATATGATTTTTACTTCTTTGTCAAGTTTTCACAATGCTATTATAATTGGAAGCTTGTCATCGATAACCTTCTTTAAGCATGAAACATGGAAACCTAGTTGTACTCGGGAAGACTCTGGTAGCTCCAATTTGTATGCCATAGTAAAAATATTTTACAACACCTTGTAAGGACAATAGTAATTGGATGATAATTTATTATACCTCTTAGCTTGCTTTAGAGACATTTATTGTTATGGTTGTAGATGTAAAAACATTGAGTCACCTACATAAAAAATTCTTTCACTATGATGCTGATCTGCCTGTTGTTTCATTCAATTTTGCACCATAGTGAGCTTATCCTTTAAGAGTTGGAGAACTTGTTATTGATGCTCAATGTGATATTCCACAACTTGAACCTTAGAATTTTCTCTTAAATATGATGTGATGGATGGTGGATGATATCCTTAAAGTGCCATAAATGGGTTCATTTTTGCTGCAGTGTGGAAGTAAGCATTATACCACCATTCAACTAGAGGTAACCAATTGATCCATCGTGTTTTTTTATCAGATACAAAGAAACAAAGATATCCTTCCATACATTTGTTCACTATATTAGTTTTCCCATACAATTGAGGATGATAAGAAGAGGTATGAGCTAATTGAGTAATAAGACAAGAAAATAATTCCATCCAAAAATTTCCAGTGAAAACGGGATCTATGTCACTTATTATAATCTTGGAATTTTTATGAAGCTTTTGAATTGATCACTTAAATGTAGTAGAAAATATATTAGCTTTAAAAGGATGAGATAATGCACAAAAGTGTGCATACTTTGTAATTTTATCAATTACTAGCATGGTGGCACTCTTTCCTTCAGGCTTGGGTAAACCTGTGATAAAATCCATTGAGACCTCCTCCCAATGCTGACTTGGAATGGCTAAAGGTTTTAACAGACGTGGGGTATTAATTGTCTCAACTTTATTTTGTTGGAAAATCAAACATTCTTCCACAAAATTCTTGACCCTATGGTAATTTTTTTACAATCCCGAGTTCCCTCATAAGGGACAGGTGTGCAATTCCAAAAGAATCTTTTGTTTGAGCTGGGAATTCTTACAAAGATATAAGCGATATGTGTACCATAATGAACCATTTTTACAACTAAATGTATTAGATGTACCCAGATATTGCTGCAAATTTTGAATGGGTGTCCAAACCTCTTCATCGTTCTTTCACTCATCCCCTACTTCCATTATCCACTCAAGTTGGATAATATAAATGCAACAAAGAAATGCTTCCACATCCTCATCCTTGCTTGAGAGTGCATCTGCAACAAAATTTTGTTTCCAATTTTTGTAGACGATTTCAAAGTCATAACCCATCCTCTTTCTCACCCATTTTTACTACTCTTCTGAAGATAATATTTGTTCCAAAAATTATTTAAGACTATCATGATTTGTTTTTAGCTTGAAGTGTCTTCCCATTATGTAACGTCGCCATTTATTTAGCGCATGTAGTATTGCTAACATTTCATTCTCATAAATAGGTTTTTGTAAATAGTTTCCTTTGATTGGAATGTTTTCAAAAGAAATGGGTCTTCCTTCTTGCATTAAAGAAACATCAGTTCCATTTCCTAAGGTATCACATTTCACAATAAAGATTTTTGTGAAGTCTGGCCTAGCTAAGACTGCTTCTTCACACATTTCCTCTTTTATATGTTCAAAGGCCTTAGTTACTTATGAAGTCCAAAAAAATGCATCTTTGTTCAGTAACGATGTTAGACGTGTCATTATTCTCCTATAATTCTTAACAAACATGCAATAACACTTTGTCAACTTCAGAAATCCTCGAAGGTGATTTATGGTTGTGGGAATTTTCCATTCCTTAATGGACTTAATATTTTTAGGGTGTACCTTAACACTATCATGAGGTATAATATAACCCAAATATTCCACCTCCTATACTCTACAAAAACATTTGGATATTTTTTAATATAATTGTTTCTCCTCCAATATTTTTAGCACCGTATAACATGTTGAACATCATCCTTCCAAGTCTTGTTGTAGATTAAAATATCATCAAAAGGTACTAACACAAATTTTCTAAGGAAGGGTTTGAAAATGGAATTCATCAAACCTTGAAATGTGGAAGGTGCTTTAGTAAGACCAAAAGGAATGATAAAAAATTCATAATGACCCTCATGAGTTCTGAATTCTATTTTTGGAATGTATTTAGACTCAATTCTAATTTTATGATATCCTGAACAAATATCCAACTTGGTGAACTAAATTTTTCCATGTAATTCATCCAACAATTTGTCAATGACAGGAATGAAAAATTTATCTTTAATAGTGAGCTTGTTGAGCCCCTATAATCTGGAAACATACGCCATGGTCCATCCTTATTGTTCACCAATACTATTAGGGTATAGAAATAACTTTGAATAGGTTGAATTATACCAACCTCTATCATTTCTGTAACCATATGTTCAATTCCACTCTTTTGGACATAAGGATATTTGTAAGGCTTGATGTTTGGAAGAACACTTCTTAGAATCAAATGAATAGCATGATCATGACCAAAAATAGGTAGGAGGCCCATGGGAGTCTCAAACACCTTGGAATTATTGTCCAAGACTTTTTGGAGAAAAGAAGAAATAGATGATTTTGATGTTTAAACATCTAGTGAGCATAATTTTGTAATTATGCCACGTTTTTCTTTATTCAAACTATTTTTTTGTGTCATTATACTTGATTATCATTCCTCGTTTCGATGTGATACCCCTTAATTCAAGTTTCTTTCCTTCCCAAAAAAAATTCAAGAAACGTTGTTGAAAATTGAAAGCTATCGTCGCCAAAGATTGTAATCATTCGACTCTAAGTGCAATAACACCACCACCCATTGGAATGGAAAGAATTACACTATTCAATACATATATCCCCATGGTCAACTTGATATTATGGCACTTTCCAGAGAAATTTATAGTTCCTCAAGTTGCAAACATCACTTAACACTCTGGTATTGGATATAGGAATTAATTCAATTCCTTAGCTATCTTACAATGAATAAAATTATGGGTAATACCTAATTCAGTCATAACTATTAAATTTTTCTTCCTGATATAACCTTCTATCCGTTAGGATATTCCGACACATAGGAAATAGTTAAGTACAAATTGGTCTAGTATAGAGTTAGGTAAAGTGTGTTTCTTTACTATGTACATTTTGTAACTTACAATCCGACGGTCACGATATGTAGTGATCCGACGGTTCATTCTCTCCTCGGTATTAACGACACTTGATCCGTGGCTTAACACCCGATTGGTCCATGATATCTATTTAAAGAGCATGGAGGGTCATTTGTAGGGTAATCCGTCTATGAGAGAAGCATATGTAAATTTTCATTCTTTTATTAATAAATTTCCTGAAGTGGCCGCGTTGGCTCAGGCCGTGGACTGTTTCCCTCTTTGAGGGTTTTAACCATGTCAAAATACTGGTGTATTGATCTGTGATCTATGTGTGAGCGGTGTCCTTTGGTGTTCTATCTGAGGAACTTACCCTGTAAATTCCTACATGGTATTAGAGCTATTTGAGGGTCACGTCTATTGGTGATCCAAATCTGAAGCCGGTAGCACTGCATCCGACTACCGTTTCCTAGATCTACTATTTCTGACTACTTTTGAGCTGACAGGACTACTCTGTTGTGTTGGGAGCATCTGTTCCAGTGAGGAACCCCTTTCGTTTCACGCGAAAAGGTTTCTGGTAGCCCTAGCTGCATCATTTTTAAGATCTGGAGGTATACAGTGTTTATTTGCAGTTTACAGTTATTTTCTCTCTGTTTATTTCAGTTTTCGGTTTATTTAGCTTTTTTTATTACCGGATCTATACCTTTCATTTATGCGTATGCTTTTTGCCCTGCAAATCATAAACAGAAAGGAAGGATTTTTCTCATGTATATGCTCTTTTCCGCTGCGCCTTAGTTTGATCTCGGAAAATCAGAAACATTGAGGAAAATATTTAGTTTCCGGCTAAAGCTAAATTCGAGCCGCAAGGTTCATTTTTGAAAATATTTAGTTTCCGAGTAAAGCTAACTTCAAGCCACAAGGTTCATCTTTTTTTTATGTCCGTGTTGGGTTTTGTGTTTTTTGTTTTGTAGGGAAAAAGAGCTTTCTCAAAGCAAGCACGCAACCCAAAGCATCAACCCGCCCCTCTCTCTCTCTCTCTCTAACTTTTTGTATAGCTCACTTGGTACAAAGCTAATTTACGAGAGTAGAGGTCTTGGGTTCAAGTCTCCATTTTGTGGGGGCAGATTTTTCATTTCCGCACATTCCCGCACTTCGTCGGCGACTTCATCAATTGTTTTTCGAAAAGCCATAACTTCTTCATCCGGAAGCTGTTTTCAGAACCGTTTTTTTTGAAACAGCCTAATTTTTCGAGATCTTTCCATTGGTTCACTTAGTTTCAGTATCTATAGCTTTATTTTTTCTTAAAATGGAAATTCCATGCCAAGTCTTGACACCACCAACTACTTCCAATGGTGGTCCTACATTGTGGATATACTTAGAAGTAAAGGTCTTTACAGAATAGCCACAGGCCAAGAGACCAAACCGAAAGATGTAGACAAGGAAGCTAAATGGAAAAATAGACAAGACCAAGCATGTGGGTTGATAGGGATGTCTATTTCTCCAGATCTTAGATTCCATATTGCAGAACTTGATACTCTTGATGAAGCAATGAAACAGATTACTAAAGTCTTTGGAATTAAAAATGAACTTAAAGCCCATCAACTTGAAAATGAATTGCTTACATTGGACCCCAATAATTTTTCTTGCATTGAAGATTTTTTGTCCAAGTTCAAGACCCTTAGACTTCTCTTGGAAGGTGTTAAGGTTAAGAAAGAAGATAGTAGCCTTATCTACTCCATTCTTACTAAGTTGGGACCAACCTATTCTGTGTTTGTTTCCACCTTCCATTCTACAAGAGAAACCTTCATTTCTCAAGGACAAACCTACAAGTCCCCTTCCTTTGATTCTTTTTGTGATTCTTTAATAAGAGAACAAGAAAAACTCTTACACCTTGGTCTTCTTAATATTGGAAACTCTTCTAAGAAATCATTAGCTGCCCAGCAGTAACCAAATCCAAAGAATCCTAAGAAGTTGTATCCTAAAAAGAATGGTCCTAAACAAAACAAGGGTCCTAAGAAATTTCAGCCTCAAAATGAGAAATCATTTCAAAAAAATGATAAGAAAAATAAAAATAAAGGGAAGAAAACTGATAGACATTGCAACTTTTGTAATCGAGATGGCCACTTAGAATCCAAATGCTTTAAGAAGATGGAAGCCTTGGAAGCAGGAATGAAGAAGCATAACATCCATTTGGAGCAATATTAAGCTTCAACTTCATCTTCAGGAATGGCACTTTCTGCATGTGGTTGTCAAGCATCTCGGTCTGGCTATGCACTAAATGTATCTTCTTCTTCTCATTCTCATGAGTGGCTCATTGATTCTGGAGCTTCTTATCACATGGCCAAAAACAAAGCCATGTTTTCTTCTTTAAATGATTGTAACACCAAAAATATATATGTTGGTGATGATAGATCTCTTAGTGTTGTAGGGATTGGAACTGTTCATCTAGACAATGGTCAGTTTAATGATGTATTATGTGTTCCAACCTTATCCTACAACCTTCTATCTGTATATCAGATAACCCATTCAGGTGAAGGTAAAATCATTGAATTTTCACCTCACGATGTTGTAATTAAGGACCTAAGAGATCCTAGACAGATTTTAGCTACTAGCATTGCTGATGATTCTAGAAGGTTGTATAAGTTTCACAACTTTGGGTCATCAAATCTTCCCTCAGTATTTGTTGCTCATAATGATGATGTGAGCAAACTTTGGCATGAGAGATTTGGTCACTTAAACTATCGCTCACTTCAGAATCTATGTAAAGAAAATATGGTGACAGGTCTTCCAATGGTATCTTGCAGAGATGGTGTTTGTTCCGGTTGTGTACTCAGAAAACATCATCGGGACAGTTTTGAAAAACGTGCCTCTTGGCATGCCTCAACCCCTTTACAGCTCGTGAATAGTGATTTATGTGGTCCACTTCCAGTTGCTTCATTCTCTGGCTACAATTATTTCTTAACATTCATTGATGATTTCTCCATACGCACTTGGGTATACTTCTTAAAACTCAACAGTGAAGTATTTAACATGTTCTTGGCCTTTAAGGCCTTTGTTGAAAAACAATCTGGACATCAAATTCTTAAGCTAAGATTTGATAATGGTGGAGAATATCTTAAAAACACATTCATCAACTTTTGCACTGAGAATGGAATTTAGATGCAACATACTGTTCCATAAACTCCACAACAAAATGGTGTAGCTGAAAGGAAGAATCACACCTTAAAGGAAATGGCTAATTGTATGCTTCAATCTAAAGGACTTAGTCTTAATTATTGGGCAGAAGCAATTAACTGTGCAAATTACATAATAAATCACACTCCTACTAAGGTTTTAAAGAATATAGCTCCAGAAGAAGCATGGAGCTCAATCAAACCAGATGTAAGTCACTTTCGTGTTTTTGGAAGTGAAGCATGGGCCCATATTCTAGATGAGAAACATAAAGCTTTAGAACCTAAGAGTGAAAAATGTATTTTTGTTGGATATTCTGAAGATGTCAAAGGATATAGACTTATTCCACTTAAGTCCAAAAATGTTATCATCAGAAGAGATGTAAATTCTGCTGAAAATATATCGGCCTGCGAGCCTAGTTCAGCGGATGTGCCACCTCTCCCTATTTCTTCTACTTTTGAAAATATTTCTTCAGATGATGAAAGCGAGGATGAAAATCCTCCCCCACCTTCTCAGGATCCTCCTTCAGCTCCTTAGCTTCCAAAATGGGTTCGTGCTACTCGGGATGTAGCAGGTGATCTTGCCGGTGATTCTACTGATCAACGACGTACACATTCTCAGTTCGAGAGAGCCACTTCTTTACTGGCTCAAGCTTTAGTGAATTATGATCCTGACACCTTTGCAGAAGCTTCAGGCCATCCAGATTGGGAAGCAGCTATGAATGAAGAATATCATTCATTATTGGCAAATGATTAATGGGATCTTGTTCCTCTACCAAAGGGACGAAAACTTGTTAGATGCAAATGGGTTTACAGAACCAAGTATGGACCAGATGGAAAAGTTGATAAACATAAAGCTCATCTTGTTACTAAGGGTTTTTCACAAGTTGAAGGCATTGACTATACTGAAACCTTCTCCCCTATTGCCAAAATGAACTCTATCCACCTTGTTCTTTCACTTGATGCCTCTTTCAAATGGGAAGTCCATCAGATGGATGTTAAATTCGCCTTCTTGCATGGGGACTTGCATGAAGAAATATATATGGAACAACCTATTGGCTTTATACAAACAGACTCCAGCCTTGTATGTCAGCTTAAGAAATCCCTTTATGGTCTCAAGCAAGCTCCTCGAGCTTGGTATGCCAAAATGGATAACTTTCTTTTAGAAAATGGCTTTTCTAGGTGTCATTCTGACAATACTGTCTGCACCAAGAAAGTGGGCAAGTCTCTTATCATTCTTGTTCTTTATGTTGATGATCTTATCCTCACTGGTAGTGATCCCATCCTTATAAACCATGTGAAGTCTAGCCTTAAAAGGAAGTTTGAAATGACAGACTTAGGACACTTAAATTATTTTCTTGGTCTTCAAGTCTTGCAATCCAAGGAAGGTATTTCCCTTTCCCAATCCAAGTATGCCTGTGATATTCTACGCCATTTTCACATGGAAGACTGTAAGCCAGCCCCTTCTCCCTTTTAGTCTGGTGTCAAACTTTCAGTCACTTGTACTTCTCCTGAAGTTGATGCTACCTTATACCGTCAACTTGTAGGAAAACTTTTGTATCTAACCCATACTTGTCCTGACCTTTCCTTTGTTGTTGGCCTTGTTGCTTGGTTTATGCATGTTGGAAATAATACTGAGAGGGGGGGGGGGGGGTGAATCAGTATTATATAATTCTTTTAATAAATCTTCTTTATTTGTTCTTTGAATTATTTTTGCATGTCAGTACCATAAAATAATGAGCATGAACAAAGAAAACAGATAGTCACACCAAAGAACACAAGATGTAAGGTGGAAACCCAATGTGGGTGAAAACCACCTGCTGCAATATGTCTCTATCTTCTTTCAAATTAGAAACTCCTTTTACAATGGTTTTGTACTGGTGCAGTCCTTTACCAATACACAGGCTGCAACCTGCAGATAGCTACAACTCTCTCTCGTTTTCCAGTCTCTCCTGGAAGGGAGCTACAACCCCCTACTTCTTTTCTTACAAGGACCACTTTTCATAAATTTTCAAACTGGATCCATAAGCATCAAATGATCATAAAGTATAAGAAAATCACCCAGTCAACTGTAGTAACCAGATCAACAATAATAGAACCAAACCGAGAACACAACAATGATAAACAAAGATCTTAAGAGAAGTAAGCACCCTGTTCAACTGCTCGCCTGCTTACGTAAGCACCCTGCTCAATTGCTTGCCTGCTTACAGTAAGCACCCTGCTCAACTGCTTGCCTGCTTACAGTACACACCCTGCTCAACTGCTTGCCTGCTTACAGTACGCACCCTGCTCAACTGTTCGCCTGCGTACCTCGCTCTGAGTTCATTGAACTGCCTGCGGACCTCCGCACTTGCAACCCTTCTGTGCCTGCGTACCGGCGCACCTGCAACCCTTCTGTGCCTGCGTACCATCGCACCTGAAACCCTTCTGTGCCTGCGTACCGGCGCACCTGAAACCCTTCTGTGTCTGCGTACCGGCGCACCTGAAACCCTTCTGTACCTGCGTACCGGCGCACCTGAAACACTTCGTTCCTGCGTATGCACGCACTTTTCTTTCACTGTACCTGCGTACCTTCGGGCATAGATGATTCAAGACTTCAGAAATAACCCAAACAGTCAGATCTACAGATCTGAACATGCGCCGAAGAGATCTCAGTCCATCAATAGATTCGCCTTATTTAGATCTAGACCATATCTAACCCTCATAAGATATTCAACCCAAAACATGCTCAAGCCAAATGATCTCCTTTGCTTTATATAGGAAAGCTCTTCCTTAAAACATGGATCAATACCATGAGCCGACACCATAATAACCCAATACCGTCGGCTAAATACCAAGAGTAAAACATAAGAAAACCCCACATGTGAATTTCTTTGCCTTGAAATGTGTGCACTGGGGGTACGCACTTCCTGAACGGGATAACTGCGGGTATGTACGCACTTTATGTAATGCTGACCTGCGTGTACGCACCTTATGTAAGGTGTACCTGCGTACCCCTTATTTTCTTCAATATTTGATAGCTGATCATCAATCTCTGCTGCTGAATTGAAGTACTGTGATCTATCACCTGAATGGGTTGCCATCAAGGACAACACTTTAGCCATAATGCCAACAATCTCCCCCTTTGGACTTGATGGCAACCTCAAAACTTCAGCTTCATTCTCCCCCTTTGACATCAAGGGCAAAGGGTTATGCTCCCCCTAAGAAAATGCTCCCCCTGAATATGAACCAGATCTGCAACAAAGAACCATAATCCACCATGAAAGAGATTGCAGCTACTTCCAAGATCTCCTTCTGCACATCCTCCATAATGCCAACAATGCGTTATATGCTCCCCCTGAACCTGTACCATCAATGAGAAGAGGTTCAGCAATAAGATGATGCATCAACAACCCCCAGCTTTTGCCTGAGGTATTCAAAAGTGTCCCTGGGCAATGGTTTGGTGAGAATATCAGCAACTTGTTCCTTAGAAGGAACATACTCCAACTTGACCTTTTGTTCAAGCACTTGTTCCCGGAGAAAATGGTACTTGATTGGTATGTTCTTGGTTTTGAATGCATAACCGGATTCTTTGAGATGCTGATTGCACTTGTGTTATCACATAAGATGGGGATAGGTGTTGTACAAGTGATTTGAAAATCCTGCAAAGTCTGCATCATCCAAAGGAGTTGGGTGCAACAAGATGCAGCAGCAACATATTCCGCTTCAGCTGTAGACAAAGCAATCGAACTCTGTTTCTTGTTGAACCAAGATACCAGTCTGGAACCCATAAAGAAGCACCACCACTTGTGCTTTTCCTGTCATCCACGCTTCCGGCCCAATCTGCATCTGTATAAGCATGAAGTGTAAGATCTGTATCTCTAGGATACCATAAGCCATAATTTTGAGTCCCTTGAAGATATTTGAAAATTCTCTTCACTGCCTGAAGATGAGTCTCCTTCGGATTTGCCTGAAATCTTCCAAGTATTCCAACTGCATGCATGATGTCCGGTCAGGTACCTGTCAAATAAAGTAAACTTCCAATCATAGATCTGTAGGTTGGTTGATGTACTGCTGTAGATTCATCATTTGCACTGAGGCTACATCCTGTGACCATGGGTGTACATACTGGTTTTTCATCTTCCATACCATATTTCTTCAAAATCTGTTTGAGATACTTGGTTTGAGATAAAAAGATTCCTCCTTCTTTTTGTTGGATTTGCAAACCAAGGAAATATGTCAGTTCTCCTAGCAAGGACATTTCAAATTCTTTCTGCATGACCAAGGCAAAACTTTGACTCATAGATTCTTCATTGCTCCCAAAAATAATGTCATCTACATACACAACAAGTATTAGCAATTTGTCATTTTCAACTTTTATATAAAGATTGCTATCTGCTGATCCTTTTGAAAAACCTTGTTGATGAAGATATTTGTCCAAACGATAGTACCAAGCCCTTGGAGCTTGTTTGAGACCATAGAGAGCCTTTTTCAATCTGCATACAAGATTTGGATCATTTCCAAGAATGAACCCATCTGGCTGTTCAATGTATACTTCTTCTTCCAAGTCTCCATTCAGAAAGGCTGATTTCACGTCCATTTGAAATACTTTGAAGTTTTGAAAACTTGAGAGAGCAAGGAACATTCGGATGGCCTCAAGTCTTGCAACAGGAGCAAAGGTTTCTTCAAATTCTATTCCTTCTTGCTGCGCATACCCTTTACAAACAAGTCTGGCTTTGTTTCTAATTACTTCTCCATTTTCATTCAATTTATTTTTGAAGACCCATTTTGTTCTGATAACATTCTTATCCTTTGGTCTAGGAACCAGCTCCCAAGTGTTGTTCTTTTCGATCTGCTCAAGTTCTTCATCCATTGCTTTCACCCAACATTCATCTTTGCATGCCTCTTTCACATTTTGTGGATCAGTAGAGGAGAGTAATGCCAAATAGCTTGAAGCTTCTGCAACTGTTCTTCTTGTTTGTACACCTGCTTCTTTCTGCCCCATAATCTGAGATTCTGGATGATTCTTCTGAACATATCTGGATGGAGTCTTTTCTTCTATTCTTGTTTGCTCCTCTGGTTCTTCTTGAGGTTATTCTTGAGGTTCTTCTTCTTCGTCATTCTGTCGTTGGGGGTAGCCTTCATCTTCTTCGATGTCTTTATGATGTACTTGCCTAGGAATGTATCCCTTCTCATCAACCACTACATCAATGTTGTCAACAATTCTACCAAGTCTTTTATTGTAGCATTTGTATGCTTTGCTATGTGGAGAGTAACCAAGAAGAATGCCTTCATCTGCTCTAGGTTCAAGTTTGCCAAGCTGCTCATCAGTATTCTTGATATAGCATTTGCTCCCAAAGATTTTGAAGTGCTTTACCGAAGGAGTCCTACCACTCCAGAGCTCATGAGGAGTTTGAGTGCTGTTCACCCGGACATTTGTTTTGTTGAGAATAACAACTGCAGCATGTGCAGCTTCACCCCAGAAAGTTGCGGGAGTTCCTGACTCATCAAGCATAGCACGAGCCATTTGTTGGACTGTTCTGTTCATTCTTTCCACAACTCCATTTTGCTGAGGAGTTCTTGCTGTAGAGAATTCTCTTCTTATCCCATGTTCTTCACAGAAATCGAAAAATTCATTTGAAGTAAATTCCCCACCTCTGTCGGATCTGAGGCACTTAATTTTGTGACCTGATTCATTTTCAACCAAGGCTTTGAAGGATTTGAATTTTTCGAATGCTTCATCTTTGTGCTTCATAAGTCCTAACCAGACAAACCTGGAGAAATCGTCAATGAATAATATCAAGTATTCTTCTCCTCGAGGTGTTCTTTTCCTGAAAGGACCGCATGTATCTGTATGTACTAGCTCAAGAGGCATGCTAGTTGATCCTTCTTTCTCTGGAAAGTTAGTTCTGGTTTGTTTTCCAAACTGACATGATTTGCATATGGTGTTGTCAGGAATTTTGATATCTGGAAGATCGCGAACTGCCTGATATTTGCATGCTTTCCTTATTTGTGAAAAGCTTAGATGTCCCAACCTCCGATGCCATAACCAGTGCTCATCATCCTTGCTCAGATAGCATTGTTGTTGTCCTTCTTCAAATATGTACAGATTATTTGGAGTTCTTTTGCCTTTGATCACTGTTTTACCTGTATCAAGATCACGAACAAGACATCCATTTGATCTGAATATAACTTCGGTTCTTTGATCACACATCTGGCTGACACTTAGAAGATTATGCTTCAATCCATCAACATACAAAACATTTCCAGCCTTGACCTTTTCTTTTAACTGAGCAATTCCTTTTCCTTTTATAGTTGCAGGAGTATCATTTCCAAAAGAGACTTTCTTTCATTTTTCTAGAGCAGAATATGACTCAAGTTTTTCTTTATCACCTGTCATATGCTTCGAACATCCACTGTCAATGTACCATAGATTTTCCTGTCCCTCTGCATAAAAAGCTATCCCACATCTTTCTTTTTGTGGTTCCTTTATTCTCCATGTTTTGGTGCTTGAGGCTTGTTCCTTTTTCTGCTGAAACCTGCTCCTGCATTCAGAGTCTTCATGACCAAAGTTATTGCAAATAGAACATTCAACTTCATTTTCAAGAACCGAAAAGTTGTTATAGGTCCTTTTTGTAATCCCGGTCATACTTCTTTGTTTTTGAGCTTCCCTAGTCATGATCGTTTTATATGCAACACATTGAGCTGCTTTGTGACCAAAGTTATGGCAAGAAAAGCATTGTCCATTGAAGAAACTTCTGCGGTTATCGAATCTACCAGCCAATTGATTGTAATTTCTATTGTCATCTATTCTTGAACCACATTGAGAAGATTTTACCTGTGGCTGGTTGTAGCTTTTGTTCACTCTTAAGATGGATTGCCCCTGATAGTTTCTGTTTGTAATTCGTCCCTGCTTTACCTGATGATCTTCATTGTGCATTTGCTCATTTCTTCTTGCTGCATCAAGATAACTTTTTGAGGTGGATGCTTGAGAAGTTTCTCCATTATAGCCCAGACCTGTCTTGTTTAGTGGAGACCGCTGCACATTGATAATCTCATCCAAAGTTTCAGATCCTTTGACAAACTTGATATTAATAGCTTTTGTTTTCTCAATCTCTTTTCTAAGACCAACAATTTCACCTTCTAATTTTTCAAGATGTTTTTCCTTTTCATCAATTTGAAATTGTAGAGTATCAATGATCATGTTCTTTTCTTCTATACATCTCTTGAGTCTAGTAATTTCATCATAAAGGTTATCCACATCTATAGCATCCATATAATCATCATCTTCAAATGCCATTAACAACTTATATTCATTACCTTGTTCATCTTCATCACTGTTTGATAGACCATCACTATCTTCATGAGTGTAGTAGCTTTTCTTATTTGCATTCTGTTTCTTGTTCCATCTAGCAGGTTCCTTTCCTTTATCCTTATAAGGACATTTTGCAGCATAATGACCTACTCTTCCACAAGCAAAGCATTTAAAAGGTAAATTACCTCTGAACCTTCCAGAACCCCTTTGAAGATTTCTGACAAAATTTGATTCTTCTTCCTCTTCTTCTGGGACGTGGCTCACTTCATAATAATCTCCTTTGCCTGATGCCTTGAAAGCAGCTTCTCTTCTGTCTGATGGACCTCCCTTTCTCATTTCATAAGCAGTTAGAATTCCATGTAGCTGAGACATAGTAAGAATTTGTAGATTTTCCTTTTCTTCTATTGCAGATACTTTAGATTCAAACTTGGGGGACAATGATATTAGAACCTTTTCAACCACAATAGCCTCTTTTATTTCTTCACCCAAATTTTTCATACAGTTAACAACCTCATCTACCCGAAGAAAATAGTTAGCCACACTTTCATCATTATACATTTTGAGAGTCTCATACTGAATTATGAGAGTTTGAAGTTTAGCACGCTTTACCTGTTCATCTCCTTCATAGCTCGTGACAATTTTGTCCCATATCTCTTTTGCGGATTTATAGTGCATTACCTTCATGAATTCTGATTGAGATATACATCCTAATAGAGTACTGACTGCTTTTGCATTTTTTTCATACTTCTTTTTCTCGGCTGCATCTGTAGGAGTAGCTGAAGGAAAAGCGTAGCCTGTCTCTACGATGTCCCAAACTTCTGTACCAAGAGATTGAAGATAGGCAGTAACTCTTACCTTCCAATAATTGAAGTTTGTCCCATCAAAAACCGGTGGCCTGATTGATGCTTCTCTCTCGTAGTTGCTCATGATGAACGATCTACCTTCAAGCGATCAAGCTTCTCTGAAGGACCTGCTCTGATACCAATTGTTGGAAATAATACTGAGAAGGGGGGGTGAATTAGTATTATCTAATTCTTTTAATAAATCTTCTTTATTTGTTCTTTGAATTATTTTTGCATGTCAGTACCATAAAATAATGAGCATGAACAAATAAAACAGATAGTCACACCAAAGAACACAAGATGTAAGGTGGAAACCCAATGTGGGTGAAAACCACCTGCTGCAATATGTCTCTATCTTCTTTCAAATTAGAAACTCCTTTTACAATGGTTTTGTACTGGTGCAGTCCTTTACCAGTACGCAGGCTGCAACCTGCAGAGAGCTACAACTCTCTTTCTCTCTCGTTTTCCAGTCTCTCCTGGAAGGGAGCTACAACCCCCTACTTCTTTTCATAGAGCATCAAATGATCATCAAGTACATAAAAGTTACAGTCCACTGCAGTTATCAGATCAGCAATAACAGAACTAACCCAGAACACCAAATGATCATAAAGTATAAGAAAATCACCCAGTCAACTGTAGTAACCAGATCAACAATAATAGAACCAAACCCAGAACACAACAATGATAAACAAAGATCTTAAGAGAAGTAAGCACCCTGTTCAACTGCTCGCCTGCTTACGTAAGCACCCTGCTCAACTGCTTGCCTGCTTACAGTAAGCACCCTGCTCAACTACTTGCCTGCTTACAGTACGCACCCTGCTCAACTGCTTGTCTGCTTACAGTACGCACCCTGCTCAACTGTTTGCCTGCGTACCTCGCTCTGAGTTCATTGAACTGCCTGCGGACCTCCGCACCTGCAACCCTTCTGTGCCTGCGTACCGGCGCACCTGCAACCATTCTGTGCCTGCGTACCGTCGCACCTGAAACCCTTCTGTGCCTGCGTACCGGCGCGCCTGAAACCCTTTTGTGTCTGCATATCGGCGCACCTGAAACCCTTCTGTGCCTGCGTACTGGCGCACCTGAAACGCTTTGTTCCTGCGTATGCACGTTCTTTTCTTTCACTGTACATGCATACCTTGGGGCATGGATGATTTCAAGATCTACAGATCTGAACATGCGCCGAAGAGATCTCAGTCCATCAATAGATTCGCCTTATTTAGATCTAGACGAGATCTAGCCCTCATAAGATATTCAACCCAAAACATGCTCAAGCCAAATGATCTCCTTTGCTTTATATAGGAAAGCTCTTCCTTAAAACATGGATCAATACCACGAGCCGACACCATAATAACCCAATACCGTCAGCTAAATACCAAGACTAAAACATAAGAAAACCCCACATGTGAATTTCTTTGCCTTGAAATGTGTGCACTGGGGGTACGCACTTCCTGAATGGGATAACTGCGGGTATGTATGCACTTTATGTAACACTGACCTGCGTGTACGCACCTTATGTAAGGTGTACCTGCGTACCCCTTATTTTCTTCAATATTTGATAGCTGATCATCAATCTCTGCTGCTGACTTGAAGTACTGTGATCTATCACCTGAATGGGTTGCCATCAAGGACAACACTTTAGCCATAATGCCAACAATGCAAAACCCACGTGAAAGTCATTGGAAAGTAGCTAAAAGAATACTTCATTATGTTCGAGGTAAAGTTCAGTTTGGGATTCATTACAGTGCCGAAGCAACTCCTCTATTGGTTGGTTTCACTGATTCCAATTGGGTTGGTGACCTTGATGATTGAAAGTCTACTGCAGGTTATGTGTTCACTCTTGGTTCAGGACCTATTACATGGGCTTGCAAGAAACAAGGTGCCATTTCTCTTCTTCAACAGAAGCAGAGTATCGTGGTGGCATAGAAGCTAGTAAGGAAGCCTTGTGGCTTCATCAGATCCTGTCAGAGTTTGGCTTTCAGCAGCAGCATCCGACTACACTTTGGTGTGATAATCAAAGTGCCATTCAGCTATGCAAAGATCCAGTCCAACATCAGCGCAGCAAAAACATTGAACTGCACATGCACTTCATCAGAAAGCTCATTCATGACCATGTTCTTGAAGTGCAATATTGTTCAACAGATGATCAAGTTGCAGACATCTTTACAAAGGCTCTCACAGAGGCAAAGTTCACTAAACATTGATTTATGGTTGGAGTTCAGGAAGTTGTCACTAAGGGGGGATAGGCTCTAGCGCCTCCTTCCTTCTCCTATTGTGTCATATTTGTAAATCCTTCAATCCTATCCCAAGTTGTTCTTAAGGGGGGATGTTAGGATATTCTGACACATAGGAAATAGTTAAGTACAACTTGGTCTAGTATAGAGTTAGGTATAGAGTTAGGTAAAGTGTGTTTCTTTACTATGTACATTTTGTAACTTATAATCTGATGGTCACGATATGTAGTGATCTGACGGTTCATTCTCTCCTCGGTATTACTAACACTTGATCCGTGGCTTAACACCCGATTGGTCCATGATCTCTATTTAAAGAGCACGGAGGGTCATTTGTAGGATAATCCGTCTATGAGAGAAGCATATGTAAATTTTCATTCTTTTATTAATAAATTGCTTGAAGTGGCCGCATTGGCTCAGGACCTGGACTGTTTCCCTCTTTGAGGGTTTTAACCACGTCAAAATACTGGTGTATTGATCTGTGATCTGTGTGTGAGCGGTGTCCTTTGGTGTTCTGTGTGAGGAACTTACCCTGTAAATTCCTACACTATCTTGAGAGTTTGAGGAGTGGTAATTCCATCCAATTCATTAAAACACATGTTCAGATTCATTTCTTCTTTCTATGGGGTCGGTTCCTGGTGTATATCCTCCTCTTTTTATGTTGTTCCTTCTCTCCCTCCTCTCCACAATCTATGTATAAAAATTTCTTCTTAGCACACTTATGGTCTTTAGTGTATTTGCTATCACAACTATAGCAAAGCCATTTTGCTCTTTTTTCCTCCAATTTTTGTTGTGTCAATCTTGTAGGTTGTGGAAGATTGAGTGGTTGAATTCCTTATTTCCATCATGTTTCTTTCAACTTTGCTTTCCACCTTGAATGCTATCTCCAATGAATGAGGTTACCAAAGATGAACCTAATGTTGAATGTTTTCTTTTAAAGACCCTATGAATACATCAATCCTATGATCCTCTGGAATATCGGTTACGCTAATATTCAATTTTTGTAAGTCTTCAATGTGCTCTCCTAGTATAGTTTTAGGTTTATCAATTGGCTAAAGAAGGTGTTTCTCTTTGTATCTTCATATTGTCCTATCATTTACTATATAAAAATATAACATGTGACAAGTGTTTTATGATAACAAATCCATCTATACCATACAAAGTGATTGGGTTCTAAATATAAAGATACAATATGTATGTTTTGTGAGGGTTTCACATCGAGTATATAAAAATATTTCTCCATATTTAGCATACATGTTACCATATTCTTTCCATACAACTTCTTCATATCTATCTTTGGAATGTGGTGGTTCTTAAACCTGACATTGGAGTCTATAAAATCATAATTCATATTCCTTTTGTCCTCATCATGATTTTCATGGACTACCTTGTGACGATCAGGAAGCTTTTCTTGCCACAACTTTGCAACCCCTCCAACTTCACATTCATTGCATCCATTCCTAATTCAAAAAAATCCATGTTGCCTTTTATACCATCCATGACCCCTTTTATTTCATCTTTGGTTTCTCTTTGTGAGAGTGAAATTTGTTGCACTTGGTCCCATAATTTTGATATATCATGTTGCAATTATTCCTCCTCCTGTGTCATAGTAGATCTTTTTGAGGGCATAACAGGTATGGCATTCTGTTGTTTTTGAGCCATTTTACAACCCATTACTAATATATTTTCTTGAATATTCCCTTGGAATCACTTCAAACTTATTTTCAAACGAAATTTATGTAATTTAAAAAAACAAATACATACCCTTTTCTTGCTTTTAGGAGCTCGATCTTGAAACGATTGTAACTATGTGATTTTGGATCTCAAAGGTCTAAAATGTAGTCCTGTGGTAACCCTATGAATCATCATTCCAATTCCATAAGTCAGACAAATATTAGATTCTTCAATATAGATTTCTGCCAAATATCCGACGATGACCTGGTTATGGACTTGTTGAATAGAGAAAATTTGTATGGGTTGTCACGTGTCACTGTTTCAACCTTCATACCTAAAATTTCTACAAGAAAAACTATATTCCATGAAATTTAAGCTACATTTTACAAAATTCAATTTTGATGCATGAAATGAAAGTTATGACGATTTTCCCTAGATTACCTATTTGAGATGAAATTTTGGAGCCTACAGAAACCCTAACTTCCACGAATCATATCTCTCACAATATATTGAGCGAAGATTTGAAATATTTGCATGAAGGTCTCCAAGGTTTTGGGTTCACCTGGTCAAAATTTCAGCTTTTGAAACCTCATAGAAAAAAAGTTATAGCGAAAATTCCATGATGACCTATTTGAAGAAGGAAAACCCTAGAATCCAAAGTTGTGATACCAAATGTTATGAAATCAACTCACAAAATAGAAGAAAAGATAAATGAACAACTTAAAAATTATCCTCTCTGAGGGGTAAACCTAATTTACATTGCATAAATGAACAATTATTGGATGATACAAATGACAAGACCTCCTTTGTACATATAGGAGTCTAAGGGCTCACAATATAATGAGAGAGTACATAACAATAATAATGTAATAATGATAGTAGGATTATATGGTGCAAAAGAATAAAAATACGGGGGCTACATGGGCACAATAATAACAAATTGGGGGTACACTAAAAATAAAAATAATGGGGCTACACTAGTATTATAGAGACCTAACATAAGCATTTCAAAAAGTACCCATAAGCATGTTCATTCTCCTTCAAAAATTCACTAGTAATGTATTGAAGGGGTAAGAATTCCAATGTTTATGGCTCCACAATAAAGCGATCAAGAGTGTTAAAATATAATTCCAACCTCTCTACATATACTAATTCTTGAATGAATTTCAGGAAATTGGTAAGAAAACGCATTCTTAGGAATATATTATAACCTAAACATGTACTACCACAATTAATTGTTAGCAATATCATTAAAAAAATATTATTTTGTAAAGAAAACATCTTATATAATTAAATTATAATCTCAAAATTCTTTGAAGGTATTCTATTAGATGGTATAAACTTAAAAGAGTGAGAAAATGCATTTATGGGCCTTCATTTGTAGGCTAACTTATTTATACATGAACAAAGTTTAAGTAGATAAAGGACAAACAAAATTCTTGGCATAGAAATGCTAGGACTTCCTCTAACCAAAAGGACGTGTTGAAACTGAATAAGGGTTCTAGAGATATTGACACCCACACTAAAAAAATTATTGACATGAAAAAAATAGACTTTTATGGAATATGGAATGATTATAGTGCACTTAATTGAACATAAATATAATTCAAGAAATTCCCTTGGTGCCTTCAAATAAGAAAAATATGTAATACATGTTGTACATACAACATAAATATTGCGATTATTTTGACACACAATTTCTTGCATTGTATAGGATTCTTGTATAGGAATGGTTAGTTATATTACTACCAACATCATCTACAAACCCTATTCATAGCATGAAAGATACAAGGCCAAAGGATTGTAAGTACTTTTAAAAAATATGTCTTACATGGGACATTCCCCAAGTGTGGTGGAATGATATTATTGAGAAAGTTCATGCATTTAAGTGCTAATTAATAATTGAGGAAGGAGGTTACCATGAAAAGCTTCAAATATGTCATATATGATATGACATGATAGAATTAAAGAATAAAAGTACAACCAATGATTTCCCAAGTTAGTAATGCATACATAAGTCATATCTTCGTTTTTTATATTACACTTTGAAATTTGATGTATTTGATTGTTGTAAGAGTGAAAATATGTATATATGTATGTATATATATATATATATATATATATATATATATATATATATATATATATATATTCCAACTAGGTTCAAGTGTATGACAATGGAGAATCTATTTGAAGAGACATAACAATATGTTCAACGTGTTCATATGACTCAATGATACATTGAACACTTTAGAATATGTAAATATAGATTTCACATAGGTACTCTCTTATAAATTGTTGATTTTTCTAATAAATACACTTTTATTTAGAAAATAACATTTAGATCCAATATTTTCTAGCAAAGAAAGTTAGGTTAATAGTCCATATTACATATAGGCATGGAACAAAAGGTAGCTAAGAAAAAAGAGTTGTATGGAAGGAGTGTCACTTTTACAAAACTTACAATAGGTGGCATGAATTAACTTACACTTAACATTTCTTTTAGCTCTTCTACAAACACATGAAGGATAATAATATATAGAGAGATCGTAATTGGATTTGTTTATATGGTTTTCTATTTCATTCCAAAATTCCTATGCATTTCAATGGCTTTATATGTTGCATAAAAAATAAAAGCCACAAATTTGGAGCTATTTCAAGAGTCACCATGAAAGAGGGGAGAATGGAAGAGTATTTATGTGCATACAAGCTATGTTACCTAAGCAATAAATAAATTTTAGGGCTAATTCCCTCATTTCCAACACAAAATCTATTATTAAATGGTTTCCTTCATTAATATTAAAAAGGGGAGAAGAGAAAACAACAAGTAAATGACAAATACATATACATTTTTGGGAGGCAATTTTCCATTAATTAAATATAAATAAATGAAAATGTATATAGAGAAATAACATATTTAAATTAATTTAAACATCTATAGTTCATATATAGATTAAAATACTTTCTTTCTTCTGTAGTGTATGTAGTAGTAGCAAATAGGATAATTATGTGTCCATACACTAGGTTGAATGAAATGATTGCATATTATTTTCCTTTTCCTAATATATAAATATTGGCTTTCCCAATTGGAGTAGGATATATCAATTATTTCACCAAATTATGATTATGTCTCATATAGTATACAAGAAGTTAGCAAATATTTATTAATTTTGATTAACTAATATAAATGTTGTATCCTTGAATTAGTGGACTCATTTTTTAGCAAACCATTGTTTTACAAGAAATATATATTGAATAATTTCTTAACTGGTAATTAATCCTAAACATACTATTTGTTGCTATATTGTTTACAGGAAAGGAAATATTATATAGATATAAGATAATAAAAATAAATTGACTATTGAAAACAGGTAACTAACTTGGAATCAAATTCAAATCCATGTAAAACACCATATACATATAAATAACAAATTGAAACAAAAAAACATAAAAAATATCAGACAATTATTTTATTAAATAATTATACTAATAAAAAATAAATGAAAAAGAATTCCATAATTTATATTTGATTTGGTTACTATTATATTCTCCTTTACAAACAATATTACCTTTCAAGAGAAAAATACTCTCCTATAAATAAGCCTCAACATTAAACTATCATTAAATTAAAGTAGGAGAATACTATTAATAAAAAGATATTATAATTTTAAATATATATTTACTTGGGGTCATTACTTTAGCCATTATTTGTTATATAAACAATGTCAAGAAGTTCACTACCATACATAGATAGGAATACCACAAGAATTGGAAAAACAATACAACTTTCAAATAAGGTTCACCTTGGGGTTTTGGATACATGTTTCACACTAGTTTTCTAATGATGTAAAGTTTGGGGTTTTGGATAAATGATTCACATTCATTCTATGATGTAAAGTTTTGGATACATGATCCACATTCATTGTGGAATGATTTTGAAGATCATATTATGATCATCTACATTTCATATTCATAAATTATTGAGAAATATGAAATATTCTACTTTTCTCTAGTGTCTCACTAGTTATTGAGGTTTCAACAACCTCCAAATTGAACTAGTAATTCAAATTTTTTCTTATATATTTCTTCAAAAAATACATTATATTGGTGTTTAACCATTTATCAATGGATTTTTTTCCTAAATAGTAACGCTGATCTACTATTTTATGAGGATTAACGATGATGAAGCTTATTCTTTAAATTGTCTAGAAATTTTATGCTAACATCTTCATCACAATGTTGATATAGATTTGATATATAAATGATTTTTTCATCATGCATTGATATATTGAGTGTTTCTCAACTACTCTTGAGAAATGAGATCATTAATATTAGTTTTAACTAAACCAAGTTATCCTCTTAAACTGAAAAAATAAACTCTAGTAAATACTTATTGTCTTTTCTTGAAGAAATTAAGATAAAAATAAAATATTATTTTAAAAGCAAACATGAAAATAAAAGATACATTACTCTTATCTTAACATGACATAAGTTGATTCAATGAAAAATAGGTGAAGTCATAAAACTAATGCAACCATTTAGCCAACACAATATTTTCAAATATATGATGGCATTATGTAGGTATGTTCTAATGGGGAATCACACAATCTTTGAATCAAAGAATTGAAAAATTGTATTACAAGTTAGAATAACAATTATTATGCTTGCTAATTTAAGAAAACCATTGAACAAAAGAAAAATCCAAGTTATTTCCCATAATATCATCAATATCATAATAGATGAAGTATTTAAATAGAATCCAAGGATAAGTAATATACTTACTATTAAGATTATCATATTAGACTAGAGTAGATCTAGAAAATACAACTTCTCATTTCATTTCTGTTGGGTGATCACTTGCTATCTTTTCTTATGTTTCTAATGGAGATCTAAAAATTCTTTACTTCTTCTCTACTATCATTAATATTTATGTATAGAAATTATTAATTCAATATTGTTCAAGGTTTTTAAATGAAATATTTATTTCATTTTTTAAATAGAAACATAACTGTGGTTAAAAATTGATATTTCATTATATTCCAAAAATTTTAATTTGAAGAAAATTTGGAAATTTAACATTTTATATCTACTATTAGTATCTTATATATTTTATGTATCTTTCATCCATTATAGTTTTTACATACTGTCTTTTCATTACTTATTATTCTCTTCTCTTTTTGAAAATGACAAAAACTCTAATATATGATAAGTGATTAGATTTATCAAACAAATTTATATAAAACAAAAATTTTAGAACTCTAAAAATGTCTAGCATATCCATCATCAAAATACTAATATCCAATCTAATTAATTCAAAATTTTCATTATATATTATATATCACAAAATATTATATATATATATATATATGATAATGTATACTTTCATTTCAGAAATCTCAAATAAGAAAATTTGAAAAGAATAAAAAAATTCTATTTAAAAACTTGCTACCACTATTTTTAAAACATTAATTTCTATCATATATATATATATATATATAAAATCAACCGCTGATATCACAGTGCATCAAAAAACAATTTACATGGAAAATATATAAACAACTTCAAATCCAACCAAGTAGTGATATATATATATATATATATATATATATATATATATATATATATATATATATATATATATATATGTAATAAACTGAAGAAAATACCAAAAATAATTACTGTTCAAAAATAGGCGATGAAGCCAGACCTATTATATCAATATCTTAAAAAACTATATCAGAACAGCAGCTAATGAATATCCTATCCTCCCATGGCACTTTACTCAACACCAATAGTCCAGATTCCAAAAATAAGCGATATGAAATTCTCCCATTTAATGAAATTCTCCCGGTGGTGGACACACATACTGCACATTCCAGATGGAGAATTTATCAACTTGAAATCCTGTAGCAATGGTCACAGTGAGAGGTCTGAACTCTCCTGGCGAAATGTAATTAGTCACAGTCATACTGCACATTCCAGATGGAGAATTTATCAACTTGAAATCCATTAGCAATGGTCACGGTTAGAGGTCTGAACTCTCCTGGCGAAATGTAATTAGTCACAGGTAAAAGCTGTGGGGGATAATCATTACTTTTGGGCGAGACCTCCACAATTATGTTTTCAGCTATACAAGATGCACACTGATTTTCCAGCGCATACATATATGTGGTGTTCTCCTTGCCAGGAGATGTTGCTTGGTTTGTCACCGTCAGCGTACATCCATTTTGGCCTCCCACCTCGTTGGGATGAATACTCGATACCGGACCTAAAACCAATCCCCCATCCACAAAAAAACATAGCTATGATTTCAGGTCTGCTTATATCAAAATTACGAACGAATGGTTGTTTTAATTTTAAAATTACGAACTTCTATTTTTAACATTCTGCTAATAAAAATAGCTAGGTACTGCTAAAACAAAATATCATAACAAAATGCGCGTATAAAAAACCCTAAACGTACCAGCTTAAAAAAACAGCAAAAAAACACTAAAATAAGAATTAAGAAGATAGACGTACCAGCTGGTCTGATGGCTGTGACAAGATGACCACTCCCGACCATAACCAAAAACAAAACAGTAAACTGAAGCTGGTATTTCATTTTGGCAGACTTCCGCTTGATTAACTTAGATACTCTCTTTCACAAATAAAGCTTCGATGGACTAATTTTAATTTATACACATGTATTAGAGCTTAAATAGGTTCTAATTCCTTAAACTAACTCCTAAAATATGTTTCATGATCCCTAACATATCTAATCTAATATCTTATCCCTAGATAACAGCTAACTAATCCATAATCCTCTCAAATCTTCCACAATATTCTCTAATTTTCTACTATTTACAAGAGTCTTTATTCTTTCTTAAAAACTATATAAAAATAGAATAATTAATTAAATACAAACAAATCCCTCTAGTAAACCGTTGACCTAGGTGAGATGCACCTCCATCACTAAGTCCTTCTCTTTTTAAACTTGTGATCTTTTAGGAGGAATCACATGCTCTTAAACATTAGACTCACTCAAGTTGTATCCATTAGACCCACTCAAGATAATAATTAAGTTAAATTTAAGTCATAGTGAGTTTATTCCCTAATAAAAAAATTGAATTTAGTATTAGTGGGTATTAATGTATGTGATGAGCTAGAATTGTTCAGACATCTCACTTGAAAATTTAGTTCCTCAAAAGTGGTTTTTCTATTAACAACTAATTTCAATTTTCATTACCGTTATAAAAATATTATAATTTATTTTATTTTTTATAATTAATAATTACTACCTAAAAGGGTCAAGATTCAACCAAACTTTAACAACTTTATTTGAAATATATTCATGATAAATTTAATTTAATTAAGTTATTGATTTGAGGCTCGCGAGATCTATATTTTGTGTGTTATTATCTTCCGTTAATTAAGTTTTTTGAATTAAAGGGTTTTAAATTATGATATAAGGGAGAACTATATCTATATTTTGTGTGGTATTATCTTGGGCAGTCATCCATTCATGTTTTTGGAATGGACATTTCCAACCATCCTGTATGGTTAGTCATGAGTATTGATCCATCACTTAATTAAGTTTTTGTATTTAAAGGGTTTCAAATAATGATATAAGGGACAATTATATTATATTTTTATGTGGTAAAATTTTACTAAAAAAACTCATATAAAATACTTAAAAGTTAACCAATTTAATTGCTTTTAAGACAACCTAAATAAATGATTATTTGAAAAAAATAAATAAATAAAATAGCTATTTTCATTTAAAAAATGAGTAATACAATTTTTTGGGTTATTTTTTCTTTTTTTTGTTAACTAGGTTGAGTCAAATGAAATGGAAGTGTTCCTAACAATCTACCTACTCATAGAATGTTATCAAGAAGATTGTGCCAAACTTACTGAAGCTTAAACACTCTTTAGAATAATATAATTCTCCTGAAATTGACCTTTATTCTTAACCTCTCCCTTTCTCATAATACTTCATATAATCATAATATATCAATATTGTATATGAGCATTAATGCCATTGGTGAGCGTCAGTATTGCAGCAAGAATGATGCAACTTGTGGGCTGCCAACTTTACTTTTATCAACCTGGTAGTTCGTAACAAACTTGAAAGTGTCAATGTTATATGCACAAGCACTAGTTCTCACTGCAGGTTGTCACTTGGTCAGTAGGCGTGAGATCATTAGGAGCTCAAGCCAACTTCTATAGATTTCAAAAGAAGCTCTATGTATGATGAAAGGAAATAAAAATTACTCTACAGATGCTATTCTAACTGCAGAAAGGAGAAGGACTCGAATGTAAAGCAAAACCTAATAAACCCTAATTAACAAGCTAATTCTACTTTTGCCAAAAACACTATGAAAACCATGAAAGAAATGCCATTACCTATTCAAGGAAGTAAATAACATCTAACCATGCTATTTCTAGAAGTAAATAAGAAAAAAACATATTTTTGGATTTTTATGTGTTTTCATGTGAATTTAACATGCATATAATTTATTGTGTGTGAGTGTCGTAGCGAACATGTGGCATTGGAGGGAGGTTTTGGAGCTTGGGAGGATGTAGGATGGTGTGGATGGGTTTTAGGAGGTCTTAGGTGGCCTTTTGGAGGCTTTTCCCACACTCAGCTTTCAAAAGAAATCCTACAAGAAAAACTACAGGAGGACAGAGGAGAACTACAGGAGGAAAACAGGGAAACTACAGGAGGAGGCCGAGAGCAATTTTTGTTGTTTTGGGGGTGTGAGAATGGGTGGAAAAGGTGGATGAAGGTTGGAATGAGGTGTTAGGGCGGCTAAGGTATACCATGAGTCATCAGGAGAGAGAAAGATGATTGGGTTTGCTCAAGGAGAGAGGAAGAAGTTCTATGAAAAATGAAGGAAACTAGGGTAGAATTGAGGTGAGGCTTGAGAGACGTGTAGGGCATGGATCAGACGGAGGGTATGATTGCTGGTAAGCTGGCCTACTGCTGGAAGAGATCTGCTACATTGAAACTCACAGTCAACCAATAAAATCAAGCAACAAATGAAATGGTTGCATCTTAGGAAAAACAGAGTTTTGCATAAAAATGGCCTAAACTATGATGTATAGAAGGAAATGCAAGGAAATGCTGTAAGGAAGGAAAGCATGCAAGAGGACCATTGTAAATCAGAACGTGAACATGATAAAGGAGATCTAAATCAAAGCAAAACTGGACTATCAACCTACTAAAGAGCTGCAAACACTAGAAGTCCTAGGAATGAAGAAAATATGTGTTTTTGGTGTAGCAAGAGAGTCCTTTGTTGGAATTATGATACATATGTTGTACTTGATGGCAACCCACTCATCTTAGATGATAAATTATAGTGCAGCAAAGTTATTTTCTCGTTCACGCACTTTCATGCAGAGAAAAGTTCACACACTTTCATGCAGAGAAAAGTTCCTTTCATGCAGAGAAAAGTTCACGCGCTTTCATGCAGAGAAAAATTCCTTTCATGCAGAGAAAAGTTCATGCACTTTCATGCAGAGAAAAGTTCCTTTCATGCAGAGAAAATTTCACGCACTTTCATGCAGAGAAAATTTCATGCACTTTCATGCAGAGAGAAGCGCACGCACATGGGAAAACTTATGGTTGGTTCATGGTATTAGTCTGACAGTTTTTGATCCTATGGTTTTGGTCCATGGTATTTAGTCCTTGGTATTTGAACCTATGGTTTTGGGCCATGGTATCTCGGCATAAGTGTTGATCCCAAGTATTGGGTCCATGGTATTGAATTGTTATGGTTTTTGGTCCGTGGTATTGTGAAAGGCCTAAGGCTATAAAAGAGGAAGGAGATCATTTGGCAAGGAATCTTCTGAATCATTGAATATCTGATAAAGTGCTAGATCTAGAATGTTGTGATTGGGTTATGGTGCAGATCTGGATCTGAATGAAGAAGGACCCTGAGCGCAAGGAGAAGGATAAGTTCTATTGATGGGTCAAAATCTTAAGGCTGGAATAGTGGTATCTCTATATGATTTTGATCTCTGATATGTGGTGCACTCTTGATCTATAAATCTGATAATCTGGGTTAACTAATATCTGAATGTTTGAAAGAATGTATTTATAGATCTGTATGCAGGTTTCTGAATAGTGAAGTAGTGTACATCTCTTGATTTATGTTCTAGCTGCTTCTGTTTATTGCTACAGTGTTCTGGGTTCAGAAGTGGGGTGTGATTACTGTTATTATGATCTGGGTACAGTCGTTAGAGAAGTGTTATTTTGATTCAATTTTGATTGGTGAAAAGGTGATTGGTTGATGCAGAAATTCTTGATGTTTGATTGATGTTATTTGTGGATCCAGTCTGAAAATTTATGGAACGTGGTTCCTGGAAGGAAGAGAAGGTTGTAGCCTTCTACAGGTAGCAACCTGCGTACTAGTATCTCAACTAGTACAAGAACTAAGGGGGTTGTAGCTCCCTTCCAGGGGAAGCTGGAAAATGAGACAGGGTTGTAGCTCTCTGCAGGTAGCAACCTGCGTACTGGTAAAGGACTGCACCAGTAGAAAATCATTGTAAAAAGAAGTTTCTAATTGAAAAGATAGAGACATATTGCAGCAGGTGGTTTTCACCCACATTGGGTTTCCACCTTATATATTGTGTTCTTGTGTGTGATTGTCTTCTGCTCTATTTTTCTGATCCTAGTTACTATTTATATGATCTTGATGCATAGATTAATGTTCAACATCTATAGAATATTTTAAATTATAAGTCTGTATAGCATACGCGGGTTTCCTTATCTGTAGTTGCATATATACGCGGTTTTCTCTAACTGAAGTAGGTATATGTTCTGGGTTTGAAAAAGAAATAATTTTAGATAGAGAAGGAATGACGCATTCTCCCCTGATAATGGACTCACTTGGTAGTCCGAAACGTTGGGTTCATAAAACTGTACAACAGGTCTTTCCTCCTCTATCTAAAACTATCCTCACCTGTATGGATTCATTATTTAAAGAAAATAATTGACCAAATAATACTGATTCACCCCGCCTCTCAGTATTATTTCCAACAATTGGTATCAGAGCAGGTCCTTCAGAAGAAACTTGATCGCTTGAAGGAAGATCTATCATCATGAGCAACTACGAGAGAGAATCATCAATCAGGCCACCAATTTTTGACGGGACCAACTTCATCTATTGGAAGGTAAGAGTTACAACCTATCTTCAATCTCTTGGTACAGAAGTCTGGGATATCATAGAAATAGGGTACACTTTTCCATCAACAACTACTACAAATCCGGCTGAGAAGATCCAGTTTGAAACTAATGCAAAGGCTGTCAATACTCTATTAGGATGTCTATCTCAATCAGAATTTGTCAAGGTTATGTAGTATAAAACCGCAAAAGAAATATGGGACAAGATCGTTCTGAGCTATGAAAGAGATGAACAGGTAAAAAGAGCAAAACTTCAATCCCTCAGAATTCAATATGAAAATCTCAGAATGTACAATGATGAAAGTGTGGCTAACTATTTCCTATGCATAGATGATATTGGTAATTGTATGAAAAATTTGGGTGAAGAAATAAAAGAGGATATTGTGGTTGAAAAGGTTCTGAGATATTTGTCTTCTAAGTTTGAATCAAAAGTTTCTGCAACAGAAGAAAAGGAGAATCTATAAAAAATTACCATGTCACAACTACACGGAATTCTAACCGCTTACGAAATGAGGAAAGGAGGACCATCAGACAGGAGAGAAGCTGCATTCAAGGCTTCAGGCAAAGGAGATTACTATGAGTCAGGACATATGTCAGAAGAAGAGGAAGAATCAAATTTTGTCAAGAACCTTCAATGGAGTGCTCGAAGATTCAGAGGTAAGTTACCCTTCAAATGCTTTGCTTGTGGAAGAGTCGGTCACTATGCTGCCAAGTGCCCTCATAAAGATAAGCTTGACAAATGTAAGGAACCTGTTAGATGGAACAAGAAACAGAATGTAAGTAAGAAAACCTACTACACTCATGAAGACAGTGATGGACTCTCAAATAGTGATGAAGATGAACGAGGTAATAATTATAGACTTTTAATGGCTTTTGAAGATGATGATTTCATGGATGCTATAGATGAAGAAGGTCTTTATGAAGAGATTTCTAAACTCGAAATATTTTTAGAAGAGAAAAATATGATTATTGATACTCTGCAATTCCAATTGGCTGAAAGTGAAAAACATCATGAAAAGTTAGAATGTGAAATAGTGGGACTTAGAAAAGAGATTGAGAAAACTAAAGCTCTTAATCTTAGATTTGTTAAAGGATCTGAAACGTTAGATGAGATTATCAAAGTACAGCGTTCTCCACTAATCAAGATAGGTCTGGGATATAATGAAGAAGCATCTCAAGCACAGAAGCCATCCACCTCCAAAAGTTATATTGATGCAGCAAGGAGAAGTGAACAAATTGACAATCAACAGCAAAGGCACAATGCTGCTCACCAGGTAAATCAGGGACATTTTTCTTCAAGAATGAACAGAGATCACCAAGTAAATCAGGGGCAATCTGCTTCAAGGATAAACAGAAGCTACAACAGACCACAGGTAAATCATTCTCAATTTGCCTCAAGAATGAATGTCAATGAAAACTACAATCGTTCGGTCCGCAGGGTTGATAATCGCAGGAATTTCTTCAATGGCCAATGTTTCTCTTGTCACAACTTTGGACACAAAGCAGCTCAGTGTGTTGCCTACAAAACTATCATGACTAGAGAAACTCAAAAACAGAGGAGTATGACTAGGATCATGAAAAGGACCTACAATAACTTTTCTGCTCTTGAAAATGAAATAGAATGTTCTATTTGTAATAATTTTGGTCATGAAGATTCTGAATGCAGGAGCAGGTTTCGACAGGCAACTCAGAAGGAGCAAGCCTCAAATATCAAAACATGGAGAATGAAAGAACCACAACCAGAAAGATGTGGTATAGCCTTATATGTAGAAGGGCAGGAAAATCAATGGTACATCGACAGTGGATGTTCAAAACATATGACAGGTGATAAATAAAAACTTCAGTCATATAGTGCCTTGGAGAAGGAGAAGAAGGTCTCATCTAGAAATGACACCCTTGCACTCATAAAAGGTAAAGGTTCTGTTCTTTTAAAAGAAAAGGTCAAAGCAGGAAATTTTATGTATGTTGATGGCTTAAAGCATAATCTATTGAGTGTCAGTCAGATGTGCGATCAAGGAACAGAGGTAATATTTCGATCAAATGGATGTAGTGTTCGTGATATTGATACAGGAGAAACAATGATCAAAGGAATAAGAACTCCAAATAATTTATACATATTCAAAGAAGGACAAAAACAATGTTATCTGAGCAAGAATGATGAACACTGGCTATGGCACCGAAGGTTGGGGTATCTAAGCTTCTCACAGATAAGGAAAGCATGCAAATACCAGGCAGTTCGTGGTCTTCCAGACGTCAGAATTCTAGATAATTCAATATGAAAATCATGTCAGTTTGATAAGCAAACCAGAACTAACTTCCCTAAGAAGGAAGGATCAGCTAGCAGGCCACTTGAGCTTGTCCATACTGATGTATGTGGTCCATCTAGGAAAAGGTCACCTCAGGGAGAAGAATACTTTATATTATTCATTGACGACTATTCAAGGATGGTTTGGATAGGACTGATGAAGCACAAAGATGAAGCCTTCAAAAAATTCAAATCCTTCAAAGCTTTGGTTGAAAACGAATCAGATCACAAAATTAAATGCCTCAGGTCTGATAGAGGTGGGGAGTTTACCTCAAATGAATTTTTCGATTTTTGTGAAGAACATGGAATAAGAAGAGAATTCTCTACAGCCAGGACTCCTCAGCAAAATGGAGTAGTTGAAAGGATGAACAGAACGGTTCAACAAATGGCTCGTGCTATGCTTGATGAGTCTGGAACTCCCGCAACTTTCTGGGGTGAAGCTGCATTTGCTGCAGTTGTTATTCTCAACAAAACAAATGTCCAGGTGAACAGCACTCAAACCCCTCATGAGCTCTGGTATGGTGAGACTCCTTCGGTAAAATATTTCAAAATTTTTGGAAGCAAATGCTATATCAAAAATACTGATGAACATCTTGGCAAGTTTGAACCTAGAGCAGATGAAGGCATTCTCCTTGGTTACTCTCCCCACAGCAAAGCATACAAGTGTTATAATAAAAGGCTTGGAAAAATTGTTGAAAGTATTGATGTAGTGGTTGATGAAGAAGAAAACACTCCTAGGCAGGTAAGATCTGAAGATTTCGAAGATGATGAGGACTATCCATCAACATCAAATCAGATTCATGATGAAGAAGAAACCTATGAAGAAGAAACCCATGAGGAGCTTGAAGAAAAAATAAGGATAGAAGAAAAGACTCCATCCAGGTACGTTCAGAAGAATCATCCAGAATCTCAAATTTTGGGGCAAAAAGAGGCAGGAATACAAACAAGAAGAACAATTGCAGAAGCTTCAAGCTATTTGGCATTACTTTCCTCCACTGAACCACAAAATGTAAGAGAGGCATGCAAAGATGAATGTTGGGTCAAGGCAATGGATGAAGAACTTGAGCAGATCGAAAAGAATAACACTTGGGAGTTGGTTCCTAGACCAAAAGATAAGAATGTCATAGGGACAAAATGGATCTTCAAAAACAAGTTGAATGAAAATGGGGAAGTCATAAGAAACAAGGCCAGACTTGTTTGTAAAGGGTACATGCTCAACAAGAAGGAATAGACTTTGAAGAAACTTTTGCTCCCATTGCTAGACTTGAGGCCATCAGAATGTTCCTTGCTCTCTCTAGCTTTCAGAAATTCAAAGTATTTCAAATGGATGTGAAATCTTCTTTCTGAATGGAGACTTAGAAGAAGAAGTGTACATTCAGCAACCAGATGGATTCATTCTTGGAAATGATCCAAAACTTGTATGCAAACTTAAGAAGGCTCTCTATGGTCTTAAACAGGCTCCAAGGGCTTGGTACTATCGTCTGGACAAATACCTTCATCAACAAGGTTTTTGAAAAGGATCAGCAGATAACAATCTTTATATAAAAATTGAAAATGACAAATTGCTAATACTTGTTGTGTATGTTGATGATATCATATTTGGTAGCAATGAAGAAGCTATCAGTCAAAATTTTGCCTTGGTGATGCAGAAAGAATTCAAAATGTCCTTGATTGGAGAGTTGACATAATTTCTTGGTTTACAAATCCAACAAAAGGAAGGCAGTATCTTTTTATCTCAAACCGAGTACCTCAAGCAGATCTTGAAGAAATATGGGATGGAGGATTCGAAACCTATATGTACCCCGATGGTGACAGGATGCAGCCTCAGCGCAAATGATGACTCGGCAGCAGTGCATCAACCAACCTATAGATCTATGATTGGTAGTCTTCTCTATCTAACAGGAACCCGACCAGACATCATGCATGCAGTGGGAATAGTTGGAAGATTTCAGGAAAATCCAAAGGAAACTCATCCTCAGGAAGTAAAGAGAATTTTCAAGTATCTTCAAGGAACTCAAAACTATGGTCTATGGTATCCTAGAGATACAGATCTCACTCTTCATGCTTATACAGATGCAGATTGGGCTGGAAGCGTGGATGACAGAAAAAGCACTAGTGGTGGTGCATTCTTTATGGGTTCCAGATTAGTATTTTGGTTCAGCAAGAAACAGAGTTCGATTGCTTTATCTACAGCTGAAGCAAAATATGTGGCTATTGCATCTTGTTGCACACAACTCCTTTGGATGATGCAAACTTTGCGGGATTTTCAAATCACTTGTACTCCACCTGTCTCCATCTTATGTGATAATACAAGTGCAATCAGCATTTCAAAGAACCCAGTCATGCATTCAAAGACCAAGCACATACCAATCAAGTATCATTTTCTCTTAGAACAAGTGCTGGAATAGAAGGTAAAATTGGAGTATGTTCCCTCCAAGGAACAAGTTGATGATATACTCACCAAACCATTGCTCAGGGAGACATTTGAATACCTCAGACAAAAGTTGGGGTTTGTTGATGCATCATCCTGCTGTTGAATCTTGTCTGTTGTATGCAGTTGGATACAAGTACATTTACCGGTCTATGTGGGTCAAATGGGTCTATCAGAGACAGGGAAAATTTTAAGAACCCCCCCTAAATTTGCATGTATAATAAATGGGTGAATCTCCATGGTATATAGGAAAAATCGAAGGCGATTTTATCAATAATATGATATGTATATATAATTTTTTGGCGAATCTCTCACCAGGCATGGAAAATATTTTACTCAATTATAAAATCTTGTGTTTATTGAATACACAAATGAAATCATTGCATTTCTTTAAAATATCTTTTGAAATCAAAATTACCAAAATTACATATCGATAACCTAGTGGGTGTAGGATAAAATTCACCCATGCCATTCACAGAAAGCATGAGAAAAAAACTAATACTATATATAAAACCAAGAAAAATTCAAATTCATCACTTCTAGGGACCTCGTAACCACCCTGCCAATACATAAGTATGTCCCTGTTTGCAATTAGAAAAATTACCCAAATTACAATCTGTTTACTCCAGCATATGTTGGAAAGTTATAGAAGGATGACTAGTGCAATCAATCCATTCCTTTTAGCCCTGGATTTGTTTCAGTTTAAAACAGAAGTATACAAATATACTTGTCCAATGTCTATACTTTAATCATTCACCTTAAGATGTTTTTACAATATAATTTCCTAAGTCTATTTAGTATCTCCATTATCATAAAAACCAACCTATATCCATCTTAACTCCACATCTACCACTCTTAGGGAGATGAAATCTATTTATCCCTCTGAGCACTTGGTAGACCCAGAATTAATATGGATCTAAGATGATATAATTTCCCATTTAAATAGTCTATGCTCACATGAATACCATGGTATTACCATGGGTCAATACCATGGGTTATCATAAACCTGGAGCTTAAAAATTACTATTAGTAATTTATAAAAATTAATAAAATTAATAGTTGATTTTTATTTTATTTTTTATTTTAACCAAGCTAAAATGTTTAACATACATTAAATTACAACATCCATTTTTACTCTTGATCGGATCAAATATTTTTTCACTCTATGCTAGTTTACATATCACGATATTTGATACCTCTCACGGGTTAGTAGATCCAGAGTAAAGATGGATCTATGCTGGTTTAATTCCCCCATTTAAATAGGCTACATTCCAAGTGAATACCATGGGTCAATACCATGTGCCATTTTGGTGAATAATATGGGTCAATACCATGTGCCATTTTTATTTTTATTAATACTAATATTAGGGTTAATAATGTTCTTTTGCATGGTATTAATAACAATCTAGTCCATGGTATTTGTCCCATAGTATTTTGCCCATAGGTTTCACCTAAATATAACGCATTTTTTGAGTGTTCGTAAATATAAGGTGACTTATGGAGTAAATATAAAAAAATGTTTTATTTGTTTACCATACCTCTCGTTTATTTATATTGTTATTAATTTACCATACCTCTTTTACAAATATGGTATTTGGCCCATAGGATTCACTTAAATAAAACCTCTTTCTTGAGCCTTCATAAATAGAATGAGGGTTATGGACTAAATATAAAAAGAGGTTTTATTTATTTACCATGCGTCTAGTTTATTTATATTTTTATTTATTTACCATACCTCCACTTTACTTATATTTTTATTTGTTTACACCCTTGCATGTATATAAGGTGACTTATGGAGTAAATATAAAAAATGTTTTATTTATTTACCATACCTCTCATTTATTTATATTTTTATTAATTTACCATACCTCTTTTATAAATATGGTATTTGGGCCTTTGGCCCATAGGATTGACTTAAATAAAACCTATTCTTGAAAATGGGCAAATGGATTCACTTAAATAAAACCTATTCTTGAAAATGCGCGAATGGAAGGTTGTAACTCCTAATTTCAAGGGCTAAATTTACCTTTTTTACCCTCTCCCTTAAAATAAGGTGGGCTATTTGAGGTGATTTGTAAAAATGTACTATGATACAGAATATTCGCCCACTGAAAATTTAAAACCCCTTAATTTCTCCAAAGGGCGAACATTCGCCCCTAAAATCTTCTATGATCAGAGATCATCTGGCACAGGTTCAGGGGGAGCATATATTCTTCTAATGATGCATTGTTGGCATTATCTTAGAAGTCCTTGGTTTGATTTCTCAAGAGTTTTCTGGTGGAGTAGATCAATGTGTGCTGGTCTGAAGGTTGATTCTGCTGATAGTTGTTCTTGTCTCTATGTCATGTACTTCTTTTCATATCAAGGTCATGTAACGACCTATTTTGGTTTCCCCACTATGCCTGGGATGAATGAGTTTTGTCTATCTTGTGTATTCCCACTTGGATGGGAGATGGATGTATGTATGAGTCTTGATGATAGGAAGGTTACTTATAATGTATGGAGTCATGTTCTTTCTTGTAGAACATCTTTTTGCAGACAACATTTCAGCACAGAGCATATACAAAGGGGGAGCTCGTTCAGAGTTTTCAGCAGGTACTCAGGGGGAGTATGGTAGTCCGCCCCTTTGCCCTTGATGTCAAAGGGGGAGAGTGATTGGTTGTTGTTGCCATCAAGTCCAAAGGGGGAGATTGTTGGCATTATGATACATATGTTGTACTTGATGGCAACCCACTCATCTCAGATGATAAATTATAGTGCAGCAAAGTTATTTTCTGGTTCATGCACTTTCATGCAGAGAAAAGTTCCTTTCATGAAGAGAAAAGTTCACGCACTTTCATGCAAAGAATAAATTATAGTGCAGCAAAGTTATTTTCTGGTTCACGCACTTTCACGCAGAGAAAAATTCACGCACTTTCATGCAGAGAAAAGTTCCTTTCATGTAGAGAAAAGTTCACGCACTTTCATGCAGAGAAAAGTTCCTTTCATGCAGAGAAAAGTTCACGCACTTTCATGCAGAGAAAAGTTCACGCACTTTCATGCAGAGAAAAGTTCACGCACTTTCATGCAGAGAAAAGCGCACGCACATGGGAAATCTTATGGTTGGTTCATGGTATTAGTCCGATAGTTTTTGATCCTATGGTTTTGGTCCATGGTATTTAGTCCTTGGTATTTGAACCTATGGTTTTGGGCCATGGTATCTCGTCATAAGTGTTGATCCCAAGTATTGGGTCCATGGTATTGAATTGTTATGGTTTTTGGTCCGTGGTATTGTGAAAGGCCTAAGGCTATAAAAGAGGAAGGAGATCATTTGGCAAGGCATCTTCTGAATTATTGAATATCTGATAAAGTGCTAGATCTGGAATACTGTGATTGGGTTATGGTGTAGATCTGGATCTGAATGAAGAAGGAACCTGAACGCAAGGAGAAGGATAAGTTCTATTTGTTGGAAATAATACTGAGAGGGGGGGGGTGAATCAGTATTATCAGATCAGATAAAACTTTTCAATTTCATACTCAGAAACATATACGCGACTTCAGTTAAGTGAACCCGCGTGTACACGCGACTGTGTCTAAAGAAACTAGCGTATATGCAGAGATCTTATGATTCAGTTAATCTTATCTTCAGTAAATGCATCAGGATATTATTAAGCATATTAACAGTAAACAGGTGCAGTATAACAGAATAGATCATCACACAAAAGCCACACACATGAACACCATGATATAAGGTGGAAACCCAATGTGGGTGAAAACCACCTGCTGCAATTTGTCTCTTTCTTCTTTAATGAGAAACTTCTTTTACAATGTACTGGTGCAGTCCTTTACCAGCACGCAGGCTACAACCTGCAGAGGGCTACAACCCTCTCTCGTTTTCCAACTACTTTCGGAAGGGAGCTACAACCCCCTCAGCTCTTGTACTAGCTGATCCATTTACTAGTACGTAGGTGCTGACCCTACAACCTTCAGGGACCACGTTTCATACATTTTCATACTGGATCCAGGAGTACAAAGCAAACATTACCGCAATACAATCATCAACTTATACTTGCATCATAATTCATTAAACAACCCAATACCGAATCATTGAAACCCTGTCATCAAGAACACAGAACCCAAACCAGAATCTAGAACTCTGCAACAACCACCAGAATCAGCAGCAACCTGAAATATTAACACTTATCATGCATACGCTACTTCACTGTATCAAAACCGCGTGTATACGCGCTTTCTCCAAAGGCAACCCGTGTGCAGATCTAGAAATGATTACTTCTGCCTTTGCTGTCAGATCTGACCCTTGCCAAGCATCCCGAACAGATAACCAACAATACTAGATCCTCTCACTGCGTCAGACACCCACAATCCATACTCCTTTGCCTAGTGATCTTCTCCTTATATAGCCTTAGGCCTTGTTCAATACCAAGAGCCAAAACCATAGAAACACAATACCATCAACTTCAAAACTAGGGATCGACACGCCCGTCGAGACACAATGGTCTGAAATCATAGGCACAACTTCCAAGGACTAACCACTATGGACCAAAGATACTTTTCCACATACACGCGCTTTTTATGAATCCAACTAGCGTGTACACGTGACTTGGGCTTAACGAACTTGCGTATATGAACTTCCTTGGCATGTTGTACTAAGATCTGTCTTCTGATTAAGTTGCCATCACCTGTACCAACCTCTGAGCACCTGTACCATCCTCTGAGTGAGTTGCCATCAAGGACAACACTTGAATCATAATGCCAACAATCTCCCCCTTTGGACTTGATGGCAACCACCACACCAAGTCACTCTCCCCCTTTGACATCAAGGGCAAAGGGTGGACCAAGATATTCTCTTCTTTGGTATACCCTCTCCTGTCCATACTGCTGTCCATACTCCCCCTGAGTACATGCTGAAATCTCCAAATGTGCTCCCCCTTTGTGTATGCCAAAGTGTACCAATCTATCCATCCTGCTCTTGCTGAATTGTGCTGTTCATGCTCCCCTTGACTGTAGGCAAGATCTGCAAAAGATGTTCTTCAAGAAGAACAAAGACTTATACATCATAGAAGACCTTCCTATCACCAAAAGACTCAACATACATTCATCATCCAACCTAGTGGGGATATACCAATATTGACTCATCCACCTAACCATGTGAAGATACATGATAATACATGAACATTTCATCATTCATCCCAGGCATAGTGGGGAAACCAACATAGGCCGTTACATGACCTTGACATCATAAAAGAGATACATGACATAGTGATGAAATATCTAGACCAAGACTTATGAAAGCCACCAACAGCATCATGATCTGTACCATAAGCATCAGCCTGCAATACCATTCCTAAACAGTAAGATGTATCATTTAGCTTCATAGACTTTATCGACACCTTCTAACCATAATGCCAACAATGCATTATTTGAAGAATATTCTCCCCCTGAGTGTAAGCCAACCATGTCTGAACCATTTCCTGAGTCTGTTCTGCTCCCCCTGAGCCTGAGCCAACCATGACTGAACCTGGGTCTGTTCTGCTGCCCTTTCTCCATATACGCGACTTTGCAGCCTGTAACTCGCGTATATACGCGACTTGTCTTCATTATATAAGCGTATGCAGGATGGAATACTGAATTTCACTTTCAGATTCCCCTGTGTCTGTTATGTCAGCTGACTGAGTTATCCCACACCTTTCTGTCTCTGTCTTCTTCAGTTCCTGCAACTGTGATGATGTATGGTCCTTTTGTCTTGAATTTTGAAATCTGCTCCTGCATTCCCTTGCTTTATGCCCATAGTTGTTGCATGTATAGCACCTTATATTTTTCATGTTCCTTCTATCACAATCAATTGCTTTGTGTCCATATGCATTGCAGGCAAAGCAATACCCTCTGAAGTACCTGGGATGCGATGATCTTTCTTGAACCATTCTACTTCTGCATCTGGCTGCAACATGTCCAAGATTATGACATACATAACATTCAACATTATTCAGCGGAGGAAATAATCGTCTATCACGTCCATAGTTAGGAGTAAAGGATCTTCCTTGAGGAATTTCTTTCCTTGGTTGTTCCTTGAGCATTTCAGATTTCTCATTAGAGTTTCTTGTCTCACCTTGTGAACTAGATTCACCTTCAACATATTCATGAAAACCAAGACCAGTCTTGATAGCAGGAGATCTTTGACTATTAAGAATATCATCCAAGACTTTAGAACTATCTTGAAATCGTAAAAGCTTATCCTTTTCTTCTAGTTTACCTTTCAAGATATTTACCTCAACTTGATGTTGTTCTTCCTTTTTCAGATACTTCTTCCTTAGGTCTTCTTCAACTTTTCTCCCTTCTTCCACTTGTCGCTTTAGTTTGATCACTTCATGTTCTTGATCTTCAAGATCTTCTTTTAGAGAGAGGATCTTTGATTCAAGTCTCTGAATAGTTGTGCTCTGATCTTTTGCTATATCCTGCAATTTCTCCCTTACCCTGGTTTCTGTCTCCAATAGTTCTTTTAGTTTGGCAACTTCTTCAGTTTCTGCATTCTTCTCTTCATGTGCCATGAGACTTTTAATATCCTCGCTATTATTGGATGAAGCATTCTTCTTCTTATGTGCCATGAGACTTCTAATATCCTCACTATCATTTAATGAACTTTTAATATGGGTATAATAGCTTCTACCATCTTCTTCATATATCTTTTCTTTGTTATGAGGACATCTAGCAGCATAGTGACCAACTCTACCACATAGAAAACATTTGAAAGGTAGCTTATCTTTGAACCGTCCAGATCCCCGTTCAAGATTCTTGACAAAATTTACCTCATCTTCTTCCTCTGACACTTCGAATGCGGCCTCTGGTGGTACCTCTTGTCGCATTTCAAAAGCAGTTAAGATCCCGTGAAGCTGTGACATGGTAATTTTCCGCACATTCTCCTTTTCTTCTATGGCAGATACTTTAGAATCAAATTTAGTAGACAGAGATCTCAAAACCTTTTGAACTAAGACAACTTCCTCAAATTCTTCACCCAGATCCCTCATACAATTCACAATCTCATCCATACGCAGGAAATAATTAGCTACGCTTTCATTACTTCGCATCTTAAGAGTTTCATATCGGATTCTGAGAGTTTGAAGCTTTGCTATTTTTACCTGATCATCTCCTTCGTAGCTTGTAACGATTTTGTCCCATATTTCCTTAGCTGATTTGAGATGCATGATCTTCATAAATTCTGATTGAGTCAAAGTACTCAATAGGACAGTAACTACTTTGGCATTGAGCTCATATTGCTTTTTCTCTGCTGGATCTGTAGGAGTTGCTGATGGGAATTTGTATCCTCCTTCTACGATTCCCCAAACTTCTGCTCCAAGCGACTGTAGATATGCAGTGGTTCTTATCTTCCAGTGAGTAAAATTGTTCCCGTCAAAGACTGGTGGCCTGATGTGTGCCTCTCTTTCTGGATTAGCCATTTGATGGATCTTTTCCTTCAAGCGATCAAGCTTTCTCTGAAGGACCTGCTCTGATACCAATTGTTGGAAATAATACTGAGAAGGGGGGGGTGAATCAGTATTATCAGATCAGATAAAACTTTTCAATTTCATACTCAGAAACATATACGCGACTTCAGTTAAGTGAACCCGCGTGTACACGCGACTGTGTCTAAAGCAACTAGCGTATATGCAGAGATCTTATGATTCAGTTAATCTTATCTTCAGTAAATGCATCAGGATATTGTTAATCATATTAACAGTAAACAGGTGCAGTATAACAGAATAGATCATCACACAAAAGCCACACACATGAACACCATGATATAAGGTGGAAACCCAATGTGGGTGAAAACCACCTGCTGCAATTTGTCTCTTTCTTCTTTAATGAGAAACTTCTTTTACAATGTACTGGTGCAGTCCTTTACCAGCACGCAGGCTACAACCTGCAGAGGGCTACAACCCTCTCTCGTTTTCCAACTACTTTTGGAAGGGAGCTACAACCCCCTCAGCTCTTGTACTAGCTGATCCATTTACTAGTACGTAGGTGCTGACCCTACAATCTTCAGGGACCACGTTTCATACATTTTCATACTGGATCCAGGAGTACAAAGCAAACATTACCGCAATACAATCATCAACTTATACTTGCATCATAATTCATTAAACAACCCAATACCGAATCATTGAAACCCTGTCATCAAGAACACAGAACCCAAACCAGAATCTAGAACTCTGCAACAACCACCAGAATCAGCAGCAACCTGAAATATTAACACTTATCATGCATACGCTACTTCACTGTATCAAAACCGCGTGTATACGCACTTTCTCCAAAGGCAACCCGCGTGCAGATCTAGAAATGATTACTTCTGCCTTTGCTGTCAGATCCGACCCTTGCCAAGCGTCCCGAACAGATAACCAGCAATACCAGATCCTCTCACTGCGTCAGACACCCACAATCCATACTCCTTTGCCTAGTGATTTTCTCCTTATATAGCCTTAGGCCTTGTTCAATACCAAGAGCCAAAACCATAGAAACACAATACCATCAACTTCAAAACTAGGGATCGACACGCCCGTCGAGACACAATGGTCCGAAATCATAGGCACAACTTCCAAGGACTAACCACTATGGACCAAAGATACTTTTCCACATACACGCGCTTTTTATGAATCCAACTAGCGTGTACACGCGACTTGGGCTTAACGAACTTGCGTATATGAACTTCCTTGGCATGATGTACTAAGATCTGTCTTCTGATTAAGTTGCCATCACCTGTACCAACCTCTGAGCACCTGTACCATCCTCTGAGTGAGTTGCCATCAAGGACAACACTTGAATCATAATGCCAACACTATTGATGGGTCAAAATCTTAAGGCTGGAATAGTGGTATCTCTATATGATTTTGATTTGTGATATGTGGCGCACGCTTGATCTATAAATCCAATAATCTGGGTTAAATAATATCTGAATGTTTGAAAGAATGAATTTATAGATCTGTACCAAGGTTTCTGAATAGTGAAGTAGCTTACATCTCTTGATTTATGTTCTAGCTTTTTTGTTTATTGCTACAGTGTTCTGGGTTTAGAAGTGGGGTGTGATTACTGTTATTATGATCTGGGTACAGTTGTTAAAGAAGTGTTTATTTTGATTCAGTTTTGATTCGTGAAAAGGTGATTGGTTGATGCAGAAATTCTTGATGTTTGATTGATGTTATTTGTGGATCCAGTCTGAAAATTTATGAAACGTGGTCCCTAGAAGGAAGAGAAGGTTGTAGTCTTCTGCAGGTAGCAGCCTACGTACTAGTATCTCAACTAGTACAAGAACTAAGGGGGTTGTAGCTCCCTTCCAGGAGAAGCTGGAAAACAAGAGAGGGTTGTAGCTCTCTGCAAGTAGCAGCCTGCGTACTGGTAAAGGACTGCACCAATACAAAATCATTGTAAAAAGAAGTTTCTAATTGAAAAGATAGAGACATATTGCAACAGGTGGTTTTCACCCACATTGGGTTTCCACCTTATATCTTGTGTTCTTGTGTGTGATTGTCTTCTGCTCTATTTTTCTGTTCCTGGTTACTGTTTATATGATCCTGATGCACAGATTAATGTTCAACATCTGTAGAATATTTTAAATTATAAGTCTGTATGGTATACGTGGGTTTCCTTATCTGTAGTTGCATATATATGTGGTTTTCTCTAACTGAAGTAGCGTATATGTTCTGGGTTTGAAAAAGAAAATAATTGACCAAATAACACTGATTCACCCCCCTTCTCAGTATTATTTCCAACATCTTTGCCTCAAATCATGGTCCCAGAGGGAGGAAGAGATGCCAAGGCAATGTTGCTAGCCTTTTGAATCTTCTCTGATCACTGCTTAACGTGCTACAGAAAGCATAAATGGAAGTAAACGACTAAATCATCAAAAACAACCTATTCTTAACAATAAGAAAAATACATCTAACAGCAAATTAATCTATAAACTGAGGTAAAGCATACAAATAAAAGTAAAAAGAAGCTTGGCTACTTGGATTAGGCCCTAACCCAAGAGCTTCAACCCTTTCAGGTAACTTAGTGCTAGCTCAAAAAGGATTCCATCTTCATTATCAAAAAATAGCATGATTACATAGAACTGTCATAAAATAGTAAGCTCAAAATTTGAGCAGAGTTTACACAAGCAAAAAAATCTGGCCCTAGTGAGGCCCTAGGCCTCTCTACTTATACATATGAAGCTACCAACAACTTCCTTAAAATCAAAGAGGCTTGGCTCCCAAAACTCAAGATAAATATCAATCATGTTCCACTTGCTCGGCTGCCTTCTAGTGCATGATTCAGCTACTTGTACTCCAAGCTGAATGAAGGGGAATTCGAAGTGAGGAGTAATTAATGAGGGGGATTCCCTCCTATAAGTCCTCTTCTCTCTCTACTTCAAGTTATTACTACAATTTGACCACTGGATCCTTGACTTTGACCTCAAAATCCATCAATAATCTACATTAAATACATGTTAGACAACATGGCATAATAACTAACTCAACTCACCCTATAAGCATAAATATAATCAGAAAATCATATAATAAGCTAAGAGAATGGTTGATTTGGATAGGTTAGGAGGTAAAATGAGCCCAAATAATTACCCATTTATGAGGCTCATCATCCCCCCCCACTGAAGGTGTTTCTCATCCTTTGAGCAACCTAGTCAATCTCTTCGTCTTTTATGGCCCTGGTGGTCTCCCTAGCATTCCAGGCTTTTGATGTGGTCTGCTCATGTTCTCCATAGAATTCAACATTCTTGTCTATGTCCTTCCACTACTCCTTCTCTTATTCTTCTCTTCTGCCTTCCAACATGCCTAATATGATTGGAGGACTCAATTTGAGGCCAATCCAGTTGACCTTCAGCCTTTGCATGGAGTGCTTGTACATTGGCACTCTTTTTAATTCCTCCTTCAACCTCATGGGGGAATGGTATTCCCTGATCTACAAACTGAGGGGTGGGGTGTTCCATATTCTCATGCATGCATGCACAGAGTCCTCCCCAAGTAGCCTAAACATATCTTCAAAGTGTGCAATGGATTGTTGTTTATTGGCTAGATATTTAGGGGCAATCTAAGGGTCATTGGCAAACATGTTGTGTGTGTTCATGAGTGCCATAGGATTTGATGGCTCAGCTCTTATCATCAATGGTTCATTCTGCTCTTATTAACAATCTTTTCATCTCTGCTGCCCTCAATTCTTCATGGTTCATCCATGAGGCCATGGCCATTAATTGCAGGTCCCCTAGCTTGGCATTGGGGTCCCACACATTCATGTCTGTGAGGGCCATGTTGTGTAGGTAGAACGCTACCATCTTTGCTTTATCCTCTAAGGTGCTTTGTTCACACAAATTCATGAATTGCCTGTAGTCTTGGAAAGGCATTTTGACTCTTTGTGCCAAAGCTTTTATTTGGAATTGAAGCCATTGATCCTTCAGATAGAGGCCATAAGATTTGGCTGGTGTTTTTCATTGTAGTGCTTCCATGGATAAGCTGGCCATGTATGCCAAATGAGTCTCTTTCTCCTACAGCTACCTCCTTAGTAATCTATTCTCATTTTCAAGATGACTCCTTGTACTGGCTTCTCTATCTCTGAGAGCACTCAATTCCCTTCTCATTTCCCTAAGTTTGTTTTCCATGTGGCCAATATCCTCAACTCCATTGGACTTGGATATCTGCATCCACCTATGTGTTCTTAATTTCTCTTTCTCCAATTCAAAAAACAGTGGAATTGTAAATTTCTGTGGGCTTATCTTGCCTCCCTCAAGTAATCTGTAATAGGAGTCAATATTAGGCTGGGGATCAGGTTCTTGTAGCTCTTGTGCTTCCTCTTTCATCTCTAGCTGTCCTCCTATCTTTTCCTCAAGTTTTTGTGTCTCTTGTAGTTTGGACAGTGTCTCCTGTAGGACCAATTCGGCCTCTTGTAGGTCTGGTTTGGGGTTTTATAGAATTTCCTTTCCCTTCCATGTAGAATATCTTGGAGTCCCCCTTTCATAGGATATGGGTGTCTTGGAAGGAAATTCTTTCACCTTGGCAGATGGTGAATCCTCAATGGTAATGGGAATCTTTGAGGAGAGCTGAGGTTTGCCTATTTTAATTCTTGTGCTCTTCCTTGCCCTAAAATACAAGGAGGTTTTTCCTTTCCTCTTCTGCTTCTGCTTGATTGTTGTACTGAGGGTAGTGAGGGCAGCTGCTGCTTCTCATTCCCAAGCTTTAGGGGACTCTTTTCTTTGCTCTTCCCTCTCTGCCTCCTATTCTCCCTCTTCTATCTCTTTTTCTTCCTCCTACTCTATCACTTCAACTCTCTACTCCTCTATTTATTTTATTTCCTCCTCGCTCTCTTGCTCTTTTATTCCACCACTGGCTTCATCTTCTCCTCCTCACTGATAGCATGACTCACATCATAGGTTAATGCCTTGATGTCATCCTGATCTGTCATATTTCTGAAAACTTCCCATGCTATAGGGAGTGTAAGGGTATGGAGGGCTTCTTCTACTAGGATCTTGATTAGGTCATGGTGACCTAGATGTTGTGAATTTCCTTCTTGTCCCTTGGTGCTGGAGTCAATGAGGGACGAAAGTAGAAAGTAAGGGATACTGAGCTTTTGATGTGCTGGGGTATTCATGCCATATCTTTAACCTTGGAGGATTTTGAAATGATATCCATAAACAATGTTGTGCCTCCCCTCACAAGAAATGTATTTGATAACTTGGTAGCTAACCTCATCCTAGGGATATGGTATACTAGCCCTCCTAATTCCATTTTTGTCTTCAATAGGGGTTTCATTATCTTGGAAAAATTTCTTCTTGGCAGCCTTTCCAATTGGTTTCTCATCTTTACTCCAAGGCAACCAAAGAGGAAGGGTAGTGACCCTACTGATGAATTCAGGGGTTATCTCAATGGAGAGGCCTCTAATGGTTACAGTGGCATGAGTTCTTGTGTGAGGAACCAGAAAGAGAGAAAATTCATGGGCAATTTCCTCATCAAACCCTCTAAATTTCTCAAAGAAATTCATCCAGTTTTCCCTTGTGAAGATTTCCACCACTTGAGTTAGTGGGATCTTTTCTCATAAACCCCCCTATCATACTACCTATACTTCTTTTGAAAAAACATATATGGAGGTCGAGACAAAGGATTTTGAGTGAAATAGAAAAACAGAGGGGACTGTGTTTTTTTTTTTTTAAACAGGAAATTTTTCTATGTATTTCTACCCTATTAAAGACTCATTTCATCTTCAATTTGAGACCAACTCTTTCATATATTGATATTCAACAGAGGGCCTTCATGAACCCTACCTCTTTAGACTAAAATTCATGCCAAAAATCACATTTCCTCCCTTCAGAATGACTCACTGCCCCTCATGTAGAAGCCCGCTATCCCTCCTGTATATTTCCTGTATGTGCTCCTGTAGAAAATGCCGTGAGAAAAAATATGGTGGAAATCGATGGACGATGATGGATACGAGGCTGTGGGGGCACAAGAAGATTAATGTGTGGTTGAGTTACAAGGAGAAACTAAAGAAAAAGTGGTGAGAATGCACGGGGAGGAGTGCTCATTACTTTTTATGGCTATTTTCGGTTATGAGTGTTGAGCTGGCAAGGTGTACATTGGAATGATTAGGACTGTTGGTCCCCACCTACTTGGTCATCATGACCCCTCGTAATCATCCCCTCATGACTATTGCAAAGTTAACTCTTCCTCCAACTACCTGTCCTTGGCATCTTGTGCTTGAGTTGACTGTGCATACGTGTGGGTGACATCTCGGTTAAGTGGAGTCAACTAAATGAAGGTGGCCAAGTTAACTGGACACCTTGATTTCAACCATCTCATTGCCTTCGTATGATTTCTAATTACACAAATTCAAACAAAGGAGTGACTTAGCTACTTATCTGTGATTCGAGTGTATTTGTTGTGAGGTGTTATGGCTTTCTCTGATGCATGCCTTCATTTCCCTTTATGCATGCTGTCTCCACTTGCTGATGTGTTGTTGTGTGCTTTTGCAGGTTCTTCATTTTCTGGATTTGAGTTGCATGTTCCTTTTCAACCTACAGATGCGCACTCTTTTGCTGCTATAGCTAGACTTCCATGGGATCAGCTGCTACAGGAATTCCTATAGGAGCTCCTGTAGCTGCTTCTCCCCTTGAAACTTCAGCTTTTCCCTGTGCTTGGAGCTCGAGAATGATGCCAGAGGTGGGGATGAATGATGGAAGGATAGTAGGTAAGCTTCAGTTAAGGTTAATGGTGCCTTTTCCTCCTTTTGCTTTTGTTTTTTTTTTCAAAACTGAAAAACTATTTTTCTGTGTGTTTTTCTTGGACAGGGAAAAAAAATAATGATGCATGGAGTGTGATGTAGGCTTGGAAATGATGGCAAGGAGGCTTGAAGATGGTAAGAGGGATCATAGGTTCCTCATGAATCTGTTCATGTCCCTCAAAATGCCTCCTGTAGACACTTTTGGCTCTTCGTAATTCCTACAAGAGCCTCTTATAGAAAACACAGAGCCTCCTGTAGAAAACACAGTTTTGAAAGAAGAGGTATAGTGGGGTGAAAGAGATGCAAAAAATGATGGAGGAAGGTGTGGAGAATATGAGATGGATGCTAATATGAATGTTAGGTTTCCCTCGGCACTTTATTCTACTCCATGTAGTCCTTCTGCAAACCTACAATGCAATAAAAATTCATTTTTCTTTCTTTTATTTTTCTTTTTTTGAAAATAACTAGGGCGCCTCAGAAAGGTTTTGGCCCTAATTTCCTGCCTTGGGCACCACTAAGGGTGGTTTTCACCCAGGGATCTTATTCTTTCCCATTTTTTTTTCTTTTTTCTTTTTTTTTGCATCATTGGGCTGCTGGAAGAGGTTTTCAACCCAATGATGAGACTCATGCACCTCATGGAGGTTTTCACTTGAGTCCTTATTTTTCTATTTTTTTCTTTAGTGAGTGGGTGAAGTGGAAGCTAAGACATGCTCCACTACCATCACTATTTTATTCAAATCTTCAATAAACTCTCGCTTGGAGAGGGGTTTCTTGTAGACTTTCAACCGATGTCCATTGACAAGCATGGGGATGGCTTCATCACGAATGGTTTTGATCAGAATTGAACCATTGTCATTGCATTTCTCCACAATGTAGGGTCCCAACCATCTTGTCCTCAGTTTTCCTTTGAAATCCTTGTATCTTGAATCATAAAGTAGTGCCCATCTTCCTCTTGGAATTACTTCTCCCTGATATTTCTGTCATGCCATATCTTTCTCTGAAGCTGAACTACCTTTGTATGGAGAAGAGTTTGCAATCTGTATTCATCCAATCCATTGAGCTGAAGTAATCTCTCCTTCTGTGCATGGTTGAGGTCTAGGTCCACCTGAGTTGCCATCCTTAAGGTATTGAATTCAAACTCTATTGACAAGAAAGCCTTCTTCCCATAGACCAGTTCATAGGGTGTGAACCTGGTGGTGGTCTTCCATGTTGCGTTGTAGGCCCACGTGGCCTCAACTAATATATCCACCCAGTCTTTTCTACTGTTGCTCACTACCTTGGTTAGGATCCCTTCCATTGCTTTGTTGGTGACATCCACTTGCCCATTGGCTTGTGGATGGTAAGGGGTGGAAGTCCTGTTCTTGATCTTATGATGTGTGAGCAGGTCTTCGATCAGGCTGGAAGTGAACTCACTACCTTGGTTTGTGACCAACTCTCTCGGATACCCGAACTTGTAGAATATGTTTTCTCTCAAAAACTCAGCTACTTTTTCCTCTGTTGCTGCTTTGATTGCTTTTGTCTCCGTCCACTTTGTCAGATATTCAGTGCACACAATGATGTACTACTTCTGCTTTGAAGGGGGGTTGATAGGCCCCACAAAGTCCATGCCCCACTTCTCAAATGGCTCAAAGGTCACTTGAGGTTGCATGGGAATTTCATCTTTTGGAGTGGGTTTCCCCATCCTCTGACACCGATCACACTGGCTTGTGTATCTCCTCACATCCTGATGAATAGTGGGCCAGTAGTAGCCTGCCTGCAATATCTTGAAGGCAATTCTTTTTGTTGCAAAATGACCTCCACAAGGCCTATCATGACTGGTCAGGAGGATGTCAAAGACTTCCTCCTCCCTAATACATCTTCTCAAGATCTAATCTAGGCCAAGTTAGAAGAGATTGCCTACAATCCAAGTGAAAGGACTGCTTTTCCTTACTATCTTGCTCTTCTCTTTTTAGGACAGGTGTGGTGGGAACTGTGATGAAACCAAGTAGTTTACTATATCAGCAAACCATGGAGAGAGTACTGATATAGAAAATAGGTGTTCATTTGGCATTTGGTCATCTATCATTCCTTCTTCACTTGTAGGTAAATTTACTCTAGACAAAAAGTCAACAACAATATTCTCTTTACCAGGATTATTAATAATTTTCAAATCAAACTGATGTAGTAAAAGCAACCATATAATAATGCGAGCATTTACATTTGGTTTTTTCATTATAAATCTAATTGTAGCATGATCAGTGTGCACAAAGGTTTGATAGCCTGTGATACAATGTCTGAGTTTGTTTAAGGAATGCACGACAGCTAAGAGTTCCTTCTCGGTCACTATATCGTTTAACTCTGCCTTCAACAAGTTTTTGCTTATAAAGTATATGGCATAAGGTAAATTTCCATTAATTTGTCCTAAGGCTGCTCCTATCGCTTTGTTTGAGGCATCTGTGTGAATGTGAAAAGGTAGGGCCCAGTTTTTGCCTTTGGGAATTGGGGAAGTCACTAACTTGCTCTTCAAGGTATCTAGGGCTTCTTGACAGTTTTCCAACCATATGAACTCAAAATATTTGCCTAGGAGGCCAAACAAAGGAGAGGCTAGCTTGCTGAAGTCTTTAATGAATCTCCTGTAATATCCAGCTAAGCCTAGGAAACTTCTTACATCTCTCACCTTTTGAGGAGGTGGGACCCTTTGGATGATAGTAATTTTGTTGGGGTCCACCTGTAGTCCTTGTTGAGATATTGCATGGCCTAGCATAGTCCCTTCTGTCATAAAAAATTCACATTTTTCCAGAGTGAGGGATAGGTTCATCTCAATACACTTATTTAGAACTTTTCCTAGGTTATATAAAGCTTCTTGAAAGTCAGAGCCATAAAGAGTAAAATCATCCATGTATATTTCTACTGCATCATGAATCAGTTCTAAAAATATACTCAATACCGCTCTTTGGAAAGTGGTTGGAGCATTGCACAAGCCAAAAGGAAGGATCTAGTATGCGAAGGTACCCCAAGGACAAGTGAAATTGGTCTTATCTTGGTTTTCCGGGTTGATTTGAATTTGATTTTACCCAGTAAACCCATCTAGGAAGGAGAAAAAATTTTTCCCTACCAGACCATCTAACACTTGATCTATGAAAGGTAAAGGAAAATGGTCCTTTTTAGTGGCTTTTTTCAATTCCCGATAGTTGACACAAATTCTCCACATACCATTTTTCTTTGGCACTAGCACCAAAGGAGAGACGCATTCACTGTCAGAGATGGGATAGATGAATCCTGCATCAAGAAATTTCTGTAGTTCATCCTTAACAATATATTTAAGTGTTGGGTTCATCCTCCCTTGAGGCTGCCTGACTGGCTTGCAACCTTCCTTGATGTATATATGATGAGTACATACTGAAGGGTACACTCCCTTCATCTCCTTATAATTCCAGGCGAAGGCATCTAGATGTTTTCTTAGTACGCTGCATAGCTCCTTCTCCTGGGAAGTATATAGGGATGGATTGATTTTCAATATTCTTCTTGGGCCGAACTCTATATTTTTAACATGGAGAGGAGTGGGTCGGCCACACAGAGATGCGTTTAGGGGTTGTTTTGGGTTTCTCTTACTATGTCGTCTAATAGTGATGCACTGGGAGGTGGATTCAGAATCAAATTTTCAATCATATCATCCTCATCTTGCAGCTCCCCCCATAGAGATTTCTAATGTACAAAGTGGTGCAGAATAAGCTTCATCCTCATCCTTCTCCTCCAACCAGAGAGGTAGATCATGTTCTAGCAAGGGTTGAGAAGAAGGATATAGGGTTAATTGCTTGGACATGTGCCTGTTCTTTATCATCATGTTCCCAACTCGATGGCTAATGTATGTTGGGTTGTGTTATATTCTTTCCATGTAGTTAACAGGGGGTTTGAAGGCCACCAGTAACCCCACTTTATGGGGTCTGGGGCAGCACCCTGGAAAATTTTGGTTTTGGACCCTATGTTAGGTTGGGTGGACCTGCCTATGGTTTTGTGCATGATTTTGACACATGTTTTTTGGATGCGATGGTTTTCGGTCCATGGTATTAGACGCGATGGTTTTTGGTCTATGGTATTGGATGCTTCGACATGTATACATATTTATTGTAACATTGAAAGGAACATAATGAAAAATCAAGTTGGTAGTCCCGGTTTTGGGATGCAGGGGAAAATCTCTGTGTATATGTGTTATGATCTCACATTGTTTATTTTCTGTGTTTTAGAATTCATATGGAAGTAACTTTTGTACGGGGTTAAAACCTACATTTGGTATCAGAGCTAGTTTGGCTTCAAGGGGATGCCTTTTCTGCTGAGGGGTTTCACTCGGGCTTGTAGTAGACCTTGTTCAGTGGGAGATCTGCGAGATCGATTCTGGTGGTGAAAGAAGATGGCGAGTAGTGGAAAGATAGATGAGAAATTTAATGGTCAGAGTTTTGAGTTGTGGAAAATCAAGATGGAAGATCTGTTGGTGGATAAAGACCAGTGGATCGCAGTAGATCTAGGTACTAAACCAACGTGAGTGACTGATGAAGAATGAAAGATGTTGGATCGGAAGGCAAAGAGCACAATACGATTGTGTGTCTCAGATTCAGTATTGCTGAATGTATCAGGGGAAGCTATGGCAAAGGCTTTCTGAGACAAGTTAGGGACTTTGTACCAATCTAAGTCTTTGGTGAATAAACTGTTCTTGCGGAAAAAGCTGTATAAACTAAGGATGAAAGATGGAGACACGGTGATAAAGCATCTTAATGCATTTAATATTGTGGTAAGTCAGTTAGCATATGTTGATATTAAAATTTGAGATGAAGATAAGTGCATCAGTTTGTTGTGTTCTCTACCAAATTCGTGGGATAGTCTGGTTATTGCAATAGGTAGCAATGCAACTGCCTTGCATTTTGATGAAATAGTCTCATCCTTGTTGATGGAGGAGTTGAGATGGAAAAATATGGAGAGAAAAAATGGTGATGCCTTGTTTGTACGAGGGCGGACCCAAAATAGAAACAAAAATAAGTCACCGAGTGGGATATCTAAATCTAGAGGGAGATCTAAACCTATAGGAAAACCTGTAAAGGTGGTGTGCTAGAAATGTGGAAAGGAAGGGCACTACAAAAGGGAATGTAAATCTAAAGCTCCTAACAAAGGAAATGGATCTGATGAGGCTCCTTCTGCAGAGGTGAAAACCACCTCAGATGAAGGTGGGGATGTGTACTTGGCTTCTTCAAATACACATGTAGATGATGAGGCATGGTTGATTGACTCAGGAGCATCCTTTCACTTCACTCCCCATAGAGAGTGATTCTACGAGTATGAGAAATATGATGGTGGTGATGTCTTCTTGGGGCATGACAGGAAGGCTAGAATAGTTGGTCCCGAAAAAGTAAAGTTGAAGTTGCAAGGTGGAAGGGTTAGAACGCTTCTAGTTGTTCTACATATTCATGCATTAGCCAGAAATTTGATTTCTGTTAGCAAGCTGGGTGATGCAGGTGTAAAACCAGTGTTCAAGAAGGATACCTACAAGATGGTTTTGGGAGCATTGGTATTGATGCAGGGAGCTCAGATTGGAACTCTGTACAAGATGCAAGGCAACACTGTTATTGATGGGTGCAATAGTACTGTGGTTCCTGAAAGTGGAGCAGAAAATCTAGTGGTCTCTGGAGAGAAGACCATGTTGTGGCATCAAAGGCTTGGACATCTTGGAGAAAAGGGCCTTCAGATACTTCTAGATTTTTATTTCTGTTAAAATTGTGTATATGGGAAGCAGAATCGGGTGAGTTTCCCCTTTGGTAGTAAGAGAGCGAGACAAATATTAGAACTTGTGCACAGTGATGTGTTTGGACCTGTGAAGGTTCCATCACTAGGTAAGTCTGTGTACTATGTATCATATATAGATGACTTCTCAAGGAATACATGGATATATTTCCTTAAGAAGAAATCTAAAGTCTTTGACATGTTTAAAGAATTTAAGGCTCTGGTAGAAAACTAGACAGAGAAGAAGATAAAGCTGCTAAGGATAGATAATGGTGGAGAGTTTTGTAGTAAGGAATTTGAAGAATTCTGTAAGAAGTGTGGTATAGCATGGTAGAAGACTACTCCATATAAACCTCAACAAAATGGAGTTGCAGAAAGAATGAATAAGACGTTTATGGAAAGGGCAAGAAGCATGCTCAAGGGTGTCGGGTTAGGACATGAATTCTAGGCAAAGGTGGTGGATACTGCATGTTACCTAGTCAACGGGTCACCTTCATCAACACTGGAGGATAAGACTCCAGAAGAGGTATGGACTGGTAAGAAACCCTCTCTTTCACATCTGAGGGTATTTGGATGTGATGCATATATACATTTTCCAAGGGAGAAACGAACCAAGTTGGATAGTAAATCTGAAAAGTGCATCTTTAGTAGGTATAAGGATGGTTTAAAGGGTTATAAGCTTTGGAACCCAGCCATATGGAAGGTTGTGTACAATTGAGATGTGGTGTTCAGAGAGGTGAAATATGTTATTAAACATGAATTCCAATAAAAGGAACCTGAGAAGATAGAGTTTGAGCTAAAGAAGGAAGAATCAGACTATACAAGAGAGGAGGAATTAGAAGATGAAGAGCCACAAACTCCGGTTGTGAGAAGATTAGTTCGAGAAAGAAGATAGCCTGAAAGGTATGGTCCATCTGCTTTCTGTTCAAATTTTTCTTTATCTATTATTGACGATGATCCCAAAACTGTGAAGGAACCAGTAGATTCAGAGGATGGAAAACTTTGGAAAGAGGCCATGGTTGATGAAATGGCATCTTTACACAAAAATGAGGCTTGGGATCTGGTGGAGTTGTCGGCTGGAAGGAAACCCATTGGCAGCAAATGGGTGTTCAAAAAGAAGACAAATGCAGAAGGAAAAGTGGAGAAATATAAAGCTCAGTTGGTAGCAAAAGGTTATTCCCAGGTGTCGAGAATTGATTTTGGTGATATTTTTTTTGTTGTTGCCAAGGTAACTTCTATTAGATTACTTTTATCTGTTGATGTTGCTTTTGATTTTGAGGTAGAACAAATGGATGTGAAGATAGCATTTCTTCACAGGGATCTGGAAGAGGAAATCTACATGAAGCAACCTAAAGTCTTTGCAGTGAAGGGTAAGAAAGAACTGGTATGCAAGTTAAAGAAGTCTCTGTATGGGTTAAAATAGTCACCAAGGATGTGGTATCAGAAATTTTATACATTTATATGGGGACTTGGCTTCACCAGAAACAAAGTAGATCACTATGTGTATTTTAAATTAATTGGTGACCATGTTATTTATCTGGTCTTGTATGTGGATGATATGTTGCTAGTTGGAAATGACAAAGAAATTATCCAGGATTTGAAGACCCAATTGTCCTCCAAATTTGACATGAAAGATCTTGGTGATGAAAACTATATTTTGTTCATGGAAATTAAAATGAGATCTAGCAAAGAGGAAGATCTAGTTAAACCAAAGGAAGTATGTTCAGACAATACTGCAGAGGTTTAATATGCAGGATAGTAACTCAGTGAAGGTTCCTATTCCTGTAGGTGTGAGGTTATCTGCTGAACAATGTCCCAAGGCACAACAAGAGGAATAGGACATGTCCCTTGTTCCATATGCAAGTGCAGTTGTTAGCCTGATGTATGCAATGGTCTATACTATACCAAACATTGCACATGCAGTGGGAGTATTGAGCAGGTTTATGTCAAAACTAGGAAAGGAGAATTGGACAACAGTGAAGCGGGTTTTCAGGTATTTGCATGGCACTAGTGATTATGGTTTGTTCTACCAAGGAATACCAAGATTGGAAAGAGTATTGGATATTTTTGGCTTTGTTGATGTAGACTGGGCTGGAGATCTAGATTAGAGAAGATCTACAAATGGGTGTGTACTTAACCTATTTGGAGGTGCAGTCTGTTGGATGAGTAAGAAACAATCTATAGTGGCACTATCAACTACAGAGGCAGAATAAATGGTAGCCACTTATGCAAGCAAGGAAGCAGTTTGATTGTAGATATTGTGTTCAAGTATGGGGTTAGTACAGGAAGCTATAAGGATAGACCGTGACAGCCAAAGTGCAATTTTCTTGGCAAAGAACCCTGCATATCATTCAAAGACAAAGCACATTGATGTTCAGTATCACTTTGTGAGGGATATGATAGAAGACAAAAAGATGTTGTTGGTAAAGTTAGACACTTTGAAGAATACTGCAGATGCATTGACAAAATTTGTGAGCTCTGAGAAGTTATCTTGGTGTAGAGAGACAATGGGAAAGCTAGGAAAATGACTAAGCTCTCTTGTGGCCCCCTGTGGAAAGAAAACAACTAGTGGGAGAATGTTGGATTGTGTTATATTCTTTCCATGTAGTTAACATGGGGTTTGAAGGGCACCCGTAACCCCACTTTATGGGGTCCGAGGTAGCGTCTTGAAAATTTTTGGTTTTGGACCCTATGTTAGGTTGGGCGGACCCATCTATGGTTTTGTGCATGATTTTCGCACATGTTTTTTAGACGTGATGGTTTTCAGTCCATGGTATTGGATGCGATGGTTTTCAGTCCATGGTATTGGACGCGATGATTTTTTATCCATGGTATTGGATGCTTTAGCATGTATAAATATGTATTGTAACATTGAAAGGAACATAATGAAAAATCAAGCTAGTGTCCCAGTTTTGGGATCCAAGGGAAAATCTCTGTGTATATTTGTTTTATGTGTTATGATCTCGCATTATTTATTTTCTGTGTTTTAGAATTCATATGCAGGTAATTTCTGTATGGGGTTAAAACCTACAATGTAGGCATCGGCTATAGCCAACCAGGGTCTTCCCAGAATGGGAGGATACCCAGTGAGCTTTTCCTTTGGCTGGAGAACTAAGAAATCAACAGGGTACTCCCAAGAATCAATGGAGACCATCACGTCTTCTGTAATCCCCTCAGGGGTCACTGTGGAGCGGTCTGCTAGCTGCAGCACTATTGTGGCCTTCCTCAAGGAGCCTTGGAGATTAAGTTTGAGCATTGAGTCCTTTGTCATCACATTAATGGTAGCTTCCAGATCAATCAAGGTATGTGGGACCATTGTGCCATTGATGTGGACATCAACTACTAGGCTTCCAGGGTCTAGATATTTTGGACAAATAATTTGACCCATCATTAGGTCAGACAGTTGTCCTATGACATTGATGGTTGGGGCATCTCTCTTGCACCTTCCTGGATGCCTAAAGCACTTCTCTTTGATCAACCTATTGTAGATAGGCACATCTTTTATGGATTGGAGAAGTGGTATATTCACACATAAATGTTTCAATTCTCCCAGGAGTTTTGTCTCTTCTGGGGTAGGCTGGATTGTCATGCATAGTCTCTCAGGAAAGGGTGGATTTACTTTAGGTTTGTTTTCCCATTTATCTTCCTCAACCTCCCTGGGTTGAGGCTGGATATGTAGGAGAACTTTCCCGAATCGCAAGTTAATTTCTTGAATTTCCACAACATAAGCTGGGCATGATGGTTCCCCACTATACACTTGCTAAGCCTGTCTATTATTCGGGTTAAGATTTGGCTGTGCAGGCATTTGGAGTTTCCTTGGTGGAGCAGAAGGTAATGGTTGTGGTTGGGCAGGTGGTGGAGGTAGAAGAGTGGGAAAAGAGTTGTATTTGGGCCTCCACCCCTCATCAGATGCATTCGAATGAGTTTGCGCCTGAGCATAGGGTTGAAATGAATAAGTGGTTGGTTGGGCATGATATTGAGATGTGATGGACCAAGGAGGAGGTGTGGACCGGGAAGGATGAGTAGGGGGGACCCAAGAAGGTATGGAGGTGACTTGGTTGGGGTTGTAGTATGCCTGAGATGTCCCTTGCATCCCCTGCTGGTATGGTCTAGGTCTAGGTGGCCTCCTTTGGTTTATGTAATAGATCTGTTCAATGACTCCTTCGGCCCCTTGGTATACAGCTTTAAGTCCGGGCAAGGAAGGGCACTTATCTGTAGCATGATCTTCTTCACAGACTGAACAAACTTCTATATAGTTTAATGGTCATTCATTCCTAGGATGCCTCCTGGTGCATCTAGGGAAAAAATGGCCAAAGACCTCTCTACTTCCTCTTGTTTTCTTTTGATATGTAAGGTATCCTTTTGCATGGCAAGAGTTTGTATCATCTCACTCTTGAAGTCTTCCAGAATGCTTCCAATTTCACCTTTAATCGATGAATTGGAAGAAGAGGTATTGGCTATGGGTTGACTCCCCCTACCTTTCTTTCTGGCTGCTCTAGAATGGTTTCTAAAAACAATCTTTATGTCATCATAGGATAGTTGTAAATTTCTCCCCCGGCCAATAGATGGAGGGTGTCTAAAAGGTCTTCCTAAATTCCCCTAAGCAGGACCAACTTCAGAGACTCAGGGTCAAGTGTACACCCGACCCTTTTGTAATTGATCTAGAACCTCTCTTCATAGTCTTCCAGCGACTCATCACTTCCCATGGTTATTTGGAAGATTTCTTCTTTAGTATCATTTGACCTACAATAGTCTTGATACTTGTTATTAAAGGCCTATTGCATCTGAGCTATTGCTAGGTAATCCCATGAACCAGCACAGTGCTACGTCCTTGAGAGTAGAAGGGAACAATTTCAACTTTTGCTCGTCTTCTGCATAGTCATAAGTTCAAAAGATGACAACAAACTCAAACAAGAAGGTTTCATGATCTTTTGTAGTCAGACCATGGAAGTGAAGTAGGGCTAAAGGACTTATGTTCTTCATTTTCGTGTCTCCATTGGTCTCCCAAATGGGGAAGGTGCCCTCTATTCTGTCTCCATTTCCCCTAGCATTTCAGTTTTCAGCCATTGGCCCCAGAGGAATGTGTTCTTCTTCTTCTTCCCTTATAGGTTCTTCAAATATGTCTGGCTATTCACCTAATGGTTCTTCTTGATTGCAACCACTGAAGAAGAGAGAAGGTTGGCTGTGTGGAGCAGTGGAGGTGTTGGGAAATTTTTTTCCTAAGTTATCTCTACTCCTATGAGGCATGAAAGGAAATATTTTTGGTTGGATTTTTTGTTTCTTTTTCCCCACACTGAAAGTACCTACAGAAACTGAAATTGTGATTGAACAAAACGAATTGCAACTAGCTGAAATGAAATTACTGAATGGAAATTTGCAGAATTGAAAAGGAAAGCAAGGAAATGCAGAATTGAAAGAAAGGATATGACTAATTTACTTTTGCTGAAATAAACTACTAGCAGAATGTTGCAATAGGAAATAGAAGAAAGCAATAATCACAGAATACTCTGACGCTTCCCTGGAAATGACGCCAAAAAGTGGTGAGCACCGGTATTGCAGCAAGAATTCTGCAACTCCTGGGCTGCCAACTTTACTTTTATCAACTCGGTAGTTCGTAACAGACTTGGAAGCGTCGGTACTATATGCCCAAGTACTAGTTCTCACTGCACTAGGAGCTCAAGCCAACTTATATAGATTTCAGAAGAAGCTCTATGTATGATGAAAGGAAGGAAAGATTACTCTACAGATGTTATTCTAACTGCAGAAAGGAGAAATACTGGAATGTAAATCAAAACCTAGTAAACCCTAATTAACAAGCTAATTCTACTTTTGCAAAAAACACTATGAAAACCATGAAAGAAATGCCATTACCTGTTAAAGGAAGTAAACAACATCTAATCATGCTATTTCTAGAAGTAAATAAGAAAAAAACATATTTTTGGATTTTTATGTTAATTTAACATGCATCTAATTTATTGTGTGTGAGTGTGGCAGCAAACAGGTGGAGTTGGAGGGTGGTTTTGGAGCTTGGGAGGATGTAGGATGGTGTGGATGGGTCTTAGGAGATCTTAGGTGGCCTTTTGGAGGATTTTCCCACACTCGGCATTCAAAAGAAAGCCTACAAGAAAAACTACAGAAGGACACAAGAAAACTACAGGAGGAAAACAACGAAACTACAGGAGGCCTACTGGAGGAGGCTGAGAGAAATTTTCACTATTTTGAGGGCGTGAGAGTGGGTGGAAAAGGTGGATGGAGGTTGGAATGAGGTATTAGGGTGCCTAAGGTCTACCATGATTCACCAAGGGAGAGAAAGATGATTGGGTTTTCTCAAGGAGAGAGGAAGAAGTTCTATGAAAAATGAAGGAATCTAGGGTACAATTGAGGTGAGGTTTGGGAGACCTATAGGGCATGGATTAGATGAAGGATATGATTTCTGGTAAGCTGGCCTACTTCTGGAATATATTTTCTACATTGAAACTGACAGTCAACCAAGAAAATCAAGCAAGAAATGAAATGGGTGCCTCCTAGGAAAAACAAACTTTTGCATAAAATTGGCCTAAACTATTATGTATATAAGGAAATGCTAGGAAATGTTGTAAGGAAGGAAAGCATGCAAGAGGACTATTTTAAATTAGGAATTGAACATGATAAAGAAGATCTAAAGCAAAGAAAAACTAGACTGTCAACCTACTAAAGAGCTGCAGACACTAGAAGTCCTAGGAATGAGGAAAATCTGTGTTTTTGGGGTAGCAAGAGAGTCTTTGCCTCAAATCATGGTCCCAAAGGGAGAAAGAGAGGCCAAGGCACTGTTTCTAGCATTTTGAATCTTCTATGATCACTACTTAACCTGCTACAAAAAGTGTAAATGGAAGAAAGCGACTAAATCATCAAAAGAAACCTATTCTTAACCATAACAAAACTACATCTAATAACAAATTAATCTATAAACTGAGGTAAAGTGTACAAATAAAAATAAAGAGAAGCTTGGCTACTTATATTGGGCCCTAACCTAAGAGCTTTATCCCTCTGAGGTAACTCAGTGCTAGCTCAAAAAGGATTCCATCTTCATTATCAAAAAATAGCAAGATTACATAGAACTGTCATAAAATAGTAAGCTCGAAATTTGAGCAAAGTTAACACAAGAAAAAAAATCTGACCCTAGTGAGGCCCTAGGCCTCTCTACTTATACATCTAAAGCTACCAATAGCTTCCTTAAAATCGGAGAGGCTTGGCTCCTAAAAATCGAGATAACTATCAATCATCTTCCACTTGCTTGGCTGCCTTCTAGTGCATGATTCGACTGCTTGTACTTCGAGCTGAATGAAGGGGAATTTGAAGTGAGGAGTAATAAATGAGGGGGATTCCCAACTAAAGGTCTTATTCTCTGTCTACTGAGTTATTGCTGCAATTTGACCATTGGATCCTTAACTTTGACCTCGAAGTCCATCAATAATTTGCATTAAATACATGTTAGACCACATGGCATAATAACTAACTCAACTAACCCTATAAGCATAAATATAATTAGAAAATCATACAATAAGCTAAGAGAATGGTTGATTTGACTAGGTTAGGAGGTAAAATGAGCCCATATAATTACCCATTTATGAGGCTCATAAGCCATTATATTAATATTCTCTAGATTATATATTCAAAATGTTATGAAACCAGCTCACAAAAAGATAGAAAAGATAGATCAATGCCTTAGAATTCAGCCTCTTCGAGGAGGCAACCTCCTTTACATTACACAAATGAATGATTCTTTGATGATTCAAATGAAAAAACCTCCTTTCTATATATAGGTGTCTAAGGAGTCACAATATAACCCAGCCGACCTAACAATAATAATATAAAGGCACAAAAATAACAATAGAGGGATTCTATGGGGCTCAGTAATAACAATATGGGGACAATAGGGGCACAACAATATTAATAAGGGATACAACTACAATACTAATGGGGTAATCACTAGTATTATAGGGACCTAACATGCCCCTCTCCTTCAAAATGGTGTTGTCCTCAATGCTTGAGTAATTCTGGATGCTTCTGTATAAAATTCTCATCCTCCCATGTGGAATCTTCAGCGGATAAGTTCTTCCACTTGATGAGATACTCTGAAATTGATCGATTTCATAGCTATCAAGTTCGTGTTTTTGTGACTGCTTCTGGTTCCAATATAATTTTTCCTTCCTCGTCATGTTCTAGAAATATTGTTTGAACTGGGAGCTTGTCGCCTATAACCTTCTTTAAACATGAAACATGGAAAACTGGGTGCACTCGAGAAGCTGTAGGAAGCTCCAATTTGTATGCCATAGTACCAATCTTTTGCAACACCTTGTATGGAATTTAATACTTTGGTGATAATTTATTATCCTTCTTAGCTTGCTTGAGGGACATTTGTTTATATGGTTGTAGCCATAGGAATACCCAATCACCTACATCAAAACTTCTTTCGCTACGATGTTGATCTACCTGTTGTTTCATTCTTTTCTGCACCAACACGAGGTTATCCTTTAAGAGTTGGAGGACTTGTTGTTGATGCTCGATGTGATGTTCCACTACTTGAGCCTTATAATTTTCTCTTAAATATGATGTGATGGATGGTGGCTGATATCCATAAAGTGCCATAAATGGGGTAATTTTTGTTGCTGTGTGGAAGGAAGTGTTATAGAACCATTCAACCAAAGGCAACCATTTGACCCATTGCGTCTATTTATCCGATACAAAGCAACGAAGATATCCTTTCAAACATTTGTTTACTATCTCAGTTTGCCCATCAGATTGAGGATGATAAGATCAGCTATGAGCTAACTGAGTACCAAGACAAGAAAATAATTCTATCCAAAAATTTCCAGTGAAAATGGGATCTCTATCACTTATAATAATATTTGGGTTTCCATGTAGCTTTTGAATTGTTTCCATAAATGTAGTAGAAACTGTGAAGGCTTTAAATGGATGTGATAATGCACAAAAGTGTGCATACTTGGTAAGTCTGTCAACTACCACTATGATGACACTCTTTCCCTCAGACTTGGGTAAACCTATGATAAAATCCATTGAAACCTCCTCCCAACATTGGTTTGGAATGGATAAAGGTTGTAATAGACCCGGGGTCTTAATTGTTTCAACTTTAGTTTGTTGGTAAACCAAACATTCCACCACAAACTTTTGAAGATCCGATTTAAGGCCTTCCCAAAAAAATTCCTTCTTAACCCTGTTGTAAGTTTTTAAAAATCCTGAGTGTCCTCCTAAGCGAGAAGTGTGCAATTCCATAAGAATATTTTGTTTGAGTTGGGAATTCTTATAGAGGTATAAGCGATATTTGTACGATAATGAATCATTTTTCCAGCTAAATGTGTCAGATGTACTGGAATCTTGTTTTAACTTTTGAATAAGTGCCCACACTTCTTCATCATTCTTCCATTCCTCCCTTGCTTCGTTTATCCAATCTGGTTGGATAATAGAAATGGCACACAATAATGCTTCCACATCCTCATCCTTTCTTGAGAGTGCATCTGCCACCACATTTTTCTTCCCTTTTTTGTAGATGATTTCGAAGTCATAACCCAACATCTTTGTGACCCACTTTTGTTGCTCTTCAGAGGATAATATTTGTTCTATAAAGTATTTAAGGCTATCATGATCCGTTTTTACCTTGAAGTGTCTTCCCATTAGGTAAGGTCGCCATTTCTTAAGTGCATGTAGTATTTCCAACATTTCCCTCTCATAAATAGCTTTGTGTAAAAACGTTCCCTTGATTGGACGACTTTCAAAACCAATGGGTCTTTCATCTTGCATTAAAACAGCACCAGTTCCATTTCCTAAAGCATCACATTCCACAATAAAGGTTTTTGTGAAGTCTGGTGTAGCTAAGACTGGCGCTTGGCACATTACCTCTTTAAGATGTTCGAAGGCCTTTCTTGCTTCTGGAGTCCATGAAAATGCATCTTTCTTCAATAATGTTGTTAGAGGTGCTGTTTTTCTCCCATAATTCTTAACAAACTTGCGATAATACCCTGTCAACCCGAGAAATCCCTGCAAATGCTTTATGGATGTGGGGATTTTCCATTCCTTAATGGCTTTAATTTTGCTAGGGTCTACCTTAACTCCTTCATGAAATACAATATGACCCAGATATTCCACCTTTTGTAGTCCAAAGAAACATTTGGATCTTTTTGCATATAATTGTTTCTCCTCCAATAGTTGTAGCACCCTGTCAACATGTTCAACATGATCCTTCCAAGACTTGTTGTAAATTAGTATATCATCAAAAAATACTAACACAATCTTTCTAAGGAAGGGTTTGAAAATGGAATTCATCAAACCTTAAAATGTAGAAGGTGCATTGGTAAGGCAAAAAGGCATGACCAAAAATTCATAATGACCCTCATGAGTTCTAAATGTTGTTTTCAAAATGTCTTCACTCTTCATTTTGATTTGATGATATCCTGAATGAAGATCCAACTTGGTGAAGTAAATTGATCCAAGCAATTCATCCAGTAATTCATCAATGACAGGAATGGGAAACTTATCTTTAATAGTGATCTTGTTGAGCTCCCTATAATCCGGACGCATGCACCATGATTCATCCTTCTTGTGCACCAATACTACTGGAGCAGAGAAATAACTTTGACTAGGTTGAATTATACCAGCCTCTAGAATTTCTGCAACCATATGTTCAATTTCACTCTTTGGGCATAGGGATATTTGTACAGCCTGATGTTTGGAGTCACACTACTCGGAATCAAATGAATAGCATGATCATGATCACGAATAGGTGGGAGACCTATGGGAGTCTCAAATACCTTGGAATGATTGTCCAAGACTTTTTGGAGATCTGGAGAAATAGATGATTTCGATGTGGAAACATCTAGCGAACATAATTGTGCAATTACACCTCTTTGTTCCCTTTTTAGCAGCTTTGTCATACCGTTTGAGCTGATTATCAATCCCAGTTTCCCTGCAATACCACTTAATTCAATTTCCTTTCCTTCCATAGAAACTTTCATGAAAAGTTCTTGAAAATTAAAAGCTATTGTACCGAAGGATTGTAGCCATTGGACTCCTAGTACAACATCAACACCTCCCATTGGAATGGAAATCATTGGGCTAGTCAATACATATTCTCGCATGGATAGCTTGATATTATGGCACTTTCTAGAGCAATTTATTGTTCCTCCATTTGGAACCATCACTTGACATTCTGGTGCTAGATATAGGAAGCAATTCAATTCTTTTGCTACCTTACAATGAATAAAATTGTGGGTACTTCCTGAATCAATCAACACTATTACCTTTTTCTTCTTGATTTGTCCTTCTATCTTGATGCTTTGAGGAGTTGTAATTCCCACCAATGCATTACAATATATGGCCGGATTCATTTCTTCTTTATCTAGGCTTTGTTTCTGGAGTATATCCTCTTCTTTTGACCTTTATTGCTCCTTTTATTCTTTCTGTTCACAATCTATGTAGAATGATTTCTTCTCAGCACACTTATGACCTTTAGTGTATTTTCTATCACAACTGTAACAAAGCCCTTTTGCACTTTTTTCTTCCAATTGTTGTGGTGTCAACCTTATAGGTTGTGGAAGACTAGGGGAAACAACACTTCCATCTTTATAGTTGTGAGTGGTATGCTTCCTGGTTGCCATAATTTTGCTTTCCATTTTTCTTACTAACCTAAATGCCTTCTCTAATGAATCAAGTTCCCAAAGGCGAACATCATGTTGGATATTATCCTTTAAATTCCCTATGAAAACATCAATCTTATGCTCCTCTGGAATATTTTTTACCCTTATGTTCAATTTTTGGAACTCCTCAATGTGCTCCATTATTGAACCCTTTTGTTTGAGACTTATCAATTAGCTAAAAAAAGTGTTTCTTTTTGTATCCTCATAATGTGTTGTCAATTCTTCCGTAAAAATTGCCCAAGTGATAATTTTTTTACGAGAGCAAAGCCATTGATACCATACAAACGGATTTGGTTCCAAATATAAAGTTGCAATACGTACCTTTTGTGTGTTTTGCACATTATTGAGATCGAAAAATTGCTATATCTGTAATATCCATGTTGCGGGATCCTTGCCATCAAACTTCCTCATATCGATTTTTGGAATATGGTGGGTCTTTGATCCAACATTAGAGTCTATGAAATCATGATTAACATTTCTTTCGTTTGCATCATGAGTTTCCTTTACTACCTTTTCACCATTAGTAAGTATTTCTTGTAGAAAATTTGTCAAATCTGTCTTCAAATCTACCATGTTTGTCTTCAAATCTGCCATATATGTCTTCAAATCTATCTTCAAATTGTCCATATTAGTTTCCACTCCCTTTATCTTAGATTCCACGCCATTTATCTTAGCTTCTGTTAGCTTTTGTGAGAGTGAAATTTGTTGCACTTGGTCTTTTAATTTTGATATATCATGTAGCATTTATTCCTCTTCTTCATTAGTCATGCTAGAGCTTTCAGGTTGCTTACTAGGTGTTTCATTTTATTTCCTCATGCCATCAATTACTGATAATAATTCTCTACTATTCCCTTTGAATTCCTTCAAAATAATTGTTCAAACCAAGCTTAAGCAAAAATTTAAAAAAATCTACACACCTTTTTTCACTTTGTAGGAGCTCAATATTGCCTCTGATGTATCTTTGTAATTTCGAATCATCCAGTTCTGAAATTGTGACCTGAAGTAGCCCTTTGTGTTCTCTTTCCAATGCAACCAGTCTGATCCAAATTGAATTCTCCAAGGAAGAGTTATGCCAAATCTCCAACAGTGACCTGATTATAGACTAGTTCAGTAGAGCGAACTTGTACGACATGCCACGTGTCCCTATTTCGACCTTTGGCTCTGAAAAGTATATACAAGAAACTACAATCCGTCTTATTTCTGTACCTTCTTACAAAAATTCAATCAGATGCTCAGAGAGAAAGTTATGATGATTTTCCAAAAGTCACCTGTTTGGAATGTAATTCAGGAGTCTGCAAAAAGACCAACTTCCTCAGATCATATCTCCGCAAATATAGCGCGAAAAGCTCTGAAATTCAGTCCCAAGGTTCAGTGCAATTTCATCTCAAATGGGTTTTTTTTCACTTCTGAAACGTCGCAGAAAGAAAGTTATAGCGAAAATGCCACGAAGACCTATTTGGAGCAGCGAAACCCTAGAATCCAAAGCTCTGATTCCAAATGTTATGAGACTAGCTCACAAAAAGATAGAAAAGATAGATCAACGCCTTAGAATTCAACCTCTTCAAGGGGGAAACCTCCTTTACATTACACAAATGAATTATTCTTTGATGATTCAAATGACAAAACCTTATTTCTATATATAGGAGTCTAAGGAGTCACAATATAACCCAGCCGACCTAACAATAATATTATAAAGGCACAAAATAACAATAGAGGGATGCTATGGGGCATAGTATTATCAATGTGGGGACAATAGGGGCACAACAATATTAATAAGGAATACAAATACAATATTAATGTGGTAATCACTAGTATTATAGGGACCTAACACAAAACTATAATTTAGTATTTCTTATTTAATTATTGTAACCTTTCATATTTTAAATTATCAATATTATTATAATTATTTTCTTTATTAGCTTTAATATCTAATTATCTAAATAATTATATAAATGTATTAAAAATGTATTTTTTAAAACAATTTAAAATCTTTGAAAAGGAAAAATAATAATTTAATATATGACAAAACCCTATTTAAAATGAATGAGGGGATTTATGTGGGTATTATCTTTAAATTAGGGGAAGTAGGTACTCATGGCTTTTCTTTGAGTTATCATTTCTATTTGACCAAAGTGATAAGTTGAGTTCATCTTGAGTATAATAGTAATTATAATTTTTTTGGTAACATGAAACCATTTACATTACTTAAATATAATATATTATTATTATTATTATTATTATTATCATCCAATTTTAATGTCACTACCAAGCTAGTCACCAAATTGGTGTATGAGATCCCCTTCTTTGTGGGACAGGGGAGCCACCTCCGTGTAGTGATTTTACTGCTAAGTCTATGAAGGCATACATACTCTACCACTTCTGAAATTAGACGAGTAACATAGATTCAAAATTTTTAGATTGTCAATATTCTTCATTATCTAAGAGTTTGATAAAAAAAAAACTATTAGTCGCATAGAAAGTAAAATATATATTCATAACATACTAATAAACTTAAGTAATAGTTTTGCTACAAATTATTAGATCTCATGGGCTTCATTATGCAAGACTATGCCATTGGACTAGTGGTTTTCTCTTGGTATCATTGTTAGAGGATGAAAAGCTAAGGTTTTTTATGTTCTTGGAAAGAAGTGTGATTTTTTCTATTGATCTTATCAACTTTATCTAGGAGGTATGCCATGAACATGAATAGTTATTACTATGTATCTTCCCTATTGGTGAGGACCCTTCCAATTAAGGTTTTTATGTTATAGTAGTGATTTATTGTTCACATGTATGACATAACCCTGTCTCTGGTGGAATTCACTACACCATGGTTCCATTCCCTCGTTTCTTGTTCTATACTTATGTATGGAATAAAACATCTTGATTGAAAAACCTATTCTTCCACGTCGAGAATAACCCTTTAAATAGTTGTAGGTATTATATCATTTTGGCATTCCATGTCTACCCTTGTAGTTGTAGCTTCCTAAGCCCATGTTTGTTGGTTCTAAGAAGGACTAAACTCTAAAGAAGGGGAGACACCAAGACACTCTCTTCTGCCATTGCACCAAGGAGCTGATAACTAATTCCTAACCATAGTAGGAAACAAAGGGAGGAATCCAAGTGAGGGGATTTCATAAAGGATATAGGTGAGGAAAATTTCAATCAAAGCAAGTTTTCTAATCGAGGGGAAATGGAAAGAGTATTATGCCTGAGCAGGCGAATCAAATAGGCGGGGTGGGAAAAGAAATGTAAAGTGTGAGAGAGTCAATAATTAAGAGATGAAAGTAGAGAAGCATGAGAGATAATATAAAAGGAGAGATAGAGATAACATATAGTATATAACTAGGGTAGAGTAAGAAATTCACCTTGGAGATAAGTTCAATCCCCCTAAAATAATTAAACCTAGAAGGGACCAAAAATTGGAAGCCTTCAAATCCAAAAATTGGATTAAATGTAGTGTAGAGAATGTCTAAAAGTGAAGCATAATTCCAAGTAGAGATGATCATGAGAAGAAACCTACACACTTCACTGATATTGTTGTAGTGCTCTTTTTGAAGCATTTCTAGCCAAGGAAGATTGCCAATCACACATTCCTCGCCCATTCCATGGAGCAATTTTTTCGAACCAACAACACCATCGCAACTCCTTATATTCCATGGTTGGAAAGTTATATTAATGAAACCATCACTAGGCCTTATGTGGTTTACCTTATTTAGCTATCCACTAGCATTATTCTTTTTTTGTTCATGTTAGCCATTATGAGTCCTTAAATTCCCCTATATGTTAAGATTGAAAATGAGTGTACAATGCCCAAACTTCACATGATCAAATACATGAGCACTAAAATTTTTGTTAAACATGTTTGCATGAATTCCGTAATGTGGAGTACAAGAGACCACGATGATTGACCATTAAAAGGAAAATTGGCTTACTCTTTTGTTCTCATGGCACTCATCCTAAACTAGGGAGAACTACCTTGAACGCACTCGATGGAAAATATGTTCTTAATCTATTTCTATGCAGGAAACCCTTATATAATCTAGGATGTCTTTATTTTAGTTGACATCTAGAAATTATCCATTATATTTTAGTCCTAGATTGGTGAGATTTTTAGCTAATTTATGTATATTTATTAATACATGCACATGAATGGAGGCAATAATTTAACCTAGTTGTCCATGATTCTTTCTAGGTTAATTATGAGCCTCTAGATATTGGTGAATTTCACTAGAGTTGAGCCATTCTATATCTTTTTTTATCATTGTATTGGTAATTATGTAGTCCCCTTCTATGAAAAGTTTTTGGATATTTAGTAGGCTTTCTATAATTATACCTTAATGTAAAGCATAGATCTCATCTGCACTATTTGTGTCATTTCCAATTGCTCCTGAATATATATAAATAATCTATACCTTCTCATTTCTCAAGGGTCATTCGTAGCTAGATGGGAATAGTTTTCCTTTAGAGGCTCCATGAAATTTAATTTCAGGAATCCCTATGGAGGGGGAAATCATTTGTTAGGACTTGAATAATGAGGATGAGGGGTGTAAAATTTATTAGAAAGGCATATTGTTATAGTCCTAAGAATTTAACTATGTTGGATTCCTTTGATTAACACTCCCAATCCTGATTTGTGCATGGAGTGATTAGAACAGATTCCCTTACTTTCCCTATGATTGAGTACCGAATGATATCTAGATCCACACATTTTTCTTTGAATATTCTTTTGTTTCTTTGCTCTTAGACGTACCATACGATGAATAGGGGGAAAATATTCTATGCTATTTTAACATGATATTTTTGAAGGGTGTTAAAGTCCATTCTTCAATAATGGAGTGTATGTTATCTCTTCTTTATCTATTTTTTTGAAGATTATTTTCAATATCTCACATAGTTGTAAAGGAAATTTACATTAACTTGTGCAACTCCTTTTATATTTTCATGCATAGGTGACACTTGACTAGGCCTTAGAACCATATAACTTATCTGAGTTTATTATTTTATTTTGAAGGAGAAACCATAAGAAGAAAGTTATTTGGGGTGTATTTTGGCTTTCCACAATTTTCTCTCATAGTTGCTGCGAGTATATTGTATGCCTCCATTATATTGAAAGTACCTTTGGGTTTGTTACCGCTCAAACTAGCACGGGACATAAAGGGGAATACCTAAAGGGAAAATGTAAGTCCAAGGGCAAAAAATGGAGTATTAGCCCATTGTCACCTCATCTAAGGCTCCCTTTGATTTATGGGCTTTCACCGATGGAAGGATACCCAGTATGTGTGGAGTCACCAGTGAATGATATGTCAATGCATGTAATTTCCATGTTGTATTTTAATTTTCTTGGTCTCTAGCTCTTTAATTAGGGTCTTCTTATATTTGTTGCTAATGTTGGTTGGCTACTGTGTGTTTTCTTCCCAATGTCTCCACTAGTATTGTATTTTTCTTTGCATCCAAAGGTTCCTAACCAAAAATTTTCCTTCTCACGATTACATGCTATTTTTGAGGTTTTCCACATCCCATTCTTATTCAAATATTGTCCATTGTTTCGAGGAGTCCTCCTAAAAAATGGATAAGTTTCCATCCCAAACCTCCCAGAAGCAATGATATTGAATAAGGTGTTTATTGTTCCATGTCTAGTTACATAAATGTGATAATTTTTTTTGTCCTTGTAGTCATATTAGTGATATTGATTTATGTTTAGAGTGTATTTATTTTTCCATATTTTTCTTGATAGATCCCTTGGGTTCTTAATCCATCTCCAACACATTTTGGCTCCAAGGGCCTTGAATGATAATTTCCAACCCTCTTATGCCCAACCCACATGTTATCTTTGGGTTACATAATCTCTCCCATGTTATAAGAGTACCCCTCTTAATGAACCCTCTAAAGCAACATGTTTAATTTCTCTATTTAAAACTACCACCATGAGGAGGAAGAGATATGTGGAGAGGTGATATCCTTGTTTAATATCGTGGGAGGGATAAAAGTATAGAGAGGGGGATTCATTAACCAATATATATATGAAAAAAAACTTTTGTTACTCGTTGCATGACCCATGAAATCCAAGTTGGAAAAAAAAAAAAAACCTTTAGCATGTGGAAAATGAATTTCTAGTTGAGCCTACCAAAAGCATTTAAAATATCAAGTTTGATGATCATACCCAATTTTTGAAGGTAAATAGGGAGTGTATATGTTTCTTAGCTATAAGAATATGATCAACGATTTTATTTCCCTATACATATCCTACTTTTCCCTAGATATTATTGGTGGGAGGAGAGGATTTGTTCTATTAGCTATGACCTTTGAAATTATTTTATATATTACATTGCAAAGCATAATGGGTTTGAAGTCTATAGGGTTTTTTGAATGAAATTTCTTTGGAATGAGAACAATTATAGTTGAATATAAGGTCATGACTAGGGAATATTATTTCCATGAATTTTCAATAAGTTGCATCACGATTTTGGAAATAATATACTTGCATTCCTAAAAGAATTATGCAGTGGATCTATTTGGCCCTGGGGTTTTTTGGGCATATCCTTTACTACTTCTTCCACTTCTACTAGAGTGACCTCTAGCATGAGAATATCATTATGTTAACCAGTGATCATTTTGGGTATATTCTTAGTTTTATTATTATTATTATTATTCTATCCCTTACTGGTTCCATTTGAAACTCATTAAAATATTTCTCATTAGAGTATTTCTTGAGTTCTAAAGTAATTTACTAATGGCTCCCATTTTTTTGGATTTGAGAGTTCTAGAGGTTGAGTATTATGTTTTTCTTTTGTTGATAAGTCCTTGATCTGTGGAAGAAATTTTTTTTCTCCCTCTTTTAACCATTGTACTCTTAATGTTTTGCTTCCATAGAATTTCCTTTTGTTTCAAGTGTTCTTCCAGTTGAATTTTAGTGATCGATTCTTTGTTTTCGATGATTCACTTCTTCCTTCATGTATGATTTCTTGTTAGATTCTCTCCATTTCGTTTCCCACTTTTTACTTTTCTTCACGTATGTTGACGAATTCTACTATGTTCATTTCCTTTAGTTTTTTTTTAATAAATTTTAATTTCTGATGAAATTGGTACATGGTATTTCCTTCTATGGCATTTGCTTCATACCACTAATTTTCAATGCTACTCTTAAGATAGAGGTGCCTTGCCCAAAAAGTTTCAAAGAGGAAAGGTTGTTCCTTGGAGTTCTTTCTAGTCCATGAAAAGTTTTATGGGCCAATGATTAGAAAAATTGCAAGACAATACTTTAGCTTCAAAATTGAGACCCAAGAGGAAGAGAGTTTTAGAGAGAAAGATATATCAAGCTATGATGACATCTCAGAGAAACCTCATCTCTTATTATTCTAGGTGAAGATACCATTATTGGATTTTTGGTCCACTAGTTTTGAGTGTTGCAAGAAGTATGTGAATAGTTGAGAATCCTCATCTAATGTTCTAATTCCTCCCATTTTTCATTGGAGTAATTTGATCTTGTTGAAATTCCATTTAATTATCCAATAATTATCTCTAATTTTTTCTAGGTTTCAAAGATTCAAGATGAAGGATTTGTTTTCCATGAGTACAATTGATGCATACACATTAGTGATGAATACAACTTTTAAGGAGCCTAATATTTGAAATCATGCTTTTAATGTTTTTGGTGTGGCTAAGGACTCTACAAATGTTATATTTCGATGGTTCCATAGGATTGATATTCGTCTTGATGCTCCATAAGCAAGAGTTTCTATTGATTGACAATCTTTCAGATGGACTTGGATATTTTTTGAAATGCTTCCATAAGATATTTCGTTTCTTACATCATGATTATGTCAAGATTTTATTGTTTAATTTATTTTTGGGAATCTTTGATTGGTTTTTCCATTGAGACCCCTAATATTCCATGATATTACTTTCATTGATGATTTGAAGGGGGGGGGGGGGGTTGGAAGGCCTCTATCATCAAGACCACTCTACTGGTGTTAACTAAGCATTCTCCCATTTCCTATATAATCTATGTATTACTCTTTCTGCCTCCCTTTTCATCTTCCTTTCCCCCTTGGAGCGTTCCTTATTGATATTAATTTTAACTTCTAAAGAGATATATTAGGGTTTTGAGAGTTACTTGGTGCTTTCTTGTGCAAACGTTTTTGAGATTTGAGATAAGATCAAGTTATTAATTGGACATGATCTTTTAATATAGTGGCAAGGTATTTGAATTTCCATTCTAACATTATCATTTGGATATATATTTCTCTAACATTTGTGTCCTCTTGATATTCTATGTCAAGTTCCTTTTGCTCCTCCCATGCCATTAATGTGTCTTCTATATTTTCCTTATGCTTTAATTCCCCCTTTTTTTTTTCTTCATTGCCCTATATGTGTTCTTGAATATTTATGTTCTCACTAGTTCCTTTCCCCTTTTCCTCATTTTCGTAGGGGATATACTCCTATGTTAGCAAGGCATAGTAGTCATGACTTCTCTTCTTATTTTTTTTAATTGTGACTTTTTCAAACCCTTCTTAATACTCCTAATGCTCCACTTGTGAATGAATTCGGGTTTGGTTCAGAATGCATTCCCTAAATGGGTGGCCATATTAATACCATTTCATGCATCTAAAAGGTATTTGTTCAAAATCTATGGGTTTCTCTCATATTTCATCTTGATAAATGATATGCATACTTATCCAGAGGGATTTTATCAATTCCATGTAGACACACAATCTTGCATGTGGTGTGCATCTACCGAGCATTCTAGTTTCTAGTACCATAATGGAAGACCCAATGACATTTCCAATACACTCTAATATGTATTTATGCTATAATTATCGTGGAAATGTGTATATGCAGATCCACATTAGTGCTAAGTTTTATTCCTCCTTATTTTGGTTAAATATCTCAACCCATAGTTTCATATACAGTTCTACGAAGTTTAGAAATTAAGGCCCTCAAAATATTTTATCCCTAACCTCTATATTATTGAGAATGATTATGAATAATCCCATTGAACCCAATTCAAGTTCAATTTATCCTTTTATCTATTATTATTTTATGTTCCATAATATGATTATTCTCTCTTAGGGCCAGATGCCAACAAACTTGCATATTAATGCATTATCCTTCATGAAATTTATTTAACTCCAACTTTATCTAAAATGACTTCATAGAGTGGAGTTTTTTCCATCTAAGGGATTCATGTTTTCGCATGCACTGCATTCCTTCATTATTGATTTTCCTTCCCAATTTCATATCTTCCCTCCTCTGTGTGTGATTTGGATGTTACTGAGGGTTATAAATTGTTCCTAATGGCACTACGATTGTTGAGCCTATGAGATTAATTTATAGAGGCACAACATACCACAATGTTGCTAAAGGAAGGGTTGTATCCTCCCCCCATGGGAAAACCATGTGGATTCAAGAGTTTGATGAAACAAATAAACCCTTGTTAGGAAATGTTGTGTTTGATTCTGGCTCTCACCAAGTGATTTGATTGAGAAATCCATAAATATCGATTACGGATATTATTTTCAAATATAATAACTTATTTAATTAATATAATAACTTATGTTATTATAAAATATAATAATATTTGCTTGATATTAATTATAGATATTGTTGTACTTAGTTATTGATGATGATGATGATTGATGCACACTAAGGCTAGAATACTTTAACAATCCTAGAAGTTAAAATATTGTTATGTGGACTTATCCATCTTGTAGACAAGATCTATCTCCATAGACTCCAAACAAACCTAGTAACAAACAATCAAGAACTGCTACTTTTCTCTAGACTATGATTCACTGAAACAAACATGATGATATAGGTTACTTACCATTTAAATGAAATTATGGATGAAGTCCCTTTCAGATATCTCGTTCATTTGCTCCTTGATGATTCAAAGATACTCCTGTCACTCCCCACAACTTATCTGTGACATCTTAAAGGAGATCTGCATTGACAAAAACAAACAAGAGATTAAATCATCCAATATATAATCATAAGTTATATGGATTAATTTACCAATCATATACCATAAAGTGATTAATATGCAATCACAATACCTGTAGGTGATCAAGGAATGCCACAAATTATATCAATGAATATCCAACCCTCCCCTTGAATGATTAGCCTTTCAACATCAATCTTGTAGGATAAGCCTGCCTCCAATATTCCTCATCAATCCTCATGCCTGAGTTAGGTTTATAGGGCAAGAGTAGGAAGTTTTGGATCCATTTTCTAAGGGATGAGATCCAATAATTGTGGGATAGGGATTCTACAAAGAAAGGCAGGTTCTCCATGATAGGAGGGATCAAGACTGAATAGAAAACCATTCGAAGGTTGTTGGTTGGGATATACACTACCAACAATGCTTCTAGACTTTATTTTTTATTTTTACATGTGTTAAGTTATGTTCATAGGTCATAGTGTAAGACAATGCACACTTATACCCAACTTCTAATGGTATTCCCTACCTATGTGCAAAAACTAACTAAGGAACTCCACAAGTAGCCAAAAATATGGTTTTGTACCATGGGATCCGAGAATTCCACTTTCCTTGGGATAATTTATGTTCAAACTTTGTAGGGGAATGCTTGAGGACACATTTATCAATAGAAAAAGATCCAAACTCATGGTCATTTGCCTAATGTAACAAAATGATGTGAAACAAATATTACTCAAAATTATTTAGAGTTTTATTTCTAAGTTCAAAATATATTAAAGGAATCCTTCGAAGATTACCTCAATTTCATTGAGTTAAAATGTCAAAAAGGTTGGTAGTGCGACAAATATTTTGAAGATTAGATCTAATGTTAGTATAATATGGAAATCATAAGAGAAAGTGTTATTCATATTCAACTCTCCTAGCGTCACAAAATTGATAGGCTCTTTCAACCCATGCTGATTTCGAAATTGAACCTCTAGTTTCACTATAAAGCTCATGAAAATTTGTTTTTATTTTACTAATGTCTATTTTTTATTTAATACTATTGCTTTATTATATAATTTGTTAATTTTTGTTTGTGATTATTCATTTCATGTTTAATTATTGTAATCTAAATTTAATATGAATGGTTCATTATATATAATTCAAAATAATTTGGAGTGTGCATTACCCAAATGTGGTAGGGTATGTAAAAATATATATACTTTAGTAGTAAAATGATTATGTAGAAGGGGTTGATTATACCCCACACAAGGGGTCATACCAATTTGATATCTCACTGAATTTTGATATTCAAAATATATTATTATTATTACTAAATTTTAGGTGTTAATAGGCATAATTACTATCAAATATATTTTAAACTAACCAAAATGTAAATAATTCCAAAAAATGAAACTTAGACTATTCACCATTTTTTAGAAATTATAAATGTTTTATATTTATATTAGAAAATATGGGTGGTGGTAGATAGTGATGATTTCTCATGATATCTTAGTAACAAAGTAAAAATGAAAAAACAAAAATATGTTAACTTGGAGGGATTATTCCATGTACTTTCAAAATGAATTTGAATATTGTATAAAAATATGAAATGTAGGGAATTGAATTAGATTTCCAAGTGTACATATTTTATTTATATAGATTGTGTATGTTTGTGAAATTTGAGTTTTTAAATTATTTTATGTTGCTATTCATAGATAACATCAGTGTGGGTTTTGGATTGCAAAATTGGAGAATAACCCATAGTGTCCATATTGTTACGATCAATGTTTCAAATATAAAGCAAGATTCATTATTAAGACAATTCTTTTGTTATTTTTTATGCAAAATATAGTGTATGTTAACTACCTAAATGAATGAAATGCATTCATGTGTATGCCTATTTTTTGAAAATTTATGATGATAATTTTTATTTATTATGAAAGTAATTATATCATGGTGGGTGCAAGAAAATGATGGTCTCTCATGATGCATGAGTGGAAATATGTTAACTTGAAGATAAATTAGAGGTACTTATGCAATAAATTCGAAGATGGTGTAAAAATATGAAATTGTACTTAATTTTGTAAATTTTGAGGTTTCCTAACACTGGTGTGTTATTTTTCATGTAAAATATAATGTGTTTTTCCATTATTACAACATTTGAGTATATAGATGGTGGTGTTGTAGCAGAAACAACCACCCTGCAAAACTTTTTCTTGCATGAAAACTTCAGAGCCTACCTTGGATCCTGTGATTGATCGTTCCTTGGTCACTTGTTGGTAATTTGATGATATCAAGCCCCCCTCCTTGAGCCTAAGATTTGTTCACATTCTCGTATTTATGTAGCATGCATCATCTTTGGGAATCATGACTATTGTTTGTCATGCAAAGGGAACGTTGTGCTACTTCAATGGGAAATCTTGTGCGTATGTGTTGTTCTCATTACATAGACATCTTTCACACTCACTTCAGGCACTCTTGTCACAAAGGTTGTTCCATCGAGAAGAGTATGTATTTTATGTTCCGGATGGTCTATGTTGTATCACTAAGTGTTCATGTTTGATCATGGTCAAGTTCTATCATTTTTTTCATCAGTATCATTGACCTCAAACTTAGCCCAGTTTCCTGAGCAACCTAGCCTCATCCATCTTTCCAGAGCTACACACTTTTCTTCTGCAACCTCAGTCGTTTTCTGTTACCTATTGGAACTATGCAATGTGAAAAGACCCCAACCTCCCTTGGCATCGAAAACTGCACAGTGGTTTCATCCAATGTCCTTCCTCGGTCGGAACCCACTGCCTTCAAAACTTGTGTAGTATTGTCTCTCAGTTTCCCATCCAGTACACCTCTCTAGAAATGTGCAAAGAATTTAGGCATCGAACACTACTATCTAGAAATGTGCAAAGCAGTCAAGTAGCCAACAATTCTCTCCAGAAATATGTAGAGGAGTTTGACTGCTCGGCATCTAGAAACTACGTAGAGGTGTCCCGCTAGGACCCCATATTGTAGTGGTGTCTTGCATCACAAAATTGTGTAGTGTTGTCGTAACTTCCTAGCAACCTTGCTCCTAGAAATTGTGTAGATCAGCCCAACCTTCCTATGGAAAACTACGTAGAGAAGGCCACCAACCTTTCTCTCAGAAATTGCACAAAGTAGGCAACCCAAACTTGGTCTAGAAAACTAGGCAGATAATCTTGACAAGAGCCAATGTCCACGAGAACTCTGCTAATCTATCTCTCATTAACTAAAAGAAAAGGTGACATGTTGCATCAGTGTCAAGGAGTTGAGGAGAAGGAACAAGAAACCAGGTTATGATCGGGACCTCATGCAAAAATGGTAAGTAAATAATATCTTTGAAGTATATCTCGAAGTGAAGATTGAAGGACTTCTTGTCATTGTCATATCATTCTGTCTTCGATAACATGCATGTTTGCAAGAACAAAATCATTACATGTGTCTCCTCTATGTGTCTTACTTAATTTTTGCTTGTTTGACCAACTGGCTTCTTTGGCATGTTGATTTCTATGTCATGCTTGTGGGTTTGTTTTGGAAATTTTGAAGGTTTGCCTTTGGGTGCATGAGTTTCTTTTGCTTTTTGACCATTTGTCGCACTCACACAAAAACTTGTAAACATTCTCACGCAAATTGTCGCCATGGCCATTTGAAGATCTATCTAAAGTGTCACACTTATTGCTCTTAAACTTAGAGTCAGACCCACTAAGAACTTGCTTGTCTTGTTTCTTTGAGGTGTCTTGTTGTGAATTCGTACTAAGTGTGTGATCATAATGTCATGTATACACAAGTACACTTGCTTTCACACTTAGTCATTTCCCCAAAATCTGTTGACTCAACAACCCTCCGTCAATTGGACCCGATCGTACTGATCTTACACTAATGCCTAGAACTGTACAAAGCTTGAGGTTGTCCTTTAGGAAGCCTGCACTACGCAATTCTAGAAATGAGTCAGTTGATTGACTCCTAGAAATACAAATAATTTGTCCCAAAAGCTGATCCAATTTGTGCTTCTTGCAAGACCTATCATCAAGTCGCCCATGGGTCAAATGGAGAAACAACTTGTGTTATGACCTTGGGTTGTATTGAGATCTAGAATTGCATAAATTTTTCCTAACAACCCTTCTTCCCCACTCTACAACAGACCCAGAAATTGTGCAGAGTTGTCATGCCCTTCCCTTATTGCTCGCTCTGCAACCAACCTAGGAATTGCATAGAGTTTCCCTGTCGTGCCAGCCCTTCTTTCCTTCTCTGTAACCAGCCCAAGAAATGCGTAGAGTTGTCCTGCCCAACCCTTCTTCCCCACTTTACAACCAACTAAAAAACTATATAGAATTCTCCTCACTTGGACTGTCTCTTAGGATTGTGTAGTTTTAACGAGTAGTTCCCGCAACCTGACCTTGTGCTCCTCTGGAAAACTGCACAAATTTTTCTGCTAGTACCTCCTACTACCTAAACTTCCTTCCCCAAAGAAATTAGGTATATCCCAGCCAGATGACTTAGCCAATGCTCCCTTGGAAGATTGCACAGATTGGTCTAACATCTCCCTGCATGGCCTTCCTCCTAGAAACTATGAAATTCTGCCTCCCAACTGGCTTTTGCCCCATAATTGGCACTACTGTCTTAGATTATGAAAAATTGTCTCCCAGTCACACCTGCACAATTTTTCCTGGCAGTGCTTCAGAGCCCACATCTCGGCCTATGTTATGCCCCTGTAGTCTGAGTGCGTTGTCCCTCTCCCGTCACCTACACTAAAAAGAAAATCAATTCATCATGTTAGACATGGATATTTTTGGATTTAATGTCATCTCATCATGCATGATTGAAGAATTAGAACATGCTACAAGACTTGATCACAGTTGAATGAATAGATGAAGCATATTGAGCAACAAGCAATGAGGACACGTACACATGGACCATCAAGCAAACACCAAGACCATCAGAGACCCCACGCACTTTTTCCAGTGGAGGTGAACATATGATAAACCAAGAGCACACTCATTACTCAACAACATAGAAGGTTGACACTGGCACCATAGTCAACTAGTACATGTCAGCAGTGTCATGTCGGGTTGTGTCATGAGTCATCTCTGCCACATCACTAATATGGTCCACACTTGTTGTAGTCAATGTGATGTAAAGTGGAAGTCCAAGAGACCCACATATGAAGTCAAAAAGTCACGTCAGTTGAAAATTCATAAGAAGTTAAATGGCCATGAGGGAAGTCGAAGAGACACAAGGGCCAGTTATCCCCCTTGGCTATATATACCCCCTCATTATATGAACAAAGGACTTTTCACCTTGGCTCATCCCACATAGCCTTGAGAGTCTTTCTTTGAGGAGTGAGTAGTGGCTCCAACGCTCCACTACTAGGGCTAGTGATATATGGTGTGGGAATGTGTCTTGGAATTTTTGCTTAATTCAAAAGCCTGTCACATGCTAGCATGTTTTAATGCATGCTTTGTATTAATTTGTAAGACTATTCTTTAAACACTTGTAATGCATTTTTTCTTAACTTGTATTAGGATAGTTGATGTACTTTGATTATTCTAGTGCATATATTGTTGAAGATTTGTTGTAATGGTCACTATTGTTGTCTTGTCTGTGTGGACTACTCTGTTGGGTGTTGTACGTGTTATTCATTTATCTTAGTGTTGGTGACTGCCGCATCTATTTGTACTACTCTGCTATAGGTTGTTCAGATCCTATTGTGTTGTGTGTGTCTCTAGCTGATTTGGGACTACTCCCTCTCGACGAGAGACTCACTTTCACCCTCCCCCTCTGTAGTGAAGGAAATTAGACATAAGTTACACTAAGCATTTACTAGGCACATGTACCTCGCTTTTTGAAGATCAAGTATATCACTCTCATGTGATGAAAAGAAAGTGCCAAGAAATATCTTAACGATAAAAAACAACCAGGTCATCATACTAGATCAGACTCCTACACCAAACAGTGTGAGGTCTAGTTGTGACTTCATACCAAGGAGATCCCCTAAATGTTGGCAAGTCAAGCACCATTAGCATTTCTGGTGTGAGAAGGAGGTCCAAAAGACAAGCTGAGCCCATTGCATCCAGTTTGAATCTCTTATCAAAATTGCTCATACACAAATTGATCTCCCGGGGAGTTTGCCCCATTTCTCCCTTAATCAACTATCATTCCCCAATGAGCTTCTTGATCACTTGTCCTGGTTAAACTTTTACAGTGAGGACAGAACAATCGTAACCAAGAACATTTCTAATTTTCTTCATTTTTGTGAATCTCATGAAATTGATAGTGAAGAGATTTTTTGTATCCTTTTCTTTCTCACGATTGAAGGTCATGCCAATCGGTGGTGTCATACCCTGCTGCCTACTTTCACCCATTCCCTTCTTACTCTACTCAAGGATCTCCACCAAGCCTTCGATAAGTATAACCACCAATATGTATATGAAATAATGGATCATTTAAGAATGAATCCTGGTGAATTAGTTGAGGACTTTGCTACTCACTTCCTCCACCTCTGTCATGAAATTCCTGAACAATTTTTGGACCTTGACTTCATGAGCCAAGTGTTGAAATGGTTGGTTCATGTTTCTTGACATGATGAATCTCTTTCTTTCCCTTCTTCCTCAACTCTTATAGATCATGAGGCCCCTCAGTTTGTAGAGGAGGAGCCCAACACCCTATTTTCTCCTTGTCCTCCTCTCTTTTCGGTTTTGAAGTCGGTACCCCCTCACATCTATTGCAAAGGTGAGAAATCTGCATAGAGGATGCACCCTTGCAGCATTCGCAAAGCTATGAAATTTGTGCAACATTTTCCAAACCCATCTTCTCATCCATCTCCCACTCCAATGGAGGAAATTCTAGAATGGCTCAGAAGGCATATGGAAAAGACTCATTTCTCCATTCTGCAAGAGGACATCACCATTTATAACCCAAGCCTCGAGTTTAATCTACATCTCTGCCATCCTCCATCATCTACAAGCCATGACTCCTTGTACAAGACTCGCTTTATCAATCCGCTTCACCAACCAGCTATGTACATTCTCTTGATTCTCAAGCTACTAGCTGAAACTGTGGTCATTTGAAAGGAAATATCATTAGAAAGGTGGAGGAGCAGAAACATGAAGACATAATCAATTCCTCCTCTATGCTTCAAAACGATTCACATCAAGACAATGAGATTTTGTTTTTCAACTATTCGCAACCCACCAATCTTGGTGAAAGATCATACAAAATTAATTATTTTGATCAATCTCCATTCTTGGTCTATCATCACTCCCTTTATTTTGTATGTTGTGATGAACTCCCAAACACAACATGTGATCTGTTGTTCTCTCATTTACACTCTAACTTAGATCTGGGATGCGCATCATTCAAAGAATATGTCCATATTGAAAATTCCTTTTTACTTCACTTACTTGTGTGCCCTACCATTCATAGTGCATCTACCTGTGGCGAAGATACTCCCTTGTTCTCTTGCTTCTTCATTTCATGAGTTATCTCCTCAATTGACACAAGGGAGTGAGGTTTTCCATGGTGAAAATAGTCTCAATGCATAGGACCCTTCCCAGTAGTCATCATCTTGTATGTTGCTTGAAGACACTCATCAAGTCAACGTCCTAAAGCTGAAAATTTTGATGAAGCCTATGACATAGATGGTTTCCATCCTGAAGAGCAGTTTTGAAATCAGCAACAACAACCATCATCAAGCCATGCATGATCTGGTTCACATTTCAAAATTCAATTTTTTCAATTTTGGAATGTTCTGGGATGTGCCAGGGAGTCAAGGCACTTGAACACCCGCTGATGGTTATGTCAGGAACTTGTGGTTCTAGTAAACCCCTCGAACCAAATCAGATCTTGTTTCTCATGCACAATTCATCTATCTTCTTGGTTATACTCGATGAGGATCCTCGTGTAAAAAATATTTACTATTCCGAGTGTGATATTTCAATATTTCAAAATTTCACTCATGACCACATCCACGAGAGTGTTACAGTGTGTCCATCTTCATGCACGTCTCTTACATCCAACTCGGGTTTGGAGTGTCTGTTTCTCATTCAATCATGGAACTGTTAGGTTGATTATCTCAAAGATTGTCTTGGTCTAGAATCATACTTATTTGATGTCCTCCCTCATGATCAACTCCTTGGTCTTCTTGCAAATGTTGCACTTCAAATCTGCCCACTCATCACACCAAGAATATCCTTGTGTGACGACGAGTGCACAAGCTATCACATGAATTAGGTTCCTCTCATTTCATCACACCCCAATGAACTTCACACATTCATAGTGTTGATGTCCTTTCTACATTCCTGTGATGACCATGATGCTTGCACAATTTTTCATCAGTTGTAGGTGGGTGTTCTTTCATATCTAGCACACAAAGAACATGGTTCTAATATTCAGAGTGTTTGCAAGAACATTCAAAAAAGAAATTGTTCATGTTAAACTAGGAATCTGGCATCTCAATCAACTTGTCTGATCTTTCTTCTATATTGGGTGAATATCATGCATTTTACCATTTTCCCATTAGTACATGTAATGATAGTCACTTCGTGCATTATGATCTTCACCGTGTAACATCTTTCTCCTCATACTTTTGTCAAACAAGTGAGGCAATTCAACCTACACCGATGGCTATGGCATGTCCTCACTGTCTTAACATGACCAATGAGAATGATAAAATATCTCTATCCATACTAGATTCCCATTTTGATCCCCTCTCTCAAATCATAAATCCATCTTTTCAAGGATCACAAGTCTTCCAAAACAACCATCACAACTTTTATGATTCAGTCAATGAACGGTTGGAACAATCTTACTTGGCAAGCTGTGTTGTAAGTAACAAGTTGCAGTCCTTCCTTGTGCTCACTAAGAAGATTGGTTTAGATGAACACATATTCACAAGGGGCTTTTAAGGTTTGTTGGAAAATGGTTGTCATTGAAGAGGTAAGCATGTGAATACCTTGGGTGGTTGTGACATACCTTTCTGCCCACATGCAAGACCTTCCCTCTTGTGTGCAAGATTGTCAAGTTTTTGTATTTTCTGTTGCACACTATTTTTTATCTATTTTAATTGCTTGTATATTTGTGGTTTCTGGTCAAGGAAGCCTATAGTGGCTTCACTAGAAATTTAATTTCATGTAACTGTGACTGTTTAGTGTAGGAGTATGAGTAGTGTTTTCTTTCTTATTTTTCTTTACTTTCCAGTTTGCATGTTTGTTTTCTTACTGAATTGGTTTGGTTTTCTTTTTTTCTTGCTTTTCTTACTCCTTTTTCTTTCGCTTTACTTCTACCTTTTTTGTTTTTCTCTCCTCTCTTGCTTGTATCCATAGGTTAGCCTCACATGGAACCATGTTTGGCTCTCGAGACAAGTCTGTCAAATCTAAGAGGACTTGTACAACTATTGTTATAGACATTTTTGGGCACTGCAACCCCAGGCATAAAATTTCCATAAACCAAGGGCTCCTAAGTCCCTAAAAGTGTTGTTCTAACCCCTAAAGGAACAAGGTCAACTGATTACAGCTTCTCCCAGAAGTTCTCCATGAAAAACTACTCACAACTGGTCAAAACAGGATCATTTCACCTGCTCCATAGGCAAAGTGCGTTGCATCTCACCTAAGTACACTCTGTGGGTGCGTTGCATTTCAAAAATCCCTTCTATGGGGTACAATGGGTGAGAAGTGACAAATGGTAGTGTCAATCTGCGAGGTGGAGAGGCATGGAATCTTCCAGAAACTTCCCCTGTGACACTTGCCTCTCTGAATTCGACCAAGGATGAGTAAGAGATCATCAATCTCCAAGTGGAAGCAAGAACTATCAGAGGGAAGACACTAATCAAATCACAAGCTAACTCATCTCCCTTACAGATATCTATATATGGATCCCTCATCCCAGAGATCCAGAGGGTGGAATTTTGCATCTTGTAAGGAATTGTTGTTGGTTTCTTGAGGCAACATCATAGTGTTGGGTGATCTAAGCTTTGCATGAGGTGAAGAAGGGCTCACTTGCTAAGAGGATGATGCTGGGTCAGAACAACTGTTTGTAACTCTCTTGGCTCTTTCTTGATTATCAATAAAGCTATTCAAGTTTTCCTCCATACTCTTGTGTCATTTATGTTTCATGCATTTGTATGGTCAATTTACATCTGATCCTAGATTGTTTATGATAATAGATCCATGTTCTTGTATAGTGTTATGCTGCTTTGATTCTACAGATACTCTATGAAGCTGGGTGTACAAGGAAGCAAGTAGCAAAAGACTATCAAAAGAGAGAGGAATTGAACTAGGAGCAAGCGCAAGACAGAGGTTGGTCTCCTTTATTGTTCTCTCAACTATATTTCATAAAGGAAAATGAAAGTAGCTTTACTTTGTTTGTTTCTAAGGCAGCTACCACACCTTAGTGGGATTAGCAGTTTTGCATAGACACTTTTCCCTGTAACAAAATGGCGACTCTGTTGGGGAGCGACTAGGTTGTTTGTTTATCTACATTTTTTTTTACTTTATAAACTTACAGACGGAGCCTGAAGTCGAACCAGGTAGCTTTCGAATGTAGATAAATGCCACTTCAGTCAATCTCCGAGTTTTGTTTATGAATTAAACAATTGATTTACAAACTCCCTAATTGCCCTTGTGGTGGCTCTAGTAACCTCCTTAGATCTACCCCTGTTGTTGATTTACTGATTACCACTTGCTCGGCCAAAATCCCTGAACTGAACTGCAAACTGTGACCTAGAACACAAGCAAAGTCTCGTCTCTGGCACATCACAGTCTCTGTTTTGTGAATCTGAAATTCAACGCACTTCCCGACTGTAGTAGGTGCGCTCCATTTCAAATTCACTGTATTACAGGTGTGCTGATCAGACTAGACATTGTTCCTGAATGTTGGTTTCTGTGTTCATTCTTTTCAGTTCTATTCATGAATTTTGCTACCTGTAGTCAGTATACCTCTGTTTGAAACCCATTTCCTTGCTGATATTCCACCTCCATTGTGCAAAGAACTGTAAATGTTTTTGTGTATTTGTTGAGTCATTTTCAGTTCTCCTTTGCAAAAGAGTAACGTAATTGTACTGTTGTTTCTTGATTTGAAAGTGTCGCAAGTGTTGTTTTTAGTCATAGAAGAGAGTCTAATTGCTCTTGATAGTCGATTACTCTGTTACTATTGTATCTGATCTGAATTAGTAGTCTTTCTAGTGTCGAAAGCAAGTCTTCATTTTGAATTTGAAAAGAAACTTGTTAGTAATTGTCGCTTGAAAGTAATTCAGATGTGCACATTAGCTTTCTTTTTATCATTCACATATTAAGAAGGCTGAAAAAAAATACATGCATGTGCATTTTCATTTAGACTGTTTGATTGGTTTGATTTAGGACAATGCATATAGTGTGTGCTCTTTTCTCTTTATGAAAGAATATTGTCTCTCTTTCCTTAGTAGCTAGGATTTTCATTGCACAAAGAAGATAAAAGACTGTTTATCATCTTAGACTGCATTTTAGGAATTGTACATCTACATCACGCGGTGAACCTGAAAGGAAAATTTCTTAACCAAGATCAACTATAAAATAAATTTAATGAATCTAACAATGCTTTGGAACCTAACGCACAACATCTACAATTCTAGGCTAGAGATGTATTCCGGCGTCGTAAAGCCTGGTAACTATTGTTCTCACTATTGGTTGGGTGATTCCTCCACCTTGAGACGATAAGTGCCAGTACGGACTTGTGCTCCCACGTACCGTCAAGTATATTTTGGGAGACCACAATAGGCTTAATCCTTTATCCATAGGAAGTTGTGTCTGCCGCCCTATCGATCGCAATGCACTGAACACATCATTCGGGAAGATTGACTGACGTACCATAAAAAGTATTCTGCAGTTTTGCAATTGGTTTGGTAATCCCTCTGCCTAGATTTCCAGAGAAGTCCCTTTCGTTCCTTTTCAGACTCCTTAACGAAAAAGGTCCATCTGCGCAATTGTCACTTTAGTCTCATTAAAAATCGAAGGCAAATAGAGTCATCTTTTGTTTTTTCTCGACTCTTTAAAATTGAAAAAACAAGTTGTGTCAAAAGTGTCTAAAATTCATATAATTCGGAAACATACTTCCCCTTTATTTTTAGTTGGTCGAGTAATCCGCAATCGTGGAAGAAAGTCAATTGAAACCCCGTCGTTCGCGGAGGCTTACGAGTCAACCGTCTTTGTCTCTGGAATCGAAACTATTACGGACAAAGCGAACTCATTTAACCAGTTCCAAATCTCTTGGTAAAGTTAGAACAAGTGTTCCAACAACATCAGAGACTCCAGTTACTCCAAACATTTCTGGTATCCCTGCCTTTACAGAAGAAGTTCAGCAGCCACCGAAGGATAGTAGTATTGATCCTAGTCTGAGGGTAAACACTTGTATCACTGAACCAGTTCCATCTACAACCGGTTTGGTGAGTGTTGTTCCCCAAACATCTGTCGCTGCAGATTCCATACCTTCTTCAGCACCAGAAATATTCTATGGACCTGACGGTCTACCTCTTCCACCTAGTCTGATTGCTATAGAAGAGATTATGGAGGATCCTCCATCTAGTATTCCATCGCAATTTGGGGTCAGGATCACTCTGTATCCTTCTTCATCAGAAATTAGTCTACCACCAGCGGAAGCTCTTGTAGAATCGCTAGGTAATCTTTTGGATAGACTAGAAATGTCTAAACAACCATCAACATCTAGGACTGTGTCGTCTGACACAGTGACGGTAGAACTTCCTGCTATCACTCCAACAATGTTCGCTGGTATACCATCTTCCCAACTAGCTCTCATTCGCTAGAAGGAGCCCACTCAGGGGCTATTTCGACAGTATGGTCCATTCCTGTTTGTTCATATGGAATAGTATCCAGAAACTCTTATGTTGAGTCTCAACAAATTGATCCTTTGGGATGTCAATTTGGGTAGTCCGGTCCTCAAGGGAAAACCATTCCTTTAAGTACCGAATTACCGCCGTATGGGGGCCAGTATACCCTTTCATTGTCCCCTTTAGGAGGACAACCATACGGGAGTTCACAACAAAATTCAGGTTATGTTGGAATTACATCTAGCGGTTGGGTACCGATACTACCTCAACAACCAAGAGTTGTATATTCGGTGCAACAATGTTTACCTATGTCAAATATACCAACTACGCCAGCTATTGTGATGGTGTCGCAAGTACAAGCACTGCCTGTTGTATGCCAACCTCAGGTTTCTCAGGTGGTAATGCAACAGCCTCTTGATCCTGCGACTCAACCACAATCCCCGACTGGTGGAATGACACAGGTCCAAACGGGTACAATTACCCCTCATCTTGGTCAAACAGTTAGTATTGGACAACAACACATGGCTTCACAACCATGGCTTGTGCACTACCAACAACCACAATTCCAACAAGTATACCAAGGATCTGAGCAACAAATATTTGCAAATAGTGTGCAGCCGTATATTCAAAACGGTCAAAATCAACCATTCTACAATGGTCATGCCCACTAACTTTACCAAAGTTACCAGCATCAAATGCATTATGCTGGTATTCAAAGACCAACTGCTCAGGCAATCCCATCTTATCCTGGGTATGCTTCACCTAACCCAAATCAACAGTTACCCTTCGTGGCAACGTTAGAGTTACCTGATTCAAATCGGTTAACAAACGATCCAATCGCTTGCGCCACTTGGTGGCCAGCGATTCTGCATAAACTTCCATAAGATATTCCTAAATTTAATGGAAATCCGGGTGAAGATTCGTCAAATCATTTGATGACCTTTCATCTGTGGTGTTCATCAAACACCTTAAACGATGATTCGATTAGGCTTCGCCTTTTTCAGAGGACATTAATTGGTCCGGCAGCAAAATGGTATATCGAATTGCCCAGAGCTTCATTTGACAACTTCAGTACCCTAGCCACAACCTTTTTAACCCATTTTTAGTTACTGATAAGGTATGAAATGGGAACGGAACTTCTTACCAATTTCAAACAAACAACGGCCACTCACATATCTGATCATATACATGAGTGGCGACATCGTCGTAGGATGGTAAAAACGTATGTTCCTGATCAGCTTTTAGCTGAATGGTTTATTAAGTCATTATTGCCCTCTATTACAGAAGATGTGGCAAAAGGGGGAGTCGTCACCAAAGAGCAAGTCATTGCTCGTGCACAATATTTAGACTTGATTTATACTCAGTTTGGCACACTCTACGATAAAATACCTGATGCTCCCAGATCGGAATTTTCGGTCCCCCCTCCTCCTAAATCAAACAATGACTCTCATGCCGGCTGTTATCACTCAGGTTGTCCTTAAGCTCCGTAAAGGATACGGCTGAGGTAACCACAAACCAACTTTGGATTGCAGGTTCTAGCCCACCTGCAATCAGAGAGGGCTCTCTCTTTCAGATTTCTAGCTTTGTTTAAAATGATTTTAGGCTAGCTATTGAGTTCAAGGGTTTTGTTTTGGTTTTGGTGGGGAGGGTGATGCTTCAAGTAGAGAGGCAAGGTATATTGTGGTAAATCTCAAACCATTGGGCATGGAGTCATGGAGTAAGACTTCTGGTGCGTTTTCTTGGTCACAATAGAGATGAGGAGCAAGATAGCTGCTCATAAAACAACCTTTGAGCTTAAAGGGGTGAGAAAGGGCTAAGGAGTGAGAGGAAGCAAAGAATCTCTCAAACAGGTTAGCAAAAAGAAGATGAATAAACTCTATCAGGGAGCAACTAAGAATTCCTAGATGACAGTCATTCATATGTGAAATAGATCAAACATGAGCCATAACATAATTCATATTCATGTCTAGATCAAGAAGAAAACATTAAGAAGCCACAGAACCTGGGCATAGAGTGCAGCAAAGCAAATTCTATACCAACCCTTTGTTATGTGACTTGAGCATATATGAAAATGAAATAACAGAGGTAGGGAACACTTATTGTATCATATTGCAGCACAAGAATTCCTCATTTAACTCTTCAGAAACATTAACAACACATCAACAGTCCTTTCTTCAAGCTTGTATGCAGTCTTTGATTATAGAAAAATATCAGAAATACAGTGCGAGTCTCTCCAAGATACATTAGCCGACCAACCCTTCTAACAATGTAGTGGGAGGTATATATGCAAAAACTGGATGCAAAAAATATCTGAGTCGGAAGTTAATAGTTCATAACTTCTCTACCAACTCCTAAGCAGCGGTTGATGAGAAAGTAAATGCTGAAATAAATACAAATGTAACAGTTATTCTTTTCTGCCAGGAAATATTGACTTTTGATTTCATTTGAGTCGGTTGGGGCCGTGCTCTAAAAAAACCGCGCTTTTTGGGGCTTGCTGCCCCAGCGTCTTTGCTTTGTGACTGCCTCAACCTGTTCGGCGTGCTCTTTGACTGCTCTGCCCAGTGCTCTCGTGCCTTAACCTGTGCTTGCTGGTGACCTGCAGCTGACTGTGATTTTAAAATAAACAAAAAAGGGGGAAACCTGACGCTACCTGGGCAAGACGGCTAGCATTGCCTGCCACCAGTTCTCATAAGGCAATTGATGCCTTTGTATTTTGACAAGTGTTTCATCGGACTCTGTGTATTTGTAATAACTGGGCGGCATCTCAAACAGATGATTGACCTCATGATCTAGGTAAAATAAGCTTTCCACCCTGTCGTAAAGTGTCTGTCCTGTAGGCGGCCCTGCCTCTGCTGTAGAACTTGATGCAGCAGTAAGCTAATTTGTGACAAAATTATTGAGCCTGGTAGCATATTGGTCACATGTCAATAGCTTTCCTGCGCTGGTCAACAGGCCAGGAAATCCTCTAATCTATAGTGCTGCAAGCTTTACATCAAAATTGTCTACATCCCTCTGTATATCCCGACATCTTGCCTCCAGAGTTTGCACCAAGCTTCTCAATGTGAGCACACTTTTTGTTGTTAATATGGCATCTGTTCTATTCATGATATGGAGTGCTGCCATCTCTTCCCTAGTCTGATGATTCAGAAAGTTGATCATTCTGTTAGCCTGCTCAGGCATGTTTCCTAATGCTGCCTTGGCTCTCTGGTTTTCAAGCTTAGCACGGCCAATCAGTTCCACCTGTTCATATATTGCTTGAATTGACCTCCATTGGCTGGTGATTGACTGATTTATTTTGGCCCACAGAAGTTTCTTTATTTCAGCCAAGGTCTTGTCCAAGGATAATTCTTTCTCCAAGGTTTTGATTCTGTCCTTCAGGGCCTTAATTTCTCTTGTCTGTTCAGCCACTGTCATTTTGGACTTATCATATTTTTCTTCTAGTTTAGCCAGCTTTTCTTTGGCCTCCTTTATTTCTGTTGCTTGTAGCTTTAGCTCGTTGACAGCTCTTGTCAACTCATCCACACTCGTGCTAGACTCAGGAACTATTGTTGTTGCCGTTGTATCTTCTGTAGTTGCTATTGTGGCTGGAATGATTGGAGGGGTCACTGCTGCTTGTGATGGAGGAACAATAACAGTTGGGACTATTTGAGGTGGCTGGGAGGTCGACTCTCCCTGCTTTCCTTGCAGTGCTTTCTCTAATTCCCCTTACAAATCAATTACTCTTTGGTTTAATTTCATCATCAAATCCAATTGATCCTCAGCTTCTTTCTCTTCTGCAGTTCTCCTGTTTGAGGATGCTCAGTAGGAAGCAACCTCAATCTCTTCTTTAATGCAGCAATGTCATCATCTTTATTTTTCGTAAGGGTTCTCACACCCTTAGGATCTTTAGGATCATATCCTAAGTCCACAATGATCTCCTCCAACATTTTAATTCTATTATCTTTGGCTGTGGAGGACAGTCTTTCGAAATCCAGTTGAGTGTTAGTATTCTTCAAAGACTCTTTCAACTCATGGGCCAATGTGGCCTTCTCTGCAAGGGTGGCATAAAGAATTTCGGCTGTCTGCTTGTGTAATTCTATTTGATCCATTGGGTGAATGTCCTTGGCCAAGACCTCCAACCTTGTCTTAGCAAAATCTGCAGCTGACTATGGCTACTGAACCTTGGGTTTGAAATAGATGAGAATCATCTTTTCTTGTTTGATATCAAATGCTGCCATCAATATTTCTTGTTTGGCAGGTGTTGCCTTCAGGAATTTATCATACAATTGCACTCTTAGCAGCTCATTTTGAGCTTTGATTTCTTTGAAGTTGGCCTTGGTGCTGGGTGGTTTCTTGCCTTTTTGTGTGGAGGAAGACACCTCCATGCTGTGTTGTCTATCTTGCTCTTGCTGAAAAGAGCTTGTTGGTGTATGCAGGCTCGCTTCCCTTCTCGGGCTTTCTATGACCTCTTCATTGACCTCCTCCTCAATTGGAGAGTCCCCTCTTTGCCTTTTTGATTCAGGCTGCTGTGTAGACCCACTAGCAGGTGTGGAGTCTTCTCGATCTCGCTTTCTGCCTCTTTCTTCATTGATCGGAGTTTGCAGAGGTGGCACTTGTAGCGTTTCCATTTGGTGAGGAGGGGCTTGCACTTGAGTTTCTTCCATTGAGGTGACCGGCTGTTCCGTGACCGTTTGCTCTGTCTCCATCGGCTCCTTCCCTTTGGCTGTACCTGTTGCTGATGTAGAAGCTCCTTGGGCAGCTTGTGAAGCTGCAATTGTAGAAGTGCCCTCTTCAATTTGGTAAGGCAGCTTGAAATTTATCTGGTCAGTGGAATCCAAGTCAAGAGTCTTTTCAAGATCCTTAGCAGTTTGCTCCAAAAGTTCCTGTTGAGTAAATTCTTCAACTAAAGTGCCATGTTCCCATGCATCTTGATTAGCATATTTTTCAATGTCTGGGTATTTGCAGTGGTCATAGGGTGTTAACCTATATTTCACTCTTTTAGCACTAATAAAGCCAAGAGGGTCATAAGGGACCCACCAGAAACTCCTTTTCAGCTTAAATTGATCTTTGAGTATCAGGTCAGCTTCTTGCCAACCATCCTTCTTGTTCATAATGAAGGGGCCTAGGCGGTCTTTGAATTTCAGTTGTGCCTTCTTCTTGGTGCTGTGGAAGTGAGTCAAATCTGAATTTATAAGCTGCCTGTAGTATTCTAGTGCAAACAGCCTCATTGGCACATATCTCGGGAGCCTGTAAGGACACAGCTCACAACCATAAATTCTGATGACAGTATGGTCTTGATATAGGTACCAATCACCTAATTTGTAATTCTTAGACAACTGTAAGATCTTTTGCATTTCATAGGTTATTCTGGGAGGAGGAACCTTCATCAAGAGGCAGGACACAGGATATACAAACTGGTCAATGAACTCACAATATGAATAAGGAGAGTGTTGGACTTGATGAAATACAGATGACCAAAAGACAATAGACCTATTTTCTCCCTTTGAATCTAGTTTCTTGATAGGGCATTGGAAGATTTCAGATTGATAAAACATTAACAAATGATAGATATAGGAGGAATATTTGAAAATTCCCTGCCTATCTAGTCTAGTGAGCTGGTTGTGGATTTTGTTTGATATGAACCTAGCATAATTATACTTGACAGCAGGAGGCTGTCCTTGGCTGAAAGAAGACGATATAACCAGGACTGTCTCATCTACAAGTTCACTTGTTGTGAAGCCCAACACACAGGATATCATATCGACCAGTAGCTGGCCCACCTCATTGAAATGGTCATAAGGAAATGGAGGTGGTTCCTTTGGTTGGCAGTCTGCCCTCATAAATGTCTTAGCAATCATTTCAATCTTGGTACCAGGGAACCAAGAGGCATCTTCCAGCAAATCATTCATGGAAAAGGGCAATAGTGTTCGAGTCTTTTTGAAGTTCAACATCTGGTTGATGAAGTCGGGAGTGGTGTAGAACAGTATGCTTCTAGATGAAGACTTGACAGCCCTCTAACTTGGTTCATAATTTGTAGCACAGAGGTGAATAATCTCAGGAAAAATATTCACAGAAGGGAGGAAAAAATGGGGCAGATTGGACTCCCATATGCCAAACTTGTCAGTTTTGTTTATGAAACTGTTTCTCAGCTGGCAGTAGGTGTGTAGATGATTCCTTTTGGCAACAAAGTCTTGAATAAGATAGTCTGTATCGTCCAAGGGCATGGACTCGAGCTCTTTACTTGGTGGGTTCATGGGAGCAATGTTCAGAGCAGATGGAGCAGCCATTATGCAATTTTTTTGAATGATGGAGCTGAAAACTTATTTTTCTTAGTAAATTCTCTGGGGCTATAGACTATGGGGAACAATGCAGAGGAGCAGAGGGCAATTGCAGTTTCAGTGGACAGACTTGAACAGCGGAACAGGGTAAAATAGGGCAATGCTGAGCTGCCGTGAGTTTTTTTTTGCTGGGGGCCGAGCTTTAAACAGAATTTGCCACTAAAATTGTAAATGGGCACAAGGTTACCGAGGCTTTTCTGAAGTGAAGGGCTTCCAGTAGGTTTAATGGAGCCTTAGGTGCAGCAGAGTTACAAATTGGGGAGTTTTTTCAGGTTTACAATATGTACAATTGGTAAACATGAAGAACAGGAGTGACAAAGGGGAAGATACGACAAATACCTAGTTCAAACGGTGCTGAAGTGGACGAACTAGTGCACAGGTAAACTATGAAGCCGAATTGCAGGCCGCAGCAGCTTGCCTAGTTGCTTTGAAGCTTCGGGAGTGAGAAAATGAATGAAACAGGGGACCAGAGCATTCAAACGAACCCACAAAAATGAATTACAACAGTCGTCCACGCTCTTTTTGAGCAAAAATTAACATTTGGGTGCTTTTGGCACTTTTTCGGGATGTCGTCAGCATGACGTCATCGGTGGATCCCGGGGTACGGATGGATGACGTGGCAAGATGATGTCAACAGATGACGTCATCATGTACGGATGGGTAATGTGGCAATACGATGGCAGGGATACAGTTACAGGGCGCAGGTACCATGGGATGAGGTGGCGGCAACGTGGTATGGCAGCAGAGGCAAGGAGATGATGTCATAGGGAGGAAGTGGCACTGACGTCACACAGGCGAGGGAGGTAAGTGGTTTTGGGCGCACCGCCTTAGCGCCTGGGTAGTTTTGAGAGAGGGGGCTCTACCACACCCGAGAGGTTGACGCGTGGTGGGAGTACGACGGCAAAACTGCCGAACTCCCGGACGCTAAACCTCGGGCTGTTGGCGCGCGCTAAGGACCCGCCCACCGTAGATCTTGGGCGGGCCAGATCTAAGGGCTGGCGGGGCGGGTAAGGTGGGGGAAGGTTAATAACTGGGCCCGCGCGTTATTTAATTTAATTAATCACACGGCGGGGGGGGTTAACGTTAATAAAGTGGGTTTTTCGGGATATACAAGCAGGGTTAAAAACTTTGGAACATGGGTTTTGGGTTTATATGCACGCAGGGGTTAATTTAATGTTTAATAAAGCTTTTTAAACATTAAACCTTTGGAAATAATGACTGCGGAGGGTAGAAATGAAAGGTTATCAGTTCAACCAGGGGTTAACTGATCCCAGGGGAAAGGAGGAAGGCTAAATATAAGTCCCAGATGGACTTAATATTTCCCTAGATTTAGAACATATGGCTATAGTGCCCAAGGGGGGGGGAATATTCATTATTTTTGGGATTTTATATAATTTTTGTAGTAAATGGGGATAGGGGAGTATTTTAGGGAGCTACATAGTAAAATTAGGAGTTAATATGGATTATGAGGTGAAAGAAGAGCAGAAGGCTAAGTTTTAACAGTAAAACTTAGATATAGGGGCAAATGAGAGTGAAAAGTGATTTTAGACAAGAAATGTGGCTTCTTTTCATTTAAGAAAGCCAACATTTAGTTTAATGTTTCACAGAAATGAAATAAACTAGGACTTGTTGGGAAGATCCCAAGGTCCATTAGGGGGATGTTAGTAAGGGAGTTTGAGAGGGAGGAGAAGGGAAATTAGACATGCTTCCATATTTCAGTCATTAAAACACTGCTTTGGTACCTCTACCACTGATGATATGAGTTTCCTTTGTCAGGATAGAACTGAAGATGATCTTGTTTCTGCAACCCCAAGCTACCTACCCTTTTTACAACACCTAGCATTTTTTGTTACTTCAGGAAAGGTGCACTTAGACTTGCAAACCCTGATTGTTTTTTCTTTTAAACTGCCTTTCCTATCTAAAACTACCCTTATTTCTTCCAAGGGCCCAGATTAAGCTGTTGGGCTCCTTCATTCTCTACCTAGTTGCTACTCTGCCAAGCTTAAGCTGTTTGGACAGATACATTCTCTATATTCTAAAGCAAAAAATTTAAACCTAGGGAAACCAAGCTTAAGCTGTTTGGCTTTCCCTTAACTGAGAAATCATTCAAAAATGGAACTTTTGCAGCTTGAAAAAGATGAACATTTTTGGCACTTCCACTGTCAATCATGAAATATGAAACCTGTTGCAACAGGAGGCTAACAGTGGCTCCACTTGGGGATGGCTTTTCCTTGTGGAAAGCCAAGAACAACAGGTCAGACTGCCTTAATCTTGAATTATTTGCTGTGTTCTAAAAACTTTCTCCTTGTTGGCTGCTTTATTTATATATATGACAACAGACCTGAAGAGCTTAGGGCCTTCACCTCGGGCTTCAACTGCATCCAGCTTCTATCCAAACAGAAAACTGAAATCCTACCTACCTACCCTAATCAGCACTTGTTTGCTGGTTAGGTAAAATGAAACAACCAGTGCAACCATTTTAGCACTTGTAGAAAGAAACAAACTGTCTGACTGACAGTTAGTGAAATCAGAGACATTGTCTGGTCATGTGCTCCCATAATCAAGATTGTGACATATGAAGGTATTTGTTGAATGTCTTGGTCTTCATAGAGAAAATATGTTGAAGATTTTGAGTTGAAAAGATCCTCCATGTAATCAGCTACAGGATCTACAAAAGCATTACGTGGGAGAGTTTGTTCTAGGCTTGCTTTGACTGATGGAATAGCTGCATCCTTAGTAACAACCTCTGCAGCCAATACTTCATTCTTTCTCTTGAAAGTATGATCATCTTTAATCTGTAAGTCAGAAGGTAATACAATTTCCTGATGACTAGGAGAAGGAAGATTTTGGAAGAACTCTTTAGGATTAGGAAAATCATATGACTGAACTTGAGAATGCAAAAATTCAATCTCATTCTCATGTTCTTCAACAACTAGGTCCAGGAACGATATTCTGATTTGAGGCTGCTCTATTGTTTTGACCTTTAACAGCACAGATCTAACAAAATCTTGATCAAGTTCATACTCTGATAACAACTTCCTGAATTGATTTATAGCTTATTCAATCTCATATTTCCCACACCCGGTCATCCTATCAGATTATTAACACTGTGAAATGGGATTTGCTTGGCTGTATAACTACTCAAAACTTTGAAAATTTTTCTTTCAGGTTCGCTCCTCCAGTGGAGTCTTGATTGTGAAGATGATGCGGAGTCGCCAGGTGGATGCTCAACTTTGGAGTTCCTGATCTCTGTCCACCATCAAAGATCAGAACTAGAGTTGTAAAAATGGTTGTGAAGGTCTGGTTCTTCCCCAGTGGAGCTTTCCAACTTTCTTTGTGAAATTATCTAAGGATGCTTCCCCAGCAGAGTCGCCATTATGTTATCACTCAGGTTCTCCTTAAGCTCCGGAAAGGATACGGCCGAGGTAACCACAAACCAACTTTGGACTGTAGGTTCTAGCCCACCTGCAGTCAGAGAGGGCTCTCTCTCTCAGATTTTTAGCTTTGTTTAAAAGGATTTTAGGCTAGCTATTGAATTCAGGGGTTTTGTTTTGGTTTTGGTGGGGAGGGTGATGCTACAAGTAGAGAGGCAAGGTATATTGTGGTAAATCTCAAACCATTGGGCATGGAGTCATGGAGTAAGACTGCTGGTGCGTTTTCTTGGTCACAAGAGAGATGAGGAGCAAGATAGCTACTCATAAAACAAACTTTGAGCTTAAAGGGGTGAAAACGGGCTAAGGAGTGAGAGGCAACAAAGAATCTCTCGAACAGGTTAGAAAAAAGAAGATGAATAAACTCTATCAGGGAGAAGCTAAGAATTCCTAGATGACAGTCATTCATATGTGAAATAGATCAAACATGAGCCATAACAAAATTCATATTTATGTCTAGATCAAGAAGAAAACATTAAGAAGCCACAAAACCCGGGCATAGAGTGCAGCAAAGAAAATTCTATACCAATCCTTTGTTATGTGACTTGAGCATATATGAAAATGAAATAACAAAGGTAGGGAACACTTATTGTATCATATTGCAGCACAAGAATTCCTCATTTAACTCTTCAGAAAGTTAACAACACATCAAAAGTCCATTCTTCAAGCTTGGACGCAGTCTTTGATTATAGAAAAATATCAGAAATACAGTGCGAGTCTCTCCAAGATACATTAGCCGACCAACCCTTCTAACAATGTAGGGGGAGGTATATATGCAAAAATTGGATGCAAAAAATATCTGAGTCGGAAGTTAATAGTTCATAACTTCTCTACCAACTCCTAAGCGGTGGTTGATGAGAAAGTAAATCCTGAAATAAATACAAATGTAACAGCTATTCTTTTCTGCCAGGAAATATTGACTTTTGATTTCATTTGAGTCGGTTGGGGCCGTGATTTTTATAAAAAAACCGTGCCTTTGGGGCTTGCTGCCCCAACGTCTTTGCTTTGTGACTACCTCAACCTGTTTGGCGTGCTCTTTGACTGCTCTGCCCGGTGCTCTCATGCCTTAACCTATACTTGCTAGTGACCTACATCTGACTGTGATTTTAAAATAAACAAAAAAGGGGGAAAACTGACGCTACCTGGGCAAGACGGCTAGCATTGCCTGCCACCAGTTCTCAGAAGGCAACTGATGCCTTTGTATTTTTACAAGTGTTTCATCGACCTCTGTGTATTTGTAATAACTGGGTGGCATCTCAAACAAATGATTGACCTCATGCTCCAGGTAAAATAAGCTTTCCAGCCTGTCGTAGAGTGTCTGTCCTATAGGCGGCCCTGCCTCTACTGTAGAACTTGATGCAGCAGTAAGCTGATTTGTGACAAAATTATTGAGCCTGGTAGCATATTGGTCACATGTCAATAGCTTTCCAGCACTGGTCAACAGGCCGGAAATCCTCTAATATGTAGTGTTGCAAGCTTTACGTCAAAATTGTCTACATCCCTATGTATATCCCTACATCTTGCCTCCAGAGTTTGCACCAAGCTTCTCAATGTGAACACACTTTTTTCTGTTAATATGGCATCTGTTCTGTTCATGATATGGAGTGCTGCCAGCTCTTCCCTAGTCTGATGATTTAGAAAGTTGATCATTATGTTAGCCTGCTCAGGCATGTTTCCTAATGCTGCTTTGGCTCTCTGGTTTTTAAGCTTAGCACGGCCAATCAGTTCCACCTGTTCATATATTGCTTGAATTGACCTCCATTGGCTGGTGATTGATTGATTTATTTTGGCCCACAGAAGTTTCTTTATTTCAGCCAAGGTATTGTCCAAGGATAATTCTTTCTCCAAGGCTTTGATTCTGTCCTTCAGGGCCTTAATTTCTCTTGTCTGTTCAGCCACTGTCATTTTGGACTTATCATATTTTTCTTCCAATTTGGCCAGCTTTTCTTTGGCCTCCTTTATCTCTGTCGCCTGTAGCTTTAGCTCATTGACAGCTCTTGTCAATTCATCCACACTCGTGCTAGACTCAGGAACTGTTGTTGCTGCCACTGTATCTTCTGTAGCTGCTATTGTGGTTGGAATGATTGGAGGGGTCACTGCTGCTTATGATGGAGGAACAGTAACAGTTGGGACTGTTTCAGGTGGCTGGGAGGTCGACTCTCCCTGCTTTCCTTGCAGTGCTTTCTCCAATTCCCCTTCCAAATCAATTACTCTTTGGTTTAATTTCATCATCAAATCCAATTGATCCTCAACTTCTTTCTCTTTCTGCAGTTCTCCTGTTTGAGGATGCTCAGTAGGAAGCAACCTCAATCTCTTCTTTAATGCAGCAATGTCATCATCTTTCTTTTTCATAAGGGTTCTCACACCCTTAGGATCTTTAGGATCATGTCCTAAGTCCACAATGATCTCCTCCAGCGTTTTAATTCTATTATCTTTGGCTGTGGAGGACAGTCTTTCGAAATCCAGCTGAGTGTTAGTATTCTTCAATGACTCTTTCAACTCATGGGCCAATGTGGCCTTCTCTGCAAGGGTGGCATAAAGCATTTCGGCTGTCTGCTTGTGTAATTCTATTTGATCCATTGGGTGAATGTCCTTGGCCAGGACCTCCAACCTTGTCTTAACAAAATCTGCAGCTGACTGTGGCTGCTGAACCTTGGGTTTGAAATGGCTGAGAATCATCTTTTCTTGTTTGATATCAAATGCTGCCATCAATCTTTCCTGTTTGGCAGGTGTTGCCTTCAGGAATTGCTCATACAATTGCACTCTTAGCAGCTCATTTTGAGCTTTGATTTCTTTGAAGCTGGCCTTGGTGCTGGCTGGTTTCTTGCCTTTTTGTGTGGAGGAAGACACCTCCATGCTGTGTTGTCTATCTTGCTCTTGCTGAAAAGAGCTTGTTGGTGTATGCAGGCTCGCTTCCCTTCTCGGGCTTTCTATGACCTCTTCATTGACCTCCTCCTCAATTGGAGAGTCCCCTCTTTGCCTTTTTGATTCAGGCTGCTGTGTAGACCCACTAGCAGGTGTGGAGTCTTCTCGGTCTCGCTTTCTGCCTCTTTCTTCATTGATCGGAGTTTGCAGAGGTGGCACTTGTAGCATTTCCGTTTGGTGAGGAGGGGCTTGCACTTGAGTTTCTTCCATTGAGGTGACCGGCTGTTCCGTGACCGTTTGCTCTGTCTCCATCGGCTCCTTCCCTTTGGCTGTACCTGTTGCTGATGTAGAAGCTCCTTGGGCAGCTTGTGAAGCTGCAGCTGTAGAAGTGCCCTCTTCAATTTGGTAAGGCAGCTTGAAATTTACCTGGTCAGCAGAATCCAAGTCAAGAGTCTTTTCAAGATCCTTAGCAGTTTGCTCCAAAAGTTCCTCTTGAGTAAATTCTTCAACTAAAGTGCCATGTGCCCATGCATCTTGATTAGCATATTTTTCAATGTCTGGGTATTTGCAGTGGTCATAGGGTGTTAACCTATATTTGACTCTTCTAGCACTAATAAAGCCAAGAGGGTCATAAGGGACCCACCAGAAACTCCTTTTCAGCTTAAATTGATCTTTGAGTATCAGGTCAGCATCTTGCCAACCATCCTTCTTGTTCATGATGAAGGGGCCTAGGCGGTCTTTGAATTTCAGTTGTGCCTTCTTCTTGGTGCTGTGGAAGTGAGTCAAATCTGAATTTATAAGCTGCCTGTAGTATTCTAGTGCAAACAGCCTCATTGGCACATATCTCGGGAGCCTGTAAGGACACAACTCACAGCCATAAATTCTGATGACAGTATGGTCTTGATATAGGTACCAATCACCTAATTTGTAATTCTTAGACAGCTGTAAGATCTTTTGCATTTCATAGGTTATTCTGGGAGGAGGAACCTTCATCAAGAGGCAGGACACAGGATATACAAACTGGTCAATGAACTCACAGTATGAATAAGGAGAGTGCTGGACTTGATGAAATACAGATGACCAAAAGACAACAGACCTCTTTTCTCCCTTTGAATCCAGTTTCTTGATAGGGCATTGGAAGATTTCAGATTGATAAAACATGAACAAATGATAGATATAGGAGGAATATTTGAAAATTCCCTGCCTATCTAGTCTAGTGAGCTGGTCATGGATTTTGTTTGATATGAACCTGGCATAATTATACTTGACAGTAGGAGGCTGTCCTTGGCTGAAAGAAGACAATATAACCAGGACTGTCTCATCTACAAGTTCACTTGTTGTGAATCCCAACACATAGGATATCATATCTACCAGTAGCTGGCCCACCTCATTGAAATGGTCATAGGGAAATGAAGGTGGTTCCTTTTGTTGGCAGTCTGCCCTCATAAATGTCTTAGCAATCATTTCAATCTTGGTACCAGGGAACCAAGAGGCATCTTCCAGCAAATCATTCATGGAAAAGGGCAATAGTGTCTGAGTCTTTTTGAAGTTCAACATCTAGTTGATGAAGTCAGGAGTGGTGTAGAACAGTATGCTTCCAAATGAAGACTTGACAGCCCTCTGACTAGGTTCATAATTTGTAGCACAGAGGTGAATAATCTCAGGAAAAATATTCACAGAAGGGAGGAACAAATGGGGTAAATTGGACTCCCATATGCCAAACTTGTCAGTTTTGTTTATGAAACTGTTTCTCAGCTGGCAGTAGGTGTGTAGATGATTCCTTTTGGCAACAAAGTCTTGAATAAGATAGTCTGTATCGGCCAAGGGAATGGACTCGAGCTACTTACTTGGTGGGTTCATGGGAGTAATGTTTAGAGTAGATGGAGCGGCCATTATGCAATTTTTTTGAATGATGGAGCTGAAAATTTATTTTTCTTAGTAAATTCTCTGGGGCTATAGACTATGGGGAACAATGCAGAGGAGCAAGAGGGAAATTGCAGTTTCAGTGGACGGACTTGAACAGCGGAACAGGGTAAAATAGGGCAATGCTGAGCTGCCGTGAGCTTTTTTTTGTTGGGGGCCGAGCTTTAAACAGAATTTGCCAGTAAAATTGTAAATGGGCACAAGGTTAGCGAGGCTTTTCTGAAGTGAAGGGCTTCCAGTAGGTTTAATGGAGCCTTAGGTGTAGCAGAGTTACAAATTGGGGAGTTTTTTTAGGTTTACAATATTTACAATTGGTAAACATGAAGAACAAGAGTGACAAAGGGGAAGATACGACAAATACCTGGTTCAAACGGTGCTGAAGTGGACGAACTGGTGCGCAGGTAAACTATGAAGCCGAATTGGAGGCTGCATCAGCTTGCCTAGTTGCTTTGAAGCTTCAGGAGTGAGAAAATGAATGAAACAGGGGACCAGAGCGTTCAAATGAACCCACAAAAATGAATTACAACGGTCGTCCGCACTCTTTTTGAGCAAAAATTAACATTTGGGCGCTTTTGGCACTTTTTCGGGATGTCGTTAGCATGACGTCATCGACGGATCCCGGGGTACAAATGGATGACATGGCAGGATGACATCAGCAGATGATGTCATCATGTACGGATGGGTAACGTGGCAATACGATGGCAGGGATACAGTGACAGGGCGCAGGTACCATGGGATGAGGTGGTGGCAACGTGGTATGGCAGCAGAGGCGAGGAGATGACGTCATAGGGGAGGACGTGGCGCTGACGTCACACAGGCGAGGGCGGTAAGTGGTTTTGGGTGCACCGCCTTAGCGCCTGGGTGGTTTTGAGGGAGGGGGTTCCGCCACACCCGAGAGGTTGACACGTGGCGGGAGTACGATGACAAAACCGCCGAACTCCGGATGCTAAACCTCGGGCTTTGGCGCGCACTAAGGACTCGCCCACCATAGATCTTGGGCGGGCCAGATCTAAGGGCTGGCGGGGAGGGTAAGGTGGGGGAAGGTTAATAACTGGACCCGCGCATTATTTAATTTAATTAATCACATGGCGGGGGGGTTAACGTTAATAAAGTGGGTTTTTCGGGATATACAAGCGGGGTTAAAAACTTTGGAACATGGGTTTTGGGTTTATATGCACGCGGGGGTTAATTTAATGTTTAATAAAGTTTTTTAAACATTAAACCTTTGGAAATAATGACTACGGAGGGTAGAAATGAAAGGTTATCAGTTCAACCAGGGGTTAACTGATCCCAGGGGAAAGGAGGAAGGCTAAATATAAGTCCCAGATGGACTTAATATTTCCCTAGATTTTAGAACATATGGCTATAGTGCCCAGATGGGGGGAATATTCATTATTTTTGGGATTTTATATAATTTTTGTAGTAAATGGGGATAAGGGATTGTTTTAGAGAGCTACATAGTAAACTTAGGAGTTAATATGGAGTATGGGGTGAAAGAAGAGAATAAGGCTAAGTTTTAACAGTAAAACTTATATACAGGGGCAAATGAGAGTGAAAAAGTGATTTTAGACAAGAAATGTGGCTTCTTTTCATTTAAGAAAGCCAACATTTAGTTTAATGTTTCATAGAAATGAAATAAACTGGGACTTGTTGGGCAGATCCCAAGGTCCTTTAGGGGGATGTTAGTAAGGGAGTTTGAGAGGGAGGAGAAGGGAAATTAGACATGCTTCCACATTTTAGTCATTAAAACACTGCTTTGGTACCTCTACCACTGATGAGATGAGTTTCCTTTGTCAGGCCAGAACTGAAGATGATCTTGTTTCTGCAACCCCAAGCTACCTACCCTTTTTACAACACCTAGAATTTTTTGTTACTTCAGGAAAGGTGCACTTAGACTTGCAAACCCTGATTGTTTTTTCTTTTAAACTGCCTTTCCTATCTAAAACTACCCTTATTTCTTCCAAGGGCCTAGATTAAGCTGTTGGGCTCCTTCATTCTCTACCTAGTTGCTACTCTGCCAAGCTTAAGCTGTTTGGACAGATACATTCTCTATATTCTAAAGCAAAAAACAAAAAAATTTAAACCTAGGGAAACCAAGCTTAAGCTATTTGGCTTTCCCTTAACTGAGAAATCATTCAAAAATGGAACTTTTGTAGCTTGAAAAAGATGAACATTTTTGGCACTTCCACTGTCAATCATGAAATATGAAACCTGTTGCAACAGGAGGCTAACACCGACGATGGCGTGATCGGCGCAACAGACACGAAATCGACAAAGGATACATCTAAAAAGTCTCGTAATATTTCCAGTCAAAATGCAAAAGAGGAACTTCTTGCCTCGGAAGTAAATGCCGTCTCGACAGATAAAGGCAAAGAAACCAAGAAACCAAGGGGCAAGAAGAAAGGCAAAGGGAAGAAGAAGAAACAGGAAGAATCATCACCTGAAAAATCTTCTACAAACCCTTCTGGAAATAGGAAACCAAGTCGTCCATGCTTTATATGCGATGAGGATCATTGGACCACAGATTGTCCACACAGAGCTGAGCTTAAAAAATTCTTCAAGAATTCAAAAACCTCGGCAGTATTAACTGATCCGTTTCCAAATCCAGGAACAAATCTGGTTGACAGTGGAATGGTTCCGCATCTCAAGTGTTGATGTTGTCGGTTTCCAAACAGCAAAATGATGCTTTGATATCGACAAGGAACAAAGATTACGGGAATCCACAGCTGTCAAACAACAAGGATAAAGATCAACCTAGTAGTTTGACAACAACTTCGACAGAAGTTGCGCCACCCATCATTCCTGAGTTGACAATAAAACCGCCAAAGGGAGTAGTACACAATTCGATGTTTAATCCTCGTGCTAGAGCAGCACAACATTATAATATAGTGGAAGATTTGGCCCAATCGCCATCCACTATGTCGACACTTGAGGTACTACAAAATTGCCCATCCCAAAAGCAGGCTTTATTATCGGCCATTGGTGGGATAGACCCAAAGTATTCCAATCTTGTATCCTTTGATCATAAAGGATATGATCGTCAGTTACCAGCTCAACTAGCTTTCCTCGTTCAAGTGAAAGCCCTCAACAAAACTGTTCATCGAACAATTATTGATGAGGGGGCATCTACATGTATTATGTGGATGAGTTGTTGGAAAACTTTAGGATCTCCAACTTTGTCACGATCTTCGATGACATTAAAAGCATTTGACGGATGAACATATACCGCATATGGTATTCTAAGTAACTTGAAGGTTGAACTAGGAGGGAAAATAGTAGAAATAGATGTTGAAGTAATCAACGGAAACCTCGATTACAACATCCTACTGGGAAGACCATGGATATATGCTATGGCTACTGTTGTGTCAACCTATTTTAGGAAGATTGCATTTCCCTTTCAAGGAGGGATTACAATCGTCGATCAACAAACCTTCCTCCCCAATGGTTCTCAAGTTACGGGAAGCATTCCAATGATCCATGGAAGCCCCCATTCGCTTCAAAATATCAGAGTAGGCCTACTAAGAGACCCTATATTAATGGGAACTTTTTCCTTTCCGCCTCCAATCAATTTGGTAGAAGTAGTGTCGATAGGAACCTGCAATATGATATCTTCAATTAAAAAGATCTCAGAAAACGATATCACCATGGATCATGCACAGGTATTGCCTCCGAGCCCAACAGAAATATTGTAGTAATCAATGTTCCTAGCATGGGAGGAAAACCCAAATCAATGCTCATCAAGCGTTTTCATAGATAGGTCTAAGGAATATGGCACCCCTTCAGATCCTTGGTCAGGAGTGCATGTCACCGATGAAGGAATTGTTCAATCAATGGTAATTGAAGGGGCACCATGGGAATATTACCACCATCGTTCCCTTCTTCCGGATTGTGAAGAAGATACTCCTGATGACATTTATCATCCTTCAGTTTTTGATTTTCTATCAAATACTATAAACATGGTGGATGCCGAGCGAAACTTGTCCAACATTGAAGAGACTATCGCCATAAATATCTCGACCAAAACAGATGTTGTAGAGAATATTTATGTTGGCAAATGTTGTTCTTCTTCAGAACTAGAAATATATAACACTCTTTTTCGCGAATTCAGAGATGTCTTTGCTTGGTCATATAATGAAATGCCAGGCATTGACTCAAGTATCATTGAACACGAAATCAAGATGTATCCAGATGTCAAACCAGTACAACAACGGCTACGGCAGGTGCACCCCAAGAAAGCCACTGCCATCAAGGCAGAAGTTGAAAAACTTCTCCATGATGGTTTCATTTACTCGGTTCCTCTAACCGATTGGGTATCGAATATTGTCCCTGTTATGAAAAAACAAGGAACGATTAGAGTGTGCGTCGATTATAGGGATTTAAATCAAGCTTGTCCAAAAGACAACTACCCTACACCCTTCATTAACCAAATAATTGATGAATGCGCCAGATGTGAAATATTTTCATTTATGGATGGATTCTCCAGGTATAATCAAATAAATATCCGCCCACAAGACCAGTCAAAGACTGCATTTATTTGTCCATGGGGCACATTCGCATATTGAAAATTACCCTTTGGTTTAAAGAATGCAGGGGCAACATTTCAGAGGGCAATGAATTATGCCTTCCATGACATCAAAAACATCGTTCAACTGTATCTCGATGACCTTCTGGCTCATTCGTGAAAGCGGACTGATCATCTGCAGCATTTAAGAGCGATATTTCTAGGTTGCGGACACTACAAGATACGACTCAATCCACACAAATGTGTGTTCTGTGTCAGTTCTGGTCGTTTACTTGGCTTTGTAGTCTCGAAAGACGGGATTCCTCTCGATCCATGTAAGGTTCAGGCAATCATAAATTTGCCTCCACCTTCGAATTTGCTTTAGATTCAAAAACTCCAAGGGAAAGTAAACTTTCTGAGGAGGTTCATTCCAAATTACGCCGAACTTGCTAAAGGTTATACACGTCTTTTGAAAAAGGAAGTACCCTTCATCTGGGATTAGGTTGTGCAAGCTTCCTTTGATGCTTTAAAAGAATCCCTAATGAAAGCATTATTAATGTACGCTCCTGATTATCAAAAAGACTTTAACCTGTATCTGGCTGCAGTGGATACAACCATCGCAATGGTTTTAGTTCAAGAAGACAACGGAATTGAACATCCTATATATTATTTAAGTAAGAACTTAAATGATACAGAAAGAAAATATTCTTATGTTGAAAAGCTAGCGCTCGCAGCTGTTCAAGCGATACAGAGATTTCGACGCTATGTCGTCTTTCGAAAAACTACCATTCTGTCAGATTGCAACCCCATGACTTATATATTTTCGCGACAGTTGCTAGGGGGAAAATATTCAAAATGGGTAGAAATTCTACAAGAGTTTGATCTGGAATTTGTAAAATCCAAGTCAAAGAAAGCTCTGGTTTTCACAGAATTATTATGCGATCTCCCATTGTCGTCCAACGATGAAACATCCGAAGAAACGATCGTGGACGAAAATTTGTTTCTGATATCTTCAAGCAATCCATTGTATGGAGATATAATCATTTATCTCCAAACCCAAAAGTATAGGTCCAATACCTCCCGCTCCGAACAAAAATGTAATTCGATACCAATCAAAAGACTACATGATCGTCAGTGATACACTTTACCGTCGTGGTGTCGATATAGTTCTACGGAGGTGCCTCACTCATGAGGAGGCTGAAAATGTCCTGAATGATTGCCATTCAAGCGCGTGTGGAGGGCATCAATCCGATTACGCTACAGCACAAATTTTTTTATGAGTGGGCTACTTCTGGCCAACGATGCTCAAAGATTGCATAACCGCAGTCAGAAATTGCCATGCCTGTCAAGTTTTCCATAGAAAAACCAGAAGACCACCCACACCTCTGCAGCCAATAGTTGTTGTTGGGCCATTCGCCAAATGTGGCATCGATTTCATGACATGTAATCCCACCTCGACCAGGGGGAATGGGTATATCATAGTCGCAGTTGACTATTTTACCAAATGGGCCGAGGCGATTCCTACATTAGATAATACTGGTGAAACAAATGCCCTCTTCTTTTTCAATCATGTAGTCGCCAGATTCGGCATCCCACAAGCTATAGTCACAGATCATGGATCACATTTTTGCAATCACATGATGGTCAAATTAGCTGCCAAATTAGGGTTGTCTCACAACAGCTCTACTCCATATTACCCACAAGCCAACGGACAAGTTGAAGCAATCAACAAGGTCTTGAAGCGTATGCTGCAAAGGATGATTGGAGTTCACAAAAGAAGTTGGCACCTAATCCTGTACTCAGCCTTGTGGGCTTACCGAGCATCGGTAAGGAATGCAACCAGGTTTACACCTTTCCAACTGGTGTATGGCCTAGAAGCAGTCTTACCAATCCAGTTTGAAATATCATCCCTCAAACTCGCAATCGACCTTCTCCCCGGGACTTCAGAAGAGGAGGCTCATTTCTTGGAACTAATCCAATTGGATGAAACCCGTTGTGATGCCGCTTTGGCTAATGAAGCCCATAAGAAACGAGTCAAGGCGCAGTTCGACAAGAATGTCAAACCCCGTGTCTTCTCAGAAGGTGACTTGGTCTTGCTTTATGACCAAGAATCCGATAAATTGGGGGCAGGTAAATTCAAGTCTTTATGGACGGGCCCCTATATTGTTAAGCGAGTGTTAGCAAAAGGAGCCTACAAGTTAATGGATTATGACGGGATTCCACTGGCACAACCTCGTAACGGGTTGTACCTTAAGCATTACTATGTGTGATTCAGTATAGTAACCTATATGCTTTTGTTATGTTTTTGTTTTCACTAAAGTATTTGTTTTGGTCAAGTAATCCACTTTTTACATTTATTGCAGATGTCAAACCTATTGGAGTCATGTGTTGGATATGCCGACGGAGCGAGTCGTAGTTCGCGGAACCTATCTTCCGTGGCCTAAGCCATTTTTTATCCAAGCGGCGAGTTAGTAAGTTTCAGAGGGGTATGTATTGGTCGATCAACAAATAACATCGTTGAATATAGCGTGTTGATAGAAATTCTCTCTGATGCCATCACACATGGCATACACCGACTGATTGTCAGGCTAGACTCACAACTCGTCATACTACAACTCACTGGTATCTACTCTGTCCGAAATCCAGCTATTTATCGCATGTTCCTAAACGTTAAGATTTTGGAAAGGCAATTTGATTTTATTCAATATCAGCATATTTCCAGAAGCTTAAACACATTAACTGACTCATTGGCAAATTATGTGGTAGATAGACATTTGCAACATTATAAAAAGAAGCATCTCATCAATATTTGCATCAGGACCATGCAACTTAACCAAAATAAAACTCCGAAAATCAAAAATATATATATAACTGTTTATGGTTTACACATAATGTTCTGTAACCAAGACAAAATTGGTCAAATGAACCAAAACTCAAAATGATAGGGGGAACCCTAGTCTAATGATGCTCATGATAACAAGTCACAGCCTGTGCGATCATGCGTAAAAGCCTAGTCCATCGTCTTGGCACACCAGTAATATGCCACTGCAACCTTAAAGGTAGCTCGTCAGTCCTCACATCTGGAATACCGAGAGTGAGGCCCTCGACCTGATCCTGTAATGCTGTGAGAGTCTCGGCCACATCGAGGTCGCGAAGGATAGCCCTTCCAACAACCTCTCCTACTAGGGCAGTAGTTGGCACTCTCAGGTGTACTACTGGTCGAACAGGACCGACATCTGCATGAACACATGAGTTTTGATTAGTCTTGACAGAATAAAGCACAAGGACATTATAAAAGAAAAACAATAAACAAGAATATGGTCAAAGAATTTACCAATGGCACCCCATTGTTCGCCAGCCGACAGTACCAAATCTGGGTCACCCCAGAAGTCCATACCAGCATATGGATACTCGAAATAAACCATCTCTTGACAATCAAACCACCCGAAGAAGGTATCAAAAAAGGAAATCTGAGACTGACTAGCATGCCTAGACATATGGTCGACCCATCTCTGCATACGTGGTTCGGTCGGCGGAGGTAAACTGAGCGCAATATACTGCGGCTGCATCAATGGTATCTTTTCCAAGGCAAAGGCGGTCAAGATAGAACCATATCCAAAGTTCTTCAGACTCCCACTCTTCACCTTGGTCAACTGTTCTTTCATCACAAGGAGTACTGTGTCACACCAGTTGAACACCTTCGGTTGGAGACATTCTAGGGTGTACTGCATATAATATCAGTTGGCCACATGAAGAGCCGCACCACCAGCCATCCTACCAAAAGTGAACAGAATAGTCCTCAAGGACCTATCAGTGACATCTCGAATGATGATCTTGCCGTCTTTACTCGGCTGAGATCCCTCTCTGCAAAACCTGTGAACATAGTCTCTCACAGATTCACCTCCTCGGGCGGAACCTGATGAAGAGATGGGGGCACCCCGCCTCGATAAGCCGGTCAAAAAATAGATGTCCACTACAGTCAAGGGGATGGATTTGCCCCTAATCTGGAACACTTGGCTGGTAGGATCCCAAGCATCGAGCAAATACTGTAGCAAGTTGATTTGTTGTCTCATGCTAGAAATGCATAAAAACTTCAGCAAGCCGCAGTTTCGCAGTGCGTTTACTGTAACCAGATCATGTAAATAAAGCATGTCCTCTTCTTCATGCTCACGTTCTCGCCATGTAATAGTCATATTTCTCCAAAAATCTTTGAAAACAAACAAGAGAAGAGTTAGATCCTGATTTGGTGAGAAACAGACAAAATTTCCATCAAAAACTGTGCATAAATTTCCTTCCTTGCACTCATCGCACCTACAGTAGTGTTCTGGGTGCGTTGCATGTCAGTTGGCCAGTAGACAGGCTAACATCCAACGCACCTTTTGATACACAAAGGGTGCACTGAAGCCAGGGCGATTTTTTCAAACCCCAGAGGCTCAAAAAAACCAGAAATCAAGCTCAGAATGCAAAATGGAAAGCATGAAATGAAAGAGCTTAGGTTTAGCTCCTACCTAGTCCAGACGGCGCCGAGAATCATCCACAGAATCTCCCGGAATCAGCTGATGAAAATCAAGGGGGGAAAGCACCTCCAAAGCTCCAACAAGCCAAAGTTCAAATGAAATGGTAAAATGAGAAGTAAAAGCACTTTTAAATTACTTTTTACGTAATTCAAGTAAAATATTAGTGTTCTAACTCATTTTTCAAACATATATTGTTCATTTCTAACTAGTTTGATGAAGCGATTGAAAATGCAGTACAATCTTTGAAAGAACAAAGATATTTATGGCAAAGTCAAGAAATGACTGTTGTATCGAGCAGTTTTAACGCGAACTTCATGCTCATTAAAAAATAAACATAAACAATGAGAAAATGTTTCCCCCAGCATTTAAGCTCAATAAAAAATGAACCAATCCCCGTTAAATAATCATCGTGAATGTAATACTTCAGCCTTTAAAGCCTTGGTCATGTTCCCATCATCACCTCCACTCTGTATCGGCCGATCATTCACCTCCATTTGATTGTTTACCCCTTTTGAGGAACAGCTGTGAAGAGTGATCCCGCTAGCCATCCTTGTAACACTGCCATGATTGGAAAATTCCAAACCTTACCTGGCATCAGTTGCTACCCAATTTTATCACTCGTTCCTCAAAGACGAGAATCCTTTAAGCTCTTTTCAACTGACTCATAAAATATGAAAAGATTGCCGAGCCATTGGCCTCTCCAGCTCGTTAAAGGGACCGAAAGTGCTATCCCTCCTTTAGATTTTAATCTTTTTGGACCTGAGGGATTATTACACAAAAAGATCGAGTGCTTGTTTTATTTGGCTCGTTAAAAGTATCGAAAATTCATCCCTTCTGTATTGTTTTATACTTTTTCAGACTTAAGGGATTAGATGACGAAAAAGGAATTTTAGAGTTTCCTTTATGTCCCTTATCAAACTCTCTAAAAATGAAAAGGACCGAGTTATCTTTGTCGTTAAACTCGTTAAAACCTAATAGCGACAAACTTGTCCATAACAGACAAGAACGAGTTTCACTATCGCTAGGCTCGTTAAAACATAGCGATAGGTTTTCCAGAAGGGAAAATTATAGAACAAGCATATGTTATCCTCCTCAAGCTTGACAAAAATAAAGAGGTACTAGTCAGAAATGACTGGGGAAAAATTGGGAAGACAACTTGAAGAAACTTTGTTAGTAGCAAGTCACTCTTGAACATGACACTTTCACTCTGCATCCAAGCCGGGTTGGGTTGTTTCATTCACCAGTCACATCACCATGGTCCCATCACACCATCCACATTTGGGGTTAATGCTACCAATCCATCACGTCAGTGTCGCCGATATGTTCAAGAGAAGTCACTCAGAGAATTCACCTGTGTCTCACCCGCTGCAATACATTTACGCTCCATTCTTTCATGACCGCCACCCTGAACCTTATATCACCAAATCGTTTTCACAAATCATTTGCTCCATTCCGTGTCATTGATGTGGGATTCATTAAGTCCCTCCTATGATAGATCGCTTCTTGTCGACATCAGTTAATTATCCAAGAAGTCGATCTAGGAACACCCCTTCCAGTACTTTGAAGCTTGCATGCCTCAATGGCAAGTTTCTCACTTCCGACGACATGTTTACATCAATGGCCTTCGACCGAAAGATTTTTCATCGTGTTCGATGCCAAGTCCTTTATTCACACCACGTGAATTGTACTGTAGTACCTTGAGGGTCATTATCATTATCGGTGATTCCTCTCACACTTGTTAACAGCTTACATCATTGGCTGGTAATCAGGCGATGTCTTTCCATGTTCGACTCCAGAACATCTCTCACGTGGATCGACTTGTACTTCGAGTGAAGATCGAATGAGATTGAAGACACAAGATCTAGTTTCATCCATCCGGGCTGCGATATATATTCAGGGAAATAAAGACATAAAATGTACATCGTTGCTGCACAGATAATCATCCAATCAAAGGGATGATGGCTCTACCAGAATCATCAGTCTACACTCAGACAATTGTCTGTTCTATGTACATGAAAATGAATTTATAAAGCTGAGCATGGGAATGCCCACCTCAGCTAGATCATGAAAATATTATGAAGATAATGTATTGTATTGTATCTTATTACAGGTCTCCTCCCAGCCTGAAAGAACTTCGGATCCTCATGATAAAGCATTTCACCCAACATCAAAAAGATTAATGACCTCATGCTTTAGGGGGAAACTGTTATAGACATTTTTGGGCACTGCAACCCCAGGCATAAAATTTCCATAAACCAAGGGCTCCTAAGTCCCTAAAAGTGTTGTTCTAACCCCTAAAGGAACAAGGTCAACTGATTACAGCTTCTCCCAGAAGTTCTCTGTGAAAAACTACTCAGAACTGGTCAAAACAGGATCATTTCACCTACTCCATAAGCAAAGTGCGTTGCATCTCACCTAAGTACACTCTGTGGGTGCGTTGCATTTCAAAAAGCCCTTCTATGGGGTGCGATGGGCGAGAAGTGACAAATGGCAGTGTCAATCCGCGAGGTGGAGAGGCATGGAATCTTCCAGAAACTTCTCCTGTGACACTTGCCTCTCTGAATTCGACCAAGGATGAGTAAGAGATCATCAATCTCCAAGTGGAAGCAAGAACTATCAGAGGGAAGACACTAATCAAATCACAAGCTGACTCATCTCCCTTACAGATATCTATATATGGATCCCTCATCCCAGAGATCCAGAGGCTGGAATTTTGCATCTTGTAAGGAATTGTTGTTGGTTTCTTGAGGCAACATCATAGTGTTGGGTGATTTAAGCTTTGCATGAGGTGAAGAAGGGCTCACTTGCTGAGAGGATGATGCTGGGTCAGAACAACTGGTTGTAACTCTCTTGGCTCTTTCTTGATTATCAATAAAGCTATTCAAGTTTTCCTCCATACTCTTGTGTCATTTATGTTTCATGCATTTGTATGGTCAATTTACATCTGATCCTAGATTTTTTATGATAATAGATCCATGTTCTTGTATAGTGTTATGCTGCTTTGATTCTACAGGTACTCTGTGAAGCTAGGTGTACAAGGAATCAAGTAGCAAAAGACTATCAGAAGAGAGAGGAATTAAACTAGGAGCCAAGCGCAAGACAGAGGTTGGTCTCCTTTATTCTTCTCTCATCTATATTTCATAAAGGAAAATGAAAGTAGCTTCACTTTATTTGTTTCTAAGGCAGCTACCACACCTTAGTGGGATTAGCAGTTCTACATAGACACTTTTCCCTGTAACAGCTATCAACATATGGTTATCTTTTTTACTCTCTCTTTGTGAAGAGCTTGTTGTTTTCAGTCAATGATACTCTGATGGAAAATACATTCTGTTCAGAGTGAGTCTTGGTGAAAACACAACACTTGCACTGTTAACTAGTATGACCTACTCTATTTGGTTGTTTGGGTTAACTCCTGTCAACTCAGTCAGGTAAAGTAAGGTGAGGGGGGAAACCTTAACAAGTATGTCAGAGGTATATATAACATACTTCTCTAAAGGAAAAACCTATTCTTCTATCAATAAGTCAGGATCCCTCTTCTTCCTCTGAAATAAATAAGTTTTTATGCATATTTCTTTCAAAAAAATGGAAAAATTAAAATAAGGTGAAACAAGAGAAAGGCTTCCTGCATAGAGAGGTGATGCAAGTAACTTTTCCAGGGTACTAGCTAGGTTCACTAGAGGAGGAGAGATGATTTTCTTCCAGCATGACTCTGATGGGGTACTGTTGAGGCCTGCTAGTAGCAGAGCAACACTAGAGATGAAACTTAAACTCTAAAAATTATATTACTTCAGCACCCATATACTCTTCATCCAAAATCGAAACAACTAAGTTGACTTGGCTTGGTATTTGTGCTAATCGATCAAGAGAATGGTAGTGTTGGCCGGATAAATCGATCTTGCAGATAAGACCGATCTCCCTAGTATTAGAAGATAGTCTAGCAACAAATAGACAAACAAATCTATCTTTCTCTAGACATATGCGATTTATAAACAAATACTATAGAGGTGTTAATACCCTACCTTAGATCCAACACTTGTTCGTAGTATCCATCCTTCAATCATTCAAAAGAGTTACCCTTGAGAACCTGCAATCAAAAACAAGCAAACATCAAATAGCACCTGCATAGCAAATATCATAAATCATGTCTATTATGGTGATCAAGGAATCCATAAAATAAACCATGAACCAACATCTTATTGAGAAAAACAAACTTATTTGTATTAACTTTGAAGTAGAAGAACCTTACAACCTTTTCAACCTTGATGTTGAACAAGCTCTTCCTTGGGTCTGAAATAGGAATTTCCTTTACTTTGACAAGCCTTTCACTCTTCCAAATGAGATCATAGATGTATGTAATATCTCCTCATAAAAACTCAACTAAAAGACTAAGTTCCAATAACATTTCACCTCAAAAATATTTAGCTTCTAACCTCCCAAGTAACCAGCCCAATGCTTCATTTTATAGTGCAGGGAAGGAAGTTACAGGTCCACCTATGAAGGGATATAATCTTCCTTCAAAGGGATAAGCTCCTCACATCAAGGGGTTAGCTCCTTAAGGTATGGGATGCATGAACCTTAAGAAAGCGAACTTGCCACCTCAAGATTCCTTCCAGAAGCTTCTAGAAATGACTAAAAGTGAGTTTTTAGAATATACTCATGCCTTTTTAACTTTTACAGGGGTCTGCACCCATAACAAAGAGACAGAGCAGTCAGGTGTGCAAGAGACATGACCATTAGGTGCGTGACCATAGGTAATGCAAAGAGAAAGTGCGGAACTAGAGTTTTAGAGACTTTTGAGGGCTTTCTCTTATTTTCAATGCTTGATATGAGGAACTTAGGCTCATGACTTTCAAAGGAGGAAAGTATGAGTGGTAATGGACTCACACAGATTGTAGAATGTCAAGGTGACAATTTTTAGTGCAACAGATTGCCCCCTAAAGTGCGAAGTCTATAATAGAGGAAGATAGATTCTATCATTTATAAAGAGTGAAGTACTTTATGATTTCAAAGATCATCCTATGGAAACTCCAGTCAAAACCTGTAAAAACATTCAATGCAAAATATATATATGTCGACATATCATCGCTGAGGTAGGCATTCCCATACTTAGATTAAAACTAACTAGAAAACTGATTAAACTATCCTAATAAAGGAATGATTTTGTAATACATCAAGAGTATGGGCATATGTAGATATAGTATGGATGCAACAACCTATTTACGAATAGTCCATCGTATAATGAGTAACAAAATTCCTCGTAGTCTGGATGGTAGAAACTAGATCTAGGGTCTTGCTTTTTGCTTCCCGAACTAGTACGATTCTATCCATGTGAATAAATGCGTCGAAGTCGAACATGGTAGAAACCACTTGATTACCAGTTAATGATGTGAACTATTAACAAGTCTGAGAGAAACCACTAGTAATGTCAATGGCTCTCAAAGTACTTAGTATAATCCATGAAATGTGAATAAATGAGCTGAAGTCGAACATGTCATAGAATCATTCGATCCAAGGTCAATGATGCAACCTATCGTCGAAGGTGAGAAATATGCCATTAGGGCATGCAGATTTCAAGGTACTGATGATTTATAGATCAACTTCCTAGATCATGAGATGATGTTGATAGAAAGCAGTCCATCGTAGGCAAGCCACAACATGAAATCATAGATCAAGTTTTGAAGAAATATATAGGCAAGGACTGGCTGAGGGATGGTCAAAATGGATGACAGATATTTTGCAGATGAATGGTTTGATTGAATTGATCTCTTGAACACATAACTACACTGTAGATGGCTTGGTGACAATTGAGCCAAAGCGAATACCCAGAAACTGGCTGAAGACTTTCAATATGGTTTGATTAACTATTAGGCAAAGGATTTTCCAACCCAGGTGAACAAAAAGTGTCATGTTCAAGAGTGATTAATGACTTTTCCAAAAAACAAAGTATAACAAACAGGTTCATTTTTCTCTCTTTTCCCCAACAATTTCTGGCAAGTACCTCTTTATTTTTAACAAGCTTGAGGAGGATAACATTTGCTTGTTTATAAGCTCATCCTTCGGATGAGTCCAACTTAGTTTAAAATCTGAACCCTAAGAAGGAGTGGTTCATTCCTGTTTAAAATTAAACAAGTCCCTTACTGTTAAGTTTTAATGAGTCTAGTATAGGAAAAACTCAGTGTTTTTCAATTTTAAAGAGTCAGAAGAAAAACTTAAGAAAACACCATTGGGGTACTTTTTCATAAAATAATCCCTCAGGTCCAAAAAAGGATAAAATAATACAGGAGGGATGACATTTCCAATACTTTAACGAGCTGTAAAGGACAAGCGCTCAACAATCTTTTCATATTTAATGAGTCTGAAAAGGGTTTAAAGAGGACTCTAATCTCGTCATGTTGACGAGTCTAATGTCGTCAGGGTTTAACGAGTCCAACATAGGTAAAACTCGAAGTCTTTTTCATGTTTAGAGAGTTTGAAAAAGACACAGAGAAAAAAACTCTAAGGGGATCCTTTTTCATAAATTTGTGTCCCTTGAGCCCGAAAAAGTATAAAATAATACTTGAGAGAACCGCTTGACCATTACGATCAAGGAGTACTTTTCATAATTAGTGGCTCCAATTCGAAAGAGTAAAAAAGTGATCGAAGACACGTCATTTCAAAACTAGTATTGAACCTGAAATGCAAAAATTCCAGAGTTCTTTTCATGTTTATATGATCATAAAAGAGCTGAAAGTGTACCGCCTTTTTATTCTATTTTAACGAGTTAAAAGGGAAAAACTTGAAAATATTTTCATATTTTACTAGTCAGGAAAGAGCTTAAAGAAGAATCGTCCTAGAGGAATGAATGGTGTAAAGGGTAGCAATTGGTTCTGACAGTGGTTGAACTACTTAAAACATGTAATGGTTAAGAAGCTGGCTAATAAAACCACTCGTCGCTGCAGTCCCTCAAGAAAGGAAAAACAACCAAGTGAAAGCATATGATCAGCCAAAGAGATGGTGGCGATAGAATGAAAAAAACTAAGGCTCATCTAGTAGAATTTAGCAAATAAAAATGGAAATCACGAGAAGTAAATCGAGTATGGGTTCATTTTTACACAAGCTTGAACCATAGAGAACTCTGATTGGATTCAATTTCATGTTTAAACAAGCTTGAAATGAAAAACTATGCTTGTTATAAGTTCGAATGCCCCTGGCATAATGACTCAAATTGAGGTACATGCCCCCCAAGCTTCATTGCATTCAACGAGGTGGATGAATGAAAGTTCACTTTTGAGATCTTGGAAATATTCAAAGACTCAATTTGGAAAGGGAGTTGTTTCATTTTTCAACAAGGTTGACATAGTAAAAGAACTATCCTCATAACCCTTGTTTAATTTTTTAAACGAGCTTAACACAAGACAAGGAACTATGCTCACAACACTTGGTTTCATTTTTTAACGAGGTTGACACAAGAAAAAACTATCCTCGAGACATCTGGTTTCATTTGTTAACAAGGTTGACATAGGAAAAAACTATCCCCAACACATCTGGTTTCATTTTTTAACGAGGTTGACACAGGAAAAAACTATCCTTGACACATCTAGTTTCATTTTTTAATGAGGTTGACACAGGAAAAAATTATCCTCGACAATGGTCAGGAATCAGAAAACGACTGTACAGCCTGATATGCAATTTCAAAGGGACTCAAAGGCATCGTGCCATTAAATGAATCCACCTCAGAATCAGAAGGTACGATTCGAGGATCATCAAAAGTAACAGTATTCGATGAAATCATATGAATATTTGCAATAGAAGGCGATGTTTTAGGAGGAGGGAAGGAAAAAGTTCCTAGTAAACCAGAATATTTAATCAAACCTATGCCAACATCCTTATAAGGGTTAGACATTTTACCGATGTGCTGAACACTATCTATAGAGGCTGGGTCGGATGAAAAATAAGTCAGCTGGTATATTGTAACGATCTTTCCGTTATGAGGAAACTTTATAAGCTGAAAGACCGATGAAGAAATAACAGTCATAGCATAAGACCAATTGTGACCTAGTTGAAGGTTGTAATCTAGAGGGGTATCAACCACTTCCACATCTTGAATTATGGTTTAGCCTTCAACCCCTATAGGTAAACCCTGCAAGATACCAAAAGGGTGGAACCCTCTGCCATCAAAAGCCTTTAGAATTGTCGAAGATTTATTGAGTGTGGGAGAACCAAGCGATCTCCAACACTGGATCGACATAATACACGTAGAAGCCCCTTCATCAATCACAGTCTGAAAGCAAGGCATGTTTTTTACTAACACTAGAATCTGGAAAGCCATTTAATGAGGTAGGCAGGGTGTACTATTCTCTAAATTGAATATTATTAGGTTTGGATCCTAGATATCGACAACTCCTATAGCAGACAATAGTAATTTACACTATGCTAGGCATGATTGCAGCACTTCCAAAGCCGACATTGCTGAAGGGGAAATAGCTAAGTCTTCAACAATTTTATAACTATGAGCAACTCTCGCATGTGGATTGAAAGCTGATTTCTGAAATATACCTTTAGCAGGCGGTTTGATTACTAAGTCAGGGTTGGGTTTTTCAATCTCTAGTGGATCAGAACCAAGAGGAGGTGTCATTGATGTGTTTGAATTAGAAGATTTTGCTTCTTTACTATCAACGGGATTTTTACTACCATAATCCTGCGATTGTGTCGCAATCCTAACATGAGACATCATGATAATGGGTTCTTCTGAGGTATTCGAGGAAGAAGCAACCACCTTACTATCTTGAGTAGGAAAAGGATCCTTCAAGACCGCAGGCATTTGAGAACCTTTAACGAATTTCGAAAATTTTGCTCGATGTGAGCATTCTTTAGTAAAATGATCCTCGTAAAAAATGAAACAAGGATAGCAAGGTTTTTGTTTTTCGTCAGTAGATTCAATTCTATTTGTTTTATCTTTTGAATTTTGATTGTTTTTGTTCTTCCCCTTCTCTTTACGACCGGATTTGGTTGTATATGAATCTACGACATGGACGTCAGCAGAAACTTCAGCGAAAGAATCGCCTTTCAAGGAATCAGGTAAAGTTATTGTAGGAAAAGAATTATTTGAAGATTTCTTCTTGCTTTTAGTACTAACTGAATCAATCATACCATTAGAAGCATGAGACCCTGAAGGAGCTGTAGTTTTTGGAAGATCAAGGATTTTTTCATGTAAAGTACCTGACTATGTATAAATGAGGTCAAGATATCGAGCCTGAGTAATGACTTGCTCTTCAGTGACAACTCCTGCCTTAGCTACATCTTCAGTTATTTTAGGTAACAATGATTTAACGAACCATTCCACTAAAATTTGATCCAGAATGAAAACTTTCACTAAACGCCTTCTACGTCGCCATTCATGAATATGATCAGAAATATATGTAGACATGGATTGTTTTAGTGAAGTTACCAGTTCCATGCCATTGTCGTATCTGACAGGCAACTGAAAATGAGTTAAGAAAGAAGTGGCTAACTGACTGAAATTATGAAAAGAGGCTCATGGTAACTCAATGTACCATTTTGCGGCAAGAGCAATAAGATTTCTTTGAAAAAGGCACAATCTAATTGAATCATCAACGATTGAATTAGATGCACACCAGAGGTAATAAGTCATAACGTGATTTGACAGATCCTCTCCTGACTTACCCTCGAATTTTAGGATATCACTGGGAAACTTATTAGGCATTGGCGGCCAATACGGAAGATAGTAAATTGGATCATTCATAAGGCACAACAAATCATGTAAATCCAAAGTTGCAATAAATGGTAACTGATGGTTAGGGTCGCAAAAACCATGAGTAACAAGACCAGCTCTAGGAGGAGGATATCCAAGATAACCTGGAATCGGATTTGCATTAGGAAAGTTATAACCTCTCGGGAAACCAGGATTAACCAAACCAAACTGAGATTATTGAGGCTATTGATAAGTATAGCCAGGATATCGTTGATTCTAATAAATTGGGTTTTGTACAGTAGGACTGAATTGATACTGTACCTAGTACAATTGATAAGTGAATTGCGGTTGACTTGTAGCAATCGTACTTGGGCCAACTTGTCCTGCAGGCATCTGGATCGAAGTCTAAACTGTAGGTCTTGACTGTGGCACAAAGACTTGAGGAGTTTGCACTGATGCAGGGATAGCAGAAACCGGAGCTACAGATACTCCAGAAACAGGTGTGGTAGGTTGAACAGAAGTTGTAGTAGTCACATTAGTTTGAAGCGAAGTCTGAGGTGAGTTAGGCCCAGGCTACTGAACTAAACCAGGTGCAGGGGTTTGAACAGTAGGTTGGACAAGTTGTTGGGTTGGACCGGAAACCAAAGGCTGTCCAGGTTGATAAGACAACTGCACATTAGGTTGCATAGTCTGTTGAGTTTGAGGTGGATTCCACACCATGTTCATTCCAGGGTGTGGAGTCATAACATGTTGTGAATATGGAGGACCATAACCTGGTTGAACCTAGGTCTACGAAACCAAAGATTATGGGTTTGATCCCTAGTGGAGTTGCTAATTTGTTGGCCGGAAAAATCGATCTTGCAGACCAGACCGATCTCCCTAGTATCAGAAGATAGTCTAGCAACAAACAAACAAACAAATCTATCATTCTCTAGACATATGCGATTTATAAAAAAATACTATAGAGGTGTTAAGACCCTACCTTAGATCCAACGCTTGTTCATAGTAGCCACCCTTTAATCGTTTGAAATAGTTACCTTTGAAAACCTACAATCACAAACAAACAAACATCAAATAGAACCTGCATAGCAAATATCATAAATCATGTCTATTATGGTGATCAAGGAATCCATAAAATAAACCATGAACCAACAGCTTATTGAGAAAAACAAACTTATTTGTATTAACTTTGAAGTAGAAGAACCTTATAATATTTTTGGCCTTGATGTTGAATAAGCTCTTCTTGGGGTCTAAAACAAGAATTTCCTTTACTTTGACAAGCTTTGTACTCTTCCAAATGAGATCATAGAAGTATGTAAACTCTCCTCATAAAAACTCAACTAAGAAGACTAAGTTCCAACAGCATTTCACCTCAAAAATATTCAGCTTCCAACCTCCCAAGTAACCAACCCAATGCTTCATTTTATAGTGTAGGGAAGGAGGTTACAGGTCCACCTATGAAGGGATAAAATCCTCCTTCATAGGGATAAGCTCCTCACATCAAACGGTTAGCTCCTTAAGGTATGGGATGCATGAACCTTAAGAGAGCGAACTTGCCACCTCAAGATTCCTTCCAGAAGCTTCTAGAAATGACTAAAAGTGAGTTTTTAGACTATACTTGCGCCTTTCTAACTTTTATAGGGGTCCGCACCCATAACACAGAGACAGAGTGATCAGGTGCACAGGAGACATGGCCATTAGGTGCGGGACTATAGGTAATGCAAAGAGAAAGTGCAGAACCAGAGTTTTAGAGACTTTTGAGGGCTTTCTCTTATTTTCAATGCTCGATATGAGGAACTGAGGCTCAAGACTTGCAAAGGAGGAAAGTATGAGTGGTAATGGACTCACATAGATTGCAGAATGTCAAGGTGACAATTTTTAGTGCAACAGGTAGGGATTACATCTTTCACTCAAGATAGTGAGGAAGCCATGATGATCAAAGAATCAAACAATACTTCCCGAAGGGTTAGACTCACTTTTCACAAAACGAGGTCCATACAGATAGCTAGAGTTCTACAAATGTGTCACCAATATTGTAGCACCTACAACAACAATCCAAAGTTTTGGCTCACATGAAAATTTCGGAGCCTACCTTGGATAATGTGATTGATTGTTCCTTGGCCACCTGTTGGTAGGTTGATGATCTCATTCCCCTCTCCTTGACCATGATATTTGTTCATGTTATCATCTTTATGCAACATGTTTCATATTTGGGCATCTGGATTATTGTTTGTCATGCAAATGGAATGTTGTTCTTCTTCAAGGGGAAATCTTGTGTGTATGGGTTATTCTCATTACATAGACATGTTTCACACTCACTTCACACACTCTTGTCACAAAGGTTGTTGCATCAAGCATAATATGTATTTTATGTTTTGGATGGTCTATGTTCTATCACTAAGTGTTCGTGTGTGGTCATAGTCAAGTTCTATCATTGTTTTCATTAGTCTCATTGATCTCACACTTAGCCTAGTTTCTCGAGCAACCTAGCCTCATCCTGCTTTCTGGAGCTACACACTTTTCTTCTGCAATCCTCAAGATTTTTCCCTTTCCCATTGGAACTATGCTATATACAGAGACACCAGCTTCTCTTGTCATCAAAAACTGCACAATGGTTTCCTTGAGTATCCTTCCCAAGCCGAAACACACTCTCTTCATAAAATATGCTGTGTTGTCCCTCACCTGCCCATCTAGACCTTCTCTCCAGGATTGCACAAAGCAGTCAAGCGTCCAAAATTGCTCTCCATAAATTCACAGAGCATCCGGGTAGCCAACACTTCTCTCTAGAAATACGCAGAGCATTCCAACTTCCCTCCATCTAGAAATTGCATAGAGGTGTCCTACCAGGACCCCATCCCACAATGGTGGCTTGCATCTCAAAATTTTGAAGTGTTGTCCTAACTTCTTACCTAACTTGCTACGAGAAATTTCATAGAGTAGCCCATCCTTTCTTTGGAAAAATGTGCAGAGCATGCCAACATGCCTTGCTCTCAGAAATTGCACAGAGCAGGCAACCCAACCTTGCTCTCGAAAACTGTGTTGATCATCTTGCCAATAGTTAATGTCCATTGAAACTACGTTGATCTATCTCTCAATGACTACAAGAAAAGGTGACATGATGCATCACTCTCAAGGAGTTAAGGAAAAGGAACAAGAAACCATGTTATGATCGACACCTCACTCAAACTCTAATGGATTCATGATCATCTCGGAGGTAAGTATGATAAGTAAATAATATCTTTAATGTACATCTCTTAGTGAAACTTTAAGGACCTTTTGTCACTTTCATATCATTTTGTCTTTGATAACATGTATGAAAGCAAGTGCAAAATCATTTCATGTGTTTTCTCTATGTGTCTTGCTTCCTTTTGTCTTGTTTAACCAATTGTCTTCTTTTGTATGTTGATTGTTATGTCATGCTTGCCATTTTGTTTTCGAAATTTTGAAGGTTTTTCTTTGGGTGCATAAGTTTCTTTCTCTTTATGAACATCTTCCACACACACAAAGTTGTAAAGAGATTTGCGCAAGTGTCGTCACAGTCATTCGAAGATCTATCTCAAGTGTCACACTTGTCACTCTTAATCTTTGAGTTAGTTCTACTAAGAACATTCTTGTCTTGTTGGTTTTAGGTGTCTTGACAATGAGTCATGATAAGTGTGTAATCAAAATGTCATGTATACACAGGTACACATTCTTTCACATAGTCATTTTCCCAAAAATCTGTCGACTGGACAACCCTTTGCCAACCGAACTCGATCTCAGTGACATTACACTGCTGCCCAAAACTATGCAAAGCTTGAGGTTGTCCTCTAAGCAGCCTACACTACAAAATTTTGAAAATGAGCTAGCTGACTGACTCTTAGAACTACGGAGAAATTGTCTGAGAAGGTGATACAGTTTGCACTTCCTGAAATACCTTCCATCAAGCCTCCCACTGGTCAATTAGAGAAAGAACATGAGATATGACCCTATGATTTAGTGAGCTCTATAATTTCACAGAGATATCATAATAGCCCTCATTCCCTACTCTACAACCAACCCAGGAATTACGTATATTTTTCTTGCCGTTCCCTTCTTGTGCGCTCTACAACCATCCCAAGAATGGTGTAAATTTGTCCTGCCCTCCCAGCCCTTCTTGCCCTCTCTATAACTAGCCCAATAATTTCATAGAGCTATCCTTCCCAACCCTTCTTCCTTGCTCTACAACTAACAAATAAACTCCGAGAACTATCTGGGCACAGATGGTCTCTCAGGATTGCATAGTTTTGACTAGTAACTCCTGCAATCCGATTGTGGAGCTATAAAAAGGTGTCTCTTTCACCTCTAATTAGCTCACATTAATATGTCAATCCGGGAACGTTTTGTTATTTCAAAGAGTGTCACAGTATGAGGCTATCATTTGCTAGAGTAATGCTAGTAGCACAGTGTTTGAAAATACAAGAGTAAAGGGATGCTTGTTTACGGCTAACTACTTCAAAAGATTAAACCACACATTCAGAAAACTAAGTAATTTATCAGTCAAGGTTTCAATAGAAATAACCCATCCCTTTGGAAACTGATGGAAAAGGAAACCAAGGAACAGATCGTGGATCTGGGAGCCGGACAGTAGATGTAAATGCTCACTACAGCCTAAGATCGTTCTTCATAACAAATGACAAGAAATGAAATGACAGATAAAATGGGACAGCATTAAGAAATGGAACAACAAACCTGAAATGGAACACAAATTACGAAATAGAATAGCAAATCTGAAATGGAACAGCAAACCTGAAATGGAACAACAGTTAAGAAATAGAACAACAACTAAGTCTAACAAGCAGTAACACCTTAGTCTATAAGATCGAATGCACCAATCGTAATCTACAGGAATCAAACGACAATCCTTCACTCTTAAGGGCAGATTGAACAACGCACACAAATGGAACAACACTGATTACTGATGAATTATGGAACAACGCTTGAAAACCATATATACACACGGCACACTTAAACAGTAATCTGATCCAGTTATCAATCTCAGTTAGAAAGAGTACGACTACATTTCAAAATAGAACAACATTGTTTATAGATCTAACAATCGCAAATAACATAACTTCCAATATGAGTTCCGTGATATTAATGAACAAGTGCATAGCACAAAGGCTCTGTAATTAAACAGCAACAGTATTCTATAAAGACTAGCAGTATTATACCAACACCTAAAGGAACAGTGATACGATGTAGAGTCAATACAATAGTTCTGTCTTTAGAAACCTTAATAATTTAAATATAACAGAGCATGTGATGTAAACTTACAAAACACATCAGATTACCAAATAACGTCGATAAGAAAACCACGCAAAAACCAAATGTAATGGTACAAGAGGAAGTGTCCTCCAGGGCTGGGCCCTTAGCCTCCAGGGGTACACCGCTTGAAGTTATTCTAGACTCAAAGATGAAATAATAACCAAGTTTGTATTAATGCATAAAGTGAAATTACAATAGATCAGTTCTTAGCGAGACTCGATGATCAAATTTTTGATCTTAAAGGAAATTACATAAACATAACAACATCTAACTCCCCCCCACGAGCTAACAGTGCTGCCCCTTTTATAAGGGTGAAGGCAGAGATATCTAAGTGCAGAGATAGATAAAACAACGATCCCTCAGGATCAAGGATCCTGAAGGATTCACCGAATTATTAGTCCTCAGTCATCTCTTTTCTTTCCTACGCCGAGCCAATATCTCCACTTCCTTTCCAGGGATGATTCGCTATGATTTTCTTTGCCTTGTTTGCATACGGTCTCCCGTCAAAGGGACAACGTTAACCCGTCCTTGTCCTTTCCTTTGGAACAACAACTTCTCATTTTTCCTTCTTCCTGCATAAGGAAATGACAATTGTCAGTGTTTTCGTCTTGCATATTAATCTCACATGTTTTATTATAATTCCTTATTGTTTTCTGAGTTCATGAAGTAAAAGGTTTGTAAGTTCTAATAAGAAGACGTTGAAATAATTATCAAAAACATACCTTCTTTAGTACTCCACACACCCCCCTTCTTACCCTTTTTCATGCCCTCATGAAAAAATTGTAGTTGACGTGTAAGGCAGTGAGTGAGTAGGCTGGAGATGGAATCTCATGTGAAGGCCTAGAGCCATGATGCATAACTAGGTATTCAAAGAAATGGCCTGTCTGACCCTCAGGCATCTCATACAGGGCTTGGTATCCGGGTGTAGGGTGCCAAATAATTGGACTTTGGAACCTATATCCTAACCAGGATGGCCCTGCCCTCAAAATGACTTCACCATAGAGGTGCAAACGGTTGGCAGCTAATTTAAAATTCTCATACTTAAATGGTTCCCTGAGCTGGATATTCAGATTAGAGATTTGATACCAAAATTTAGCTGCATCAATGGCAGGGTCTTTGATAGAGAAAAAGTATTCTAATCCCTGCCGAATGATTGCCTCATGCATGGGTCCTAATGCTTCAATTACACCTGGAGTCTTCATGAGGTTTCTATGTTTTCTCCACAACTGTACTAGATCCCTAGGCTCAGCCCTTATCCATAAATCTAATCCGTTTTCTTGTCTTTGGAAAGCATTATAGGATTTAAGCCATTTAATTTGATTAACCCCAAATGAAATAAATGTCTGTAATTGGATATCCCCAACAAAAGGGCCAGGGTTCAGCTCGGTCTCCTCTTCTAATACAAGGTTATGTAAATAAAACTCACACAGTTGTCTCTGAACTTTTACCCGTAGTGCTTACAACAGTTTATAAAACCATTGATGGTGTTAATTTGTATGGGAGCACCTGCTTTAACAGCCTTAATTTTCAATTGCAAATATCTTTCCATTAAAAACAAGGCATAATTCTTAGCAGGGGCTCTACATGCTAGGACGTCATTGTATAAAGAACATAAGGTATCCATCTGCTTGATAACTATATCTAACCTACGAGTTACCTTCGCGACTTTCTCTTCTTCCCTTCGCCACTCTTCAAAGGCCTGGCTTTCGGATAGATTGACGTTCCTAAGCTGCTGCTGTAGCTCTTCATACTTTTCTCGAGGGATCGTTTGCTCTCTAAGCTTTTCTGCTGCTTGCTAAGCTTGCTTCAAACCCTTTCGTAGGGTTACCGTTTTTAGATCTCTTTTCCATGCGGCAGTGGAGGCCGGGAGTTTTACCTGAACTTTCCTATTGCGTTGCTTTGAGTTCATGACTCTTATCACTCCCAAAGGTGGTGCTTCTGTTTGAATTTCCTTATCATGGGTCAACATCTCATCCATTTTTATCTTAACGTGGATGTTAGTCCATTGCTGTTCCTTTTCAATTGGAACAAAAATCTGTTTCTCAGCATCATTTGGAGTAGTAGCCTAGTTTTTGACAGGGTTTTGAATAACAGGATGGAGTCTGGTCCTCCGCCCCTTTTTCTTGAGGGGTTTTGCTAGAGTGGTTTCATTTTTCCTTCCCGATGTCCTTTTTACCCTTTTCCTTGCTTTTAGAATCCTAATCTGCTGGTGGAGTTGAACTATTATATTCAGTAATCTCTGATGTTCCTTTCGCAATTCCTTAATTTCCAAAATTTCCTTAGAAGGACCAACAGGTTGTTCACTAGGGCCTGGGTTGTGACTAATTCCTTGATTTTCTCTCTGGGGTGTTTCTCCATTGCTCTGCTCTGGTTGTTCCGGGGCAAGAACTCTCACTGGTTCTGTTATTTCTTGGGCGACCTCCTTTTTTGTCCCCGTTTCCTCTAGAATTTCTTCTGGTGTCTTCTGGTTAGGAACAGATTGTTCCTATTTAGCATATCCTTTCATATTTTCATCATGAACAGGCAGATTCCTTCCTCTGCCTCCTTTGCATGTGATTCTTCAGGTGCATTTTCCTCCTGAGGCTTCTCTTCGGCATGGAGGTATGATGAACTGGAAGGTTGGCCATATTCGCCCATATTGGCCAAAACTTTGGCGAATTCATCTTCTCCCAATGGGTCCTGCAATGGGCTACCTTCCTGTTGTTTCGTTTCCTCCTCCTTCTCAGATTTCTCGACTTCTTCTTCTTTGTCTCCTTCTTCTTCAGATTGCTCGACTTCTTCTTCTTTTTCTCCTTCTTCTTCACATTGCTCAGCTTCTTCTTCTTTTTCTCCTTCTTCTTCTTCCTGCATTCCTTTTTCATTGTCTTCCCCTTCTGGTCGTGGGGGTTGCTCATATTCTATTTCTACCAGATGGCTGGTGTTTTCTTAGGGCTTCTCCAGCTTCCCTCATATCCGTGCTAGCCAGACCAATTTCCTGCATTTTTCTGGATGCTCGGGTGTACTGGTGGCATGTTTACGCTTTGGGGATGGTGTGGTCAATCCTCCATTTATCATGGCAATTAGCTCTTCCTAGTTGCTCTGCTGCTAGGTGAGGCTATGGCTGACTATTAACCGAATCAACCCATGATGACTAACAAATGACTCTACCTGTTGTGCCTTTTTTATGCTCCGTGCAACATCATGAAGTAATGAATTCAAAAATGCAGGTAAATTTATAGAGCATTTTTTTTTTAGTACAACTAAGAGTTTAAGATGTCGTGGTCTTACCACGTCTTCCCTGCCTTCACAGGTGATGTAGCTTTGAATGGTCTTCACCAATTCCACCCACGGCTCTCCTAGTGCTGCTGACAGAACCCCCTTTCCTCTAATTGTCAGGCCCTAGCCTTCGTCCTGGAAGATTTCTATAATCTTTTGCAATCTCTCATTCTTTAACGTCCATACAGGTCCAGCGGCTGGCAATCCCGAGACTTCTGCGATTATGTCATCGGTGATTGCTATGCATCGCCCCCTCACTGTGGAGTGATCCTCTTGCAAGTTCTGCAAGAATTCAATTGCCACAGTCTTGTTAGACTCCTGCAAGCGGTTGAGATAAGTCAACCACCCTGCTCTTACTAGGATTTCCTGGGCAGCAGCAGAGACTGTTAACACCTGCAGTTCTCTCCGAATCAATCTTCCTCCTATGCTTATGGTTTCGCTGTAAACTCTCAATGGAACGGCAGTTGTTCACACTTTTAAAACACAAAGAGGTTAACAAACGCAAGACTCGCTCAAAATCTAATGCTGTAGAGAATACAATGGAAATGGCTTATGAACAAAAAGTCATGCATAAAAAATAAAAAATAGTATACCGTTGAGCGTGCTATACCCGAGTACACAGCTTCTCAAATACTGATCTGACACGTAATCCAGGGAATGATGAGGTTAACCTCCCCACCCGCAATGTGATAGGTTGTCCCGGCTGTCAAATAGAGGAGCAACGCTCGTTCTGAAACAGAGTCCTTAAGGAATAGCATATGGCAATATGCCACGTTTACAAAAGTAGCAAATTACTGAAATCGAGGCATAGAGTTGGGTCACTTAATACGTAAGAGACTGTGGTGATATGATGCGAGGTTGGGGATAGGAAATATACCGTGGATAGAGAGTCTCATGCGGTCATTGTCAATTGTTCTGTCATGATTGGTGATAATAGATATTCATGCGTTGTATGGTTTGGGAAATAATATATAATTGATTACTAAGGCATAAGAAACAGAAGGGTGCTAATAACTACCTATTGGTGTAAATAATGTGACTTCAATACCATTAACAGTGCTCTGCTGCCGACAGGTGTCCATAACCTTGGAAGAGTTGTTTATTTCACCCATGGAACCATGATCCTTTGTGTATTCTTAGGAAATGTTGTGTGATGTCAAAATGTAGGCCATTATGCTGGCTTGGTGACCAGTTAGCCATAATGCCATTCACGGGGAAGGAGCAAAAGGTGGGCAGGCCAGCTCGTGATGAGACCTTATGTTCCAAGGGTTCTTTATTTGATATACCTTTTGTACCATATCCCTGGTGTGGTGGCCATAGTGGGAATGCCACTTCACTTTCGTCCTCATGATCATGGTAGGTTGGCTCTTGGTGAGACCCCCTATCCTGCATTTGACAACTTATAAGTCATGTTTGCTCTTTTTTTCTTTCTTTTTCATAAAGTACTTTCCCTATTTATACATAAAGGGTGGTTCAACACTCCTTAAGAGTAGGAATGGTGGAAGAAGTCTTAACATCTCAATAGGAAGATATAACCCTTTGCTCTTATTCCTGAATAATAATCAAAGAGGATTAAAAGGGACCAACATGATAAAGATAACCAATCAGAGCAGAATTAGTAGAACAATGACAGCAAAAGATAATGAATAAGTGTGTCCTTCCTTCTATCCTCTTACCAATTCAGAGCAATTTCTTATAAAGATAGCAATTTATGATTCACTGATTTCAGTATGTTGTGATTTTGTATCCATTGCATAAGTGCATAGCTGTATTCTAAAAGACTTGAAAGAACAGGGACAATAAGCATCCTTAATTTAGAACAGCAAGGGGAACAAGCTGTTTCAAAGGGAGAGCAAAAGAATGCAAGTGGTGTTCCTTTTGGAAAAAGGAACAACAAAAGACCACAAATGTTGTTCCTTTGGAAAAGGAACAACAGAAAACGCAAATGCCGTTCCTTTGAAAAAGGAACAGCAAAGATGGAAAACGTTGTTCCTTTGGAAAAGGAACAACAGAACACATAGATGTCGTTCCTTTGGAAAAGGAACAACAGAAATAAAAAACATTGTTCCTTTGGAAAAGGAACAGCAAAACACGCCCATGTCCTTCCTTTGGAAAAGGAACAACAGAAATCGAAAATGTTGTTCCTTTGGAAAAGGAACAACAAAGCAAACAAATGTCATTCCTTTGGAAAAGGAACAACATAAATCGAAAATGCTGTTCTTTTGGAAAAGGAACAGCAAAGCAAACAAATGACGTTCCTTTGGATAAGGAACAACAGAAATTGAAAATGTTGTTCCTTTGGAAAAGGAACAGCAAAACAGACAAATGTCGTTCCTTTGGAAAAGGAACAACAGAAATCGAAAATGTTATTCCTTTTGAAAAGGAACAGCAGAACACACAAATGTCGTTCCTTTGGAAAAGGAACAACAGAAATCAAAAACGTTGTTCCTTTGGAAAAGGAAAAACAAAACACACAAATGTCGTTCCTTTGGAAAAGGAACAGCAGAAATAAAAAACGTTGTTCCTTTGGAAAAGGAACAAGAGAACACAGAAATAAAGAAAAAGAACAAAATTACAACAAAATGACGGCTGATTCAAAGGGTGTTGTTCTTTTGAAACAGGAACAGCCGGAAGAGAATGTTGTTCCTTTGAGAAAAGGAACAACAAAAATAATAACGACAAAACGTTGATTCAAAAATATGTACAAAAATGATTCAGCAAAAGAAAAGAAATTATGTACAAACTATAAAAAGAAATAAATTCCTTAATGAATTACAGGTGAGGAAGACTTCTCTTCCTCCCCCAAAATCTCCATATCAGTGTCTCGGCGTAGCTGTTGGCAGAAGGACTCCCGAGTGAGTGGTTTGTGATAGAGATGAACTCGGTGGGCATTTGCCTTGAAGGCATATCCAGAACCGTCAATAGTGATTAGAGTAAGGGTACCATTGTCGTGTACCTTCTGGATTTCGTATGGTCCCAACCAATGAGTCTGGAGTTTCCCAGGGAAGTCCTAAAACCTGGAGTCCTACAAAAGAGCCCAGTCTCCTTCGTGGAAGACTTTATTTTTAATGAGAGCATCATGCAATTTAGCTCGTTGCTGCTGGATCAGGGCAGTGTTTTGAAGTGCAGAGCATAATTTCGTCCAGCTCATTGATCTGCTGTAATCGATTAATCTGTGCCTCGGTTAGATCTAAGCCAACTTCCTGTGTTGTTCGTAATGTTTGGATTTCGAATTCTATGGGGAAAATGGGTTGTTTTCCAAACACTAATTGATAAGGTGAGTAACCAGTGGTGCTTCTCCATGTTGTTTTATAAGCCCACAGTGCTTCAGGTAGTCTGGCAGCCCAATCACGTCTATGTGATGCAATGGTTTTCGTTAGAATTACTTCTATTATCTTATTGCTGCTTTCTACCTACCCATTTGCCTGTGGGTGGTATGGAGTAGTGATTTTATGCTGGACATGATAGTTGTTGAGTGTTGCAGCTACTCTGTTCCCAGCAAACTGTGGTCCACCGTCTGTAATTATCTCTCTTGGAAGGCCATAACGTACAAATAGATGGAATAGGAACTGTATGACAGAGTCCTCTGTAGCTCTTGGCAATGCCTCTGCTTCAACCCACTTGGTGACATATTTTGTTGCCACCAAAATATATGTTTCCTAGTTTGATGATGGGTTAATTGGTCCAACGAAATCAAGAGCCCATCGCTCGAATGGTTCAATGACTAGTTTTGGTTTTAGAGGCATCTCATCAGACTGACTAGGGCATCCTGCTCTCTGGCAACTATCACAGGCTTGGACGAATTTTTTTGCATCTTTGAAAATCGTGGGCCAATAATACCCTGTTTGCAGCACTTTATGTCCAGTTCTATGATCGATGAAATGTACGCCACATGGTCTGCCATGGTAGGCTTTTAAAATGTCAAAGATTTCATCTTCTCGAACACATCTCCTGATATGCACGTTTGCCCCTGTGTGGAACAAATAACCCCCAATCCAAGAAAATCAAGTACTCCGCGAACAAGATGTTTCCGCTCATTAGGGGTTAGATGCTTTGGTAGTTTACCTACTGCTAGGTAACTGGCAACATCAACATACCAGAGTGTTTGAATAGCCATAGAAAACAGATGCTCATCCAGAAATTGATCTTCAACTGCTGCTGCATCAATTGGCTTTGTCATTCTTGAGAGAAAATCGACTATAGGATTTTCTTTTCCAGGTCGATCCTTGATTGTAATATCAAATTCCTGCAATAAAATCAGCCATCTAGTTATTCTGCCATTTGTGATAGGCTTGTTTGCTAAATATTTTATGGCAGAATGATCTATGTGCAAGATAACATGATATCCTATAATGTATGTCTGAACTTATATACAACATGTATTACAGCTAGAAATTCGTTTTCAGTAACAGTGTAGTTTAATTCAGTGGGGGATAAATTTTTGCTGATGTAATAAATTTCATATGGTTTTCTATCCTCTTCCTGCCCAAGGACCGCTCCAATGATTGTATCTAAGGCATCAAATGATATCTGAAATGGAAAATCCCAATTTGGTCCTCGAAGGACTGGGGTTGTGGATACGAGCTTCTTCATATCCTTGAAAGCACATTCACATTTTTCTGTCCAAAGAAAATCAATGTTACCAGTTAGTGCATACAAAGGTGCAGCAATATGTGAATAATGTTCTATAAAACTCCTGTAATAACCAGAAAATCCAAGAAAACTGCGTACCTCTGTGTGAGTGGTAGGAGTGGGAATAAGAAAAAGTATTTGGATTTTGGCTGGGTCTACCTGAATGCCAGCTGCTGAAATATAGTGTCCTAGGATAAGTCCTTCAGTCATCATCATGTAACAGTTTTCATGGCTTGAACAAAGCGTGGTAGCAATGCAGTGTTGTAGGACTTTTTCTAGTGTATCCAATGCTGGATCGAAATCATCTCCGTATGGTGTAAAGTCATCCATGTATACTTCAAGTCCTTCATTTATTAAGTCTGCAAAAATGCTAAGGATAGCCCTTTGGAATGTGGCAGGAGCATTGCATAAGCCAAAAGGTAGAACTCGATAAGCAAATGTTTCCCAAGGACAAGTAAAAGTAGTTTTGTCTTGGTCTTCAGGGGCAATCTGAATCTGATTGTATCTACTGAAGCCATCCAGGAAAGAGAAGAATTTATTTCCTACCAAAGTGTCTAATACTTGATCGATGAATGGGAGAGGGAAGCGGTCTTTTTGTGTTGCTTTATTTAGCTCTCTGTAGTCCACGCAAATTCTCCATTTCCCATTCTCTTTTGGTACCACCACAAGCGGAGAGACCCATTTACTATCAGAGATAGGATAAATGAAATTGACATCTAAAAGTTTTTGAAGTTCAGCTTTTACCACATCTTTTAGATGAGGATTTAGTCTCCTCTGAGGCTGACGAACAGGGCTCGCATCTTTTTCTATGTAAATGTGGTGTGGACATAACTGGGGGTCAATTCCTTTCATATCAGGGTAGTCCCATGTAAATGCCTCTTTATATTTCCTTAACACATGGATGAGCTTCATTTCTTATTCGGATGTGAGGTTGACATTAATGTTTAAGGTTTTTCCTGGTTCAATTTCCACAATTTTACTATTTGCAATAGAGGTAACATGTATTGTATCATCATGTGTATCTTCTTCTAATTCACTATCAAACGCTGCTTTTATCATATGACATTGTGTGTGGGATGTGAGTTCATTTTGACTAATGAAATTATTAATGGTGTCGTCTTCTGTTTGGTCTTTGAAATCAAGTGCCTCTTGTATAGTTAATGGAGATCTGATGTTATCAGTAAGGTATGATGCAGGGTGCCTATTAGTTTTGACTATTGTGACACTTGGCCACATTGGAGGATATATAACTAAGTTCTTGATATCTGCTCCTTTGGTTATGATCATATTTCCTTGTCGACGGCCAATATAAGCATCGGCAGTGGCAAGCCAAGGTCTACCTAAAATCAGTGGATGTCCATCAAGTCGGGTTTTGGGATTTATTATTAGAAAATATGTTGGATATTCCTAGGAGTCAACAGAGACCATGACATCATGTAGTGTGCCCTTTGGCCTAACCACAGATCGGTCAGCCAATTCTAGCAAGGTAGAGGTGGGTTCTATAGATGTAATGCCTAGCTTTTAGCAAGTAGTAGTTGTTAAGTTATTGATTGCAGCTCCTAGATCAACTAAGGCATTGGAAAGGGTCTGACCATAAATTTGCACAGTTACTATTGGATTTCCTCGGTCTTCGTATTTAATGGGTGTTTCTTTTCCTGATAATAAGTCGGATAAAGTGCCGACTACTTGGACTCTTGGATTATTTGTTATATTCCTCCTTGGTTTCTTTATGCACAATTCTTTGATAGTTTTTGCGTATATCGAAATGTCTTGAATGGCTTGGAGGAATGCAATTTTTATGTACAAATTTTGTAATTCTCCTAGAATGTCAAAATAGGATATTGTATAGGTCGAGGTATGACTAATTGTTCTGGGAACAGGGGAGAGGACGTGGTTGCTTGATTATGAGTTTTTTGTTTATTCACCTCCTCTTCCTGTGACAGATGTTCCCTGGATAACTGATTTTCAACATGAACTGTCTTATCTCCCTTGGTTTCAATAATAAGCCCATATCTTAACTAAAGATCATTACACTCCCTCAGATTGGCTCCTACTTCTAGTGTTTCTATGATTTGGATAGATTGGACCGGTCTGTTATTTGGATTGGGGTTGGGTTGGGTTGGGAGTTGCTGTCTCAGATTAAACTAGGGATTTTGTTGTATGGCTGGAATTGTAGGTTGATGGAGCGGAATGGTTCCTACTGGCTGATGCATTGGTCTCTGCCAGTTTGTCTGCCAGGCTGAAATTTGTGAAGTAGGGGGAGTCCATTGTGGTGGGTATGCGTTACTTTGCCAATATGGTGGGGTATAAGGAAGATTCAGCCAACCAGATTGGCTTGCCTGATTCAGCCATGGGGTTGAGGAAGGAAACGACTGTGGTGACCAGTTTGGAAACGGGGATTGAAATTGACTTTGCCACATATTATACTATTGAGCATTATACTGCGGAGGCTGAAAAGAAGAAGTTGGGTCTGGAAACATACAAGATTGTCGTTGCTGCCACTGACGGCGCTGGTTGAGCAAATACACCGATTCTGGCTCTTCTTCTGCTTCCTTATATACTGCTTTTAATCTAAGAAGTGAGGGACAACTTTCCGTAAGGTGATCTTTTGTGCAGATGGCGCATGTTTGGACTGCATCCAGTGGACACTCCTTATGGCTATGCTTTTTCCTGCATCGGGGACAGAAGATTGCGAAATTTTGTTTTGCCTCCATTTTCTTCTATTTGGCCTACATAATATCAAGTTGTGTAGTTAGTGTCCCTAGTGTATCAGTTTTAAAATTTTCCAATAAATTTCCAATTTCCACACGCATTACTCCTTCTGTCGAAATTTTATTATCTCTTACAAACCAATCATGTTCTGCCGGTTTTAATCTTGTGCTGCCTCTCGAGCTCCTGATACATAAATCAATAATGTCAGCAAAACTTTCTTGATAAATATCTCCTTTTCCCATAATGTTTAATGTTTCAATCCATTGTTCCTTCATGCCCCTTATTAATGTTGTTTTTAACACATTATCAGGTAAAGGCAGTGATGCATAAGGAGATCTTTGTAGATTATACTGAAAAAGTTCCACATACTCCTCTAATGTTTCTTTTGGTCTAGCTATCATCTGGAATATTTTGTCCTTCAGTTCTCTGGACCTGCAATAGTCCTGATATTTTTTTAGAAAAGATTCTTTCATTTGATCCCAGTTATTTATAACCCCACCACCTAATCCCATAAACCATCTTAAAGCAGCCCCTTTTAGTGTAGAGGGGAATAGTTTCAGTTTCTGGGGGTCGGTGGTGTAATCATATCCCCTACACAGTACATCAAATTCAAATAAAAATGCATCCAGGTCTTCTGATGTAAGACTGTGGAATGTAGGGATATGTTGAAGAGGGATTGCTTTCATAAGCGCATTTGCTGCAGAATCCACTATGGGGTATTGTAATGTAGACGTTTGGGTGTTTGGCTGGTTTTGAGCCATTGGGTCAAATATATGCCAATAACCTTCTGGGATATCTAGGAGGGTATTCCTAGGTTGAGAGGGGATGGCTTTAACAGGAATAGTTTTAATAGCACTTCCTCTATTTGGGATAATGAGAGTGCCTAATGTCTGAGGAGATTGAGTTTCTTCAAAAATGATGTTTGCAGCACTTCCCTTGTCTAGGCTATTTAATCACTCAGTTGTCTCAAGAGGAGATCTCGGTTCCTCAGTTTCCCCTGTCTCTCCTCCTCCTTCACAAAGATTACTGAAATTCCCTTCCTGCAATAGTTTTGGAGTAGAATTTTCAATTTCTTGAAAGTCTTGCTCTTCAGTTTGACTATGCACCTCAGCAAAGGCTACAAATGGTGATCCTGTGGCCTGAAGGGAACTAGTAGGCTATCTATAAATAACTTTCCCAGGTCCTACTAAGGGCTGAGATTCTTCTTTCTTGAAGATTTCGTCTATGAAGGTTGGTCGACCAAGGGTCACCGGCCCCTTAGCTTTTTCTGGCTTGGGTAGAGGTTTGGAATTCTTTTCTGGCTTTTTCTGCTTAGTCATGCACACAAATTAACTACTGAATTCTACTCAAACAAAATAGCAGCAAATCTGCAGGAAAGTAGGCAGAGGAGCAGGGCTATTACATGCTCCACACGTAGGTTCTTACCATCCGTTTTCAAAACCCAATTCTTCCCTAGCAGGTTCGTACACTACTCTGAAAAAAGAGAACAAATGGCTACACTCTTTCCCCGACAACGACACCAAAATGTGGAGCTATAAAAAGGGTCTCTTTCACCTCTAATTACCTCACATTAATATGTCAATCCGGGAACGTTTTTTTATTTCAAAGAGTGTCTCAGTTTGAGGCTATCATTTGCCAGAGTAATGCTAGTAGCACAGTGTTTGAAAATACAAGAGTAAACGGATGCTTGTTTACAGCTAACCAATTAAAACGATTAAACCACACATTCAGAAAACTAAGTAATTTATCAGTCAAGGGTTCGATAGCAATAACCCATCCCTTTGGAAACTGATGGAAAAGGAAACCAAAGAACAGATCATGGATCTGGGAGCCAGATAGTAGATGTCAATGCTCACTACAGCATGAGATCGTTCTTCATAACAAATGACAAGAAATGAAACTGCAGATAAGAAATGGGACATCAATTAAGAAATGGAATAGCAAACCTGAAATGGAACAACAATTACGAAATAGAATAGCAAATATGAAATGGAACAGCAAACCTAAAATGGAACATCAAACCTGAAATGGAACAACAATTAAGAAATAGAACAACAACTAAGTCTAACAAGCAATAACACCTTAGTCTATAAGATCGAATGCAGCAATCGTAATCTACAGGAATCAAACGACAATCCTTCACTCTTAAGGGCGGATTAAACAATGCACACAAATGGAACAACATTGATTACTGATGAATTATGGAACATCGCTTGAAAACCATATATACACACGGCACACTTAAACAGTAATCTAATCCAGTTATCAATCTCAGTTCGAAAGAGTACGACTGCATTTCAAAATAGAACAACATTGTTTATAGATCCAACAATCGCAAAGAACATAAATTCCAAGATGAATTCCATGATATTAATGAACAAGTGCACAACACAAAGGCTCTGTAATTAAACAACAACAGTATTATGTAAAGACTAGTAGTATTATACCAACACCTAAAGGAACAGTGATACGATGCAGAGTCAATACAATAGTTCTGTCTTTAGAAACCTTAATAATTTAAACATAACAGAGCATGTGATGTAAACTTACAAAACACATCAGATTACCAAATAACGTCGATAAGCAAACCACGTAAAAACCAAACATAATGGTACAAGAGCAAGTGTCCTCCAGGGTTGGGCTCTTAGCCTCCAGGGGTACAACGCTTGAAGTTATTCCAGACTCAAATGAAATAATAACCAAGTTTGTATTAATGCATAAAGTGAAATTACAATAGATCAGTTCTTAACGAGACTCGATGATCAAAGTTTTGATCTTAAAGGAAATTACATAAACATAACAACATCTAACTCCCCCCTCTAGCTAACAGTGTTTCCCCTTTTATAAGGGTGAAGGCGGAGATATCTAAGTGCAGAAATAGATAAAACAGCAATCCCTCAGGATCAAGGATGCTGAGGGATTCGCCGAACCGTTAGTCCTCAGTCATCTCTTTTCTTTCCTACACCGAGCCGATATCTCCACTTCCTTTCCAAGGCTGGTTCGCTTTGATTTGCTTTGCCTTGTTTGCATACGGTCTCCCGTCAAAGGGACAGCGGTTAACCCGTCCTTGTCCTTTCCTTTGGAATGGCAACTTCTCATTTTTCCTTCTTCCTGCATAAGGAAATGACAATTGTCAGTGTTTTCGTCTTGCATATTAATCTCACATGTGTTATTATAATTCCTTATCGTTTTCCAAGTTCATGATGCAAAAGGTTTGTAAGTTCTAATAAAAAGACGCTGAAATAATTATCAAAAACATACCTTCTTTAGTACTCCACACCGACCTTGTGCTCGTCTCGAAAACTGCGTATATTTTTCTTCTATTGTTTGCTACCTCCTACAATGTCTTCCCTGGAGATATTGTGCAGATCCTAGAGGGATGACCTACCGAGTTCTCCCTTGGAAAATTGTGTAGATTGCCCCAGTAGCTCCCTGACACCTTGCCTGGCCTTCCTCCTATAATCTATGCAATTCTGCCTCCCAGTTGGGTTTTTCCCTGCAATTGTCGTTGATGTCTTAGATTGAAAATATATCTCTCCTAGTGACATATGTGCAGTTTTTCCCAAAATTTCTATGGAGCCCCACATCCTAGCCTATGTTGTGCTCCCATAGTCTCAGTGCCTTTTCCCTCTCCTAGTAACTAGTGCCAAAATGGAAAACAATGCATCATGTTAGACTAGGATATTTTTTGATTTGATGTCATCTCATCATGAGTTATTGCTAAAATAGGTACATGGATAGAGCATGGCATGACGAAGAACAATATGAAGAAGGTGTGAATACTAGAAGAATTTCTCACAGTTGAATGAACATGTGAACCACATCGAGCAACAAGCGACGAGGACACATACAAATGCACCATCAAGTGAACATCAAGCCCATCGAAAACCTCAAACACTTTGTCATGTCAAGGTGAAGATATGATGCACCAAGAGCACACTCATTATTCAATAGCATAGTAGCTTGACACGGACACCATAGTTAGCTATTACATGTCAGCAGTGTCATGTCGAGTTGTGTCATGAGTCATCTCTACCACATCACTACTATGGGCCATACTTGTTGTAATCAATGTAATGTAGAGTGGAAGTTTGAGAGACACACATATGAAGTCAAAGAGTCATGTCAGTTGAAAAGTCATAAGAAGTCAAACAGTCATGAGGAAAGTTGAAGAGTCACAAGGGTTAGTTATCCCCCTTGGCTATATATAACCCCTCATTCTATGAGCAAAGGAATTTTCAGTTTGGCTCCTCCCACATAGCCTTGAGAGTCTGTAATCTTTTCTTTGAGGAGTGAGAAGTGGCTCCAACGCTCCACTACTAGGGCTAATGATGTATGGTGTATAAATGTATCTTGTAACTTTTGGTTAATTCAGAAGCCTGTCATAAGCGAGTACATTTTCATTCATGCATTGTATTCATTTGTAAGATTGTTCTTTAAATGCTTGTAATGCATGTTTTCTTAACTTGTACTAGCATAGTTGAACTATTTCAGTTATTCTAGTTTATATATTCTTGAACATATGTTGTAATGGTTGCTATTGTTGTCTCGTCCATGTGGAATACTCCATCAGACACTAGATATATTCATTCCGGTATATTTTTGTAACGATAGTCACATCCATGTGGACTAATCTGTTGGGTGTTGTACGTGATATTCATCTACCTTAGTGTTTGTGACTATCGCATTCATTTGGACTACTCCATCGGAGCTTGTGTCAATCCTATTGTGTTGTGTGTGTCTCTACCTGAGTTGGGACTACTCCCTGTCAACCAGAGACTCACTTTCACCCTCCCACTTTGTAGTGAAGGAACTTAGACATAAGTTACACTAATCACTCACCATGCACACATACCTCACTTTTTGGAGACCACATATACCACTCTCATGTGCTGACAAGCAAGAGCTAAGGCATATCTTTAAGATAATGGAAATCAGACCATCATACCAGATGGGACTCCTATACCAAACGGTGTGAGTTCTAGTTGGGACTTCATACCCGGGAGATCTCATGAATGTTGGCCGGTCCAGCACCATGAACACGTGGAATCTTGTTAAAAAGCTTGAAGATTTATTGAGAATAGATTGTTCTTGTTCACAACTATTTTTTCAGAATTCGTAATCTTAATTTTATATTTTTTTTTTCTGTTAAATTACGAAAATCAATGTATCCTTGAAATTACAAGACCTTCCCTTAGTGAAAGATAAAATTGTGTTTCCATTATCAATTTGAAGTATATATTTATTTATTTTCAAAAATTTCATATCTTAAAGTCCTCTTGTGCACCATATATATTTTCTTTCCAAATGGTTAAGGAATGTATTTTAATATTTCGATATATTTGAAGGGAAATATGTATTAACAATATTAAAAAATATTATTTATAAAAGAAATTGTGTATTTTTTATATACACAGTCGAATCTCTATGGATATATTCTTTCATGGACAATAGAATTGTCTAGTGTAACACCCTCCTCCCACATCTACCCAAGTAATCAAACAACTGAGGAAAACATGTTACAAGAAGTTACTATGATATAATTTGACCTCATAAGTAATGTTAAGGAGGTTGAACTAGTGAAAACACATTGTACAAACCTGCCACCACAACAACAAGACTCATAGGAACCATCCCACCCTTTCAGATAACCAGCCCCTGGGTCCCACTGACTTTTTATACCATTAAATTGCCAGAAGCGCCCTTGATATGGACATGCATGCGTTTAGGATGCTCTAGATGCTTCCACAATATGGGTATACATGCATCCAAGGACTTTTCTTCCCAGTGTTGTTCTTGTGTCTTCAATATTTGAGCCACTGGTTTAGGCCGAGAGCCCAAGTCACTGCCTAGAACTAAATGACACCTTCAAAACATAAATATAACAATGGAATAATGATAGCAATGTAATTACTTGAACAAGGTCTTGACTATACCCCTATTAGCCATGACATGCATTTCATCAAACATATCACGAATATGTTATCTACAGGTCTAAACAAGAGATCTAAGCATAAGGGCTTGATACTCATCTGATCATCTCTAAGAAGCATTGTTGCCTCAACACATTAGTTATAGTTATCCGTTAAGCCATAGATACATTTATTATTCATTTAAAAGTGAAACATGATGAGATCCATACATAGACACTATCATAATACATGTTCATAACCAACATAATAACAAAAAAAATACTAAGGAAGAACAACCGTATGATCCAGTTCTAAACTAGTACAATACTCATGTAATAACAAGGAGAAATGACCTTGTATTAATGATGCAAAGGAAAACTAGTTGTGGGACTTCCATGAACCACCTGACCATAGACCTTGATGAGCCAAATCTCTCTTCATCTAGTCACACTCATGCCATATTCAAACCATGAATGTGGGATCTCATAAAATAGATAATTCAAACCATCCAAGGCTTCTAGACACAAAACCACCTTAACCCATGAAACAATGATTCCACCTCATGGTCAGACATCACAAAACCATCACCAGGTAAATCTCTACCCAAGCTTTCTATGGTTTTCGAGCATTCATTCCAATCAAGGTTTCCAGGACTAGTAAATCAACCCACAATTATTGTTGGGATTCCAAAGTGTTTGTCTAACCATGTCTTACAAGACTAGTAACTCAACCCACCAAGGGATTCTAGAGTATTTTTCCAGCCAAGGTTTCCAGGAATAGTAACTCAACCCAAGCTATTATAGGGCTTTGAGAGGATTTTTCTAGCCAGTGCTTCCAAGAACTAGTAACTCAACCCAAGCTAAAGGAAACATGAGAACTAACCAAAAAACAAAGAAATGAACCCACAACGTGATGACTATCAAGGAAATGGAAAGGCTAGGAAAATCCACTATCAATCAAGGAAATCCTCCTTGCTAGTGACAGATCATGACTAATAAACCACACGCATATGTCATGCATGCCAAAACTAGTGAGGAAAACATATATGCAACTCGGTACCTGCACACAAAACCTACTATAGCCATTGATCCTGATGTTCCTTTTGCATTTCTTGCTCTTCCTTTGCCCTCTTTCTCCAGAACTCCAAATTTCACACTCCTCCAAAAGAGATAGAAGAAAAATTTAAGTGTTCAAGAGTATGACAGAGAGAGAGTCGAGAGAGAGCTCCAAACTTAAATGAAAAAGGTCTATGAATTGATCCATGGAAGCCTTTTTATTAATGAGGCCTCTATTTTCTTCATTTTCCATTATTTTCCTTCTCACATCCAACTTGCGACAATCAATTCACCTAGACATGAAATCTGCTATGCCTCTCTTCAAATTTATCCAATAATAGAATTTCTTCATTGTTGTTAGTGTCTTTTGATAACCCGGGTGACCTGAATATGGGTGCTGAGTATCGATATTGTAACATGAATGCTGCAACTCCCAAGGCTACTGACTTTAATTATCAACTCGGGGATCGTACAAACTTAGAGGTATCGGAACTATATGTGCAACATACAATGTGTCCTTCCTTTTATGTCATGATGTAATGGATTTCATGTACTTAATTCAAATACTAAACTAATTGGAGAAAATGCAATGTTCGAAATGGAACCTTAACCTATTGCAAGAAAGAAATTACAAGGAAAGAAACCTATTCTAATTGCATAAAGATCATGAACTAAATGTAAAAGAAACCTAACTTAACCTTATTTGTCACATGTGATGATTTAAATTAAATTAGCATGAAATCTGATCTAGAGAGTACTAACCATTGTGTGCATGTGTAAATATAAAATAACTCATTTCTAAAATCTTTTTGCTTTACGAATGCAATGCTAATCTTTCCTTGATCTTTGGCAAGGGAGACAAGTGTGGAGTAAGAGGGTTAAAATGTTCTTGATGGAATGGAGTCAAATAGAGGTGTAATACCAGCTTCAATGATGAGTTTTATCAATTCAGGCTCAAAATAGACTTTCCTACAGGATGGTACAGTGATTCCCTATAGGACGCTACAATGATTTCCTACAGGATCCCTTGATTTCCTACAAGATGTTACAAATTTACTATATGAAATTAGAATTCATACAATGACCAAGAAAATAAAATCCAAATTGGGTGGTATATTTTTATTTTATTAACTAGGATGTCTTAGGTCCCCATTCCAAGTGGAATCACTCAAAAATACCTCTGTTAACCCGTGCTAAAGACTAGAAAAACATGACTAGTCAAAAATCTAGAAATTCGAGAACTAGTGAGCTAGTAAATCTAAAAAATTCCTAACCTAATCAAGTTAGAATGCAATGGGGTAGTTTTTTTTATGAACTATAATGTGTTTTTGATCGAATTCAAGTGGAACTAACTCGATTGAAGCTCATTAGCATTCTCTAAAAATAGTAGAAATTTATTGTTCTTTGCCACAAAGGAGTTCCATAAATCTAGATTTAGGAATAAGAAGACTAATCCAAGAAGCTTAATGATTACTATGAAATTAGAAAGGTTTTCCAAGGATTAAATAATTCTTATGATCCTACAAAAGAACTTACATCAACCATTTAACTCAATCCTACAACAAGAAATCATTAATACTAAATGTAGAAATAGAAAGAAATAAAAACAAGAGATGCATGTGGATAAGAAGTGAAAAGAAGGAAAGAAAATGATACAAAAGGGCTCTGAGTCTCCTAGGATGACCAATATCAAGGAAACTTAGAGACATATGGAGGATAACAAGATTTATAAGCTGAACATGGCACCAATCTTCATTATTTTCATCAATAAAATTACATCCCTATAAGAAAAGACAATGGAACTGTAGAAATATGAGTTCTCTCCACAAGAACACTAATGAAAATCTATCCCTAAAGGAAAATTCAACTTGGTACCTATAAAAAATTATTAGGAATCATTCCCTATGAAAGGAGGAAGCTTCCCCACCAAAATCCCTTGATTAGTGGATTTGGTCCCAATACTAGGAATCTGCATTAAATGGTAGGGAGCACATTCCTAGATTTTCTCAATCATTGGAGTTCCACAATTTGTGCCATAATTCCATAATATCTTGTTAAATTATTATTTATTATTGATCCTCCTATAGTAGGGAGCAAGTCGCTAAATTATCTCCTCCTCCAAATCTACATAACCTGCCCAATATTCTCATAATATTCCACAAAAATAAATAATATTAGGCACAAATATCCAATTATTGATAAACCTTCCTAATGAATATATTAAAGTTGAAAATACATTATATAATGTAGAAAGAGAGGTTTAATGTGCTTAAGGATGGTCATAGGTCTTATTTTATGTTTTAATTTAGAGGCATGGGCCTTAATTTATGTCTAATTTAGAGGCCCATCATACCCCCTGCTGAAAGTGTTGCTCATCCTCTGAGAAACATAGTGACCTAATTGTGCCTCATCCATGGCCCTGGTGGCCTCTCTTTTGTGGATTAAGAATATTGGTTTTAATTTTTGCAAGGACAAGCCCAAAAACATATTTGTGCAAAGAAAAATCATTATTTCTTGAGACCATTAGCTTGCTTTCTTGCCCTTATTCAAGATGGGTTCTTGGATATTTTTTAGTTTAGCAAGGTCTTTCGTATCCTTATTAACCTTCTCATACCTTGTTCCTCCATTTGGACACCTGTAACACCTTTAAAATGAATTTAGATGAGACATAGGACATCCTGTATCAATTCCCATCAAAACTATAGGAAACCTACATGAAACCCTGTTAAAACTACATGAAAACCTTTTTGAGCATAAATGATATTTTGAGGTTAGGACATACCCTCAACTTGACTCCCATGCCTTTCTCCCATTTTTAGGCCCTGTACAAAAGCTAGAAAGAGATTGGAGACCTCTTGGAAAACCTTTTTTCATAACTGCAGTTTGAGTTCTATTTTGATGGTGAATGCGTCATTTCCTTTTGTTGCCTTCTTCCTCTATTGCGGCATAGATGACTGCCTAATGGTCTTGGATTTCTCTGTTTTGATTAGGTCTCTCTTAAGCTCTACCATATTGGGGTTTATCATAATTTGTTAGTTTCTTCCTTCTTGTAGCAACATTCTGTGTTCTTGTAGTAATCATTCCTGCTCTTTCTGGGTCTTCTAACTGTATGGGAGTGATGAGAAATGATGAAGAGGGATTGGATGATGATGCTAGGGCTCAAAGGGAGTAGTGTAGGTTTGTTAAAATGGAGATGATGCTCTGTTTGTTTTTTTTCAAGAATGAAATGGGATGGATGAATGATGAATAGATAATGACTATGAAGGTGATGGAGGGCTTGGAGTGTTGAGGTGACTTGGCCTTTGCAAAAAATTCTTCTTTTAAATCTTGTCCTCATTCCTTGAAATCATCACCCTTCAGAATTTGATTTTTCAACATTGCATGAGTGATGGAGTGAGTTGCAATTAACTAGTTGAATGCAACTGAGACTACTGACCCATCCTTAGCTTATAAAACCCCATCTCTCATGCATTGAAAACAATTTTCTAACTATAATATTCTCAAGAGAAGAGGTCAAGAATATTTCATACATGTACCTACCTGATGGCCTTCCTGCAGATTTTGTTTGTTGGAGAGTGAATTCCTTGCTTGTATTTGTTGCATGTGTTTTCCTCCTTTTTCTCTCATGTTGTTCCTTGATGTGTAGGTACTGGATGGTGATGCTAATGAATCCTCACTGTGCTGGTGGGTTCCATCTTGTTAAATCCCTCTGTCATGTTTCTCTTATGGATGTGGATGGTTGTATATGTCTGATTATCAAATTTAGTGGATGAGGAATTTTAGATGAAAATTATATGTACACAATTCCCTTAGACTACAATTTTTTTTTAACACAATAGGAGGCTTTTCTATATTATTTTCACTTGGAAAAATGTGGGAAAGTTCAGTTGCTACCTACTTATCACTCTCTAATAAAGGCAACCTCTATTTTTTCCCTTCAAAATTTCTCGCTACCAACCCTGTAGGTGTTGTTCTGTATCCTGTAGGATCATGTAGTTCTTAGGGAATCATGTAGGCGACTTATTTTGTCCATATCTCGCAAATGATAGAATGGATTAACCTGAAACTTTTTGAGCATGTTTCCATCATCATTATGCACCTTCCCATAAAGAAATTTTGTCAATGGATGCACTGATCTTGAGAAAAACAAAAAATGGCTGAAGGTGATGGAGGCCTATTTCTTGGAAACCACACACTGGGATTTGTCGAAATTGCTTTAACATGTTACCATCATCCATATTCATCTCCCCAGGAAACATATTTTTAAATGGATGCACAGATATCTAGAAAATGGAAAAATGGTTGTAGGTGATGGAGGCTGATTTATCAAAAATTGTGCACTGGAATTTGCTGAAATTGCTTGAGAATGTTACCATCATCCATATGCATCTCCCCCTGAAAAAAATTGTCAAATGGATGCATGGTTTTCAAGTTATGGAAAAAACATTTTTTTGCTCTATGTAGTTTTCTATCCTGTTGTAAAATAGACCATCCTATAGTTGTTTAGGACAACAAGTAAATTGAATGGTAGAATATTGAAAATGATGGGTTGGTGATGAAAATAGATGAGGGTGATGGATTGGCATGGCCTTAGCCTTATTGGAGCATTTGAGTAAAAGAGAAGAAATTCAAAATTTTACTTCTTTTGACTAGGCTAGACCAACTTGTTTTTGTTGCTTGTAGAGGTTGGAGAGTACATGCATTCATCAAAGAGATACATGAAGCAAATAATTTTTCTTTTTTTCTTTTTTTTCTTCTAGGCCTACTAGCCACCTCAAGGAGGTTTTCAACTAGTAGGTCTACCTAGGAACCTCCAAGGAGGTTTTCACCTAGGATCTTCTCTTTTTTCCACTTTTTTTCTTTTTTCCAAACCCATTGACTGCCTTATGGAGGTTTTCAATCAATGGGCCAATTTGAGGCACCTAAAAGGAGGTTTTCACCTGAAATTTTTATTTTTTTCTCTTATTTTTCATTTTTTTCTACCCTACTCTAACTGAAAAACGTAATCATTTTCAAGTATAAGAATACTTCTAATGGAGTCATGTGCACATGAAGATGACAAACAAAATGGTGTGGAGACTTGAAATGTATGATTTGACATGTACTTAGATTTGAGTGATCAAATGCTTCGACTTTGATGATATCAAGCACAATTGAAGAAGAGAGTGTTGCTGCAATTTAGTGACTCTCTGGAACCATATTTCAATATAGTTGTGATGCCTCTAGTCCACTAGCTGATTTGGATCATCTTGGATGTCTTCTTCTACCATGAACTTCAAGTTGTCCTCTTTTGGTTGATTGATCTCTTGCATACATGGAGGATTTGATGGTAACCATGAGGGATATTTCTCAATCTCTGATTTTGTTGTCCGCTCTTCATCAAATACAGCCCATGGTTCTTTGATTTTCTCTTTTGAATATTTTTCTTCAACATGTTTTCCTTCAATGATATCAAGATAATCTTCTTTTTACAATACTCTTCCTAACCTATGGTGAATACCATTGATCTCAAGAGGAAATTTTTTGAAGTGTTGTACCTCAACATTGTAAGTGGGTTGAGCTACTTCAATGTGTGGGTTTGGAAATGGTGGTATAGGTAGTTGAGTGGGAATGGATATTTGAGATGGATAAAGTTGGGGTTGTGGTTGTGGTGGAGATGAATGGTAGGGATAACATGGAGTTGGGTATGGAGGATATTGAGGAAAATACTAAGGATACTATGGATGGCTCCCATAAGTTCCTTGCCAACCTTGTTGTCAAGATTGGTTTTTGGGTTGAGATAGCCAATGTTGCTAAGGAAAAGGTGTGTTCCAATTACTTTTAGGTGGATATGCATAACCTTGAAATTGTGAATTAGGCTCGTGCATCGTATCAGGCTGAATAGGCTACCATGCTCCTCTTGGAGCTACATAACATTGCTGCATTGGCAATTGACTTGCTCCATTGTCCTCTTGGTGAATTTCCTTCAACCTTGGTAATGAGGAGAAAAATTTAACATCATGTGATTCTGCATGGACAATAGAAACAACTACTTTTTTCTCATTTTGTATTCTTAACATTTCTACTTGTTTGGTTAGATTGCTAAGAATTTTTGTTTAAAAGTCATCAAACAAATTTCCAAGTTTAGCTTGACTTATTGATCTTGATGCTAATTGACTTACTCTTGCCTTTCCTCTTGATATATGTTTGCATGTTTCAAAAATTTCTTCAAATGATAATTGATATACATCACCTCTACTCATGAGATTAAGAGTATCATACCACTAAGCCCTAATTGTTCTAAGTAAGAGGGTTTTTAGTGTGTCAGATCCTAAATGATGTATTTTTCCCCTCTTAACATTATACATGAACCTCTCTATTAGATCCTCTAGACTCTCATATTCTCTTTGATTCATTCTAAAGATTTCTTATTTAAGATCATGATCTTTATATTTTTCTATAAATATTTTTTGAATATCATTCCATGATCTTATTGAATTAGTACCTAAACTCATGAACCATTTAATAGCTCTATCCTTCAATGTTGCTGGAAACAATCTCAGTTTTTGAGCTTTTAATAAGTAACCATAAGATCTACAAACAATTTAAAAGAGAAAGGTTTCCGGATCCTCAGACCTTAGACCATGAAATTTTGGAAGAAAAAATAGAGGGATGTTCTTCATGTGCACATTGGTATCAGGATATTGAATGGGAAATCCAAGAGGATCTTCCTCATTATCATCATGTCCATCCATTTCTTCTACATTCTTTTCCATATTCTTCTTCTACCTGCAAAAGTGAATGGTGATGTGGCTGTAACTGCACCATGTGATCAAATGGGGGGTGCGGGGGGGGTGGGTTGGTGTTGACAAAATTTTGTTTTTGTTTTTATAATTGAATGAAAACTATAATCCGATGAAGTTTTCTACTTTTGAAATCAGATTTGCCTAAACCAAATATTTTTTTTTTTTTTTCCGCAAAGTAAAAAGAAATGAATCAACTAGGGAAGAGAACAATGCATACCTTGACACCTCCCCGAAAATGGCGCCAAAAAGTGATGAGCCTCTGATTGCAACAAGAATGCTGGAACTCCCAAGGCTACCAACTTTAATTATCAACCTAGGGTTCATACAAACATAAGAGGTATCGACACTATATGTGTGTCATACAATGTGTCCTTCCTTTGCTTCGATGATGTAATGCAGTGCATGTACTAAAGTCAAATCCTAAACTAATTGTAGAAAATGAAATGTTCGAAATGGAACCTTAACCTATTGCAAGAAAAACGTACAAGGAAAGAAACATATTCTAATTGCATAAAGACCATGAACTAAATGTAAAAGAAACCTATCTTAACCCTATTTATCACATGTGATGATTTAAAATAACTGAGCATGAAATCTGATCTGGAGAGTACTAACTGCTCTATGCATGTGTAAATATAAAATAACTCACTTTTTAAATATTATTTCTTTATGAATGAAAATGCTAATCTTTCCTTGATCTTTGGCAGGGGAGACAAGTCTGGAGCAAGAGGCTTAAAATGGTCTTGATGGCATGGAGTTCAACTAGAGGCCTAATCCCAGCTTCAATGATTATTTTTCTCAATTCTGACTCAAAACATGCTTTCCTATAGGATGCTATAGTGATTTCCTACATGATGATACAATGATTTCCTACAAGATCCCCTGATTTCCTACAAGATGTTATCGATTTACTATACAAAATTATAATTCATTGAAATGAAAAGGAAAATGGTGGGCAACGGATCCCCCCATAGCAAGTTTTGTGACGTAAATCCCAAAGTTTTGGTCAATGTAATGTAAAGGCCCCACAAAATGCGGGCGCAGAGCATGAGAGTCTAGGGTTGACCACCCTAAAATAATGTAATTTAATATAGAATGTTTCGGCCTTTAGAGCGAGGCTCTAAGTGTAAAAGTCAGTCTTAGCTTTGAGAATTCATATGGGTTTTTGGGTGATGAATTAGATCTGAGTCTATAAGTCTGAGTCTAGGGTTGTAGTAGCAGTAAGAGTCTCTATAGCTGAGTGAGCAGAGGCCTGGCAGAGTTCGTAGTTATGTGTGCAAACCCCTGTAGCTGAGTGCATAGGGTGAAGTTGGGATTGTATCTGAATAGAGGATTAATAAAATATAATTTGATTTTGGAATATTCCGTGTCTATGCTTCTATTATCTTTATGCACCTATTTACAGTTTTATGATTGTGCGCACTTGGTATGAATGTTGAATGATTAATGAGAATAATGGGTATATGAAATTAAGTTAAGATCTACAATAATAGCACAGTAAGGATAAAGGCTCTAGATAGCACCTCTTCGTGTTCTTTACAGAGCTACGTGGAAGCAGTTGCACAAGTTGCGAAGGACAAATGGTTGCTCAAAGCAGCGCCATCACGCAGGATTAGTTTGAGAACTTCCCAGCCTTCATCAAGACATCCCTAGGGTGCGGAAACTTGGTTCCAACACCCTCCCATACTACCTCGGGTGAGCCCTTATTCCGCACACCATGGACTATTTCTGAAAGGGCTGCTAGTTTCAGGATTGGTTTGGCTAAATCACTTCTGAACCTCGGTCAAGCCCCAACAGGCCAACAAATGGTTCGGTTGCTGGCACCAGGATTTGCCTAAGGGATGTCTGATGTCGAGACAATAGAATACCATGAAGAAGGAAATTGTAGAGTGGTTGGACCAAAAGATTCATGAGTTTGTGACACAGGAAAAAGAACTCCACAACTATCTAAGAAAAGGTGGCTGGATCACTACTTGTATATGGAAATCCATGAGATTTTCTTTGCATCCTTTCCATCAGAGCTGTATGATTGGATCACGAGATTACCGATAACTAGGGAAGGTATAAGCTTGACCAATTGATAGTGTGGACCTTAGAGTTGGTACACAGACTAGATGTCTTTGAAGACAAAATCGCGAGATTTGTGGACCACTGGCTCGACCGAATAATAGGGTGATTCATCACTGAGTTCACGATAGATGCAACTGCAAGCTACATTGAAGCAGAACGATGTTTTCTCAAAGGACTGGGAGGGAAGTATATTAAATATTTGAATACCTGGATTAAGATGATGTTGTGTGAAAAGTGGGTCATGTGAATACATTAATGTTTGGAGCGACGTGGAGTGGAAAAATCTGCAAAGGTAGCAGGGAATTAGAGAATAGTCCATTAACTTCACCATCACGAGAGAGCAAGGAAGAGCTCACTCGGTTCTCTCCAAGAAGTGTAGTCCGGTTGATAAAGTAGCATATTCCGCAGTTACCATCTCCACCCACGCCATCACCCGCTTCACCTCCCTCACCTCCATCTTCACCCACTCCACCTCCACTAACCCCACAGTTCAGCATGGCAAACGCGATCAAGTTACTTGTATTCAGAGGAGTAGGAAATGAGGACCTAGACCAGTTCTAGTTCATGCTAAGAGCAGTGTGGGAGCGCAAGGGGTCATGGATGATAACATTAAGAAGGCTACATTAGTGAGCATGTTGCAGGATCGCACATTTACATGGTATATTAAACACTCTAACGACCACCCGAATGCAAGGATAGTAGAGATCCATAATGCATTGAACAAAGAATTTAGTCAACCAATTTCCAAGACCCAGTCAATCATTGGGTTTAAAGAGATTGCGATGCTCCTAGGTGAGACCCCCTAGGACCTAGATTAGCGACTAAAGAGTACGATCCGCGAGGCTAATATGATGCTCACAGATGCACAACACCATGCATGGTTTGTGGCATCTATGATGCCGCACCTGAGGATGATGCTGTCATAGCTGAAGCTTTCAACCCAGGTTGAAGCATTAGAAATGGTGATGAGGTTGCATGAAACTCCGATACAAGATCCTGGGTTTGGATTTCAGCAAATCCACATGGAACTACATAATATATGCTTGGAGATGTAGAGTTTGAAGCAGGATAGGGCACCACGACCAAAAGCGCGTGAAGAAGTATGGTGTATAAAATGTAAAGGTCAGGGACATGACAAGGTGTTACACTAAAAAATGTCACCATGACTATTTACAGTTAGTATGGCTCTATCAACAGTCATGCTATCCTCTTAGGCAAGTCTTATGCCTCTGCTCTCCATGTCAAACTCCAAAAAGAGAGAAAGTCTTTATAAATGTATTTATCTCTGGGTACGCAGGTTCTCTTAACCTTACCTGCGGGTACGCACCCAATGTTCACAAAGGCTGCGTCCTTGGACGCTCTGTATGTAAAGGGGCAGGTGCGTCCCCCTGTAAAGGTCAAAATGCGCAAGTTTCATCTTTAAAAAGTTACTTGTGGTCATTTCTAGAGCATTCTAGAAGGTTGTTCGACGTGTATTGAGCGCCTCCAGATGGTTCATGTACCCCTACCAAAGAGGAACTTATCCCATCAATAAGGGAGCTATCCCATCCAAAGAGGGGATTATCCCATTGATGGTGGACCTGATTAACTTCCTCTTGAGCACTATAAATACAGGCATTGGGCCAGAAGGAGGGGAGGTTGGAAGCTAAACATTTCTAAGGGTAGATGCTGCAGGAATTAGGACTCCCATTTAGAAGCTTGTGAGGAGAGATTGCCATCTTTGCTTGTTCTATTTGGAAGTGGGTGAGCTTTGTCAAAGTAAAGGAGAACTCTTGATGGACCCTGGGAGGGACTTGCACAACACCAAGGCTCAGGTTGTATTTGTTCCTTTTGTTACCTATTAATGCAAATGAGTCCATTCTTCTCAATAACTTGTTATTTATGAGTTGTTTGATGTACTCCTTGGTCTATGTGTTAAATATGTTTTATTCTATGAGATTATCAAGTGCTATTTAATCGTTTGATTGTTAGTGGATGCAGGTTTCAAAGTGAAGGAGGAGCTCATCCGGATCAGCGGAGCTGGACTGCTACGACAGCGTTGGACTACAGGTAGGATCTAAACACTTGATTTCTTATATAGTAAATGCATGTTTAGAGAAGGATTGTTCTTGTTTGTCTTGTTTGTCACTAGAGAGTCTTAGGCTCCTAGGGAGGTTGGTTGTGTCCGCACAATCGACTCTTTCCGCCTGACAAATTTGGCGACTCCACTGGGAACTCCATTGATGTGAAAGTCTTTTCCTTTGTATGCAACTTTGCTCTGAGAAAAGTCATTTATTTTCTGGTTTTTGGCTCTGTGACTTTGTTTTTGGGTGGGTTAGCTTAGGGTTAGATTCAATTTAGTTTTTCTTGAATTTTCCAGTAGGACGCACCCTCTGAGTATTGCACAGTGCATCCCTGGACGCACTGTCGCTATGTGCACAGAGCGGGCCCGCACCTGTCTTAACGGGTTGCCTGCGTCCCCTGCTAAAATTTAAAAAAAATTCCATTTTTTGCATTTTTTCTCTTAGATTTTGCTTTTTCTTAGTTTTTACTGCCCAGATCCATTAGTCTCTTGTCAAAGATCTTCACCTGAACTTGTTTCGATAGCATTGAGTGTTTTAGTGGATTTCATAGAAGTTTAAGCCCTAGGGTTTGATTTTTGAGTAGGTCTTGTAGTGACTTTGGCGGTAGAAGTTGTCAAGCCTTAGATCTCTCTGGTTTTGTCAGCATTATTAGAAGTCAGACCTGTCATAAAGTCTACTTGTGAGAGCAACTTACCTTTGAGTTGTCTCTTTGGAAAATTTCGAAGTGCTTGTTGATTGAGTATTGAATTCCATTTTACAAAAAGAACAAAAAGATTTGAGTTTTGTTTTGACTAGTCTTTTGATTCTGCATTAGCTGGTCCTTGACTTGATTTTGGTCAAGTAAAACAACCTAGAATCATCTTTGTAGGCTTTTGCCTCGTTAGGTTTGCTTAGAGTAAATTTCTTTTTGATTTGCTTGTGAGTCAAGTTTTCATAGATTTTATAGCTTTTGAGATTGATTTTCGTTAAAATAGATTTATATGCTTTATTACATAAGAGAAAATACAAAAACATCTCCTTTGTAAAGTTTTGTTTCAAGTAGCTTTGAAGAGTTTTGAAAGAAAAAGAGTTTTTCGTGCACGTAAGGAGTGGTTATGTTTGTATGCTTGGAAAGATAAAGAGAATTGTTTCTTTGATTGTCTTTACTAAGAAAGTTGTTTTCTATAAAATTTACATCTCTCAACTCTCTTAGTTAGTAATTTCATTGAAAGAGGAAAGTAGCGTAAATCATCTTAGGTGCATCTTTGTAGTGGTTTGAGTCGAGTCTACACACCATTGGTTTCACTTCCGCTACCTTTTGTCTTTAAGAAAAACCATAAAATTAACGCTTAAAGTAAAATTAACGTAGTAATTTTTATTTACTAGGGCTCTGAAACACCAATTTAGATCAGGCTAGTGTCTTGGAGTAGGTGAGTAATTAACTCTCCAAGACAACAAAACCAAACAAGTAGCTTATCTTGTGATAGAATAAATCCAATTGTCTCATTTGTACTCTGGGAAAGCTCCTCTTAAAGGAGAAGCACGAGCTCGTGTCCGAACCAGTGAGGGGATCAATCCCCCCTCGTTGGGAACGACGCCAGACACGCACGTATTACAAACGGTAAACCTCGGATTAACCATTATCGAGGAGCCAGGGGTCACTTGTCGGTAAACCTTGGATTATTGTCAAGGAACCGACAAGGGGATTGAGCTTGATACTCTGCCCTTGCGTGCTGTCGGAGTGTAGACTGTTCCCCCTGGTGCATTTGTTGCGGTTGGTAACCTTAGTGACCATTATCTTTAGGATTCTACCGAGGTGACGGTGGAGGGAAGATCCCACTGTACCTGGAGCAGACGTCAGCTAGACTCACTTGGATTTTCCGGGGGGTTCACTTCACTCGAGACGGTTAAAGTGGAGGAACTTGTGCTGGTCTATTCATTAAGCAGGTTGCCGGGGTAACTGTTCCACCCGCCACTTCTGTACTGAATCCGGCGATGTTGGGCTTCATCACCAACTAGCGTTTTCGGTCTGGAAGGCTACTGTTTGTGCTTGGTTTGACGCCCTATATTCTTTAGGCGTGTGATTCAAATTTGTTTGGTTCTTTAGAGACTTTAGGTGGTTTGATTTGAGATTTTACTTTGTTTTCGTGTGTAGTAGTTAAAAGTTTTTAGCTGTGGCGGAATTACCGAGACAGTCCCGTAGACTTCGGGGCCAGTCTCCTGAAGTTGTTTCTGTGGCCGAATTGTTGAGAAGATCCCGTAGACTTAGGGGATCACCTCCTCGAGATGACCCCAGTAATCTAGAGGGTTTGAAGGTCCTTGTAACTCCTCCTAGTGGCAGTAGAGTAGGTTCACCTGAAGAAGGAGAATCTTCCTTGGTAGTCCATTCAGATTACCAAGGCCTAGAGACAGGTTATAATCCCGAAGCTGTTACAGTTTCTGAACTTGTTGGTAGTTTTTCGTCTGCTAGTGATACAGGCGAAGAACCTGAAATATCTGAACCTATTACTCCGACTTCTAGTGTTCCAGATTCACCGAGAGCAGAACGAGTTATCACCGAAAATCTTCCTACTGGTCTGATTGCTATTGAAGAACTTGCTCCAGAGGAAGAAATAGGCGTCTCTAACCTTGAAGATCAACTTACTATTGATCTAAGGGAGCGTGAATCTATCTTTTACAGTCCTCCTAGAAGTACTACTTGGTACCTTTCGTTAACCAATTATTTAGACAACTCAGGGGTAGGTTTTTCTACACCTCGTACTCCTTTTCCACCTGGAGGTATTTATACTCCTGTAAATATGTCTGGTCAGTCGTCCGTGTTTACTCAAAGTCCTGAATCTTTCTTACACGGCGGTCCTTCTGTTCCCACCGGGTATCAATCACTTTCTGGTACCTTTGCGGGGGCATCTCCTCAACCCATTGATCATGGGTTATTAGCTGGAAACAGTGGTAATATACCATTGGGTGTAGGAGACATTTACATGATGTCAGGTTCAGTTCCCGTTTCCCAACCTCAAGGTGGCCAATTACCGCCTGGGGGGCAACCTCAGTTAACGCCTGGGGGGCAACCTCAAGGTACACAAATCGTGTCTCGGGGGCAACCTCAAGGTCAGTATGTACCTATGGTGCAATACATGCCTCAAGGTCAACCCCAGCCTCAATATGTACCCCAGGGTCAACCTCAGTATCAATATCAACCTCAAGGATGGCAACCTCAAGGATGGCAACCTCCAGGGTATCAACCTCAAGGTCAAGGTCAACCCCAGTATCCGTATTTACCTCAAGGTTATCAACCTCAAGGTCAATACTCGAGTCAAGGTTATCAACCACCTCAAGGTCAGTCATATGTTCCAGGTATGGGAACTGCACCTTTCAATTATCAATCCTATCCTCAATCCGGTTATGGATCTCAGTATCCTCAACCTGTTACGGGTCAATACCCCGGAATGTTAGTGTGGGATCCATCACAAGGTCAACAGGTGTTGCAGCCAAGTTTACAATTGGTACCTCAAGCTGGACAACCCGTAGTTTCTGGTCCACCCCAACAACCGCAACCTGTCCAGTCAAATGTTCAAACTTCTGTAACTTCGGTAGTTACTCAGCCGCCAATTGCACCTAGTACTCCATCTCAAACGGCTGCTGCAACTACCGCTACATCTACCACACTTACTTCTGGAGTATCGACGGCTCCGGTTTCTACTGTCTCTGTTACCACTCCTCAGACATCTTTACCGTTGTCTGGATCTACGATTCAAACCACGGTCCAGATGCCTACAGGTCAGCCTGGTATAAGTACGGTTGTCACTACTCAACCTCAATTTGTTCAACAACCGTACCAGGGACAGTACCAACCTGGGCAAGCTGTCCAACAGCGAGTTTACCAGTATCAACCGTATCCTGGGTACACTTATCAACAACCTCAACAACCCTAGTACGGTCCGGTTAATCCTGGTTTTCCAGGAGGATATAATATCCCAAATGCGACTCCTGTTCCTAGTTATCCTGGATATCCTCCTCCTGGGACTGGTCTTGTGACCCAGAGTTTTAGAGATCCTAACCGGCAGTTACCGTTTATTGCAACTTTGGATTTACCAGACTTGACGCGCCTAACGAACGATCCAATTCAATATCTCTCGTTCTGGCCGCCAATGCCAAATAAGTTGCCCAGTGATATACCCAAGTTCGAAGGTAAGTCTGGAGAGGATCCGTCCAATCATGTGATGACTTACCACCTCTGGTGTGCTTCAAATTCTATCTCGGATGATTCGATCTGCTTACGTCTTTTCCAGCGTACACTCATTGGTCTTGCGGCCAAGTGGTACATTGAGTTACCACGGGCCTCTTTTTACAATTTTAGCCAGTTAGCTACCTCGTTCTTAACTCACTTTCAGTTGCCGGTCAGATACGATAACGGCACGGAGTTATTAACTTCACTAAAACAATCAACGTCCACGTATATTTCTGATCACATTCATGAGTGGAGACGTCGAAGAAGGTTAGTGAAAGTTTTTATCCCGGACCAAATCTTAGCTGAATGGTTTGTTAAATCATTATTACCGAAGATTACTGAAGATGTAGCTAAGGCCGGAGTAGTTACTGAGGAGCAAGTCATTGCTCAGGCGCAGTACCTTGACTTAGTTTACACTCAGTCGGGTACGTTACACGAGAAGATTCCAGATCTTCCAAAGTCAAATCAAATCGCTGCTGCTCCTTCGGGATCTCATGCCGCTGATGGTATGATTGGTATCGTGAATACAAAGAGCAAGAAGAAGTCTTCCAAGGCTTCAACTACTCCTATAATCACTTTGCCTGATTCCCCGACAGGAGAGTCTTCTCCCGAACTTTCCGCCGATATTCATGCTGTAGAGTCATCTACGGCCAAATCAAAAAACGGTGGAAAGAAGAAAGGAAAGAAGAAGGCTAAAGCAGACAAGGCTCCGAAGGAGAAAACGGAAAAGTCGGAAACCAATGACGAAAAACGCAAACCTCGATATCCTTGTCTTATTTGTGAAGAGGATCATTTTACGAGAGATTGCCCTCATCGGGCCGAGGTTGTGAAAATAGTCAAAGGTTCTCCCACTCCTGCTGTGTTAAAAGATCCATTTCCAAAGTAGGAAAGTAAGATGATAGGTTCTTCCTCGACTGCCAGTGAAGAACCCATTTTGATGATGTCTCATGTGAGGATTGCGACTCGATCGCAAGATTATGGTAGTAAGAATCCTGTTGATGGTAAGGAAGCAGAATCTTCTCACTCTAACCCATCAACCTCAGCTCCTGGTTCCGATCCACTACAGATCGAGAAACCTAACCCGGACCTAGTAATTAAACCGCCCGCCAAGGGTGTACTTCGAAGGTCTGCTTTCAATCCACATGCGAGAGCGGCCCAGAATTACAACATTGTTGAGGACTTAGCTGTTTCACCCTCAGCAATGTCGGCTTTAGAAGTGCTGCAATCATGCCCAGCACAACGAAAATTACTTTTGTCGGCTATCGGAGCTGTTGATGTTCAAGATCCGAACCTAATAATCTTCGATCTAGAAAATAGTACACCACGTCTACCCCATCAAATGGCTTTCCAAATTCCAGTGATAGTCAAAAACAGGCCTATTCATCGGACTGTGATTGATGAGGGAGCTTCTACGTGTATTATGTCGATTCAATGTTGGAGATCGCTTGGTTCTCCTTCGTTGAACCAATCCCCGACCATCCTTAAGGCCTTTGATGGCCGTGGGTTCCGTCCGTTTGGTATTCTACAGGAATTGCCTATAGGGGTAGAAGGTAAAACCGTTAGTCTGGATGTGGAGGTGGTTGATGCCCCTCTAGACTACAACCTTCTTTTGGGTCGAAGTTGGTCATATGCTATGACAGCAGTCGTTTCATCGGTCTTCAGAGTAATAAAGTTTCCATATAACGGTAAGATCGTGACCATTGATCAGCTGTCATACTTTTCATCCGACCCAGCCTCTTCAGAGAGTATCCAGCATGTCGGTAAGACGACAATCCCCTATAGGGACGTTGGCGTAGGTTTAGTTAAAGATTCCGGTTTACTGGGAACTTTTCCTTTCCCTCCAATCAACGCAGACCCTTCATTTGCATCAATTCATATGATTACATCAGAAAACATTATTTATGATGATCCTTGGATCGTCCCATCTGAATCTGAGATAGACTCATTCGGTGATGCTATGCCTTTGAGTCCATATGAAATTGCTTATGAAGCTGTCATGTCTTTTACCAACTCGCGTTCAACCGAGCTCGACCAAATGAATGTGGTCAGTGAAGAATCACTTTTCACCTCAACCTTAGAACGGATAGCGTTTCCCGAAGTCGTGTCATCTGACGAACAACTTCGCGAAATCCTAAGTGTAGACGATCTACCATGGGAAGATCTCCATCACAGATCTTCGTTTTTACCTAAGGATGATGCTTTTGAAAATGATTTTTCATCTATCTTTACCGCTGAATATGTCAAAGACGCTCAGAATCCAACGAAACATTCTGATTCAGAGTTGAATTTAGGGAATATTTCTCGCACTATTCCCATTGATATTTCAGTGAAGCCCGGAATTGAGGAAAACATTCATATAGGTGCCGCATGTACAAAAGATGAAATCCAAACTTACAAGGCCCTATTCCAAGAATTCCGCGATGTGTTTGCCTGGTCTTACGAGGAAATGCCGGGAATCGATCCTGCCATTGTTGTTCATGAAATAAAGACCTACCCGGATGCTAAACCCGTCCGGCAACGGTTGCGTCAGATTCACCCTCGGAAAGCGGCTGCGATTAAAGCAGAAGTCGAGAAGCTGTTGAAAGCAGGTTTCATTTATCCAATACCGTTAACGGATTGGGTATCGAATATTGTTCCAGTCAACAAGAAACAAGGAACAATAAGAATCTGTATCGACTATAGGGATATAAATCGAGCTTGTCCAAAAGACAACTATCCTACGCCTTATATCGATCAAATTATTGATGATTGTGCCGGAAGTGAAATGTTTTCCTTTATGGATGGTTTTTCGGGCTATAATCAAATCAATATTCTACCTGCTGACCAACCAAAAACGGCATTCATTTGTCCATGGGGGACATTTGCTTATTGCAAATTACCTTTTGGGCTTAAGAATGCCGGGGCCACTTTTCAATGGGCGATGTCTTACGCATTTCATGACATCAAGCACATTGTGCAACCGTACCTCGATGATTTGCCTGCTCATTCTTTACATCGAGCTGATCACCTTGTCCACTTACGAGCAATCTTTATGAGGTGTAGGCATTATCGAATTCGGTTGAATCCCCACAAGTGTGTGTTCTGTATAGAGACGGGTCGATTGCTGGGATTTGTTGTTTCAAAAGCCGGCATTCGCGTCGATCCCTCGAAGGTCGAAGCTATCATCAAATTGCCTCCTCCTTCGAGTTTGCGCCAACTCCAAAGTTTGCAAGGGAAAGCAAACTTTTTACGCCGATTCATTCCAAACTACGCCGAGGTCACTAAAGGTTTTACACGGTTGTTGAAACAGAACGCTCAATTCTTTTGGGACGAGATTGCCCAACAATCTTTTGATGCACTTAAACACGCGTTGACCCATGCACCGTTGTTGCATCCTCCCAACTACAACCAGGACTACTTCTTATACCTCGCAGCTTCGCATTCCACTATTGGAATGGTGTTAGTTCAAGAAGATGAATTCGGAGCGGAACATGTGATATATTATCTTAGTAGGACCTTAAATCCCACTGAGCTAAAATATTCGCATGTGGAGAAATTGGCCCTGGCAGCCGTTCAAGCTGTCCAGCGTTTTCGTCACTACATTCTTCTCCATAAAACTACAGTTATTTCGGATTGCAACCCTATGATTTATATTTTGACAAAACAACTGCTAGGGGGCAAGTACTCTAAATGGATCGTTATCCTGCAAGAGTTCGACTTGGAGTTCGAGAAGTCCAAGTCTAAGAAATCCTTAGTTTTCGCGGAATTGATGTGTGATTTCCCACGTGCTGACACAGAGACTGTGGCAGAGGAGTCCATTGCGGACGAATCTTTGTTTCTTATCAGTACTTTAGATCCGTGGTACGGGGATATAATCATCTATCTCCAAACCCAAACCTTTCGGCCTGAAGCTTCCAAGTCGGAACGTCGAAAAATTCGGTTTCAATCCCAGCAATACAAGATTATTGGAGATACACTTTATCGCCAGGGGGCAGACTTAGTTTTTCGACGTTGCTTAACTCACGAAGAGGCTGAGAGGGTTTTGAATGATTGTCACTCTGGAGCATGTGGCGGTCATATGTCTGGGTATGCCACAGCTCAGAAGGTGTTGCGCGCTGGCTATTTCTGGCCGTCTATGTTTAAAAATTGTATCATTGCAGTCCGGAAGTGCCACAACTGTCAAGTGTTTGATCGCAAGATGCACGCACCACCTGCTCCTCTCCACCCTATAATTGCCGTTGGTCCATTCGCCAAATGGGGTATCGACTTTATTACTTGTAACCCTCACTCGGCCGGGGGGCATGCGTATATCATCCTCGCGGTTGATTATTTTACTAAATGGGCCGAGGCGATGCCTACATTCGACGCAAGCGGCAAAACAGCTGCAGTTTTCGTATTCAATCATATTATAACTAGGTTTGGTGTCCCACAAGCAATCATCACTGACCATGGGAGCCATTTTCGAAACATCATGATGACTGAGCTTACAAGCCAGCTTGGTTTGCGCCACGATAGCTCTACTCCTTATTATCCGCAAGCCAACGGTTTGGTTGAGTCTATCAACAAAGTTCTGGTTATCATGATCCGACGAACCATTGGTATTCATCGGTCGAATTGGCACAACATGTTATTTTCAGTGCTATGGGCATACCGAACCTCAGTAAAAACTTCAACAGGGTTCACTCCTTTCCAGCTAGTTTATGGCTTGGAAGCTGTGTTACCCATTGAATGCGAAATCCCATCACTTCAAATGGCTGTCGAATTACTTCCAGCTACTTCCGAAGAGGAGAAGCGTTTATTATACTTAGCTAAATTAGATGAGACTTGACGTGACGCTGCATTGGCAATCGAGACTCACGCGAAGCGAATGAAAGCTCAGTATGATAGAAATGTGACCCCTCGAAGTTTTTCGGAGGGAGACCTAGTGCTATTATATGATCAAGCTAACGATAAGCTAGGTGCTGGAAAATTCGTTCCTATGTGGCATGGACCCTACATTGTAAAGCGAAAGCTAGCAAAAGGGGCTTATGAGCTGGTAGATTTTGATGGGGACTCTTTGGGTAAACCCAGAAATGGACTTTACCTAAAGAGGTATTATGCTTAAATGGTGGGTATGGAGAATTTTTTAGTTAGGTTAGGTTTTCTTTCTAGCTAGTGTGTTTGTTAGTTTGGTTAGTGTGCTTAGCTTAGAGAGTGTGTTTTTCATCGTTATTCTGGCTTATCTTGGTTTTACTCTTGATATTGCAGATGTCGACGCCTCTCCAAAAATACATCGGATTTGCTGATGGTGCTTGTCGTAGTACACGGAATATCTCTTCCGCAGCTTGGGTTATCTATTCGCCCTCTGACGAGTTAGTTTCTATGCATGGGGTAAGCCTCGGTCAAACAACGAACAACATTGCAGAATACAGTGCAGTGGTTGAGTTATTATCCGAATCTATTTCATTTGGAATTCGACGTTTGATAGTGAGGTTAGATTCTGAACTTGTTGTATTACAGCTTAATAGAGTATATGCCATTAGAAATCCTGTGTTATTAAGGTTATTTTTGAGAGTGCGTCTCTTGGAACGTGAATTTGATTACATTGAATATCAGCATATTCCAAGGTCTTTAAATACATTAGCAGATGCAATTGCTTCTCGAATGTTGGACAGACATTTACGATAATCATGCAAGTAAATTTAAAAACATTTCATCACATATGTTAAACAAGATAAGCCGGTAATAGTGATATATATATAGATAGGAGTGTGTCAAAAAATATACATCGTCTTCGATCATAGGTTGAAAAACACCTTATGATCGGCAAAAATGATAAGTACAAAAAGCCAAAAATGTCATATGTGTCTACAAAAGTGGCTAGCCAATCACTGGTGGTGCTCCCTATACGACACCACTGCACGGGCTACCTTACACAAAAATCTCCTAAACGGTCCAGGGACTGCGACTACATAGCGCTGAAGTCTGATAGGAATATCATCTATGGTAGTCTCAGGTATATCCACCGTCAGACGCTCTAGATCCTGCTCCAACTCAGCTAGCGACTCTGCAGCCGCGTCCTGTGGGGCCGGTACCGGTGCAACTGGATGTCTCCTCTCAAAAGGCCGGAGGTTGGCTGGGCGCTGTGGACCAACATCTGCATTTTGAAATTTTTTACTGTCAGTTTTGAGACGATATATATAAAAAACAAAAAATATATATAATTTGAAAACTTGTGAAAAATAAAGTACCTCTGTCGTCCCATTGTTCTCCCTGTGGAAGAACCATGTCCGGATCACCTCGAAAATCTACTCCGGCATACGGAAAGTCCTGGATCGAAAAAACCTGGTCCTCTAACCAGTGAAAATAACTATCAGGGAATCGAACAACCGCCGCGCCCTCGTCAGGATGTCGGGCCATCACCATAACCCATCGTATCAGCTTTGGCTCCCGAGGACCCAAGATATCAACAGTGAGTTGCTGAGGGATCAGCATCAGAACTCTCTCTAAGGCAAAGCTCACAACTAGAGGCCCATATCCAAAGGTCTTCAGTTGTCCGTTCTTTGCCCTAGTCAGTTGGCCCTTCATATTGGCCGACACAGCATCACACCAGTTGAAAATGGTGCCTTGGAAACAGTCAATCGCCATCCGCATTTGGGACCCGGTGGCAATATGTAAAGCGGCTGCACCGCAAATTCTGGTAACTGTGAAAGCTATAACCTTGAGTTCACGCAGAGAGATGTGTTTGATTTCTACGCCTTTCGCATGGTGTGCATTGGGTATGCACCAATCTGCCCGGAGACTAGCAAGGGATTGGCCACCCGGCCTAGTCCCGGCTAGATTGAGTTGCTCGCCCCTATTTGGCAAGCCAGTGAGGAAGTATATGTCAGAGGGCTCTATCTCGAGCTGGTGCCCTCCGATGTAAAAGCATTGCTCATGAATGTTCCATCTCTCAACCAGCCACTCCAAGAATCTCACCTGAGCCCTCATGCCAGGTATGGCCCAGTATTTATATAGTCCGCATGCTTTTAGGGCATCAATGGAAGGTTGATGATTAATTGCGGCTAAATCAACGTCCTCGTGCTCTCTTTCTCTCCAATCCAACATGGTGAGTGCCCTACACACCAAGAAATGAAAATTAGAATTGATTTGGGAAAATTCAAATGGTTGTTTGTGGAGTTTGGGGTTTCAAATTCCGCCTTTCGCGGGGGACGCACCCCGCGTTTAGGACACAGAGCGTCGGGACGCAGCTGGCCTGAAGGTGGGCTGCGTCCCCCGACCTTTTTCCTGTGTGGGAAAAAGTCGGGGGACGCAGGTCACCCTTAGGGCACCTGCGTGCCCCGCAGAGCGATTTTTGAAACCCAAAACCCCCCAAAAATCAAAACTAAAACCTAAAACAAACTTTTAATCAGATGAAATTGAAGAGGAGGATGTTGTGAAATACCTGGAAGAGACGGCGTTCGATTCTGACAGTCGGATTCTCCGCAGCGACCACGGGAAGTTTCTTGCCAAAAGCCCTTTTTTCAACCTCAACAGTAAAATGGTAAAAATGACATGGTAAAAAGTCTTTTTATAGGTTTTTTGGATGAGTGAATGGTAGGTTTGTTCATTTTTCACCATGGAAGGATATTTTTCAATGTATTTTTTGTCTATCTTAAACAGGTATGAGTAATGTGTCGTTTTTGTGCAGGACAAAGGGATTTAGAGGGAAAATTGTCATTTTTCACGAACCAAAATATCAGAGTCATCTTTTAAGCCCTTTTCTGACTCCTAAAATATGAAAAGATTTCCAAGCGTTTCTTTTACACTCGTCAAAACGGAATTAAAAGACGGTCCCCTTATAGCTCTTTTCTGACCGTAAAATCAGGAAAAGATTGCCGGGTTTTTGTCGTTTCAAACTCGATACGGAAATAAAACGACGTGTCCTTGATCGCTTTTTACTTTTCAGGTCAGTGGCACTAATTATGAAAGTACTCCTTGGTCGCAAGATCAAGCGGTTCCCCCAGGTATTATTTTATACTTTTTCGGGCTTGAGGGACACAAATCTACGAAAAAGTTCAACTTGGAGTCTTCTTAAGTTTTTCAGACTCTCTAAAATTGAAAAACACCGAGTTTCTCCTATACTGGGCTCGTTAAACATTTCATAGTAAAGGACCTGTTCAATTACAAACAGGAACAAACCACTCCTTCCTAGGGTTCGAATCAAAACTAGGTTGGACTCATCCGAAGGATGAGCTTATAATCAAGCATATGTTATCCTCCTCAAGCTTGTTAAAAATAAAGAGGTACTTGCCAGAAATGGTGGGGGAAAAGAGAGAAGAATGAGCCTATTTGTTATCTTTTGTCTCAGAAGAAACTTTATTACCACTCTTGGACACGACACTTTTCATTCACCTGGGTTGGGAAATCTTTTACCTCACAGTTGATCAAACCACTTTGAAAGTCTTCAGCCGGGTTCCGGGGATTAACTTTGAGTTATTCATCACCAAGCCATCTGTCGTGTCGTTATGTGTTCAAGAGGTCTGCAAGCAAAACTTTCATCTGCAAAATACTTGTCATCCATTTGACCATCCCTGAGTCAGTCCTTACAGCAACATTTCTTCAACTTGAACAATGATTTCGTGTTGTGGGCTTGCCTGCAACGGGTCGCTTTCTATCGACATCAGCACATTATCTAGAGAGATGACTTAGAAATCGTCAGTACCTTGAAGTCTGCATGCATCAATGGCAGGTTTCTCGCCTTTGACGTCAGTTTACATCATTGACTTTCGATCGAAGGATTCCGTGAAATGTTCGACATCAACTCATTCATTCACATCTCATGGATTGTACTGGGTACTTTGAGAACCATTGACATTACTGGTGGTATCTCTCACACTTGTTACCAGTTTACATCATCGACTGGTAATCAAGTGGTTTCTACCATGTTCGACATAAACTCATTTATTCGCATGGCTAGAATCGTACCAATTCGGGAAATAGAAATGAAGACCCTGGATCTAGTTTCCACCATCCAGGCTGCGAGGAGTTTTGTATTCATTATCTAAGTAGACTAATCATAAACAGATGGCTGCGCCCATACTGTGTCTACAAAAGTCTATGATTATGATGTACTGCAAGATCATTCCTGTATCAGAGTAGTTAGTCTGTTAGTTAAAGTTTTGATCTGAGTATGGGAATGCCTACCTCAGTGATGATATAATCTTATACATGTATTTTGTGTTGAAAATTGTAGGTTCTGACCAGGCTCTCCACGAGATAATCCTTGAAATGATAAAGCGCTTCACCCTTCCTAGATAATACAAAACCCTAATCTATTACAGGCTTCGCACTTTAGGGGGCAATCTGTTACACTAAAAAATGTCACCATGACTATATACAGTTAGTATGGCTCTATCAACAGTCATGCTATCCTCTTAGGCAAGTCTTATGCCTCTGCTCTCCATGTCAAACTCCAAAAAGAGAGAAAGTCTTTATAAATGTATTTATCTCTGGGTACGCAGGTTCTCTCAACCTTACCTGTGGGTACGCACCCAATGTTCACAAAGGTTGCGTCCTTGGACGCTCTGTATGTAAAGGGGCAGGTGCGTCCCCCTGTAAAGGTCAAAATGCGCAAGTTTCATCTTTAAAAAGTTACTTGTGGTCATTTCTAGAGCATTCTAGAAGGTTGTTCGACGTGTATTGAGCGCCTCCAGATGGTTCATGTACCCCTACCAAAGAGGAACTTATCCCATCAATAAGGGAGCTATCCCATCCAAAGAGGGGATTATCCCATTGATGGTGGACCTGATTAACTTCCTCTTGAGCACTATAAATACAGGCATTGGGCCAGAAGGAGGGGAGGTTGGAAGCTAAACATTTCTAAGGGTAGATGCTGCAGGAATTAGGACTCCCATTTAGAAGCTTGTGAGGAGAGATTGCCATCTTTGCTTGTTCTATTTGGAAGTGGGTGAGCTTTGTCAAAGTAAAGGAGAACTCTTGATGGACCCTGGGAGGGACTTGCACAACACCAAGGCTCAGGTTGTATTTGTTCCTTTTGTTACCTATTAATGCAAATGAGTCCATTCTTCTCAATATCTTGTTATTTATGAGTTGTTTGATGTACTCCTTGGTCTATGTGTTAAATATGTTTTATTCTATGAGATTATCAAGTGCTATTTAATCATTTGATTGTTAGTGGATGCAGGTTTCAAAGTGAAGGAGGAGCTCATCCGGATCAGCGGAGCTGGACTGCTACGACAGCGTTGGACTACAGGTAGGATCTAAACACTTGATTTCTTATATAGTAAATGCATGTTTAGAGAAGGATTGTTCTTGTTTGTCTTGTTTGTCACTAGAGAGTCTTAGGCTCCTAGGGAGGTTGGTTGTGTCCGCACAATCGACTCTTTCCGCCTGACACAAGGACTACTGTTTGGTATTTGCGAACTACTTAGCAGGAGGGGGAAAATGCCATTGAGATCGGAGGCATAGGCAGGGCCAAGTACGACACTCACTCTATGGTGCGCGATCTGTCAGATATGGGAAAAGAACATGATGGATAACTGTCATTTATTATGGAATTATACACAGACTCTCCAGCAACTGTTTTGTAATTTTTGTAGATCGGTGGGCCACGACGAGCGTACATGTCATAGCTACGAGTTGATGATGGAGCGAACCCTAGCCTATATAATTCAAACAAAAGCGTGAGGCCTCGACCCAGCCACGAGGATGGTGCACACTGGATTTTAGGGCCAAGGTCAAGGACGAGGAGGAATGGGGCCAGGAAGGGGCCATGGATAGTTAATTTGTTACAATTGCAAAGGACCAGCACACTACACCCGTGATTGTACCAACCCCGCGAGAGTATCTTGTTCATACTGTGCTTAGTTTGATCATGAAATGATAGATTGTCCTACACTGATCACCCAAATGTGCGAGAAAGGGGTACTGCAGCCTAATCTGACTCAAAATATTCGAGTGATGAAATATGAACCTCATGATGAAGACCCTAATGTGAACATGATGCTCAGAAGTGATGCGACCACAAGGGAAGATAAGGGGAAGCAGCCTAAAGAAGATACATGGGTTCATAAGGCTCCTGCAAAGGAACCTAATTTCGACTTGGAACATGAAAAGGAGACATTTATGGAAGCCAAGAAGAGCTTCACAGAGGCCTCCACTTTAGGTAGTAAGGATCAACCAAAGTCGGGAGTGGATCCTTCCATGCTTACTACCTTTTTGGAGACGTATGAAATTGTTGCACGATAATAAGGCAGTTAAAGGACTACAAGAGCTGATCACTAGGTGCATGGGGTCAGGTGAACTGCGTGTAGTCCAGAAACTGGGCAAGCATATATTGCGCACTGGGAGGGAGATGAGATTGACGTCACATGTTGGTGAATATGACATGGATCGGGTAACCTTGGACCTGGGGTCGGATGCAAATTTGTTACTTAAGAAGACCTCGGAAAGCATGGGCAGGCCCCCATTGCAGTGGTCCCCTATTCAATTAGAAATGACAAACCAATAGAATATCTTGCCCATGGGAAGATTGCAAGGAGTAATAGTTGATATCAAAGGCGCGACACAAACAAACTTTGAAGTAATAAATATTGTCGATGACAACAATCCTTATCCCGCATCGTTAGGAATGGACTAGATGACTGATATGAATGGAGTCATCAACGTAAAGAAGAGAAAGATGATATTCAAGAAGAAGTCCCTTCGGGTAGTAGTCCCACTAGACCCAGCTGAAGGAGCATGGTACACTGAGCTCGTGCACGACGATGATAACGACGATGAGCTAGATTGCATTTACCAGATAACAGTGCAAGACCAGGATCAAGTGAACCTGATTACAGATGGGAGAATCTTGTGGGAACACGACAGTTCATGTACTTTAGATTCAGATGAGGAAGTAGAACACTGGTAGAACCGGTTACACGAGTTGACGACGCTAAATTGCAACATGATGACTAGATCACTCCGTCACGTGACAACAGAGGCAAGGGGACTACCAACACATGATGAAGTGATAATGGTGGATAAATTCCTGGACTAACTTGGAAGTGCAGTACCAGAATAGCAACAGTATGCTATACTGGAAGGAATACTGTGCACGACACCTGTACGGGGATGGAGTACGTGTCCAGAGACTAGGGTAAGCTAGAGTGAAGGTAAAAGGCGGATGCGATCACAGATTGGAAGCCTTCGTGCGGAATGATACTCTGGCAGCCAGGACCGAGAAGGTTGCATGTTCACCTGTGTCGATGGGTACAGAGGTGGGTTGAGCCATCCATAACCCCACACCCTACACTATGGATTGACACTCGAAACCAGCTGCAACAACAGGAAAAGCATTGCAACCACAAAGTTCCATATAGAAGCATTCAAGAGGGTATGCAGGATCTTGAATAAGGTTCACCAAGCCAGACAAACTGATTGGGACCAGTGCATACTGGTGAGTTGATGGGCCTCTAGGGCCATGTACAAGAATCTAAGCATGAAAGTGATCCTAAAGATGATGGGCAGAGTCGAGGCCATAGGTTTGGGAGGAAGGAACCCTCACATAATTAGAATGATTTGTAAGGACTAGGATGAAGGAATTATGCCGTCATGCGGGGTCAAACATATGCAGATTTAGGAAGCCATTCGACAAGGGAACTTGAAAATTCACGAACTCGAAGAAGATCGAGTATGGCTGAAGAAGAAAAGCAAGATCTTGGATGAAGAAATCAAAAAACTAGAAAACAAAACCACATAGGTAGGCCACGCTAAGAAACTAAGCCTGACAGAACAAAAGGTAGGCAGCCACACTACTGCATTGGAAGGATTTGGGGCTTTGCTACTGTGGCTGTGGCCGCACCTTGTTGGGTTGTGTTATATTCCTTCCATGACTAGCTGATGTAGTTATCCGGGGAGTTAGAAGCGGGGGGGGGGAAGCCACCCCTTCATTGTGTCGACTGCATAGTGAAGGGGGTTATAGGGGGTTTGAGGGGTATAGGTAACCCCACTCTATGGGGTCCAGCTTGTAGTCCCAGTTTTGCGATATAAGGCAAAATATCTATGTATATGTGTTTTATGTGTTATGCTCTCACATTTTTTATTTTTTGTGTTTTAGAATTCATATGCAGGTAATCTCTGTACAGGTTTAAAACCTACATTTGGTATCAAAGTTGTTTTGGCTTCAAGGGGATGCCTTTGTGGTTGAGGGGTTTCGCTCGGGCCTGTGGTAGACCCTGTTCAGTGGGAGATTTGTGAAATCGATTCTGGTAGTGAAAGAAGATGGTGAGAAGTAGAAATATAGAGGTCGAGAAATTTAATGGTGAGAGTTTTGAGTTGTGGAAACTCAAGATGAAGGATTTGTTGGTGGATAAATATCAATGGATCACAATAGATTCAGGTACTAAACCAACGGGAGTTTCCAATGAAGAATGGAAGAAGTTGGATTGGAAGGCAAAGAGGACAATACAATTGTGTGTCTCAAATTCATTATTGCTGAATGTTTTAGGGGAAGCTACGGCGAAGGCTTTGTGGGACAAGTTAGGGACTTTGTACCAATCTAAGTCTCTAGTGAATAAATTGTTCCTGTGGAAAAAGTTGTATAACATGAGGATTAAAGATGGAGACTCAGTGACAGAGAATCTGAATGCATTTAATACTGTGGTAAGTCAGTTAACATCTGTTGATAGTAAAATTTTAGATGAAGATAATTGCATCAGTTTGTTGTGTTCTTTACTAGATTCGAGGGATAGTCTGGTTATTGCAATAGGTAGTAATGCAACTGCCTTGCAGTTTGATGAAATAGTCTCATCCTTGCTATTGAAGGAGATGAGATGGAAAAATATGGAAAGCTAGAATGGTGATGCCTTGTCTATACGCGGACGGTCCCATAACAGAAACAAAAATAAATCATCGAGTGGGAGATCTAAATCTCCAAGAAAACCTATAAAGGTGGTGTGCTAGAAATGCGGAAAGGAAGGGCACTACAAAAGGGACTGTAAATCTAAAGCTCCTGATAAAGGAAAGGAATCTGATGATGATCCTTCTATAGAGGCAAAAACCACCTCGGATGAAGGTGGGGATGTGTACTTGGATTCTTCAAGTAGACATGTAGATCATGAGGCATGGTTGATTGACTTAGGTGCATCCTTTCTCTTCACTCCCCATAGAGAGTGGTTCTACGAGTATGAGAAATATGATCATGGTGATGTATTCTTGTGGGATGACAAGAAGGATAGAATCATTGGTTGCGGAAAATTAAAGTTGAAGTTGCAACATGGAATGGTCAGAACACTTTCGGGTGTTCTACATATTCCTGCATTAGCCAGAAATCTAATTTTTGTAAGCAAGCTGGATGGTGCAGGTGTAAAAACAATGTTCGATAAGAATACCTGCAAGATGGTTTAGGGGGCACTGGTATTCATATAGGGAGTTCGAATTGGAACTCTGTACAAGCTGCAAGGTAGCACTATTATTGATGGGTGTAACAATTTTGTGGTTCCTGAAAGTGGAGCAGAAAATCTAGTGGTCTCTGGAGAGAAGACCATGTTGTGGCATCAAAGGCTTGGACATATTGGAGAGAAGGGCCTTCGAATACTTCATGGTAAATGTATGGTAGAAGGTATGAGTAATAGCTCTCTGGATTTTGATTTCTATGAAAATTGTGTATATGGGAAGCAAAATCAGGTGAGTTTCCCCTCTGGTGGTAAGTGGGCGAAACAAATATTAGAGCTTGTGCACAGTGATGTGTTTGGACCTGTGAAGGTTCCATCATTGGGTAACTCTATGTACTATGGATCATTTATAGGTGACTTCTCAAGGGATACATGGATATATTTCCTTAAGAATAAATCTTAAGTCTTTGACAGGTTTAAAGAATTTAAGGCTCTGGTGGAAAACCATACAGAGAAAAAGATAAAGGTGCTAAGGATAGATAACAGTGGGGGGTTTTGTAGTAAGGAATTTGAAGAATTCTGTAAGAATTTTGGTGTATCACGGAAAAATAATACTCCATATACACCTCAACAAAATGGAGTTGTAGAAGGAATAAACAAGACATTGATGGAAAGGGAAAGAAGCATGCTCAGTAGTGCCAGTTTAGTATAGGAATTCTAGGCAGAGGTGATGGAGACATCATGTTACCTGGTCAATAGATCACCTTCATCAGCGTTGGAGGATAAGACTCCACAAGAGGTATGGACTGGTAAGAAACTCTCTCTTTCACATCAAAGGGTATTTGGATGTGATGTGTATGTATATGTTCCAAAGGAGAAAATAACCAAGTTGGATAGTAAATATGAAAAGTGCATCTTTATTGGGCATAAGGATGGTTTAAAGGGTTATAAGCTTTAGAACCCAGTAACAAGGAAGGTTGTGTACAGCTGAGATGTGGTGTTCAGAGAGGTGAAAGATGTTACTAAACATGAAGTCCAACCAAAGAAACCTGAGAAGATAGAGTTTGAGCTAAAGGAGGAAAAATCAGACACTACAGTAGAGGAGGAATCAGAATATGAACAACCACAAACTCTAGGTGTGAGAATATCAGTTCGAGAAAGAATACAACCAAAGAAGTATAGTCCATCTACTTTCTGTTCAAATTTTGCTTTATCTATTACTGATGATGATCCTAGAACTGTGAAGGAAGTAGTAGATTCACAGGATGGAAAGCTTTGGAAAGAGGCCATGGTTGATGAGATGGCATCTTTGCACAAAAATGAGGCTTGGGATCTGGTGGAGTTGTTGGCTGGAAGGAAACCCATTGGCAGAAAATGGGTGTTCAAAAAGAAGACAAATGCAGAAAGGAAGTTGGAGAAATACAAAGCTCGGTTGGTAGCAAAAGGTTATTCCTAGGTTCCAGGAATTGATTTTGGTGATATTCTTTCTCCTGTTGCCAAGGTAACTTCTATTAGATTACTTTTATCTATTTCTACTGCTTTTGATTTTGAGGTACAACAGATGGATGTGAAGACAACATTTCTTCATGGGGATCTAGAAGAGAAGACCTACATGAAGCAACTTGAAGGCTTTGCAGTGAAGGGTAAGAAAGAACTAGTATGAAAATTAAAGAATTCTCTATATGGGTTAAAATAGTCACCAAGGATGTGGTATCAGAAATTTGATACATTTATACGGGGACTTGGCTTCACCAGAAGCAAAGTAAATCACTGTGTGTATGTTAAATTAATTGGTGACCATGTTATTTATCTAGTCTTGTATGTGGATGATATGTTGTTTATTGGAAATGACAAATAAATTATCCATGATTTGAAGACCCATTTGTCCTCCAAATTCGACATGAAAGATCTTGGTGCTACAAACTATATTTTGGGCATGGAAATTAAAAGAGATCGAACAAAGAGGAAGCTCTGGTTAAACTAGAGGAAGTATGTCGAGACAATATTGCAGAGGTTTAATATGCAGGATAGTAAACCAGTGAAGGTTCCTATTCTTGTAGGTGTAAAGTTATCTGTTGAATAGTGTCCCAAGCCACAAGAAGAGGAAGAGGATATTCTAGTGTTCCATATGCATCGCTAGAGCATACATTGCACATGCAGTGCAAGTATTGAGAAGGTTTATGTCAAAACCAGGGAAGGAGAACTAGACAACAGTGAAGCGAGATTCCAGGTATTTGGGTGGCACTAGTGATTATGGTTTGTGGTACCAAGGAAGACTAGGATTGGATAGAGTGTTGGATATTCATGGATTTGTTGATGCAGACTAGGCTGGAGATCTAGATCAGAGAAGATCTACATGTGGGTATCTGTTTAACCTATTTGGAGGTGAAGTCAGTTGGATGAGTAAGAAACAATATGTAGTGGCACTATGAACTGCATAGGCAGAATACATGGCAGCCACTCATGCAAGCAAGAAGGCAGTATGGTTGCAAAGATTGTGTTCAAGTATGGGGTTAGTACAGGGAGCTATAAGGATAGATTGTGATAGCCAAAGTGAAATTTTCTTGGCAAAGAACCCTACATATCATTCAAAGACAAAGAAAATTGATGTTCATTATCACTTTGTGAGGGATATGATAGAAGAAAAAAAGGTGTTGCTGGTAGAGGTAGACACTTTGAAGAATACTACAAATGCATTGACAAAATCTGTGAGCTCTGAGAAGTTCTCTTGGTGTAGAGAAACAATGGGCATTGTAGGGTTGGATAAATGACTAAGCTCTCTTCTGTTCCCCTATGGAAAAAAAACAACAAGTGGGAGGATGTTGGGTTGTGTTATATTCTTTCCATGACTAGTCCATGTAGTTAACCGAGGGGTTAGCCCCCCCTTTGTTTTTCTAACCACATAGCGAAGGGAGTTACAGGGGGTTTGAGGGGTATAGGTAACCCCACACTATGGGGTCTGGGGAGGTGCCCCGGAAAATTTTGGTTTTGGACCCTATGTTAGGTTGGGCAAACCTACCTATGGTTTTGTGCATGTTTTTTGCACATGGTTTTGGACGTGATAGTTTTCAGTCCATGGTTTTGGATGCGATGGTTTTCGGTCCATGGTATTGGATGCTTCAGCATGTATAAATATGTATTGTAACATTGTAAGGAACATAATGAAAAATCAAGATGGTAGTCCCGGTTTTGGGATCCAGGGGAAAATCTCTTTGTATATGTGTTTTATGTGTTATGATCTCACATTGTTTGTTTTCTGTTTTTTAGAATTCATATGCAGGTAATTTCTATATGGGGTTAAAACCTACACACTCCACTAGAAAAAGGAATCGGCGGAGCACACCATGTAAAGGAGAATGTGAAGCACTAACTGACATCAAAGTAATTGTGGGGTACCAGCGGACTAGGCTGGAAAGTGTAGGGAAGCCTTGCATGGGTGGAGTAACCACCTAACTATCCGTAGAAAGCACAATCTCAACGCTCCAAGTAGTTAGAAGAGAGCATGGGACTGTAAAAGAGTCTATATGGAAGCAGCATGATAGGAGGATTGTGCACAGGGTCATTTGGTCCCAAAGGTTGCGCCCGCATATGAGGGACCACATTGTTGCACAGGTAGACTGGGAAGTGACCATTCGGGTTACTGTTCATGATAAGATATCCCAGTTAAGAGAAAAATGAGTGGGCGGTGGGTAATTAATACATGGAGTGAGAACTAGATTTGAAAATAGCTGCCGCCAATATGGCATTAATGAGCCAAAGGAGGGGGGAATGGTCGAATTTGAATTTCGGCAGGCCTATAAATCCCAGATGGTCATCCACCAAATAACCCTTGGCAATTTGAGAATTCAGTTATTGCGTATGGACTTGATGGCTTTAGAGGATTTGATAGCAAGTTAAGTGTTTGAAGCATTGCCGAAAGAGACGCAAGACCTTCTAAGCAGAGCGATGTCGAAAGCCGAGGAAGCCGCACCGAGCCCTATGTCACTGGTGGGGGATGCGCTGAAAATTCCAAAATTTCCCCGAGCACTGAGGCCTAAAAAGGACCCACAGGGAGCAGGACCAGTCCATATGTCTCCACTAAACCCACGGTTTGGTAGGTTGTCTATGGAAGAGAAGGCCAAAATAGTTACTATTGAGAGCAATGATGAGGAGGAGGATTTCCAGGCATTCGTAGAAGAGATTGAACCAGAGGTAGAAATGGAGGAAGACATCCAGCCAATACGCACCACAGCAAAGCTACCCAAGTATGTCCCTCCGCGGAAAGGGAGGATAAAAGTACCTAAAGATTTGGATGCCATTAAAAGCACACTCAAAACGCCATTCCTCCTTGAGGGAATTCTATTTGAAGGTTTGGCTGTGGGCTGCATACCCACGATGAAGTTTGAAGACTGGGACCTCATGGATAGCGAAAAGTTCCCTCATTTGGAAACTAGCCAACTGATGAAACAAAGCAAGTAGGGGGCAGTTACAACACTGTAGCCATGGAAATGGCTGCATGGGGTGAACGAGGTTGGGCTACTCCACCTCTTATCGATTCCACACTTTCATCGGGCACCAATCATGATATTTGTCATCACGCAACTGCTTTGCCTGGCGCACAATGGGTACTTGTGGCTGGAGGAGCCCATTACCATCACGACAAAGCTTATTCATAGGATTTCTCAGCGTCCTTGTACAGGAAGGGACCTCGCAGAAATCGCTGGCACAAGTGGAGACTTGGCGATTGCAAGGGCCATGAAAAAGAAATATAAATTGGAGAAAAAGTATAGGGGTTACATTATTACTACCATTCGAGACAAAGGGGTCCGAGTCACTGCCCGGTTGTTGGCAAGAAAAGTGATGAGAAAATTCTATGGTAGCAAGGTACCAGCAATGGTCATCGCACTAGCCGAACAATGTGCAGAAGGGGTAGGGTTCAACTGAGTGTAATTCCTCTGCGAGGAGTTCTTGACAAACTATAGGGAGGCCCAAGAGCAAGGTAAGACCTTCCATTACGCGTGGTTGCTCTTATCCATCCTGTTAGGTTCAAGAGAATTGCTTGACGATAGTCAGTCTCCGGACTGATCAGAGGCAACATAATACGTGTCGCTATGGGCGACGAAGGATGACACGCAAATTCGTGAAACTGAGATTTTTTGGGTATTGATGGAGGCGAGCATATGAATGTGGATCAAAAAATGGCCGTGCCTATCCCCTGTTAGTGTCGGTATCTTCATCCCTACATCTGTGATCAAATTCGCTTGTTGCATTGCATGTTAGGTGTCTCACTCGATCAGCTGCATTCCATTAGAGTCATGGGTCATTTGACGGTAGCGGCTTATGATACATTTTCCCTCATGTTATTTACTTGCTGGCCCATTTTCATTCATCTAGATCATCTGCGGTCAATTTTTGTCTTCAAATTTGTAAAACTCATTTTTAGGGTTTTAGGTCTCATTAGGTCTGGGGTTTCATCAATAAAGTCTTGTAAACGCTCAATAAAGGTCAGCAGGTGCATGAGGAGGTCAAATAAAGTTTTAGCAACAATAATTTCCATAATCACATGCTCAGTGATTGATTTTTCCTCAAAACCCTGTTGTGAGGAAAAACAAAGTTTTTTATGTTTTTATGTACAAATTTGATGTAATTTCATTTTTTCCATATGTAATAACTTCAGAGGCAAACCTGGTCACCTTGCCAAACTTCTGCAGCTCCATCACCTGCAAAGCAAACAAAAATTCAAAGAATTCAGTTAATCAAAGGCAAAAATAAATCAAACTGCCCAAAAATAGAGTTTTAAAAGCAAGTCAAAGGCAAACATTAGAAGAATGGGTTTTGTAATTGAAAAATGAAAACTATATGTATATAAACCATTTTTCATGTTTAAAGAGTTCATTTGTATCCAAAGGAGAAAGAGGGAGTAATAGAAAAGTCAAAAATCGCAAAGGAGGCAAAAATCGCAGCAACTTTGGTATTCTCAGTGGCGCGGCACACTAGGTTTGGAGCGCAGCACATTGGGTAGTGCTCTGCAGTGTAAATTTTAAATAGGCGCAACGCATTGAGAGGGCGCGACGCACTGGGTTTGTGGTGCAACGCATAGGGCCACAAGGCCGATTTTACTCACAACCTCCTCCAAAACTGCAAAATTGCTAAATCCTCACCTTGTCCAAGTAAGTTAGCATTCTTCCATGACCAATGAATGAGTTTATCTTCGTGCTGATGGTGATTTAGTGGGAAAAAATTGAAATCCTACCTCCTTGCATTTTCTTGTCGAAAACAATTGCATATGGTTTATAAATTGTATTTCTTGCTACTAATTCCACTCCTAGCCGTTTCTCACTCCCTCACTCCTCCATTCCCTCATTCATTTCCTCCCTCTCTTTACATTCTCATCTACCCACTCCCTAATCCCCATATCCCTAAACTATTAATCCTAAATCCCTAATCCCACTATCTCAAACCCTAGTTAAAAATTCCCAAACATTAATTGTTGTCCCAAAGCCTAAATATTATTCCTTAAACCCTTCTATTCCCAAAAACCTGTCAGCACCATTCCCAAACCCCTCATACACATTCCCTCCATAGTCCTTCATACATCCATATCTTTGGCAACAAAAACCTAAAGGCACCATAAAATCTCTTCATACTCATCTAAGAAAACTCAAACAATGGAAAACATGGAGTCAAATTCTTCCTATGACAGAGATGAGGAGACAGTCAGTGATTCTTCTAGAGAAATGCATGCACCAAGGAGGCCTCACAAGGGTGGTAAACATAACCAAGAGGAGCCTACTTCACTTGCCAAACTGCTGGCCTATCCTCTTGCTGTCACATGCTTTCAACACCCATCTTGTTATCAGTTCTGTGAGATGGTAGAGAGAGTCAAGTACCGCCATGAGCTAGCCAGATTGTTTGTGCTCCATTTTCATAATGGCCAAGTCACTTTGGCAGGTATGACATTCACCTTGACGCCTGAGACTATTTCTCAAGCAACCGGCATTCCAAATGTCGGTGAGAAGTGGAATAAAAGGTAGCTTATTGACAGAGAGCATTATGAGCCTTACATCAAGGCTGGTTATCAAAGACATGTCGGTAGAGTTTTTCCCTTCAGGTATCTAAAAGATACATATGCTCCCTTGATGAAACTCATAATTAAATATTTCAACTGTGAGTGCTTATTTTCTTGCCTGTATGCCTATCACATCAAATTGTTGATGCACTTCACTAGGGTGAGAATGATGAATCTCCCCTATTTTATTTGCTAGAACATTGAGAAGATGACCACCTCAATGCACATGAATCTTCTTCAACAGCAGTATAACAACATATATCATTTTGCACTAATCAAAATTTTGGTCTTGCATCAGCTTGGTTTATAGAACATCTCTTGGGAAGATTTCATTTCACATGAGGTCTTTACAAGTCCTCAAGTACCCCTAGCAGTTTTTCATGAGACAGGAGGGCCTTCACATCAGCAGGAGATTCATGAGACACAAACCACTAGTGTGCCAGTGTTTGTCACCTACCAAAAGGGCACTAGAAGGTTGTTCGCAGTAGAAAAACGAGTACTATCTCCACCTATCTTGGAAGGGGTCTCATTTCCTCCATCAGCAGAGTAGGTACATGAAAAGAGCAAGCAACCATTACATGATGAGGGGCCTTCAGGAGGACAAGAGATAGATTTCATTCTTATTCAGGATGATGACACTGATTTGGGCTCACAAAGCTCAAAGCTTAAAGAGATCATTCGGGAGCAACAAGAGGAAATTCATGATTTGTTTCTCAACCTGGAAAGAGCCAAATGGACAATCAAACATCTAGAGAAAAGAAATAAATAGCTAAAGAATCAACAAACCATTATGGAGCTACAAAACATACAAGAAAACCGGTAAGCTGCCAAGAGGAGGAAAATCAAGCTGACACCACTTGAACAAGAAATTGATGTTGATCATGAATCTTGGCTTGAGAGGGAAAATATGCATTTGGAAAAGATGCTAGAGAAGGCCAACAGAGAGAAAAAGATGTTGAGGCACATGGCCTACCACTGCTTGGCAAGAAACAAGGTGTGCAAAGCAAGAATCAGGATTTTGAAGGCCAAGTTGAAGAAAGCATCAAGGAGGTGAAAAGAGCAAGATAGACTCCAGATCTTGGCAGAGGCTTCTTTGTCCCAACACAGTATTTAATGAAGGACACTCAGCCCAAATTTCAAGAAATTTTGGATACTTTTTACAATTTTGAAATTTTTGGCCTAAAAAATAGGTTTTTCTACCGGATGCACCGCGCCACTTGGCACGCGCTTTTGCTAGAGAACTCTTTTTAAGGAAAACTCAGCGATTTTAGTTTTTTCATGAAAAAATATGAATTCTCTCACATGGCCAAGAAATTTTTACAGGTTTTGAGCTTCCAAAAAGGTCAAAAACACCTCAAAAATGACCTTTCTGTCCCTTTTTGGAGACACAGGAAGAAATGTTGGGAGAAATCAGTTTTGGAGGGGCTAATGGAGGCCAAATTTAGAAATTCCACTTGTTCTAGAAATTAAACAGGAAGACCTTTCCAACAAGCTCACTTGGAGAAAATTTTATGCACGAGAAGGCCTCCAAAATTAGCTGCAAAAAGGAACTATGCATAGGGAAATCAGCACGATGCATAGGATGAAATTTGCTCATTTTGGCCAAAAAACTCTGTTTTTCGCCTAGTTTCTTCACAGTTTGACTTTTCTCTTTCTAATAGTGAAACTCATGATGTAATTTAATGTGACTTGATGGATTTTGATGTAATTATGCTAAATTTTCACTCATAGAGGTAGATTCATTCATGGAAAGGTAGTTTGCAACTGAATGAATCAGTTCCCTAGTTTTTAGAGGCAAGCTGTTCCACTGCATACTTTTTAGTTCTCAGTTTAGACTTTGTTGGAACAGCTCCTAAACTTATGAGCTCAACCCTCAAAGCTAGGATCAGTTCTTTATTGCCTATATCTCCTTGTTTTTTAGTCATCAACAGAGGTTCGACTCTTGTGAATGCTTTGAGCATTATTGTACATTCATTTCTGGAGTTTGGCAAAGGAATAGACTAGGGTTTGTAGCACTTTATGGGATTCTTGTGGCAACTTGATTTGGTATTGTTTTTCCTTCTGTAATGAAAGTTTGCATGCGTTTATATATGTCATCATCTCTCTCTTTTCATCTTAACTAAATGAAACAAGGATAAAGGTAGAATTCATTGATTTGCAGTGCTCTACCTACGGTTTTGTTTAGTTATTTATGTTTTCAGCTGTTTGAAGAGGATCTCTGAGACTTTCATGCCATATTCAACTCTTCACTAGTCTAAAAACTCTCCATATCATTTAATTTGAAGTACCAAACCATTTTCCTACCTTGCCCCATACAGATCTCTACAAAACTGAGCCTCATTCCCCGGGCCCAAATCTGCCATTCACATTTGAGCCAACAAAACATCATCAAATTCAATCAAAATTTTTTGAACACATACCTAGACTAAGATCAGTATTCACATCAATCATCTCAAGCCTCGTTGATCATATTTTGCTGAGATTGACAAGGAGAGAGCCCTCTCCTGACCTGGTAGGGCTAGCTACCAGGTTAAGCTTGGTTTGATGTTACCCTAGATCCTACCTTTCTCAGCCTGAGGTAGATTTAGGCATTAGCATAGTGGCAACCATACTAGGGATGAGATTGTTTGTTTGTTAGTGTTCTGCATTTTATAAACTACAAACAGAGCCTAAAGTTATGCCAGGTAGCCTTCGAACTGCACATTGCTTTGCGAGTGCATAAATAGATAAAAGTTGCTTCAGTCAATCTGCAGTCTAGTCTTATAAACGGAACATCTGACTTGAAAATTGCCCCAGTACAACAGATAATTCTAGACTTTTGGATGATGCGTTCAGAATTTGATAGGCTAAACTTGTTGATAATGTCCATTTTATTTCTTGGAAATAATTCAACACACTGGTTTGCAAAAGATACACTAGAGCAAATCCTGATCTTGATCCTCCCCCTGTGTATGAAAATCCCAAATCTTATTCTGAGAATCTTTCGCTGAGAAAGTGTTGTAATTCTTGTGTTTAGATCTCATTCATGCTTGATTGTTTCTGAATATCTTGAAGATCTTGAGTTTGAAGAACATTTTGATCTATCTTTGTTTGAGACTAAATCTGAAAGTGTTGTTGGTTCTACTGTCCTAAATCCAAAGTTTGTCAAAGATCTTGAAACTGAAAAGCCCAATAAATCAATTAGCGATTATATCTTAAAACTTCAAACTTTCATTGTGGCTACAAACATTCTTGAGTTCTTAGAGTCTGCATCAGCAACTCTTGGGTCATCCGCTATTGTCTCCAGTTCATAAATTCCTACAGAAACTCCTTTCATTCCCACCATTCCCGTGCAGCCTTCCATCTCTGATTAGAAATCTGTTGTGTTGTCACCTCCATCCACTCCTTCTACCCCTAAAACATCAAAAATTTCTTCACCTCCATCCACACTTCATACACCTCATACATTAGCTACTCCACCCCCCAACATCCCCAAGACTAGTCGTAAATCCACCTAGAGAAATGGTTGCTCGATATGCACCCCTTGTGTTGCCTCAAAATTTGGATGTCATGCCCACTGATTATCAAATAAAAATTCCATTATTTGATGGCACACCTCAAAGCATCACAGCTCAGCAAAATGTGGATAGGATGGCAGATTTCTCTGACTTTCATGAGATTAATGCTAAAAATGTGACTATGAGACTGTTTGTGCAAACTTTTGGAGGTGAAGTGAGGAAGTGGTTCAGAGCTTTGTCAGCTGCAAGTATCATTACATTGTCTAATCTTCAGAGACAATTTTTGGATCACTGGGAAGTAAAGAAAAACCCTCTTCAGATCCTTTCCGAATATGAGAACATCAAGAGGAATGTTGGTGAGACTGTTCAATATTATTGTATTAGATTCAATTATGTTTACAATGCAATTCCTGCTGATATAAATCCACCTATGGGGCTAGCCTTGATTAAGTTTCCTGATGGTTTCGATCCTGATATGGCTTATCAATTAAGAGAAAGAGATCTGGCCATTTTGGAAGACATGCAGAAAATTGCAGTCAGCATTGAAGCAAATTTGCTTGCCAAGAGAGCTAGAACAAAGGCTGAAAAAAAGGTAACGATGAAGAAAGAGGTTTCCACTTCAGATCAAGTGCTCCGTAAGATTGAGAGGATGTTTGATAGATTAACAATTGCTAAACCTAAAGCACAAGTCAGAAATCCAATCTTTTGTGGTCAGCAGCAACCACAATTTAGAATCAAGCAATGAGAGCAACGAGCACAAGATCAAGCAGCACAGCAGCAGGTGAAGACACACTTACAGCGGAATTTTGTACATGGTCTGGAATCAGATGATGAGGAGAACATAATTGGAGAGGAGAATCATTTCTTTACACCTGATGATATGCCAATTGTTATCACTGAAGATGAGGAGTATTCAGAGAGCCTAGCTGTACAAAGGGATGAAAATTTCATCTTGGCAAATGAAACAGTTCTTGGAGAAGAGTTTGATGAATATCAGAGGGGATACATAAATGATTTGATAGCCTAGCAACAACAATATTCATTCAGGAGTAGAGATGTACCCATAAATCCAATTCAAAAAAGGAAGGAGATGACACCGCCAAAAAATGATCCTCCCATTGTGTAGAAAAAGGGAAAAGAGACAGCTGATCCTACCACCAGCAAAACACCATTAGCAAATGAAAGATCAAATCAGCCAAGTATATCAAAGGAGAAAACTGAAAAGAAGGATGTTTTAGCTAAAGAGGTAGAGAAAACTTCAGTTTTTAACTTAGAAAATGAAATTGCTAAGTTAAAAGTATCTATTCCTTTGACTGAGTTGATGAAGAGCAACAACTATAAAGGTTAGGTGTCTAAGATTTTGAATTTAGATCCATTATCTGATATGGTAAATGTGGAGGATGACCAACCTAAGTTGATCTTTGGTCCAGCATTGGAAGGCCAATCTCAAGATAGTGATGTAGCTACTTTTTACATCAGCCTTAGGGTGCATGACTATGTATTACACAATGCTATGTTTGATTTCGGAGCCTCTCATAATCTCATGCCTAAGGCAATCATGGAGAAATTCGGTTTGGATATCACTAGAAAGTATCATGACCTTTACTCCTTCGATTCTAGTAGAGTAAGATGCATTGGTCTTATTAAATGTTTGGTGGTCAGTTTGGATTAGATTCCAGCGAAAAATGTTTTGATGGATGTGGTTGTGGCAGATATTCCTCCTAGATTTGGCATGCTTCTTTCCAGATCTTGGGGAGCAAAACTTAAAGGGACATTGCAGCTTGATTTCTACTATGCTACTATTCCTGTGTTCGGTTAGATGAGGAAATTATACTGGGAGATCACTAGTAAGGAGAAACCAGTAAATCATCCAATCAACTATGTACATACTGATTTAGAATCATTTGTTTTATATTCTAATAGTTTTAATGATGTAAATATCCAATTAGTTGAAGTAGAAGACATTCTAGAGATCACTGAAAATTTTAGAGAGGTCTTAAAGCAAGAAAGACAAAGACTTGATAGTACCGCTAAGCAATCAGCTGTCCGACAACAACAAAATGTTGATGGACAACAAGGAAAAGTAAAAGAGAAAATAGAATTTTAGCATTTGGAGGAGGATGAAGCCGGTTTGTGGAGCATGGATTTTGATGGCGCAGTAGGAAGGGAAGGTGCTGGAATTGGCATTTGGATACGTAGCCCTGTTTTCTCCCCAAACAAAATGCCAAGTAATGTAAGGGTCTGTTCGTATAAATTGGCTTTTGACTGTTCAAATAATGAGGCTGAATATGAGGCTTTAATTTTTGGTTTGAAAATTCTTAGAAAGTTAAATGCTAAAAGAATTTTAATATATGGTGAATCCAAGTTAGTTATCAAGCAAGTGAAAGGGGAATACCAAGCTAAGCATCCTCGAATGCGGGCCTACCACAATGCGGTATTAGATATCTGGAGATTGTTTCCAGATTACACTTTGACATGTGTTCCTCATGTTTAGAATGTTATTGTAGATTCACTTGGAACAATAGCAAGTAATTTGAAAATTCCGATGGATTCAAACAATAAGTTTGAAATTCATGTGAAACATTGCCCAGTTGTCCCTGATAATCAAAGGTGTTGGCAAGTGTTTCAAGATGATAAAGAGATCGAAGAATTTATGCAAAATGAAGGTAAATTCAAAGACACTTCTATCGATGGGGAGCAAGATGATGGTGAAGCAGATATGGAATTCAATCAGATGGAAGTTTTGCAGCTGAAGGAAAATGTTATTCCTAAAGGTCTAATACGTTTAGAGGAGTTGTTTGATCAAGATGATGTAGCTCGAAAACCGCACTTTCTGCCAACTGAGAAATGCGTTCAGGATGTGAACATTAGATCAGCAGAAAATCCTAGAATGGTGAAGTTATCAAAGGCGTTGCCTCCACAACGGAAAGCAAAGTATATCAGTTTATTATCTTCATTTACTGATGTATTTTCATGGGACTATTCAGATTTGAAGGCATATGATACAAGCATAATTCACCATATAATTCCGATCAAACCAAATCAAAAGCCTTTTCGTCAGAAGCTAAGAAGAATAAATCTAAAGCTGATGCCCTCAATAGAGAAGGAAGTGAATCGATTTTACAAAGCTTGTATAATCGTCCCCATAAGATTTTCAGATTGGATTTCTAATTTGGTGCCCGTGTGCAAGAAAACACGTGAGAATCGATTATGTATTGATTTTAGAAATCTGAATAAAGTATCTTTGAAATATAACTATCCATTGCCCAAGATGGATCACATACTTCAAAGAATAGTTGGAGCATCCTGCATGTCACTACTTGATGGGTATTCAGATTATAACCAAATTCTGGTCCATGAGGATGACAGACATAAAACAATGTTCACCACTCTGTGGGAACTTTTCATTATGCCAAGATGCCTTTCGAGTTGAAGAATGCTAGTGCAACCTTTCAGCAGGCAATGGATATTGCATTTGCTAATGAAAAAGATGTCTTTTTAGTTGTTTATCTTGATGATTTGACAGTTTTTTCTAATTCAGATCAAGATCACCTTTATCATTTGAAGATTGTATTTCAGCGGTGTAGAAAGCATGGTATATCTCTCAATCCAAAGAAGAGTTTGTTTGCCATGAATGAAGGCAAGCTTCCCAGTCATATTGTATCAAAGGAGCGCATCTGCATTGATCTGGCTCAAGTGGAAGCCATTCAGAAGATTGATTTTCCATGAAGTAAAAAGGAGATCCAATCATTCAATGGTAAGATGAAATTCTTACATCGCTTTGTGCCCAATCTTGTAGAACATTTAAAGGAAATCACAAACATGTTAAAGAAAGATAATGTAGTGAAGTGGACTGAAGAAGTAATTAAGTCTTTCAATTTGGTGAAATTGGCCCTTTCTTCAGCTCCGGTTTTGATCAGCCTGGATTAGACTCAAGATTTTGTTTTGTTTTCATTTTCCTCAGATCATACTATGGTAGCAGCCTTGATGCGGAAAAGAGACCAGCTCGAGAAACCAATTGCATTTTTCAGTAGAACCATAAGAGATGTAGCTTTAAAGTATAATATTATTGAAAAGAAAGCTCTTGCTTTGGTAAAGGCTTTGAAAGATTTTCAATTCTATATTCTGCATTCTCATATCCTTGCCTATGTCCCTGACACTGCTGTTAAAGATGTCTTAATGCAAACAGATATAGAAGGGAAGCGAGGCAAATGGATCACTGCTTTGTTAGAATATGACGTGGACATCAAACCAAGAAAGCTCATCAAAGGATAGGGGTTGGCCAAACTAATGGCTGAGTCAAATTTGCATGCCTTGGACATTAATCTCATTGCTGCTATGTCCGAGGAAGATGAAGAAAGTTTGCCCACCTAGGTATCAGAAATTTTTCTTGTTTTTCTTTGGTATTCGGACATTGTTTATGTGCTCCAAAATTTGTCACCACCACCTGAAATGGCTAAGAAAAAAAGGAGGACCCTGAAATTAAAGACTGCCAAGTTTTGTATCATGAATAATGCACTCTATTAGAAATATCCTGGTGGTGTCTTGCTCAATTGTTTGGTTGAAAAAGAGGCAAAACAGGTTATGGAAGACTTTCACAAGGGAGATTGTGGAGGTCATCTATTTTGGAATACAACAGCCAATAAAATTTTGAGAGCAGGATATTATTGGCCAACTCTCTTTGATGATGTGTACAAAACTGCTACAAGCTGCCACGAATGTCAGATTCTTCAAGGTAGGAGAAAATTGCAGTCGTTACCACTCAAGCCGATTGAAGTAAGTGATCCATTTCAACAGTGGCGTTTGGACTTCATTGGCGAGATCCATCCTACTTCTCCAGCGCAGCACAAGTGGATCCTCACAGCGACAGACTATTTTACTAAATGGATTGAGGTGATTCCCACTAGGCAGACCACTGATTTGATAATCATTTCATTTCTTGGAAACAACATTTTGTCTCGTTTTTGTTGTCTAAACAAGCTAATCACTAATAATGCAACAACTTTTAAATCTAAAAGAATGATTGACTTTTGTAATAAATATCAAATTACCTTGGGGCACTCAACTGCACATTACCTACAAGGTAATGGATTGGCAGAATCCTCAAATAAATCCTTGGTCAATAGTATCAAAAAGCTACTAGAAACAAATAAGAAGAGTTGGAAAAAAAAGCTTGTTAATGCACTTTGGGCAGATAGAGTAAGTTAAAAGAAATCTATAGGCATGTCCCCTTTCGAGCTCGTCTATAGTGTTGACACAGTGTTCCCAACCTCTCTCACAGTCCCGGTGGTTAAACTCATACAAGAAGCTGGCAGCAAAGATGATTATTTGCAGCGAAGAATCAATCAAATGATTCATTTGCAAAAAACTAGAGAGGAGGTTTTTCAGAACACTTTTAGGCTACAAGAGAGAATCAATAAGATATATGATCGAAAGGCAAAGGTGGACAAGTTTCAAATAGAAGACATAGTGCTGAAATGGGATGCGAGAAATGAAGATAAAGGTAAGCATGGTAAGTTTGAGAATCTTTGGAAAGGACCTTTCAGAATTGCTACATATCAGGGCCAAAATGCTTTCCTTTTGAAAGAAATGAATGGAGAAGATTGTCCAGGTGGGCCGCTCAACAGTCGGCTGCTCAAACGGTACTATTTTTGAAATGTTTTCTGTTGTCATGTGTATCATTGTACATACTAGTTTGTTTTATTTCATTGCAAGTGTGTACTGTCATCATTCATTCAGTTTGGGGCCCGAAGTGAAGGCTATAAAAATGAGGTTTGGTTTCAGTGTTGGTTTGGATTGTTTAAGTTAGGTCTTTCAGTCGATTTCAGTCTTGAAATTGAGTCAGTTTTGAGTCAAATTTCAGTCCTAAAATTGAGTCAAGACATTGATTTTGTTTTGTCGAATTTATTGACTCGATAGCCCAATGGACGAAGGCACTGCCTGCTTTCCCAGATATCTGTAGTTTTTGGCACCTCCAAGGAGCTACCATCCCCATTGAAGCCAATGTTAGTGTCGGTATCTTCATCCCTCCATCAGTGATCAAATTCTCTTGTTGCATTGAATGTTAGTTGTCTCACTTGATCAGTTAAATTCCATTAGAGTCATCGATCATCTAACAGTAGTGGCTTATTATACATTTTCCCTCATTCTCTTTACCTATTGGCCCATTTTCATTTATCTAGATCATCTGCAGTCAATTTTTGTCTTTAAATTTGCAAAAGTCATTTTTAGGGTTTTAGGTCTCATTAGGTCTAGGGTTTCGTCAATAAAGTCTTGTAAACGCTCAATAAAGGTTAGCAGGTGCATGAGGAGGTCAAATAAAGTTTCAGCAACAATAATTTCCATAATCACATGCTCAGTGATTGATTTTTCCTCAAAACCCTGTTTTGAGGAAAAACAGAGTTTTTTATGTTTTTATGTATAAATTTGATTTAATTTTATTTTTTCCATATGTAATAACTTCAGAGGCAGCCCTGGTTACCTTGCCAAGCTTCTACAACTCCATCACCTACAAAGAAAAAAATAAGTCAAAGCATTCAGTTCATCAAAGGCAAAAATAAAGCAAACTACCCAAAAACAAAGTTTTAAAAGCAATCAAAGGCAAACATTAGAAGAATGGGATTTGTAAATGAAAAATAAAAACTATATGTATATAAACCATTTTTAATGTTTAAAGAGCTCATTTTTATCTAAAGGAGAAAGAGGGAGTAATAGAAAAGTCAAAAATTGCAGAGGCAAAAATCGCAGCAACTTTGGTATTCTCAGTGGCGCGACGCACAGGGTTTGGAGTACTGGGCATTGAAAGAGCACGCCACATTGGGCAGCGGTCTGTAGTGTAAATTTTTAATGGGTGTAACGCATTGAGAGGGCATGACACCCTGGGTTTGTGGCACGGCACACAGGGCCATAAGGCCTATTTTACTCACAACCTCCTCCAAAATTGCAAAATTTCTAAATCCTCACCTTGTCCAAGTAAGTTAACATTCCTCCATGACCAATGAATGAGTTTATCTTGGTGGTTATGGTGATTTAATGGGAAAAAATTGAAACCCTACCTCCTTGCATTTCTTGTCAAAAACAATTGCATAAGGTTTATAAATTGTATTTCTTGTTGTTAATTCCACTCCTATCCATTTCTCACTCCCTCACTCCTTCATTATCTCATTCATTTTCTCCCTCTCTTTACATTCTCATCTACCCACTCCCTAATTCCCTTATCCCTAAACTACTAATCCTAAATCCCTAATCCCACTATCCCAAACCCTAGTTAAATATTCCCAAACCCTAATTGTTGTCCGAAAGATTAAATATTATTCCCTAAACCCTTCTATTCCCCAAAAGCCTATTAGCAACATTCTGAAACCCCTCATACACATTCCCTCCACAGTCCTTCATACATCCATATCTTTGGCAGAAAAAACCTAAAGAAACCATAAAATCTCTTCATACTCATCTAAGAAAGCTCAAACATTGGCAAACATGGAGTAAGATTCTTCGTATGATAGAGATGAGGAAATAGTCAGTGATTCTTCTAGAGAAATTCATGCACCAAGGATAGCTCACAAGGGTGGTAAACATAACCAGGAGGAGCCTACTTCACTTGCCGAACTATTGGCCTGTCCTCTTGCTGTCACATGCTTTCAAAACCAATCTTGTTATCAGTTCTGGGAGAAGGTGGAGAGAGTCAAGTACCACAATGAGCTGGCCAGATTGTTTGTGCTCCATCTTCATAATGGCCAAGTCACTTTGGCAGGTGTGACATTCACCTTGACACCTCAGACTATTTCGCAAGCAATTGGCATTCCAAATGTCGGTGAGCAGTGGAATAAAAGGCAGTTGATTGATAGAGAGCATTATGAGCCTTACATCAAGGCTGGTTATCAAAGACATGTCAGTAGAGGTTTTCCCTTTAGGTATCTGAAGGACACATATGCTCCCTTAATGAAACTCATAGTTAAATATTTCAGCTGCGAGAGCCGATTTTCTCACCTGTATGCCTATCACATCAAATTATTGATGCACTTCACTAGGGTGATAATGATGAATCTCCCCTATTTTATTTGCTAGAACATTGAGAAGATGACATTGAGAAGATGACCATCTTAGTGCACAAGAAGCCTCCTCAGTAGCAGTATAACAACATATATCATTTTGCGCTAATCAAAATTGTGGTCTTGCATCAGCTTGGTTTACAGAACATCTCATGGGAAGATTTCATTTCACATGAGGTCTTTACAGGCCCTCAAGTACCCCCAGTAGTTTTTCATGAGATAGGAGGGCCTTCACATCAGTAGAGATTCATGAGACACAAACCACTAGTGTGCCAGTGTTTGTCACCTACTACAAGGGCACTAGAAGGTTGTTTGCAGCAGCAAAACAAGTACTATGTACACCTGGGGTGGAAGGGGTCTTATTTCCTCCATCAGCAGAGTAGGTACAGGACAAGGGAAAGCAGCCATTACATGATGAGGGGCCTTCAGGAGGACAAGAGATAGATTTCATTCTTATTCAGGATGATGAGACTGATTTTGGCTCACAAAGCTCAAAGCTTAAAGAGATCATTCGGGAGAAACAAGAGGACATTTATGATTTGTCTCTCAACCTAGAAAGAGCCAAATGAATAATCAAATATCTAGAGAAAAGAAATAAATAGCTAGAGGATCAGCAAACCGTTATGCAACTACAAAACATACGAGAAACTCGGCAAGCTGACACCACTTGAACAAGAAATTGATGCTGATAATGAATCTTGGCTTGAGAGGGAGAATATGTATTTGGAAAAGATGCTAGAGAAGGCTAATATAGAGAAAAAGATGTTGAGGCACATGGCCTATGACTACCTGGCGAGAAACAAGGTGTGTAAAGCAAGAATCAGGATTTTGAAGGCCAAGTTGAAGAAAGAATCGAGGAAGCGAAAAGAGCAAGATAGACACTAGATCTTGGCTGAGGCTTCCTTGGTCCAACACAGCACTTAATGAAGGAAACTCAGCCCAAATTTCAAGAAATTTGGGATAGTTTTTGCAATTTTGAAATTTTTGGCCTAAAAAACAGGTTTTTCTGCCTAATGCGTTGTGCCACTTGGCGCGCGCTTTTGCTAGAGACCTCCTTTTGAGGAAAAATCAGAATTTTTGGATTTTTCATTAAAAAATATGAATGCTCTCACATGGCCAAGAAATTTTGATAGGTTTTTAGCTTCCAAAAAGGTCAAAAACACTTCAAAAATGACCTTTTTGCCCCTTTTTGGACACACAGGAAGCATTGTTGGAAGAACTCAGTTTTGGAGGGGAAAATGGATTCCAAATTCAGAAATTCCACTTGTTCTAGAAATGAGACAAGCAAACCTTTCCAACAAGCCCACTTGGAGAAAATTTGTGGCATGGAAAGGCCTCCAAAATCAGCTGCAAAAACGTGCTATGCATAGGGAAATCAGCGCAGTGCATAGAATGAAATTTGCTCATTTTGGCCAAAAAACTCTGTTTTTCACCTAGTTTCTTCACAGTTTGAATTTTCTATTTCTAATAGTCAAACTCATGTTGTAATTTAATGTGAACTAATGGATTTTCATTTAATTATGCTAAATTTTTATTGATAGAGGTAGATTCATCCATGGAAAGGTAGTTTGCAACTGAATGAATCAGTTCCCTAGTTTTTAGAGGCAAGCTGTTCCACTGCCTACTTTTTAGTTCTCAGTTTAGACTTTGTTGGAACAGATCCTAAACTTATGAGCTTGAACTTCAAAGGCTAGGATGAGCTGTTTATTGCATATATCTACTTGTTTTTCAATCATTAGCAGAGGTTGGACTCTTGTGAATGCTTTGAGCATTATTTTACATTCATCTCTGCAGTTTGGCAAAGGAATAGACCATGGTTTGCAGAGCTTTATGGGATTCTTGTGGCATCTTGATTTGGTATTATTTTTCCTTCTTTAATGCAAGTTTACATGTGTTTATTTATGTCATCATATCTCTTTGTTCATCTTAACTAAATGAAACAAGGATAAAGGTAGAATTCATTGATTTGCAGTGCTCTACCTAGTGTTTTGTTTAGTTATTTAGGTTTTTAGCTACTTGAAGAGGATTCCTGATACTTTCATGCCTTCTCCAAATCCTCACTAGTCTAAAATCTCTCCATATCACTTAATTTGAAGTACCAAACCATTTTCCTACCTTGCCCCATAGAGATCCCTGCAAAACTGAGCCTCATTCCCCAGACCCAAATCTGTCTTTCACATTTGAGCCAACAAAACATCATCAAATTCAATCAAAATATTCTGAACACATACCTAGCCTAAGATCAATATTCACATTAGTCATCTCAAGCCTCATTGATCATATTTTTCTAAGATTGACAAGGAGAGAGCCCTCTCTCGATCTGGTAGGGCTAGCTACCAGGTTAAGCTTGGTTTGATGTTACCCTAGATCCTACCTTTCTCAGCTTGAGGTAGATTTAGGCTCTAACATACCCCATGGTATAGGAGAGTTTGCAAGAGCTTTGCAAAATTTAAAGTAGATATGCACAATGTGTATATTAAGGCACAGAAGGATACAGAGCAGAAGTGGACCACACTCCTGTTCATCGCAATTAATGACACTGTTTTCAGGGTGCTCAACTCCTGGCCACCAGAATGGCATGCACTAGATCTGGAGGCACATGATGAGGTAGTGATTCAAAGATAGAAGGATGATGCCACGCTGCTAGCACAATAGAAGAGGAACGAGCAGCTAGTTGAAGAAGTACGTTCCCGTGAGGTAGCAAAGGCTGGCACGGAAAAGGCAGTAGCGCACCAACATCTGAGGAAACCATGATGTAGGAAGGGAGAGACCCGGACTTGATCATAGGACAAGGAACAGATGACATGGTGGTAGGCATGGACCGACACACATCATCAACACAACTAAAGTGGTTGCACAGTATGGAACGAACAGGGCTCAAGAAAAAGACCAAGGCTTCCAAATTAGATGGGGAACCTATTACACTGACCGAGGGTGACCTATACGACATTAGTGACACAATTCGTGAGGTCACCAGGGAGGTGCTCCAAAAATCAATGATGAAGTAGCAGAATGTGTTGGGGGTGCTCAGGGTGTAACTCCAGGAACTTTAGGTGCGGCCCCCATAGTAGGGAATGGTAGCTGTCTACGGGGCTACGGGTACATCAGCATCAGAGAAATTGTTGCAGGCCAAAATGGCTAATACCATTGCCTTGCCGGAAGGAGCACTAACAACAGACAACATGGAGGACAGAGCCATGGTAGGTCATCTCAAGGGACTTGGCTTAAACTTGGCTGCCCTTCCACGAGAGATATTATACCAGTTGCAGGATGCAGTGACGATATAGCTCCGTGCTAGGGAAGGACATGCAGTACAGATGCTCAATGAACAACAAATCAACATCAAGAAACTAAGCCTCCAACCAATGAAGCGGTAGTGAAAACTCAACAATTGAGAAAATCTTCAAGGAAGCATGTCACCGCATCCCCAAACTAGAGATTGCAACAGACTTACTAGTAGGTATGCGGATCCACAAATTGGCCAGTGGATTCCATGAGGCAAACGAGGAAGAAATGAGGATCCAGCTAGACCTCAACATGTAGATCGCGGAACTGCGGCTGAAGGCACAGCCCTCTACACCCCCACAATTCAGAGAGAACTGCCACCACGCCATTCAATCGGGGTTGGAAGCAATTGAGAATACCATAAAAGAGTACACAGGCTTGTTAGATCAGCCACTCTTCACCCTCACTTCACTGCAGGAAGACCCAACACTACAACGTTTAGAGACAGAAGCACAGGAATTGCGACAAGCCTATGACAATGTATAGGGGACCATGTAGACAGTCGCCCTTACTCAGCAATTGACCAAGATGAAGGAGGCCCATGCTCTAAAGGAATAGGTGGATGCCACGCATAAGATAGAAGCAGTGCTTAAAGCATGCATCCAGCCTTGGCTCAAGGAAGCATTCATGGTCACCGCCAAGATTGAGGGAAAGTTGGCATAGATGCAGGGCATATATGTACTCAGGCAAGGAATTGAACTTGACAACAATGCATCAAAGATATGCGCACACCTAGTACAATCGACAATGGAAGAATGTGTTGTGGACATAAGCAAAGCACAAAAGTTGTTGGATGGACTACGTGCAAAGATCACCGCACCAGTCGTGTTACTCGAGACGAGTCATGATGATTGTGTTGAGGTCCTGTTGGGTAGCGGATCCACTCCCCATAGCAAGTTTTGGGGTGTACAACCTGAAATTTTGGTCAATGTAATGAGTCTAGGGTTGTCTGCCCTAAAATAATGTAGTTTAATATAGAATGTGTCAACCTACCCATGGTCTGTGGACCATGGGATTGTATAAATAGAGCAAGGCTCTAAGTGTAAAAGTCAGTCTTAGCTTTGAGAAGTCATATGGGTTTTTGGGTGATGAAATATGAGTCTGTAAGTCTGAGTCTGGGGTTGTAGCAATAGTAAGAGGCTCCACAGCTGAGTGCGCAGAGGCCTGGCAGAGTCCGTAGCTATGTGCGTAGACCCCTGAAGCGGAGTGCATAGGGCGAAGTTGGGATTGTATCTGAACAGACGATTAATAAAAGATAAGTTGATTTTGGAATATTTTGTGTATATGCTTCTATTATATTTATGCATCTCTTTATGGTTTTATGATTGTGCACACTTGTTATGAATGTTGAATGATTAATGAGAATATTGGGTATATGCAATTAAGTTAAGATATATAATAATAGAATAGTAAGGATAAAGGATCTAGATAGCACCTCTTCGCGTGCTTTACAAAGCTACGCGGAAGCAGTTGCACAAGTTGCGAACGACAGAGGGCTACGCGAAGCAGCACCAACGTGCAAGATTGGTTCACGAACTTCCCAACCTTCATAAAGACATCCCTAGGTTCCAGAAACCTGATTCCAACACCCTTCTGTACTACCTCAGGTAAGACCTCAGTCCGCACCTCAAACGTTTGCTTAAAGGGACGGTAGTTTCAAGATTTGTTTGGCTATATCACTTCTGAACCTGGGTCAGGCCCCAACAAGCCAACAGAAAATAAAATCAAAATTGGATGGGACAATTTTTTTATTAAATAGGATGTCATAGGTCCTCATTCCAAGTGGAATCACTCAAAAAGACCTTTGTTAACCCATGCTAGAATATAGAAAAACATTACTAGTCGAAAATCTAGAAATTTGATAACTAGTGAGCTAGTAAATCTAAAAAATGCGTAACCTAATCAAGTTAAAATACAATGGGGTAGCTTTTGTTATGAACTAAAATGTTTTTTTGATCCAATGCAAGTGGAACCAACTTGATTGAAGCTCATTACCATGCTCTAAAAAATAGAATATATTTACTGTTCTTTTCCACAAAGGAGTTCCAGAAATCTAGATTTGGAAATAAGAAGACTGATCCAAGCACCTCAATGATTACTATAACCTTCCAAATATTTTCCAAAGATGAAATAATTCTTGTGATCCTTCAAAATAACTTACATCAACCATTTAACTCAATCCTACAACAAGAAATCATTAATACTAAATGAAGAAATAGAAAGAAATAAAAACAAAAGATGCATGTGAATAAGAAGTGAAAAGAAGGAAAGAAAATGATATGAAAGGGATATGAGGCTCTTGGGATGGCCAAGCCCAAGGAAACTCAGAGATATATAGAGGAGAGCAAGATTTATAAGTTTAACATGACTCCAACCTTCATTATTTTCATCAATACAATTACATCCCTGCAAGAAACTACAATGGAGCTGCAGAAATATGAGTTCTCTCCTCAAAAACGCTAATGAAAATCTATCCCTAAAGGTAAATCAAACTTGGTACTTATAAAAAATTACGAGGAATCATTCCCTATGAATGGAGGAATCATTCCCCACCAAAATCCCTTGATTAGTGGATCTAGTCCCTAGTACTAGGAATCTGCATTAAATGGCAGGGAACATATTCCTATATTTTTTTAATTATTGGAGTTCCACAATTTGTGCCATAATTCCATAATATCATTTTGAAATATTATTTATTATTGATCCTCCTATAGTAGGGAGAAAGTCCCTAAATTATCTCCTTCTCGAGATCTTCATAATCTGCCCAATATTCTCATAATATTCCACAAAAATAAATAATATTAGGCATAAATATCAAATTATTCATAAACCCTCCTAATGAATATATTAAAGTTAAAAATACATTATCTAATGCAAAAAGAGAGTTTTAATGTGCTGAAGGATGGTCATAGTGTTGGGTTGTGTTATATTTTTTCCACGACTAGCCTATGCAATTAATTGGGGGGTTAGAGGGGGGCAGAGCCCCCCTTTGTTGCACTGATTGCACAATGGGGGCGTCGCAGTGGTGGTGGTAGCCACCCCTGTCTAGGGGGTTTGAGGGGGGCAGGTAGCCCCCCTCTATGGGTTCCAAGGGAGCGCCCCAAATGTTTTTTTGGGACCCTATATTAGGTTGGGCAGACATACATATGGTTTTGTGCATGGTTTTTGAACGTGGTTTTGGATGCGATGGTTTTAGGTCCATGGTATTGGATTCTTTGATATGTATAAATATTTATTGTAACATTGAAATGAACATAATGAAAAATAAATCTGGTAGTCCTAGTTTTGGGATCCAGGGGAAAATCTCTATGTATACGCATTTTATGTGCTATGCTCTTGCATTTGTTTATTTTCTGTGTTTTAGAATTCATATGCAGGTAATTTCTATATGGGGTTAAAACCTACATTTGGTATCAGATCTGTTTTGGCTTCAAGGGGATGCCTTTGTTGCTGAGGGGTTTCGCTTGGGCCTCTGGTAGACCCTATTCAGTGGGAGATCTGCGAGATTGATTGTAGTGGTGAAAGAAGATGTCAAGCAGTGGAACGATAGAGATCGTGAAATTTAATGGTTAGAGTTTTGAATTGTGGAAACTAAATATGGAGGATCTATTGGTGGATAAAGATGAATGGATCATGGTAGATCCGAATACTAAACCAACTAGAGTTTCCGATGAAGAATGAAAGAAGTTGGATCAAAAGGTAAAGAGCACAATACAATTGTGTGTCTCAGATTCACTATTGTTGAATGTATCAGTGGAATCTATGGCAAAGCCTTTGTGGGACAAGTTAGGGACTTTGTACCAATCTAAGTCTTTGGTCAATAAACTATTTCTACGAAAAAAGCTGTATAACCTGAGGATGAAAGATGGACACTTGGTGACAGAGTATCTGAATGCATTTAATACTATGGTAAGTTAGTTATTATCTATTGATATTAAAATTTCAGATGAAGATAAGTGCATCAGTTTGTTGTGTTCTCTACCAGATTCATGGGATAGTCTGGTTATTGCAATAGATAGCAATGCAACTGCCTTGCAGTTTGATGAAATAGTCTCACCCTTGTTGGCAGAGGAGATGAGATGGAAAAATATGGAGATCCAGAATGGTGATGCCTTGTCTATACGATGACGGTCCTAGAACAAAAACAAAAATAAGTCATCGAGTGGGAGATCCAAATCTAGAGGGGGATCTAAATCTCCAGGAAAACCTATAAAGGTGGTTTGTTGGAAATGCAGAAAGGAAGGGCACTACAAAAGGGACTGTAAATCTAAAGCTCCTTACAAAGGAAATGGATCTGATGATGTTGCTTCTACAGAGGCGAAAAGCACCTCAAATGAAGGTGGGAATGTGTACTTGGCTTCCTCAGGTACACATGTAGATCATGAGGCATGGTTTATTGACTCAGGTGTATTCTTTCAGTTCACTCCCCATAGAGAGTGGTTCTGTGAGTATGAGAAATACGATGGTGGTGATGTCTTTTTAGGGCATGATAGGAAGGTTAGAATCGTTGGTCATGGAAAAGTGAAGTTGAAGTTGCAAGGTGGAAGGGTTAGAACACTTTTGGGTGTTTTTCATATTCTTGCATTGACTAGAAATCTAATTTCTATAAGCAAGCTAGATGATGCAAGTGTAAAAACAGTGTTCGAGAAGGATACCTACAAGATGGTTTGGGGAGCACCGGTATTGATTCGGGGAGTTCAAATTGGAACTCTGTACAATCTGCAAGGTAGTGCTATTGTTAATGGGTGCAACAGTTTTGTGGTTCCTGAAAGTGGAGCAGAAAATCTAGTGGTCTCTGGAGAGAAGACCATGTTGTGGCATTAAAGGCTTGGACATATTTGGGAGAAGGGCCTTCTCATACTTCATGGTAAAGGTATGGTAGAAGGTATGAGTAATAGCTCTCTAGATTTTTATTTTTGTGAAAATTGTGTATATGGGAAGCAGAATCGGGTGAGTTTCCCCTCTAGTGGTAAGAGGGCAAAAAAATATTAGAGCTTGTGAACAATGATGTGTTTGGACTTGTGAAGGTTCCATGTTATGAAACCAGCTCAAGAAAAGATAGAAAAGTAGATCAACACCTTAGAATTCAACCTCTTCGAGGGGGCAACCTCATTTACATTACATAAATGAACAATTCTTAGATGATTCAAATGAAAAAACCTCCTTTCTATATATAGGAGTCTAAGGAGTCACAATATAATCCAGCCGACCTAACAATAATAATATAAAGCCACAAAAATAACAATAGAGGGATTCTATGGGGCACAGAAATAACAACATGGGAGTAATAGGGGCACAACAATATAAATAAGGGGTATAACTACAATAGTAATGGGGTAATCACTAGTATTATAGGGACCCAACATGCCCCTCTCCTTCAAAAAAGTGTTGTCCTCAATGCTTGAGTAGTTCTGGATACTTCTGCATAAAATTCTCATCCTCCCATGTGGAATCTTCAGGGGATAAGTTCTTCCACTTGATAAGATACTCTGAAATTGATCGATTTCGTAGCTGTCGAGTTCTTGTTTCTGTGACTGCTTCCGGTTCCAATATAATTTTTCCTTCCTCGTCAAGTTCTGGCAATATTTTTTGAACTGGGAGCTTGTCGCCTATAACCTTCTTTAAACATGAAACATGGAAAACAGGGTGCAATCGAGAAGCTGCAGGAAGCTCCAATTTGTATGCCATAGTACCAATCTTTTGCAACACCTTGTACGGACCATAATACTTTGGTGATAATTTATTATCCTTCTTAGCTTGCTTTAGGGACATTTGCTTATATGGTTGTAGCTGTAGGAATACCCAATCACCTACATCAAAACTTCTTTCACTGCGATGTTGATCTTCCTGTTGTTTCATTATATTTTGTGCCAACACAAGGTTGTCCTTTAAGAGTTGGAGGACTTGTTGTTGATTTTCAATGTGATGTTCCACTGCCTGAACCTTAGAATTTTCTCTTAAATATGATGTGATGGATGGTGGTTGATACCCATAAAGTGCCATAAATGGGGTCATTTTTTTTGCTGTATGGAAGGAAGTGTTATACCACCATTCAGCCAGAGGAAACCATTTGACCCATTGTGTCTGTTTATCAGATACAAAGCAACGAAGATATCCTTCCAAACATTTGTTTACTATCTCAGTTTGCCCATCAGATTGAGGATGATAAGATGAGCTATGAGCTAACTGAGTACCAAGACAAGAAAATAATTCTGTCCAAAAATTTCCAGTGAAAATGGGATCTCTGTCACTTACAATAATCTTTGGGTTTCCATGTAGCTTTTGAATTGTTTCCATAAATGCAGTAGAAACTGTACTGGCTTTAAATGGATGTGATAATGCACAAAAGTGTGCATACTTGGTAAGTCTGTCAACTACCACCATGATTACACTCTTTCCCTCAGACTTGGGTAAACCTATGATAAAATCCATTGAAACCTCCTCCCAATGTTGGCTTGGAATGGATAAAGGTTGTAATAGACCCTGTATCTTAATTGTTTCAACTTTATTTTGTTGGCAAACCAAACATTCTGCCACAAACTTTTGAATATCTGATTTAAGGCCATCCCAAAAAAATTCCTTCTTAACCCTGTGGTAAGTTTTTAAAAATCCTGAGTGCCCTCCTAAGGGAGAAGTGTGCAATTCCATAAGAATCTTTTGTTTTAGATGGGAATTCTTATAGAGGTATAAGCGATCTTTGTACCATAACGAATCATTTTTCCAGCTAAATGTAATTGGAATCTTGTTGTAGCTTTCGAATAAGTTCCCACACTTCTTCATCATTCTTCCATCCCTCCCTTGCTTCGTTTATCCAATCTGGTTGGATAATATAAATGGCGCACAACAATGCTTCCACATCCTCATCCTTTCTTGAGAGTGCATCTGCCACCACATTTTGCTTCCCTTTTTTGTAGATGATTTCAAAGTCATAACCCAACATCTTTGTGACCCACTTTTGTTGCTCTTTAGAGGATAATCTTTGTTCTAAAAAGTATTTAAGGCTATCATGATCCGTTTTTACCTTGAAGTGTCTTCCCATTAGGTAGGGTCGCCATTTCTGAAGTGCATGTAGTATTGCCAACATTTCCTTCTCATAAATAGCTTTGCTTAAAAAATTTCCCTCGATTGGACGACTTTCAAAAGCAATACGTCTTTCATCTTGCATTAGAACAGCACCAATTCCATTTCCTGAAGCATCACATTCCACAATAAAGGTTTTTGTGAAGTTCGGTGTAGCTAAGACTGGTGCTTGGCACATTGCCTCTTTAAGATGTTCAAAGGCCTTTGTTGCTTCCGGAGTCCATGAAAATGCATCTTTCTTCAATAATGTTGTTAGAGGTGCTGCTATTCTCCCATAATCTTAACAAATTTGCGATAATACCCTGTCAACCCAAGAAATCCTCGTAGATGCTTTATGGATGTGGGGATTTTCCATTCCTTAATGGCTTTAATTTTGCTAGGGTCTACCTTAACTCCTTCATGAGATACAATATGACCCAAATATTCCACCTCCTGGACTCCAAAGAAACATTTGGATATTTTTGCATATAATTGTTTCTCCTCCAATAGTTTTAGCACCTTGTCAACATGTTCAACATGATCCTTCCAAGACTTGTTGTAGATTAGTATATCATCAAAAAATACTAACACAATTTTTCTAAGGAATGGTTTGAAAATTGAATTCATCAAACCTTGAAATGTTGAAGGTGCATTGGTAAGGCCAAAAGGCATGACCGAGTTCTAAATTCCGTTTTCAGAATGTCTTCAATCTTCATTCTGATTTGATGATATCCCGAACGAAGATCCAACTTGGTGAAGTAAATTGATCCATGCAATTCATCCAGTAATTCATCAATGACAGGAATGGGGAACTTATCTTTAATAGTGAGCTTGTTGAGCTCCCTATAATCCGGACACATGTGCCATGATCCATCCTTCTTGTGCACCAATACTACTGGAGCGGAGAAAGAACTTTGACTTGGTTGAATTATACCAGCCTCTAGCATTTTTGCAACCATACGTTCAATTTCACTTTTTTGGACATAGGGATATCTGTATGGCCTGATGTTTGGAGGAACACTTCTTGGAATCAGATGAATAGCATGATCATGATCATGCATAGTGGGAGACCTTTGGGAGCCTCAAATACCTTGGAATGATTTTCCAGGACGTTTTGGAGATCTGGAGAAATAGATGATTCCGATGTGGAAACATCTAGCGAACATAATTGTGCAATTACACCTCTTCGCTCCTTTTTTAGAAGCTTTTTCATACCATTAGAGCTGATTATCTTTCCTGGTTTCTCTGCAATACCCCTTAATTCAACTTCCTTTCCTTCCGTAGAAAATTTGATGAAAAGTTCTTAAAAATTAAAAGCTATTGTACCCAAGGATTGTAGCCATTGGACTCCTAGTACAACATCAGCACCTCCCATTGGAATGGAAAGCATGGGGCTAGTCAATACATATTCTGCCATGGATAGCTTGATATTATGGCACCTTCCAGAGCAATTTATTGTTCCTCCATTTGCAAACATCACTTGACACTCTGGTGCTGGATATAGGAAGCAATTCAATTCTTTTGCTACCCTACAATGAACAAAATTGTGGGTGCTTCCTGAATCAATCAACACTATCACCTTTTTCTTCTTGATTTGTCCTTCTATCTTGATGGTTTGAGGAGTGGTAATTCCCGCCAATGCATTACAAGATATGGTCAGATTTATTTGTTCTTCATCTAGGCTTTGTTCCTGGAGTATATCTTCTTCTTTTGACCTCTCTTGCTCCTTTTCTTCTTCCTCTTCACAATCTATGTAGAATAATTTCTTCTCAGCACACTTATGACCTTTAGTGTATTTGCTATCACAACTGTAACAAATCCCTTTTGCTCTTTTTTCTTCCAATTGTTGTGGTGTCAACCTTATAGGTTGTGGAAGACTAGGGGCAACAACATTTCCGTCTTTATAGTTGTGAGCGGTATGCTTCCTGGTTGCCATAATTTTGCTTTCCATTTTTATTGCTAACCTGAATGCCTTCTCTAATGAATCAGGTCCCAAAGGTGAACATCATGTTGGATATTATCCTTTAAAGACCCTATGAACACATCAATCCTATGCTCCTCTGGAATATCTTTTACCCTTATGTTCAATTTTTGGAACTCTTCAATGTGCTCCATTACTGAACCCTTTTGTTTGAGAGTTATCAATTGGCTAAAAAAAGTGTTGCTTTTTGTATCTTCATAATGTGCTATCAATTCTTCCGTAAAAATTGCCCAAGCGATAATTTTTTTACGAGAGCAAATCTATTGATACCATACAAACTGATTTGTTTCCAAATATACAGTTGCCATATGTACGGCCTTTTGTGTGTTTTGCACATTATTGAGATCGAAGAACTGCTCCATCTGTAATATCCATTTGGCCGGATCCTTGCCATCAAACTTCCTCATATCGATTTTTGGAATGTGGTGGGTCTTCGATCCAACATTAGAGTCTATGGAATCATGATTAACATTACTTTTGTTCACATCATGAGTTTCCTTTACAACCTTTTCACCATTAGTAAGTATTTCTTGTAGAAAATTTGTCAAATCTGTCTTCAAATCTACCATGTCTGTCTTCAAATCTGCCACGTCTCTCTTCAAATCTATCTTTGAATCATCCATATTAGCTTCCATGCCCTTTATCTTAGTTTCCACGCCATTTATCTTAGCTTTTGTGAGCGTGACATTTGTTGCACTTGTTCTTGTAATTTTGATATATCATGTAGCATTTCTTCCTCTTCTTCATGAGTCATGCTAGAGCTTTCAGGTTCCTTACTAGGTGTTTGCATTTTATTTCCTCGCGGCATCAGTTACCGATAATAATGCTTTACTATACCCTTTGAATTCCGTTAAACCAAGCTTACACAAAAATTTTAAAAAAAACTACACACCTTTTTTCACTTTGTAGAAGCCTGATATTGAATCTGATGTATCTCTGTAATTTCGGATCATCCAGTTCTGAAATTGATATTTGTAGTAGCCTTCTGCGTCCTCTTTCCAATGCCACAAGTCTGACCCAAATTGGATTCTCCAAGGAAGAGTTATGTGAAATCTCCCACAGTGATTTGCTTCTAGACTAGTTCAGTAGAGCGAACTTGTACGACGTGCCACGAGTCATTGTTTCAACCTTTGGATCTAAAACATTCATACAAGAAACTACAGTCCATCCTATTTTGTACCTTCTTACAAAATTTCAATCCGATCTCCAAGAGAAAATTATGACGATTTTCCCCAGGTCACCTGTTTTGAATGTAATTCAAGAGTCTCCAAAAAGACCAACTTCCTCAGATCATATCTCCGAAAATATCGTGCTAAAAGCTCTGAAATTTGGATCCAAGGTTCAGCGCAATTTCTTCTCAAATGGGTTTTTTTGTGACTTATGAAACATCACAGAAAAAAATTTATAGCGAAAATGCCACGATGACCTGTTTGGAGCAGCGAAACCCTAGAATCCAAAGCTCTGATACCAAATGTTATGAAACCAGCTCAAGAAAAGATAGAAAAGATAGATCAACGCCTTAGAATTCAGCCTCTTCGAGGGGGAAACCTCCTTTACATTACATAAATGAACAATTCTTGGATGATTCAAATGACAAAACCTCCTTTCTATATATAGGAGTCTAAGGAGTCACAATATAATCGAGCCGACCTAACAATAATAATATAAAGCCACAAAAATAACAATAGAGGGATTCTATGGGGCACAGAAATAACAACATGGGGGTAATAGGGGCACAACAATATAAATAAGGGGTATAACTACAATAGTAATGGGGTAATCACTAGTATTATAGGGACCCAACATTCCATCACTGGGTATGTCTGTGTACTATGCATCATTTATAGATGACTTCTCAAGGAATACATGGATATATTTCCTTAAGAAGAAATATGAAGTGATTGATCGGTTTAAAGAATTTAAGGCTTTGGTGGAAAACCAGACAGAGAAGAAGATAAAGGTGTTGAGCTCAGATAATGGTGGAGAATTTTGCAGCAAGGAATTTGAAGAATTCTGTAAGAAGTGTGGTATGGCATAGTATAACACGATTCCATACACACTTGAGCAAAATGGAGTTGAAAAAAGAATGAACAAGATGTTGATGGAAAGGGCAAGAATCATGCTCATTGGTCTTGGGTTAGGACAACAATTCTGGGCAGAGGCAGTGGAGACAACATGTTACTTGGTCAATAGATCACCTTCATCAGCGTTGAAGGATAAGACTCCACAAGAGGTATGACCTAGTAAGAAACCCTATCTTTCACATCTGAGGGTATTTGGATGTGATGCATATGTACATGTTCTAAAGGAGAAAAGGACCAAGTTGGATAGTAAATCTGAAAAGTGCAACTTTATTAGGTATAAGGATGGTTTAAGGGGTTCTAAGCTTTGGAACCCAGTGGTGTTCAGAGAGGTGAAAGATGTTATTAAACATGAAGTCCAACCAAAGGAACCTGAGAAGATAGAGTTTGAGCTTAAGGAGGAAGAATCAGACCCTACAACAGAAGAGGAATCAGAAGATGAAGAGCCACAAACTCCATGTGTAAGAAGATCAGTTTGAGAAATAAGGCAGCCAGAAAGGTATAGTCCAACTTCTTTCTGTTCAAATTTTGCTTTATCTATTACTGATGATGATCCTAGAACTTTGAAGGAAGCAGTAGATTTAAAGGATGGAAAACTCTGGAAAGAGGCCATGGTTGATGAAATGGCATCTTTCCAGAAAAATGAGGCTTGGGATCTAGTGGAGTTTCTAGCTGGAAGAAAACCCATTGACAGCAAATGGGTGTTCAAGAATAAGACAAATGTAGAAGGAAAGGTGGAGAAATACAAAGCTTAGTTGGTAGCAAAAGCTTATTCCCAGGTGTCGGGAATTAATTTTAGTGGTATTTTTCTCTTATTTCCAAGGTAGATTCTATTAGATTACTTTTCTCTGTTGTTGTGGCTTTTGATTTAGAGCTAGAACAAATGGATGTGAAGACACATTTCTTCACCGGGTTCTGGAAGAGGAGATCTACATGAAGCAACCTGAAGGCTTTACGGTGAAGGGTAATAAAGAACTAGTATGCATGTTAAAGAAGTGTCTGTATGGGTTAAAATAATCACCAAGGATGTGGTATTATAAATTTGATACATTTATATGGGGACTTGGCTTCACTAAAAGCAAAGTAGATCACTGTGTGTATTTTAAATTAATTGGTGATTGTGTTATTTATCTGGTCCTGTATGTGGATGATATGTTGCTGGTTGGAAATGTCAAAAAAATTATCCAGGATTTGAAGACCCAATTTTCCTCCAAATTCGACATGAAAGATCTTGGTGTTGAAAACTATATTTTGGGAATGGAAATTAAAAGAGCTCAGGAAAAGAGGAAGCTCTAATTAAACAAGAGGAAGTATGTCGAGACAATATTGCAGAGGTTTAATATGTAGGATAGTAAATCGGTGAAGGTTTTTATTCTTGTAGCTTTAAAGTTATCTATTGAATAGTGTCCCAAGACACAAGAAGAGGAAGAGGACATGTCTCATGTTCCATATGCAAGTGCATTCGGTAGCTTGATGTATGCGATGGTCTATACTAGACTAGACATTGCACATGTAGTGGGATTATTGAGCACCTTTATGTCAAAACTAGGGAAGGAGAAATGGACAACAGTGAAGCGTGTTTTGAGGTATTTGCATGGCACTAGTGATTATGGCTTGTGCTACCAAGGGAGACTAGGATTAGATAGAGTGTTGTATATTCGTGGCTTTGTTGTCGCAGGCTGGGCTGGAGATCTGTATCACGAAAGATCTACAAGTGGGTATGTTTTTAACATATTTGGAGGTGCAGTCAGTTGGATGAGTAAGAAACAATTTGTAGTGGCACTATCAACTACAGAGGCAGAATACATGGAAGCCACTCATGCAAGCAAGGAAGTAGCTTTGTTGTAGAGATTGTGTTCAAGTATGGGGTTAGTAAAGAAAGCTATAAGGATAGACTGTGATAGCCAATGTGCAATCTTCTTAGCAAAGAACTCTGCTTACCATCCAAAGACAAAACACATTGATGTTTAGTATCACTTTGTGAGGGATATGATAGAAGACAAAAAGGTGTTGCTGGTAATGGTGGACACTTTGAAGGATACTGCAGATTCATTGAAAAAATATGTGAGCTCTAAGAAGTTCTCTTGGTGTAGAGAAAAAATGGGCATTGTAGGGCTAGATAAATGACTAAGCTCTCCTGTGGCCCCTGTGGAAAGAAAGAAAAAGTGGGAGAATGTTGGGTTGCTTTATATTCTTTCCATGACTAGCCTATGTAGTTAACTAGGGGATTAGAGTGGGGGTGGAGCCCCTGTTCGTTGCACCGATTGTGCAACAAGGGGGTCATGGGGGGTGGCAGCCTCCCTTGTCTAGAGGGTTTGAGGTGGGTGGGTAGTCCCCCTCTACGAGGTCTAGGGTAGTGCCCCGCATTTTTTTTTTGGACCCTATATTAGGTTGGGCAGACCTACCTATGGTTTTGTTCATCGTTTTCACACATGGTTTTTTACGCAATGGTTTTTGGTCCATGGTATTAGATTCTTCGACATGTATAAAGATGTATTGTAACATTGAAAGAAACATAATGAAAAATCAATCTGGTAGTCCCGGTTTTGGGATCCGAGGGAAATTTTTTGTGTATATGTGTTTTATGGGTTATGTTGTCGCATTGTTTATTTTATGTGATTTAGAATTAGTATGTAGGTAATTTCTATATAGGGTTAAAACCTACACATAGGCCTTAATTTATGTTTTAATCTAGATCCATGGGGCTTAATTTATGTCTAATTTAGAGGCCCATCAATGGGTTCACATGAAACTCCATCAAGATCACCTTCTTCAGATCACTATTATGCGAAACATATATATTGTCCCTAAATCTAAGTAATCCATCTACCATGAGATGATATTCTACATCCTATGCACCTACACCTGTACCTATACCTATAACTGTACCACTATTTGTATAGGTACCTATACTCCACTACAAGTTGTGTACAATCTCCATATACCTAACATCCTATTGTCCTACCTGCAAGATCATGTCCTGTAAGTATGTACCATAGGAGCTCATAACTGCTATGTGATTTACTTGTATCTGGTTGTTAAGAGAATCCTCCACCCTATTCTCTTCGCCTTTGATATACCTGATCTCAAATTTGAAATCATTGATTGTGGCCAACCACCAAACCTACCTTCCATTTAGATTCAGTTGGTCAAATAGATATCGAAAACCACTGTGGTCACTCATCAATACAAACCTCCTTCCAAGAAGATAGTTTCTCCACATCTTCAATGAATTTATGATTGCTACCAACTCAAGATCATGTGTGGGGTAGTTATGCTCATGCTCATTCAGTTTGTGTGACTCATAGCAGCCCACATGTTTTTCCTGCATAAGGACTCCACCAATTCCTCTCTTGCAATCATATATACATATTACAAACTCTTTGTCTAGATTTGCAACCTTTAACATTGGTGCAAGTGTCAAGAACTGCTTGAGTTGTTCAAAACAGGGCACACTCTCCTTTGTCTATTCAAAATTCTTACCTTTCCTCTACAACGATGTGATATGATAAGAAATCTATGAGATGTTCCTGATGAATCTCCTGTAATAAACTACTAACCCCATGAAATATCTCACCACATCCACATTCCTGGGAGTTTCCCACTCCTTGATAGCTCTTACCTTTTCTGGATCCACTACTATATCCTCCTTGAAGACAACATGCCCTAAGTAGTGTACCTCACTTTGAAAGAAACTCCACTTGCTTAGCTTAGCATACAAGTGATACACTCTCAAAAATATCAACATTACTGCGAAATTTGTGGCATGCTCTTCTTCATTTTTAGAAGATACCAATATATAATCAATGAACACAATAACAAAATTAGAAAAATATGGATACAACTCACTATTCATCAAGCACATAAAGGTATTTGGAGCATTAGCTAAGAAAAATAGAACTACAACAAACTCATAATGTTCATACCTAGTCTGGAAAGTTATCTTGTAGATGTCCTCTTCTTTAATGTGTACCTGATGATATTTAGATCTTAGATCAATCTTCGAGAACATCACTTCTCCCTTCAACTGATCGAACAAGTTATCAATCCTTAGTAACATATAATTTTTATTGATGGTTACTTTGTTCAACTACTTATAGTTAATGCACAATCTAAGAGTACTATCCCTCTTCTTCACAAAAAATATTGGTGCACTCGAAGGTGATACAGTTGGCCTAATGTATCCCTTGTCCAACATTTCCTTCAACTACAACTTCAACTCTACCAACTCTGGTGTACTCATCCTATAAGGTGTCTTTCATGATGGAGCTTCCCTTGAAACCAACTCAATAGAAAAGTATACTTCCCTGTGAGGTGGAAACTCTAAAATATCTGCAAAAAATACATCCTTAAACTGTTGTAGAACTAGGTACCTCCTCAAAACATATGCATCCTCAACATTCTTACCTTTTTCACTAGAAATGTGCACTACAAATAACACACACCCTTTCTTGTGACTACACTTGGCCTGCATAACTATCACCATTCTAATTGATGTTGATTTCTTCTTAGCCCACAAAACTCTTTGTTCCCTGGTGTCATCCAAGCACTTAATGGATTTGTCAAAAAAATCCACCTTGGTTCTATGAACGTACAACCAATCCACGCGTGAAGAAATATTGTATGATCCTAATGGTAATACATTCAAAGTTTTTGATGTAGGCATACCATTCAAATCAAATTTAGAAGCTCTTCCCCAGTGATGAACTCACTTCTTTGTTCCTGTACCCAACTGCACTAACCAAGACTCTGCATGAACTTCTTTATTCAAACCAAACTTATCCACCAGGTTAGGAGTAACATTACTATAACTAAATTTAGGGTTAATCAAAATAGAAACAACTTGATCACAAAGCTTACCATCTATCTCAATGATATATGGATGATATTCTTCATGTTTGTTATCCACCACTACATAAATATTAGGAATACTCTGCCCAACATCTCCCATTGTATATTCCTCCTCTACACTGTAGATCTACGGTCTAGCACCTTGATGTTGTGGACAATTTCTTGCATGATGATATTTTCCATAAGTCCAACACTTTATAGGCTTCCAACTTGCATCCATGTTCTGCTCCTCAAATAAAAATCCTTGTCCTTTCGGAGATGCATTGTACTTCTTAGATGGCTATGCATTCTCTTTATTACCTGTACCCAGAGGCCTTGTTTACTTGTTGTCCCATTTTCATTTTATCTTTTCATTGCCCTTCCAACCTTGCTTAGTCTCACCTTTGTGCTTTGATTGCTCATAGCAATGCTTTAGCTTTAAGATGGCCTCCTCCAATGATCTAGGCTCATTGAACTGAATCCTATCTTTGGATGAAATTGGTAATCCACTAATGTATCTCTAAATCTTGGCCTTATGCTCATGAGGTAAGTCACATACCTTAGTAGCTCCAAGAACCTACTAGTGTGTTCCTCACCTATCATTGATCGCATCTTTAACTCAAAGATTTTTTTACATTTTCATCAACGTATCTCTTATATATGTAATTATTCTTGAATAGTCTCTCGAGCTCACTCCAAGTCAAGTCTTTCTCATGAATAACTCTAAAATTATTCACATGTTCCCACAAAATGTATGCATTACCTATGAGGTTGAATGTAGATATTATGGCCTTCATGTTCTCTGAATAATCATGCAACCAGAAGAACTTCCTCATACCAAGAAACCATGCCTCTTCATCCTGTGATTTCTTCATATCTCCATCAAGTGTAGGTGGTTTTCCTTTCTTAAATTCATCTGGAAAGTATTCCCTATCACTCCTAATATAAGGATGATAATGATGATGACCATGATGTCTAACAAAACCAGAATTAGAGTAGTACTTGTGTCCATCACCACTCCTATCCGAAGTATCCAGCAACCTTCCATCTCTCATTGTATCATCTCTATCCAACTTGTGACCACCATGATACCTACTACCATATGCCCCATTAGTTATACCATCCTACTCATGAATGATCTGAGCTGGTCCCTCTCACTGCAATTCTGACAAACTCTGAAGTATAGCTACATTTACCGCTGCTTGTTTCTCCTATGCATGTATGATTCTATCATTATATTACTTAAAACACGTTATTTCAGCCTTTAATATTTTCAGTGTGTTTGCGAAATCAGAAGATCTCCAACCACAACGCCGCTACAATAGCCTTTCCATCAATGAAAGCTATGGTATCACCCTTATCTTATAAGATTTAAATGGAAAGTAAGTTCTTATGCAAACCTAGAACAAATAGAATGTCGTTGAGGTGTATGTTGCTTCCATTCTCCAGCTTTATAGAGGTTGATCCAATACCTCTTACGGGAGAGCTCTTATTATCTCCAAGTTCCACTAAATAAGTGGATTTACCTTTTGATAAGGTCTTAAATTGTTTGGGATGGCTAGTCATGTCTCTTGATTCACTGCTATCAATTACCCAAACGTTTTCATCTTGGAATGTGCCAGAGAGAGCTGAGAAGAAAAATTCATCCTTTTCCTCGATTGATGTCTTCTTTGAATAAAATAAGAGACTACATGAAAAAATGACACCTTTCTTGATATGGATTTCTATATTGTAACACTTGTTAATGGACTTCTTCAATGTAGAGGAGATATTCATGATGCCCTTATCTAACCTTAGCTCGAATGCCATGTTGAGAATTCAATAGGGCAATGAATATGTTAATTCTCTTCAACTTGATAATTGTTTGTGTTATCCTTTTACATATTTGCTTTGATCCTTATTATTATATTGTGAGAAACATAAAACACATGCCAAAACAATAAGAATAGTGACATAGTGTATAGGCTGCACGTCAGAGCCAAAGCCCCTCCTCTTGAGGGGAAAACCCTTAAATCTATTCTCTTCTTATAGATCTTTTAATTGATGAATACCAAGACCTTATGACTTAGACCAATACCATCGAAGATCAAGATCAACCACTTGATATAATGTGAAATCATTGTAATATCTAAAACTAGTGAAATCTCTTCCTATTGCACCAACTCGACCTCTTGATGCAAGAACTTCGACCTCCTATTGCAGATTTGAAATTTCGACTTCCTTGCAACTGTTGCTGCCACATGTGGGAACATCGATCTTCTTCCTAGATCCTTATTCTAACCTTCACTTACCTTTCCTTCTGACTTAGGGCTTGAGATATACCCTTAGTAGCCTCTGCTTTCAATCATTCCTTCCTTCCTTCCAACACAAAACTAGATGAGACCCTTGCGCATAAACCCTAGCTTTCTCTAACACGTGAGAGGGAGAGATTTAGACCAAAACACTTCATCCTTATTCAACCTCTTCTTCATCCTTCCTTTTATACTTCTTCTTTTTCATCTTCTTCACATATAATGAGTGAGTAACTTTGGAGAATGCGTTCCTCTCCTTATATAGGCTTCTTCAAGGGGTAGATGTGGTAGGCCAACTTGATCTTGGAGGGCATTTTGACTCTTTAAATACAAAAATATTTGTTCTTTACAAGTTACAATGTTCCCATTGGGGTCTTCAATATATGGAAATGACTATTTTGACTTCTAGACATAGGATAAACCCTAGAAGTACTCAATGGCTGCTTGACCTATAAAATAAAAGAACTTGAGCATGAAACCCATGCTCCAATAATAATAATAATTTCTTCTCATTTTATAATTTACAAAAGATACATTTCATACTTATGAATATCAAACCTAGTTACACATTTTTCAATATGAGCCTCATAGCCACATAGTTCAGAGGCATGTAGCCACCACATCTCTTCTCAAAGATAAGCTACCATCACCCAAGCTATTTTATTTCCATTATGGATGTAGCCATATTTCAATTCTTTGATATTAATCAAATGAAGTTTTATTCCTGGTACATATTTGTGTTTATGTTTATATCTATATTATGTTACGTTCTTGCATAAGTCTAAATGAATTACTCATGAAAAATGTTACGATATTGCACTCCCCAATATCCTTGGTCCCCTTTTCCTTCAATTCATTTAGAAAATTCTTTCTCATAGGACTTGACCTATGACTGATGGCTTAGCACTATATCAAAGCCCCCTCTGTATCGTAACTCACATAGATAAAATGTTACGATATTTCACTATTTGATATCCTTGGCTCCCTTTTCACTTAGCTCCCTGTGTGTTTCCTTCTCTTAGAACTGAGAGTTGTGATGAAGGGTTTAGCATGATATCAGTACCGCTAAATATCATAACTCTCACAATTTGAATCTTATGATATTTCACTATATGATATGCTTGGCACCCTTAGCATATATCTCCCTATGTGTTTTCCTTATCATAGGATTAAGGGTTGTGACCAGGGGCATAGTCCTAGGTGCTAAGACTTTTTGTTTCTTTTGTGGGTTTATACGTATTCTTTTAAATCTCCTTCTCCCTTGGTTCCTTTGGTATCATCACGACCAAGTGTCAAACAAGCATTGGAGATCTATTCATCGAAACCTATTTGACCATTATTTTCACAAGAGTTAAAATATTTATATCCTCCAATATGTTGACATCACTAACCACTACACTTTCTCAGGTCCACTAGCATGCCACCATGTGTCCTACAAGAGGAGAGAGAAAGAATCTTGATCACCCTTGAATTTGAAATAAATCCTTTGGTTACTTGATCAACATTCCTCGACATTTTTAACACTACCAGCCTTACTGGATATCGTGGTTTATAAGAATTCATCTATTAAGAAGTCTCGATATTCCGATGTCCCAGATCTCCGATACTATCAGCTCCATTATCCTAATATCCAGTACGTCGCCTACTCCGATATTTTGGTCTCCGATGCTCTAGTCTCTGAGGTTCTGATATCAAGTCTTGATGGGCTCCAATCTCTGATATTTAATCCTTCTTAAGACTTCAAGTCCCTGGACTTCGATAGATCATATCTTTTGATCCAGGAGTCCATTTTTCGACTTCCGAATACTATTGGAAATCTAACATCCCTGGTTAAAAAATCATGTAAAAATATGTAAGGCCATGGTGATGGGACATGTATTCCAAGCTGAATGGTGGGGAAAACATCCTAGTTGGCATTTATTCCATTTATTTTGGCTAAGGAGATTGGCAAAGGCAATGTATAAGGCATTGGGGAGGAAAATATGCATTTTTTCCACATTTATTTATGAAAATAATGGAAATTAGGAGAAAAGAAAGGTGAAAGGTCACATATTTCATGTGAGGAGGAAATTGAAGGAAAATAATTGGAAATGAAGAAAATAAAAGCCTCATTCATAAAAAGGATTATGAGGATCTATGAGTAGGTTCAGTTAGTCTAAGCTTGGACAATTTAGTTTTGGTGGAGCTCTCTTCTATTCTCTCTCTCTCTCATACTCTTGGATACTCAGATTTTTCTTGGATAATTCTTGGAGAGGTGTGGCATACTTGGAGTTTTGGATGAAGAAGTCAAAGGAAGAGCAAGAAAGTGCAAGAGGACATCGAGATCAACAAGTAAATCGGGTTTTGCATGCAGGTACCAAGTTGCATGTATGTTTTCCTCACTAGTTTTGGCATGCATGGCATATGCATGTGGTTTATTGGCTCTTATCTATCATTTGCATGGAGGATGCTTGGGAATGACATTGGATTTTCCTAGCCTTTCCATTTCATGGATAACCATGGTGATTGTGGATTTATTTCCTTGTTTTTTTTCTTGGTTGGTTCTCATGTTTCCTTAGCTTGGGTTGAATTACTAGTCCTCGAAGCTTTGATCGAACAAACTCTTTGGAAGCCTTGTAACAACTTGGGTTGAGTTACTATTCCTGCAAGCCTTCATTGGACAAATTCTATGGAATCACTTTATGGGTTGAGTTACTAGTTATGGAATCCTTGGTTGGACAAATGATATGTAAGCCCGAAATAATTTGTGGGTTGAGTTACTAGTCTAGAAGCGTTGGCTGGGAAAATGTTCTAGAGCCCTAGAAGGTTTGGATAGAGACCAATATAATTATGGTTTTTGGATTTCTGACCATGAGGTGGAATCACTGTTTGACGGGTCACAGTGGATGGCCTCTGGAAGCCCTGTAGGGTTTTGGATTGATGTGTTCTATGAGATCCCACATTCATGCTTGGAATATGGCACAAGGAAGAAGAGACATTTCGATCAACCATTTTATGGATAGGTGGAATGCAGAAGTCCCATCCCAAATTTGGGTTTTTCATCATCAATATGAGGTTATTTCTCCTTGTATTTCTATGAGTATTATACTAGTTTATGTGAAGATTATATGGCTATGATTTCCTTGGTATTTTTGTCGCTACCATGTTGGTTATGTATATGTTTTATTACAATAGCTATGTATGGATCTCATCATGTTTCTCCTTGTAAATGAATGAACAATGAATCTATGACCTAATGGATGAAATGTCAATTAATGTGTTCAGGCATCAATGCTTCTTAGCGATTTTTAGCTAAGTGTGAAACCCCTATGCTTAGATATTTTATTTACTCCTGTAGATTACATATTCATGATATGTTTGAAGAAATGCCTATCATGGTTAGTAGGGGTCTAGTCATCCCCTAGCAAAAGAGCAATTAGGGACAAAATAGGTTGAATGGGCTCTTCAAAGTAGGTTATGGGGAAACTGTCAGCAATAGAAAAAGATTGCAGACCACGGGTTGGGACCATTTGTGGGAAATATTGTTGTTCATCAGCTGCAAGGGTGGAGTAACAATAAACCAGTGTGGTTTCTATGAAATGTTGGGGTTCAAGAAAGCTAGTGTAAAGTAGGGCTTTTTGAATTAGTTACTTCAAGGATTTTAGCCCTAGTAGAAGAGTGTTTGCTTGAGGGGGCCTGACATAGGTTCAATGTTAATTAGCCAGACAAATATCTACACTACTAGCCCTTTCGGCATCAACCCGTGGAGCGCAGTCCGAAGTCTCACCTGAAGTAGTATGGGGCGATGCTGGTTGGAACCAAGTTTTTTCACCCTAAGATGGTTGTGATGTCATTTAATTCCCTCTATCCCTACCTTCATGCAAGTTGCTTCGCTCTAGGGCTTGCAAGATGAGCCCTCTATTCTAGCCTTCAATACCTCTGTGAAAGAGTACGATCTACCTTCACGTCACCCTAGCCTACTACTCAGGTACTTTTGCGCTGCTATGGAAATGTGCTATGTAGATTCCCCACCTAATCTAAGTGACTTACTTATCTTATTAGATAATTAATGTTAACACCGTGTAAATAGATATTCGTAAATGCATTTAGGTATTCAATGTAATTGCATTCATTCGTGCTTCACATAAGAATAATGAAGGAAAGTCATACATAACATATCAAGATGCATCAATAGAACAAAGACACAGGAATTGAAGAATATTTCTATTTATTGATCTTTGCCAAGTGTTTACAAACTCTATCCACCCTGCACACATAGCTGCAGGGGTCCACGCACTCAGCTGCAGACTTCTACCATAGGCCTCTATGCCCTCAGATGCAGAGCCTCTACCTACGCTATGACCCAAGACATAGACTTATTACTTGAGAGCTACGACTCCCTTACATCATTCATCATTATCTCTCTCTCTAAAACTACTTAGAGCTTAGCTCTTTTCATACAATCCCATCGTCTGTAGACAATGGGTAGATCTCTTACAATCGACTTTACTTTACAAAACTAAGGGTGGACTACCCTTTATGACACATGACACCTTCACACTACATGACCAAAAAATGTGGAGTCTTTACAATTTTATTACAAAATTTGACTTAAACATGGGCTTTTAGCCCCAAAGCTATCCTTGGGGGATCCCGCTCCCAACAAGCCCCCAACACAAACATTGTGACTCGCCCTCGAGTCACTAGGTAGGCACAGAGATATTTGCACAAAGCACATCTAGCTTGACCTGTATGACTACTACCTCAGCCATGCACTAAGCTGCCACCTACTTTGCATCTTCCATTGTATTCTTAGTCACTGCTTCTGCACTGTCATCCTAAAGATTTTGTTTCATCACTTATAGAGTCCCAAGTTTGTCTTCAATATTTCCTGTAACTACATAAGCTTCCTCCAGCCAGGGCTTTAGTCTCGCCTTCAGTAGTGGTTCCTTGTGTAGCGCGACGTCCACTTATTCCTTCATCTTCTTGGCCTCCTGTAGCTTGGTTAGTCTCTGTGTCAGCGCGACAGTTCGCGCTGTGCCCTTAACCTCATCATAGCATTTTTGCAGCTCATGGGCTTCCGTATCTAGCCTATATATATTGCGGTCCTCCTATAGGCTTGTTAGTACCTCAAATGACTACTCAAACAACTATGTGCATTCTGCTACTGCACTCTCCATCACCGCTACTGCCTCTGCGATAGCAGTCGCCCATTGTTCCTTTACTTATGGTGGTGTTGAACACAGGGCCCTCAACTGTAGCTCTGTAATTTGTAGGTTCAACTCCAACTTAACCCACGCCATCTCAGTCTAAGTGTCGTGCACCCCTGTGGCCAACTTGCGGATGCGTACCTCACCTGGCTCCTCCTACAGAATGGCCAACTCCAAGACCATTCGGCATGCTTCGTCAAAGACTTGCATAATCTTCTTTCTCCGAACCATTCGTTGGCTTGAGGGGGCTTGACCTAGGTTCAATGTTAAATAGGAAAACAATTCCCTACACTACTGGCCCTTTCGGCATCAGCCTGCAGAGAGCAGACCGAAGTATCACCTGAAGCAGTAGGGGAAAATGCTGGAACCAAGTTTCCGCACCCTAAGATGGTTGTGATGTCATTTAATTCCCTCTATCCCTATCTTCACACAGGCTGCTTCGCTCTAGGGCTTGCAAGGTGAGCCCTCTATTCCAGCCTTCAATAACTCTGCAAAAGAGTATGATCGACCTTCTTGTAGGCCTAGCTTGCTGCTCAGGTACTTTCGCACTGCTATGGCAGCATGCCGTGCAGATTCCCCACTTAATCTAAGTGACTTACTTATCTTATTAGTTAATTAATGTTAACATTGCGTAAACAGATATTCATAAATGTGTTTAGTTATTCAATGTAATTGCATTCATTCGCACATCACATAAGCATAATAAAGGAAATTCATACGTAACATATCAAGATGCATCAACAGAAAAAAGACAAGTATTGCAGAATATTTCTCTTTATTGATCTTTTCCAAGGGTGTACAATCTTTGTCCACCCTGCGCACACAGTTGCAGGGGTCCGCGCACTCAGCTGCAGACTTCTACCCTAGGCCTCTATGCACTTAGCTACAGAGCTTCTACCTAATCTGTGACCCAAGACTTAGACTTCTTACTTCAGAGCTATGACTCTCTTACATCATTCATCATTGTCTGTCTCTCTAAAACTACTTAGAGCTTAACTCCTTTTATACAATCCCATGGTCCACGGACCCTGGGTAGATCTCTTACAGCCAACTTTACTTTACAAAACTAAGGGTGGACTACCCTTTATCACACATGACACCTTCACGCTTCGTGACCACAAAATGTGGAGTCTTTATAATTTTATTACAAAATCTGACTCAAACATTGGCTTTTAGCCCCAAAACATTCCATGGGGGATATCGCTCCTAAGAAATAGACAAAGCATTTTCTCCTCTACGTAGTCTGTAGTCAACCAGGAGATGAACTCAGGAAAGTGGTTTAAAAAGGGTGGGATTTGGTAATGTAAACATGAGTCAACCACCCATAATGGGTATTCCTATATGACATGGCTACCATACATGGTTAAACACAGGTCTATGAGATGGTAAGAAGAGGAGGGACGGTAATTGGTGGCTCCATGTCCATGAAAGGGTCGAAACTGGAGGAGGGTTTGGCTTCACAGGCCTTGGGGGTCTTGGGAGTCACCTTCTTCATGTTCTACAAATATTTGAATGACTTACAGGTGGAGAGGATCGATTCGTTACCTAGCTACCATGGAGTGGGTCAAAAACGATGTCGCGAGGAGATTCCTGACTTGTTGAGAGCTTGAACAACATTCTCGATGGGCAACTTGTGGGAGAGCTTGCACTGAGAATTGATGGAAATGTTTTAAAATGTGAGGCAACAAGGTTTTGTATAAGTGGAGCAGGTGAAATAGTCACCTAGCTTGTGATGACATCTTGAGAGGGACTCATGGCTAGGCGATATTGGGTGATGATTGGGGATAGATGGATGGGAGCGGGCGAAGTCAAGTTACTATTTTCCATTTCAAACTTCACAATCACTTGAATTGACATCATTGGGTTGGCCCACATGGTGCATGGTCCCCACAACCCTCCAGCTGGTAGGATATCGAGAGGCTGAACCCAATGCTTACCCCTCGGAAGGGATTTGGGTCGTCAGATCGGTGGGCACGCTGATCTATCTTTTTAACTCTGAGGGGGAATCACTTATTTTCTATGCAAGTTACTCCCCTAAACTACTAGTGGGGGTGGTCGGGTAGGGATGAATGATGATCCACCCCTAAATCACTCAACTTTTAACCAATAACATGCACCAATGTAAAAACTCTTTTTTGCCTAACTGTACTTTCCTGACGGGGGTCCCTTGATCCGTGTTCTTAACCCCAAACCTTGTACCATGGCTCTAGGGTCTAGAAATTTCCTTCCCTAACTGATTTAAAGGGAATTTTGAGATATGAGACTTGGATTTATTCTCTCAGCTTCTTGAAAGTGATGATGAAGGGCAACACCACCACCAATGTATTCCATGAAATAGGCATTAGTAATAGGATATGACTTGAATACATTTATAAAGGCAGAGTTATTTTTCTACTATATTTCTAAAAGACATAAGGTTTAAATTTAAAGGAAACCTATTATCACCACTCTTGAATGCAATTACAATGGAAAGATGATAATTTAATCCTTGCAAACATGAAAATAAAATAGTTAGGACAGTTTCTCCAAATTTTTACCGTCATAAATAAATGTTATAATTAGGCAAGATGGATCCCCAACATATGCTCCATTGTATTTCTATGAATCCATGGCTAGTAGAATTGAAATGCATGTCTAAATTATGCTTAGAAAGAGACTTCATCATAATTTGATTTCTTTTATGTCAAGGTCGATTAATTTTTTTTTTTTGTCTTTCATAGTTTTTGTAAAACACTTCACAGGAAAGGACAACATAAAATACTTTTCATGCATCCTTTGTCTCACTTTTATTTCTTTGACCTCCAATGTTAGAAGAAAGTGCCATTGATAATAACTTTCATGTGAGCGTTTTTCAAATGTTTGATCAATATCCATTCACACTTTGATACCTATAATCAAACACAAAACCACTAAATCTAATAGTAAGGAGATGCCATGAAATTTAGATTGGTCACATCTTAACCCTAGAAAAAGGTGTCCAAGTATGGAAATTTTTCTCTCTCATAGTGAAAATGTATACCAAGAAATACCAACTTTCATTCCACTTAAAAGCTACAACTGCGAATGGGTCCTCCAATGCAAAAGGAAACCATAAATTGTGTTCTACAAAATATTTTAGAGGGACCTACTATTATGGGCTATCGATCAAATAATAGAGGAAGAGGAAATAACCTAACCATGAAATCCATGGTACTAAAGATTTATTATAATTTATTATAGTAAAACATTATTATTATCATAACAAGACATATTACATAATAGTCAATAAGGTTCGTCCATTTCTTAACCACCTATTGTCACTACTACAACAACCTCCAAAATATTTCACTATATTTAAATTTTGTAGCCTAACTCATTGATATAATAAGTGTCACCTTGGTCATCAAGTTTCGTTTCAAGTCATGCAATATGTTTCAAGTTTTCTTAATCATTCTTATGTGTTGTTGAATTGATTACGACATATCTACTGGGTTTCATGGTTGTAACACCTTTGTTTACTGTAGAACGATAATTTTTGTTCATAGTCACACATACTTTGTTTGTTGTACCTGGGGAATGTGTTTAAAGTGATGTTTTTATGTCTATTTATCATTTTTCAAGCTTTCATAATTTTTCTTAATGATTTGGTTTGTTTTGCACATGATTTTATGTCTAAACTAATTGTGTTCATCCCTTATTTTATCCTATAGACTTAAAAAAAATGTGTTTGGAAAGTCAACCTATTATGAAGAGGAGCACAAAAGAACACAGTTAAGCCGTGATATGGAATCCTTCTTTATTTGGATGTGCACCCTAAACCCTCCAAGAGTGCATAGTGCAATCCTAAATCATCATTCACATTTCATTGTTCCAAAATTCCCCCTCAAAGAACCAAGCCTTCCTTTGAGCACAATCCTTCTACTCAAAGAAATGTGTCCTCCTTGAGCACATGAGAACACCCTGAACAATCAAAGATAACCCCTTCATCCTTCAACAAAGTGCCCTACACCCTCCTTGGCCCTTTTGAGGACATGAGTACACTCTAAAGCCTTGAAGCCTCATCTTTCATCCTCTGACACTATGCCTTGCACCCTCCTTTGCCTTCTTGAGAGTATTAGCACACCCTAAAGCCTTGAATCCTTTCCCTTCCACCTTCATCTCTACACCCTGCACCCTCCCTATCTCCCTTGAGTGGACAGTGCACATGGGAAGCTCAAAGCCTTATCCTTTGTCCTTCAAAGATATGCCCTATGCCCTCTCTTTAGTTTCTCTCTCTCTCCTTGAGTGCATCTTGAAGCCCTAAATCTTTATATCTTCATCCCTTCAACTTTTTGAAGTGTGCCCTTGCGCCCAAAACTCTCCTTGCTCCTCCCAAGCACATTGTTAAGACATGAACATAAAATTTTCATGAAACATGTTAGAATAGTAGTTTTTTTAGGCTGATGGTTAGTTGCCATGATTGATTACTGTTACATGTATTTCAGGAACAACATGGAAAGCATGCATAAAGAAGATCAAGACAAGAAGGAAGACAAAGGAAGCATTAAATAAAAAAGAACACATTAAAGTCTTGATGATTGAAGCACCCTAAGGACTCCATAATCTTAAAAACCATTTGGAGGGTGAATACATTGATGATCAGAGGATGCATTGAAAATAAAAGACACAAGTCGAAGCCATGTCACCCATTGAATAAAATCCTTGTCATCAGTCACTATGAATCCCAGTCATCCATGGTAGTGACTTGTCATGTCCTCACTACATAATGATGTGGAAATTATTATGTAATGATGTAATGTTGTAAATACAAAGAAGTGGAATTCCAAGAGCCATGTATGGACAAAAGAGCCATGTATGGAAGTCCAAAAGACATGTAATTCCAAAATTTATTTGGAAGTCCAAAGGTCATTAGAAGTTGTAAATCCAATAGTTATGAGGATATGAAAATTCATGCCTCAAATTATAAAATGATCCTCATTACTCATGCGAAGGAATTTTGACCTTGGCTTCTCCCATAGGTATTACAAAGATAGAGATAGTAATTTTGGGGATAAAGTAGTGGCTCTAATGCTCCATTATTGGAGCTAGCGGTGTTCATTGTACTTATGTATCTTGGAACTTTTTCTTAATACTTGAAGCCTTTTTTCCAACACATTTCCATGCATGGATTATGGATGTTTTAAGACTAATCTTCTAATCATGTTGATTGTCACATGTACTGGAGTAATTGAACTATTTAGATGAATTTTGTGCTAAACTTGTTGGAAATGTGTTGCAATGATTTTAACGATCGTTGCATTTATGTGAATTATTTCACTTGATGCTTAACAATTCTTTCTTGTTTATGTACACATTTTGTCTCCACTAGATTAGTAGTATTAGTTATTTTTTATAGGATCACATTTTATCCATGTTAGTGAAAGAACCTTGATACATATAAGATTGAACATTTCACAAGGCACACCCTCTTGCTCATTCAAAAGTACATGTTCACTTCTCTCTCATGCTAACTGGATAAGCCAAGGTAGATCTTTTAATAAATGGCAGCCATGTCATATTTGTTGATGGGAATCCTACACAAAACAATGTGGGGTTTGAGTGGAACCTCATATTGGGGAGATCCCCTATATGTTGGTTGTATCCAACACTGTCAACACCACCTTTATATCGATCTAGATCAAAAATACTAAAATGAAAGCTTTTATAGCTAAATTATTACAAAACTATGATAAATATAATATTTCAATTATTGTGAACAGAGATTCTCTCCCACTCAGTATAATAAAGATATTGTAATGTTTAACATTTTGACTGATTCAAAATAAATAAAAATTAAATTAAATTAAACATGAAACTAATAAAATAAAATAACAAAACATGAAATCTACCAACCCATGGGTTTTTCTAATGGTATTCTTCTCTAATGTGGCCTTTTTAAAGGCTAATGATTAAACCAGCCTAGATCCATCTTAAGTCGATATCTACGAAGAACACAAAGGGATAAAATATCTTTCACTCTAGAAGAAGTTTGGAGGTCAAGACACATGTTTGATCCCTTTTAGCACTTGGTAGATCTAGAGTTAAGGTAGATCATCTAGACTGGTAGATGTAATATCCTAACTTGTAAAAAATCATGTAATTACATACTTTCAAAACGTTACTAATTTAATATATAACGAAATAAAAAGTGATAATCCAAGTAAAAATTTTCATGAAGGAATGATTAGTTATTTGAATTATAATCAAGAATTAGTTACCAACAACCATTGGCATTCGTTAATCAAAAATAATTATGAAAACAAGATCTAGAGGGAGGGGATATGGGGGTTAAAAAAATATGTTCCACCTCTCACTGTTTATATACATCTTTTGTTTGTTTGTTGCTATTATGAAATATTTAGACAAGTCCTTGTTTCATAGGTTTTTATTTGACAACAATTTCACTTGCATTACATCTCTAGTGTGACATTTTTAGAGAAGGCGTAATTAACTGTTTTTGAATATGTATATCACTGTTGAGAAACACTAGAAGCCCAAGTGTGAGGGATCAAAATTTATCTCTTTGTAGAAGTGTTTGAAGTTGATAAGTTGTGGTTATGTTTACATAGTTAGGACGAACTTTTCATTATGATGATAAATACACTCATTGTCTTTGTTTGTGGTTGGGTCTTTATCATCATATGGATCCTTAACATTTTGATGTCTTACATAATGGCCAAAATCCATGAGAAGTATTACAGTGGAAAATTACAAGTCCAAGATTGACATTATCCCGATGAGCATCACAATCATGGGCTTAAGTGACCAATGTGAATTGAAATGGTAGAGAGGGATAAGTAACTACATTTTTTTTTAAAATAGGTACTTCTTTCGGTTTGTTTGAAAAAGAACATGTCATATTTGTGCTTGGTTATGGTGAAAATAAGTAACTATGTTTTTATCTTTATAGTTCTTTAAAATTAATATATGTTTATTTTTCATATAGATAATAGCTATTTTTCTTGAAAAATGACATGTATTCATATGCATCAAAATGATAGTTATTGCATTATTTTTCTTATTAAATATGATTCATTTATGGTGTTTGTGAATGTAACAGCGAAATTTGTCAAGTTTTATGTCAAATTCATGAGCAAAATAGCATGTAAATAAAGTCTTGAAAATCAACAATAAAATATACAACAAATCATCAAAATTAACACTTAACACAGTGTTTTGATGAAGGCATTCACCCCTCCAAAGCTACATCTCCTTGGGCCAAATTTGATGGCTTGGGCCTCTGTATTTGTTCAAAATGAAGAAACGTTCTATTTACAATGCTCTACGAATCTTGAAAACTTCTTCAATGTGTTCATAGCATCAAAATCATCTAGACTTTTTATGAGCCCAAATTGGTCAAAAAATGCAAAAGTTGTGGCCTCTTCAGTTTCCCCTAGGAAAACTCCACCAAAACTAGAGAACTCCAATTAATTCCACCAAATTTGGAGAAAATCCTGAATTTATCAAACTACAAAAAATACCACCAAGTTAATACCACAATTAATTAAATGATAAGCATGGGTTAATTAAGGGTTAATCCCACTTAGCACATTTAATGGCGCGGTTAGTGCCTAAACACCGACCTCCGGTTATGGCTTTGGTCACATGTGGAGAGGGCACTGGCCCTCTCCTCCCCCAACCTTTGACACTTTAAAATTCAAATAGTAATTGTTCCTGTTACATGTTAAATGACATGGTGGTGGTATAATGGTAAGACTCCGAATTTGTGTGGGCGAGGTTGAGGGTTCAACTCCGCCGACTAGCCCATAAAATTTTACAATGTGCTAATGTTGATAGGCCATTGGGGAGGGACATGTGGCGGCCTCCAGGATTTCCACATGTCTCCTTCTCATTGTTCCTCCCTTGTCTAATTAAATCAACCAAACTCATAAAACCGTAGACCAAACGAATTGTGCCACTTGGCATGACCTCACTGGTCTTTGACCAAACCTTTGACCTACACAGTCACATGCCCTGTAGACTGTGCAGTGACTGTATTTATTTTTTTGCAAAATTCCTTTATTTGGCAAAGCAGAAAAAATGTGATATCTTTCTCATATGGGCTCCATTTTGAGTGAAACAAGTTTAGTTGGGATTGTATATCTCAGACGAATGCGTTAGTTTAGGTTTTGAGTGATTCTAAGCAGTTTTAGTTTTGAGCTAAATATTGATCCCTTGATCATTCCTCCCCATTGGAAGCCTTTTGGACCCTAAAATATACTATCAATTGTTCATTAGGTGAGTGTAAAACTCCCTCACCTTCTCAATCTACATCCATTTGGCCTTATAAGGAGCTTGTCCCTCGAGTCCCTGTCGAAGGTATTCGACATTCCCTCTCTTTGAAGTTCTGGTTCTTCCATCTAGTATGAGATCTTGCTATTGTTCATCAAGGTATTCTGGCGATAAATCATCTATTTATGGTAGCTAAACATTCTCTCCTTGATCATCAATCAAAGGAGGCTCAAACAATCTCAAATTCTCAACATTAACAACAGATTATATTTGCATATAAGGAGGAAAATCTAACTGAAATGCATTATTACCAATCTTTTCCAGAATTTTAAAATAACCGTAACAGATTGGCTTTAGATTTTTACCTTCCTCTTGAAGTCTCTATTCGCTAATATATAACCGAACTTCATTTCCAACTTCAAATTTATGAGCGACACAATGTTTTTCATGCCTTGCCTTGTAGCTGCTTTGACTCTTTTCAAGTTGTTCTTTCATTGTGTGATGTATCAACTAAATTTTCTCAATGAACTTCCTTACCTTATTTATGTTGCTATGACCATCTATACCGACATCTTTCTCAAATATGAAGTCCAATGGTGGTCTTGGAAAGTACCCAAAACATGCCTCAAATGGCGATGTGTTTGTGGAAGAATGCTTTTCCCTGTTGTATGCATGTTGTATGTAATGAAACTGTCCATCCCATAACTTGGGATGTTTGTTGTAATATCCTCTAAGAATATGAATGACTGTCTTGTTGACCACGTTATTTCTTCCATCTGTTTTCAGATGAAAGGTTGTACTCTTCTTCAACTTAGTGTCCATCATGTCCCATAAAGTTGACCAAAAAATCCCAACAAATTGAGAATCACGATCACTTACAATGGACATAGGAAGACAAAAATGAACCCAAACATTTTGGAAGAAAAGATGAGTTCTTTGTTTAGCTGTAATTTTCTTTTTACATGGCATTAAACTACACATCTTTTTGAACCTATCTGCAACTACATACAAGTAATCATGACCTTTCCTTGACAATGGAAGACCTTCTACAAAATCCATTGAGATATTCTCCCATGGACGTGAAGGTACCATAAGTGGAGTGTACAATCCTATTTTCCTATTGCTAGGCTTACTTATTGTACACAGAGAACATACTCTAATGAAACGAGATACATTATCAAACATGCGTGGACAATAAAAATACCTTTGGATATTCGCTACTGTCTTGCCTAAACTAAAATGTCCAGCAATAAATGAAGTGTACGACTCACTTATGGTATTGTTTATTTCTCCCTGTGGAATACATAACTTGCCTAAGTGATACAAAAAAATGTTATGTACATGGTAATCTAATTCTTCAATTTGGTTTCCTTGCCTCAAGCTTGCATACACATATTGAAAGTCATTATCCTATGCATATTTCTCAATGTAACTTTCATGTAAAATAGAATTGTGCTTGAGTATAATAGATGAATTTACAATAGGCCTAAAAAGATATTAGCTACCTTATTGTAGATTCCCTTCTTTTATTTGATAACCAAATTAAACTATTGTAGAAAACCTATCCATTTGAAGTTTCGTGATTGTTGCAACTTTGACTGTGACTGTAACTACTGCAATGGTTGATGGTCGGTATGGATAATGGTCTCCTTCCCCATCAAGTAGTGTTTCCATTTTTTAACTCTTTTTACCAATGCATAAATTTCTTTGTCATAAGTGGGATAGTTAGTCACAACACCATTAAAAATTTCATATTGAAATGAAATGGGCTTACCATGCTACATGAGAACTTCTCCCATGGCGTAATCACTAGCATCCCTTTGAATCTCAAATGGTTGTCTAAGATCAAGAAGAGCCAATATTGATGTTGAACTTATCTTTTGTTTTAAATCATCAAATGATTTTTGTTGTACATCTCCCCAATGGAAGACTTTCTTGAGACTAGTCAACGCATGTAGTGGAGATGCAATGGAAGAAAAATTAGCAATAAATTTCCTCCAATATTATGCTGCCCCTAGAAGGCTTCTTACCTCTATAACTGTATTGGGCTTGGACCAATTCACAAAAACCTCAACCTTAGAGGGCTATAACTTTATCTCACCTCCTCCAAAAACGTTCCCCAAACACATTAAAGAAGTCTTGCCAAATTCACTTTGACATCTTTAAAATAACTGTTTTTTGTCAAGACATCAAGTACTGCGTTTACATGCATGATTGGTTCATCCCTAGATTTGTTGAATATGAGAATGTAATCTAAGTAAACAATGAAAAAATCATCTATAAATTATCTCAATACATCATTCATAACCCTCATGAAATTAGTTGGACCATTTGTAAGACCGAAAGGTATAACAAGCCACTCAAACAATCGTTGTTTAGTTTTAAATGCGGTTTTCCAAATGTCCTCTTCAGTTATTGTCACTTGATGATAACCACTTCATAAGTTTAACTTAGTGAAATACTTTTCATACCTCAAGTGATCAAGAAAATCATGAATTCTTTGGAGTGGATAACGATTCTTTACCATTATCTTATTCAGTGCAGGAAAATCCACATATATGTGCCAAGTCTCATTCTCCTTTGGCACCAAGACAATTGTGAACCACATGGCGAAGTATATGGATGTATAATACCTTTGTTAAGCAATTATTGAATTTTCTTTTTGATTTCCATACTCTCCATGATCGACATGTGATACATGCCAATGTTTGTAAGTGGGACATTGTGCGGCAGTTGTATCTCATTCTGAATTCCCCACTTGGGTGCTAACCCCTTTGGCTCCTGAAACATCTTGCCATGCTTGCTTACCACATCAAACAAATCAGATTTAACTTATCAACACAACCTTCAAAAGATTCATAATCTATATCATTATTTTTCTTGATCATGAAAAGCACAAAAGATTTACTTTCATTTACTAGTCTCTTCATCTACCCTGCATTAAGCAAAGAAATGTTTAACTTTTTGCAATGGGCTCCCACAATATACTCCACTCCATCATTGAGAAATTGATATTTTTTCTCATGGTGATAAACACCAATTTCCTATCATACAAATATGGGCTTCCCAAAATAATTCTTGAGATGTCAAGTGGAACTACATCTAACTCAACTTCATCAATGAATTTTTCAACAATGGCAAACCTGAATAAGCATTTCCTTGTAACCTCTAAATTTTCATTATTTACAATCCAACCCAAAGGGTATGGATTGTGATGAGGTATACTTTAAAGGCTAATATTTTTGACCAAGTCTTCTGAAATTAAGTTCGATTGTGACCACTATCAAATAATGCATCAAACTTTTATGATTTGAGATAACCCTTACATGGAACAACTCTATCCTTGATTCTTCATTTGGAGTGTTGTTGTGACTATGTGAGGAACTACTACTTGCTATAGCTCTTTTACCTTTGTGACCATGGATCAAATCTTGGTCTCATCACCATAATTGGATCCAAGATCATGTTGTGTGGTAGCGGTTGTCTTTTGTTTCCCCTTATTTTTTTGGTTTCTTAGGCCTTAGTTCAGGATGTAGCTTCGAACAATGGGTTTCATCATGCCTCGCTTTCTAACAATGTTTACATATAGTTTTATCCCCTTATTTATTTACACTTGAATTATTCTTTGCTTTCCATTTTCCACCCTTCTCTTTCTCCTTACCCTTGAATGGATTCTTTTTGCTACCCTCTTCCTGAATGTTCTTTCCTCTCACTTCAAGGTGCATGGCTTGCACACATACCTAATCTAAATTGCTTGGATTGAACATAAGGATAGTGTGTTTAAAGTACGAATGTAAACCCCCAATATATTTCAAGAGAGTATCTTGGGAATTCAAGTTTACTCCTAACAACAAATCCCTTTTCCTAAACTCCTGGGTATAGTCTTGAACTGTTTGGCCCTTGAGTTGCCTAAATTTTTGCAAACTCATAATGGAAATTTTCATGTAGGCTAAAGGATAAAGCTTTATTTTAATTGAAGAAACAAATTCAACCAAAGAAATGGATATCTTACTATGAATTCACATTTCCTCTTGAGTCTTTGCTTCCCACCAAACTAGTGCTGCTCCTTCTAGCCTTAATGAAGCCAACTGGATCTTTATGTCACTTATGGAAGGCTATAAATCATGCAATAAACCTCCAATTTTAGAATCCAATTGTCTAACTTCTCTGCATTTTCCTCACCATTGTACATGAGAAGTTCAAACTTAATGTCCAGTTTTAGTAAGGAAGTTTTTTCTTTTGGGGTTTTTGAATGAGTATGAACAGTTTTTGTGGTGGAAGTGAAAGATGATGTTGTTTGTGATGAGGAGGATGATGAAGATGATGAATATCGTCGAGATGGAGGAGGCTTTCCTCCATTACCCTTTGAATCCTTCTTTTCATATTTTTTTTATCTTCTGAGCTTCCCTCTCCATGTTGGGACTTAGAACACTCTGCAACCATTCTAGTATTCCTCTCTTCATAGAGGACTCTAACCATGTCAGTTAAATCATAGAAAGATTTATTTTATGATTCCTCTTCTGAAATAACTTTAGTCTCTCTTGCTCCAGATCAAGATCAGATTTGGATTCAATATCAGCTTTTGGTACTGCTTGTACCTCCTAAATCTTAACTAAAGGTAAAGCTTGAGGTGCTTCAAGTGCAGCCAGGATTGAAATTTTGGGTGGAGATTGTGGCCTTGTGGTTATCCTTCTTCTCAGAATTATCTAAACCATCCTAGTGTGAATGAAACTATGTGTATGGCACCTGATCTATCCTAAACGGATGCCTCATATATAATGCATGGATTTGCAGCCAATAGTTTCCCTTATACTCTCTACAACTTTAACCTTGTAAGAATCACAAATTTGCTACCATTAAAGCCCTACTTGCACAAAACTCAAGAAATCAAGAAAATAACCTTTGATCTGATACCAACTTGATCTATTGTTGAATGTTAGTTTTGATGTGATAATTTCAACTTCATAATTAAAAAAAAAATCTCATCATTTTCTTTATGTGCATAGGTTTCCTTTATGGTGTTTGTGAATGTAACAGGTAAATTTGTCAAGTTTTATGTCAAATTCATGAGAAAAATAGCATGTAGATAAAGTGTTGAACAACAATAATAAAATATACATCAAACCATAAAAATTAACAATTAACACAGTGTTTTGATGAAGGATCTCTTCGGCTACATCTCCTTGGTCCAACTTCCATGGCTTGGGCCTCTATATTAGCTCAAAATGGAAAAAAGTGTTGTTTACAATGCTCTACTACTCTAGAAACCTACTTCAATGTGTTCAAATCATCAAAATCATTTAGGAATGACTTTTTCTGAGCCCAAATTGGTCAAAAATTGCAAAAGTTATGGCCTTTTTAGTTTCCCCAGGAAAACTCCACCAAAACTAGATAACTTTAGTTAATCATGCCAAATTTGGAGAAAATCCTGAATTTATTGGACCACCAAAAATACCACCGAGTTAATACCGCAATTAATTAAATGATAATCATGGTTTAATTAATGGTTAATCACACAACACATTTAATGATGCATTTAGTGCCTAAGCACCACCCTCTGTTTATGGCTTTGGTCACATGTGGAGAGGGGGTTGGCCCATAGGGCTGACCCTCTCCTCCCCCAACCTTCGGTGCTTTAAAATTCAAGTAATAATTGTGCCTGTTACATGTTAAGTGACATGGTGGTGGTATAATGGTAAGACTCCGGATTTGTGTGGGAGAGGTCATGGGTTCGGCTCTACCAAACTACCCATAAAATTTTGCAATGTGCCAATGTTGATAGGCCATTGGGGAGGGACACATGGCAGCCTTCGGGCTTACCACATGTCTCCTTCTCATTGGTCCACCTTTGTCCAATGAAATCAAGGAAACTCATCAAAATGTATACGAACCAAAATGTGCCACTTGGCATGACCTCACTAGTCATTAACCAAACCTTTGACTTACTCAGTCACCTGCTATGTCAGCAGTATGAACTGCTGACTTTGTACTAACTATACCTTTTCTTTGCAAAATTCCTTTGTTGGCCAAGGAAGACAAAACACAATATATTTCTCATACGAGCTCTGTTTTGAGTGAAATGATTTGTGTTTGGATAGCATTGATGAGATGGACACGGTCATTCAGGTTTTGAGCGATTATGAGAACTTTGATTTTTGAGCTAAATATTGATCACTTAATCAATAAGGTAAATTAACTATGCTAATCTTGTGCAAAATAAGCCATATTAATTAATTTCCATGAAATCATAAGAGTGATGGTCATTTTATTTAAAAATTTCATACAAATGCTTTCAGCTTAAAGTAGTACGAAACAAGGTTATTTTCTTAAAAGTTGCATATGGATCTTGTAAATATAAGGATAATAACCTATGGTAGTTTTCTTAAAAAGGTTATATGTTGGTACAGACAGAAGTAATGGTTATTATGTTATATTACTTGAGAAATAATATGTGGTTACATGCGCCAAGATAATAGTTGTTAGGTTAATTTCCTTTGGAAAAAGTATATGAATTTACATGCACAAAGATCATAAATAATGTGTTAGTTCCTTTAAAACACAGTAGTTGCGGTGGTTGCTCTTTTGAAAAGGAATGTGTCTTATGCAAAGAAATAATAGTTAGTGTGGTTTTTAGCTTTAAAAACATTCCCCTCTTCATGTTCAAAGATATGGTGATAACCATGGAGATTCTTTTAAATATTACGTGTTCTTGGGGACAAAAGTAGAATGTAACTATTTTCCTTTTCTCATGATATAAGTGAAGTAGGGATAAATGAGCATACTGATACTTGGATAGATATATATGTGTCATATTCATACACATGTAAATATAAATAGACATGTTCTTGTAGTTATGGGTTTTTAATTAATGCATGTGCAGTGTCAATAAAAGAGGCATGTCTTGATACCTTTTATATGTTTTACTTACACACATGAAAAACAATGAATACCCTCATTGTATTTTCTTCTGGTTATGTCCTTATCATCATGTGGATCCTTAAAATTTTTATGTCTTACGTCATGGCCAAAATCCAAGACAAGTATTACAATGGAAAATTGCAAGGGAAAAATCAACATTATCCCGATGAGCGTTGAGATCGTGGGCTTAAGTGGCCAATGTGAATTAAAATGGTAGAGAGGGATAAGTAACTATGAATTTTTTTTAGAATAGGTAGTTATTTTGGTTTCTTTGAAAAGTAACATGTCACTTTTATGTGTAGTTAGGGTGAAAAAATAAGTAACTATGCAAATTCTTGGAAAAGGATATGTGTTTATTTGCTAGTTCTTGAAAATGAATATGTTTTTCTTGCATATAGAATATAGTTATTTTTCTTGAGAAAGGAAATGGATTCATATGCATAGAAACAATATATATTGCATTAATTTTCTTAGTAAATAGAACGTGTTTACATATACAAAAGAAATAGCTATTTGGTTATATTTTGTCTTAAAATAGAAATATGTATTTATATGCACAAAATAAGGCATATGAGTATGATTTTCATAAAATGGTTAGTCACATTATTTTCCTGGAAAATACTACATGGTATAAGGTAGATTAACTATGCTAATCTTGTACAAAGGAAAGCATACGAATTCTTATGCATGAAATGATAAGAGTCAAGGTTATTTTCTTGAAAGTTGCATATGAATCTTGTGCATACAAGGATAGGAGCCCATGCTAGTTTAATTTAAAAATTTATGTGTTGGTAAACACAACAGTAATGTCTATTATGTTAGATTTGTTAACAAATAATATGTGGTTACATGTGCCAAGATAACAATTGTTAGGATAATTTCATTTGGAAAAATAATATGAATTTACATGCACAAATATAGTAAACAATGTGCTAGTTCCTTTAAAATATGGGGAATTTTAGTGGTTGTTCTATTGAAGAAGAATGTGTCTTCTGCAAAGAAACACTAGTTATTGTGGTGCTTATCTTTGTAAAGATTCCCCTCTTCATGTGCAAAGAGATGGTGATAACCATGGAGATTATTTTAAATATTACCCTGTTCTTGGGGGTAGAAGTAGAATGTAAATATTTTCCTTTTCTCATGATATATGTGAAGTAGGGATAAATGAGCATGTCTTCATAATATTTATGTATTTTACTGTATACATGTGATATTTGGATGGATAGGCATGTGTCATAATCATACACATGTCAAGATAAATATACATGTTTTGGTAGTTATGGGTTTTTAATTAATGCATGTGAAGTCTCAATAAAAGAGGCATGTCTCGATACTTTGTATATGTTTTACTTATGCAACATGAAAAGATGTTTGGAGCATAACTAGTAAATATTTATTATTTGGGTTTGATAAAGATTTTGTATAATCATGATGTCAAATTTTGTTGATGGTATAGATTGCAAGAAAGGATTGTGACTTATGCCAATGATGGATAATATTTGACATTATGATAGACAATGAAATAATGGTTCATACAAATTGAGGGATTGCCAGCTATAAGATAATCCACTTCAGGGAAAAACCAAAGCCATAATTCTAAAGGAATAGTGGGGTAAAGTGTAAATGATATCATGATTAATGTAATGGTTTCTAGCTTTTTATGCTTGAATTTAAGATGTTATTTATTTGTACAAGTTTTAACAATGGTCAATGGATGGACTCCCTTACGACCATTGAGTGAGGGGTGAACACCCTCACGAAACAGTTAATAAAATAAATGTTTGTTGGTACGATTAAGCAGGGGTAGCTTAATGGAAACATACTGATGTCACTAAGGTTCTAGTAACATGGAATATAAAAACTAGTGAAAGGTAAAACATTAAAATGTGATTTTCAACTGAAAACATGAAGGTATAATATTTATCGTTATGATATGTAAGATTATGCATAGAAAATATAGTAGTGTTTTTCTAAATTACATGTTCATTATTATGTGGAAATTTTGAAATGAATACCACCTGTATGACATGAGATGTAAGTCATGATTTCCTTTCAAATTTACTTTTACATATTATGGTACCATTGCTAAGGATCAAATATGAACACATGATAAATGTTCTTTCTACTTCAATGTTAATGTTCATATGGTTAGTTATGTAAATTACAGTGGGGAAAGGTGCTAAAACATAATTTCACATCCCATATAGTTATAGGACAGTTGGGAAAATCCCAAGGAGGGACATGGGTAGAGATAGTTTCTTGTTTGGCTTTCTTCTCCCTAGTGATAGATGATCTATCCCAAATCAACTTTTGATCACTAATTTAGTTTTTCTAAAACAATTGTACCATGTTATATATATATATATATATATAGATATATATAGATATATATATAGATATAGATATAATAATTTGTATATTTCCCAACTTGTAATTCTTTATCTACAAATTTCACCATGTAACATTTCCCCATGGTTTTCAACATGTTCTTAATCTCTTAAAAGATCCTTGCACTAAGAAAATTGGCGCTAATTTACGGTAGTAACAATGTCAATCCACATACTTTGATTGCTTTAATATAAATACTATTCAATGGTAAGGAGCCTAGAAAACTAAGCCTTATATCCCTTTTTTAATAGTGCACACCATATATATATATAATTGTTTTACCAGAATGAGTAGATTTTTTATATAAATATAGCACGCCCATTCGCAAACACAATCGAGATTTACAAAGTCTTTTCAAGCCTACTAAGGAATGATGATACATCATTTGGTTTTCATTTATATCGTATAAGTTTTAGTTGTAATGCTCACAAAAATGCCCCATTCCAGAGCTGCAATAACTATCAATTTGACAAAATTGTAGCATTAAATATTTACATTTGCATTAGGTCCATTTAATAACAACAGAAAGTATTATAAAGATTAAATATCAATTTGTTTTGGAGAATTTGGAATCTACGAATAAATAATAGTTCCCTAGATAAGTAGCCATATCTAGAACAACAGTTTAAAGCACTTGAGCCTTTTCCTATAAGCAATAGATAAGGCAAAGAAGATGAGAAGACCTACGTGTAGTTCCGCTTTCCTCTTGTCTCCTTTGTATCGATCTTGTCGTTCCTTCCCATACTTAACATGCTTGAGAAGTACCTGTAAACACAAACAAAAGACAAAGAACCAATCAAAGAAAAATATCTACTGAATACAAGTAAATGGAATCATATGCATTCACACATATAAGCATCATATAACAATACAAACATATGGGAAAAAGGTTCAAATACTTTATTGAATAGAAGAAGGAATTACAACCATCATGTGTGATTCGAAGTCAGTCCTCCAACTTGGATCCCATACACATCACATCAAAATAATGACAAACTTGTAGCATAATAATACTTGTCTCAAAGCCAATTCTCATAGCAACATTATCTCCTTACAATTCTGCATATTCCAGCCCCTATAACATAGATGAGTGTTCAATTTATAGGAGTATGAAGGAGGTTATGTCATAAATGGGGGTATTAAATGGCTTTCCATACTTAGCATTAGTTCCATGGAGGAAGGGATGAGAGGATAGTATGCATCTTAACTAATTCCTCATCCATTTTCAAGCTCATACAAGTTGATAAGTGAGGGAAACTTCTAGATGACTCCAAGAGATAAGAACATTCCCCAAACCCTATGTGAATTATGCTCAATCTCGCCTAGCACAGGTGAAGTAGGGCCTAAGTGCTCTGCAGATCACCCTGGCATGGACTCAACTACTCTACAGCACACTCTTACAAGGGCCTACCTGCGCTAGTCCCTCTAGAAGTAATTTCAGGATGTCTTCAAGTCATGGAACTGTTTGGGAAGGAGGCATTCAAAAGGGTGACTTGTTTAGGGCATTTAGCAACTGAAGTTAGGGTTTGATGGCCCTAAAACATTGATCTAGATGATGGGAGTGATGTGCCTGAATGGATCTGTAGCAGCAACCTCCTAAAGCATGAAGTCAAAAAATTCAAATGCTGAATGAAATGCTTTACGATGTGATGAGGAGGTTTCGAAGTGGAAGGTGACCTACATCAATTGCAATACACATATCATGATATTTTGATTTTACATGAATTGCTGAGGGAAGGCATACCCATTCTCAGCATATAAACTTTCATTACATGTACATAGACAGTCGTCTATAGATATAAACCAATAAATGGATGACCATTAGTGTAAGCCCATTGTACATATGATTTAGTACTCCTGAAATCATAGCTTGGATAGATGAAACTAGATCCGAGGTCTTCTATCTTGTTCAATGGTTCGCTCAAGTATGAGTCTAACCATGTGAATATGTGATTTGAAGTCGAACATGGGAAGACACCATTTGATTACCAGCCAATGATGTAAGCTCTTAGTAGACGTGAGAGAAATAACCGATAATCGTAATGATCCACAAGGTGCTGCCATACATTATGCATGGTGTTAATGAATGCTTTGATGTCAAACACCATACAAAGTCTTTCGGTCAAAGGCCATTGATGTAAACCTATCGCGAGAAGCAATAAAACTTCCATTGATGTATGCAAGCCTCAAGGTACTGGAAGGGTGTTTCTAAGTCAACTTCTTGGACGATGTGTTGATGTTGATAAGAAGCAACTCGTCGCAGGAGGGCCTTGATGTATCCCACATCAATGACATGAAACGAGTGTAGTGATTTTGGAGATTGAATTTGACTGATGACACAAGGTTCAGGAATGGCGGTCATGAAAATGAAGGTTTATGGTATTTCAAAGGATGAATTTTAACTGCATGACTTCTCTTTAACATGTCGACAACATTGAAATTAATTGGTAGCATTGACCCAAAACAGAGTGATGGATGCTATGATAAACCAATGGTATGATAACCATCAAGCTGATAACCCAACCCAAATATTCACAATGATAGAATGAAAGTATCATGTTGAAGAGCAACCTACTACCATAAAGTGGTTTTCTCCTTTTTCCCATTTTCCCCAGTCATTGCTGACCAATACCTCTTTATTTTTTATCATGCTTGAGGAGGATAACATATGGTTGTTGTATAATTCCACCCTTCGGGTGAATCCATCACTATGTGATTTTTTAATGAGTCTAGTGAAGGTGAAACTCGGTCTTGTCTAGATGGACAAGTTTGTTGCTATTTGATGTTTTAACGAGTTTAACGACAAAGATAACTCAGTCCTTTTCATGTTTAGAGAGTTTGAAAAGGGACAAAAAGAAAACTCCACAAGTTCTTTTTCATAGACTTGTCTCTCAAGCTCGAAAAAGCCTAAAACAATATGAGAGAGAACCTATTGACCATGTTTGGTCAACGTATTCCTTTTTCATAGTTAATCTATCTCAGCTTGAAAAAGGGTTAAACTTATACTGAGTATATTTCATTTCCAATCCATTAATTAGCTGAAAAGGACAAGCGCTCGACAATCTTTCCATGTTTAGAGAGTCTAAAAAAGAGCTTAAAGAGGACTCCAAGGGGGTTCCTTTTTCGTTATTTAACAGAGCTTGAAAAGAGATAAAAGTGTGCTTTGTGGTCAAAGGTACAATTTACAATCGATCACGTCAAATTCTGTAAGTTAGCTGTAAAACCTATTCAAAAAATCACCAAATGGATTAAAAATACTTGTTTCATAGGTTAAAATAGGCAAATACTAATGTTTACTTGATTAATGAACATGAAATAAACATAAACAAGTTTTTACCATGAAATTTTACCATTTGAGACTTACCATTCAGTTTTGTGCTCTGGGCTAGTTTTTTACCTCAAACTTCATTAGCTGATTGTGAGAGATTCTGTGGACCATTTCTCGTGCCATCTAAACTAGGTAGGAGATATACCCCTCTTCTTTCTTTTTAGGTCATTCTTTTACTGTTTCATGCAAGTTTTAGGGTTTTTTGGGGCCTTTGGGGATTGATTTTCTCACCCTGAGATCAGCGCAGGCTTTCACATCAAAGACTGCATTGAAGAGCACCCTGGTAGAAGGTTTACTGCTCTATAGTGCACTGTCTCTATGCCTGGGCTGTAGTGGGCGAGTTTCCCAACTTTGATTTAGTTGTTTGCTCCAAAATTTGACCTGTTTTTTGCACGGAAAGGATCCTAACAAAGCTTATGATTGGTTTTCAGGCTTTCATCAGATCAGAATGTCGATTATATGGCGATAAAGAGAGCATGACGAAAAAGACATGGTTGCCCTAAACAATCCAGGGTACAGCTGGGGCCCTCAAAAACTGTGGGTGACTCAAATACTTCAAGTTCTCCAGAATGAGGCAACAAATAGAGCTATTATAGTTCCTTTTTCATGCATGGGATTCAATAGATCAGACTTTTCACATAAGGGACAAGATGGTCCCCATTACCATTGATGATATTTACTTTCTTACTAGACTGTCAACGCGAGGTGCCCCCATATCACTTTCTAGATTTTCCCGTGGAGGTGAATCGGTGAGAGATTACATTCGACAATTTTGTCGGCCAGGTACACAGCCTAGCAAGGATGGGAAAATAAAAATCAGGGATGTAGGTGATTTTCCTTTGAGAATGATCCTCTTCACAATCGCAAAGTTGGCTAGTAGTGTGACACTTCATCTGGCGAATAGATCATATATGCAGTATGCACTTGAGTGTCTAGAGCCAAAAGTATCCAACTTGTGTGAGGCCGTGCTTTCTTCACTAAAAGAACAAATTACCAAAGTAAAAAGTCATAATATGAATAATTTCTACTATGGTTCAAATTTAATCACTTTTATCTTAGAGCGAATTCCATTGATGCAACCACAACATGTATCACTAGGTGTAGTTGGTCCTAGAGATCCACGTATGCAGAGGTGGGTCGAATTGATGGCTTGAAATGCGGGTCAGTCAACAATCATTTTTTCCACTGCTTTTTTTTGTTGGCTTGATCAACAACATCTCATCATCGAGGAGCATCCATACTCAGGGATGGATTTCCATGGAAATACAAACTTGATTCTACTAGTTGGAGCACAATGGGGTGCTATAGGTAAATTTTTTGACCAAAGTGTTTTTTGATTTTTCAAGTTTCTACATGTTTTTGTGTTTTTAATGTTTCCAAGACTAAATTAAAATCATTCACATGCATGTAGATGTGGGTACAGTTTGACCTGTGCGACACCAACAAGGTGCAAGTGGGCCAGCGCGGAGAAACATTGGGAAAGCAATTCTCGAGGAATTGGATTTGGCCAAGAGTTTGGCAAAGTTACAAGATCACATAGAGGGATTAACCCTTGGTATTCTAGATGTCTGGATCCAGGAGTTACCTATGAGGCTACAACACCACACTATTGGTGTTCCTAGTTATTGGATGAGGCTTTTGTGCATGATAGTACAAGCTGTGACCTGTTATCATGAGCATCACTAGGTCTCCTTAGGATGTTTTTTACATGTATTTTGTGTTTTTGGGTCAGATGACGAAATGTTTCTTGGACACAAATTTTGTAAAAACTTTTAAAACACCTATCTGCTAGCTACCTATACCAATAGGTTTCATTTTTCATGATTGGCAGGGGAAGTGCCAATATGATCTACTTTGGTGATGCAAAGATCTCATATTCTTGTGGAAAACACCTATTTACAGTTGGTTGATGCTGTCCTACTTCTGAATGGATGATCCAACAGTCTAAGCTGGGTCATGCCATGTTTCAATTTTTGTTATAGATTAGAGAAAGAAATCTGTCCAAACTGTTCAATCTTGGCAGATAAAGTAGTTAGGTAGAGAATGAAGGTTCCCAACTATTTAATCTGGGGCCTTGGAAGTGATAAGGCTAGCCTTAGATAGAAAACCAAAAGAAAAAGCCAAAGGAAAAGAAAAGGCACATAAGGGTTTGCAAGTCTAAGTGCACCCTCCTTGGAGTAACAAAAAATGCTAGGCAATAGAGTGGGTAGGCAGATGGGGTTGCAGAAGCATGATTTCTTTCATATCACTGGCCCAAGCCAAGGAAATACACGGTGCCAGTGCAGATCTCTTATTCAGCAGTTTTGCAGCAATACAATGAAGCATGTCTAACTTCCTGATTATCCCCCATCACACTCCTTGCTAACATCCCAATACCACCTATGTTCATGAAAGAAAGTCAAAGTCTTTGGTTGATTCTTGTTTCATTAAGAGCCACATTTCTTGTGTAAATTTTTTTTCATTTTGATCTACTTCCTAACTAAGTTTGTTTCCTAAGAACTTAGTATCTATCACTTCCCATTCCTAATCCCCTCCAAAACTAACTACTAACTCTATCTACACTTAATTCCCTATGTTTCCCTTTCCCTATTACTATAACACCATGGTGTATAAAACCCCAAAAAATGTATATTCCCTCCCCTTTGGCATTATAGCCCTGTGCTCAAATATTGGAAAATCATGCAGAATTCAAGTCTGGATCAAGATGCTTTGTGCAAAATCAGGGATTAAACTAACCCCACGTTGGTTTAATAACCTAAGCTCTACCCCTTTTTCCCTTTACAACCCTTTGAAATCATTTACCCACTTTGCTTACAAAAAAGCCTTGTAAAACCCACTATTGCCCCTAACCCGCGCTATTTGCAATAAGCACTAAAAACCCATTTCTTTGCTTTATCCAAAGTTTATTTGCAATGCGCATTTTTACAAAAAACATTGAAAAAACCCGCAAATCCGCCAAAGTCTAAAAGTTCCGCCTGGGCGCACATTTCCAGAAAAACAATAAAATATTCGTGCCCCGCTGCCGTATCGTCCTTCTATGTTATCAACCCGTCGACCGTCGGATCTGGGCTTTCCCATCTGACAGCCCATATCCATATCGAGCGGCCCCCGATGACCGGACGTTACCTCCCGAAAAGTGTCAGAGGGTGACGTCAGGCCTCTGCCATGCGTCGCTCCCAAATCTTATCGGGAGGCCGCCTGCCAATACCAGCACTGTACCATAAGCGGTCCGATGGAACCGCTTACCACCCGTCATATACTGCCTACCCACGTCGCCGCTACGTCACGCCCACGTCACGCCCACGTCACGCCACTCAACGTCACGTCAGCGCCTGGCCCGCCACTGCTCCGACCTATCCGCCACCTCACCAGTCCCCGTGGACCACTCACAGGCCGCCACGTCACCCTTCCGTACCCGACCCCACCCGATGACGTCATGCTGACGTCATCCAAAAAAAGCGCCAATAACCCAAAAAGTCCATATTTTTGCCAAAATTCACGATTTTTGTCACTTTTACCATAAGAACTGTTTTGCTCTCCTCCATGCATATTACGAACATTTCCCCTCCAACCTGCAGAATTCAACTTAAAGACCGTGGGCGCCTGCAAATTCACCTGCATTGGTCACCATTGCCAAAGTTTTACCAGGTATTTATCTGAGTTTCCCCTCCGCGCCTGGTTTTGTGCATAATTCTCTAAAGCTAGCGTAAAAAGAGTAAAAAACAGTGTATTTACCAGAAAATCCCCGGTGACCAGCATTCATTTTCAGTTGTAGGGTCGAAATTCACCTGCAGAGTCCACATTTAGCCTAGTTTCCATAAATTAACAGTTAGTTCGCGCATTCGTGGACTTAAACCTTTGTTGCACTAATTCAATGGGAAAACAACGTTACTAGTCCCAGCATTTGCTCATTCAACTCTCTTTGGAGCATTTCAATTGTTCTCACCATAATTTACCCCGTTTTCCCCTGCAATTGGCCTTACTCTTGCAAAAATACCCCTCTGTGTTGCTCTGTCCAGTAAAACAAGTTCTAGTACAAAACAGAGTACTAGTTAACCATGGAAACACCTGTGGCATTAAATATTCTACCTTTGAATGCCCCACACAGAGAGCTAGAGTGGAAACCCTGGCTGATAAAGATTATCAGATGACAGAAACATTCTCAATGAATTCCAAGTTTAACATTCATATGCTAAATGAGCTGAAGGCCCACCACCTCAGTGGAACTGATATTCTAGGGATTTGGGACTCCAATTTACCCATTTATAACCTCCCTCAAGTCAATGTCCTTCCGGATTTAATTCACAGATGCAGTGCCAACTATGACCCATGTCAAAGAGCTGTCCTGAATACCTCAGGTGCAGTTTTGTTCCATATCACCCCTGAGGCTATAAATCAAATGCTGAACTTTCACTCTACAAATCCATTGACTCCTCTCTCCATGATGGACTTACTAAAGAAAGGAGGCAATCTGTCTAGTGCCCAAATCTTAAAGATAAATCAGCTATTCATTGAATCAGGCTCTGAAACTCTGAGGACCCCTCCTATAGGAAATGTATATTTCAATGAGTTGGGCAGGTTGCTTGTGGATTTGATTAGTTATGTCCTAGGTTACAGATCAGTTGAGGATGCTGATGAAACCATTCTGGCAATGATGTCCATCTTCTCCCCTGGAATGCCTCCTGCTGTGCACTATGATTATGCTGCATACATTGCTAATAAGATTCATGAACAATTGATGAATCTAGAGAGGGAAAAGGTGTTCAGATACACCTCATACATCGATCATTACTTTCTATTTTATCAACCTGATGGCTTCCCTATTCCCCTCAAGAAGTTTGATGCCCAGGGAAACCCAAGGTCTGTGGTATTTTGGACCTCAGTCTTTCACCATACATATTTTTCACCATACAGCTACTGTGAGTTCATAGACCTCTTCATCCATCCAACTATGACCTTGGTATTGGGCACCCCTCCTCCAAGATTGACAGATGAGATGCAAAGGATACTCCAGCTCTCAAAGGCCTACAACATTGGGGATTGGTACTTTTACCAACACCACACAATAATCAGAATATATGGCTGTGAGTTGGCCCCATATAGGCTGCCAAGATATGTGCCTATGAGACTCTTTGCCTTAGAATACTTCAGGCAGTTTGGAAATGCAGACCAAGGCCATTTCCACAGCAAAAACAAGAAGGTGCAACTTAAAGTCAGGAACCAGCTAGGCCCATTTCTTTACAACAAAAGGGAAGAAGGATGGAAAGAAGCAGATAGCATCCTAGAGTGCCTCCAATTGAAAACCAGTTTCTTCTGGTCACCCTATGACCCCAACCATTTCATTAGCCTCAGAAGGGTCAAATATAAAATGGCTAGCTATGATCACATCAGATTGCCTCATATTGAGCAATATGCCAATATGTTAAGTTGGAAAGAGGGCACTCTAGAAGAGGCAATTACTAGAGAGGAAATACTACAAAGACAGGCAAAGAATCTTGAGAAAGAAGCTGACTTGGAAACTTGTGGACAGGTTTCCTCTTCTCATAAAAGGCAACTTGGAGCAGCTGCCTCATCCTCTACAGTCCACCAGTAAGCAGCCAAAACTACTCATCAGGCTTCCAGCAAGGGTCAAGAAAAGAAGATGGAGCAGGAACAACCACCTCCTACAGCAGAACAACAAAAAGAGAAGCAAGAACAAACAGCTGAGGCCCCAAAATCCAAAGAGCAGCAGGCTCAAGAAACTGTGCCCCCTAGGCAAGAAACGATAGTGGAGGCCCCGGTGCTCCAAACTCCACAAAATGAGGAAAAAAGCAAGAAGAGGGATAGAGAGCAGGAGACTCCCCTCACCACATCCACAAATAAAGGGGAGAAAAGATAGAGAATAAATCCCCTTTCAGAAGAAGAGATGCCTATTGGGCAATCCTTGGGCATGGGCCCACCAAGCATGGAGGCATCTGCCAGTTCCTTTCAGCAGGAACAAGAAAGAACCCTTGGAGGAGAGGTCAGCTCCTCAAGTCAGAAAAGGAGAGCTGAAACAGGCATCAAGCAACAATTCATTGACATCAAGAAGAGAAATGAGCCAGTCAGGCTCCAGCTCTATAATCACTTGCTTAAGATGGCCCCTACAAACCAACAGAGGCTTATGTCAGCTTATGACATAACAGAGGGGAAAATGACCATGAGTCATTTCATGCCCACCATGCTGCAGCCACAGTCAGCTGCAGACTATATAAGAACCAACCTTGAGGTTCTTGCAAAAGACATCCACCCTATGGACCAGATAGAACTTCACAAGCAAACGGGTGAGATGGTCTATTCGACACTGGTCGACAAGACCTTCTTGGCACATAAGTTGGAAAATAGCCTGAACAATACAACTACCCAACTTGAGTTGGAGAAGGCATCCTCTCAGGCCAGAGACAACAGAATTAGGTCTTTGGAGGATATTGTTATAGAGCTTGGGCATGACCCAAAGGATCCCAAAGCTATACAAGCGTTGCTAAAGGAAAGAGATGCAGATATTACATCCTTAAGAAATATGGTGAAGATCCCAGCAACCCTTCACCCTCAAACAGAAGAGGTTGCCCAGCAAAGGAAAGACCAGGATGTAGCAGCTATGCTGCTAACACTACATAAGCAACTGGTACAAACATAGGGAAAGCTGGTAGTGACAGAGGCTGCATTACAGGCAGCCCTACAGCAAAAAGAAGGAGGCCAAACATCTCAGCCCCCTCAACAAGTGATAACATCTCAGCCCCCTCACCAAGTGATCAACCTTGAGGAACCCCCTCAAAGTGTCACTCCTCCCACAGGGCAGACAGTTGAGACAGCTCCATCAACATCAGCACCAACATCAGAGCAGGCTCCGAGCCTTGACATGCAGAAATTGATGAATGAGATTCAAGTCCTAGAAGCCCAGATGGCAGAGCTGAATGAAGCCAAGGAAAAGCTAGCTACTATTAATGAAAAATATGATAAATCTAAGCAAAGTGTAGCTGAAAAAGGAAGAGAAGTAAAGGCTCTTAAGGAGAAGATAAAGGAGCTGGAGAAAGAGCTCACCCTGGACAAGGTGCTGGCTAAGGTCAAGAAATTTTTATGGGCCAACATTGGCCAATCAATAACAGATCAATGGCAGTATATAGAGACTATTCATGAGCACATGGAGCTCATAGGCAGAGCACACAAGGAAGTCCAAAGAGCAAGGGCATCTCTAGGCAATATGCCTGAGATAGCCAACAGAATGATCAATATTCTCAATAACCGTACAGGTCCTCAGCTAGCAGCAATAGGGATCCCCAATAGAATTGAAACCATCTTGATGATAAAGAGGGTCCTCACATTAAGAAGCCTGGTGCAAACATTGGATAGAAGATGCCAGGACATGCAAACATAAGTGAATAAGTTTGTGGAAAAATTCACAGTATTGCATAACAGAGGCCTTCCCAGCTTACTGAACAGCGCAGGAAGGCTACTATCACATGAGAACTATGCAAAAAGGGTAAATGCATTTGCCACTAATCAGATCACTGCAGGATCAAGCACTCCAGAGGAAGAAGGGCCTGCATCTGGGTAGAGCCTTTATGAAAAAGTGGAGAATTTGTTTTTTATTATGAATGAAATCAAGCATTTGTTCGAGATGCCTCCAAATTTCTACAAATATACAGAGGCAGATGAAACCTTGGGTGCAATTTTGAGACATCAATTGCCTACACAGGAATGATGGACCAGCATGATACATTTATTACTGTAAACAACAGGCTTTCATCAAGTTTTTTCATCAAAATATAAGTCATCATGTTCAGAAAATTTGATGCATTCAGTATGACTAGAGAGGAGTGGACTGAGCCAACTCAGCAGACAGATTCGGCCACCACAGCAACACTGACAACTACAGGTGACAGGGCCGAGAACCCTATAGCATCACAGAGCCATAAAGACACATCATTCAGCATTAATGCAGAACGCTCAACCGACTCAGTGGTCTCCAAAGGTCAAAAAGACTTCTGACATAATTAAAGAGTATTCATTTTGTATTTAAAGCAGCAATAACTTCCTTATCTGCTATTCGGAAAGTTGGTAAACGTATTTATTAATCAAATGACTCAGCGGTTCTGATATTTTTGTAAAACCGATTGTATATATTCCCCCTCGCATGAGCTTGCAGGGGTTGTTGATTTTCTCTTCAAGTCATCCTATGTTGTAATTATTCAGAGTTTTAATACAAAGAGTTGATGGAATTTCCAAAGTTCTGTGTTGTTTGATGCGTTGTGGTGTGATTGCTGACCGCTACAGGATTCCTGCATATTTCATGGGACAATAAGTTTCTTTAACCTCTTTGTTATGTATTTTGTTCTTTGATAATCCATTCATGTTCTATGTTTCACAGTTTAATAGCAAAGAAAAAGAATAGCTTCAGGATTTATTCATTGAATACCCTGAACTCAATCTATGTTGTTATGAATGTTTTCCTCAGTTATAGTTATGATAGTGTAATTCTTAATTGCTGCACCTTCAGTCTATAATTTTCACAGTGATTATTGTTCAGGAATTCAAGCCTGCTCCTAAGCAATATATCTCATTCTCACACCACCAGCTTAGTGGAAAATTCTTAATTTCCTTCCACTGGTTAATCATATGTCATCATCACAATTTCAAGTTTGTTTCATGAAATATCTAAATGGCCCTACAGTTTAGACAATCCCACTCAACATTTCAAACAACCTACAACCACAGACTCCATTGCAAAATGGACTAAAACTATCTGAAGATCTCATCTTAGGTACTGAAAGACATCACTCAACCAAAATTTAAAACCAAACCTTTACCTCATAACTAGCCTAAGAAACTCAATAACAAAGTCGAAAATTTAAAAGAGAGAGCCCTCTCTGATTACAGGTTGGCTAGAACCTGTAATCCAAAGCTTGGTTAGTGGTTACCCCGGCCGTATTCCCTCAGGAGTCAAAGGGAACAACCTGGGTGTTAACATAAATGGCGACTCCACTGGGGACCTGAATAAACTTTAGAACCCCCTGTGTGATCCTTAACACTATACATAAAGCTTGAATGACAACTACACAGCCTTAGTAAACCTCTGCTTTGTATTTGCAGAAGTATATAAAAGCTGCCTCACTCAATATTTGTCCGATCTTAAGTTCCATACAAGTGTGTTACCGGATCAGTCCTTGTCACATATCATAGATTTCCTTGAAAATTATCCTAAAAAGAAATCACAGAAACTGGCTCCTAAGAAGAAAACTCGTTATACAAGATCTAACCCAGATCCTGACCCATCACTTGAGTTTCAGAACCCAAACTTAATTTCAAGAATCCTTAAGAGACACAAATCAGAAGGGACTTTATCTGATTCTAGTTCAGAAGCAGGTCTCCAAACTGACATTCCAACCCCTGCTAGGGCTTCTCTACATCCTCATACCACTGGTCCACAATCTACTAGTTCTTCATCCACTTCACAAGGTATTCTTCCAACCCCTCCATCAACTACACATACCCCTGTCATCCCCTTCCCTCCACTTGTCCCATTCATCCCTGTTATCCCTATTATCCCTCCAAACATGGCTAATAGATATGCTCCACTGCAGTTACCGGCCAATCCAGCTCCTATGCCTCAAGAGTACCAAAGCAAGATTTCATACTTTGATGGTACTGGCTCTTATCCAGCCCTTCAACATACTAAGAAAATGCAGGACTACTTTGAGAACTATGAGATAGATGATGATGGGGTTAGAATGAAAATTTTTGTGCAAAGCCTAACAGGAGACGTAAGAACATGGTTTAGGTCACTTCCAGTAAACTCTATAGCTGACCCTAAAGACCTGTATCAAACATTTATCAACACATGGCAGAAGAAAAAGGACCCACTTCATATTTTATCTGAATATAATACAATCAAAAGAGGTCCACAAGAAACTGTCTTGGACTACTGTGCTCGGTTTAACAATGTCTACAATGCTATTCCCCAAAATCTTAGACCCCCACCGGATCTGGCCCTATATACCTTTCCTGATGGATTTGATTCGGATATGGCATACCAATTAAGAGAAAGGGCTCCCCGAACTCTAGCTAAAATGCAAGACATAGCAGTGAGTGTGGAAGCAAACCTGATAGCTAAAAGAAATAGGACAAGAACTGAAAGAAAGACTACCTTTGAAGAAGAGCCTTCAGGCCGGGATCAGAAACTGGATGCAATAATCACTGGTATGCAGATATTAGGTGACAGAGTAGAATCAATGGAGAGGAAGTCATCATGGGAAACACCACGAAATAACCCTATCAGGAATCCCAATTTTAGGAGAAATCAAAACCCTAACGTTGGCAAGGCCAGTTCTGAACCAGAAATAAGACCTTCGTTCCAGGAAAACTATACTGAAGCATCCACTTCAAATGAGCAGATAGATGACACCCACATTAACCTGATGGGCCTGAATGATGATCAGCAAGTTTTCCTGAGTCAAGAAGACCATAAAGATGATGACATTAAGCAGTTCCAAACCAAGTCAGGTGAGTCATTTGACTTTAAACAAGGCTATGACATAGCTGTTTATGAAGTTCATAAGCAATACAAGCTAAGGAGCAGAACTGTAAATGTGACACAGCCTGCGAAAACAAAGGATAGCCTGCAGCCCAAAAGGGCCATTGTCATAGAGCCAATTGACAAAATTGATTCAGTTACAAATGAAGTAACAGTTGAAGAAATAACTGAAGCATTTCCCTCAAATAAACAACCAGTGGTTACATCTCCTTTATAGCACAATCCAAGCAACAATACTTCTCAAAAGATGAGTAAAATGGACAAGCCTCAAGATCAAGATGAGAATCAGGAAGAAAGCTGTAAGAATTCAATTGAAAGAGAAATGGTTGTTAACCATAACACCAAGACCCAATTTGAAAAACCTTTTGACTTAGAAGCTGAAATTGGAAAATTGAAGATAGCCATTCCTCTCTGAGAGTTGGCCAAACATAACATCGATAAACAACAAATCAAGAAATCCCTTCAACTTACTCATAACAAAGATGATCTTAATGTGTTGGATGAAACCCCATAACTACTTTTCAGTCCAGAGGTTGATGGAAAGGTAGTAGTTACTGGAATTTTACCTTTTTATGTCAGCTTGCTTGTTCATGATAAGATATTACACAATGCAATGTTTGACTCAGGTGCCTCTCACAACCTGATGACCAAATCAGTCATGGAAAGATTAAATCTAGATATTACAAGACCATATAAGGACCTTTTTTCATTTGACTCCAGCCAAGTTAAGTGTTTAGGCCTGATAAAGGATCTATGTGTGTCACTTGTCCAATACACAAATAAGACAATCTTGATGGATGTTGTAGTTGCTGATATCCCACCCAAGTATGGAATGTTGTTATCAAGATCATGGGGGGCTAAACTCCAAGGTTCCCTGCAATTAGACATGTCATATGCCACCATTTCTGTCTTTGGGCAACCCAAGAGGCTATACAGAGAGTCACTCATGAAATACATGGTGAGCAGTGAAGAAAAACCTCAAAATTTCCCTATTTATGCAGTCCATTCAGATATGGATTCCTTTATTCTATTCAATGATGATGTACGTCCAATGGGTGATAAAAAATCTATCATACTTGAACAAGACCAGCATATAAGTGAGGAATCAAGTTCCCAAAAAATCAAGGGTGTGCAATCAAGTAATGAAACTGTTCTAAAAGGCAAACCAGGTGAAAGACAAGAACTCCAACTTATAATCCCAAGTCATAGAGAAAATGTTGAAAATCCCTCAAATCAAGAGATCCTATGATTTCTTGAATTTGATGGATCAGTCAACAAATTAGGGGAAGGATCTGGGGTGTGGATTCATAACAAACAAAGCAATCATGCAGAAGGTCGAGCTTTTAGGCTAAATTTCAGATGTACCAACAATATGGCAGAATACGAGGCTTTACTGCTAGCCCTCAAACTGGTAAAATCATTGCAGGCCACAAAAGTTTCGATCATGGGAGATTCAGACCTTATTATCCAACAAGTGAAAGGAAATTTTGTCACCAATGACAAAAGACTAAGGTCATACAGGTCTGCTGCTATTGAAATGCTCAATACTTTTAGTGAATTTCAAATAACCAAAATAGCTAGAACCCACAACCTTCATGCACACAGTTTAGCTACATTTGCTAGTACATGCAAACTGCCTTTTGAACCTAACCATTGTTTTACAGCTGAGATAAAACACAGACCTTCTGTCCCAAACAATGTCAAAGATTGGCAGGTGTTTGAGGATGACACCCAAATAAACAGCTTCTTAACCTTGCAGCATGAATTTTCAGGTTTGAACATTGATGTTGATTCTATGAAAGACACACAGCCCTTGAGTGAACAGGACCAAACAACAATATCACCCAAAACAACAATTCAAATGCTTCGTCCAACAAACTTTGACAAGGAGAAAATACAAGAACTTGAACAATTGCATTTTGATGAAGTAGCTGGTACAGAGGCTGAAATTATAGGGCTAAAGGATAACTTTCTACCAACAGGCCTAACTCCATTGGAGGACATTTTTGACTCAAATGATGTTCCTAGAAAACCAAAAATGCAGCCCCTTAATGCTGCCATTGAAGAATGCAACATTGGAACTGCTGAAAAACCCAAAATAATAAAATTGTATGCATCTTTACCTCCTGACCAGAAGCCTAAATACATTGACCTCTTTAAAGAGTTCCAAGATGTGTTTGCATGGAGTTATGAGGATTTAAAATCCTATGACACCTCGGTTATCCAACACACCATCCCTCTCAAGCCTAATCAAAAGCCATTCTAGCAGAAATTGAGAAGGATCAATCCTATGCTTCTCCCTTCAATTGAGAAAGAAGTGCAAAAAATGTTTAAAGCCGGTATCATAGCACCAATCAGGTTTTCAGACTGGATTTCAAATTTGGTGCCCACAAGAAAGAAAACTGGTGAGATTAGGCTTTGTGTTGATCTAAGGAATTTGAACCAAGTATCCCTCAAAGACAATTATCCCTTACCTAAAATGGATCATATTCTCCAAAGAGTGGTGGGGGCTTCAAGGATCTCATTACTTAATGGATTCTCAGGCTTTAATCAGATCCTAGTCCACCCTGATGATCAAGACAAAACAACATTCACAACCCCATGGGGAACTTTCAAATATGTCAAAATGCCTTTTGGATTGAAAAATGCAGGAGCTACGTTTCAAAGAGCAATGAATATTGCGTTTGCTAAAGAGATTCATGACTTTCTTGTCATTTACTTAGATGACCTCACACCTTTCTCTAAATCTGACCAAGAACCTCTGAAACACTTAAGACAAATATTCATAACATGTAGGAAGTATGGGATCTCCTTAAATCTTAAGAAGTCTCTATTTGGTTTGGAAGAAGGTAAGCTGTTAGGTCACATCATTTCAAAGGATGGCATTAGAATTGACCCAGACAGAATACAGGCCATCTTGCAAATGTCCCATCCAAGAAACATCAAACAATTACAAGCCTTCTTGGGAAAGATCAACTTCTTGAGGAGGTTTATCCCAAACTTAGCAGAACTGATCACATTACTAAACAACATGCTAAAGAAGGATTCAAAAGTAAAATGGACAGTAGAAGCAAATCAGGCTTTTGAAGGTATAAAATTGGCCCTTACCCAAACCCCAATCTTAACAAATCCTCAATTTGACAGAGAATTTATCATTTTCTCTTTTGCCTCCCAGCATACCATTGTTGCTGTCTTATTACAGAAAGATTACCAAGGGAATGAAAAACCTATTGCTTTCTTTAGTAGAGCCCTTAGAGATGCACCTCTGAAATATCAGATCATGGAGAAGCAAGCTTATGATTTGGTCAAAGCCATCAAAGACTTTAGGATCGACATCTTATACTCCCATGTTATAGCTTATGTACCAAGCCCCATTGTGAAAGACATACTCACTCAAGAAAACTTAGAGGGTAGAAGAGGAAAATGGATTGCTAACATTTTGGAATTTGACTTTGAGATAAGACCTACAAAACTGATAAAAGGGCAAGGTTTGGCTAAATTGATGTCAGAAGCAAATTTTCAAGCCTTGGACATTAACCAATTGGATAATGAATCGGAGCTGGCGACTCCAAAGATCAATGTAGCCTTTGAACAATCCCCGTGGTATTCTGATATCTGTTATATACTGCAAAACCTGTGTGCTCCCCCAGGATTGTCCAGAACCAAATCTAGATTTCTAAAAATGAAAGCTTCAAGATTTTGTGTTATAAATGGTAATTTACTATGGAAAAATCATGAAGGTATACTGCTGAACTGTTTGAATATGGATAAAACTGACACTGTTATGAAAGAATTTCATGCAGGAGATTGTGGTGGACATTTGTACTGGAAGTCCACTGTGGATAAAATATTAAGAGCTGGTTACTATTGGCCTACTCTCTTCTCTGATGTTAAAAAATTTACCACTTCATGTCACAAATGCCAAGTGTTTGAGGGAAAAAGAAAGTTACTACCACTTCCTTTAAAGCCTATTGCAACAAAAAAACCCTTTCAGCAATGGGGCTTGGACTTCATTGGGGAAATTCATCCTTCATCCTCAGGCCAACATAGATGGATTCTAACAGCCACAGATTACTTTACTAAGTGGATTGAGGCTGTTCCATGTAGACAAGCAAATGACTCTACCATTATTCAGTTCCTTGAGACCAATATCCTCTCTAGATTTGGTTGTCTGGACAATATTATAACAGACAATGCTGCCGCTTTTAGATCCAAGAAAATGGTGAACTTTTGCCACAAATTCCACATTACTTTGGGCCATTCTACTGCATAAGGCAATGGGTTAGCCGAATCATCTAACAAAATTCTCATCAACATCATCAAGAAGGTACTAGAAGAGAATAAGAAAAATTGGCACAAGAAGCTGGTAAATGCCTTATGGGCAGACAGGCTAACAACCAAGAGATCTATAGGGGTCAGCCCATATGAATTGGTTTATGGAATGGAAGCCAAATTCCCTTCATCCCTAGGGGTCCCTGTCATGAAGCTACTTCCAAGCTGAACCAAATGACATGCAAAGAAGAGTAAACCAAATTATATGTTTGCAGCAAACCAGAGATCAAGTGTATAACAGAGTTCAAATCTTACAAGAGAAGCTGAAGAAAGCCTTTGATAGAAGAACCAAGGCTGAAGATTTCTTCATTGGGGACAAAGTGCTTAAATGGGATTCAAGAAGAGAAGACAAGGGTAAGCATGGAAAATTTGACTCCCTTTGGAGAGGGCCTTTTGTTATTCAAGCAGTACAAGGAAATAACACTTATTTCTTGGAAAATATGGATGGCATTGAGGCTGAAGAGGGCCCTGTAAATGGCCGAATGTTAAAGCACTACTTTGATTACTTTCCATGTATATAGCATGGCTTTTCCACTGTACATAATCAGTTGTATATACTATTTTCTTTCAGCATGTAAATAGCTCAGTTTAAGAAGTGTTGCATATAAGCAGAAAAAGGCCTTTATTTCAGCAAGTTCCACAATGATGGCAGATTCCAGTTTTGAAGTCCAAAGAGGAAGTTTTTAGGTTTTGAGAAGAAGTCAAAAGCCAAGGCATTCTGACCTGCTGTTCTTGGTCTTTCAAGAAGAAAAACCATCCCCAAGTGGAGCCACTGTTAGCTACCTATACCAATAGGTTTCATTTTTCATGATTGGCAGGGGAAGTGCCAATATGATCTACTTTGGTGATGCAAAGATCTCATATTCTTGTGGAAAACACCTATTTACAGTTGGTTGATGTTGTCCTACTTTTGAATGGATGATCCAACAGTCTAAGTTGGGTCATGCCATGTTTCAATTTTTGTTATAGATTAGAGAAAGAAATCTGTCCAAACTGTTCAATCTTGGCAGATAAAGTAGTTAGGTAGAGAATGAAGGTTCCCAACTATTTAATCTGGGGCCTTGGAAGTGATAAGGCTAGCCTTAGATAGAAAACCAAAAGAAAAAGCCAAAGGAAAAGAAAAGGCACATAAGGGTTTGCAAGTCTAAGTGCACCCTCCTTGGAGTAACAAAAAATGCTAGGCAATAGAGTGGGTAGGCAGATGGGGTTGCAGAAGCATGATTTCTTTCATATCACTGGCCCAAGCCAAGGAAATACACGGTGCCAGTGCAGATCTCTTATTCAGTAGTTTTGCAGAAATACAATGAAGCATGTCTAACTTCCTGATTATCCCCCATCACACTCCTTGCTAACATCCCAATACCACCTATGTTCATGAAAGAAAGTCAAAGTCTTTGGTTGATTCTTGTTTCATTAAGAGCCACATTTCTTGTGTAAAATTCTTTTCATTTTGATCTACTTCCTAACTAAGTTTGTTTCCTAAGAACTTAGTATCTATCACTTCCCATTCCTAATCCCCTCCAAAACTAACTACTAACTCTATCTACACTTAATTCCCTATGTTTCTCTTTCCCTATTACTATAACACCATGGTGTATAAAACCCCAAAAAATGTATATTCCCTCCCCTTTGGCATTATAGCCCTATGCTCAAATATTGGAAAATCATGCAGAATTCAAGTCTGGATCAAGATGCTTTGTGCAAAATCAGGGATTAAACTAACCCGACGTTGGTTTAATAACCTAAGCTCTACCCCTTTTTCCCTTTACAACCCTTTGAAATCATTTACCCACTTTGCTTACAAAAAAGCCTTGTAAAACCCACTATTGCCCCTAACCCGCGCTATTTGCAATAAGCACTAAAAACCCATTTCTCCGCTTTATCCAAAGTTTATTTGCAATGCGCATTTTTACAAAAAACATTGAAAAAACCCGCAAATCCGCCAAAGTATAAAAGTTCCGCATGGGCGCACATTTCCAGAAAAACAATAAAATATTCGTGCCCCGCTGCTGTATCATTCTTCTATGTTATCGACCCGTCGACCGTCGGATCTGGGCTTTCCCATCCGACGGCCCATATCCATATCGGGCGGCCCCCGATGACCGGACGTTACATCCCAAAATGTGTCAGAGGGTGACGTCAGGCCTCTGCCACGCGTCGCTCCCAAATCTTATCGGGAGGCTGCCTGCAAATACCACCACCGTACCATAAGCGGTTCGATGGAACCGCTTACCACCCATCATATACCGCCTGCCCACGTCGCCGCTACGTCATGCCCACGTCACGCCACTCAGCGCCGCGTCAGCGCCTGACCCGCCACTGCTCCGACCTGTCCGCCACCTCACCAGTCCCCGTGGACCACTCACAGGCTACCACGTCACCCTTACGTACTCGACCCCACACGATGATGTCATGCTGACGTCTTCCAAAAAAAGCGCCAATAACCCAAAAAGTCCATATTTTCGCCAAAATTCACGGTTTTTGTCACTTTTACCAAAAGAACTGTTTTGCTCTCCTGCATGCATATTACGACCATTTCGCCGCCAACCTGCAGAATTCGACTTAAAGACCGTGGGCGCCTGCAAATTCACCTGCATTGGTCACCATTGCCAAAGTTTTACCAGGTATTTATCTGAGTTTCCCCTCCACGCCTGGTTTTGTGCATAATTCTCCAAAGCTAGCGTAAAAGAGTAAAAAACAGTGTATTTACCAGCAAATCCCCGGTGACCAGCATTCACTTTCAGTTGTAGGGTCGAAATTCACCTGCAGAGTCCACATTTAGCCTAGTTTCCATAAATTAACAGTTAGTTCGCACATTCGTGGACTTAAACCTTTGCTGCACTAATTCACCGGGAAAACAGCGTTACTAGTCCCAGCATTTGCTCATTCACCTCTCTTTGGAGAATTTCAATTGTTCTCACCACAATTTACCCCGTTTTCCCCTGCAATTTGCCTTACTCTTGCAAAAATACCCCTCTGTGTTGCTCTGTCCAGTAAAACAAGTTCTAGTACAAAACAGAGTACTAGTTAACCATGGAAACACCTGTGGCATTAAATATTCCACCTTTGAATGCCCCACACAGAGAGCTAGAGTGGAAACCCCTGGGTGATAAAGATTATCAGATGATAGAAACATTCTCAATGAATTCCAAGTTTAACATTCATATGCTAAATGAGCTGAAGGCCCAACACCTCAGTGGAACTGATATTATAGGGATTTGGGACTCCAATTTACCCATTTATAACCTCCCTCAAGTCAATGTCCTTCCGGATTTAATTCACAGATGCAGTGCCAACTATGACCCATGTCAAAGAGCTGTCATCAGTACCTCAGGCACAGTTTTGTTCCATATCACCCCTGAGGCTATAAATCAAATTCTGAACTTCCACTCTACAAAGCCATTGACTCCTCTCTCCATGATGGACTTACTAAAGAAAGGAGGCAATCTGTCTAGTGCCCAAATCTTAAAGATAAATCAGCTATTCATTGAATCAGGCTCTGAAACTCCGAGGACCCCTCCTATAGGAAATGTATATTTCAATGAGTTGGGCAGGTTGCTTGTGGATTTGATCAGTTATGTCCTAGGTTACAGATCAGTTGAGGATGCTGATGAAACCATTCTGGCAATGATGTCCATCTTCTCCCCTGGAATGCCTCCTGCTGTGCACTATGATTATGCTGCATACATTGCTAATAAGATTCATGAACAATTGATGAATCTAGAGAGGGAAAAGGTGTTTAGATACAACTCATACATCTATCATTTGTTTCTATTTTATCAACCTGATGGCTTCCTATTCCCCTCAAGAAGTTTGATGCCCAGGGAAACCCAAGGTCTGTGGTATTTTGGACCTCAGTCTTTCACCATACATCTTTTTCACCATACAGCTATTGTGAGTTCATAGACCTCTTCATCCATCCAGCTATGACCTTGTTATTGGGCACCCCTCCTCCAAGATTGACAGATGAGATGCAAAGGATACTCCAGCTCTCAAAGGCCTACAGCATTGGGGATTGGTACTTTTACCAACACCACACAGTAATCAGAATATATGGCTGTGAGTTGGCCCCATATAGGCTGCCAAGATATGTCCCTATGAGACTCTTTGCCTTAGAATACTTCAAAAAGTTTGGAAATGCAGACCAAGTCCATTTCCACAGCAAAAAGAAGAAGGTGCAACTTAAAGTCAGGAACCAGCTAGGCCCATTTCTTTACAACAAAAGGGAAGAAGGATGGAAAGAAGCAGATAGCATCCTAGAGTGCCTCCAATTGAAAACCAGTTTCTTCTGGTCACCCTATGACCCCAACCATTTCATTAGCCTCAGAAGGGTCAAATATAAAATGGCTAGCTATGATCACATCAGATTGCCTCATATTGAGAAATATGCCAATATGTTAAGTTGGAAAGAGGGCACTCTAGAAGAGGCAATTACTAGAGAGGAAATACTACAAAGATAGGCAAAGAATCTTGAGAAAGAAGCTGACTTGGAAACTTGTGGACAGGTTTCCTCTTCTCATAAAAGGCAACTTGGAGCAGCTGCCTCATCCTCTACAGTCCACCAGCAAGCAGCCAAAACTACTCATCAGGCTTCCAGCAAGGGTAAAGAAAAGGAGATGGAGCAGGAACAACCACCTCCTACAGCAAAACAGCAAAAAGAGAAGCAAGAACAAACAGCTGAGGCCCCAAAATCCAAAGAGCAGCAGGCTCAAGAAACTGTGCCCCCTAGGCAAGAAACGATAGTGGAGGCCCCGGTGCTCCAAACTCCACAAAATGAGGAAAAAAGCAGGAAGAGGGATAGAGAGCAGGAGACTCCCCTCACCAAATCCACAAATCAAGGGGAGAAAAGACAGAGAATAAATCCCCTTTCAGAAGAAGAGATGCCTATTGGGCAATCCTTGGGCATGGGCCCACCAAGCATGGAGGCATCTGCCAGTTCCTTTCAGCAGGAACAAGAAAGAACCCTTGGAGGAGAGGTCAGCTCCTCAAGTCAGCAAAGGAGAGTTGAAACAAGCATCAAGCAACAATTCATTGACAGCAAGAAGAGAAATGAGCCAGTCAGGCTCCAGCTCTATAATCACTTGCTTAAGATGGCCCCTACAAACCAACAGAGGCTTATGTCAGCTTATGACATAACAGAGGGGAAAATGACCATGAGTCATTTCATGCCCACCATGTTGCAGCCACAGTCAGCTGCAGACTATATAAGAACCAACCTTGAGGTTCTTGCAAAAGACATCCACCCTATGGACCAGATAGAACTTCACAAGCAAACGGGTGAGATGGTCTATTCAACACTCGCCAACAAGACCTTCTTGGCACATAAGTTGGAAAATAGCCTGAACAATACAACTGCCCAACTTGAGTTGGAGAAGGCATCCTCTTAGGCCAAAGACAACAGAATTAGGTCTTTGGAGGATATTATTATAGAGCTTGGGCATGACCCAAAGGATCCCAAAGCTATACAAGCGCTGCTAAAGGAAAGAGATGCAGATATTGCAGCCTTAAGAAAGATGGTGAAGATCCCAGCAACCCTTCACCCTCAAACAGAAGAGGTTGCCCAGCAAAGGAAAGACCAGGATGTAGCAGCTATGCTGCTAACACTACATAAGCAGTTGGTACAAACAGAGGGAAAGCTTGTAGAGACAGAGGCTGCATTACAGGCAGCCCTACAGCAGAAAGAAGGAGGCCAAACATCTCAGCCCCCTCAACAAGTGATAACATCTCAGCCCCCTCACCAAGTGATCAACCTTGAGGAACCCCCTCAAACTGTCACTCCTCCCACAGGGCAGACAGTTGAGACAGCTCCATCAACATCAGCACCAGCACCAACATCAGAGCAGGCTCCAAGCCTTGACATGCAAAAATTGATGAATGAGATTCAAGTCCTAGAAGCCCAGATGGCAGAGCTGAATGAAGCCAAGGAAAAGCTAGCTACTATTAATGAAAAATATGATAAATCTAAGCAAAGTGTAGCTAAAAAAGGAAGAGAAGTAAAGGCTCTTAAGGAGAAGATAAAGGAGCTGGAGAAAGAGCTCACCCTTGACAAGGTGGTGGCTGAGGTAAAGAAAGTTTTATGGGCCAACATTGGCCAATCAATAACAGATCAATGGCAGTATATAGAGACTATTCATGAGCACATGGAGCTCATAGGCAGAGCACACAAGGAAGTCCAAAGAGCAAGGGCATCTCTAGGCAATATGCCTGAGATAGCCAACAGAATGATCAATGTTCTCAATAACCGTACAGGTCCTCAGCTAGCAGCAATAGGGATCCCCAATAGAACTGAAACCATCTTGATGATAAAGAGGGTCCTCACATTAAGAAGCCTGGTGCAAACATTGGATAGAAGATGCCAGGACATGCAAACAGAAGTGAATAAGTTTGTGGAAAAATTCACAGTATTGCATAATAGAGGCCTTCCCAGCTTACTGAACAGCGCAGGAAGGCTACTATCACATGAGAACTATGCAAAAAGGGTAAATGCATTTGCCACTAATTAGATCACTGCAGGATCAAGCACTCCAGAGGAAGCAGGGCCTGCATCTGGGTAGAGTCTTTATGAAAAAGTGGAGAATTTGTTTTTTATTATGAATGAAATCAGGCATTTGTTCGAGATGCCTCCAAATTCCTACAAATATACAGAGGCAGATGAAACCTTAGGTGCAATTTTGAGACATCAATTGCCAACACAGGAATGGTGGACCAGCATGATACAGTTATTACTGTAAACAACAAGCTTTCATCAAGTTTTTTCATCAAAATATAAGTCATCATGTTCAGAAAATTTGATGCATTCAGTATGACTAGAGAGGAGTGGACTGAGCCAACTCAGCAGACAGATTCGGCCACCATAGCAACACTGACAGCTACAGGTGACAGGGCCGAGAACGCTACAGCATGACAGAGCCAGAAAGACACATCATTCAACATTAATGCAGAATGCTCAACCGACTTCTGACAAAATTAAAGAGTATTCATTTTGTATTTAAAGCAGCAATAACTTCCTTATCTGGTATTCGGAAAGTTGGTAAACGTATTTATTAATCAAATGACTCAGCGGTTCTGATATTTTTGTAAAACCGATTTTATATATTCCCCCTCGCATGAGCTTGCAGGGGTTGTTGATTTTCTCTTCAAGACATCCTATGCTGTAATTATTCAGAGTTTTAATACAAAGAGCTGATGGAATTTCCAAAGTTCTGTGTTGTTTGATGCGTTGTGGTGTGATTGCTGACCGCTACAGGATTCTTGCATATTTCATGGCACAATAAGTTTCTTTAACCTCTTTGTTATGTATTTCGTTCTTTCATAATCCATTCATGTTCTATGTTTCACAGTTTAATAGCAAAGAAAAAGAATAGCTTCAGGATTTATTCATTGAATACCCTGAACTCAATCTATGTTGTTATGAATGTTTTCCTCAGTTATAGTTATGATAGTGTAATTCTTAATTGTTGCACCTTCAGTCTATAATTTTCACAGTGATTATTGTTCAGGAATTCAAGCCTGCTCCTGAGCAATATATCTCATTCTCACACCACCAGCTTAGTGGAAAATTCTTAATTTCCTTCCACTGGTTAATCATATGTCATCATCACAATTTCAAGTTTGTTTCATGAAATATCTAAATGGCCCTGCAGTTTAGACAATCCCACTCAACATTTCAAACAACCTACAACCACAGACTCCATTGCCCAATGGACTAAAACTGTCAGAAGATCTCATCTTAGGTACTGAAAGACATCACTGAACCAAAATTTAAAACCAAACCTTCACCTCATAACTAGCCTAAGAAACTCAATAACAAAGTCGAAAATTTAAAAGAGAGAGCCCTCTCTGATTACAGGTTGGCTAGAACCTGTAATCCAAAGCTTGGTTAGTGGTTACCCCGGCCGTATTCCCTCAGGAGTCAAAGGGAACAACTGGGTGTTAACATAAATGGCGACTCCACTGGGGACCTGAATAAACTTTAGAACCCCCTGTGTGATCCTTAACACTGTACATAAAGCTTGAATGACAGCTACACAGCCTTATTAAACCTCTGCTTTGTATTTGCAGAAGTATATAAAAGCTGCCTCACTCAATCTTTGTCCGATCTTAAGTTCCATACAAGTGTGTTACCGGATCAGTCCTTGTCACATATCATAGTTTCCTTGAAAATTCTCCTAAAAAGAAATCACAGAAACTGGCTCCTAAGAAGAAAACTCGTTATACAAGATCTAACCCAGATCCTGACCCATCACCTGAGTTTCAGAACCCAAACTTAATTTCAAGAATCCTTAAGAGACACTAATCAGAAGGGACTTTATCTGATTCTAGTTCAGAAGCAGGTCTCCAAACTGACATTCCAACCCCTGCTAAGGCTTCTCTACATCCTCATACCACTGGTCCACAATCTACTAGTTCTTCATCCACTTCACAAGGTATTCTTCCAACCCCTCCATCAACTACACATACCCCTGTCATCTCCTTCCCTCCACTTGTCCCATTCATCCCTGTTATCCCTATTATCCCTCCAAACATGGCTAATAGATATGCTCCACTGCAGTTACTGGCCAATCCAGCTCCTATGCCTCAAGAGTACCAAAGCAAGATTTCATACTTTGATGGTACTGGCTCTTATCCAGCCCTTCAACATACTAAGAAAATGCAGGACTACTTTGAGAACTATGAGATAGATGATGATGGGGTTAGAATGAAAATTTTTGTGCAAAGCCTAACAAGAGATGTAAGAACATGGTTTAGGTCACTTCCAGTAAACTCTATAGCTGACCCTGAAGCCCTGTATCAAACATTTATCAACAGATGGGAGAAGGAAAAGGACCCACTTCATATTTTATCTGAATATAATACAGTCAAAAGAGGTCCACAAGAAACTGTCTTGGACTACTGTGCTCGGTTTAACAATATCTACTATGCTATTCCACAAAATCTTAGACCCCCACCGGATCTGGCCCTATATACCTTTCCTGATGGATTTGATTCGGATATGGCATACTAATTAAGAGAAAGGGCTCCCTGAACTCTAGCTGAAATGCAAGACATAGCATAGCAGTGAGTGTGGAAGCAAACCTGATAGCTAAAAGAAATAGGACAAGAACTGAAAGAAAGACTACCTTTAAAGAAGAGCCTTCAGGCTGGGATTAGAAACTGGATGCAATAATCACTGGTATGCAGAGATTAGGTGACAGAGTAGAATCATTGGAGAGGAAGTCATCATGGGAAACACCACAAAATAACCCTATCAGGAATCCCAATTTTAGGAGAAATCAAAACCCTAACGTTGGCAAGGCCAGTTCTGAACCAGAAATAAGACCTCCGTTCCAGGAAAACTATACTGAAGCATCCACTTCAAATGAGCAGATAGATGACACCCACATTAACCTAATGGGCCTGAATGATGATCAGCAAGTTTTCCTGAGTCAAGAAGACCATAAAGATGATGACATTAAGCAGTTCCAAACCAAGTTAGGTGAGTCATTTGACTTTAAACAAGGCTATGACACAGCTGTTTATGAAGTTCATAAGCAATACAAGCTAAGGAGCAGAACTGTAAATGTGACACAGCCTGAGAAAAAAAAGGATAGCCTGCAGCCCAAAAGGGCCATTGTCACAGAGCCAATTGACAAAACTGATTCAGTTACAAATGAAGTAACAATTGAAGAAATAACTGAAGCATCTCCCTAAAATCAACAACCAGTGGTTACATCTCCTTTACAGCACAATCCAAGCAGCAATACTTCTCAAAAGATGAGTAAAAAGGACAAGCCTCAAGATCAAGATGAGAATCAGGAAGAAAGCTCTAAGAATTCAATTGAAAGAGAAAGGGTTGTTAACCATAACACCAAGACCCAATTTGAAAAACCTTTTGACTTAGAAGCTGAAATTTGAAAATTGAAGATAGCCATTCCTCTCTGAGAGTTGGCCAAACATAACATCTATAAACAACAAATCAAGAAATCCCTTCAACTTACTCATAACAAAGATGATGTCAATGTGTTGGATGACACCCCAGAACTATTTTTCGGTCCAGAGGTTGATGGAAAGACAACAGTTACTGGAATCTTACCTTTTTATGTCAGCTTGCATGTTCATGATAAGATATTACACAATGCAATGTTTGACTCAGGTGCCTCTCACAACCTGATGCCCAAATCAGTCATGGAAATATTAAATCTAGATATTACAAGACCATATAAGGACCTTTTTTCATTTGACTCCAGCCAAGTTAAGTGTTTAGGCCTGATAAAGGATCTATATGTGTCACTTGTCCAATACCCAAATAAGACAATCTTGATGGATGTTGTAGTTGCTGATATCCCACCCAAGTATGGAATGTTGTTATCAAGATCATGGGGGGCTAAACTCCAAGGTTCCCTGCAATTAGACATGTCATATGCCACCATTTCTGTCTTTGGGCAACCCAAGAGGCTATACAGAGAGTCACTCATGAAATACATGGTGAGCAGTGAAGAAAAACCTCAAAATTTCCCTATTTATGCAGTCCATTCAGATATGGATTCCTTTATTCTGTTCAATGATGATGTAAGTCCAATGGGTGATAACAAATCTATTATACTTGAACAAGACCTGCATATAAGTGAGGAATCAAGTTCCCAAAAAATCAAGGGTGTGCAATCAAGTAATGAAACTGTTCTAAAAGGCAAACCAGGTGAAAGACAAGAACTCCAACTTATAATCCCAAGTCATAGAGAAAATGTTGAAAATCCCTCAAATCAAGAGATCCTATGGTTTCTTGAATTTGATGGATCAGTCAACAAATTAGGGGCAGGAGCTGGGGTGTGGATTCATAACAAACAAAGCAATCATGCAGAAGGTCGAGCTTTTAGGCTAAATTTCAGATGTACCAACAATATGGCAGAATATGAGGCTTTACTGCTAGCCCTCAAACTGGTAAAATCATTGCAGGCCACAAAAGTTTCGATCATGGGAGATTCAGACCTTATTATCCAACAAGTGAAAGGCAATTTTGTCACCAATGACAAAAGACTAAGATCATACAGGTCTGCTGCTATTGAAATGCTCAAAACTTTTAGTGAATTTCAAATAACCAAAATAGCTAGAACCCACAACCTTCATGCACACAGTTTAGCTACATTTGCTAGTACATGCAAACTGCCTTTTGAACCTAACCATTGTTTTACAGCTGAGATAAAACACAGACCTTCTGTCCCAAACAATGTCAAAGATTGGCAAGTGTTTGAGGATGACACCCAAATAAACAGCTTCTTAACCTTGCAGCATGAATTTTCAAGTTTGAACATTGATGTTGATTCTGTGAAAGACACACAGCCCTTGAGTGAACAGGACCAAACAACAATATCACCCAAAACAACAAATCAAATGCTTCGTCCAACAAACTTTGACAAGGAGAAAATACAAGAACTTGAACAATTGCATTTTGATGAAGTAGCTGGTACAGAGGCTGAAATTATAGGGCTAAAGGATAACTTTCTACCAACAGGCCTAACTCCATTGGAGGACATTTTTGACTCAAATGATGTTCCTAGAAAACCAAAAATGCAGCCCCTTAATGCTGCCATTGAAGAATGCAACATTGGAACTGCTGAAAAACCCAAAATAATAAAATTGTATGCATCTTTACCTCCTGACCAGAAGCCTAAATACATTGACCTCTTTAAAGAGTTCCAAGATGTGTTTGCATGGAGTTATGAGGATTTAAAATCCTATGACACCTCGGTTATCCAACACACCATCCCTCTCAAGCCTAATCAAAAGCCATTCAAGCAGAAATTGAGAAGGATCAATCCTATGCTTCTCCCTTCAATTGAGAAAGAAGTGCAAAAAATGTTTAAAGCCAGTATCATAGCACCAATCAGGTTTTCAGACTGGATTTCAAATTTGGTGCCCACAAGAAAGAAAACTGGTGAGATTAGGCTTTGTGTTGATCTAAGGAATTTGAACCAAGTATCCCTCAAAGACAATTATCCCTTACCTAAAATGGATCATATTCTCCAAAGAGTGGTGGGGGCTTCAAGGATCTCATTACTTGATGGATTCTCAGGCTTTAATCAGATCCTAGTCCACCCTGATGATCAAGACAAAACATCATTCACAACCCCATGGGGAACTTTCAAATATGTCAAATTGCCTTTTGGATTGAAAAATGCAGGAGCTACGTTTCAAAGAGCAATGGATATTGCGTTTGCTAAAGAAATTCATGACTTTCTTGTCATTTACTTAGATGACCTCACCGAACATCTGAAACACTTAAGACAAATATTCATAACATGTAGGAAGTATGGGATCTCCTTAAATCCTAAGAAGTCTCTATTTGGTTTGGAAGAAGGTAAGCTGTTAGGTCACATCATTTCAAAGGATGGAATTAGAATTGACCCAGACAGAATACAGGCCATCTTGCAAATGCCCCATCCAAGAAACATCAAACAATTACAAGCCTTCTTGGGAAAGATCAACTTCTTGAGGAGGTTTATCCCAAACTTAGCAGAACTGATCAGATTACTAAACAACATGCTAAAGAAGGATTCAAAAGTAAAATGGACAGTATAAGCAAATCAGGCTTTTGAAGGTATAAAATTGGCCCTTACCCAAACCCCAGTCTTAACAAATCCTCAATTTGACAGAGAATTTATCATTTTTTCTTTTGCCTCCCAGCATACCATTGCTGCTGTCTTATTACAAAAAGATGACCAAGGGAATGAAAAACCTATTGCTTTCTTTAGTAGAGCCCTTAGAGATGCACCTCTGAAGTATCAGATCATGGAGAAGCAAGCTTATGATTTGGTCAAAGCCATCAAAGACTTTAGGATCTACATCTTATACTCCCATGTTATAGCTTATGTACCAAGCCCCATTGTGAAAGACATACTCACTCAAGAAAACTTAGAGGGTAGAAGAGGAAAATGGATTGCTAACATTTTGGAATTTGACATTGAGATAAGACCTACAAAACTGATAAAAGGGCAAGGTTTGGCTAAATTGATGTCAGAAGCAAATTTTCAAGCCTTGGACATTAACCAACTGGATAATGAATCGGAGCTGGCGACTCCAAAGATCAATGTAGCCTTTGAACAATCCCCGTGGTATTCTGATATCTGTTATATACTGCAAAACCTGTGTGCTCCCCCAGGATTGTCCAGAACCAAATCTAGATTTCTAAAAATGAAAGCTTCAAGATTTTGTGTTATAAATGGTAATTTACTATGGAAAAATCATGAAGGTATACTGTTGAACTGTTTGAATATGGATAAAACTGACACTGTTATGAAAGAATTTCATGCAGGAGATTGTGGTGGACATTTGTACTGGAAGTCCACTGTGGATAAAATATTAAGAGCTGGTTACTATTGGCCTACTCTCTTCTCTGATGTTAAAAAATTTACCACTTCATGTCACAAATGCCAAGTGTTTGAGGGAAAAAGAAAGTTACTACCACTTCCTTTAAAGCCTATTGCAACAAAAAAACCCTTTCAGCAATGGGGCTTGGACTTCATTGGGGAAATTTATCCTTCATCCTCAGGCCAACATAGATGGATTCTAACAGCCACAGATTACTTTACTAAGTGGATTGAGGCTGTTCCATGTAGACAAGAAAATGACTCTACCATTATTCAGTTCCTTGAGACCAATATCCTCTCTAGATTTGGTTGTCCGGACAAGATTATAACAGACAATGCTGCCGCTTTTAGATCCAAGAAAATGGTGAACTTTTGCCACAAATTCCACATTACTTTGGGCCATTCTACTGCATACTATCCTCAAGGCAATGTGTTAGCCAAATCATCTAACAAAAGTCTCATCAACATCATCAAGAAGGTACTAGAAGAGAATAAGAAAAATTGGCACAAGAAGCTGGTAAATGCCTTATGGGCAGACAGGCTAACAACCAAGAGATCTATAGGGGTCAGCCTATATGAATTGGTTTATGGATTGGAAGCCAAATTCCCTTCATCCCTAGGGGTCGCTGTCATGAAGCTACTTCAAGAAAGCCAAGCTGAACCAAATGACATGCAAAGAAGAGTAAACCAAATTATATGTTTGCAGCAAACCAGAGATCAAGTGTATAACAGAGTTCAAATCTTACAAGAGAAGCTAAAGAAAGCCTTTGATAGAAGAACCAAGGCTGAATATTTCTTCATTGGGGACAAAGTGCTGAAATGGGATTCAAGAAGAGAAGACAAGGGTAAGCATGGCAAATTTGACTCCCTTTGGAGAGGGCCTTTTGTTATTCAAGCAGTACAAGGAAATAATACTTATTTCTTGGAAAATCTGGATGGCACTGAGGCTGAAGAGGGCCCTGTAAATGGCCGGATGTTAAAGCACTACTTTGATTACTTTCCATGTATATAGCATGGCTTTTCCATTGTACATAATCAGTTGTATATACTATTTTCTTTCAGCATGTAAATAGCTCAGTTTAAGAAGTGTTGTATATAAGCAGAAAAAGGCCTTTATTTCAGCAAGTTCCACAATGATGGCAGATTCCAGTTTTGAAGTCCAAAGAGGAAGTTTTCAGGTTTTGAGAAGAAGTCAAAAGCCAAGCCATTCTGACCTGCTGTTCTTGGTCTTTCAAGAAGAAAAACCATCCCCAAGTGGAGCCACTGTTAGCTACCTATACCAATAGGTTTCATTTTTCATGATTCGCGGGGGAAGTGCCAATATGATCTACTTTGTTGATGCAAAGATCTCATATTCTTGTGGAAAACACCTATTTACAGTTGGTTGATGTTGTCCTACTTCTGAATGGATGATCCAACAGTCTAAGCTGGGTCATGCCATGTTTCAATTTTTGTTATAGATTAGAGAAAGAAATCTGTCCAAACTGTTCAATCTTGGCAGATAAAGTAGTTAGGTAGAGAATGAAGGTTCCCAACTGTTTAATCTGGGGCCTTGGAAGTGATAAGGCTAGCCTTAGATAGAAAACCAAAAGAAAAAGCCAAAGGAAAAGAAAAGGCACATAAGGGTTTGCAAGTCTAAGTGCACCCTCCTTGGAGTAACAAAAAATGCCAAGCAATAGATTGGGTAGGCAGATGGGGTTGCAGAAGCATGATTTCTTTCATATCACTGGCCCAAGCCAAGGAAATACACGGTGCCAGTGCAGATCTCTTATTCAGCAGTTTTGCAGCAATACAATGAAGCATGTCTAACTTCCTGATTATCCCCCATCACACTCCTTGCTAACATCTCAATACCACCTATGTTCATGAAAGAAAGTCAAAGTCTTTGGTTGATTCTTGTTTCATTAAGAGCCACATTTCTTGTGTAAAATTCTTTTCATTTTGATCTACTTCCTAACTAAGTTTGTTTCCTAAGAACTTAGTATCTATCACTTCCCATTCCTAATCCCCTCCAAAACTAACTACTAACTCTATCTACACTTAATTCCCTATGTTTCCCTTTCCCTATTACTATAACACCATGGTGTATAAAACCCCAAAAAATGTGTATTCCCTCCCCTTTGGCATTATAGCCCTATGCTCAAATATTGGAAAATCATGCAGAATTCAAGTCTGGATCAAGATGCTTTGTGCAAAATCAGGGATTAAACTAACTCCACGTTGGTTTAATAACCTAAGCTCTACCCCTTTTTCCCTTTACAACCCTTTGAAATCATTTACCCACTTTGCTTACAAAAAAGCCTTGTAAAACCCACTATTGCCCCTAACCTGCGCTATTTGCAATAAGCACTAAAAACCCATTTCTCCGCTTTATCCAAAGTTTATTTGCAATGCGCATTTTTACAAAAAACATTGAAAAAACCCGCAAATCTGCCAAAGTCTAAAAGTTCCGCCTGGGCACACATTTCCAGAAAACAATAAAATATTCGCGCCCCGCTGCCGTATCGTCCTTCTATGTTATCGACCCGTCGACCGTCGGATCTGGGCTTTCCCATCCGACGGCCCATATCCATATCGGGCGGCCCCCGATGACCGGACGTTACCTCCCGAAAAGTGTCAGAGGGTGACGTCAGGCCTCTGCCACGCGTCGCTCCCAAATCTTATCGGGAGGCCGCCTGCCAATACCACCACCGTACCATAAGCGGTCCGATGGAACTGCTTACCACCCATCATATACCGCCTGCCCACGTCGCCGCTACGTCACGCCCACGTCACGCCACTCAGCGCCGCGTCAGCGCCCGGGCCGCCACTGCTCCGACCTGTCTGCCACCTCGCTAGTCCCTGTGGACCACTCACAGGCCGCCACGTCACCCTTCCGTACCCGACCCCACCCGATGACGTCATGCTGACGTCATCCAAAAAAAGCGCCAATAACCCAAAAAGTCCATATTTTCGCCAAAATTCACGGTTTTTGTCACTTTTACCATAAGAACTGTTTTGCTCTCCTGCATGCATATTACGACCATTTCGCCGCCAACCTGCAGAATTCGACTTAAAGACCGTGGGCGCCTGCAAATTCACCTGCATTGGTCACCATTGCCAAAGTTTTGCCAGGTATTTATCCGAGTTTCCCCTCCGCGCCTAGTTTTGTGCATAATTCTCCAAAGCTAGCGTAAAAAGAGTAAAAAACAGTGTATTTACCAGTAAATCCCTGGTGACCAGCATTCATTTTCAGTTGTAGGGTCGAAATTCACCTGCAGAGTCCACATTTAGCCTAGTTTCCATAAATTAACAGTTAGTTCGCGCATTCGTGGAATTAAACCTTTGCTGCACTAATTCACCAGGAAAATAGCGTTACTAGTCCCAGCATTTGCTCATTCAACTCTCTTTGGAGCATTTCAATTGTTCTCACCACAATTTACCCCGTTTTCCCCTGCAATTTGCCTTACTCTTGCAAAAACACCCCTCTGTGTTGCTCTGTCCAGTAAAACAAGTTCTAGTACAAAACAGAGTACTAGTTAACCATGGAAACACCTGTGGCATTAAATATTCCACCTTTGAATGCCCCACACAGAGAGCTAGAGTGGAAACCCCTGGGTGATAAAGATTATCAGATGATAGAAACATTCTCAATGAATTCCAAGTTTAACATTCATATGCTAAATGAGTTGAAGGCCCAGCACCTTAGTGGAACTGATATTCTAGGGATTTGGGACTCCAATTTACCCATTTATAACCTCCCTCAAGTCAATGTCCTTCTGGATTTAATTCACAGATGCAGTGCCAACTATGACCCATGTCAAAGAGCTGTCCTCAGTACCTCAGGCGCAGTTTTGTTCCATATCACCCCTGAGGCTATAAATCAAATGCTGAACTTTCACTCTACAAAGCCATTGACTCCTCTCTCCATGATGGACTTACTAAAGAAAGGAGGCAATCTGTCTAGTGCCCAAATCTTAAAGATAAATCAGCTATTCATTGAATCAGGCTCTGAAACTCTGAGGACCCCTCCTATAGGAAATGTATATTTCAATGAGTTGGGCAGGTTGCTTGTGGATTTGATCAATTATGTCCTAAGTTACAGATCAGTTGAGGATGCTGATGAAACCATTCTGGCAATGATGTCCATCTTCTCCCCTGGAATGCCTCCTGTTGTGCACTATGATTATGTTGCATACATTGCTAATAAGATTCATGAACAATTGATGAATCTAGAGAGGGAAAAGGTGTTCAGATAAACCTCATACATCTATCATTTGTTTCTATTTTATCAACTTGATGGCTTCCCTATTCCCCTCAAGAAGTTTGATGCCCAGGGAAACCCAAGGTCTGTGGTATTTTGGACCTCAGTCTTTCACCATACATCTTTTTCACCATACAGCTACTGTGAGTTCATAGACCTCTTCATCCATCTAGCTGTGACCTTGTTATTGGGCACACCTCCTCCAAGATTGACAGATGAGATGCAAAGGATACTCCAACTCTCAAAGGCCTACAGCATTGGGGATTGGTACTTTTACCAACACCACATAGTAATCAGAATATATGGCTGTGAGTTGGCCCCATATAGGCTGCCAAGATATGTCCCTATGAGACTCTTTGCCTTAGAATACTTCAGGCAGTTTGGAAATGTAGACCAAGTCCATTTGCACAGCAAAAACAAGAAGGTGCAACTTAAAGTCAGGAACCAGCTAGGCCTGTTTCTTTACAACAAAAGGGAAGAAGGATGGAAAGAAGCAGATAGCATCCTACAGTGCCTCCAATTGAAAACCAGTTTCTTCTGGTCACCCTATGACCCCAACCATTTCATTAGCCTCAGAAGGGTCAAATATAAAATGGCTAGCTATCATCACATTAGATTGCCTCATATTGAGCAATATGCCAATATGTTAAGTTGGAAATAGGGCACTCTAGAAGAGGCAATTACTAGAGAGGAAATACTACAAAGACAGGAAAAGAATCTTGAGAAAGAAGCTGACTTGGAAACTTGTGGACAGGTTTCCTCTTCTCATCAAAGGCAACTTGGAGCAGCTGCCTCATCCTCTACAGTCCACCAGCAAGCAGCCAAAACTACTCATCAGGCTTCCAGCAAGGGTAAAGAAAAGGAGATGGAGCAGGAACAACCACCTCCTACACCAGAACAGCAAAAAGCGAAGCAAGAACAAACAGCTGAGGCCCCAAAATCCAAAGAGCAGCAAGCTCAAGAAATTGTGCCCCCTAGGCAAGAAACGACAGTGGAGGCCCCGGTGCTCCAAACTCAACAAAATGAGGAAAAAAGCAGGAAGAGGGATAGAGAGCAGGAGACTCCCCTCACCACATCCACAAATCAAGGGGAGAAAAGACAGAGAATAAATCCCCTTTCAGAAGAAGAGATGCCTATTGGGCAATCCTTGGGCATGGGCCCACCAAGCATGGAGGCATCTGCCAGTTCCTTTCAGCAGGAACAAGAAAGAACCCTTGGAGGAGAGGTCAGCTCCTCAAGTCAGCAAAGGAGAGCTGAAACAGGCATCAAGCAACAATTCATTGACATCAAGAAGAGAAATGAGCCAGTCAGGCTCCAGCTCTATAATCACTTGCTTAAGATGGCCCCTACAAACCAACAGAGGCTTATGTCAGCTTATGACATAACAGAGGGGAAAATGACCATGAGTCATTTCATGCCCACCATGTTGCAGCCACAGTTAGCTGCAGACTATATAAGAACCAACCTTGAGGTTCTTGCAAAAGACATCCACCCTATGGACCAGGTAGAACTTCACAAGAAAACGGGTGAGATGGTCTATTCGACACTGGCCGACAAGACCTTCTTGGCACATAAGTTGGAAAATACCCTGAACAATACAACTGCCCAACTTGAGTTGGAGAAGGCATCCTCTCAGGCCAAAGACAACAGAATCAGGTCTTTGGAGGATATTATTATAGAGCTTGGGCATGACCCAAAGGATCCCAAAGCTATACAAGCGCTGCTAAAGGAAAGAGATGCAGATATTGTAGCCTTAAGAAAGATGGTGAAGATCCCAGCAACCCTTCACCCTCAAACAGAAGAGGTTGCCCAGCAAAGGAAAGACCAAGATGTAGCAGCTATGCTGCTAACACTACATAAGCAGCTGGTACAAACAGAGGGAAAGTTGGTAGAGACAGAGGCTGCATTACAGGCAGCCCTACAGCAGAAAGAAGGAGGCCAAACATCTCAGCCCCCTCAACAAGTGATAACATCTCAGCCCCCTCACCAAGTGATCAACCTTGAGGAACCCCCTCAAAGTGTCACTCCTCCCACAGGGCAGACAGTTGAGACAGCTCCACCAACATCAGCAACAGCACCAACATCAGAGCAGGCTCCAAGCCTTGACATGCAAAAATTGATGAATGAGATTCAAGTCCTAGAAGCCCAGATGGCAGAGCTGAATGAAGCCAAGGAAATGCTAGCTACTCTTAATGAAAAATATGATAAATCTAAGCAAAGATTAGCTGAAAAAGGAAGAGAAGTAAAGGCTCTTAAGGAGAAGATAAAGGAGCTGGAGAAAGAGCTCACCCTTGACAAGGTGGTGGCTGAGGTCAAGAAAGTTTTATGGGCCAATATTGGCCAATCAATAACAGATCAATGGCAGTATATAGAGACTATTCATGAGCACATGGAGCTCATAGGCAGAGCACACAAGGAAGTCCAAAGAGCAAGGGCATCTCTAGGCAATATGCCTGAGATAGCCAACAGAATGATCAATGTTCTCAATAACCGTACAGGTCCTCAGCTAGCGGCAATAGGGATCCCCAATAGAACTGAAACCATCTTGATGATAAAGAGGGTCCTCACATTAAGAAGCCTGGTACAAACATTGGATAGAAGATGCTAGGACATGCAAACAAAAGTGAATAAGTTTGTGGAAAAATTCACAGTATTGCATAACAGACGCCTTCCCAGCTTACTGAACAACGCAAGAAGGCTACTATCACATGAGAACTATGCAAAAAGGGTAAATGCATTTGCCACTAATCAGATCACTGTAGGATCAAGCACTCCAGAGGAAGCAGGGCCTGCATCTGGGCAGAGCCTTTATGAAAAAGTGGAGAATTTGTTTTTTATTATGAATGAAATCAGGCATTTGTTCGAGATGCCTCCAAATTTCTACAAATATACAGAGGCAGATGAAACCTTAGGCGAAATTTTGAGACATCAATTGCCTACACAGGAATGGTGGACCAGCATGATACAGTTATTACTGTAAACAACAGGCTTTCATCAAGTTTTTTCATCAAAATATAAGTCATCATGTTCAGAAAATTTGATGCATTCAGTATGACTAGAGAGGAGTGGACTGAGCCAACTCAGCAGACAGATTCGGCCACCACAGCAACACTGACAGCTACAGGTGACAGGGCCGAGAACGCTACATCATGACAGAGCCATAAAGACACATCATTCAGCATTAATGCAGAACGCTCAACCGACTTAGTGGTCTCCATAGGTCAAAAAGACTTCTGACAGAATTAAAGAGTATTCATTTTGTATTTAAAGCAGCAATAACTTCCTTATCTGCTATTCAGAAAGTTGGTAAACGTATTTACTAATCAAATGACTCAGCGGTTCTGATATTTTTGTAAAACCTATTTTATATATTCCCGCTCGCATGAGCTTACAGGGGTTGTTGATTTTCTCTTCAAGACATCCTATGCTGTAATTATTCAGAGTTTTAATACAAAGAGCTGATGGAATTTCCAAAGTTCTGTGTTGTTTGATGCGTTGTGGTGTGATTGCTGACCGCTATAGGATTCCTGCATATTTCATTGCACAATAAGTTTCTTTAACCTCTTTGTTATGTATTTCGTTCTTTCATAATCCATTCATGTTCTATGTTTCACAGTTTAATAGCAAAGAAAAATAATAGCTTCAGGATTTATTCATTGAATACCCTGAACTCAATCTATGCTGTTATGAATGTTTTCCTCAGTTATAGTTATGAGTGTAATTCTTAATTGCTGCACCTTCAGTCTATAATTTTCACAGTGATTATTGTTCAGGAATTCAAGCCTGCTCCTGAGCAATATATCTCATTCTCACACCACCAGCTTAGTGGAAAATTCTTAATTGCCTTCCACTGGTTAATCATATGTCATCATCACAATTTCAAGTTTGTTTCATGAAATATCTAAATGGCCCTGCAGTTTAGACAATCCCACTCAACATTTCAAACAACCTACAACCACAGACTCCATTGCCCAATGGACTAAAACTGTCTGAAGATCTCATCTTAGGTACTGAAAGACATCACTCAACCAAAATTTAAAACCAAACCTTTACCTCATAACTAGCCTAAGAAACTCAATAACAAAGTCGAAAATTTAAAAGAGAGAGCCCTCTCTGATTACAGGTTGGCTAGAACCTGTAATCCAAAGCTTGGTTAGTGGTTACCCCGGCGGTATTCCCTCAGGAGTCAAAGGGAACAACCTGGGTGTTAACACTATCTATTTTACTTTCAGAGATTTCTATGGTTATGTGCATTCCTATTCAACTAATGATGTGAATTGAAAATGTTACTTTTACATGTGTCACAAATGTCTATTTAACACATAATTCGCTATAGAATTAGTTAATGTGTTAATATTTCTAGAAATATGTTGATATTGAATGTATTCAAAATGCCTTTTGAAATACGAACTCTAAGGAACATACAAAGCGTTGTTGGATTTCGAATGATATACACACTTGTAAGTTGTAGTACAACGAGTTGTGAGTCTAGCCTAACAATGATTTGGTGAATGACAAGTGAAATGGCATCAGAGAGAAGTTCGATCAATGTGTTATACTCAACGATGTTGTTCATCGATCAACCAATACAAATCCCTTGAAAAATCACTAACTCACCACTTGGAGCGAAAGTAGCCCATGACGCAGAAGATAGGTTTTGTGTACTACGACTAGCACCATTGATGTAACCAAAAGATGGTTCCAAAGACTCTGACATCTACAAAAAATGCAAAGTGGATTACTAACCAAATATAAAACTCTAAAAGACACACACACATGCAATGAAAGCATATATATAATGAGTTTTTACTACCCTCAATTAAGCATAGTAACGTTTGAGGTACAGCTCGTTTTGGGGCTATGACAATGGAATCCCATCATAATCTACTAAGTCGTAGGCACTTTTTGCCAAAACATGCTTGACAATATAAGGACCCATCCACATTGGTTATAATTTCCCTGCTCCAATTTTATCAGCTTCCTTATCATAAAGCAAGACCAAGTCTCCTTCTAAGAAGATATGAGGCTTGACATTTCTATCATATTGCGCCTTGATTCGTTTCTTATGCGCTTTGTTAGCCAATGCAGCATCATGACAAGTTTTACCCAGATGGATAAGTTCCAAGAAATGTGCTTCTTCCTCAGAAGTATCCAGTAATAGGTCAATCCTGAGTTTGAGAGATGAAATTTCACATTTATCGGTAAGATTTATTCCAAACTGTACACCAGCTGAAAGGGTGTGAATCCAATTGCATTTCTCACTGAGGTTTGATATTCCCACAAGGCAGAGTACAAAATTAAATTCTAGTTTCATTTATGAACCCCTATCCTTTTTTGTAACATCTGCTTCAACACTTTGTTGGTGGCCTCAACATGTCCATTCAATAGCGAGTAATAAGGGGTAGAACTATCATATGACAGTCCTAGCTTAGCAATCAACTCAGCCATCATGTTATTATGAAAATGCGACCCATGATATGTAACTATGGCTTGTGGTACACCAAACCTAGCAACCACATGGTTAAAAAATAAAAGAGCAGTCGTTTCACCACTATTATTTAATGTTGGCATCACCTCAGCCCATTTGGTAAAATAGTCAGTGACGACTATAATATACCCATGCCCCCTGACTGAGGTGGGGTTACATGTCATGAAGTCAATGCCCCATTTGGCGAATGGTCCAATAACAATGATTGGATGCAATGGTGTAGGTGGTAATCTAGTTTTGTGGTCATAGATCTAGCATGTGTGACAACTTCTGATGGTAATAATACAATCTTTGAATATATTTGTCCAAAATTAACCGACATGGAGAATCCTCTGTGCGGTAGCATATCCAGACAAGTTTCCACCACAAGCACCTAAATGGAAATCATTCAATTCTTTCCTGGCTTCCTCATGTGTGAGGCACCTCTGTAAAATCATATCGATACCACGACGACAAAGAGTGTCACCAATGATCAAATAATATTTGGCTTGGTATCGAATATGTCATTGTTTCAAGCGAGAGGTATCAGGCCAAAAATTTGGGTCTGGAGATACATCAGTATATCTCCATACCATGGGTTATATGATGATATTAGGAACATAGACTCATCCAAAATCGATGGTTCAGCTGTTGAATCAATGGTGGTCGAGGGAAGGTCACAAGGTAGCTCGGCGAAAATGAGAGATTTCTTTGATTTGGACTTGATGAATTCCGTATCAAACTCCTGAAAAATGATATTCCATTTTAAGTATTTTCCCCCCATCAATTGACATGACATTATATATTTCATAGGGTTACAATATGAAATGATCATGGTCTTCCGAAGCAGGATGTAGTGGCGAAATCTCTGAACAGATTGCACAACTGTCAAAGATAGTTTCTCGACATAAGAGTACTTACTTTCTATATCATTGAGATTGCAACTCAAATAATATATTGGATGTTCAATCCCATTTTCCTCTTAGCCTAAAACCATGCCAATGGTTGTATCTGTAGTGGCGAGATATAGGTAATATTCGTTTTGATAATTCAGAGAATACATTAATGACCCTAATCAGGGTATCTTTAAGAGCATCAAAGGAAGCTTGCACAACCTGATCCCAATGGAAGGGTATCCCATTTTTCAAAAGAGGTGTAAAACATTTAGCCATTTCAGTGTAATTGGGAATGAACCTCCTTAGAAAGTTAGCCTTCCCTTGGAGTCTTTGAAGTATAAAAGATTTGAAGGTGGAGGAAAATCAAGAATTTCCTGAACCTTTAATGGATCGAGTCGAATTCCATCTCTATAGACTACAAATCCGAGAAATCAAATAGAATCAACACAAAACACATATTTTTGTGGATTGAGTCATATCTTGTAGTGTCAACACCGTAAAAAGATAGCTCTCAAATGTTGTGGGTGTTACACTAAAAAATGTCACCATGACTATTTGCAGTTAGTATGGCTCCATCCACTGTCATACTATCCTCCTTGGCAAGTCTCATGCCTCTGCTTTCCATGTCAAACTTCAAGAAAGAGAGAAAAGTCATTTAAAAGTCAATTATCTCTGGTACGCAGTTTCTCTTAGCCTCACCTGTGGGTACGCAACCCAAGTTCAAAACACCTGCGTACTTGTACGCTCTGTATGTAAAGGGATGGGTGCGTACTCCTGTAAAGGTCAAAAGGTGCAAGTTTCACTCCAAAAAAGTTACTTGTGGTCATTTCTAGAGTCTTCTAGAAGTATGTTTGACGTGTATGAAGCACCTCCAGATGGTTCATGTATCCCTACCAAAGAGGAACTTATCCCATCAATAGGGGAGCTATCCCATCCAAAGAGGGACTTATCCCATTGATGGTGGACCTGAATAACTTCCTCTAGAGCACTATAAATACAGGCATTGGGCCAAAGGGAGGGCAGGTTAAAAAGCTGAACATTCCTAAGGGTAGATGCTGCTGGAATTAGGACTTCCTTGTAGAAGCTTGTGAGGAGAGATTACCATCTTTACTTGTTTCCATTGGGAGGTGGGTGAGCTGATCAGAGTAAGGGAGAACTCTTGTGGACCCTGGGAGGAGCTTGCACAACACCAAGGCTCAGGTTGTAATGGTTCCTTTTGTTACCTTTTAATACAAATTAGTCCATTCTTCTCAACAATTTGTTATTAATGAGTTGTTTCATGTACTCCTTGGTCTACATGTTAAATATGTTTTATTTTATGTGATATTCAGGTGCTATTTAATCGTTTGATTGTTGGTGAATGCAGGTTTTGAAGGGAAGGAGGAGCTCATCCGGATCAACGAAGCTGGACTACTACAGCAGCTTTGGATTACAGGTAGGATCTAAACACTTGATTTCTCATATTGTAAAAGCATATTTAGAGAAGGATTTCTCTTATTTTTCTTGTTTGTCATTAGAGAGTCTTAGGCTTTCTAGGAAGGTCGGTTGTGTCCGCACTAACGACTCTTTCCGCATGACAAAATCTCGAGATTATTTTGCTATCTTTCATTCTCATAAAACAAATGAAAATGCCGAGTTATTTCCGTCTTTTCCTGCTCGTAAAGTAAATTGAAAGTCGGCCGTATGAGTACATTTTTATCCCTTTTTCGAACTCATTATACGAAAAAGTGAAAACTATGAGTACATTTTTATCCGTTTTTCGAACTCGTTAAAACTTACGAAAAAGTGAAACATCAGAGTCATCTTTAAGCCCTTTTCTGACTCCTAAAACATGAAAAGATTGTCGAGCGTTTCTTTTACACTCGTTAAAACGGAATTAAAAGACAGTCCCCTTATAGCTCTTTTCTGACCGTAAAAACCGGAAAAGATTGTCGGGTTTTTGTCTTTTCAAACTCGATATTGGAAATAAAACGATGTGTCCTTGATCGCTTTTTACTTTTCAGGTCAACGACACTAATCATGAAAGTACTCCTTGGTCGCAAGATCAAGCGGTTCTCTCAGGTATTATTTGATACTTTTTCAGGCTTGGGAGACACAAATTTACGAAAAAGTTCTCTTTGGAGTCTTCTTTTGTTTTTTCAGACTCTCTAAAAATGAAAAATGCCGAGTTTCTCCTATACTGGACTCGTTAAAATTTCACAGTAAAGGACCTGTTCGATTACAAACAGGAACGGACCACTCCTTCTTAGGGTCCGAATCTAAACTAAGTTGGACTCATCCGAAGGATGAGCTTATAATCAAGCATATGTTATCCTCCTCAAGCTTGTAAAAAATAAAGAGGTACTTGCCAGAAATGGTGGGGGAAAAGAGAGAAGAATGAACCGATTTTTTATCCCTTGTTACAGAAGAACCTTATCACCGCTCTTGAACACGACACTTTCCATTCACCTGGGTTGGGAAATCCTTCGCCTTAAAAAGTTGGTCAAACCACTTTGAAAGTCTTCAACCGTTTCCGGGTATTAACTTTGGGTCAATCGTCACCAAGCCATTTGTTGTGTCGTTATGTGTTCAAGAGGTCTCTGCAAATAAACCATTCATATGCAAAATACTTGTCATCCATTTGACCATCCCTGAGTCAGTCCTTACAGCAACATTTCTTCAACTTGAACAATGATTTCGTGTTGTGGGCTTGCCTGCAACGAGTCGCTTTCTATCGACATCAACACATTATCTAGGAAAATGACTTAGAAATCGACAGTACCTTGAAGTCTGCATGCATCAATGGCAGGTTTCTCACCTTTGACGACATTTTACATCATTGACTTTCGATCGAAGGATTCCGTGACATGTTCGACATCAACTCATTCATTCACATTTCATGGATTGTACTGGGTACTTTGAGAACCATTAACATCACTGGTGGTCTCTGTCACACTTGTTAACAGTTTACATCATTGACTGGTAATCAAGTGGTTTCTACCATGTTCGACATCAACTCATTTATTCGCATGGATAGAATCGTACCAATTCGGGAGGTAGAAATGAATACCCTGGATCTAGTTTCCACCATCCAGGCTGCGAGGAGTTTTGTATTCATTATACAGTAGACTAATCATAAACAGATGGCTGCGTCCATACTGTGTCTACAAAAGTCTATGATTGTGATGTACTGCAAAATCATTCTTGTATCAAAACAGTAGTTAGATGATTAGTTAAAGTTTTCAATCTGAGTATGGGAATGCCTACCTCAACGATGATATCATCTTATATATGTATTTTGTGTTGAATATTTGCAGGTTCTGACCAGGTCCTCCACAAGATACTCCTTGAAATGATAAAGTACTTCACCCTTCCTAGATCATAAAAACCCTAATCTACTACAGGCTTCGCACTTTAGGGGGCAATCTGTTACACTAAAAAATGTCACCATGACTATTTGCAGTTAGTATGGCTCCATCCACTGTCATACTATCCTCATTGGCAAGTCTCATGCCTCTGCTTTCCATGTCAAACTTCAAGAAAGAGAGAAAAGTCATTTAAAAGTCAATTATCTCTGGTACGCAGTTTCTCTTAGCCTCACCTGCGGGTACGCAACCCAAGTTCACAACACCTGCGTACTTGTACGCTCTGTATGTAAAGGGATGGGTGCGTACTCCTGTAAAGGTCAAAAGGCGCAAGTTTCACTCAAAAAAGTTACTTGTGGTCATTTCTAGAGTCTTCTAGAAGTATGTTTGACGTGTATGAAGCGCCTCCAGATGGTTCATGTATCCCTACCAAAGAGGAACTTATCCCATCAATAGGGGAGCTATCCCATCCAAAGAGGGACTTATCCCATTGATGGTGGACCTGAATAACTTCCTCTAGAGCACTATAAATACAAGCATTGGGCCAAAGGGAGGGGAGGTTAAAAAGCTGAACATTCCTAAGGGTAGATGCTGCTGGAATTAGGACTTCCTTGTAGAAGCTTGTGAGGAGAGATTACCATCTTTACTTGTTTCCATTGGGAGGTGGGTGAGCTGATCAGAGTAAGGGAGAACTCTTGTGGACCCTAGGAGGAGCTTGCACAACACCAAGGCTCAGGTTGTAATGGTTCCTTTTGTTACCTTTTAATACAAATTAGTCCATTCTTCTCAACAATTTGTTATTAATGAGTTGTTTCATGTACTCCTTGGTCTACATGTTAAATATGTTTTATTTTATGTGATATTCAGGTGCTATTTAATCGTTTGATTGTTGGTGAATGCAGGTTTCGAAGGGAAGGAGGAGCTCATCCGGATCAACGAAGCTGGACTACTACAACAACGTTGGATTACAGGTAGGATCTAAACACTTGATTTCTCATATTGTAAAAGCATATTTAGAGAAGGATTGCTCTTATTTGTCTTGTTTGTCATTAGAGAGTCTTAGGCTTTCTAGGAAGGTCAGTTGTGTCCGCACTAACGACTCTTTCCGCGTGACAACGGGTGATCAGTCTGCTTTCGTGAATGAGCAGGTAAATTTTCAAGGTAAGGTTGGACAATGTGCTTGATGTCATGGAAGGCATAGTTCATTGCCCTTTGAGATGTGGCCTCTGCACTCTTCAAACCAAAAGGGAGTTTCCTATACACAAATGTGCCCCATGGACAAATAAAAGTTGTTTTAGATTGGTCATGTGGGTAGATATTGATTTGATTGTAGCTGGAAAATCCATCCATAAATGAGAATATTTTGCATCCGGCACATTCATCGATAATATGGTCGATGAAAGGAGTAGGATAATTGTCCTTTGGAGAGGCTTGATTTACATCCCTCTAATCAACGAACAATCGAATTGTCCCTTGTTTTTTCATGATAGGAACAATGTTGGAAACCCAATCAGTAAGAGGTACATGGTAAATGAAACCAGCATGCAAAAGATTTTCAACTTCTTCTTTAATGCAAATGACTTTATTTAGATGAAGAGGTCAAATCTGATATCATACTGATTTGAAATTAGGATACATTTTTATTTCATGTTCAGCAATACTAGAGTCAATTCCTAGCATCTCCTCGTATGACCATGCAAATATATCTCGAAATTCATGAAAGAGAGTATGGTAATTATCAAGTTCAAATGGAGAACAATATTTGCCGACATGAATATTTTCTACAACATTAAGTTTGGTTCAAATCTTAATAGAAATCATTTCTTCAATATTTGATAAGTTTTGCTCAAAATCTATTATGTCTATGAAAATAGAATTTGAAAGGAAATCAATAACTAAAGGGTGGTTAAGTTCATTTAAATAATCTTCAATGTCATCTAGAAGATGGGAATGATGATGATATTATTCCCAAGGTTCTTCTCCTATCATCATTGATTGGACGATTCCTTCATCTGTAGAAAATATACGTGAAAAAGGATCCGAAGAAGTACCATATTCTAATGAACAGTCTACCCATACAATTAGCGAAAGTGGATTTGGGTTTGCCGCACAAGCAATAAAATTTAATTGCTATGCAAGCTCAATGGGGCTTAGCGACATAACTTCAATATTACTATCAACTTCAGAATCATTGATAATCCTCCTTAAATCTGATGAGGTGGAGGAAATCATGTCGCAAGTCTCTATTCTTGCCACTTTTGCCAAATAAGATGGTGATGGTAGTGTAAAAGTACCCATTAGTGAAGGATCTTTAAAGAGACCTACACCAATAGTTTGAAGTGATAGCAGGAGTCCGTGTACCGATGAAATGCTTCTTGTAGCCTAAGAACTAGATGCAAAGAAGGAAAGTTGATCGATAACTATGATTCCACGTACATGAGGGAATGCAATCGTATGAAAGTACGTGAAAACTACAACAACCATAGAAAATACCCATGGCCTTCCTAGTAAAATGTTGTAGTTGAGAGGCCTGTCAACTACCTCAACTTCAACAGTAACTATTTTTCCCCCTAGTTCAATTTTTAGGTTACTCAAAATCCCACAAGGTGTATATATGTGTCCGTCGAAAGCTTTTAATGTTGTTGGTGATCGTGACAATTGTGGTGAACCAAGTTTTTTCCAGTAGCTCATTGACATAATGCAAGTAGATTCCACTCGTCAGAATAGTTCGGTGAACATTCTTATTGAGAGCCTTTACTTGAATTAGAAAAGCTAATTGTGTCGGTAACTGTGGTGTATATGCCGCATGGTTAAAAACCACAATATTGGAATCCGTAGGGTCTATTCCACCAATTGCTGATAGTAAAGACTGCTATTGGGAGGGACAATTTTGTAACACCTCAAGAAATGACATAGCACAAGGTGATTGAGAAAGGTCTTCTACTATGTTATAGTTCTAAGCTGCTCAAGCTTGAGGGTTAAATGTCGATTTATGCACAACTCCCTTTGGTGGTTTTATTATCAATTCTGGCACAATGGGTGGTGGAATATTTTCAATTGAAATCAAAGTTGAATAATTAGGTTGATCAATGGCCTGATTATTCGACGATGACGGCGGATTTCCATAATCTTTGTTTTGTTTTGACACCAAAGCTTCATTTTGAGGCTTTGTAATGGACAACATAAGTACTGGGGATGTGGAAGCATGGTCTGTCACAACCAAATGTGTCTCTAGGTTTTGAAATGGATCAGTCAACATTGCAGATGTGTTATAAGTGTTAAGAAGTTTAGAGGCTTCTGAGCAGTGTGGAAAATCTCTTGTAAAATGCTTGTCATTACAGATTAGACATGGACAATGAGGTTTCCTTGCCAAAGTAGAGGAATCAAATGATTTCTCTTGAGGGGGATTATCTTGTTTCTTCTTATTTTTCCCCTTCTTCTTGTCTCCTGGTTGCTTTTGATTTTTTCCTTTGTCAGATGATGCAGCATTGACATCAGAAGCAAGAGTGTTTTCTGATGCATTGGAAGTTTGATTGGAAATGGAAAGTTTTTGACCATATGGTCTACCTACTATTTGTGTCCTCGAAGAACCAATCACACCATCATCAGCATGAGAGTTATTACTCGATTGTGGAGGAGGAGGAATAGTGAAAGTTGGTTGGGGTGCATTCAGAATCTTGTCATAGAGCATGTCAGATTGTGTATAAATCAAATCCAAATATTGGGCACAAGAAATTACTTTCTCTTCTGTGACAACTCCACCTTTTGCCACATCCTCGGTGATTGATGGAATCAAGGATTTTATGAACCATTAGCCAAAAGATGACTAGGAACATAAGTCTTAACCATTTGATGATGATGCCACCACTCATGAATATGATCTAGTAACTAGAAGTGGGTCAAAAATGTGGTGGCTAAAGTCATAAAGTTGTTGAAAGAAGCTCATGATAACTCAATGTACCACTTCGCAGCTGGACCAGTAAGCATTCTTTCAAAAAGATGGAGTCTAACTGAGTCAGCATTTAAGGAGTTTGATGAACACCACAAATCAAAAGTCATGACATGATTTGATGGGTCTTCTCCAGGATTTCCATTGAATTTCAGAATGTCAAAAGGTAACTTATGTGGAATTACTAGCCACCAAGGTGCATATAAGATTGGATCATTAGTGAGCTAGTTTAAATATAGTAATTCAAGAGTTGCTACAAACGGCAACTGTCGATTCAAGTCAGGTTAAGCATATCTAGGATATGATGAAATTTCCTGAGCAATAGGTCTTTGCATACCAACAAAGGGCATCTACATTTGGTAACCTTGATATGGTGGTTGTTGAACAAATCTGGAATAAGGTGGTTGTTGATAACCAGGTTGAATTTGTGGTTGTCCATAACCAGCAAAGCCTTGTTGACCAAGACCTTGGTAAGCTTGATATTGTCCAAACCCAGGTTGAGCTTGTTGGGCAGGTCTAAATTGTGGTTGGAATTGCTAGAATTGAGGTTGTTGATATTGGAGTTGCCATGGTTGTTGAATCAACTATTGTTGTTGTTGATACAACTGTTGTTGATTTAATGGTTGTTATTTCCCAACAATGCAAGGTTGACCAGGTTGTGAATAAACTATACTAGTGTAAGCTCGAGTCATTCCAAATAAAAGTACATTAACTTGAGGTTGTTGGACCCCAGACACAAGCAGCTGTTGTATAACAGCTTGAAAAACTTGGGCCTCTTGACCCGAAACTTGTGGTTGCGAGGTAGAAAGACCAGTTTGTACAGGTTGAGACACAACTGTTTTAACTTGTGACTTTGGTACAGTTGTAACAATAGGTGTAGTAGAAATAGCTAACACAGTTTTCATTGGTTGCGTTGGATACACAAGCCTTGGTTGAACTGGCATTGTTGGTTTCCATCAACAGACTTACATTCTAGGCTAACCTAAATACTGCAGGATACTACCATATGATGGTCCTCCAGGATATGGAGGATAAGGTGAATAAGTATATTGCTCTCCATATGGTGGAAATCCAGTATGTAATGGATATATAGGTCGTTGTTGACTAGATTTCCCAGTTTGATATTGATATGCTGGATCAAAATATTGAGTTATCGTTAATGAAGAACCAGATAGAATTCTAGTTGAGGACATGGGTGATGACCATGGTGTAGAAGAAACCCCTGAGTGGGTTCTAGATAAAGATTGGTAACCAACCGGGAAACACGATTCACCATATAGGTGTGACTCAGGAGTAGTAGAAAACATCGAATAGGTTGCAACAGAATATTCTATCGCAACTGCATCAGATGATACAATCTGCGATGTTGATGGTTGTTCAGTCATAGTTAACCGACCCAATAGATGTCTTAAAGAATCAACGGGTACTTTAAAAGGAACAGTAAAATGAGGAGTATGAGGGTGAAGATAAATCCCGGTTCCAAAATGGAATGGGGTTCCAGCTGTGGTATCTTCTTCAAATTCTTCCTCAACAACAATTAAACCAGGTGGAAGAACTTCACCGTCTGGTCTGTAATAGACTTCTAGTGTTGATAAAGTGGAAGTTTCAGTAGTTACTAATGTTTGAGGGTTAACCAGTTGATCATCTTCTAGTAAAGTAACAACTTTTGAATTTTCAAATTCAAAGTCCAGATGTTCTGGTAAAAGAACAATAGTTTTAGGGAGAGGTTCCTAAACAACTTCAGGTTTAGAAGTAATTTATGATTGAACTATGATAGGTTTTGTACTAACTTCTGGTTGAACTGATTCAAGTTTAGAAGTAATTTCTTATTGAGAAACTTCAATTTTAGGATCAACTTGTTGATGGAAAATTTCTTTACTGTTTCACTAATACCAGTGATAATGTCCCCAGGTAGTTTTGAAACTTCTTCTTCGAAAACGGATGTTCCAGGAATAGTTGGAGTAACTAGAGTCTTAGTACTTACCAAAATGGATGATTATGGTAATTCAGATGAAGAACCATGAGTTCTTGATGTACTTGACTCAGTTAAGTGAGACTACTTTGATCAAATAGGTGTAGCTTCGGGTAGCAAAGGCGGTTTACTCGCTGTTCTCTGTGAAATATGGGGTAAGGGTTGATGCTCCTCCACGATTGCTGATTAATTTTATTACAAAAAAGAAATAAACAAAGGGGTAATCTAGGCAAAAGGTTTACCAAGTAACTGTGAACTGCAAAATACCTCCTGGCGAACCAAGAAGTACGAGCAAGAAATCTCCCCGAATGCTATGTTCGGTGTATCATAATGTACAAGGAAACTGACTCTGTTCCCTAAGGATGGATAGCAACCTAGTGTTGTCCTCCCATATATACCTGAAAGTACGTGGAGGCTCAGTGCATATAAGCATTGTCTAATGCAAAACTGCATAGTGAGAGCATTCCCATATACTTTATGTATTGTAACATCGCCCTATATACCCAATGGTACATGGACGAGATACGATATACTCACGTACATGGAATGAGGTATCACACTCGGGATGTATTGCAGACAAGTTACCAACAACTTCTTTATTTTACGATGCCAGAACACATCTCTAGCCTAGAACCACTAAATGTTTTTGGTTAATGAGAATGCTCCATTAGGTAAATTGGAGTTAATTTTAAGTTGATCTTTATTATGAATTTTCCTTTCAAGTTCACCACGTGATATATTCTGAAATTCCTAGGAATGCAACTATTATGATAAGCATTATTTCCATTCAATTAAACAATGAAAATCCTAGCTACTAGGGATAGAGAAATCAGATTTCTTTTGATCAAAGAGAAAAGAACACAATCTAATGCAATTTCCCTAAACTATTCCTATGAGCGCACACAAACTTTTTCAATGCAACATGCATGTATTTATTTTCTATTTCCTTAATGTGAATATGAACAAAATGGAAAACTAATGCACATATAATTAATTAATATTTAACAAGAACGAATACTTTACAACAATTCTATTTCGAAGGAAAATAAGCCTTTTACATCACTTTATTTTGAACAAATATTAATCAACTATATTCTAACTTTGACTATAGATCGATAATGACAAAGAAAAAATTTAAGAAACATTAATCAACCAAGTCAAAATAGGGCTAGAAAAGGAGATATAAACTTTTTTTTTTCTGAGACATCACATTCATTGATCAATGAAAAATCAATCAAAAAGAGGAAATTTGTCAAAAAACTCAATTTAGAGGTGGGAAACTGACCCTAGGAGGATTAGCACAACCCTGAATGGGAGACAGTGTGCTTCAGAGAACTGTCCCTAAGCTAAGGGTGATTTACAACATACTGTGTCCCTCACAAGCTTGCACTCATGACAGTAAGCCATTTCAAGAGGCAATTTGACACAGTTTTTGACCAAAATTCGATGAAAAAGAGCTGAACTACAATCAATGAACACAAGTAGGGTCTGCAAGAGTGCCCTAGGAGGTGGATAAGCTACTAGGAAGTATGATCTTCCCCAGTAGAGTCGTCAATTTATTTTGGAGAATTTGGTATCTACAGATAAATACTAATTACCTATATAAGTAGCCATATCTAGAACAAAAGTTTAAAGCACTTTAGCGTTTTCCTATAAGCAATAGATAGTACAAAGAAGATGAGAAGACCTACTTGTAGTTACGCTTTCCTATTGTCTCCTTTGTATCAATTCCATCACTCCTTCTCGTACATAACACGTTTGAGAAGTACATGTAAACACAAACAGAATACAAAGAATCGATCAAAGCAAAAGATCTATTGAATACAAGTAAATGGAATCATATACATTCACACATATAAGCATGATATAACAATACAAGCATATAGGAAAGAGGTTCAAATACTTTATTGAATAGAAGAAGGAACTACAACCATCATGTCTGATTCGAAGTCACTCCTCTAGCTTGGATCCCATCCACATCACATCAAAAGCATGAAAAACTTGTAGCATAACAATACTTGTCTCAAAACCAATTCTCATAGCAACATTATCTCCTTACAATTCAACATAGTCCAGCCCCTGATCACTTAGATGAGTGTTCAATTTATAGGAGGATGAAGGAGGTTATGTCATAAATGGAGGTATTGAATGGCCTTCCATACTTAGAATTAGTTCCATGGAGGAAGGGATGAGAGGATAGGATGCATCTTAACTCATTCCTCATCCATTTTCGATCTCATAGGAGTTGATAAGGGAGGGAAACTTCTAGATGACTCCAAGAGATAAGAATATTCCCCAAACCCTATGTGAATTTCTCTCAATCTCACCCAATGTAGGTGAAAGAGGGCCTAAGTGCTTTGTATAGCACTCTGGCATGGACTCAACTGCTTTGCAGTGCACCCTTACATGGGCCTACCTACGTTGGTCCCTCTAGAGGTCATTTTAGGATGTCTTCAAGTCATGAAATTTTCGGGGAAGGAGGCATTCAAAAGGGTGACTTGTTTAGGGCATGTAGAAACTAAAATTAGGGTTTGATGAGCCCTAAAACACTAATATGGATGATGGGAGTTATGTGCCCAAATGGATCTATAACACCATTGGCACTCTATTGGTCAAGTCCACACCAGTGGACACTTCTTTGATACCCTTGTTTAGGTCCATCTCAGTGGAGTCCTCCTCGTTTCTCTTACTACTCTCTGCCACCTTGAGCTTCAACTGCTAAATTTGTTGCCACAGTGCATCCACTTCATCCTCTAGTTGGCAAATATGCTCCCTCTTTTCTAGTTGTTTCTCTTGCATAATCATATTCTCTTTCTTCTGTCGGTGTATGCTATGCTGCAAAACAACCAGACCTTCCCTTAATTCCAACCGGTCTTGCACACAATTGATGTAGGTTAACTAATTTCTCATATCTTCCAGAGAATTTACCGCCCATGGCCCCCTTGACCTTGGCCTGCGATTGCCCCAAGAGCCCAACCAGGAACTATCAACTACACTCTGCACACTTAAGTCCATCCTTAGACCTTTGAGAATGTCACAGACCCTTTTTCACTCCCGCTCAAGTCTAGGATGCTTTTGACACACCACCAGAGGAGCCAACCATCCACCACCCTATCCACCTCACTAGCGCTAATGAAGCCTCAAGATTCTAACCCTAGACACCCTCATAGTCCAACAGTTTAAAAACCTTCTTACCAACAACTATCTTGAATTCAATCATATTCAAACAAACATCCCTCAACAAGTCTATTCTCAAATTTTCCCTTTTGGTCCGAAACCCCCTCTCAATTCACCAAAATAACAACACCCAACCTAGTAACAACACTCATACCATCAACAATACCCAGACCCATGCCTGCTAAAGCTTCTCACTCGAAAACACAGCCACACCCGATGCCTTGAGATTCTTCCCTTCAACCCAAACCCAACAAATGACTCAGAACGACCTCAGCTTTGGCCACCAGGCCTTCATAGAGGTGAACTAAGCCAAAAAAAACATTAAACAATAAAAATTGAACACACCATTATTCCTTAAGTAGCAACTACAAGATTTTTTGATGATGCAGTATCGTGTGAAGAAATTGATGGAGTTAATATCCCAATGTACTTCCATAAATTCCCAAAAGTTTGGCATTATTTCCCGGCTCTACTGCTGGTCCATCATTCGCATCCTCATCTTCCTCCCACAAGTGATCAAGTCGATTATGTGCTCAGGAATTAAATGCTACTCTGAATTCCCCATTATCTTTCAGTCACTCGAGGTGGTATGCCTACCTTTGCATCATGATCCAGGGTGTGGGAACTCAATACACACACAAAGATCCCTACCATGCATAAGTGTAGAGCTAGGGTGACGATCACAGACACATTGTGGCTTCAAGCGGAGGACACTCCTGTCACGAGGCTCTAGAATAGGTTAGGGCTCACATGGTGTGATGCGACAGGGACCAAGGGGCAAGGGAGTGAGGAGCACATAGGGGGTGTAAATGATGGTAAGGAGGGGAGTTGGGACAGAATGGAAAAGGGGAACAATGGGGAAAGTCATATGAGAATTGAAAAGGAAAGGGATGGGGTGATAAATAGGGAAGAGGGGAAATGAAGGGGTGGGGGGGGAAGGAAAGGGGGAGGGCTAATGGGAGGGAGGAAAGGCCAATTAGCCAACCTAAGAAATCTAAAAGAAAAATCCCAAATCCTAATGTTTGTTAACTTCCTTGCAAGGCTAAGAGAAACCTTTACAATCCAGAATTTGAACCTCATCAAATCACTTAGGGAATGCTAGTCATGCCCATGACCTGATTCATAATGCTTATCACTTCTCTCAACTGACATGCATGGTTAGCCTATTTGTTTGATTCTTGGTTACATACTCTGAGAATATGGAAGAAAAAAACCAATTCGAAGGAGGGGATCATCCCTTGGGATCTCTTGATAATTTGGTTTAAGATATTCCTTTTAGTTGATGAAGGATAAACCATATGCCTAATGATTATCATGGAGTCCCCTAATACCTGTAATGTTTTTATGCCCTTCTTTTGAGCCAAAGTGAGGGTCAGGAATAATTTATATGGTTATCCTTGGTTGTTAGCGTTCCATCCAAGCCCCCAATCATATGTATATTCAATGATTCCTTCGAGATTAATGAGAATCGCTTCCCCTCCTGCCACTCCATTGTGCACACCATATATTAAAGCCTACATTGGAAATACTTAAATTGTTGGTGATAATATGATTATGGTGGAGCATCACGGTGGTAAATGTTGGTTTAAATCATATGTTGACTTAATGAAGATGATGATGGTCCCCTAACCCGTGAGGAGGTGTCCTTTATGATGTTAGATTTGGTGAGTGAACTACCAGTTGAAGCATGCACCCTTTCCATGTGAACATCACATGGGTTTTCAATCCTCTTCGCTTTAACTATGCGGATTAACTTGGCTGATCAGACAGTAATGAACATATTTTCAATCCTAACCTCATCAATTCATGAGGTTTCAATTCACAAGGTTTCTCTTTCCTTAATTATTTTCACTTAGTGTGTTATCTATTCCACTAAATTCCATGATGAGGGTTACCAAAAGCATAGTCATTGGAAATCGCCTGAAATCATGGTAGCACCTCCCCTTCGACTGCAAGGTACTTTTCCTATAAAATGTTGTTGATGGTTCTCACTTTCCCTATGGTGTGTCTAATGAGCCCCAGAAATGGGTAATTATATGGGCTCATTTTTCCTCTTATTTCGACTTAATCCACCATTCTCATTAGTTTATTGCATGTTTTTGAATATAGAGTGAATTGGGTTAGTCACTTTGTCATGTAGTCTCATATGTGTTTTATGCAGATTTTTTGGCTAATTTTGGACAAAGTCAAGGGATTTATGAGCAAATGGCAGCCAAAACTCGAGGAAAACAAGGAAGAGGATTTGTAGGGGGGTTTCTCCTTCATTTATTACCCCTTTCCTAGAATCCTCCATCAGCAACTCGAAGCACAAAGGTCCACATTGATGATTCCATGGGGCAGCTGAGCAAGTAAAAGAAGGACTGTTGTTTATCTCCACTCCTAGGAAGCTGAGTTCCTTGATTTTAAGAGGGTTGTTGAATGAATCCATTTGTATAAATAAGGAGGCTTAGAGCCTCAGTAGGTTATCCAGTTATTATTAGATTTTCACACTTTTGTGCAGCATTGTGTTCAGCTCATTTTCGAGTTCCTTTTTAGAACAATTTATGTAATGTGACTGCTATTTTTGATAATGAAGATAAAATAGTTTTTGATCCAGCAATGATCTCTTTCATAGGGCTGAAGCTCTTGGGTTAGGGCCCAACCCAAGCTACCCAGCACCTCCTACTGTGTACTTATATGTTTTTTCTTCAGTTCATGAGTTAATTTATGTTGCACAGATTCATTTTACTTTGTTATATTAGGTTGCTTTTGAAGGTTAGCATAGTTTTTTTTGTTTCAGTCAAGTAGGTTATTGTAGTGATAGAATAAGATTCAAAAGGGCCAACAACATGCTCTGATCTCCTTTCTCCCTTCCTGGGACTATGATTTGAGATCAAGGCACTTTTGCTGCAACCAAAAACACAGTTTTTGCTCTTCCATGCATCTGCTGGTGTGATAACTTGATTTGGAAAGATTGATATATTGGTTCAGATTCAGTTGCTTAGATTATTTCCTGTTCTTCTACCATATATCTCTCTACATTATTTTCTATTCACAGGTTATTGTTCAACATTTTCTGTGTTTAGGTCAGGAATTAGGTTAACAAGTGATATTTATGTTTTTATAGTACAATTAGTTCTTTCTTTGATCAGTTTTGATAAGTAAATGTGCAAATATCTTACAGGCCATCTCAGCTCACCATACATCCATAAAATAGCTAGCACCAACTCACTTCTCATAAATTTCCCAAGTCATTCGCAAACTTTTGCCAATCTGCCCTAATTTTTGTGTTTTTCTCCATAAACTTCTTGCTTGCCATTTGAACAAATTCAACCATCACGTTTTTTCTTGACCTTCCTTGACATGTCCTAGACACCTCAACACCTTCATCTAGCCTTCAGTTCCCCTTTCCAATCAATTTTCCACCTTCAAAACTGCAAAAATAGCTCTCGGCCTCCTCCTGTAGATCCTCCTGTAGATCCCCTGCAGCCTCCTGTAGAATTTCCTGTGAGTGATTTTTCGAAGTCTGACCACTATGAAAGTCTTTAGAAGGGTACTAGGGGCTTCTTAGGACCTCTCCACACCTTCCTCCACCTTTGAAAAAGCCAACTCCATCTCCCTTCGCCACCAAACCTCTGCACAATCACAACTAGATAAATCACATGCATAATAATTTCACATAAAAACACTCAAAAGAACAAAAAGATGTTTTCTTCTCATTTGTTTTCAAAAGTAATTTACCTTTTTAGTAGTCAATGGAACTCCTTTCATCAGTTTTCATCTCTTTTCCTGCAAAAGTAGGGTTAGTGGGTAAACTATGGTTTTCTAGGGTTTGCTAAGGTTTGCGTTACATTCAAGTTTTCCTTCTCTTTCTAGAAGTAGAATAGTCTTTGTAGAGTTAGCTTTCTTTCATCACAGTTAAAAGCTTATTCTGAGAATCCATAGAAGTTGGCTTAAGCTCCTAAACCTTGCATCAGCTGACAAAGTGACAGCCTGTTGTAAGAGCCAGTACTTGTGCATACAACATCGTCGCTTCCAAGTTTGTTATGAACTACCTGGTTGATAAAAGTAAAGTAGGTAACCCTAGGAGTTGCAGCATTATTACTGCAATACTGGTGCTCACCATCTTTTTGGCGCCATTGCTGGGGAAACGTCAGAGTATTTTGTGATTACTACTTTTCTTTTATTTTCTACTGCAACATTCTGCTAAGTAGTTTATTTCAGCAAAAGTAGAGTAGTTGTTTCATTTCAATTCTGCAAGAGTAGAATAGGCATTTCCTGCTTTCATTTCAATTTTGAAATTTCCATTTCTTCAAAAGTAGATTAGGAATTTTACTGCTTTCATTTCAATTCTACAATTTCCATTTCAGCAAGAGTAGATTAGTCATTTCCTGCTTTCATTTCAATTCTACAATTTCCATTTTAGAAAGAGTAGACTAGTCATTTCCTGCTTTCATTTCAATTCTACAATTTCCATTTCAGCAAGAGTAGATTAGTCATTTCTTGCTTTCATTTCAATTCTACAATTTCCATTCTAGCAAAGTAGATTAGTCATTTCCTTGCCTTCATTTCAATTCTGCAATTTAGTTTCAGCAAGTTCATTTCAGTAAGTTGTAATTTGTTGTTCAATCCATTTCAGTTTTGTAGGTACAAGCAGAAAAAAACAAAAGTCACCCAAAAAAGAGATTTCCTTTTGTACCTTTGTTACACAAAAAATTGTCACCATGACTTTCTATAGTTTGTGTGAGTCCATCAACACTCATACATACCTCCTTTGCAAGTCTTAAGCCTCAGCTCTTCATGTCAAACCTCGAAAATGGGAAAATACCTTAAAAATATCTCAAATCCTGGTTTCACACTTTCTCCTAGCATTGTCTGTCGTGCCGCACCCAATGGTCATGTTTCCTGCGAACCTGACTGCTCTGTCTGTTAAGTGATGGGTGCGAACCCCTGTAAAAGTTAAAAAGGCGTGAGTTCATTCTTAAAAACTCATCTTGGGTCACTTCTGGATGCTTCTAGAAGGAATATTGTGTTGGCAAGTCCACTTCACCTTGGTTCATCCATTCCATAACTAAGGGAGATAACTCCATGATATGAGGTGCTTATCCCATTGAAGGAGGAACTTATCCCTTCAATGGTGGACCTGCAACTTCCTCCATTTGCACTATAAATTCAGGCATTGGGCTGGTTGTAGGAGAGGTTGAAAGCTGAAGATTCTTGAGGGTAAATGCTGCTGGAAATTAGACTTCCTTTTTGAGCTTGTGAGAGGAGAGATCACATACCTTTCATTTCATTTGGGAAGTGAGTGAGGCTTGTCAAAGTAGAGGAGATTCCTGCTGGACCCTGGAAAGAGCTTGTGCAACATCAAGGCAAAGGTTGTAAGGTTCTTTTATTCATAAAGTTAATACAATCAAGTTTATTTTTCTCAATGAACTGTCTCTAATGGTTTATTTTATGAGCTCCTTGATCTTCATAATGAACATGTTTTATTATATTATCTATGCAGGTGTTCTTTGATGTGTGTTTGTTTGTGTATGCAGGTTATTAAAAGGGAATTGCTTGAAGCTGTTGGAACAAAGCTGCCACAAACAAGCGTTGGACCGAGGTAGGGTCTATTACACCTCTTAGTTTTCATTTATGAATTGAAACATGTTTAGAGAAAAGTAGATTTGCTTGTGCTGCTTGTTGCTAGATATCATTTGATACTAGGGAGATCGGTCTTGTCCGCAAGAACGATTTATCCGGCCAACAAATTGGCGACTCCACTGGGGAACTAGTTTGGTTTGGTTTTTAATTTGTCTTTGCTTTGACTTGAGAAACTTGAGTTTTGGTTTCTGATTTTGGCTTGATGTGTGTGGGATTGGGTACTTGTTAGATCCTGGTTTGATTTTTTATTTTTCGAATTTTTGGAAGAGGACCGCACCTTCTGCGTTAGGTACAGTGCGGACCTGTCTGCACTGTTACAGTATAACACAGAGCGGTACCGCACCTGGTTCTACTGGGAGCCTGCGGACCCTGTCAAAATTTTGAAAAACCTAAGATCCTTCCACCCAGTTAGGTTTAGTTTTTGTCCATAGCTGTTAGTTTATGCCCAGATCTGCACTTGTCTTGACAAAAGTTCCTTGTGAGTTAGTTTTCATTGGCATTCTCGTTTGAAGTGATTTTCTAGAAGTTTTTCCTGTTGGATTGATTTTTGCTTGGTCTTCATAGTAGCTCAGAGATCAAAATCCTTAGAGCCTTAGATCACCCTGGTATCTCTGGTCTTCTTGCTGAGTTTGACTAGTTTATGAAATCTATCCTTGAAGAGAACTAGATCCCATTTTTCTCTTTTGCAAAACTTTGATTAAACTTGATTGAAAGTTTCGAATTTCATTTTTTATTAAAACATAATTGGGTGTTTTTGATTAGTTTGTTGATCTGAACAAATTGATCCTTAGTTAGCTGAAAAACTAAGTTAAGCATCCTCAAAAACATTTCAAGTTTCTTTTCAATCCATTTTTCATTTAGATCTCAAGATTAGATTATAGTTTTGAGTATTTCATAGAAATTATAGAAGCTTGTTGAAAAATTTGTTTTCAATAGTTTTTAGAGTTTTTTAGAAATCTTAAAAGCTCTCTTGAAAGAATTGTTTGTTCTTGTAGTTTTTGATTGTTGAAAAGAAAAGGGATTTTCCGTGAGCGTGATAAGTAGTCTCGTTTTTGAAGTTCTTTGAAAAAGACAAAAAGTTTTCTTTTCAGTTGTATGTTAAGAGAAAGATTTGATTTTCAAAGCATTGCATTTTCAACTCTTCCTTAGCTAGAAATTCATTGAAAAGGAAAAGGAATTGTTATCATCTTAGGTGCATTTTTTAGTGTTTTGGAGTCGAGTCTTCACACCATAAAGTTTCATCTCCGCACCCATTGACTTAAGAAACAACCAATAAAATTAACGCTTAATTAAAATTCATCTAGCAATCTTTTTATTTTCTAGGGCTCTTTTCACCAACATAGCTTAGGCTAGTATCTTGGAGTAGGGAGTAATTAACTCTCCAAGATAGTTTAAACAAACAAGTAGTCGATCTTGCGGTAGGGAGAAATTCCAATTGTTACATCTATGCTCTGGGAAAGCTCCTCTTAAAGGAGAAGCATGAGATCATATCCAAACCAGTGTGGGAATCAATCCTTCCTCATTGGGAATGATAGAAGATATTCACGTATTAAAAATGGTAAACCTCGGATTGACCATTGTCGAGGAGCCTGGGGTCACTTGTTGGTAAACCTTGGATTATGTCAAGGAGCCTTCAAGGGGATTGAGCTTGTTACTCTGCCTTGCATGCGTATCGGATCGTAGACTGTTCCCCCAAGTATATTTGTTTCCATTGGTGACCTTAGTGGCCATAATCTTTAGGATTCTTTCCCAAGTGACGGTGGAGGGAAGATCCCACTGTACCTGGAGCAGACGTCGACTAGACTCGCTTGGACTCTCTGGCGGGTTATCTTAACTCGAGACGTTTATAGTGGAGAAACTTGTGCCAGTCTGTTTCATTAAGCAAGTTGTCGGGGTAACTATTCCAACTGTTGAATTCTGCGATGTTGGATTTCATCACCAACTATTTTTTTCGGTCCGGAAAGATACTGTTTGTGTGTGGTTTGATCTCCTAGATTTATTAGGTGTGTGCTTCAAATTGTTTGGTTATTTAGAGACTTTAGGTGGTTTTCTTGAGATTTTCTTTATTTTCGTGTAAAGTAATTAAATAATTAATCGTGGCTGAATTACCAAGACAATCCCATCGACTTCAGGGGCAGCCTCCCGAATTTACACCAAGTCAACTTGAAGGGTTGCGAGCTCTTGGCACACCTAGTGAGAGTAGAGTTGGGTCACTGGAGGTCAAAGAGTCTTTGTTAATCATACATCCTGATCATCTAGTTCAAGCAACAGAACATATTTCTGAAACGATTTCATTTTCCGAAGTTACTAGTAGTATTACTTCTACTAGTTCATTAGCCGAAGAACCTGAAATCTCTGAACCTGAAACTAAACCTGCTGCTACTCCATCTTCGGGATTTTCTTCTCCTATTTCTAGTGGTCGTAGTTCACCCAGGGTAGAAACTATCATTACCCAGAATCTTCCTTCTGGACTCATTTCCATAGAAGATCTTGTAAGTCTGAACGAAGGTATAAGCATCCCTGAAAATCAACTAGCTATCGAACTTAGGGAGTGTGAATCCATTTTCTACAATCCCATTAGAGGTGACGCTTGGTATATTTTGTTGACCAATTTTTTAGAAAATCCAGGTCTCACATCTTCACCACCTCGATTTCCTTTCCATCCAACACCCAGAGGTTATTATCCTCCTTTGAATATGTCGAGACAGTCATCCTTGTTTTCTCAGATGCCAGAAACATTTTTACATGGCGGTCCTTCTGTTCCTTCTAGGTATCAATCTTTATCTGGTACGTTTTCAGGAGCATCTCCTCAACCCATTGAATATGTAGTATCTCCTGGTAATAGTAGAACTAAACCGTTAAGTGTCGAAGAGATTCTTATGATGTCTGGTACTACTCCTAACTCGCAACCTCAAGGTAGTTCAATACCACCTGGGGGGCAGCCGCAAGGTACTCCAATACCGCCTGGGGGGCAACCCCAAGGTAGTCCATTACCGTCTGGGGGGCAACCTCAAGGACAGTACATCCCTACGGGACAGTATTTTCCTCAAGGTCAACCCTAGTACCAATATGTACCTCAAGGTCAACCTCAGTATCAATATGTGCCTCAAGGTCAGTACCAGCCTTAAGGTCAGTACCAACCGCAAGGTCAGTACCAACCTCAAGGTCAGTACCAACCTCAAGGTCAATACCAACCTCAAGGTTTCCAACCACCTTCAGGTCAATCATTTGTTCAAGGATTGGGAAATGTACCATATAATTATCAACCTTACACTCAACCTGGTTTTGGTCCTCAATATGCTCAACCTGTTATGGGTCCATACCCCAGAATGAATGTGGTGTGGGATCAACAGACTTCGCAACCCAGTGTGCAGTTGTCATCTCAATCTGGACAGCCTTTGGTTTCTGGTTCACCCCAGCAACCTGTCCAGCCTACTACTCAAACTTCTACACCTGGGGTAGTTCATCAGCCTGGGCCTAGTTCACCTCGAACTCTGCCCCAAACGTCTGCTGCAACTACTGCGGCCTCTGTTCAATCCACCCCACCTATTTCTAGAGTATCAGCAGCTCTAGTTTCTACTGCTCCTGTATCAACTCCTCATACCTCTTTACCTTAGTTTGGACCTACAATCCAGACTCTGGTTTCAATTCCTGTAGGACAACCTGGGCCTAGTACGATTGTCATAAGTCAACCCCAATTTACTTATCAACCGTACCAGGGACAGTAGCAATTCGGTCCTGTTGTGCAGAGCCCGGCTTATCAGTATCAACCGTACCCTGGGTATACTTATCAACAACCTCAACAACCCCAGTATGGTCTGGTTAATCCCGGTTTTCCAGGAGGATATAATATCCCAAATGCAAATCCGATACCAAGTTATCCTGGATATCCTCCTCCTGGGGTTGGTCTTATGACCCAAAGTTTTCGGGATTCGAACCGTCAGTTACCGTTTATAGAAACTTTGGATTTACCAGACTTGTCGCGCCTTACGAACGATTCCATTAATTATCTTCCGTTTTGGCCGCCAATGCCGAATAAGTTGCCTAGTGATATACCAAAGTTTGAGGGGAAGTCATGAGAAGATCCGTCTAATCATGTGATGACTTACCATCTCTGGTGTGCATCAAATTCCATTATAGATGATTCAATTCATCTTCGTCTTTTTCAACGCACTTTGATTGGCCTTGCAGCCAAGTGGTACATTGAGTTGCCACGAGGCTCTTTTTACAATTTTAGTCAGTTAGCCACTTCCTTCCTTACTCATTTTCAGCTGCCAGTTCGATATGATAATGGAACGAAATTATTAACTTCATTAAAACAGTCGACGTCCACATATATTTCAGACCATATTCATGAATGGCGACGTCGACGTTGTTTAGTGAAAGTTTTTATCCCGGACCAAATTTTGGCAGAATGGTTTGTAAAATCGTTATTACCTAAAATAACTGAAGATGTAGCCAAGGCAAGAGTAGTTACCGAAGAGAAAGTAATTGCTCAAGCTCAGTACCTTGACTTAGTTTATACGCAGTCAGGTACTTTACACGAGAAAATACCCAACCTTCCGAAACAAAATCAAATAACTGCACCTCCCTCAGGGTCTCATGCCGCTGACGGTATGATTGGTACTGTTAATACCAAGAGTAAGAAGAAATCTTCCAAGAATTCTTCTCCTATTATAACTTTACCATATTCCCCGAAGGGAGAGTCTTCGACTGAAATTTCTGCCGATATCCATGTCGTAGAATCATCTACGACCAAATAAAAATCAAACGGTAAGAAGATAGGCAAGAAGAAGAATAAGCAAAACTCGAAGGAGAAATCTGATAAACCTGAATCTACTGACGAGAAACGTAAACCTCGCTATCCTTTTCTCATCTGCGATGCGGAGCATTTTATAAGAGATTTTCCACATCGTGCCGAGGTTGCGAAAATCGTCAAAGGTTCTCAAACACCTGTTGTTTTGAAGGATCCTTTTCCGAGTCAAGACAGTAAGATGATAGGTTCATCCTCTAGTGCCTCGGAAGAGCCCATAATGATGATGTCCCATGTAAGGATTGTGACACGATCACAAGATTATGGAAGTAAGAGTCCTATTGGTGGTAAGGAAGTGGAATATTCTAATTCCAATCCATCAACCTCAGCTTCGTCCAGTTCCGATCCACTACAGATCGAGAAACCTAATCCCGACTTAGTAATCAAACCGCCCGCTAAGGGTATACTTCGAAAGTCAGCTTTCAATCCACATGCGAGAGCTGCTCAGAACTATAACATTGTTGAAGATTTAGCTGTTTCCCCTTCAACAATGTCGGCTTTGGAGGTGCTACAATCTTGTCCAGCACAACGTAAAATGCTATTGTCAGCTATAGGAGCTATTGATCTTCAGGACTCAAACCTCATAGTCTTTGATTTAGAAAATAGTACACCTCATTTACCTCATCAAATGGCTTTCCAGATTCCAGTGTTAGTAAAAAACAGACCTTGCTTTAGGACTGTGATTGATGAGGGAGCTTCAACGTGTATTATGTCGATACAGTGTTGGAAAGCCCTTGGTTCTCCTACACTTAATCAATCCCCGACGATTCTAAAGGCCTTTGATGGCCGAGGGTTTCATCCTTATGGCATTTTGCAGGACTTACCTATAGGGGTTGAAGGAAAAACTGTTAATCTAGATGTGGAGGTGGTTGATGCCCCTCTGGATTACAACCTTCTTTTGGGTCGTAGCTGGTCTTACGCGATGACTGTTGTTGTTTCATCGGTCTTTCGGCTTATTAAATTTCCACATAATGGAAAGATCGTTACAATAGATCAGTTAACTTACTTTTCGTCTGACCCATCCTCTTCTGAGAGTATTCAACATGTTGGTAAAACGGTTATCCCTTATAAGGATGTTGGGGTAGGATTAGTTAAAGATTTTGGTTTACTCGGAACTTTTTCATTTCCTCCTCCCAATGTACCGTCTCCTTTCACGACTATTCATATGATTTCGTCAGAATCCATTGTTCTTGATGATCCTTGGATCGTTCCATCCGATTCTGAGGTGGACTCTTTTGGTGATGCCATGCCTTTGAGTCCCTTTGAAGTTGCTTATCAGGCCATACAGTCGTTTTCTGACTCAAGTTCAACCAATTTTGATCTAGTGAATGAGATCCATGGAGAATCACTTTCAATCTCAACCTCAGATTCAACAACCTTTTCTGAAACTGTTCACACCGATGAGCAAATTCGGGAAATTTTGTCTGTTGATGCATTACCATGGGAAGATCTTCATCATCGATCTTCGTTTTTACCTGAGATTGATCATTTTGAGACTGATTTTTCATCTATTTTTACTACTGAATATGTCAAAGAACCGCAGAATCGATTGAAACATCCTGATTCTGAACAAAATTTAGCAAATATTTCTCGCACGGTTCCTATCGACATTTCAGTCAAAACTGGGATTGTTGAAAATATTCACATAGGTGCTTCTTGTACAGACACTAAAGTCAAAACATATAAAGCCCTATTTCAAGAATTCTGTGACGTGTTTTCCTGGCCCTATGAGGAAATGCCAGGAATTGATCCTTCGATTGTTGTTCATGAGATCAAAACCTACCTAGATGCTAAACCCGTCTGGCAACGTTTGCATCAGATACACCCACGAAAAGCTGTTTCCATCAAAATAGAAGTTGAGAAATTACTTAAAGCAAGTTTCATTTATCCAATTCCTTTAATGGATTGGGTATCGAATATTGTTTCGGTTACTAAAAAATAAGGGACAATAAGAATATGTATTGACTATAGGGATATCAATCGTGCTTGTCCCAAGGACAATCATCCAACACCCTATATCGATCAAATTATCAATGCTTGTGCCGACAGTGAAATTTTCTCCTTTATGGACGATTTTCCGGTTACAATCAAATTAACATTCTACTTGCCGATCAACCAAAAATGAAATTCATCTGTCCATGGGGGACATTTTCTTATTGCAAGTTACCTTTTGGATTGAAGAACGCCGGAGCAACTTTTCAAAGGTCTGTGTCTTACGCATTTCATGACATCAAGCACATTGTGCAGCCTTATCTTGATGATTTACCTGCCCATTATTTACGTAGAGCCGACCATCTCACTCATTTACGAGCAATTTTTATGAGATGTAGGCATTATCGGATTAGGCTGAATCCGCACAAGTGTGTTTTCTGTATAGAAACGGGTCGTTTACTAGGATTTTTTATTTCCAAAGTCGGAATTCGTGTCGATCCTCCGAAGGTCGAAGCCATCGTCAAGTTGCCACCTCCTTCGACTCTTTGCCTACTCCAGAGTTTGCAAGGGAAAGAAAACTTTTTACATCGTTTCATTCCTAACTACGCCGAGATTACAAAAGGTTTCACCCGGTTGTTGAAACAGAACACTCCATTCTTTTGGGATGAGATAGCTGAAAAATCTTTCGATGCACTTAAATAAGAATTGACCCATGCGCCATTATTGCATCCTCCCAACTACAACCAGGATTACTTCTTGTACCTCGTTTCTTCCCATTCCACCATTGGGATGGTTTTAGTTCAACATGATGAATTCGAGATTGAACATGTGATCTATTATCTTAGTCAGACTCTCACTCTGACTGAGTTAAAATATTCACATGTGGAGAAACTAGCCTTGGCAGCAGTACAAGTTGTTCAGTGATTTCGTCATTACATTTTGTTACGCAAAACCACGGTCATTTCTGACTGTAACCCTATGCAATACATTTTGACTAAACAATTGCTAGGGGGCAAGTATTCCAAATGGATTTTCATCCTGCAGGAATTTGACTTGGAATTTGAAAAGGCCAAGTCAAAGAAGTCTTTGGTTTTTGCGGAATTGATGTGTGACTTCCCTCGTGCTGATACGAAACATGTGGCGGAAGAACCCATTGCGGATGAATCCTTGTTCCTTATCAGCACTGTTGATCCATGGTATGGAGATATCATTATCTATCTCCAGACCCAATCTTTTCGGCCTGACATTTCACGATCTCAGCGCCGGAAAATACGTTTCCAATCCCAACCTTACACTATTATTGGAGATACTCTTTATCATCGTGGGGTGGATTTTGTTTTCCGACGTTGTCTTACTCCTGACGAGGCTGAAAAGGTTCTTAATGACTGTCACACTGGAGCATGTGGCGGTCATATGTCTGGGTATGCCACAGCCCAAAAGATTTTGCGCGCTAGCTATTTCTGGCTGTCCTTATTCAAAGATTGTATCAGTGCAGTCCAGAAATGCCACAATTGCCAAATTTTTGATCATAAGATGCGCGCTCCACCTGCTCCTCTCTACCCTATAATTGCCATTGGTCCATTCGCAAAATGGGTTATTGATTTTATTACATGTAACCCTCACTCGGCTAGGGGGCATGCATATATCATCTTTGCGGTAGATTATTTTACCGAGTGGGCCGAGGCGATGCCTACATTTTCGGCAGATGACAAAACTGCTGTGATTTTCATTTTCAATCATATAATTGCTAGGTTTGGTGTTCCTCAAGAGATTATCACTGACCATGGGAGTCATTTTCGAAACATCATGATGACTGAACTTACAGATCAGCTTGGCCTACGTCACGATAGTTCCACTCCATATTACCCACAGGAAAATGGTCTGGTTGAAGCAATCAACAAAGTTCTAGTCACCATGATCCGACGAATCATTGGGATTCATAGGTCGAATTGGCATAACATGTTATTTTTAGCGCTTTGGGCATACCGAACCTCAGTCAAAACATCAACAGGTTTTACTCCCTTTCAACTGGTTTACGGTTTAGAGGCAGTATTACCCATTGAATGCGAAATCCCGTCATTACAAATTGTCGTACAATTATTACCAGCCACTTCCGAAGAGGAAAAACGTTTATTATACTTAGCTCAATTAGATGAGAATCGACGTGATGCTGCATTAGCTATCGAAACTCATGCCAAAAGAATTAAAGCTCAGTATGATCAGAATGTTACACCCCACAATTTTTCGGAAGGAGACCTAGTCTTACTTTACGATCAAGCAAACGATAAGCTAGGGGCTGGAAAATTTGTACCCATGTGGCATGGTCCATATATTGTTAAGCGAAAGCTGGCAAAAGGGGCCTATGAATTAGAAGATTTTGACGGTGTCTCTTTAGGTAAACCTAGGAATGGGCTTTATCTAAAGCGATATTATGCTTAAAAGATTAGTGTGGAGATTTTTTAGACTAGTTTCTTTCTAAGTTTGGTGTGCTTTTAGATTAGGAATGCGTGATTTACTTCAGAGAGTGTTTTTCATTATTATTCCTGCTTATCTTGATTTTACTCATGATATTGCAGATGTCGACGCCTCTCCAAACATACATCGGTTTTGCTGATGGCGCTTGTTGTAGTACACGGAACATCTCTTCCGCAGCTTGGGTTATCTATTCGCCCTCTGACGAGTTAGTATCTATGCATGGGGTAAGCCTCGGTCAAACAACGAACAACATTGCAGAATACAGTGCAGTGATTGAGTTATTATCTAAATCCATTTCATTTGGAATTTGAAGTTTGGTTGTTAGATTAGATTCGGAACTCGTTGTATTACAGCTTAATAGAGTTTATGCCATTAGAAATCTAGTGTTATTATGATTATTTTTGAGAGTCCGTCTCTTGGAACGAGAATTTGATTACATCGAATATCAGCACATTCCAATATATTTAAATACATTAGCAGATGCAGTTGCTTCTCGAATGTTAAATAGACATTTGCATTAAATCAAATAGTAAATTTAAAAACATCCCATAACATGTTTTGCAAGATAACCAATAATAGTAATATAGCATAGCATAAGAGCGTGTCAAAATATACATCATCTTCGATCATAGGTTGAAAAACACCTTATGATCGGCAAAAATCATAGCATAAAAAGTCCAAAAATGAGTCTACAAGGCAATCATCCTATCACTGGTGATGATCACGATAAGACACCACTGCTCAGGCCACCCTACAAAGGAACCTTCTAAAAGGTCCTGGGACCCCAATCACATAGCACTGAAGTCTAATAGGAATTTCATCTATGCTGGTCTCCAAAATATCTGCTGTCAAGCGCTCTAGATGACCCTCCAATTCGGCCAAGGTCTTTGCTCATTGGTCCTGTGGGGCCAGTGTTGCGGCAATTGGCTGTCTTCAATCATAAGGCTGGAGAGTGGCTGGTCGTCGTGGACCCACATTTGCATTTAAAAACTTTTTACTATTAGTTTTGGGACGATTTAAAAATAAAAAAAAATATATAATTTAAAATGTTGAAAACAATTTTACCTCTATCATCCCATTGCTCTCTTGGTGGAAGAGTCATGTCGGGATCACCACGATAATCCATCCTAGCATATGGAAAATCCTGAATCACAAAGAGTTGGTTATCTAACCAACGAAAATACTCGGGTGTGAACCGAACAACCTCGGTACCCTCCTCAGGATGGCGGGCCATGACTGCAACCCAACGCATAACCCTAGGATCTCGGGGAAGTCCAGCCTCAACAGTAAGTTGTTGTGGAACCAACATAGGTACCCTCTCTAGGGCAAAGCTGACAACTAAATAACCATATCCAAAGTTCTTTAGTTGTCCATTCTTTGCCCTAGTCAATTGGCCCTTCACATTGGCCAATACAGCATCGCACCAGTTGAAGATGGTGCCTCGAAAGCAGTCTACTGCCATGCGCATCTGGGAACCAGTAGCTAGATGCAATGCTGCACTCCTGAAGAGTCTGGTAACAGTAAAGGTGATCACTTTTAGTTTAGGATGGGAGATGGTTTTAACATCTATCCGTTTGTCCGCAGTTTGGTTATTACAAAACTCTAGTCGGAGACTAGCGACAGAGTGGCCACCTGGCCTAGATCCGGACAGAGATAATTCCTCGCCTCTCTTGGGAAAGCCAGTCAAAAATTATATGTCATCCAGCTCGATTTCGAGCTGGTTGCCACCAATAATGAAGCACTGGTCCTGCGTGCTCCACCTGTCCACCAGCCATTATAGAAAGTCTACCTGTGCCCTCATGCCAGGTATGGTCCAAAATTTAAATAGCCCGCATGCTCTCAATGCCTGTAATGAAGGTGGATGGAGTAATGCGGCTTGATCCACGTCCTCATGCTCTCTTTCCTGCCAAACAAGCATCTTGTGTACCTACATTGCAAAATAGGTGGTTTAGAACATTTCAATTCAAAATCTATGGGGAAAAAAAGAAGAATTTAGGGTTTTAAATCCGCATTCCGCGGGGTTCGCACCCATCCTTTTAGAGACAATGCGTAGTTGTGCACTTCTCCTTAAGGACCCATCCTTTTCTTTTTTCGACTTTTCCCTGTGCGCGGAAAAATCGGGGTGCGCAGGGGCCACATGGCGCACCCGCGCAACTGCCCGGGCGGTTTTTTACCCTATTTTTCCTCTAAAAATCAATTTTTAAAGCCTGAAATAAAATTTTAAATGGATGAAATGCAAGTCAAGGACAATGTGGATTACCTGAAGAAGACGGTTCTCGATTCTAGTGATCAGATTTTCCGCAATCTCCACAGGAATTTTTCTTACCAAAAGCTCTTACTTTTTACTCCAAAGCCAAACGATGAAAATGAACTTGTAAAAGTCGTTTTTATAAGATTTTTTGAATAAATAAATTTTATTTATTTATTTTTTACTTTGAAAAGGTCACTTTTGGTATATTTTTATTATTTTTAAAACAGATATGAGTAATGTTTGTATTTTTTGTGCAGAATATTGGGTATTCAGGCAGAATTTGTCATTTTCAACAAAAACACATAGGAGTCCTCTTTAAGATCTTTTCTGACTCGTAAAATATGAAAAGAACGTCGAGTTTTTCTTTTTAGACTCGTTAAAACGGAATTAAAAAGACGGTCCACTTACAGTTCTTTTCTGACCGTATAAACATGAAAAGGTTGCCAGACTTTTGTCATTTCGAGTTCGATATTGGTAATAAAACAACGTGTTTTCAATCGCTTTTTTACTTTTTTAGATTGAAGGAACTAATTATGAAAAGTACTCCTTCATCGTAATGGTCAAGCAATTCTCTCAAGTATTATTTTATACTTTTTCGGGCTTGAGAGACACAAATTTACGAAAAATGACAACCATGGAGTTTTCTTAAGTTTTTCTTCTGACTCCCTAAAATTGAAAAACGCCGAGTTTCTCCTATACTGGACTCATTAAAATTTAACAGTAAAGGACCTGTTCAATTACAAACAGGAATGAACCACTCCTTCTTAGGGTTTGAATCTAAACTAAGTTGGACTCATCCGAAGGATGAGCTTATAACCAAGCAAATGTTATCCTCCTCAAGCTTGTCAAAAATAAAGAGGTACTTGCCAGAAATGGTGGGGGAAAAGAGAGAAAAATGAACTTGTTTGTTGTACTTTTTGTTTGAAAAACTTTCCATCACTCTTGAACATGACACTTTTATTCACTTGGGTTGGGAAATCCTTTACCTAATAGTTAATCAAGCCACATTGAAAGTCTTCAGCCAGTTTCCGAGTATTATCTTTGGGTCAACTGTCACCAAGCCATTTGCTGTGTCGTTATGTGTTCAAGAGGTTTGTGCAAATAAACCATTCACCTACAAAATATCTGTCATCCATCATTGACGATCCCTGAGTTAGTTCTTGCCAAATTTATTTCTTCAAACTTGATCTATGATTTCGTGTTATGGGCTTGCGTATGACGGATCATTTTCTATCGACTCCGACTCATTATCTAGAAAGATGATCTAGAAATCGTTAGTACCTTGGAATCTGCATGCCTCAATGGCAGGTTTCTTGCCTTTGACGACAGGTTGCATCATTGACCTTTGATCAAAGGATTTTGTGACGTGTTCGACATCGACTCATTCATTCACATTTCATGGATTGTACTGAGTACTTTGAGGGACATTGACATTACTGGTGGTTCCTCTCACACTTGTTAACAGTTTACATCATTGACTGGTAATCAAGTGGTTTCTACCATGTTTGACTTTGACACATTCATTCACATGGATAGAATCGTAGTAGTTCGGGAAGTAGAAATGAAGACCCTGTCTAGTTTCCACCATCCACGCTGCAAGGAAATTTGTTATCATTATATTGTGGACTATTCATAAGCAGATGGTTGTGCCCATACTATGTCCATATGTTCCTACTTGTGATGTAATACAAAATCATTCCTGTATCAGAACAGTTTTAGATAGTTCTTAGTCAGTTTTGATCTGAGTATGGGAATGCCTACCTCAGCGATGATATTTTCACATATATATATTTTGTGTTGAATGTTTTTACAGGTTCCGACCGGGGTATCCACAGGAAGATCCTTGAAATGATAAAGTCCTTCACTCTTCTTAGATGATCAAAAACTATCCTCATCTATTACAGACTTCGCACTTTAGGGGGCAATCTGTTACACAAAAAATTGTCACCATGACTTTCTATAGTTTGTGTGAGTCCATCACCACTCATACATACCTCCTTTGCAAGTCTTAAGCCTCAGCTCTTCATGTCAAGCCTTGAAAATGGGAGAAAGACCTTAAAAATATCTCAAATCCTGGTTTCGCACTTTCTCCTAGCATTGCCTGCGGTACCGCACCCAATGGTCATGTCACCTGCGAACCTGACCGCTCTGTCTGTTAAGTGATGGGTGCGAACCCCTGTAAAAGTTAAAAAGGCATGAGTTCATTCTTAAAAACTCACCTTGGGTCACTTCTGGATGCTTCTAGAAGGAATATTACGCTGGCAAGTCCGCTCCACCTTGGTTCATCCATTCCATAACTAAGGGAGCTAACTCCATGATATGAGGTGCTTATCCCATTGAAGGAGGAACTTATCCCTTCAATGGTGGACCTGCAACTTCCTCCATTTGCACTATAAATTCAGGCATTGGGTTGGTTGTAGGAGAGGTTGAAAGCTGAAGATTCTTGAGGGTAAATGCTGCTGGAAATTAGACTTCCTTTTTGAGCTTGTGAGAGGAGAGATCACATACCTTTCATTTCATTTGGGAAGTGAGTGAGGCTTGTCAAAGTAGAGGAGATTCCTGCTGGACCCTGGAAAGAGCTTGTGCAACATCAAGGCAAAGGTTGTAAGGTTCTTTTATTCATAAAGTTAATACAATCAAGTTTGTTTTTCTCAATGAACTATCTCTAATGGTTTATTTTATGAGCTCCTTGATCTTCATAATGAACATGTTTTATTATAATATCTTTGCAGGTGTTCTTGATGTGTGTTTGTTTGTGTATGCAGGTTATCAAAAGGGAATTTCTTGAAGATGTTGAAACAAAGTTGCCACAAACAAGTGTTGGAAAAAGGTAGGGTTTGTTACACCTCTTAGTTTTCATTTATGAATTGAAACATGTTTAGAGAAAAGTAGATTTGTTTGTGCTGCTTGTTGCTAGATATCATTCGATACTAGGGAGATCGGTCTTGTCCGCAAGAACAATTTATCCGGCCAACAACCTTATAGGAACAGAGACAATTATGGAAAATTCCTACCCAACACCTCCACCACATCACTAAGTCACCCTTATCTCTTCTTTGGTAGTAGTGATCCAGAAGAACCTATAGGTGAACCACCAGAAATATATGAAGATCCTATAGTAGAAGAAGAGCAAGAAACCATTTCTCCTGAGACCATGGTTGAAAACAGAAACGTTAGAGGAAACAGGGAGAGAGTAGAGGGTCCCTTTCCTATTCGAGAGACCAATGGGGATAGTAAAATGAAAACATGAGTCCTTCAGACTTACCCCACTTCCATGGATTGACTACTGAAGATCCTGATACCTTCTTGTTTGCATTTGTTGTTCTCTATCGAACCTATGACTATGCAGAGGATGAGCAGAAGTTGAAATTGTTTCCTTCTACCCTCAAGGATGCAACATTGTGCTAGTTCATGGGGTTACCTAGAACCAGCATCACAACTTGGGCTCAGATGCAGCAAGCCTTTAACAACAAATATCGGGACTACTGTAGGTCAAAGGATACCAAGGAAGAGATTTTTCGAATGACCATGAGAAGTGATGAATCCTTAGAAGACTATGAAGAGAGGTTTCAGCTCAGTTATAAAATGGCCAAGTGCACACTTGACCCTGAATCTTTGAAGTTTTTCTCCTCAGAGGGGTCCTGGAAGACCTTCTAGACACCCTCCATTTGATGGTTGGGGGAGACATCTACCAACTTCCTTATGATGACATAAAGACTGTGTTTAGAAACCATTCTAGGGTAGCCAAAGAGAGAGTCAACCTTTAGCCAGTACATCCTCGTCCAGTTCATCTCTTAGAAGTTAATTTGAGAATCGGTTGGAAGATTTCAAGAGAGAGATGAGGCATACTCTTGCCATGAAAATGGATACCTTGCATATCAAAAGAAAACAAGAGGAAGCAGAGAGGGATTTGGCCATTTTTTGTCCTAGGTGCACCAGAAGGCATCCTAGGAATGAATGTTTATTGAATGCTATAGAAGTGTGTCCAGTCTATGAAGAAGACCATTGTACGAATCAGTGCCCTTCTTTGCCTGGACTTAAAGCTGCATACCAAGGGACTATATGAGCCACTGAGCCACTCTATTTCATCAACCATAGGAGGCCACATGGGCCTAGACCTTACCAGCAGGGTATGCAAGGGACATCCTAGACATATTACAACCCCAATCAAGCCACTTCCACGCCTTCTCGGGCCCCCCTGCTCATCCTTCCTGGTCCAGACCCCCTCCTTGGTCATATCCATCTAAATACCATGCTCAACTAGCTGCTTATTCATTTCACTCTTATGCTTAGCCACAACCTCAGTGGAATGCACCTCATCAGGGGTGGAGGCCCTAGTACAACTCTCCTCTTGCTCTTTTGCTTCCACCACCTACTAAAACATAACCATTGCCTCCTACTCCACCAAGGCAACCTCAAATCCCTGCTCAACCGAACCCAAACCCAAATAAAAGATAGGCCCAGCATGTATATCGTGGGGAAACATCATGCCTGACCTATGCTGTGGAGATTCAAGAGATTAAACTACGATATGGGAAGGTTCTCCCTGATAACCAACCTCCCCCTAAGGAGGATGAGGAAGAAAAACAAGAAAGTGAAGTGAAGGCCATTCCCCCCTTTCCTGGGAGATTAACTGGAACCACACAACCGACCCTAGAAGAAACTGAACTTCTGGGAGAACTAAAACAGTTATTTGTAAAGATACCACTTCTCCAAGCCATAAAGTATTTGCCTATATACAACAAAATGATCAAGGAGTAGTGCTTCAGGTAGCCAGGTAGGCACAAGAGAGATGCCCCAACTATCAATGTCATAGGACAACTATCCGATCTTATGTTGGGGTAGGTAATCTGTCTTAAATATCTAGACCCTGGAAGTCCTATAGTTAATGTCCACATCAATGGCACCGTAATCCCCCATACCCTGATTGATCTAAGGGCTGCCATTAATGTGATGACCAAGGACACTATGCTTAAGCTTAACCTTCAAGGCTCCCTGAGAAATACCACAATAGTACTACATTTAGAAAACCACTCCACTGTGACCCTTGAAGGGATTGTGGAAGATGTAATGGTCTCTATCAATTCTTGGGAGTACCATGCTGATTTCCTGGTTCTCCAACCAAAAGAAAATCTTATTGGGTATCCTCTCATCTTGGGAAGACCCTCGTTGGCTACTGTAGATGCCTACATCAGTTATCGAGTAGGAAACATGACAATTAAGAATGGGCATATGTCTAAGCAGCTAGTCCTATATCCTCTTGCCCAACCTTTGTTAGAATATGATTTACCTCTCTGGTTGGAGGAGGAAGATGAGGATGAAGTCTATTTTGTACCACTGTGTGCAGTAGAAGCTACCATGGGGGGGCCCACAAACTAAGGATGATCTCATTGAAAACTTGATTCAGAATCCACCCCCCAGTGTGTTGCCATTAGAAGAGATGGTGGAAGAAACCCAAGCCAATCCTTTAGTTGATCTCTGTGTGGTATATCCGACCTCTCTCTGAGTTAAGAATGCGGAATTTGGTCTAGAAAGAATCTTGAAGATCAAATCATCCCTATCTACCTCTCAGGAGGAAGAACTGTGTAGCTTATTGAGAAACCACTTCGATGCTTTTGATTGGAGCTATAAGGAGATGAAGGGAGTCCACTTCAGTCTATACTCATCACATTTACATTAAGGAAGATTGCAAACCAGTTAGGTAGCCTCAAAGGAGGATGAATCTAGCCCTTAAGGACATTGTCAAAGAAGAACTACAAAAATTGCTGCATGCAGGATTCATCTACCCTATCTCTAACAGTGAATGGATCTCTCCTTTGGTGCTAGTGCCAAATAAAAAAAGGAAGTGGAGAATTTGTGTCGATTATCAAGAACTAAACAAGGCCACTAAGAAGGACCATTTCCCTTTGCCTTTCATAGATCAAGTGTTAGATGGCCCGACAGGGAAGAAGTTCTTCTCCTTCCTAGATGGGTTTAGTGGGTACAACCAGATCCAAATCAGCTCGGAAGGCCAAGATAAGACCACTTTCACTTGTCCTTGGGGTACATTTGCATACCGGGTCCTTCCTTTTGGGTTGTGCAATGCTCCCGTCACTTTCCAGAGAGCAATATTGAGTATATTTGTTGAACTGGTTCATGATTAAGTGGAAATCTATATGCATGACTTTACCCCTTATGGTTCTAACTTCCAGGAAGTTTTATCTAACCTAGGAAAGGTTTTGAACAAATGTATTGAAATGAACCTGTCCCTCAGTCCTGAAAAATGTGAATTCTTGATGACTGAAGGGACCGTGCTAGGTCATGCAATTTCTCAGCAAGGATTACAAGTGGACCCCAACAAAATTTCCATCATCCAAAGGGTCACCTCCTCAAAAGGTAAGAGATGTTCGAATTTTCCTAGGTTTAGCAGGGTATTATAGAAGATTCATTAAGGATTTCAGTAAGCTAGCCTCTCCATTGTTTTGTCTTTTGGGAAAAGATGTTGAGTTCATATGGATTGAAAACTATCAAGAGGCTCTAGATACCTTGAAAAGTAACATGGTAACTGCCCCAATTTTGAGAGGTCCAAACTAGGCCCTACCTTTCCACATTCATACAGATGCCTCGAACAAAGCGATAGGAGCAGCCTTAGGGCAAGTTGATGATAAGCTGCCTTATGCCATATATTTTGTAAGTAAAAACTTGTCCAAGGTAGAATTGAACTACACTGTAACCGAAAAGGAGCTCCTAGCTATAGTCCATTCCCTAAATAAGTTCAGACACTACATCACTGGCTATCAAACATTCGTACACACTGATCATGCTACAATTAGGTATTTAATGAACAAACCAGATCTAAATGATTGTATTATTAGATGGTTACTTTTATTGCAGCAATTTGATTTGACAATTGCTGATAAGCCAGGTAAGGAAAATGTTGTTGCTGGTTTTTTGTCTAGAATAGATCTACCTGTAGGTAAAGAAGGAATGGTGGATGATCAAATGCTTGATGAACACCTATTTTCTATCTCAGTACTCTCTCCGTGGTTTTTTGATATAGAAAATTACTTGGTTTCAGCACAATTCCCGCCACACCTATCCTCAAAAGAGAAGAGCAAGATCGTGAGGAAAAGTGCCCCATTCACTTGGATTGGGGGCAATCTCTTCAAACTTGGCCTAGATAAGATTTTGAGGAGATGTGTCAGGGGGGAGGAAGTTTTTGACATTCTCCTAACCTGTCATAATGGGCCCTGTGGGGGCCAATTTGTAGCAAAAAGGACTGCCTTCAAAATCCTGCAAGCAGGTTACTATTGGCCCACTCTTCATCAAGATGTAAGGAGATATATCAACCAATGTGACCGATGTCAAAGGATGGGGAAACCTACTCCAAGGGATGAGATGCCCCTACAACCTCAAGTGACTTTCGAGCCATTTGAGAAGTGGGGCATGGACTTTGTGGGTCCTGTCAACCCTCCTTAAAAATAGAAATCTTACATCATTGTGTGCACTGATTATCTAAAAAAATGGGCAGAAACAAAGGCGATCAAGGCAGTAATAGAAGAAAAAGTAGTTGAGTTTTTGAGAGATAATATCTCCTACAAGTTTGGTTATCCAAGAGAATTAGTCACAGATCAAGGGAGTCAGTTTACCTCCAATCTAATTGAAGACTTTCTCACACATCACTAAATTAAGCACAAAAATTCCACCCCTTATCATCTACAAGCAAATTGACAGCTGGAAGTCACTAACAGAGCCTTGGAAGGAATTTTGACCAAGGTAGTGAGTAGCAGTAGAAAAGATTGGGCAGATCGATTGGTTGAGGCCGCCTGGGCCTATAACACCACTTGGAAAACCACCACAGGGTTCACACCCTATGAGCTGGTCTATGGGAAGAAGGCTTTGCTATCAATAGAATTTGAATATAACACACTAAGGATGGCAACTCAACTAGACCTAGATCTTAGCCACGCACAAAAGGAAAGGTTACTCCAGCTAAATGGATTGGATGAACAGATATTGGAGGCGCTTCTCCACTCAGAGGTAGTCTAGCTTCAAAGGAAAATATGGTATGACAGGAACCTCAAATTGAAACAATTCCAGGAAGGAGATTGGGCGCTGCTATATGATTCAAGGTATAAAGATTTCAAGGGAAAATTGAGGACAAGATGGTTGGGACCATACATAGTAGAAAAGTGCAATGACAATGGTTCAGTTCTGATCTAGACCATCGATGAAGAAGCCATCCCCATGCTCGTCAATGGGCATAGGTTGAAGATCTATAGGAAGCCCCTCTCCAAGCAAGAATTCATTGAGAATCCGATTAAAACAATGTTGGTAGTGGAGCAAGTCTCTTCCTCCACTCCACCCACACCCTAAAAAATAAAAAAATGTAAAGAAAGAAAAAAAACAAGAAAAAACTAGAAAAGAAAAAATAAAAGGTCCCTGGGTGAAAAACTCCCCTTGGAGGCATCCACGGTAGGAAATGAGGGTGAAAACCTCCTGGAGGTGCCCCAACTATCACAAAAAAGAGAGAGAGAGAGAAAAAGAAAAAAACAGAGAAAAAAATAAAAACAGAAACAGAAAATTAACTTTTTCTTTTTGAATGCTTTGTAGATGGCAGGAGGGCCATAGAAGGAAAAGGGACATGGCCAGGCTGAATACACCCCTGATAGATCATTTCTCCATCGCCATTGTCTTTCCCCAGTCCCTGATTTCACTTATTCTAGAAATTATGCATCCTACAGGAAGCTCTGTGCATTCTATAGGAGGATCCTGTAGAAACCACAGAGAGCTTGAAATCAAGTTCAGAAAAGGATCAGAGGGATAGAAATTTGTTCAGAAGGAATGTAGACCTCCCTGCCACCATTCATCCTCCTAGCTCTCCATTCCATACTTGCACCACTGCATTTCCACTCACTTCTTTCCTCCCTGCATAGAAAATACAGAATCATGTTTCTTTTGTTTTAAAAAAAAATGAAGAATAAATGAGTAGCACCCTAAACTTAACGCTTACCTAATGCATGCCAATCGCTTTTCCTTCTCCCTCAGAAACTTCCTCAGCTATCTCTCCAGTCCCTGCTCAAGTCTCAGCCAATGTTTTAGAGGGAGAAGTAATTACAGGAAATCCTGCAGGATTCCTATAACAACTGATCCCCTTAAAAATCAAGCTCCAGAGGCAGGGTCAATGCAGCCACGGATGATAAAACATGCAAGGAATCGGTCCTGATCAAAGATCACCAGCATGAGGTAGCCAAGCCACCAGTTCAAAAGCCACAAGCGCCAACAACAGTAGCAATCCATGAACATAGTGCCAAAGTCTGAGCATGCAACAACATGGTAGTGACTAACGGGTAAGTGATGAAACCCGTTCCTCTGTTGCATGAGTATAATTTAGAAACTGCATGAACCATTGAGATGGTCACGATTAAATGAAATCGGTGGCCAGCTAACTGGCCACCCTCATCCAATCCAAACAGTGTTCAGTGGGTGAAATCCGCACGTGTGTTTAGTCAACTCAGGAAGAAAAACTCAAAACAGGTAGTGGTGGCGGCGTATAATGGGAATGATGGAAGGGATTGTGGGCAGGTGGCATGAAGTATAATAATGGCACTGGAGTAAGGACCAACGGTCTGGATGAAGGCAACGTACCCTTCCTGCCACCTCACCTCATCACCACAGAACACACTCGTAAGCTCCTGTAAGTTTAAGTACACTGCAGTCGACGCCTTCATCACATTTGCTTTCATTTGCATCGTCGTGCTTTTGACTACAACAACCTACCTACCACCTTCAAAACCTCGAAGCAGTCTCTCTATCAGTTTCAAAACCCTTCTACTTACCAGGTTTCTACAGGATCATTATCATACTCTACAAGAGCAGAAAACATAGTCCTACAAAAACCCTTCTATAGTAGAGCCAATGAGTAGCATCGCAGAGGAAAATTCGATATTTTTTATGCCAAATTTGAGCTCAAAAAGGTAGGCTCAGTAAAACCCACTCTGCATTTCATATATCTACAAAAGGTGGTGGATTTGAAGCAAGGTACTGAGTTAAAAAGAAAGGAAAAGTGAGAACAGAAGTCTACCTATGTCTTTTAGAAATATATATAGTTTCTCCATTTACTCTCTGAGCCGAAATTTTGTCTCTTTCTCCTCCATGGTATTTTTCTATGTAAAGAAAGGATGCAACCATAGGAAATTAAGCCTGTAAAACAATGAATTTGCATTGGGTGGTTTTCTTAGTTTGTGAAAAGAGAAAACACTGTCTTGCGTACTCTCTACTTTTTAAAAGATATTGTTTCCCTCAAACAGACCATGAAGTAAATTAAGTTTGAGAACAGAGTTTGAAGGGAAGGAAAATTGCAAATTACTTTTGTTAAAAAGGAAGAACACAAAAAATTCTCTCTCTGGTTCCAAAAAGAAAACCTCAGCTTTTCCTTTGTTTTTGGGTTTGAAAATTTGTTGCCTTATTCCTCACTTGAAACATTCCAGCAGTCTCTGAACAACATGACAGGGGATTTTATGAGGAAGGAGCCTCTGAATTCCACCAAATTGCATGAATGCTTAGAAGTGGTAGCCCTCTTTACCAGGGCAAATTAGATGCTTTTCTTTGAAAAATTTCATGGGTATGATGAGGAAGTCACAGAGGAATTCTTATTGTCTTTAAAACCCCACTCAAAAACCCATGCTACAATCAGTTTCAGGGGTCTAACCATAGAAGTTACACCAGAGTTCAACAACAGAATTACATGTCTCCCACTTGGGCTCCCCTAGAGCAAAGAAGAAAAACCACTAGGACAGGTTGCTGAAAAGACATTTTTCCAGCCTGATGAACATCTTCTGGAGGATAAGAATGGGATCAGAAGGACAAGTATACCTTATCCATGGGGTGAGGTCAACTATCAGATCATGAAGTATATCTCCTATGAAGGTACAACATTTTTTATAGTTATCATTTCAGAATGTTACAAGAACTAAGATATGACATGGACCTGCCTGCATCTAGAAAACTCAATCTTCCATATTTTCTCCTCCAATCCTTGATAGAGTGTAGCACCAAATTGAATGTCAGGGTTCCAGACAAACTGGCTCAACATGGGCTCATTAAATTGCTGGTGGAGGATGCCCTCCACACTTACACAATCCCTATAGCCTGGGAGATTTTCAGGAACATGACTAAAGAAGATGACATAAAAAACCTCACTGATGACCTTAGTCCATCTAGAAGTGAAGAGGAGGAACAAACAGAAGAAGCTGAGAAGTACATCCATGAAGAAGAATAGAAAATTCAATTGGAAGAAGGAAAATAAGAAAAACAGAGAGGAGAGGAGAAACATGATACCACCATAGATGAGCCTAAAGCATAGAAGAAAGCAACATCAAAAGTAGAAAAAGGGAAAACAACAACAGAGAAAAAGAAGAGGACAAAAATTGAAAAGAAGAAACCCAAGACAACTTAGAAAAATGTTGCCACAGAAAAGGCAGAAACTCAGCAAGAAGAGGAGAAAACAACACCAGAGACATCTGAAACAAAATCACAGATAGCAGACACAGGAAACATGACAGATGGAAAGGAAGAAGCACAAGAAGAAGAAGTGTCTCCTGAGACACTAGAAAGAGAAGCAGCAATTGTTCTTGTTGCACTTAGTACTCCAGCCAAGCCAAAAGGGAAAAGGAAGAGACAACCTTCTATGTACTTCAAAGCTTGAAAGAGCACCAGAATCAAGATGGGGAAGCCTCAACCACCTTCAAAGGAACCCATCATCATTGAGGATGTACCTACTCTAACAAAGGAGGAATCTCCCTCCAAAAGCCCCATCACTTACAAGAGAGGAAGTCCTAATACTTCTACTTGGAAGGAAAGGATCAAACTAATGGACTCCAAAATGGTCCTACAAGAGGCACAAACCTCTCTACAGGAGACATTGGCAAAGCTCAAAGAGACTGAAAAACTTGAAAAGGGGCAGAAGAATAGACCTAAGAGGAAGACGAGGCAAAAGAGATACAAAAGCCTAGACCTCACCCTAACTTAGGCTCTTACTACAACCTTCTAGAAGGTGGGAAGATCATCCCACAAAAGTTTGTCATGCCTCTTTTCTTCGAGCTGGAAAAGGAAAGAGTCAGGACCCATACATGGATGCAGATTACAAAATCAAAAGGGGTAGAAGACATTGGGCACATGGAAAATAGGTTGAGAGAGATGGGCAAAGAATTGAGCATGGTTAGGCATATAGAAACCATCAGAAGAGCTAAATTAGAATCAGAAAATGAAATGTTGAAGAAGCAGCTGCAAGAGAGGGAACCTCAAGGAGGAAATGAGCTGTCAATCCTAAAGAAATAACAACAAGAAGAGGAACCCTAGGAAGATAGTGAGGCAGAAAAAAGACAGCAACAAGAAGAGGAATCCCATGCAGATAGTGAGACATTGATAAAACAACAACAATAAAAGAATCCCAAGTAGAAAATGAAGTGTTGATTTTAAAATGGCAGCTATAGGAAAATGAAGCCTAGTTAGCCTGCATGGCTAGCTAGGTAATGGAGGCATTATAGTGCAGGAAGCTAGCCAAATAATACGTACTATACCTCAAGGATCAGTGGCTCCAATTTCAGATTAATATTCTAGCCCAGAGGGGAAAAATACCTTTTCATTATTATGGCCAATTCATGCATTTATGTGATCACAGTTCAGCTGAGGATAAAGTGAAATTAGCAGAATTTTACCTGCACAACATGCCATTTACTGACATGAACTTATGGGATCGAAATGCTACGTTAGGAGGCTTGCAGCTGATGGCTATGGCATCTTGCATGAGCCATGGAGAAAAAAGGGCAGTGGAAATCCAGAAAATGATGGCAAAAGCGCTGAGTGAACCCCTGATGATTAGAGTAGAACCAGAAAACCCCTTAGCTCTCATCTATTGCCACCAACACCTTACAGCTAATACTCATGTTGTCCCAGACTATGTTGATAAGCCGGCCCAGGCTATTTCTCACTTCGAGGACATGGAGAGATTGTTCGGAGATGACTGCATTCATGCTTTCATGAAAATGTGGAATACCTTGCCACACAGCCTAATGATTAGGGAGTATCACTCCTCAAACAGGATGAGGGAAGACATGAGGAGAGTGCCCCTGTATAAGCACTCGATGCAAAATTTGAAGACTAACTCGATCGGCTTTAAATTCAATCCTCCACTACTACTAGGACTGCTGGAAGGAGTAAGAAAAGAGGAAGAACAGAAATAGTGGGAGGAAGTGGATAGGAAGTCAGGTTTCCATGATAAAGAGGAAGATATCACATCAAAGGCATGGGATGTCAGGTAATCTGTCAGAGCCATAAAGGATGAAGAGTTAGATTAGTTGCTCAGAGGATGAGCAACCCATTCAGTAGGTGGGTGATGATGAGCCCCAGAAATGGGTAATTATATGCACTCATTTTGCCTCTTCTTTCGACTTAATCCACCATTCTCATTAGTTTATTGCATATTTTTGAATATTTTTATGCTAATAGAGTGAATTGGGTTAGTCACTTTTCCATGTAGTCTAATGTGTGTTTTATGCAGATTTTTTGGCCAATTTTGGACAAAGTCAAGGGATTTATGAGCAAATGGCAGCCAAAACTTGAGGAAAACAGGGAAGAGGATTTGTAGAGGGGGTGTCTCCTTCATTTATGACCCCTTTCCTTGAATCCTCCATCAACAACTCGGAGCACAAAGGTCCACATTGATGATTCCAAGGGGCAGCCGAGCAAGTAAAAGAAGGATTGTTGTTTATCTCCAGTCCTAGGAAGCCGAGTTCCTTGATTTTAGGAGGACTGTTGAAGGAATCCATTTGTATAAATAAGGAGGCTTAGAGCCTCAGTAGGTTAGCTAGTTATTAGTAGATTTTCACACTTTTTTGCAGCATTATGTTTAGCTCATTTTCGCGTTCCTTTTTTAGAACAGTTTATGTAATGTGACTACTATTTTTTATAATGAAGATGAAACAGTTTTTGATCCAGCACTGATCTCTTTTAGAAGGCTAAAGCTCTTGGGTTAGGGCCCAACCCAAGCTGGCCAACACCTCCTACTGTGTACTTATATGTATTTTCTTTAGTTCATGACTTAATTTCTGTTGCATAGATTCATTTTACTTTTTTAGATTAGGTTACTTTTGATGGTTAACATAGTTGTTTTTGTTTTAGTTGCTCAAGTAGGTTATTGCAGTGACATAATAAGATTCAAAAAGGCCAAGAGCAAGCCTTGATCTCCTTTCTCCCTTCCTAGGACTATGATTTGAGGTCAAGGCATTTCTGTTGCCACCAAAAACACAGTTTTTGCTCTTCCATGCATCTACTGGTGTGATAACTTGATTTGGAAAGATTGATATATTGGTTCAGGTTCAGCTGCTTAGATTATTTCTCGTTCTTATACCATATATCTCTCTGTATGCTTTTCTATTAATAGGTTACTATTCAACATTTTCTATGTTTAGGTCAGGAATTAGGTTAACAAGTGATATTTCTATTTTCATAGTACAGTTAGTTCTTTCTTTGATCAGTTTTGATAAGTAAATGTATAGATCTCTTGCAAGCCATCTCCACTCACCATCCATCCATAAAATAGGCAGCACCAGCTCACTTCTCATAGATTTCCCAAGTCATTCGCAACATTTCGCCAATCTGCCCTAATTTCTATGTTTTTCTCCATAAACTTCTTGCTTTCCATTTGAACAAATCCAACCATCATGTTCATTCTTGATCTTGCTAGACAAGTCGTAGACACCTCAAGACCTTCATTTAGCCTTTAGTTCCCCTTTCCAATCATTTTTCCACCTTCAAAACTCCAAAAATAGCTCTCGGCCTCCTCCTGTAGATCCTCTTGCAGATCCCCTGCAGCCTCCTGTAGAATTTCCTGTGAGTGATTTTTCAAAGTCCGATCGCTATGAAAGTCTTTAGAAGGGTACTAGGGGCTTCTTAGGACCTCTCCACACCTTCCTCCACCTCTACAAAATCCAAATATATCTCCCTTCACCACCAAACCTCTGCACGATCACAACTAGATAAATCATAGGCATAATAATTTCACATAAAAACACTCAAAAGCACAAAAAGATGTTTTCTTCTCATATCTTCTCGGGAGTAGATTGAATAAATGCAATTTACATTTTTAGTAGTCAATGAAACCCCTTTCATTAGTTTTCATCTCTTTTCCTACAAAAGTAGGGTTAGTGGGTAAACTAGGGTTTGCGTTACATTTCAGTTTTCCTTCTCTTTCTGCAAGTAGAATAGTCCTTGTAGAGTTAGCTTTATTTCATCACAGTTAAAAGATTCTTCTGAGAATCCATAGAAGTTGGCTTAAGATCCTTGTGACCTTGCGCCAGCTGACCAAGTGACAGCCTGCAGTAAGAGCTAGTACTTGTGCATAGAGCATCGTTGCTTCCAAGTTTGTTACAAACTCCCTGGTTGATAAAAGTAAAGTAGGGAGCCCCAGGAGTTGCACAATTATTGCTGCAATATTGGTGCTGTCTAGTGTCTATTGTTATGGATTTCCTCTCTCACTAGTTTTGTTGATGAATATTACAGGTATCCCTTTCTAATTTATTTGTTCATCACCTAATGCACAAGTTTTGAGATTGATTGTTGTTATTTTTTTTTTGTTTCTTTGGTTCCTTGTTTCCATTGTTGTTACTCCAATGTGCCTCTACCATGAAGAAATTTTAGTGTGTGCATTGTTCCCATTCACCTGGAGGTAGAAAAGTGCTCCAAAAATTGGTCTACCTTGAAGTCATCACTTCACTTTTAGGTTAAAAAATTCTTTCTTGCTCGATTTAAATGTATTATTTTAAGGATTGTTTGGGGTTCTTGTGCAAAGTATTTAATTAAATGGTTGTTATTACTCACCCCTATCCCTATTATTTGCATTCTTGTTTGACCGACCATGTATTCTTTAGTTTACTTCAGTTATTGTTTTTTCTAAGCATGGACTTATGACTTATATTCTATGCAACAATCTCATTTACTTTATTATTGAAACACTCTTCGAATCGAGGGTCCACCTCATTATTGAAGTACGCATCAAATTTCAAGGTCCACTTTTATTTCTTTCTTATGTTGAATTCAGGGTTAATTCCCTATATGTATCTATAGCAATATCCAATATACTGATAGGAAAAAGTTATTGTGGAGGACCAATGGTTTTGTGAGAGTTTATGCCTTCAAGAGTTAAATAAAATTCCTCTGTTCCACTAAATTTTCTTCCTTTATTTTTCTTTTCATAGTTCTCTCCTTCGAATTTCATATGTTACGGCGAGACAACCTTCTGTGACTAGTTATTCTCTGTCAATGTATATTAAGATAACACATTTATTATATATACTTCATTCTATATTTTATGCGAAATATTATCTCTGCGTATTGCTTATATATATATATATATATATATATATATATATATATATATATATATATATATATTCAGCTATGCACTCATATAAATTCTTATGTTTCTATGTTACTAAGGGAAATACCCCTACAATAGCTAATTACCACCTATGTTGTGACAGGTAATTCTTTATGAATTCTATTCCACGTGTCATGAATTTTGTACCTGGTTTATTGCAAGAAGCAAGGGGCTATTTCAATTGTCAGCGCAATTTTCCTAGGCGATAAAATATATCAATACATATTTTTCTTTGTTTCTCTAAGTAGACTCGAATCAGTTGTTGGAAATAATACTGAGAGGGGGGGTGAATCAATGTTATCAAATCAATAAAACTTTTTCATTTCCATACTGAGATACATATACGCTACTTCAATTAAGGGAACCTGCGTGTATACACAACTGTGTCTAATGAAACTAGCGTATATCCAGAATACTTATGATTCAATTAATCCATTAAATGTTAGTGCATCAGAACTTCTTTAACCATATGTATAGTAAGTAGGTGTAGTAAAATAGAACAAATCATCACACACAAGAAGCACACATGAACACCATGATATAAGGTGGAAACCCAATGTGGGTGAAAACCACCTGCTGCAAGTCGTCTCTATCTTCTTTTAATAAGAAACTTCTTTTACAACAGTTCTGTACTGGTGCAGTCTTATACCAGCACGTAGGCTTCTACCTGCAGAAGGCTACAACCTTCTCTCGTTCTCCAGACTCTCTTGGAAGGGAGCTACAACCCCCTTAGCTCTTGTACTAGCCGATCCACTTACCAGTACGTAGGTGCTGGCCTACTGAAATGATCCAACCTTTACTCATTCTCCAACTGCTATTGGAGGAGAGCTACCACCCCCTTAGCTCTTGTACTAGCTAAAGTACTAGTACGTAGGTGCCGACCTACAGAAGGCAACAACCTTCTCTTTCTTCCTCCAGGTACCATGTTTCATACATTTTCAGACTTGATACTCCTGAAGCACAACACTATAATCTGAAGGCCACGTTTCATCCACTTTTCATACTGGACCCATCAATATCATTGAAGCACAAAACAATCAATGCTAGCATCATCAATTTCTGAATCACTGAAACACTAAAACCCTGTCAACAACACAGTCACCAAAACACAGAGTAGACTACAAAACTCTGCAATAACAATCAAATCCAACTGCAACTTCAAACATCATACTTTATTATGTATACGCTACTACAATGAATCAAACCTGTGTATATATGCGCTTTCGCCAAAGCCAACCCGCTTACAGATCTATACATATTCAATCATGACTTTGAGGCTATTTCAGACATCAGTCATTCCCAGATCATAACATGTGTATAATAAAACATGCATTAATAATTCAGATCTAGTCTATCCATGATCAAACCTTATAAAGATGATTCATTTCAAACCATTTGATCCTGATCTATCCTTAGATCTTGTTCACCATCAACCGGTGAGATCCCTCCTTAGCTTAGATCAAGCAATGCATCATAGCCCATATCCTGCATACTGGATCTCATACTACATCAGATATTCAAGTCTTTTTCCATGCACTTGCCTAATGATCTTCTTCTCCTTTTATAGTCTTAGGCCTTACTCAATACCATGGTCCAAAACCATAACAAAACAATACCACGGACCCAATACTTGGGTTCAATTATTTTCGATGCAATACAACAGACAAAAACCATTGAGAAACAATACCACGGACCCAATACTTGGGTTCAATTCTTTTGGATGCAATACCATGAACCAACCATAAGATTTCCCATGTGCGTGCGCTTTTCTCTGCATGAAAGTGCGTGAACTTTTCTTCGCATGAAAGTGCGTGAACTTTTCTCTGCATGAAAGGAACTTTTCTTTGCATGAAAGTGCATGAACTTTTCTCTGCATGAAAGTGCATGAACTTTTCTCTGCATGAAAGGAACTTTTCTTTGCATGAAAGTGCGTGAACTTTTCTTTGCATGAAAGAAACTTTTTCTCTGCATGAAAGTGCGTGAACTTTGCTGCACTATAATTTATCATCTGAGATGATTTTCCATCAAGGACAACACTTGTCTCATAATGCCAACAATATCCCCCTTTGGACATGATGGCAAAGCTAACTTGTCATGCTAAGAACTTTCATCTGATTCCTTTGAGTTTTTCGGCATCCCATGCATTCATTCACATCTGATATCTCTTCTGTAGATTCATCTAGTTATAAATAAGTGAGATGTTCTTCTACGAGTGGATTGCCATCAAGTACAACACATGCATCATAATGCCAACAATCTCCCCCTTTGGACTTGATGGCAACATTACCAAATCACTCTCCCCCTTTGACATCAAGGGCAAAGGGCGGACCAAGATATTCTCTTGCTTTGATAAACATTCTGCTGTCCATACTCCCCCTGAGTGCCTACTGAAATTTCTAAATGAGCTCCCCCTTTGTATATGCAAAGGTGTACCAATCTGTCCATGCTCCCCCTGAGTACATGCTAAGTCTTTGCACTGCTGAAGTGTGTTGTTCATGCTCCCCCTGACTCTAGGCAAGATCTGCAAAAAGATGTTCTACAAGAAGAACATGACTCTATCATAAATGACCTTCCTATCACCAAAGACTCATACATACATCCATCTCTCAACCAAGTGAGGATATACAAATATTGACTCATCCACCCGACCAAGTGGGCTTACACAAGAAGTTTAATCATGATAAACAAGTACATTACATCATTCATCCCAGGCATAGTGGGGAGACCAAAATAGGCCATTACATGACCTTGATAACAAAATACATATATGACATAGAGATGAAATATCTAGGGCAAGACTATGAAAGTCATAAATAACTAATATCAGCAACATCTGTCAATCACTATTCAAATCAGCAACCATGTTCTCCTTCTGTATTTGCTCCATTCAAATCAACAATTGCTGAGTACTTGAACCAAAAGCTTCTAAGATAATGCCAACAATGCATTATCAGAAGTTTATTTGCTACCCCTGAACCTGTTTCAGATGGTCTCTGTCAGACCCATATCAGAATTCCTTCAACCAGAGTCTGTCCCCACTGATTTCCTTCAAAAACACCATATACACGACTACATCCACATAAACCTGCGTATATACATGGATGTTCTTCATAAAACTCACGTACAACCATTTCCAGATCAGCAACCTGTAAATGTCCTGTAGCAAGGTATGTCTGCATATAGATATCAACTCATCCTCTTGAAAGACATCATAGCCATCTCATCAACATCAAGATCTGCATCATATTATATATCATCCATGTATCATCATTCAGGGACATCTGTATCAATCAACATATGTAAGTATCAATCTGTTATTTTATCATCATCATGTCTCCAACAATGCAATTTTGAGTAATCATTCATGTATCTAGCATACTGTATATAGTAATATGTATCTTTAGCTCAAGATCATCAACCGCAACAATCCTCATTCACATGAGAGCCAAGAACTATAGGAGACTTGCATCAATTATATTATATGATATTTATGCATATGAGGACAACAACATATGATAGACTCATCATCAAGTAATGAAGATGTGTATACAAGCTTTGTACTTCTCCTTATCCTTATGAAGATCACCATGTAAGCACCATATATGCATTATCAGAGAATCAACCACAAATTTGATCTGAACATCAACTATGTAACCCCAAGAAACATATGAGATTTTGTCATGGACAACTCATAACCATAGCAAGATATATCACTTAGCCATGTAAGCATCATCATCAAGGACTACTAACCATAATGCGAACAATGCATCATTAAAATCATATGCTCCCCCTGAACCTGTGCCATCTGTTCACTGTCAGATCTGATCATACATGTATCAGCAATAAGCATCAAGACTTCATCATCATCAAGTTAGGATAAAAAATACTTCTAAACTTCTTAGGAGTATCAAGACATTTCCACACATCATTAGAAGAATGTAACAATTATCAAATAGAGCAAATGGACTGCATCCTATCAAACCCTTTTCTTGAGCCCTATCCCTACTGCTTTTCCTCAGACTGACATATACGCGACTGCACAGTGGCCAATTCGCATATATACGCGACTTCTATTTATGGAACTTGCGTATGAGATTCAGAACACTGCAGTTTTAAATTTTCAGCTCTCCTTGAGTCTGTTATGTCTGTGTTGTGCTGTGTCTGAGTATATTTTGCTGTGCCACATCTTTCTGACTATACTTCCTTCTTCTTCCATATCTTCAAGCGTGATGAAGTTTTCTCCTTTTGGTATGGTGCCTGTAATTTATTCTTGCATTCCTTTGCTATATGTCCAAGCTTGTTACATGCATAACAACTTACATGTTTCATATTCCTTCTGTAGCAATCAACAGCTTTGTGACCAAACATATTGCAAGAAAAACAATATCCCTGAAAGTAATGTGATGATCTTTCTGTGTGATGATCTTGAACCATTCTTCTTCTACATCTGGCTACAACATGTCCAAGATTATGACATACATAACATTCAACATTATTCATTGGAGGAGTAAAAGATTTTCTTTGAAGTATTTCTTTCCTTGGTTGTTGATGAGGTTTTCCTCTCATCTCTTTGTTGAGCATTTTAGATTTCTCATTAGAGTGCCTTGCCTTTCCTTGTGAGCTAGATTCACCTTCAGCAGATTCATAAAAACCAAGACCAGTTTTGATAGCAGGAGACCTTTGACTACTAAGAATATCATCCAAAATTTTAGTACTATCTTGAAATCATAAGAGCTTATCCTTTTCTTCTAATTTATCATTTAGAATATTTACCTCAATCTGAAGATGCTCTTCCTTTTCACGATACTGCTTCTTTATGTTCTCCTCAGCTTTCCTTCCTTCTTCCAACTGATTTCTTAATTCAAGAACTTCATTCTCTTGTTTTTCAATAGCTTGGAGTAGTCCTTTATTTTGCTTCTTTGATTCTTCAAGATCTTCCTTTAGTGAGCGGATTGTAGCTTCAAGCCTTTCATAATAACTGGATCTATCTCTGAGTTTCTTGATGATTGTGCTCCTTTCATTGACTTCATTTCTTAATGATGTCACTTCATCCTGCAACTTTTCACATTTTTCCTTGAATAACTTCCTTACCTTATTTCCCTCCTCTAGTTGAGCTTTTAGTTTGGTAGATTCTTCTTTGAAGGCACATTCCTTCTTGCTCAACAGATCTTGCTGATCTCTAATTTTGTCTGTAAGCCTTTTAAATTCTGCCTCTATTTGATATCTTTCTTGTTCACCCATAAGCGCAAATTTAGTTGTTTCGCTATCACTTTCATCATCTTTAAGAGGATAAATAGATGTATCACCAGAGGATAACAAATTCATACCTGATAGATCTTGTTCATCTTCATTCTGAAGTGATTCTGAGCCTGATGTGCTTCTTCCACATATTCCCCAATCCATTCACCCACTGTCATAGTTCTTCTGAGATGTCTTCTTCTTCTTAGGTGCTTGCTTCTGAAGCTTCTTTCCCATAGTTCCACAAATCTCCTTCAAGCGATCAAGCTTCTACCAAAGGACCTGCTCTCATACCAATTGTTGGAAATAATACTAAGGGGGGGGGCGTGAACCAGTATTATCAAATCAATAAAACTTTATCATTTCCATACTTAGATACATATACGCTACTTCAATTAAGGGAACCCGTGTGTATACGCAACTGTGTCTAATGAAACTAAAGTATATCCACAATACTTATGATTCAATTAATCCATTAAATGTTAGTGCATCAAAACTTCTTTAACCATATGTATAGTAAGCAGGTGCAGTAAAACAGAACAGATCATCACACATAAGAAGCACACATGAACACCATGATATAAGGTGGAAACCCAATGTGGGTGAAAACCACCTGCTGCAAGTCATCTCTATCTTCTTTTAATAAGAAACTTCTTTTACAACAGTTATGTACTGGTGCAGTCTTATACCAGTACGCAGGCTTCTACCTGCAGAAGGCTACAACCTTCTCTCATTCTCCAGACTCTCTTGGAAGAAAGCTACAACCCCCTTAGCTCTTGTACTAGCCGATCCACTTACTAGTACATAGGTGTTGGCATACTGAAATGCTCCAACCTTTACTCGTTCTCCAGCTGCTACTGGAAGGGAGCTACCACCCCCTTAGCTCTTGTACTAGCTAAAGTACTAGTACATAGGTGTCGACTTACAGAAGGCAACAACCTTCTCTTTCTTCCTCTAGGTACCATGTTTCATACATTTTCAGACTGGATATTCCTGAAGCACAACACTATAATTTGAAGGCCACGTTTCATCCAATTTTCATACTGGACCCATCAATATCATTGAAGCACAAAACAATCAATACTGGCATCATCAATTTTTGAATCACTGAAACACTGAAACCCTATCAAAAACACAGTCACCAGAACACAGAGCAGAATACAGAACTCTGCAATAACAATCAAACCCAACTGCAACTTCAAACATCATATTTTATTATGTATACGCTACTACAATGAATCAAACCCGCGTATATACGCGCTTTCGCCAAAGCCAACCCGCGTACAGATCTATACATATTCAATCATGACTTTGAGGCTGTTTCAGACATCAGTCATACCCAAATCATAACATGTGTACAATAAAACATGCATCAATAATTCAGATCTAGTCTATCCATGATCAAACCATATAAAGATGATTCATTTCAAACCATTTGATCCTGATCTATCCTTATATCTTGTTCTCCATCAACCGGTAGATCCCTCCTTAGCTTAGATCAAGCAATGCATCATAACCCATAGCCTGCATACTGGATGTCATACTACATCAGATATTCAAGACTTTTTCCATGCACTGGCCTAATGATCTTCTTCTCCTTTTATAGTCTTAGGCCTTACTCAATACCATGGTCCAAAACCATAACAAAACAATACCACGGACCCAATACTTGGGTTCAATTCTTTTGGATGCAATACCACAGACCAAAACCATTGGGAAACAATACCACGGACCCAATACTTGGGTTCAATTCTTTTGGATGCAATACCACGAACCAACCATAAGATTTCCCATGTGCGTGCGCTTTTCTCTACATGAAAGTGCGTGAACGTTTCTCTGCATGAAAGTGCGTGATCTTTTGTTTGCATGAAAGGAACTTTTCTCTGCATGAAAGTGCGTGAACTTTTCTCTACATGAAAGGAACTTTTCTCTACATGAAAGAAACTTTTTCTCTGCATGAAAGTGCGTGAACTTTGCTGCACTATAATTTATCATCTGAGATGATTTGCCATCAAGGACAACACTTGTCTCATAATGCCAACATCAGTTCAGGCTTATTAGAGTCATTGTAATTCTCCTTCCATTTATATATGTATATATAACCCTCTAGGGTTGAAATTTTAATAATTTTAACCAAGTACACATTTTATACTTTTAATTATAATATTTTCCAATGTTGAGAATTTCATGATTATTCAGTTCCTGTGATTTTGAGTTCGAATAATTTTCTTTGTTGCTATTTTGCATGTAATTCATGTGAATATGTGTCATGTAGCGTTTAAGGTTTTGAATAGAAGCTATAAAGTTTCCTATTTTTCCCTTATCAACTTTTCTGTTATCATTGTGATTATGCTCCAGCTAATTTCATATGCTTCCTAGAAATTTGTAATATAACATATAAAGATGAGTTTTTTTTCTTTAGTTGAGAATAGTATTAATTATCTATTTTAAGTGATTTTTATGTCTATTGTAACAAAAATAAAAGGATTTGATCTCATTGGTAAGGAATATATAGCTGAAACAGGTAGGTCTCTTAATACTAGAATTAAAGAACACACTGCTGACTTAAGAAGAGATAGGACCTCTAAATCAGCCTTAGCAGAACATGTTCACTCTTCCTCTCATTACATCTGCATGGAAGAAGTCAAACTGATTAGAAAAGGAGACCACTATCCCAAAAGGAAAATTAAAGAAGCCATAGAAATAGAAAAAAGGAAGAACAATTTGAACAGGGATGATGGATTAAAACTAAGCAACACATGGAAACCTTTACTTGAACTCTTAAAAATCAATAATTAGCCCTTATCCCTTAAATTAACCTATTCCCTCCTCTCTTAAAAGCATCATTATAATAATTAACAAAAACATCATTCATTTAACATCGTCCTTAAACATTCAACATCATAATCATAAATTAGTAATTGTTTACTTCACACAATTAGTTGATAACATTAAACAAATTAATTTTTTCTAGGATTGATAGATAATATTATAACAATAGCACACCAAATCTATAAGGATTTATTAATTAATTAAAAATTGAACAAATTAATCAATTAAATAAAATTAATAAAGAATTAACATGGAATAAATACAAAATAAATAAATAAATAAATAAAAAATTTAATTATAGACATATTAACAAATAATAAATAATAAATTAATAAAATAAATTTAATCAAACAAATTAGATAATTAGTTAAAAATATTAATAAAAGTAATTAATCATATTATTAAATAACTAATTTCACATTAAAAAAAAACAATTTAAACAAACTAACAATAAAACTAAATAATTAATTAAATAAACAAATTATTAATATAATAAAATAATAAACATATCAATAAAGAATAATTAGTAAAATTAATTAATTTATCAATATTCTTTTAATTAATTAAATTAATTAATTAAAATAATTAATAAATCAATTAAAGAAAGATTAAATAAAATTAATAAACATAATTAGGAATTATATAAATAATAAAATTAATCATCCTTTTAACCTATTAATCAATTAATTTATCCTTAAAAAAAAATAAAAAATTAATTAATAATAATAATAATAATAATAATAATAATAATAATAATAATAATAATTAAATAAATAAAGTAGAAACCAGTAAAATAATAGCTGACCTATTTTCTTACATATTTTCTTTAATATCCTATATATATAACCTAAATCTAGCTCTTAGATACATCATTAAGATCTGAAAATATCTATTGACGCATCCCCTGACGATGGACTCACTTAGTAGTCCGAAACGTTGGGTTCACAAAACTATATAACAGGTCATTCCTCCTCTACTAAAAAGTGTATTGATGTTGTTTTGAAAAGTGTACTATAGTTTTGTACATTTAAACTCTCTTCCTAGTAACTCAGTACTAGAATATTCATTTTGGGCACAACGATTTCAGATATGTCAATTTTCTATTAATTATAACACCTCCCATAGCACCACCCATAGGATTCTCCCATGTGAAAGTGTCTAGTTCATTTTCCTACAAATATTTTCTTTTCTTATACCGTCTCCATAGAGAAATTTGTTTCTACCTTTTTTCTTTCTTAAGAATATTGTCTTCTGTGATCCATTAGGAGAAAGAATTCTGTAAATACTAACTTTTTTTTTTCCTTTCTAATTTACTCAATTTCGGTTAGAATTTCGCCCTTATAATTTCCATATCCTTTTTATTATTAGGGCCAAATATCACATTCACAAATTTATATATTCCTAAAAAGTTCTAAACGAAAGGAATTGTTCTAGTTGTACAAAAGATCTCAAAGTTTGATGCATACCTTGACTTTGCTATCCTTGAGACATTTTGTATGAAACAAAATCTTAATAGCACCTACATCAACATTGTACAAGGTTTTATGTATATTCATCTAAGTTGATAATAAAATTTACCACGTTTCACTAATTTCTAAGTAAGATATCACCTCAATTCATACATTTGTACCAATTCAATTCACCACAATAATCACATCATCAACAAAAATATAAAATTTATATCACATTAGTTCTAAAATATATTTCCATATTATTTGTAGATTATAACATTAAAAAAGAAATGCAAACAAATTTCCTAACCGTAATCATTTCGGAAACTGCACTTGAGGAGAACACTATCCTCCCAACCATGAACTAGTCCACCAATTCCCCCTGAGCTGAGATAAGTTTCCAATGGAATAAAAAAAAGCCCCTTTGATCCCTTGATTATGTATTTTTATACATTTTCTTCCATAGAAAATATTTCCTTAATGGTGTCCCGATTTTGTGGCCCTGCCAACCCACTTTCCTAGGCTTTATTATTTCTCTCCCTTTTCTTTTTCTTTAAAGCCCGATTTTCTCTCCTGTGGTGCTTTATTCCACTCCATACTAAGTGCTTTTCTCTAGCTAACTGATTTAATAGATATTTGTCTCCAATCCAATAAAATATTATATAGGATTCTAACTTACGGAAGATTTATCTCATTCTCATCCATCATTGATACTTTCTCTGCTTTTTGCAACAATCTCTTAACTCTAGTGTCTCATTCTCAAGTAATTCCAACTTTTCATTTATTAATAAAATTTATCTATTACATCATAACAAATTTACTATACATTTCCACCTTAACCAATTCATGGCCTTTCTGCCATCAAACTAACATAATTCAGTGTAAGTAAAGAAAACATTATTACAGATAGACATGATTTTTTGGGTAATTGACAGAATCTGAACGAGTGGACAGTGGAGGGTGAACAACGATCAACGCAGATAGTGGCAAACAGAGAGCCCTATGAAGGGCTATAGAGGAGGGGGCTCCACTCCCTCCTACAAGGAGGTTGTGGCTAGCAGAGGCAAGAAGCCTCTATAAAATTCTAGTGGAACAGGGGTGGAAGGAAAAAGAATTATGGAAAAGGAAACAGAAGAACCCATAGATAAGGATCAATATGGCATAAAAGACAAAGAGGTAGAAGACAAAAAATAGGGAACTAAAGACAAGAAAAGCAAGGGAGCCTGCAAGCCCAAAGCAGATATAACTCCCAGGGTTATTTTAAATAATCCAGAGTTGTAGGTGCACAGGGAGCACATGGGGACGTATGTCATCATCTGTAAGTTCATGGGACCATGGCCCATTGAAAAAGCTTTACAGTCATGGATTAAATACCACTGGAAACCTAAAGGGAGTATAGATCTTCATCTTGGGTCTAAGGGATTCTTTACGGTGGTGTTCACAAATATTGAAGACAAGGACAAAATATTTGAAGGAGGGCCTTAATTCTATGCTATTTCGGGGCTCTATATGAGACCATGGATGATGAACTTTGTTCCAAAAAGGGAAACTTTTACTTCAATAGCGGTCTGGGTAAGGCTCTATTCTCTACCTCTTGATTACTGGCAAAATGAATTATTAGCGGCCATAGACAATAAATTAGGTTGCTATGTTAAAGCCTCTGAAGCCACTAGAAGGGGAAAATATACTTCCTTTGCTAGGCTATGCGTGGAAATGGATCTATCAAGAGCTCTACCAGATGAGGTGATATTGGACGTTTTTGATGAAGAATGGGTGCAAACAGTAGATTATGAGCACATTCTGTTCAGATGTCGCAAATGCCATGAACATGGACATCTTTTCAGAGACTGACCCCTCAACAAAGAAATAAACAAAAGCAAAATAAACACAATGAAAGAATCAGATAGCTTCGAGAAAGAGGTTAATCAAAGTAAAGGAGGTAAAAGAGGACCAAAAAATTAGTAGCGCGAAGGACAACAGTTCAGGCAGAACAGTTTCTAGGTGGTTCAGGAAGAGGAAGAGATTACTAAAGAAGATCAAGTAATGGAAGGGAGTTCTGTAGAAAATGAGAAGGAAGAAATCCTGGAACAAACACAAAATATTGAGTACCAGAAAGAAGCCATTATGAGCGATGCTAAACAAGAAATGGATCAGGAAATGACCCAGAATGATGTGGACCCAGAGGACCATGAACTACTAGAAATTCTTGACAAAGAAAACCTAGACCTAGAAGGATTCTTGAGGAAGGGAACTACGGGGGGAGTGGATTCGATACCTCAAGAAGAACTCAACAGAATACAATAGTTGTTCCTATGGAAAACACAGATTTAGAAGCTAAAGTGAGGGAACAACATAGATAAGCAGGACAACCGAGGTGTGAAAATGATGAAAACTACTCAAGGACTAGCTACTACAAACCCAGGCAGGAACAAAGTTAGGAAAAAGCATAACAAACTCTTGATGGAGTGTGGAAAGTTTATGATTGATTTAGGTAAGATGAAATATCTAGCCATCTACTCCTTTACAAATATTTAATAATGAAGTTGACATCTTGGAATATTAGAGGTCTAGGGAGTAAGTGAAAGTAGACAATGCTTAGTAATAGAATGAAACAAGAAACGCCGGATATAATGTTCATCCAAGAAATGAAATGTTCCATTGAAAAGATAAGACAAATTCACAGCAAATAGCTCAGCAACTATGAGTTCCTTCAAGTAAAAGCGGAGAATACAGCAGGGGGCATACTCACTCTATGGAATCCCCACAAAATAAGCATTCTGGATGTTGAGGCTTCCAGAAATTATTTATCGGTTGTTATTCAACTGGTTGGAGAAAGGGATACCTTTCTGGTCACAAATGTTTATGGTCCTCAGAGAATAGATGACAAACTTAGGTTTCTAGACACCCTGGTGGATCTCAAGGATAGACATGCAGATATACCCTAGATCATGGGAGGGGATTTCAACATGATCAAATCTCTTTCAGAGAAAAAAGGAGGAACAAGATCTTTAAGTAAAGACTCCATGGCTTTCCAAACCTTTTCTGACAATATAAATCCTTTTGACACTAATGGGAATACTGGCCTCTTTAATTGGAATAACAGGAGGGGAGGAGATTCCCTTGTTGCCTCAAAGCTAGAAAAATTTCATCTCTAAGAATCTTATGTTGAATGGTAAAGAGGTAACATCGCGAGTTCTTCCCTTTGGAGGCTCAGACCACTGGCCAATTCAATTGGAAATCAAGGGTATAGGCACTCCTAGGAACAAACCTTTCAGATTTGAAAATATCTGGCGGTCACACCCAGACTTCACAAGCAACATTAAAAACTAGTGGTCAGAAGACTTGCAGATTCAGGGGACTAGAATGTATCTTCTTCACAAAATACTAAAGCACATCAAGCTCCGACTTAAAAAATGGAACAAGAAGGATTTTGGTAATATTTTTGAATAAAAGAGAGCAGTTGAAAACACAACGCAGGTTCTCAACCAAGCTCTAATCAAAGAAGGCTTTGCTAAAGATAACAATGATCAAGCAGATAAATATTATCAAGAATGGGAGAATCTATGTAAACAAGAGGAAATATTTTGGAGACAAAAGTCCAGAGTTCAATGGCTCAAAGAAGGAGAGCGTAACACTAATTTTTTTCATAGAACCACTATGGCCAATAGAGGTCACAACATAATCTCTTCAATCAAGAATGAAGCAGGGAAACTTCAGATCTCCCATGATTCTATCGAATCTATGTTAATCCACCACTTCCAAGGTATAACATAGGAGAACAATTCAGATAGAGAGCAATCCATCAGGGAAGTAACTAGTAATGTATCGAAAATGGTGTCCAAAGAGGAAATTTTCAACCTTAATAGACCAGTAATGGAAGGGGAGCTAAGTGAATTCCTCAAAGACATGCATAATGGCAAAGCACTGGGATCGAATGGTTTCAATGTGGACTATTTCAAAGTTCGCTAGAATATTGTTAAGCATGACATTTTGAATGTTGTGGAGGAATCCAGGTCAAACAAAACCATTCTGAAAGTGCTCAGTACATCCTTCATCACCCTTATCCCCAAACATGAGATTGCTCATACACCAGATAAATATAGACCCATAGCCCTATGCAACGTAATCTATAAGATTATATCCAAGATTGTTGCGAATAGGCTCAAGTCTTTGCTTCCGATTCTTGTATCGGGGAGCAATCAGGTTATGTGGAAGGCAGACAAATTCTGGATAACATCATTCAAGCGCAAGAAGTGGTGCACTCTTTAACTAGCAAGAAGCAAGCGGGTATGATCATACAATTAGATATTGCCAAGGCTTATGACAAGGTAAATTGGGTCTACCTCAAGAAAATGCTGATTGCATTTGGATTTGATCATAACTGGGTCAGATGGGTTATGGCACTGGTGACCTCCTCCAGTTATTGGTTAATGGCTCTCCCTTAGAGATTTTAAGTCCCTCTAGGGGCCTCAGACAGGGTGACCCACTCTCCCCCTTTCTTTTTATGATCATGATGGAAAGACTAGGTAGAGCTATAAAGCACGTGAAATCATCAGGAAAGATTAAAGGTCTGCAGCTTACTGATAATGGTAAGGCCCTGACTCACCAACAATTTGTAGATGATACCATGTTACAAGGAATCCCCACAGTCCAAGAAGCTTCAAACTACAAAAAAATTCTGAATCTTTTTGCCTCGGCTTCAAGTATGGAAGTTAATCTCTCTAAATCAAAAATCTTTTTCTTCAACACCAATATTTCCATTCAAAAAAACATCTCTAGAATTCTTAGCTTTCAAAGGGACTCCCTTCCTTCAAAATATTTGGGAGTCCCTCTAATTGCAAAACCAATGCTCAAAAGTATATGGGAACCTTTGATTAACAAGTTGCAGGACAAAGTTAGTCAATGGACCATCAGATCTTTAAACCTTGCTGGCAGGTTAGTTCTTACAAAAGCAGTTCTTCAAGCAATCCCTATTTTCGTGTTATCAACCCTCCCAGCTCCAAAAGGAGTCCTTCAGAAATTTAGAAATATTCAAAGAAAATTCCTTTGGGGCAAGGAGGAGGCTAAGAGGAAATGGGCCTTGGTGTCTTCGGAAAAGAATTTGTAAGCCCAAGAACCACGGAGGGCTAGGATTGGATGATCAGGAGATTCTCAGCAAGGTTCTAGGGGCCAAAATTTGGTGGTGCTGGGTTCAACATCTAGAGACTCAATGGGAAAATATGTGGAAAGAAAAATATGCTAGTTCCTGGCAGAAAAGTGATCTTATAAGAATGTTAAGAAATATAAAGGGTTCATATATTTGGAACAAAGCCTAGGAGAATAAAAGGTTAGTACAAGAGAATAGCTTCTAGGAAATCAGAGAAGGAAACCTTGCTATTTTCTGGGAAGACAAGTGGCAACAAGAATCAATTCTATTAATATAAGACTTCCTTGATCTTAAGCAGCAGTTAGATTCCCAAGGTTTAATAAAGGTTAACGATTTCTGGAATCATTCTCATCATACAGATAAGTGGAGAATCTGGAGAAACATAGATTGTAGAAATAACAATCTCCTTAAAACAAAAGCCGACGAGCTCAAGAAAATAGTAGAGAAAAGGAAAATCTTAGTGGCAGAGGGACAAGACCAACTGAGATGGGGAAATAACAAAGAGGGCACCTTTAATCTTAAGGAAGCAAAAAGCATTCTCCTTGAGCTGGATCCCCTGGTTCCGGAAAAAATCTGGCAAAACCTTTGGAGGCACCAAGGGTGGATGAAAATCAAACTCTTCATGTGGGTAGTATACCACAAGAAAATTATGACTTAGGATAACATAAGGAAGAGGGGTTTTCAGGGACCTTCAAGATGCCTACTCTGTGAGGCTCAAGAAGAAACTTTGGAACATTTACTCAACAACTGCATTTTCACATCCTGGTTATGGGACTTATTTGCTACAATTTTTCAACAATCTGATAGAGACAGAGGAAGCATCATTAGTACCCTCATCAATTAGAGGAAAATTGTTTTGGATAATTAAATCATTAACTCAGCATGGGCTCTTACACCAAGCTTCATTATATGGAACGTTTGGAAGGAGAGGAACAAAAGAATTTTTGAGGAAAAAAAGCCCCCAGAACACCTGCTGGAGATAATCCATAAACAACTCAAGGAGACTGTGGGAACCACTATTTGAAACTTCACTAATAACTCTCCCTCAGATGTAGATTTAAATATTCTCAGGTAGCTAGGGATGTAGGGGCTCACCCTCCTTGGCCTAGACAAGAAGGTTATTTCTTTGGATACGAAGAAGGAATTTTGGCATCCTCCTCCAGAAGGCTATTTAAAATAAAAAATTGATGGGGATTCAAAAGGGAACCTAGGAATGGCAAGGTATGGGGGTGTCCTCAGAAATGCAAAGGGAAGTATTGTTTTCATCTTCCATTGCCACCTAGGTACATCCACCAACAACATGGTTGAGCTAATGGCTATGGAAAAAAACCTGGATTTTCTAAAGCAAGATAGTTGTCTCAATGTCATGATAGAGGCAGATTCAGAGTTAATTATCAACTCAGTGCAAAAAACACATAATGGTACTATGCAGATAGAGTCTCTAAGCATTGGAAATTAATTCGGGTCGTCCAAAGAATTCAAATCCATCTTCAAGGCCTGCGCACTATCAGTTTCCACCATGTTCGCAGAAAGGCAAATAAGTTTGCAGATCTTCTGGCCAACCAGGGAGTTAGCTGCATAGAGAATAATGTGTCGATGAAGTGGCAGGAGTTGCGTCCAAGCAGACTGAGAGCTCTATGCTGTGAGCAGGCGGAAGAAGATAGGGAAGTGTTTAGACTCAAAACCATGTAGACTAGCTCGATTTGATTTCCACTGCATGTGTCTTCAATTTCTGAGTTGTTGGTCTTTGAAGAGAAGAGAACCATGTATAGTCGCCCAGACTCAAGGAGTAAGTGTTATGAAGATCTGAGTTCATCATGGGCAACACTTTGATTCCCACAAGTCTTTACTCGGAGGAAAGACTCTTACCCTCACAACATCCCAAATCAAGGAGAGGAAGTTTAACATTTGCAAGAGGAACCCAGTTATTCGGCATTTGGTGTTTTCAGATTTCAGGGTCCAGATTTTCAAAACCGCCTATCGAGTAGTTTTTGACTGATCGCGCCGCTCTCAAGTGGTTTTGGTTTTGCATTTTTGCAGCGATCCAATTCATCCTGCAACACGTGGCAAGGTGGGGGTTCCAAAAGGCACCCTCTATCACATACTAAAGTTGCACCTTCTTGTCTCGTGCAAAATCATTCTCATCCATTGGATTCGGTTGCAGTGAATCAACGGTTCACCTGGATTGAGAAACTTGGTGGGGAAAGATTGTTAATCATCGGTCTCTTTGGCTAGGCGTCTTTCTCCTCAACTGTCGATATTCTTGATTTGTTGGGATGGTTCTGATGATTTGGGTTTTCTAGAGGGGGGTTGCACGAAAGTTTGCGGGCTTTCTGAGGGATAGACTTTAGTTTTTTTAGTTAATTCTTAGGTTCAAATTTCTAGATGTAAAGCTATAAGGTTTAGCCCTTGGTGGCTTAATCTTTTATTTCTTTTCTATTTCTTTGGTGTCAGGTGGACGTTTTGTATACACAGTACACTATTTTTTTGACTCAATGATATAGAAGGATCCATACTTGCTTTAGCAAAAAAGAAAAGAAAAAGAAAACATTATTACAGAAGTAGAGTGGTATTACAACCCCCCCTTTTATTTACGCCATCCTTGGTGTTCATTTCTCATTTTTTTCTCTTTGAAACAATGTTGGATCATTTTTTCACATATCATCCTCTTGCTCCCATGTGGCCTCTTCGGGGGTAAACTATTTCGAGTGCACTTTAACTTGAATGACAACTCAATTACGAAGCAAGATCTCTTTTCGATATAGCATACAAAATTGTTTTACCAGGAATTATCCTTTTGGTTCCACCTGTATCAAATTCCAATTCATTATGTGAGACTATCATGTACATATTTCTTTAGCAAAGATACATGAAAAACATTGTGTACTTTAATATGAATCGACGGTGCTAATTGATAAGATACTAGCCCAAATCTGTCGAAAATATCAAAAGGCCCACAAAATCATGGTGCCAATTTTGTACAGGTTCGAGTACTTAAGGTACTTTTCCATGGATTCACCCTTAAATAAACATGGTCTCCAATCTTAAATTCCTTGTGTGTTTTTTTCTATCTGCATAACTCTTCTACCTATCTTGGGAAGTTTTTAGGTTCTGTCTAATCTTATGTACTAATTGCTTCATTTCCTACAAAGTGTCTACTCCTAATATGAATATCTCTTCCAGATGACTTGAACTAAGTGGTGTATGGAAATTTCTACCATACATGGCTTTAAAAGGACTAATTTTTATTGAAGCTTCGTAACTATTGTTATAAGAAAATTATGCTAAGTGTAGAAAATCCTCCCATTTGGTGTGTCTATCCATTATGTACTTTCTTAGTATGTCCTCCAAAATATGATTGGTTCTCTCTATTTGACCATCCATACGTGGGTGGTATGTTGTATTGGAATGTAGCTAAGTTCCCATACCCCCAAACAAGGCTTTCCAAAATCTGGAGGTAAATTGAGCATCCCTATCTGACACCACCACCTTTGGCACTCCATGTAATTGGAAAATCTCTTTCATGAAAATATTAGCTATATGTGTTATGCCATATGTTGACTGTACATGTATGAAATGTGCTACTTTAGTTAAGGTGTCTACCACCACCATAATGGAATCATGTTGTTTTTTAGTCCTTGGTATCTTGTGATGAAGTCCAAGGAGATCACTTCCCATTTCCATTCAAGGATAGGCCATGGATTCAACAGTCCTATGGGGTGTTTGTGTTCTACCTTTACCTATTGACATTGTGAGCATTTTGATAAACATTTTTCCGCCTCTTTTTTCATGCCTGCCCAGAAGAAATTTTTCCTTAGTGTTATTATGATCTTTTGATACCTTGGGTTTCCTCCATATGGTTTCTTATGATATTCATCTAATATCAAATGTTTCACAACACTTACATTGGGGACATACAATTTATTTCTGTAGATCAATAGTTTTTCAAAATTTTCTCCATAATCTGGAATTTTTGTTTGCTGTAATTTGTATTGAATTTCCATGCATTTATGGTCTTCTAGAATGGAATTTTTAATTTTCTCTACAAAATCTATTCTAATACTACTAACAGATACCCCCATTACAATATGTGCATGTCTTCTTAATGCACCTGCAACTTTAATTTCTTTTCCTTTTCTATGTTTAATTTCAAACTTGAATTCTCTAAGAAAAACAAGCTACCTAATCTCTCTACCATTAAGGTATGGCTAACTAAAAAAGTATTTCAAGATGATATGATCTATCAAAAAGGAATTATTTTTCCCAATAAGTAGTTTCTCGACATATTTAAGGCATGTACTACTACATCCAACGCTAGATCATATACCAGATAATTCTTTTCATGTGTTTACAACTTTCTAGGCTCATAGGCTACTACCACATTTTTCCTACATCAAAAATGCCCCTAGCCCTTCCAAAAAAGAATATGTGCAAACAAAAAATTGTTTATTTGGATCTGCAATCTGTAAAATAGGGGCTTCTGTTGGGTCCCTATAATACTAGTGATTACCCATTACTATTGTAGTTATACCCCTTATTTATATTGTTGTACCCCTATTACCCCCATATTGTTATTTCTGTGCCCCATAGAATCCCTCTATTGTTATTTTTGTGGCTATATATTATTATTGTTAGGTCGGCTGGATTATATTGTGACTCCTTAGACTCCTATATATAGAAAGGAGATTTTGTCATTTGTATCATCCAAGAATTGTTCATTTATGTAATGTAAAGGAGGTTGCCCCCTCGAAGAGGCTGAATTCTAAGGCGTTGATCTATCTTTTCTATCCTTTCTTGAGCTGGTTTCATAACATTTGGTATCAGAGCTTTGGATTCTAGGGTTTCGCTGCTCCAAACAGGTCATCGTGGCATTTTCGCTATAACTTTTTTCTGTGATGTTTCAGAAGTCGTAAAAAAAAACCCATTTGAGAATAAATCGTGTTGAACCTTGGCTCCGAATTTCAGAGCTTTTCGCGTGATATTTACGGAGACATGATCTGAGGAATTTGGTCTTTTTGCAGACTCCTGAATTACATTCAAAACAGGTGACCTGGGGAAAATCGTCATAACTTTCTCTCTAGGAATCAGATTGAAATTTCGTAAGAACGTACAGAAAGAGGACGGACTTTAGTTTCTTTGTATCTTTTGCAGAACCAAAAATTGAAAATTGTACACGTGGCACTTCATACAAGTTCGCTCTTCTGGAAAGGTCTATAATTAGGTCATCTTGGGAGATTGTGCATAACTCTTTGTTGGAGAATCCAATTTGGATCAGACTGGTGGCATTGGAAAGAGGACATAGAAAGCTACTACAGGTCACAAATTGAGAACTAGATGATTGGAAAGTACATAGATACATTAGAGGCAATATCAAGCTCCTACAAAGTGAAAAAAGGTGTGTAGATTTTTTTAAATTTTTGCTTAAGCTTGGTTTGAAAATTTATTTTGAAGGAATTCAAAGGGCATAGTAGAGCATTATTATTGGTAACTGATGCTCCAAGGAATGAAAATGCAAACACCTAGTAAGGAACCTGAAAGCTCTAGCATGACTCATGAAGAAGAGGAAGAAATGCTACATGATATGTCAAAATTACAAGAACAAGTGCAACGAATGTCACGCTCACAAAAGTTAACAGAAGCTAAGATAAATGGTGTGGAAGCTAAGATGAATGGCATGGAAGCTAAGATGGACAATTTGAAGATAGATTTGAACACAAATTTGAAGACAGGCATGGCAGATTTGAAGACAAATTTGACAAATTTTCTACAAGAAATACTTACTAATGGTGAAAAGGTAGTAAAGGAAACTCATGATGAGAACAAAAGAAATGTTAATCATGATTCCATAGATGCTAATGTTGGATTGAAGAATCACCATATTCCAAAAATTGATATGAGGAAGTTTGATGGCAAGGATCTCGCCACATGGATATTACAGATGGAGCAATTCTTCGATCTCAATAATGTGCAAAACGCACAAAAGGTACGTATGTAAACTATATATTTGGAACCAAATCAGTTTGTATGTTATCAATGGCTTTTTTATCATAAACAATTTATCACTTGGGAAATTTTTACGGAAGAATTGATAGCACATTATGAGGATACAAAAAGCAACACTTTTTTTAGCCAATTGATAAGTCTCAAACAAAAGGGTTCAATAATGGAGCACATTGAGGAGTTCCAAAAATTGAACATAAGGGTAAAAGATATTCTAGAGGAGCATAGGATTGATGTGTTCATAGGGTCTTTAAAGGATAATATCCAACATGATGTTCGCCTTTGGGAACCTGATTCATTAGAGAAGGCAATCAGGTTAGTAAGAAAAATGGAAAGCAAAATTATGGCAACTAGGAAGCATACCACTCACAACTATAAAGACGGAAGTCTTGTTGCTCCTAGTCTTCCACAACCTATAAGGTTGACACCACAAAAATTGGAAGAAAAAATAGCAAAAGGGCTTTGTTACAGTTGTGATAGCAAATACACAAAAGGTCATAAGTGTGCTGAGAAGAAATTATTCTACATAGATTGTGAAGAGGAAGAAGAAAAGGAGCAAGAAAGGTCAAAAGAAGAGGATATACTCCAGGAACAAAGCCTAGATGAAGAACAAATAATCCAACGATATCTTGTAATGCATTGGCGGGAATTACCACTCCTCAAACCATCAAGATAGAAGGACAAATCAAGAAGAAAAAGGTAATAGTGTTGATTGATTCAGGAAGCACCCACAATTTTATTCATTGTAGGGTAGCAAAAGAATTGAATTGCTTCCTATATCAAGCACCAGAGTTTCAAGTGATGATTGAAAATGGAGGAACAATAAATTACTCTAGAAAGTGCCATAATATCAAGCTATCGATGGGAGAATATGTATTCACTAGCCCAATGCTTTCCATTCCAATGGGAGGTGCTGATGTTGTACTAGGAGTCTAATGGCTACAATCCTTGGGTACAATAGCTTTTAATTTTCAAGAACCTTTCATCAAATTTTCTACGGAAGGAAAGGAAGTTGAATTAAGGGGTATTGCAGGGAAACTAGGAAAGATAATCAGCTCTAATGGCATGACAAAGCTTCTAAAAAAGGAGCAAAGAGGTGTAATTCCACAATTATGTTCGCTAGATGTTTCCACATTGGAATCATCTATTTCTCCAGATCTTCAAAAAGTCCTGGACAATCATTCCAAGGTATTTGAGACTCCCAAGGGTCTCCCACCTATGCGTGATCGTGATCATGCTATTCATCTGATTCCAGGAAGTGTTCCTCCAAACATCAGGCCGTACAGATATCCCTATGTCCAAAAAAGTGAAATTGAACGTATGGTTGCAGAAATGCTAGAGGCTGGTATAATTCAACTGAGTCAAAGTTCTTTCTCGGCTCTAGTAGTATTGGTGCACAAGAAGGATGGATCATGGCGCATGTGTTTGGATTATAGGGAGCTCAACAAGCTCACTATTAAAGATAAGTTCCCCATTCATGTCATTGATGAATTACTGGATGAATTGCATGGATCAATTTACTTCACCAAGTTGGATCTTCGTTCGGGATATCATCAAATCAGAATGAAGATTGAGACAGTCCGAAAATGGCATTTAGAACTCATGAGGGTCATTATGAATTTTTGGTCATGCCTTTGGCCTAACCAATGCACCTTCAACATTTCAAGGTTTGATGAATTCAATTTTCAAACCATTCCTTAGAAAATTTGTGTTAGTATTTTTTGATGATATACTAATCTACAGCAAGTCTTGGAAGGATCATGTTGAACATGTTGACAGGGTGCTACAACTATTGGAGGAGAAACAATTATGTGAAAAAACATCCAAATGTTTCTTTGGAGTCCAGGAGGTGGAATATTTGGGTCATATTGTATCTCATGAAGGAGTTAAGGTAGACCCTAGCAAAATTAAATCCATTAAGGAATGGAAAATCCCCACATCCATAAAGCATCTGCGAGGATTTCTTGGGTTGACAGGGTATTATCACAAGTTTGTTAGGAATTATGGGAGAATATCAGCACGTCTAACAACATTATTGAAGAAAGATTCATTTTCATGGACTCCGGAAGCAACAAAGGCCTTTGAACATCTTAAAGAGGCAATGTGCCAAGCACTGGTCTTAGCTACACCGGACTTCACAAAAACCTTTATTGTGGAATGTGATGCATCAGGAAATGGAATTGGTGCTGTTCTAATGCAAGATGAAAGACCCATTGCTTTTGAAAGTCGTCCAATCAAGGGAAAGTTTTTAAGCAAAGCTATTTATGGGAAGGAAATGTTGGAAATACTCCATGCACTTAAGAAATGGCGACCCTACCTAATGGGAAGACACTTCAAGGTAAAAACAGATCATGATAGCCTTAAATACTTTTTAGAACAAAGATTATCCTCTAAAGAGCAACAAAAGTGGGTCACAAGGATGTTGGGTTATGACTTTGAAATCATCTACAAAAAAGGGAAGCAAAATGTGGTGGCAGATGCACTCTCAAGAAAGGATGAGGATGTGGAAGCATTGTTGTGTGCCATTTCTATTATCCAACCAGATTGGATAAACGAAGCAAGGGAGGAATTGAAGAATGACGAAGAAGTGTGGGCACTTATTCGAAAGCTACAACAAGATTCCAGTACTTCTGATACATTTAGCTGGCAAAATGATTCGTTATGGTACAAAGATCGCTTATACCTCTGTAAGAATTCCCAGCTAAAACAAAAGATTCTTATGGAATTGCACACTTCTCCCTTAGGAGGGCACTCAGGATTTTTAAAAACTTACCACAGGGTTAAGAAGGAATTTTTTTGGGATGGCCTTAAATTAGATATTCAAAAGTTTGTGGCAGAATGTTTGGTTTGCCAACAAAATAATGTTGAAACAATTAAGACATCGGGTCTATTACAACCTTTATCCATTCCAAGCCAATGTTGGGAGGAGGTTTCAATGGATTTTATCACAGTTTTACCCAAGTCTAAGTGAAAGAGTGTCATCATGGTGGTAGTTGACAGACTTACCAAGTATGCACACTTTTGTGCATTATCACATCCATTTAAAGCCAGTACAGTTTCTACTGCATTTATGGAAACAGTTCAAAAGCTACATGGAAACCCAAAGATTATTGTAAGTGACAGAGATCCCATTTTCACTGGAAATTTTTGGACAGAATTATTTTTTTGTCTTGGTACTCAGTGAGCTCATAGCTCATCTTATCATCCTCAATCTGATGGGAAAACTGAGATAGTAAACAAATGTTTGGAAGGATATCTTCGTTGCTTTGTATCTGATAAACAAACACAATGGGTCAAATGGTTGCCTCTGGCTGAATGGTGGTATAACACTTCCTTCCATACAGCAACAAAAATGACCCCATTTATGGCACTTTATGGGTATCAACCACCATCCATCACATCATATTTAAGAGAAAATTCTAAGGTTCAGGCAGTGGAACATCACATCGAACATCAACAACAAGTCCTCCAACTATTAAAGGATAACCTCGTGTTGGCACAAAATAGAATGAAACAACAGGCAGATCAACATCGCAGTGAAAGAAGTTTTGATGTAGGTGATTGGGTATTCCTACAGCTACAACCATATAAGCAAATGTCCCTAAAGCAAGCTAAGAAGGATAATAAATTATCACCAAAGTATTATGGTCCGTACAAGGTGTTGCAAAATATTGGTACTATGGCATACAAATTGGAGCTTCCTGCAGCTTCTCAATTGCACCCAGTTTTCCATGTTTCATGTTTAAAGAAGGTTATAGGCGAAAAGCTCCCAATTCAAACAATATTGCCAGAAGTTGATGAGGAAGGAAAAATTATATTGGAAGCGGAAGTAGTCACAGAAACAAGAACTCGACAGCTACGAAATTGATCAATTCCAGAGTATCTTATCAAGTGGAAGAACTTATCCGCTGAAGATTCCACATGGGAGGATGAGAATTTTATGCAGAAGTATCCAAAACTACTCAAGCGTTGAGGACAACACTTTTTTGAAGGAGAGGGGCATGTTGGGTCCCTATAATACTAGTGATTACCCCATTGCTATTGTAGTTATACCCCTTATTTATATTGTTGTGCCCCTATTACCCCCATATTGTTATTTCTGTGCCCCATAGAATTCTTCTATTGTTATTTTTGTGGCTTTATATTATTATTGTTAGGTCGGCTGGATTATATTGTGACTCCTTAGACTCCTATATATAGAAAGGAGGTTTTGTCATTTGTATCATCCAAGAATTGTTCATTTATGTAATGTAAAGGAGGTTGCCCCCTCGAAGAGGCTGAATTCTAAGGCGTTGATCTATCTTTTCTATCTTTTCTTGAGCTGGTTTCATAACAATTGTTGTAAGTAAGTGTTTCAATTTATTAAAGCTTTCCTAACATTTGATTGTCTACTCAAATTTTGTTCCCTTCTTCTATAAGGATGTAATAGGATAAGCTAGTTTAGAGAATCCTTCTATAATTTTCCTATAACATCCAGTAATTCCCATGAATGAGCAGAAAACTGACATATGCTTAGGTATGGCTCAATTTAGAATAACCTTAATCTTCTCAAGATCAATAGGAAATCCCTCCTTTGAAATAACATGACCCAAATATTGTATTTTGTCCTTATAAAACTCACATTTGCTAACTTTAGCATATAGTTGATTTTCCCTTAGTGTTTGCAACGCTAATTTCAGATTTTCTCTATGTTCTTCCTCATTATTGGAATACACCAAAATGTCATCTATAAATACTAGTAAAAATTTATCAAGGTACTTGTTAAGGACATTGTTCGTTAATCACATAAAGGTTAGGACATTGTTCATTAAGCACATAAATGTTGTTGAAACATTAGTAAGACCAAATGGTAACACTACAAATTCGTAGTGATCATATTTGGTCCTAAAAGTTATTTTATGAATATCTGCATCCTTTATTATTAACTCGTGATACATGATCCTTAAATCGTTTTTTGAAAATACGGATACTCCCCTCACTTGATCAAACAGATCATCAATGCAAGGAAATGGGTATTTATTTTAATTGTTAGCTTGTTTAGTTGTCAATAATCGATACACATTCTAAATGTTCCATATTTCTTTTCGATAAACAAAACAGGAGCCCCCCATGGTAAAATAACCTTTGTCTAGTAATCCTTGTAACTGCATTTTCAGCTCTAGTAATTTAGGTGCAATCATCCTGCAAGGAGATCTAGATATTGGGGTTTTCCCTAGTACTAAATCAATAGAAAAATCTCTATCTCTGTGGGGAGGCAACCTCGGAATTCCCTCTGGAAAAATTTCTCAAAATTCCTTAATGACTAGAAAAGTCTCTAAGTTTTGTGTTTTTGTTTACTATTCATTTGCTTCCACATGAATCACAAACAACTAGCACCCTTTTCATGTGATATTTTTCATTTATAAGGTTGTAATATTTCTAGCTAATATGGTTTAGGTATCCATCTAATTAATTGAGTTTTCCCATTTGAACTCACATAGCTCATGGTTTTCTCTAGGCAATTTATGACAACGCGATGTTTCTCCAGTCAATCCATGTCTACTAGTACATCATAGGACCCTAAGGGAAGTATATTTAGATCGAGTTTGGTGTAAAAACCATTTAAATTTACAAGACATTGTCTCACTTGGCTAGTTACCCTCCATTTTGTACCAACTTCCAACTTTACCATCCATGCATTCTTAAATTTTTCAATTTTCAATTTACACTTTTCCACATGATGCGGACTAATTTAACTCATTCTAGTACCTGGATCAATTAAAAAAGAAACAATTTGGTTTGAAATGGGACCTTCAATTTCTATCATTGTGGATTGATGATGAACTTGTCTCTCCTCCAATACGACACTTATTATTGGAATATTTCTGGCAATGTCATTCATAGTTGTTGCTTCATGAACAACTTGAATATTCTAAATGGATTTGGGATAAATTAATGTGGGAAATCTGTCAACAGGCAAGGTTCACCACAAGCCAAAAACTTTAAGGGTTCTCTCTCCTCTCCCCATTGATAATTTTTGTGTTCAGATCCATGGGTTTAGGCCCCATCTGAGATTGTACAGGTTGATTTAAATTTTGTTTACTAAATTTCTTCCACCGATGGTCCTTCCCAAAATTTTTAAGATAACCCTGTTTCTGTCTATTTTACCCCATGGAAGATTTGTTTCTATCTTTTCCTTGCCAAATTTTTAAGCCTTCACTCCTATTGTTAAATTTTTGATAGCACAACCTTTCTTTTCTTACTGCCTCATCCATTGTCTTAGGATTGTCGAACTCAATCCTTTCCTTATAAATGGTAGGTAAACAAATCACAAATCATTGTACCTTGGCTTTCTCTTCTTTAAGATAGGGAACATAACACAACAAATTGGTAAATTTCACCACAAACTCATCCATAGTTAGTTTTCACAACCTTAACTCATTGAATTCCTTAGCGCGATCATCATAATATCTTTCATTGAGATATAGAGTCTTAAACCCATTTTGGAATTCCTCCCAAGAATTTTCTTTTTCCTCCAACATTTGCACACTTTTGGCCTCTTCCCACCAAAGAGTAGCTTTGCCTTGCACCTGATAAATGACCAATATGGCCTTCAAGTTAGTCTCATACTCATAAATCTGAAATTATTTTGTCATGTTAAGAATCCATGCCTCCACATCCTTTTCCTTTTCCCCATTAAAGGTAGGGGGTTTTATTTTCCTAAGTTCTCCTTGTAACTCCCTTTTATTATTTCCTTTATGTGATCTCGAATATTTCGTATCTAAATCACCTACAATTTCAGACTTCTCTGATTATGTTTCCACTTTTTTTATTTTCAGCCCTTCGGGTTCCATGGTTCTATGGATATACTTTTACGTTAACTCTCTTATCATTCTCTCTTGTTACTCACTAGCCTTTAATAAGAATTCATTACTCCTTCTGAGATGAGCCAATTCCTATTGTAGATTTATGGTGAAATCCAAAAACTAAGAGGCTAATGTAGTACATCCATTCCCAATTCAACGTATAATTCTTCATTGAATGTTATGGATGGAGGGGGATCCTCTGTCATTCTGTTGTAGCATTCTTCACTTAATTTCCTTATAAAAAAAAAATGTTATCATCATCTTGTATTTACACTTATACACATATTCCATTTTAATATGATGGTTCCTTCCAAGTTAAGTGTTGAAATAGAGGCTCTCATATTGTTCTGTCATGAATCCGCTTTTGATCATTATTTTTTTTTAAACAATTGTACCAATTTATAGAATTTATTTCTAGTTACCTCTAATATGTATGTATATATATATATATATATATATATATAGATATATATATATATATATATATATATATAGATAAAACAATGTGTATATTTCCCAACCTGTAATGCTTCATCTACAAGTTTCACAACCTAACATTTTCCCCATGGTTTTTGACATGTTCTTAATATCTTAATAGATCCTTGCACTAAAGAAATTGCACCAACTTATATTAGTAACAATGTTATTTCACATGGATTTCTCTAATATAAATCATATTCGATGGTAGGCAGCCTAGAAAATGAAGCCCTATACCCTGTTTTTCATAGTGCACACCATATATTAGAGCCTATTTTGGAAATACTTAAATTATTGGTGATAATATGATTATGGTGGAGCATCATGGTGGTATATCTTGGTTTACATTGTATGTGGACTTAATGAACATGATAATTGTCTAGTAACCTGTGAGAATGTAGCTTTTACGGTCTTGGATGTGGTGAGTGAACTACTAGTTTCTAGATGCACCCTTTCCATGTGAAATTCACATGGGTGGTCTATCTTATTCACTTTTCCAGTGGGTATTAAATCATCCAAATAGATGGTTATGAATTTTTTTCCCAACCCTAAGTTTACCAATTCACTATGATTCTCTTTCCTTCATTGTTTTCGCTTAGTGTGTTACCTAGTCTGATGAATGTCATCGCGAGGGATACCAGTAGGTCAACAACTGGAAATCACCTGAAATCGTGGTAGTGCCTCCCCTTCAACTGCAAAGTACTTTTCCTGTAAAATGATTTTGATGGTTCTCACTTTCCCTCTCGTGTGTCTATTATTTTGGATTTCCTCTCTCACTAGTTATGTTGATGAATCTTATGGGTACCCCTTTAGATTTATTTGTTCATCCCCTAAAGCACAATTTTTGGTGATTGGCTGTTGTTACTTTTATTTTTTTTCTTGGGTTCCCTATTTCCAGAGTTATTACTTTGGTGCACCTCTATCATGAAGAAATTTTTGTGTGTGCACTATTCCCATTCACTTGGAGGTACAATAATGCTCCAGCGATTGGTCTACCTTGAAGTAATCACTTCACTTTCAAGTAATAATTTTCTTCTTCCTCAGAATAAAATTATTATTTTAGTGATTCTTTGGGGTTCTTGCACAATGTATTCAATTAATTGGTTGTTATTGCTTTCCCCTATTCCTATTGTTTGAATTTCGCTTAGATGGGTTGCGTTCTTGGTCGAATGGCCATGTCTTCTTCAGTTTACTTATGTTGTTTTCTTTTTCTAAGTGTGGCCTTATGAATTGAATGCTAGGCAACAATCTCATTTAATTTATTATTGAAACCCTGTTCAAATCCAGGGTCCACTTAGCTATTGAAATACCCATCGATATTTAGGGTCCACTTTTATTTCTTTCTTTTATTTAATTCAGGGTTTATTCCCTACAAGATGTCATACCAATCTTCATTGTACTGATAGGAAGTAATTATTGTGGAGGATCGATGGTTGGGTGATAGTTTATTCCTTTAAGGGTTACATAACTTTCTTTTGTTCACCTAAATTTTCCTCCTTAATTTTTCTTTACGTAGTTCTCTCCTTGGAATTTCAAATATTCTAGTGAGACAACCTTTTGTGACTGCTTATTCTCCTTCAAGGTAACTTAGGACTATGTATATATTGTATATACTTCATTATGTATTTGATGTGAAATATTATCTTTTCTTATTGGTTTTCTTTTGCTTTTATGCAGGTATGCACGCATATACATTGATATGTCTCTACCTTACTAAGGGATAGACCCCTACAAAAACTAATTACCACCTATGTTGTCATGGGTCAATCTTTATGAATTCAATGATCTCAGGATCCATTCCATGTCTCGTTAACTCTGTGTTAGTTCAAGTCTTCATAGCCTGTCACGAGGGATCAAAATGGGTTCTTACTATGTCTGGTTTTGAGAGATGTTTTGCACATGATTTTCAATGCAAATCATATCCTACGTTATCCATTAGAAGCATCTCAGAAAAATATTTCTAACGGTATATCACACTCTCGTAACTGCTTTCTGGATCAGAAGATATGATCGAAATGAATGATTGATTCTTGGTTATGCATGTTTTGAGGTCAGTTGCTGCACACAGGGACACGTTTACTACAAAATCAGTTTGGACAGGAATTTTACAAAAGTGAAAGAGGTTTTTGTCCATCACATACCAGATAACAAAATTCTCCTTCAGTTTATGCACAGGTGCTACTATGTGGGAGATATGCAGTGATATTTGGAGCCTACATTAAAACAAAACATTTTTTTCATTTATTTTATTGTTTTAGTCATTTTAGTGCGGCGCCATTTTACAACATATGAAAAGTAATTTTGAGAAACCCAAGGAGGCATTTGTTAACCACGAGTCATATTACAAAAATATCTTTAATTTTATTCACAGGTGTCATGAAGTGGAATATTTGACTAGATCTTTACATCTTATTTTACAGATTTAAATTTTTAATGATTTTCTGTTTTAGAGATGATTTTGTGGCACAGATTCCGAGCAACTGGAAATGAATTTCCAAATTTCAAGAGACACTTTTCTCAAAAATGACCTTATCTACAAAAACCTCTTTCAGTTTTGTAACAGGTGCTATGGTTCAGGAGATACGAATTTATCTTTAACACCTATTTTTAGAAATTTAGTCCAAGTTTAATATAACTAATTCTATTTTGAAGAAGATGGTTGAGCTCAATTCCCTTGATACTGGGACGAGCTAAATGTATATATTTGATGAATTTCATAGTGTAGAGGATTGATTTTTCCATAGAGAGAGGCTTCTTAGAATTGTGTAAAGTTTTCCTGAACATTATTTTAATAAAGCAGTTTTTACCCTTTGGACCTGGGATCCATCACGGTGTTTACTGTTTAGTATGTTTTTCTTGTAATTCAATTTCATATTTTGTTTTCCTTACCTTATTACAACATTATCTAATTGATATGTTAGGAATCCATCCCCTATGATGCTCCTTTCATGATGATTTTGCAGTTAGATGTAGTGGTTGTCTTTGCAGAATTCATCCTTCTCTAGATGCTCTATTGAGCAATCTCGTGATTCTCTTTCATCTAAAGTTGTTGCTGAAGATCCATCCCTTGTTTGATGCCTACAGGGTAGATGTATTTCTCCCCTATTCTTCTCACATTTGTAATCTTCTATATGGATGGAGATGACACGTAGTTTGCCCCAAGTTTGCTAGCAGAAACTGGCAATGACTCCATAGCCCAATCAACCTTTCTCTTGTTTTTTCGACCCAAAAACTTTCAAACAAAATCCCCACACTCCATCGCTAGCCTAATATTCAGTTATTGAAGCCACGTTGTGTTGGCAAAGAGATAGCCCTCTCTGGTTTGGCAGGGCTAGATGCCGGACCTAAATCTTGGTCTGTGGTTACCTTAGAGTTGCCTTTTCTCAGCCTTGAGGTTGATTCTTAGTGATAACATATTGGCATCGTTGTTGGGGACAAGGTGACAGATCTTCTCCAAGAAAGATCGTTCAAGTTGTAGATCTGGTTACTGATGGTGGACAACAATCAGACACATATGAAGGCTGAAATCATCTACCAGGCGACTCCATTGTTCAAAATCCCGAGTTTTCAAAGTATTGATGGTGGCTTCACTGGATAAATGAAGGACGTAGATGTTATTTCTATTTGTTCAAGGTATTCATGTATCAATTTCTCTAATCTTCCTAGTTTTTCTAATCAATTATCGAAGGATGAATAGTTTGAGTAATGGCCCTAAATTCAATGGGGAAGATCTGACTTTGACTCTTGAACATATAGAAAATTTTAAAACATCTGTGGAAATTCTTAGAGTTAAAAAGGAAGATGTCTTCATCAGATTGTTCTTTGTTTCATTTGAAGGCAAATGTAGAAGATGGATTAAAAGTTTTCCTATCAGATCTATTAAGTCATTTGCAGATTTTTGGCATATCTTTCTTAAAACATGGATGGAGAAATAGGAAGAATTCAAAATATAGGTGCCCTCTATTCAAGGCTTTATAGAATGGGAAGATATGTGCATGGATGATGAGGTAGATGAGAACTTTGCTTTATCTCTTCCTTCTTATCTGAAATCCTGTCGATGTAGCCATGAAGTTAAGCTCAATTTTTTGCAAGAGTTTTCCGTCAAAATTGAAGGAGATCTAATTGAATTGGAGAGACAAATGTAGTCCCAGGATCTAGACTGTCAAGTCCCATTCTTTGGGGACCTTTTTCAGCAAAAGGAAGAGAAAGTAAGGCTATGCGTGGATGTTTGCATTGATAGTTTGCAGTTGGAGGCCCGTGTTGAGGAGTTAGGACAGTAGACGTGGTCTGGCTTCTATGATCCTGTTGCTGCATATATGGAGTATCTTTTCAGTTTCAATGACAAACTAGATTGTCTTTTACACAACCAAACTCATTTTGTGCATGTATGGCTGTCAGCATTTCCAATTGTGTCCTGGTTCAAGCACTCCCAAGCAACATCCTTGTCACAGTTACTTGATTGGTTGATCTAGCATTACAACATCACTTGATCTATTGATTTTGTTGCAAAGTAGGTAGTTTGTGCATAAATAAGTTGCCCAAGGCAGCATTTTAGTTTCCGGTATTTGTTTATGTATAGGTTGAAGTGTATCTGTTGGCATTATGACACAGGCTTGGCACTATGGCACAGGTATTGTCCTTGATGGCAACTCACTCGACAAATCACTCAGATGGCAGTTCAGGCTCTCAGGCTCCGAGGATAAAGGAAAAGGAAGTATACGAAGATTCCCATTGACCAAGCCGCGTATACACGCGGATTCATAGACCAAAAGGCACGTATGCGTATACATGCAATTTCATGCACAGAAAAGAATGTACAGTTTGGAAAACTTGGTTTTTGGTCTTTGGTATTTGGATCTAGGTATCTCGTCCGAAGTGTTGAACCTAGGTATTTGGACCCAGGTATTGGTTCTAAGTGGTTTTGGACCATAGTATTGAGTAAGGCCTAAGACTATAAAAGGAGGAGGAGATCATTAGGCAAAGGTACTCAAGCATTGAATATCTTATGAAGAGAAAGATCTAGAATACTAGTCATTGGGTTATGGTAGCTGGATCTAAATCAAGGAGGAACTTGAGAGCTAGAGGAAAGATAATTTCTATTGATGGGTCAAGATCTTAAGGCTTAAATAGAAGTATCTTTGTCTGATTTTTATCTTTTATATTTGGCACATGACTTGATCTGTAAATAAGATGATCTAGGTATAACTGATGTCTAACTAGTTGAAAAGGGTAAATTATCTTTTACATATTTGTACGCAGGTTCAGCATAGCAAAGGCACGTATACACAATGGTTCAGTAATTCAAAATAGCATATACATAGGTTTTCCTTAATATAGCAGCATATGCATGCAGTTCTACATATTTAAGTAGTGTACATCTCATAAAATATGTTTTAGCTACTTCTGTTTATTACTGCAGTGTTATGGGTTCAGGATTGGTTTATGGTTACTATTACTATATTCTGGCTAAAGAATTCAGAGAAGTGATTGTTTGATTTAGTTTTTGGTTGGTGCAAAGCAGATTGGTTGATGCAGATATATTTGATGTTTGATTGATGTTATTGATGGATCCAGTCTGAAAAGTTATGAAGAGTGGTCCCTGGAAGAAAAGAGAAGGTTGTAGCCTTCTGTAGGTTAGCACCTACATACTAGTACATCAGCTAGTACAAGAGCTAAGGGGGTTGTAGCTCCCTTCCAAGAGAAGATGGAGAATGAGAGAAGCTTGTAGCATTCTATAGGTAGAAGCTTGCGTACTGGTATAAGACTGCACCAGTGCGTAAATATTGTAAAAGGAAGTTTCTTATTAAAAGAAGATAAAGACGAATTGCAATAGGTGTTTTTCACCCACATTGAGTTTCCACCTTATATCTTGTGTTCATGTGTGTGATTGCCTGTACTATTTACTGCACTTGATTACTGTTTTATGGTTCTGATACACAGATTAAGATCAGGTAACTAAATTAGAAGTCTGCAAGATATACGCAGTTTTCTCTAAACACAGTTGTGTATATATGTAGGCTGAATTAATAGAAGTAGTGTATATCAATTTGTTTATGCAAATTAAAAAAAATTTAAATTGCTAATATTGATTCACCCCCCCCCCCCCCCTCAGTATTATTTCCAACAATTGGTATCAGAGTAGGTCCTTCAAAAGAAGCTTGATTGCTTGAAGGAAGATCTATCATCATGAGCAACTACGAAAAAGAGGCATCCATCAGGCCACCAATCTTTGATGGGAGCAACTTCGTCTATTGGAAGGTAAGAACCACAGCCTATCTTAAATCTCTTGGTATAGAAGTTTGGGATATTGTGGAAGGAGGATATACATTTCCATCAGCAACTCCTACAGATATGGCTGGTAAAAATTAGTATGAAACAAATGAAAAGGTTGTCAATACTCTATTGGGAATTCTATCTCAATCACAATTCGTCAAGGTTATGTAGCTCAAAACTGCCAAAGAAATATGGGACAAGATCATTCTAAGCTATGAAGGAGATGAACAGGTAAAACGTGCAAAACTATAATCTCTCATAATTCAATATGAAATTCTCAGAATGCACAATGATGAAAGTGTGGCTAATTATTTCTTACGTATAGATGAGATTGTTAATCACATGAAAAACTTGGGTGAAGAGATAAAAGAAGTTACTTAGTTGAAAAGGTTCTAAGATCTTTATCTTCTAAGTTTGAATCAAAGGTTTCTACCATAGAATAAAAGAAGAATCTTCAGAGTATTACTATGTCACAGCTGCACGGAATCCTAACTGCTTTTGAAATGAGAAAAGGGGGTCCATCAGACATGAGAGAAGCTACATCAAAGCTTCAGGAAAATGAGAATACAATGAGTCAGGACATACATTAGAAGGAGAGGAAGAATCAAACTTTGTCAAGAACCTTCAATGGGTTTTTGGAAGATTTAGAGGTAAGCTACCTTTCAAATGCTTTGCTTGTGGAAGAGTCAGTCACTATGCATCCAAATGTCCTCGTAAAGATAAGCTTGATAAAGGTAAGGAACCAGTTAAATGGAACAAAAAACAAAACGTAAGTAAGAAGAGCTATTATACACATGAAGATAATGATGGATTTTCAAATAGTGATGAAGATGAACATGGTAATGATTATAGACTTTTGATGGCTTTTGAAGATATGATGATTTCTTGGATGCTATAGATGAAGATGGTCTCTATGAAGAAATTTCTAAACTTAAAATCTGTTTAGAAGAGAAGACTATGGTTATAGATACTCTGACATTCCAACTTGCTGAAAGGGAAAAACACAATGAAAAGTTAGAATGTGAAATTGTGGGACTTAGAAAAGATATTGAGAAAACAAAAGCTTTTAATCTTAGATTTGCTAAAGGATCTGAAACTTTAGATGAGATTATCAAAGTACAACGTTCTCCTCTAATCAAGACAGGTCTTGAATATACTGAAGAAGCATCTCAAGCACAAAATCCATCCACCTCCAAAAGTTATCTTGATGCAGGAAGGAGAAGTGAACAGTTTGACAATCATCAACGAAGCCATAAAATAGATCACCAGGTAAATTGAGGTCAAGCTACTTCAAGGATGAATAGAAGATACAACCAACCACAGGTAAATCATTCTTAATTTGATTTACCTGGTCGGTAGATTTGATAATCGCTGGAATTTCTTTAATGGCCAATGTTTCTCATGTCATAACTTTGGACACAAAGCTACTCAATGTGTTGCCTACAAGATTATCATGACTAGAGAAGCACGAAATCAAAGGAGTGTGACTGAGATCATGAAGAGGAACTACAATAATTTTTCTGCTCTTGAAAATGAAATAGAATGCTCTATTTGTAACAACTTTGATCATGAAGATTCTGAATGCAGGTGTAAGTTTCGGCAAAAGGAGAAAGCTTCATTGGGTCCCAAAACATGGAGAAAGAAAGAACCAAAAATAGAAAGATTTGGTGTAGCCTTATATGCAAAAGGATAGGAAAATCAGTGGTACATTGACAGTGGATGCTCGAAACATATGACAGGTGATAAAGAAAAACTTCAGTCATATAGTGCCTTAGAAAAGGAAAGGAATGTCTCATTTGGAAATGACACCCCTGCACTCATAAAAGGTAAAGGATCTGTTCTTTTAAAAGAAAAGGTGAATGTTGGGAATGTTATGTATGTTATGTATGTTGATGGCTTAAAGCATAATCTATTGAGTGTTAGTCAAATGCATGATCAAGGAAATGAGGTAGTATTTCGATCAAATGGATGTATTGTTCGTGAGCTTGATACAGGAGAAATAGTGATCAAAGGCATAAGAACTCCAAATAATTTATACATACTCAAGGGAGGACAACAACAATGCTATCTAAGAAAAAATGATGAACATTGGCTATGGCATAGAAGATTGGGGCATCTAAGCTTCCCTCAGATAAGGAAAGCATGCAAATATCAGGCTGTTCATGATCTTCCTGACATCAGAATTCTAGACAATAAAATATATAGATCATGTCAGTTTGGTAAGAAAACCAGAACACATTTCCTTGAGAAGGAAGGATCAGCTAGTAAGCCACTTGAACTTGTCTATACTAATTTATCTGGTCCATCAAGGAAAAAGTCACCTCAAGGATAAGAATACTTTATATTGTTCATTGACGACTTTTCCAGGATGTGTTGGATAGGACTTCTGAAGCATAAAGACAAATTTTTCGAAAAGTTCAAAGCATTCAAAACCTTGGTTGAAAATGAATCAGATCGCAAAATCAAATGCCTCGGGTCTGATCAAGGAGGGGAATTTACCTCGGATGAATTTTTCGACTTTTGTGAAGAACATGGAATAAGAAGGGAATTCTCTACTGCAAGGACTCCTCAGCAAAATGGAGTGGTTGAAAGGATGAAAAAAATGGTTCAACAAATGGCTTGTGCTATGCTTGATGAGTCTAGAACTCCTGCAACCTTCGGGTGTGAAGCTGCATTTGCTGCCATTATTATTCTCAACAAAACAAATGTCCAGGTAAACAACACTCAAACTCCTCATGAACTTTGGTATGGTAAGACTCCTACTGTAAAATACTTCAAAGTTTCTGGAAGCAAATGTTACATCAAAATGACTGATGAAAAGCTTGTCAAGTTTGAACCTAGAGTGAATGAAGGCATTCTCCTTGGTTACTCTTCCCGAAGTAAAGGATATAAGTGCTACAATAAAAGACTTGGAAAAATTGTTGAAAGTATTGATGTGGTGGTTAATGAAGCAGGCAACAATCCAAAGCAGATAAAAAATGAGGTTTTGAAGATGATGAGGACTATCCTTCAACATCAAATTAGACTAATGCTGAAGAAGAAACTTATGAGGCACCAGAAGAATAGATAAGGGTAGAAGAAAAGACTCCATCTAGGTACATCCAGAAGAACCATCCAGAGACTCAAATTTTGGGGCAGAAAGAGGCAGGTGTACATACAATAAGAACTATTACAGAAGCTTCAAGTTATCTAGCATTGCTCTCCTCCGTTGAACCATGAAATATAAGTGAAGCATGCAAAGATGAATGTTGGGTCAAGGCCATGAATGAAGAACTTGAGCAGATTGAAAAGAATAACACTTGGGAATTGGTTCCTAGACCTAATGATAAGAATGTCATAGGGACCATATGGATATTCAAAAACAAGCTGAATGAAAATGGAGATGTTATTAGAAACAAGGCCAAACTTGTTTGTAAATGGTATGCTCAACAAGAAGGCATAGACTTTGAAGAAACTTTTGCACCGGTTGCCAGACTTGAAGCCATAAGAATGTTCCTTGCTCTTTCTAGCTTTCAGAAGTTCAAAGTATATCAAATGGATGTGAAATCTACCTTCCTAAATGGAGATTTAGAAGAAGAAGTGTATATTGAGCAACCAGATGGATTTATCCTTGGAAATGATCCAAAACTTGTATGCAGACTCAGAAAGGATCTCTATGGTCTTAAAAAAACTGCAAGGGCTTGGTATTATCGTTTAGAAAAATACCTCCATCAACAAGGTTTTTCAAAAGGATCAGCAGATAACAATCTATATATAAAAATTGACAATGATAAATTGCTAATACTTGTTATGTATTTTGATGATATCATCTTTGGTAGAAATGAAGAAGCCATGAGTCAAAACTTTGCTCTAGTGATGCAGAAAGAATTTGAAATGTCCCTACTTGGTGAGCTCACATACTTTCTTGGTTTACAAGTCCAACAAAACAAAGACGGTATCTTTCTATCACAAACCAAGTACCTTAAGCAAATCTTGAAGAAATATGGCATGGAAGATTCACAACCAGTATGTACCCCTATGGTAATAGGATGCAGCCTCAGCGGAAATGATGGATCAACAGCAGTACATCAACCAACCTATAGATCCTTGATTGGTAGTCTACTCTATCTGCAAGGTACCCAACCAGACATCATGCATGTAGTGGGAATAGTTGGAAGATTTTAGGCAAATCCTAAAGAAGCACACCTTTAGGCAGTTAAAAGGATTTTCAAATATCTTCAAGGAACACAAAACTATGGCTTATGGTATCATAGAGATACAGATCTCACACTTCATGCATATACAGATGCAGATTGGGCAGGAAGCATGGATGATAGAAAAAGCACTACTGGTGGTGCATTATTTATGGGTTCCAGATTAGTATCTTGGTTCAACAAGAAACAAAGTTCAATTGCATTATCTACAGCTAAAGCAAAATATGTGGCTGCTGCATCTTGTTGCACACAACTCCTTCAGATGATGCAAACATTGCAAGACATTCAAATCACTTGTACTCCACCTATCTCCATTTTATGTGATAATACAAGTGCAATCAATATTTCAAAGAATGCAGTCGTGCATTCAAAGACCAAGCACATACCTATCAAATATCATTTTCTCCGGGAACAAGTGCTTGAACAAAAGGTCAAATTGGAGTATGTTCCCTCCAAGGAACAAGTTGCTGATATATTCAGCAAACCACTGCCCAGGGAGACATTTGAATACCTCAGATCGAAGCTAGGAGTAGTTGATGCATCATCTTGCTGTTAACACTTATCTGTTTGAGAGAAAAGTGGTTGTAAGCTAGTTCCATGAAGAGCATCTACGTACATACACCGGTTTCTGTGGATACAATCGTGTATATGTTGGTTTGAAGAAAAACAGTGGGCCAGACTTAGGATGAAAAGAGTCTGATATGGGTCTGACAGAGACCATCTGGCATAGGTTCAGGGGGAGCATATACTTCTAATAATGCATTTTTGGCATTATCTTAGAAGATCTTGGTACAACTTCACAGTTGTTTTTTATTCAGGTGGAGAGGGAGATCATGGTTGATGGTACGGATGGTGATTGATAGATGCTGCTGATGATAGGTGCTAATGACTATCATATTCTTGTCTTAAATAATTGATCTCTATGTCATGTATTTATTTTATTATCAAGGTCATGTAATGACCTACTTTGTTTCCCCACTATGCCTGGGATGGATGTTGTAATATTCTTGTTTTATCATGTATAAAGTTTTGGTATATCCCCACTTGTTTGGGTGAATGAGTCAATTATGGTATATCCCCATTTAGTTGGGAGATGGATGTATGTATGAGTCTGTGGTGATAGGACGATCATTTATGATATATAGAGTCATGCTCTTCTTGTAGAACATTCTTTTACAGACACTACCTACAGTTAGGGGGAGCATGGACAACACAGTAGAGTAGAGATTGCAGTATGTACTCAGGGGGAGCATCACCCTTTTCCCTTGATGACAAAGGGGGAGAGTGATTTGGGGTTGCCATCAAGTCCAAAGGGGGAGATTGTTGGCATTATGACACAGGCTTGGCACTATGGCATAGGTATTGTCCTTGATGGAAACTCACTTGGCAAATCACTCAGATAATAATTCAGGCTCACAGGCTCTCAGGATAAAGGAAAAGGAAGTATACGCAGGTTCCCATTGACCAAACCATGCATACATGCAGATTCACACACCAAAATGCATATATGCATATAGACGCACTTTCATGCACAGAAAAGCGTGTATAGTTTGAAAAACTTGGTTTTTGGTCCTTGGTATTTGGACCTATGGTTTTGGCCCATGGTATCTCGTCCAAAGTGTTGAACCTAGGTATTTGGACCCAGGTATTGGTTCTAAGTGGTTTTCGACCATGGTATTGAGTAAGGGATAAGATTATAAAAGGAGGAGAAGATCATGAGGCAAAGGTACTCAAGCATTGAATATCTTATGAAGAGCAAGGTCTACAATACTGGTCATTGGGTTATGGTGCATAGCTGGATCTGAATCAAGGAGGAACCTGAGCGCTAGAAGAAGGATAAGTTCTATTGATGGGTCAAGATCTTAAGGCTTGAAGAGAAGTATCTTTGTGTGATTTTGATCTTTTATATTTGGCGCATGACTTGATCTATAAATCTAATGATCTGGGTATAACTGATGTCTGAATAGTTGAAAAGGGTAAATTATCTTTTATAGATTTGTACGCAGGTTCAGCATAGCAAAGGCACGTATACATGCTGGTTCGGTAATTCAAAACAATGTATATGCAGGTTTTCCTTAATATAGTAGCGTATGCACATAGGTTCTACATATTGAAGTAGCGTACGTCTCATAAAATATGTTTTAGCTACTTCTATTATTGTTGCAGTGTTTTGGGTTCAGGATTGGTTTCTGGTTACTGTTACTGTATTCTGGCTAAAGCATTCAGAGAAGTGATCATTTGATTCAATTTTTGGTTGGTGCAAAGCAGATTGGTTGATGTAGATATATTTGATGTTTGATTGATGCTATTGATGGATCCAGTCTGAAAATTTATGAAACATGGTCCCTGGAAGAAAAGAGAAGATTGTAGCCTTATGTAGGTCAGCACCTATGTACTAGTACATCAGCTAGTACAAGAGCTAAGGGGGTTGTAGGTCCCTTCTAGGAGAAGCTGAAGAATGAGAGAAGGTTGTAACCTTCTGTAGGAAGAAGCCTGCATGCTGGTATAAGACTGCACCAGTACATAAATATTGTAAAAATAAGTTTCTTATTAAAAGAAGATAGAGATGAATTGCAGCAGGTGGTTTTCACCCACATTTGGTTTCCACCTTATATCTTGTGTTCATGTGTGTGATTTCCTATATTGTTTATTGCACTTGATTACTGTTTTATATTTCTAATACACAGATTAAGATCAACTAACTAAATTAGAAGTATGCAAGATATACGCGGTTTTCTCTAAACACAGTTTTGTATATACATAGGTTGAATTAACAGAAGCAGCGTATATCAATTTGTTTATGGAAAGGAAAAAATTGTTAAATTGCTAATACCGATTCACCCCCCCCCTCTCAGTATTATTTCCAATAGTATCTATGTTTTTGGATTGGTATAAGTTGTTCAGGTTTGTATATGTTTGTGGCCGTATTGCCCAATGGATGAGGCACTTGGTATACATTTTTCTTGACACCTCCAAGGAGCTTCCATCCCCAATAAGGCCGATGTTAGTTCCAATCTTTATAGCCTGTCACCAGGGATCAAAATGGCCTCTTACTATGTCTAGTTTTGAGAGATGTTTTGCACATGATTTTCAATGCAAATCATATCCTAAGTATCTCCATCAGAAGCAGCTCGGAAAAATATTTCTAAAGGTATATCACACTCCTGTAACCAGTTTTTGCATCAGAAGATATGATCGTAATGAATGATTCATTCTTGGTTATGCATGTTTTGAGGTTACTTGTTGCACACAGGGACAAGTTTACTACAAAATCAATTTGGACAGGAATTTTAAAAAAGTGGAGGATTTTTTTATTCATCACATGCCAAGTAAGAAAAATCTCCTTCAGTTTATGCACATGTGCTACTATGTGGGAGATATACAGTGATATTTGGAGCCTACATTAAAACAAAACAAAATTTTCATTTATTTTACTTTTTTAGTCATTTTAGTGTGGCACCATTTTAAAACAGATGGAAAGTAATTTTGAGAAACCTGAGGAGGTTGTTGTTAACCACAAAAACCTCTTTCAGTTTATCACAGGTGTCGTGAAATGGAATATTTGACTAGATCTTTACAGCTTACTTTTACAGATTTAAATTTTTAATGATTTTCTATTTTAGAGATGATTTTCTGGCACTGATTCTGAGCAACTGGAAACGAATTTCCAAATTTTAAGAGAGGTTTTTCTTGAAAATTACCTTATCTACAAAAACTCTTCCATTTTTGTAATAGGTACTATGGTTTAGGAGATACGAGTTCATCTTTAACACCTTATTTCAGAAATTCGGTCCAAGTTTAATGTAACTGATTCTATTTTGAAGAATATGGTTGAGCTCAATTCCCTTGGTACAAGGATGAGTTAAGTGTATATATTTGATGAATTGCATAGTGTATAGGTTCAATTTTTGTAGCAGAGAGAGGCTTCTTGGCACTGTATAAAGTTTTCCTGAATATTATTTTAATAAAGTAGTTTTTTCCCTTTGGACTTGGGATCCATCACGGTGTTTACTGTTCAGTATGTTTTTCTTGCAATTCACTTACATATTTTGTTTCCTCTATCTTGTTACAAAATTATCTAAGAGATATGTTAGTAATCCATCCCCTACGATGCTCCTTTCATGATGATTTTGTTGTTAGATGTAGTGGTTGTCTTTGCAGAATTCATCCTTTGCTAGATGCTCTATTGAGCAAACTCGTGATTCTCTTTCGTCTAAAGTTGTTGTTGTAGATCCATCCCTTGTTTGATGCCTGCAGGGTAGCAGTATTTATCTCCTATTCTTCTCACATTTTCAATCTTCTATTTGGCTGGACATGACACTTACTTTGCACCAAGTTTGCCAGCAGAAACTGGCATTGAATTCATAGCCCAATCATCCTTTCTCTTGCTATTTCGACCCAAAAATTTTCAAACAAAATCCCCGGACTCCATAGCTAGCCTAATATTTAGTTATTGCAACCACGTTGTGTTGGAAAAGAGAGAGCCCTCTCTGGTCTGGTAGGGCTAGATGCCAGACCTAAAGCTTGGTCTGTGGTTACCCCAGATTTGCCTTTTCTCAGCCTTGAGGTTGATTTTGAGTGATAGCACTCTATACTTTGTTTATCTCAGGATGCTTGGTGATATTTCAATTGTCAATGCAATTTGCCTAAGCCATAAAATATATCAATAATTTTTTTTTATTTGTTGCTATAAGTCACGGGGGCTTCACTCAATGAACCTCTCACATATCACTTGTGTTCATGGAATACTAAAAAAATACCCCTAATTTGACTACATATTTGAAAATACCTCTAAAAATCACATTATTTAACCCCCTACCACATGAAACCAATTCACCTTCCCAAATTACAAAACCCTTAATTTCACTAGATATTGTAGGTACCCATTTTCTAATTGACATTCTTTATACCCCTTTATATTTTTCATTAACTTTGAGCTCCATTTTTTATACCTAACAATATAAAAAACCTTTAAACCCTATATATCCCGCAACATATTATGTCATATTTACCTCAATATGAACCCACGTGGTATGGTATTGCTCCACCAATGAAGCCCCTGAGCTCTAAGTAGACTCCACCCGGTTTGAGGATTATTGTAGTTGATGTACTTCGCCTTCCATTTATATATGTGTACTAAACCATACAGGGTTGAAATTTTAATATGTTCAACCAAGTATACATTTTATACATTTAATTATATTATTTTCCCTCGATGGGAGTTTCTTGAGATGGTGTTTTGGTATATGCTTTTATATGTTGTTATGTTTTGATATGGTGTTTTCGTATATGTTTTGATATATTTCTTGGTATATGTACATATGTATATGTATGTAAATTCCACCATGAGCTATTTTATAAAGCTCCACTAAGTGGTATGGGTGTCATGTCATTATGCTTATGTTTTCATTTTACTATGTTATCATGTGGTTATGTTATCAAGTTCCTATAATGTCATGTGGGTTGGTACTCAGTAGGGTGATCATTGTAAATACAGCATCGAGCTATGTTATAAAGCTCCATGAGCAGTACGTCTTCTTTCCATTATTTTCCTAAGGTATGTGTGTGATTGATCACCAAGGACGGTGTCCCCCAAGGGGGAGGGTTCTATAACAACACTGGTGAAAATTCCATGTAATAAAATTTAAAAATAATAACCACGGTCGATGGGACATGTATTGCGAGCTGAATGTTGGGAAAGACATCCTAGGAGTGTTATTTTGGTTGTTTATGGCTAGGAAATTAGCAAAGGAAATGGCTAAGGCTTTGGGAAGGAAAAATGGCATTTTTGGCACATTTGTTTATGAAAATAATGGAAATTAGGAGAAAAGTGACGTGAAAAGTCACAGGTCGCATGTGAGGGTGAAAATGAAGGAAAATAATAGAAAATGGAGAAAATGAAGGCCTCATTCATAAAAAGGCTTCTACGGATCAATTTGTAACCTTTTTTAAGTTGAGTTTTGGAGCTATCTCATTATTCTCTCTCTCTCTCTCTCTCTCTCTCTCTCTTGAATCTTGGAAACTTAGAGTTTTTTGAAGCACTTTGGCATTGGAGAAAGAAGGGAAAAGAAGGCAAGTGGAAGCGAATATGAAGCAAGGAAAGGCAAGATCAAGTAGCTGCAATGAACTCCATTATAGGTATCGACTTGCATGTGTATTTTCCTTACTAAATTTGGTATTCATGGTATTGAATGTGATTCTTTTCTATCATGGAATGGGTTTTTCCAAGTGTGAAAATTTTATTTAGCCTAGCCTTGCCATTTCCTGATAACTTTGATGAGATGGGTTACCATATTCGGTTGAGATGTGATGGTTGGATGGATTCAAAGCTAAGTGGGGTAGATCTCTGAAATGAAAAATACATGACCTAGTGGTCCCTAAACCAGACTATGGATCACAGAAAAGCCATTGACCTAGTAACCCTTGATCCAGAATATGGGTTGCATAAAGCTAGGATTGTGTGCCTCGGTGGGCCTAGGAATCCTTGCCAGTTAATGGAAGGAATAGAGTAAAACCAAGAGCTGTATTTATCTCCATTGGGCCTAGTAATCCTAGGATGGGATGTACAATAAATCCTAAGAGTGTGTCTTGGTGTATGGCTAATTGATCCTTGGTTTAGACTGTGGATTATGGTAAAGCCAAAGAGACTAGGAGGAACTCAAACGCCTCACAGTGTAGGTGGAGAACTTTGGTGGAATTTGTGTGTGCTTGGTGTTTTTTTGGTGTGTTCTATGAGTCACATTCATGTTTGGAATATGGCACATGGATTATTGACTGAAGAGAGACTTGGCTTGATTGGTCTATTTCTTTAATTAATGAAGAATCCATGCCCTTGGTTTTCATGTGTAAATGTACTAATGTATATGTGGGTTTTATGGTTGATATATTCATGGTATTTCTATTGTTACTATGATGGTTATATGTATGTTTTATGATAGCAACTATGTATGGCTCTTAACCTATTTTTACTCGTCAATGAATGGATAATGTATCACTGACCTAATATATGATATGCAACAAATAACATGAGGGAAAAATGGTTCTTAGAGATTCTCATATAAGTACGATATCCCTATGTTTAATTTTGTTGGTTATGCCTATAGATTACATGTTTGCGATATGTTTGACGAAACAACTGCCATGGCTAGTAGGGTTCTGATTAAGGTCTTCTTTAACTTATTGATTTTGCGTCATTATTTCTGTATTTTTTTTACTGCTCATAAGTTATTATTACATTCTAGGTAGTTACTTGGACTTTGAGCCTGAAAATGTGGCTCAAATCCCGGGGATGATGGCACATAATTGGAAAAATGAGTCTCTAGATGCTGGTAGACAAGCCTGTGAGAGTGACTCTTGGTTTGTTAACATTTTCATACCTATAACATGAGAGTGACTGAGGCTTAAGATGGTCAAAACTTTAGTAGGACCCAAAGGCAAGCTTCCTGAAGTGTTGGATTGGTTACTGACGGTCTTAAGCTGATGTCGAATGTCTGTATATTATGTTTATGTCAATTCAACTTCCTTAAGATCACATAGGAGGTTGAATAAAATCATTGTAGCCTCTCGTCACATGTTTACCCTGGTTGGCTAGCTACTTGGGTATATGTGGGAGCAGAGTGTTACAATGTCGTCAAAATCTTATGGACTCAGATAGGTAGGCAGGAGTTTCAAATAAATGATAAAGCTGCATCATTTTCCTTAGGAAACCCAAAGTGGCCTTAGTAGAAATATTGGTATCGTCACCCCCCAAAAGATGAGAAATTAGGGATAAAATAGGTAGAATGGAAGTTGCAAAGATTGTTATGGGGAACTGTCAACAATCGGTGAAGACTATAGGTCAGGGGCCAAGACCATTTGTAGGAATAATTGTTGTTCATCAGATGCAAGGGTGGAGTAATGAGAAACCAGTGTGGTTTTTGTGAAATGTTGGGGTTTAGGAGAGCTAGGGTAAAGTAGGGATTTTTCAATCTTCTTTGGGGTTACTTTAAGGATTTTAGCCCCAATAGAACAAATAAAGTAGTTTTTCTCCTCTATGTAGGTTGTAGTCAACGAGGAAAAGAACCCACGAAAATGGTGCACAGAGGGAATGATTTGGTAATATAAACCTGAGTCAACTACCCAAAATGGGTCTTCTCCCTTGATGTGGCTACCATATAGGTTGAAATGGAGGTCAGCAAGATGGTAAGAATAGGAGGGGTTGGTAATTTTTGCCTCCTTGTCCATGAGAGGGTTGACACTAGAGGAGGGTTTGGCATCATGACCATTGAGGTTCTTGGGAGCTACCCTCTTCATGTTCTACAAATATTAGAATGACTTACAGGTGAAGGGGATAGACTGGTTACTTGGTTGTCATGAAGTGGGTTGAAAATGATATCGCGAGGAGATTCCTACCACCTGAGAGCTTGAACAATGTTCTGGACATGTGAATAGTTGGAGATCTTAGACGGGAACTGATAGAAATGTTTGAAAATGCGAGGCAGGGTGTTTTTTTATAAGTGGAGTGGGGTAAATGGTTGATTGGCATGGGATGATGTCATATGAGGGACATGTGGCTCGGTGAGATTGGGTGATGACAAGGGATAGGTGGATGGGAGCGGGGGAAGTCACATTGTCATTTTCCATTCAAACTTCACGGTCACTTGAATTGGTGCTGATGGGTTGGCCCACATGGCACATGGTCTCCACCACCCTCTAGTGGGTACGATAGTGAGAGGTTGAATCCATCAGTTGCACCTCGAAACATATATTGGAGCAGATCACTTACTTTCCATGCAAGCTAACCCCCCGAAATTCTTCCAGGGGGTGGTTGAGCAGGGATGAATGACGATCTGCCCCAAATCGCTCTACTTTTAACTGATAATGTGTGGTAGTGTAAAAAAACATTTTTGCCTAACTGCACTTCTCCGATGGGGGTCCTGTGAGCAATGCTTTTAAGCTTATACCTTCTGCTATGACTCTAGGGTCTAAAAATTTCTTTCCCTAGCTTATTTAAAGGGAATTTGGAGATAGTAGCCCCGGCTCTGATCTCTCAGCCTCTTGAAAGCATTGAGGAAGAGAAACAACATTGGCTTCAACTAGGGAATGTATTTGATGTAATGCACTGAAAACCTATAGATTAGTGCCTTATTCCTTTGGCATGGAGTCATTTCATTTAAACTTTCATAAAGAAAAAATAGTATTAGAAACTCAAAATAATGATGGTTATTTACAAATGGTTCACTGGTATTTAGAGTGAACAAGAGTGAACTCTTTCACTGTTGAAAGTAAAGCTTGAGAAACTACCTGTTCAAAGGCAGCCCAAGCACTTCGCCTTCTATATTTTCTAGTAGGAAGGTATTGCTCCCCTTCACCTCATCAATCCTAAAAGGTTAGAACAATAGAGGATCAAATTCTCCATGCATTTCTTTATCTTCCCTCCTGACATCCTATCTCAGTACTAAATCTCCTGGTTGCCAATACCTATTTTTTCTTTCTGTCAAACAGAGACTTCATTTTTTCTTGATAACTGATCAAATTTTGTTTCACATGTTCTCTACTCTCTTGAAGTTGCACCAACTGATTTATCCTTGTAGTTAAAGAATTTGACTCTTCCTTAATATCTTGCAAGATTCAACCTACTAACATAGATAGTTGTATGTGGAATATTGCTACCTTCCCATAAACTAACTAAAAGGGGGGTTTCCTAGTGGCTCTTTTCTTGGGGCAGCCAAACCTAGTGAGGATGTTTTCCTCCATGAACTTAATAACTACAACATCAAGTGCATTCCTAGTTGGGGCTACTTCTACCCACTTAATAAAGTAATCAATAGCTATGAGTATCCACTTGTGCTGACTGCTAGATGGTGGGTGTATTTTCCAAATGAAGTCTAACACCCACTATCTAAATAGGTTCTTCAACAAAAACAAGGATTAGAGGAAAAGGTGCTAATTTATGTTTTTCAACAATTATTTGACACTTCTCACAGGCCCAAACATAAGTATGCACCTCACTAAACAATTTTAGCTAGTAAAAGTCTGCTTTAAGGATTTTTTGTGTTGTAGCCCTCCAACTATAATTTCCTCCATAGACAAAACTATGAAATTCATCCATCACTTTGTGGATTTCTTCTTCAACCAAACATAATAGAAAAATCCTCACAGGGTCTTTCCAGTACAATTGGCCATTTGAGATAACAAATTTATTGGCTTTCATCCTTAGAGCTCTATATTTAATTTTATAAAAAAAAATGGGTAGCTCAAAAAAGAAGATAATGAACAATATTTTTATACCAGTGAAACACAACATACTTCATTTGGATTTTCTAGGCTAATGTTTCAATCTCTTGGAGTTGCTTCAAATTTCCACTCCTTTTATCTCCTCTCACTAGTAAGTTTATGGCCAATGCTTGGAAATTTTCTTCAAATAGGATTCTAGCTAGCCCCTTCCCCTTGATCAAAATGGTAGGCTTTATATCCATGTCGTACTTCTGAATTTTAGCAATCCATTTGCCTCTTTTTCCCTCATTGTCTCAATGTACGATAATTTCGTTCACAGTAGTTGTAGGAACATAAGAAGTTATGTTTGATTGTAGGACATAAATTGAGAAGGCATTTAGGGCTTGAAACAAGGCGTAGGCCTACTTCTTCCAAATGGTATACTTTAGATCAGCAACCTGTAGCACCTAACTAAAAAAAAAATAAAAAAAAATAAATAAGATATCTATATATATATATATATATATATATATATATATATATATATATATATATATATATATATATATATATATATATAGATCTATATATATATATAGACACACACACACACACACACACACACACACACACACACACACATATATATATATATATTGGTTTCTCATTTCCTTCATCACTTTTCTGCAATAAGACAACAAACACTATATGACGAAAAGAAAAAAGGAAAATGAAAAATGGTTTTAGATAGTCTAGTCTAACTAATACAGGAGCTTCTGCAAAAGCCCTTTTAATTCTAGAGAATGATTCACAATACTCTACAATCCATTTCTCTTCCTTATCCTTCTTCAACATCTCTATGATTTATTTGACTATCTCACCATAGATGGATATGAATCTCCTTAAAAAGTTGATTCTTCCTAGGAAAACCTAGATATCTTTCTTATTTATCAGAAATGGGATGTTGTTAATGGCTTCCACCCTCTCAGGATTAATCTTCACCCCGTATTTTTCCACGATGTATCCTAACATCTTTCCTTCACTTATAGAAAATTGATACTTCTTAGGATTTAAAGACAGACCATATTTTTTTGCATTTATCAAAAGTAGGTCATAGATGTTCAATATGTTCCTCATATGTCCTTGAAAAATCAATGATTTCATCCAGGTAAATTACTACAAAATTATCTTGTTCTCCAAAAAACTTTATATCCATGGCTCTCTAGAAAGTGGCCCCTACATTTATGAGGCCAAAAGGAATTTTGTCGTACATGAAAATTCTCGATGGTGTAGTGAAAGTAGTTTTATTTTGATCTTCAAGATGCACAACTCCTTGATTGTATCTAGAAAACCATCAATCATGGACATCAGGGAAAATCCTACCACCTTCTGGAAGATGTAGTCCATTTTAGGCAAAGGGTAATTATCCCTTAATGAGGCCTTGTTCATATTCCTGAAGTCCATGCATAACCTTATTTCTCCATTCTTTTTTTTGAGAGGGACTAGATTTCCTACCTATTCTGAATATTTCCAAGGTACAACGATTTTTCCCTGGAGAAACTTCCTTACTTCCCTTTAAATAGATGGGAGTAATAGAGGGTTAATTTCCCTAAGCTTATGATTATATGGCTTCACTCCACCTTTCAAAGGGATGCTATGTTGAACGATACTAGTACCAAATATATTTAAGTCATCATAACACCAAGAAAACACATCCATAGAATTTTTGAAAAGGTACAGGTACCTTTTTCTTGTACTTATGAGGAACTCCTTTCACCAACTTGATTATCTAGGGATCTTGATCTAGACCAATGTTGCAGTGTTCCATATATTCTTCAAGTTCTTTCTCATTTGGCTTGAAAACCACATCATTTTGGTTGAATAATATTTCCAAGGGAACCAGACCCCTACGGATAGTATTACCTTTCAACTATAAAATCTTGTGTCATGCAATAGTTTCTTACCAACTAGGTCACTACTTATATATCATTCTTTCTTCCTCCATGTCAATTACTAAATTTACTCCTATAAATTCCATGAAGTGTTTAATTTTTTCCTCATCCTGAAATAGCTACAGAGGTTTGACATTGTCGGGTACTGAAGGTTGGTACCTAACCTCAACTTCATATTTGATCATTGGGTTTTGAGGAAGTTTAAAGTTACTAGTTGCTATAACCAAGGAATCAACCATCTGATTTCTCTCTCTGGGTAGAAATTGGATATTAAAGGCTAGGAATAAATTTTCAATCAAATCCCATACCTCATTTCTGTAAGTCTTTAGTCTGGGTTGTTTGGTTTGATATTGATTCTTGATTTGTTTCACCACTAGTTTTGAATCTCCACAACCAAGCACCCAATATTAAGGTTTCTAACAAATTTTAGACCTAGTAGTAAAGCTTCGTATTTAGCAACAATATTAGTGGCTTCAAACTCTAGCTTGAAGGAGAGAGTAATGAAGGTACCTTCTAGGGACACCAACAACACATATTTTCCATTCCCTTCCCTGGAATAAGCACCATCAAATTAAAACTTCCATACTTTACCACACTTCGGTGACTTTTGGTTTAGATGGACTAAACATTCAACCCATATTTCATCCATGATTAGATCATCTTCCTCTAGCATGAAACCAGAGAAATATTTCTATTTAACATATATAGGGGCATTATTTGAATACTCAACTCTAGTAAATGTTTTCATAATTTTGATTCTCTATAAAGTCATCTTTATTCTTCACTAAACACTGGGATGGTGGCATATGTCAAGTCCCATTTGATGGATCCCCAAATATTAGACCCCCATAACTTGGACAAGAGCATACCGAACCTTGTATGAATATGAACCTTTACAATATCCATTACCATAATTTTTGCAGGAACCTGGGCTAAATTGACAACCAAATATTTAATCATGGCTAGATATTTTACTCTCTTGGATTCAAAAGAATACAAATGTTTATATTCCCTTGTTATTTGTAGCCCTAATTGCTCCATAATAGATAATGGCATTAGATTGTGGGAATCTCCTGAGTCAACCATGCAATTGTGTAATACGATCTCATGAACTACAAAAGTAACATAAAAAGGGAAATGGAAGAGTCTTGTTCGTCAACATGAGTTCCATATACAACCATGGGTCTTTCTTCCTTGAGGTCCAGAATATCATGCAAAGGAGCTATGGTAGATGGACACATGAAGTGAGACACCTGGGCTTTATAATTAGGATGTTTTAATAGTTAAGTCAAGGGGACATATATTTTGACCTTCTCCAGTTCTTTTTGAAGACTAAATTTAGAAGGGCTTGTATCAGCTATGACAATGTTAATAGGATCATTTTATTTGTCATGGATTGGTTTTGATGGTAAGGGTGACTGCTGTATTTTAGAAACCTCAGCCTTGTGGAGAATGGAATCTAGAGAATCTTTCTTTTTGGGTGAGGCTTGGTATAGAGGATTATTTCCTTTGTTTGTTTATTTAGGAGGATTTGGGGGAAAGGAATCCTCATTTTGGTCCTACATTGTATATATTTGCCTTGAATATCTAAGATTATATTTCTTGTGTAACGGGGCTTGGATGAAGTTAGAAAATTGTCTACAATAATTATCGATCTCACCATCATCCTCTGGAGCCTCCAAATCATCACCTCCTTCCTAATGTGTTTCAACTTCATATTCCTGTTTTGAGAAGGAAGAGAACTCATTTTCTTAGGATTCTATCGCTTCTTCAGCATGTTCCTCTAGATCATCTTCCAAATATGGAGGCTGAATATCATCTTGTTTCTATTTTCTCTCCCTTTGCAAGAGATGTAAATGAGGTCTCCTATACTAAGGATTGAAACTTTGGTTAGGAGCTAGTTGGTTTTGCTGAGGAGGGATTTTCTTTTCCAACTCCAGTTTCACCGGCTTGTTAGATAGGTTTCTTATCATTTTGTTCATTTCCTCAAGCTTTTTCTCTTGAGTTTCCTTTCCTTGGTTTGAAGAACTCTCTGCTCCCTTCCCCCTTCTATCTCCATGATCAGTTCTCTATCTGCACATCCTAGTAGAGGTGAAATTTGCTTCAACTTCTAAAACATCTATTCGAATCTAGTCTAAGGAGCGATAATTCCTTTCTCTAAGAGTGAAACCTAATTCTCATTCGAAAGCCCCAAAAAAAACCACTTTAGCAGTGGCCCGTGGAGGTTTTATTTAAGGGCATATTTGTTCAGGAGAAAACCTGCGCCAACCATATTAAGCAATGCAGGTGGTAGAATATTTATTATAGATCCTTGCTAAGGGGTTATCTCAGTTACGTCTGACTGGATATGTTGGCATTATGACACAGTTTTGGCACAGGTTTGGCTCAATGGCATAAGTGTTGTCCTTGATGGAAACTCTCTCAAATAGCAGATCACAAGTTCAGGCTCTCAAAATAGTAGAAAATGTGATACCCGCAGGTTCCTGTTCACAAAGCTATGGGCATCAACAGGTTGCACAGGTGCACCGATCAAAAGGTGCAGACATGTTCACACGTGTACCGAACAAAAAGTGCGGTCGTAAAGTACAAGCACTTTCATGCAGAGAAAATTGCGCACACGTGGGAAATCGTATGGTTGGTCCATTGTTATAGACATTTTTGGGCACTGCAACCCCAAGCATAAATGTCCATAAACCAAGGGCTCCTAAGTCCCTAAAGGTGTTGTTCCAACCCCTAAAAGAACAAGGTCAACTGATTACAGCATCTCCCAGAAGTTCTCCATGAAAAACTACTCAAAACTGGTCAAAACTAGACCATTTCACCTACTCCATAGGCAAAGTTCATTGCATCCCACCTAGATACACACAGTAGGTGCGACGCATGTCAAAAAACCCTTCTATGGGGTGTGATGGGCGAGAAGGGACAAATGGAAGGGTCAATCCACAAGGTGGAGGAGCAAGGAATCTTCCAGAAACCTCTCCTAAGACACTTGCCTGTCTAAATTCGACCAGGGATGAGTAAGAGATCATCAATCTCCAAGTGGAATCAAGAACTATCAGAGAGAAGACACTAATCAAATCTCAAAAGCCGACTCACCTCCCTTGCAAACATCTATATATGGATCCCTCATACCAGAGATCCAGAGGCTGGAATTTTGTATCCTGTAAGGAAGTGCTGTTGGTTTCTTAGTGCAATATCATAGTGTTGGCTGATCTAAGTTATTCATGAGGTAAAGGAGGGCTTTCTTGCTGAGAGGATGATGTTGGATCAGAACAATTGGTTGTAATCCTCTTTGCTCTTTCTTAATTATCAATAAAGCTATTCAAGTTTTCCTCCACATTGTTGTATGATTGATGATTTATGCATTTGTGTGGTCAATGTACATCTGATCCTATATTGTTTATGATAATAGATCTATGTTCTTGGATAGTGTTATGCTGCTTTGATTCTACAGGTACTCTTTGAAGCTGGGTAGACAAGGAAGCAACTGGCAAAGACCTACCAGAAGAGAGAGGAATCGAGCAAGGAACCAAGCGCAAGATAGAGGTTGGTCTCCTCATTCTTGTCTTATCTATCTCTCATAAAGGAAAACGAAAGTAGTTTTTAGTGTGTTTATTTCTAAGGTAGCTACCAGCCTTAGTGAGACTAGAAGCTCTGTATAGACACTAGTTTTCCCGATAACAAAATGGCGACTCCACTAGGGAGCGAGTAGATTGTTTGTTCATCTACATTTGTTTACTTTATAAACTTACAGACAGAGCCTGAAGTCAAGCCAGCTAGCCTTTGAACTGCATTTGCTATGCAAGTGCAAAGTAGATCAACGCTGCTTCAGTCTATCTCCGGGTTTTGTTTATGAATTAAACAATTGATTTACAAGCTCTCTAATTGCCCTCGTGGTGGCTCTAGTAACCTCCTTAGATCTACCCCTGTGATTGATTTACTGATTACCACTTGCTTGGCCTAAATCCCTAAACTGAAATGCAAACTGTGACCCAGAACCCAATCAAAGTCTCGTCCCTAGTCCAGCGCACTGTCTGTTCTATGAACTTCAAATGCATCACACTTCCCGAGTGTAGTAGGTGCGTTGAATTTCAGTTTCACTGTGTTACAGGTGCGCTGATTAGACAAGGCCTTGTTCCTAAATTTTGGTTTCGATGTTCACTCTTTTCATCTCTATTCAGGAGTTTTGCTGCCTGTAGTCAATACACCTCTGTTTGAAACCCCTTTCCTTGCTGTTATTCCGCCTCCATTGTGCAAAGAACTGTAAATATTTTTATGTATTTTTGAGTCATTTTCAGTTCTCCTTTACAAAGAAGTAGCGTAATTGTACTTTCGTTTCTTGATTTGAAAGTGTCGCAAGTGTCATTTTCAGTGATAGAAGAGAATCTAGTTATTCTTGATAGTCGATTACACAGTTACTCTTGTATTTGATTTGAGTTAGTAGTTTTTCAAGTTCGAAAGCAAGTTTTCAATTCCAAATAACAAAGTGTCGTCATTGTCCTCATTTTGTTTTGAAAAGAAACTTGTTAGTAATTGTCGCTTTGGAAAATAATTCAGATTTGCACTTAGCTTTCTTTTTATCATTCACACATTAAGAAGGGTGAAAAAAAATGCATGCATGTGCATTTGCATGTAGACTGTTTGTTGGTTTGATTTAGGATAGTGCATATAGTGTGTGCTCTCTGCTCTTTGTTGAAAGAACACCATCTCTCTTTCCTTAGTAGCTAGGATTTTCATTGCAAAAATAAGATTAAAACGACTGTTTATTGTCTGAGATTGCATTTTAGGAATTGTACATCTACATCGCATGGTAAACCTGAAAGGAAAATTTCTTAAGCAAGATCAACCATAAAATAAATTTAATGAATCTAAAAACGCTTTGGAACCTAATGCACAACATCTAGAAGTCTAGGCTAGAGACGTATTCCGGCGTTGTAAAGCCTGGTAACTGTTGTTTTCATTGTTGGTTGGGTGATTCCTCCACTTTGAGACAATAAGTGCCAGTACGGACTTGTGCTCCCACGTACCGTCGAGTATATTTTGGGAGACCACAATAGGCTTTATTCTTTATCCATAGGAATCCGTGTTTGCTACCCTATCGATCGCAATGCACTGAACACAACATTCGGGAAGATTGACTGCCGTATCGCAAAAAGTATTCTACAGTTTTGCGATTAGTTTGGTAATTCCTCTGTCTAGATTTCTAGAGCATTCCCTTTCGTTCCTTTTCAGACTCCTTAATGGAAAAGGTCCATCTGAGCACTTGTCACTTTAGGCTCATTAAAAATCGAAGGCGACTAGAGTCATCTTTTGTTTTTTCTCGACTCTTAAAAATTGAAAAAACAAATTGTGTCAAAGCGTCTAAAATTTATTTTAAACGGAATAATCATCACCTTTCCTACGTTGATCTTAAGTTGAGAAAAATGGAGTCCGCCAACCAAGGAGTTCCCCTTGGAGGAAATCCTAGTCCCTTCTCCTCTTGGGGAGATGTTGGTGCACCCCATATGGCCACATTGTCTCTTCCAGGATTGACAATCGGCTTGCCCGTATGGCTATTCTCAACTTCTGTCGTTCAGAACACCATGATTCTTGAACAATCAAGTCAGCAACTAAATGATATTAGAGTTACCCCCCAACCCTCTACTTCGTCCAATTCTTACTCTCCTCCTTCCTATTCGCTTGATGAAGCTGGTAAAGCCCAAAATCAAGTAACTGAGAAGAGGAAGGAGAATAACAAGAAAGAGAAGAAGAAGAAGGAGCGAAAGGTAAAAAGGGGCAACCAAGCATCGTCTAGCGAAAATCCACGCACTGCATTGACCAGGCCTAAATTGCCATGTGTCTTTTGCAAAGGAGACCACTATCATCGAGATTGTCCTTGCATCCCCGGATCTTAAGGGACTAGTCTCCTCGTTTGCACAATCTGGTGTCATCAACCTCTGACGATCATGTTGAGTGTACACTGTCAACTAGTGAAAGTGAAGCCCTTGGACAAAAAGGAATATATAAATTTCCTTGTAAATTGTGTGAAGGTGATCACTCTGTCCACCGTTGTCCCTTCTTAGACAAAGCTAAAAGAGTTTTGGATGACCGTCCAATTTCACTGTTACGGCTTCCTCCTGGATACAAGAAACTCTTGCCGAGTCCGTCACTAGTTGAAAATCCGGCTGACACACCCTTGTGGTCAGCCGAAGCATCTATCATTGAAGATAAACCATCTGAATCCATACCAGACAAAAGTCAAAGGGTCGAGGCGGCAGTTGACCCGATCTTGCCTTCAGGAAGTCCATCTTCAGATGATACAGTCACCGAAGAGAACAAGAACGACATTGTTCAAATTCTCTTCATAAGCACAGACTCCGATGAACATGGGGGTAGTCTACCCGTTCCTTTACCGCAGGAAGGAAGTTCATCAGAGTCGTATCTGGCCGTCTATCCGGTCCCACCTCCAAGCAACCTGGTTGTTTCCTTTGACTGGAATCTACTAGGCAGACCCCATTTACCGGCTAGTGTACCGTTCCAAATCATCGCTCAAATATATAGAATGGTCATGGCCGGTACCATCATAGATGAAGGGGCTTCTATGAATATCCTTTTCTCAACTGCTTGGAAAGCGCTTGGTTCGCCATCACTTTCGCCTGAGATGAGAAATCTAACAGACTTTGACAAAGGAACCAGTCGACCATTAGGGATCCTTCCCGATGTTCTGATAAAATTGAGAAGGAAAACTGTTCATATGAACGTAATGGTAGTCCAAGGACCCCTGGATTATAATCTACTCCTTGGACGAGACTATATTTATTGCATGGGAGTCGTCATCTCCTCACTCTTTAGAGTAATTTGTTTTCCGCACGAAGGAAGAGTGGTCAAGCTCGTAGACCAACTTTCATTCCCCAGTTCACACATAGCAAATAGTCATATACCAACCCTGAATGGTCTTTTCACGCAAGGAATGTCTCATCAATCCCCAGTCCGTCTTCCTGATGAGCACGAGTGATTCGAAGGACATGACTGAAACCCAGGGGGCATGCACTCTGGTCTGCTTCGGTAGGAAAACTTCAGGTATAGGTTAGGTTTCCGCGAAGGATATATGACTAGTCTGACACACCCGTCTGTTTAGGAAAATGGGATTAGGCTAGAATAAGATTCCCTCGTCAAAGTTATGTGAGTGTAGGCGTCTGCGCCACTCACCTTTGTTTATTTCGGTAGACATCGTCGAAGAAATGTTTTATTTGTGATACAAATAGAACAGTCTTTGGTAACCTGAAAAGGGTAGGCCTTTCCTGATAAAACAAATGTTTTTTCTGCAAATTGAAGGGTAACCTCGAAACTCTATTTCACTATACCTGGGGGCATGCAAGCGAAGAGCGACCATTTATTTTTTAAATTTATAGGCCCTCTAACCCTTTAAACTCGTAGGATTGGTCGTTTCCTAACTTGCATAAAGAAAGGATGCAGGGAAAAGCTTTGAAAAAATTCCATTCTTAGATGAGACATTCTTATTATATGACTGGATCGAGTAGTTTTAACGTGGACTTCAAGCTCGTTAAAAAATAAACATAAGCAATGAGCAAATGTTTCTCCAGACTTTAAGCTCATTTTAAAATAAAAAATGAACCAATTTCCGGTAAATAACAATCGTAAATGTATTACTTCAACCTTTGAAGCCTTGGTCGTGTTCTCATCATCACCTCCACTCTATATTGGCCGATCATTCACCTCCACTTGATTGTTTACCCCTTTTAAGGAATAGAAATGAAGAGTGATCTTGTTAGCCATCCTTGTGACACTCCGTGATTGGAAAATTCCAAACCTTAGCTAGAATCAGCTACTACCCGAATCTATCACTTGTTCCTCAAATAACGAGTCTCCTTTAAAGCTCTTTTCAACTGACTCGTAAAATATTAAAAGATTGCTGAGACATTGGCCTCTCCAGCTCGCTAAAGTGACCGGAAGTGCTATCCCTCCTTTAGATTTTAATCTTTTTGGACCTGAGGGATTATTACACAAAAAGGTCGAGCGCTTGTTTTGTTCGACTCGTTAAAATTACCGAAAATTCATCCCTTTTGTATTATTTTATACTTTTTCGGACTTAAGGGATTAGATGACGAAAAATGATTTTTTGGAGTTTCCTTTACGTTCCTTTTCAGACTCTCTAAAATTGAAAAGGACCGAGTTATCTTTGTCGTTAAATTCGTTAAAACCTAATAGCAACAAACTTGTCCATAACAGACAAGAACGAGTTTCACTATCGCTAGGCTCGTTAAAACATAGCGATGGGTTTTCCCGAAGGGAAAATTATAGAACAATCATATGTTATCCTCCTCAAGCTTGAAAAAAATAAAGAGGTACTGGTCAGCAATGATTGGGGAAAAATTGGGAAGAAAACTTGAAGAAACTTTGTTGGTAGCAAGTTGCTCTTGAACATGACACTTTCACTCTGCATCCAAGTCGGGTTGGGTTGTTCTATTCACTGGTCACATCACCATGGTTCCATCACACCATCCACATTTGGGGTTAATGCTACCAATCCATCATGTCAGTGTCACCGATATGTTCAAGAGAAGTCGCTCAGAGAATTCACCTGTGTCTCACCCACTATAGTACATTTTTGCTCCATTCTTTCATGACCACCACCCTGAACCGTATATCACCAGATCGTTTTCACCTCCATTAAAATCATTTGCTCCATTTCCTGCCATTGATGTGGGATTCACTAAGGCCCTTCTATGACAGATCGCTTCTTGTCGACATCAGCTCATTATCCAAGAAGTCGATCTAGGAACAACCCTTTCAGTACTTTGAAGCTTGCATGCCTCAATGGCAAGTTTCTCACTTCCGGTGACAGGTTTACATTAATGGCCTTCGACCAAAAGATTTTTCGTGGTGTTTGATTCCAAGTCCCTTATTCACATCACATGAATTTTACTGTAGTACCTTGAGGGTCATCATCATTATCGATGATTCCTCTCGCGCCTGTTAACAACTTACATCATTGGCTGGTAATCAGGCGATGTCTTTCCATGTTCGACTCCAGAACATCTCTCACATGGATCGACTTGTACTTTGAGTGAAGATCGAACGAGATTGAAGACCCCAGATCTAGTTTCATCCATCCGGGCTGCGATATATATTCAGGAAAATAAAGACATCAAATGTACATCATTGCTGCACAGATAATCATCCAATCTAAGGGATGATGGCTTTACCAGAATCATTAGTCTACACTTAGATGATTGTCTGTCCTATGTACATGAAAATGAATTTATAAAGCTAAGCATGGGAATGCCCACCTCAGCCAGATCATGAAAATAATATGAAGATAATGTATTGTATTGTATCTTATTACAGGTTGCCTTCCAGCTCGAAAAAACTTCGGATCCTCATGAGAAAGCATTTCACCCGACATCAAAAGATTAACAACCTCATGCTTTAGGGGGCAACTGTTATAGACATTTTTGGGAACTGCAACCCCAAGAATAAATGTCCATAAACCAAGGGCTCCTAAGTCCCTAAAGGTGTTGTTCCAACCCATAAAAGAACAAGGTCAATTGATTACAACATCTCCCAGAAGTTCTCCATGAAAAACTACTCAGAACTGGTCAAAACTGGACCATTTCACCTGCTCCATAGGAAAAGTGTGTTGCATCCCACCTGGATACACACATTAGGTGCGATTCATGTCAAAAAACCCTTCTATGGGGTGCGATGGGTGAGAAGGGACAAATGGCAGGGTCAATCTGCAAGGTGGAGGAGCATGGAACCTTCCAGAAACATCTCCTGTGACACTTGCCTCTCTCAATTCGACCAGGGATGAGTAAGAGATCATCAATCTCCAAGTGGAATCAAGAACTATCAGAGAGAAGAAACTAATCAAATCTCAAAAGCTGACTCACCTCCCTTGCAGACATCTATATATGGATCCCTCATCCCAGAGATCCAGAGGCTGGAATTTTGTATCTTGTAAGGAAGTGTTGTTGGTTTCTTGGTGCAATATCATAGTGTTGGGTGATCTAAGCTGTTCATGAGGTGAAGAAGGGCTTTCTTGCTGAGAGCATGATGCTGGGTCAGAACAATTGGTTGTAATCCTCTTTGCTCTTTCTTGATTATCAATAACGCTATTCAAGTTTTCCTCCACATTTTTGTATGATTGATGATTTATGCATTTGTGTGGTCAATGTACATCTGATCCTATATTGTTTATGATAACAGATCTATGTTCTTGGATAGTGTTATGCTGCTTTGATTCTATAGGTACTCTATGAAGCTGGGTAGACAAGGAAGCAAGTGGCAAAGAACTACCAGAGGAGAGTGGAATCAAGCAAGGAACCAAGCGCAAGACAGAGGTTGGTTTCCTTATTCTTCTCTTATCTATCTCTCATAAAGGAAAACGAAAGTAGTTTTTAGTGTGTTTGTTTCTAAGGTAGCTACCAGCCTTAGTGAGACTAGTAGCTCTGTATAGACACTAGTTTTCCCGATAACATCCATGGTATTTAATCCAACATTTTTGATCCTATGGTTTTGGTCCATGGTTTTGCATCTAATGTATTAAACCCAAGTTTTAGGTCCCTAGTATTGGATCTTTATGGTTTTGGACCATGTTTTGAGTAAGGCCTAGTCTATAAAAAGGAAAGGAGATCATTTGGTTGCATACAGAGATGTTGAATATCTTTAGAAGAGCAAGATCTGAAATACTGGGGATCGGTTGGTGAGTTAGTTGGACCTGAATCAAGGAGAAACCTGAGCATTACAAGATATATCTACTGATGGGTCAAGATCTCTTTGGCGCATGATTAGATCTATAAATCTGATAGTCTGGGGTATAATGGAAGTCTGTTAAATTATCTATACCCAGAGGTCCGCAAGCTAGACACAGTGTAAGTGTGGAGGTCCGCAGGCTAGACAGACCGCAGGTGCGGAGGTCCGTAGGCTAGACACAACGCAGGTACGAAGGTCCACAGGCTCGACACAGGGCAGGTGTGGATAACCGCAGGCTCGACTCAGCGCAGGTGTGGATGACTGCAGGGTCGATACAGTAGGGGTGCAGACACTCGCAGATTACTATTGGTGAAATTGTGAACCTTTCTTGAAATGTGTTTTAGCTGCTTTTGTCTATTACTACAGTGGTCAGGGTTCTGAATTGATGTCTGGTGGCTATGTGTTGAGAAATTATTGATTTAGTATTTGTACAAGGAAGTTGTTTGATTACAGATCTATTTGATGTTTGATTGATATTCGTGGATCCAGTTTGAAAATTTATGAAACATGGTCCCTGGAAGAAAAGAGAAGGTTGAAGCCTTCAGTAGGTCAGCACCTACGTACTATTACCTCAACTAGTACAAGAGCTAAGGGGGTTGTAGCTCCCTTCCAGGAGAGTCTGGAGAATGAGAGAAGGTTGTAGCCTTCTGCAGGTTGAAGCCTGCGTGCTAGTATAAGACTGCACCAGTACAAAACCATTGTAAAAATAAGTTTCTAATTGAAAGAAGATAGAGACATATTGCAGTAGCTGGTTTTCATCCACATTGGGTTTCCACCTTATATCTTGTGTTCTTTTGTGTGACTGTATGCTCTATTTTTCTTGTTCTTGTTTTCTGTTATATGGTTCTAACACACAGATTAATGATCAACATCTGAAGAATCAATGAAATTATAAGTCTGGAAGGAATACGCAAGTTTCATTAGTCAGATCTGCAAATGTTTGTATAAATTGAAAAGAATTTGATAATACTGATTCCCCCCCCCCTCTCAGTATTATTTTCAAAAATTGGTATCAGAGCAGGTCCTTCAAGAAAAAACTTGATCGCTTGAAGGAAGATCTATAATCATGAGTTACTACGAAAAGGAAGCATATATCAGGCCACCGATTTCAACTTTGTCTATTGGAAGGTAAGAATCACTTATCTTCAATCTCTTGGTACAGAAGTTTGGGATATTGTGGAAACAAGATACACATTTCCATAAGCAACTCCTACAGATGCAGCTGGTAAGAAGTAGTATGAAACAAATCCAAAAGCCGTTAATACTCTATTAGGAAGTCTATCTCAATTAGAATTTGTCAAGGTTATGCAGCTGAAAAGTGGAAAAGAAGTATGGGACAAGATCGTTCTGAGCTATGAAGGAGATGAACAGGTAAAACGAGCAAAATTACAAACTCTTAGACTTCAATATGAAAATCTCAGAATGCATAATGATGAAAGTGTGGCTAGCTATTTCCTACGTATAGATGAGATCATAAATTGTATGAAAAACTTGGGTGAAGAAATAAAAGAAGTTGTTCTGGTTGAAAAGGTTCTAATATCTTTGTCTCCCAAGTTTGATTCAAAATTTTCTGCCATAGAAGAAAAGCAGAATCTACAGAACCTTACCATGTCACATCTGCACGAAATTCTAACTGCTTACAAAATGAGAAAAGGAGGACCATCAGACAGGAGAGAAGCTGCATTCAAGGCTTCAGGAAATTGAGATTACTATGAGTCAGGACATATGTCAGAAGAAGATGAAGAATCAAATTTTGTCAAGAACCTTCAACGGGGAACTGGTAGATTCAGAGGTAAGCTTCCTTTCAAATGCTTTGCTTGTGGAAGAGTCGGCCATTATGCTACAAAATGTCCTCATAAAGATAAACTAGAAAAAAGTAAGGAACCTGTTAGATGGAACAGAAAACAGAATAAGAAGAGCTATTACACGCATGAAGACAGTGATGGATTGTCAAATAGTGATGAAGATGAACAAGGTAATGATGATAGACTTTTAATGGCTTTTGAAGATGATGATTTCTTGGATGCTGTAAATGAAGAAGGTCTTTATGAAGAAATTTCTAAACTTAAAGTTTGTTTAGAGGAAAAGAATATGATTATAGATACTCTAACATTCCAACTTGCTGAAAAAGATGAACACAATGAAGGGTTAGAATGTGAAATTGTGGGACTTATAAAAGAAATTGAGAAAACAAAAGCACTTAATCTCAAATTTGCTAAAGGGTTTGAAACTCTAGATGAGATTATCAAAGTGTAGCGGTCTCCTCTAATCAAGACTGGTCTCGGATATTCCAAAGAAGCATCTTAAGCTCAGAAGAAAGTGCAAAAGCCATTCACCTCCAAAAGTTATCTTGATGCAGCAAGGAGAAGTGAACAAGTTGACAATCGACAAAAAAAGTATAATGCAGATCACCAGGGAAATCAGGGACAATTTACTTCAAGAATGATCAAAGATTACCAAGTAAATCAGGGGCAATCCACGTCAAGGATGAACAAAAGCCTCAATCGACCACAGGTAAATCATTATGAATTTGGCTCAAGAATGGATGGAAACTACAATCATATGGTTGGTAGATTTGATAATCGCAGGAATTTCTTCAATGGCCAATGTTTCTCTTGTCATAACTTTGGTCATAAAGCTGCTCAATGTGTTGCCTATAAGGCCATCATGACTAGGGAAGCTCAAAAACAAAGGAGTATGACAGGAATCATGAAAAGAACCTACAATAACTTCTCTGCTCTTGAAAATGAAATAGAATGTTCTATCTGTAACAACTTCGGTCATGAAGACTCTGAATGCAGAAGCAGGTTTCGGCAAACAACTCAGAAGGAGCAAGCTTCATTGAGTTCCAAAACATGGAAAAAGAAAGAAGCACAACCAGAAAGATGTGGGATAGCCTTATATGCAGAAGGATAGGAAAATCAACGGTACATCGACAGTGGATGCTCAAAACATATGACAGGTAATAAAGAAAAAATTCAGTCATATAGTGCCTTAGAAAAGGAAAAGAAGGTCTCATTTGGAAATGACACCCCTGCATTCGTAAAAGGTAAAGGCTCTATTCGTTTGAAAGAAAAGGTCAAGGCTAGAAATGTTATGTATGTTGATGGCTTAAAGCATAATTTATTGAGTGTCGGTCAGATGTGTGATCAAGGAACCAAGGTAATATTTCGATCAAATGGATGTATTGTTCGTGAGCTTGATACAGGAAAAACAATGATCAAAGGCATAATAACTCCAAATAGCTTATATGTACTCAAGGGAGAACAACAAAAATGCTATTTAAGCAAGAATGATGATCACTGGCTATGGCACAGAAGACTGGGGCATCTTAGCTTCTCTCAAATTAGAAAAGCATGCAAATATCAGGCAGTTCGTCATCTTCTTGACATCAGAATTCCAGACAATACAATATGCAAATCATGCCAATTTGGTAAGCAAACCAGAACTAATTTCCCTGAGAAGGAAGGACCAGCTAGCAGGCCACTTGAACTTGTCCACACCGATATATGTGGTCCAATTAGGAAGAGGTCACCTCGAGGAGAAGAGTATTTCATATTGTTCATTGAAAACTTTTCAAGGATGTGTTGGATAAGACTCATGAAGTATAAAGATGAAGCTTTCGAAAAGTTCAAGTCATTCAAAGCATTGGTTGAAAACGAATCAGATCACAGAATCAAATGCCTCAGATTTGATCGAGGAGGGGAATTTACCTCAGATGAATTTTTCGATTTTTGTGAAGAACATGGAATAAGAAGGGAATTTTCTACAGCAAGGACTCCTCAACAAAATGGAGTAGTGGAAAGGATGAACAGAATGGTTCAACAAATGGCTCATGCTATTCTTGATGAGTCTAGAACTCCCGCAACCTTCTAGGGTGAAGCCACAATTGTCGCTGTTACTATTCTCAACAATACAAACGTCTGGGTGAATAACACTCAAACTCCTCATGAACTTTGGTACGGTAAGACTCCCACGGTAAAATACTTCAAAAAATTTGGAAGAAAATGCTACATTAAAAGGACTGATGAAAACCTTGGCAAGTTTGAACCTAGAGCAGATGCAGGCATTTTACTTGGCTACTCTCCCCACAGCAAAGCTTACAAATGTTACAATAAAAGACTTGGTAAAATTGTTGAAAGCATTGATGTAGTGGTTGATGAAGAAGGAAACAATCCTAGACAGGTAAAATCTGAAGATTCCGAAGATGGCGAAGACTATCCGTCAACATCAAATCAGAGTCATGACGAAGAAGAAACCCATGGGACACCATAAGAACAGATAAGGATAGAAGAAAAGACTCCATCTAGATACGTTCAGAAGAATCATCCAGAATCTCAAATTTTGGGGGAGAAAGAGGGAGGTGTACAAACAAGAAGAACCATTTCGAAAGCTTCAAGCTATCTAGAATTGCTCTCCTCCACTGAACCACAAAATGTAAGAGAGGCTTGCAAAGATGAATGCTGGGTCAAGGCCATGGAGGAAGAACTCAAGAAGATTGAAAAGAATAACACTTGGGAGTTGGTTCCTAGACCAAAAGATATGAATGTCATAGGGACAAAATGGATTTTCAAAAATAAGCTGAATGAAAATGGGGATGTGGTTAGAAACAAGGCAAGACTTGTTTGTAAAGGATATGCACAACAAGAAGGCATAGAATTTGAAGAAAATTTTGCTCAAGTTGCCAGACTTGAGGCTATAAGAATGTTCCTTGCTCTCGCTAGCTTTCAGAAGTTCAAAGTATTTCAGATGGACGTGAAATCTGCCTTTTTGAATGGATGTTGGGTGTGGAGCCTGATTATCTTCTATATTCAAAGGTATCACCACATAGGACCCCAGTTCGAAATGGGGGTGGCAACGCCGCCCGTAAAATATTCGTTGCAGGGGGGGTCCAGGGGGGGTGGTTGCGACCTTTGGGAGGCCCCCCCATGGCGGGGGGTTTCGGGGGCAGCGCCCCCAAAGCAAAAAACAGCTGTAAAATTGCCTTGTAAAAGTATAGTAATTTCTAGTCAATCTGGGCCGTTCATTAGGCGGATGATCTGACGGTAGAACTTATGTTTAGTTTAGGGTTTTTTTCCCTAGAAGGCAACCCCTCTCTTTGTATGAGGGTATTGTATTTGAGGTTGTGTGATAGATGTGTATTTTGTGAGAGAGAAACAGAGAGGTGAGACTGTGAGAGAAAACAGAGGATATTACAGCGGATTTGTTGTAGGTTGTGTCTCTTCATTTTGCTGGATAATAGAAAGGAAGGACTGGCTGTTCGGGGTGGACTTAGCCCAAATTAGGTGAACCACGTATATCTGTGTCTCTCTTGTTTTGTGTGTTTATATTTCTGCAGTATTTTATGTGTTCCATTGCTTCGTAATATATAATTTTCTAACAACTGGTATCAGAGCCGAAGGTCTATTTGGCTAATAAACTCGCAGGAAAGAAGGGTTCCTGGTTCGAGTGGGAGCAATGGCGGAAGATGGTAAGTTTAGGGTCGAGAAATTTAATGGCCAAAACTTCTCGTTGTGGAAGATGGAGATGGAAGATTATCTGTATCAGAAAGATCTATACCTACCATTGGGCGGAAAAAAAAAGATGCCGACGGGTATGAAAGATGAATAATGGAACCTTCTCGATAGAAAGGCACTCGGAACAATACGTTTGTGCCTTGCTACGTCAGTCGCCTTCAAATTTCGAAGGAAACCACAACAGAGGGTTTGATGCAGACGTTGTCGAAACTATATGAAAAACCCTCGGCCTCAAACAAGGTATTTCTTATGAAATGGTTATTTAATACGAATATGTCGGAAGGTGGATATGTTGCAAACCATTTAAATGATTTTAATACAGTTACAAGTCAGTTAAGTTCTGTAGGGGTAAACTTTGATGATGAAGTTAGAGCTCTGTTATTCTTGTGCTCATTACCAGAAATTTGAATGGTTTGGTAATGGCCATTAGTAACTCCGTTTCTGGATCTAGTACTTTAAAGTTTGATGATGTTGTCGGTGCTATCCTTAGCGAGGAAATGCGACGGAAAAGCTCCGGTGAGACATCGGGAAATGCTTTGAGTGCAGAGTCTAGAGGAAGAAAAATGGAAAGAGGAAAGAGCTCAGGATATCACAGTAAATCAAGGAAAGGTAGATCCAAGTCCAGATCGGGGATATTGTGCTGGAAATGTGGAAAGAAAGGACACCTAAAGAAAGACTGTAGATCTCGGAAGGGAAAAGAAAGAGATTCACAGCAAGAAAACAACCATGAAGCAAATGTGACAGGTGAGGTGTTACAAGATGCTTTGATTCTTTCTTTTGAAAATATTATTCATTCCTGGGTGGTAGATTCAGGGGCTTCATTCCATGCCACACCTGATAAGAAATACTTTCATGACTATGTTCAAGGAGATTTTGGACAAGTTCGTCTGGGTGATGATAAACCCTGTAAAATTGTTGGAATGGGTAAGGTTCTTGTAAAACAACAGAATGGAAACCAATGGCTATTAAAGGAGGTAAGGCATGTTCCAGATCTAAAGAAATTTCTGATTTCAACAGGGCAGTTAGGCGGTGAAGGTTGTGTGACAACTTTCACAGATAAAGCTTGGAAGGTCACCAAAGGAGCCCTGGTAATAGCAAAAGGCGAAAAGGTTGGTACATTGTATTTATGCAATGGTATTTCTAACTCTGTTAATGCTTTAACTTCCAAAGGAGCAGATGTAGCATTATGGCATCATAGGCTCGGACACATGAGTGAAAAGGGGATGAAGATTCTTCACTCAAGGAATTTGTTGCCAGGTTTGAATAATGTTGATTTGGACTTCTGTGAGAACTGCATTTATGGAAAACAGAAGAGAGTCAGATTTCTCAGAGTTGGGAAAGAAAAGAAGAATGAAAAATTAGAGCTTGTGCATACAGACGTATGGGGACCTACTCAGGTATCATCTCTCGGTGGCTCTCATTATTATGTTACTTTTATTGATGATGCAACTAGAGAAACTTGGATTTATTGTATTAAGAATAAAGCTGATGTATTTGATACTTTCAAGAAATAGAAAGCTTTGGTTGATATTGAGACAGGAAAGAAATTGAAGTGTCTTAGATCAGACAATGGAGGTGAATATTGCATCAAAGATTTTGATAGGTACTGTTCAAAGCATGGAATTCGTAGAGAGAAGACAGTTCCAAGAACACCACAAGAAAATGGTGTGTCAGAAAGGATGAACAAAACAATCATGGAGCGTGCAAGGTGCATAAGATTGCATGCAGGATTGCCTTTACAGTTTTGTGCAGATGTTGTAGATACTGTTGTTTATCTAATAAACAGAGGGCCTTCAAGTTCCTTGGATGGTGGTGTTCCAGAGGAAGCATGGACAGGTAAAAAGGTAAACTACTCTATTTTAAAGCCTTTTGGTTGTGAGGCCTGTTATAGACATTTTTGTGCCTTACAACATGAAGCACGAAATGTCAATAATCTAAGGGATCCAAAGTCCCTAAACATGTTGTTCCTACCCCTAGAGGAACAAGGTCAGCAAACCACAGCACTAAATATCAGTTCTCCACCTGAAAACACTCAAAAACAAGCTAATTCTGGATCATGTCAACTGCTCCACTGAGCATCTGCGCTGAATGTCAACTGCTCCACTCTGTACCTGCGCTGAATGTCAACTGTAATGAAGGCTACCTGCACTGGGCGAGTTTGGCCAAGTGGCACAGTCATTCCTCAAGGTGTCAATGCCCAGGAAGCTTCCAAAATGACACTTGGATCAAGGAATTCGCCTAGTGATGAGTAAGAGGGTCTAGATCTCCAAGTGGAAGCAAGAACCTCCAAGTGGACTCAGGAACTGAAGAATAACTGAAGTGGGAGAGGACACTAGTCAGCTCCATGCCAAGCTCAAGTTGACTCATCCTTTCTCCAAAACTCCTATATATAGAGCTCTCTCATGAGGTCTAAGGAGGCGGGAATCTTGTGACTGTAAGGAAGTGCTGTTGGTTTGAGTTTAGAACTATTGGGTGATTGCTTTGAAGGAGGTGAAGAGGAGATTTCTTTCTGCTGGGAGGTGTTGCTGGATTGGGCCTCTTATGGTTGTAACACTCTCAGAACTTTACTTCTTCCATTAATAAAGCATTTGAGGTTCTTCTATATGCATGTGTCTCAATGGCGTATTGATACTTGTATATTTGGTTTATTCTAATCCTTGAATCAATTATGAATGTATGCTCTTTGTAGTTTCCCTCTCTTGTCATTTTGCAGGATCTTGGTGTAGCTGGGCCAGTGGAGTCACCAATTTGTTGTTGGGAAAAGTATCCAATAAGGAATGACCCTATCCCACTCTTGAAGTATTACAAAATTGTCCATCCCAAAGGCAGGCATTATTATCAGCAATTGGTGGGGTTGATCCTAAGGATTCCAATCTTGTATCCTTTGATCACAAGGGATACGATCCTTAGTTACCAGCTCAACTAGCTTTCCTTATTCAAGTGAAAGCCCTCAACAAAACTGTTCACAGAACAATAATTGATGAGGGAGCATCAACATGTATTATGTCGATGAGTTGCTGGAAAACTTTGGGATCTCCAACCTTGTCGCAATCTTCGACAACATTAAAAGCTTTCGACGGAAGGACTTATACCCCTTATGGTATCCTTAACAACTTGAAAGTTGAACTAGGAGGAAAGACAGTAGAAATTGATGTTGAGGTCATTGATGGAAATCTTGACTATAACATTCTACTGGGAAGACCATGGATTTATGCCATGGCAGCTATCGTGTCGACTTATTTTAGGAAGATCGCATTCCCATTTGAAGGAGGATTACGGTCGTCGACCAACAAAACTTCCTCCCTAATGGTTCACAAGTTACAGGAAGCATTCCCATGATCCATGAAAGCAACCATTCAATTCAAGATATCGGAGTAGGATTATTGAAAGACCCCACCTTGATGGGAACTTTCGCGCTACCACCTCCTATTTATATGGGAAATGTACCGTTTGTAGCAACCTGCAACATGATATCTTCCACGAAGGTCAACATGGATCATTCAATGGTTTTTCCCCCAAGCCCTTTAGAAATATTGTAGCAATCAATGTTTCAAGCATGGGAGGCAAACCCAAATCAACGCTCGTCAAGCGTTTGGGTAGATAGGTCTAGAGAATATGGAACCCCATTAGATCCTTGGTCGAAAGTACATGGGACTGACGAAGGAATCTTACAATCAATGATGATTGAGGGGGCACCATGGAATGATCACCACCATCGTTTCCTTCTTCCAGAATATGAAGAAGATACTCAAAGTGACCTTTATCACCCTTCAGTTTTTGAATTCCTAACAAATACTGTAAACACGGTGGATTCCGAGCGAAACCTATCCAATATTGAAGAGACTATAGCCATAAATATCTCGACTAAAACAGATGTTGTAGAGAATATTTATGTCGGCAAAGGTTGTTCCCCTTCAGAACTGGAAATATATAACGCTCTTTTTCGCGAATTTAGAAATGTCTTTGCTTGGTCATATGATGAAATGCCAGGCATTGACTCGAGCATCGTTGAACATGAAATTAAAATGTATCCTGATGTCAAACCAGTAAGACAATGGCTTCGACAGGTACACCCCAAGAAAGCCGCTGCCATTAAGGCGGAAGTTGAAAAACTCCTCCATGCTGGATTCATCTACCTGGTTCCTCTAACCGATTGGGTATCGAATATTGTCCCTGTTATGAAGAAACAAGGGACAATTAGAGTGTGTGTCGATTATAGGGATGTAAACCAAGCTTGTCCGAAGGAAAACTACCCTACACCCTTCATCGACCAGATAATTGATGAATGCGCCGGATGTGAAATCTTTTCATTTATGGATGGATTTTCCGGGTATAATCAAATAAATATCTGCCCACAGGACCAATGAAAGACTGCATTTATTTGTCCGTGGGGCACATTCGCTTATCGAAAATTACGCTTTGGTTTAAAGAACGCAGGGGCGACGTTTCAGAGGGCGATGAATTATGCCTTCCATGACATCAAGAACATTGTTCAACCTTATCTCGACGATCTTCCGGCTCATTCGCGAAAGCGGACTGATCATCCGCAGCATTTAAGAGCGATATTTCTACGTTGTCGACACTACAAGATAAGACTCAATCCACACAAATGTGTGTTTTGCGTCGGTTCTGGTTGTTTACTTGGCTTTGTAGTCTCCAAGGATGGGATTCGTCTCGACCCCTACAAGGTTCAGGCAATCATTAATTTGCCTCCACCTTCAAATTTGCTTCAGATTCAGAAACTCCAAGGGAAAGTGAACTTTCTGAGGAGATTCATTCCAAATTACGTAGAACTTGCTAAGGGTTATACTCATCTTTTGAAAAAGGATGTACCTTTTGTCTGGGACCAGGTGGCGCAAGCTTCCTTTGATGCTCTGAAAGATTGTCTAGTAAAAGCATCATTAATGTACGCCCCGGACTATCAAAGAGATTTTAACCTATATCTGGCTGCAGCGGATACGACCATTGCGATGGTTTTAGTTCAAGAGGTCGATGGAATTGAAAATCCTATTTATTATTTAAGAAAAAACTTAAATGATACAGAAAGTAAATATTCTTATGTAGAAAAACTAGCGCTTACAGCTGTTCAAGCGATTCAAAGGTTTCGACATTATGTCCTCTTTCGGAAAACTACCATCTTGTCAGATTGCAACCCCATGACCTATACACTGTTGTGACAGTTGCTGGGGGGCAAATATTCAAAATGGATAGCGATCCTTGAAGAGTTTGATCTGGAATTTGTGAAATCCAAATCAAAGAAAGCTCTAGTTTTCGCAGAATTATTATGCGATCTCCCATCGTCGTCCAACGATGAAACATCGGAAGAGTCAATCGTGGATGAAAGTTTGTTTCTGATATCTGTAAGCGATGAGTGGTATGGAGATATCATAGTTTATCTCCAAACCCAAAAATTCAGGCCTAACACCTCTCGCTCCGAACAAAAGCATATACGATACCAAGCAAAAGACTACATGATCGTCGGTGATACACTTTACCGTCGTGGTGTCGATACAGTTATGAGGAGGTGCCTTACCCATGAGGAGGCCGAAAAAGCCCTGAATGAGTGTCATTCAGGCGCATGTGGGGGGCATCAATCTGGATATGCGACAACACAAAAAATCTTACGAGCAGGATACTTCTGGCCAACCATGTTCAAAGATTGCATAACCGCAGTCAGAAGTTGCCATGCTTGTCAAATTTTTGATAGCAAAACCAGATGACCACCCGCACCTTTACAGCCAATAGTTGTTGTTGGGCCCTTCGCCAAGTGGGGCATCAATTTCATGCAATGTAACCCCACCTCGACCGGGGGGCATGGGTATATTATAGTCGCTGTTGACTATTTTACCAAATGGGCCGAGGCGATGCCTACATTGGATAACACTGGTGAAACAACTGCCCTTTTCTTTTTCAATCATGTAGTCGCCAGGTTCGTCGTACCACAGGCTAGAGTTACAGATAATGGGTCGCATTTTCGCAATCACATGATGGTCGAATTAGCTGCCAAGCTAGGGCTATCTCACGACAGCTCTACCCCATATTATCCGCAAGCCAACGGGCAAGTTGAGGCAATCAACAAGGTCCTGAAGCATATGTTGCAAAGGATGATAGGGGTTCATAAAAGAAGGTGGCACCTAATCCTGTACTCAGCCTTGTGGGCTTACCGAACATCGGTAAAGAACGCAACCGGGTTCACACCTTTTCAACTAGTGTATGGCCTGGAAGCAGCCTTGCCAATCCAATGCGAAATTTCGTCGCTTAAACTTGCAATCGATCTCCTCCCCAGAACTTCAAAAGAAGAAGCTCGTTTCCTGGAATTAATCCAGTTGGATGAAACCCGTCATGATGCCGCTTTGGCTAACGAAGCTCATAAGAAACGAGTCAAGGCTCAGTTCGACAAAAGTGTCAAACCCCGTGACTTCTCAGAAGGTGATTTGGTCTTGCTTTATGACCAAGAATCCGATAAATTGGGAGCAGGTAAATTCAAGTCCTTATGGATGGGCCCCTATATTGTGAAAAGGGTATTAGCAAAAGGAGCCTACGAGTTAATGGATTATGACGGAATTCCACTGGCGCAGCCCCGCAACGGACTGTACCTCAAGTGTTACTATGCTTAAATAGTAACCTGCATGCTTTTGTTGTATTTTGTTTTCGCTAAAGTATTTGTTTTGGTCAAGTGATCCACCTTTTCCATTTGTTACAGATGTCAAACCTTCTGGAGACATGTGTTGGATATGCCGACGGAGCGAGTCGTAGTTCACGGAACCTATCCTCCGCAGCCTGGGCCATTTTTTATCCAAGCAGCGAGTTAGTGAGTTTGAGAGGAGTGTGTATTGGGCAATCAACGAATAACATCGCTGAGTATAGCGCGTTGATAGAACTACTCTCTGATGCCATCACACGTGGCATACGCCGACTAATTGTCAGGCTAGACTCACAGCTCGTAATACTACAACTCAATGGTATATATTCTGTCCGCAATCCAGCTATTTATCGCATGTTCCTAAGGGTTAAGATCTTAGAAAGACGATATGATTCAATTCAATATCAACATACTTCAAGAAACTTAAACACATTAACTGACTCATTAGCAAACTATGTGTTAGATAGACATTTGCAACATTTATAAAAGGGACACATCATCAAAGATTGTACATATGGATCATGTAACTCAAACAGAATAAAACTTGAAAATCAAAATATATAAGCTGTTTATATAAGTTCATACATAATGTTCTGTAACCAAGACAAAATTGGTCATATGACCTGAAACTCAAAACGATGATAGGGGGCACCCTGGCCTAGTGGTGCTCATGATAGCACGTCATGGCCTGTGCAATCATGCGCAAGAGACGAGTCCATCGTCTAGGTACACCAGTAGTGTGTCGCTGCAGCTACAAAGGTAACTCATCAATCCTCACATCGGGAATGCCGAGAGTAAGGCTCTCAACCTGCTCCTGCACTGCTGTAAGGGTCTCAGTATCGTCAAGGTCGCGAATGACAGCTCTCCTAGCAGGCTCCACTGCCGGGGCAGCAACTGGCGGTCTCGGACGAACTGCTGGACGAACAGGACCAATATCTGCATGCACCCAAGAGTACAATTAAAAGTCTTGACAGAATAAAGCACAACAACATTATAAACAAGAACAGTAAACAGTAATATGGTCAAAAAGTTTACCAATGGCGCCCCACTGTTCGCCATCTGGTAGCACCAAATCCGGATCACCTCGGAAATCCATACCCACATATGGATACTCAGAAAACGCCATCTCCTGGCGCTCGAACCACCTGAAGAAGGCCTCAGTAAAAGTAATTTGAGGTTGACCAGCATGCCTAGACATGTGATCAACCCACCTCTGCATGCGTGGCTCGGTCAGAGAAGGCAAGTCGAGTATGATGTACTGAGGCTGCATCAGTGGGATTTTCTCCAAGGCGAAGGCAGTCAGAATAGAACCAAATCCAAAGTTCTTCAGCTTCCCGTCCTTTACCTTGGTCAATTGACTTTTCATCTGAACAAGTACTGCATCACACCAGTTGAATACTTTCGGTTGGAGACACTCCAAGGCGTGCTGCATATAAGATCTGTTGGCAACATGTAGAGCTGCGCTACCGGCCATCCTACCAATAGTGTACAGAATGGACCTGAGAGCCCGATCAGTAATCTCACGGATAACAATCTTGCCATCTCTGCTTGGCTGAGAACCTTCCCTGCAATACTGGCAGACATAATCTCTGGTGGAATCAGTCCCCCGGGCCGTGCCTGACAAGGAAATGGGGGCACCTCGTCTTGACAACCCAGTCAAGAAGTACATGTCCTCTATGGTCAAGGGGATGGATTTTCCCCTAATCTGGAATACTTGGTTAACAGGATCCCAAGCATCAAGCATATACTGCAGCAAAGAAATCTGTGCTCTCATGCTAGAGATACGGAAGAACTTCAGCAGGCCACAGTTCCGCAGCGCGTTCACCGTGACCGGGTCATGGAGGGCAATCATGTCCTCCTCTTCATGTTCTCGTTCTCGCCATGTGAGGGACATTTTGTTCGAAGTTCCCTGCAAAGCAAACAGAGAAAGAGTAAGTTCCTGATTTTGATGAAAAACTGGCGAAAAATCATCAAAAAATGACCTGAAAACTCAGTTTTTTGAGCCCAGCGCAGGCAGAGAGTGTCCCTCCTGCGCTGAAGGTCAGGCTGCCCTAAGGCAGCTTGACATTCAGCGCAGGTTTCGAAAGGGGAACCTGCGCTGAAGTTAGGGCGATTTTGCAAAACCACTGGGGCTCAGAAATACTAAAAAACAGGCCTAAAACTGGAAAATGAAACCATGAAATGAAAGAGCTAGGGTTTAGCTCCTACCTGGTCCAGACGGCGCCGAAAATCGTCCGTAGAATCTCCTGGAATCAGCTGGTGAAAATCAAAGGGTAAGAGGCACCTCCAGAGCTCCAACAAACCAAATGCAAATGAAATGGTAAATAAGAGGTAAAAACACCCTTTAATGGCTTTTTACGTAGTTCAAAGTGAAATATTAGGGTTATAATCTCATTTTCATGCAAATATTATTCATTTCTAACAAAGTTTGTTGCAGCAATTGAAAATGCAGTACTATACTTGAAAAGAGAAAAGCTAGTAATGGTAAAAATCAAAATTTGACCATATAATCGAGCAGTTTTACCGCGGAATTTATGCTCGTTAAAAAATAGAAAAGCGAGATCCGAGCAGTTTTAGCACATAGTTCATGCTCGTTAAAAAATAAACATAATATTGAGCAAGAGTTTCCTCCAGAGTTTAAGCTCATTAAAAAATGAACCTACCCCGGTAAATAACCATTGTGATCGTAAATTTATTAGCCATAAAAAGCCTTGGTCGTGTTTGCACCCGCCACCTCCATTCCATTTGGCCAATCGTTCACCTCCATATGATTGTTTACCTATTTTGAGGAACAGCTGCGAAGAGTGATTTCACTTAGCCATCTTTGTGACACTGCCGTGATTGGAAAATTCCAACCTGTACCTGGAATCTGCTGCTATCCCTATTTATCACTCGTTCCTCAAAAGACGAGTCTTCTTTGAGCTCTTTTCTCCTGACTCGTAAAATATGAAAAGTTTGCCTAGTTTTGGCCTTCCAGCTCGTTAAAGTGACCGGAAGAGCTATCCCTCCTCTAGATTTTAATCTTTTTGGACCTGAGGGATTATTACACAAAAAGGTCGAGCGCTTGTTTTATTTGGCTCGTTAAAGTTATCGAAAACTCATCCCTTCTGTATTGTTTTATACTTTTTCGGGCTTAAGGGATTAGATGACGAAAAAGGAATTTTGGAGTTAACTTTCTGTACCTTTTCAAACTCTCTAAAAATGAAAAGGACCGAGTTTTCCTTGTCGTTAGACTCGTTAAAATGATTAAATAGCGACAAACTTGTCTTTAGACGAGAACGAGTTTCCCTATCGCTAGGCTCGTTAAAACATAGCGATGGGCTTGCCCAAAGGGCAGGTTATAGAACAAGCATATGTTATCCTCCTCAAGCTTGACAAAAATAAAGAGGTACTGGTCAGAAATGACTGGGGAAAAATTGGGAGAACCTCAAAGCTTTAATGGTAGCAAGTCGCTCTTGAACATGACACTTTTCCTCCGTATCACATCGGGTTGGGTTATTTCATTCACCGGTCTCATCACCATGGTCTTCACCAAACCATCCACATTTGGGGTAATGCTACCGATCCATCGCATCAGTGTCGTTATATGTTCAAGAGATGTTGTTCAGAAAGAGTCAACCGTGTCCCATCCACTGCCATACATTATCCTTCATCCACCCATGGTCGCCACCCTAAATCATATTTCACAGATTGTTTTCACCTCCACTAAAATCATTAGCTCCGTTCCGTGTCACTGATGTGGGATTCATTAAGGCCCTCCTTTGATGGATCGCTTCTTGTCAACTTCAGCTCATTATCCAGGAAGTTGATCTAGGAACACCCCCCTCAGTACTTTGAAGCTTGCATGCCTCAATGGCAAGTTTCTCACTTCCGGCGACAGGTATACATCAATGACCTTCGACCAGAAGATTTTGCGTGGTGTTCGACGCCAAGTCCTATATTCACACCACGTGAATTGTACTACAGTACCTTGAGGATCATTATCATTATCGGTGATTCCTCTCGCACTTGTTAACGGTTTACATTATTGACCGGTAATCAAGCGATGTCTTTCCATGTTCGACTTCAACGCAATTCTCACATGGATCGACTTGTACTTAGAGTGAAGATCGAACGAGTTTGAAGAACCCGGATCTAGTTTCATCCATCCGGGCTGCGATATATATTCAGGAAACATAAATACATTTGACATGTACATCATTACAGCAGATGATCATCCTACTCAAAGGATGATAATTTCAGCAGAGAATTATCAGTCTACCATCAGACGATCGTCTGTTCTATGTACTAAAATGAATTTATAAAGCTGAGCATGGGAATGCCCGCCTCAGCTAGATCATGAAAGCAGAATGAAAAATAATGTATGTATTGTATTTTATTACAGGTCACCTCTCAGCGATTGAATGAACTTCGGATCCTCCTGATAAAGCATTTCACCCGATAAACGACCTCATACTTTAGGGGGCAACTGTTATAGACATTTTTGTGCCTTACAGCATGAAGCATGAAATGTCAATAATCTAAGGGATCCAAAGTCCCTAAACATGTTGTTCCTACCCCTAGAGGAACAAGGTCAGCAAACCACAGCACTAAATATTAGTTCTCCACCTGAAAACACTCAAAAACAAGCTAATTCTGGATCATGTCAACTGCTCCACTGAGCATCTGTGCTGAATTTCAACTGCTCCACTCTGTACCTGCGCTGAATGTCAACTGTAATGAAGGCTACCTGCGCTGGGCGAGTTTGGCCAAGTGGCACAGTCATTCCTCAAGGTGTCAATGCCCAGGAAGCTTCCAAAATGACACTTGGATCAAGGAATTCGCCTAGTGATGAGTAAGAGGGTCTAGATCTCCAAGTGGAAGCAAGAACCTCCAAGTGGACTCAAGAACTGAAGAATAACTGAAGTGGGAGAGGACACTAGTCAGCTCCATGCCAAGCTCAAGCTGACTCATCCTTTCTCCAAAACTCCTATATATAGAGCTCTCTCATGAGGTCTAAGGAGGCGGGAATCTTGTGACTGTAAGGAAGTGCTGTTGGTTTGAGTTTAGAACTATTGGGTGATTGCTTTGAAGGAGGTGAAGAGGAGATTTCTTTCTGGTGGGAGGTGTTGCTGGATTGGGCCTCTTATGGTTGTAACACTCTCAGAACTTTACTTCTTCCATTAATAAAGCATTTGAGGTTCTTCTATATGCATGTGTCTCAATGGCATACTGATACTTGTATATTTGGTTTATTCTAATCCTTGAATCAATTATGAATGTATGCTCCTTGTAGTTTCCCTCTCTTGTCATTTTGCAGGATCTTGGTGTAGCTGGGCCAGTGAAAGAGCAAGGAGCTGGGAGCAAGCAGAAAAGAGGGAAGATTGGATCAATCATTAGCGGAAGATAACGGTTAGTGGATCTCTTTCTCCTCTCTCTTACATCTCATAAAGAAATAATCTCGAATAGCTTTGCTTTGATTGTTGCTGAGGTACTATCACCCTTAGAGTGGGATAGGGTCATTCCGTATTGGATACTTTTCCCAACAACAAGGCCTTTGTCCATATTGATAAAGAAAATGGAACAAAGCTTGAGGCAAAGTCAAAGAAATGTACCTTTATTGGATATGGTGTTAATGATTTTGGTTATCGCTTATATGATTACGAAAATCACAAAATCATTAGGAGCAGAGATGTAATATTCAATGAAAAGGTCTTGTATAAGAATCAATTGCAGGAAAAGAAACAGGAAAAGGAAAACAAGGAATATGCAGTTCTTGATGAAATCACTGAAAAAGTAAAGGTGCCTAAAAATAATAATAATCAACAACCACAACAACAACAACCACCACAACAACAACAGGCACCCCAAACACCTGAAAGTGGTGTTAGAAGATCTACCAGGATAGGTAGACCCCCTGAACAATACTTTCCTTCATTATATTATTTATTGTTGACTGATTCCGGTGAACCTGAATGTTATGAAGAAGCAATGCAGGTTGAAAGCAGGAAGAAGTGGGAGGTAGCCATGGAAGAAGAGATGGACTCCTTAATGCATAACCAGACTTGGGATTTAGTCAGGTTGCCTGTAGGAAAAACTACATTGAAGAATAAATGGGTTTACAGGCTGAAGGAAGAAGATGGAGGAAAACAGAGGTATAAAGCTAGACTTGTGGTGAAGGGGTTTGCACAGAAGAAAGGTATTGATTTTGATGAAATATTTTCTCCCGTTGTTAAAATGACTTCAATCAGAACTATTTTAAGTCTTGTAGCATCTGAATATTTGCATCTTGAGTAGTTAGATGTAAAGACAACCTTTCTCCATGGGGATTTGGAGGAAGAGATATATATGCAGCAACCACAAGGATATGAGGTGAAAGGGAAGGAGAAACTAGTGTGCAGGTTGAAGAAGAGCTTGTATGGCATAAAACAGGCTCCAAGGCAGTGATATCTAAAATTTGACAAGTTTATGTCTGAACAAGGTGATACTAGATGTCACTCTGATCATTGTGTTTATTTGAAAAAGCAAAATGATGGCAGCTATATTATATTGTTATTATATGTAGATGACATGCTTGTTGTAGGATCTAACATGCATGAAATAAATGTGCTCAAAAGAAAATTGGCAGATTCATTTGCAATGAAGGATTTGGGAGTTGCAAAACAAATCCTTGGTATGAGAATAACTAGAGACAGAAAAAATCGTAAATTAACATTGTCTCAGAATGAGTACATACATAAGGTTTTGAAAAGATTTAACATGCACAATGCAAAACCAGTTAGAACACCTTTTGCCAGCCATTTCAAACTTAGCAAGGAAATGTGCCCAAAGACCCAGAAGACATGGATTATATGTCTAAAGTTCCATATGCATCAGCAGTTGGAAGCTTAATGTATGCAATGGTCTGCACAAGGCCTGATATTTCACATGCAGTGGGAGTTGTAAGCAGGTACATGAACAATCCAGGAAAGGAACATTGGATGGCAGTGAAATGGATTCTCAGATATTTGAAAGGTACCACAAATCAAGCATTATGCTTTGGTGGTTCAAACATCTGCCTACAAGGATATGTTGTTGCAGATATGGCAGGTGACAGAGATAACAGGAGGAGCACTACATGATATGTATTTACTGTTGGAGGAACAACTGTCAGTTGGGTTTCAAAAATCCAAAGTGTTGTTGCACTTTCAACAACAGAAGCAGAGTATGTTGCTGCTACAGAGGCTAGTAAAGAAATGATTTGGTTACAAAGGTTTATGGGTGAATTGGGTAAGGAGCATGATATGAACACGTTATACAGTGAGAGCCAAAGTGCCATTCATCTTGCAAAGAACTCAACATTTCATTCCAGGACTAAACACATACAGCTCAAGTACCATTTCATACAATCAGTGTTGGAAGATGGAGAGTTGAAGCTGGAAAAGATACACACTAGCCAGAATTCTGCAGATATGCTAACAAAAGTTGTAACCAGGGAGAATCTAAGAATATGCTCAGTTTCAGTTGGTCTTCAAGGATGACGATGAAGATGAGAAACAGCCAGGTCCAAAGAGGAGTCATTGTCCAGCAAATGGAGCAGCGGTGGAGTTAATACAATTAGTCTCCAAGTGGGAGATTGTTGGGTGTGGAGCCTGATTATCTTCTATATTTAAAGGTATCACCACATAGGACCCCAGTTTGAAATGGGGGTGGCAACGCCGCCCGTAAAATATTCGCTGTAGGGGGGGTCCAGGGTAATAGCAAAAGGCTAAAAGGTTGGTACATTGTATTTATGCAATGGTATTTCTAACTCTGTTAATGCTTTAACTTCCAAATGAGCAGATGCAGCATTATGGCATCATAGGCTCGGACACATGAGTGAAAAGGGGATGAAGATTCTTCACTCAAGGAATTTGTTGCCGAGTTTGAAGAATGTTGATTTGGACTTCTGTGAGAACTGCATTTATGGAAAACATAAGAGAGTCAGATTTCTCATAGTTGGGAAAGAAAAGAAGAACGAAAAATTAGAGCTTGTGCATACAGACGTATGGGGACCTGCTCAGGTATCATCTCTCGGTGGCTCTCGTTATTATTTTACTTTTATTGATGATGCAACTAGAGAAACTTGGATTTATTGTATTAAGAATAAATCTGATGTATTTGATACTTTCAAGAAATGGAAAGCTTTGGTTGAGATTGAGACAGGAAAGAAATTGAAGTGTCTTAGATCAGACAATGGAGGTGAATATTGCAGCAAAGAGTTTGATAGGTACTGTTCAAAGCATGGAATTCGCAGAGAGAAGACAGTTCCAAGAACACCACAAGAAAATGGTGTGCCAGAAAGGATGAACAAAACAATCATGGAGTGTGCAAGGTGCATAAGGTTGCATGCAGGATTGCCTTTACAGTTTTGGGCAGATGTTGTAGATACTGTTGTTTATCTAATAAACAGAGGGCCTTCAAGTTCCTTGGATGGTGGTGTTCCAGAGGAAGCATGGACAGGTAAAAAGGTAAACTACTCTATTTTAAAGCCTTTTGGTTGTGAGGCCTTTGTCCATATTGATAAAGAAAATAGAACAAAGCTTGAGGCAAAGTCAAAGAAATGTACCTTTATTGGATATGGTGTTAATGATTTTGGTTATCGCTTATATGATTACGAAAATCACAAAATCATTAGGAGCAGAGATGTAATATTCAATGAAAAGGTCTTGTATAGAAATCAGTTGCAGGAAAAGAAACAGGAAAAGGAAAACAAGGAATACGCAGTTCTTGATGAAATCACTGAAAAAGTAAAGGTGCCTAAAAATAATAATAATCAACAACCACAACAACAACAACCACCACAACAACAACAGGCACCCAAAAACACCTGAAAGTGGTGTTAGAAGATCTACCAGGATAGGTAGACCCCCTGAACGATACTCTCCTTCATTATATTATTTATTGTTGACTGATTCCGGTGAACCTGAATGTTATGAAGAAGCAATGCAGGTTGAAAGCAGGAAGAAGTGGGAGGTAGCCATGGAAGAAGAGATGGACTCCTTAATGCATAACCAGACTTGGGATTTAGTCAGGTTGCTTGTAGGAAAAACTACATTGAAGAATAAATGGGTTTACAGGCTGAAGGAAGAAGATGGAGGAAAACATAGGTATAAAGCTAGACTTGTGGTGAAGGGGTTTGCACAGAAGAAAGGTATTGATTTTGATGAAATATTTTCTCCTGTTGTTAAAATGACTTCAATCAGAACTATTTTAAGTCTTGTAGCATCTGAAGATTTTCATCTTGAGCAGTTAGATGTAAAGACAGCCTTTCTCCATGGGGATTTGGAGGAAGAGATATATATGTAGCAGCCACAAGGATATGAGGTGAAAGGGAAGGAGAAACTAGTGTGCAGGTTGAAGAAGAGCTTGTATGGCTAAAAACAGGCTCCAAGGTAGTGGTATCTAAAATATGACAAGTTTATGTCTAAACAAGGTGATACTAGATGTCACTCTGATCATTGTGTTTATTTGAAAAAGCAAAATGATGGCAGCTATATTATATTGTTATTGTATGTAGATGACATGCTTGTTGTAGGATCTAACATGCATGAAATAAATGTGCTCAAAAGAAAATTGGCAGATTCATTTGCAATGAAGGATTTGGGAGTTGTAAAACAAATCCTTGGTATGAGAATAACTAGAGACAGAAAAAATCGTAAATTAACATTGTCTCAGAATGAGTACATACAAAAGGTGTTGAAAAGATTTAACATGCACAATGCAAAACCAGTTAGTACACCTTTTGCCAGCCATTTCAAACTTAGCAAGGAAATGTGCCCAAAGACCCAGAAGACATGGATTATATGTATAAAGTTCCATATGCATCAGCAGTTGGAAGCTTAATGTATGCAATGGTCTACACAAGGCCTGATATTGCACATGCAGTGGGAGTTATAAGCAGGTACATGGACAATCCAGGAAAGGAACATTGGATGGCAGTGAAATGGATTCTCAGATATTTGAAAGGTACCACAAATCAAGCATTATGCTTTGGTGGTTCAAACATCTGCCTACAAGGATATGTTGTTGCAGATATGGCAGGTGACAGAGATAACAGGAGGAGCACTACATGATATGTATTTACTGTTGGAGGAACAACTGTCAGTTGGGTTTCAAAAATCCAAAGTGTTGTTGCACTTTCAACAACAGAAGCAGAGTATGTCGCTGCTACAGAGGCTAGTAAAGAAATGATTTGGTTACAAAGGTTTATGGGTGAATTGGGTAAGGAGCATGATATGGGCACGTTATACAGTGATAGCCAAAGTGCCATTCATCTTGTAAAGAACTCAACATTTCATTCCAGGACTAAACACATACAGCTCAAGTACCATTTCATACAATCAGTGTTGGAAGATGGAGAGTTGAAGCTGGAAAAGATACACACTAGCCAGAATTCTGCAGATATGCTAACAAAAGTTGTAACCAGGGAGAAACTGAGAATATGCTCAGTTTCAGTTGGTCTTCAAGGATGACGATGAAGATGAGAAACAGCTAGGTCCAAAGAGGAGTCATTGTCCAGCAAATGGAGCAGCGGTGGAGTTAATACAATCAGTCTCCAAGTGGGAGATTGTTGGGTGTGGAGCCTGATTATCTTCTATATTCAAAGGTATCGCCACATAGGACCCCAGTTCGAAATGGGGGTGGCAACGCCGCCCGTAAAATATTCGCTGTAGGGGGCCCGTAAAAAACAGCTGTAAAATTGCCTTGTAAAAGTATAGTAATTTCTAGTCAATCTAGGTCGTTCATTAGGCGGATGATCTGACAGTAGAACTTATGTTTAGTTTAGGGTTTTTTGCCCGAGAAGGAAACCCCTCTCTTTGTATGAGGGTATTGTATTTGAGGCTGTGTGATAGATGTGTATTCTGTGAGCGAGAAACAGAGAGGTGAGATTGTGAGAGAAAACAGAGGATATTACAGCGGATTTGCTGTAGGTTGTGTCTCTTCATTTTTCTGGATAATAGAAAGGAAGGACTGGCTATTCCGGGTGGACTTAGCCCAAACTGGGTGAACCACATATATCTGTGTCTCTCTTGTTTTGTGCATTTTCTGTGTTTATATTTCTGCAATATTTTATGTGTTCCATTGCTCCGTAATATATAATTTTCTAACAATGGAGACTTAAATGAAGAAGTATATATTGAACAACCAAATGGGTTTATTCTTGGAAATGATCCAAAACTTTTTTGCAGACTCAAAAAGGCTCTCTATGGCCTTAAACAGGCTCCAAGGGCATGTTATTATTGGTTGGATAAGTACCTCCATCAACAAGGTTTTATAAAGGGATCAACTGATAGCAATCTATATATAAAAATTGACAATGATAAGTTGTTGATACTTGTTGTGTATGTTGATGATATCATCTTTGGTAGCAAAGAAGAAGACATGAGTCAAAATTTAGCCTTGGTAATGTAGAAAGAGTTTGAAATGTCCATGCTTGGTGAGCTCACATATTTTCTCGGTTTACAAGTCTAACAAAACAAAGATGGCATTTTTCTATCATAAACCAAATATCTCAAGAAGATCTTGAAGAAATATGGGATGGAGGATTCGAAACCAGTATGTACCCCTATGGTGACAGGATGCAGCCTTAGCGCAAATGATGAATTGGCAACAGTACATCAACCAACCTATAGATCCATGATTAGTAGTCTGCTCTATCTAACAGGTACATGACCAGACATTATGCATGCAGTGGGAATAGTTGGAAGGTTTCAGGCAAATCCAAAGGAATCTCATCTTCAGACAGTTAAGAGAATTTTCAAGTACCTTCAAGGAACTCAAAACTATGGCTTATGGTATCCTAGAGGTACAAATCTCACACTTGATGCATACACAGATGCAGATTGGGCAAGACGCGTGGATGACAGGAAAAGCACTAGTGGTGGTGCATTCTTCATGGGTCCTAGATTAGTATCTTGGTTCAGCAAGAAACAAAGCTCTATTATGTTATCTACAGCTGAAGCAAAATATGTAGCTATGGCATCTTGCTGCACACAACTCCTTTGGATGATGCAAACATTGCAAGATCTTCAAATCACTTGTACTCCACTTATCTCCATTTTTTGTGATAATACAAGTGCAATCAGTATTTCAAAGAATCCTGTCATGCATTCAAAGACTAAGCACATACCGATCAAGTATCATTTTCTCCGAGAACAAGTGCTTGAACAAAAGGTCAAATTGGAGTATGTTCCCTCTAAGGAACAAATTGCTGATATTCTCACCAAACCACTGCCCAGGGAGACCTTTGAATACCTCAGATAAAAGCTCGGGGTAGTTGATGCATCATCTTGCTGTTGAATCTTGTTTGTTTCATAGATTGTTGTACGTGAGGTTCATATGGGGTATATGCGTACATACACTGGTTTATGTGGGTACAGTCGACTTGAAGAAAAGCAAGGATGAGAAGAGTCCGATATGGGTCTGTCGGAGACCATCTGGCACAGGTTCAGGGGGAGCATATACTCTTCTAATAATGCATCGTTGTCATTATCGTAGAATATCTTGGTTCAATTCTTCAGTTGTTTTGATGTCAGGTGGAGCAAGTGCAGAAGGGGAACATAGATATTGATATATTGCTGCTGATATTATGTCTTCTATTTCTTTTGTCAAGGTCATGTAACGACTGGTCTTGATTGCCCCACTATGCCTGGGATGGATAATGTAATGTGCTTATTATATCATGTATCCCCTCTTGGTTGGGAGTCGTATGTATGATGTCTTTAGTGATAGGAAGGTTAGTTATGATGTATAAAGTCAGATTTCTTTTATAGAACATCTTCTTGCAGAACTTGCCTATATGTTAGGGGGAGCTTGGACAGCACAACAGAGCAGAGAATTCAGCATGTACTCAGGCGGAGCATAACCCTTTGCCCTTGATGTCAAAGGGGGAGGAGAATACCTTGAGTGACTTTGCGTTGCCATCAAGTCCAAAGCGGGAGACTGTTGGCATTATGACACAGTTTTGGCACAGGTTTGGCTCAATGGCATAAGTGTTTTCCTTGATGGCAACTCTCTCAAATAGCAGATCACAAGTTCAGGCTCTCAAAATAGTAGAAAATGTGATACCCACAGGTTACTATTCACAAAGCTGCGATCATCGGCAGGTTGCATAGGTGCACTGATCAAAAGGTGCGGACATGTTCGCAGGTGTACCGAACAAAAAGCGTGGTCGTAAAGTACACGCACTTTCATGCAGAGAAAATTGCGCGCACATGGGAAATCATAGGGTTGGTCCATGGTATTTAGTCCGACATTTTTGATCCTATGGTTTTGGTTCGTGGTTTTGCATTTAAAGTATTAAACCCAGGTTTTGGGTCCCTAGTATTGGATCTCTATGGTTTTGGACTATGGTTTGAGTAAGGCCTAGTCTATAAAAAGGAAAGGAGATCATTTGGCTGCATACAGAGGTGTTGAATATCTTTAGAAGAGCAAGATCTGAAATACTGGGGATTGGTTGGTGAGTTAGTTGGACTTGAATCAAGGAGAAACCTGATCATTACAAGATGGATCTACTGATGGGTCGAGATCTCTTTGGCACATGATCAGATCTGTAAATCTGATAGTCTAGGGTATAATTGAAGTTTGATAAATTATCTATACCCGAAGGTCCACAGGCTAGACATGTCGCAAGTGCAGATGTCTGCAGGCTAGACAGACCACAGGTGCGGAGGTCCGCAGGCTAGACACAGTGGAGGTACAGAGGTCCGCAGGCTCGACACGGCGCAGGTGCGGATAACCACAACCTTGACTCAGCGTAGGTGCGGATGACTGTAGGCTAGACACAGTAGGGGTGTAGACACTCACAGGTTACTATTGGTGAAGTTGAAAACCTTTCTTGAAATATGTTTTAGCTAATTTTGTCTATTACTGCAGTGGTCAGGGTTCTAAATTGATGTTTGGTGGCTGTGTGCTAAGAAATTATTGATTTAGTATTTATACAAGGAAGTTGGTTGATTGCATATCTATTTGATGTTTGATTGATATTCATGGATCCAGTCTGAAAATTTATCAAACGTGGTCCCTGGAATAAAAGATAAAGTTGAAGCCTTCAGTAGGTCAGCACCTACGTACTAGTACCTCAACTAGTAGAAGAGCTAAGGGGGTTGTAGCTCCCTTCCAGGAGAGTCTGGAGAATGAGAGAAGGTTGTAGCCTTCTATAGGTTGAAGTCTATGTGTTGGTATAAGACTGTAGCAATACAGAATCATTGTAAAAAGAAGTTTCTAATTGAAAGAAGATAGAGACTTATTGTAGCAGGTGGTTTTCACCCACATTGGGTTTCCACCTTATATCTTGTGTTATTTGGTGTGACTGTTTGCTCTATTTTTCTTGTTCTTGTTTTCTATTATATGGTTCTAACACACAGATTAATGATCATCATATGAAGAATAAATGAAATTATAAGTCTGGAAGGAATACGCAAGTTTCATTAGTCAGATCTGCAAATGTTTTTATAAATTGAGAAGAATTTGATAATACTGATTCACCCCCCCTCTCAATATTATTTTCAACAGGATATGGGTTGGTGAAGCCATTCACACTCGATGTGGGATTGTTTGTAAGAATGTCTTTAAATTCTTCAATTTTAGGGAAGGAACTCAATGAAAAAGAGGGTGATCTGACAAAATCTTCTTCAATTTTGACTCTTAAATTGAATAGACTAAATGGTAGACGATGCTGTTTGGGATATTCCAAAACTATAGAGGGAAACTCTAAGTAGTTTATCACAACCTTTTGAGAGCTAGAAGAGGATACTTATGGAAAAGAGGCTACAAGAGCTGGGATGATAGGGGTTCTTTCTTTCTTGATCCTCTTTGATATTATTTTTTCATGGTCAAATACAGGAAGGATTCTCTACGGTAAAGTATCCAAGTGAATATGTGGCCTTTTGAAAGTCAGGATGATCAAAATGAGATCTAGATAGTGGAGACACCAAGGTGAGAGATATTCAACGCACACCCCTTCCTTCTCACCTTACCGAAGGGTGTACAACTATTGTATTAAGGGAAAAAAAAATTGATTTGTCCCCAAAAATGGTGCTAGAAGATGTTGTAGCTCCTAGAGACAAACCCTAGGTTGAGGAGAGGCCAATGCTTAGGATATCTGGACAAGTGTCCTAAATATTTGTTTAGAATTCATATCACACTCAATATCTATTATGTAAGAGAGAAACTTTATTCAGAATCTTCCTTAAGAGGGGAAATTCAAAGCCAAAGTAAACTACCACCCATAGAGTCATTAATATTAGATTTACAGCAACCAACATCACATAAACATGTAACCTATCATTCATTGTTGTAGATTTGGTAGAAGACTTGATCTAGAGTAAAAATTAGTACAAATGGATTAAATCTAAGAATCTCGTGCACCAAAGTTCAATGTGAAATGGATGAGGTAGAGATTTGAGCAAAATTTTAAGACACATGGAGCAGATTTTAAGGATTATATTTCATATCATTATAGGCCTATATAATAATCCTTTACATTAACTAAATCCATAAATTCATGAAAACATATCCAAAAACTACCATTACATGCAATCCAAGAAGAATAGTGAGAAAATATGGAATAACATAGAAAAGAACACACACTACAAATTTATATGAGCAAGAATCACCAAAAGAAATTATGAATCTTCCATAGAACATACATTTCATTGACAGTATATAGGACTTCTCTTATGGAAACCAAAATTTTGAACCCTTGGTTTTGTATCATAAATATTTTTCCATAGGGCCTCTCAGGGAAAACCCATTACAAAATATTCCTTCTTGATTTATTTTAGTGGATCATCATAGAAAGATATTAACGTGTCTCGTGGCATAGCTATGCTAACCAAATTCTAACTAGCTGGCTGAAAATAAAAATATTTACATAAGAAAAGAAATTATAGTGACATTGTTGACATCATCTGAAATATCTCTAGTCATGATAGATAGGTTGCAGAGGCAATGTTGATGATTTGATGATTTGGAGCACTAGAGGGTTGACAAACTTCTCGCATCATTGCCACAATATTGAAGCTAGCTGAGGAGCCTAGAAGAACCATTGATTTGTAATTCTGAGACTGATCAGACCTATGTAATTCAGTCTAAGATGAAATTGGGTATTTATCATCCCCAAAAGTTGAAAATACCTCTTCAAATAATTAACTGTGGTCTTACCCTTCATATTGGAAATCTTCTCATGGGAAGAATCTACATTGCTTTTGGCCTCCACTAGTATTCTACTATGTTGTTTCCACTAGATCCGTAAATTTGTGAAAAGTCCCAGTAGCTAGGAAACCATGCTTTGACAATCCTCTCAAACACAACATTAAAAGTGGCCACATCCTTTGTTACCACCTCTAAACACTCCTCATCTTTGACTCTAGCTTCCTCCTTCTAGAAAATGTTAGAGATCTTCGTGATAACAGTAACTCTGTCCACCACATCTATGGGACTAAACTCACTAAATGTCCTCTCATTCACAAATGGAATGAACCTTTTGGAAATCTAGGAGTTATTTTCTCCATCCTCTTTGGTTGATAGGATGAAGCCTTCATAATATTTGATTACAATTATTTGTTTATCCATCAAGGCTATGCACTCCTAGTTGTTCCTTATCTCTTCAATTATCTCATCCCATACTAGTTTCTTGGCTTGCAGCAGAGACATGTATCATACGTGCCAATTAGAGATGATATGACCAAGTCACGACCCAAGGAAGTTAGCTACCCAACTAACCCCAACGAAACCCATAAAATCTTGGTGTTCCATCTCCCCGGGTTAGGGTTTTGATTGTTTAGGGTTTTCCCTTTTTATTCATTCATAAATAGGCCCTTGAGCCTCATTGTAACAGAGTTAAGATGCATATAGCTGCCACATCTCTTCTCAGAGATAAGATACCATCACCCGAGCTAGTTTATTTCCATTCTATTTGTAATCATATTTTAGTATTTGATTAATGAAATTAAGTGTTATTTATGTTGCATCTCTATATTTATGGTTATGCCTATGATTTGTATCATTCTTGTTTAAGTTAAGATCAATGGTATCAGAGCGGTCTACTATTTCTCTATTTTTCTTTGCATGTCCACAACAAGGTTGGGATATAAGGAGTTAGGGCTCAAACTAGTCGAACCTTTGCAAGACCATCCTTGCAAATCCCAATGGCCTCCCATGGAAGAAGAGAGGAAAGATGAGGGGGTAGGAGATCCTTTCAAGTTATTGCTCGAAGAAGTGCTTGGGTGAGAGAGGAATGTGATGATGGACAACTTTTTCGAGATCCTTCATTTTCTACCCAAAGGTGACACATATTCTTCCAGCAACCACTCTGGAAGCGCCACACCCCTTAAGGTACAAATTAACTTTGACATCCCCATATTTGGAGGTCAAATAGATGTAGTCGTTGTTAATATATGTTTAAATCTTCTGGAAGGATATTTTTATGTTCATGATTTTTATAGCCATAAAAATATTACTTTTGCACTTCTTAAGGCTACCCCCCACGTTAAATACTGGTGGGAAACCTACTATGAGAAGAAGGATGGAAGTGATTATCGACACAGATACATATAGGATGAGATGGAGTTCCTAGATATCCCCTCACTTGGCACAAAATACCGAAATGCTATTGATATTCAGAAGAAGTTTAAAAATAAGAAGTGATACTTTGGATCTGTGAATCCGAAGCAAGGGAAAGGAGCCCCCAAGCCGCAGAGAAAATAAAAAAACTAAGGTGGGGTGAACCAGGATAACCCGCCAAAGCCACAATCAAATAATAACACCTCGAAGGCAAAGAAGGATGCAAGAAACTGGTGTGAGTTCCTAAGAGATCTATTCACAACACAAGTGAGTGTCATGCCAAGCAGCCATTGGTGGCTGTGTTGAAGGCTTCTGAATCAGACACATGTTCCGACTCTAAGTCAGAACCTGACAAGGGGAATGACAAAGGGAAGCAGATCATTGATGTGGACCCTAGTGCCATCGTGGCCACCACTAACATCCAGAAGAATGAGCATGAATATCTAGAGGAGGGGAATGCCTCTTCCACTAAGAGATGTGGGTGAATGGTTCTCTGTTGCATTTCATTGTCAACATCAGGAGCCAAAATAATCTCATTTCAGCAAAGGTCGTGATGCAGTTGGGTCTACCAAATACATCACATCCACATGCATACACCCTTAGGTAGATTCACCAAGGACAATATCTCTGCATTATCTTCCATACAACATCATGCCCTTCAAGGATGAGGTATTGTGTGATGTGTCTCCTCTTTAAATTTTTGATGTATTATTACGGAAACCGTAATTATGTAAGTGACATGATGTATATGAGTCTAGGCCTAGCTCTTTGATTATTCCTTTGGGAAATAAGTTTTACAAGATACCAAAGGTAGCCTCACCTACCACCATTGCTTTGATATCTACAAAGAAATGTAGTAAGATCATTTCACAGACTAGGAAATTTGTTTTCCTTACGATTCACCTTTAGGGAAAGAAGAAGATTGTAGCCACGATTTCTAAATAGGGTTCCTTAATATAGAAACAGAAGATGGAAAAGGTCATGGAGGAGTACAAAGACATTTTCACCTCACCTATGGGGATACCTCTTCACTATCAGGACAGGCACTCCATCAGTCTGACCCCTAGCATGTTGCTACCTAATGGACCATTCTATTAATGATTTGTTATGGATAATGATGAGATCAAGAGGCATATTAAGGATTTGTTGCAAAAAGGGAACATCAGACCAGGCTCATCACCCTGTGGGAGCCCCAAAATATGGGTGATCGAGAAACAGAGAGAAAAGATTGCAATAGAAAGAAAGCCTCGGTATTAGAACTTACTTCGAATCAAAGTCGAAAACTATCAAACAACAGATCTGGGGTAGATTACTTTTCCTCAACCGAGCATGCACGCGCAACTATGACCTCTCTCCTAGGGTATTCAAATGCCTTCGCCTTATAGCTCAAAGTTCTTTTGGATTAAAAGAACTATCCTCAGACGGGCGGCCCAATAGGCTTCGATATTAATAAAAAAAGCAGAGATACACAAAGCTTATTACAATACGAGATCTCAGAGTTCTCTGTCAAGCGATGCCTTGAACTTCTGCCGATCTATCGTTTTATAGAATTTCTAGCGAATCTAAGCTTAGCTAAGACATGACACAAAAGTAGAAATAATTGAGGGTCCTGTCGGTATTTCTTTCACTGACGATGTCTACTCAATCTTTGTAGTACAATGATTTAGCTACAACATGTGACCAAATTATCACATTGCTAGCTAAAGATTTTACTAGGGTCCCATCAGACTCCTATCTGAATCATAGTCATTATCTTGATCAGAAGAATCATGTTCTGGCTCGTACTCATCGAGTATCTTCTGGTAGTGGCGTTCCATCAGACTGTTGTATTCTTCGTCGATATCTGCTACTGGGTGCTGGGCATATGTCCACTCATTCTGTAAAATAGATGTTGTTGCTTTTCCTTTGGCATTTCCATCTAACATTATTGTATTTTGAGATGCTACTTTTGAATATTCTCCCTTTTCCGTATTTGTCTTTATCCTATGGAGGCCCGGTTGCTGAGGTGTGTACATGACTTCCTGTTTCTCCCATTTGTTTAGAAAAGGTAGAGCGCTGATCTCAATATCAAGAAAAGAGTCTTTGAAAACATTTATGATGGTGGGGGACCTTTGTACCATTAATTCGATGCCGTTTAAGAGTTCCCATTTAAAGATTTGAAACATATTTGTAGAACTCTCGATAGCATGCTGAAACCAAGAACTACAGTTATTGCTCATAAAATCTTTATGCTGCCACCCTATCTCGAAAATCATTGAAGTGCGGATTCTTTTTGAAATCATCAGACTTATTATATGAATGAAATTATTATTCCAATTGGGTGAGAGAACACTTATGGTGACCAAATCCTTTTGATTAACTACAAATTTTAACACTTTGGGTTCTCCCTGTAAGTCATCCATTTTATGTAGAATCTGAATTTTTTCTACCAACTTTAAATTTCCAAATTCATGAAACCAATCGGCTTGCTGCTTAATCATTTCTTCATTGTTGCTGGTTTCAATTTCTCCGATCCTTTCGTGACTGAAAACCTGCGCAAACGGATTTTGGTCAATACTTTCTCTTAGCCTGAGACTATGGTCCCAAGGAGATGAAAAGGTTCTGAGATATTGCAATTTTCTCTAAATGCACTGTGATATTCTCGTGGTTGGCTTTTTTCTGCATAAACCATCTTTTATGTCCCAATCAGCAAATCCTTCAAAGATTTCATAAGTAGGGAAAGTGTCGTTTGCTACATAATTTTCATCAAACCATTGCAGAAAGGAGGCTTCCAATTCTTCAAAAATATCAAGGATTTCTAAAGATAAAATGAATTTTCGTAATTCAGGTTTTATAGGAGTTTCTTCAAGATCTAGGATTTTAGCTCTTATGAAAATACTTAGGGAAAAATCCACTCCTCCAATAAGCTGATAAAAATTTAAGATTTTGAGGGTCCAGATCATTTTTTTCAGTATATTTGCTAGACCATAGATCAGATAAAATCCTAATAAAGAGTTTCACCTTCATGTTAGGTAAGGGGTATACTTTTACCAGTGTATCATCTAGGCCCAGAGACGTACCAATATTCTTGGATTACCATGCTTGGCATTTTCTTATCCAAGTATTTCTCCTCAATCTCATTCCTACAACCTTTTTTATTTCTTCTTCAAGATTGCTTTCACGTGCTTCAAATATCCTGAATCTATCAACAAAAGTAGAAAAACTATCGTCCTGCGGACCTTTACCTAGAATGGTGAAGCACGAACTTGTACAATTCAAGAATGCTTTATTCATATCCTTGGTTAATGAATCTGTCAAAAAATTTGAATTACCCGGGATCCACTCGACTTCAAAGTCAAACTGTTGGAACCAAATCTGCCAAGCAAGAATTCTTCCTTTTGCAATTTGTCTTGAGATTTTGGCAGATAAAAAATATTGAAATTTTTTGGAGTCTGTGCGTATTAAGAATTTTACGGGAGTCAGCTATAATTCAAATTGTTGTATCCCATTAAATATAGCCAATGTTTCCTTTTCTGCTATGAAGTAATTCTTTTGGCTAGGTGTAAATTCTCCTGAAGCATAAGCACAGAGTTTTTCTTCACCCTTTTCTCTTCGTTCTAGAAGGATAGCTGCCCAAAAATATAGAGAAGCATCAGTCTGAAGAATAAGAAAACCATCACCTAGTGGCTGAAGCTTTGGTAAGTGCTGCCATTATGCTTTCAATTGTTGCATTGCTGTTGTTGCTTCCTGTGACCATCCCTGCTTGAGATGTTTCCTGATCGACGTTGTTTTCTTTGTCAGATTTGGAATATATTTATGAAGATAATTCAAAACTCCTAAGAACCCTTGAATTGTCTTGGTATCCTTCAATTCATCTGGAAACTGTGTCAATTTGGTTAATACATGTGGTTGCATTTGAATTGCACCATTGACTACATTAATTCCCAAAAAATCTATGTTGTTTTGGAATAAAGACATCTTTCTTTCTGACAAGACCATACCATGTTGTTGCACTTATTTTAAAAACATTTCTAAATGCTCTAAATGGGTATTTACATCTGGACTATGGATGTGGATGTCATCAATATATGTGACAATAAAATCATACTTATTAAAAATAAAATCCATTCTTCTCTGGAAGAATGCAGGGGCGTTTTTCAAATCGAAGGGGACAACCTTCCATTAGTAAAATCTGGCTGGGCAAACAAAAGTAGTTTTATGCCAGTCCTCGGGCTGTATCTAGATCTGATAATATCCAGACTTCATGTCAAATTTACTGAATACCTTGCTATGTTGTATTTTTTGCATTATAGTCTCTGGTCTTGGCAATGGATAGTTAAAGCTTTGAGTGATGGCATTGGGGGGTTTATAATTTATCACCATTCTGGGTTTACCTCTAACTATCTCTGAATGATTTCTTACCAGAAACGCTGAGCAAGAGTAATGGGACTCACTAGGCTCAATGATCTGCGTCTGCAGTAGCTCTTTAATATGTCTTTTTATTTCTTTCTCATCTGAGGGAGTACAGGGAATTAATTTTCCTTTGACTCCGTTGTCGTGAAAGGTTATAATTTCCTGCATCGAACTTTTTGTTTCCCAAAACTTTTGTGGGTTCTCTGAGCAACTCTTTAGAAGTCTCCTTTGGATGTCATCTTGTTTTGTATACCAGTTGGGATCTACGCATGCCAATTGTTTTGTTTTGGATTCTGCTCTTGCTTCATAAATCTGCAGGACTTCCTGCCAGTCATCAGAATCTCTTAATGGTTTTCTGGCCGCTACTCTTTTCTGGCTATTTTCATATCTTGCTTCTAAATTTGCAATAAACAGTCTAGGAACAGAAATAGATTTCTTCTTCAAGTTAATAATCAGATTATCTTGGCTGATTGTTACTGGAAGCACAAAATTTAGAAATGGCATACCCAACATTAAACTAGTTGAGGGATCAAAGTGTTGTATTGCAGAGATCTTGATAATACTCCCCCCAACTTTTAAAGAAATATTGTCTACATAGTGAGTTAAGCTCATTGCTCCTCCAATGGTTTCTGAAACTAGTATGTTTTGCAGTGGTTTCCACAGAGATTTAAATAAAGATGGTCTAGCCAAATTATTAGATCTGCTGGTATCAATGAATGCATCAACTGACACCCATTCATTTACTACCTGAACTTGTACCAGGATGTAAATAAGGCTATTTGTTTTGACTATCCTTTTTAACAAAGTGTGTTCTACTGTCTTCAAAATCTCTGGTTTTGGTAAACTTGTAGAAGCTGTTGCTCTCTTCTGGAATAGACAAAAGGTGTTTATTTCTGGCAAAGGTAGCACAGGGTGCTTTCCTTGTTTTACTAATAGTGATACTGCACTTGCAGATTCATCATCTGAGTCATCTGTTGTTTCGCTGGTGACCTCAGTGTCAGTGTCACTCTCTTCTTCACTGTAGGGGTGTTCTTCTGAAAAATCATCATCAGAACATGTTGGACAAATATTCATTTTTTGAACATTTTCTTCTTCTTCTGCATCTGATACTTTAGTTAAAATATATACATCTGAAATATCATCCTCTGAATCTACAATTGACCAATAATCTTGAAACTCTTCTATATCTATACATGCTTTGAGTTTACTAGATGAATTTTGTGGGCACTTTCGTGCAAAATGTCCTTCCTTTTTACAAATGAAGCAACAGTTGTTGTTTCTGGGTCTTGATCTTTTCTTCAAGAATCTAAATTTACGAAAAGGCTTTCTTGGGTTAGAGACTCTCTTGGGTTTGAACCTATCATACCTTTTTGTTTTCTTTTTCTTGCTGAATGGTGTCCATGGTAGCATTCTTTGCAGACATATGAGATGGGTGTGATGTCATGCGCTTTCTTCTGCCAACATAAGATTAACCTTCTCTGTAACTCTAAACAGAAGATCAACCCAATATACTTGATCTAGAATTTTATTCTGGACTTCTAGATCCTTCATAATGAGGTCTCCTAAGTTGCCTGGTAATTTTGACAAAATTGAAATTTTCTGAGCCACGTCATTTGAGAGGTTAGCTTTGAAGACTTTAGCCATGAAGTCTTTACTGAATTGATCAAGATATTTCAGATCTTTCAATTCCATTATATTAAGATCTGTTATTAGTTTCTTTCTCTCATCAAAGGGTTCTGGCACGAACTATGTTTTTAATAACAATTCCAATGTGGACAGTCCGGCTTCCATGATGGCTCTTCTTTCTGTTTCAGATGGTCCCATCCACCGATCATAGAATATTCCAGCCATGTGTTTTTCTGCTACGACCATAATGGATACATTATCTAATCTTGTTGTGACCTGCATCTGATAGAGGGATCCTATCCAAATCCGGATTGATTCTCCAGGATTTGAAGAATTATCTAAATCTAAGATGTAGCCACTTGAATTAGCAGCATACAAGTCTTCTTCAATACGAGGATATTTACTGACTTCTTTCAAAATGTGTGCCTTATTATGATTATGTATAGATGGCAAAATAAAAGAAGGGAACTTAGAGGCATCTTGCTCAAGGGTCATGACTTCTTTCTTTGACACAAAAGGTTTATCAGTTTTATATGTCTCTCTTTCACTGGTTAATTTTCCAGTGTCTTTAAAAGTACCCTCTTCTATAGTAGTTGCAGCTTCTGCTTCTTTAGACTCTGCTTCTTCCCATAGGTCCCAAAAATTGGGTGTACTCATATCTCTGTGAAACTTAGGAATTTCCTTGGCCTTCTTCTTTTGTCTCCTCCTTCTTCTTTCTTCCTTTTCTATCTTCTCTGACTGCTGCTCGTCATAGAATAGTTTTAGATTAGCATTTGTCAGATCAGCTTGTTTACCTAGATCATCTAGAACATCTTCTGCATGAGCACACCAAGTGGTTAGATAGTTTCCTATCTGATAGACTTGGTCCATGTCATTTGGGTTCTGAGAATTTTGTTCTAGCAATGGGGCACAGTCAGCTCTGGTAGGTGGTTGTCTGGTATTAGATGAAGAAGTACTAAACTTTGTTTTAGGTGGCCATTTTCCTCCTCTTACAAATCTTCGATTTGCATACTAAAATTCCTCTACAGGTGGCGTGGTATTGACATATGTTCTAAACATTTTATTTACAGCAAAAAATGGTTTTTCTTCTGGTATATACAACTTGTCTATGGACAGCAGCATACTGGTGGAAGAGCTAGCTTCTTTTGCTATGGGCATATGACGATAAAAAGATCTTATTCCACTGACAGGAGGTTGTTCATTTTTTGAGATTGCTAGTAGCACATGTTTTTTTGGCATGACTATTGGTCATGGTATTTTGGGTTTGTTAGGAATGATTCTCACATAAACCTCTAACATGGACATTCTTTTTAGCAGGCTATTGGAGTTATCTGCAGCTGCCAGAGATTTATATTGGACGTACTAGTCATTAGGAAAAGCTTCTTTGTCGTAATGAACACCTTCTACCTGTGCATTGCTAATTCCTACAGCAACACAATCTCTCAACACTGGCTATCTCAACTTAGGATGTACCATATTTGTTAACTGAAAAGACGTCTAGACTATCACAGACAAATACTCACTATCCTCAACCATTTCTAGACCTTGCACTCCAATCAAGGCTTTCCAACAATCTTTGAGGTGGATATCAGACAAGATGATGGCATAATCTGGATAGATGGTGCCATGTTGACATCCCGAGGATAGGTTTCCTAGTATAGTTCCAATTCAGACATGTTCATATATATTGTGCCTGGTATCGAAAAGTTCAGTTATACAGGGAGTATTAAGGCCATGACGGAACAATGGTGCTAGTCCAATTCTAATTCCCCCAAAATGCAAATAGTAGAATTTCTTTTTAGCGACCTATTTTCTAAACTTTCGGATTTTGTCTTCAGAAAACAAATTTAAGCCTACAATTTGGATAGATGGGCCTTTGATTCTTATCTTGAGCTCAACTTCTTTATAATATGCCTTCTTAGATAATTTAAATAACATCGGGACTAGATAAATTTCTTTGGAATTTAATGCAGGAGGGTTCCAATTTTCTGGGTCTTCGACCTTCTCATGTTCTACCAAGTCAGACTCATGGGATCTACTATCTACTTCAGATATAGATCTTTTGTCAATGGTTGAGAAAGATCCTAAGAAATTGGCCATGGTGAACTCTTACAATCTATTTCAAAGATTGACTGAAGTAGCTTTTATTTACTTAGCACTTGTAAAACAAGATGCTTTTCGAAGGCTACCTGGCTAACTTTAGACTCTGTCTATAGAATGTAATTATGTCCAAGGAATGGGGTATGGCTCTGATACCAAAATATGGGTGATCGAGAAACAGAGAGAAACGATTGCAAGCAAGAAAATAGAAAGAAAGCCTTGGTATTAGAACTTACTTCGAATCAAAGTCGAAAACTATCAAACAACAGATCTGGGGCAGATTACTTTTCCTCAACTGAGCATGTTTGTGCAACTAGGACCTGGATACTCTGTATTGACTATCGGTTGTGAACCAGATCATTGTCTAGAATAGGTATGCAGTCCCATAGATTGATGACCTTCTGGACGATATGAAGGGGAGAAAATATTTCAGTAGGATTGAACTGAAGTCTGGTTATCACTAGGTTCCTATCAAACCCTCTAATGTGCGGAAGACTGCCTTCAAATCCAAGGAGGGCTTTTTTGAATGGTTGGCCATGCCTTTCAGGTTGACAAATTCCCCATAATCTTCATGATATTGATGTAATGCATATTATGATCCTTAAACAATTCATTTGTGGTGGTGTACTTAGATGATATTTTCATCTTCAACTAGATTTGGGAAGAGCACCTCCACCACATTCAATAGGTCCTCCAACCCTATGGCAACACAAGTTTTGTGCCAATCTGGAGAAATAAAATTTTGGCATGACCTACGTTCAATATATGGGGTACATCATTGATGAGAAAGGTGTGCATATGGACCCAACCAGGATACAACTCATTTGGGATTGGCCAACCCAAATTACTCTAATAGAGCTCTGCATCTTTCTGGGCCTTGCCAATTTGTACTGCAGGTTCGTATTGGAGTTCTCTCATATCACTTGCCCTTTAAGTCAAGTCACCATGGGTGGAGAGAAGGAAAGTTCTTTTGGTTCAAAACCCAACAAAAGGCATTTATCAATTTGAAGAAGAACCTTTTCTCTACACTAGTGCTCTCATTACTAGACTTACAACAACCATTTGAGATTGAGACAAATGCCTCCGACTATGTTATTCGTGCGGTTCTTACTCAGCAGGGGCATCTAGTGGCTAACCATAGTGATACACTTTCATACACATTCTGAAAGTATCCCACCTATGAAAAATAAATGTATTCCATTGTGTAGGCCTATCATCAATGGAAGCATTACATTCTAGGGAAATAAATGGTCATCCACGTATACCATTGACCCCTGTAGTTCATACAGGCAGAAGGGAAGTTGGAGAATGATTTCCATCAAAAAGGGTCCACATACCTACAAAAATTCCATTTGAACATTATGTACAAGAGGGGTAGCACCAATAATGTTGTAAACTACCTTAGATGACCACCAGTCATGGCACTGATCACTTTAATCAACTCCTATGGGAATGAGACTTTGGGGTGGCTGGATATTTACAAGAGTGGTCTAGAATTTGAAAGAACATACCAAACACTCTTGAAAGGTATGAATGTTCAAAATTTCCATGTCCAGGATGAGCTATTATGCCACTTGGGACAAATTTGTGTTCCTTAAAGCGGTCTTGCCAATATGATTTCGAAGGTGCACTATAGTCAAGTCATTAGACATTTTGGAGTAGAGAAAGTAGTGGAAATATTGCAAAAGTATTTTTGTTGGCCAAACCTTCGTCAAGATGTCAAGAGGTACATTAAATCATGCACTGCTTGTGCCATTTCCAAACCAACCATCATGAGGTATGGCTTATATACTTCTTTTCTTACTCCTAGTTGACTTTGGTAATCCATCTCCATGGATTACATGTCGGGTTTTCCTTCTACTAAGCACGACAATGGCTGCATTTTTGTGTTAGTCAACAAATTCTCTAATATGGCTACTATGGAAGCCTACAAGAACAGTATCACAATAGAGGCCACTACTAAGCTCTTCTTTGAGAGAATGTGGGCAAACTCTGGGATCTCACAGTCCATTGTCTCAGATCAGGAGAGCAAATTCCTAAGTGAATTTTCTTCAAGTCTCTGGTCGATGCTAGATACCAAACTTACTAAGTCCATGGCTTTCCACCACCAAACTGATGGCTAAAGAAAGGTCATCAACATGATTATTGTACGCATTCTGTGCATGTAAAAATTGAAGCATCCACACATATGTGATGAAATCCTCTCATATTTCTAGCACAAATATAATAGAGCTCTCCATAATTCAATAGGTCACAACACCTTTCAGGTAGGGTTGGGATTTCAGCCAGTATGTCCCATTGATGTGACGATACCATTTGCAGTTACTTAGGAAGATTCAGGTCACGTTCAGTCTGAAGTCGACAGGGATAACTTCATTGAGCGCATTCAATACATCTACCAACACATCCATGATATATTGGATAGAGCTAATGTTAAGTACAAGTAGCACCATGATCAACATCGAGTGTTGCACAAGTTCTAGGTGGGTGAAAAAGTTGGCTACATTTGCAGAAGGAGTGCCTCGCTAGAACCCACCGCAAGCTTCGCCTAATCTGATATGCGCCATACACCATGACCAAGGATATAGGGTACAATTCCTCTAAGATTAGTATTCCACCATTCCTTGGTCTTCACCCAGTGTTCAATGTAGACAGTCATCAGCCATACTTTCCACCATTGCTAGACACATCTAACATTGCAGAACAATTCCCGCCAACAGAGCTAAAACCAAACCACATGGAATAGGCCATAGTAATTGATCAACTCATGGAGACATAGATCAATGATACTCATCAACAAAATATCCAACTATATCTATTTGTCAAAGCAGGCCAACTCCTTCACCAAGGAAAGTGATTCACAAGGGGCCAAGTTCAACACAAATTTCCTCACCTCATGGAGGCTCTGCATGCAATGGGGACCATTTCTTCCTAAGGAGGGAGGACTAATCCAGGTGGATATTGGTGGTCACCCAACTATTCAACTTACACCTCCAATCCATTTTATTTCTTTCCTTGTTTATTGCAGCATTTACTATTTTTAGCAGTTTTTCAGGTTGTGAACTTCCATAGTAGTTTTGACCCCATAAATGGAATTTTTTTGAGGTTCACAGCAAGGCCCATAACCATAGGCAAGGGCCTACTCCAAATCCTATATTACTCAAAGAGATCTTCCTAACAAGGTATCATACGCACCAAATAGAGATAATATGAGCAAGTTATGTCCCCAGGAAGGTGGTTACAGATCTAACCCCAACGAGCCCCACAAACACTTGGTGATCCATCTCCTCGGGTTAGGGTTATACTTTTTTAAGGTTTTCTCTTGTTGTTATATAATAAATAGGACTTTGAGTCTCATTACAACACATTTTAGAGCCATGTAGCCACCACATCTCTTCTCAGAGATAAGCTACCATCACTTGAGCTAGATTATTTCTATTATGTTAATAAGCATATTTCAGTATTATATATTAATGAAATGAAGTGTTATTTATGTTGCATCTCTATATTTATTGTTATACTTGTGATTTTTTGTGTTCCTATTTACGTTCATAGCATAGCGAGTTTTGAGGATCTTCAAGTACGATTACTACACATATATGTGTGCCTATTCTTATTTGCAGCTTTGTTGCCTACTGCTTGAGAGATATTATTTCATTATTCCTTTCAATAAGCTCTTTTGCTAGGATTTCCTTCTCTTATTCCACATTTTTGAGTTCTTTGGATTGCACATGCTCACTACATGGCATCTTTAGTTTATGCCTGAGCTCCTGGATTTCTTTTTGGGAACTTTGAAGGAGGGATTCGAAGCAAGTTTTTTCTTTAGGGTTCACACCTAGCTTCATGATTAACTCTTTGAATCTCTCATTCTACATGTGGAGAGCCCTGGAGTTGTCTCTCTCTTAATTCAACCTAGCTGTAGCTTTCTCCAATGAATTCTTGGCCTTACTGATAGTCATTGCATTTCTATTGAGCTCACTGTATATCATCTATCCAACTTTCCTATGGAAATGTAGCACCCTACTCCCTTATCTACCCAAGTAACCATTCAACCAGGGTAAACATGTGATGAGAGGCTACTATGACATGATTAATCCTTATAGGTATTGTTAAGGAAGTGGAATCGACAGAAACAAATCAAATATACCTTTGACATCAGTAACAACACTCCTATTCATGGAAAAAATTAGGGGCTAATATTTGAAGGTGGGCTAATTATCCATGATATTTGCAAAAACAATATTCTGTAATTTCCTTTTTTTATGAAAATGATTTACCCAAATTTTACAATATAAAATTACTTTCCCTTAAAAATCACCAACATTATATAGAGAGTATATATAAAATCATTATAAATTTAAATAATTTTACAAATATATCAATAAACATTTTATAGTTTTCATATTAGGGATTAGTAAGCTTCGCTAATGTTTTTAAACTTCAAGATAATTTTTCATCCTTAAAATTTTCCATGCTCCCAGGATTTATCCCAACCACAAAGGTATCATGCCCCTAGGTCCCACTAAGTTTTTAAGCTATTAAACATTTGGACACTGATCAAAGAAGCCTCAAAAAAATAATTTTAACCCTATACGGAAGGGAGAAGTTACAGAAGGTTCAGGTATTCGAACATCTAAGATCTATGATAGCCAAGAACAAGGTAGATCTCACATTCCTTAAAGGATGTAGAGACAGCTCAGTTATTCCTACATTCGCCAGCATCAAACATACCCTCAGAAACCCTAGAAATAATCATATCTTTGACATAGCGAGCCAGTGCCTACTCCGTTAAGAAATTACCAGAACTCGTGCTTACCTTGACACATTAAATAAAAAAGCTTATGACTTACACCTAAATTTATCTAAGCAAATAGACCCAGAACTTTGGTCCAGAATAGACGCATGCTCAACTCTGAAAGCCCTCAAAAATGAAGAAAACAAATGCCTAAAACTAAAACTAAAATTCGAAAAACTATACAACAGCGTAAACCCTAAGCATAAGCCTCTAGATATCTCAGACAACCTCCCTACACTTCCTAGAATCAACTCCTCACAGGTCTCAATCCTTCACTCTTTAATCCTGGAATATGTACAGACAAACACTGCGCCAATAGCAAAAATCATTAAACGCAATACTGATATTGATTCAGCAATTAACTGTGAGTAAATCAATAGAAGCTCTACGCAACCACCAACAGTAAACCATGAGAAAATAAAAAATATAAGCTCTACACAGCCACCAGTATTCGGGAGAAATGTGGAAGAGAACCATAACAACTATGAACCAACCCTGCTTATAATAGAAACCACACCAGGATGCAACTCTGTCTCGCATCCAAAAGAAGAACTAACGCAGGCTGAAACACACGCAAATCTACTTTCTACAACAATAAAAGAAAACAAAAACATGCAGGCACCTACATCAAACATCCACAATGAAGATTACAACAAGGATGAAAGGCAAAACAGCGTGAGTCCGACGGTTAATAGTGACTGTTTGGAATATGGAAACGAGGAGAGCCTCAACAGTGCTGAAGGATGGGAACCGAGGCGAAAAAGCATGGTACCAACAGGTTATACAACAAACAACGTCTCTGAAGTTTTAGGTGTTATACATGGTAACACATAGGAACATATGGGCCTCAACAGTGCAGCACATGGAAACGAGGTGAGCCTCAACAGCGCTGAAGGATGGGAACCCAAGCAAAAAGGTGTGGTACCAACAGGCTATACAACAAACAATGTAGCTGGCTCTGAAGTTTTAGGTGTTATCCATGGTAACACGTAGGAACATATAGGCCTCAACAGCGCAACAACAACACAAGAACCGAGGTACGTTCCCAAAGGCATCTTAGTTGATTCATTAATAGTCAGAGAGGCTACTAAGCTGACAACTATCACTAAGGAACAAATGCCAGAAAATAAAAGATGCGGGTCAGAAATATCCGTGGAAAACAATCCACCCACCTCTAAAAACAGACACGTAGTAAACCTATCAAACAAGAAAATTGACCAAAACACCCTAGACCTCCTTGAAAAAGGATTAAATTTTTCCATTTCCCCTCAGACAATCCCCAAAGAAGACATTCTCTGCAACATAGAGTATGGGATCAGGGACTTACCGGACAACATCAAAGAAAATATCAGACAAGACTGCTCCATCATTCTGAGAAAATCCCACCCGCCCAAAAGTAACATTTCCAAACATGAACATTTAGCCCTCAAAAACTTAAACCAAGACCCTGATATAGTAGTCCTAAAAGCTGACAAAGGTGGGGCTACTGTCATAATGAACACTACGGATTACAACGAAAATATGATAGACCACCTCACTAATAGTGGGTGTTACACTAAATTAAATAAGAATCCCCTAAAAAAGATATCCAAAAACGTACAAAATTTGATAAAATCAAGTAAAGGACACAACATTAAGAACCTATTAGAAAATAACCCATACACCCCTAGAATCTATGGAGGCCCAAAAACACACAAAGAAGGCATCCCCATAAGACCCATTGTTAATACCATAGGAAGTCCAACTTATCAGTTAGCAAAATACCTAGCTAGGAAGTTAAAACCTCTAGTAGGCAACACCAGTTCCTTTGTCAAAGACTCCACCCATTTTATCAATGATATCAAAGATCTAAACCTAGATACCGAGGACATATTAGTAAGTTTTGATGTTAAATCTCTCTATACTAACATTCCCATAGATGATGCTATGGAAGTAGTCCAGAAAATCGTAAACTCTGACACAGCCAAATTAATTGAAGTATATCTCAAATCTACCTTCTTCAGTTTTAAGGATGAAATTTATGAACAAACGTGCAGTGTAGCCATAGGATCCCCTCTATCTCCTATCATTGCTAATCTCTTTATGGAGGATTTTGAAAATAAGGACATTGAATCTGCCCCATTAAAACCCAAACTTTGGAAAAGGTTCGTCGATGACACCTTCATCATTTGGCCTCATGGAAAGGAAAAATTAAAGGATTTCCTACAACACCTAAACAGCCTATCCAATTCCATCCAATTTAGCATGGAAATAGAGGAGAACGACATCCTTCCTTTTCTTGACATCTTAATCAAAAGAAACAAAGATGGAACCATATCACATCAGGTATATCATAAGAAAACCCATACAGAACATTACCTACATGCCAACTCTCACCACCATCCATCCCAAAAAACAGGTGTTCTCAACACTTTAGCAACCAAGGCCGTCCATATTTCAGATAAAAATCACTTTGAAGATGAAAAGAACCATCTTATGAATGTATTCACAAAAAATGGATACAAAAAACACCAAGTGATCAAAGCCTTCAAGAAGGCTGAAAATCCGAAAAACAAACAACCTCTAGATGATCATCTAGGAAAGGTACACCTCTCTTACATATTAGGCACAACAGATAAAATTGATCACATATTAAGAAAGAACAAAATTAGAACCACATTCAAACCCATGAACACCATCAGCAGATGCCTAAAATTGGTAAAAGATCCTATTGATCCTAAATTCCACAAAGGAGTTTACATGGTTCCGTGTTCCTGCGGAAAAGCATACATTGGAGAAACTGGTCTATCTATCCATACTAGAATTTAGGAACATGTCGCCGATATAAAACACAACCGCTCAAAAACCTCAGCTCTGGCAGAACATTCCAGTAAAACCAATCATCACATCTGCATTGAAAACTCCAAAGTAGTAGCCAAAATTGATCATTATCACTATAGAAAACTGAGAGAAGCAATAGAAATAGGTAAAAACCCTAACAACCTCAATCGAGATGAAGGATGGAAAATAAGCGACAACTGGATTCCTACTCTAATGTCGTAAAACATCCCCTTCTAACCTAACCAAACAACCCTCTCCCCCGCTGAAACTCTTATCACCTACCTAATCGCCCAACTCTTAAAAATTATAATCATTAATTTACATCTTAAAACTATAACCTATAAATCTTATATTAACAATATTAACATTAATATTCATTAACATTAAAATTATGGAAACAAACATTAGAATTAAACTAGTATTAAACATTAAATTACTATTAAATTCAAACTAAGAAACAGGGTGTAACAAACATAATACAATTAATCATAAATAAATAAACAATATATAGAAATTAAATTAAATAAAAATAAATTAAAAAAACTCATTGTTAACATAAAACTAAACAATTAAACAATTCTTAAAAATAAAAATAAAAATAAATAAATAAATAATAATTCAATTATGACACTAATATTGGAAAATAAATATTAATTAATTAATTAAACTATTTGAACATATAATTAAAAATTAAACAATTCTATTACATAATTAAACACTTCTAAAAATAAAGAAATAAATAAAACTAATTAATTAATTAATTAATTAATCGAGTAATTAATCAAACTATATAAACATAAAATTAAAAATTAATCAATTCTATTATGATACTAATACTGATAAATAAATAAATAAATATTAATTAATTAATAAATCAAACTATTTGAACATATAAAAATTAAACAATTCTATTACATAATTAAACATTTCTAAAAATAAATAAATAAATAAAATTAATTAATTAATTAATTAATCAAACTATATAAACATAAAGTTAAAAATTAAACAGTTCAATTACATAATTAGGTATTTCCTTAAAAAAAAATAAAAAAAAATAATAATAATAAAATAAATAAATAAATAAATAAAATAAAATAAAATAAATAAATAAATAAAAAGAGTCGGCTTCCATTCTCTGTGCATCTCTCATCCCTATTTATTAAAACTCAAGGAGATATGGCCTACACAATTACTGATCTATCCCGATGATGAGCCACGGTGGAGGGCTCGAAACGTCGATACAAACAAATCATGGATGCAAAAACTCCGGAAGAAAACAACACACAAAGCACTGACCACAGAAGCCTCAAAACAATAATTTGGACACTCCCATGCCTTGGGCATGCCAGCATCTGGAGAGCTCTAGATGCTCCAATAAGCCTTCATGCTTGCATCGAGGGACTATTTCCAACAGACCTCTACCCAATTTCACGAGACCTACCGCACTTTTCAAGCCCATAATTCCAGTCACTGACCAAAACTTGTTGTAACTGTTGGAATCAATTAAACACATGATGACAATATTAATAAACCAAACTAACTCCAAGACTAGGCATGACCATCCCCAATCGGGACTAAAATTTTGTCAAACACTTGGCATCAATACCATCTATAGGTCTAGGATACAAGATAGAGCATGGATGACTGAAAACTCTTACGAGACATGACAAGAAGGATCACCACCTTCTCCCTTGAACCATTATGACATCAATTAGTTCTTGCATCCATTATCCCTTCAGTTACAACTAAATACATGAAAGAACTATGTCAATAACCAATCATATAACCATGCTTATAGGTAAAATTAAACCATGAAAATAATAGTGAGATATCAGTCGCTAAATCCACATATTAATAAGTAAAAAAGCAATAGAACTTAGCTTTTATTAAACATATGAAAAGTTGACTAGGTTTGTGACTTCCACATACCACCTGACTGTAGACATGGCTGAACCAAATATTTCATTCAGCCATTCACCTCTGTGACATATTCAAGGCATGAATGTGGGATCTCATGGATAAACCAATCCATAAGAAAACCAAGGGAATCGATAGGTTAAACCACCTACACCCTCACCATACCGTTATCACACCAAAATAGATGCTTTGATCATAAAACTGAACCGAACTTGGAATTCCATCTAGAATGGAGCACTATCCTTAAGGAATTTTCCATCTCCTGTCTTTCGGGATTTACCACAATAAAAAATCAGATCACTATGCCCTAACCTGACACACCTCCCTCAGGTTTACCATGTATCCCACCAAAACTGATCAATGGATTCCTAGGCCTTTGGGAATGAAACTTAAGACCACCTATGTGTTGGCATTATGATGCATGTGTTGTACTTGATGGCAACCCTCTCATAGAAGAACATCTCAATTACATATATCTAGATCAATCTACAGATGTGACTAAATGCATGGGATGCAGGATAGCTCAAAGGAACAAGAAGATCAAGTTCTAAGTATGACAAGTTAGCTTTGCCATCAAGTCCAAAGGGGGAGATTGTTGGCATTATGAGACAAGTGTTGTCCTTGATGGCAAACCACACTGATGACAAATCTTAGTGCAGAAGGACAACAGCAAGGGATTGATGATCAGACTATAAGAAGAAGAGAAAGTTCATACACGCAGGTTTGTTAAGCCCAAGTCGCGTGTACACGCAGGTTGGCTTCAGCAAAAGCGTGTGTATGTGGAAAAGTACCTTTGGTCCATGGCGGTTAGTCCTTGGAAGTTGTGCCTATGGTTTCGGACCATTGTGTCTCGACGGGCGTGTCGATCCCTAGTTTTGAAGTTGATGGTATTGTGTTACTATGGTTTTGGCTCTTGGTATTGAACAAGGCCTAAGGCTATATAAGGGAAGGAAATCATTAGGCAAGTGTATCTGAAATGTCTTGAATATCTGATGAAGCATTAGATCCAATATACAGGGTTATGGGTTGATGATGCATTGCTTGATCTGAGCTAAGGAGAGATCTCACCGGTTGACAGAGAACTAGATCTAAGGAGAGATCGGGATCAAATGGTTTGAAATGAACTATCTTTATGATGCTTATTCTAGATCTAAATACTGACGCATGTATAGTTCTATAAGTGTTATGAGTATGACTGATGTCTGGTACAGTTGCAAGTTATGAGAAATTATTTTTAGATCTGTACGCGGGTTGTCTTTGGTAAAAGCGCGTATACACGCGGGTTTGATTCATTGAAGTAGCGTATACATTGTAAAGCTTGATATTTGAAGTTGCAGATGGATCTGATGGTTATTACAGAGTTCTGTATCTGTTCTGTGTTCTGGTGACTGTTGTTAACAGGGTTTCAGTGATTCAGAGTTTGATGATTGTTTTGAGCTTCAATGATAGTTATGGGTCCAGTATGAAAATTTGATGAAACGTGGCCTTTCAGATTATGTGTTGTGCTTTAGTGTATCCAGTTTGAAAATTGATGAAACGTGGTACCTGGAGGAGAGAAGATTGTAGGCAAGCACCTACGTACTAGTATCTAAGCTAGTACAAAAGCTAAGGGAGATCTTTGGAGCATTGTAGCAGGTAGCAGCCTGCGTACTAGTAAATGGATCGGCTAGTACAAGAGCAAAGGGGGTTGTAGCTCCCGTACTGGTATAAGACTGCACCAGTACAAATATTGTAAAAGGATTTTCTTATTAAGAAGAAGATTGAGATGACTTGTAGCAGGTGGTTTTCACCCACATTGGGTTTCCACCTTATATCTTTGTGTTCATGTGTGTGGCTCTTGTGTGATGTTCTGTTCTGTTTTTCTGCACCTGTTTACTGTTAATATGCTTAATAATGATCTGATGCATTTACTGAAGATTAAGCTAACTGAATTATAAGATCTCTGGATATACGCGAGTTTCATTAGACACAGTAGCGTGTACACGCGGGTTCACTTAATTGAAGTAGCGTATATGTTTCTGAGTATGAAATTGAAAAGTTTGATTGATCTGATAATACTGATTCACCCCCCCCTCTCAGTATTATTTCCAACAATTGGTATCAGAGCAGGTCCTTTGATAGAAGCTTGATCGCTTGAAGGAGATCCGTGGAACAATGGGAAAGAAGCTTAAGAAGAAAGCTCATAAGAAGAAGAAGACATCTCAGAAGGACTATGACAGTGGGAGAGTCGATTGGGGATTAGGTATAAGAAGTTCCTCAGATTCAGAATCAGATTCAGAATCATTATCAGGTATGAATGATGTTCCTGCTATATTTCCTTGTGAAAGTGATGGAAGTGATAGTGAAACTACTGAACATGCTTTTATGGGTGAGCAAGAAAAGTATCAAATAGAGGTAGTATTTAGAAGGCTTACAGACAAAGTTAAAGATCAACAAGATCTATTGAAGAAAAGGGAATGTGCTTTCAAAGAAGAAGTTACCAAACTAAAGGCCCAACTAGAAGAAGGAAACAAGGTAAGAAAGCTACTCAAGGACAAGGAAGACCAATGTCAAAAATTGCAGCATGAAGTGACATCATTAAGAAAAGAAGTCAACAAAAGAAGCACAACCATCAAGAAACTCAAAGATAGATCCAGCTACTATGAAAATCTTAAAGCTACGATCCTCTCACTAAAGGAAGATCTTGAAGAATCCAAGAAGCAGAATGAAGATCTACACCAAGCAATTGAAAAACAAGACAACGAAGTCATCAGCTTAAAATCACAGTTGGAATGTGCCTTCAGAGTTCGTCAAATTCAACAGGATCTGTATGAAAAGCAAGAAAAGGAGATACTCAATCTAAGGCAACAAATGGAAGAAGGAAGAAAAGATGGAGAAGACATGAAGAAGCAATGTCTAGAAAAGGAGGAACAACTTCAAGTTGAGGTAAATATCTTGAAAGGTAAATTAGAAGAAAAGGATAAACTTTTGAGATTTCAAGATAGTACTAAAGCATTGGATGATATTCTTAATAGTCAAAGGTCTCCTGCTATCAAGACTGGTCTTGGTTTTCATGAATCTGTTGAAGGTGAATCTAGTTCACAAGGTGAGGCAAGGAACTCTAAAGAGAAATCCAAAATGATCAACAAGGAGATGAAAGGTCAACCAAGGAAAGAAAGTCTTCAAAGAAAATCTTTTACTCCTCCTATGAATAATGTTGAATGTTATGTATGTCATAATCTTGGACATGTTGCAGCTAGATGTAAAAGAAGAAGAGTTCAAGACCATTATGCAGACAAGTCATTTCAATCAAGGTACTTTAATGGATATTGCTTTGCTTGTAATATGTATGGTCACAAAGCTGCTGATTGCTACAGGAGGAATATGAAACATGTAAGATGTTATGCATGTAACAAGCTTGGACATATAGCAAAGGAATGCAGGAACAAAGGATGGACATCACACCAAAAGGAGAAAACCTCATCACACTTGAAGATATGGAGGAAGAAGGAAGTACAGTCAGCACAATGTACTGAGACACAGCACAGCACAGACATATCAGACTCAGGGGGAGCTGAAAGTGTAAACCTTCAGTGTCCTGAATCTCATACGCAAGTTCCTTAAAGGGAAGTCGCGTATATACGCGAGTTCGACACTGCAAAGTCGCGTATATGTCAGTCTGAGGAAAAGCAGTGGGGACAGGCTCAGAAAAGGGATCTGATATGATTCAGTCCATTATTTGCTCTATTGGTTAATAGCTACAGTCTGTTGAGGATGTGTGGAAATCTTTTGTTACTTGTATGATGTCTAGAAGTGTTTTGATCCTAACTTGAGGATGATGATGTTTTGATGCTTATGCATGATCAGATCTAACAGATGGCACTGGTTGAGGGGGAGCATATGCCTTTAGTAATTCATTGTTGGCATTATGGTTAATAATCCTTGGTGATGATTCTTATATGGCTAAATGATATATCTTGCTATGATGTGGTTGTGAGTTGTCTTTGATAAAATCTCATATGATTCTTGGGGTTACATAGTTGATGTTCAGATCAGATTTATGGATGATTCTTTGATGATGCATATATGGTGCTTACATGGTGATCTTCATAAGGACAAGAAGAAGTACAAAGCTTGAATATACATCTTCCTCACTTGATGATGGGTCACTCATATACTGTTGTTGTCATATGCATAAAAATCATACAGTTATGATGCAGGCACTCTTGTGGATAAGGATTGTTGCTGTTGATGATATCAAGAAGTTCTGTCAAATGAGCTTGAGCTCAAGATACATAATGCTGATACATGGATGACTACTCAAAGTTGCTTTATTGGAGACATGGTGATGAGTTCTTATCTATATGATGATAGGTTTATACTTACATATGTTAATTGATGCAGATGTTCCCAAGTAATGATACTTGGATCATGTAGAGCTTGATGAAATGGCTATGGTGGTTTCACACATGATACAATGTGAATGACTCTGAATTCTGTTCAAAGGGATGAATTGATGCAGACATACCTTGTTATAGGTTGATGACCTATTCTCTACAGGACATTTACAGGTTGCTGATATGGAAATTTGTGTACGCGTGTTGTTTAAAGGATATCCGCGTGCATACGCCGTTTTACAAGGGGATAGTCGCGTATATGGTGTACGCGTGTTGCGTAAGGGATATCTGCGTATATACGCCTGTTTATGTGTATACAGACGCGTATATGGAGATTTGAAGGAAATCAGCAGGGACAGATGTTGGTTGCAGAAAGTCTGATATAGGTCTGACAGAGATCATCTGGCACAGGTTCAGGGGGAGCAGATAATCTTCCAATGATGCATTGTTGGCATTATCTTAAAGCTTTTGGTTCTAGTCCACATTTGGTGTTGATTTCAGGAGGAACAAAGGCGAAAGGAGAACAGAAGGATCTCTTGGTTGCTGATCTGAATGGTGATTATCAGATGCTGCTGGTGACTTTCATAAGTCTTGGTCTAGTTATTTCGTCTCTATGTCATATATCTCTTTTGTGGTATCTCTTTCATGATGTCAAGGTCATGTAATGGCCTATTTTGGTTTCCCCACTATGCCTGGGATGATTGATGCAATGTGATTGGTTGTCATATGTAAAATTTTGATGTATTCCCACTTGGTTGGGTGGATGAGTCAATTTTTGTATATCCTCACTTAGTTGAGAGATGGATGTATGTATGAGTCCTAAGTGATAGGAAGGTCCTTTATGATGTATAGAGTCATGATCTTCTTGAAGAACATCTTTTGTAGACCTTGCTTACAGTCAGGGAGAGCATGATCAGCACACTTCAGCAAGAACAGAGATTCAGCATGTACTCAGAGGGAGCATGGACAGATTGGTACACCTTGGCATATACAAAGGGGGAGATTATTCAAAGATTTCAGTAGGTACTCAGGGGGAGTATGGACAGTGGAATGATTCAGCAAAGGAAGAGAATATCTTGGTCCACCCTTTGCCCTTGATGTCAAAGGGGGAGAGTGATTTGGTGTTGTTGCCATCAAGTCCAAAGGGGGAGATTGTTGGCATTATGATGCATGTGTTGTACTTGATGGCAACCCTCTCATAGAAGAACATCTCAATTACATATAACTAGATCAATCTACAGATGTGACTAAATGCATGGGATGCAGGATAGCTCAAAGGAACAAGAAGATCAAGTTCTAAGTATGACAAGTTAGCTTTGCCATCAAGTCCAAAGGGGGAGATTGTTGGCATTATGAGACAAGTGTTGTCCTTGATGGCAAACCACACTGATGAGAAATCTTAGTGCAGAAGGACAACAGCAAGGGATTGATGATCAGACTATAAGAAGAAGAGAAAGTTCATACCCGCAGGTTTGTTAAGCCCAAGTCGCGTGTACACGCAGGTTGGCTTCAGCAAAAGCGCGTGTATGTGGAAAAGTACCTTTGGTCCATGGCGGTTAGTCCTTGGAAGTTGTGCCTATGGTTTCGGACCATTGTGTCTCGACGGGCGTGTCGATCCCTAGTTTTGAAGTTGATGGTATTGTGTTACTATGGTTTTGGCTCTTGGTATTGAACAAGGCCTAAGGCTATATAAGGGAAGGAAATCATTAGGCAAGTGTATCTGAAATGTCTTGAATATCTGATGAAGCATTAGATCTAATATACAGGGTTATGGGTTGATGATGCATTGCTTGATCTGAGCTAAGGAGAGATCTCACCGGTTGATGGAGAACTAGATCTAAGGAGAGATCAGGATCAAATGGTTTGAAATGAACTATCTTTATGATGCTTATTCTAGATCTACATACTGACGCATGTATAGTTCTATAAGTGTTATGAGTATGACTGATGTCTGGTACAGCTGCAAGTTATGAAAAATTATTTTTAGATCTGTATGCGGGTTGTCTTTGGTAAAAGCGCGTATACACGCGGGTTTGATTCATTGAAGTAGCGTATACATTGTAAAGCTTGATATTTGAAGTTGCAGATGGATCTGATGGTTATTACAGAGTTCTGTATCTGTTCTGTGTTTTGGTGACTGTTGTTAACAGGGTTTCAGTGATTTAGAGTTTGATGATTGTTTTGAGCTTCAATGATAGTTATGGGTCCAGTATGAAAATTTGATGAAACGTGGCCTTTCAGATTATGTGTTGTGCTTCAGTGTATCCAGTCTGAAAATTGATGAAACGTGGTACCTGGAGGAGAGAATATTGTAGGCAAGCACCTACGTACTAGTATCTAAGCTAGTACAAAAGCTAAGGAAGATCTTTGGAGCATTGTAGCAGGTAGCAGCCTGCGTACTAGTAAATGGATCGGCTAGTACAAGAGCAAAGGGGGTTGTAGCTCCCGTACTGGTATAAGACTGCACCAGTACAAATATTGTAAAAGGATTTTCTTATTAAGAAGAAGATTGAGATGACTTGCAGCAGGTGGTTTTCACCCACATTGGGTTTCCACCTTATATCTTTGTGTTCATGTGTGTGGCTCTTGTGTGATGTTCTGTTCTGTTTTTCTGCACCTGTTTACTGTTAATATGCTTAATAATGATCTGATGCATTTACTGAAGATTAAGCTAACTGAATTATAAGATCTCTGGATATACGCGAGTTTCATTAGACACAGTAGCGTGTACACGCGGGTTCACTTAATTGAAGTAGCGTATATGTTTCTGAGTATGAAATTGAAAAGTTTGATTGATCTGATAATACTGATTCACCCCCCCCCCTCTCAGTATTATTTCCAACACTATGCCTTGGATTCCGAAATCCATCTGGTAATTCAAAAGATCAAAACTAAGATCAACATCCCAACACACTGTAGCATCCAAAAAAATGCAAGACCAGGTAGAAAACCACTATCTTAACCTGAAAAAACCATGCCACTAATAGCAAGAGAACCACACACCAACATGCAAAGTCATGCATGTCAAAACCAACTAGAAAATCACACATGAAATATGTTACCTACAAGTATTCCTTCTAAAGCTACTTAATCATGCTCTTCCTTGCTTGATCCTTGCTTTCCTTCCATTCCCTTGGCTTGCTTTTACTTCCTTTCTACAAAGCTAGAGCTCTCCAAGAAAATTCCAGGTGTCCAAGAGTGAGAGAGAGAGATAGTAATGAGAGAGGACAAAAATCAAATTGACCAACCTTACACTGAACAAGCCTACCCACTGATACTCATAAGCCTTTTTATCAATGAGGGCTATATTTTCTTTACTTTCCATTATTTTCCTTCAATTTCCTCCTCACATGTAACTTGTAACCTTTCGCCTTCCTTCTAATTTCCTTTATTTTCATAAGTAAAATGCCAATAAATACCTCATGCCTTTCCAAAGCCTTTTCAATTTCCTTTGCCAATTTACTTTGTTGTAATAAACTGAATGAACACCCACTAGTATGTTTTTCCCACCATTCATCTTGGAATACGTGTCCCATGACCATGGTATTATATATTTTTACATAGATTTTTAACCAAGGCTCTTACAAAACCCTCCCCCTTGGGGAAAAACTATCCTCAGCGTTCAATGACACCTATTACTAGTAAGGCAGCGGAAAAAACAACATACTATGCATGGAGATCTATAACATAGCTTGTTGCAGTATTTATAGTGACCATATGCTAAAACATGAAAAAGATATCATTTACTGGAGCTTTATAACACATCTCATTATGGTATTTACAAAATAACGATGCATACACATTTTCTTCACCCAAAAAATGATCATACTGTCTGTGGAGATTTATAAATACAGCTCGATATAGTATTTACAATAATACACACATATACACATATGCACATTTTTTCAAACAACAATAAAAGGATACAATGTCTGTATCAATCAACAAAGGAATCTAGAGGCTCACACCTCTGCCCTCAATTAATACAAGGATTCACCTCCTTCCAAGGAAGTCCATAATCCACTGCAAGGTCAAAGTTGCATCCAATGTCCATTGTTATAATCTTGTGCCACTTATCCTCTCAGTGAACAATTATTGGCTCACTATTCTAGGGAACACTCCCAATGTACATTTGATTCCATCTAGCAATGCTAATGACCAAAAAAAACCCATCCGCAACCTTCCCTTCACTTTTACATAGTCCCGTGGGAAATCAAATCACCCCCTTCCATGTAGTCAGACATCTTCCAAGTTTCCCTGCCACCCCCATCCTAGGCAATCCATCCTTCGACAAGGTCTCCTCGCATCGAAAGGTCCAAAAAAATAAGGGATATGATTTCCTTAAAACCATCACAATGGTCATAACATGCTCATGGAAATCAATGGACACTATTGGGTACCAGTGTCCCATAATGGCCCCGCTCCTAAAGTGCCTTAACAACATACTCCTTCCTGTTTCACTTCTTTCACTGAAGCTGCTAATTCCTGTAGTCGATTTCAACCATCCAACCAAGAATTTCCATGCTTCATGCACCAAGCGCATAACTTCCATTAGATTAAATAAAATTGAAATAACTTCAAATCATATCTCATTGGTAGCCCATGAACAAGGTAAACTTGCAATTTTTTTTGCTTCTTGTCACAACAAGTTAAACTAGCATCTTTGAGCAAATCATCATGTATAAACATATCACATCAGGTTAGCTCAAAACAAAACCATCATAGATAAAAATCATAAATAACATGTAACCATCATAAACCAAAATCATAGATCACATGTAATCATCATAGACAAGAATCATAAATCACATGCATAATAAAATTGAAATAAAATACTAATACTTATCCTTTAATAAATCCTTAGCTTCTACCTTTTTCCTTATTTCGTATGCACACCAGATTAGTTTCCACACCCAAAAAACACCCAGTGCCTTCTCCTCAACCATGTGCACTTACACATAGTGTGCATCACACACATACAACCAGACATGACATACAACACCATGCAATACACACACCTAAACATGACACAACAACAATACCCATACATTTGTACCCGATGTATAATAGCGCACAATACATCTACCTACACCTGGCGTACAACACAACACAATACATCTATACGTGATGTAAAGTTGCGCACATTTATTTCTTTTGATGGAAATGCTTTATCTATAAGAAAGTTGGGAACCTTAGAAAAGATTAGAATATTAATATTTAGTAGATATAAAGTTTCTACCATGTCACTTTTTAGAATAAATATTTGTTAAAACCAAGCATCAACTATTATGAAGCAATTTGTGCCTAATAGAAAGATATTATGTATTTTGTAGTCGATGGAATGAAGAAACTATCATGATACTTATATTGCAAGATTGGGTTGGGCTCTTGGGATGAGTGTAGAATAAAGAAAAACAACATGATAATGATGAATACATGGGTATATGATTAAGGTAAGCTTTCAAAATATATGCAATATTCTAAGCCTATATGTTGTAACATATGGACTTTCTTGTTAGCTATAACTTAATAATTATTATTTATTCTGATTTATTTTTTTAATTGTTTAAATACTTTATCGTTAGGATACTTGATTAAAAAAATTATCAACTTTATTCGGGTTTATAATTTATTGAAAACTCCATCAAATTATTTCAGAGATTCAATTTTTATCAACATATTCATGATATTATTTAAAAAAAATGATACTATTCAAAATTGAAAAGAATATTAATCATATTATTTTCTAAATTTTTATAACTATTTTAAATATTTGATATGTATTTAAAATTTTGAAATTGAAATTATTAATCATTTATTTTTAAATTATTTAAACTATTAATTTTAAATTATTAATTTTTAGAAGATTTTTTTTTTAATATATATTTTCTAAGTTTTTTTGTTGAAAAATTTATTAACGTTGATAAAACATAAAACATCCAAAGACTCCTTTGTTTTAAGGAAAGTTGTTGCTTTTACCATGGATCCAACTATTTTTAAGTTATTTCCATTTGAGATTATTGAGCTTATTTTTCATTGCCTTCCTTATGAGTATTGATGATATTTAATTTAGTTTGTAAACAATGGAGTATTTTATTGCAAGACTAGGTTTTACTCACCAACTGTGATTGATGCGCCAAAAAATAATTTGGATTTATTACTTTTCTAGTTCGTACGACCCATGGTTAATTTGTTGGATCCTACTTTAGTTGTAAAAGGAAAATATCTCCCATTCTTTTTCCTTTTATTCATTCTAGATACAAAATTGAATGCATATTTAGATATATGATTCTATTCCCCACGCTTGTAAATTATTTGTGTTCTAGATAATCACTCTATTGCCAATCCTTTTACAAATACTTTTAGAAATCTTGGAGTTCTTCGTCTTGGGGAGTGGGGATTCATATGTGTTTTGGAGAAATGTAGTCCATGAAAATATGTATGGGATTTTTCGTAATGTGTTTCCAACAATATGAATCCACACTTTTTCATTTGTAGTAATGTTGACAAGGCTTGGAAGAGCACATAAATTCCTTATGGTAGCATGCCACTCCTAAAGGAGGCTATCTTCTATAAAGGAATTTTTTTGGCTATATTTGGGAAACAATTACAATGATTACCATGGATATGGTTACACTATCTATTGGATGGATCTTAAAAGAAATGATTGGGGTTTTATATTTTTCCCTATTTCTGACATACGATGTATGGCATTAGGGATATACTAGAACTAGCTTATTTGTGTTATTAATAATGGTGCTACCTCTATTTGGTCACTTGAAAAATTAGACAATTTTGAATTTGGTCGACCTTCCAGTGAACGATGCCTAGAATATTTTGAGGATGATTGGGGGTTCATATGGACATTACTTGATACCATATTTATGGATAGTAATAGTAAATTCCTCGAGTACCTTCCTTTTCGTGCGATCAAAGAAAAAGTAATTTTCTTGGCTTTCACAAAAGTGCAATTAAAGGTATATGATTTGGTGAGTGGATTATGCACAAGAACAATTATCGATGGTGTCTCTATGGTCGAAACATCAGGGTTCCATGTGTGATTTGCTGATGATTTCATTAAAATGGAAATGTTTTCTTGCTTATTTGAAATGCATATTCTATTGTTGACATACATCCACTAGCTGTGGATATTGTAATTTATCATATTGGGCATTTACACGGGTGGCAATTTTGGGCAAGTTGACTTCCATTTGAGATTATTGAGCTTATTTTTCACTTCCTCCCTTTATAAGTATTGATGACATTTAATTTGGTTTGTAAAAAATGGAGTATTTTATTGCAAGACTGGGTTTTACTCACCAACTTTGATTGATGCACCAAAAAAGAATTTGGATTTATTACTTTTCTAGTTCGTATGACCCATGGTTAATTTGTTGGATCCTACTTCAGTTGTAAAAGGAAAATATCTCCCATTCTTTTTCCTTTTATTCATTCTGGATACAAAATTGAATGTATAGTTAGATCAATGATTCTATTCACCACACTTGTAAATTATTTGTGTTCTAGATAATTACTTCATTATCAGCCCTTTTAAAAATACTTTTAGAAATCTTGGAGTTCTTCATCTTATGGAGTGGGGATTCTTATGTGTTTTGGAGAAATGTAGTCCATGAAAATATGTATGTATTTTTTCGTAACATGTTTCCAACAATATGAATCCACACTTTTTCATTTGTAGTAGTTTTGACATGGCTTGGAAGAGCACATAAATTGCTTATGACAGCATGCCACTCCCAAAGGAGGCTATCTTCTATAAAGGATTTTTTTTGGCTATATTTGGGAAACAATTACAATGATTACTCTGTATATGGTTACACTATCTATTTGATGGATCTTGAAAGAAATGATTGGGGTTTTATATTTTTCCCTATTTTTGACATACGATGTATGACATTAGGGCTATACTAGAACTAGCTTGTTTGTGTTATTAATAATGGTGCTACCTCTATTTGGTCACTTGAAAAATTAGACAATTTTGAATTTGGTCGACCTTCCAATGAACGATGCCTAGAATATTTTGAGTATGATTGGGGGTTCATATGGACATTACTTGATACTATATTTATGGATAGTAATAATAAATTCGTTGGGTACCTTCATTTTCGTGTGATCGAAGAAAAAGTAATTTTCTTGGCTTTCACAGAAGTGCAATTAAAGGTATATGATTTGGTGAGTGGATTATGCGCAACAACAATTATCGCTGGTGTCTCTATGGTCAAAACATCAAGGTTCCATGTGTGATTAGTTGATGATTTCAATGATTTCATTGAAAATGGAAATGTTTTCTTGCTTATTTGAAATGTAGATTCTATTGTTGACATATATCCACTACTTGTGGATATTGTAATTTATCCTATTGGGCTTGAAGATATTTTCTATTACACATTGATGCAGATGCCAAGTTTGTTTGATATTTTCAATCATTTTTTTGAGATCATTACAATTTGAATTATGACGTTGTACTCAACACATATCTATTTTGATTTTCAATGGTTTCTCTAGATAGAAGTTATGTCCATTGGTTGTTTCAAATATTGTACAACACAATTCATATTTGTTTTTATATTGAGATATGTGAAAATGCAAATGTTTACCCTATTATTATAAGGACCATGTTTGTTGGAAAGAAACATAAAATTGTTGAGTAGGTGATTTTTTAAACTTAAAGCCTTCAAAGTATTTGGTTTAATGGATTTATATTTGTGATTTATTTGTTCCATCTATTCGATTGTGTGTTGGGAATAATTGTTTTATGCATTTCAAGTTTGTGATGAAAAGGATAATCATGCCAATTTTTGCTATGTTTGTATGGATTGCTTGGAATATTTGTTGTTTAGTATATGGAATAATGTAGCTGAGGATTGTTATTTTACTATGATATTGAAATATTGCTTTTATATTTATATCTAGGGAATAGGAGAGATTTGTTGTAAGCATTCAAAGTTATATAGTTTTGAATTTTTCTTGATGTATATAGTTAGAGAAGATTGAGAATCTAAGTTTTTGAAAATGTGACATTGGGGTTTAACCTCTTTGAGAATTGAAAAACAAACTTTCAATACAAGAGTTTAAATTTGTCGTAGAAATGTTGAGCGAAGGAAGGAGCAAGCATGACACTAAAAGAGATTGCTCTCCTTGTTCACTTTAGAGAGAAAATGAATATTAGTGACAATGGTATCAGTAGAATAAGGATGTGATAAAAGAGTGGAGAAAAGTTTCTTACCACCAAAAAAAACTCCAATAAATCATCAAGATGATGGAGCTGATAGTCGTAAGTATGAAAACAAGAGTAGTTTGATGGGAATAGAATTTTATTCAAATTTTTATTTTCATGGATGTTGTATGTGTGCAAAAAATTCTATCTATCCAAACTTTTGTTACATTAGTCTTCTTTGTGAACATTGTTTTTACAAAGAGAGCATTGATGCAAGCAACATCCATGAATCATCTCTAAATAATGGAAGAAATGAAACATTGTAATATGAACATAGTGATGCCAAGAAATTTTTTTGACATGTGGTTTATTTGTTGATAGTGATTTGGTTCCTAGCATGGTTGGCAATTTGGAACATTCTATAAGAAATTTGTGTTGGGGCGTTCATAATAGTAACTAAGTCAATATTTTCATCCCTCTAGAATTTGTGCATACTCTCTCAATTGCACTAACATAAGTAATTCAAGTATTTTTCTTTTCATGTCATTTTTTCATGTTGATGAAAAAATATTTATTGTTGTATCGTTTTTCGTTGTTGTATCACTTGTTGAAGAACTTTTTTGCACCGAATATTGGTGTACAAATATATTCAAAACTAACCCAGCCTCTCTCCGTTTGTTGAATCATTTTTTTTTGTTGTATCACTTGTTGAAGAACATTTTCGCACCGAATATTGATGTATAAATATATTCACAACTAGAACAACCTTTCTATGTTCCTATAATTCAGCCTCGTGGAGTAAACTATGAAAGTCCAGTAAATGGTGAAATTGATTGTCTCCTAAAACATGAGTATGGAACCTTCGATGTTTTGCGGGAAGAACATTTTGTTCAAATTTTTACTTCCTTGCATGCTGTGCATCTTGAAATTTATCCACTATTTTATATTTCCTCACATCTATCTTCTTTGGGTACATTTTCTTTCCATACGGTAAATTCAAAGAAGTGAGAATCGTTAGTGTTCTAGAAATGATGGAAGAATTGATATAATGGAAGGTGGACATAATGATTCCATTGAACAAGTAGTTTCATGTGATGTTTTTTCCAATAGTAACATGATTGCTAGGATCATTAACAATTTGTGAAAATCTATTTGGTATGTCGAATCCAACATTTCTCGATGTAACTCTGTAGAAAATATTCTTGGTTGTAGAGAATATCTATATACTTGTAATATTCGGATAGCATAGGTGCTTGATATAATCCTAGCTTCAAAGGCTTTCTACATTTGAGCATAAATTTTTTGTTTTTTATTAATGCTTTTATTTTATGTTTTTGGTACAACATTTTTGAACTGAATAGTGAATGGAAAATAGATTTTCAATTAGGAAAACCTATAACGGTTCCTTGACTTGCATCTAGAGTATGCAACAACTAGGAAAATGTATATCTTTTCTATTTTCAATTTGTTGGTCAGTTCAAAAATTTAACTTTTCATTTTTTAAATCTTTGATTTTTACATTATGATGTATATTTTTTGCAGATAGAATGTATTCATGTACAACCAATCTAGAAGAATGGATTCCTGTCATTTTATGGAAAGAAATGATGTAGTAAATGCCATAATTAGACAAATCATTTTAGATATTCGTAAGCTTAGATTGGTTTTTGTGAAGGGAAGGGAGCTCATCATTATCATTTTAGTAGATGCATGATTGAAGTTCCTAGATGTTTCAGTCTAGGGTTGATAATTTGTCTATTGTGAAAATTTTCTAAGTGTGCAATGAATGTTACCATGGTATACAAGTTGTAAGATGGTATTAAGTTCCCATTTGTAAAAGGCGTAAGGGTGAGAAAGTCTCTCACTATTTTTCTCGATTTAACAACATGGATCCACTCACTATTTTTCTCGATTTAACAACATGGATCGAAGTGAACAACCAGAGGTTCTAAGATTTTTGACACACATTGAAGAGATGCTAACAATACGGGTGAATCCAATATTGCAAGTGATGCATGCTTGTGGTGGTCAATATAAATATAATGGCCATACAATAAGTTTTCCATAAGACATATCTTTGATTGCAAAGAAGCTTCCATGATTTGTTGAGGAACTTGATTTTGTAATTGTAAGAGTACATGGTGTTGAGTCAAAATATTATGAATGCTAAGTGAAGAGACACGGTGTCATGGATACATTTATTTATGAAATCAATATAGATAAATATAACACGGATGCTCAAATTGATATGGATTCAGTTGCTTCACTCTCATAAAGACCTACCAGTGTGTCCAACATGCTACAATATGTCAATAGTGATGTTGACAAAATAACTAGAGATTATGAGGAGATATAAAGGGAGAGGGTTAGTTCCTTGCACTCATCCATCATTGTTGATTTCTCGCTTGCCAAATGAATGCACGGAAGTGGAATGAATAAGAAGTTTTTATTGAAAATGAATATTCAATAGTCCATGAAATTTTGGAATGGACACATATTGTTATGACTCACATAAACAAATACAATACTAAAGGGTTGCTAGACATGGAATACCATAGTTTCTTCCCAATGGGTGATGTTGATTGGTTGCATCCACGTATTTGCAATGATGAAATGCACAAATATGGTTTGCATCTATTTAGATATTATGATGGAAGATTTGGAATCCCTCCTAGATTTTGGTATTTCCTATTGAATATGATTATGTGTCATCGTATCCAAGGAGAGAAATATTTCTTTTGGAAGAAGAATATTCATGAAAATGAACTTGCAATCGTTCAAGAGCTCTGTAAATGAATTTGTGATCTTCCAACCAATAGATTGGCTGAAAAATTAATGCATTTTTCTTCTTCTCTTAGGAGTACAAGGTAATATTGGAAAAAGTTGCGTTATGAACTCACTAACATGATAACACAGTTGGGTTTCCCTACTTTGTTTTTTACATTAACTGCAACTAACACAAAGTGGCATGACTTCCATAGTGTTATGCCTTTGAACAACCATTGTTGACGACAAAACGAGTAGGAAAAAAAATTGAAAATGTTATTCAGTATCCACATATAGTTGTTAATTATATGAACCAAATATTCAATATATTCCTTGAGTTAGTTCTGGAGAAATATGTTGGTGCGAAATATTTTTGGTATAGGTTCATTCGTGTTCCTCTTTTCCATGTTCTGCAACATTTGGAACAAAATATTTGTAGTTGTTGTTGGTTTATATTTATTTCTTTCATGTTTATTTTTTTTAGGTACAAGTGGTAGCATAGAGGCTTGACACACATCCACGATTTCCTCTAATTTCCTAGAGCTCCCAATATGGAAACATTGAATTGGTCTAACCCTTTGAATATCGAAGTAGAAAATTGCTACTTTGAAAAATATGTAACATCCTAGAATCCATGGAACATACATAATTGAAATGTGATGATCCCTAAACTTTTGAAAATGTGGCGAACCGAGTCCAAAAGAGGATTATGAGAATTTGGTGAACTGAGTCCAAAAGAACACGAAATTCATTGTGGACTCCTATTTACAAAAAAAAGGGGTCAATCCCTTCATGCACTATGTTTCTCCATGGGAGGTTCGTGTTGATTCAACTTTGTTCATAGATGAAAAAAGGGAAAAATAAATATGAACCAGCTTGAAATGATGATCATTTAAATGTTCATAATTCAAATCTTTTGAAAATGTGGTGGGAAAATGTTGATTTTCAGCCAGTTGTATTTTGAATGTAGTTTCAAAATACATTGTGAAATATGCTTTAAAGGAAGAAAGAAGATCATAAAGTTATCACAAAATGTTGAGAAGAGTTATTGGCGCAAGTGGATGTGAGGCTCGTGTGTTGTCTATGAATAAAAGGCTTCTTGCTGAAACACTTGTTGAACATGACATTGGAGCTCAAGCAACCTACCATATGTTGCTAAAGATACATCTTATTGCGTATAGTTCTATATTCATCCCTTTTAACATTAGAAAAAATGTTTACCAAAATCTTATACTATATTTTGATGAAATTTGATGCGGAAACAATTTTTTTGAGATATATTGAGTGTGACCCAGTTTTTGGGGACATCTATGCATGCCATAAATGATAAGGTCATGGAGTTTTGATGCTGGGTGTAAACAAGATCCATGGAGAAAATGAGAATTCTATGTTATTTTTCTTGACTCGCGATGATTTTATGTTGTTCCTGATGAAGATTCAAAAGAGCTTAAAACATTTTATGGACTCAGTTTCTTTTGTACAAGCCATTTCATGACATCACTTCAAATATAGGGCTTACAAGAGAAAAAATCATTGAGAACTGGAGGAATTTGAGATATCGCATGTGGCATGTTGATTGAAATCCTATTCCAAATGAAACAAATGGAGAATATTATGAGCCCCTTATACATGAATAAAATTTTGATCAATATTTAAAAGAGTGGGATATTTCTTCTCGAATAGTTCCTCCAAAGAATGTAGACATTCTTGACCTTCAAAATATTGGTACAAGGGACTTTGATATTCATCATAATTGGCAATAAACAATGGTGTTGAATGGAATTACTAAAAAAACAATCCATTTTATAGAAGTTGCACATTGTTTAGGTGTTGTTAATGGCAATTTAGTTGGGGAGACAATTTTTTTTCCTTCCTCTTTATCGAAGAAACGAGTCTCTTTTGAAATTGTTTTTTGACACTTTGTTAATGATGGGAATGATGATCCTTTCACAATTATTATTCAAGGAGCCATCAAAACAAGAAAGTTTTATATTATTCATTGTATTTTTAATTATATTTATTGTTCAAAAATGGGTGAAGGAAGTACATTATTATTGCTTTCTCTAAAGGGCGTAACCACTTTTAATAGACATGGAAAACAATACATTCTACTTTGAAAATTCCTATAAAAGATATGAAACTGTTGAATGGACAAGACTTAGCATTTTTTCAAGAAGAAATGAGGCACGTTCGATATATTTTGATTCATGAGCTTTAGTTTTATAGGCCCAAGGTTATTCATGGAAATATATTCTTATTTGCGAGAAGCCTTTCATAAAACGAAAGCTTCTCCTTTTGGTGGTAAGTCCATGATTCTTCGCGGTAACCTAGTGCAACTACCACTTATTAAAGATAAACCTTTGTATGCAGGTAGAACAACATGGAAAGTTTTATGGAAAAATTTCAAGATTGTTGTCACTTTGGATAAAATTTATAGTCAACATGGAGATTATTTGAGTTAAGAATCTTTTCACAATATTTTAACAAATATTAGAAATATATAGTTTTTCTTGGAAGATTTGTATATACTTATGACAGGTGTTGATAGGTTCTTAGATTGATAGGAAAATAGTTTATTTGATTCTTCAATTAACTTGTTTGCAATGAGTGATATTTGTCAATTTTCATAATCAAAAAATTTGAAATCATTGAAGTGTCTGATTGCAAGATGTGTTACAAAATGTGCTAGAAGATCATAATATGTTGACAGTGATGATGATGTATTGGAGCATGAAGTGTTACTATGCCATGGAGAGTGTGTAATAATTACGTGTAATTTTTGGGTTGAAGCTAGGTAGGTTAATATTGCACTTGGATATATTGAAGAGATCTTCTATTCACCTCTTTCAAAGCTGTCGTAATTTCCATAATTCACTACAGTTATTTTTTAGAAGTACATTAGTGTTCCATTTGACAAGGATTATCTAAACATTGTGTCCATAAGACATGTTTTTAGAGGGAACCTTGAATAGATTCCTTTGAAAATGTCATGGGCCTTCACTGTACACAAGTCACAAGGGATGACTTTGCAACGTGCCACTATAGATATTAGAGATAAAGAGAGGCAAGGATTGATATTTACAACTATATTAAGTGTGAAATCCGTTGATTGTTTACAAATTTCACCATGTTTTTATTTTCCGCGATATTATGTTACACTTAGGAAGAAAGAGGAGGACTAATTGAAGTCTATATCATTTTGATTTTTTTCCTTGAATGTAGTTTAGTACTTTGAGATAGCTTTGAAACTAATATGAATACTTCTTTATTTTGTTGTTTTAACTTGAAATAAATTATATGGTCATAAATAAGTTATTATGTTTGCTTCTCAATCATTTCAAAATATTTCTTATTAATTAAAGCTAGTATACTAAATAATTAGAAAACAAATCAGGAGTAAATGATTTGTTGTGGTGTTGTCACTATTTAATTAGTTAAATTGTTGCTATTGTTTTGTTTGTTGCCATTGTTTTCAACCATGTTAAATTTACGTCTCTTTATTATTTTTAGTGAATTCTTGATTCATATTTTAATATCCAATTAAATGAACATGTATATACATGTGTTTGTTTCTATGTCTGTATTAATATTTTTTTTTCATTGAAATTCATATATGTAAAATAATGATGTGATGTATTATGCCTCAGCGCTTTGTAATATTGTTGAAGCAATACATTTTCTTTCGTACATTCAAAAGAGGCTTGATTAAAACTTGGGTTTCATCTTTGTTTTGTTGATATACATTTCCACATCTTAGAAGGAATGAAATCATATGTGAAATACTTGTTGCATGTGCACCAGAGAGGATTTGGAAGAAAAAGAACAAGGGACTAGTTGGAAAGGGTAAAGGGTAGTGATAATTATGTTGTTGATTTGAAATGGTGTTCTTTTTTTCATCAATCTAGTTGTGTTTTAAAGAGGATATTTAATAGTTTCCTTGTGATAAAGTTTCTAAAGTTCATATTCCTAGAAGATAAAATAATTGTTTCTTGATTTAAATTATCTTTTTTGGTTTTAATATTAGCAAAATCAATTGTTTGTCATTGGTGTTATTATGTAAAGAGTTGTATATGAGTGGTATTCAATTTTTGGAAGGTTTTGTTTTTGTTTCTATAACGCCCTCCTCCCACATCTACCCAAGTAATCAACCAATTGGGGTAAACATGTGACGAGAAGTTACTATGATATGATTCGACTCCCTATGTGTCATTAAGGAAGTGGAACTAATAGAATCACATCATAAAAACCTTCCACATCATCAACATAACTCCCAAGGGTCATCCCAGAAACTCTGATAACCAACCCCTGGGTCCCATGGAGTTTTTTTACCATTAAACCCCTGGACGATCCCTTGATATGGACAAGCATGTGTCTAGGAGTCTCTAGATGCTCCCACACCATGGGTATGCATGAATTTGGGGACTCTTTTTCCCATTGTTTTGCCCACGTCTCTAAGATTTGAGCCACTTTTTCAAGAACATATCCCATAGCACTTCCCAAAACTAAATGATGCTTATAGAAATTGTAGAAATTCTCACTGTATATTAAACTGATTATGCAATGTACTAAAGAAAAATACTTAATCGACTTCTACAATAAAACTTGGTGAAGCTTAATCGATTTTGAGCAAGATCAAATAGAACACTTATAACAGAGAAGAAGATTCAATCACACATGCAACACAAAAGAATACTCTGGGGAAAGCCTTAGCTAAAAGCCCCGCTCTTTGTATTATCATACAAGTGGAAATGTCTCAGGATTACACAAAACTTTAGCTCTCAATCTATCCAGATTTCAGTACAATCCCTCACTGCTACTCATAGACAGAAAAGACAACACATATGCCTTCTCCTCTATCCTCCAAGCCTCCTATTTCCTTCCGCAGTTTCTCTTGGGTCCTCCTGTTGTAACCTATGAGATTCTCACCTCACACACTGCTCTGACCTTTGTAGTAACTGCGTAATCCTCAAGGAATGAATTCCTTCTGCATGCAAGAGATATTCACATGGGAATATTATAGTAACTAATAGTACATTGACCTTGCCTTTAATTTCAAGTGGGTATTTCTCTAAACTGACATGCATGAGTTATTTATGAGAGAACATTCAGTTATCTGGAGAACACTAGTTGCATGCATACATGCATTAACTGACTGAAATCACAATTAGTTCCTCCAACTGTTTGGAACTATTTTAACTGGACTTAAATCAGTTAATTGATCTAACTAATTACAATTCAAATACAACTCGTCCTTATCTCCTTAATTAAGGGATAGCTTCCTCAATCAAAGGGATAATTGTTGCATGTCTTCACAAAGACTTCATGTTTGAATTTCTTAACTAATTAACTCAAGATAAATTAATTGATTATTTTTAAAACAACTGGTGAGACTAAATTCGAATTTTAATTATAAATTTTAATTCAAGGACAAATTAAAATTGGAATATATCCTGAAATGCTATTTATAGCAATGCTATTTTTAGCATTTCTTGTTGCTATTTTCAACACTCCCTCTCAACAAGAAATGGATTATCTGCCACGTCGATCCTGTCCCTATGAAACTTGAATTTACACTTTGACAATGCCTTAGTCAAAATCTCAACATCGTGCTCCTCGGTCGAAATATACTACAAAGACATGATCCTCCTCGCCACACAGTCGCTGAGATGATGATACTGAATGTCGATATGCTTAGACCTATCATGAAATAATGGATTCTCAGAGATTTTGATACAACTTCGATTATCACAATCAATCATAGTTGGATCCATCCTCTGATTAAACAAACCAACTAGAATTTTCCGCATCCAAATGGCCTCACAAGTTGCCTAACCTGCAACCATGTATTAAGCCTCTGCTGAGGTGAGTGCGATTGACCTCTGTTTCCTACTATACTAAGAAACTGTAGCTAAACCAAGGTTGAAAATTCCTCCTGATGTGCTCTTCTGATTTGATGGACTCCTTGCCCAATCTTCATCTGTGAAGCCCTGTAGGTTCACTCCCTCTGACCATTTGTACCATAATCCATACTGAGATGTGCCTCTGAGGTATCTCAAAACATGCTTTACTACCTTCCAAAATAGCTTGGTAGGCTGAACCATAGCTTGACTCAACTGGTTCACCACGTAGCAGAAATTTGGTTGTGTGTTCACTAAGTACATTAGTGAACCCACACGCTTCCAATACATTGTAGCTTCTACTACCTCTCCTAAAGTAGCATCCTCCTTCCTGCAGTTTCCTGCTAGAGGAGCCTGCATGGGCTTGCACCTCTCCATGTGGAATCTCCTGAGAATCTCATTGGCATACTTTCCTTGAGACATGAACACTTCCCCATATTTCTGCCACACTTCCATGCCTAGAAAGTAGTGCATGAGACCCATATATTTCATCTCAAACTCTCTTGCAAGGTCCTCCTTGCAAGACATGATCAACTGATCATCACTAGTCAATATCAGATCATCAAAATAAAGAATAATGATCAATTGTTTACCTTCCACCATGATGTGGTACAAGTTCGCATCTGGTTCACTCTTTGTGAAGCCCAACTTCGTGAAGTAGTTGTTGATCCTAGTGTACCAAGCACGAGATGCTTGCTTCAGCCCATACAAAGCTCTCTTGAGTGGGCACACATGCAACTCGTGATTGAAGGTCTCAAATCCTTTTGGCTTCTCTATGTACACCTCTTCCTCAATCTTGCTATTGAGGAATGTAGTCTTCACATCCATTTGATGGATCTTCCAACCCATCTATGCTGATAGTGCCAACATCGATCTAATAGATGAGTACCTTGCTACAGGAGAAAAAGTATCATCATAGTCGATCCCCTCGACCTATGAGAAACCACGGGCAACAAACCTTGCCTTATGTTTCTCCACACTACCATCAGCAGCATGCTTTACCTTGTAAAGCCAATGGGAACTCACAACTAACTTGTTTTCCGGTCTTTGAACCACATCCCAAACACTGTTCCGAACTATGGAGTCATACTCCTCCACTATAGCATCAACCCAAATTAGTTGTTGCACAGCTTCCTAAAAGGAAGATGGTTTAGTCTCTACGCATTCCCCAATAAGGGCCATGTAACTAGTGTACCGCTTAGGTGACCTCCTCTGTCTGTGCTGAGAAGATGGCTCTCCCACATTCTCTCCTGAATCCATCAACAATCTTTCAGATTCCCTTGAGTGCTTCCACCCATCTCTAGAAGACTCTACTTGAGTGGATGTCTCCTCTCCTGGAACCTCTGCATGCAGTTGCTCCACATCAGTCTGAGGCTCCTCCTCCTTAGGAACCAAAAGTTCCTCCTCTGCCTACAACTTGATCTCCCTCTCAAGGGAAACTCACATGCCCTTCAACTCATCGAAATTAAGATCTCTGCGAACCATTATCCTATGACTGGTAGGCAAATACACCCAATAGTTGTGGGGAGTATCAGTGTACCCCACAAATATCCCCAACTTTGTTGTCATTTGTAGCTTCTTCCAGTCATCTTTGGTCACATGGAAATAAACTGATGAGCCAAATATCCTAAAGTGACCCACATCTAGTATCTTCCCGGAGAAAGCCTCCTTTGGTGTCTTCATCCCAAGTATGCAATGCAAGCTTCTATTCTACAAGTAAACCAATGTGTTGCATGCCTTATCCCACAAATGAAGTGGTAGGCCTTGTTCACGAAGCATCACCTAAGCCTCCCCCACAATCATTATGTTATTCCTCTCAGCCACCCCATTCTGCCGTGGGTTATGAGTTGCCATCAAATCCTGTTTAATTCCTTCTGCAGGATAGAAGTCCTTAAACTCTTGAGAGACATACTCTCCACCATTGTCGCTTCACAAGGCCCTGATCTTCTTCCCTGATTCTTTCTCAACCAAGGCTTTGAACTCATAAAACCTTGAGAAGGTTTGATCCTTCTTCTACATGAAATAGATCCAATATTTACGAGAAAAATCATCAATGAAAATCACATAATACTTTTGTTTAGCAGTGGAGGCTGTCAAGAATGGTCCACACACATCTGTATAAACTCACTCCAAAATTGCTTCAGCTTGACTATATCGATCATGAAAGGAAGATTTTTCATACTTACCCAAGGTACAACCTTTTCATGTGTCCACTTGCTCAAGTTTACCTTTACGAAGTCCTGTAGAAATCTGCTACATTATCTTCAAGGCCCCATGGTGCAAGTGGCCCAACCTGCTATTTCATAACTCGCCAATATCTTGGCTTTGCACTAATTCTTCTTTGGAACTCAATGCATCACAATCATCTACCTCCAGTTTGTAGAGATTCTTCACTCGAATCCCAATCCTCTTGGTCTGACCCGTGGCTATGTGTCTCAGGAACACCTTTCCTTTACTGAAGACTACATCATAGCCTTTGTCTTCCAACATCGCAACTAATACCATGTTTTTCATCAGTCCAGGCACATACTTTACATCAGTCAAGGTGAGAGGAGCTCCATGCTCCCTTTGAAACACAACTGTACCTTCACCTGAAACACGGTACTTTCCATCATCTCCCATCTCTATGCGCATCTTGAGGTATTTCTCCTCCAAGGTACTGAAGAAACTCTTATCACTTGTCAAGTGGAATGAGGCTCCACTGTCCAGGTACCAAACAAAACCCACCATAAATGAAACCATTCATGCAATGAGGGTAAAATCCAATTCCAACTATGAGGCTAGTGCCTCACCATTTGATCCTTTTGAGGATCCCTTATTGGAATTCTTCAATGGACAATTAGTTGCATAATGGCCCACCTCATGACAATTAAATCATCTCACCTTAGATTTGTCAATCTTCTTCCCACCATGGGAAGAACTCAATTGGGAATGGGAAGCCTTCCCTTTCCATTTCTGTGCCTTACTTGATAAGGCTAGATTTTCTTCATCATCATGCTTAGATGAAGAACCATCTCTGGTGCTCCTCCTAATCTCCTCCTGCATCAGATATGATCACAGTCATTCCCAATATAGCAGATTCTCTCTTCCATTCACTGATCCCTGGTAGCTATTCCAGCTCTTAGGAAGACCGAGGAGAGCAATACTAACCATATCATCATTAGTTGTTGTGATTCATACACTTCCAAACTCATTTCTGCAGGTGGTGAGCTTGTTCAGATATGTATAGATCATGTCACCCTTTTCACACTTGATTTTCCGAAGCTTGTCCTTCAGCATCAGTTTCCTCTGGTCATTTTTTCTCTGATATAGGTCCTTCAATGTCATCCACATTGAAAACGGAGTCTCCTTCCCATGGAGACTCAAGACAATATGGTCTTGAAATCCCTCTAGAAGAATACTCCTCGCTCTCGCCACACATTTATTCCATTCCGCCAATTCTTGGGCATTATCTGCTGTTGGCTTGGGGACTTCTTGATCAATGAATTCCTTCAAACCATTTTCCTCTAATACCACTTCCATGCGATCCTTCCATACTATGTAATTAGAGCTACCATCCAAGGCATACTCGAGTCTCAAGCCATTAAATGCCATTGGTGAACATTGAGATGTGATAAGAAATCAATTTTGTACCTACAATCAAGAAATTCAAACTTCAAAATTTTCCCTTATTTATATATTATTCTCTTCTTTGATCACCTTTGCTCTAATACCATGTAGAAATTCTCATTGTATATTAGACTAATTATGCAATGTACTAAAGAAAAATAATTAATCTAGTTCTACAATCAAACTTGCAGAAGCTTAATCTATTTTGAGCAAGATTAAACAGAACACATATAATAGAGAAGAAGATTCAATCACACATCAAACACAGAAGAATACTCCAGGGAAAGCCTTAGCTAAAAACCCTACTATCTGTATTATCATACAAGTGGAAATATCTTAGGATTACACAAAGCTTTAGCTCTCAAGCTATCCAACTCTCAGTACAATCCCTCACTACTGCTCATAGACATAATAGACAACACATATGTCTTCTCCTCTATCCTCCAAGCCTCCTATTTCCTTCCACAGTTTCTCCTGGTTCCTCCAGCTATAACCTATGTGATTCTCACCTCACACACTACTTTGACCTTTGTAGTAACTGTGCAATCCTCAAGGAATGAATTCCTTCTGCATGCAAGAGATATTCACATGGGAATATTCTAGCAACTGATAGTACATTGTCCCTGACTTTAATCTCAACTGGGTCTTTCTCTGAACTGACATGCATGAGTTATTTATGAGAGAATATTCAATTATCTAGGGAACACTAGTTGCATGCATGCATGCATTAACTAACTGAACTCACAATTAGTTCCTCCAACTGTTTGGAACTAATTTAATTGGACTTAACTTAGTTAACTGAGCTAACTAATTACAACTCAAATACAACTCATCCTTATCTTCTTAATTAAGGGATAACTTACTCAATCAAAGGGATAATTGCTGCATGTCTTCACAAAGACTTCATGTTTTAATTTCTTCAACTAATTAACTCAAGATGAATTAACTAATTATTTTTCAAACAGCCAGTGAGACTAAATTCGAATTTTAATTCTCAATTTTAATTCAAGGACAAATTACAATTGGAATATATCCTGAAATGGTATTTATAGCAATGATATTTTTAGCATTTCTTGTTTCTGTTTTCAACAAAAGTAAAAGGTAACAATAGAACAAGGATACAAATTCAATTACTTGAACAAGGACTTGATTCGACCACTACTAGCCATGACAAACATTTCGTCAATCATGTCACAAATATGTAATCTAGAGGTTTAAACAATGGAAATATCACGATGAGAGCCATACATAGCCACTATTATAACACATTCTTATATACAACATAATAACAAAAGAAATATCAATGAAACCTTACGCATAGAATCCGCATATAAACCAATACATGTTCACAGGAAATAAGAAGGAGAAATGACCTCATATTAATGATGCAAAGGCCATCCAAGTTCAGTACTTCCACAAACCACCCGACTGTAGACATGGATGAGCCAAATATCTCTTCAGCTAGTGATCCCCATGCCATATTCCAAGCATGAATGCGGGATCTCATAAAACACGTCAATCAAAACCATCCAAGGCTTCCAGTGGCCAGACCACCTCAATCCATAGAACAATGATTCCACCTCATGGTTGGACATCACAAAACCATCACCAAATTGGTCTCTACCCAAGCCTTCTAGGGCTCCAGAGTGTTAGTTCCAGCTAAGGGTTCCACGACTAGTAACTCAACCCATAACTTATACAGGGCTCTAGAGAATTTTTCCAACTAAGGCTCCAAGACTAATAACTCAACACACTAAGGGCTCCAGAGCATTTGTCCAACCAAGGCTCCAAGACTAATAACTCAACACACTAAGGGCTCTAGAGCATTTGTCCAACCAAGGCTCCAAGACTATTAACTCAACCCAAGTTGTTATAGGGCTTCAGAGAGTTTTTCCAACCAAGCCTCCAAGAGCTAGTAACTCAACCCAAGCTAAATTAAAAATGAGAACCAACCAAGAAAATAAAGATGAACCCATAAAACCATGACTATCTAGGAAATGGAAAGGCTAGGAAACCAACTATCAATCCATTCAATCTTGCATGCCAATGGTAGATCATAACCAAGAAATCAAATGTGTGTGCCATGAATGCCAAAACTAGAAAGGAAAACATACATGCAACTTGGTACCTACAAGAAAAACCCATTGTAGTTGTTGATCCCTATGTCCTCTTATGCTTTCCTATTACTTTTCCTTCTTGCTCCAAAACTCCAAGTATGCCACATCGTGAGTGCCAGTATTGCAGCAATAATGCTATAACTCCTAGGCTGCCAACTTTACTTTTATCAACCCAGTAGTTTGTAACAAACTTGGAAGCATCGGTGATATATGCACAAGTACTAGTTCTCATTGCAGGTTGTCACTTTGTCAGCCAACGCGAGATCACTAGGGGCTCAAGCCAACTTTTATATATTTCAGAAGAAGCTCTATGTGTGATGAAAGGAAAGAAATATTACTCTACAGATGTTATTCTAACTACAGAAAGGAGAAAGACTGGAACGTAAAACAAAACCTAGTAAACCCTAATTAACAAGCTAATTCTACTTTTGGCAAAAAAAATATGAAAACCATGAAAGAAATGCCATTCCCTACTCAAGAAAGTAAACAACATATAACCATGCTATTTTTGGAAGTAAATAAGAAAAAAAAAAAAATTTGGATTTTTATGTGTTTTTATGTGAATTTAGCATGGATCTAATTTATTGTGTGTGAGTGTGACAACAAACATGTGGCGTTAGAGGGAACTTTTGGAGCTTGGGAGGATGTAGGATGGTGTGGATGGGTCCTAGGAGGTCTTAGGTGGCTTTCTTGACACTTTTCCCACGCTTGGCCTTCCAAATAAGCCTACAGGAGAAACTACAAGATGACAGAGGAAAACTACATGACGAAAATAGAGAAACTACAGGAGGCCTATAGGAGGAGGCCAAGAGAAATTTTCAATGTTTTGAGGGTGAGAGAGTGGGTGGAAAAGGTGCATGAAGGTTGGAATGAGGTGTTAGTATCCTAAGGTCTATCATGAATCACTAGGAGACAAAAATATGATTGGGTTTGCTCAAGAAGAGAGGAATAAGTTCTATGAAAAATGAAGGAAACTAGGGCAGAACTGAGGTGAGATTTGGGAGACCTATAAGGAATGGATTAGATGGAGGGTGTGACTGCTGGTAATTTTTCCTACTGTTGGAAGAAATATGTTTGATAGAAACTAACAATCAACCAATAAAATCAAGCAACCAATGAAATGATTGCATCCTAGGAAAAACATATTTTTGCATTAAAATGGCCTAAACTATGATGTATAGAAGGAAATGCTGTAAGAAAGGAAAGCATGCAAAAGGACTATTACAAATCAAGAAGTGAACATGATAAAGAAGATCTAATGCAAAGGAAAACTGGACTATCCACCTACTAGAGCGCTGCAAACACTAGAAGTCCTAGGAATGAGGAAGATCTATGTTTTTGGGGTAGCAAGAGAGTCCTTGCCTCAAATCATGGTCCCAATGGGAGGAAGAGAGGCCAAGGCATTATTGCTAGCCTTTTGAATCTTCTCTTATCACTGCTTAACCTGCTATAGAAAGCATAAATTGAAGCAAGCTACTAAATCATCAAAAGCAACCTATTCTTAACCATAAGAGAAATACATCTAACAGCAAACTAATATACAAACTAAAGTAAGGCATACAAATACAAGTAAAGAGAAGCTTGGCTGCTTGGATTTAGCCCTAACCCAAGAGCTTCAGCCCTCTAAGGTAACTCATTTCTAGCTCAAAAAGGATTCCATCTTCATTATCAAATAATAGCGAGATTACATAAAATTGTCATAAAATAGTAAGCTCGAAATTTGAGTAGAGTTTAAACAAGAAAAAAAAGTTGACCCTAGTCAGGCTCTAGACCTTTCTACTTATACATCTAAAGCTACCAACAGCTTCCTTAAAATCAGGGAGGTTTGGCTCCCAAAACTTGATATAACTATCAATCATCTTCCACTTTCTCGGCTGCCTTCTAGTGCATGATTCTGTTGCTTGTACTCCGAACTGAATGAAGGGGAATTTGAAGTGAGGAGCAATAAATGAGGGAGATTCCCTCCTATTAGTCCTCTCCTCTATCTACTTCAAGTTATTGCTATAGTTTCACCACTAGATCCTTGACTTTAACCTCGAAATCCATGAATAATCTACATTAAATACATGTTAGACCACATGGCATAATAACTAACACAACTCACCCTATAAGCATAAATATAATCAAAAAATCATACAATAAGCTAATAGAACGGTCAATTTGACTAGGTTAGGAGGTAAAATGAGCCCATATAATTACCCATTTATGAGGCTCATCATCACCCCCCTACTAAAGGTGTTGCTCATCCTCTGAGCAACCTAGACAATCTCTTCATCTTTTATGGCTTTGGTGGCCTCCCTAGCATTCCAAGCTTTTGATGTGGTTTCCTCATGTTCTCCATAAAATCCTACCTTTCTGTCCTTGTCCTTCCGCTGATCCTTCTCTTCTTCTTCTCTTATACCTTCCAGCATGCCTAATATGAGTGGAGGACTTATTTTGAGGCCAATCCAGTTGACCTTCAGCCTTTGCATGGAGTTCTTGTACATTGGAACTCTTTTCAATGCCTCCTTCAGCCTCATGGGTGAATGGTATTCTCTAATCTGCAAGCTGTGGGGTAGGGTGTTCCATCTTCTCATGCATGCATGCACACAGTCATCCCCAAGTAGCCTAAGCATATCTTCAAAGTGTGCAATGTCTTGTTCCTAATTGGATAGATATTTTGGGGCAATTTGAGGGTCATTGGCAAGCAGGTTGTGTGTGCTGATGAGTGCCATAGGATCTGATGGCTCAACTCTTATCATCAATGGTTCATTTTACTCTTTTATTAATAATCTTTTCATTTATGCTACCCTCAATTCTTCATGGTTCATCCATGATGCCGTGGCCATTAATTGAAGATCCCCTAGCTTTGCATTGGGGTCCCACACATTCATGTATGTGAGGGACATGTTGTGTAGATAGAACTCTACCATATTTGCTTTGTCCTCAGAGGTTCTTTTGTCACACAAATCCATGAACTGCCCGTAGTCTTGGAAAGGCATTGTGCCTCTTTGTGCCAAAATTTTTATTTGGAATTAAAGCCATTGGTCCTTCAAATAGAGGCCATAAGATTTGGCTGGCATTATACATTGTAATGCTTCTATGGATAAGCTAGCCATGTATTCCAAATGAGTCTCTTTCTCCTGCAGTTGCCTCCTTAGTAATTCATTCTCATTCTCAAGGTGGCTTCTTGTAGTGGCTTCTCTGTCTCTGAGAGCACTCAATTCCCTGCCCATTTCCCTGAGTTTGTCTTCCATGTGACCAATATCTTCAACTCCTTTGGACTGTCCTATCTGCATCCACCTATGTGTTCTCACTCTCTCTTTTTCCAATTCGAAAAACAATGGAATTGAAAATTTCTGTGGGATTATCTTGGCTCCCTCAAGTATTCTGTAATAGGAGTGAAGACTAGGTTGGGGGTCAAGCTCATGTAGCTCTTGTGCTTCCTCTTTCACCTCTGTTTATCCTCCTATCTTTTCCTCGATTTTTTGTGTCTCCTATAGTTTGGACAGTGTCTCCTGTAGGACTGTTTTAGCCTCCTGTAGGTCTGGTTTGGGGTTGTGTAGAATTGCCTTTCCCTTCCATGTAGAAGATCTTGTAGTCCTCCTTTCATAGGTTATGGGTGTCTTGGAAGGAGATTCTTTCACCTTGGTAGATGGTGAATCTTCAATGTTAATGGGAGTCTTTGATGAGGGCTAAGGTTTGCATGTTTTAATTCTGGTACTCTTCATTGCCTTGAAATACATGGAGGTTTTTCTTTTCCTCTTCTGCTTCTGCTTGGCTAGTGTATTGAGCACAGTGAGTGCAGCTGGTGCTTATCTTTCCCAAGTTTCAGGGGAATTTTCTCTTTTCTCTTCCCTCTCTGCCTCCTTTTCTCCCTCTTCTATCTCTTTTTCCTCCCCTTGCTCTGTCTCTTCAAATCTCCCCTCTATTTTTTTCTTTCCTCCTTCCTCTCTTGCTCTGTTGTGTCACCACTAGCTTCACTGGCTTCATCTTCTCCTCCTTTCTACTCTCCCTCCTCACTGACAGCAGGACTGACATCATAGGTTAATGCTTTGATGTCATCCTCAGATGTCATATTTATGAAAACTTCCCATGCTATAGGGATTGTAAGGGTATGAAGGGATCTTCTACTAGCATCTTGATTAGACCATGGTGAGCTAGCTGTTGTGGATTTCTTACATGTACCTTGGTGCTGGAGTCAATGAAGGACTAAAGGAGAAAGTAAGGGATACTGATCTTTTGATGTGCTGGGGTATCCATGCCATATCTCAATTCTTGAAGGATTCTGAAATGATATCCATAAATAATGTTGTGCCTCCCCTCACAAGAAGTGTATTTGATCACTTGGTAGCTAACCTCATCCTAGGGATATGGTATACTAGCCCTCCTAATTCCATTTTTGTCTTCAACAGGGGTTTCATTATCTTGGAAAAGTTTCCTCTTGGCAGCTTAGCCAATTGGTTTCTCATATTTACTCCAAGGCAACCTAAGAGGAAGGGTCGTGACCCTACTGATGAATTCAGGGGTTATTTCAATGGAGAGGCCTCTAATGGTTATAGTAGCATGAGTTCTTGTGTGATGGACTAGAGAGAGAGCAAATTCATCGGCAATTTCATCATCAAACCCTCTAATCTTCTCAAAGAAATTCATCTAGTTTTCCCTTGTAAATATTTCCACCACTTGAGGATGTGCATGGAGTCTAGTGGAATTAGTGGGCTCTTTTCTCATAAACCCCCTGTCATGCTGCCGGTACTTTTTTGAAAAACTATATATGGAGGTGGAGACAAAGGATTTTGATTGAAAGAGAAAAACAGAGGGGACTGTGTTTAAAAAAAAAATAGATTTTTTTTTAATGTATTTCTACCCTCTTAAAGACTCATTTTATCTTCAATTTGAGACCAACTCTTTCACATTTTGATATTCAACAGAGGGCATTCATGAACCCTGCCTCTTCAGACTGAAATTTTTTCCAAAAATCACTTTTTCTCCCTTCAAAATGACTCACTGCCCCTCCTGTAGAAGCCCGCTATCCCTCCTGTAGATTCCCTGTAGGTGCTCCTGTAGGAAATGCCGAGAGAAAAAATATGGAGGAAATCGATGAAGGATGGTGGATACAAGGATATGGGGCATAAAAAAACTGTTGTGTGGCTGAGTTACGAGGAGAAAATGAAGACAAGGTGGTCAGAATGCATGGGGAGGAGTGCTCATTACTTTTTATGGCTGTTTTCGGTTATAAATGTTGAGTTGGCAAGGTGTATGTTGCCCAGATTAGGACCGTTGGTCCCTACCTGCTTGGTCATCATGACTCCCCTTGTAATCATCCTCTCATTAATGCATCGGGATTAGCTCTTCCTCCCACTACCTGTCCTTCGCATCTTTTGCTTGAGTTGACTATGTGCATGTGTGGGTGATATCTCGGTTAAGTGGAGTCAACTAAATGAACATGGCCAAGTTAACTGGCCAACTTTCCCTCTTTCAATTTCAACCATCCCATTTCCTTCATATGATTCCTAATTACACAAATGTAGATAGAGGAGTGACTTAGCTACTTACCTGTAATCTGAGTGTATTTGTTGCCATCGACTATGAGGTGATATGGCTTTCTCTGCTGCATGCCTTCATTTTCCTTCATGCATGCTGTCTCTGCTTGTTGATGTGTTGTTGTGTGTCTTTGAAAGTTCTTCTTTTCTGTAGCTAAGCTACATTAGCCTTTTCAACCTTCATATTTTTTGTCCCTTGCTGCTGGTGCTTGACTTCAATGGGATCAACTGCTATAAGAATTCCTATAGGAGCTCTTGTAGCTGCTTCTCCCCTTGAAATTTCAGCTATTTCCTTGTGCTTGGAGCTCGAGAATGATGCTAGAGGTGGATATGAATGATGGAGGGATAGTAGGTAAGCTTCAGGTAAAGTTAATGGTGCCTTTTCCTCCTTTTATTTTTATTTTTTTTTTTTTAAACTGAAAGACTGTTTTTCTGTGTTTTTTTCTTGGAAAGGGAAAAAAATAATGATGATGCTTGGAGTGTCATGCAGGCTTGGAAATGATGGCAAGGAGGCTTGAAGATGGTAAGAGGGATTATAGGTTCCTCATGAAGCTTTTCTTTTCCCTCAAACTACTCCCTGTACGTACTTTTGGCTCTCTGTAATTCCTATAGGAGCCTACTGTAGAAAAAACAAAGCATCTTGTAGAAAACACAGTTTTGGAAGAAGAGGTATAGTGGGGTGAAAGAGATGCCAAAAATGATGGGGGAATGTGTGTAGAAGATGAGATATATGCTGGTATGAATGTCAGGGTCCCCTTGGCACCTTCTTCTGCTCCCTGTAGTCCTCCGACAAACCTGCAATGCATTAAAAATTCATTTTTTCTTTCTCTCTCTCTTTCTTTTTTTGAAAACAACTAGGGCACCTCAAAGAGATTTTCACCTTAATTTCCTACCCTAGGTGCCTCCAAGGTAGGTTTTCACCCAGGGATATTATTCTTTTCCCACTTTTTTTTCTTGACATCATTGGGTTGCCTCAGAAGAGGTTTTCAAATGGGACTCAAGCGCCTCATGAAGGTTTTCACTTAAGTCCTTATTTTTTTTCTTTAGTGAGTGGGTGAAGTGGAAACTAAGACATGCTCCACTACCATCACTGTTTTATTCAAATATTCAATAAACTCTCACTTGGAGAGGGGTTTCTTGTAGACTTTCAACCGATGTCCATTGACAAGCATGGCGATTGCTTCATCATCAATGGATCTGATCAGAACTGAACCATTGTTATTGCATTTCTCCACAGTGTAGGGTCCCAACCATCTTGTCCTCAGCTTGCCTTTGAAATCCTTGTATCTTGAATCATATAATAGTGCCCAATCTCCCTCTTGGAATTGCTTCTCCCTGATATTTTTTTCATGCCATATCTTTCTATGAAGCTGAACTACCTCTGTATGGAGAAGGGCTTGCATTCTGTATTCCTCCAATCCATTGAGCTGAAGTAATCTCTCCTTTTGTGCATGGCTAAGGACTAGGTCTAGATGAGCTGCCATCCTTAGGGTATTGAATTCAAACTCTAATAATAGCAAAGCCTTCTTCCCATAGACCAGTTCATAGGGTGTGAAACCGGTGGTGGTCTTCCATGTTGTGTTGTAGGCCCAAATGGCCTTAACTAATCTGTCCACCCAGTCTTTTCTGCTATTGCTCACTACCTTGGTTAGGATCCCTTCCAATGCTTTGTTAGTGACCTCCACTTGCCCATTGGCTTGTGGATGGTATGGGGTGGAAATCTTGTGCTTGATCTTATGATGTGTGAGCAAGTCTTCAATCAGGTTGGAGGTGAACTGACTACCTTGGTCTATGACCAAGTCTCTTAGATACCCAAACTTGTAGAATATGCTTTCCCTCAAAAACTCAACTATTTTTTCCTCTGTCGCTTTGGTTACTTTTGTCTCCACCCACTTTGTCAAGTAGTTGGTGCACACAATGATGTACTACTTCTGCTTTGAAGGGGGGTTGATAGGCCCCACAAAGTCCATTCCCCACTTCTCAAATGGCTTAAATGTCACTTGAGGTTGCATGGGAATTTCAACCTTTGGAGTGGGTTTCCCCATCCTCTCACACCGATCACACTAGCTCGTGTATCTCCTCACATCCTGATGAAAAGTGGGCCAGTAGTAGCCTTCTTGCAATATCTTGAAGGTAGTTCTTTTTACTGCAAAATGACCTCCACAAGGCCCTTCATGAGAGGTCAAGAGGATGTCAAAGACTTCCTCCTCCCTGACACATCTTCTCAAGATCTGATCTAGGCCAAGTTTGAAGAGATTTCCTCCAATCCATGTGAAAGGGGAGATTTTCCTTACTATCTTGCTCTTCTCTTTTGAAGATAGGTGTGGTGGGAACTGTGTTGAAACCAAGTAGTTTTCTATATTAGCAAACCATGGAGAGAGTACTGATATAGAAAATTGGTGTTCATTTGGCATTTGGTCATCCACCATTCCTTCTTCACCTACAGGTAAATTTACTCTAGACAAAAGTCAACAATAACATTCTCTTTACTAAGCTTATCAATAATGGTCAGATCAAACTGTTGCAGTAAAAGCAACCATCTAATAATGCAAGCATTTACATTTGGTTTGTTCATTAATATCTAATTGCAGCATGATCAGTGTGCACAAAGGTTTGATAGCCTGTGATATAATGTCTGAATTCGTTTAAGGAATGCACGATAGCTAGGAGTTCCTTCTCGGTCGCTTTATAGTTTAACTCTACCTTTGACAAGTTTTTTCTTATAAAGTATATGGCATAACGTAACTTTTCATCAATTTGTCTTAAGGCTACTCCTATTGCTTTGTTCGAGGCATTTGTATGAATGTGAAAGGGTAGGGCCCAGTTTGGGCCTCTGAGAATTGGGACAGTCACTAGTTTTCTCTTCAAGGTATCTAGGGCTTCTTGACAGTTTTCTGACCATATGGACTCAACATCTTTGTCTAGGAGGCAAAAAAAAGGAGAGGCTAGCATGCTGAAGTCTTTAATGAGTCTCCTATAATATCCAGCTAAGCCTAGAAAACTTCTAACATATCTCACCTTTTGTGGAGGTGGGACCCTTTGAATGATAGTAATTTTGTTGGGGTCCACCTGCAGTCCTTATTGAGATATTGCATGACCTAGCACGATCCTTTCAGTCATAAAAAATTCACATTTTTCTGGACTAAGGGACAAGTTCATCTCAATACACTTATCTAGAAATTTCCTAGGTTAGAAAAAGCTTCTTGAAAGTTAGATCCATAAGGAGTAAAATCGTCCATGTATATTTCTATTGCATCATGAACCAATTCATAAAATATACTCAATACTGCTCTTTGGAAAGTGGCTAGAGAATTACACAAACCAAAAGGAAGGACCCAGTATGAAAAGGTACCCCAAGTACAAGTGAAAGTGGTCTTATCTTGGTCTTCCAAGCTGATTTGAATCTGATTGTACTCACTAAACCCATCTAGGAAGGAGAAAAACTTTTTCCCTACCAGATCGTATAACACTTGATCTATAAAAGGTAAAGGAAAATGGTCCTTTTTAGTGGGTTTGTTCAATTCCTGATATTTGACATAGATTCTCCACTTACCCTTTTTCTTTGGCACTAGCGCCAAAGGAGAGACCCATTCACTGTCATAGATGGGATAGATGAATCTTACATCAAGAAATTTTTTCAGTTCTTCCTTAACAATATCTTTAAGTGCTGGGTTCATCCTCCTTTGTGGCTACCTAACTGGCTTGCAATCTTCCTTGATGTATATATGATGAGTACATATTGAAGGGTGCACTCCCTTCATCTCCTTATAAATATAGGCGAATGCTTCTAGATGTTTTCTTAGTACGCTACATAGCTCCTTCTCCTGGTAAGTAGATAGGGATGGATTGATTTCAATTTTCTTTCTGGGCTGAACTCTATATTTTTAACACAGAGAAGTTGGTTTGACCATGTGAAGATAAGTTTAGGGGTTTTTTTTGGTTTCTCTTACTATGTCTTCTAATGGTGATACACTGGGAGGTGGATTTTGAATCAAATTTTCAATCATATAATCCTCATCTTGTGGTTTCCCCCCATGGCGATTTCTAATGTACAAAGTGGTGCAGAATAAAATTCATCCTAGTCCTCCTCCAACCAGAGAGGTAGATCATGTTCTAGCAAGGGTTGGGTAGGAGGATATAGGATTAACCGCTTAGACATGTGCCCATTCTTTATGATCATGTTCCAAGCTCGGTGGATGATGTAGGCATCGACTATAGCCAACCAGGGTTTTCCTAGAATGAGAGGGTACCTCGTGAGCTTTTCCTTTGGCTAGAGAAATAAGAAATCAATAGGGTACTCCCAAGAATTAATTGAGACCATCACATCTTCCACAATCCCCTTAAGGGTCACCGTGGAGCAGTCTTCTAGCTGCAGCACTATCGTGGTCTTCCTCAAGGAGCCTTGGAGGTTAAGTTTGAGCATTGTGTCCTTTGTCATCACATTAATGGCAGCTCCCAGATCAATCAAGGTATGTGGGACCATTATGCCATTCATGTGGACACCAACTACTAAGATTCTAGGGTCTAGATATTTTGGACAGATTATCTGCCCCAACATCAGGTTGGACAGTTGTCATATGACATTGATGATTGGGGCATATCTCTTGCAGCTTCCGGGATGCCTAAAGCACTTCTCTTTGATCAACCTATTGTAGATAGGCACATCTTTTATGGCTTGGAGGAGTGGTATCTTCACACATAAATGTTTCAATTCTCCTAGGAGTCCAGTCTCTTCTGGGTAGGCTGGATTGTCATTGATAGTCTCTCAGGAAAGTGTCGATTTGCTTTAGGTTCGCTTTCCTCTTTATCTTCCTCAACCTACCTGGGTAGAGGCTGGCTATCTGGGAGAACTTTCCTGGATCTCAAGTTAATTTCTTGAATCTCTACAACATAAGTTGGGTATAATGGTTCCCCATTATACATTTGGTAAGCCTATTTTTTGTTCGGGTTTGGATTTGGCTGGGCAGGCATTTCAGGTTGCCTTGGTGGAGAAGAAGGTAATAGTTGTGGTTGGGAAGGTGGTGGAGATAGAAGAGCAAGAGGAGAGTTGTATTGGGGCCTCCATCCCTGATGAGATACATTCCACTGAGGTTACGGTTTAGCATAGGATTGAAATGAATGGGTGGTTCGTTGGGCATGACATTAAGATGTGAAGGACCAAGGAGGAGGCGTGGACTGGGAAGGATGAGCAGGGGGGCCGAAGAAGGTATGGAGGTGACTTGGTTGGGGTTGTAGTATGCCCGAGATGTCCCTTGCATCCCCTACTAGTATGGTCTAGGTCCATACGACCTCCCTTGGTTTATGTAATAGATCTATTCAGTAACTCCTTCAGCCCCTTGGTATACAGCTTTAAGTCTGGGCAAGGAAGCGAACTTATCTGTAGAATGGTTTTCTTCACAGAATGAACAAACCTCTATAGAGTTCAATGGGCATTCATTCCTAGGATGCCTCTTGGTGCATCTAGGGAAAAAAATGGCCAAAGGCCTCTCTGCTTCATCTTGTTTTCTTTTGATATGTAAGGTATCCATTTTCAAGGCAAGAGTCCGCACTGTTATGTTCCTATACTAATAGGTGTCATAATTTATGATTAACTTAGTTTATCTCTGTAATATGTACATACCTTCATTTTCTGCAAATGTTTTCCATATTTGTAAAAAATTAAAAAATATAAAGATGGTATGTCCTAAAAGAAAAATCAAAGGACAAAAAGAATAAAAAAAGGTAAAAAAAAAGTTGAAAAATGAACCCCAAAGAAAAAAGGAAAAGACCATGAAAGTGTGCAAGTCCAAATGCCATTGCTATTTTAATTTTTGTATAATAAAGATTGTGTGAAACTTGTTACATATGCCACAATCCATGGTAACCAAACAACTTAATCTTCGTTATTTCATGTTTTGAATTTCATGCTTAGAGATAGAGAATAAGATCCGACCCAACTGTTTAATCTTGGCAAATAAGTAGATAGGTAGAGTAAATAAGGAGCTCAACAGTTTCATCTGAGGCCTTGGATTTAATAAGGATAGTCTTAGATAGATTTTCATTGTAAAATAAAAGAAAAGTTTGATAAGGGTTTTCCAGCTTAAGTGCACCCTAATAAAGAGTAGAAAAAATTGTAGGTTGTGTAGGTGGGTAAGTAGATGAATGGTTGCAGAATTATGTATGATGGATGATTAGTCACAACTCATATCATTTACTTTCATCATCTTATTACTTTGAAAAGTATGGATAACAATGAGACATATACAAAGTCAAGTGATTAATTTCCTCATTCATTTTACCCTTTATTTCACTAACTTCCCACAAATAACAATCTAAGTGACCCAAAGCCTTAAGTTAAAGGGGCTTAGAGAATTTCTCTGACTTCTGGAGGGATTGAACCCTCGGCCTAATGACTTACAGATTCCAAGAGCTAAAACCCCCTCATCAACACTCACGCCTTCCATAATTCATTCATTTTCCCTAAAAACCCCCTTTTCCTAAGGTAAAATCAATATTTTCCTCGTAAAAGTAATTATCCCCCATCTAAAAACCCACTAATGCACCTAAGACTAAGTTACAATGTTTGCATGCAAGAGTATGAATATATTTCAAAAAAAAATTTACTTAGCGCATTTTTCATCTCCATTTCCATTTCATATTAACATTAATTTATTATATTTAACTCCGTGAAAATACAACCCCCTTTCCCTTATATATTATTAAAATTCCTTATGTTAATATCTTGCCCTGATGGTTTGAAATATAAATTAAATTAACCTATTCCCTTAAAAGCATCATTATAATAATTAACAATAACATCATTCATATAACATCCTCCTTAAACATTCAACATCATAATCATAAATTAGTAAGTGTTTACTTCACACAATCAGTTGATAACATTAAACAAATTAAATTATTTCTAGGATTGATAGATAACATTATAACAAACCTATATGGATTTATTAATTAATTAAAAATTGAATAAATTAATCAATTAATTAAAATTGATGAATAATTAAACATAAAATAAAATAAAAAAAGAAAATTAATAAATTAATTATAGACATATTAACAAATAATAAATAATAAATTTAATTTAATCAAACAAATTAGATAATTAGTTAAAAATATTAATAAAAGTAACTATAACTAATTTCACATTATTATAAAAAAATAAATAAATAAATAACAATTTAAAAAAAAAAACTACCAATAAAATCAAATAATTAATCAAATAAACAAATTATTAAAATAAATTAATAAACATATCAATAAAGAATAATTAGTAAAATTAATTAATTTATCAATATTATTTTAATTAATTAATTAAACTAATTAATTTATAATAAGTAATAAATAAATTAAAAAAAAAAAAAAAATAATAAAAAATAAAAATAAAAACAAAAAATTAATTAAAACATTAACGCAAATTAATAAATATAATTAGGAATTATCTAAATAATAAAATTAATTAAGTTATCCCTTTAACCTAGTAATCAATTAATTTATCCTTTAAATAATAATAATAATTAATAATGATAATAATAATTTAATTAATTAATTAATTAAATAAAGTAGAAACCTGTAAAATAATAGCCGACCTATTTTCTTACATATTTTCTTTAATATCCTATATATATAACCTAAATTCTAGCTCTTGGATACATCATTAAGATCTGAAAATATCTATTGACGCATCCCCTGATGATGGACTCACTTAAGTAGTCCGAAACGTTGGGTTCACAAAACTCTATAACAGGTCATTCCTCCTCTACTAAAGAATATAAACCATAATAATAAAGTAATTAGATGGATTAATTAATCGATTTGCAATTAATTAAGAACCATAACCCTCCACCTTGTCAAAAGGGATTAATTAATTAAACAATGATTAATTAATAGTTTTCCTCCAATCGCATCACCCCCGACGTCATTAATCACCCTAATCCACAATTATTATCCCATTGGGCCCCTCCATTAATTCCCGATCAAATCCCTGCCTGGACCACCATACGATATGATCCCTTCAGATCTAATGGTCGATGCTCGTATTGGGCGGCCTCTGATGCTGACTTTTACCCACCCAATGTGAGTAGTTTTACTGTCCACCCCGCCGCTACGTGTCGCCCGATGAATGGCATTGGGTAGACCTCTCCCAATGCAGCTAAGCACCTAAAAGTGGTGCGATAAATTTGATGCAGGAGCATCAAGGGTGTTTTTTATTTTGTAAATATACTAAAAGGGGGGTGTGATAATTTTTAATATTTTATTAATTAATTTGAATAAAATAGGAGAAGGTGAGGACTTTTGTAAATATCTTTTATTTAATAAAAGGATATGAGGGAATTTAATTAGTTGAAGGGCTTTAGGGATAAAGATCTATCCTTTAGGGATGTTGAGAAATTTAGGGGTTTGTTGAGGAATTGAAGGGATTGAGCATTTAACTAAATGATTTTTAAAAATTGTATAAATAGGAAGGGGTTTTGAGAGAAAAACACATTGAGATTGTGAGAGAGTGTGGTTGAGAATGGGTTGAACAGCCAAGGCTGTAAGTCCTCTGGCAAATCGTAAGGGCCATGAACGTTGAAGATCTGGCCAACAAAAGGAACAAATTTATATGCCACCATAAAGTGTGATGATAGCGTGTTCATGAACAGTGATTGTTAATACTGGAGATGCAGAATCGGCTTATGAAATGCCAACGAACAGCTGAAGAAACTGAATGTGGAAACAGGTAAAGGCGTTAAGGTCACAGAGAGAGTGGTTTTTGTTTCAAACGCAGAGCAGAAAGCAGCGTTGAATGGTAAAGGAATGTGTGGACAGTTGAAATTGCAGAAATTATGAAGCCCAGGACTGCGTTTTGTAAGTTGCAGATGTGAATCGATTTGGATAGCGCTTGAAGGTAAAAAAAAATTAAATTGTGAGTCGAGTTGAATGAGAAGTAATCAATTTAAATTTCCATCAATTGTTACTGTGAGGTCGATGTAAATGTACAATTTTCAAATTCTGTTGTGTATATATAGTGATCAGTTTTCCTGAGATAATGGATCGAAGTTTGCAATGATCGAGTGGAGTTGGGCTTTTAATGCTGGGACAGTCGATTTGAATATAAATTTGGTTTTGCATAAATGAATCTTGAGTGTTGCTGTGGTGATCGATTGTTATTGCCAGAAATTTTTAATTTCCATGGTGTAGATGTCAAGACACTTGTGGGAGAGTGTGCGCCAGCCAGTTAATGGAATCCAAATGCTTGGTTCAAAGTTAATGTTGGATCCTTTGTTATTTTAAATGATGGTAGCAGTATGGAGTTCTATCCAAAACTCATCGATATCAGAATGCAGTGGTATGAATTTGATAGATTGCACTTTTAAAGCATGGACACATTTTGTTGACTTTTGATTGTAAAGAGAAACCCAGTTCTAAAAGTCATATGTGATGTTTATGAATGAAAAATTGAGAGTTTAAATGGAAGTTATGATTGAAAGTTTGGGATGGAGTGTATAGATGTGTATTAATAATGGTTTCATAACTATTGTTGTTTGTAGCCAAGTACTTAACAAAAGATGATGAAATTGTCGTGTGTTGAGAAATTGTTTGAGGTGCAGGTTTGTAAATGCACGTGAGAAAAAGATCCTGGTTATTTGCAGGCTAGCCCTACGTCAATTTTTGGTATCAGAGCTTGGCTCTGTTGAAATGAAGAATGTTTTCTTTTCTAAATGAGGACAGAAGGTTTTGTTGAAAACTAAAGTGTGTTTTAATGTGTGATGAACGACTGAATGGGAGATCAGATTCTAATCTGATAGTCAAGCAACCAGAGTACAGCTGAATGACTGAAGAATTGTGTAGGTATTGTGTTGTTTAATTTTTATTTAAGTTTTAATGACAAAGAAATGTATTGAGGATTGATGGTTGCAGCAATGAAGTATCTCAGAAAAGGAGATCAAGGGTTAGTAATGAAAGAAGTTGTTACTGATTTCTGAGTGGAAGAAACTCAGCGAGGAAGGAATTGTTGCTGACAGCTAAAGTTTGCAGATAAAGCCGGAAGATTGGAAGAAAGGAACAGATTCTAAAATTTGATTGAGAGTGAACTTTTGTAGAGGAAGCATAAGGATTTGCTGGAACAGATTTGCAGGAGTGATGAGATTCTGAAGGTAAATGAAGTGCAGGTGATTGGAAGGACAAGATCAGACGAGATCTTGGAGGTAAGATGATATGGTTTTATTTGAATAGAATATTCTAGTCTTTGCATTGAAGTATTATTGCAACTCCCAAAAGGCAATTGCTAACAGATAAAGGAAGCTGGTGAAAGTTTCTAATTGAAAAGATAGAGGTGGCAGAACCTTGAGGAATTCCAATAGAGATTGGAAAAGGAGGATAGTTGTGTTCTTAGAACATGCAGATGAGTTGAAGCCAGGAAGAGAAAAGAGAAGTGCTCAAATGAGGTTCCAGAGATAGAGAACCAATTTCTTGCCAAAAGACTGAGTGAGGAGAGCTTGGTGAGGTAAGTGGCGTCAGGACAGGAAATGCTGCTAAAGAGGCTTTAGTGCAACTCATAGTAAAGTGAGTGAGGAACTCATAGAGATGGAAAGGATGACGATTAGTGACAGTCGTAACAGAGGTTCTAAAATAAACCACAGCAAAGGACAAAAGGAGAAGCATGCCAAGGAAATTGGCATACAGAGATAGTTAAGCAAAGAGGAATATGAGAGGGAGAAGGCTGAGATAACAGTTCAGATTGAGGTGTTCATGGAGATGTTGCAAAGAAATGAGGAAGACCAGAAGCATGGTTATGTCATAAGAAAGAAGCTGAAGGAGGAATCATCAGGTGAATATGCAGTTGATAAAGGAACTAAGGGAACTTGAACAAGTTATTGATGCCAGACAGAGAATAGAGAAGCTCGAAAGAATTGAGCTACAGCAAAAGGAATATGCTGAAGAAGATGTTGAATTTTCGATATGTTACCCAGAGAGTGGACCATTACATTTTGAAAAGGATGAAGAGCTAGAGGAGTTGAATCATATGAATGATTCGAAGCAGGCCGAGAATTTGATGACTGAAGCATCAAACAAGACTGTAAGGTCTTGTGATTTTAAAACTAACGATTTGTGTATGATTGCAGGTTTGGAAGAAAAGGAAGAACATCTACTGAAGGATGTTAAGGAAGATTTAGCAGAAGAAAGACCATGTGAGGAAATGGAAGATCGTGTAAAATTTCCAAAGTCTACTCCAAGTAAAATCATTGAGTTATATAGAGAATTAGACTTTCAAAGGAGGAAATTGGAAAAGCAGAGGATGAATGTCCGGGATAGATTGCTGAAGAAGGATGACAAAGCGGTTGTCATAAATAATAATCAAAAAGAAATTGCAGATGGTGAGCAAAGGAATGTTGCAGAGGGAAAGGAAGTTTGGGAGGCCGCAAAATTTATAGTAGCAGCAGCAGAAAAGGTGCAAAACAACAATAAGGGTGAAAAGGAAGCAATCAAAACAAGTGAAGAACAAGCAAGAATGAGAGTTCAGCGATCAAGAAATGGAAACAATCAGCAGACAGAGGACATACTGGACAGAGAAATTGAGTTGATAAGGAGGTTAATGATAAAAACATCCCAGAGAAAGACAGTAGCAAGAAAGAAAAGGAGTGACAACAAGAGAATGACAGCGAAAGATTGCAAGAGCAGAGCAAGTGGAGCACTACAACACAAAATATGGAAACCTGGAAGACAACAGCAGATAACAACAACAGTAAAGCAATTGACAAGCACGGAAAGATTACAAAATAAAATTTGGGATCCAGGAGGAAATATCCAGACTTATGACCAGGTGGTCATGAATTTTCTTACATGGGGAGTCTGATGCAGGAGCATCAAGGGTGTTTTTTATTTTGTAAATATGTTAAAAGGGGGGTGTGATAATTTTTAATATTTTATTAATTAATTTGAATAAAATAGGAGAAGGTGAGGATTTTTGTAAATATCTTTTTATTTAATAAAAGGATATGAGGGAATTTAATTAGTTGAAGGGTTTTAGGGATAAAGATCTATCCTTTAGGGATGTTGAGAGATTTAGGGGTTTGTTGAGGAATTGAAGGGATTGAGCATTTAATTAAATGATTTTTAAAAATTGTATAAATAGGAAGGGGTTTTGAGAGAAAAACACATTGAGATTGTGAGAGAGTGTGGTTGAGAATAGGTTGAACAGCCAAGGCTGTAAGTCCTCTGGCAAATCATAAGGGCCATGAACGTTGAAGATCTGGCCAACAAAAGGAACAAATTTATATGCCACCATAAAGCGTGTTGATAGCGTGTTCATGAACAGTGATTGTTAATACTGGAGATGAAGAATCGACTTATGAAATGCCAACGAACAACTGAAGAAACTGAATGTGGAAATAGGTAAAGGCGTTAAGGTCACAGAGAGAGTGGTTTTTGTTTCAAATGCAGAGCAGAAATCAGCGTTGAATGGTAAAGGAATGCGTGGACAGTTGAAATTGCAGAAATTATGAAGCCCAGGACTGCGTTTTGTAAGTTGCAGATGTGAATCGATTTGGATAGCGCTTGAAGGTAAAATTTGTTTAAATTGTGAGTCGAGTTGAATGAGAAGTAATCAATTTAAATTGCCAACAATTGTTACTATGAGGTCGATGTAAATGTACAGTTTTCAAATTCTGCTGTGCATATATAGTGATTAGTTTTCCTGAGATAATGGATCGAAGTTTGCAATGATTGAGTGGAGTTGGGTTTTTACTGCTGGGATAGTCGATTTGAATATCGATTTGGTTTTGGATAAATGAATCTTGAGTGTTGCTGTGGTGATCGATTGTTATTGCCAAAATTTTTTGAATTCCATGGTGTAGATGTCAAGACACTTTTGGGAGAGTGCGCGCCAGCCAGTGAATGGAATCCAAATGCTTGGTTCAAAGTTAATGTTGGATCCTTTGTTATTTTAAATGATGGTAGCAATATGGAGTTCTATCCAAAACTCATCGATATCAGAATGCAGTGGTGTGAATTTGGCAGATTGTGCTTTTACAGCATGGGCACATTTTGTTGACTTTTGATTGTAAAGAGAAACCCAGTTCTAAAAGTCATATGTGATGTTTATGAATGAAAGCTTGAGAGTTTAAATGGAAGTTATGATTGAAAGTTTGGGATGAAGTGTAAAGATGTGTATTAATAATGGTTTCATAACCATTGTTGTTTGTAGCCAAGTACTTACCAAAAGGTGATGAAATTGCCGTGTGTTGAGAAATTGTTTGAGGTGCAGGTTTGTATATGCACAAGAGAAAAAGATCCTGGTTATTTGCAGGCTAGCCCTGCGTCAAAATTCCTCTTACCACCCTTGTTGAATGACAAAACGTCACCTCCATTAGTTGGCGCCAATTATCGCTTTCCATTATGCCCGCCAAAAGCATTGAATTTGCAAATAAAAACAAAAATACTCATTATTTTTGTTTTACCAAGAAAGGAACCTTTTATTCTCCATGCACCCGCAGGGTACATTCAAATTGTCAGCCTGCTTCCAACCATCAACCTCCTGAAGTCACTGAACTCCAGGTTACCACTGCAGACCCATGCACTCCATGCAAACAATGCACCAATTCAATTTATCCCTTCAGACAACCAATACTAGGTATTTACCTCGTTTTCAATAGATAAATGTTGCTTTCCATACTGAACCTGAACTAAATTGCTATAAAAATTAAGTAATTTAGTGAAATTAAGCTATTTGACAGTCTTGAGACTCCCTGAGATGACCCAGTTATCCATAGTTACCTGAAATTCTCTACTATCATCCTTGAATCCACAAGAACCAAGGGTGGATGCCCCATTCGCCTTGAATGTCATGAAAGTTACCACTCCCCATAGAGATTTAGACCATCTTCCCTCGGTTGACAAAGATTTTCAAATAAAGGACCTCACCTTCGATGAAACCCCTTTGAAATTGCATTGCAAATACTGTGATAATTACTTAAACCATGCAGATAAGATAGGTCTTTGGGAATCAAACCTGTCCAAGTATCAATTCCCCAGTGTTCATGTCTTCCTGGAAATCATTCACCATTGTCATGCAAACTATGACCCTATCATGAAAGCTGTGATGTCCCTAGACCAGAAAGTCATATTCACTATCACGACTAAGTCCATAAACAAGATGTTATAGTCGCAACCTGGTCAAGACCTCACTCCCCTTTCTAATGCTAATTTGCTTGAAAGATCCTCTAAGCTATCCAGTTCCAGAAGTGCCCAAACCTACCAAACTTTCATTAAATAAGGACACATGCCAAAAGACCCCCCTCCTTACATGTCAGTCATCTTTTCTGATCTGTACAAAGATATCACCATAATGATAGTATGCATTTTAGGTTTTTCCACTAATGAGTATGTAGATGAGATGACTTTTGCCTACATGTCTATTTTTACCCTTGGTCAACCTCCTACAGTCAAGTTTGATTATGCCAAGTTCATTGCAGATAAAATGCATGATCAGTTTATGATATTAGAGAATGAAAGAATATTCAAATACTCATCATTCCTGTATCATTTGTTTCTTTATTACCAAACTGGTAGGTTTCCCTTCTCTGTACAAAAACTTGATACCAGAGGGAATCCTAGGTCTTCCATCTTCTGGACCTCTCTATTTCACAGGTCTAGTTCTTCTCATTATCCATATACAGATTTTATTGAATTGTTTGTACATCCAATGACTACAATTTTATTAGGAAATCCTCCTCCCAAAATCAGTGCAGGCATTAAGAGGGTTCTCCAGATGTCCAAACAATACAAAGTAGGGGATTGGTACTTGTACCAAAACCATACTGAAATCAAAATTTATGGGTGTGAGCTGCCTCCCTACAAACTACCTCGATATCTCACCATGTGATATTTTCTCTAGAGTACTACAAGAAAATGATCAATTCTATTGAGATTCACTTTGTCAAAACCAAGAAGAAGGCTCAAATGAGAATAAAAGATCATCTAGGCCCATTCATTTGCAATAATAGAGAAGCAGGAAAGGAGGTAGATGAAATCCTCCGGAGATTGAGATTAAAAAAGAGTTTCATCTGGACTTATGACCCCCACAACTTCATTTGTAATAGAAGGCAGAAAAATAAGCTATCACCTTACATCCACCATCGGGTCCCAGAAATTGAACAATATGCTAATCAATCTGAATGGGTGGAAGGTACTCTAATAGATCAAGATAGCACACAAGTGGAAGTTGACAATGTTTTGGTGGATTTAGAAAGAAGGCTTGATGAAGATTCATTTGCACAGGTGCCAGGAGAGAATTCATCACAAAGGCAGTCACAATAACCCAATACATAGCCCTTAGAGCAACAAGGGACATCAGAATAGGCAGAGCCATCCAAAAAAAGGAGCTTTTAGAACAACAAGAAGAATCCGAGTATCCTCAAATCTTAGAGGAGCTTTCTCAACCTGAAAAAATCATGAGCAACCCTCCTGTTTTGCAGAAACCTCTCAATGAGGAAAGAAACCTCAAAGGAGACAGAGAAGAGGCCACTCCTTCCACCAAGCCTATTTATCAAACTTTTGCCAAAAGGAAAAGGTTAAACCCTATGCAGAAGAAGAGTATACTGAGGAAACCACAAGAAACACAGTGGTAGAAAGGACAGATAGTATGAAGACTATCCCAAAAGTAGGGACACCATCTACTTCACAAATGCAAGCATTGGAAAGAGAACAAAGCACAAAGGTGTCTACTTTTAGGGCTCCCTCTGAACAGAGCCAGGACATTAAAGGAAAATAGAAAGAAATTAAAGAAAGGAATGAGAAATTGAAAGCTCAAGCCTATGCTCACTAGCTCAGGATGGCTCCAACAAACCAGACTAGGTTGATGTCAGCCTTTGACATAAAGGAAGGAAAAATGCAGATGAGCTTCCTCAAACCAACTGTGCAACAACCAAGATCCATGGCTGATTATTTAAAGATAGATTTTGAAGTTTTGGCAAAGGATATCCATCCTTTTGACCAAATAGAATTGCACAAGAAAACTGGTGAGATGGTATATTCCACATTGACTAATAAAGCCATCACAACACATCAATTGTAGAAATCATTAATCAATACCACTACATAACTACAACTAGAAAAGGCCTCCTCTTAGGCTAAAGACACAAGGATAAAAACCTTTGAAGACTTGGTGATAGAGTTGGGACATGAACCCAAGGATGTCAAAGCAGTTGAGTAATTGATTAAAAATAAAAATGATGATATAGCTGCACTGAAAAAGAAGCTCAAGATCCCTCCTCTCCACCATCCTCAAAGTACAGAAGTTATAGAAAGGAAAAAGGAGGAAGAACTTATGGACCTACTCCTCAAGTTAAATCATCATTTAAAACAAACTGAGAAGGAATTAGAAAATGTTATACAGTCTAAGCAGAATGAGATGGACACCACTCCTCAGACTGTCATACCGAGAATTTCTACAATAGTACCCTCCACTGAGGAAACTTCTTTGGCACCAACTCTTCCACCAGTGACAAATTTTCTAGTAGTTGGGACTACTTCAACCACAATTACATCAACCAGTGCAGGGACAACCGAAGAAAAAACAGATGAAGTAATCAAAGCCATGTAAAAAATGAGTATCCAAGCTATAGAACTGAAAAGGCTTAAGGAACAAATGTCAAGTTTGGAAACAAACTACGAGCTTGCTCAAATTCAGAATAAAGAAGAAGAAAGAAAGAATCGAAAGATGGAGGAAAGAATCAGAGTCCTGGAGAAGGTTTTGACATTAGAAAAACCATTGAGAGACATAAAAGACATATTGTGGGCCAATATCATTGATTCAATCAATGATATTTGGTCTTCTATCTAGGTAATTTTGAACAGATTGAACTAAGTTAGAGTAGCTGTGGAAGCTATACAAAATACCAAAGAAGAACTGGGAGATAAGCATGAAGAGGCAAACAAGTTAATTGATTTTTTGAACAGCCAGGATAGACACCAGCTAAAGGAATTAGAGATTGAGGATAGAACAACTACCATTATTGAGATAAATAAATTTCTTACTAAGAAGAACTTAATGCTTAATCTAGAGAAAAGGTGTCAGAGTATTCAGACAGACATAGATAGCTTCATGTTGAAATATGGCATTTTGAGAGAGAAAGGCCTTCCTAGCCCACTATTTATACATGATAAATTTATAACACAGGAAGACTATATTGAGAGACTAAATAAACAGGCCAGGAGTCAAGAAAGTTCCTCAAGAGTGAAAGCATTACCTACAGGAAAGGTGCTTTATGATGGCTTGGAGAATTTATTTTACATAGAACATGAAGTAAAACATCTATTCACCAGCAAACCTAATTTTTCTAAGTACACAGATGTTGATGAAGTTTACAGGAAGATGATCAAGATGAAAATACTAGATAACGAGTGGTGGACCAGTTTGACTGACTTACTGTGAAGTTACTATAGTAAATCTATGGAGTAAAAACTATTTACTATGATAAAGTCTAGTAATACAGGATGAAAGAATGAAACAACACGGGTAAAGAGTATCAGCACAGGTAAATAGTATCAATAGGTGAAGATAAGAGTGAAGTCCAGCACACAACTACCAAGGCAACTGCAAGAGGCAAATCTGAGTTCCAGTATCCAGCACATTCACAAATAAAGGGACAACAAACACTCTGTTTTCCAACTGTCTCTATCTTCATGTGGAAGATGACTTTTGTTTCCTAGAATAAATCTCATGTAGTAATGAGATATTTTGTATTAATTTTTGTATAAGTAATTCAAAAATGAAGTAATTAGGGTGGATTAAAAAACATTTCTGTGGACTTTTTGTTTTGAGCTAAAGGAGCTATTGTAATCAAGGGTGGACTAGTTTCTAGATTAAATAAAGCTGAGGACATTTCACTCGATTCATGTGCACTATGGGAAATAAATAATTATCATTTCCCTGATTTTGATTATTGTTTTCCTTTATGTTATGAAATATCATATGTGTTTCTTATAATTCTTAAAAGCAAACAAGGAATAATATCATCAGATTTAGCTTAAGTGCTCTCTGTCTTAACTGTTTTCTTATTTAATGTTTTCTACTAAATTGCTTAAGTATGGGAATTCTTAGTTGCTCCCTTACTTCTGTAATTCATTCCCTCTATTGGCCCCTAGTATAGGATTTTTAATTTCCCTTGCTATTTTCCAAACCTCCCTTCTTCATCTTAATCCCTGTTAAGGATTCTTCATTGCCCTTGGCCCTGGTTAAGATTTTCATCCATTGAAACCTTCAGGTTTGTGCCTGTTGTGCTAGTTTTCCTTGTGAACTCTTACCTCAATGATTAATCATATCCTGTTAAGCCTTTCATACTTGACTCCATAGCCCAATGGCTTGAATACCTACTCTTCCCATCTGTTTCCTTAATTCCACCAAACAAATCAAAACAAATTCCTTGAACATTAATAACTAGCCTGATATCATATCAAAACAATGCTAAATTATAAAGAGAGAGCCCTCTCTGAGTTTAGATCGGCTAGGATCTGTACTTAAAAGATTGGTTTGTAGTTACCTTGGATCCTTCCCTTCTTTTCAATAACTTCTAAGGAAAATTTGAGTGATAACATAGTGGCGTCCATACTGGGGACTGAACAAATCCTCAGTTGAAAGTAAACCTTTGAGAAACCTAAAAGTTAAATTTCAAAGCATATTAAAGGATTATTAGAAGTTATTTTGAACACTCCCAAAAGAATAGCATTTAAAGACTCAAAATTTGGCTTCAGGGAGAGCTCATTACGCTAGGGCTAACCCTAATCCAAATCCTCCCCCTGTGTTTGAAAATCCCAACTTGATTTCGATAATCATAAGAAGACAAGAGAGTTCAGTCAGCCCTAGACCTTTGTTTATATCACATTCATGCCCTAATGAGTGGCTTTTCTTAGAAGACCTTCCTTTTGAAGAATATTTTGAAACTTATCTGTTTAGAACTACATCTGATAGTGAACTATTGGACTTAGTCCAAGATCTAGAATTCATCAGAGAACTTGAAATCCAATGAGCCAACTTGTCAATCGATCGACATCTATAGAACTCCTCTTAGTCATCCCTTACGGCTGATAGAACCCCTGCACTTTCTGAAACAACTTCACTTTCTGTCAGTTCATCATTATTTCATCACCTTTCTGAAGTCCAATCCACCCCTCCATTCATTCCTTCTCTTCCACTTCAGCTAATCACTATCAACACCCTACCACTACCTCTAATTCTTCCTCCACAACTCAAACACCCCCTATTACCCCAATACCAATTCCCACCCCTACCCAACCTAGAATCATGGCCAATAGATATGCTCCCCTTGTGATGCCTACTCCCCAAGGTGCAATGCCACAGGACTATCAGAGTAAAATTGTTACATTTGATGGCACTAGAACATACACAACACAACAGCACACTAGGAAAATGATAGATTACTTTGAAATAAATGAGATTGTTGTAACAGATGTTTAGATGAGAATATTTGTCCAAACTCTAGTTGGAGAAGTGAGAACATGGTTTAGATCTCTACCACCTTAGAGTATAGATAGTCTAGAAGTCCTTTACAAACAATTCTTGAATAGGTAGGAGAAGAAGAAGAACCCCCTCCAAATTTTATCTAAATATGAAAACCTTAAAAGGGGGCCCAATGAAACTGTTTAGGACTATTGCACCAGGTTTAATAATGTATATAATGCCATTCCACTTTACCTTAGACCTCCACCTGGCTTAGCCTTGATCAAATTTCTTGGTGTATTTGATACAGATATGGCTTTTCAATTAAGAGAAAGAAATCCCCCCACTCTAGAAGAAATGCAGAGTGTAGTAGTAAGCGTTGAAGCTAACTTGCTTGCCAGAAGAGCCAAAGCTAGAAATGAAAGAAGAGTACCCTTGAAAGAAGAAACTACACCCTTTGACCAGAAAATGGATGCTTTGGCCAAAGGAATGGAAATATTGATGGACAGAATCAAAAACATTGAAAGAAAACCTCATTGGGATAATCAGCAGGCTCCTCAAGCAAGAAATCCAAACTTTAGGAAAAGCCAGAACCAAAATGCTTGAAAGAATATTCTTGACCAGAATATCAGACCACCTTTCCAAGAAAACTATGCAGAGGCGTCACACTTAGGAGATCCTGAACAAGACACTCATATTAATTTGATGGGTCTAGAGGATGAGGAAAATGTTTTCCTAACTTAGGATGACCAAGAATCACATATGCTCCAACAATTTCAAACCCAAACAGGAGAATCATTTGATTTCAAATAGAGGTATGACTCTGCTATTTTTTAGGTACATAAACAGTACAATTTAAGAAGTATAAGAAACATTGAGGCTCTAGAGCAAAGCAAGAAAACAGTTCCTAATCAGTCTAAGAAAATCAAAACTGGTCTAATGACAAAAACTCTCCAAATCCTTTCTACATCAAATCAAAATCCCCCCAGCCAACTGATAATCAACCCACTAATAAACAACCTTCCACTTCATTTCCCCCCAAGGAAACAGTGGAAAAATATCCACAGATTATATTAGAAAACCCAACAAAGAATGCTCCAAACATTGAAAAAGAAGAAAACACTGCTGCCAAAGTCTCAGTTGTTGAAATAGATAAGGCACCTTTGCCCTTCAATCTGGGGGCGGAGGTGGCCAAGCTTAAAATTTCAGTTCCTTTAACAGAATTGGTTAAACATGATACTTATAGGTATCAGATAACCAATCGTTAAATTTTGTTGAAAATGAAGATTCTGTAAACCTCTTTGATGACCAACGTGAGTTAATTTTTGGCCCTAATGTAAATGGGACACCAATGGATGGGGGGATACCACCTTTCTATGTCAGCCTCAACATCCACGACAAAATATTGCATAATGCCATGTTTGGCTCTGGTGCTTCACATAATCTCATGCCCAATTCTGTTATGGAAGAACTTAACTTGGACATCACTAGGCCTTATAGGGATTTATTTTCCTTTGATTCAAGTCAAGTTAGGTGTTTAGGGCTTATAAAAGATTTGTGTGTTTCTCTGGTTTAGTAGCCTGCCAAAACTATACTCATGGACATTGTTGTTGTTGATATACCTCCCATGTATGGAATGTTGTTGTCTAGATCTTGTGGTGCCAAACTCCAGGGATCCCTACAACTTGATATGTCTTATGCTACCATTTCAGTCTTTGGACATCCCAAGAAACTATATAGATAAACTTTGATGAAGTATGTAGTGATTAGTCAGGAGAGGCCTCATAACTTTCCTATATATTTAGTACATTATGACATGGATTCTTTTATTCTTTACAATGCTAAAACTAATCGAGAAGATACTTTAAGTGGTATAACAACAGAACCAAAAGAAATTGTAGTATTAAAGGAAAATCAAAATATCCAAATTCATAAACATCAGATAAAATAGATGATCTTGTTAACTTGACCAAAAAGGATTCCACTAACCCAGATGAAAATTACGAACATGAAATCTTATGGCATCTGGAATTTGATGGTTTAGTAAAAAAGCTAGGTGAAGGAGCAGGTGCATGGATTTATAAATTAGAAAATGATCATGCAGAAGGTAATGCCTATAGGTTAAATTTCAAATGCACAAAACATATGGCAGAATACGAAACACTATTGTTAGGTATTAAACTAGTTAAAGGGTTAGGAGCTATAAGGGTATCAATTATGGGAGATTTTGAATTGATAGTTAAACAAATTAATGGTTTTTACTTAACTAGAGACCCTAGACTAGGATTTTATAAAGGTACAGTTGTAGAAATCCTTAACATTTTTTTAGAAACCAAGCTTGCTGCTATCCCCCGAAAACATAACATGCAAGCTCATAGTTTGGCCATGTTTGCTAGTACCTGTAAGTTTCCCTTTCAGCCCAACCACCAATACACTTCTGAGGTTAGGCACAGACCAGCTATACCTGACAACTTAAAGAACTGGCAAGTATTTGAAAATGATAAGCAGATTAACAATTTTTTGACATTAGATGAAGAATTTGCTAATGTTAACATAGATACAGATATAGCTTCAGATTTTGATCATGCTAATGAAATAGAAATTAACAAATTAGAAGAAGATTCGATAGACAGACTTCATCCGACAAAATTCACAAAATCAGGTATTCAATATTTAAAACAAATGGAAATTGATGAAGTAATCGATGATGAAACTGAAGTCATAAATCTCAAAGATAATTTCTTACCCAAGGTATTAACTCCTTTGGAGGACTTATTCGACTCAAATGATATTCCTAAAAATCCTAAAATGGGACTTTTTAAATCAGACATTGAGGAATGTAATATATGATCTAAAGAGAATCCCAAGCTAATAAAATTGTCTAAACCATTACCTCCCAATGAAAAACTGAAATATATGGAACTTATGAAGGAATTCCATGATATTTTTTCCTGGAGTTATGAGGACCTAAAATCCTATGATACTAGAAATATACAACACACTATCCCTTTAAAAGAAGATCAGAAGCCTTTTAGACAAAAGCTTACAAGAATTAACCTTGTTCTACTACCTTCTATCAAAAAGGAAATCAAAAGAATGTATGAGGCTAAGATTATTGCTCCCATTAGCTTTTCAGATTGGGTATCTAATCTTGTCCCTACAAGAAAGAAAACTAGAGAAATAAAATTGTGTGTGGACCTTAGGAATTTGAATAAATTTTCACTCAAAGATAGCTAACCCCTACCTAAAATGGATCACATATTACAGAGGGTAGTAGGTTCCACAAGGATCTCACTGTTAGATGGGTTCTCTGGTTACAACCAAATCCTAGTCCATCTATATGATCAAGAAAAAATTGCATTTACTACCCCATGGGGCACCTTCATGTATGTCAAAACGCCTTTTGGATTGAAAAATACAGGGGCCACCTTTCAAAGGGCAATGGATATTGCCTTTGCTAAAGAAATCCATGACTTCCTGGTTATATAACTTGATGATATCACAATGTTTTCTAGATCAGATCAACAACATTTGGATCATCTTAGGCAAGTCTTTATTCAATGCAGGAAATATGGCATCTGAAATTCTTTATTTGGTTTGGAAGAAGGAAAATTATTAGGCCACATTATCTTTAAAGATGGAATCTGGATTGACTATTATAGACATCTTTGGGCACTTCCACCCTAATCTTATATCTCGATAAACTAGGGCTCTTTAACCCCTAAAATAGTTGTTTCATATCCTAAAAGATCATGGTTAATTGATTACATCATTCCCCAAAAGTTCCACCTAAAAAACCATCCAGAATTGGCCTAAACTGGACCATACTGACTGCTCCACTATCAGGGTGCGATGCATGCTAACTTCTACACTAGCTAGGTGTGATGCATACTAATGAGGCCTTCTGTAGGGCGTGATGAGCGAGGATGGACAAATTTCCAAGACAATTTGCTAAGTGGATGCTCATGGAATCTTCTAGAAACTTCTCCTATGACACTTGCCTCCCTGAATTCGTCCAGGGATGAGTAAGAGATCCAAGAAATCTCCAAGTGGAACCAACTGCAAAAAGTGGAATGACACTAATCAAAACCCCAGAGATGACTCGTACCCTTGCACACATCTATAAATGGATCCCTCAGCTGAGAGATTTGGAGGCTGGAATTTTGTAATTTGTAAGGAAGTGTTGATAGTTTGTATCTGAGAAGGAGCATTGTATTGTTGGTGTGATCTTGCTTTTCATGAGGTGAAGAGGGCTTTGATGCTGGGAGTATGATGCTAGATCAGACAGCTGGGTTGTAATTATCCCTTTTATTTAATAAAGTTCTTCGAGTTTTCTTCCATACAAATGTGTTATTCTTAATTTTATTATTTGTAAATGCTATTGCATGTTCATTGTATTTCTAATTCTGCAATGCTTATGATATAATAGATCAAGATGATTTGACTGTTCTTTGTTACTGTGTCTCTACAGGTACTCTTCAAGAAGGATAAGTACGAAGAGGAGTTGCAAGCTCTGTCAAAGGGGAGAGAGATCAAGCAAGGAGTCTAGCGGAAGATCTAAGTTGGTTCCTTTTTTTCTCTCATACATAAATGAAATCACGAATTGCTTTAAACTGTTTGTTGCTAGGGTAGCTACCAAACCTAGAGGGGTAGTCGATCAAAAATACACTAGCTTTCCCAAAAACAAAATGGTGACTCCATTGGGGAACAAATAGATGTTTGTGTGCTGTTGTTGTTTGTTTTATAAACTATAGATGGAGCCTGAAGTTAGCCAAATAGCCTTCAAACTACTTTTGCTCTGCAATTGCATAGTAGATGAATGTTGCTTTATTCAATCTCCGGTTTAGTTTATGAACTAAACAATTGACTTACAAGCATTCTAGATGCCTTTCTGGTAGCTCAATAACCTCTCAAGATCATTCCTCTATAATTTTCTCTTTATCGTCCATCATAGCTCAGCAACTCACTGAAACCAGCTGCAAATTTGAGCCAAAACCCACTTCAGTTGCGCTCCCTGGCCCATCACACTCTCTGTCACTGTCAACCAGTATGCATCACATTTCCTGATGTAGGTGCGATTCATCCTTGTTTCTGTGAAGCCCAGGTGCGATGATTGACTGAGCCTATTTCCTTTCTTGAAATTTTGGGTTTTTGTCCTTGTTTTCAGTTCTGTTTAGTTGATTTGCTGCTTATGAACAGTGTCTCATTACTGAAGCCTGCTTGCATCACATAAACCAGCCTCCATTGATTAGGATTACTAAGTTTTTTTATGTATTTTTCCGTCATTTACAATCCTTTGTGGAAAATTTGCTTAAATTGATCTGTCGTTTTGGTACAAAAAGTGTCGTAACTATCGTTTTGTGTCAAAAAGAGAAGTGTCGTTGAGTCTTCCTTCCTAAATAATCGATTGAAATTTTTGTTGTGTACTTGATTTGGTTTGTTGTTGTTCGAAGTGTCGAAAGCATTTTCTATTCGAAATTGAAAAGTGTCATTTAGTCTTTCTTTCTATTTTGAAAAAGAAATTGTCGAAATGTCGCTTTGAATGAAATATTTCAGATCTTTGCTATACTTAGTTTTCCTTTTTGGCACTTTTCACATTAAGGAGAATGGAAAAAAAATACATGCATTTTCATTTGCATTTAGCTTACGTGGGAAAAATTGTTTAGGAAAGTGCATTTAGTGTGTGCTCTTTGCTCTTTGTTTGAAAGAATCGTAATTTTCTTTCCCTAGTAGCTAGGATTTTCATTGATCAAAATAAACAACGATTTTTTGTCATTGTAGATTGTATTTGTAGGAATTTCAAATCAACATCACACACTGAACCTTTGAAAGACAAATTTTTAAACAAGATCAACTCTAAAAAAAATCTCAATGAGCCTAACAACGCTTTGGAACCTAACACAACACATCTAGAGGTATAGGCTAGAGACGTGTTTCGGCGTAGTAAAAACTAGTAACTATCATTTTCATCAAAGGTTGGGTGATTCCTCCTTTTTGATATGACAAGTGCGAGCATGGACTTGTGCTCCCCGTACCTTCGTGTATATATTGGGAGACCACAATAGACTTATATCCTTTATCCATAGGAAGCTGATTATGCCGCCCTAATGATCGCAATGCACTGAACACAACATTCGAGAAGATTGACTGATGTACATAAGTCCTTGGTAATTTATCTTTAATTTATCACCAAGGTGTATATTGCAGTTTTGCGATTGGTTTGGTAATCCCTTTGTCTAGATTTCCAGAGTAGTCACTTTCATTCCTTTTCGAATCCTTAAAAGAAAAGGTCCATCTGAGCACTTGTCACTTTAGTCTCATTAAAAATCGAAGGGGACTAGAGTCATCTTTAGCTTTTTCTCAACTCTTAAAAAGTGAAAAAACAAAGTTGTGTTAAAGCATCATTAAAATTTATTAAATTCAGAATAACATCCCTATTCCTTCATTGATCTTAGGTTGAGATATGTGGAGACAAATCCAGGATCCACCAATCAAGGAATCCCTTTTGAAGGGAATCCTAGTCCATTTTCTTCTTGGGGAAATATTGGTGCTGCTCCATATATGGCCACATTGGCCCTTCCAGGTATTACAATTGGCCTGCCAGTATGGCTATTCTCAGCTTCTATCATTCAAAATACCATGATTCCTTCACAATTGAATCAACATCCAGTTGGTACTGAAGTTGACCCTTCACCTTCTTCTTCGTTTGTTTCTCCCTCCCCTTCTTCCTCTTCACTTGGTGAAAATAGTGATGCTAGTAACCAGGTGGCCGAGAAGAAGAAGAAGAAGTTGATTCTACAAGGGGGAAACCATGAATCATCTGGTGAAAATCTGCACATTAAATCTCCTAAATTTCCTTGCATAATCTGTAAAGGAGACCATTTTCATTGAGACTACCCTTGCCTTCCTCGAATCTTGAGAGAATGGTCTCTCCGTTCGCACCATCAAGTGTCATCAACCTCTAGTGATCATGTTGATAGCACACTGTCAACTAGTAATAGTGAAATTCATGGACAAAAAGGAAAGGTCAAAGTTCCATGTAGGTTATGTGAAGGGGACCATACCCTTCCTTGTTGTCCTTTTTTGGATGAAGCCAAAAGAGTCTTACATAACCTTCCTGCTTCACCACAACAAATTCCATCTGGATACAGGAAACTCTCCCAAAGTCCTTTACTAGTTGAAAATCCGACTGACAGAACTCAACCATCAGTCGAAACACCTATCACTGAAAGTGAATCTTCTGAGTCTATACCCGATGAAAGTCAACAGGTTGAAGTGACAGTTGACCCAATTCTACCTTCAAAAGATCATACCTTTCCCGAAGAGAGTAAGAATGATACCATTCAAATTATTTTTGTTACTTCAGAGTCCAATGAAATTGGGGACAATCCACCCATTCTTTCACGACAGGAAGAGAATTCCCCAGTTCCCGCTACTGAAGGAGTTATTTCTCCCATTTATTTGGTACCCCCTCCAAGCAGTCTAGTTACTTCCTTCGATTGGAATCAACTAGCAAGATCCTCCCTTCCTTCTTATGTACTATTCCAGATCATAGTACAAGTCTACAAAATGATCATGTCTGGCACTATCATAGATGAGGGTGTGTCATTGAGTATCCTTTCCTCAACTACTTGGAAAGCACTTGGTTCGCCATCGCTTATGCCTGTTACACAGAGTTTTTCAGGCTTTACCAAAGGAACCTTCCTAAGTTACCAATAATTTTAATAAGGAAAACCATTCAACTGAACGTGATGGTAGTCCAAGGACCGTTAGATTACAATCTACTCCTTGGACGCGACTATGCTTACAACATGGAAGCTATTGTTTCAACACTCTTTCGAGTGATGTTTTTCCCGCATGAAGGCAAAATTTTCACTGTTGACCAGCTTTCATTTCCTAGTTCAAGCATAGCTCTAAGTCAATCATCATCCCTAAATGGCCCTTGTACATCAGCAGTGTCTCTTCAACCTTCATTCCATCCACCTAATTACTGTGAGTAGTCTGGTGAATGTAACAAAGCTTGGGGCATGCACCCTTGTCTATTTGGTAGATGAACCCAACTGAAAAGATAGCTTTCCATGTAGGTTAGGTGATTGGTCTGAGACACCATTCACTTTTGTCCACGTTGCGAACAAAGCCAAGGAAATGTTTTATCTACTTTATGGACGAAACTCTCCTACTATATGAATTTCCCTGTAAGCTAAGTGATTGGTCTGACACACCATTCACCTTTGTCTATTTGGCAGACAAAGCCAAGGAAGTGTTTTGTCTTCTCTGTGAATGAAACAATCCTGCTTAACCACAGTGATTTCCATATGGTTATTGGAGACTCTCCTTTCCATCATGTTGGGGTCATGTAACCCTTTTTCAATTTCATTTTTTGATTTTTGATATTTTTAGCTTTTTAGTATTTTAGCTTTTTAGCTTTTTAACTTCTTAGGTTAGGTGATTGGTCTGACACACCATTCACCTTTTTCTACTCTACAGATGAAGCAAAGGAAGTGTTTTGTCTGTTCCACAGACAAAACCATCCTACCTAACCTCTATAGTTCTTTAGCTTTCTAGTTTTTCTAGCTTTTTAGTTTTGTTTTCCTACTTTTTTAGTTTTGTCGTTTCTAGCTTACATAAAAAGAAAAAGTAAAAACCGAGAATATGTTATCGCATGGTTAAAAAATAAACCTACCACTGAGCATAGTTCCCCACGGTTCAATCTCGTTAAAAAATGAACCCACCTTCGGTAAATAACCTTTGTGATTGCCATGCTATCAACCTTTAGAGCCTTGGTTGTGTTCCTACCATCACCTCCATTCTTTTGGCTGATCATATGTTTCCACTTGATTGTTTACCCTTTTCTTGAGGAACAGCCACGACAAGTGGTTTTGTTAGCCAACCTCTTCACATCACCATGTTTTGAGAAGTTTCGAACTCACCCGAACCAATTTCTACCCTAGACACCACTCGTTCCTAAAAAAAAAGTCTCCTTTAAACTCTTTTTAGGCTCATTAAATATGAAAATATTATCGAGCTATTGGCCTTTCCAACTCGTTAAAGTGATTGGAAATCCCATCCTTCCTATATATTTTAATCTTTTTCAGACCTAAGGGATTATCCCATGAAAAAGTTCAAGCGCTTGTCTTTTTGGCTGGCTAAAGTGATCAAAAAGTCATCCCTTTCATATTATTTTATCCTTTTTTGGACTTAAGGGGTTATCCTACGAAAAAGAACTCCTGGAGTATCCCTTTTATTCCTTTTCAAACTCTCTAAACATGAAAAGGACCAAGTTATCTTTGTCATTAAACTCGTTAAAACAATAGCGACAAGCTCGTCCACCCAAGGAGAGATAGAGTCCCCTTTTCATCCCTTTTCAAACTATCTAAACATGAAAAGGACCAAGTTGTATTTGTCATTAAACCCGTTAAAGAAATAGTGACAAACTTGCCCACCTAGACAAGAATGAGTTTCATTGTCGCTAGACTCGCTAAAACATAGTGACAGGTTTACCTAAAGGGAAAATTATAAAACAAGCATATGTTATCCTCCTCAAGCTTGACAAAAAATAAAGAGGTACTGGTCAGCAATGACTAGGGAAAAGGGAAGAAAAATTGAATAATTTTATGGTAGCAGGTCGCTCTTGAACATGACACTTTCACTCCATCACCATGATTGGGTCAGGTTGGGCTATTCCGTTCACCGGTCATTTCACCATTGGTCTTCCACACCATCCATCTGTTGGGGTTCATGCTACCAATCCATCTCAGTGTCGCCAATATGTTCAAGAGAAGTCATTCAGTTGAGAAACCACCATCCAGTTAATGCCTCATCCATTACAATACCTTCAACCTCCATTTTTCATGACCACCATTCCTGAACCTTATGTCGTTAGATCGTTTTCACTTTTGGAAAATCATTTGCTTCATTTCGTGTCGTAGATGTGGGATACATTAAGGCCCTCCTACGACAGGTCACTTCTTGTCGACATCAGCTCACTATCCAAGAAGTTGACTTAGAAACATCCCTTTCATTACTTTGAAGCTTGCATACCTCAATGGCAAGTTTCTCGCTTCCAGTGATAGGTTGACATCAGTGGCCTTCGACCGAAAGATTTTGTGTGGTGTTTGACATCGGATCATATATTCACACCACGTGAATTGTACTATAGTACCTTCAGGGTCATTATCATTATCGATGATTCCTCTTGTGTCTATTAACAACTCACATTATTGGCTGGTAATCACGTGATGTCTTTCCATCTTCGACTTCAGAAAATTTCTTCACATGGATTGACTTGTACATCGAGCGAAGATTGAACGAGTTTTGGAGACCCTGGATCTAGTTTCATCCATCCGGGCTGCGATATATTCATGGATATAAATACATCAAATGTACACAGAAGTTGCACAGATGATCATTCGAGCGAGGGATGACGAATCTACATTTGAAGAATCACCAGTTTGCATATGCAGACGACCATCTTTTCTATGTACATGAAATGAATTTATAAAGTTGAGCATGGGAATGCCAGCCTCAACTAGATCATGAAAATTATATTATGATGATGTATTGTATTGTATCTTATACAGGTCACCTTCCAGTTTTGAAACCACGGATCCTCATGATAAAGAATTTCATTCGACATCAAAAGATTTACGACTTCATGCTTTAGGGGGAAACTATTATAGACATATTTCAGCACTTCAACCCCAATCTTATATGTCAATAATCTAGGGATTTTTAACCCCTAAAGAGTTGTTTCATACCATAAAATATCATGGTCAACTGATTACATCATTCCCCAAAAGTTCCACCTAAAAAACCATCCAGAATTGGTCTAAACTGGACCATACCGACTGCTCCACTGTCCATGTGTGATGCATACTGACTTCTACACTAGCTAGGTGTGATGCATACTGATGAGGCCTTTTGTAGGGTGTGATGAGCGAGGATGGACAAATGTCCGAGACAAATTTCTAAGTGGATGCTCATGGAATCTTCTAGAAACTTCTCCTATGACACTTGCCTCTCTGAATTCGTCCAGGGATGAGTACGAGATCCAAGAAATCTCCAAGTGGAACCAAATGCAACAAGTGGAATGACACTAATCAAAACCCTAGAGATGACTCACACCCTTGCACACATCTATAAATGGATCCCTCAGCTGAGAGATTTGGAGGCTGGAATTTTGTAATTTGTAAGGAAGTTCTGATAGTTTATATCTGAGAAGGAGCATTGTATTGTTGGTGTGATCTTGCTTTTCATGAGGTGAAGAGGGCTTTGATGCTGGGAGGATGATGTTGGATCAGACATGTGGGTTGTAATTCTCCCTTTTATTTAATAAAATTCTTCGAGTTTTCTTCCAAACAATTGTGCTACTGTGAATGTTATTATTTGTAAATGCTATTGTATGTTCATTGTATTTTTGATTCTGCAATGCTTATGATATAATAGATCAAGATGCTTTTATGGTTCTTTGTTACTGTGTCTCTACAGGTACTCTTCAAGCGGGATAAGTACGTAGAGGAGTTGCAAGCTCTGTCAAAGGGGATAGAGATCAATCAAGGAGTCTAGCAGAAGATCCAGGTTGGTTCCTTTGCTTCTCTCTTATCTATCATACATAGAAGAAATCACGAATTGCTTTAAACTGTTTGTTGCTAGGGTAGCTACCAAACCTAGAGGGCTAGTCGATCGAAAAGACTCTAGTTTTCCCAAAAACATTGACCCAACCAAGATTGAAGTTATTTTGCAAATACAAAGAATTTTAGGCATTTCCAGGAAAAATAAACTTTTTAAGAAGATTTATCTCTAACCTAGACGAACTAATTAGACTGTTAAATAACATGTTGAAATTTTTTTTGGCTATTAAATGGATAGTGGAGGCTAAACAAAACATTCGAAGATATAAAATTAGCCTTGACTCAAACACGGGTCCTCATAAGTCCAATGTTTGACAGAGAATTTATCGTTTTTTCTTTTGCATCCAAACATAGTATTGTTGCAATCTTACTACAGAAGAACGATTAGGGATTTGAACAACCAATAGCCTTCTTTAGTAAAGCCCTAAGAGATGCATCCTTAAAGTATAACATAATGGAAAAACAGGCTTTTGCTTTGGTAAAAGCTATTAAAGATTTCAGAGTATATATTTTGTACTCTCACATAGTAGCTTATGTTCCCAATGCTGTAGTCAAAGATATTCTAACACATAATGGAGTTGATGGCAAAAGGGGAAAGTGGATAGCCACCATATTAGAGTATGACATAGAGACAAAACCTACAAAAGTAATCAAAGGCCAAGGGTTGGCCAAACTCATGGTTGAAACAAATTGTCAAGACCTGGGTATAAATCTTATTGCAGAACTCGATAACGAAGAGGAGATGGCAACTCCATAGATCAACCAAGTCTTTGTAGATTCACCATGGTATGTTGATATAATAAATGTTCTACAAAATTTACAAGCTCCTCCAAGGTTGTCTAGAACGAAAAGTAGGTTTTTGAAAATAAAATCTTTGAAATTATGCATAATTGATAATACTTTATTTTGGAAAAATCATGAAGGCATTCTATTAAATTGTTTATTAATGGAAGAATCTAACAAAGTACTCTAAGAATTTCATGTAGGTGATTGTGGAGGACATCTCTACTGGAAGACAACAGTTGATAAAATACTAAGAGCTAGATTTTACTGGCCAACCTTTTTTTCTTATGTAAAACAGTTTGTAACCTCCTGCCACAAGTTTCAGATATTTGAAGGAAAAAGAAAACTTCTTCCTTTAACTTTGAAACCTATTTCTACTAAAAAACCATTTCAACAGTGGGGCCTAAACTTCATTGGTGAAATTCACCCCCCCTCGTTTGCTCAACATAGATGGATATTGACTGCCACAAATTACTTTACAAAATGGATAGAAGCCATTCCCTCCAGACAAGCCACTGATATTGTCATCATAATTTTTCTAGAGGCAAATATTATGTCCAGATTTGGTTGCCCCAACAAAATTATCACAGAATGCTGTAGCCTTTAAATCAAAGAGGACGATTGATTTCTTCCATAAATACCATATAACCCTTGGTCACTCTACAACATACTATCCCTAATGAAATGGACTTGCAAAATCCTCCAACAAAATCTTAATGAATATTATTAAAAAATTGCTGGAAGACAATAAGAAAACCTGGAACAAGAAATTAATCAATGATTTGTGGGCAAACACGCTGACCACTAAGAAATCTATTGGAACGAGTCCCTATTATTTAGTCTATGGAATGGAGGATGTTTTTCCTTCATCATGGGGAATTCCAGTAATGAAACTACTCCAAGAATCCCAAGTTGAGCCAAATGATATTCAGAGGAGAATCAATCAGACCATTCATTTGCAGCAAACCAGTGAACATGTATACATCAAAGCCCAAGTACTGCAGGAAAAACTCAAGAAAGTTTTTAATAAATGAACCAAGGCAGAAGACTTCTATCTTGGTGACAAAGTTTTGAAGTGGGACTCCAAAAGAGAAGACAAAGGGAAACATGGGAAGTTTGACTTCCTGTGGAAAAGCCCATACATTATAGATGCCTTTAGAAGTAATAATTCTTATTTCTAAAAGAATTAAATGGTGCAGATGTAGAAGGAGGACCAGTCAATGGTCGAATGTTAAAGCACTATATTGATCCAAGTTACTAATTTTACTAGTTTCAGTTGTACATACTATATCCTTCATAATGCTTAGTGTTGATTGGATGGTAAAGTTTTGGAGTTGAAGCCTGAAGAGAAGGCCCTAAGCTTCAAAAGTGTCACTATCATAAATATCAATAAAGCAGTAGAATAAAGGAAAAATTGCAGAGTAAAATCCAGTCTTTTAGAAGGCCATTGATCAACTATTCTTAACTTTCGACAAGGGAAATCCATCCCCAAGTGAAGCCATTGTTATGTTCCTATACCAATAGGTGTCATAATTTATGATTGACTTAGTTTATCTCTGTAATATGTACATACCTTTGCTTTCTGCAAATGTTTTCCATATTTGTAAAAGATAAAAAAATTAAAAAATGTAAAGAGGGTATGTCCTAAAAGAAAAATAAATGGAAAAGAAGAATAAAAGAGGTCAAAAAAAGATGAAAAATGAACCCTAAAGAAAAAAGGAAAAGACCATGAAAGTCTGCAAGTCCAAATGCCACTGCTATTTTACTTTTTGTATAATAAATATTGTGTGCAACTTGTTACTTATGCCACAATACATGGTAACCAAATAGCTTAATCTTGGTTATTTCATGTTTTGAATTTCATGCTTAGAGATAGAGAATATGATCTGACCAAACTGTTTAATTTTGGCAAATAAGTAGATAGGTAGAGTAAATAAAAGGAGCTCAACAGTTTAATTTGAGCCATTGGATGTAATAAGGATAGTCTTAGATATATTTTCATTGTAAAAGAAAAGAAAAGTTTGATAAGGGTTTTTCAACTTAAGTCCACCCTAATAAAGAGTAGAAAAAATGGTAGGATGTGTAGGTGGGTAAGTAGATGAATGGTTGTTGAATTATGTATGATGGATGATTAGTCACAACTCATATCGTTTACTTTCATCATCATATTACTTTGAAAAGTATGGATAACAATGAGACATTCACAAAGTCAAGTGATTAATTTCCTCATTCATTTTACCCTTTATTTCACTAAATTCCCACAAATAACTATCTAAGTGCCCCAAACCCTTAAGTTAAAGGGGCTCAGAGAATTTCTCTGACTTCTGGAGGGATCAAATCCTCGGCCTAATGACTTACAGTTTCCAAGTGCTAAAACCCCCTCATCAACACTCACCCCCTCTAGAATTCATTCATTTTCCCTAAAACCCCCTTTTCCTAAGGTAAAATCACTATTTGCTCGGTAAAAGTAATTATCCCCCATATGAAAACTCACAAATGCACCTAAGCCTAAGTTACAATGTTTACATGCAAGAGTATGAATATAGTTCAAAAAACATTTTATTTAGTGCATTTTTCATCTCCATTCCCATTTCATATTAACATTAATTTATTATATTTAACTCCCTGAAAATACACCCCCTTTCCTGTATATATTATTAAAATTCCTTATCTTAATATCCCGCCCCAATGGTTTGAAATATAAACCATAATAATAAAGTAATTAGATGGATTAATTAATCGATTTGCGATTAATTAAGAACCATAACCCTCTGCCTTGTCAAAAGGGATTAATTAATCAAACAGTGATTAATTAATAGCCTTCCTCCAATCGCATTGCCCCCGACGTCATTAATCTCCCTAATTCACAATTATTATCCCGGCGGGCCCCTCCATTAATTCCCGATCAAATCCCTGCCCTGACCACCGTACGATCTAACCCCTTTAGATCTGACAATCGTCATTCATATCGGGCAGCCTCTGATGTTGACTTTTACCAGCCCGACGTGAGCAGTTTTACTATTCACCCCGCCGCTACGTGTTGCCCGATGAATGGCATTGGGTAGACCTCTCCCAATACCGCCAAGTGCCCAAAAGCAGCGCGATAAATTCCCATTACCACCTCTGCTTACCACCCTAGCTAAACGATAAAACATCACCTCCGTTAGTTGGCACCAACTATCACTTTCCACTATGCCTGCCAAAAGCATTGACTTTGCAAATAAAACCAAAAATACTCATTATTTTTGTTTTACCAAGAAAAGAACCTTCTATTCTCCATCCACATGTAGAGTACATTCAAATTGTCACCTTTCTTCCAACCGTTAAGCTCCAGAAGCCGCTGAACTCCAGGTTACCACTGCAGACCCGTGAACTCCATTCAAACAGTGGACCAGTTCAATTTATCCCTTCATACAACCAAAACCAGTTATTTACCCCATTTTCAACCGAGAAACCCTATTTTCCATACTGAACTTGAACTAAATTGTTGTAAAAATTAAGTAATTTAGTGAAATTAAGCTATTTGACAGTCTTGAGACTCCCTGAGACGACCCAGTTCTCCATAGTTACCTGAAATTCTCTACCCTCATCCTTGAATCCATAAGAACCAAGGATGGATTCCCCAGTCGCCTTGAATGTCATGTCGGTTACCACTCCCCACAGAGATTTAGACCATCTTCCCCTGGCTAACAAAGATTTTCAGATAAAGGACCTCACCTTCAATGAAACCCCTTTGAAATTGCATTGAAAATACTAAGATAATTACTTAACCATGCAGATAAGATATGTCTCTGGGAATCAAACCTGCCCAAGTATTAATTCACCAGTGTTCACGTCTTCCAAAAAATCATTCACTACTATCATGCAAACTATGACCCTATCATGAGAGTTGTGATGTCCCCAAACCAGAAAGTCCTATTCACTATCACGGCTGAGTCCATAAACGAGATGTTACAGTTGCAATATGGTCAAGACCTCACTCCCCTTTCCATTGCTGATTTGCTTGAAAGATCCTCTAAGCTATCCAGTTCCAGAAGTTCCCAAATCTGCCAGACTTTCATTAAAGAAGGACACATGCCAAAAGACCACCCTCCTTACATGTCAGTCATCTTTTCTGATCTGAGAAGAGATATCACCACAATGATAGCATGCATTTTAGGATTTTCCACTAATGAGTATGTAGATGAGATGAATTTTTCCTACATGTCTATTTTTATGCTTGGTCAACCTCCTACAGTCAAGTTTGATTATGCCAAGTTCATTGCAGATAAAATGCATGATCAGTTTATGAGATTAGAGAATGAAAGAGTATTCAAATACTCATTAGTCCTATATCATTTGTTTCTTTACTACCAAACTGATAGGTTTCCCTTCTTTGTACAAAAACTTTATACCAGAGGGAATCCTAGGTCTGTCATCTTCTGCACCTCTGTATTTCATAGGTCTAGTTCTTCTCATTATCCATATACAGATTTTATTGACTTGTTTGTACATCCAATAACTACAATGTTATTAGGAAATCCTCCTCCAAGAATCAGTGCAGAAATTAAGAGGGTTCTCCAGCTGTCCAAACAATACAAAGTAGGGGATTGGTACTTGTACCAAAACCATACTGAAATCAGAATTTATGGGTGTGAGTTGCCTCCTTACAAACTACCTAGATATCTACCCATGCGATTATTTTCTCTAGAGTACTACAAGAAAATGATCAATTATGATGAGATTCACTTTTTCAAAACTAAGAAGAAGGCTCAGCTGAGAATAAAGGATCATCTAGGCCCATTCATTTACAATAATAGAGAAGCAGGAAAGGAGGCAGATGAAATCCTCCAGAGATTGAGATTAAAAAAGAGTTTCATCTGGACTTATGACCTCCACAACTTCATTTGTAATAGAAGGAAGAAAAATAAGCTATCACCTTACATCCACCATAGGATCCTAGAAATTGAACAAAATGCCAATCAATCTGAATTGGTGGAAGGCACTTTAATAGATCAAGATAGCACACAAGTGGAAGTTGACAATGTTTTGGTGGATTTAGAAAGAAGGCTCGATGAAGATTCATTTGTACAGGTGCCAGGAGAGACTTCATCACAAAGGGAGTCACAGGAACCTAGTACACAGCCCTTAGAGCAATAAGGGACATCAGAACAGGTAGAGCCATCCAAACAATAGGAGCTTTCAAAACAACAGGAAGAATCTGAGCAGCCTGAAATCTCAGAGGAGCTTGCTCAACTTGAAAAAATCATGAGCAACCCTCCTGTTTTGCAGACTCCTATCAATGAGGAAAGAAACCTCAAAAGAGACAGAGAAGAGGCAACTCCTTCTAGCAGGCCTATTGATCAAACTTTTGCCAAAAGGCAAAGGTTAAACCCCTATGTAGAAGAAGAGTATACTAAGGAAACCACAGGAAACACAGTGGAAGAAAGGACAAATAGTATGCAGACTATCCCAACAGGAGGGAACCATCTACTTCACAAATGCAAGCATTGGAAAGACAACAAAGCACAGAGGTGTCTTCTTTCAGGGCTCCCTCTTAACATAGCTAGGACATTAAAGGAAAATATAAATAAATTAAATAAAGGAACGAGAAATTGAAAGCTCAAACCTATGCTCACTACCTCAAGATGGCTCCAACAAACCAGACTAGGCTGATGTCAGCCTTTGACATAAAGGAAGGGAAAATGCAAATGGGATTCCTCAAACCAAATGTGCAATAGCCAAGATCCATGGTTGATTATTTAAAGACGGATTTTGAATTTTTGGCAAAGGATATCCATCCTATTGACCAAATAGAACTGCATAAGCAAACTCGTGAGATAGTATATTCCACATTTACTAATAAATCCATCACAGCACATCAATTACAGAACTCATTGAGCAATACCACCGCACAACTACAACTGGAAAAGTTCTCCTCTCAAGATAAAGACACAAGGATAAAAACCTTAGAAGAATTGGTGATAGAGTTGGGACATGATCTCAAGGGTGTCAAAGCAACTGAGCAATTGATTAAAAAGAAATATGATTATATAGCTACACTGAGCTGGCCACTACTCCTCAAACTGTCATACCCACAGTTTCTAAAGCAGTACCCTCCACTCTGGCAACTTCGTTGGCACCAACACTTCCACCAGTGATAGCTTTGCCAGTAGCTGGGACTACTTCAACTATAAGTACATCAACCAGTGCAGGGACAATAGTAGAAAGAATAGATGAAGTAATCAAAGCCATGGAACAAATGAGTGTTCAGGCTACAGAACTAAAAAAGATCAAGGAACAAATGTCAAGTTTGTAAACAAACTACGAGCTTGCTCAATTTTAGAATAAAAAATAAGAAAGAAAGAACTGAAAGATGGAAGAAAGAATAAGAGTCCTGGAGAAGGATTTGAGATTAGAAAAACCATTGAGAGACATAAAAGACATATTGTGGGCCAATATCATTGATTCCATCAATGATATTTGGCCTTCTATCTACGGAATTTATGAACAGACTAAACTAGTTAAAGTAGCTGTGGAAGCTATACAAAAGACCAAATAAGAACTGGGAGATAAGCCTGAAGAGGTAAACCAGTTAATTGATTTTTTGAACAGCCGGAACAAGCACCAGTTAGAGGAATTAGAGATTGAGGATAGAACGGCTACCATTATTGAGATAAAGAAAGTTCTTACTAAGAGGAACTTAATGCTTAATCTAGAGAAAAGGTGTCATAATATTTAGACAGACATAGATAGCTTCATGTTGAAATATGGAATTTTGGGAGAGAAAGGCCTTCCTAGCCCATTGTTTACACATGATAAATTGATAACATAGGAAGACTATATTGAGAGACTAAATAAACAGGCCATGAGTCAAGTAATTTCTTCAGGAGTGAAAGCATTACCTACAAGAAAGGTGCTTTATGATGGCTTGGAGAATTTATTTTACAAAAGCACATGAAGTAAAAAATCTATTCACCAACAAACCCAATTTTTCTAAGTACACAGATGTTGATGAAGTTTACAGGAAGATGATTAGGATGAAAATACTAGATAACGAGTGGTGGACCAGTTTGACTGATTTACTGTGAAGTTACTATAGTAAATCTATGGAGTAAAAACTATTTGCTATGATAAAGTTTGGTAATACAGGATGAAAGAATGGAACAACACATGTAAAGTGTATCAGTAGGTGAAGATAGGAGTGAAGTCTAGAACACAACTACCAAGGTAACGGCAAGAGGCAAATCCAAGTTCCATTATCCAGCACATTCACAAATAAAGGGACAACAAACAATCTGTTTTCCATCTATCTCTGTCTTCGTGTGGAAGATAACTTTTGTTTCCTAGAATAAGTCTCATATAGTTATGAGATATTTTGTATTAATTTGTGCATTAATACTTCACAAAATGAAGTAATTAGGGTGGATTAAAAAACATTTCTATAGTTTTTTTGTTTTGAGCTAAAGGAGATATTGTAATCAAGGTTGGACTAGTTTGTGGATTAAATAAAGCTAATTACATTTCACTCGATTCATGTGCACTATGGGAAACAAATAAGTATCATTTCCCAGAGTTTGATTATTGCTTTCCTTTATGTTATGAAATATCATATGTGATTCTTATAATTCTTAAAAGCAAACAAGGAATAATATCATCAGAATTAGCTTAAGTGCTCTTTGTTTTAACTGTTTTCTTATTTAATGTTTTCTACTAAATTGCTTAAGTCTAGGAATTCTCAGTTGCTCCCTTACTTCTGTAATTCATTCCCTCTATTGGCCCCTAGTACAAGATTATTAATTGCCCTTGCTATTTGGCAAACCTCCCTTCTTCATCTTAATCCCTGTTAAGGATTCTTCATTGCCCTTGGCCCTGGTTAAGATTTTCATCCATTGAAACCTTCATATTTGTCCCTCCTATCCTAGCTTGTCTTGTGAACTCTTACCTCAGTGATTAATCATATCCTGTTAGACCTTTACTACTTGACTCCATAGCCCAATGGCCTGAATACATGCTCTACCCATTTGTTTCCTTAATTCCACCAAACAAATAAAAAAAATTCCTTGAACATTAATAACTAGCCTAATATCATATCAAAGCAACGCTAAGTTATAAAGAGAGAGCCCTCTCTGAGTGTAGATTGGTTAGGATCTATACTGAAAAGATTGGTTTGTAGTTACCTTGGATACTTTCCTTATTTTAAATAACTTCTAAGGAAAATCTAAGTAATAACACGCAACATCTCATTCTTGAAGTCTTCAAGCATGCTTCCAATTTCCCCTTTAATGGATGAATTGGAAGAAGAGGTATTGGCTATGGGTTGACCCACCCTACCTTTCTTTCTGGCTACTCTAGAATGGTTTCTAAAAATAGTCTTTATGTCCTCATAGGATAGGTGGTAGATGTCTCCCCCGGCTAGTAGATGGAGGGTTTCTAAAAGGTCTTCCCGAATTCCCCTGAGCAGGACCAAATTTAGAGACTTAGGGTCAAGTGTACACCTGGCCCTTTTGTAACTGAGTTGGAGCCTCTCTTCATAACCTTCTAGGGACTCATCACTTCCTATGGTTATTTAGAATATTTCTTCGTTAGTATCTTTTGACCTACAATAGTCTTGATACTTGTTGTTAAAGGCCTGCTGCATCTGAGCCCAAGTTGTGATGCGATTGCCAGGTAATCCCATGAACTAGCATAATGCTACGTCCTTGAGAGTAGAAGGGAACAGTTTCAAATTTTGCTCATCTTCTACATAGTCATAAGTTCGATATATGATAGAAAACTCGAACAAGAAGGTGTCAGGATCTTCTGTAGTCAAACCACGGAAATGAGGTAGGGCTGAAGGACTTATATTCTTCATTTTGGTGTCCCCATTGGCCTCCTGAATTAGGAAGATATCCTCTATTCTCTCTCCATTTTCCCTAGCATTTTCGTTTTCAGCCATTGGTTCCAGAGGAATATTTTCTTCTTCTTCTTCCCCTATAGGTTCTTCAAATATGTCTAGATGTTCACCTAAGGGTTCTTCTTGATTGCAGCCACTGAAGAAGAGAGAAGGTTGGTTGTGTGAAGTAGTGGGTGTGTTGGGAAAAAATTTTCCCAAGTTATCTCTACTCCTATGAGGCATGAAAGGAAATATTTTTGGTTGGTTTTTTGTTTCTTTTTCCTCACACTGAAAGTACCTGAAAAAATTGAAATTGTGATTGAACAAAACGAATTGCCACTAGCTGAAATGAACTTGTTGAATGGAAATTTGCAGAATTGAAAAGGGAATGCAGAACTAAAAGAAAAGAAATGACTAGTCTACTTTTTCCGAAATAAACTATTAGCATAATGTTGCAATAGGAAATAGAAGAAAGCAGTAATCACAGAATACTTTGATGCTTCCCCATAAATGGTGCCAAAAACTGGTGAGTGCCAGTATTGTAGCAAGAATGCTGCAACTCCTAGGCTACCAACTTTCCTTTTAACAACCTGTTAGTTTGCAACAAACTTGGAAGCGTCGGTGCTATATGCACAAGTACTAGTTCTCATTACATTTTTTTGCTTGGTTAGCCAGTGTGAGATCAATAGGAGCTCAAGCCAACTTCTATAGATTTTAGAAGAAGATCTATGTGTGATGAAAGGAAAGAAATATTACTCTACAAATGTAAGGGGAAAGACTGGAATGTAAAGCAAAACCTAGTAAACCCTAATTAACAAGCTAATTCTACTTTTGCCAAAAACACTATGAAAACCATGAAATAAATGCCATTCCCTACTCAAGGAGGTAAAAGACATTTAACCATGCTATTTCTAGAAGTAAATAAGCAAAAAAACATATTTTTGGATTTTTATGTGTTTTTATGTGAATTTAGCATGCATCTAATTTATTGTGTGTGAGTGTGGCAGTGAATAGGTGGCGTTAGAGGGAAGTTTTGGAGCTTGGGAGGATGTAGGATGGTTTGGATGGGTCCTAGGAGGTCTTAGGTGGCCTTCTAGAGTATTTTCCCACACTCGGCCTTCAAAAGAAAGCCTATAGGAAAAACTACTGGAGGACACAAGAAAACTATAGGAGGAAAATAGGGAAACTACAAGAGGCCTACAAGAGAAGGCCGAGAGAAATTTTCGCTATTTTGAGGGTATGAGAGTGGTTAGAAAAGGTGGATGAAGGTTGGAATGAGGTGTTAGGTCACCTAAGGTCTATCATGAATCACTAGGAGAGAGAAAGATGATTGGGTTTGCTCAAGGAGAGAGGAAGAGGTTCTATGAAAAATGAAGGAAACTAGGGCAGAATTGAGGTGAGGTTTGGGAGACCTATAGGGAATGGATCAGATGGAGGGTGCAACTTCTGGTAAGCTAGCCTACTACTAGAAGATATTTTTTGCATATAAACTGACAGTCAACCAAGAAAATCAGCAACTAATGAAATGAGTGCATCCTAGGAAAAACAGAGTTTTGCATTAAAATGGCCTAAACTATGATGTATGGAAGGAAATGTTGGGAAATGTTGTAAGAAAGGAAAGAATGAAAAAGGAGTATTGAAGATCAATAAGTGAGCATGATAAAGAAGATCTAAAGAAAAGGAAAACTGGACTATCCACCTACTAGAGAGCTGCAAACACTAGAAGTCATAAGAATGAGGAAAATCTGTGTTTTTGGGGCAGCAAGAGAGTCTTTGCCTCAAATCATGGTCCCAGAGGGAGGAAGAGGGGCAAAGGCACTATTACTAGCCTTTTGAATCTTCTCTAATCATTGCTTAACCTGCACAGAAAGCATAAATGAAAGCAAGCTACTAAATCATCAAAAGCAATCTATTCTTAATCATAAGAGAAATACATCTAACAACAAACTAATCTACAAACTGAAGTAAAGCATACAAATACAAGTAAAGAGAATCTTGGCTACTTGTATTGGGCCCTAACCTAAGAGCTTCAGCCCTTTGAGGTAACTCAGTTCTAGCTTAAAAAGGATTCCATCTTTATTATCAAAAAATAGCGAGATTACATAAAACTGTCATAAAATAGTAAGCTCGAAATTTGAGCAGAGTTTACACAAGAATACAAAAGTTGACCCTAGTGAGGCCCTAGGGCTCTCTACTTATACATCTCAAGCTACCAATAGCTTCCTTAAAATAAAGGAGGCTTGGCTCCCAAAACTCGAGATAACTATTAATCATCTTCCACTTGCTTAGCTGCCTTCTAGTGCATGATTTGACTGCTTGTACTCCGAGCGGAATGAAGGGGAATTCGAAGTGAGGAGCAATAAATGAGAGTGATTATCTCCTATAAGTCTCTCCTCTATCTACTCTGAGTTATTTTTGTAGTTTGACCACTAGATCCTTGACTTTGACCTCGAAATCAATCAATAATCTGCATTAAATACATGTTAGACCACATGGTATAATAACTAACTCAACTCACCCTATAAGCATAAATATAATCAGAAAATCATACAACAAGCTAAGAGAATGGTTGATTTGACTAGGTTGGGAGGTAAAATGAGCCCATATAATTACCCATTTATGAGGCTCATCACCACACTCCTCCAGGAGTTCTCTAAGAAAACTCTAAGTTTCCAACATTATGAGAGACATAATAGAAGAGAGCTCCACCAAAACCTATCCAAATCTTGTGAACTAATCCTCAGAAACCTTTTTATCAATGACGCCTCTATTTTCTTCAATTTCCATTATTTTCCTTCAATTTCCTCCTCACATGCAACCAATGGCCTTTCACCTTCCTTTTCTCCTAATTTCCTTCATTTTCACAAATAAAATGCCAATAAATGCCTCATGCCTTTCAAAATCTTTTTCCATTTCCTTTGTCAATTTCTTTAGCCATAATAAACTGAAGTGGCACCCCACTAGGATGTTCTTTCCCAACATTAAGCTTGAAATAAGTGTCCCATGAACATGGTCTTATATTTTTGCATGGATTCTTAACCAGGGTTGTTACAAAACCATCCCCCTTGGGGAACATTGTCCGTGGTGTTCAATAACCCCCATTATCAGCAAGATCACTAAAAACAAAACATACTACCCATGGATATTTATAACATATCTCATTGTAATATTTACAATGACCATATGCTAGAACATGACAAACATACCATTTATTGGAGCTCTCATTACGATATTTACAAAATAACCACACATACAAATTTTCTTCACCTATAAAATTATCATACTATCTATGGAGATTTATAATCCAGCTCGATAAAGTATTTACAATAACACACACATATACACATATGCACTTTTTCTCAATAAAAAATAAAAGGATACGATGCATTTATCAATCAATAAGGGAATCTAGAGGCTCATACCTTTACTGTCAAGCAATACCAAGATTGATCTCCTTTCCAAGAAGTCTATAATCCATTCAAAGTACAATCTTCATCCAATGTCTAGAGATATAATCCAATGGCACTTGTCATCACAATGAATAGTTACCGGATAATTCTTCCAAGGCGCACTCCCAATGTGCATCTGATTCCATATGGAAATGATAATGACTAAAACAAATATATCCTCGGCCTTCCCTTGTCTACTACATAGTCCCTTGGGCAATCCAGTCACCCATTTCTGTTTAGCCACACACCTTCCAAGTTATACTGGCACTCACATCTCAGGAAGTCCATCCCTTGGAAAGGCTTGTTGGCATCGGAAGAGACAAAAAATAAGGCATATATCTGCCTGAAACCATTATACATATCATATCATGCTCATGGAAATTAAAGGACACTATTAGGTACCATTGTCCCACAATCACCTTGCTCCTGATGTGCTTTACCAGTATAGTGCTACCCATTCAAATTTCTTTCAATACTATTTCTAATTCTTGTAGTCGATTTCAACCACCCAGCTGGGAATTTACATGCTTCATGTACCAATAACATAAATTTCATTAGATAAAAATAATGTCAAATCATACCTCATTGGTATCTCGTCAATAAGGTACACTTGCAATCCTGTTTACTTCCTTTCACAACAAGTTAAACTAGCATCCTTGACCAAATCATCATGTGTAAATATATCACATCAGGTTAGCTCAAAACAAAACCATCATAGATCAAAATCATAAATCACATGTAACCATCATAAACCAGAATCATAATTAACACGTATAATGAAATTGAAATAAAATACTAATACTTATCCTTTAATCAATCCTTAGCTTCTACCTTTGTCTTTATTTCGTACACACTCTGAATAGGTTGCCACACCCAACAAACACCCAATGTTTTCTCCTCAACCATGTGTACATACACATAGTGTGCATCACATAGATACAACCACACATGACATGCAATAAAATCACCTATACCTAACATACAACGCATAAACCTACACCATGGAAAATTTAGGGGTTAATGTTTTCCCAATGGGCTAATTTTCCATGATTTTTCCACAAAAAAAAATTCGCCAATTTCCAATTTTTATAAAATATGATTAGCCCAAATTTTAGAATATAAAATTATTTTACCTTAAAAATCACCAAAACTATATAGAGACTATATATAAAATCATTATAAATTTGAATAATTTTACAAATATATCAATAAACAATTTATAGTTTGCATATTATGGATTAGTGAAATTCACCAATGTTTTTAAACTTCAAGAAAATTTTCCATCCTTAAAATTTTCCTTGAGGTCCTACACCCAATGTACAACACAATGCAATATAAACATCTACATCTAGTGTACACCACAACACAATGAATACACCTACACCCTATGTACACCAAACTAAATATACGTACAAAGAGTATAACACAATGAATACACATGTCACAATACCACGAATAGAAAACGCACATACCCAATATTGCATGGTTGCAACATAGGAGATATGAAATTTGCATAATACAACATGTACACTAGTACCATATGCAGGATATGTGCACAGTGCCACCTGTACATAGAACCAATTACACAGCGTGTACAAAACATCACATGTACATGACACTGCCTGCACAACATGCACACAATGCCACATGTACATTGTACCACCTATAAAACATGTGAACAATGCTAGACATACACAACACCACATGCACGACATGTACATGACACCCCATGCATAGAACACCATATGCATGACATGTACACAACACCACTTGAACACAACACCACTTGAACACATCACCATATGTACATAGTACTACATATACAACATGTACATAGCACCCTATGTACACACATTGCATATCAAATATGCACACAACACCATGTGCACACAACACTTCATATCCATTATGCACAAAGTACAACATGTACACAACACCATCTATACCCATCTTTGCATATACAATATTCACACAAAACTATATGTACCACCCTATACATTACATTGCATAAAAAACACATGTATACACACTATATATACACAACATCGCATCTGCACAACATCACGGATGCAACATGTATAATAGATACAACATATGCACATATAGTAGTACCACACATCCAAAATAACACTTTCTCTATGAAGCAACCTTGCTTTCAGCATCTCTTCACCATCCATGCTTATCTTAGCATGTCGTAAAGCACATTGTTTTCATTCCACCGATGTATCCTTCAACGTTACCTGTCATAAAATAAACATAGGAATAATACAAGCATACAATATCAATTCATATCCACATGATACTGACCTCATTTTTTTTTCATGACTACTCTTCCCACTTGATTCCTCATAAACTAGGAACCTCTTCATGCCATTCACCTGCATAAGAAACCATTCCTCCACCCGAATGATTCTTGGTGACCTCGTCAAACAATGACATATATACATACATGTATACATATAAACATGAACATAAAACAATCATGGTACCTGATGACCCTGTTAGATAACAACATACATACATACATATATGCATATAAACATTTAACATAAAACAAACATGGTCACAACATAATTACTATATCTCAAGGTCAAGGTTAAGATAACTTCCTTTATTCATGTGAAACATGCACAATATTGAGAAAAACCGTTCCCAACATAGCCAAGGAATCAGTTGCCTCACATCCATTCATTGTACCTTTCTCGTTGGATTTCTCATGATTTTCCAATCATCGTCCATTTACCCCAATGGACCCAACTAGTCCAAATGATTGTCGTACTCTTTCCTTCAACTGCCCTTATACATGCACCAAGCTTCCTCCATGTATTAACTTACATATTGGGTTTCATTAAGATATCCCCAAGCTCCACTAACTTTCCTCTTTTCCAACCAATTCCACATATGCCAAACCTAAAAGGAAAGACAAGAAACAAATAAGAAGAAAACCATGGGAAACAAATAACAATATGACACCACAAACAAAGTGGCATGACCATGCATAAGATGAAAAAAAACCGCAATCAAGCATAACAAATCACCAAAAGAACAAAAGCACAATACTAAAAATAGACACCACGACTTCATCCCCATGGTTCCCAAAGCCTCTAAGGGAAATCTCAACATGAGCCTTATTTTGTAGGTTTTAACCCCGTACAGAAATTACCTGCATATGAATTCTAAAACACGGAAAATAAACAATGCGAGAGAATAACGCATAAAACACATATACATAGAGATTTTCCCCAGGATCCCAAAACAGGACTACTAGCTTTATTTTTCATTATTTTCCTTTCAATGTTACCATACATATTTATACATGTCGAAGCATCCGATACCATCGACCTAAAACCATCGCATTCAAAAACATGGACCAAAAACTGTCACATCCAAAACCATGTGTGAAAAACATGCACAAAACAATAGGTAGGTCCGCCCAATCTAATATAGGGCCCAAAACCAAGATTCTACCCCTCAAACCCCATGTGACTCCCCCCACTATGAAATTGGTGCAATGAAAGGGGGGCTCTGCCCCCCTTCTAACCCCCTGGTTAACTACGTGGGCTAGTCATGTAAAGAATATAACACAACCCAACATTCTCCCACTTGTTGTTTTCTTTCCATAGGAGGCCACAAGAGAGCTTAGTCATTTATCTAGCCCTGCAACAACCATTGTTTCTCTACACCAAGAGAGCTTTTTAGAGCTCACAGATTTTGTCAATGCATCTACATTATTCTTCAAAATGTCCACCTTTCCCAACAACACCTTTTTTTCTTCTATCATATCCCTCACAAAGTTATACTGACCATCAAATGTGTTTTTTCTTTGAATGATATGCAGGGTTCGTTGCCAAGAATATTGCACTTTGGCTGTCACAGTCTATCCTTATAGCTCCTTGTACTAACCCCATACTTGAACACAATCTCTGCAACCAAACTGCTTCCTTTCTTGCATGAGTGGCTGCCATGTATTCTGCCTTTGTAGTTGATAGTGCCACTACAAATTATTTCTTACTCATCCAACTAACTGCACCTCCAAATAGGTTAAACACATACCCACTTGTGGATCTTCTCTGATCTAGATCTCCATCCCAGTCTGCATCAACAAAGCCACAAATATCCAACACTCTATCCAATCCCGGCCTTCCTTGGTAGCACAAACCATAATCATTAGTACCACACATATACCTGAAAACCTGCTTCACTGTTGTCCAATGCTCCTTCCTTGGTTTTTACATAAACCTTCTCAATACTCCCATTGCATGTGCAATGTCTGGTCTAGTACAGACCAATGTATACATCAGGCTACCAACTGCACTTGCATATGGAACACAGGACATGTCCTCTTCCACTTCTTGTGCCTTCGGACATTGTTCAGTAGATAACTTTACACCTATAGGAATAGGAACCTTCATTGGTTTACTATCTTGCATATTAAACCTCTGCAATATTGTCTCGACATACTTCCTTTGGTTTAACCAAAGCTTCCTCTTTTCCCGATCTCTTTTAATTTCCATGCCCAAAATATAGTTTGCAGCACCAAGATCTTTCATGTTGAATTTGGAGAACAATTGGGTCTTCAAATCCTGGATAATTTCTTTGTCATTTCCAACCAGCAATATATCATCCACATACAAGACTACATAAATAAAAAAATCATCAATTAATTTAAAATACACACAGTGATCTTCTTTGCTTCTGGTGAAGCCAAGTCCCCATGTAAATGTATCAAATTTCTGATACCACATCCTTGGTGATTGTTTTAACCCATACAGATACTTCTTTAACTTGAATATAATTTCTTTCTTACCCTTCACCGCAAAGCGTTTAGGTTGCTTCATGTAGATTTCCTCTTCCAAATCCCCATGAAGAAATGTTGTCTTCACATCCATCTGTTCTACCTCAACATCAAAAGCAGCAACAACAGATAAAAGTAATCTAATAGAAGCTACCTTGGCAACAGGAGAAAAAATATCACCAAAATAAATTCACGACACTTAGGAATAACCTTTTACTACCAACCTAGCTTTGTATTTCTCCACCATTCCTTCTGCATTTGTCTTCTTCTTTAACACCCATTTTCTGCCAATGGGTTTCCTTCTAGTCGGCAACTCCACCAGATCCCAAGCCTAATTTTTGTGTAAAAATGCCATTTCATCAACCATGGCCTCTTTCCAGAATTTTCCATCCTCTGAATCTATTGCTTCCTTCACAGTCTTAGGATCATCATCAGTGATAGATAAAGAAAATTTTTAACAAAAAGTAGATGGACTATAACTTTCTGGGTACCTTCTTTCTCGAACTGATCTTCTCACACCCAGAGTTTGTGGCTCTTCATCTTCTAATTCCTCCTCTACTGTAAAGTCTAGTTCTTCCTCCTTTAGCTTAAACTCTATCTCCTCAGCTTCCTTTGGTTGGACTTCATGTCTAATAACATCTTTTACCTCTCTGAACACCACATCTTGGTTGTACACAACCTTCCTTGTTACTATGTTCCAAAGCTTATAACCCTTTAAACCATCCTTATACCCAATAAAGATGCAATTTTCAGACTTACTATCCAACTTGGTTCATTTCTCTTTTAGAACATGTACATGTGCATCACATCGAAATACCCTCAGATGTGAAAGAGAGGTTTTCTTACCAGTCCATACCTCTTGTGGAGTCTTTTCCTCCAACGCTAATGAAGGTGATATGTTGACCAAATAACATGTTGTCTCCACCGCCTCTTCCCAAAATTCTTGTCCTAACCAAACACCACTGAGCATGCTTCTTACCCTTTCCATCAATGTCTTGTCATTCTTTCTGTAACTCCATTTTACTGAGGTGTATATGGAGTAATCTTCTGCCATGCTATACCATACTTCTTACAAAATTCTTTAAATTCATTACTGCAAAACTCTCCACCATTATCTGTACTCAACACCTTTATCTTCTTCTTTGTCTAGTTTTCCACCAGAGCCTTAAATTCTTTAAACTTTTCAAAGACTTTAGATTTCTACTTAAGGAAATATATCCATGTATTCCTTGAGAAGTCATCTATAAATGATACATAGTACACAAACTTACCTAGTGATGGGACCTTCATAGGTCCAAAAACATCATTGTGCACAAGCTCTAATATGTGTTTCACCCTCTTACCACTAGAGGGGAAACTCACCCAATTTTGCTTCCCACATACACAATTTTCACAGAAATAACAATCCAGAGAGCTATTACTCATACCTTCTACCATACCTTTAACATGAAGCATTCGAAGGCCCTTCTCTCCAATATGTCCAAGCCTTTGATGCCACAACATGGTCTTCTATCCAGAGACCACTAGATTTTCTGCTCCACTTTCAGGAACCACTGAACTGTTGCACCCATCAACAACAGTTCTACCTTGCAGCTTGTACAAAGTTCCAATTCAAACTCCCCACATCAATACCAGTGCCCCCGAAACCATCTGGCAGGTATCCTTCTCGAACACTATTTTACACCTGCATCATCCACCTTGCTTATAGAAATCAGATTTCTGGCTAATGCGGGAATATGAAGAACACCTGGAAGTGTTCTAACCCTTCCACCCTACAACTTCAACTTTACTTTTATGTGACCAACAATTATAGCCTTCCAGGTATCCCCCAAGAAGACATCACCACCGTCATATTTCTCATACTTGAAGAACCACTTTTTATGGGGAGTGAAGTGAAAAGATGCACCTGAGTCAATCAACCATGCATCATGATCTACATGTGTACTTGAAGAAGCCAAGTACACATCCCCACCTTCATCTGAGTGGTTTTCACCTCTGCAAAAGGAGCATCATCAGTTCCTTTTGCTTTATCAGAAGCTTTATATTTACAGTCCCTTTTGTAGTGCCCTTCCTTTCCACATTTCCAGCACACCACCTTTACAGGTTTTCCTGGAGATTTAGATCTCCCTCTAGATTTAGATCTCCCACTCGATGAATTATTTTTGTTTCTATTCTAGGATTGTCCTCGTATAGACAAGGCATCACCATTCTGGTTCTCCATATTTTTCTGTCTCATTTCCTCTGTCAGCAAGGATGAGACTATTTCATCAAACTGCAAGGCAATAGCATTGCTACCTATTGCAATAACAAGACTATCCCATGAATCTGGTAGAGAACACAACAAACTAATGCACTTACCTTCATCTGAAATTTTAATATCAATAGATGATAATTGACTTACCACAGTACTAAATGCGTTTAGATGCTCTGTCACCAAGTCTCCATCTTTCATCCTCATGTTATACAACTTTTTTCGTAAAAACAATTTATTCACCAGAGACTTAGATTGGTTCAAAGTCCCTAACTTGTCCCACAAAGCCTTCATCATAGCTTCCCCTGATACACTTAGAAATACTGAATCTTAGACAAACAATTGTATTGTGCTATTTTCCTTCCAATCCAACTTCTTCCATTCTTCATCGGACACTCCCATTGGTTTAGTACCCAAATCTACCACGATCCACTTATCTTTATCAACCATTAGATCCTCCATCTTGAGTTTCCACAACTCGAAACTCTGACCATTAAATTTCTCAATCTCTATCTTTCCACTTCTCGACATCTTCTTTCACCACCAGAATCAATCTCGCAGATCTCCCACTGAACAGGGTCTACCATAGGCTCGAGCGAAACCCCTCAGCAACAAAGGCATCCCCTTGAAGACAAAATAGCTCCGATACCAAATGTAGGCTTTAACCTCGTACAAAAAATACTTTCATATGAATTCTAAAACACAAAAAATAAACAATGCGAGAGAATAACACATAAAACACATAAACACAGAGACTTCCCCCAGATCTCACAACCAGGACTACCAACTTCCTTTTTTAGTATTTTCCTTTCAATGTTACAAAACATATTTATACATGCCAAAGCATCCAATACGTGGACAAAAACCATCACATCCAAAAAAATGGACCGAAAACCATCGTGTCCAAAACCATGTGCAAAAAACATGTACAAAAACATAGTTAGGTCTGCCAAACCTAATATAGGGTCCAAAACCAAAACTTTCTGGGGTGTTTCCTTGGATCCCATAGAGTGGGGTTACGTACACCCCTCAAACCCCCTATGACCACCTCTGCTACGCAATCAGCGCAACAAAAGGGGGGTTCTTCCCCCCTTGTAAATCCTCGGTTAACTACGTGGGTAGTCGTGGAAAGAATACAACACAACCCAACATCTTTAAGATTTCATGGAAATCTCTTTTGCCATGCATTCCCATGCATCATATTTCAATAAACACATAAATTTTAGTGCATAAGTTAACATAACAAGATACTAGTTACCTTACCTTGTCATGCCAAGCATGTTTCCTTGCAACTGAACACATTCACGCCATCTCTCAAGGGAATCCAATTCCTTTGACAAATCTAGCTATTACTAGACCCCAAGTATTATACCTATCAAATACATGTCCATGAATATAGCACATACCCACATATGTTAGACGAAATCAATGTTAAGAAAACTTCTGGCATGCAAAGCACTCATTCGTTTGTAAATAGGGTTTCCAAACATAGACAAAGGAATTCTTGCCCAATTCCTTTCTTTTTCATTTTTACCTTGTTGCAATCAAAGCTTACTATGTACTGTCACATCACCCAACTCTTAGTCATATAAACACATCAACTATTACCTTGTCATCCTAACACGAATATTGTTTCCTGCGTTGTTTACACATGTTCCAAATATCAAGACAATCATATCTATCAATTTGAAATGGACCTTTAGGAAGACTAGAAATCATGTCATAATTCATATTCAACTCATAGTCATTAGACATAATACTACAACTTTCACCTATGACACTCAAGTACATGTCATCTACCTCAACACCTATGTGTTAGTACAATCATCTTAAAAGAATATCTTTCATTCAAGAAATCTTACAGACACATACTCATATCATGCGAGTGATCAAACATTTAGACAACAGATAGGTAACGCAATAGACACCAACACTCATTAAACAACACAATCAAACATTCAAGCACAAAGTAGATGACATAAGCAAGTTCATACCTCAGTTTATCTCAAGGGAGGTTGTCTTGCTTGCACAATCAATCCATATTATAATTATATAACTTCACGACATATCAACTCAAAAATAAATAAGGTCATGATATCCATAATAGTTACTAGCTAACACATTCAAATCATAAACTCATAAACATTTGTCATTTATGCTTAGGAATCACATATGTACGATGAGTTTATATTAGTACAACAATGTCACAAATAATTCGACTCGTACCTAAATTTCATAACCCTAACCATCTGCATAGGCCAATCCAATTTAGCATGATAATATAACATCAAGATCTTAATGTAATAACCCTAATCATCAAGTTACCAGCATATAACAACAACAAGTTATATATCATGTTCATTAAGAACATATAACCTAATCATCAATTTAACTATCATATAACAACAACACATTAACCTATAACATACTTAGCAATGACATATAACATAATCATCAAGTTATCTAACATAAAACAACAATAGCAATGCATACAACCATAGGTTACTATCATTCATGATTATCTGACACGTGCATATAACTACACTAATCAACCAGAATCTATCATGTATGTAACTGTAACTTAAATAGAATTAAAGGCATACACATAACCATAATGCATATAAAAATCCTTAACCTACATACCTGCATGCCCAACATACAAACCTGTATGACGACATGATCTTTCCTTGAGGTCCAATGCTACAACTTCACTTTAATGATCGACATCTCCTACCTTATCCCAACCAACTCATTAGCATCATAACATACCAATAGCATGTTTGACCTACTATACATGCATAACAAATTCATATAAAACCATAAAATCATGAAAACACATCCCACAACAACTCGCTCAACCTTCACATGGCTACATAACTACAACCATGATCAACACCATGTAAATTCAACACGTGCATGGACTAAAAGCATAATAAACACATATGCAATTGACTTGAATGCATGACCAACACACTAGACATCTAGTATGAGGGTTGAACCATGCTTTGCTACCACTTTGTGGTATCAGATATGACCCAAAGAGAGTGAAACCCCTCTGATACCACTCTCTGGTACCATATATGATCCAACAAGAGTGCAACCCACTTTGATATCTCTATGTAGCACCCTCCTCCCATATCTACCCAAGTAACTAGGCAGCTGGGGTAAACATGTGAAGAGAGGATACTATGATATGATTGAACCTCTTAGGTATCCTTAAGGAAGTGGAGTTGATGGAAACCCATCCAATATACCTTCCACATTAGCAATAACACTCCGAGGAGCCATCCCAACCACACAAGTATCATGCCTCTAGGTCCCGCTGATATTTTAAGATATTAAAACTCTAGGTGCTCCCATGCTATGGGAATGCCAATGTTTAGAGAGCTATGGATACTACCACAAGTCTGCATGCCTATGTCCAAGGACTATTTCCAACGGACTTGTCCCAAATTCTGCGGGATTTAAGGCACTTTTCAAGCCTAGAATTCTGGCCACTTTCCAGAACTTTTGTAGCTTCCAAAATGCATTAAATGCATGATGACAAGACTAATAAAACAAAATAACTCTAGGACTAGGCCTGATCATCCCCAACCGGGACTGACATTCTATCAAACACTTAGCATTAATATAATCCACAAGTCTAGGATACAAGAAAGAGCATGAAGGATTGAAAACTCTTACGAGACATGAAAAGAAGGATCACCACATTCTCCCTTGCACTTTTATGAAATCAATTAGGCCTCGTATCCACTACAGCAAAATAGGCAATTTGCACTAGATTTAGCACAATATTTTAGTGCATTTTTTTCTCAATTGTGATGAGAAGCCTGGCGCTATATATGGCTCTATTGTACAATTTTTAAAGCATCCTTTTTTGCACGAAATTTTGCATTTTTATTAATGCCAAATTTTGCATCATTTCTTCCATCATATTTTGCATGAAGATTTGCATTTGGTTTTACAAGAGGTTTTGCTTCTAGTTTTGTGCCATTTTTTGCATCATTTTTTGCTTCCTGTTTTGTGCCATTCTTTGCTTCTAGTTTTGTGTTGTAATTTGCATCTAGTTTTATGCCTTCTTTTGCATTTGATTTAGTTCCTTTTTTTGCATTCAATTTGTACCAGTTTTTTCATCTAGTCTTATGACATGTTTTGCTTCTAAATTTGTACTTATTTTTACATCTATTTTTGCACCAACTTTTCTGCCTTTTTTTACACCATTTTTTTTGCATCCAATTTTGCACCATATGTTGAATCTGATTTAGTTCCAAATTTTGCATCCATTTTTGCACCATTTTTTGCATCCATTTTTGCATTTTGTTTGTCTCCCTTTTATGCATCCTATTTTGCACCATATTTTGCATCTAATTTTGCATCATTTGTTGAATCCAATTTAGCATCATTTTTAACACCATTTCTTGCATCCAATTTTGCATCCTTTTGAGCATCTAAATTTGCATCCTATGTTGAACCATGTGTTGCATCCACCTTTGCATCCCATTTTGTGTCTAATGTTACGTTCAATTTTGAGCCATTTTTTTCGTCTAGTTTTTCATTTTTTTTGCACCAAGTTTTGAATCATTTGTTGCACGTCATTTTGCATCCAATGTTGCATCCCAATTTTCATCCAAATTTGAGCCATTTTTATGCTCATTTTTGCACCATTTTTCTACCTTTGTGTCCAATTTTGTGCCATTTTTTATGTACTAACTGCATCATTTTTGGTGTCTCATAGTTATTTGAGCCTAGGGTCTCATACTTATTTGAGAATTGCTAAGAATCATATATGCCTCAAAACATTAGCTTCCAATTCATCTATTAGGCCATAGATAGATTTTTCATTCATTTATAAGCAAAAACATGATGAGAGACATACATAGCCACTATCATAATACATTCTTATAGTCAACATAATAACAATTGAAATATCAAGGATACCTCAACCATATCATCCACATATAAACCAATACATTTACACATGAAATAATAAGGAGAAATAACCTCATATTAATGATGCAAAGGCTAGCCAGTTTTAGTACTTCCATGAACCACTCGACTATAGACATGGTTGAGTGAAATATATCTTCAACTAGTCATTCCCATGCCATATTCCAAGCATGAATATGGGATCTCATAAAAGACATCAATCAAAGCTATCCAAAGCTTCTAGTGGCCACACCACCTCAATCCATAAAACAATGATTCCACCTCATGGTCAGACATCACAAAACCATCACCATGTTGGTCTCTACCCTAGCCTTCTAGGGCTCCAAATCATTTGTTCCAACGAAGGGTTCCAAGACTAGTAACTCAACCCATAAATTATACAGGGCTCTAGACCATTTGTCCAACCAAGGCTCTAGGACTAGTAACTCAACCCACCAAGGGCTCCAAAGCATTTTTCCAACCAAGGCTCAAACACTAGTAAATCAACCCAATTTGTTACAAGGCTTTAACGAGTTTGTCCAATCAAGGCTCCAATAACTAGTAATTAAACCGAAGTTAAATGAAACATGAGAAAAAACCAAAAAAATAAAGAAATTGACCCATAACACCATGGCTATCCAGGAAATGGCAAGGCTAGGAAACCCACTATCAATCCATGCAATCCTACATGCCAATGATAGATCATAACCAAGAAACCACATGTGTGTGCCATGCATTCCAAAAATAGCAAGGAAAACATACATGCAACTCAGTACCTACAAGAAAAACCCATTGTAGTTGTTTATCCCTATGTCCTCTTGTCCTTTCCTACTCTTATTTTTCCTTCTTGCTCCAAAATGCCAAGTATGCCACAGTCCTCCAAGAGTTATCCAAGAAAACTCTAAGTGTCCAATAATATGAGGGATAGAATAGAAGAGAGATCTGTTATCACTTAGAACTATTTAAAAAAAAAAAAAAATTGATGCATATATTCCTCTGTCCTAAGTCCGATGACAAGGGTCTGTGTTAAGTTGATTTCATTTTGTTTTTCGTCACATAGGATTTGGAGTTTTAAAGTTTTAAACTCAAACCATACTCGACTCCTATTGGTTCTCCTCCACCCATCATTGTTCCATAGCCATGTCTTGTCTCATCCAAGTCACCGTGTCTTTTAGTGATTTCGCAGCGTAATCCCATTGGCCAGTTTCGTAGTGCAATTATGGTTAAGCAATTTCGCAGCGCGTCATGATTAGGCCGTTTCGCAGCGTATCATTATAATTTAAAACTAACAGCGCTGCGAAATCGTGGATTCGTGCATTTCGCAGCGAATCTTTCCCGAAATGTCAAGTCCGTAGGTGAGTCACCAATTGTGTCCACTCATGTCAGTTTATGTACCCCTCGTTTCACGTTTGAACGCTCATTTACCACTACCCCACCAATAGATCTATTAATATGCACAGAAATATCATTCCCAAGAGATTTTGCCGTGCATAGACCTTAATGATGGTCGTAAGTGCTGCATGAGTGACAAGTCTGCCTGATTATGTATTGAAGTGTTTCAATGAAATAATTTGAATTTCAAGCGAGGCTGATTTCAAGCGAGCCTGATTACAAGCGAGGCTGATTTAAAAAAAAAAGAGCTGAAACACCATTTCATCCAGAGCTATTAGACTTTGTGTGTGAAGATCTCAAAGGGAAAAATGGAGAGGAAAGAACACAGATCCGGTAAATGCTAGAGGACTGAACCTGAGGGCCTGGATATAGCGTTGAGGGATGAAGGCGTGAAGAAAGCGTTCAAAGATGCCGGGTGCTGGAACTTTTGCAAAAAGCTTCAAGGAGGACATGCGCAGGTAACTAAAGAATTTGCGCTAAACTTCACTGGTTTAAATTCAAAGATAGCTATGCTAGAAGTCCAAGTTTCCCCAGAAGCCATAGCTGCTGTGACAGAGATCCCAAGAGGACGGAAAGAATGGTTTAAAAATTTTAAGTTTGATATGAACCCTTGTAAAGAGTTTTTAAAGGAGGCATATGTAAACGAAGACTTAACAAAAGCAGTGCCCAGAAATTATGTCAAGGAATATTACGCTCTTCTTCTTACCTGCATACAGAAATATTTGACCTGTGAAGGAAGGTACAATAAGGTCTATTCTTACCATTTCAAACTGCTTTTGCATTTCACTGGGAAAGTCTCCATAGATATTCCTTTTTATTTATTTCGCAGTTTGAGTAAGATGTGTGATAAGGTGCAGCCGAGGAAAGAGGACTGTGAAACCTCTTTGTTTCATCATGGTTTAATCAAGTTGCTAGTTTTAGATGGCCTCCAAAAGATAGGCAAAGACTGGTATTCGTTTATTTTCATGGCTAGATTCCAAAGCAAGACTGGCCTTACTCCACAGCCAGCCAGAGAACTCATAATAGCTGAGCTTCAAAAAGAAGCAAGAGTTAAAAAGCAAAACAAGTCACAGCTAAGAAAACCAGTGAAGCCACTGATCATTCAAGAACAACCTCAGCAATCAACAAAGGAAAAATATCAGGATAAGAAGACTGTACCTGAAACAAGCAGATCTGAAGCAGTCTCAAGGGTAAGGACAAGAAGCCAAATAAATAAGGAAAAAGGTAAAGCCATAGTTGTTGAAGAGAGCCCAGTGTCTAAGGCAAGCTTGAGTGATTTATTACAGGCCATTGAGTTCGAGCAATCTGAACCAGTTCATATTGATTTAACACAGTCATCACCAGAAGGTGCCAAGAAGTCTAAAGCCTCAAAAAGGCTTAAATTCGATGAGCCAGGTGAACAATTTATTTTTAAACCCAGAAGACCTATTACAAGGAAGCAAGTAAAGGAAGCGCTGCCCAGAACAGAGGAAACCGAGAAAGTTAGGCAAAAGGGTACAAGCAGAACAGTCATCACATCTCAAGGAGATAATATAGCAGTCATAAAGAGCCAATTAGAAGCAGCTAAATATGAGATTGCCAAATTGAAGCAAGCAGTTAGAAAACATGCAGATGTGTATACAAATTATCGTAAAGCTCTGTGGAAAGGGACTGAAACCTTTCAAAACCAGTTGAATTCAGTAGTTGATGGCCATGCACAATTTCACACATGGACAGTACCAGCCATCAAAGAGGCCCAGTTCATTAGAAAAATAAATATGCAATTAAGAGCTGAGAATAAAGCTCTGAAGAAGAAGATTGAAGACCTGAAGGTACAGCTGGACCAGTTACCTGCTAAATGAATTTTCTCTTAAAGAAAGGTTTCGTTCCAAATTTTTGTCAAATTTGCTTAGTCTTATGAGAATCATTAAGAAGCTGCTGCAAGAAAATAAAAAGGCTTGGCATTTGAAACTGAAATATGCCTTGTGGGCTGACCGGATTTGCACAAAGAGGTCCATTGGAACATCACCATATGAGCTTGTATATGGGACAGAGGCTATATTTCCAACATCTCTTGGAGTACCAGTAATGAAGCTGATTCAAGGATTAGAAGAGGAACCAAATGCTATACAATGCAGGATTAATCAGCTAATAGCTTTGCAGGAGAAAAGAAATGAGGTGTTTGACAGTCATCAACAAAGCCAGAACAGGATCAAGAGAGCATTTGGCAAAAATATCAAAGAGGTTATATTCCATATTCATGATAAAGTCCTGAAATGGGAAGCTAGAATTGAAGAGAAAGGTAAACATGGTAAATTCGAAAATTTGTGGAAAGGGCCATATCAAATTTCTGCTTTCCATGGGAATAAAACCTATATTCTGTAGGAGGTTGATGGAACACCATATGCTGGAGGACCTGTTAATGGCAGGTTCCTAAAGCATTACAATTAATTGAATCTCTGCTAAGTGTCTCACAAACATTGTATATAACCGTTTTATTAGTTTTTCTTGTTGAAGATAAATGACAAGCTGAACAGGAAGCTTAAGCCTGAGGTGAAGGCCCACAAAGCTAGAAAGGAATGTTTGTCAACTCTGTTTATGTTTTCAGAAATTGAACAAAGAACTGGACCTACGAGTTCTTAGTGTACTATAGGAGCACACTATCCCAAGTGGAGCCACTGTTATCACTTAAAACTATTTAAAAAAAAAAAAAAATTGATGCATATATTCCTCTGTCCTAAGTCCGATGACAAGGGTCTGTGTTAAGTTGATTTCATTTTGTTTTTCGTCACATAGGATTTGGAGTTTTAAAGTTTTAAACTCAAACCATACTCGACTCCTATTGGTTCTCCTCCACCCATCATTGTTCCATAGCCATGTCTTGTCTCATCCAAGTCACCGTGTCTTTTAGTGATTTCGCAGCGTAATCCCATTGGCCAGTTTCGTAGCGCAATTATGGTTAAGCAATTTCGCAGCGCGTCATGATTAGGCCGTTTCGCAGCGCATCATTATAATTTAAAACTAACAGCGCTGCGAAATCGTGGATTTGTGCATTTTGCAGCGAATCTTTCCCGAAATGTCAAGTCCGTAGGTGAGTCACCAATTGTGTCCACTCATGTCAGTTTATGTACCCCTCGTTTCACGTTTGAACGCTCATTTACCACTACCCCACCAATAGATTTGTTAATATGCACAGAAATATCATTCCCAAGAGATTTTGCCGTGCATAGACCTTAATGATGGTCGTAAGTGCTGCATGAGTGACAAGTCTGCCTGATTATGTATTGAAGTGTTTCAATGAAACAATTTGAATTTCAAGCGAGGCTGATTTCAAGCGAGCCTGATTACAAGCGAGGCTGATTTTAAAAAAAAAAGAACTGAAACACCATTTCATCCAGAGCTGTTAGACTTTGTGTGTGAAGATCTCAAAGGGAAAAATGGAGAGGAAAGAACACAGATCCGGTAAATGCCAGAGGACTGAACCTGAGGGCCTGGATATAGCGTTGAGGGATGAAGGCGTGAAGAAAGCGTTCAAAGATGCCGGGTGCTAGAACTTTTGCAAAAAGCTTCAAGGAGGACATGCGCAGGTAACTAAAGAATTTGCGCTAAACTTCACTGGTTTAAATTCAAAGATAGCTATGCTAGAAGTCTAAGTTTCCCCAGAAGCCATAGCTGCTGTGACAGAGATCCCAAGAGGACGGGAAGAATGGTTTAAAAATTTTAAGTTTGATATGAACCCTTGTAAAGAGTTTTTAAAGGAGGCATATGTAAACGAAGACTTAACAAAAGCAGTGCCCAGAAATTATGTCAAGGAACATTACGCTCTTCTTCTTACCTGCATACAGAAATATTTGACCTGTGAAGGAAGGTACAATAAGGTCTATTCTTACCATTTCAAACTGCTTTTGCATTTCACTGGGAAAGTCTCCATAGATATTCCTTTTTATTTATTTCGCAGTTTGAGTAAGATGTGTGATAAGGTGCAGCTGAGGAAAGAGGACTGTGAAACCTCTTTGTTTCATCATGGTTTAATCAAGTTGTTAGTTTTAGATGGCCTCCAAAAGATAGGCAGAGACTGGAATTCATTTATTTTCATGGCTGGATTCCAAAGCAAGACTGGCCTTACTCCACAGCCAGCCAGAGAACTCACAATAGCTGAGATTCAAAAAGAAGCAAGAGTTAAAAAGCAAAACAAGTCATAGCTAAGAAAACCAGTGAAGCCACTGATCATTCAAGAACAACCTCAGCAATCAACAAAGGAAAAATATCAGGATAAGAAGACTGTACCTGAAACAAGCAGATCTGAAGCAGTCTCAAGGGTAAGGACAAGAAGCCAAATAAATAAGGAAAAAGGTAAAGCCATAGTTGTTGAAGAGAGCCCAGTGTCTAAGGCAAGCTTGAGTGATTTATTACAGGCCATTGAGTTCGAGCAATCTGAACCAGTTCATATTGATTTAACACAGTCATCACCAGAAGGTGCCAAGAAGTCTAAAGCCTCAAAAAGGCTTAAATTTGATGAGCCAGGTGAAAAATTTATTTTTAAACCCAGAAGACCTATTACAAGGAAGCAAGTAAAGGAAGCGCTGCCCAGAATAGAGGAAACCGAGAAAGTTAGGCAAAAGGGTACAAGCAGAACAGTCATCACATCTCAAGGAGATAATATAGCAGTCATAAAGAGCCAATTAGAAGCAGCTAAATATGAGATTGCCAAATTGAAGCAAGCAGTTAGAAAACATGCAGATGTGTATACAAATTATCGTAAAGCTCTGTGGAAAGGGACTGAAACCTTTCAAAACCAGTTGAATTCAGTAGTTGATGGCCATGCACAATTTCACACATGGACAGTACCAGCCATCAAAGAGGCCCAGTTCATTAGAAAAATAAATATGCAATTAAGAGCTGAGAATAAAGCTCTGAAGAAGAAGATTGAAGACCTGAAGGTACAGCTGGACCAGTTACCTGCTAAATGAATTTTCTCTTAAAGAAAGGTTTCGTTCCAATTTTTTGTCAAATTTGCTTAGTCTTATTGTTTTTGAAGACATGTAAATCCCTGCTATATATATGAAAAGTCGAAGGGAGTTTTTGGCAATCAAATGTTTCGGTGATAAAGGTCTCGGGTTAAAGGCAAGCTGTTTTAAATAATTCAGCAGTTTCGTAGCGCGCTACGAAACTGCTGTAGGTGCTGATTTTAACACAAACAGGCAGTTTGGTATTATGAGCGGGAATTTTGAAAAGGAGACACCTAAAGGATATGTAAGACATCAAATGGAGCTACCATAGCCATTCAGATCAAGACAGGTGTACGTTTAAAAAGGTGGAATATTTTAACCCAAGTTCAAATTTCTGTTGTAAAGCCCCTTTATCACCGTTCAAAGGGTATTTAATGATTTGCATACAAGGAACTTTTGCTTGCACACATGATCATCGATGCAGCCTACAACACATCAAAAACGTGGCAGTGTTCCATATTTTGGGTCATTAAAGGCTAGAAGACATGCTGCTGTACATTCGAGCAATTTGAGGAAAACTGGAACCGAGAAGCAAGGGACATCTCCTAACACTATTGAGCAGTTAAAGATTCAGCGTTCAAGGTCGATATGGAGTATTAAACATCCAGCTCAGCCAAATCGAAAGAGGACCAGGTGTCAAAGAACAAGGAGAGGCCATTATGCATGGAAAAAGGAGTTAGAGTCATAGTTACTTTAGAACTCTTTAAAAACTCCAGTCAGCACTTTAGTTGTATTTATTAGTTAGTTCAATAGCGGATAGGTGTCAGTAGAGGTAGTTATCGACTCCCCTCATGCTGGAGGAGGAAGCTCGAATCAGTTAGAATAAGGATTCTATATATAGCTGAGACAACAATGTAATGAGGGTTGGATATTTTATAAAACAGAGTACTGTTTTGGCTTATGTAAAGACAGAGTTCAGTAATATAAGTTGGTTGCTTTTCTTCTCAGGATTCATAAGGGATTTCCATGTTTAGAATGTGTGATTTTATTCTTTCCTTAATGTCTTTTACAGTTGCATATATGTATAATCACTCAGAATTCACTGATTGTGCTCTGACTTCCTGTATGCATGTATGAACTGTGGTTTTATATGAGTTGTGTTCTGAACATCTAAATGCTAAATGCCCTGACTTCTATGCAAAGGCAGTATCATTGTTTACTGAAGTATGATTGACTCGATAGGCCCAATGGAAACTTATGTAATGTTTGTCCAGCCTTCATATTTGTCAATGTTATTCCACAAGAGTTAGCCATCTTATTAATAGTCAAAATCAATAACCCTTTTTGAGAGAGCCCTCTCAGGCTAAGGAGGCTAAGCCTTAGTCAAAACATTGGTTTGAAACAGTTACTTGAAGTCTTCCTGGTTTGCAGCCTTCCAGGGCCTGATTTTGAGATAACATTTTGGTGCGTCTGCCGGGAGTCAAAGATTACTCATTCCCGAAATTATGAAGCTGAACTTCTGAAGGTAGCAGGAGCTCAGAAAGGTTTTCGAGGCTGCATTCTACCTTGGTGACTCCATTCAATCTTAAAGTTTAAAAGGTGGCTTCGAGAGGAAGATATACAAGGAGTAATCCTGACCCAAACCCACCTAGTCCTGTGGATAATCCCAACATTATCTCAAGGAGCAAGCAAAGATTTTCTGATATACCAGGTACTTCAACCATTTTAAAATCTTTGTTTCCTGAATTTTCTAGAAGTCCTGAAGATAAAATTGTTGATGAAAAAATTCAAGAGGTATTGTTGAGGTCTGAAAATGAAGAAGAGCTTATTGGAATTATTTTAGATTTACAAAAAAGAGGCATTGATACTTCATCTTTAGTGTCACAAAAAGATAAGGAAGAGTTTTGGGAAGTTGTTACTTCGGAATTGCTATTAGAGGAAGAGGACTTAAATCAGCTCAAGGAACTTGATCCTTTTGAAGTTTTGCTCAAATCTAAAACTGGTTTACCTCTCCCAAATTGGAGTTCTTTTGTCAATGGTTTGCAAAGTCCAAACAACCCTTTTCGTACCAACACTTTATCTTCTGCCTCTGCTAGTCCAAATAGTCCTCAGACACTATCTCACACCAGTTCTGCTTCCACTGGTCATACAATACCTGTTGTCACTGCTCCTCCTTTCATTATGGCTATACCTGCTAGGTATGCTCCCCTGGCTCTCCCTGCTGTTTTACATGATCTTCCTAGCAAATATGCTGCTAGGATTCCAACATGGGGAGGTGATGAAGATATTACAACAGAGGAACATGTGGATAGGTTCAATGATTTTGTTGATAGGGAAGAAGTGGATGATGAAGATGTAAAACTAAGGTTGTTTGCTCAAACTTTCATTGGGGAAGTCAGAAAATCGTTTAAAGCCCTTAGAGCTGGAAGCATTCATAGTTGGGTAGAGTTTGAAGACAACTTTCTAAGGAAATGGGGAAACAGAACTAACCCTGTCCAAGCCCTTACTGAATATAACAATCTTAGGAGAGCTCCAGAGGAAACTGTTCAAAACTTCTCTAAGAGGTTTAACAAGGTATATAATTCTATTCCAGCCCATTTGAAACCTCCTGGAGCTTTGGCATAGTTGAGATATGCTGAATCATTTGATTCAGATTTTTCTCTTTTACTCAGAGAAAGGGAGTCTGCCTCTCTTGCTGACATGCAAAATGATGCAATTAAGGTAGAGGTGAATATGCTTGCTGCTAAGAAATCAAAGATGGCAAAGTCTAAGTTAAAGGAGGAAGAGAAGCCTTCTACATCTGCTCAAGAAGACAAGTTTGAAACAATGATGAAAACCATGGAGAAATTGATGGACAGATTAGCTCTTGGGAATGCTTCTACTCCTCCAGCACAGCAAGAACCTCAGTTTAGGAACCCTCAGTTCAGAAGACCTCAAAATCAGCAAAGGCCAAGAGACAACCGAAATCAGCAGGCAGATCCTCCAGTGAGACCTCCTTTCCAGCAAAATTTGGTAGATGAAGAGGATGAACCTGAAGTCCCTGAGGAATCAATTCATTGTTTTGATGAAGAAGGGTCAGGAATTTTCTTGACCAAGGAAGAACATGATGAGTCCAGCATGATAAAATCAGAAGAAGAGCCTTCGGATTTTTTAAAGGGCTATCAGCATGCTATTTTTGAGATGCAAAAGCAGTATAATCTTAGGAATAGAGATGTTCCTATTACAGCAAACAAAGCACAGTTCAAGAAGAATACCTCAAGGACAGCTGATGATAAAAAGGAAAAAGCAAAGGTAGTTGAAAGTAAAGATGATCCTCCTCTTGACAAAAGGGACATTCAAATTCCTTCTCCTCCCAAAGAAATTGACAAGACTACTTCTGTTTTTAATATTGAGAATGAGATTGCAAAAATTAAAATATCAGTCCCTTTTAATGAAATTCTCAAGGTAGATAAATACAGAAGTAAAATTGTTGAAATGCTTAATTCACAACCAGGGGTGGCTGATATCCTAAATGTACAAGAAGATAATCCTATTATCTGTTTGGGTCCAAGACTTGAGGATGAACAAAATGAAGAATTTCCTCCTTTCTACATAAGCATTACTATTCATGACATGACTCTACATAATGCTATGTTAGATTCGGGGGCATCACATAATCTCATGCCTAAGGTAATCATGGAAAGACTGGGGTTAGAGGTTACTAGGCCATATAAGGATTTATTTTCGTTTGATTCAAAAAGAGTCCATTGCATTGGTTTGATAAAAGATGTTGTTGTGGGACTTACACAAATTCCAGCAAAAACAATTGTTATGGACATTGTTGTTGCAGACATTCCACCGAAGTTTGGAATGCTTCTTTCAAGGTCATGGGCAGCAAAAATCAAGGGCACAATGCAAATGGATCTTACATATGCTACCATTCCAGTGTTTGGTGAACAAAGGAGGTTGTACCGCGAAACAAGGATGGCCTACATGGTGAGCAGCAAAGAAAAGCCTCAGAATTTTCCTATTTACTCATGTGATACTGGTCTTGGTTCAGCTATCTTTTTCAATGAATCAGTTGGGAGAGAATTAGAAGATAAACCTGCAGAAAATCAAAGTCAAGAAGGACAGCAAGGAGATGAAAAGGACATCATGGGTTGTTGGTCATTGTACTTTGATGGTTCAGCAGGAAAAGAAGGGGCAGGAGCTGGCATTTGGATCACTAGTCCAACTGAAGAAAGTAAGTTTCTCTCATACAAATTAAACTTTGATTGTACCAATAATATGGCTGAGTACGAATCTCTAGTTTTAGGTTTGGAAGCCTTGATAAAGTTGAAAGCCAAAAATATTGTTGTTTGTGGAGATTCTGAATTGGTAATTAAACAAATAGAAGGTTCATATCAAACCAAGGATGCAAGAATGAGAGCATACAGAAATTTAGTGTTGGAGATGTTAGAAAAATTTCAAACCTACTCTTTTAGCATCAAGACTAGAGACCAAAACTCTGTTGCAGACTCTCTTGCTGTTTCAGCCAGCCTATTCATCATTCCTAAACATTCTTCTAATGGTTATGAAGTGGAGGTTCGCCATAGACCAGTCATACTGGATAATATCATAAATTGGCAAGTTTTTGAGGATGATCAGCATGTAAGGAATTTCATTGAATTAAAAGAAGAGTTTGAGCACAATCAGATAGATCAGCAGAACATGTTAATAGAGTCAAAGGAAAGTTCTGAAGTCTTACAGTTACAAAACAATTTAATCCCTAAAGGCCTCATTCCTTTGGAAAAATTATTTGATCAAAATGATGTGTGCAAAGCACCAAGATTGCAAGCTAATGAGGAAGAAGTAGAAAATTGTAATTTAGGTGATTCAGTGGTGCCTAAATAGTCAAGATTTCAAAGTTCCTTTCAGCTGATATGAAGGCCAAATATGTTGAAATGATGAAAAAATTCATTGATGTTTTTGCATGGAGCTATGCTGATTTGAAGCAATATGATTCTTCAATCATACAACATACCATCCCTATTAAGTAGAATGAGAAGCCTTTTAAGCAGAAGTTAAGAAGGATTAATCCTCTTCTAATGCCATTGATTGAAAAAGAAGTGAAAAAGCTTTTTGATGCCAAAATTATTGTTCCAATCAGATTCTCGAATTGGCTTGCTAACTTGGTACCAGTCAGGAAAAAGAATGGGGAGATCAGAATTTGTATAGACTTCAGGAATTTAAACAAAGCTTCATTAAAAGATAATTACCCTCTCCCCAAAATGGATTTCATTCTGCAAAACATTGTTGGTTCACAAAGGATGTCTATGCTTGATGGCTTCTCAGGGTACAATCAGATTCTTGTGCACCCAGATGATCAGGAGAAGACAACTTTCACTACACCATGGGGAACATTCATGTATGCAAAAATGCCCTTTGGCCTCATGAATGCAGGAGCAACTTTCCAGAGAGCAATGGATATTGCTTTTGCTGAAGAAAAGGACAAATCAGTGGTGGTTTATCTCGATGATATTACAGTTTTTTCAAAGAAGGAAGAAGACCACTTAAAGCACCTTGAAAAGGTCCTACTGAAGTGTAGGAGGTTTGGTATTTCCCTAAACCCAACCAAAAGTATTTTTGCTTTAACTTCTGGCAAACTACTTGGACATATTATTTTTGAAGAGGGAATTAGGATTGATCCTAATAGAGTTAGTGCAATTCAAAAGCTAGATTTACCAAGGAGTAAGAAGGAGATTCAATCCTTTCTTGGGAAAGTTAACTTTGTTAGAAGATTCATTCCTAACTTTTCTGAAGTGGTTAAGAACATAACAAAGATGTTAAAGAAAGGAGCAGATTTTAAATGGACAGCTGAAGCAAAGAAATCATTTGAAGAGATCAAGAAGGCACTTACTCAAGCACCAGTCCTCATCAACCCGGATTTTACCAAGGAGTTTCTGATCTTCACATTTGCTTCTGAAGACACAATTGCTGGAGTTTTATTGCAAAAAGGAAGTCAAGGTACTGAACAACCCATTTCTTTCTTTAGCAAGACATTGGCTAATGCTGAGTTGAAATATAATATTTTAGAGAAACAAGCCTATGCATTGGTGAAAGCAATTAAGGATTTCAGGATTTATGTTTTGCACTCTCACATTGTTGCATACGTGCCAAATGCTGTTATAAAAGACATTCTTACACAAGCTGATCCAGATGGAAAAAGGGGAAAGTGGATAGCAAAGCTGTTGGAGTATGACATTGAGATCAAACCCACCAAGTTGGTAAAGGGTCAAGGCATAGCCAAATTGTTGACTCAGTCAAATCTGGACTGTATTGATATTAATTTAAGCACAAAAATCTCAGAAATTTCTGAAAATGAAGAAGAATTGGTCCAAATAAATGAGAAATTCTTGATCTCAGAATGGTATAAGGATATAGCATTTGTTTTGCAGCATAATAGAGCTCCTGATAACCTCTCAAAATCCAAAGCTCGGTTTACCAAGTTGAAATCTCTCATATATTTTGTGTATGACCAAAATCTGTTTTGGAAGGATGCAGGAGGAATATTATTAAACTGTCTCATTGAAGAAGAAGCTGATAAAGTAATTGATGAGTTTCATAAAGGGGATTGCGGAGGACATCACTATTGGAAAGCCACTGCAAACAAAGTTTTGAGAGCTGGCTATTTTTGGCCAACTATGTTTAGAGATATCTATAAAAAGATAGCCACATGCCATGAATGTCAACTGTTTGAGGGAAAGAGAAAGCTCATGCCAATGCCCTTGGTTCCCATTTATGTTGAAGCACCTTTCCAGCAGTGGGGATTAGATTTTATAGGGGAAATCCATCCTCCCTCATCAGGACAGCATCGCTGGATTCTCACAGCCACTGATTACTTTACAAAATGGATAGAGGCAATACCCACAAGGCAAGCAAATGATTCTGTGATTATTTCTTTCTTAGAAAATAACATATTATCAAGGTTTGGTTGCCCAATCAAGATCATTACAGATAATGCTCAAGCTTTCAAGTCCAAAAGAATGATTAATTTTTGTCATCAGTATCACATTTCCCTTGGACATTCCACTGCTTATTATCCATAGGGAAATGGTTTAGCTGAGTCATCAAACAAGAGTCTTATGAGAATCATTAAGAAGCTGCTGCAAGAAAATAAAAAGGCTTGGCATTTGAAACTGAAATATGCCTTGTGGGCTGACCGGATTTGCACAAAGAGGTCCATTGGAACATCACCATATGAGCTTTATATGGGACAGAGGCTATATTTCCAACATCTCTCGGAGTACCAGTAATGAAGCTGATTCAAGGATTAGAAGAGGAACCAAATGCTATACAACGCAGGATTAATCAGCTAATAGCTTTGCAGGAGAAAAGAAATGAGGTGTTTGACAGTCATCAACAAAGCCAGAACAGGATCAAGAGAGCATTTGGCAAAAAGATCAAAGAGGTTACATTCCATATTCATGATAAAGTCCTGAAATGGGAAGCTAGAATTGAAGAGAAAGGTAAACATGGTAAATTCGAAAATTTGTGGAAAGGGCCATATCAAATTTCTGCTTTCCATGGGAATAACACCTATATTCTGCAGGAGGTTGATGGAACACCATATGCTGGAGGACCTGTTAATGGCAGGTTCCTAAAGCATTACAATTAATTGAATCTCTGCTAAGTGTCTCACAAACATTGTATATAACCGTTTTATTAGTTTTTCTTGTTGAAGATAAATGACAAGCTGAACAGGAAGCTTAAGCCCGAGGTGAAGGCCCACAAAGCTAGAAAGGAATGTTTGTCAACTCTGTTTATGTTTTCAGAAATTGAACAAAGCACTGGACCTACGAGTTCTTAGTGTACTATAGGAGCACACTATCCCAAGTGGAGCCACTGTTATCACTTAGAACTATTTAAAAAAAAAAAAATTGATGCATATATTCCTCTGTCCTAAGTCCGATGACAAGGGTCTGTGTTAAGTTGATTTCATTTTGTTTTTCGTCACATAGGATTTGGAGTTTTAAAGTTTTAAACTCAAACCATACTCGACTCCTATTGGTTCTCCTCCACCCATCATTGTTCCATAGCCATGTCTTGTCTCATCCAAGTCACCGTGTCTTTTAGTGATTTCGCAGCGTAATCCCATTGGCCAGTTTCGTAGCGCAATTATGGTTAAGCAATTTCGCAGCGCATCATGATTAGGCCGTTTCGCAGCGCATCATTATAATTTAAAACTAACAGCGCTGCGAAATCGTGGATTTGTGCATTTCGCAGCGAATCTTTCCCGAAATGTCAAGTCCGTAGGTGAGTCACCAATTGTGTCCACTCATGTCAGTTTATGTACCCCTCGTTTCACGTTTGAATGCTCATTTACTACTACCCCACCAATAGATCTGTTAATATGCACAGAAATATCATTCCCAAGAGATTTTGCCGTGCATAGACCTTAATGATGGTCGTAAGTGCTGCATGAGTGACAAGTCTGCCTGATTATGTATTGAAGTGTTTCAATGAAACAATTTGAATTTCAAGCGAGGCTGATTTCAAGCGAGCCTGATTACAAGCGAGGCTGATTTAAAAAAAAAAAGAACTGAAACACCATTTCATCCAGAGCTGTTAGACTTTGTGTGTGAAGATCTCAAAGGGAAAAATGGAGAGGAAAGAACACAGATCCGGTAAATGCCAGAGGACTGAACCTGAGGGCCTGGATATAGCGTTGAGGGATGAAGGCGTGAAGAAAGCGTTCAAAGATGCCGGGTGCTGGAACTTTTGCAAAAAGCTTCAAGGAGGACATGCGCAGGTAACTAAAGAATTTGCGCTAAACTTCACTGGTTTAAATTCAAAGATAGCTATGCTAGAAGTCCAAGTTTCCCCAGAAGCCATAGCTGTTGTGACAGAGATCCCAAGAGGACGGGAAGAATGGTTTAAAAATTTTAAGTTTGATATGAACCCTTGTAAAGAGTTTTTAAAGGAGGCATATGTAAATGAAGACTTAACAAAAGCAGTGCCCAGAAATTATGTCAAGGAACATTACGCTCTTCTTCTTACCTGCATACAGAAATATTTGACCTGTGAAGGAAGGTACAATAAGGTCTATTCTTACCATTTCAAACTGCTTTTGCATTTCACTGGGAAAGTCTCCATAGATATTCCTTTTTATTTATTTCGCAGTTTGAGTAAGATGTGTGATAAGGTGCAGCTGAGGAAAGAGGACTGTGAAACCTCTTTGTTTCATCATGGTTTAATCAAGTTGCTAGTTTTAGATGGCCTCCAAAAGATAGGCAGAGACTGGAATTCGTTTATTTTCATGGCTGGATTCCAAAGAAAGACTGGCCTTACTCCACAGCCAGCCAGAGAACTCACAATAGCTGAGATTCAAAAAGAAGCAAGAGTTAAAAAGCAAAACAAGTCACAGCTAAGAAAACCAGTGAAGCCACTGATCATTCAAGAACAACCTCAGCAATCAACAAAGGAAAAATATCAGGATAAGAAGACTGTACCTGAAACAAGCAGATCTGAAGCAGTCTCAAGGGTAAGGACAAGAAGCCAAATAAATAAGGAAAAAGGTAAAGCCATAGCTGTTGAAGAGAGCCCAGTGTCTAAGGAAAGCTTGAGTGATTTATTACAGGCCATTGAGTTCGAGCAATCTGAACCAGTTCATATTGATTTAACACAGTCATCACCAGAAGGTGCCAAGAAGTCTAAAGCCTCAAAAAGGCTTAAATTCGATGAGCCAGGTGAAAAATTTATTTTTAAACCCAGAAGACCTATTACAAGGAAGCAAGTAAAGGAAGCGCTGCCCAGAACAGAGGAAACCGAGAAAGTTAGGCAAAAGGGTACAAGCAGAACAGTCATCACATCTCAAGGAGATAATATAGCAGTCATAAAGAGCCAATTAGAAGCAGCTAAATATGAGATTGCCAAATTGAAGCAAGCAGTTAGAAAACATGCAGATGTGTATACAAATTATCGTAAAGCTCTGTGGAAAGGGACTGAAACCTTTCAAAACCAGTTGAATTCAGTAGTTGATGGCCATGCACAATTTCACACATGGACAGTACCAGCCATCAAAGAGGCCCAGTTCATTAGAAAAATAAATATGCAATTAAGAGCTGAGAATAAAGCTCTGAAGAAGAAGATTGAAGACCTGAAGGTACAGCTGGACCAGTTACCTGCTAAATGAATTTTCTCTTAAAGAAAGGTTTCGTTCCAAATTTTTGTCAAATTTGCTTAGTATTATTGTTTTTGAAGACATGTAAATCCCTGCTATATATATGAAAAGTCGAAGGGAGTTTTTGGCAATCAAATGTTTCGGTGATAAAGGTCTCGGGTTAAAGGCAAGCTGTTTTAAATAATTCAGCAGTTTCGTAGCGTGCTACGAAACTGCTGTAGGTGCTGATTTTAACACAAACAGGCAGTTTGGTATTATGAGCGGGAATTTTGAAAAGGAGACACCTAAAGGATATGCAAGACATCAGATGGAGCTACCATAGCCATTCAGATCAAGACAGGTGTACGTTTAAAAAGTTGGAATATTTTAACCCAAGTTCAAATTTCTGTTATAAAGCCCCTTTATCACCGTTCAAAGGGTATTTAATGATTTGCATACAAGGAACTTTTGCTTGCACACATGCTCATCGCAGCCTGCAACACATCAAAAATGTGGCAGTGTTCCATATTTTGGGTCATTAAAGGCTAGAAGACATGCTGCTGTACATTCGAGCAATTCGAGGAAAACTGGAACCGAGAAGCAAGGGACATCTCCTAACACTATTGAGCAGTTAAAGATTCAGCGTTCAAGGTCGATATGGAGTATTAAACATCCAGCTCAGCCAAATCGAAAGAGGACCAGGTGTCAAAGAACAAGGAGAGGCCATTATGCATGGAAAAAGGAGTTAGAGTCATAGTTAATTTAGAACTCTTTAAAAACTCCAGTCAGCACTTTAGTTGTATTTATTAGTTAGTTCAATAGCTGATAGGTGTCAGTAGAGGTAGTTATCGACTCCCCTCATGCTGGAGGAGGAAGCTCGAATCAGTTAGAATAAGGATTCTATATATAGCTGAGACAGAAATGTAAGGAGGGTTGGATATTTTATAAAACAGAGTACTGTTTTGGCTTATGTAAAGACAGAGTTCAGTAATATAAGTTGGCTGCTTTTCTTCTCAGGACTCATAAGGGATTTCCATGTTTAGAATGTGTGATTTTATTCTTTCCTTAATGTCTTTTACAGTTGCATATATGTATAATCACTCAGAATTCACTGATTGTGCTCTAACTTCCTGTATGCATGTATGAACTGTGGTTTTATATGAGTTGTGTTCTGAACATCTAAATGCTAAATGCCCTGACTTCTATGCAAAGGCAGTATCATTGTTTACTGAAGTATGATTGACTCCATAGGCCCAATGGAAACTTATGTAATGTTTGTCCAGCCTTCATATTTGTCAATGTTATTCCACAAGAGTTAGCCATCTTATTAATAGTCAAAATCAATAACCCTTTTTGAGAGAGCCCTCTCAGGCTAAGGAGGCTAAGCCTTAGTCAAAAGATTGGTTTGAAACAGTTACTTGAAGTCTTCCTGGTTTGCAGCCTTCCAGGGCTTGATTTTGAGATAACAAGATCCACCAAAACCTGTCCAAATCTTGCCAACAATCCTTAGAAGCCTTTTTATCAATGAGGCTTCTATTTTCTTCAATTTCGATTATTTTCCTTCAATTTTATCCTCACATCCAACCTGTGGACTTTCGCCTTATTTTTCTCCTAATTTCCTTTATTTTTAGAAATAAAATTCCAATAAATGCCTCATGCATTTCAAAATGCTTTTCCATTTCCTTTGACAATTTTCGTAGCCATAATAAACTGAAGAGACGGCCCACTAGGATGTTTTTTTCCCACCATTCAGCTTGGAATAAGTGTCTCGTGACCATGATATTATATTTTTGCATGGATTTTTAACTAGGGCTATTAGAGAAACATCCCCCTTGGGGGAACATCATCCTTGGTGTTCAGTGACACCTATTATTAGCAAGACAACTGAAAATAAAACATACTGCCCATAGATCTTTATAACGTTTCTTGTTGCAATATTTACGATGACCATCTGCTAAAGCATGACAAACATACCTTTTACTGAAGCTTTATAACACATATCATTACGATATTTACAAAATAACCACACATACACATTTTCTTCACCTAGCAAGTTATCACATTGTATGTGGAGATTTATAATCCAGCTCAATATGATATTTACAATAATACACACATATACACATATGCACATTTTCTCAACTAGCAATAAAAGGATATGATGCACGTATCAATCAAGAAGGAAATCCAGAGGATCATACCTTTACCCTCAAGAAAAAACAAGATTTACCTCCTTCCCACGATGTCTATAATCCACTGTAAACTCAAATTTGCATCCAATTTCCAACACTATAATCCAACACCACTTGTCCTCTCAGTGAATAGTTACCAGATAATTGTTCTAGGGCACACTCCGAATGTGCATCTAATTCCATATGGAAATGATAATCACTAAAACAAATATATCCTCAGCCTTCCCTTATCTACTACACAGTCCCTTGGGCAATCCGGTCACCCCTTTTTGTGCAGTCAAACACCCTCTAAGTTCTATCGGTACCCACATCCCAGATAGTCCATCCCTTGGCAAGGCTTCCTCACATTAGAAGATACAAAAAAAGGCATATACCTACCTCAAAGCATCATACCAATCATATCACGCTCATGGAAATCAAAGGACACTATTGGGTACCAATGTCCCATAATCGCCCTGCTCCTGAAGTGCTCTGCTAGCATAGTGCTACCTTTTCCAATTTATTTCATTGCTATTACTAATTCTTGTAGCCTGTTTTAACCAACAAACTAGGCGTTTCCATGCTTCATGTACTAAGAACATAACTTCCATTAGATTAAAATAAATTCAAATCATAGCTCATTGATATCTCATCAATAAGGTACACTTGCAATCTTGTTTACTTCTTGTCACAACAAGTTAAACTAGCATCCTTGACCAAATAATCATCTGTAAATATATCACATCAGGTTAGCTCAAAACACAACCATCATAGATCAAAAGCATAAATCACATGTAACTATCATAAACTAGAATCATAATTAAAACGTATAATGAAATTGAAATAAAATATTAATACTTATGCTTTAATCAATCCTTAGCTTCTACCTTTGTCTTTGTTTTGTATGCACTCTGAATAGATTTCCACAACTAAAAAACACCCAATGCTTTCACCTCAACCATGTGCACATACACATAGTGTGCATCACACACATACAACCAGACACGACATGCAATACATGCACCTATACCTAACATACAACGCATATAGCTACACCCATTGTACAACAAAACACAATATATACACCTACATCTAATGTACACCACAACACAATACATACACCTAGACCTAATGTAAAACACAATACATATATGTACACATAGTACAACACAACGAATATACATGTCACGGTAACACGGATACACAATGCACATACATAGTACTTCATGGCCGCAACACAACATGTATGACATTCGCACAATACCACACGTACACCACTACCATATGCAGGACATGTGCACAATACCACCTGTACATAGCACCACTTGCATAATGTGTACACAACATCACATGTACATGACACTGCTTGCACATCATGTACACAATGCCACATGTACATCATACCACCTCTACAACATGTACACAATGCTAGATGTACATAACACCACATGACACCCCATGCACACAACACCATATGCATGACATGTACACAACACCATATGTAAAACATTTACACAACACCACATTCCCACACCACCGCTTGTAAAATCATGCACACAACACGATATGTACATAGCACTACATATACAACATGTGCACAACACCATATGTACATAGTACTGCATATGCAACATGTACATAGCACCCTATGTACACAACATTGCATATCCAACATGCGCAGAACACCATAAGAAGACAACACTGCATCCACATGACATCACAGATGCAACATATTTAATATATACAACATATGCACAACAGAAGTACCAAACATCCAAAACAATAGTTTCTCTACCAAGCAACCTTTCTTCCAGTGTCTCTCTGCTATCCATGCTTATCATAGCATTCCACAAAGAAAATTGTTTTCATTCCGCCAATGTATCCTTCAATGTTACCTATCATAACATAAACATAGCCATAATACAAGCATACAATATCAATTCATATCCACATGATACTGACCTCATATATTTTTCATGGCTACTCTTCCCACTTGATTCCTCATATACCAGAAACCCCTTCATGCCATTCACCTGCATAAGCAACCATTCCTCCATAGGAATGATCCCTGGTGACCTTGTTAGACAACGACATATATACATACATGTCTACATATAAACACAAAAATAAAACAATCATGATCCCTGATGACAATGTCAAATATAAACATACATACATACATATATTCATACAAACATTTAGCCTAAAACAAACATGGTCACAACATAATTACTAGATCTCAAGGTCAAGGTTAAGAGAACTTCCTTTATTCATGCGCAACGTGCACAATATTGAGAACAATTGTTCCCAACATAGCCAATGAATCAGATGCCTCACATCCATTCACTTTACCTTTCTTGTTAGATTTCTCATTATTGTCCAACCATCGTCCATTTACCCCAATGGACCCAACTAGTCCAAATGGTTGTCGTACTCTTACCTTCAACTACCCTTATACATACACCGAGCTTCCTCCATGTATTAACTTACCTTTTGGGTTTCATTCAACTATCCCTGAGCTCCACTAACTTTCCTCTTTTCCCAACCGATTCCCCAGACCCCAAACATGAAAGGCAAGACAAGAAAAAAACAAGAAGAAAACCATGGAAAACAAATAAAAATATGACACCACAACCAAAGTGGCATGGTTATGCATAAGATGCAAAAAAAACCACAATCAAGCACAACAAATCACCAAAATAACAAAATCAAAATACTAACAATAGACACCATGAATTCATCCCCATGGTTCCCAAAGCCTCTAAGGGAAAGATCAACGTGAGGCTTCTTTAATATTTCATGGAAATCTCTTTTGTCACGCATTCTCGTGCATCATATTTTTATAGACACATAATTGTCAATGCATAAATTAACATAACAACATACTAGTTACCTAACCTTGTCATGCCAAGCATGTTTTCTTGCAACTGAACACATCCACACCATCTCTCAAGGGAATCCAATTCTTTTGACAGATCTAGCTATAACTAGATCCCAACTATTATACTTGTCAAATACATGTCCATGAATATAGCACATACCCACATATGTTAGACAAAATAAATGTTAAGAAGACTTCTGGTATGAAAAGCACTCATTCTTTTGGAAATAGGGTTTCTGAACATAGATAGAAGAATTCTTTCCTAATTCTTTCTTTTCCTTTTTAGCTTTCACAATCAAGGCTTACTATGTATTGTCACATCACCCAACTCTTAGTTATATAAACACATCAACTATTACCTTGCCATGCTAATACCAAGAATGTTTCCTACATTGTTTACACACATCAAACACATGTTCCAAATATCAAGACAATCATATCTATCAATTTGAAATGAACCTTTAGCAAGACTAGAAACCATGTCATAATTCATAGTCAACTCATAATCATTAGACATAATACTAGAATTGTCACCTATGACACTCAATTACCTGTCATCTATCTTAATTAAAACAAGATCATTCATTCAATAAATATTACAAACACATACTCATATCATGGAAGCAATCAAACATTTAGAGAAGAGATAGGCAACATAATAGACACCAACACTTAAACAAAAATTAAACAATATAATCAATCATTCAAGCACAAAGTAGATGACATAAGCAAGCCCATAGCTTAATTTATCCTAGGGGAGGTTGTCTTGTATACATAATCAATCCATATTAGCATTATATAACTTCACAACATATCAACTCAAAAATAAATAAGGTCATGATATCCATAATGGTTACTAGCTAACATGTTCAAATCATAAACTCATAATTTTTTTCCATTTATGCATAGGAATCACATATGTATGATCACTCTATATTAGTACAACACAATGTCATAAATAAGTCGACTCATTCCTACATTTCATAACCCTAACCATCTGCATAGGCCAATCCAATTTCGCATTATACATATAACATCTAGATATTAATGTAATAACCCTAATCATCAAGTTACTAGCATATAAAAACAAGAAGTTATATATCATGACCATTAACAACATATAACCTAATCATCAAGTTAACTATCATATAAAAACAACAAGTTAACCTATAACATAGTAATCAATGACATATAACATAATCATCAAGTTATCTAACATAAAATAACAATAGCAATGCATAAAACCATAGGTTACTATCATTCATGATTATTTGACATGTGCATATAACTACACTAATCAACTAGAATATATCATCTATGTAACCATACCATAAATATAATTAAAGGAACACACATAACCATAATGAATATAACAATCCTTAACATACATACCTCCATTCCCAACATACAAACATGTATGACGACATGCTCTTTCCTCAAGGTCCAATGATGCAACTTCACATTAATGATCTGCATCTCCTACCTTATCTCAACCAACTCATTAGCATCATAACATACCAATAGCATGTTTGACATACCATACATACATATAAAATGGATATACAACCATACACTCACGACAATACATCCCGCAACAACTCGCTCAACCTTCACATGGCTACATCACTACAACCATGATCAACACCACGTAAATTCAACACGTGCATGGACTACAAGCATAAGAAACACATATGCAATTGACTTGAATGCATGACCAACACACTAGCCATCCAGTTTGAGGGTTGAACCATGCTTTGATACCACTTTGTGGTACCATATATGACCCAAAGATAGTGAAACCCCCTCTGATACCACTCTCTAGTACCATTTGTGATCCAACGAGAGTGCAACCCACTCTGATACCTCTGTGTAGCACCCTGCTCCCATATCTACCCAAGTAATTGGCCAACCGGGGTAAACATGTGATGCGAAGATACTATTATATGATTCAACCTCTTAGGTATCCTTAAGGAAGTGGAATTATAAAAATCCATCAAATATACCTTCAACATCAACGATAATACTCTGAGGAGCCATCCCAACCACACAAGTATCATGCCCCTAGGTCCCAATGAGTTTTTAATCTATTAAACCTCTGGACACTCCCATGTTATGGACATGCCAACGTCTGGAGAGATTTGGACACTCCCACATGCCTGCGGCTAAGGACTATTTCCAAAAGACTTATCCTAGAGTCCCTAGGATTTAAGGCATTTTTCAAGCCTAGAATTCTAAGCACTTTCTAGAACTTTTTGTAGTTTCCAAAATGCATTAAACACATGATGACAACACTAATAAACCAAACTAACTCTAGGACTAGGCCTAACCATCCCCAACCAGGACGGACATTCTATCAAACACCTGACATCAATATAATCTACAAGTTTAGGATACAAGAAAGAGCATGAATTATTGAAAACTCTTACGATACATGACAAGAAGGATCACCACCTTGTCCCTTGAACTATTATGACATCAATTAGGTCTTGCATCGACCATTATCCTTTTAGTTACAAGTAAATACATGAAATAACCTTGACAATAACGAGTCATATAACCATGCTTATAACCAACATTAAACCATGAAAATAATACTGAGATATTAGTCATTAAATCCACATATTAATAGGTACAAAAACAAGATAACTTAACTTTTATTAAACATAGGAGAATCCAACTAGATTCGGGACTTCCACATACCACTGGACTATAGACATGGCTGAACCAAATCTTTCTCTCATCCATTCAGCCTCATTGTTAGGCCCCTATACTACTAGTGTAACCCCTTATTGTTATTAGTATAACCCACTTATTATATTGATGTACCCATGTAGTGCCCATATTGTTACTATTGTGCCCCATAGAAGCCCACTATTGTTATTATTGTGCCCTTATATTATTATTGTTATGTCGGCTCTGATTATGTTATGAACCCTTAGACTCCTATATATAGAAAGGAGGTCTTTTCATTTGTATCATCCAAGAATTGTTCATTTATGTAATTTAAAGGAGGTTGCCCCCTTGAAGAGGCTGAATTCTAAGACGTTGATCTATCTTTTCTATCTTTTCTTGAGCTGGTTTCATAACATTTGGTATCAGAGCTTTGAATTCTAGGGTTTCGCTACTCCAAACAGGTAATCGTGGCATTTTCGCTATAAATTTTTTTCTGTGACGTTTCAGAAGTCGCAAAAAAAACCCATTTGAGAAGAAATCATGCTGAACCTTGGGTCTGAGCTTTAGAGCTTTTTGTGTGATATTTACGGAGATATGATCTAAGGAAGTTGGTCTTTTTCCAGACTCCTGAATTACATTCAAAACAGGTGACCTGGGGAAAATTGTCATAACTTTCTCTCTGGGGATCGGATTGAAATTTTGTAAGAAGGTACAGAAAGAGGATGGACTTTAGTTTCTTGTATTCATTTTTAAGATCCAAAGGTTGAAACAGTAACTCGTGGCACGTCGTACAAGTTCGCTCTACTGAACTAGTCTATAATCAGGTCATCTTGGGAGATTGTGCATAACTCTTTCTTGGAGAATCCAATTTGGATCAGACTGGTGGAATTGGAAAGAGGACACAGAGGGCTACTATAGATCAAAATTTCAAAACTTAAAGATCCGAAAGTACATAGTTACAGTCGTTTCAAGGTAGAGTTCCTAAAATCAAGAAAAAGCAAGATGAGGAAGTTTGATGGCAAGGATCCGGTAAATTGGATACTTCAAATGGAGCAATATTTTGATCTACATGATGTACAACTGTTACAAAAGGTATGTATTGCATCTTCATATTTAGAACCAGATCAATTTTTATGGTACAAAGGGCTTTGTTCTCGTAAACAACTTGTTACGTGGTCAATTTTCACGGAGGAAATGATAGCACATTATGAGGATACAAAGAGCAACACCTTCTTTAGAGAAACATCACAACAATTGGAAAGAGTAAAAGGGATTTGTGACATAGTGGAAAGAAAAATTATGGAAAGCAAGAAGCATACCCCTCACAACTATAAAGATGGAAGTGTTGTTTCTCCTAGCCTTCCACAACCTACAAGGGTTACACCACAACAATTGGAAGAAAAAAGAGAAAAAGGGCTTTGTTACAATTGTGATAGCAAATGCACTAAAGGTCATAAGTGTGCTGAGAAGAAATTATTTTACATAGAATATGAAGAGGAGGAAGAAAAGGATCAAGAAACATCAAAAGAAGAAGATATACGCCAAGACCCCACCCCAGAGAAAGAAGAAATGAATCAGACCATATCTTGTAAAGCATTGGCAAGAATTACCACTCCTCAAACTCTCAAGATAGAAGGACATATCAAGAAGAAAAAGGTGCAAGAAGTGAAAGATCACATCGAGAAATAAGAATTGAATCCAACGATATCTTGTAATTTATTGTTCAAAATTACCACTCCTCAAACTATCAAGATAGAAGGACATATAAAGAAGAAAAATGTTCAAGAAGTGAAAGATCACATTGAGCATCAAGAAATGAATCAAACCATATCTTGTAAAGGATTGGAAGAAATTACCACTCCTCAAACTCTAGAGATAGAAGGACATATCAAGAAGAAAAAGGTTCAAGCAGTGAAAGATCACATCGAGCATCAACAACAAGTTCTCCAACTTTTAAAGGATAATGCCACTTCGGTGCAAAATCAAACGAAACAACAGGCACTTAAAAAATGGCGACCTTACCGAATGGGGAGACTCTTCAAGGATGAGGATGTGGAAGCATTGTTTTGTGCTATTTATATTATCCAACCAGATTGGATAAACGAAGCAAGGGATGAATGGAAGAAGGATGAAGAAGTATGGCCACTTATTCAAAAGTTGCAGAAGATCCCAATTCAAACAATATTGCTAGAAATTAAAGAGGAAGGAAAAATCATATTGGAACCTGGAGAAGTCACAGAAACAAGAACCCAACAGCTATGAAATCGATCAATTTCAGAGTATCTCATCAAGTGGAAGAACTTACCCACTTAATATTCCACATGGGAGGACAAGAATTTTATACAGAAGCATCAAGAACTACTCAAGCATTGAGGACAATGATTTTTGAAGGAGAGGGGCATGTTAGCCCCTATACTACTAGTGTAACCCCTTATTTTTATTAGTATAACCCACTTATTATATTGATGTACCCATGTAGTGCCCATATTGTTACTATTGTGCCCCATAGAAGCCCACTATTGTTATTATTGTGCCCTTATATTATTATTGTTATGTCGGCTCTGATTATGTTATGAACCCTTAGACTCCTATACATAGAAAGGAGGTCTTTTCATTTGTATCATCCAAGAATTGTTCATTTATGTAATTTAAAGGAGGTTGCCCCCTCAAAGAGGCTGAATTCTAAGGCGTTGATCTATCTTTTCTATCTTTTCTTGAGCTGGTTTCATAACACTCATGCCATATTCCAAGAATGAATGTGGGATCTCATGGATAAAGCAATCCAAAACACAACCAAGGGAATCCATAGGTTAAAACACCTCCACCCTCATCATACTATGATCACACCAAAACCGGTGCTCCAATCACAAAATCAAACTGAACTTAGAATGTCCTCGAGAATCCATCACTATCCTTGAGGAATTTTCCATCTCCTTGTATCTCATGCTTTACCACAATCCAATATCAGATCTGTAGGTCCTAAATGGAGACACCTCTCTCAGGCTTTACTGTGTATTGTGCCAAAACCAGTTAAGGGATCCCTAGGCCTTTGGAAATGAACCTTAAGACCACCTCTGCCCCAGATTTTGAAATACATCCAGCAATTCCAAAGCTCAAAACCAATACCAACATCCCAACGCACCATGGCATCCAAAAAAGGTAAGGTTAGGCTGAAAACCACTATTATAACCTGACAAAACCATGCCACCGACAACAAGAGAACCATATACCAACATACAAAGCCATGCAATTCAAACTAGATAGGAAATCATACATCCCATGTTTTACCTACAAGTATGCCTATTGAAGCTACTTGATCCTACTCTTCCTTGCTTGATCCTTTATTTCATTCCTTTCCCTTTGCTTTCTTTTCCTTCCTTACTCCAAAGCTAGAGTGCTCCAAGAAAATTCTAAATGTCCAAGAGTGAGAGAGAGAGAAAAATGAGAGAGCTCCAAAACTAAACTTACTAGGCCTGCCCATCGATCCTTGAAGGCCTTTTTATCAATGAGGCCTAAATTTTCTTCATTTTCCATTATTTTCCTTCAATTTCCTCCTCATATGTAGCCTGTGATCTTTCACCTTCCTTTACTCCCAATTTCCTTTACTTTCATAAATAAAATGCCAATAAATGCCTCATGCCTTTCTAAATAATTTTCCATTGTCTTTGCCAATTTCCTTAGGCATAATACACCAAATGAACACCTACTAGGATTCTATTCCCACCATTCATCTTGCAATACGTGTCCCATTACTGTGATCTTATAATTTTTTATATTGATTTTTAACCAGGGTTATCACATGAAATTTATCTTATCTCGCAGGGGAAGACTTGTCAAATCTAGGGAAACATGCGAGGCTTTGAAATGAGAACCTGAAGGAAATGAGTGTGCTATTGGATGATGTAGTGATAAATTCATTTGATTTCGTTCTAAGTCCATGGTGGCCAATAGTTTGGTCTAATATGGAACTCAATGAGGTGCCATTTGTTGCTTCATATCTTCCCTCACTTTCTCGTTTCTTTCTTCGATGGCCTTTCCAGTAGGACATCTTCACTCAGTGGCAGTTGCAATGCCCTTTGTACCTAAATGGCTACCTATGAAGAAGATGAGGCAGTAGTCTGCAGTGGATCCTTCAAGGTCACTTTGAAACCTAGTTGATCTAGCCTTGTTTCCACTAACCTAGTGTTACCGGGAATAGTGTTCACTCGGAGCTGCTATTCCCACTAAGACTGGTAGCTATCTTAGAAACAAACAAGTAAAGACTACTTTCGCTTTCCTTTATGAAAAATAGATAAGAGTGGAACAAAGGACACCAACCTTAGTCTTGCGCTTGGTTCCTTGCTTGATTCCTCTCCTTCCTGATAGATCTTTGCCACCTCTTCTTCGTCTGCCCAGCTTCAAAGAGCACCTGTGGAATCAAATCAGTATAATACTATCGAAGAACAGAGATCTATATTCATAAATAACATAGGACCAAATATGTATTAACCACACAAATGCATATACAATAAAACATACAAGAATGTGGAGGAAAAATTGAGTAGCTTTATTAATATCAAGAATAGGAAGAGGATTACAACCAATTGTTCTAACCCAGCATCATCCTCTGGAAAGAAAGCCCTTCTTCACCTCAAGTAAAGCTTAGGTCACCCAACACTATGAAGTTTCACCAGAAAACCAATAACACTTCTCAACAAGATACAAGATTCCAGCCTCCGGATCTCTGTGATAAGGGATCCATATATAGATGATTGTAGGGGGGGTGAGTCATCTTCTGGGGTTTTGCTTAGTGTCCTCTCTCTAACAGTTCTTAATTCCACTTGGAGACTAATGATCTCTTACTCATCCCTGGTTGAAAACAGAGAGGAAAGTGTTAGAGGGGAAGCTTCTGGAAGATTCTATGATCTTCCACCTCGCAAACTGTCTCTACCATTTGTCCATTCTCGCCCATCGCACCCTATAGAGGGGCCATCCAGTATTCATTGCACCCTTTACACTGGGAAGGTGATATGCATCGCACCCTCTGCACTGGGTATTCAGTATGGTCCAATTTTGACCATTTCTGAGCAGTTTTAAGTGGAGAACTTTTGGGAGATGATGTAATCAGCTGACCTTGTTCCTTTAGGTAGTTAATCAACACTTTTAGGGACTTAGGAGCCCTCAGTTTATGGACATTTATGATTGGGGTTGCAGTGCCCAAAAATGTCTATAACAGTTGCCCCCTAAAGCATGAGGTCGTTAATCTTTTGATGTCGGGTGAAATGCTTTATCATGAGGATCCAAAGTTTTTTCGAGCTGGGAGGCAACCTATAATAAGATACAATACAATACATTATCTTCATAATATTTTTCATGATCTAGCTGAGGTGGGCATTCCCATGCTCAGCTTTATAAATTCATTTTCATGTACATAGGACAGACAATCGTCTATGTAGCAGACTGATGATTCGGACTCATCATCCTTTGATTTGGATGATCATCTGTTTGGAAATGATGTACATTTGATGTCTTTATATTCCTAAATATATCGCAGCTCGGATGGATGAAACTAGATCCGAGGTCTTCAAAACTCGTTCAATCTTCACTCGGAGTACAAGTCGATCCATGTGAAAAAATGTTCTGGAGTCAAACATGGAAAGACATCGCCTGATTACCAGCCAATGATGTAAGCTGTTAACAGGCGCGAGAGTAGTCACCAATAATGAAAATGACCCTCAAGGTAGTACAATACAATTCACGCAGTGTGAAAAAGGAGTTGGTGTTGAACACCACACAAAATCTCTCGGTTCAAGGCCATTAATGTAAACCTGTCACCGAAAGTGAGAAACTTGCCATTGAGGCATGTAAGCTTCAAAGTACTGAAAGGGTTGTTCCTAGGTCGACTTCTTGGATAATGAGCTGATGTCGACAAGAAGTGACCCATCATAGGAAGGCCTTAATGAATCCCACATCTATGACACAGAACGAAGCAAATGATTTTGGAGGTGAAAATGATCTGATGATACAGGGTTCAGGGCGGCGGTCATGAAAGAATGGAGCGTGAATGTATTACAGTGGGTGAGACACAGGTGAATTCTCTGAAGGATTTCTCTTGAACATATCGGTGACACTAACGATGGTTTGGTAGCGCTAACCCCAAAGATGGATGGTGTGACCGACCAATGGTGAAATTACCAGTGAACGGAACAACCCAACCCAACTCGGATGCGGAGAGAAAGTGTCATGTTCAAGAGCGACTTGCTACCAATAAAGTTTTTTCAAGTTTTCTTCCCAATTTTCCCCAGTCATTGCTGACCAGTACCTCTTTATTTTTGTCAAGCTTGAGGAGGATAACATATGCTTGTTCTATAATTTGCCCTTCGGGCGAACCTGTCGCTATATTTTAACGAGCCTAGCGACAGTGAAACTCGTTCTCATCCATTTGGATGAGTTTGTCGCTATTCGGTTTTAACGAGTTTAACGACAAAGATAACTCGGTCCTTTTCAATTTTAGAGAGTCTAAAAGGGATGGAAAGGAAACTCCAAAGATTCTTTTTCGTCATATAATCCCTTAAGTCCGAAAAAGCATAAAATAATACGAAAGGGATGAATGTTCAGTAATTTTAACGAGCCGAACAAGAGAAGCGCTCGATCTTTTTGTGTAATAATCCCTCAAGTCCAAAAAGATTAAAATCTAGAGGAGGGATAGCACTTCCGATGACTTTAACGAGCCAGAGAGGCTAATCGCTCGACAATCTTTTCATATTTTACGAGGCAGTTGAAAAGAGCTTAAAGGAGACTCATTTTTCGAGGAACGAGCGATGATTTCAGGTAGCAGCTAATTCTAGGTAAGGTTTGGAATTTTCCAATCACGTCAGTGTCACAAGGATGGCTAATAGAATCACTCTTCGTAGATGTTCCTCAAAAGGGTAAACAATCAAATGGAGGCGAATGATCAGCTAAAAAACAGAGCGGAGGTGATGATGAGAACATGACCAAGGCTCAAAAGCTGATGATAATGCATTCACAATGGCTATTTACCGGAAAATTGGTTCGTTTTTTAATGAGCTTAAACTCTGGGGGAAACATTTGCTCATTGCTTATGTTTATTTTTTAACGCGCTTGAATTCCGCGTTAAAATTGCTCATGCCAGTCATATAATAAGGATATCTCATCTAAGATGCCATTTTTTATGGGGCTTACACCTTTTAAAGCTTTTCCTTGGATCCTTTCTTTATGCAAGCTAGGATCACTCTTCGCTTGCATGCAAAAGGGTTTGCATGCCCCTAGGTATAGCGAAGAATTCCCAGTTACCATATGAAAGCTCTCCATCCGCGTCACAGACAAAATTCTTCTTTGGCGATGTCTACCGAAATAGACAAAGGTGAGTGGCACAGTCGCCTCCACTCACATAACTTTGACTAGGGAATCTTATTCCAGTCTAATCCCATTTTCCTAAACGGACAGGTGTGTTAGACTAGTCATATATCCTCTACGGAATCCTACTATATACCCAAGGTTTTCCTGCCGAAACAGACCAGGGTGCATGCCCCCTACGTTTCAGTCATATCCTCCTGAATCACTCGCGCTCATCAGGTGGACGGACTAGAGATCGATGAGACACTCCTTGCGTGAAAGGACCATTTAGGGATGGAATTTGACTATTTTCTATGTGTGAACCAGGGAATGACAGTTGGTCTACGAGCTTGACCACTCTGCCTTCATGCAGAAAACACATTACTCTAAAGAGTGAGGAGACGACGGCTCCCATGCAATAAATATAGTCACGCCCAAGGAGTAGATTATAATCCAGGGGTCCTTGGATTACCATCACGTTCATGTGAATGGTTTTCCTTCTCAAAGTAATGGGCACATTGGGAAGGATCCCTAATGGTCGACTGGTTCCTTTGTCAAAGCCTGTCAGATTTCTCATTTCAGGCAAAAGTGATGGCAAACCAAGCGCTTTCCAAGCAGTTGAGGAAAGGATACTCATAGAAGCCACTTCATCTATAATGGTACCAGCCATGACCATTCTGTAAGCTTGTACAATGATTCTGAATGGTACACTAGCTGGTACACGGGGTCTGCCTAGTAGATTCCAATCGAAGGAAACGACTAGGTTGCTTGGAGGTGGGACCGAATAGATGGCCAGATATGACTCTGATGAACTTCCTTCCCGTGATAAAGGAATGGGTAGACTGCCTCCAAGTTCTTCGGAGTCTGTGTTTACGAAAAGAATTTGAACGGTGTCATTCTCTTTCTCTTCAGTGATGGTATCATTCGAAGATGAACCCTCTGAAGGCAATACTGGGTCAACTACCACCTCGACCTTTTGACTTTCATCTGGTATGGATTCAGAGGGTTCATTTTCAATGATAGACATTTTGGCTGACAACAATGGCGTGCTAGCCGGATTTTCAACCAGTGGTGGACTCGGCAAGAGTTTCTTATATCCAGGAGGGAGCCGTAGCGGTGAAGCAGGACGATCATCCAAAACTCTTTTAGCTTCGTCTAGGAGGGGACAACGGTGGACGACGTGATCGTCTTCACACAATTTACAAGGAAATTTGCGATTCCTTTTCTGTCCAAATACTTCGCTCTCATTGGTTGATGGTGTGCTTTCAACATGATCATCAGAGGTTGATGACACCGGATTGTGCAAACGAGGAGACCAATCCCTTAAGATTCGAGGGATGCAAGGACAATCTTGATGATAGTGGTCTCCTTTGCAAATGACACATGGAGATTTAGGTTTAGACAATGCGGTGTGAGGATTTTCGCTAGACGACGCATGGTTGCCCCCTTTCACTTTTGGTTCTTTCTTCTTCTTTTCTTTTTTCTCTTTCTGCTTCTTCTTCTTCTCAGTTACTTGATCTTTAGCTTTACCAGCTTCATCAAGCGAAGAGGAAGGAGGAGAGGGAGAAACAGATGAAGTAGAAGGTTGGGGGGTAACTCTAGTATCATCTAGTTGCTGACTTGACTGTTCAGGAATTACGGTATTCTGAATGACAGAGGTAGAGAAGAGCCATATGGGCAAACCAATCGTCAACCCTAGAAGTGACAATGCGGCCATATGGGGTGCACTAACATCTCCCCAAGAGGAGAAAGGACTAGGATTTCCTCCGAGGGGAAATCCTTGGTTTGTAGACTCCATTTTTCTCAACCTAAAGACCAATGAGGTAACTTGTGATGTTATTCTGAGTAAAATAAATTTTATATGCTTTGACACAACTTGTTTTTTCAATTTTAAAGAGTCAAGAAAAAAAAAAAGATGACTCTAGTCGCCTTCAATTTTTAATGAGCCTGAAGTGACAAGTGCTTAGATGGACCTTTTCTTTTAAGTAGTCTAAAAAGGAACAAAAGAGACTTCTCTGGAAATCTAGGCAGAGGGGATTACCAAACCAATCACAAAACCGCAGAATACTTTTTACAGTACGGCAGTCAATATTCCCGAATGCTGTGTTCAGTGCATTGCGATCGATAGGGCAGCAGACACGGCTTCCTAAGGATAAAGGATATAGCCTATTGTGGTCTCTCAATATATACTCGACGGTACGTGGGAGCACAAGTCTGTACTGGCACTTGTCATCTCAGAGTGGAGGAATCACCCAACCAACAATGAAAACAATAGTTACCAGGTTTTATGACGCTGAAATACGTCTCTAGCCTAGACTTCTAGATGTTGTGCGTTAGGTTCCAAAGAGTTTTTAGATTCATTAAATTTATTTTATAGTTGATCTTGTTTAAAAATTTTCCTTTCAGGTTCACCACATGATGTTTATACAATTCCTAAAATGCAGTCTAAGATGATAAACAACTGTTTAATCTTCTTTTGGCAATGAAAATCCTAGCTACTAAGGAAAGAAAATTGAGAGTCTTTCAACAAAGAGCACAGAGCACACACTAAATGCACTGTCCTAAATCAAACCAAGCAGTCTAAATGTAAATGCACATGCATGTATTTGTTTTCAGGCTTCTTAATGTATAAATGACAAGAAGAATCCTAAGTTCAAATTTGAATTATTTTCAAAGCGACAATACTTAACAAATTTCTTTTCAAAAAGAAGTGAAGATAAGGGCGACACTTTGCGATTTCGAAATGAAAACTGTTTTCGACACTTTAAAAACTACTAATTCAAATCATATACAAGAGTAACAGTACAATCGACTATCAAGAACAATGGGATTCTCTTCTATGACTGAAAACGACACTTACGACACTTTCAGATTAAGAAACGACAGTTCGACTACGCTACTTCTTTGCAAAAGAGAACTGAAAATGGCGCACAATACATAAAAACACTTACAGTTCTTTGCACAATAGAGGTGGAATGATGGAAGAGAAGGGGGTTTTCACAGAGATATACTGACCACAGACACCAAAACTCCTGAATAGAACTGAAAAGAGTGAAGAAAAACCAAAGTCTGAAGGTAAAGTTAACCTTCCCTGACCATCGCACCTGTCACACAGGGAATCCAGTATGCATCTCACCTACTGCACACAGGAAGTGAGATGCATATTATTGCCTTGAAGGGAGAGTGTGATGGTACCAGTGCGAGACTTTTAACCAGTCTTTGCTCACAATTTGCAGTTCAGCTCAGGGATTTAGGCTAAGTAAGTGATGTTCAGTAAATTTAAATCACATGGGTTGATCTAAGGAGGTTACTAGAGCCACCACTTAGGGCAATTAGAACGTTTGTAGATCAATTGTTCAATTCATAAACAAACTGGGAGATAGACTGAAGCAACATTGATCTACTTTGCATTTGCATAAGAAATTCAATTCGAAGGCTAGCTGGCTTGACTTCAGGCTCCATCTGTAAGTTTATGAAATAAATAAAGATAGACTAACAAACAATCTATTTTCTCCCCAGTGGAGTTGCCATTTTGTTACCAGGAATAGTTTCCACTCGGAGCTGCTATTCCCACTAAGACTGGTAGCTATCTTAGAAACAAACAAGTAAAGACTACTTTCGCTTTCCTTTATGAAAAATAGATAAGAGTGGAACAAAGGACACCAACCTTAGTCTTGCACTTGGTTCCTTTCTTGATTCCTCTCCTTCCTGATAGATGTTTGCCACTTCTTCTTCGTCTGCCAAGCTTCAAAGAACACCTGTGGAATCAAACCAGCATAATACTATCGAAGAAAAAAGATCTATATTCATAAATAACACAGGACCATATATGTATTAACCACACAAATGCATACACAATCAAACATATAAGAATGTGGAGGAAAAATTGAATAGCTTTATTTATATATGGAATAGCAAGAGGATTAAAACCAATTGTTCTGACCCAGCATCATCCTCCAACAAGAAAGCCCTTCTTCACCTTAAGTAAAGCTTAGATCACCCAACACTATGAAGTTTCACTAGAAAACCAATAACACTTGTCTACATGATACAAGATTCTAGCCTTCGGATCTCTGTGATAAGGGATCCATATATAGATGATTGTAGGGGGGTGAGCCATCTTCTGGGGTTTTGATTAGTGTCCTCTCTCTGATAGTTCTTGATTCCACTTGGAGACTGATGATCTCTTACTCATCCCTGGTCGAAAACAGAGAGGCAAGTGTCAGAGGGGAAGCTTCTGGAAGATTTTATGATCTTCCACCTCACAAACTGTCTCTGCCATTTGTCCATTCTTGCCCATCGTACCCTACAGAGGGGCCATCTAGTATTCATCACACCCTTTACACTGGGAAGGTGATATGCATCGCACCCTCTGCACTAGGTATTCAGTATGGTCCAGTTTTGACCATTTCTGAGCAGGTTTTAGTGGAGAACTTCTGGGAGATGATGTAATCAGCTGACCTTGTTCCTTTAGGTAGTGAAGCAACACTTTTAGGGACTTAGAGGCCCTCAGTTTATGGACATTTATGATTGGGGTTGCAGTGCCCAAAAATGTCTATAACACCTAGTTTGAAGCTCTTCTTCTTATACCTCTTAGGTTTTTTCCCTTTTCATTGTGCGTACATATTCCATTTTTGTGTCTCTAGTTTGGTCCACGGTCCTCTTCTATACTTTGTCCTTAGTTTTTAGATCCTCAATCTCCATCTCAATGTTCATAGGCTATGAATAAAATCAATCTCCATCTCAATGTTCATAGGCTATGAATAAAAATTATCTTTACATTTGATCTCACACCTAGGTTCATGCTCATAAGTTGAAGCCCTGATCTTCTCTTTTCCTTGGGAATTGACACCATGAGGTTCATAATGCGAGACATCCCTAAGGTAAAAATTCATCTTTTTGAGTAATTCTTCAATTCCTTTGAAGGCTTGCCTAGAATTGACAATAAAAGGCCCCACAAGACTTCTCGATTTAAACATATATCCCTTCTTTGCAGGGAAAAATGGACTTGGTCCACATTAAGGCTATGTTTGACGAATTTCGGGGAAAAACTCCTCATGGGCATGAACAAAGGTAAGTGGTAGGGAGGGAGCTCACACCCATAGACCTTGACTTCTACGTAATTCTTAAAAAGATACCAGTCTCCTTCCTTAGTGTCCTTGCTAAGCTGGAGAATATATTTTTGTTGAGGGAGAATTATGGGGAGGGGGACACCATAGATAATATTATAGGTAATGGCCATATGAGAGGATATGATATGGGAATAACCATCAAAATCTACCCTCTACCTAATAGCAATATCCCAATCAAAAACAAATTTCCTCTACTTGTTACCAGCCACCAAACTAAGGCCCAGGCACTCGAACTCATCCACATGAGTGTACACAAATAAAAAGAACAACATTGAATAAAATCTGAAAAAGGGTTTGGTAGGAAAATGGTCCAGTTGAAATCTTATGGCCCTAGATAGGGAGGTGTTGTGTTGTTCAACAAGCCCCCCATTTATTGATTTAATAGTTAATATTATTTTAATAAATGGGGACCCTTTATAAAAAAATCCTCCAAAAAACATAGCACTTAAGCGCTTTCTTTTTGAAATTTTTAGAAATAAATTAAGGTATCAAGTCAAATCCCTTTAAGACTAGCAATTCTCGCTTTATCGCATATTGCTAGATGATGTGTGTCAAAGGTTAATTTACAACTAGGATCCCTGAATTGTGATGGAAGGGATTACCGTAATAAACTTAGGATATCATTGAAATTTCCATTTAAAACTAAGACTTAAGGTATTTCTTATAAAATAAAGCGCCTCTTGCAATCGCATATTGGCATTCATGAAAATCCCAACTAACAAAGCCTTTGGAATATGCAAAAATACAATATTGTGGCATAGCAATCCAACACTCATCACATCGCAACGCTTTACTTAAAGGCCAGTCTTGTGAACTATGAAAAGTTTGTGAAACGCGACACGACCTGGACCCGATGGAACTATACGATAAATGTAATAAACTGTAGTTAAGTTTGGTGCTTTGTAAAATATCACTTTACGCTTTAAATATTCATTATAAGGAAAATGTTCTTTTAATGATAAAAGGTATGTCGCTAAACTCACATTTCGCAGAATTCTAAAACAACTACTTAAAACACACAACTGAAAATACGATATTGTGATAATCTTATCACAATTGCACAATTGGATGTTCGCACTTTAAACTCGCCACCTTAAATTTTTTCCCTTCCCGTTTGTGATGCAATAGTTTAAATGAGTAATAAAGGCGAGGATAAAAGATATTAGTGTGTATTTAATAAGTTTTAATGGCATTCATGTAGTGATTTGATATCTTTCATTTGCATTTTGAATAAAAGCTCATTTATTGTCACATTTCTGGGATAATTGTATCATTTAATTCTAACTATCATTTTTGCCTTATGTTTATCTGATAATTTTGATTTGCTTCATTTCAGGATACCTCTTAAGGAAATGGTTTTGGAAAGAATTGCGAAGAAGGGAAAAGCTACTACATCTGAGAAATCAGATATAATACCACTTTTCTCTGATACGACCTACAACAAAGACGGAGGAACGACTTCCTGGGAAGCCATTTATAACCTTCTTGAAGAAGAAAAACCCATACCTTTGGTAACAAATGCAACAGTTGATGCCTAGGAATCATCTGATGCCTCCTATTTTGAAATAGCATGTTCATTCTTGCATCGAATAGCTACGAGAACAAATATATTACCATACACGGATATCGTAAAATGGGTAATTGATGATGTAGATTTCTCATATAGGACTTTTAGGAATAAAATACAAGAGGTCATGGGGTCTTTCTCACTGGATAATCTACGACTACTGTACCAGCTACCAGACCCTCAAAAGATCTATAACAAAGAATTCCTTGAGCATTTTGTTAAAGAGAACGATGACTCGTTGGACGTTACACTGACCTGGAGGTCAGGTGGAGGAAAATTCAAATGGGATGAATTTGATATGTACTCAATACATCCCTCTTTGCCCCTCATAATTTTGTAGCAACAATGATGTGTAGGTTATTTGGTAAACCCGATAGCACCAAATTTTCTATGGAGTGGCTCCCATTAGTTGATGCAGAAGTTAATGCAAAAATTATGAAAATGAGTTGTATTTTACCAGATAATTTAGCAAAGGCCATTATGAAATATAGAAATAAGAGAATCGTTTCTTCAAGGATTTTCCCCTCTTTATTTATGAGTTCTTTTTCTATGGACGCAATTTGTTTTTGTTCTTGGTTTCCAAACATGGTGTTGTAACATGATTAGTTTTGATTAAAATACATGATCACATTTTTTAAAATTTATGTATTTATATTAGGTAATAAATTAAATCATCAGTCAAATTTCATTGAAATTAATTGATATAATAGGTTTTAGTAGTTTAAAAATAATAAATGGGTCTGCAAGAGTAAATACACCCCCAAAAATGTAAATTTAAGTTTCAATTTAGTTAATCATGAATTTAAACATGATTAAATGATGTAATAAAGTAGAAATTGGGTTTTTACCTATCATTGAGGATTGACAAGACATCTTGTCGCTTTCACAAAACTTCAAGAGCTTTTGCACGCTTAAGATCTTCCCTAGCTAGATCAAGGCGAGGAGGACATTTTGCACCCCACTCCACCAAAAGATGTTAACACAAGGGGGGCAGGGTCTAAAAAGTGGTTTCATGTCCACTGCCACTTCCCCCTAATGTGGCATCCTCCCATCATTTCATACCCCCTCCACTCAAAACAGTTTACCGCTGTCGCCCCATCCCTCTCAGAAATCTGCTTATCTCCCCAACATTCACACATCACTTCCCGCCAACGTCTATTTACCCCCTGTCACATGATCTTCCCCACCACATCCCTTCTACTCCTCCACTACTATTCTATCTCCACATTATTCCCCACTTCCTTACCATCAACCATGTGCCTCTATGTCACCTCCTACCTCCACGTCATATGCCTGTCTCATGGTCAGTTAAACTATGTTTTCTCCCTATACAACGCAGTAATGTCAAACATTTCTTAAAAACAAATGAGAACGTATTTTCAAAGCATGAAAGAGGATTTTGTTTCTAATATCCTCTTGTATAAACACCTCCCTCATTTTTCTAACAACTATTATGATTTAGGAGATTCTTATGATTCTTTAAAGGCATATTTTCCAAAAATTTCCTATTTCATTCACCTTTTTGCAAAGACTATTGTGGATAATGAGAAACTAATTGTGCCAAAATGGAGGAGTTTTTTGTTACTCATATTTTAATATACAAAAACCTCTCTCAGTTGTGTCACGGAGGTTATGGTGTCGGATATTCTGATGAATCTGTTTAGGCATGTTTTCCCAAAGTTTCCTGTTTTTAGTCACTTCTTTCAGATGCGGTTTACGAGCAGGTGGAAATGAATTTTCAAAAGAAGAAAGAGGTTTTTGTTTCCAACTTTATCATTTACAAAAAACTCTCTCAGTTATCTAATATAGGTTATGTTTTGGGATAAGCCATTGTATTATAGGACCCTATTTTTCAGTATTTCGGGAGGAAAAATATCAAAGACAGTTAGTGATTTAGAGGCCACCTCATCAAATATGAGTTGCAATCAAATTCGAATTGCTCTTATTTATCAAAAAAATCCTCAAGGATAGTACTAGAACTCTTCAAATATTTTTAGTTACCTTTATTTTTGTTCTATTTTTGTAATATAGTTTAAGATATTTGTAATAGCTCTTGATATTTTTATCAAGATATTTTATGAGGAAATTGTATAAATACTTCATCATTTGAAGTAATATATGTGGGCTTTTAGTGACAAGGCTCTTCAATTTGTAATAGCTTCTATTATAGGATTTCTAATGAAAGCCTTCTGGCTCTAGTTTGATAAAATTTTGTGTTTTCTAGTATGTTTTCCTAGCGTTTCATATCTTATTTCTACACATGTTCAAAGAATTTATATGAAGGTGTGGGTAAGTGTAGATTAAGTCTTAATATCTCTGAAATCCCCTGTAAAATCATAACCTTTAGAAAGAGGTTAGCTTATTAGACTGTTTTTCCAGGATAATTCCTCTTTGACTGGATTTTTTGTTATGCCTTCTCATAGCCATTAAAAGATATTAGCTTATTGGACTATTTGTCTAAAATAGCTCCTCTTAGAATTGGTTTTAGTTTGGCCTTCAATTTCCTTTGAATGTATTTTTTTGGGTTGTAGAAATATTCTACACGCATCCAAATTTCCCTAGTCCTTAAGAAGTATGTTTGATTTCTTAATTATTAGGAATCTCCTTACATTCTTCTATCATAATCCTTGAAAAGCTAAGTCATTCTATCAGGTTGGAAGTTGACACATTCTGAAGGGACCCTGTGAGGGAGGCCTTTAATCATGGATAGGGACTGTCATTGATTGCCAACCACCCCCAATTAAAACCATAAAACTGGCCATTATGCTTCAAAGGTTGTTGTTTAGTGACAGGTGAACAACGTTAAACAAAGCCTCGTAACGAATCAGGGAGACCCCTCTAGTTCAAGGGCCAGCTTGAACCTAAAGGCTGGTTGAGTTGGTTTTCTGGTGTAGCTTTCATAGCCAAGGACTTCCTATAGGAAACAGGTACAACATCTAGCATCATTGCCGGGGAGATAAGTAACGAAGGTATTTTTCCCCGTGGAACAATAAACATTAGATCTATTCCTTGCTGGTGAATAAGGAGTAGGCATTTATTATTGGTTGCATTTCTTTCACCTTGCGACTCCACTTTGTCATATGGCAATTCCACTTAGTAACCAATCCCATTGTTTTGAAATTTCAACTGCCTTTATTGCCATGCAAGGTTTATTGATACTGGCAATCAACAGTATATGTGTTTCCCTCTCATCCATGGTCAAAAATCTAAAATGTCTACAAAGGATGCAACTTTTAAAGTACACATATGACTATAAGTTTCCCATGGGATTTCATATTCATATTGCATAAATTATTCATATTTTCAGTTGTTGGCAACATGGTTTGTCAATAAATCCACTCCACACTTGGTTACATTGGAAAGCATATTATACCTAACAGTGTAAATTTTTTCAGTTCAATTGGATAGAGGTGTGGGGATTGAATAGATATTCTGAGTTTCAGTATACAATAGATCAGCATGTTCATTGTTTATGAGTGATGTGCTTTGAAGATTATATGATAGATCTTCTTATATTTTCAGTCTCTAGCAATTTTTCAGTTTTTAGATTTCAGTATGAAAGAGTATCTGAATTAGTGCAGCCATATGGTTGTATTTTAGAGTTGCAGGTTATAGTGTGCAAGAGCAGAGTATTAAAATTTCAAATGGCAACATTGATCCATGACAGTTGGCTATATTTCTACATAATATGGAAGATTAGTGGTTGATGGTTTTATGGTATGACTCCATGCCCAACACGAAAGGCAACTAGTCTATTTGTTCTCTGCATCCCACTAGGGGAGGTAGTACCTAATTCGAGCTAATGTTGTAACATGATTAGTTTTGATTAAACTGCATGATCAAATTTTTTTAAATTTGTGTACTAAAATTAGCGAATAAATTAAATCATCAATCGAATTTCATAGAAATTAGCTTATATAATAGGTTTTAGTAGTTTAAAAATAATAAATGGGTCTGCAAGAGTAAATGCACCCGCAAAAATGTAAATTTAAGTTTTGATTTAGTTAATCATGAATTTAAACATGATTAAATGATGTAATAAAGTATAAATTGGGTTTTTACCTATGCTTGAGGATTGACAAGACATCTTGTTACTTTCACAAAAGTTCGAGCGCTTTTGCATGTGTTACAGGGAAAATTGTCCACACAGAACTGCTTATCCCACTAAGGTGTGATAGCTACCTTAGAAACAAAAAAAGTAAAGCTACTTTCGTTTTTCCTTTATGAAGTATAGATGAGAGAAGAACAAAGAAGACTAACCTCTGTCTTGCGCTAATCTCCTAGTTCGATTCCTCTCTCTCTTGATGGTCTTTCACTACTTGTTCCCTTGCACGCCTAGCTTCACAGAGTACCTGTAAGATCACAGTAGCATAGCATTATACAAGAACATGGATCTATAATCATAAACAATCTAGGACCAGATGTAAATTGACCATAAAAATGTAGCAAACAGAAATGACATAAGAGTATGGAGGAAAACTTGAATAGCTTTTATTGATAAACAAGAAAGAGCCAAGAGGAGTTACAACCAATTGTTCTGACCCAGCGTCATCGTCTCAGCAAGGAAGCCCCTCTTCACCTCATACAAAGCTTATATCACCCAACAATCTGGTGTTGTCTCAAGAAACCAACAACAATTCCTTACAATATGCAAAATTCCAGCCTCTAGATCTCTGGGATGAGGGATCCATATATAGATATCTGTAAGGGAGATGAGTCAGCTTGTGATTTGATTAGTGTCTTCCCTCTGATAGTTCTTGCTTCCACTTGGAGATTGATGATCTCTTACTCATCCTTGGTCGAATTCAGAGAGGCAAGTGTCACAAGAGAAGTTTATGGAAGCTTCCATGCCTCTCCACCTCGCGGAATGACACTGCCATTTGTCACTTCTCACCCATCGCACCCCATAGAAGGGCTTTTTGAAATGCAATGCACCCACACATTTTGTTTAGGTGAGATGCAATGCACTTTGCCTACGGAGCAGCTGAAATGATCCTGTTTTGACTAGTTGTGAGCAGTTTTTCATGGAGAACTTCTGGGAGAAGTTGTAATCAGCTGACCTTGTTCCTTTAGGGGTTAGAACAACACTTTTAGGGACTTTGGAGCCCTTGGTTTATGGACATTTCATGCTTGGGGTTGTAGTGCCCAAAAATGTCTATAACAGTTTCCCCCTAAAGCATGAGGTCGTTAATCATTTGATGTCGGGTGAAATGCTTTATTATGAGGATCTGAAGTTCTTTCAAGTTGGGAGGAGACCTGTAATAAGATACAATACAATACATTATCTTCATAATATTTTCATGATCTAGCTGAGGCGGGCATTCCCATGCTCAACTTTATAAATTCATTTTCATGTACATAGGACAGACAATCGTCTGAGTGTAGACTGATGATTCTGGTAGAGCCATCATCCCTTTGATTGGATGATTATCTGTGCAGCAATGATATACATTTGATGCTTTTATTTCCCTGAATATATATCGCAGCCCGGATGGATGAAAATAGATTCGGGGTCTTCAATCTCGTTCGATCTTCACTCGAAGTACAAGTCTATCCATGTGAGAGATGTTCTGGAGTCGAACATGGAAAGACATCGCCTGATTACCAGCCAATGATGTAAGCTGTTAACAGGCACGAGAGGAATCACCGATAATGATAATGACCCTCAAGGTACTGCAGTACAATTCACGTGGTGTGAATAAAGGACTTGGTGTCGAACACCACGCAAAATCTTTCGGTCGAAGGCCATTGATGTAAACCTGTCACCGGAAGTGAGAAACTTGCCATTAAGGCATGCAAGCTTCAAAGTACTGAACGGGATGTTCCTAGATCGACTTCTTGGATAATGAGCTGATGTCAACAAGAAGCGATCCATCACAGGAGGGCCTTAATGAATCCCACATCAATGACATGGAATGAAGAAAATGATTTTAATGGAGGTGAAAACGATCTGATGACATACGGTTTAGGGTGGTTGTCATGAAAGAATGGAGTGTAAATGTATTGTAGTTGGTGAGACACAGGTGAATCTCTGAATGACTTCTCTTGAACATATCGACGACACTGACATGATGGATTGGTAGCATTACCCCAAATGTGGATGGTGTGACGGGACCATGGTGATGTGACCGGTGAATGAAACAACCCAACCCGACTTGGATGCGGAGTGAAAGTGTCATGTTGAAGAGCGACTTGCTACCAACAAAGTTTCTTCAAGTTTTCTTCCCAATTTTCCCTAGTCATTGCTGACTAGTACCTCTTTATTTTTGTCAAGCTTGAGAAGGATAACATATGCTTGTTCTATAATTTTCCCTTTGGGCAAACCCAACGCTATGTTTTAACGAGCCTAGCGATAGTGAAACTCGTTCTTGTCTGCTATGGACAAGTTTGTCGCTATTAAGTTTTAACGAGTTTAACGAGAAAGATAACTCGGTCCTTTTCAATTTTAGAGAGTCTGAAAAGGAACGTAAAGGAAACTCCAAAATTCCTTTTTTGTCATCTAATCCCTTAAGTCCGAAAAGTATAAAACAATATAGAAGGGATGAATTTTCGATACTTTTAACGAGCAGAACAAAACAAGCGCTCGATCTTTTTGTGTAATAATCCCTCAGGTCCAAAAAGATTAAAATTTAGAGGAGGAATAGCACTTCCGGTCCCTTTAACGAGCTGGAGAGGCCAATGGCTTGGCAATATTTTCATATTTTACGAGTCAGTTGAAAAGAGCTTAAAGGAGACTCGTCTTTTGAGGAACGAGTGATAAAATTGGGTAGCAGCTGATTCCAGGTAAGGTTTGGAATGTTCCAATCACGACAGTGTTACAAAGATGGCTAGTGAGATCACTCTTCGCAGTTGTTCCTCAAAAGGGGTAAACAATCAAATGGAGGTGAATGATCGGCCAATATAGAATGGAGGTGATGATGAGAACACGACCAAGGTTTTAAAGGCTGAAGTACTACATTCACGATGGTTATTTACTGGGAATTGGTTCATTTTTTTTGATTGAGCTTGAACACTGGGGGAAACATTTGCTCATGACTTATGTTTATTTTTTAACGAGCTTGAACTATGTTCTAAAACTGCTCGAGGCAGGTTTATTTTTTAATGAGCTTGAACCCTGCAGTAACACTGCTCGTGATAAGTTTGCATGCCCCCAGCATAATAATGCAAATCGAGGTGCATGCCCCCCAAGCTTCATTGCATTCAACTGGTGGTTGGAATGAAGGTTTACCTTTGAGATTTGGAAAGGGGATTTTTTTCATTTTTTTAATGAGGTTGACACAGTAAAAGATCTATCCTCATGACTCCTTGTTTCATTTTTTAACGAGGTTGACACGAGATAAGAACCATCCTCGAAATCCACCCTGTTTACAGTATTTGATAGGAAATCAAAAACTGAAGGATGATAAAGGTAATCAGGAGTGTTTTCTTCACAATCCGGAAGAAGAGACTGATGGTGGTAATCATCCCATGGTGCCCCTTCAATTACCATTTATTGAACAATTCCTTCGTCGGTGACATGCACTCACGACCAAGGATCTGAAGGGGTACCATATTCCTCAGACCTATCTATCCATACGCTTGATGAGCGTTGATTTGAGTTTGCCTCCCATGCTAGGAACATTGATTGCTACAATATTTCTGTTGGGCTTGGAGGCAAAACCTGCGCATGATCCATGTCGATATCGTTTTCTGAGATATTTTTAGAATATATCATATTGCAGGTTCCTACCGATGCTACTTCCGCCAAATTGATTGGAGGTGGAAGGGCGAAAGTTCCCATTAATATAGGATCTTTTAGTAGGCCTACACCGATATTTTGAAGTGAATGGGAGCTTCCATGGATCATTGGAATGCTTCCCGTAACTTGAGAACCGTTTGGGAGGAAGTTTTGTTGATCGATGATTGTAATCCCTCCTTGAAAGGGAAATGCAATCTTCCTAAAATAGGTCGACACAATAGCAGCCATAGCATATATCCATGGTCTTCCCAGTAGGATGTTGTAATCGAGATTTCCGTCGATTACCTCAACATCTATTTCTACTGTTTTCCCTCCTAGTTCAACCTTCAAGTTACTTAGAATACCATATGGGCTATATGTTTGTCTGTCAAATGCTTTTAATTTCATCGAAGATCGCGACAAGGTTGGAGATCCTAAAGTTTTCTAGCAACTCATCGACATAATACATGTAGATGCCCCCTCATCAATAATTGTTCGATGAACAGTTTTGTTGAGGGCTTTCACTTGAATGAGGAAAGCTAGTTGAGTTGGTAACTGAGGATCATATCCTTTATGATAGAAGGATACAAGATTGGAATCCTTTGGGTCAATACCACCAATGGCTGATAATAAAGCTTGCTTTTGGGATGGGCAATTTTGTAGTACCTCAAGAGTCGACATAGCGGATGGCGATTGGGCAAAATATTCCACTATATTATAATGTTGTGCCGCTCTAGCGTGGGGATTAAATGTCGACTTGTGTACTACTCCCTTTGGCGGTTTTATTGTCAACTCGGGAATGATGGGTGGCGCAACTTCTGTCGAAGTTGTTGTCGAACTACTAGGTTGATCTTTATCCTCGTTGTTCGACAGCTGTGGATTCCCATAATATTTGTTTCTTGTCGATATTAAAGCATCATTTTGCTGTTTGGAAACTGACAACATTAGAACTTGACACCGGGAAGCATCTTCACTGTCAACCAGATTTGTTCCTGGATTTGGAAACGGATCAGTTAATACTGCTGAGGTCTTTGTATTCTTGAAGAATTTTTTAAGCTCAGCTCTGTGTGGACAATCTGCAATCTGATGATCCTCATCGCATATAAAGCATGGATTTTTTGGTTTCCTATTTCTAGGAGGGTTTACAGAAGATTCTTCAGGTGATGATTCTTCCTGTTTCTTCTTCTTCCCTTTGCCTTTCTTCTTGCCCCCTGGTTCCTTGGTTTCTTTGCCCTTATCTGTCGATACGGCATTTAATTCCGAGGCAAGAAGTTCCTCGTTTGCATTTTGACTGGAAATCTTACGGGCCTTTTTAGATGTAGCCTTTGTCGATTTCGTGTCTGTTGTGCCAATCACGCCATCGCCAGCATGAGAGTCATTGTTTGATTTAGGAGGAGGAGGAACTGAGAATTCTGGTCTAGTAGCGTCAGGTATTTTATCCTAGAGCGTGCCGGGCTGAGTGTAAATCAAGTCCAAATATTGCGCACGAGCGATAACCTACTCTTCGGTGATGAATCCCCCTTTTACCACATCTTCCGTGATGAAAGGCAATAATGACTTGATAAACCATTCAGCTAAGAGCTAATCGGGAACATACGTTTTCACCATTCTACGATGACGTCGTCACTCATGTATATGATCAGATATGTGAGTGGCCGTCGTTTGTTTGAAGTTGGTAAGAAGTTCCGTTCCCGTTTCGTACCTTATCGGTAACTGAAAATGGGTTAAAAAGGTTGTGGATAGGGTACTGAAGTTGTCGAATGAAGCTCTAGGCAATTCGATATACCATTTTGCTGCCGGACCAGTTAACGTCCTCTGAAAAAGGCGAAGCCTAATCGAATCATCATTTAGGTTGTTTGATGAACACCACACATGAAAGGTCATCACATGATTTGATGGATCTTCACCCGGATTTCCATTAAATTTAGGAATATCTGATGGAAGTTTATGTGGAATCGCTGGCCACCAAGGGTCGTAAGCGATTGGATCATTTGTTAACCGATTTAAATCAGGTAACTCTAAAGTTGCCACGAAGGGTAACTGTTGATTCAGGTTAGGTGAAGCATACCCAGGATAAGATGGGATTGCCTGAGCAGTTGGTCTTTGCATACCAACATAATGCATTTGATGCTGGTAACTTTGGTAAGGTTGGTGGGCATGACCATTGTAAAATGGTTGATTTTGACCATTTTGAATATACAGTTGCCCACTATTCGCAAAGATTTGTTGTTCAGAACCTTGGTATACTTGTTGGAACTGCGGTTGTTGGTATTGCACTAGCCATGGTTGTGAAGCCATGTGTTGTTGCCCGATACTAACTGTTTGACCAAGATGAGGGGTAATTGTACCCGTTTGAACCTGTGTCATTCAACCATTCGGCGATTGTGGTTGAGTTGCAGGGTCAAGGGGCTGTCACATTACAACCTGAGAAACCTGAGGTGGCATACAACAAGCAGCGCTTGAACTTGCGACACCGTCACAATAGTTGGCGTAGTTGGTATACTTGACATAGGTAAGCATTGTTGCATCGAATATACAACTCTTCGTTGTTGAGGTAGTATCGGTACCCAACCGCTTGAAGTAATTCCAGCATAACTCGAATTTTGTTGTGAACTCCCGTATGGCTGTCCTCCCAGAGGGGATAATGAAAGGGCATACTGCCCCCCATACGGTGGTAATCTGGTACTTAAGGGAATGGTTTTCCCTTGAGGGCTGGACTGCCCAAATTGACCTCCAAATGGATCAATTTGTTGAGACTCAACATAAGAGTTTCTGGATATTATTCCAGATGAACAAACAGGAACAGACCATACCGTTGAAATGGCCCCTGAGTGGGCTCCTTCTAGCAATTGAGAGCTAGTTGGGACAGATGGTATACCGGTGAACATTGTTGGAGTGATAGCAGGGAGTTCTGCTATCGCTGTGTCAGACAACACAGTCCTATATGTTGACGGTTGTTCAGAAATTTCTAGTCTATCCAAAAGATTACCTAGCGTTTCTACAGGAGCTTCCGCCGGCGGTAGACTAACTTTTGATGAAGAAGGATACAGAGTGATCTCGACTCCAAATTAGGATGGAGTACTAGATGGAGGATCTTCCACAATCTCTTCTATAGCAATCAGACCAGGTGGAAGGGGTAGACCGTCAGGTCTGTAGAATATTTCTGGTGCTGAAGAAGGTATGGAATCTGCAGCGACAGATGTTTTGGGCGCAACACTCTCTGAACCGGTTGTAGATGGAACTGGTTCAGTGATACAAGTGTTCACCCTCATACTAGGATCAGTACCACTATCCTTCTGTGGCTGCTGAACTTCTTCTGTAAAGGCAGGGATACCAGAAATGTTTGGAGTAACCAGAATCTCTGATGTTGTTGGAACACTTGTTCTAACTTTAACAGGAGATTTGGAACCGGTTAAACGAGTTCGCTTTGTCTGTACTTGCTTCGATCCTGGAGACAACGACGGTTGACTCGTAAGCCTCTATGAACAACGGGGTTTCAATTTACTTTCTTCCACGATTTCGGATTACTCGATCAACTAAAATAAAGGGGAAGTATGTTTCCGAATTAGATGAATTTTAGATGCTTTGACACAACTTGTTTTTTCAATTTTTAAGAGTCGAGAAAAAACAAAAGATGACTCTAGTCGCCTTCGATTTTTAATGAGCCTGAAGTGACAAGTGCTCAGATGGACCTTTTCCATTAAGGAGTCTGAAAAGGAACGAAAGGGACTGCTCTGGAAATCTAGGCAGAGGGATTACCAAACCAATCGCAAAACTGCAGAATACTTTTTACGGTACGGCAGTCAATCTTCCCAAATGTTGTGTTTAGTGCATTGCGATCGATAGGGTGGCAGGCACGACTTCCTATGGATAAAGGATCAAGCCTATTGTGGTCTCCCAAAATATACTCGATGGTACGTGGGAGCACAAGTCCGTACTGGCACTTATCATCTCAAAGTGGAGGAATCACCCAACCATCAGTGAGAACAACAGTTACCAGGATTTACAACACCAAAATACGTCTCTAGCCTAGACTTCTAAATGTTGTGCGTTAGGTTCCAAAGTGTTGTTAGATTCATTGAATTTATTTTATAGTTGATCTTGTTTATGAAGTTTTCCTTTCAGGTTCACCGTGAGATGTAGATGTGTAATTCCTAAAATGCAATCTAAGATGATAAACAGTCTTTTATCTTCTTTGTGCAATGAAAATCCTAGCTACTAAGGAAAGAGAGACCATATTCTTTCACAAGATCAAAGAGCACACTCTAAATGCACTTTCCTAAATCAAACCAATCAAACAGTCTAAATGCAAATGCACATGCATGTATTTGTTTTCGGCTTTCTTAGTATGTGAATGGAGAAAATAAAGCTAATGCACAAATCTGAATTACTTTTCAAGCGACAATTATCAACAAGTTTCTTTTCGAAATAAAAAATGGAGGCAATCACAACACTTTACGATTTGGAAATGAATACTTGCTTTCGACACTAGAAAAATTACAAATTTAGACCAAATACAATAGTAACAGGATAATCAACTATTTATAGCAACCAAACTCTTTCCTATGCCTGAAAATGACACTTGCGACGCTTTCAAATCAAAGGACGACAGTACGATTACGTTACTTTTGCAAAGGAGAACTGAAAATGACTCGACAAACACACAAAAATATTTACAGTTCTTTTGTACAAAGGAGGCGGAATAACAGCAAGGAAAAGGGGTTTCAAACAGAGATATACTGATCATAGGCAGCAAAATTCATGAATAGAACTGGAAAGAATGAATCACAGGAACCAAAACTGGACAATGACTTGTCTGATAAGCGCACCTGTAACCTAGGGAATTTGAAATGCAGCGCACCTATTACACTCGGGAAGTGCGCTAAATTTCAGATTCACAGAACAATACTTGCACTGGGCCAGAGACGAGACTTTGCTTGGGCTCCGGGTCATAGTTTGCAGTTCAGTTCATGGGTTTTGGCCGAGAAAATGGTAATCAGTAATGCAACAATCAGGGTAGATCTAAAGAGGATCTAAGAGCTATCACAAGGGCAATCAGAGAGTTTGTAAACCAGTTGTTTAATTTATAAACAAATCCCGGAGATTGACTGAAGTGGCATTTATCTACTTTGCATTTGCATAGAAAATGCAGTTTGAAAGCTACCTGGCTTGACTTCAGGCTCCATCTGTAAGTTTATAAAATAGACAACAAGGAAGATAAACAAACAAACTAATTCGTCCCTAATGGAGTCACCATTTTGTTACAGGGAAAAGTGTCTACATAGAACTGCTTATCCCACTAAGGTGTGATAGCTACCTTAGAAACAAACAAAGTAAAGTTACTTTCATTTTTCCTTTACGAAGTATAGATGAGAGAAGAACAAAGAAGACCAACCTCTGTCTTGCGCTAATCTCCTAGTTCGATTCCTCTCTCTCTTGATGGTCTTTCGCTACTTGTTCCCTTGCACGCTCAGCTTCACAGAGTACCTGTAAGATCACAGTAGCATATCACTATACAAGAACATGGATCTATAATCATAAACAATCTAGGATCAGATGTAAATTGACCATACAAATGCAGCAAACATAAATGACACAAGAGTATGGAGGAAAACTTGAATAGCTTTTATTGATAAACAAGAAATATCCAAGAGGAGTTACAACCAGTTGTTCTGACCCAGCATCATCCTCTCAGCAAGGAAGCCCCTCTTCACTTCATACAAAGCTTAAATCACCCAACAATCGATGTTGTCTCAAGAAACCAACAACAATTCCTTACAATATGCAAAATTCCAGCCTATGGATCTCTGGGATGAGGGATCCATATATAGATATCTGTAAGGGAGATGAGTCAGCTTGTGATTTGATTAGTGTCTTCCCTCTGATAGTTCTTGCTTCCAATAGCCAAATGGTTTGGTGAAGAGACCTTGACTTCCATTATATTTTTTGGTTTCATTTCTTTCTTGAATGTCCTCCCATATTATGTCCCAAACAAGCTATTGTCTAGGGAAAAAACTTATCAGACAGTAGGGGAGGGTGGTTTAACCAGAAGACTGAAGGAATAGAAGAAATTCATTTGGAAAACCTTCCCATTGTAATGTGGTGCTTTCACACTACATGACTATGGGCACGTAGTAAAAGAGGCATAGATTATTATGTCTATGAAATTGGCCATAGTTCCAGGGATGCAGTACAACTCAAACTAGGTTGCTAAAGAATTTACCACTATGGTGAAAGTCAAACAATTTATTCAAGAAGAGGATGCCTTTGATGACCTCTTTCAAGAAGTAGAATAATTTTCACAAGTCCTACATTTGGCAGCATCACTGTTGAGCCTAAAAGATATTAATGCTTTTCATGTGTATAAGAATAAGAGATTGTTAAAGGTCCCATTGGACCTATTACAGATTGAATCAATAAGAGAACCAACTCCTAGCATAATCTTAGAGGGAAGTTCAAAAGAAAAATCTAAAGAAGAAACCCAAAAGAAGTCAACTCACAGGGCAGATAACTTAGAACGACAATCTCAAAATGGGGGAGGAAAAACAAATAAAGAGTCTTAGAAAGATATAGCTAGAAGTACAGAGGAAACGATTGAGTAGCCCTCAGAAAATAAATAGACAGAGGTTGCTTCTACTTCAAATCAATCAAGTAAGGCTCCAGCCATTAACCTGGAACAAGAATGGGAGAAATTCAATAAGAAGCTCTAAAAAAATGCAAATCTTGAGGAAACATATGAATTGCAAACCCCCAAGTAGACCCAGCATAAAGAAAATCCAGAAACAATAGAGCAAGGAGCTATAGGCACTCAGGACATTGAGGTTATTCTTGATTTTTCTACTTCCAAAATTGTCTTGAGAATTGAAGTGATGCCTCCATTAGATATATTCTACAATCCTAATCACAAGGTTGTAGTTAAAAGACGAAAGAAGAAAAGAAGATTGGGCACCATGGCTATTACAACACTAGAAAATGAAGCAATGGATGTTTTGTGGAAGGGAAACCCTATTGACCCATCACCGAATCTCACAAAGTTTTTGTAGTTGACAGGAACTTATGTCATAGAAACCATCAATAAGACAGCAGAAGTCTGAATGCTACTAAAATAAAATGAACATAAAATTATGTTGCTTGAACAACAATTAGCACAAGAAAAAACTAATAAAAAAGTAGAACAACAAGTAGCTCAGCTTCAAAAAGAATTTGAGAAAATGATATTACAACAGTAGGCTATCTTATCAAAGAAGGATTCAAAAATTCATCAAATGCAATCCATGGTGGATAAATTCAAAGATAACCAACAAATTGTCGAATTCATCAAAGAAGCGGTCAACCTCAATTCCCTATTAATGTAACAAGAAGAAATATTCTACCAGAAAATCTCACAGATAAATATGTACTATGAGACAAGCGATAAATTGATAAACCAAGTAATTGATATGATGTTTGAATACAAATAAATCCACAAAACGTTTTATGAATTTATCACCTGGCAAGAATCTGAGGATGGAAGAAAGGCTCAATTGCCAACAATGGAAGAATCCTACAAACATACTGTGCTTAGAGATTGGGATTCACATTTGAAATAGGTAGAAAGGGCAATAATGATAACAACAAGAGAAATGCGCAGTATAATAGAAGTCATAAATGAAAACCTCCATGGCGCCAACCTTATCAAAGGGTGCATACCAGGGTTTCTACGAAATGTCAAACTGATGAGCCTCGTAAATGGGTAATTATATGGGCTCATTTTACATCCTAACCTAGTCAAATCAACCATTCTCTTAGCTTATTGTATGATTTTCTGATTATATTTATGCTTATAGAGTGAGTTAGGTTAGTTATTATGCCATGTGGTCTAACATGTATTTAATGCAGATTATTCATGGATTTCGAGGTCAAAGTCAAGGATTTAATGGCCAAACTGTAGCAATAACTCGAAGTAAACAAAGGAGAGGACTTATAGGATGGAATCCCCCTTATTTATTTCTCCTCAGATCAAATTCCCCTTCACTCATCTCAGCTTACAAGCAGTCGAACCATGCACTAGAAGGCAGTCGAGCAATTGGAGGATGACTGATAGTTATCTTGAGTTTTGGGAGCCAAGCCTCCCTGATTTTAAGAAAGTTGTTGGTAGATTCAGATGTATAAGTAAAGATTCCTAGGGCCTCACTAGGGTCAGATTTTTTTCTTATGTAAACTCTGCTCAAATTTCGAGTTTATTATCTTGTGACAATTTCATGTAATCTTGCTATTATTTTGATAATGAATATGGAATTATTTTTGAGATAGCATTAAGTTACCTCAGAGGGTTGAAGCTCTTGGTTTAGGGCCCAATCTAATTAGCCAAGCTTCTCTTTACTTGTACTTGTATGCTTACTTCAGTTTGTAGATTAATTTGCTGCTAGATGTATTTCTTTATTGGTTAAGAACAGGTTGCTTTTGATGATTTAGTAGTTTGCTTTCATTTGTTCTTTCTATAGTAGGTTAAGCAGTGATCGGAAAAGATTCAAAAGGATATCAATAGTGCCTTGGCCTCTCTTTCTCCCTATGGGACCATGATTTGTGGCAAAGACCCTCTCGCTGCCCCAAAAACACAAATTCTCCTCATTCCTAGGACTTCTAGTGTTTGCAGCTCTTTAGTAGGTTGTAGTCTAGTTTTGCTTTTCTTCAGATCTTCTTTATCATGTTCACTTCCTAATTTGCAATAGTCATTTCTCCTGCTTTCCTTTGCTATGACATTTCTTAGCATTTCCTTTCATAGATCATAGTTTAGACCATTTTAATGCAAAACTCCATTTTTTCTAAATGCACTCATTTCATTGGTTTCTTGATTTTCTTGGTTGACTATCAGTTTCTGTGCAGCAAGTCTCTTCCAGCAGTAGGCCAGCTTATCAGAAATCACACCCTCCATCTAATATATGCCCTATAGGTCTCCCAAGCCTTACCTCAATTCTGCCCTAGTTTCCTGCATTTTTCATAGAACTTCTTCCTCTCTCCTTGAGCAAACCCAATCATCTTTCTCTCTCCTGGTGACTCGTGGTAGACCTTAGGCACCCTAACACCTCATTCCAAACTTCATCCACCTTTTCCACCCACTCTCACACCCTCAAAATAGTGAAAATTTCTCTCAACCTCCTCATGTAGGCCTCTTGTAGTTTCCATGTTTTCCTCCTGTAGTTTCCCTATGTCCTCCTGTAGCTTTTTCTGTAGGCTTTCTTTTGAAGGTTGAGTGTGGGAAAAGCCTCCAAAAGGCCACCTAAGACCTCCTAAGACCCATCCACACCATCCTACATCCTTCCAAGCTCAAAAACCACCATCTAACGCTACCTATTCGTTGTCACACTCACACACAATAATTTAGATGCATGTCAAATTCACATAAAAAAACATAAAAATCCAAAAATATGTTTATTACTCATTTAATTCCAGAAATAGCATGGTTAGATGTTGTTTTCTTTCTTGAGTACGTAATGGCATTGCTTTCATGGTTTTCATAGTGTTTTTGACAAAAGTAGAATTAGCTTATTAATTAGGGTTTACGAGGTCTCGCTTTACAATCGAGTCTTTTTCCTTTCTGCAGTTAGAATAGCTTCTGGAGAGTAATATTTCTTTCTTTATTTCATCACACATAGAGCTTATTCTGAGATCTATATAATTTGGCTTGAGCTCCTAGTGATCTCGCGTTGGCTGACCAAGTGACAACCTACAATGAGAACTAGTACTTGTGCATACAACACCGCCACTTCCAAGTTTGTTACGAACTACCATGTTGATAAAAGTAAAGTTGGCAGCCCAGGAGTTGCAGCATTCTTGCTGCAATATAGGCGCTCACAAATTTTTGGCGCTACTTCCGGGGAAGTGTGAGAGTATTATGTGATTAGTGCTTTCTTCTATTTCTTCTTGCCACATTCTGCTAATAGTTTTTTCAACAAAAGTAGACTAGTCATTTCTTTTCTTTCAGTTATACATTTCCTTGCTTTCCTTTCCAATTCTGCAAATTTCATTTTGTCAAACGTAGACTAGTCATTTCCTTTCTTTCAGTTCTACATTTCCTTGCTTTCCTTTTCAATTCTGCAAATTTCCATTCAACAAGTTCATTTCAGCTAGTTGCAATTTGTTTGTTCAATCAGAATTCTACTTTCTACAGGTACTCTCAGTGTGGGGAAAAAGAAACAAAAAACCAACCAAAAATATTTCATTTCATGTCTAGTAGGAATAGAGATAACTCAGGAAATTTTTTTCCCAACACCCCCACTGTTTCACACAGATAAGCTTCTCTCTTCTTCAGTGGCTACGATCAAGAAGAACCCTTAGGTGAACAACCAAACATATTTGAAGAACCTATAGGGGAAGAAGAAGAAGAACATTCCTCTAGAGCCAATGGCTGAAAACAGAAATGCTAGGTAAAAATGGAGAAAGAATAGAGGGTACCTTTCCCATTCGAGAGACCATTGGGGATACCAAAATGAAAAATATAATTCCTTCAGCCCTACCTCACTTCCATGGCCTGACTACAGAAGATCATGACACCTTCTGGTTTGAGTTTATTGTCATTTGTTAAACTTATGACTATGCAGAAGATGAGTAAAAGTTGAAACTATTCCCTTCTACTCTCAAGGATGTAGCATTGCGCTGGTTCATGGGATTACCTGGCAATAGCATCGCAGCTTGGGCTCAGATGCAGCAAAACTTTAACAACAAGTAATGAGACTATTGTTGGTCAAAAGATACTAAAGAAGAAATCTTCTGAATGACCATGGGAAGTGATGAGTCCCTAGAAGACTATGAAGAGAGGTTCCAGCTCAATTACAAAAGGGTCAGGTGTACATTGACCTTGAGTCTCTGAAATTAGTCCTTCTCACGGGAATTTGAGAAGACCTTTTAGACACCCTCCATCTATTGGCCAGGGGATACATTTACCAACTATCCTATGAGGACATAAAAACTATTTTAGAAACAATTCTAACGTAGCCAGGAAGAAAGGTAGGGGTGTCAACCCATATCTAGTACCTCTTCTTCCAATTCAACCATTAAAGGGGCAATTGGAAGCATGTTGGAAGACTTCAAGAGTGAGATGTTGCAGACTCTTTCCATGAAAATGGATACCTTACATATCAAAAGAAAACAAGAGGAATCAGAGAGGTCTTTGGCCATTTTTTGCCCTAGATGCGCAAGGAGGAATCCTAGGAATGAATTCCCAGTGAAATCTATAGAGGTCTATTTAGACTGTGAAGAAAATCATTCTATAGATAAGTGACCTTCCTTGCCCAGTCTTAAAGTTGTATACCAAGGGGCCGAAGGAGGCACTGAACAGATCTATTACATAAACCAAAAGAGGCCGCCTGGACCTAGACCATACCCAAAGGGGATACAAGGGACATCTCAGGCATACTACCACTCCAACCAAGTCACACCCATACCTTCTTGGGGCCCCCTTGCTCATCCTTCCTAGTCCACGCCTCCTCCTTGGTCCTTCACATCTCAATATCATGCCCAACCAGCCGCTCATTCATTTCAACCCTATGCTTAAGCATAACCTCAGTGGAATGCATATCATCAGGGGTGGAGGCCCCAATACAACTCTCTTCCTGCTCTTCTACCTAGACCACCTGCCCAACCACAACCGTTAGCTTCTGCTCCACCAAGTCAACCCCAAATTCCTGCCTAGCCAAATCCAAACCCAAACAATAGACAGGCTCAACAATTGTATAGTGGGGAACCATCATGCCCAACTTATACTATGGAGATTCAAGAAATCAACTTGTGATCTGGGAAAGTTCTCCCAGATAGCCAGCCTCCACCCAGTGAGACTGAGGAAGATAAAGAGGAAAGCAAACCTAAAGCAAATCCACCCTTTCCTAAGATACTATCCATGACAATCCAGCCTACCCCAAAAGAGACTAAACTCCTAGGAGAATTGAAAAAATTATGTGTGAAGATACCACTTCTCCAAGCCATAAAAGATGTGCCTATCTACAATAGGTTGATTAAAGGGAAGTGCTTTAGGCATCCAGGAAGGCACAAGAGAGATGCCCCAACCATCATTGTGATAGACAACTATCCAACCTGATGTTGGGGTAGATAATTTGTCCAAAATATATGGATCTTGGAAGCCTAGTAGTTAATGTCCACATCAATGGCACAATGGTCCCACATACCTTGATTGATCTGAGAGCTACCATTAATGTGATGAAAAAGGACACAATGCTCAAACTTAATCTCTAAGGCTCCTTGAGGAAGACCACGACAGTACTGTAGCTAGCAGACCGCTCCACCATGACCCCTGAGGGGATTGTGGAAGATGTCATGGTCTTTATTGATTCTTGGGAGTACCCTGTTGATTTCTTAGTTCTCCAACCAAAGGCAAATCTCACTGGGTATTCTCCCATCTTGGGAAGACCCTAGTTGGCTATAGCCGATGCCTACATCAGTCGTCGAGCTGGGAACATGACCATAAAGAACGAGCACATGTCCAAGTAATTAACCCTATATTCTCCTACTCAACCCATGCTAGAATATGATCTACCTCTCTGGTTGGAGGAGGAGGATGAGAATGATGTTTAGTTTGCACCACTTTGCACGTTGGAAACCACCATGGGAGGAAAATCGCAAGATGAGGATGATATGATTGAATATTTGATTCAGAATCCATCTCCCAATGCATCACCATTAGAAGACATAGTAATAGAAACCCAAAAAATCCCCTCAACTGATCTCTGTGTAGCCAACCCTACTTCTTTCCATGTCAAAAATATAGAGTCCGGCCCAGAAAGAACATTGAAAATCAATCCATCCCTATCTACTTCCTAGGAGAAGGAGCTATGTAGCCTACTCAGAAAACATCTAGATGCCTTCACCTGGAATTATAAAGAGATGAAGGGAGTGAACCCTTTAGTATGTACTCATCATATATACATCAAGATTGAAAACTAGTCAAGCAACCTCAAAGGAGGATGAACTGAATACTTAAAGATATTGTTAAAGAAGAACTGTAGAAATTGCTTGATGCAGGATTCATGTATCCCATTTCTGATAGTGAATGGGTCTCTCCTTTAGTGCTAGTGCGAAAGAAAAATGATAAGTGGAGAATCTGTGTCGACTATCGAGAATTGAACAAAGCCACTAAAAGGGACCATTCTCCTTTACCTTTCATAGATCAAGTGTTAAACAATCTGGCAGGGAAATTTTTTTCTCTTTCCTATATGGGTTTAGTGGGTACGATCAGATTCAAATCAGCCTGGAAGACCAGGATAAGACCACTTTCACTTGTCCTTGGGGTACCTCTTCATACTGGGTCCTTCATTTTTGTTTTTGCAACACTCCAGCCACTTTCTAAAGAGTAGTATTGAGTATATTTTCTGAACTGGTTCATGATGCATTAGAAATATACATGGATGATTTTACTTCTTATGGCTCTGACTTTCAGGAAGCTTTATCTAACCTAGGAAAAGTTCTAGAGAATTTTATTGAGATTAACCTGTCCGTCAATCTAGAAAAATTTGAATTCTTGATGACTAAAGGGACCGTGCTAGGTCATGCAATATCTCAACAAGGACTACAGTGGACCCCAACAAAATTACCATCATCCAAAGGGTCCCACCTCCTCAAAAGGTGAGAGATGTTAGAAGTTTCCTAGGCTTAGATGGATATTACAGGAGATTCATTAAAGACTTCAGCAAGATAGCCTCTCCTTCATTTAGCTTCCTAGGCAAAGATGTTGAGTTCATATGGTCGAGAAGTTGTCAAGAAGCCCTAGATCCCTTGAAGAGCAAGTTAGTGACTGCTCCAATTCTTAGAGGCCCAAACGGGGCCCTACCATTTCACATTCACACAGATGCTTCGTACAAAGCGATAGGAGCAACCTTAGAACAAGTTGATGAAGAGTTAACTTATGCCATATAATTTATAAGTAAAAACTTTTCAAAGGCAGAGTTAAACTATACAGTGACCGAGAAGGAACTCCTAGCTTTCTTGCATTCATTAAACAAATTTAGAAATTATATCACAGGCTATCAAACCTTTGTGCACATTGATCATGCTGCAGTTAGATATTCAACGAACAAACTAGATGTAAATGCTCGCATTATTAGATGGTTTCTTTTACTGCAGCAATTTGATTTGACAATTATTGATAAGATTGGTAAATAGAATGTTGTTGCTGAATTTTTGTCTAGAGTAAATTTGCCTACAAGTGAAAAAGGAATGGTGGATGACCAAATGCCAAATGAACATATGTTTGTTATATCAGTACTCTCTCCATGGTTTGCTGATATAGAAAACTACTTGGTTTTAGCACAGTTCCCACCACATCTATCCTCAAAAGAGAAGAGAAAGATAGTAAGGAAAAACACCCCTTTCACCTGGATTGGAGGTAATCTCTTCAAACTTGGCCCAGATCAGATCTTGATAAGATGTGTCAAGGTGGAGGAAGTCTTTGACATCATCCTAACCTGTCATGATGGGCCTTGTGGAGGTCATTTTGCAGCAAAAAGAATCACCTTCAAGATATTGCAAGCAGGCTACTACTGGCACACTCTTCATCAGTATGTGAGGAGATACATGAGCTAGTATGATTGGTGTCAAAGGATGGGGAAACCCACTCCAAAAGATGAAATTCCCATGCAACCTCAAGTGACCTTTGAGCCATTTGAGAAGTGGGGCACAGACTTTGTGGGGCCTATCAACCCCACTTCAAAGAAAAAATAGTACATCATTGTGTGCACTAATTACCTGACAAAGTGGGCAGAGACAAAAGCAATCAAAGCAACAATAGAAGAAAAAGTAGCTTATTTTTTTAGAGAAAACATATTCTACAAGTTCGAGTATCTGAAAGTGTTGGTCACAGACCAAGGAAGTCAGTTCACTTCTAGCCTGATTGAAGACTTGCTCACACATCATCAGATCAAGCACAAGACTTCCACCGCTTACCATCCCCGAGCCAATGGGCAAGTGGAGGTTACTAATAGAGAATTGGAAGGGATCCTAACCAAGTCAGTGAGCAGCAGTAGAAAATATTGGGCGGACATATTAGTTAAGGTTACTTGGGCCTACAACACAACATGGAAGACCACCAACGGGTTCACATCCTATGAACTAGTCTATGGGAAGAGGGCTTCGCTGTCAATAGAGTTTGAATTCAATACCTTAAGGATGGAAACTTAGCTGGACCTAGACCTCAGACATGCATAGAATGAAATATTACTTCAGCTCAATGGATTAGATGAGTACAGAATGCAAGCTCTTCTCCATACAGAGGTATTTTAGCTTCAGAGAAAGATATGGCATGACAAAAATATCAAGGAGAAGCAATTCCAAGAGGGAGATTGGGCATTACTCTATGATTCAAGATATAAAAATTTCAAAGGCAAACTGAGGACAAGATGGCTGGGAGCCTACACTATGGAGAAATGCAATGAAAATGGTTTAGTTCTAATCAGAACCATTGATGATGAAGCCATCCCAATGCTTGTCATTGGACATCGGTTGAAAGTCTACAAGAAACCCCTCTCCAAGCGAGAGTTTATTGAAGATTTGAATAAAACAATGATGGTAGTGGAGCATGTCTCAGCATCCACTTCACCCACTAAATGAAGAAAGAAAGAAAATAAAAAAATAAGGACTCAAGTGAAAACCTCCATTAAGCCCTTGAGTCCCATCATTGGGTTGAAAACCTCTTCTGAGGCGACCCAGAGATGTCAAAAAAAAAAGAGGTAAAAGAATAAGATCCCTAGGTGAAAACCTCCCTTGGAGGCACTCAGAGTAGACAATTAAGGTGAAAACCTCTCTAAGGTGCCCTAGTTGTTTTCAAAACAAGAAAAAAAAAAGAGAAAAGAAAAATGATTTTTTATTGCATTGCAGTTTTGCAAGACTACACGGAGCAGAAGAAGGTGCCAAGGGAACCCTAACATTCACACCTACATCCATCTCATCTTATGCACACATTCCTCCATCCTTTTTGACATCTCTTTCACCCCACTGTACCTTTTTCTTCCAAAACTGGGTTTTCTACAGGAGGCTGTGTGTTTTCTACAGGAGGCTCCTGTAGGAATTACAGAGAGCCAAAAGTGTCTACAGAAGGTAGTTTGAGGGACAAAAAAGCTTCATCAGGAACCTATAATCCATCCTCCCATCTTCAAACCTCCTTGCCATCATTTCCAAGTCTATATCACACCCCAAGCATCATTATTTGTTTCTTCTTGTCCAAGAGAAAACACAGAAGAAAAAGCTAGAAGTCCACCACCAACAGCGGAAAGGCACATGAAGCTCAGCTCCAGCAAAAGAAGAACTTGCAAAAGTACACAACCACACATTGTCTAGCAAAGACAGCATGCATGAAGAAGAATGAAGGCACGTAGTAGAGAAAGCCACAACACCTCACAACAAATACACTTGAATCACTGGTAAGTAACTAAGTGAATCCTCTATTTGCATTTGTGTAATTAGGAGTCATACAAAGGCAATGAGATGGCTGATATTGAATGAGGAAAAGGTAGCCAGTTAACTTGGCCACCTTCATTTAGTTGACTCCACTTATCCGAGATGTCACCCACACGTGCGCACAATCAACTCAAGCACAAGATGCCAAGGACAGGTAGTGGGAGGAAGTGTGAACTCCAATGCAATAATGAGGGATGATTAAGAGGAGGGGCCATGATGTCCAAGCAGGTGGGGACCAACGGTCTGAATAATGCCAATGTACACCTTGCCAGCTCAGCACTCATAACTGAAAATAGCTATAAAAAGTAATGAGCACTCCTCCTCGCGCATTCTCCCCACCTTTTCTTCATTTTCTCCTCGTAACTTAGCCACAACAATCTTCTTGTGCCCCCATAGACTCGTAACCACCATCCTCCATTGATTTCCTCCCTATATTTTCTCTCGGAGTTTTCTATAGGAGCACCAATAGGAAATCTACAAGAGGGACAGCGGGCTTCTACAGGAGGGACAGTGAGTCATTTTCATTGTTTAAAACACAATTTTTAGCACGAATTTCAGTCTAAAGAGGTAGGGTTCATGTATGCCCTCTGTTGAATATCAATATATGAAAGAAGTGTTCTCAATTTGAGGATGAAATAAGTCTTTAGGAGGGCATAAAATACATAAAAAAATTCTGTTTATCTAAAAAAAAAAAACATAGTCTCCTCTGTTTTTTATTTTTCTCAAAACTCTTTGTCTCCACCTCCATATTTGGGTTTTAAAAAAGTACAGTTAGTATGATAGAGGGTTTATGAGAAAGGACCCCACTAACTCCACTAGGCTCCATGCACATCCTAAAGTGGTGGACATATTCACAAGGGCAAACTTGATCAATTTCTTTGAGAAATTTTGAGGGTTTGATGATGAGATTCCCCAAGAATTTGCTCTCCCTCTGGTCCCTCACACAAGAACTCATGCTATTGTAACCATTAGAGGCCTCTCCATTGAAATAACCCCTGAATTCATCAGTAGGGTCACTACCCTTTCTCTTGGGCTGCCTTGGAGTAAATATGAGAAACCAATTGGCCAGGTTGCCAAGAAGAAATTTTTCCAAAATAATGAAATCCCTGTTGAAGATAAAAATTGAATTAGAAGGGCTAGTATACCATATCCCTGGGATAAGGTTAGCTACCAAGTAATCAAATACATTTCCTGTGAGGGGAGGCACAACATTATCTATGGATATCATTCCAGAATCCTCCATGACTTGAGGTGTGGCATGGATACTCCAACATCTCAAAAGCTCAGTATCCCTTACTTTCTTGTTCAATCCTTCATTGACTCTAGCACCAAGGTACAATAACGAAATTTAGGGCAGTTAGCTCACCATGGCTTAATCAAAATCCTAGTAGAAGAAGCCTTGCATACCTTTACACTCCCTATAGCATGGGAATTTTTCCGAAATATGACAGTTGAGGATGACATAAAAGCATTAGCCTATAATGTCAGTCCTATTGGTAGTGAGGAGGAAGAATAGCAAGGAGGATAAGATTAAGCTGATGGTGACATAGTAGAGTAAGAAAGGAAGGAGGAAGGAAAAGAAGCAGAGGAGAGAAAAGATGAGGAGACAGAAAAAGAGACAGAAGAAGGAGGAAAAGAGGTAGAGAAGGAAAAACAAGGAGAAGAGTCCCCTGAGACTTTGGAAAGAGAAGCAACAACTACCCTCACTACCCTTAGTACACCAGTTAAGCCAAAGTGGAAGAGGAAAAGAAAGACATCCATGTATTTCCAGGCAAGGAAGAGCACAAGAATTAAAACAGACAAACCTCAATCCTCTTCAAAAGTTCCCATCACCATTGAAGATTCACCATCTATCAAGGTGAAAGAATCTCCTTCCAAGACACCCATAACCTATGAAAGGGGGACCCCAAGATCTTCTACATTGAAAGGAAAGGCAGTACTACAGGACCTAAAACCAACCTACAGGAGGCTAAAACAGTCCTACAGGGGACACTATCCAAACTACAAGAGACCCAAAAGCTTGAGGAAAGGATAGGAGGAAATCCAAAGGTGAAAGGGGAAGCACAAGAGCTACGAGAACCTGACCCCAAACGAAGTCTTGCCTCCTATTAAAATCTACTTGAGGGAGGTAGGATAATCCAATATAAATTTGGAATTCCACTATTTTTCAAATTGGAGAAAGAAAGAGTGAGAACACATAGGTGGATGCAGATAGCCAAATCCAAATGAGTTGAGGATGTTGGCCATATGGAAAAAAAACTTAGGGAAATGGGTAGAGAATTGAGTACTCTCAGAGACAGAGAAGCCATCACAAGAAGCCACCTTGAAAATGAGAATGAAATCCTAAGGAGGTAGATGCAAGAGAAAGAGACTCAGTTGGCATACATGGCTAGCGTATCCATGGAAGCATTACAATGTAGAACAACAACCAAATTTTATGGCCTCTATTTGAAGGACCAATGGCTTCAATTCCAAATAAAGACTTTGGCACAAAGAGGCATAATGTCTTTCCAAGACTACAGACAGTTCATGGACCTGTGTGACCAAAGCACCTCGAAGGATAAAGAAAATATGGTAAGCTCTACCTACACAACATGGCCCTCATTGACATGAATGTGTGGGACCCCAATGCCAAGCTAGGGGACTTGCAATTAGTGGCCATGGCCTCATGGATGAACCATGAAGAATTGAGGGCAGCAGAAATGAAAAGATTGATGGTAAAGGATCAAAATGATCCATTAATGATAAGAGCTAAGCCATTAGATCCTATGGCACTCATTAGCACACACAACCTATTTTCCAATGACCCATAGATTGCCCCTAGATATCTAGCCAATCAGACACAACCCATTGCACACATTGAAGATATGCAAAGGCTACTTGGGGATAATTGTGTGCATGCATGCATGAGAAGATGGAACACCTTACCTCACAGTTTGCATATCAAGGAATACCATTCCCTCATGAAGCTAAAGGAGGCATTGAAAAGAGTGCCAATGTACAAGCACTCCATGCAAAGGCTGAAGGTCAACTGGATTAGCCTCAAACTGAGTCCCCCACTCCTATTAGGCATGTTGGAAGGCAGAAGAGAAGAAGAAGAGGAGGAGCAGTGGAAGGACATAGAAAGAAAGGCAGGATTTTATGGCAAACATGAGTAGACCACATCAGAAGCCTGGGATGCTAGGGAGGCCACCAGGGCCATAAAAGAAGAGGAGATTGACTAGGTTTCTCAGAGGATGAGAAACACCTTCAGTAGGGGGCTGATGATAAGACTCATAAATGGGTAATTATATGGGCTCATTTTACCTCCTAACCTAGTCAAATCAACATTTATCTTAGCTTATTGTATGATTTTCTGATTATATTTATGCTTATAGAGTGAGTTGGGTTAGTTATCACGCCATGTGGTCTAACATGTATTTAATGCAGATTATTGATGGATTTCGAGGTCAAAGTCAAGGAGTTAATTTCCAAACTATAGAAATAGCTTGAAGTAGACAGAGGAGAAGACTTATAGGAGGGAATTCCCCTTCATTCAGCTCGGAGTACAAGCATCCATATCATGCACTAGAAGGTAGCCGAGGAAGTGGAGGATGACTGATAGTTATCTCAAGTTTTGGGAGCCAAGCCTCCCTGATTTTAAGGAAGCTATTGGTAGCTTTAGATGTATAAGTAGAAAGGCCTAGGGCCTCACTAGGGTCTGATTTTTTTCTTATTTAAACTCTGCTCAAATTTCGAGCTTATTATCTTGTGACAGTTTCATGTAATCTTGCTATTATTTTGATAATGAAGATGGAATTATTTTTGAGCTAACACTGAGTTAACTCAGAGGGCTGAAGCTCTTAGTTTAGGGCCCAATCCAAGAAACCAAGCTTCTCTTTACTTGTACTTGTATTCTTACTTCAGTTTTTAGATTAATTTTTTGTTAGATGTGTTTCTTTATTGGTTAAGAATAGGTTGCTTTTGATGATTTAGTAGTTTTCTTTCATTTTTGCTTTCTGTAGCAGGTTAAGCAGTGATAAAAAAATATTCAAAAGGCCAGAAATAGTGCCTTGGCCTCTCTTCCTCCCTCTAGGACCATGGTTTGAGGCAAAGACCCTCGTGCTACCCCAAAAACATAGATTTTCCTCATTCCTAGGACTTCTAATGTTTGCAGCTCTTTAGTAGGTTGATAGTCTAGTTTTGCTTTGCTTTATATCTTATTTATCATGTTTTCTCCCTGATTTTCAATAGTCCTTTTTCATGCTTTCCTTTCCTACAACATTTCTCAACATTCCCTTTCATAGATCACAGTTTAGACCATTTTAATGCAAAACTCTGTTTTTCCTAAATGCACTCATTTCATTTGTTGCTTGATTTTCTTGGTTGACTGTCAGTTTCTATGCAGCAAGTCTCTTCTAGTAGTAGGCCAGCTTACCATCTATCACACCCTCCATTTGATCCATTCCCTATAGGTCTCCCAAGCCTCACCTCAATTATGCCCTAGTTTCCTGCAATTTTCATAGAAGTTCTTCCTCTCTCCTTGAGCAAACCCATTCATCTTTCTCTTTCTTGGTAACTCGTGGTAGACCTTAGGCACCCTAACACCTCATTCCAACCTTCATCCACCTTTTCCACCCACTCTCACACCCTCAAAATAGTGAAAATTGCTCTCGGCCTCCTCCTGTAGTCCTCCTGCAGTTTCCCTATTTTCCTCCTGTAGTTTCCTTGTGTCCTCCTGTAGTTTTTTATGTAGGCTTTCTTTTGAAGGCCGAGTGTGGAAAAAGCCTCCAAAAGGCCACCTTAGACCTCCTAAGACCCATCCACATAATCCTACATCCTCCTAAGCTCCAAACCCACCCTCTAACGCCACTTGTTCGCTGCCACACTCACACACAATAAATTAGATGGACATCAAATTCACATAAAAACACATAAAAATCCAAGAATATGTTTTTTGCTCATTTACTTCCAGAAATAGCATGGTTGGATGTTGTTTGCTTTATTTAGTATGTAATGGCATTATTTTCATGGTTTTCAAAGTGCTTTTGGAAAAAGTAGAATTAGCTTGTTAATTAGGGTTTACTAGGTCTTGCTTTAAATTCAAGTCTTTTTCCTTTCTGCAATTAGAATAGCTTCTGGAGAGTAATATTTATTTCTTTATTTCATCACACATAGAGCTTCTTCTAAGATCTATAGAAGTTGGCTTGAGCTCCTAGTGATCTCGTGCTGACTGACCAAGTGACAACCTGCAATGAGAACTAGTACTTGTGCATACAACACTAACACTTCCAAGTTTGTTACGAACTACCGAGTTGATAAAAGTAAATTTGGCAGCCCAAGAGTTGCAGCGTTCTTGCTACAATAAGGGCACTCACCATAAACAACTAGAGAAATAGTGGAAATAGATAGCACATGAAAATGAAGAGGTAATTAAACGACTAACCAGGCTAAATTGGGAGACATACTGGTAGTTTCTAGTAAAACGACACAACCAGTGGATGACCCTGTGTTGTTTAACAAACTCTACACAAAATATGGTGACAACTTTATCAGATGCCATATTTGCTGGGTTGTTAAAATCCACAATTAGACATCTACCTCAACTCAAGCCAATGATCGACATTTGCAACCTTAGAGGTCAAGTTAGCAGATTAACTTAGTTCAAGTTCAAAGGAGCTAGTCATTAGTTTAATTCTATTTTTAGTTTTATTTTTTCCCACTCTAAGGTTATTTGAAACCTCCTCAACTATTTTTGTAATAGTCTATTTTTTAGGCATATATTTTAGTATTTAAACCCCTCTCATGCATTTAGAGAGGGGTCTATAATTTTATTAAAAACACTTTTCAAGACATTACACTTCTGTATTTTTGGAAAGATTTTGATGAAATGAATGGAACAAGATCTATTTTTCTTTGAATATCAAGCATGTTGTACTAAAATTACACTTTTGTATCTTAGAGTGTATTCAATTGGATGAAACTGGGTCAATATTGCTAAAGCACATGACTAGGACCTATTATATATGGTACTTTTATCATATGATTGTGTTTTATTTATGTATTAAGCAATACACATTCTATTGATTGTTTATGTATGAAAGTTTGAATTATAGTTCTGTGTTATTGCACTTATGTATGATGCTATTCTATTTTGAATACATGAATGATTTCCATACGCGATATAGTTTTCTCAATTGTTTTGTCTAACTATTTATACAAACCAATTATCTTTAAATGATTTCATTTATTTTTGTATTTGAATGATCTTTATTACTAATTTCTTTAAGACATCATTGTAGATCACATATCTTACTTTATTCCCAGGTATATTTATAGTTGGATAATGTTATATTAAGATATATGCATGCGTTTATTATCTAGATTAGATTATACTTAGTTGAATCATTCCCCATTACCTCTTATATCATCCCATCAACATTATCAAATCAATCCTCTCTAGGAAACTGGTCCCATTATCCCCAGTCAGAGCCATTATACCAAATGGAAAAGGAGTTGCATTCAAGGTCCGGACCGGGTGGTTATCCCCCATGTTCTTGCACTGAATTTTGAGGCTTCAACATTTTGGCTCTAGAAGGAGGGCTTGACTATGAATGGAAAGGAAATTTAAATCAGAAAGTGATTCTAAGAGTAAAACTCAGTATCACCTGCAACTTCTCGGTCACATCCCAAAACCCCAAATCCTAGACATGAAGTTGCGAAGAAATCCTTAGGATCCACCACTATTTTTCAAAAGAAATAAGATCAATATTCTTCTACAAAAACTCACGAAGTTCAATCTTTAATCCATAAATTGCAAGGGATTTCCTTGTCTCAAGAAGAATCTGAATTATCCAAAGCCAATGTTTCTTCTAAGTTTCCTTCCTCTCAAAGGTTAACCAGATCACAAAGTGAAAATTTTGGGATCCCCCTGTTAGTGTCATTCTTTGTAGCCTTCCACTAGTAATCAAGCATGCTCTTACAAAGTGGTCTTAGGGTGTCAAAGTCAAATTTTTACATTTCAGTGAGTCTTCGAGTAAAATTTGGTCACTATGTATTAGGTCTAGGATTGTTTTCACTCATTCCTAAGATTTCCAAGCATTGGTCCATGTCACCATTCGGCTAAGTGTACCATCATTCAAATATTTATCATCATTATTTCAAGTTCCAATGGGTCATTTTACACCTTCTTTGCGCTTCCGTTGTGCTTAGGTAAGGCTCATTTCCCTCCGCTAGAGTTTTGAAGGTAATTTTTCTTGGATGGTCAAATCATCAACAAAACTTGTATCCTGATGCTCATACACCTTCCCCTATCCTTAATGTACCTTCTTAAACACTTCCCATCACTGATATACCTCAAATTGATCATTTTCCCACAAACCCTAGCATATTGCTACAATTTGACACTTTTCTAGGTTAGGCCTATGTTTTGCCCTTTTGAACCCTTTCCCCTCACTCAATCCTTGAAATTCCACTTTCCTATACTTTCTAACATCCCTCCCTACTTCCCAAAATTTTCTTAAGAATTATAAGCCCCTGATCCCCTTCATTTCCCTTCATTTCTACAAATCCCCTGTTCCACACATCAGGATAGGTTTTATCAAATGACATTTCTGAGCAAGAAAAGATGAATTTGAGAAAAGTGAGAGAGGTTTTTTTCCACCATAGACCGAAGAATAGAAAAATCCTTCAGTTCTTACACAGGTCTCATGGTTTGGGGGAAATGTCCAAAACATCATTTGCCATAGGAGAGTTCATGCATTTCTGGAGTGTGCTTCGTAAAGTAATTTTTTCTCCTATCTAGAGTGAGCAATTGACTTACTTGACGGTCAAATGATAACTAGCATAGAGAGATTTCCAATGAGCTATCATGAGCTCAATTTCAAATTGAGGAAGACGTCAAAATTTTTACTGAAACATCACTACATTTTTTCAGCCTCATTCTTCACATTTTGACCAGTCTTGGGATATTGAGCTTTTGACAGGGAAAAGGAGCTTCAAATAGAAAAATTCAAGATGTTTTGGAATGTAGACACGACACCCTTTCCAAAAAGCTATCCCACGCTCAATTTGGACATCAGGAATCCAGTCAAAAGTCATATTAAAGTGGCATTGTGCATTCAGGAGGTGGCATTCCACATTCAGGAAGTGGCGTTGCGCATCTTAGAGGTGGCGTTGGGCGTCTATGCACTAGTGTTGCGCATTATGCAGGAGGGATAGAAAAGCCCTCAAAACTCCAACAAAATTCAAAATTGTTCTCTCTTACCTTCATTGCATGTAAGTTGACCTCCTTTGTTTCAGTTTTGGTTTGCATATCAAACTCTTAAGCATAATTCTCCATGATAAATATGAAACCCTAAAAATATCCCTAGTTATGCCTAAAACCATAAACCCCCATTGTTCCTCCTATCGCTTATCACTAAAAACCTAAACTCTTTCCCTATCCCTTTTTCCCTATCCCTATATCCCTTTATCCCTATATCCCTTTATCCCTATTCCATATCATCCATATCCCTTTATTCCTTTTCCCCAAGGGAAATATTTCAAATAAACCAAGCCCTCCCTCTCATTTTTCTCATTCCTACTCCCTCATTCAGTTTCTAGACACAATATCATCTCCCATCCCCTCACTCCTAAAAACACTTTCAGTCATTCCCCTTCGTACAACCTCAAGCCTTTCAAACATGGACAAAGAGGACCGAGACTATGAGGAGGAGGAAAACACAGGCAATGACACCTCAACAAATAGAGCTAGGCATCAGAGAAAACCACACAAGGGAGGTAGAATTATTAGAGAAGAGTTGTCAAACCTTAGGGAGTTGCAGGCCTCTCAGCTGGGTGTCACATGTTTCAGATATCTTGGCTGTTATGAGTTCTGTGAGCAAGTAGAGAGAGTTCAACACCACCCTGAGCTCACTAGACCTTTTGCAGCCCATCTTTCAAGACAACAAAGAGACTCTTGCTTAGGTAACATTCATAGTTTCACCTTCCATCATTGCAGATGCCACCATGATTCTAAATGTGTGGGACAAGTGGTACAAGGCCCAGGACCTGGATGAACACTATTATGAGCCTTATATCAAACCCCAATATAGAAATGAGCTGAAGAGAACCTTTACTTTTAAATTTCTTGAAGACAAGTATGTCCCCATGATGAAAATCATCAGGAAATATTTCACTTTTGAGGGCCAATTTTCCAAGCTATACACCTATAACTTTAGGCTCCTCATGCATTTTACCAGGGTAAGGATGTTAAACCTTCCTTATTTCTTGTTCAGGAATATTGAGAAGATGGCTCATTTTATGCAGAAGAAGCCATACCCTTAGCATATGAGTAGTCTCTATCATTACTCCTAGATCAAGATCATTGTCCTTCATCATCTAAATCTCCTCAACATCTCTTCGGAGACATTTATCACTCATGACATCTTCAGGGGTTGTTATGAAACCAGCTCAAGAAAAGATAGAAAATATAGATCAACGCCTTAGAATTCAGCCTCTTCAAGGGGACAACCTCCTTTACATTACATAAATGAACAATTCTTGGATGATTCAGATGACAAAACCTCCTTTCTATATATAGGAGTCTAAGGAGTCACAATATAACCTAGCCGACCTAAAAATAATAATATAAAGCCACAAAAATAACAATAGAGGGATTCTATGGGGCACAGTAATAACAATATCAGGATAATAGGGGAACAACAATATTAATAAGGGGTACAACTACAATAGTAATGGGGTAATCACTAGTGTTTTAGGGACCCAACATGCCCGTCTCCTTCAAAAAGGTGTTGTCCTCAACGCTTGAGAAGTTCTGGATACTTCTGTATAAAATTCTCATCCTCCCATGTGGAATCTTCAGCGGATAAGTTCTTCCACTTGATAAGATACTCCGAAATTGATCGATTTCGTAGCTATCGAGTTCTTGTTTCTGTGACTGCTTCCGGTTCCAATATAATTTTTCCTTCCTCGTCAAGTTCTGGCAATATTGTTTGAACTGGGAGCTTGTCACCTATAACCTTCTTTAAACATGAAACATGGAAAACTGGGTGCAATCGAGAAGCTGCAAGAAGATCCAATTTGTATGCCATAGTACCAATCTTTTGCAACACCTTGTATGTACCATAATACTTTGGTGATAATTTATTATCCTTCTTAGCTTGCTTGAGGGACATTTGCTTATATGGTTGTAGCCATAGGAATACCCAATCACCTACATCAAAACTTCTTTCACTGCGATGTTGATCTGCCTATTGTTTCATTCTCTTTTGTGCCAACATGAGGTTATCCTTTAAGAGTTGGAGGACTTGTTGTTGATGTTCGATGTGATGTTCCAATGCTTGAACCTTAGAATTTTCTCTTAAATATGATGTAATGGGTGGTGGCTGATACCCATAAAGTGCCATAAATGGGGTCATTTTTGTTGCTGTATGGAAGGAAGTTTTATACCACCATTTAGCCAGAGGCAACCATTTGACCCATTATGTCTGTTTATCAGATACAAAGCAACTAATATATCTTCTAAACATTTGTTTACTATCTCAGTTTGCCCATTAGATTGAGGATGATAAGATGAGCTATGAGCTAACTGAGTACCAAGACAAGAAAATAATTCTGTCCAAAAATTTCCAGTGAAAATGGGATCTCTATCACTTACAATAATCTTTGGGTTTCCATGTAGCTTTTGAATTGTTTCCATAGATGCAGTAGAAACTGTACTGGCTTTAAATGGATGTGATAATGCACAAAATTGTGCATACTTGGTAATTCTTTCAACTACCACCATGATGACACTCTTTCCCTCAGACTTGGGTAAACTTGTGATAAAATCCATTGAAACCTCCGCCCAACGTTGGCTTGGAATGGATAAAGGTTGTAATAGACCCAGTGTCTTAATTGTTTCAACTTTATTTTGTTGGCAAACCAAACATTCCGCCACAAAATTTTGAATATCTGATTTAAGGCCATCCCAAAAAAATTCCTTCTTAACCCTGTGGTAAGTTTTTAAAAATCCTGAGTACCCTCCTAAGGGAGAAGTGTGCAATTCCATAAGAATCTTTTGTTTTAGCTGGGAATTCTTACAGAGGTATAAGCAATCTTTGTACCATAACGAATCATTTTTCCAGCTAAATGTATCAGACATACTAGAATCTTGTTGTAACTTTCGAATAAGTGCCCACACTTCTTCGTCATTCTTCCATTCCTCCCTTGCTTCATTTATCCAATCTGGTTGGATAATAGAAATGGCACACAACAATGATTCCACATCCTCATCCTTTCTTGAGAGTGCATCTGCCACCACATTTTGCTTCCCTTTTTTGTAGATGATTTCAAAGTTATAACCCAACATCTTTGTGACCCACTTTTGTTGCTCTTCAGAGGATAATCTTTGTTCTAAAATGTATTTAAGGCTATCATGATCCGCTTTTACCTTGAAGTGTCTTCCCATTAGGTAGGGTCTCCATTTCTTAAGTGCAGGGAGTATTGCCAACATTTCCTTCTCATAAATAGCTTTGTGTAAAAACTTTCCCTTGATTGGACGGCTTTCAAAAGCAATGGGTCTTTCATCTTGCATTAAAACAGCACCAATTCCATTTCCTGAAGCATCACATTCCACAATAAAGGTTTTTGTGAAGTTCGGTGTAGCTAAGACCGGTGCTTGGCACATTACCTCTTTAAGATGTTCAAATGCCTTTGTTGCTTCTGGAGTCCATGAAAATGCATCTTTCTTCAATAATGTTGTTAGAGGTGCTGCTATTCTACCATAATTCTTAACAAACTTGCGATAATACCCTGTCAACCAGAGAAATCCTCACAGATGCTTTATGGATGTGGGAATTTTCCATTCCTTAATGGCTTTAATTTTGCTAGGGTCTACGTTAACTGCTTCATGAGATACAATATGACCCAGATATTCCACCTCTTGTACTCCAAAGAAACATTTGGATCTTTTTGCATATAATTGTTTCTCCTCCAATAGTTGTAGCACCCTGTCAACATGTTCAACATGATCCTTCCAAGACTTGTTGTAGATTAGTATATCATCAAAAAATACTAACACAAATTTTCTAAGGAATGGTTTGAAAATTGAATTCATCAAACCTTGAAATGTTGAAGGTGCATTGGTAAGGCCAAAAGGCATGACCAAAAATCCATAATGACCCTCATGAATTCTAAATGTTGTTTTCAGAATGTCTTCAGTCTTCATTCTAATTTGATGATATCCTGAACAAATATCCAACTTGGTGAAGTAAATTGATCCATGCAATTCATCCAGTAATTCATCAATGACAGGAATGGGAAAATTATCTTTAATAGTGAGCTTGTTGAGCTCCCTATAATCCGGACACATGCGCCATGATCCATCCTTCTTGTGCACCAATACTACTGGAGCAGAGAAAGAACTTTGACTCGGTTGAATTATACCAACCTCTAGCATTTCTGCAAAAATATGTTCAATTTCACTCTTTTGGGCATAGGGATATCTGTATGGCCTGATGTTTGGAGGAACACTTCCTGGAATCATATGAATAGCATGATCATGATCACGAATAGGTGGGAGACCTTTGGGAGTCTCAAATACCTTGTAATGATTGTCCAAGACTTTTTAGGGATCTGGAGAAATAGATGATTTCGATATGGAAACATCTAGCGAACATAATTGTGCAATTACACCTTTTTGTTCCTTTTTTAGAAGCTTTGTCATACCGTTAGAGTTGATTATCTTTCCCGGTTTCCTTGCAATACCCCTTAATTCCACTTCCTTTCCTTCCACAAAAAATTTCATGAAAATTCCTTGAAAATTAAAAGCTATTGTACCCAAGGATTGTAGACATTGGACTCCTAGTACAACATCAGCACCTCCTACTGGAATGGAAAGCATTGGGCTAGTCAATACATATTCTCCCATGGATAGCTTGATATTATGGAACTTCCCGGAGACATTTATTGTTCCTCCATTTGCAACCATCACTTGACACTCTGGTGCTAGATATAAGAAGCAATTCAATTATTTTTCTACCTTACAATGAATAAAATTGTGGGTACTTCCTGAATCAATCAACACTATTACCTTTTTCTTCTTGATTTGTCCTTCTATCTTGATGGTTTGAGGAGTGGTAATTCCCGCCAATGCATTACAAGATATGGTTGGATTCATTTATTCTTTATCTAGGCTTTGTTCCTGGAGTATATCCTCTTCTTTTGACCTTTCTTGCTCTGTTTCTTCTTCCTCTTCATAATCTATGTAGAATAATTTCTTCTCAGCACACTTATGACCTTTAGTGTATTTGCCATCACAACTATAACAAAGCCCTTTTGCTCTTTTTTCTTCAAATTGTTGTGGTGTCAACCTTATAGGTTGTGGAAGACTAGGGGCAACAACACTTCCATATTTATAGTTGTGAGTGGTATGCTTCCTGGTTGCCATAATTTTGCTTTCCATTTTTCTTGCTAACCTGAATGCCTTCTCTAATGAATCAGGTTCCCAAAGGCGAACATCATGTTGGATATTATCCTTTGAAGTCCCTATGAACACATCAATCCTATGCTCCTCTAGAATATTTTTTACCCTTATGTTCAATTTTTGGAACTCCTCAATGTGCTCCATTATTGAACCCTTTTGTTTGAGACTTATCAATTGGCTAAAAAAAGTGTTGCTTTTTGTATCCTCATAATGTGCTGTCAATTCTTCTGTAAAAAATTGCCCAAGTGATAATTTGTTTACGAGAGCAAAGCCATTGATACCATACAAACTGAATTGGTTCCAAATATAAAGTTGCAATACGTACCTTTTGTGCGTTTTGCACATTATTGAGATCGAAAAATTGCTCCATTTGTAATATCCATGTTGCGGGATCCTTGCCATGAAACTTCCTCATATCAATTTCTGGAATATGGTGGGTCTTCGATCCAACATTAGAGTCTATGTAATCATGATTAACATTTCTTTTGTTCTCATCATGAGTTTCATTTACTACCCTTTCACCATTAGTGACCATTTCTTGTAGCAACTTATTCATATTTATCTTCAATTCTTCCATGTTTGTCTTCAAATTTATCTTCCAATCATCCATCTTAGCTTCCATGCCATTCATCTTAGCTTCCATGCCCTTTATCCTAGATTCCATGCCATTTATCTTAGCTTCTATTATCTTTTGTGAGACTGACATTTGTTGCACTTGGTCTTGTAATTTTGATATATCATGTAGCATTTCTTCCTCTTCTTCATAAGTCATGCTACTGCTTTCAGGTTGCTTACTAGGTGTTTGCATTTTCTTTCCTCAGGGCATCAGTTACCAATAATAATGCTCTACTATGCCTTTTGAATTCTTCAAAATAAATTTTCAAACCAAGCTTAAGCAAAAATTTAAAAGAATCTACACACCTTTTTTCACTTTGTAGGAGCTCGATATTGCCTCTGATGTATCTCTATACTTTCAGATCATCCAATTCTAAAATTGTGACCTACAGTAGCCCTCTGTGTCCTCTTTCCAATGCCACTAGTTTGATCCAAATGGGATTCTCCAAGGAAGAGTTATGCGAAATCTCCCACAGTGACCTGATTATAGACTAGTTCAATAGAACGAACTTGTACGACGTGCCACGAGTCAGCGTTTTAAATTTTGGCTTTCAAGAATATATACAAGAAACTATAGTCCATCCTATTTTTGTACCTTCTTATGAAATTTCAATCCGATGCTCAGAGATAAAGTTATGACGATTTTCCCTAGGTCACCTATTTGGAATGTAATTCAGGAGTCTAAAAAAATACCAAGTTCCTCCTATCATATCTCCGCAAATATAGCGCGAAAAGCTCTGAAATTTGGACTCAAGGTTCAGCGTGATTTCTTCTCAAATGGGTTATTTTTTAGTTTCTGAAACATTGCAGAAAAAAATTATAGCGAAAATGCCATGATGACCTATTTGGAGCAGTGAAACCCTAGAATCCAAAGCTCCAATACCAAATGTTATGAAACCAGCTCAAGAAAAGATAGAAAAGATAGATCAACGCCTTAGAATTCAGCCTCTTCGAGGGGGAAACCTCCTTTACATTACATAAATGAACAATTCTTGGATGATTCAAATGAAAAAACCTCCTTTCTATATATAGGAGTCTAAGGAGTCACAATATAAGCCAGCCGACCTAACAATAATAATATAAAGCCACAGAAATAACAATAGAGGGATTCTATGGGGCACGGTAATAACAATATGGGGATAATAGGGGCACAAAAATATTAATAAGGGGTACAACTACAATAGTAATGGGGTAATCACTAGTATTATAGGGACCCAACAGGGGTCCTCAAATTCCTCCACCAATGTCTCAAGAAACAGGGGGCCTTCTAGTAGTGCTCAACTGAAAACAGATGAGGAGGCCAAGGAGACTAGAAAAAATGAGATGAACAGGATTTAAATGACATATCAAAGGGCACAAGGAGATTTTTTTACAGCCGATAGGCAAGTGTTTGCTCCACGAGATGTGGAAGGGACCTTGCCTTCTTCATCAACCCATAGGCAAATACTAGCTCCACAAGATGTTGAAGGCGCTTTGCCTTCTTCATCAAAACAACAGGTACATGTCAAGTAGCTGCACAAAGGTAAGTAAAATATGTTTAAGGAGAGTTTTGATGTTGAGGAGGAAAGAGACTTTGACTTGATAGAGCATGATGAGCCAAAGCAGCATTACTCTCATCATGGCATGGAAATAATTGACTTAGAGGCCCAAGATAAAGAAACAATAAAGAACATCATCATATGGGAAAAGAATGCTCAAGTACAAGCTTTGATGGACAATTTGGAGAGGGCCAAGTATGTCATCACATATTTGGAACAAGAAAACAAGCAATTGAGTGACAAACAAGTCCTCATGGAGCTAGAAAGGCTCAAGGTAGAACGACAAAGTGACAAAGAGGCACAGGTCACTTTGACTCCCATTGAGAAGGAGATTGAAGATGATAGAGAGACTTGGCTTGAGAGAGTCAAATTGCACCTTGAGAAGCTGCTACAAAAGACCAATAGAGACAATCAAATGATCAGACACATGGCCAATCATTACAAGACCCGAAACAAGATTTACAACATGAGGGTCAAAAGGATGAAAACTAGGCTAAGGTGGGCTCTAAAAGGCAAAAACGAGGAGGATAGGCTTAGGTTTCTTACTGAAGCTTCCTTTGGCTCATCAGGGCACTTGATGATGGTGCTTCTCACCAATTTTGGGCAACTTTGGAGGAAATTTTGTCATTTCAAAATTTTGAAATTTTACACACAGGAAAATTGCCTAGATAGTGGCACTGCGCTTGTCCTAGGGGCACACAATGGAGAAATGGTTTGAATTTTTGGATTTAGAGTGATGAGGACATGCACCCTAGTTATTTTAAAAGTTTTTGGGGTAGACATGGTCCACAAAAACGTAAGAAAACATGATAAAAATGACCTTTCTACCACTTTTTGGACAGACAAAAGCAATCTTGGGCGAAGCAAGTTTTGAGGAGTCAAATGAGCTTCAAATGCAGAAATTCTAGGTGTTTTGGAAAGTAGACTTGAATACATTTCCAATGAGCTATCATGAGCTCAATTGGGATGCCAGGAAGGCCTCCAAAATGGAACTGAAAGTGGCGTTGCGTGTTGGGCCAATGGCGTTGCTCGTAGGACAAATTTTGCACAGGATTGCTATTTTTCCATTTTTTTTATTGTGTTCATGGATTTTCTCTCATGGAGGATGTTTTACCATTGTAAAATGATGAATGGTCTTGTAAATATGATAGATAATCAGTAGTAGAGGGTAAATTCATTGCATTAAAATTCAATTTGAGCTTAAATGAACCAGTTTTTCACTTTTAGAGGCAAGTTGTTGAGATGCCTATATTCATGTTTCTTATTCAATGATGGTTAGATAGGCTCCTCATATTAGGGATTCGACCCCTAAGGATGGGAGGAGGTTGAAACAATGCCTATATCTTCTTATTTCTCATTGTAGAGGGTTGGACTCAGCTGGATGCTCAGACCTTGATTGTACACCATTTTGTAGCAGTTTAGCAGGAGATTAATAAGAATTGCAGCTATTTTTATGGGATCCATGTGGTATGGAGTTTTAGTACATTTTATTGTTCTATGATTATATGTTAATATGTTTTATGTATTCCGTTAATCATTTCATTGCTTCTAGTTGAATGTTTTCAAGTTGATAGGCATAATTCATTATATCAGTGCTCTGCCTTGGGAAACCATTCACCATTTCATGTTTTCTGCAGTCTAGGAAGGATTCATGGTTTTCACATGCTCTTTTTAGCTTCTTTATAGTCTTAACCATCTCATCCCATCAAGCCCTAGAGTGCTAAATCCTATGCCTACCTTTCCCCATTGAACACCCTGCAATTTTGACCTAGTTTCCTAGACCTAAACTGTCCAACTCCTCCTGATCCAACAAAACTCCTTGAAAAATCCAATCAAAGCTTCATCCTACTATACCTAGCCTAATATCCTTTTCCTGATCCAGTCATCTTGGCTGAGATCCTTATATAGAGAGCCCTCTCCCAGCCTATTAGGGCTAGCTACTTGGCTAAGCATGGTTTGTGGTTACCCTGACATTGCCTTCCTTCAGCCTGATGTTCAATCTAGGTGATAACATAGTGGTGACCATACTGGGGAACATAGTTTTATGTTCCTCAGCACAATGTATCAAGTTTAGATCTGATTGTTGATGATGGAAAACAATCAGGCACCGGAAGGTTGAAATGATTCACCTGGTGACTCTACTTTCGTTTTGAGATCAGATCCAAGGGCTCCACTGGAGGATGAACCTGACCAGCTAAAACATGAAAGGAAAATATGTTAAGATCATGTATTCAAGTTGGAATTTCATCCAAGACATTACGTTCTTTTTTATAAATTATTTCTTCTCTTTTCTTGAGAATGTCAAGAAGGCTTTACAAAGTATATTCTATCATGTGATTCCTTCCCTTTGAGGATTGCGAATACAAAATATTCACATGCCTTTGATCTTGATCAAGACCCCTCTTCCGAATCTTATGATGACAGTCTTTGAAATGATGAGCCTCAAGAGATAAACAATAATTCTACAGCTTTTGTATATACTCCTATACCTTGTAAAATTCCAGATAGATACAAGGCTCTGATTTTACCTCCTACCTCCCATGCTTTCCCTAAAAATCATTATCTATATCTACCAAGATTTGATGGTGAATGTGACAACATCACTACTGAGAGACATGTACTAAATTTTGAGTCTTTTCTTGACCTCTTTGAAGTTGATGAAGAGGATGCTAGTATTAGGCTTTTTGCTCTTTCCTTGCAAGGCAAAGTCAAAAGTTGGTTCAAAACCTTGCCTGATGTGAGCATCTCAGATTTCCAACAGTTCATCAAAGTTTTCCTCGACAAGTGGGTGGTAAAAAAAAACCCTTTCTTGATTCTATAAGAGTATACCTAGCTGAAAAGACATCCAGGGGAGACAGTACAACAGTTTTTTTCCAGGTTTAACCAAGTCTATTTTTTGATGGCTGCTAATATAAGGCCTCCTCTTGGATCTACTCTCTTAGACTACCTGGAATCCTTTGATCTAGAAATGGAGTTTCAGCTGAGACAAAGGAACATTGCAACACTTGAAGAGACACAAAATAGTGCAGTAGATGTATAGGCTAATCTATTGATTAGAAGGACAAAGTTGAAGGAAGAAGAGAGGAAGAACATAGATCTAGAGGAATCGAAATCTTTAGAGGTAAATCTTGACATTTTGGTAAGTGCAGTGGAAGAGATGATGCAAAGGATCACCACAAGGAATGAATATGATGTTCAAGACCATGGCTCACTGATTGAAGAAGAACAAGTGGTTGATCCAAAACATTTTCTTTCTTATCCTAGTTGTCATAGATCTGATAATGATTTTTTTATAGATCATCTTAGAGAAGAGAGATCTGTTGATTTGACACGTATGCTTGATGATGTGTTTTATACTGATGATTTCCCTAAGTTTGATCAGTATGATGATGATTATGTTCTCCAAACATAAGCTAATGTTGTAGACAAATCAACAGCTGGCTTGTGGAAGGAGGAATTCACTTTTAGCAGCTCAAATACAGTGATCAGTCATTGCATATTAGCTATGGAAGTGAGGAGGAAAGTGCAAAGAATTTTGAAGTAAGTGAAGGATCTTTGCCTCTTTGTTTTAATTTGTTTTAGTTCATTAGAGACAACTTTCGTGAAATCAGAAGTCAACCATCAATAAGTTTTGATCTGGACCATCTAGAGGGAAATGAAATCTTGGTTCAAGACTTCTCATATTTAGATTTGTAGCCCCCAAATGCCATTGAATGTTAGGTTGTAGATGAAGACTTGGAAGCTAGAACATATGATCAAATGATTCAAGATGATTATTTACCATTATGTTTTGAATTATTTCAGTTTTTGAAGCGAAATTTGCATAGTATATCTTTAATAAAGGATGAGCAGCCTGTAGAAAATCATGCAATCTCATTGGAACCAATAGAAAATGGGTTACAACAGTATTTTCAAGTTTTTCACGATACAATAGCTAATGTGTTGGATGATATCTGCAGTCAAAGTCCTTCTCCATTAGCTAACTTTGAGCTTGAAAAAAGTATTGATACAAACTTGATCTAACAGCAAGTTTCTTTGTCATTTTCAGCAGGAGTCTCGTCAAAAAACTCAGATGAAAGTTTGAATTCATGGTATGAGGAGAAGCAAAGTAATCAATTGGATGAGCTAAGTCCTAGTGGACATGAATTTCAAGATCCTCATGCAGTATTTTTGGAGTCTGATAGAGAATCCATATTATTCAATCTGGGAAAATTTGGATCTGTTTACAAGTTTTCATGGGAGTTGCATTTCAGTCATTCTTTCTTCTTGCTCATAAACAAGCACTTGCATAGAATTTAAAAAGCAACCAAAATGCTTACTTGGTTGCATTGGTTGTTTCATTCCACTTGATCAGGTGATGAATGGAATAGTTAGAGTAGGTTTTATTGTATAAACTCCATTTTGAGCATATTTTCCAGTTTGTCAGTTGTGTTTTAGTATCAATTCATTTTTTATTTGAGTAAAAGTCAATTTGTGTCTTTGAGTCATTAGTATTCAGTCATGTATTTCAAATTGAGGTTTTTTTACTCCATGCCCAATGGATAAGGCTACTTGGTCTATGGTGTTCTTGGCACCTCCAAGGAGCTACCATCCCCAATGGAGCCAATGTTAGTGTCAATCTTCACAGCCTTCCACCAATGATCAAACATGCTCTTACAAAGTGGTCTTCGAGTGTCAAAGTCAAATTTTTTCATTTCAGTGAGTCTTCAAGTAAAATTTGGTCACTAGGTATTAGGTCTAGGATTATTTTCACTCCTTCCTAAGTTTTCCAAGTATTGGTCCATGTCACCATTTGGCTAAGTGTACCATCATTCCAAGAGTTGTCATCATTATTTCAAGTTCCAATGGGTTATTTTACACCTTGTTTGCACTTCTGTTGTGCTTAGGTAAGGCTCATTTCCCTCCCCTAGGGTTTTCAAGGTAATTTTTCTTGGATGGTCAAATCATCAACAAAACTTATATCTTGATGCTCATACACCTTCCCCTATCCTTAATATACCTTTTTAAACACTTCCCATCATTAATATCCCTCAAATTCATCATTTCCCACAAACCATAGCCTATTGCTACAATTTGACACTTTTCTAGGTTAGGCCTATGTTTTTCCCTTTTGGACCCCTTCCCCTCACTCAATATTTGAAATTCCACCTTTCCATACTTCCTAACATCCCTCCCTACTTCCCAAAATTTTCTCAAGAAATTAGAAGCCCCTCATCCCCTTCATTTCCCTCCATTTCTACAACTCCCCTATTCCACACATTGGGATAGGTTTTATTCAAATGATGTTTCTGAGCGAGAATAGATGAATTTGACAAAAGTGAGAGAGGTTTTTCTCTACCATAGACCTAGGAATAAAAACCTCCTTCAGTTTTTACACAGGTTTCATGGTTTGGGAGAAATGTCCAAAACATCATTTGCCACAAGAGAGTTCAAGCACTTCTAGAGTGACCTTGGTAAAATATTTTTTTCTCCTATTTGGAGTGACCAAATAACTTAATTGATGAGTCAAATGATAACTAGAAACAACGAGCTTTCCATTTCACTATCATGAACTCAATTTGGAGTTGAGAAAGACCTCCAAAAGTTTACTAACATAGCACTCTGCATTTTGGCAGCCTCATTCTTCACATTTTCAACAGTCTTGGGAGATTGAGCTTTTGACAGAGCAAATGAGTTCCAAATTTCAAAATTGAAGATGTTTAGGAAGGTAAACTAGACAAGCTCTCGAACGAGCTATCCCACACTCAATTTGGACATCGGGAAGGTAGTAAAAATTCAGATTAAGTGGCATTGCACATTCAGGGAGTGGCACTGTGCATCAAGGAGGTGGCGCTGTGCGTTCGTCTAAGAGGTGGCGGTGCACATCTATGCACCGACACTACGTGTTGTGCAGGAGGGCTAGAAAATCCCTTAAAATTCCAACAAACTTCAAAAATTTTCTCTCTTACCTTGATTGCAAGTAAGTTGACCTCCTTTTTTGCAGTTTTGGTTTGCATATCAAACTCTTAAGCGTCATTCTCCATGATAAATATGAAACCCTAAAAATCTCCCTAGTTATGCCTAAAACCCTAAACTCCCATTTTTCCTCCTATCACTTATCACTACAAATCTAAACCCTTTCCCTATCCCTTTTTCCCTATCCCTATATCCCTTTATTCCTTTATCCTTATTCCATATCATCCCTATCCCTTTAGTCCTTTTCCCCAAGGGAAATATTTCAAATAAACCAATCCCTCCCTCTCATTTTTATCATTCATACTCCCTCATTCATTTACTAGCCACAAGCTCATCTACCATCCCCTCACTCCTAAAAAACTTTCACTAATTCCCTTCATACAACCTCAAGCTTTGCAAACATGGACATAGAGGATCGAAACTATGAGGAGGACGAAAACACAGGCAGTGACACCTCAATAGATAGAGCTAGGCATCAGAGAACACCGCACAAGGGAGGTCAAATTATCAAAGAAGATACATCAAACCTTAGGGAATTGTAAGCCTCTCAGTTGGTTGTCACATGTTTTAGGTATCTTGGCTGTTATGAGTTCTGTGAGTAGGTAGAGAGAGTTCAACACCATCTTAAGCTCACTAGACTTTTTCTAGCACATATTCGGGACAACAAAGTGACTCTTGCTAGGGTAACATTCATAGTTTCACCTTCCATCATTGCAGATGCCACCAAGATTACGAATGTGGGGGAGAAGTGGTACAAAGCCCAGGAACTCGATGAACACTATGATGAGCCTTCTATCAAACCTCGGTACAGAAATGAGGTGAAGAGACTTTTTCCTTTTGGATTTCTTGAAGCCAAGTATGTCCCCATGATGAAAATCATCATGAAATATTTCACTTGTGAGGGCAGATTTTCCAGGCTGTCCACCTATCACATTAGGCTCCTCATCCATTTTACCAGGGTGAGTCATTTTGTGTAGAAGAAGCCATACCCTCAGTAGATGAGAAGTCTCTATCATTACTCCTTGATCAAGATCATTGTGCTTCATCATCTCAGTCTCCTAATCATCTCTTGGGAGACATTTATCACTCATGACATCTTCAGGGGTCCTCAAATTCCTCCACGAGTGTCTCAAGATGCAGGGGACCTTCTAGCAGTGCTCAGCTGAAAACAGATGAGGAAGCCAAGGAGACTAGAACTAATGAGATGCCCAGGATTTACATGACATATCAAAGGGCACAAGGATATTGTTTTCAGCCGATAGGCAAGTGTTTTCTCCACGGGATGTGAAAGGGATCTTGCCTTCTTCATCAACCCATAGGCAAATTCTAGATCCTCAAGATGTGGAAGGGGCTTTGCCTTCTTCATCGGCACAGCAAGTACAGGTGCAGCAGTTGAACAAAGGTAAGGAAAAGATGTTGGAGAAGAGTTTTGATGATAAGTGGGAAAGAGACTTTGACTTGACAGAGCATGATGAGTTGGAGCATCATTACTCTCATCATGGCATGGAAATAATTGACTTAGAGGCCCATGATAAAGAAAAATAAAGGACATCATCATACGGGAAAAGGAGGCTCAATTACAAGCTCTGATGGACAATTTGGAGAGGGCCAAGTATGTCGTCACATATTTGGAACAAGAAAAAAAGCAATTGAGTGACAAACAAGTCCTCATCGAGCTGGAAATGCTCAAGGTAAAATGACAAACTAACAAAGAGGCATAGGTCACTTTGACTCCCATTGAGAAGGAGATTGAAGATGATAGAGAGGCTTGGCTTGAGAGAGTCATCTTGCACCTTGAGAATCTACTATAGAAGGAAAATAGAGACAATTAGATGATCAGACACATCGTCTATCATTACAGGAAAAGAAACAAGATTTGCAACATGAGGGTCAAAAGGATGAAAACTAGGCTAAGGCGGGCTCTAAAAGGAAAAAAGGAGGAGGATAGGCTTGGGTTGCATACTGAAGCTTCCTTGGCTCATCAGGGCACTTGATTATGGTGCTTCTCACCAATTTTGGGCAACTTTGGAAGAAATTTTGTCATTTCCAAATTTTGAAATTTTACACACAGGAAAACTACCTAGATAGTGGCACTGCGCTTGTCTTAGGGGCACACAATGGAGAAATGGTTTGCATTTTTGGATTTAGAGTGATGAGGACATGCACCCTAGTTATTTTCAAAGTTTTTGGGGCAGAAATGGTCCACCAAAACATAAAAAAACACAATAAAAATGACCTTTCTACCCCTTTTTGGGCACACAGAAGCAGTCTTGCGCTAAGCAAGTTTTGAGGAGCCAAATGAGCTTAAAATGCAGAAATTCTAGGTGTTTTGGAAAGTATACTTGAATAAATTTCCAATGAGCTATCATGAGCTCAATTGGAATGCCGGAAATGCCTCCAAAATGGACTTGAAAGTGGCACTATGTGTTGGGCCAATGGCACTACTCGTAGGATAGATTTTGCACAAGATGGCTATTTTTCCATTTTTTTTAATATGTTCATGGATTTTCTCTCATGGAGGACGTTTTACCATTGTAAGTGATGACTGGACTTGTAAATATGATAGATAATCAGTAGTAGAGGGTAGATTCATTGCATTAAAAGTCAATTTGAGTTCAAATGAATAAGTTTTTCACTTTTAGACGCAAGTTGTTGAGATGCCTATATTCATGTTTCTTGTTCAGTGTTGGTTAGATTAGCTCCTAATCTTAGGGATTCGACCCCTGAGGATGGGAGGAGGTTGTAACAATGCCTATATCTTCTTCTTCATTCTCATTGTAGAGGGTTGGACACATCTAGATGCTCAGACCTTAATTGTACACCATTTTGTAGCAGTTTAGCAGGGGATTAATAAGAATTGCAAATATTTTTATGTATTTCATTAATCATTTCATTGCTTCTAGTTGAATGTTTTCAAGTTGATAGGCAAAATTTATTATATCAGTGCTCTGCCTTGGGAATTCATTCACCATTTCATGTTTTTTTGCAGTCTAGGAAGGATCCATGGTTCTCACATGCTCTTCTTAGCTTCTCACCAGTCTTAAACATATCATACCATCAAGCCCTAGAGTGCTAAAGCCTATGCCTACCTTGCCCCATTGAATGCCCTGTGATTCTGACCTAGTGTCCTAGACCCAAACTGTCCAGCTCCTCCGGATCCCTCAAAAACCCTTCAAAAATCCAATCAAAACTTTGTGCTACTATACCTAGCCTAATATCCCTTTCCTGATCCACTCATCTTGGCTGAGATCCTTATGAAGAGAGCCCTCTCCTGACCTAGTAGGGCTAGCTATTTGGCTAAGCGTGGTTTGTGGTTACCCTGGCATTGCCTTCCTTCAGCCTGAGGTTAAATCCAGGTGATAAAACCCCCCATTTGAATTTCCTCTACCTCACCCTTGAAGGAAAACTAAGAAAACAAAATATGAAACTCATAGCGATATTCTCTCATCATCACCTGAAACACCCTCATTCATTCCATCATCTTGATCACAACATCCATCATCCACCTCACCACTCCAAATCATGATTTACACTGGTACTAGAGCACAATCCTCCTCTACCTAATCACCTTCAACTATTGGAAAATATTCCTATATGCAGATACCCACAATGGCTTAAATACCATGGACAAATTGAGGAGATGTTCGAATGGTGGGACCATTACATTCACTACCTATGCATGTAGAAAAATGGTTTCCAAAATTCCACCCTGATGATTGTCTCCTTGCTGAAGAACACCGAAATAACTTCATGTTGTCCATAAATCTGAATGAAGTGGTAGAAGAAGATGTAGATGTAATATTATTCCCTTATACTTTACAAATATCAGCAGGATAATGGTATTTTTCATTACCATCTGGTTCCATTAATAGTTGGGATGCCTTCCAAGAGTAGTTCCTAACTAAGCTTGGAGATGACCAATCAACATTTACTCTTCTCATTGATCTCTCCAACTTGAAAGCTGGACCTATATAACCAATTAAGGACTTCAAGTCACGTTTTAATAAGTTATTGAAAAAATTCCCAACGAAATCCAAACCCAATGATGAAGTTCAAAATGATTGGTACATTTATTCTCTTCCCTCAAATGTACTTATTTTTGTGGATAGGGCTGGCAAACCAACTTTGGCAGAAAACATGAAGGAAGTCATAGCTATAGAAAAATGTATCTTTGCTTTATAAAAGAAGAATGAAATATAAGAAAGAAAATCCAAGAAGGTCATTTTTAGGGATGAATCTAAGAAGAAAGCCCCTAAAGACACTTTTGATCTTGAAGGTCTACAAAAGCTCCTTGAAACCATGTCCAATGAAATGGTCAATATTAAAAAATAGGTAGCTGAAACTTCTTCAAGGAAGGCTTATAGAAATTATAAAATAAATCCTTCTTCTGTTCCTAAACCTCCAAATACAATATTGAATGTTGAATCAGATGTGGAGGAAGAAGAAGTTTCAACAGCCGAAGACCAAATCGATGAAGAAGATATAGTTGAATTACAAGGAATGTTGGATTTCATTCTTCCTATATCAGATAATGAAGAATCACAAGAAGCATTACCTGTCGCAAGCAGGAGCAGGAGGACTATTTAATTTCTACAAGCGAATCAAAAATAGAAATCATCAACTCCATATTTCAAAGATATAGAAATAGGTAAGAAATGTTCTCCCAAATCCACTCAAACTACTCCTCTTGAATCAAATTCTTCACCTTCAGCCAAAACCCTGCTAGTATCTGATGAAATGGAATACAACATCATCGAAGATTTGAAAAAGACTAGAGCTAATATTACATTCCATGAGATTATAAAGTTAAAACGTCAATAGAAGGTATTGCTCAAAGAATTAAAAGCAGTCCTCACCTCTCCTCTTCTCGTTGTTGTAATATCTCAGGCTGCTCAAGAAATGGGTAAGCCTCCTAGTACCTCATGAGACAAAATGAGTTCAACCGATATTTCTTTAATAAGTGGTAGGTATAAATCCCATACACCTCCATTTCTTTTGACCTTTGAAGTCTTCAATAATAATTTGTACAATTGTTTAGTAGATTCTGGAGCTTCATCCAACATTCTACCAAAAACTGTTTGTGCAAAATTGAATGTGGAACCCCAACTAGATCGATCTCAAGTTGAATTTATAGGAAAAATCAATCAGGTCACCATTAGACTCTCATCAAACTCAAAAGTGTGTCAAGTAATTGACGTTCTTGTGGCTGATATGCCTGAATTCTATGGTTTGATCCTCAGTAGAGACTAGTCTGAAAGATTCATGGCTATTTTGAAACATACTAATCCCATATGTGGCTTCCTTATAATGGTAAGTTGAATCAAATAAGGGTTGAACGTGAAAAATGGTTAAAGTATATCATCACAGAAATGGAGGGAGAGAATGAGCCCATCACATACAGTAGAAATATCATTGGAAATTATTCAGTCGAATCATTTCTAAGAAATTTTAATGCCCATAGCTCACCATTTTTGGAAAATTATGTTACATGACAAGTCAAAAACTATTCTCAAACATATTCTTATAAATGTATCAATTTTGTAGATAAACCTGTAGTCAAGTCTTTATTTTGGAAATTATATTTTGATGGCTAAATCTAATGATGGAGCTAGAGCAAGTTTTATATTGGTTGGCCCCAAAGGGGAAAAACTATGTTAGCATGAAGACTTGAATTTGAATGCACAAATAACATTGTTGAATATGAAGCATTAGTTCAAGGGTTGTACAAAGCCATTGGCCTTGATATCAAATATCTTCAAGTATTTGGAGACTCGAAAATTGTAATTAAATAGGTGAGGAATACTATACCCAATCTCTCTAGACATTTGAAACATTATCAAAGACTAGTCGAGGAACTTACCTCACATTTCACAACATTAAATATTTCCCCAATTCCAATATTTAAAAATGCAATATTTTTGCTAATGTTGCATCCAAGCTCATTCCACCAAGAGATTATAGTCATGGTCACTTTTCTATAGAATTAATTTTTAGGCCTCCTATTCCCAACAACATCACCAATTGGAGAGATTTTAATAATGATCTGGATATCATAAATTTTCTAACATCTCATGGCTCTTATGATGACCAAATAATAGATGAAGATCAACACATAGCCAGCTTAAGTAGGAAACAATTGCAAATTCCATACCTAAATATGTGGTTAAGCTAGAAGATTTATATGATCTTAAGGACAGATTCAATAAACCTACTAACTCAAAGCTTCAAAGTTCAACTTTGATGTTTGAATTAGTTAATCTTGGAACTAAGATTAAACCTCAAAATATTAATCCGTGACTTGGTATTACATCTGCTGAAAGACTAGCCTTTATTCATTTGTTAAAGAAATACAAAAATGTTTTTTCTTGGGATTATGATGATCTTAAGACATATGATACTTCCATCATTCAGCATACCATTCCTATGATATCCGATGAAAAGCCTGGATAGTAGAAGTTGAGAAATATTCACCTGAATTTTGAAATTCAATCAAATTTGAATCAAATAAGCTTCTCAAAGACAAAATAAGATTTCATGTCAGGCATTCAAGGTGGGGTTTTAACCTTGTTCCAGTCCAGAAAAGGAATGGTGACATTAAAAGTTGTATATAATTTTGCAATCTCAACAAAGCTTGTCAGAAGGAAAACTTTTCATTGCCTCCTATTGAATAGATACTGCAATCAGTTGTAGGCTCAAAGCTAATGTCTTTTCTGGATGGATTTTCAAGTTACAATCAGATTCTAGTACATCTAGATAATCGGCTGAAGACCACATTTCGAACCAAATTGGGAACATACATTACCAAAATATTCCATTTGCATTAATCAATGTTGGTGCAACATTTCGGAGAACCATGGATATAGATCTCAAAGGTTTAGGGAATAAATCAGTGCTAATTTGTTTATATGACATAACTATGTATGAAAGAAAGTGCAGTAATCATTTAAAGGATTTGAAACAAATCTTTGAATGTTTTCAGAGATATGGAATTTCTCTTAATCCTAAGAAATCTTTCTTTTCTTTAAGTGAAGGAAAAATTCTTCGATTTACTCTATCTAAAGATGGAATTCACATAGATCATGATAGGATAAGAGAAATTTCTGAAATCTTTTTGCCTCAATAAAAAATTCATGTAGTCTTTCCTAGGTCAGAAATTTTGTCAAAAGATTTGTCCCTGAATTTTCACGAATTGTTTTACCCTTCAAATCTATTATTAAGAAAAATTATGTTTACGAGAGATTTTTTCTGGGCAAATCACATGATATTTCATTTATTGACGTGTTTCGAACCAACTAGTGTGGTTCATCGTCAGGACAAGTTGAAGAATTGATCCAGCTTTGCATGTTAAATAGTCAGAGCAGAACATCCAATGGCTATAATTCTTGACTAGGCAACGACTATATTGACTAACGACTAAATTTGACTGGGAAACAGTTAGTTGGACTGGACTTGGGGCATAACCATATTTAATTAAAATAAGTTAATTTAATTGATTATTAAATTGATAGTTAGTTATATTATTATTAAATTAAAAGTTAAAGGGACATATGAATTTACATAGAGGTTTTAACTATTTTATAATATATATATATATATATATATATATATATATATATATATATATATATATAAAATAAATTAATTTAAATGATTATTCAATTAATAGTTAGTTATAAAAGGTATTAACTATTTAATAAATATATATAAATATTAGAATAATTTAAGTGTTAGAAAGAATAAAACTATAATATTTTAAATATTTAGATTTAATTAATTGTTTATTTAATTGTTAAATTAACATATTATCATAGATCGATTTCAATATTAAAGTAATTATTTTTCTTTTATTAATTAAGTTAAAATTATTAGTATATAACTAATAGCATAAACTAAATGCTATTAAAATACCTCATACTATATCAACAACTCATCAAAGAACAAAGGCCAAAGGATATGGGATAACAAGGGGAAACTTACTAATAAGAAAAAAAGAACAAGCTATAAACGAGGGAGGGGAGGAAGGGAAGAAAACAAATAGGAAGAAAGGGTTGGGACCCAACAACTACTGATCTTCCAGCCATCCTCTCTATTGAGATCGCGTAGCCTTTTCTCAATCTCAAGGGCTTCCCTAAATTTCCGGTGATGGAACTGCGAAACTCTAGCAATAACACTAGGCTCCTCGATACTCTACAAGACTCTACAAGAGGAAGAGGTGGACGAAGAGGAAGAGGAAGAGGAAGATATTTCAGAGGCTGGGGGGGTAGACTCTACAAGAGGAAGAGGTGGACAAGAGGAAGAGGAAGATATTTCAGAGGCAGGGTGGGCAGACATTCTCAAGGAGAAAAGGTAGATATGCATTGCATTCGCTGCAAACGAAATGGATCACATGATGCTTCTACATGCAAGCTACCATGGGACAAAATTGAGCAGAAAAGAAACCAACAGAAAGGTAAAACTAATGATACAGACAAAGGTAAAGCACCTCAATCCGCTCACTATATTGAGGCACAATGTAACATTGGAGTAAATGAAGATTTCTTTAATGCTTCACTTGCTTCTTCGAAAAATGATTCGTTGCTTGATTCAGGAGCAACCTGTCATATGACTCATAGAAAAGATTTTTTTGAAGATTTCACTGACAATGTTGATGGAGCAGTATACTTTGCAGATCAGTAAAAAATCAAGCCATCAGGGCTTGGCACAATCAGGCTTAAATTGCCTGGTCTTCCAGACTTTCTTCTGGATCATGTTCTATATCTCCCACAACTCAAGAGAAACTTGTTGTCCTTGGTCCACATCCGCCAGCAAGGTCACTCCATTCATATGTTTGATGGCAAGCTTGAGGTAAGAAAAGCATCTGACCACTCACTTTTCATGAGGGGAATAGAAGAAGAAAGACTTCTCAAACTGCAAGGAACATCTGCTCATGCACAACATTTCTCATATATTTCTCATCATGAAGAAGGTACACTTCCATCAAGTTTATTATGGCATGCTAGATTTGGACATTTAAACTATGACAGTCTCCGCTTATTGAAGAAAAATGGTGTTGCTGGTTTGCCTACAATTCCTAGGAAACATAAGAAATGTGATGCTTGCATTCTAGGAAAGCATAGCAAACAGTCTTTTCATGATTCACATTCAAGAGCACATAGGAAGCTTGAACTCATTCATTCAGATTTATGTGGTTCAATGCCTGTTCCTTCTGCAAATGGAAATAAATATATCATGACATTTATTGATGATTACACCAGAATGTGTTGGGTTTATTTATTGAAGAACAAATCCGATGCCTTTCAAAAATTCAAGAATTTTCATAAATGGATTGAAAATGATGCACAATCTCATATTGGGTCTATTCGCACTGATAATGGAAAAGAATATACATCAAATGAATTTGAAAACTATATTCACCAATATGGGATCAAACATCAAACAATTGTGCCTTATAATTCCCAACAGAATGGTGTAGCTGAAAGAATGAATAGAACAATCTTGAATATGGTACGATCCATGCTTTTCTTCAAAAATGTAAAGATAATGTTTTGGGCTGATGTTGTTCTATGTGCTGCATATATAAAGAATAGATGTCCATCTAATGCTATAAGAAAAAAAACTCCTTATGAATTGTGGTATCGACATGTTCCTTCGGTAAAACATCTCAGGGTCTTTGGTTCCATCTGTTATGCTTTGATACCAAAGGTACATAGAAACAAACTTGGTGCTAGAAGTCGTAAGTGTATCTTCCTGGGGTATTCAAACACCTCCAAAGCATACCGTCTCTATGATGAAGTAAATAAAAAGTTTGTTGTATCTATAGATGTAATTTTTCTTGAATCATCCAAATCTGACAATGTTGTTGAGCGGAAGCTTGATCGCTTGGATAGATTCGCAAAAACGAAATCATTTCAAGAGTTTGATAATCAGATTCCACATCTTGAAGGGGGGATTCCTATACTAGAACAACATGTGGAATCTTCTTCTGAAGAACAATCTCCTCTGCATGAAACTCCAACAACGGATGATGCTTTAAGTGATGTAATTGATAGAATTGGGAGACTCAATCTTGATTCAGTCCCAACTCAATCAACAGAGCAGCCTGGACCATCTCATAAAGGTCCCCCAAAATGGCTAACAAAGACACTTGAAAGTGTTCATCCTGATGAAATTGGAAAAATAGGAACCAGAAATTCAAACCGACAAAATGGAGGTGATGTAGATGACTCTAATTCACCTGTTGATATGGATGTTACTTATGATTGTGAATTGAACTTGTCTATAGATTTTGAACCAACTTCCTTCAAAGAAGCTGCTTCTCATGATGAATGGAAAGAAGCGATGCAAAAGGAGTATGATGCCCTCATAAAGAATGGCACTTGGAAGCTGGTTGATCCTCCATTTGGAACCAAACCAATTGGCTGCAAGTGGGTCTACAAGAACAAGTACAAAGCTGATGGCTCACTTGACAAGCACAAAGCTAGGCTTGTGGCAAAAGGTTTTGCACAGAAGGAAGGGGTCGATTATGAGGAAACTTTTGCCCCCACAACAAAATGGGCCACCATCTGGACACTCTTTGCACTAGCAGCTCAGAATGGTTGGAAAGTCCATCAAATGGATGTAAAAAACTGCATTCTTGAATGGAGATCTAAAAAAGAATGTTTTTATGTCCCAACCTGAAGGATTTGCTGTGAAAGGACATGAACATAAAGTATGCAAACTTGTGAAGTCCTTGTATGGACTCAAACAAGCACCGCGAGCCTGGTATGAAAAACTAACTGAGCATCTTCTGAAACTCGACTTCAATCATTTTGATCTTGATGATGCAACTTTATTTGTCAAGAAACTTGGCAAAACAGTTGTGTATCTTGTGGTATATGTAGATGATCTTTTAATGACAGGGAACAATGAAAGCTACATTGCATCCATAAAGAAGGAATTGGGGAAAATTTTTGAAATGACTGATTTGGGATATGTTCATTACTATCTTGGCATTGAAGTAACCCAACATCCAAAATCCATATTTCTTTCTCAAAAGAAATACATTGGAGATTTGTTAAACAGATTTGGCATGACAGAGTGCAATCCTCTTTCTACTCCAATGGAACAAAACTTAAAGCTCACATCTATTGAAGGAAAGGAATTTGAGGATGCAACAAAGTATAGACAGCTTGTAGGAAGTCTCATCTACCTCACTACTACCAGATCAGACATTTCATTTACTGTTGGAATTAGGGGTGATTTTAGGGGCGAATGTTCGCCCTTTGGCGAAATTAAGGGGTTTTAAATTTTTAGTGGGCGAATATTTTGTATCATAGTACATTTTTACAAATCACCTCAAATAGCCCACCTTGTTTTAAGGGAGAGGGTAAAAAGGTAAATTTAGCCCTTGAAATTAGGAGTTACAACCTTCCATTCGCCCATTTTCAAGAATAGGTTTTATTTAAGTGAATGGTATGGGCCAAAGGCCCAAATACCATATTTATAAAATAGGTATGGTAAATTAATAAAAATATAAATAAATGAGAGATATGGTAAATAAATAAAACATTTTTTATATTTACTCCATAAGTCACGTTATATACATGCAAGGGTGTAAACAAATAAAAATATAAGTAAATTGGAGGTATGGTAAATAAATAAAACGTATTTTTATACTTACTCAAAAGGTATGGTAAATAAATAAAAATATAAATAAACTAGACGCATGGTAAATAAATAAAACCTCTTTTTATATTTAGTCCATAACCCTCATTCTATTTATGAAGGCTCAGAAAAGAGGTTTTATTTAAGTGAATCCTATGGGCCAAATACCATATTTGTAAAAGAGGTATGGTAAATTAATAAAAATATAAATAAACGAGAGGTATGGTAAACAAATAAAACATTTTTTTTATATTTACTCCATAAGTCACCTTATATTTACAAACAATCAAAAAATGGGTTATATTTAGGTGAAACCTATGGGCAAAATACTATGGGACAAATACCATGGACTAGATTGTTATTAATACCATGCAAAAAAACATTATTAACCCTAATATTAGTATTAATAAAAATAAAAATGGCACATGGTATTGACTTGTGGTATTCACCAAAATGGCACATGGTATTGACCCATGGTATTCACCTGCAATGTAGCCTATTAAATGGGGGAATTAAACCAACATAGATCCATCTTTACTCTGGATCTACTAACCGCTGAGAGGTATCAAATATCGTGATATGAAAACTAGCATAGAGTGAAAAAATATTTGATCCGATCAAGAGTAAAAATGGATGTTGTAATTTAATGTATGTTAAACATTTTAGCTTGGTTAAAAAAAAATAAAAAATAAAAATCAACTATTAATTTTATTAATTTTTATAAATTACTAATAGTAATTTTTAAGCTCCAGGTTTATGATAACCCATGATATTGACCCATGGTAATACCATGGTATTCATGTGAGCATAGACTATTTAAAGGGGAAATTCGATCATCTTAGATCCATATTAATTCTGGGTCTACCAAGTGCTCAGAGTGATAAATAGATTTCATCCCCCTAAGAGTGGTAGATGTGGAGTTAAGATGGATATAGGTTGGTTTTTATGATAATGAAGATATTAAATAGACTTAGGAAATTATATTGTAAAAACATCTTGAGGTGAATGGTTAAACCATAGACATTGGACAAGTATATTTGTATACTTTTGTTTTAAACTTAAACAAATCCAGGGCTAAAAGGAATGCATTGATTGCACTAGTCATCCTTCTATAACTTTCCAACATATGCTGGAGTAAACAGATTGTAATTTGGGTAATTTTTCTAATTGCAAACAGGAACATACTTTTGTATTGGCAGGGTGGTTACGAGGTCCCTAGAAGTGATGAATTTGAATTTTTCTTGGTTTTATATATAGTATTAGGTTTTTTCTCATGCTTTCTATGAATGGCACTAGTGAATTTTATCCTACACCTACTAGGTTATCGATATGTAATTTCGGTAATTTTGATTACAAAAGATATTTTAAAGAAATGCAATGATTTCATTTGTGTATTCAATAAACACAAGATTTTATAATTGAGTAAAATATTTGCCATGCCTGGTGAGGGATTCGCCAAAAAATTATATATACATATCATATTATTGATAAAATCGCCTTCCATTTTCCCTATATACCATGGAGATTCGCCCATTTATTATACATGTAAATTTAGGGGGGTTCTTAAAATTTTCCGTGGTTGGAATCCTCTCCAGGTTCATGCAAAATCCTTGTGAGGGACATTGGTCTACTACAAAAAGAGTTCTAAGGTACTTGAAGGGAACTCAAGACCTTGGAATCAAGTATACACAGGTGGACGACTTCAGCTTGATTGGATACTCTGATTCAGACTTCGATGGAGACAAAGAAACTGGGGTATCTACTTCAGGATATGCTATGAGTCTTGGATCAGGAGCTGTCTCCTGGAGATCACGCAAACAATCAGTTCCATCAGATTCCACAACTGAAGCAGAATATGTGGCAGCAGCTGAAGCAACGAAAGAAATTGTGTGGCTCAAGAAAATTATTGAAGATTTGCAGGTAAAACAAGTACAATCAACTCCACTCATGATTGATAACACCTCTACAATAAAGTTGGCCAAGAATCCAAAGTTCCATGATCGAACAAAGCATATCAATACTAAATATCATCTGATTCGACATCATGTTGAGGCCAAAAAAATCCATCTCCGTCATTGTTCCACAAATGAGAAAATTGCAGACATCTTCACCAAAGCACTTGGAAAGGAAAAGCTTGAACGATTCAGAATGATGCTTGGACTCACCAACATCCCTTCAGATTAAGGGGGGTAATGTTGACACCTAATCTTCATGATTGGGGAATTTATAAATAAATAAATCAGGAATGTGAACAGTCATCAGAAGATGAACTGAACAATCACTTCTAATGTATATAACAATAACCTACCTATGGAATAATCAGACGAATCAGTTTTTTCTGCCTTTGGAGAGTTACTGCCTGGCCTGACAGATACAAACATGATGTTTGGTTTTATCCCCATGCTCTGCTAATGCAGAAGACTTGGTTCTTTTATTTTTAAGGATAGCTACATTCTCACTAATCCTTTGAATAATGGAGCGACCAGTCTCACTAATATAGGGGGTCCCACAAGAATAAGGAATAATATATACCCCTTTCATGTCCTTAGGGTCGATAGGATCCTTCACTGATTTGAGGGACCTACGAATGGTTTTAAGTGGTCTAAAGGTCGAGGGGACATTATGCTTCTTTAGAATCCTTGCAATATTATCAATGTTCCCCTGAACAAATGGAAGATGGACACCTGGAATCTGCTCTTTCAGTTCTCTTTTAGTTAATGAAAAGAGAACCGAAAGAGAAGATTCCAAGTGTCCATCTTCCATTTTTTTAGGGGACCACTGATAAGATGGCGAGGATTCTTAAGAAGCATAATGTCCCCTCAACCTTTAGACCCCTTAACACTATTTGTAAGTCCCTCAGATCAGTGAAGGATCCTATCGACCCTAAGGATATGAAAGGGGTATATATTATTCCTTGTTCCTGTGGGACCCCCTATATTGGTGAGACTAGTCGCTCCATTAATCAAAGGATTAGTGAGCACATAGCTGAACCAAGTCTTCCGCTTTAGCAGAGCATGCGGAGAAACCAAACATCATGTTTGTATCGAGGAGGCTAGTGTTATTTCTAGAGTTTCGCAGTTCCATCATCGAAAATTTAGGGAAGCCCTTGAGATTGAAAAAATGCCGAGCAATCTCAATAGAGAGGATGGCTAGAAGATCAGTAGTTGCTGGGTTCCAGCCCTCTCTTCCTATTTGTCTTCTTCCCTTCCTCCCCTCCCTCATCTATAGCATGTTCTTGTTTTCTTATTAGTAAGTTTCCCCTTTGTTCTTTGATGAGGTGTTGATATAGTATGAGGTATTTTAATAGCATTTAGTTTATGCTATTAGTTATATACTAATAATTTTAACTTAATTAATGAAAGAAAAATAATTACTTTAATATTGAAATTGATCTATGATAATATGTTAATTTAAAAATTAAATAAACAATTAATTAAATCTAAATATTTAAAATACTATAGTTTTATTCTTTCTAACACTTAAATTATTCTAATATTTATATATATTTATTAAATAGTTAATACCTTTTATAACTAACTATTAATTTAATAATCATTTAAATTAATTTATTTTAATATATATATATATATATATATATATATATATATATATATATATATATATATATATTATAAAATAGTTAAAACCTCTATGTAAATTCATATGTCCCTTTAGCTTTTAATTTAATAATAATATAACTATCTATCAATTTAATAATCAATTAAATTAACTTATTTTAATTAAATATTGTTATGCTCCAGGTCTAGTCCAACTAACCATTTCCCAGTCAAATTTAACCATTAGTCAATATAACCGTTCCCTAATCAAGAATTATAGCCATTGGATGTTTAGCTCTGACTATTTAACATGCAAAGCTGGATTTGATTCTTCAACTTGTCCTGGTGATGAACCACACTGGTTAGTTCGAAACACATTGACAAATGAAATATCATGTGATTTAAGCCGAAAAATCTCTCATAAACTTGATATGAATCACAGAAGCCTCAATTCAACAAAAATTATGTTTTTAAATGGGGACATACTGAGCATGAATCTTTTAATCTTATCAAATAAGAAATCATAAATTCTCCCTCTTTAGCAACTCAGAATTTTTGTAATCATTTTATTTTATACACCTTTTCTTCTAATACATCATATGCAGCTATATTAACACAGGTCAATGATGACAAATTCGAAGCACCGATTTCTTTCTTTAGGTCCAATTTGTAGGGCACTAAATTAAATTATTCAGATGTTGAAAAACATGATTTGTTGTGTTCAAATAAATAAAACATTTCAGGCCCTTTCTTCTCAAAACTCACATTAAAGTACTAGTTCCATTCTCTACAGTGAGAAATATACTAATGCAAAGAGAACTAGGTGAGAAAAGAGAAAATTAGGTAACAACACTGCAAGAATATGACATTGAGATCAGATCAGCTAAAATTGTTAGAGGTCAAGGTTTTCACAGAATGTTAGATGGAGCATCTAACTTACCAGCACCACAAGATTCAGGTGATGATATACAAATATGTGAGGTAAGCCTCAATGATACTGAATATAAATATGTTGATATCATATTTTATTTTAAGAATGCATATTCCCCTATGCAAATCAGTTACAAAAGAAAAAGGGCTTTGAGGTTAAAAGCTAAGAAATATGAAATCATCAATGATTTTTTGATTAGGAAGAATTATGATTCTGTTTTACATGGATGCCTTGAAAAATTTGAGGCAGAAAACGTTTTGCAGAAACTCCATGATGGACTAGCTGGTGGACATTTTGAAGGAGACATAACAACACGTAAGATCTTGCATGCTGACTATTATTGGCCAACCTTATTCAAACCTGCACACGAATATGTAAGGAAATGTAAAATTTGTCAAACAGCTGCTAGAAGATAGAGGAAACCCGCATTACCATTACAGTCGGTCAACATTAAACAACCACTTGAGAAATGGGGACTAAACATAATAGATGAGATCATTCCTCACTCTTGAAAGAAGCATTGATATATCCTTACAATAGTTGATTACTTCACTAAGTGGGTCGAAGCAATTCCACTTAAGGTAGCCAATTCTAAAAACATCATTGAATTTATTGATCAGTTTATTATTACCATATTTGGCTTACAAACGACCCTCATGTTTGACAATGCATATTATTTCACAGGCAATGTTATGACATAATTCACTCTTAAAATAGGTTTCAAACTTAAATATTCTGCTAACCATTATCCTTGGGGAAATGGTTTGGCTAAATCTACAAATAAAAATGTCATAAGGATCATCAATCAAACTGTTGATCAAAGCAGAAAAAATGGCATAAATCTTTAACATTTTCTCTATGGGTAGATCGAATAACACAGAAGCCCTTAATGTGCACTTCTCTTTTTAATTTGGTCTATGGGAAAGAGGTTTTTCTCCCTACAAATGTATTTATTCCCTCTCTAGCCCTAGTTCAATTCATTGAAGAGACTCCTTCCTCTTCTATGCAATTAAGGAAATCGCAAATCCTCAAACTTGAAGAAGAAAGAGATAAAGCCAAGATCATACATGCTCATCATCAACAATTAGTCAAATCTTCATTTGATGCAAATTATTTAAGTCCTAAATCCTTCCAACTTGGACACCTTGTATTGAAGTGGGATAAAGCACACGACGGAAAAGCTAAGCATAGCAAATTCCAAAGAATGTGGCTTGGCCCATTTCAGATTGTAGAACAAATCGGCCCATCAACTTTTCTATTACAAGATTTATTAGGCAAGAGAGGTTCTCTTCCTATTAATTGGAAGATTTTGAAGAAATAGTTTTCATAGAAGACAACTTCTATCCTTGTACATTATTTCCTTTACTTTTCCTAGGAAAATAAAAGTTAAATAGTATTTACTTTTGGCCATTCAAAAAAATCTCTTTTATATTTTGATTTTTCGCTTATATAAGTAGAGATTGTTAAGAAAATAATTTTGACATCTAAGACATAATATAAGTTCTATTTCTCTAAATCTTGCTTGTTTTCCACCAAAATCATTTATCCTTTGTAAAACCTAAACTTTATAAAGAGACCTTTGTTCTATCATCATTCAAGAAAAGTATCTTTAACAAAGAAAAAATTCTCTACAGATAGGCACCTTCAACTCTATAATTGTCATCCAGAAACCCTTAAGGAGTCAATGATTCTCCCCATCTAGTAAAATTTTCTCTTTTTAGAGCGTAATTCTAAAATATACTTTAAATTAAAGGATAATAGGTCTCATCAAGAGCCGACTTACCATGTTCATAGGGAAATAATAAATTGACATTACCAATATTGCATATTAAAATAGGGTAATGGCTTGATATTATTGTAATCGAAATATAAGGGGTCTTATCATGAGCTAGCTTGTTCAGTTGAGTCACAACCAGTGAATGACATTGTAAATTTTTGGCCACCAAACCAACACAATGACCTTTAAGTAGAAAAAGGAAAAAATTTAGAAGAAAAAATAAACTGTTTAAGAAAGAAGGAAAAGAGAATAAGTATATAAGTCTAAATTTATCTCAAAAAATTGCACTCTTATCTAGATGGGATATTGAATCATTGATGGTGAAAAGGTAAGCTTGTCGAGGCTATAGATTCTTGTTGGCAGCAGAGGCTCTACTTGTACGAAATGAGTATAACTAAAAGTTAATCTACAAGAGCCCCCTACTTTATCGTTAAGCCACGTAAAGACTGATGTAGACAAAAAAAAAATCATTTCGAAGAGGATATCAAGTGGATCATAATTAGGTGTACTTGGTTTCCTTATTCAAAGAAATGTTACTTATCTTAGATTTCATGTAATTCCTACTTTCTGAACTATCTTTATTTTGGAAGTTTTAGAAGTTTTAAAAGACTATCAGAGATAACTGGTTCTTCTAGTGAATCACCAATTATTGTGTTGTTCAACAATCCCTCAATTTATTGATCTAATAGTTAATATTCTATTATAAATGGGGACCCTTTATAAAGAAATCCTCTAAAAAACTTAACACTTAAGCACTTTCTTTTTGAAATATTTAGAAATAAATTAAGGTATCAAGTCAAATCCCTTTAATACTAGCAATTCTCGCTTTATCGCATATCGCTGGACCATGTGTGCCAAAAGTTAATTAACAACCGAGATCCACAAATTGTGATGGAAGGGATTACCATAATAAACTTAGGATATCATTGAAATTTCCATTTGAAACTAAGACTTAAGGTATTTCTTGTAAAATAAATATCCTCTCGCAATCAGATACTGGTGTTCACGAAAAGCCCAATTAACAAAGCCTTTGGTATATGATAAAATGAAATATTGTAGCATACAAAGCCAACACTCATAGCATCACAACGCTTTACTTAAAGAGTAGTCTTGTGAACTATGAAAAGTTTGTGAAACCTGACATGGCCTATACTCGATGGAAGTATGCAATAAATGAAATAAACTGTAGTTAATTCTGGCACTTCGTAAAATATCATTTTACGCATTAAGTATTCATTATAAGAAAATTCTGCTTTTAATAATAAAAGGTATGCCACTAACCTCGCATCTCGCAGAATTCTGAAACAAATCTAAAAAACGCACAACCAAAAATGTGATATTGCGATTTGCGATATTGCGATAATCCTATTGTAATCGCATAATCAGAATTTCACACTTTAAACTCGCCACCTTAAATTTTTCCCTTTCTCCTTTGCAATGTAATAGCTTAAATGAGTAATAAAGGCCATGATAAATGATCTTAGTGTGTATTTAATAAGTTTTAATGGAATTCATGTTAATAATGACTCGATGTGATTTGATATCTTTCATCTACATTTCGAATAAAAGAACCTTTCTTGTCACCTTTTTGGGTTAACTATATCATTTAATTCTCATTGTCATTCTTGCCTTGTGTTTATCTGATAATTTCCATTTGCTCCATTTCAGGAAACCTCTGAAGGAAACGATGTTGTAAAGAATGGTGAAGAAGGGAAAATATACTACATCTAAGAAGTCAGATATGATACCACTTTTCTTCGACACCACCTACAACAAAGATTGAGGAACCACTACCTAGAAGCCATGTATAACCTTCTTGAAGATGAAAGACCCATACCACTAGTAATAAAGGCAACAGTTGATGCCTATAATCAGCTGATGCTTCCAAGTTTGAAACAACATGTTCATTCTTGCACTAAATAGCTGTGAGACCAAATATGTTGCCATACACAAATATGGTAAAATGGGTAATTGATCATGTAGGTGTCTTGGACAGGACTTTTAGGAATAAAAGACAAGATTCCATGGGGTCTTTCTCACCAGACAATCTACGACTAATGTACCAACTACTTGAGCCTCAAAAGCTTTATAACAAAGAATTCCTTAAGAATTTTGCTAAAGAGAATGAGGACCTGTTGGACGTTACATAGACCTAGAGGCTAGGCAGAGGAAAATTAAAATGGGATAAATCTAGTATGTACTCAATAGCATCCCTCTCTTCTCCTCATAATTTCGTAGCAACAATGATGTGTAGGTTATTCGGTAAACTCAATAGCGCAAAATTTTATATGGAGTGGATCCTGTTAATTGATGTAGAAGTTAATGCAACAATTATGAACTGGAGTCAGACTTTATCACACAATTTAGGAAAGCCCATTATGGAATATAGAAAGAAGAGAAGGGTTTCTTCAAGGGTTTCCCCCTTCTTTATGAGTGATTTTTTTATGGATGCAATTTGTTTTTGTTCTCAGTTTCTGAACATGGGATGGAAGTGAACTGTATAGAAGCCACTCCCCATCCATATGTACCATAAAATTTTGTGGGAATCTCAATTTCATCAACATTTTTATAAAATATGCCAGGGTATTATTATGCCTATTCATAAAACCTTTTTCAATAGAACAACCCTTAGTTTTTCTGAAGAGGCCAATGTAGACATCTTTCCAATAGCCAGATTGTTTGGTGAAGAGACATTCACTGACATTAGAGTTTTTGGGAGCATTTCTTACTGACATGTCCTCCCATATTATGTCCCAGAAAATCTATTGGCTAGTGAAATATTTTACCAGACAACAGGGGATGGCAGTTTAACCAGAAGCCTGAAGGAACAGAAGAAAGCCATTTGGCCAACCTTCCCATTGAAATGTGGTGCTTTTACACTATATGACTATGGGAATGTAGTAAATGAAGAAGAGATTATTATTTATTTGAAGTTGGCCACAATTCTAGGAAGGCAGTATGACCCAAATCAGGTTTCTAAAGAATTTACCACTATGGTGAAAGTCAAACAGTTTACTCATGAAGAGGATGCCTTTGATTACCTCTTTTAGGGACCAACTAGTTACTTGGCTGTCATGGAGTGCATCAAAAATGACATCGTGAGGAGATTCCCATCAAACTAAGATCTTAAATGACGTTCTATTCAAGAAACTGGCAGTAGAGATTGTACCAGGAATTGATAGGAGTGTTTGAAAATGTGAGGTGGGAAGGCTTTTTCATAAGTGGAGCAGGGGAAATAGTCTCTTGACATGGGATGACGTCACAGGATGGATACGTGGTTAGGTGATATTGGGTGATGATGGGGGATAGGTGGGGGATTGGAGGAATTCAAGTTACCATTTACCATTTCAGAATTCACACTAGTGGGTAGGACAACAGGAGGTTGAATCCAACACTTATCCCTCAGAAAGGATCTGGGCCATCAGATTGGTGGGTGCACTAATCTTAATTTTTAACTCTCGGGGGGGGGGATCACTTATTTTCTATGAAATTTATCCTCCCGAACATCTTCTGGGGGCTATTCGTGCAAGGATGAATGATGATCCACCATGAAATCACGTAACTATTACCCGATAACATGTGCCAGTGTCAAAACTCTTATTTTCCTAACTGTGCTTTCCCTACGGGTGTCCCTTGAGTTTTTATTTTAACCTCAGACCTTCTACCATGGCTTTAGGGTCTGAAAAATTCCTTCCCTAACTGATTTGAAGGGAATTTTGAGATAGGGGCCTTCACTCTCATCTCCGAGCTTCTTGAAAATGATGATGAAGGGAAACAACACCACCAATATACTCTATGAAGTAAGCACTAGGAATAAGATAAGGCTTCCATACATTTAGAAATGTAGAGTTATTTTTATACTACATTTCTAAAACACATAAGGTTTAAAGTTGAAGTTAGCCTCTTAACACCACTCTTGAATGCAATTGTAGTGGCAAGATAATAATTTAATCCTTACAAAAATGACAATCAAATAGTTATGATAGATTTTCTAAATTTTTACCCTGACAAAGAAATTTTATAATTAGGCAAGATGAATCCCTAACATATGCTCCATTTGATTTCTATTAGTCCATCGTAGGGTTGGTAGAATAGAAATGCATGTATAAAGTATTCTTAGAAAGAGACTTGATCATAATTTGAAATTGTTTCTTTTACATCAAGGTCCATTTAAAAAATTGTCTTACATAGTTTTTTTAAAACACTTGACATGCAAGGACTCTATGAAAAACTTTTGATGCATCCTTAGTCTCACTTTTATTTCTTTGACCTCCAATGCTAGAAGAAAGTGTCAATGATAAAAACTTTCATGTATGTTTTTTCTTAAATGTTTGATGAATATCCGTTCACGCTTTGATACCTGTAATAAAACACAAAACCACTAGCTCTAGCAGAAAGGAGAGGCCATCAAGTTTACATTGGTCACATACTAACCCTAGAAAAATATGGCCAAGTATGGCACTCTTTCTCTGTCATAGTGAAAAAGCATGCCAAGAAATACCAAATTTGATTCCCACTTAAAATCTACAACTACTAATGGGTCATGCAATGAAAAATGAAACCATAAATGGTATTCTACAAAATATTCTTGGGTGAACTATTATTATGGGCTATCGGTTAAATAGTGGAGGAAGAGGAAATAATGTAACCATGAAATCCATGGTTCTAAAAATTTGTTATAATTATTATTATAATAATACATTATTATTATTATCATAACAAGTCATATTACATAATAGTCAATAAGCTTCTTCCATTTCTTAACCACCTATTATCATTGCTACAACACCCTCCAAAAAATTTCACTATATCCAAATTTTGGATCCTAAGTCATTGATATTGTAACACCCTTGTTGGGATGGGGTCCCCTGGGTCAGTTTTGGGGAAAAAGCCCAAGTCTTTATGTAAAACTATGTAAAGTCTTTGCAAATTGTGGCCACGTAGCTAGTAGCTAGTTAAGAGTCAAAAAGGGTTTTACCCTCCTTTATGTAAGCTTGAGTCATCTTTTTGAAGATCTACCCATGTTCAACAGACCATGGGATTGTATAAATAGGTGTGTCTTAGATATTCCAAGGCATGATAGATGAAGATGAATGTAATGGGTTGATAGAAGGAATATCAAGATAGAAGTCTTAGAGGAGGAAAAGGCTCTGTAGCTGAGTGCACAGAGTTCTAGAGTAGTGTCCGCAAATGCGTGCGCAGACCCCCTGTAGCTGAGTGCACAGGGAAGTCTTGAGTCTGTAAGCTTAAACTGAATATCAATAAAGAAGATTGTTATAGAAATTCCTGCGTTTTCTCACTTTACTTATGTTATTTATGATTGCCAGATATGATGTGATGAATGATGTCTTTATGAAATAATGATGTATTGACATGTGAATTTACTGGAACCATCTTATTATTTGAATGTAAGTAATGCTAAGTGATTACACAAAGATCATAGCCCTTTTTATTAAATTTATTGAACACTTAGGTAGATCTGTGTAAATAAGAATCTAAGAGTAATCTATGGTGCCCGTAAGTAGGTAATTGGCATGTTTAGGTTATGCAAAAGCCATTAATAGACCTTCGCGGAGGTCTAGAATCCTATTAAGGGAAGTTACAGTGATAATCCATAAGGTCATAACGATTTGTGCAAAGCTAGATCTAGGTCGCAAAAGGACACCACCATAGAAAATTTGAGGGGCGAATGTTCGCCCTTTGGCGAAATTAAGGGGTTTTAAACTTTTAGTGGGAAAATATTTTGTATCATAGCACATTTTTACAAATCACCTCAAATAGCCCACCTTATTTTAAGGGAGAGGGTAACAAAGGTAAATTTAGCCCTTGAAACTAGGAGTTACAACCTTCCATTCACCCATTTTCAAGAATAGGTTTTATTTAAGTGAATCCATTCGCCCATTTCCAAGAATAGGTTTTATTTAAGTGAATCCTATGGGCCAAATACCATATTTATAAAATAGGTATGGTAAATTAATAAAAATATAAATAAATGAGAGGTATGGTAAATAAATAAAACATTTTTTATATTTACTCCATAAGTCACCTTATATACATGCAAGGGTGTAAACAAATAAAAATATAAGTAAAGTGGAGGTATGGTAAATAAATAAAAATATAAATAAACTAGACGTATGGTAAATAAATAAAACCTCTTTTTATATTTAGTCCATAACCCTCGTTCTATTTATGAAGGCTCAAGAAAGAGGTTTTATTTAAGTGAATCCTATGGGCCAAATACCATATTTGTAAAAGAGGTATGGTAAATTAATAAAAATATAAATAAACAAGAAGTATAGTAAACAAATAAAACATTTTTTTATATTTACTCCATAAGTCACCTTATATTTACGAACACTCAAAAAATGCATTATATTTAGGTGAAACCTATGGGAAAAATACTATGGGAAAAATACCATGGACTAGATTGTTATTAATACCATGCAAAAAAACATTATTAACCCTAATATTAGTATTAATAAAAATAAAAATGGCACATGGTATTGACCCATGGTATTCACCTGGAATGTAGCCTATTTAAATGGGGGAATTAAACTAGCATAGATCCATCTTTACTTTGGATCTACTAACCCCCGAGAGGTATCAAATATCATGATATGCAAACTAGCATAGAGTGAAAAAATATTTGATCCCTCTCGGGGCTTGGTTAAAATAAAAAATAAAATAAAATTCAACTATTAGTTTTATTAATTTTTATAAATTACTAATAGTAATTTTTAAGCTCCAGGTTTATGATAACCCATGGTATTGACCCATGGTAATACCATGGTATTCATGTGAGCATAGACTATTTAAAGGGGAAATTCTATCATCTTAGATCCATCTTAACTCTAGGTCTAGTGCTTAGAGGGATAAATAGATTTCATCCCCCTAAGAGTGGTAGATGTGGAGTTAAGATGGATATAGGTTGGTTTTTATGATAATGAAGATATTAAATAGACTTAGGAAATTATATTGTAATAACATCTTAAGGTGAATGGTTAAAGCATATATATTGGACAAGTATATTTGTATACTTTTGTTTTAAACTGAAACAAATCCAGGGCTAAAAGGAATGGATTGATTGCACTAGTCATCCTTCTATAACTTTCCAACATATGCTGGCGTAAACAGATTGTAATTTGGGTAATTTTTGTAACTGCAAAACAGTAACATACTTGTGTATTGGAAGGGTGGTTACAAGGTCCCTAGAAGTGATGAATTTGAATTTTTCTTGGTTTTATATATAGTATTAGGTTTTTTCTCATGTTTTCTGTGAATGACACGGGTGAATTTTATCCTACAGCCACTAGGTTATGGATATGTAATTTCAGTAATTTTTATTTCAAAAGATATTTTAAAGAAATGCAATGATGTCATTTGTGTATTCAATAAACAAAATACTCTAATGGAATTCTGCATTTGTGGTTTACCTATATAGATTCCATGGAGAAGTGTTAGTGGTGTGACATCAATTGTCCTCAAGCAGAGGCTTTAGTTTTACTCTTTTTGGAAGCAAATCCTTTCTTCCAACATTTTTGAGTTCCATGAAAAATTTGAAAGTCCTAATAGTATTCAATTATGGGTTCAAGAGAGACATAGTATTCAATTATGGGTTAAAGAGATCCACACTGAATGATCTACCGGCCTTATCTTCACTTAGTTTAAGACTATTCACTTGGAGAGCCTGCATGTGCCCCCACTTCAAGAGCATAGTAAAGTCATGTAGAACTTAGAGAAGCTATGTTTAAGCTTTTAGTGAAGAATGGAAAAATGTTCGGGTTCAATAACAACCAGTCGAGCATTAAACTTCCAATAATGCTAGATTTTAACCTAGAGCACTTTTGTGATTTGGAGGAGATGCCCCCTTGTATTTGTGACACATCTTTAGTTGTGAATTGGAATATTACTAACTGTCATTTCCTTCGAAAGTTACCTGATGACTTGGGGAACCTCAACTCTTTAAGAATGTTAAGGAAAGAAAGTACACTATGCTAAGTTCTCTTATGCTTTTCAAGTTTTTCTTGGATATCTACAACGTTTCAGGTAGGAAAGTACATTCTGTTAATGAAAATTTGTCTTGATAGAAAGGCCCAATTTCAAATGCTAATGCTTTCAAAAAACTTTGTATAACTGTAATGTTTCTAAAAGGAAAGCATATTTTTTCAATTTAAGTATCATGATCCCATATTCCAACCAATTAATCAGTAACCCATTAGCCTTTGTAGCTTTGAATAAATCCATGTCTTTTGATAAGATCCTCTTCCAAATTAGAACGCAGTTTCCTTTTGGCAATAACCACATACTATGTCTTGATTTTGTTATTGAGAAAATAGAGGTTGTGAAACAATCTTGTGCCATACAAGGACTTGATTAATTGATTATGTATCAATTATGGCTCTTGATGTAATAATGTCTTGATTTTGTTGCTTGAAAATAGAGGTTACGCTTTACTATTTTACAGAATTTCTTACAATCTTTCCATAAGTATTGATTTGTAATCTCAGTCACTGAGGGATGACAGTAATGAAAAAGGTAATATTCCATGGTTTGAAGTTACCCTCTTACTAAATATTTAAATATATCACCACAATTTAACTGTTAGTTAAAGGAATTGTATTTGATTTGTAAACAATTCATTGCTTGATTTATAGATTTTGATTTTTTCCCTTTTTTATTTTTTTCTCAGATTTGGTATGACATATCTTCCAATATTTGGGTTCCCTAGTTTCCCCACCATAGCTATGAGGTTTAGATGCTATCATTAAATATTCTCATAATGTTACAACTTTTCTAGTAAGTGTACTTTGAAATATTGTTGTTGCTTTTCCATGGTGTTAATGCAAATAAGCACTACAACTAGTGCCATTATTTAGATTAAGTGCCGAAATCTAGGTGGTCTTGTAATGATGGAGTGATTGTTTTCTAGCTACTAAGGCCATATGCATTTTTATCTCTTATGTTGTCTTGAGATATTCAAATTCAGAATAGGAATTGAGGTCTCGTTTCCACTATAGATTGCAGTGAGTTTCTTGAACATAATATATAGTAGATTATATTTTACTAATCAACTGTGGATGTGATCCCTCGCAGGAAAGGAAATTCAAAGTGACTTTGATTTCACATTGATTTTTCAAAGCATCCACATAGGAAAGGAGATTCAAAGTGACATTAATTTCACATTGATTTGTCAAAATGGAGGCAAGAGAAAAGGAAACTTTGTATTCAACAATGCTCTTAATTTCATATGTACATGCACAGACATATTAGTAGAAAATATTGAAGGGTTGAATAAGTAATATTTTCCATTCCACTACATTATTTACAGCTTGTAAATAAATAACTCGGAACAATTCATTACACTACTTGTTATTCTTTATTAATTAGTGGTTAAGATTTTGATATTGAACTGGATAAGATTTTTCTTCCTTCTGTGAAATTGTGTGTTCTATAATGCTTCATTTCCATTCACTATGTATAGCATATAAAGTGTGTCTAATGGAGTAGGAAGATTGGAAAGTCTTGTGATCCTTGAACTATGTTACAAGGCAGAAACCCAATGGGGCAGGGTAGGTGCGTCCCCACAAAGGGGTCACAAATACCAAAGTTGGTATTGGCTAGTGCCTTGAGCTAGAAAATTTCCTTTACCCTTGTATTAATAGTGAATCCGGAGAGGATTCTAATATTATCTTTATAAGATTTATATTAGTTAAGATTGATGAATAAAATTCACGAGACATGAGCTAGGATGTCCTTGCATGGTGGTTGTTGATTATTGGAAGCTATGATGGCCATTATGTTAGGCCAGGTGGTCGCACTCCCTTGATCATGAGCATGATTGTGATCAAGATGGAAGACTTCATAGTCTGGATTGATTGTTTAGCAGTGATAATTAGTGGGCTCATTCACAAAAGCTTCTATTTCACTAATCATTTTTATAGAGTTGTGAGATTCAATTTCCAAAGGTTTTAATTACACTATAGAGTTGAGTTCTGAGAGAGTTGTGATTCAAAGTGTTAAGTATAGCAGCTATGACACTTGAATGAAGACAAGCATAGTAGATGTATCAGAATTTGATATAAGCTTACCTGCATATTATAAGGGACTTGATTGGCTTTTTTATAATTTTATAAACAAGTTCCATTTCATGGAAATGTGAAAAAAACAGTGATATTGCCACCATGTGGCTCTTGTCATATATGGTTTTATACTTTTTCAAAAAATTCTCTAAGAGTTCACAATGCTAAGATTCACTAGGACCTTACAAAGTTTTATTATTTAGTGAAAGACTCACCAAGATATTACAAGATTTTATAATTGAGTAAAAATTCTCCATGCCTGGTGAGAGATTCACCAAAAAATTATATATACATATTATGTTATTGATAAAATCGCCTTCCATTTTTCCTATATACCATGGAGATTCGCCCATTTATTATACATATAAATTTAGGGGGGGTTCTTAAAATTTTTCCTGGACACCACACTAATCTTTGGGTGTGGAAACTTGTTTCCAGCATCCCCCCATACTACTTCGGGTGAGAATTTAGTCCACTCACCATACATTAATGTTGAAAGGGCTAGTAGTGCATGGGTTTTGTTTGGCGAAACTAACTCTGAACCTGGGTGAGGACCCCCCACTACAGGAAAAAAGGTCATCGGTGTACTCCATGCCTGTGATGGACCTTTAAGGTCCATCACCAATGTCACATATGGTGACGGTCTTTAAAAAATCATTGTTGTAAGTGTATATAGTGATGGTCCTTTAAGGTTTGTCACAAAAGCCATTTTCAATGACACTTTTGGTGAGGGTCGTTAAAGGCCCATCACTAATTCTCTCTTTGGTGACACTTCCAGTGATGATCTTTTATTGACCATCACCAATGATCATTTTGGTTACTTTTGGTGATGCTTCATGCCTGTGACAGACCTTTAAAGTTTGTCACCAACGTCGCATATGGTGACGGTCTTTAAAAAATCATTGTTGTAAGTGTATATAGTGATGGTCCTTTAAGGTTTGTCACCAAACCCATTTTCAATGACACTTTTGGTGTGGGTCGTTAAAGTCTCGTCACTAATTCTCTCTTTGGTGACATTTTTGGTGAGGGTCATTAAAGGCCCATCACTAATTCTCTCTTTGGTGGCACTTCTAGTGACAATATTTTATTAACCCTCACTAATGCTCTTTCTGGTTACTTTTGGTGATGGTCAATTTTTTTTCATCATCATTGATCATTCCATTGAGTTTTTGATGACACTATGTACCTATTACTATATTTTTTGTCAAAACATAATGATTTAAGGCTATTATTCTGGAGTCTTTTTCATTATGTCTCCAAGGTCATAGTGTTTATAATATTTAGCCAATTTGTTAAGAAGTAATTAGTGTGTATCATTTCCCTCAAGTCATAAGAATATAACTTTCCTATGAGTCAACACATGATTAATCTCTATTAGGTTTATTATCTAGAAAATTTCCTTTAAATAAAGTTCCACTAGTGTGTGTAGGAACTATATTATCTAACACATTATAAAGCTCTATCAATTATTAATGAGAGAGACCTAGCACTCCTCAACACTCATGACACACCTTAACATGCTTTGGAACAATACACTAACATTCCTTGGCACTGTGCATGTATTAGAACATCTTTGTACCTAGAACATCTTGCCATGAGTAGGACGGCCAAGCACATGTTGGCATGCCCTAGGATAGCATAGCACTCCGCTATCATGTGTTGGCATGCCCTGGAACACCTTGGCATAATATTGCATTTAAAAACATTAACACTTGGAACACATTGGCACTTGGCATGTATTGGAACATATTATTAGTGTGCCTAGCATGCCCCTTTTAAAAAAGATAAAGTTCCGAATTATTAACCCTCTTATGTGTTCATTTCATTTCATTTTAACTTGGTTATTCATTTTGTTGCCTTGAAACTCCTTGACGCATATTGGCATACTATGGCACCCTGCACATCCTAGCATGTCTTAGCACCTGGCATGCCTTGGCACTGTTTGGCACATGTTAGCACACCCCAAAACTACCTAGCACACACTAGAACTTCTTAACATTCCTTGATATTCCCTGGAATGCCTTACCCATTCTTAGCATAACTTGCACTCCCTCCTTGGCATGACATCTAGCACTCATTAACACTCCCCAACACACCTTCATATTCATTCACTTCCATGCATTTTGACCTAGTGCTCCCTTGTGTTGTCCTAGTACTCCCTAACACTCCTCAGCATGCATTCACACTCTCTAGCACACCTTAGCACTCTTCGATATCCTCTACAACTTCATAGCATGCATCACACTCCCTGATGCACTTTGGCACATGGCAAGTCTTAGCATGTTTGGAATGAGTTGAGATGACTTGGTATGCTTTGGCATGGTTTAATATAAAATTTATTTGAGATAAATTACTGAAAAACTAGATGAGAATAAATGGAGGAAGAGTTGGCACTTAGAATGCATTGACACTTGGCACTTGGCACCTATTGGCACCAAGTGTTGGTGTGCCTAGTATGCCCCTCATGGAAAAGGTAAATTGATGACTTATTAACCCTATTATGTGCTCATTTTCCTGTAGTTTAACTTGTTCCTCCATTTTGTTTCCTTGGCACTCCCTGGCATGCATTGTCACACCCTTGTACATCTTGGCATGCATTAGCACTTGGCATATATTAGCTTACTTGACATGTCTTCATACTATTTAGCACATGTTAACATGCCCTAGCATTCCCTAACACACCTTGGCAGTCACGATCTCACAACTAGCATTAGATTTTTCCATGACTTGGGAGCCTTACATTCACTAGAACACCTTGGCACTCCATAGTTGTCATGCCCTCTATTATCCTCCACAATGTCCCAGGCTGATGAGAAGATCGACGAAGGTAACCACAGACTAAAATCTTAGTTTGGTAGCTAGCCCTACCAAACTAGAGAGGGTGTACTCCATGCCTGTGATGGACCTTTAAGGTCCATCACCAATGTCACATATGGTGACGGTCTTTAAAAAATCATTTTTGTAAGTGTATATAGTGATGGTCCTTTAAGGTTTGTCACAAAAGCCATTTTCAATGACACTTTTGGTGAGGGTCGTTAAAGGCCCATCACCAATTCTCTCTTTGGTGACACTTCCAGTGATGATCTTTTATTGACCATCACCAATAATCATTTTGGTTACTTTTGGTGATGCTTCATGCCTGTGACAGACCTTTAAGGTTTGTCACCAACGTCGCATATGGTGACGGTCTTTAAAAAATCATTGTTGTAAGTGTATATAGTGATGGTCCTTTAAGGTTTGTCACCAAACCCATTTTCAATGACACTTTTGGTGTGGGTCGTTAAAGTCTCGTCACTAATTCTCTCTTTGGTGACATTTTTGGTGAGGGTCATTAAAGGCCCATCACTAATTCTCTCTTTGGTGGCACTTCTAGTGACAATATTTTATTAACCCTCACTAATGCTCTTTCTGGTTACTTTTGGTGATGGTCAATTTTTTTTCATCATCATTGATCATTCCATTGAGTTTTTGATGACACTATGTACCTATTACTATATTTTTTGTCAAAACATAATGATTTAAGGCTATTATTGTGGAGTCTTTTTCATTATGTCTCCAAGGTCATAGTGTTTATAATATTTAGCCAATTTGTTAAGAAGTAATTAGTGTGTATCATTTCCCTCAAGTCATAAGAATATAACTTTCCTATGAGTCAACACATGATTAATCTCTATTAGGTTTATTATCTAGAAAATTTCCTTTAAATAAAGTTCCACTAGTGTGTGTAGGAACTATATTATCTAACACATTATAAAGCTCTATCAATTATTAATGAGAGAGACCTAGCACTCCTCAACACTCATGACACACCTTAACATGCTTTGGAACAATACACTAACATTCCTTGGCACTGTGCATGTATTAGAACATCTTTGTACCTAGAACATCTTGCCATGAGTAGGACGGCCAAGCACATGTTGGCATGCCCTAGGATAGCATAGCACTCCCCTATCATGTGTTGGCATGCCCTGGAACACCTTGGCATAATATTGCATTTAAAAACATTAACACTTGGAACACATTGGCACTTGGCATGTATTGGAACATATTATTAGTGTGCCTAGCATGCCCCTTTTAAAAAAGATAAAGTTCCGAATTATTAACCCTCTTATGTGTTCATTTCATTTCATTTTAACTTGGTTATTCATTTTGTTGCCTTGAAACTCCTTGACGCATATTGGCATACTATGGCACCCTGCACATCCTAGCATGTCTTAGCACCTGGCATGCCTTGGCACTGTTTGGCACATGTTAGCACACCCCAAAACTACCTAGCACACACTAGAACTTCTTAACATTCCTTGATATTCCCTGGAATGCCTTACCCATTCTTAGCATAACTTGCACTCCCTCCTTGGCATGACATCTAGCACTCATTAACACTCCCCAACACACCTTCATATTCATTCACTTCCATGCATTTTGACCTAGTGCTCCCTTGTGTTCTCCTAGTACTCCCTAACACTCCTCAGCATGCATTCACACTCTCTAGCACACCTTAGCACTCTTCGATATCCTCTACAACTTCATAGCATGCATCACACTCCCTGATGCACTTTGGCACATGGCAAGTCTTAGCATGTTTGGAATGAGTTGAGATGACTTGGTATGCTTTGGCATGGTTTAATATAAAATTTATTTGAGATAAATTACTGAAAAACTAGATGAGAATAAATGGAGGAAGAGTTGGAACTTAGAATGCATTGACACTTGGCACTTGGCACCTATTGGCACCAAGTGTTGGTGTGCCTAGTATGCCCCTCATGGAAAAGGTAAATTGATGACTTATTAACCCTATTATGTGCTCATTTTCCTGTAGTTTAACTTGTTCCTCCATTTTGTTTCCTTGGCACTCCCTGGCATGCATTGTCACACCCTTGTACATCTTGGCATGCATTAGCACTTGGCATATATTAGCTTACTTGACATGTCTTCATACTATTTAGCACATGTTAACATGCCCTAGCATTCCCTAACACACCTTGGCAGTCACGATCTCACAACTAGCATTAGATTTTTCCATGACTTGGGAACCTTACATTCACTAGAACACCTTGGCACTCCATAGTTGTCATGCCCTCTATTATCCTCCACAATGTCCCAGGCTGATGAGAAGATCGACGAAGGTAACCACAGACTAAAATCTTAGTTTGGTAGCTAGCCCTACCAAACTAGAGAGGGTGTACTCCATGCCTGTGATGGACCTTTAAGGTCCATCACCAATGTCACATATGGTGACGGTCTTTAAAAAATCATTTTTGTAAGTGTATATAGTGATGGTCCTTTAAGGTTTGTCACAAAAGCCATTTTCAATGACACTTTTGGTGAGGGTCGTTAAAGGCCCATCACCAATTCTCTCTTTGGTGACACTTCCAGTGATGATCTTTTATTGACCATCACCAATGATCATTTTGGTTACTTTTGGTGATGCTTCATGCCTGTGACAGACCTTTAAGGTTTGTCACCAACGTCGCATATGGTGACGGTCTTTAAAAAATCATTGTTGTAAGTGTATATAGTGATGGTCCTTTAAGGTTTGTCACCAAACCCATTTTCAATGACACTTTTGGTGTGGGTCATTAAAGTCTCGTCACTAATTCTCTCTTTGGTGACATTTTTGGTGAGGGTCATTAAAGGCCCATCACTAATTCTCTCTTTGGTGGCACTTCTAGTGACAATATTTTATTAACCCTCACTAATGCTCTTTCTGGTTACTTTTGGTGATGGTCAATTTTTTTTCATCATCATTGATCATTCCATTGAGTTTTTGATGACACTATGTACCTATTACTATATTTTTTGTCAAAACATAATGATTTAAGGCTATTATTGTGGAGTCTTTTTCATTATGTCTCCAAGGTCATAGTGTTTATAATATTTAGCCAATTTGTTAAGAAGTAATTAGTGTGTATCATTTCCCTCAAGTCATAAGAATATAACTTTCCTATGAGTCAACACATGATTAATCTCTATTAGGTTTATTATCTAGAAAATTTCCTTTAAATAATGTTCCACTAGTGTGTGTAGGAACTATATTATCTAACACATTATAAAGCTCTATCAATTATTAATGAGAGAGACCTAGCACTCCTCAACACTCATGACACACCTTAACATGCTTTGGAACAATACACTAACATTCCTTGGCACTGTGCATGTATTAGAACATCTTTGTACCTAGAACATCTTGCCATGAGTAGGACGGCCAAGCACATGTTGGCATGCCCTAGGATAGTATAGCACTCCCCTATCATGTGTTGGCATGCCCTGGAACACCTTGGCATAATATTGCATTTAAAAACATTAACACTTGGAACACATTGGCACTTGGCATGTATTGGAACATATTATTAGTGTGCCTAGCATGCCCCTTTTAAAAAAGATAAAGTTCCGAATTATTAACCCTCTTATGTGTTCATTTCATTTCATTTTAACTTGGTTATTCATTTTGTTGCCTTGAAACTCCTTGACGCATATTGGCATACTATGGCACCCTGCACATCCTAGCATGTCTTAGCACCTGACATGCCTTGGCACTGTTTGGCACATGTTAGCACACCCCAAAACTACCTAGCACACACTAGAACTTCTTAACATTCCTTGATATTCCCTGGAATGCCTTACCCATTCTTAGCATAACTTGCACTCCTTCCTTGGCATGACATCTAGCACTCATTAACACTCCCCAACACACCTTCATATTCATTCACTTCCATGCATTTTGACCTAGTGCTCCCTTGTGTTGTCCTAGTACTCCCTAACACTCCTCAGCATGCATTCACACTCTCTAGCACACCTTAGCACTCTTCTATATCCTCTACCACTTCATAGCATGCATCACACTCCCTGATGCACTTTGGCACGTGGCAAGTCTTAGCATGTTTGGAATGAGTTGAGATGACTTGGTATGCTTTGGCATGGTTTAATATAAAATTTATTTGAGATAAATTACTGAAAAACTAGATGAGAATAAATGGAGGAAGAGTTGGCACTTAGAATGCATTGACACTTGGCACTTGGCGCCTATTGGCACCTAGTGTTGGTGTGCCTAGTATGCCCCTCATGGAAAAGGTAAATTGATGACTTATTAACCCTATTATGTGCTCATTTTCCTGTAGTTTAACTTGTTCCTCCATTTTGTTTCCTTGGCACTCCCTGGCATGCATTGTCACACCCTTGTACATCTTGGCATTCATTAGCACTTGGCATATATTAGCTTACTTGACATGTCTTCATACTATTTAGCACATGTTAGCATGCCCTAGCATTGCCTAACACACCTTGGCAGTCACGATCTCACAACTAGCATTAGATTTTTCCATGACTTGGGAGCCTTACATTCACTAGAACACCTTGGCACTCCATAGTTGTCATGCCCTCTATTATCCTCCACAATGTCCCAGGCTGATGAGAAGATCGACGAAGGTAACCACAGACTAAAATCTTAGTTTGGTAGCTAGCCCTACCAAACTAGAGAGGGCTCTTTCTATGAAATCACAACCAGGAGATGACTGGAATGTAAAGTATTTTAGGCTAGATAGCTAGGCTCTTGTGGGTTTTGGAAAAGTTAAGCTCATCATGTTTGCTTGATGACCCCAACTTCATGGTTTGTACTGACATGGTTTAGTGTTGGCTTGGTAAAGTGGTTATATGCATTTTCAAGGATGCCTCAATGAAAGTTTCCCATGTCACGGTATTCTCTTTCAACTGATGGAGTACTATAACCTTTATTAGGATATGGTGAAAGAGGCTAGGATAATGCACTTTGCCTTTCAATTTCACCCTTTTAGACATTTTGGTTAGACTCCTATACATGTAGCTGGACAAATTTAGAGACTTGGCAGTTGTAAAGTGCATGAGTAGTCTTATGTGTGTTACATGGAAAAGTGTCTATATAGAACTGCTCTATCCCACTAAGGTATGACAGCTGCCTTAGAAACAAGCAGAGAAAAACTACTTTCGTTTTTCCTTTATGAATTATAGATAGAGAGGAATAGAAAGACCAACCTCTGTCTTGCGCTAATCTCCTGATTTGATTTCCCTCTTCTTTGATAGTCTTTAGCTACCTACTCCCTTGCACGCCCAACTTCACGAAGTACCTGTAAGATCACAGAAGCATAGAACTATACAAAGACATGGATCTATAATTATAAACAATCTAGGATCAGATGTAAATTGACCATACAAATGTAGCAAGCATCAATGACACAAGAGCATGGAGGAAAACTTGAATAGCTTTTATTGATAAACAAGAAAGAGCCAAGAGGAGTTACAACCGGTTGTTCTGACCCAGCATCAACCTCCCAGCAAAGAAGCCCCTCTTCACCTCAAACAAAGCTTAGATCACCCAACAATCTGATGTTTGTCTCAAGAAACCAACAGCAATTCCTTACAATATGCAAAATTCCAGCCTCTAGATCTCTGGGATGAGGGATCCATATATAGATGTTTGTAATGGAGATGAGTCAGATCATGATTTGACTAGTGTCTTCCCTTTGATAGTTCTTGCTTCCACTTGGAGATTGATGGTCTCTTACTCATCCTTGGTCGAATTCAGTGAGACAAGTGCCACAGGAGAAGATTTTGGAAGCTTCCATTTCCTCTCCACCTCGCGGAATGACACTGCCATTGGTCATTTCTCGCCCATCGCACCCCACAGAAGGGATTTTTGAAATGAAACGCACACACACAGTGTATTTAGGTGAGATGCAATGCACTTAGCCAGTGGAGCAGCTGAAATGATCCTGTTTTGACCAATTCTGAGCAGTTTTTCATGGAGAACTTCTGGGAGAAGTTGTAATCTGTTGACCTTGTTCCTTTAGGGGTTAGAACAACACTTTTAGGGACTTAGGAGCCCTTGATTTATGGACATTTCATGCTTGGGGTTGTAGGGCCCAAAAATGTCTATAACAGTTGCCCCCTAAAGCAGGAGGTCGTTAATCTTTTGATGTCGGGTGAAATGCTTTATTATGAGGATCCGAAGTTCTTTCAAGCTGGAAGGAGACTTGTAATAAGATACAATACAATACATTATCTTCATAATATTTTCATGATCTAGCCGAGGCGGGCATTCCCATGCTCAGATTTATAAATTCATTTTCATATACATAGGACAGACAATCGTCTGAGTGTAGACTGATGATTCTGATAGAGCCATAATCCTTTTGATTGGATGATTATCTGTGCAGCAATGATGTAAATTTGATGTCTTTATTTCCCTGAATATATATCACAGCCCGGATGGATGAAACTAGATCCGGGGTCTTCAATCTCGTTCAATCTTCACTCGAAGTACAAGTCGATCCATGTGAGAAATGTTCTGAAGTCGAACATGGAAAGACATCGCTTGATTACTAGCCAATGATGTAAACTGTTAACAAGCGCGAGAGGAATCACCGATAATGATAATGACCCTCAAGGTACTGCAGTACAATTCACGTGGTATGAATAAAGGACTTGGCGTCGAACACCACGCAAAATCTTTCGGTCAAAGGCCATTGATGTAAATCTGTCGTCGGAAGTGAGAAACTTGCCATTGAGGCATGCAAGCTTCAAAGTACTAAATGGGTTGTTCCTAGATCAACTTCTTGGATAATGAGCTGATGTCGACAAGAAGTGATCTGTCACAGGAGGGCCTTAATGAATCCCACATCAATGACATGGAACGGAGCAAATGATTTTAATGGAGGTGAAAACGATCTGGTGATATAAGGTTCAGGGTGGCGGTCATGAAAGAATGTAGTATAAATGTATGGTAGTGGGTGAGACACAGGTGAATTCTCTGAATGACTTCTCTTGAACATATCGGCGACATTGATGTGATGGATTGGTAGCATTAACCCCAAATGTGGATGGTATGATGGGACCATGGTGATGTGACCGGTGAATGAAACAACCCAACCCGACTCGGACACGGAGTGGAAGTGTCATGTTCAAGAGCAACTTGCTACCAACAAAGCTTCTTCAAGTTTTCTTCCCAATTTTCCCCAGTCATTGCTGACCAATACCTCTTTATTTTTGTCAAGCTTGAGGAGGATAACATATGCTTGTTCTATAATTTTCCCTTCGCGCAAACCCATCGCTACGTTTTAACGAGCCTAGCGATAGTGAAACTCGTTCTCGTCTATAGACAAGTTTGTCACTATTATACTTTTAAGGAGTTTAACGACAAAGATAACTCGGTCCTTTTCAATTTTAGAGAGTCTGAAAAGGAACGTAAAGGTAACTCCAAAATTCCTTTTTCGTCATCTAATCCCTTAAGTCCGAAAAAGTATAAAACAATACAGAAGGGATGAATTTTTGATACTTTTAACAAGCCGAAAAAAACAAGCGCTCGATATTTTTGTGTAATAATCTCTCAGGTCCAAAAAGATTAAAATATAGAGGAGAGATAGCACTTCCAGTCCCTTTAACGAGCTGGAGAGGCGAATGGCTCGGCAATCTTTTCATATTTTACAAGTCAGTTGAAAAGAGCTTAAAGGAGACTCGTCTTTTGAGGAACGAGTGATAAAATGGGTAGCAACTGATTCCAGGTAAGGTTTGGAATTTTCCAATCACGGTAGTGTTACAAGGATGGCTAGTGAGATCACTCTTCGTAGCTGTTCCTCAAAATGGGTAAAAAATCAAATGGGGGTGAATGATCGGCCAATGCAAAAGTGGAGGTGACGGTGCAAACACGACCAAGGCTTTAATGGCTGAAGTACTACATTCACGATGGTTATTTACCGATGAATAGTTCATTTTTTAACGATCTTAAACGCGGGGGGAAACATTTGCTCATGGCTTATGTTTATTTTTTAACGAGCTTGAACTATGTGCTAAAACTGCTCGGTTAATCCAGTCGTGTGATAAGAATGTCTCATATAAAAGTGACAACTTTTAGAGTTTTGCCCCACATCCTTTCTTTATGCAAGTTAGGAAATGACCAATCCTATGAGTTTAAAGGGTTAGAGGACCTACAAATTTAAAAAATAAATAGTCGCTCTTCGCTTGCAAGCCAAAGGTTTGCATGCCCCCAGGCATAAAACAAAGTTTCAAGGTTACCCCTTCTTTAGTCCGTTAAAACATTTTTTTTACCGAGAGAGGCCTACCTCTTACAGGTTACCCAAAGATCGTTCTATTCACAGCGCAAACAAAACACTTCTTCGGTGATGTCTACCGAAATAGACAAAGGTGAGTGAAGGAGGCTACTCCACTCACATAACTTTGACAAGAGAATATTGTTCTAGAATCACCCCCTCTTCCAATCACGGACGGGAGTACAGACTAGTCATATTCTCTCATGGAAACCTACCCTATACCCGAAGTTTTCCTGCCGAAGCAGACCAGGGTGCATGCCCCCTGGGTTTCAGTCATGACCCCCCGAATCACTCGTGCTCATCGGGTGGACGGACTGGAGATTAAGACATTTCTTGCGTGAAAATACCATGCAGGGATGGTATATGACTATTTGCTCTGTATGATCCAGGAAATGAAAGCTGGTCTACGAGCTTGACCACTCTTCCTTCGTGCGGAAAACACATTACTCTAAAGAGTGAGGAGATAATTGCTCCCATGCAATAAATATAGTCTCGTCCAAGGAGTATATTGTAATCCAGGGGTCCTTGGACTACCATTACATTCATGTGAACAGTTTTCCCTCTCAATGTTATGGGCACATCGGGAAGGATCCCTAACGGTCGACTGGTTCCTTTATCAAAACCTGTTAGATTTCTCATCTCAGGCAAAAGCAATGGCGAACCAAGCGCTTTCCAAGAAGTTGAGGAAAGGATACTCACAGAAGCCCCCTCATCTATGATGGTACCAGCCATAACCATTCTATATATTTGAACAATGATTCGGAATGGTACACTAGCTGGTAAACGAGGTCTGCCTAGTTGATTCCAGTCAAAGGAGACAACTAGGTTGCTTGGAGGTGGGACCGAATAGACGGCCGGGTACAACTCTGACGAACTTCCTTCCTGTGGTAAAGGAATGGGTAAATTGCCCCCATGTTCGTTGGAGTCTATGCTTATGAAAAGAATTTGGACGGTGTCATCCTTGTTCTCTTCAGTGACTATATCATCTGAAGATGGAACCTCTAAAGGCAAGACCGGGTCAACTGCCGCCTCGACCTTTTGACTTTCGTCTAGTATGGATTTAGATGGATTATCTTCAATGATAGATGCTTCGGCTGACCACCTGAGTGGTCCAGCCAGATTTTCAACTAGTGATGGACTTGGCAAGAGTTTTTTATATCCAGGAGGAAGTCGTAATGGTGAAACCGAACAATCGTCCAAAAATCTTTTAGCTTTGTCTAAGAAGGGACAACGGTGGATGGCATGATCGCCTTTGCACAGTTTACAAGGAAATCTATATTTTCCTTTTTGTCCTGGGGCTTCACTTTCACTAGTTGACAGTGTGTTTTCAACATGACCATCAGAGGTTGACGACACCGGGTTGTGCAAACGAGGAGACCAGTCCCTTAAGATCCGAGGGATGCAAGGACAATCTCTGTGATAGTGGTCTCCTTTGCAAATGACACATGGTGATTTAGGCCTGGTCGGTGCAGTGTGTGGATTTTCGCTAGACGACACTCGTTTGCCCCCATTTGGTTTTGGAACCTTCTTCTTCTTCTCGTTCTTCTTCTTTTCCTTCTTCTTCTCAGGTACTTGACTTTTGGCTTTACCAGCCCCATCAAGCGAAGAGGAAGGAGGAGAGGAAGAATTAGAGGAAGTAGAAGGTTGGTGGGTAACTCTGGACTCTTCTAGTTGCTGATTCGATTGTTCAGGGATTGTGATGTTCTGAACGACAGAGGTTGAGAAGATCCATACAGGCAAACCAATTGTCAGTCCTGGAAGCGACAATGTGGCCATATGGGGTGCATAAACATCTCCCCAAGAGGAGAAGGGACTAGGATTTCCTCTAAGGGGAATTCCTTGGTTGGTGGATTCCATTTTCTCAACCCAAGATCAACGTAGGAAAGGGTAATGAATATTCCGTTTAAAATAAATTTTAGACACTTTGACACAACTTATTTTTTCAATTTTTAAGAGTCGAGAAAAAACAAAAGATGACTCTAGTCTCCTTCGATTTTTAATGAGCCTGAAGTGACAAGTGCTCAGATGGACCTTTTCTGTTAAGGAGTCTGAAAAGGAACGAAAGGGACTGCTCTGGAAATCTAGGTAGAGGGATTACCAAACCAATCGCAAAACTGCATAATACTTTTTACGGTACGGCAATCAATCTTCCTTAATGTTGTGTTCAGTGCATTGCGATCGATAGGGCGGTAGGCACGGCTTCCTATGGATAAAGGATTAAGCCTATTGCGGTCTCCCAAAATATACTCGACGGTACGTGGGAGCACAAGTCTGTACTGGCACTTATCGTCTCAAAGTGGAGGAATCACCCAACCATCAGTGAGAACAACAGTTACCAAGCTTTACGACGTCGGAATACGTCTCTAGCCTAGACTTCTAAATGTTGTGGGTTAAGTTCGAAAGCGTTGTTAGATTCATTGAATTTATTTTAAGTTGATCTTGTTTATGAAGTTTGCCTTTCAGGTTCACCGTGAGATGTAGATGTCATTCCTAAAATGAAATATAAGATGATAAATAAACTTTTTATCTTCTTTGTGCAATGAAAATCCTAACTACTAAGGAAAAGAAAGACAAAATCTTTTCACAAAGAGCAAAGAGCACACTCTAAATGCACTTTCCTAAATCAAGCCAATCAGACTGTCTATATGCAAATGCACATGCATGTATTTGTTTTTGACTTTCTTAGTATATGAATGCTAAAAAGAAAGTTGATGTAAAAATCTAAATTTCTTTTCAAGCGACAAATATCAACAAGTTTCTTTTCGAAATCAAAAAATGGAGACGATCACAACACTTTACGATTTTGAACTGAATACTTGTTCTCGACACTTGGAAATTACAAATTTAGACCAAAAGCAATAGTAATAGGATAATCGACCATTAACAACAATCAAACTCTTTCCTACGATTGAAATCGACACTTGCGACAGTTTCAAATCAAAGGACGACAGTATGATTATGCTACTTTTGCAAAGGAGAACTGAAAATGACTCAACAAACACACAAAAACATCTACAGTTCTTTTGTACAAAGGAGGCGGAATAAAAACAAGGAAAAGGGGTTTCAAATAGACATATACTGATCACAGGCAGAAAAATTCAGGAATAGAACTGGAAAGAATGAATCACAGAAACCAAAACTGCACAGAGCCTAGTCTGATCAGCGCACCTGTAACACAGAGATTTGAAATGCAGCGCAGCTTGTCCACTTGGGAAGTGCACTGAAGTTCAGATTCTCTGAACAGTACCTGCTTTGGGCCAGAAACGAGACTCTGTTTGGGTTCCGGGTCACAGTTTGCAGTTTAGTTCTTGGGTTTTGGCCGAGCAAAAAAGCAATCAGTAATGTAACAATCAGGGGTAGATCTAAGGAGGATATAAGAGCTATCACAAGGGCAATCAGATAGTTTGTGAATCAGTTGTTTAAATCATAAACAGATCCAGTAGATGGATTGAAGTAGCAGTTATCTACTTTGCATTTGCTATGGCAAATGCAGTTCGAATGCTACCTATAAGTTTATGAAATAGACAACAAAGAATGATAAACAAAACAAACTAATTCCTCCCCAGCGGAGTCGCCATTTTGTTACAGGGAAAAGTGTCTATATAGAACTGTTCTATCCCACTAAGGTGTGACAGCTGCCTTAGAAACAAACAGAGAAAAATTGCTTTCATTTTTCCTTTATGAATTATAGATAGAGAGGAACAGAAAGACCAACCTCTGTCTTGTGCTAATCTCCTGATTTGATTCCCCTCTTCTTTGATAGTCTTTAGCTACCTGCTCCCTTGCACACCTAGCTTCACGAAGTACCTGTAAGATCACAGAATCATAGTACTATACAAAGACATGGATCTATAATTATAAACAATCTAGGATCAGATGTAAATTGACCATACAAATGTAGCAAGCATCAATGACTCAAGAGCATGGAGGAAAACTTGAATAGCTTTTATTGATAAACAAGAAAGAGCCAAGAGGAGTTACAATCGGTTGTTCTGGCCCAGCATCAACCTCCCAGCAAAGAATCCCCTCTTCACCTCAAACAAAGCTTAGATCACCCAACAATCTGATGTTTATCTCAAGAAACCAACATCAATTCCTTACAATATGCAAAATTCCAGCCTCTGGATCTCTGGGATGAGGGATCCATATATAGATGTTTGTAATGGAGATGAGTTAGCTCATGATTTGATTAGTTTCTTCCCTCTGATAGTTCTTGCTTCCACTTGGAGATTGATGGTCTCTTACTCATCCTTGGTCGAATTCAGTGAGACAAGTGTCACAAGAGAAGATTCTGGAAGCTTCCATTGCCTCTCCACCTCATGGAATGACACTGCCATTTGTCATTTCTCGCCCATCGCACCCCACAGAAGGGATTTTTGAAATGCAACGCACCTACATAGTGTATTTAGGTGAGATGCAACGCACTTAGCCAGTGGAGCAGCTAAAATGATCCTGTTTTGACCAATTCTGAGCAGTTTTTCATGGAGAACTTCTGGGAGAAGTTGTAATCTATTGACCTTGTTCCTTTAGGGGTTAGAACAACACTTTTAGGGACTTAGGAGCCCTTGATTTATGGACATTTCATGCTTGGGGTTGTAGGGCCCAAAAATGTCTATAACAATGTGGTATTGATATAACCTAGAAAATCTTCCCTCACATGTGAATAACTTCATGATAGCATTCATCAACGGTGCATATCTCTCCAACAAGTATCTAAACGGGAAAACATGTGAGTGAGATCCTTTGTATTGTGATTTCAAGTAGCGTTTGTACTCTTCTAGGTCTAGGTTCATGCCTTTGAACCAGATTTCACCATGCTATGGTATGCCTGTAGCTTGAGAGATGGCATCCACTAAAAACATGAAATTAGTCCTTGCAATGGTGATCTTTTCTTCCTTCAAAGTGAGGGAAAATATACCTATGAGATTCTCATGGTAACCTACTTCGTGCACTCTTTGACAAAACCCTAAACAATTGACATATTCAAAGAATTTCATGACAAATGGGTAGGAGATGATTTCATTGCAATTAGAGGGCTCAAACCTTAGTATTTTCCCCCCTCAGTATCTTTAGACCAAAATAATTGATGCTATTATAGCTAGGTTCCTTTGCATTAGGCGTAAACCCACAAATAAGATACTCTTGGTCTATTTAGAGGTTCTTACGAGAGATGAGAAGGATTGAGGGTGGGGTATAAAGGACACATAATGTTTTAGTAAGGCTTTAATTGTCAAGAAATTATGGAAAACTTTCTAGGGCAAAGGTATTTAGTAATAGGTTATTAAAGAGAAATATTTAAAAAACAAATAGCTTAAGGAATGGATTAAAGAGGTAGCTCCAAAGAAGAATGTGGCACCTTCTATATGGGAAGCATGACGAGAAACAAATATTGGCTACTATGAAATATGGGATTGGACGTTGGAAGGGGGAATAGGATAGAAATAGGACTAGATGATTTCAAAGGAGTGAAGGGAATACATACTCTTTCTATTCGTGTCCTTGATAATTTACATAAGAAAAGGCTTTACTTTATGAACTAAAGCTCTTGAGATTGAGGATCTTCTTATGTACAAGTTATTGGCTTAATGCATTTGAACTTGGATTTCTAGAGGATTTATTTGTGGAATGGGCATGTTTCACAACATAATTAAGTCTAACAAGTTTAAAATCACTGAGAAGAAAGAAAAGCTAAAATGGGAAGGTGTTATGTATAATGAGCAGATCTCAATTAAGGAGATTTATAAACATATTTCTCATGGACGTGGCTTGAATGATAATTCTTTTTGGTTTCATAACACATGGAGATGGGATATAGCTCTCAAATTAAATGTTTTATGTGGCTGGTGGTCCACATTAATATTTTAACTTGGGATAATATCCATAAAAGGGGATTTATAGATCTTGGAAGATGCTCTTTATGCAAATAATATTTAGAAGACGTGGAACATCTATTTCTAATATGTCCTTTTGTGATCTCGGTATGGAGTGGGGATCTTTAAACACTTAAAATACATATAATTTGGAACATGGTTTCCATTTAGAAATGTCTCACTCAATGGTTTGAAGGTTTCAAGACATATCATTCCTTGCTATTCTATATTTTTTGGGGCATATGGAGAACTAGGAATGAGAAGATTTTTGAACAAACAGAACCAGATACTAGAGACGCGTATTTAAATATCTTTGCATATTGTATGGAGATATGGCTAATGCAGGAGGAACAACCTTTAAGACATTTTCGACTCATGGAGCTATGGTCATACTTTATTTTTTTATTTTCTATTTTCTATTTTTATTTTTTATGGGGCATCCACCAACAGGGTTTATGGAAGTGGGTTTATGTTATGAAATCAGCTCACAAAAAGATAGAAAAGAGAGATAAATGCCTTAGAATTTAGCCTCTTCGAGGGGGAAGCCTCCTTTACATTACACAAATGAACAATTCTTGGATGATACAAATGACAAGACCTCCTTTCTATATATAGAAGTCTAAGGAGTCATAATATAATCAGAGCCAACATAACAATAATAATGTAAGGGCACAATAATAACAATAGTGGGCTTCTATGGGGCACAATAGTAACAATATGGGGACTACATGGGTACAACAATATAATAAGGTGGTTGTACTAATAACAATAAGGGGTTACACTAGTATTATAGGGGCCTAAGATGCCCCTCTCCTTCAAAAATTGTTGTCCTTAACGCTTGAGTAGTTCTTGATGCTTCTATAGAATATTCTTGTCCTCCCATGTGGAATCTTTAGCGGGTAAGTTCTTCCACTTGATGAGATACTTTGAAATTGATTGATTTTGTAGCTGTCGGGTTCTTGTTTTTGTGATTTCTCCAGGTTCCAATATGATTTCTCCTTCCTCTTCAAGTTCTGGAAATATTGTTTGAATTGGGATCTTATGCAACTTTTGAATGAGTGGCCACACTTCTTCGTCCTTATTCTATTCATCCCTTGCTTCGTTTATCCAATCTGGTTGGATAATACAAATAGCACAAAACAATGCTTCCACATCCTCATCCTTTCTTGAAAATGCATCTGCAACAAAATTTTGCTTCCCTTTTCTGTAGATGATGTCAAAATCATAACCCAATATATTTGTGAGCCATTTTTTCTGTTCTTCTATAGATAATATTTGTTCTAAAATGTATTTAAGACTATATTGATCCATTTTTACCTTGAAGTGTCTTCCCATTCAGTAAGGTTGCCATTTCATAAGTGCATGTAGTATTTCCAACATTTCCCTCTCATAAATAGCTTGCTTGAGATGTAGCAATAAAAATACCCAATCACCTACATCAAAACATTTTTCACTACAATGTTGATCTACCTGTTGTTTCATTTGATTTTGCACCAAAGTGGTGTTATCCTTTAAAAGTTGGAGAACTTGTTGTTGATGCTTGATGTGATCTTTCACTGCTTGAACCTTTTTCTTCTTGATATCTCCTTCTATCTTGAGAGTTTGAGGAGTGTTAATTTCTTCCATTTCTTTACAAGATACGGTCAGATTCATTTCTTGATGCTCGATGTGATCTTTCACTTCTTGAACATTTTTCTTTCTGATATGTCCTTCTATCTTGATAATTTGAGTGTTAATTTTGGCCAATGCATTACAAGATATGGTTGGATTCATTTCTTCTTTCTCGATGTGATCTTTCATGTCTTGAATCTTTTTCTTCTTGATATGTCCTTCTATCTTGAGAGTTTGAAAAGTGGTAGTTCTTGGCGATGCTTTACAAGATATGGTCGGATTCATTTCTTATTTCTCTGGGATTGGTTCCTAGTGTATATACTCTTGTTTTGATGTATCTTGATCCTTTTCTTCCTCCTCTTCATAATCTATGTAAAAAATATTTCTTCACAGCACACTTATGAACTTTAGCGCATTTTCTATCACAATTGTAACAAAGCCCTTTTTCTCTTTTCTCTTCCAATTGTTGTGGTGTAACCCTTGTAGGTTGGGGAAGGCTAGGAGAAACAACACTTTTATTACTATAGTTGTGAGGGGTAGACTTCCTTATTGCCATAATTTTACTTTCCACTATGTAACAAAGCACTTTTACTCTTTCCAATTGTTGTGGTGTTGCTCTAAAGAAGGTGTTGCTCTTTGTATCCTCATAATGTGCTATCATTTCCTCCGTGAAAATTGACCACGTAACAAGTTGTTTACGAGAACAAAGCCATTTATACCATAAAAATTGATCTGGTTCTAAATATGAAGATGAAATACATACCTTTTGTAATAGTGGTACACCATGTAGATCAGAATATTGCTCCATCTAAAGTATCAATTTACTGGATCCTTGCCATCAAACTTCTTCAACTTGCCTTTTCTTGATTTTAGGAGCTCGATCTTGAAATGACTGTAACTCTTTATTTTTGGATCTTTAAGTTCCAAAATTGCGACCTACAGTAGCCCTCTGTGTCCTCTTTCCAATGCCACCAATCTAATCCAAATTGGATTCTCCGTGGAAGAGTTATGCCAAATCTCCCATAGTGACCTAATTATAGACCTTTCCAGAAGAACGAAATTTTATGAAGTACCACGTGTCACTATTTCGACCTTTGGCTCTAAAAATATATACAATAAACTATAGTCTATCCTCTTTCTGTACCTTCTTACAAAATTTTAATCCAATGCTCAGAGAGAAAGTTATGACGATTTTCCCTAGGTCACTTTTTTGTAATGTAATTCAGGAGTCTACAAAAAGACCAACTTCCTCAGATCATATCTCCGCAAATATAGTGCAAAAATCTACGAAATTCAGACCCAAGGTTCAGTACAATTTCTTCTCAAATGGGTTTTTTTTGTCGCTTCTGAAACCTCACAGAAAAAACGTTATAGCAACAATGCCATGATGACCTATTTGGAGCAACGAAACCCTAGAATCCAAAGCTCCGATACCAAATGTTATGAAACCAGCTCACAAAAATACAGAAAAGTAGATAAATGCCTTAGAATTTAGCCTCTTCGAGGGTGCAACCTCCTTTACATTATACAAATGAGCAATTCTTGGATGATACAAATGACAAGACCTCCTTTCTAGATATAGGAGTCTAAGGAGTCATAATATAATCAGAGTCGACATAGCAATAATAATGTAAGGGCACAATAATAACAATAGTGGGCTTCTATGGGGAACAATAGTAACAATATGGGGACTACATGGGTACAACAATATAATAAGGGGGTTGTACTAAGGGGTTACACTAGTATTATAGGGGCCTAACAGTTTATGGATCACTTTTCATGTCTTGGCATGCCTTGCTACTCTTTGGAACATGTTAGCACACACTAGAACTCCCTAGCACACTCTGGCATTTCTTAACATGCCCTGATATTCCCTAGCATGCCTCACCAGTGCTTAGCATACTTTGTCACTCCCTCCTTGGCATGCCAGCTAACACTTGTTGACACTCCCCAGAACACACTCATATTCATTCACTTCCATGTATTTTGACCTAGTGCTCCATTGTGTTTCCATAATACTCCCTAACACTCCTTAGCATGCATTAGTACTCTCTTGTGCACCTTAGAACTCTTCGATGTGCCCTGCCACTACATAACATGTGTATCACTCCCTAACACACATTAGCACTTGGCACATTTTGGTGCTTGGCAAGTCTTATCGTGTTTCTTTTTCATTGAGATGCATTGGTATGATTTGGCATGGTTTAACATTAAAGTTATTTGATGTCAACTATTGGAAAGTAGATGAGAAGTAACATAGGATTATTTGGCACTTAGAATGCACTAACACTTGGCAGTTGGCAGATATTGGTACCTAGTGTTGGTTTGCCTAACATGACCCTCTTGGAAAAGGTAAATTGATGACTTATTAACCATCTTATGTGTTCATTTCCTTGTAGTTTAACTTGTTTCTCCTTTTTGTTGCCATGACAATCCCTGGCATTATTGTGACACCCTTACACATCTTGGAATGCCTTAGCACTTGGCACATCTTAGCATATTTGACATGCCTTCACACTATCTAGCACATGTTAGCATTCCTTAGCATGCCTAGGCACTAACACTCGCAGAACTAGCCTTACATTTTTTCACGACTTGGGAACCCAATCAAGTCCTTAACTACTACAGTTCATGTGACATTGGCCTGCTTTAGCCACAATAACTTGACCAATTGCACCTATTACAAGTAGATTGTGCCTTTTTCACCTAAGAACTTCCTATAACTCATCTTAGGCCACTCATGTCCAAGCTCAACTTGTCCCACTTAAGAACTTACCAAGACAAGGATCACATCTAGCCATGGCCATAAAACAACTAAGCAACATAGCTTACATAGACAATATTTCACATGTATATCTAGTTCATATAAACAATAGATAATTAACTAAGAGTTTTCAATAACCACAAGATGCACAAGACACACATGATATAATCTAACATAAGTTGAGTGCCCCAAAACTTATAAATAACAATATACAATATGCAATTGATCCAGGTCCGGGTGTGAAGAAGCACCCTTCCAAGACCTTTTATTTTTGTGATGTGTTAAATTGAATTTTAAAAGAACATTAATGAATACATCTGCATGTTGTAAAGAAGAGGAACATAACAATCATCGGCACATGAAAACATAAGCGTTGATAACAGAGTTCTTCTAGGAGGGACTATGTCTCTGGGCCCCAGTGTCAAGATGGTGTAAGCCGCTACATTAAGTGTTGTCAATAAAGGTGATGTACACAAGAGATGATGTCATGATCATACAAGGAAAAATGCCCTCACGTAGGAGCGGCTCTAAGAGATGTTCCACAACTGGAACTCTCAATCAAGAGACTCCTATCAGTATGACACAAAAACATGCATGATGAGTATCCCGCCAACATGGCACAATTGGGATTTCAATGCAAAATATGCATGATGACAACAAGAGTATCCCAACAACATACAACAAGGGATCTCAAAAACATAACATTACGAGTTATGACAGCAAGTACATCACATAGAAGATTCTGCATCAAATCAAGTAAGTAATCATGACAACATGTAATAAATAAGATCCTGCATCAACATCAATCAAGGATATGTGTAGCATAATGCATAAAGAAGAAGTAAATGAACACATCATATACCTCACAACAAGGGGCCATCTGAAACAGAAGATGTAAAAGTGTTGAAGCTTGCTAAACCATCGATCTCACAGCATCGATCACAGGAAGAAGACTGCTCTGGACTCTCTGCAATGTAGCTCTCTGGCTGTCTGGCTTGGTAGCATTCTAGCTGTGTCACTATAGTTCTGCGGCTCTACCTAACCCACTGGTTCATTGGCTCACCTTCTCATGTTGCCTTGATCAAGCTCTGTGGCTTTGTGGCTCAACAGTGCTCTGGCTTTCCAGTGCTCTAGTTTTCAAGCTTCTCTGTAACTCGCGGGCACTACCTAGCTATCTCTAGTTTTGTCTAGCCCTCTTGTTCTGCAGCTCTCCATCAGGCGCAGCCTCCTCCTTGGCTCTCTGGAACTCAAGCTCTTGGGCACTCTATCTCTCTCACCCTCTAGCCTCGGCTCTCTGCATTCATCGTGTTTTATAACATGTTTTTGTGACAAGGACACTTAAAACGTGAAGTCTATTGGTTTAGAATAGAAGCCGTTTGAACGGAAGGTTCAACTGGCACAACAAAACCATAGAAATGGCCCTTTTTCATTCAAAATAAAAATAAAAATAAACACTGAAAAATCCAAAAAACCGGACTTCAAATTTCATGAAATCGGGTCTATAAATCCATCGGGTCGAGCCCTTTATCGCTGTCACTATTGCTGATTTCAATGGCCTTGTATATTAGGGGATCGTCGATATTCCAATCCGTTGATCACCGATATACTAATTAGATCCGGGTCATTGATCTGTTCCTTGATCAGACGATCTGGGTTGCATCACATGTCACTATTGCATCGCCCCTTGGTAACTGGGATCGCTGATCTCCTGACCACCAATTTAATCCTATTCGTTGATCTATTTTCTGATCCGATGGTGGAGATTGTGTGTTGCTGATTGTTATCGCATATCACATTTGCTGCAGCCTAGGGGTTCTTCCCTTATCATATGCCGATGTTGATTGCCAATCAGCCGATTGTTCCGATCGTTGATATCACAATCGTAAGTCGGCTCTGCCCGGGTCCAGATATCGCATCCCTGCCTTCCTCTAACCTGATATATTTGAGATCGCTGATTGGGGGTTCTAAATTCCCACCTTAAGTCTGCCCTTTGGACTCCTTCAATTGTGATTTTCCTTATAAGGCTTTTAGACCCATTTTTAGAGGAAATGCCTCCTATTTCAAAGGAACCAAGGGAAACTCTTTTCGCAATAACTTCATCATTCAGACTCGAATTTGAGTGCCGTTCACACCATTGGAATCAAGACGACAAGATCTACGCTCTGGTCCTGGGTTGCCATCATTTTGAACACTTTGACTTTCGAGCATTCATAAACCCTCTTTGTCCTGCGTGTCTTTCGGGAGCCACTTGGACCAATCCTCCCCACTGAGGAGCTTTTGGTCCTCCAAAAGCATGAAAAATAATTTGCAACTCTCTCTGCACCCTGCCTGCATCACAAGTGTCTTGAAAAGGTCTCGCTTCCATCTCCTTCACCTTTGTTCTTCGGAGCCTTAAGCGACGAACCAACACCTACTACTTTTGCAACCTGTAGTACATTGTTTCAAATTACATGCTTGAATGACATAACCAACTAATGACCCAAAACATCCCATAATTGCCACAATTTTATAACACATACTTAATGGTCAAGTTTACAACAAGATGGATGTAATATACCAACTATGACAACAAGACCAACCTATCATGGTTGCTTCAACAAGTGATGGAAAACACATCATTACTACAACACATGATTTACATACATAAGGCCAAACACTATTGTTGTTGACAAGTGATGGAAACATATCATCACTTTCAGAGTGTAAAATATGACTGAAAACATGACCAAACATCATTGTTGTTGAACAAGTGATGGAAAACACATCATCACTTCTACAGTTTAAAATGCAGAAAATGATTTACAAAAGAATGATCACGAAATGGCAACATGTCTAGAAACCATTTTTCACTTATCAATGTGAATGGGTCGCCTCCTTGAGTTGGTTTTGCTTGTCGAATAACTGCTCTTCCCGGTTCACACACAGACACTATATCTTTAAGGCACTGCTCTGGATGGAGCCTCCAACAAGTGGCTCTTTGATGGCCATTTCTGTCGCAATGACTGCAATAGGTTTTCTTCCTCCATATTTGCTTAACCTATTTCTTTTCATGTTGTTGAGAGGGTCTTTCATGCCTCATGAGTGCTGCCATTCTTTTCCAACACTTAGAAAAGGTATGGTTAGGTAAACCACAAAAGGTACATGTTTTTCGATGCCTTGATCTTCGTTCCTTATTAACAACATGATCATAATGAAAATGAACATTCGAAGATTAAAAATGGTTATACCTTCCCTTGTTGTGTTTGATGTCAGTATGGAAATGAGAGCTTTCCTCAGCTCTCTCCCTACAATGGGCACTACCATGGGATGATGGGAATGTTTTCCCATCATTCTCTCTCCTTGACGATGTCTCGGATGAATCTAACACCTTCGAGCACTCTCCTTTAGTGTACCTTGAGCCTGCAAATCGATGTTAGTGCACAACCTCCAAAGGTTAAGTCATGTCTTGGTTACTAACACAAAATTCTTCTTTCTCCTCGTGTCTCATCCTTGTAAGGAGCCTCATGTTTGTCTCTGTAAATGGGATCTCCAAATCTCCAAAAAAACATCATACTATGAGAAGATGAAATCGAAAGGAAATCAACATCTTTTACCTTCTCTTTTGATTTGGAAAGAACTAATGAGGGCTTCTCATCATCCGTTGTTGGTGGTTCGCTAACTGTCGTGGTGCATTCCCTAACTTCCTTTCTGATGTACCCAAGTCCTGCCTGATAGGGAAATTCATCTACCTTTATGAGGTTGACAATGCCTTGGCCATTTATGCCCAAGCCTTTTCCTTAACACCTCATTCTCTTTAATAGTTTGGAGCCAATTCCTGTGGTGTGATTTTCAAACACAGTGAAATCATCATTAGGAAACATCCTTGAAGATGGAGAACTACTTTTTACCTCACATGGGTCTCGCTACAGCTTTTCCAAGGCCTCGTCCTTTGATTGCAGCTATCGTAGCAAACTTTGTTTTTCCTCTTTCTCTTCATGTAGGTTCATATTCAATTCATCATATTTTGTTTGGAGATTTTGTTTGTTTTACTTCAGTTCTTCCATGGCCTTTTCAGTGGCTTGCAACTGAAGCTGCAATCACTCCTTTTCCTTTGTCTCTTTCTGTAGAGTTTCATACATAATTTCCACTCTCTTGGAAATGTTAAGCATGATCTCATACATCGCTCTTTCATCCTCTGTCATTTTTCACACTGCAATTCACATTAATGCAAAGACCGCTCTGATACCACTTGATCCAGGTCCAAGTGTGAAGAAGGACCCTTATAAGACCTTTTACTTTTGTGATGTGTTAAATTGCATTTTAAAAGAACATTAATAGATACATCTGCATGCTATAAAGAATAGGAACATAACAATCATCAACACATGAAAACATAAGCGTTGATAATAGAATTCGTCCAGGATAGACTATGCCTCTAGGCCCCAGTGTAAATATGGTGTAGGCCACTACATTAAGTGTTGTCAACAAAGGTGATGTACAAAAGATATGATGTCACGATCATACAACGAAAAATGCCCTCACGAAGGAGTGGCTCTAAGAGATGTTCCACAACTAGAACTCTCAATCAAAAAAATCCTATCAGTATGACAAAACAACATGCATGGTGAGTATCCCCCCAACATGGCACAAGAGGGATCTCAATGCAAAACATGCATGATGACAACAAGAGTATCCCAACAACATACAACAAGGGATCTCAAAAACATAACATGATGAGTTATGACAGCAATTACATCACATAGAAGATTCCACATCAAATCAAGCAAGGAATCATGAAGACATGTAATAAACAAGATCCTACATCAACATCAATCAAGGATCTGTAGAGCATAATGCATAAATAATAAGTACATGAACACATCATATACCTCACAAAAAGGGGTCATCTGAAACAGAAGCTGTCAAAGTGTTAGAGCTTGCTGAACCATCGATCTCATAGCATCGATCACAAGAAGAATGCTCTGGACTCACTACAATGTAGCTCTTTGGCTATCTAGCTTTGTAGTGCTTTGGATATGTCACTGTAGCTCTACAGCTTTGCCTGACCCTATGGTTCTTTGGCTCACCTTCTCGCGTTGCCTCGATCAAGCTCTATGGCTCTGCGGCTTCGCGGTGCTCTAGCTTTCCAGTGCTCTAGTTTTCAAGCTTCTCTGAGTAACTCATGGGCACTGTCTAGCTATCTTTGGTTTTGTCTCGCACTCTCATTCTGCAGCTCTCCATTGAGTGTAGCCTCCTCGTTGGCTCTCTGGCACTCAGGCTCTTGGGCACTCTAGCATTTCTAGCGCTCTAGCCTCGGCTCTCTACATTCATCGTGTTTTATAACATGTTTTTGTGACAAGGCTGCTTAAAACATGGATTATGTTGGTTTAGAATAGAACAAAACCACATAAATGGCCTTTTTTCATTCAAAATCAAAATACAAAGAAAAATTGAAAAATCTGAAAAACCAGACTTCAAATTTCATGAAATCGAGTCTATAAATCCATCGGGTCTGGCCCTTTATCGTTGTCGTTATCACTGATATCAATGGCCATGTATATCAGGGGATCGGTGATATTCCGATTCGTCGATCACTGATATACCGATTAGATCTAAGCCGTTGATTTGTTCCTTGATCAAATGGTCTGGGTTGCATCACATGTCACTATCGCATCGCCCCTTGGTATCTGTGATCGCCAATCTCCTGACTGCTGATTTATTCTTGACCATTGATCTATTTTTTGATCCGACGACGGAGATCCCGTGTCGCTAATTGCTATCGTATATCACATTTGTTGTGGCCTAGGGGTTCTTCCCTTGTCATACGCCGATACTGATCACCGATCGGTCGATCGTTCCGATCGTCGATATTGCAATCGCAAGTTGGCTCTGCCCAGGTCCCGATATCGCATGCCTACCTTCCTCCAACCTGATATATCGGTGATCACCGATCGAGGGTTCTAAAGGCCTGGCCTTAAGTCTGCCCTTTGGACTCTTCTAATTGTGATTTTCCCTATAAGGCTTTTAGATCGATTTTTAGAGGAAATGCTTCCTTTTTCAAAGGAACCAAGGCAAACTCTTTTCACAATAATTTCATCAACGGACTCAGATTGGAGTGTCATTCACAACGTTGGAATCAAGACAATGAGATCTACGCTTTGGTCCTAGGTCGCCATCATTTTGAACACTTTGATTTTCGAGCGTTCATAAACCCTCTTTGTCCTGTGTTTCTTTCTAGAGCCACCTAGATCAGCAATTATCTAAAATAGTTTAAAACATGAGCATTTGGCCAAAATGTGCCACATATCATATAAAAATAGTAGCTAAAGGAAAAATAGTGTTGTGCCTAGCACAAAGTCTCCCTTTGTCTAAAACTACTATGTCAAGCCCCTTATCGAAACCATAGGCTTGCCTCTCGAAAATCCTATTATGAACTTCCCCTAACAAACTTCATCCTTGGCACACTTGAAGTCACTGAGACTCCCTAACACACACACTTGTTTGTTCATTTCCATGCATTTTGACTTAGTTCTTCCTTGTGATGCCTCGACACTCCCTAACACTCCTCAACATGTATTGATGTTGATGTGCTAACACACCTTTTCATTCCTTGTCATGCCCTGACCCTCCCTAGATATCATGCCCTCACAACTACTATTACTTAATTTGCAACTTGGTAACCCAACCAAGTCCTTGCTTGACTAGAAGAGCTTGAAAAGGTTATGATTACCACAACTAGACTATGTTGTTGGATTGTGAATCTAGGGAGGTACTCCACAAGCCTAGTGAGTTGTGTTTGTGTGAGTTCGATCACAAAAGGCTTTGTGGGAAAAGAACCCAAGCAAAGGGGTTTTGGACCCAAGATGGGGTTTAAAATCTAAAATAAAATTAAAAAGGAAAATTAATATTTCATAGGGTCTAAGTGGATAAAACTCGTAAGTTCTAGAGGGTTCCTAAGAGGCCTAGCTAGGAAAATATATTTAAGGAGGCATTAGTATGAAGGCTGGAACATCAAGTGAGAAGGAGCTCATTTGATCAACGAATCCAGGAGAGATGTAGTCCTAAAGTAGGCTGATTTAGAGGATTGAGTAAGGGTTGCTAAAGTTAGGAAATGATCGTCCACCAAGAGCAAGATCATTGTCTGAGGGTTCACAAGAATGTGACATATCTTAATGGGTTCGAGCTAGGAAGTAGGATGGCATAATGTTGATTATCTTTTGCTATATTGAGCTCAAGAGCCGTAGCTCATGAGAATTTGGGCATGTGATTTTAGTGGTGTTTTTGTGTGAAGGCCCCATCAAATTCTAAAATAGCAGAGAGGGCTAAGACCCTATATTATGGTGGTCAGTAGGTTGCAAGGTCTATGACAAAGACCAACACAAATGGAGGAGGTCCTACACTGGAATTGAGGGCCAAAACATAAGTAGCTGCAATCGTCAGATTGATCGAGGTAACCATAGTTTGAGGGTTATAGATATCTGAAGTTCAGGTTAAGATTCAGTAAATGAAGTGCCAAGAATCTATGGATCCACATGAACTAAGTAGAGTCTCTTCTAGAGGAAAGAGTTTTTGTTTTCACTATGGGTGGATAGGCTTTGTTCTAAAGTAATTAGAATATAAGTATAATGCCCTAATTAGGGTGGTTTCCTAGCATGCTAATTCCATAAGGTATACCCTTAAGACTATGACAAATCTGTGTTGAAGAAGAGAGTTCGTGACCCTTAGGGCAAGGTTTATCTCTGCAATATAGACCACAAATCTGGTGTTGGTCAAGGTTGTCATTGATGTCAATATGGCATTGTTGGAGATGGCAAATATTCTTGTGATACATGCCTTAAACCATTTTATGATGTAGCCCTAACAAATTGATTCAAGTATGTTATAGACATATTTGGGCACTGCAACCCAAATCACATATCTCAATAAACCAAGGGCTCTTAAACCCCTAAAATTTTTGTTTCATACCCTAAAGGATCAAGGTCAACTGATTACATCATTTCCCAGAAGTTCCACCTAAAAAACTACTCAGAACTGGTCAAAACTTACCCATATAGACTGCTCTTTGGCCCAGGTGTGATGCATCTCACCTATTACACATGGGGGGTGCAATGCATACTGAAAAGGCCTTCTATAGGGTGCGATGGGTGAGAGTAGACAAATGGCATAGGCAATTGGCTAAGTGGAAGCCCAGAGAATCTTCTAGAAACTGCTCATATGACACTTGCCTCTGTGAATTCACCCAGGGATGAGTAAGAGATCATGAAATCTCCAAGTGGAACCAAGAACTATCAATGAAATGACACTAATAAAAAACTCATAAGCTGACTCACCCCCCTGCAAATATCTATATATGGATCCCTCATCCTAGAGATCCAGACGCTGGAATTTTGTATTTTGTAAGGAAGTGTTGTTGGTTTCTCTGTGAAACATTGTATTGTTGGGTGATCTAGCTTTTCATGAGGTGAAGAGGGCTTTCATGCTGGGAGGGTGGCACTGGATTAGATAGTTGGGTTGTAATCCTTTCTTCTACTTCTATCAATAAAGTTATTTGAGTTTTCCTCCATATACTTGTTTATTTCTGAATCTTGTATTTGTGTATGCATTTGTATGGTTAATGTACTTCTTATTCTACATTGTTTATGGTATCATAGATCTCTATGCTTTGATGGTTTCTTGTTGCTTTGCCTCTACAGGTGTTCTTTTAAGTGGGACAAGTGAGAAAGGAGTGGAAAGCTCTATCAAAGGAGAGAGGAAACAAGCAAGGAGCCAAGTGAAAGAATAAGGTTGGTTCTCTCTGCTTCTCTCTTATCTATCTCCCATAAAGGAAAACACAAGTTACTTTGAATTGTTTGTTTCTAAGATAGCTACCCATCTTAGTGTGACCAACAGATCTAAACAAACACTAGCTTTCCCAGAAACAAAATGGCAACTCCACTGTGGAATGAATAGTTTGTTTGTTTGTTACTATTGCTTTCTTTATAAACTATAGACGAAGCCTGAAGTTAAGCCAGCTACCTTCGAACTGCTTTTTCTATGCAACTACAAAGTAGATCAACGCTGCTTCAGTCAATCTCCAGGTTGGTTTATGAACTAAAAATCTGACTTTCAAACATCCTAAGTGCCCTGGTGGTAGCTGAATAACCTCATAAGATCATACCCCTATACTTTGTGTTTACTGTCCATCATAAGCTTGTCCTAAATCGCTAAACTTAGCTGCAAATTGTGAGTGAAAACCAAGCTTAGTCTCGTCGTTGGACAATTGCACTGTCTCTCATTGGAAATCTGTATGCATCACACCTCACGTGTGTTGCATGTGAGATGCATCCCTATTTCCCTTAAGGACAGGTGCGATGATTAAATGAGACTGTTTCCCTCTCTGGATTTTGGTTTTTTTCTTCATTGTTTTTAGCTCTATTCAGTAGTTTTTCTGCTTATGATCAGTATATCATTGTTGAAGCCTTCTTCCTTTACATTATTCAGCCTCCATTGATAAGGAATTGTAAATGTTTTTATGTATTTTTCATCATTTATAGTCCTCCTTTGCAAAAAGTAGCTTAATTGAACTGTCGTCTTTTGATTCAAAAGTGTCGCAACTGTCATTTTGAGTCAAGAAAAAGAGTGTCGTAAAGTCTTCCTCTTTTAGATAGTCGAATGTACTTTTGTCATTGTATTTGATTTGAATTGTCAATATCTGAAGTGTCGAAAGCAGTCTTCCTTTCTTTTTGAAAAGAAATTGTTAAAGTGTCTCTTTGAAGAAAGTAGTTCAGATTTGTACTTAGTTTCCTTTTTGGAATTCACACATTAAGGAAGCGGAAAAAAAAATACATGCATGTGCATTTGCATTTAGACTACATGCAAAAAATGATTTAGTAAAAGTGAATTCAGTGTGTGCTCTCTGCTCTCTGTTGAAAGAATTGTACTTTTCTTTCCTTAGTAGCTAGGATTTTCATTACTAAAAGAAAACAAACAACTGTTTATCATTTTAGATTGTATATTTAGGAATTTTACATCTACATCACGCGGTGAACCTTGAAAGGCAAACTTCTTAAGAAAGATAAACTTTAAAATAAATCTCAATGAACATAAAAACGCTTTGGAACCTAACGCACAACATATAGAAGTCTAGGCTAGAGACATATTTCGGCGTCGTAAAACTTGGTAACTATCGTTTTCATCGAAGGTTGGGTGATTCCTACTCTTTGATACGACAAGTGCCAGTATGGACTTCTGCTCCCCATACCGTCGAGTATATATTGGGATACCATAATAGGCTAATATCCTTTATCCTTAGGAAGCCGTGTCTGCTACCCTATCGATCGCAATGCACTGAACACAGCATTCGAGAAGATTGACTGTCGTACGTTAAATCCTTGGTAATTTCTCTTTAATTTACCACCAAGGTGTATATTTCAGTTTTTCTATTGGTTTGGTAATCCCTCTGTCTAGACTTCTAGAGTAGTCAATTTCATTCCTTTTCGACTCCCTAAAAGAAAAGGTCCATCTGAGAACTTGTCACTTCAAGCTCATTAAAAATCGAAGGTGACTAGAGTCATCTTTAGCTTTTTCTTGACTCTTAAAAATTGAAAAAGAAAGTTGTGTCAAAGCGTCATAAAATTCATTTAATTTGGAATAACATCCTTGTTCCTTCATTGATCTTAGGTTGAGATAATGGAGTCCACCAATCAAGGATTTCCCCTTGGGGGAAATCCTAGTCCCTTTTCCTCTTGGGGAGATATTGGTGCTCCTTATATGGCTACATTGTCCCTTCCAGGACTCACAATTGGCCTGCCAGTATGGCTATTCTCGAACTCTGTCGTTCAAAACACCATAATTCCTCAGCAATCGAATTAGCAACCAGATGATATTGGATTTGCTCCAGAACCTTCTACTTTATTTGTTTCTACCTCTCCTTCTTCCTCTTCACTTGGTGAAACTAGTGATACTAAAAACCAAGTAGCTAAGAAGAAGAAGAAAGGGAAGGAGAAGTAGAAACCAGCTGTGCAATGGGGCAACCATGCATCGTCCACTGAAAATCCTCACACTGCACCTTCCAAACACAAATCTCCATGCGTAATTTGCAAAGGAGACCATTATCGTCGAGATTTCCTTGCATCCTGTGGATCTTGAGAGACTAGTCTCCCTACTTGCACCACCTAGTGTCATCAACCTCTATCGGTTATGTTGAGAGTACACCATCGATTAGTGAAAATGAAGTCAATGGACAAAAAGGAAGATCTAGATTTCCTTGTAGGTTGTGTGAAGGCGGTCATGCCCTCCACCATTGTCCTTTTTTGGACGAAGCTTAAAGAGTCTTGGATAACAATCCTGCTTCACCACAGTGACTTCTGCCTGGATACAAGAAACTCTTGCCAAGTCCATCGCTAGTTGAAAACCTAACTGACATACCTCTGTTTTCAATCGAAATGCCTATCATTGAAGATAAACCCTCTGAGTCCACACTAGACCAAAGTCAATAGGTCGAGACGGCAGTCGACTCAGTCTTGTCTTTAGAAGGTCCACCTTCAGATGATACAGTCTCCAAAGAGAATGAGAATGACACCATTCAAATTCTTTTTGTTAACACAGAGTCTGATGAACATGGGGGAAATCTACTCATTCCTTTACCGCAGGAGGGAATTTCCCCATTTCAAAAGGTTCATCTGGCTGTTTATTCGGTCCCTCCTCCAAGCAATCTAGTTGTTTCCTTCGATTAGAATCTATTAGCAGGACCGCGCCTTCCATCTAATGTACCATTCTGAATCATAGTACAAGCTTACAGAATGATCATGGCTGGCACTATCATAGATGAAGGGGCTTCCATGAGTATCCTTTCCTCAACTGCTTGGAAAGCGCTTGGTTTGCCATCGCTTCTTCCTGAGAATGGAAATTTGTCAGGTTTCAATCAAGTAACCAGTTAACTGTTAGGGATCCTTCCAAATTTGCCTATAAATTTGAGAAGAAAAATGATTCATTTGAATGTGATGGTAGTCCAAGGGCCACTAGATTACAATCTACTCCTTGGGCGTGACTACATTTACAGCATGGGAGCTATTGTTTCCTCACTCTTTCAAGTGATCTGTTTCTCGTATGAAGGCAGAATGGTACAACATGTTGACCAGCTTTCATTCCCCAGTTCAAACATAGCTACTAGTCAAACACCATCCCTAAATGGTCTCTTTGCACAATGAATGTCTCTTCAACCTCCAGTTCATCCACCTAATTACCGAGAGTAATTTGGTGAATGTGACGAAACTCAGGGGGCAGGCACCCTGGTCTGCTTCGGTAGGCGAACCCAGATGAAAAGATAGATTTCCTCGTAGGATATATGATTGGTCTGAAATGCCATTTCCGTGTAGAATATGGATCAGTCCAAAACATGATCTCCTCGTCGTAGGTTATATGATTGGTCTGAAACGCCATTTCCGTATAGGATATGTGATCAGTCCGAAATAGGATCTCCTCAAAGGTTATGTGAATGGTCCAAAACACCATTTCCTTGTAGGTTATGTGATTGGACGTGTCGATCCACACCATTCACCTTTGTCTAATTCGATGGACAAAGCCAAGGAAGTGTTTTGTCTGCTCTTCGGATGAAACAATCTTGCTTAAATGCAAGGACTTCCATATGGTAACCCAGAAACTCTACTTTTATTTATACCTAGGGGCATGGAAACCTTTTTCACGCAAGTGAAAAGTGACTAGCGTAACTCTAACCCTGTAGTATTTTAGTAACTTCAACTTCTTAGGTTAGGTGATTGGTCTGATCCACCATTCAACTTTGTCAGTGGCCCCAACAAAGTAAAGGAAATGTTTTGTAGGAAACTATCCTACCTAACCTTAGTAGTTCATTTACTCTTAATATCGTAGTTGGTCGTTTCTAGCCTGCATACAAAAGGCACCTGAGCAAAGTTTCGCATGGGGCAAGCTCATTAAAAAATGAACCTACTAATAAGAGACATCCTTAAAGATGACTTAAGCAAGCAATGTTTCCGCAACTTTTAAGCTCGTTAAAAAATAAACCTAGCACTAAGCACATGTTGGCACAAGGTTCAAGCTCATTAAAAAATAAACCCGCCTTTCAGTAAATAACCTTTGTGATTGCATTGCTATCAACCTTTTGAGCCTTGGTGGTGTTCTTACCATCACCACCACTCTTTTAGTGAATCATATGCCTCCACTTGATTGTTTACCCTTTTGAGGAACAACTGTGATGAGTGATTCTGTTAGCCACCCTATTTACACTACCGTGTTTGAGAAGTTCTAAACTTACCTGGAACTAGTTACTACCCGAAAACACCACTCGTTCCTAAAAAACGAGTCTCTTTTAAGCTCTTTTTAGACTCGTAAAATATGAAGAGATTGCAGAGCTACTGGTCTTTCCATCTCGTGAAAGTAAAGGGAAGCATAATCGCTCATCTACATTTTAATATTTTTGGACCTGATGGATCATTCCACAAAAAGATCGAGCGCTTGTCTTTTTTAGTTTGCTAAAACTATAGAAAAGTCATCCCTTTCATATTATTTTATACTTTTTCAGACTTAAGTGATTATGCCACGAAAAAGGACTGTTGGAGTTTCCTTTTTGTCCCTTTTCGAATTCTCTAAACATGAAAAGGACCGAGTTATATTTTTCGTTAAACTCGTTAAAACAATAGCGAAAAACTTGTCCGTTCGGACAAGAGCGAGTTTCACTATCGCTAGGCTCACTAAAACATAGCAACAGGTTTGCCCAAAGGGCAAACTGTAGAACAAGCATATGTTATCCTCCTCAAGCTTGACAAAAATAAAGAGGTATTGGTTAGCAATGACTGGGGAAAAATGGAAGAAAACTTGAAGAACTTCATTGGTAGTAGGTCGTTCTTGAACATGACACTTTCACTCAATCACCATGAGTGAGTTGGGTTGGTTTATTCTGTTCACCATCACCATTGGTCCTTCGTAACATCCATGGGGTTAACACTAACTATCCATCACAGTGTCGCCAATATGTTCAAGAGAAGTTGCTCAGAGAATTCACCAACCCAGCTAATGCCTCATCCACTGCAATACCTGCACTCTCCATTTTTCATGACCGCCATTCCTGAACCTTGTATCATCAGATCTTTTTCACCTCCACAAAATCATTTGCTTCATTTTGTGTCATAGATGTTGGATTCTTTAAGGCCCTCCTATGATGGGTCACTTCTTGTTGACGTCAGCTCATTATCTAAGAAGTTGACTTAGGAACAACCCTTTTAGTACTTTAAAGCTTGCATTCCTCAATGGAAAGTTTCTCACTTCCGGCGACAGGTTTACATCATTGGCCTTCAACCGAAAGATTTTGCGTGGTGTTCGAAATCGACTCACATATTCACACCACGTGAATTGTACTGTAGTGCCTTGAGGGTCATTATAATTATCGGAGATTCCTCTCGCGCCTGTTAATAGCTTACATCATTGGCTGGTAATAAGGCGATGTCTTTCCATGTTTGACTTCAGAACATATTTTCACATGGATCGACTTGTACAATGGGTGAAGATTGAATGAGTTTGAAGACCCAGGATCTAGTTTCATCCATCTGGGTTGCGATATATTTACGAAAATAAAGACATCAGATGTACTCCATAGCTACACAGATGATCATCCAAGCTAAGGATGATGGCTCTACCAGAATCATCAGTCTGCAACAGCAAACGATTGTCTGTCCTATGTACATGAAAATGAATTTATAAAGCTAAGCATGGGAATGCCCACCTTAGCTAGATCATGAAAATATTATGAAGATAATGTATTGTATTGTATCTTATTACAGGTCACCTTCCAGTTCGAAAAACCTCGAATCCTCATGATAAAGCATTTCACCCGACATCAGAAGATTTACGACCTCATGCTTTAGGGGGCAACTATTATAGACATATTTGGGCACTACAACCCCAATCACATATGTCAATAAACCAAGGGCTCCTTAACCCCTAAAAGTGTTGTTTCATACCCTAAAGGATCAAGGTCAGCTGATTACATCATTTCCCAGAAGTTCCACTTGAAAAACTACTCAAAACTGGTCAAAACTGACCCATATAGAATACTCTTTGGCCCAGGTGCGATGCATCTCACCTATTACACACGGGGGGTGTGATGCATATTGAAAATGCCTTTTGTAGGGTGTGATGGGCGAGAGTAGACAAATGGTGGAGGCAGTTGGCTAATTGGAAACCCATAGAATCTTCTAGAAACTACTCATATGACACTTGTCTCTTTGAATTCACCCAGGGATCAGTAAGAGATCATGAAATCTCCAACTGGAACCAAGAACTATCAATGAAATGACATTAATCAAAATCCCAGAAGTTGACTCACCCCCTGCAAATATCTATATATGGATCCCTCATCCTAGAGATCCAGAGGCTAGAATTTTGTATTTTGTAAGGAAGTGCTGTTAGTTTCTCTGTGAAACATTGTATTGTTGGGTGATCTAGCTTTTCATGAGGTGAAGAGGGCTTTCATGTTGGTAGGCTGGATCAGGTAGCTGGGTTGTAATCCTCTCTTCTACTTCTATCAATAAAGTTATTTGAGTTTTCCTCCATATACTTGTGTATTCTTGAATCTTGTATTTGTGTATGCATTTGTACAATTAATGTACTTTTGATTCTACATTGTTTATGGTATCATAGATCTCTATGCTTTGATGGTCTCTTATTGCTTTGCCTCTATAGGTGTTCTTTGAAGTGGGATAAGTGAGAAAGGAGTGGCAAGATCTATCAAAGGAGATAGGAAAAAAGCAAGGAGCCAAGCAAAAGACTAAGGTTGGTGCTCTCTGCTTCTCTCTTATCTATCTCGCATAAAGGAAAACACAAGTTACTTTGAATTGTTTGTTTCTAAGATAGCTACCCATCTTAGTGGGACTAACAGATCTGAATGGAAGCCATAACCTAATCGAGCATTGCTTGTTGATGAAACCTACCCTAGAAGCAAAACCTAACCCTAGACAATGAAACCCTAATGCTAAAATCTCTCTCCTAATGATACCCTAATCCTAACAATTTAAAGAGCTAAATCCTAACCCTAAATTTTATAATAAATTTAAAATAATTTAGTTAAAATTTAAAATTAAAAGTTAAAATTTAGATTATAACAAATTTATACATTATATAAAACTACACCACAACATGCATGATTTTTTAAAATGGTCTCAAAGGCTATCAAATCAAGAAAGAAAAGCTCTCCTTAAAATTGAAAAAATGGCCGAATTAGATGCTCCAAGAGATAAGGTTTTATCAAATGAGGCTATGGATATTCGCTAAACTCACACTTAGACTGTTTGAAAATAATTTGTGCCATGCACAAGGTTACCATTAAAATGTGTGTGGTTGAATTCACCAGCAAGAGGTAGCTCCCTTATTACCCAAATGACATGTTTACTTTCACAGATTGAAACTATTATAAATACCAAACTCAGACTCATTACCTTGATGATAAAATTTGAAAAAGACAAAAGATAAGAATTGCAGAACAAGGAAAAAATAACCGGATCTTCTTCCTGAAGCAAGGAGCTCACTAATATGAAGCGTGAAAATCTCATTCTTTAGGCAGTTGAAGGAAATATGATGTCATCACTTTTTCAAAAATCTATGAAGGATATTGAATTTCAAGAAATATCATTTTCTATGGCATTTCTCATATATGAAGAACTTGAATATGTGGTGTTTCTTTTGTACAAGACAATCATAAAGAACTGTGGCAACCACTTGTGATTGCAAAATAGTGGAGGAGGTCTGCCTTTTAACTATTCTAGAGTAAAAGGCCTATGACAAGTGAATTTCAAGCATTCTTGAGGAGCTAGACAAGATATTTTTAAGGAAACTACAAGCACACCTCATAGAGATAAGTCTCTATGGCCTTTAACGTTTATACTTAGACATCAAACTTAAGTGGTTAAACACAAATATCTTAAAGTGGAGGATAATGTTCTGACAACTAAATAGTCTCTTGTTTAGCTTCAAACATGCGGGGAAAATAAGAGCTCAAAATAGTTACCATTAAAGTTGAGTGTGAGGACAAAAATTTGTGAAACTTAGTCCTTCATCTTGAACCTATGATAGTGAAGAAATTGGTAGATTGGATAAGTGAAGAATGTTCCTAAATAGATCTTGGATCAATTTGTGAGCATATTGAAGTAACATACTAGACTTGAAGTGGACAGATCTTGTGTGTGGAAGAAGAATCTTAAAAAACTATTTTGGAGCCTTAGGGATCATGGAAATCCTTGGATCAGTTTCTGGAGCAAGTTTGGTGCAACGTATTGAAGGAAATTTGAAGAAGTCTAGGAGACACCCTTGAAGACCATGATGCATAAACCCTCATGAGGTGACTTCGAGAAATTTCTTGGGTATGATGAAGAGCAGTGGTGACACCTTCGAAAAGGTCAAGGTTGTCATTGATGATGTGATGTTGAGACTAAAGTGAAAACTAAGCAAAGATTGAAAGGGCTCCTTGAGGAAGACATTGGGAGCCTTGAATTATAACCAAATACATCTTGACAAAATGGAACCGAGGGTTGAATCCCAAGAGGTTGGAGCCTCGAAAAGACAAGGATGGTGTTTTAAACGATAGGGTTGGAGCCCTAGAGGATCTAGAGTCCTCAAGAAACCAGGTCGACGCTTGAACCAAATATAGGTTTGGAGCTCTTGAGGTTGGTGCCTCAAAATTGACAAGGTTGGAGCCTTGGAAGTCCAAGTCAGTGCTTGGAAATTACAGGATGGACCCTGGGAGATTGAAGAATGATGTCTTCATATCGGGTTGTAGCCCTATAGATATTATTGTACTTTATTTATTGCAAATAAGAAATTAATAAAAGTATTCATTCTATCATTGTTAATTTTGTGTTCTAAATAAAAGTGATCTAACTAGTAAAAATAACAATTGAAAAGAAATATGGGTTCACCCCCCTCTCAGTATTTCCAACATCTGGAACATGGTTTGTAGAAGTATGTGTGGAGATAACAGATCCACAGGAGGGTGGAACCTGCGTAGAATATGGAACAGAAGAAATGTGCCATATGAGGAATGGATTGACATCAATAGGAGTTGATTTTGTTGGACTTTCCATAGAGTTTTGGATGATCTGAGGCATCCTATAAACAATTAGTCAATGGACTGTTAGTGGATGATTTGTGAACCTAGTTCAGACATCTACAAATTGTTAGAAGGATGATAAAAGGAGGAGTTCATATTTGTTCATAGATTGGACAATAAAGAATTTGGTACACAAGAATAGTGATTTTGAGAGGACTTGAATCACTACTAGGTGGAATATTTGAAGAGTCATAGATGAGGGAAATGTTGTTGGCCTTAGATCAATAAGATAATTGACTGTGGTTGGGAAAATTAATGGAAGTGCTAGTACAGTTGGAGGGTTGTTAGGTGAATGTCAAAGAAGAGCCCTATGTCATGTACTTGTGAAGGACAAAAATACTAGTAGAAGGGTAGTGTTGAAGCCCCGAAAATCGGGTCTACAACAAGGGGGATACCCACCCGGTCTGGACCTTGGTTAGCAGCTCCTTTTCTGTTTGGTATAGTGGGTCTGACTGGGGATATGGGACCAGTTTCCCAATTTATGTGTGTGTGTGAAGGATTGATATTTCTTTTCTAAAAGTTTCTAAGTGAGATGCTCTAATTCTAACTCTAATCTAATGACATGCAATTGTATTCTAATAAACAGAAATGTCTAAGTCTACGCTAACTCGGGTTGTAATCCTTCTGTTATGCAATATAAAATGATTTCAAATAAAAATTGGTAACAAAGATCATTCAACTGTTATGAGAAAATAATTAAATATAGATAAACCACTTCGTATAAAAATTAGATGAAACAATTGTCAAAAACATATCGCATAATAAGCTACTCATACATTAAGCATAAATAAATAGTTATCACCGTACAAAAGTGCCAAATGATAACTCAGGCATTCACGCATCAATATATAAACAACTGAACATGAATATCACTTTGACACAAAGGCATGAATAGTTAAGAGATAGAAATACCATTTATAACTAGTTCTACTCATGATCTTCAAGTGATAATGATTTATCTCTTCTTAATCCAACATCCATTAAGAGTACAGAAGTGCAACATCAGTAGCAGATATTAAATGCAGATATCAATAAATCCTATTCCATTCATTCATCAAAACCTCCTTGGAGGGTGCAAAAGTGCATGTTCTGAGGACAAGTTTTTGATAAATTTCTGGACCCTTCTCTAAATGCATGAGAAGGGTTTAAATACTACTAACTAAATCTAAAAATAACTTATTACAAAAATGTAGGATACGGTTTAAATGACCGTCCTTTTTCTAGGAAAAAATAAAGAAAAATTAATACTAATATTGAATCTAAAATTAACAACTAACTATTTCTGTATCTGCTCCTTGAAATCGCAAGCATTCAGCATTTGCTTGAGAAGAGTCGGTTGGCTGACTTCAAACTTCAACTATCCTGCGAAAACGGAATCAGCAAGAGCTAGCGCCATCTTCTCGGCAGAATTGATGATGCATTTGAGAGTCATACATTGGCTGTGTGGTTTTACCAAATACGCCCAATAAGAATCCCAATTCAACTTAGTTAATCTTTTTATTGATTCTGCCTTTTCTTGAGCCTTCTGTTTCCAGCCTATTTGCAATTGCTATACATATATACATACCATAATGAAAATATTTTTGGACAATTGCCACTGGTTTTAGGATTCAAGTTTTCTTTTTACCTCTAGCGTTCTTTTTACAGATTTCTGGGCTTACAAGTGACTGAGCAATTAGAGGCTTTGCATTTCAAGAAGTTTTACCCAACGATGCATGCCTCGGAAACTGCCTCCGCTTCTTGATCCGGGCTTCCTTGGTGCGATTTTCACCTCTTGTGCACTTTCTTCTAGTGGATATAAAGCTCAACTTTTGTCAAAATAATGATTCCTTAAGTTCTTGACCTGAAGTCTTAAATTGTCTGTTTTTTATGTCAGTGATATCCAGTACCCATTTAACCATGTCCGTGTAGGGGAGAATTTTGGCCCTCGCCGCTATCCGATGCAAGAACGGACAAGCTAAATATGAAACTAATGCCTCAGAAGACACTTGTGAACCTGCAGTAGCCATAACCTCCATCACCTTGGGATTCTCTTCTTCAAGTAAATTATACATGCCTTCCCAAGTAGTGATACCAGCATCTCTGTTACAGGCGGTGTCTGTATACAAGGGTGGCATTTCTTTGTCTTCAGAGCTCGGAGCTTTGCCTTTCTTCCCCATCATATCCTGTATACTGCTCTGTATAGTTCTTTGTTCTTCGTTCCTGTAGTTTACAAGTGAGGTGAGAGTAATGATAAGGAAAGGTGACGGGAAAGCTTTAAATGCCGAAGACATAAAAATTATACCACCTTACGTGAACTGGCTCTTCGATAAGCACAAAACCATATTTCATTAACAACTGGCAACTAACTCATTAATTAGCATTAAAGTGCATAACCAGGTCTCGGTTTATGGAAAAAGTTTTCTCGAATAATGAGCCCGAAAGATTCGCGATGAAGCGATTTTGCGATTTGCTTCGCAATATCGCAGATTGTTGTATCGCATTTTCGTGATATCATTCTGTCACTTTATCGCAATATCGCTTTTACCGCTCTATCGCAATATCGCAGGAACGCGGCATGTGACAATTTTTGTTAATGTGTTTTCTGCGAAATGTAATTTTGTGATATGTGCCATCGCATATTGGTGGTTTGGGGTTTTTTAGCGTAAGCGATCTTTGATGCATGCGATGCGATATATGTTTTTCAATATGTAGTCTCGCATTGCGATCTCATGATCTTAGAATTCTGCTTGTAAGGAGGTATCATATTATCCTTTTTGCGATGTGATATTTCCTAAGGAGTGATTTTATCTTACCTTATCATGAAACTTAAGATTTTTTTAATTTTCAAGGGTATTTTCCTAAGTTTATGATGGTAAGTTTTATTAAAAAGGAAATACAAGAAATTTTTAATTTTTTCAAATTTTAACTAAGGGTCCCCTCTTATTTAGCATTAGTAATAATGCTAAATAAAAAGGGGGGTTGTTGCTAGCCACAATAGGTAGGTATATTGGGCCTGAGGATGTGCAGAATTTTAAGGACTAAAGTAGTATTCAAGTGGGCTAGCCCACTAGCCCTAGTTCACTGCATTGTACAGGATTGAGTCAGTGAGAAGAAGGGTGACCTCCATAGCCCTAGAATTTTCATCTTGGAGTAGCAGTATGGAAATAATGGGTAGACCAATGAGTTGTTCGCATATGGGGTTGTGAAAAACTGGTCGAAGACCCTATGTGTTACAGACCTTGAAGTAAAAAAGAGGTATCTAGAAGGAAAATTTTGATGAGTTGAATTCAGTAAACTAGTGCTACCTAGCATACCATGTCACTACCTCCATAACACACTTGGAACTCACTGACACTCCCTGTCACACACTATTTTTCATTCATTTTCATGCATTTTGACCTAGTTCTCCCTTGTGTTTCCTTGGCACTCCCCAACACTCAACACACATTGACACACCTTGGCACTTGGCACACCTTGTTATGCTTCCCTAACACTCTAGCATGCCTTGGAACTATCTAGAATATCTTGTCACTCCCTCCTTGGCACACCTAGAACTCATTAACACTTCATTTCCATCAATTTGAAACTAGTGCTCCCTTGTGTTTCCTTGACACCTAGCCCTAAAATTCCCTAGCATGTGTTCACCCCACACCATAGCACTTGGCATGTCTTGGCAAGCCTTAGCACTTGGCATGTCTTGGCATGCATAACATGCCTTGGAACTATCTAGCATGTGTTAGTACTTCCTAACATTCCCTAGCACACCTTGGCACTCCATAGTTGTCATGTCCTCATACATAACCTTACCTTTTTTCCGGCTTGGGAACCCAACCAAGGCATTGGAAAAAACAATGTTGCGCCCAACCCAAAGTCTCCCTTTGTTTGAAAATTCTTTTTCTAGCCCCTTATTACAACCATAGACTTTTTTCCTGCAAGTCCTATGAACTTCTTCTTGCACACTTCATCCTTGGGACACCTAGAATTTGCTGACACTCCTTGGAACACACTCTTATTCATTTATTTCCATGCATTTTGACCTGGTTCCCCTTTGTGATGCCCTCGTTGAAAAGTGTAACTAGGTTTGGTCTTCATAATGACATGTGTAATTGTGATTTATGTAATTGACATAAAGAAGAAAATAAAATTATTTTTGTAATGCGTGAATCATGGGTTTCATGATCGAGGAATTTTGTTTTATTTAAAGCTCCCATTGTGAGCTATTAAGTTCGGTCATTAAGCCACAAAATTCATAGAGTCAATGTGAAATATTGAAGACCCATTTTGGGCATGTAATCCATTGTAAAACAAAATTTATTAGCCCTCCAAGACCTTGCCACAAACGCTTCTTCATGTCAGCCTAAGGATGCTTCCATAATGTCAAGTTAACTTACCTATCACAAGTCGGCTTATTTTGATGGATGAAACACTATATATAGGGAAAATCAGCCTCAATTTGTGGACAAGCAAATCCAGTTAAGTAAGTCTGCAATAAGAAGTGTGAAGATAACTAGAGAAGAGAAGGAAATGAAGAGTGAAGATTTTGGTGTTGTTTATGGGTTTGATTTAGGGCTAATACCTCCACACGTGCGAAGGAAGGAAGAACTATCTACTGTAGAAAAGGTCGAAGGTCTTGCTGTTGTCCAAGAAGTCGAATCAAGGAAGAAGATAAGCAAGGTTATAAGTCGAATTATAATAATAGGTAATACAATCCAGGAGAAGAAGATCAAGGTTCAAATGGTTGGTCAACCACACATGTTATGATTTCTGCTGGAGGGCCAAGAACTACAAATCTAATCGAGGGAATCAAAATTTGAAGGATAGTCGAGTTATTGAAGGAAGAAGCTTCATCATCGTTCACTCAAGGAAAATAAGGAAGTTTATTCAAGGAGGCTTGTGACTTGTTCTTGGAGAGGTCATTGAGTCAAGGGCCTAGTTCATGGTCTTGGTATTCATCAACTGAAGTCTCTATAAGAAGAAGAATTTATTTGGGTTTTCATCTCATGTTGGAGAGGTTTGGCCTTGGTTGATCACCTATTCTCTTTGTCTTTGGTCTCCTCATTGTTTATGCATTGGTATCTTTTTGTGTTATCACTCCTCTAGATCTCCAAGTCTGAGAAAGAGTCCAGCTGAGGTAACCATAGATCAATCTTTTGACTTGGTAGCTAGCCCTACCAAGCCAGAGAGGGCTCTCTCCAAAAAATCATAGCCAAGAGGGCTAGATGAACTAGGGTTTTAGGCTAGTTATGATGTGCAAAGGTTTTTTAATTTGATTAGGTGGCATTGTTAGAAGAGGATTAGGTAAACAAGACTATATTAGGGAAAATAAGGGTATGATTGCAGACATCTGATTGAGCAAGGTATGTAGGCACTCAAACAATTTAAGGTTATGAAGTGATATGGATAAGACTTGTGAGGTGCTAGAAAGAGAAATACAAGAATGTATTCTTTCTAAACTAAAGAAAATGGACAAACTATGAAGATTTCCCCAAAACAAAGCATGTAAGATGTATTCTGCTCATCAACTTGAAAATCAACATATCATAGAAGTGAAATGAAATATGGGAGTATGAAACATTCAAACATATTTAACATAAGAAGAAACTAAGTCAAAATTCCATACCACATGTATTCCATCAAAATGGCTGCAACTCATTCATTAAATTCTACCAAATACTGATTACACTAGTGTCTTTGATCAATAGTATAACATCCAATTAAGTCCAACCCTTCTCTATGGTAAAAAAAGGGGCTGAATAGACATGAAAACCACTTCCACTCATCCTTAGGGGTCAAATCCATGAGGTGAGGAAGATATTACACAAGAATCTAAACTGATAGCTAACTTATAGGATGGTCCAGGTGACTCACTCCTATCTTAAATGAACTGATTCATTACACCTCATCTTCTTGATTTACCTAATGAATTTACCCTAGGTAATAGTAAAAACATGATAACTACATCCAATTTCATCATTTACATAGGTAAAATCATCATTTTCCAAGGTGAAAATCAAAACAGGAGAGAAACTCAAAAAATTGGACAAGACTGTCAAACGCACCCTCTCTTTGTCAAACGTGCCCTTTCTTTGTCAAATGCACCCTCCAAGTTCAAGGCTACTTTTGGGTGCCTTCCCGGTGTCAGAATTTTCTCCAAGATGGCTTATTTTAAATCCCTTCAAGTCTACCTTCTAGACATGTCTTCAACTTTCAAATTGGAGCTCATTTCCCTGGTCAAAATCTCAATCTCCCAAGACTGGTAAACGCGCAATGCCGAAGCCAAAAATGAGGTAGAAAGGTGGTTTTTTGGTGGTTTTTGACCTTTTTGATTGATTTTTTGTCTCCAAATTCCTAGAAAATGCATACGGTGCATGTCCTCATCACTCTAAATCCAATGATGTTGACCTTTTTTCTGATTATATGCCCCAAAAAAGAGTGCAGCGCCTTAGGTGTTGTGGGTTTGACCTTTTCACTGTGCTAAAAATGCCTCAAAATCACATTATTTAACAACTTGTAAAATTTGCTCAAAAATGGTCAAAATTGAGCCTAGGATAGCTTGTTGGAAATATTATCCTATTTAGTTTCTAGATATACCTTTATTTTTAAAAATGGACTTGATTTGACCCTCCAAATATGGATTCTCCCAAGACTGGTCAAAAAGTGCAGAATGAGGGTGCAAAAATGAAGTGTGCTCCTTCAGGAAACTTTTAGAGGTCATCCTCAACTCCAAATTGCACTCATGATATCTAAATGGAAATATAATTCTGTTTAGTTATCAGTTTACTCATAAAAAAAAGTCATTTGGACACTCCAGCTAGGAGAAACAATGATTTTACAAAAGTCACTCCAGAAGTGCAACAACTCTCTTGTAGCAACTGTATTTTTGAAATTTCCCCAAGAAAATGACACCTATGTAGAAACTAAAGGATTTTTTTCATACTTGGCCTATTATGGACAAAAACCTCTCTCACTTTTGTCAAATTCATCATTATAAGGTCAAAAACATAGTTTGAAGAAAACTTGGCCCTATGTGTGGCCAATGATTTGTCCCTTGGAAAGACTTCTTGAAAAATGATGGGGACATGGTGTTTATGAGGTGGAATGGCCTCATAATTGCTGAAATGACCTCTGTTATGCATCCTATGCTTAGATGTCTCTGATTCCATAACTAACCCTAGCTCAATGGGAGAGGAGATTGGGGTTTAGTGCTTGTGGAAAATGATGATTTGGACACCCTTGGGAAAAGACAACTCCCTTTGGGATTCACTTAACTTTTTGAAACATTATCCTTTCACTTGACTATTTCCTTTGACAAATTGATATTTTGATGGTCTTTGAGAACTCTTTGAAGTTGACTTCTCTTTAATGAAGTTGGCATATAGAGATTGAGTTGAGAGCTTAGGAACAATACTTATTACATATAGTGAACATAAAATTACATGATTGCATAAGAATTTCTCTTTACAAATCATATTCACATGGTGAAGAGATGTTATCTGATCACCCTTTACTTGTTGGTCTTATGAAATGGAATGAAGTTTTATTAGAACCTTGGAAATCCTAATGACCTAATGAAACCTTGAAAACCCTAAAAGACCTAATGAGACCTTGAAGGACGAAATTTCAAGATGACATCATTGATGTGATGGCATGATGTCATTAACTTTATGGAAAATGGATACTCAACAAGTTTGAAATGAGCCAGTAAGGGGTAAATTTGTAAAAGCAGTAAAGGAAACCCTAATTCAACCTTTAGTGACCAAAGTTTTGCATGACGGCCTAGTGGAATGACAAAAATTTCAGAATGGGACCCTAATATGATATGAAAAGAGGATTTTTGATCACTAATGGCAGTATGAAAATACTGACACTAACAGTTTGATGAAGAAGAACACTATAATAATGTAAGTAAAGAGAAGATCCTCATCTTAAGAAGTAAAAACCATTCACAAGCAATTATCATAAGAAGAGAAATCACCTAATTATTCTGCCCTAGATTTCTCAGTAGCCCTGGCACTCCCTAACACTCCTTAGTATGCATTGACACCATCTGGCATGCATTAGCATGCCTTTTCATTCCTTGGCATGCCCTAACACTCCTTAGCTATCATTCCCTCACAACTACCCTTATGTTTCTTACGACTTGGGAACCCAACCAAGTCCTCCCTCAACTACAACATCTTGGCCAAGATATGATTATTACAACTAGATTATGCCTTGTTCGCCTGGATATAATTCATATTATGCTACTCATGCCCAATTTCAACTTATCCCACTTAACAAGTTACCAGTTAGGAAGTCAAGGCTCATGTCCAAGTGTGGCCATAAAACAACTAAGCAACATACTTTACATATTGACATGGAATAACACCTTGCATGTCTAACAATCCCTTCGCACCATGTGGCACGTGTTAACACCCCTTGCATTCCTTGGAATTATTTGGCACTCCCTAGCACACCCCACCACTCCCTGACATGACCTAACACTCTAGCATGCCTTGGCACTACCTAGCATATAACCTTGTCACTCCCTCCTTAGCACACCTAAAACTCACTGACACTCCTTATCACACACTCTTATCTATTCATTTCCATGCATTTTGAACTAGTTCTCCCTCGTGTTTCCATGGCACTCCCTAACACTCCCTGGCACACATTAACACACCCTGACACCTGACACATCTGGGCATGCCACCCTCGCACTCTAGCATTCCTTGGCACTACCTAGCATACCTTGTCACTCCCTCCTTAGCACACCTAGAACTCGTTGACACTCCCTGTCACACACTCTTATTCATTCATTTACATGCATTTGAAACTAGTGCTCCCTTGTGTTTCCCTGACACTCCCTAACACTCCTTGTAATACATTGGCACACCCTATCACCTGGAACATATTGGCTTGTTTCCCTAGCCTCTAGCATGCCTCAGCACTACCTAACATACATTTTCACTCCTACCTTAGAACATCTGGAACTCATTGACACTTCCCATCAAAAACTCTCATTCATTCATTTCCATGCATTAATTTGACCTAGTACTGCCTTGTGTTCCCCTCACACTCCCTAACACTTCCTAGCATGCATTGCCACACCCTAGCACTTGACACATCTTGGGAGCATGTTTCCTTGACACTCTAGCATGCCTTAACATTGACTAGCATACCATGCCACTCCCTCCTTAGCACACCTGGAACTCACTGACACTCCTCTCACACACTCTTATTCATTCATTTCCATGCATTTTGACCTAGTGCTCTCTTGTGTTTCCTTAGCACTCACTAACACTTATTATCAAGCATTGAAACACCTTGACACTTGACACATCTTGGCATGTTTCCCTAACAATCTAACATGCCTTGGCACTGCCTAACATGCCTTCGCATTGCCTAACATTCCTTGTCACTCACTCGTTAGCACACATGGACATCACTGACACTCCCTATTACCCACTCATATTCATTCATTTCCATGCATTTGAACCTAGTTCTCCCTTGTGTTTCCCTAACACTTTGCCCTAACACTCCCTAACATGTGTTGGCACCACACCCTGGCACCTGATGCATCTTAGCATGCCTTAGCACTTGTGTTTTTCTCTCAATTTCTCTTCTTTATGAAGCAACTATAGTTGACAAGGGAACTGCCAATAGTTGTGATAATGGGATTATGGGCCCCCTTATCACAAGTCATTAGTGCTACTGCATTTAAGCCCTTAGTCACGGTGGACCAAGGGTGTAGCTTTAGGGACACTGGGGCCAAATTTTTGGTTCATAATGTTAAAATGAGTTGAATTATATGACTAAAAATGTTGGAGTATTTTTTGGTGTATTGAACGGGACTAGGGGACATAAGGGTAGCATGGATGGGTAGAAGTGGGATGTCCAAGCATGGTTTTTTAAGATCTATAACCCTAACATTAGTGAATGATAAGGGGTCTTAGGACCTAATGTTGCAGGGGCTAGGGGGCCTAGAGGGAAGGGAAAAAGAGAAATTGAAAGGGGAACCCTCGATAGTGGTGATAAGGGGATTAGGGGCCTAGAGGGAAGGCAACAAGAGAAATTGAAAGGGGAACCCTCGATAGTGGTGATAAGGGGATTAGGGGCCCCATTATCACAACCCATAAGACATTAACCCATAACCACGAAACTCCCTATCCCCTAAACCCCCAAGCCATAATCCCTTAACCACTACACTCATAACTCATAACCCATCAACCCCTTGGCCCATTAAACCTTAATCCATTAACTTCTAACCTAGAATCCATGAACCCCTAAGAAATAACCCATTATTCTCTTAACCCATGTTGCTTAAGCCTAAACTCCTAACCCCTAAACACCTTAATACCTAACCCCTTAACCCCAAACACCTAAATCCACTAACTCTTAAGCCCTTTGACCCTAAATCTTGTGGCCCCCAAGCCATTGGCTCTTAACTCTTAACTCCTGAAGCCCCTAACCACTTAGTATCCAAGGCCAAAAATAATGCCTCAAACCAACAAACTAACCTCTCAGGAGAATCCTTCACCTCTAACTAAGAATATTGGGACCATTTTATTTTTAGAGAACTAGGTATTGGTCTCAAGAGTGTGTGTTTATGTGTAATGCCCTTATTACCATGTATACCAAATGTAGAACAACTGGATAATGTGAAAAACCTCAATCATAATTTCTCACAATATCTACACTTCATGTTGACATGGATCCTGTAGTGTTCTCCCACATTAGGAGTTTGCAACGAACATATCACTCATAATGACTTGACCTCTTCAACCCTAATGCACAAGGAGTTAACCCTTGATACAAATATTTTGTTTGCTAAAAATCCCAATTATGTCAATGTAGAATACTACACATAAGAGAAAATAAAATGATATTATCCACATCAATGCTTGAAATAGCCTCACATTCGCGATGAGTGGTGAGCTAGGGGTGAGTAGGACACTATGAAAGTTAGATAGTGTTTAAATTCCTTTTACATAATGATATTTTTCTCCATTAGGGTTGATGCATCATCATAAGGGAGACTCACACTTTTTTTTGGGGGAGTGGTTAAAGTTGTAACATAATTCAAGTGACCTACACCTCCAATGTAAATGACATCATTATATGTTTGTGTCAACTTGTTAAAGAGGTTATTTATAGAATACAAATTAAGTGTACTTGGACTTCATCTTTTCATGGCCTTGACTCTAAGATGGATTTGTACTAGGAACACTTCATGCAAATGAGAGGGGGCCTTATTGTTTAACTTATACACACAAGAAAACTAGATATTTCCCTTCAGATCCCCCTTGGTGGGTTTAAAATGGGTTTACATTAGCATCTAGTTGAAAAGAATCATCATGACATTCCTCTTCTCAATAACATCTTCTAGCTTTTCCATATACACGAGATTGAGTTAGAGGATCACCTCATTTGTAGATGCTCCATTTATTATCGGATTCAATGGATGTTCTATTTTTTTATTATCAAGATTTAGATGGGTCATTGTCTACTTTCTTTCAATACTTGTCTAACCCTTTCTATGAGGGCGATCCTTGGATTGAGATCTTTATATAAGACCTTATGTTTCCTTCCCTTTTGAACCCTTCTAAGGGGGCACCTCCTTCCATGTCGCCTTGCCTACATAGGGCCAAAATTGACAAACCCATATTCAATCTTCTTCAACTATCAAATTGGTGGGGACTCATACATCTTCTTGAGCCCCTCAATGGGACATTCTCTCTTCAAAGAGAATTTTTAGGATTTCCCGTTGCAAACTGCAGGTTGGATGTCATAGGACCTGTTACCCCACTTTCTATATGAGTTTTTAGAAGATAGTTTTAAATTTTGATTGACATCTCAACCCCTGTGATTCTTGTGAAATTAATCATTTTCCAATGTAGGTATATTGATGGATGTATAACTGGTTTGATGACACCCTGCCTTGGCCATCTAGGACACTAGGTGTAGGAAAATGTTGCTTTAGTGACCACATTTAGCTTGATATCTATAATCCATGTGTATATAATATGTCTAATATGTATTATTTTTATTATGATCACTTAAAAACTCTATTGTAACTCTTAAATGCTTTGGCTATAAATTCCAAAGTGAGTGGTTCCATAATGTTTCATAATTTTATTCACATAAATGTTTGATATTGATGGTTTAAATATGTATTGTTTTTATTATGATCACTTAAAAACTCTATTGTAACTCTTAAATGATTTGGCTATAAATTCTAAAATGAGTGGTTCCATAATGTTTCATAATTTTATTCACATAAATGTTTGATATTGATGGTTTGAATATGTACATGGTGATTTTAGTAAGTACTACGCATCGTATATTAATATACCTTTATTTCTCTTGGTCAAAATTCATCCCACCTAATTCCATAGAATACTCATTTTTTTTCATCATCATGTCCTGCACTATGATTCTCGCTGGCAAGAAATCAATAATTTTATCCATAAAACTTACTTTATAAACCACTCCATTTTTAGTTTTATCGACATGCTTTCATGTCGAGGTTTTGATCTCAATGATATTAGTTGTGAAATTTCGTTGAACAAGCTTCATTATATTATGTTCTTTGGCTACCCAAGCTTAATCCACTCCATTTTAGGTTTTATCATTGTGCTTCATGTTGGGGTTTTGATCTCAATGATATCAGTTGTGCAAGTTCATTGAATGGGCTTCATTATATTAAGCTCTTTGTCTGCACAAGATTAACAGCCTGAAATCAAATGGAAAGAAAAAGAAATTACATGTATGATGAATCACTTGGCAAGTAAAGTCATTACATTGTCATGAGATACAGAATGATTGTTGATGGTGCCCTCAGAGTCACCCAACTAAACAATTGTGTGAAGAGGGTTCATAATTTCTTCTATGGGGGATTCTTTCTTCTTCCATGGATTCGGTTCCTCCATTTCTTTTACTTTTTGCCTATCCCCAGACATCAATCTTGTTACCTTAAAGTTCGACCAAGTATGTACACACTTTCTCTAAATCCTTCACAATGAAAATGTAATTCGAGTTTTTAGGGTATATGAAATTGCAATTTTTTATCTATGCTACTCTTCGAAAATGAATCTTAACTAATATTGTATTAAATCAAGGTTTTGATCTCAGTGCGCAAAAATATATGCCCTAAACTAAATGAACTAGACACCTACTGATCTTAGTGTTTTTTTAATCATTAATGACCCTCCTTTGCAATTGACCAATTTTGGGAAGAAACCCCTTTGTGCCCTTGTTTATCTGCTTTTTCAGAGTAGTTTGCTGAGATTAATGGAAACTGGTCTGATGGTTTCTGGGAATTGATACTACATCAGATATTTTTCCTTTACAAACTACTCTATGGTCACTCATTTCATAAATTCAGTACCTACTTCCTTGCATGATCAACTGTTTGACGAATCATATACATTCCTAGAGTTTCGATTTGAAGAAATTTGCATGTTAGCTAATTTTCTCAATATGAGAAACATCATTGTGTAGAGATGGATAGATAATTGTTTCTCGAGAGTTATCATTTTGAGATTTAGTATTCAATTCTCTGCATATTAATAATATTTATACATCTATGATTAAATATTTTAATAAAAGTTTGGATGCTTCTTTTGTCCACACCTCTATATGCTTTGCAAATTAGGGCATGCTCAAAATGCCTCTGTTTCCATGATAAAAACACATACATTTCATTAACTATTATGTTTACTTGGCATCCATTTCATTTATTTCTGGTCATTTGGTTGTTTTCAAGTTTTGTTTTTCACATCTCTGGGTTTGATTTGGAATTCTCTAGAAAAACAAGACACAATGACTAAATCACTCCTCAATTGTTGCAATATGGCTTTGCTTTCAAAGCTCACCCTTGCTAGATTCAACAGAGGTTTTCGAGAGAAATTAAAATAAACAAATAATAGAATGTACAACAACTTAATATAATCAATAAAAACAGTTAAATTTCTTCTACCCCTCTGCTTTATGCAAAATAATCTCTTACAACAACAATATAATAGTTATAGTGTACAACCCCTGTGTAGTAAATGAAACAACTAATAATAAATTCACACTATAGATTAGACATAGATGTTTTAAAATTGGACACAAATATTCTTGGGGTGAAAAATACTCTAGTTTGCATTCTTAGCAGCTCACAAATCAATATTTTCTGTTCACATAAATAATTAAACCCAAGAGGAGTTTCACTCGTCTGACAATGGTCCTTTATTCTAGTGAGTTTTCAGAGTCCTTAGTTTAGGGTGTTGAGCTAGATTGGACCTCTTCCTTCACTTGAACTTGAATGAATGAAATCCACCTAAACCCATCTTCTTTGATGCCCTTTTTTCCATAAAGATGGCATGTCGCTAGTGGTTAGGGTTTCCTAATGTATGTTCTTGGTATCTTTCCACAGGATACATGATAATGTGGCATTTTGTCCATGTCAGCTAACCTTTAATTCATATATTTGTTTCTATGATTTTAATTATGAATCAAGGTTAGAGTACAATATTTGATGACTGTAGATGTCATTAGTTTAAGATAGTCAACATAAAATACATAAAATAAATAGAACGCAAAAAAGGATTGTAGTAGTAAAATAGAACAAAATTTATGGTAAGGAAAAATAACATTAATATATGAAACAAAAGCACATCAAGAGTGAATACAAACACCTAAGAGTGCCCTTGCCAATAGGAATTTTGTTTAGAAGCCTCAACAATAAAAGTCTTAGTTGCCTCAACAGAAGTCAACACTTTGACTTCTCTAAATAAGAGCAGAGATCATCTCTAAGAAGATGATACATGAGGTAGTTGGACTCAGTTGAAGACATGCTACTTCAACTGATTATCCAAGGTGACTCCATCACCATGTTGAGCCTATCACTTTGCTGCACCATGTTGCACCATCATACCATGTCCAACATCACTAAGCTACACCATGTTGTACCATCACTATGTCCAACGTCAGTGAGCTACACCATGGTGCACCATCACTATGTCCAGCATCACTAAGCTACACCATGTTGCACCATCACTATGTCCAATGTCACTGAGCTACACCATGCTACACCATCACTATGTACAACATCACTGAGCTACACCATGCTACACCATCACTATTTCTAGCATCACTGAGCTACACCATGTTGCACCATCACTATATCTAGCATCACTGAGCTACACCATGCTACATCATCACTATGTACAACATCACAGAGCTACACCATGCTACACCATACATCCTATACCCATCACTACTACTATGTGCACTATGTTGCACTATGCATCCTCTACCCATCACTGCTACTGTGTGCACTATGTTGCACTATGCATCTTGTACCCATTGTTGCTACTGTGTGCACTATGCTGCAGTATGAATCCTATACCCATCGTTGCTATTGTGTGCATTATGCTGCACTATGCATCATGTTATCATATACTATGATGTCTATAATGTTAAAAAGTTCATCATAAGACCAAGATGTCTAGATATAGTGATATGACCTATGGCCTAGCACATAGAAATGCCAATGTCTTCTCCTCTATGACAACGTTAGAGTGACATCAATAGGCTTCCATTAAGACAAATATTGAATCTATCATTCATGACTGTGTTTCAATAAAAACAACAGTTAGAACATCCTTATTTAAAACAACATTAAGGATAGATGAAGGTGTGGCTTTAAGTGTGAGAGCATTCCTTCCATGACAACAAGGCTATACCTTGTGTAGAACACTCTTCTAAGACAATGTTTAGGTGGCATCTCCATTAGGCAACATAGCAACTATGTTTAGAGAATCTCCTCTCCCTTAGTCCTGCGGTTAGGGTTCTTGCCTTCATTTCCATGGCTGTGTATTTAGGGCATCTCCATAACTGCAGTTAGGCATCCTTTAGAAAACCAGGTTAGGGCAGCATATGGGAGCCTCTTTACTTTGGTTAGGGTATCCATTTTTCTGCATATAAGGGTTGTCTCAAACCCTTCCAAAACAACGTATAGATTAGAGAATCTAGGGTATGATAAGACTGTGTTTAGGATCAGTTGTTAGGCCTCCTTCACCGTGCTAGATCTCCCTTTGAACTATGGCAAAACCTTCACAAAACCTGCGGCTAGGCTTCATTATGAAAGTGGCTAGGGCATCTTTATTTTGCTATGTATAGGGTCTCCTTCTAGACCTTCATTTTTCCCCTAGACATTCTTCTTTCCACTAAAACCAAAAAAAATTGGAGAAGAAGAAATCTCAAGAGAGTTGTGTGTACAAATGACTTGCAAGGCACTTATATTTATACTAAAGCGTGGAGCACAAGTAGGGGCAGTTTAGTTGTTGGGCAATCTTGACAAATTGTCCCATAACACAACTAAATGCATATATCCATGAATACTTATTGGAATCAAATTCTCTTTAGATCAATCCTACACCTCTCGATGAGAGGAATCCAAGAAAAATATCAGCTACCATAAATGATATGACGCACATGGAGTTTGGCCCTAGTTTCCAATTTTAACAATATTCAATTGTACCAAGTCCAACCTCCTTGTGGGAACAAAATTGCTCATGAGAAACTTGGAATTTACATTTATTGGTGCAAAATCTAAATGTATAATAAGTTAGAAATCAATTAGGTGTTACATGGTGTCATACTTGCAAGGTTATAGTTGATTGGAAATTATTTATGGTAAAGTAATTCTCATGCCCAAGATAGTACACTGGTCAAGGTGAATACATGTAGTTTATTTGAAGCTTAATATTATCTATCTAGTAACAATTAAGTGTGCCTTTCATATAGGGTTATCCACTTACACACAGATTATTATGTATTGCTTAAGAAATTATGTTCAAGGTTCAGTTAGAGTGAGCATGCATGCCTATTGTTGGTGAAGAGTCGGGCTTTGTTATTGCTCATACTCTCACCATGTTTAGAAGTATAAACCATAAATGTAAGAGCATAGAGGCAACTTCTAGGTGAGGCTTCTAAGGTCAAAGTAGCTGGCTTGCCTAGTAGTTGCCTCAAGGATCATATGATTATGGCATATTTAAAATTTTCAATGTAGTGAGAATTTGAGTGGTGACAGGACATTACTTAAAAGGGCGATACATCTATTTAATTAGTCTTTAGAGATGGATAAATAGGTTCTATCACGAGGCTTGATTCTCCTTTCTACTTGTAACTTATTCTTGGGATCTTATGTAAATACAATTAGTAGTTTGAGTCTCTTCTCTTTTATAGTTCCATACATCCTAGATTCAAAGCATTTTGGGACCTATGATAAATGTGTTATTCCTTTATTTAAATTCCATTTTTTTGTATTACTGGTATCTTGCCAATCAGCTAGAGTCTTCTACATGAAGTTCAGATCTAGCTAGCTAGAAGCTGGACTAAATGGAGTTTTAATAGATCTTAATGATACACATTGTTTTGATTATAATATAGGAAATTTATTAGATCAAATGACCTTGACATTTTAGGGTGGCTTTATCGAGGAAGAATGAGTATGTATTCCTGATCCTGGCCCAAACCCTAATTGGACTTGATCCCAAGTGATCAAGTTGTTGAACATCATGCATCCTACTCATAGGGAGTATGGTAGTACATGATGCATCCATCGGTAGTGCTATGGTCCCTAACCACTTTTCCCAACTCATTGGCCAGATGAGAGGTACTTCCCATGTGTCCCAGACTACATGGGTAGGATGATGTTGGAACACCAGCTGGGAAAGAATATATCACATCCTGCTCACAACCACATGTAGGGAAAGGAGAAACCACATCCTACAAACATATGTCACAACCACGCATAGGGAAAGGATAAACCACATCCTACAGTCACATGTCACAACCATTGTAGGGAAAGGGTAAACCACATCCTACATGCATGCAAACCACCGAGAGTAGGGAAAAGATGAACCACGTCCCACCAACATGTCAACCATCGATTGTAGAGAATGAACATGTTACATGTGGGCAAAGGATGAACCACATCCCACCGACATGTCCACATGTGACAAATAGAAAATGTCTATATGCATCTCTCACTGTGGTGTTCACACAAGAAGGTGAACCACTCATCCTACTTATATGCCATAGGAGAAGGTGAACCACTCATCCTATGCATATCTCATCAATCGTAGGGGAAGGTGAACCACTCACCCTACACACATGTCAATCATCATGGGGTATCATAGGGGAAGGTGAACCACTCACCCTGTACACAATGCACCTTTAGGAGAAGGTGAACCACTCACACTATGGTTTCTTATAGCTAAAGAAGTACCCCAAGCCCCCAGGAGCTCCCAGAGCTTAATGTTCAACCGAGACCCTCATAGTAAGGTTTATCCATGACTTCCTGCCTCTCTCTGAAAGAATCTTTCTAGGAGGCTTTGAGAGGGATGGTGGTAATCCTGTACATCCATCCAAGCGGTGGTTTCCAATATGTGCTCAAATGACTTACTGAAGAGCTTTCTCAAATGTCTTCATAATAAGCCATGCTTGCTACTTTATTCATTCAGCCTCAATGGAGTTCCTAGAGCCACAGACTTCAATCTTTAATTCATCCATGCAATAAAGGTGGATCTCAGGAGATACATCACATATTGTCAATCTAGCAATGTTCGATAGTGCACTTCAAATCATAGATAATAGAGTCACAGGCATACCTCAGTAAGCAATTTTCCAATATATGAGGCTTATCCATAGAAATAAACAGGGATCCACAAGATATATGAATGCAGACCAACAACTTTTAAGGGTAGGGAACAATGCAACATGGTAAGGTCTTCCACCTTGACTTTAAGAGTCAACTTCTTCTTATATTGATAAACATGAGGATCATCATCATCAGTTACTATATATTTATACTCTAATCGACATATCTCATCCATACATAAACATCGAGATATCTGCAACCTATCCTTCTGAGGTGACAAAGATCATCAGAGTCATCATACCCAACTGACATAACTTACATTTATCAAAATTTATTGGGTAGGAAAAGTCATCAGGGATTTTGTCGCTCCCTCTGAAGCCTTGCTTCAGGTGTTCACCTAGCCTTGAATCATCAAATTACTTAATTCATGATTTCTTATTCAGGCATCCATATCTTTCTTCAAGGTACCTTTGTTTCCTTGCACATAAGGGTCATTACAAGAAACTGCTTCAAAGTGCTATGCACTTCTTCTCTTAACGGCCAGACTTCCAAGGGTACCCAAAGGTGCCAAGATGACTGCTACCAACATGGTTTCATCAGGTGCTAGGCTTCTTCATACTGTCCCTTTTAACAGTCTTTGATCTTTGATTAGAACCTCAGACTTTAATCTGAAGAAAACTCAGATTAGAGCTGTAGACTTCACTGAGAAAGATCGTTTCCAGAGGTACTCATTGTATTATCCTTCAACAATTGTCATTTCTTCTATCTCAATTACAATACTTCAAGAGAACCAGACTGATTGGAAATGAAATTGTGGAAGATGAGACAATCATAGAGCACCCTCAGATCTATTCCTTTACTCCAGAGGATTTACACTTCTTCATTGGTTGCCAGTATAGAATTTCCCACTATATATCAACAGATTATGAAATATACTAAAGCAAAATACAAGCTCTACTTCTAAAACAAACTTTGCGGAAGCTTAATTGAATATGAGAAAGATCAATAAGAATACATATAACTAAGAATGAGAAAGCAAAAACACCTAAACACAGAGTAATACTCTGGGTAAAGACTTAGCCTAAAACCCCGATCTCTGTATTATCATACAAGTGGAAATATGTCCGGATTACACAAAGCCTTAGCTCAGAAGCTATCCAGCTCTCAGTACAATCACTCTGCTACTCATAGATAGTAAAAGGCTTCTCACAAACCTTCTCCTCTACCCTCCAAGCCTCCTGTTTCCTTGTGCAGTTTTTCCTAGGGTCTAGTGCTTCCACTTGTGTGAATTCCCACCTCACACTGCTCACTTGGATCAATAGTAACTGCACAATCGTGAAGGAGATAATTCCTTAAGCATGGATGAGTTTCCTATATTGGAAAATTCATCCAACTGATAGTACATTGTCCCTTCCTTTGATCTCAACTGGGTCTCTGACTAAACTTCAATGCATGAGTTATTTATGAGAGAATATTCAGTTATCTGGAGAGCAGCAGTTACACGCATGCAAGCATTAACTAATAGAACTCACAATTAATTCTACAAACTGTTAGAACTAATCTAACCGGACTTAACTCAGTTAACTGAGCTAACTAATTACAACTCAAAGTATTACTCATCCTGATCTCCTTTAATCAAGGGATAACTTCCTCAGTCAATGGAGAAACTGTTCCATGTCTTCACATAGACTTCATGTTTGATTTTCTCCAACTAATTAACTCAAGATGAATTAATTAATTATTTAAAAAATAGCTGCTAAGATCAAATTCGAATTTTTCTTCTCAATTTTAGTTCAGGGACTAACCAAAATTGGAATCCATCCCGAAATGCTATTTATAGCAATGCTATTTTTAGCACTTCCATTTATCATTCCTTATTGCTATGTCCAACACTGGTACCCGAACAACTATTTAGAGCAGTGCTATTTTTAGCACTTCTATTTTTATCATTTATTGTTGTTGTTTTCAACACTCCCTCTCAACAAGAGTTGATGCCTCTAAAATCCTACCGCCAACATTGGGGATAACCACCCAGTTTGGACCTTAGTACAAATCCTTTTCCATTTGGTGTGGTGGCTCCTACTAGATATTATGGGACTAGTTTCCCATATAATGAATGGTTTGATGGATGATTGTTTTGTAATGAATAATAAGGATGATAAGAATTTTAACCTATAACTCAAAAATATAAAAATATACTTATCTAACCCGGGTAATGTACTAACAATGCGATTTCTGATTATTTCTAATAGACAAATAATCATATAGATGAATTACTGATCGATAGAAATATGCATTCATAGATAATGATTACTTTGTTTAAGAAATTAAACAAAGTAATTATTAATACAACATATTGCATTCATAACAATGTATATCGCTAACATATATCTTTAAAATATAAAAATTCTAAATCTTCAGAAATGACATGATAAAGAATTATTTTGAAGAGCATACATACATCAACAATAAAAACTTTTTAAAAGGAATGCTTCATCACATAAGGAAACAAGATAAAAGAACAATGATAGAAATATGTATGCATTTGAGTCTTTCCAACGCAAATAACACCCATATTCCACTTTCTTATTTGAAATAACTTCCAGGAGATACAAAAGTGCAGGTCTTGAAAACGTTTATTCACAAAAATGTAGAACCTTGATCCACTACTGATAAAAAATATATTCAGAAGTACAAAAGTGTAACTTCTTAAATCAAGTTTTTTATGCAAATTGAGGACCCCTTCTTCAAAGATATGAGAGGGTTTAAATAATAAAAATAAAAACTAACTGTCAATAAAAATCGCTTTGAGTTGTTGAAATTGCGAACATGAAAATCTGGGATTTGATCTATGAAAATAACAGTGCGATAGCCTTTAATTGATTCATTGTATCTACTTCTTTTGTTCTTGCAGTTGACAAATTGAGAGAATTTGCTGAATTTCCAGAGGATGACTCAGCCTAGAATGTAGTTCAGCTATGTACATAGCATCTGAAAGTTCGAGAACCATGAGATTGACAGCGTTGGAAAGGAATTTGGTGGCCATCTGCCAGCTATGCAGCTTGACTAGGAAAAACCAAAATGCATCCCAAGTAAAGTTTTGCACTTTGCCGATTTGTTCTTCTCTGCTGGCTAGATCCTGTCTCCATTGATCTTCTAGAATTTTTTCTTTTGGGAGCTTTCCTGTAGGGCAATCGGAGATCAAGTTAGTTCCATATAAGTTGTCATTTACCAACTCGATCACATTATTCATTGTACCCCTGGCCCTGGAAGTAGCTCTTTCGACCTTTATTAATTATGATTCCAACTCTGAGAACAATATTTCTTTGTGCGATTCTTGGATTTTTGGTAGATTAGCAACTATTCCTTCTTATGAACTTTGCGAAGAGAGCAATTATGTTACCTTATGACCTACGCTTTCAAATTCTAGCTTGGTGTCAGCTGCCTATTCAATGAGTGATGGAGTGATAGTGCACAATGGGTCAACCAATGATATTTTATGGCAAAGGATATTCAATTGTTCAAACAAGGCTTTGGTCACTTCTAGGGCTTCTTTCTTGAATTCACCAATCTTCAGATAACCTTTGAATTTCTCTACATGTAATTGCAGTTGTGCAACTTGTTCTTCATTAGCCTTCTTTTCCTACTGAATTGCCACATGAAGCTTGCTAAGTTCTTGAGACAACTTTTGTTGTTTCTGGAGAGTCTATCAATCGATCTTTTGTTTCTTTGGATTTAATTGTTCTTTTAGTTTCTCATTTTGTTGTTTTTGCTCTGCTAGCTGTTGCTCAAGCTGTCTGACCTTCTGTTGTTCCACTGTTGTTTTCTCTTCAAATTGGGTGATCCTTAGATTCTTTTCCTTGATCAATTGGCTAACTTCAAAATCTTTGTCCATTGTAGCGGTTGTATAGGCACTTGCATATTGAGATAATTTGGTTAAATCCTCAGAAGGATTGACTTATGAGTATTTAAATACCACATTCATCAATTCAGCTTGACGATTTGAGAATGGCCCCTGGTCAATTTTTCTCTTTTTCCTCTATCTTTTGACCACATCCCTATGCTTTGGACTATAAAATACATCCAGGGGTGGTATTTTCTCTACCTTCAATACAATCTCTTTGGAAGGGTTTCCTAGAATTATTTCAATATCATGTTGAGTGTTAACTGTGTCAACTGCCCCTTCAATTGGAATATAAGTAACAATATACTCTTGCGTTGTGGGTGATTTTGGCATAATGATGTTTTGAGAGTCATTCTGGTTCTTGATCATTTGATCGAACTGCTCCCATTCCTTAATTAAGTTGGAATCAATATGCACATCAGTATCTATGAGCTCGCTAGTCCTTTCATTTGTCTGCTCCTTTTCAGGACTTTCCTCCTTTTCAGGACTCTCCTCCTTTTCAGGACTCTTCTAAGTAGTTTGTTCATCATTGTGGCCTTCTTGCTGCACCATGGGGTTAGTGTTCAATAAATCCAGAGGCAGTGTTTGTAACCTCTATGTCCTAAACTATATAAACTTATCTACCCCCCATGTTCCTAATTTGAACTTTGCTAGATTTTTTACATGTGAAAATCACTCAGCTGAAGAGAACAAGTCATCATAGTCATCTTTCTCATGTTTAAATTTGGCAAGTTTCACATGAGTGGTAAAGTTTTAAGCCACTACTTTTGGATCATACTGTCTCTTAGGAATGACTGCTAACTTTAGAATTTTTATCTTCCCTACTTCTTTCTCTGCATGTTTGATATCATGCAATGAATAAGTACCACAGTGGAGGGGAAATGAAGGCCCCATTTGTTTCTTGGACTCTTTGAGGTTCCTAGACATCCCTGCTTTTGTTATCTGGTAACCTATTTCTCTGGCCAATAGGTTACCAGGAATGTACAAGGGAGAACATGTGGATCTGTGGTTCTGCCAAAATGTCTGGCGTAAGTGAACTTTTCTTCACCGAACCAACTGTTGATTGATGGCGGGTCGATGTTGGCCTCATTCAATAACCGAGTAGCAGGTTTGTTGAATATGACCTGATGGGCGGGTAAAAGTTATCAAATAAGGAATAGTCTGAGGTAACCACAAACGTAATCTTTTAGACTTGGGTTCTAGCCAAATGAAGTCCAGAGATGGCTCTCTCTTTATAATTTAACTTTGTCTTGAATAATATTTCATGCTATTTCTTAGTGTTCATGATTGTTTTGTTTTGATTGGGTGGTGGAATTAAGAAAATAGATGGGTAGAGAAAGTACTCAGGCCATTGGGCTATGGAGTCAACCAAGATTGGCTGAACTAGATCTGATCAATCACTAAGGTAAGAGTTCACAGGGCAGGATAGCACAACAAAAGAAAATCTGCAGGTTCAAATTAATGAAGTAGTCCTAACCCGGGCAAACGACAATGAAGGATCCTTAACCGAGATTAAGATGAAGAAAGGAAGGACGATCAGTAGCAAAGGGAAATGAAGAATCCTTTGCTATGGGCTAAAGGGGGGGTAAACTATGGAAGTAAGGGAGCAATTAAGAATTCCCAGACCAAGACAATTTAGTAGAAAACATATAGAAAGAAAACAATTAAAACAAAGAGCATTTAAGTTAATTCTGATGATATCATTCCTTGTTTACTTTTATATTTCGTAAGAGACACATATGAATATTTATAACATGAAGAGAAAACAATATTTAAACATGAAGAGATAATACTTATTTTTTCCAACTATGCACAAGAATCCAGTGAAATGTCCTTAGCTTTATTTCATTTCCAGCAAAACCAATCCAGTCTTGAGTGCAATAGCTCCATGGCTCATGATGAAATGTCTATAGAAATGTATTTTAATCCACCCTAATTACTTCAAATAATGAAGTGTTTATGCAAAATATGTTAACAAATCTCTCATAACAAGATGAGAATTATTTTAGGAAACCAAAAATATCTTCAACACGAAGATAAAGATAGCTAGAGAACTACCTACTTGCTATCCCTTTTATTATGATTATGCTGGCTATTGCAATTCGGATTTGGCTCTTTCGGTTTCTTTATAGTTGTGTGCTAGAATCAATTTCTATCTTCTACCTACAGATACTCTTTACTTGTTCTACTTTGACTCTGTCTTACCTGTTTTACTTGGCAGCCATGTTTTACCTTGTAGATTTACCGTAGTAACTTTATAGTAAATAAGTCAGTTTTGTCCACCAATCATTGTCAGGTAGTTTCATCCTTATCATCTTTTTGTATATCTCATCAGCTTCTGTATACTTAGCAAAATTTGGCTTACTGGTAAACAACTTCTTGACCTCATGCTCTATGTAAAACAAATTCTCAAGACTATCATATAATACCTTTCCAGTGGGCAAAGATTTTACCCCTGAAGTACTAGCTTGGTTTCTGGCCAGCTTGTTTAGTCTTTCAATATAATCCTCTTGAGTCATCAGCTTGTCATTTATTACCATAGGACTGGGAAGTCCTTTTTCTCTTAAGATACCATACTTTGTCATGAAACTATCAATGTCTGCCTGGATGCTTTAACACCTTTTCTCCAGATCTAGCATTAGGTTCCTTTTGGTGAGAACCTTCTTTATTTTTATGATGGTTGTTGTTCTATCATCAATTTCTAGTTCATCAAGCTGGTATCTATCTTTTTTGTTCAAAAATGTGATCAATAGGTTGGCTGCTTCAGGCATATCTCCAAATTCTTCTCTTCTCTTGTGGACTGCTTCTGTAGCCACTTTTACTAGTTCAGTCTGTTAAAAAATAACTTGAATAGAAGGCCAAACATCATTTAAGGAATTAATGATGTTGGCCCAAATAATTTCCTTCATGTCTCCTAGTGGCTCTTGCAATGTTAATTCCTTTTCAAGGACATTTATTCTTTCTCCCATTCTTTGATTTTTCTAAACTTCTTCCTTATGTTGTATCTGGGCAAGTTTACAATCAATCTCCAAATTTGACACTTTTTCTCTATGTTTCTTAAGCTCAGTGGCTTGGATGCTCATTTCCTCTATGGCCTTTACCAATTCAAGGCCTGGCGTGGAATTACCTGCACTTGTAGATGCCGTTGTGCATGCTGATGTACTTGTAACTGGAAAAGTTGTAACTAGTGGAACTGTGGGTGCTAAGGCAATAGCCAATGTGGAGGGTACTACTATAGAGATTGTGGGAATTACAGTCTAAGGAGTGGTGGCCAACTCACTGTGCTTAGACTGTATCAAGTAATCTAGCTCTTTGTCTATCTCTTTTAATTTCTCATTCAACTTTAGGACTAAGTCTGTAAGCTCTCCCTCCTTATGAGTTTCCAACACTTCAGCTATCTAAGTATGATGTAGTGGGGGGATTTTGAGTTGCTTCTTTAGTATAGCTATGTCATCATTTTTCTTCTTGATAAGATTTTCTACAACATTAACATCATTGGGATCATGTCCCGGCTCTATAACCAAGTCCTCTAAGGACTTTATTATGGTGTCCTTGGCCTGTGAAGAGGCCTTCTCCAAGTGGAATTGTGCTGATATATTATTCAGTGAATTCTAGGGCTAGTGGGCTACAATTGCCTTGCTGGTCAAAGTGGAGTAAACCATTACACCAGTCTATTTATGTATTTCTATTTGGTAAATAGTGTGGATATCCTTTGCCAATACTTCAAAGTCCATTTTAAGATAATCTGCCATTGATCTGGGTTGTTGTGTAGTTGGCTTCAAAAAACTCATCTGCATCTTACCTTCCTTTATGTTGAAGGCTGACATTGGCCTTGTTTGATTTGTTGGAGCCATTTTCAAGTAGTGTGCATAACTTTGGGCCTTTAGCCTTTCATTTCTTGCCTTAATTTCTTTGTATTTCTCTTTGATATCTTGGCTCTGGCTAGTAGGAGCCCTGAAGGAGGATACTTCCATGCTCTGTTTCCTTTCTAGCATTTGAGCCTATGAGGTGGAAGGTTCTTGAGTACCTCCTGAAGGAGTGTTATGCATGATTTCTGCTCATGTAGCTCCTGCTGTCTCCTCAGCATACTCCTGTTCTAAAAATGGGTTCAACCTTTTCCTTTTGACATAAGTTTAGGCAACAAGTCTACTAGAAGAAGTTTCCTCCTCCCTATCTCTTTTATGATTCCTGTCCTCATTTAGAGGAGTCTATAAAATAGAAGGATTGCTCATGATTTGTTTTGGCTGAGCAAGATCTTCTAAAATCTCAGGCTGTTCTGATTCCTCTGGCTGCTCTGATGGCCCTGGTTGCTCTAATGGCCCTTCTTTTTTTGTTTTCCCACTATGTCCCTGTGATTGTCTTAGAGATTGAGTTTCTCCTAAAACTTTTACACATGAATCCTCATCAAGTCTTCTATCTAAATCAATCAATACATTATTGACATCATTTTCTGTGCTATCCCGATCTACCAGAGTGTTCTCCACCCATTCAAGCTGATTTGCATACTGATCAATTTCAGGGATTCTATGGTGGATGTAAGGAGATAATTTATTCTTCTGTCTCCTATTGCAAATGAACTCTAAAGGGTCATAATTCCAGATAAATATTTGTTTGAGTTTTAGCCTTTAGAGGATCAATTCTGCTTCCTTTCCTGCTTCCCTACTATTACATATGAATGGGCCAAGTTGATATTTTATCCTAAGTTGAGCTTTCTTCTTGCCTTTCACAAAATGCATCTCATCTGAATTGATCATTTTCCTATAGTACTCCAGGGCAAACAATCTCATAGGAAGGTATCTGGGCAGTTTGTAGGGAGCCAGATCACACCCATAAATTCTGATTTCAGTGTGGTTTTGGTAAAGGTACCAATCCCCCACTCTATATTGTTTTGACAACTGAAGGACCCTCCTGATGTCTGCACTGATTCTGGGAGGAGGGCTTCCTAATAGCATAGTTGTAACTAGGCACACAAAGAGATCTATGAAATCAGTATAAGAATATTGAGAGTCATATTGATGGATTAATGAAGTCCAAAAGACCACTGATCTAGGGTAGCCTTTGGTATCAAGCTTTTGGAGGGTGATTGGAAATCTATCAGCTTGATGATACAAGAATAGATGATATAAAACTGAAGAATATTTAAACACTCTTTCATTATCCATCCTCGTGAATTAATCATGCATCTTATCAGCAATGAACTTAGCATAGTCAAACATGATGGTTGGGGGTAGGTTTTGTCCTGGTTGCAACTGGAGCATTTCATTTGTGGACTCGGAAGTGATGGTAAATAATACATATTGGTCTAGGGTCATTACTACCCTTTGGCTAGGATTATAGTTCATATGGCAGTAACGGACGATATCTGGGAAGATATGAACTCTGGGGAACTGGTACTTGGGTAAACTTGATTCCCAAAGTCCAATGTAGTCTACATGGTTTAGGTACTGGTCTCTATACCTGCAGAAGATTTTCAAAGGGGACTCTTGGACAGAGGTGTCTTTAATCTGAAAATCTTTATCGTTTAGTGCGAGATGGTCTAAATCCCTATGAGGAGTAGAAATGGGCAAGACATTCAATGCAATTGGGGCATCCATCCTTAGTTATTATGGATTCAAGGATGGGGGCGAAGGGTTTTCAGTAAATTTTGGGAAAAACGGGTCTAGTTCAGGTATTTTGGAGTCACCAGGCTATTTTTCTTACTAAATTACTTCGGAACTGGAAGCAATTTAGTCTAGCTTGTGGAACAAAATAGGGTTTCTCGGCGAATTGGGATAAATACCTAGTTTCGACTTTTGGATGGAGTAATGGCAATTGTGTACTGTTTGTAGGAAGCGCACAAGACTGCATGGTGGTCTGGAGTTTCAGCAGCTTCGGTAAATTGGTAGTTGTATGTAGGTTGACGGTTGCATGTACTCTGGTGCTTGCATGAAGGTCAGAGTGTTCTTTTTCATGATAAAACAAAAAACAATGTGTTTTTTTAGTTTTATTCGTAAAGACAATGATTTTGGTAAGTACAATAGGAAAAGGACACTTTGTGTTAAGCGGGAAAGGAGATAGTTTATCGTTTAGCGGGAGGCAATAAGTGGGATTTTATTGCACTGCTTTTGAGATAAAGTGGCTTTGCAAGTCGCCCACCCGATGCCATTCATCGAGCACCATGTAGAAGCGGAGTGAATAGTGAAACCACCCACATCGGGTGGGTAAAGGTCAGCCTTCGGAGGTCGCCCGATATGAGCGTCAACGTTAGATCAAAAGGGGTCAGATCGCATGGTGATCAGGGCAATGATTTGATCTAAGGTTTAATGGAGGGGCCTGATGGGATTTTAATGCATAGAGGGATTAATCAATCACAGATTAGGGAGGCTTAATGACATCAGGAATGATTTCATTGGCGGGGACAGATTATTAATTAATCACTAATTGATTAATTAATATCTTTTATTTCAGCAGTGGGTCATGGTTATTAATTAGTCGCTGATCGACTTAATTAATCCCATTAATCAATTTATTAATAAGTTTATGTTTCAAACTTTAGGGCGGGATATTAACATATGGGTTTTTAATAAAACATATGGGAAAGGGGTATTTTTTGGGATTTAATAAAGAATGTTAGAAGTTAATATGAAATGAATGCGGAAAACAAAGTGTGCTAAGTGTAATATATGTTGAATTTATTTGCTTTTCACATCAAACATTATAACTTAGGCTAAATGCGCATCTGTGGGTTTTTGTGAAAAAGAGGGGTTTTACATGGGGGTGATTACATTTCCTAGGCAAATGGTGGTTTTACCTTAGGAAAAGGGAATTTTAGTGGAAAATGAATAAATTGAAGGGGGTGAATGTTTTACCTTGTGTAAATGCTCAATTATCATCCATACTTTAGCAACTTGATGACGAAGGTACATGATATGATTTTATCTAATCAATCATCATAATTTTGCAACCATACAACTACTTACCGATCTACTTATCCTACCATTTTTTCTACTCTTTATTAGGGTGCACTTAAGTTGGAAAACCCTTATCAAAGCTTTTCTTTCTTTTACAATAGTATCCTAACTAAGTCTAACCTTATTACATCCAAGGGCTCAGATTAAACAGTCGAGCTCCTTTTATTCACTCTACCTAGTCTAATTATCTGCCAAGGTTAAATAGTTTGGTCATATTTTCATTCTCTATCTATAAACATGAAATTCAAAACACGGAATAACCAAGATTGAACTATTTCATTACCATGGATTGTGGCATGAATAACAAGTTGTACACAATCATTATTATGCAGGAAAGTAAATAGTAGTGGCATTTGGACTTGCACACTTTCATGGTCTTTTTCTTTTTCCTTAGGGTTCATTTTTCATCTCTTTTGACCTTTTTTACTCTTTTTGTCCTTTGATTTTTCTTTTAGGACAAACCCTCTTTACATTTTTTTTATTTTTTTTTTATTTTTTGAATAAGGAAAACATTTGCAAAAAGCAAAGGTATGTACATATTACATATTTGACCTCAGCCATTCAAAAATTATGACACCTACTGGTATAGGAACAGAACAGTGGCTCCACTTGGCATTTCCTAGTGAAATGTCAAGAACTAGTAGATCAATGGCCTTCTGAATTACTGTGATTTTACTCTGCAACTTTCCCTTTTACATTGTTGCTTTATTGATATTTATTGATAGTGAAACTTTTGAAGCTTAGGGCCTTCTCTTTAGGCTTCAACTCCAAAATTTACCATCCAATCCACACTAAAATTTGTGAAGGATATATCATGTACAAGTGATTAGTGAAATCAGTGACTGGGATCTATATAGCGCTTAACCATTTGACCATTAACTGGTCCTCCTTCTACTTCTGCACCATCCAGTTCTTTGAGGAAATAAGCATTATTACCTCTGAAGGCATAAATGATATAAGGGCCTTTCCATAGGAAGTCAAACTTCCCATGTTTCCTTTTATCCTCCCTTCTTGAGTCCCATTTCAAAACCTTTTTCTCCTAGATAGAAATCTTCTGCCTTGGTTCTTTGTCAAAAGCTTTCTTGATTCTATCCTGCACAACTTGGGATTTGATATACACTTCCTCCCTGGTTTGCTCCAAATGAACTGTTTGGTTGATCCTCCTTTGAATATCATTTGGCTCAACCTGTGCTTCTTGGAGTAATTTCATCATTGGTGTTCCCAAAGAATATGGGAAGACAACCTCCATTCCATAGACTAGCTGATACAGACTGGTACTAATGGATTTCTTTGTGGTTAGCCCATCTACCCATAAGGCATTTACTAGTTTCTTATTCCAAGTTTTCTTGTTATCTTCCAACAATTTTTTGATGATATTCATTAAGTTCTTATTGGAAGACCTTGCAAATCCATTTCCTTAGGGATAGTAGGTTGTGGAGTGACCAAGGGTTGTGTGATATTTGTTGCAGAAATCAATCATCCTCTTTTATTTAAAGGCTGTTGCATTTTCTGTGATGATTTTGGTGGGACAACCGAATCTGGACAGAATGTTGGCCTCAAGAAAACCTATTATGACAATATCAATGGCTTGTCTTGAGGGTATGGCTTCTATCCAATTTGTAAAATAGTCTGTGGCAGTCAAGATCCATCTGTGTTGCGCGGAGGAAGGGGGATGAATATCACCAATGAAGTTAAGACCCCACTGTTGAAATGGTGTTTCAGTAGATATAGGTTTCTAAGGTAATGGCAGTAGTTTTCTTTTTCCTTCAAAAATCTGACATTTGTGGCATGAGGTTATGAATTTCTTTATATCAGCAAATAGAGTGGGCCAGTAAAATCCAGCCCTTAAGATTTTATCAGTTGTTGTCTTCCAATAAAGATGTCCCCCACAGTGACTTGCATGAAACTCTTGCAAGATTCTTTCAGATTCTTCCTTTAACAAACAATTCAGAAGGATGTCTTCATGATTTTTCCAAAATAGAGCATAGTCAATTATGCAAAACTTCAAAGATTTAATTTTTAAGAACCTACTTTTAGTCCTGGATAACTCTGGAGGAGCTTGAAGATTTTGTAGAACGTATATAATGTCAGCATAACATGGTGAATCTGTAAAGGCCTGGCTGATTTGTGGAGTTGCCATCTCCTCTTCGTTATCCAATTCTGCAATGAAATTTATGTCTATGGCCTGACAGTTTGATTCAGTCATGATCTTGGCTAAACCTTGGCCTTTGATAAATTTTGTAGGTTTTATTTCTAAATCATATTCTAATATGGTATCTTTCCATTTCCCTCTCTTTCCATCAGGTCCATCCTGTGTTAGAATGTCTTTGACTACAGCATTGGGAACATAAGCTAGTATATGAGAGTACAAGATATAAACTCTGAAATCTTTAATGGCTTTAACAAGATAAAAAGCGTGCTTTTCCATTATATTATACTTTAAAGGTGCATCTCTCAGGGCTTTACTAAAGAAGGCTATTGGTTGCTCAAAACCTTGATCATTCTTTTGCAGTAGGACTATAGTAATTGTGTGTTCTGAGGTGAAAGAGAAGATGATGAAATATCTATCAAACATTGGACTGATGAGGACTGGTGTTTGTGTTATGGCTAAATTTATATCTTCAAATGACTATTTAGCCTCTAGAATCCATTTAATAGTTGAATCTTTCTTTAACATGTTGTTCAGTAATCTAATTAGTTCAGCTAAGTTAGAGATAAATCTTCTCAAAAAGTTTATCTTGCTTAAAAATGCTTGAAGTTCTTTGATGTTCCTGGGGTGTGGTATTGATGAGCCCCAGAAATGGGTAACTATATGGGATCATTCTGCCTACTATTTTCATTTAATCCACCATTCTTAATATTTTTGTGCATGTTCTTGAATATATCTATGTCAATAGAGTGAATGGAGATGGTCACTTTGCCATGTAGTCTAATGAGTGTTTATTGCATATTTTTTGGACAATTTTGGACAAGGACTAGGAATTTATGAGAAAAATGACAGCCAAACTCAAGGAAACAGGGATGAGGACTTATAGGAGAGGTACCGCCTTCTGAATTCTTCATAAACATCTCAGAGTACAAAGGCCCACATTGATGATTCCAAGGGGCAGCCGAGCAAGTCAAGTAGGGCTAGTGTTATCTTCAGTTCTAGGTAGTCGAGTTCCTTAAGTTTAGGAGGACTGTTGGGAGTCCCCACTTGTATAAATAAGAAGGCTTCAAGCCTCAGTAGGTTATCCATTTCATAGTATATTTTCGCACTTTTGTGCAGCTTCGTACTGAGCTCATTTTCGAGCTCTTTTTGAAGATAGTTTTGTGATGTAACTTCTATTTTTTTTATAAATGAAGATGAACCAAGTTTTGAAACAACACTGATTCTTTCTATAGGGCTAAAGATCTTACGTTAGGGCCCAACCCAAGCTTCCAAGAACCTCCTTTGTGTATTTATATGCTCTTTCTTACATTCATGAGATAATTTTTGTTGTTTAGGTTAATCTTGCTTTGCTAAATTAGGTTGCTTTTGATGGTTACAATAGTTGGTTTTGCTTCAAGTTGCTTAAGTCATTTGCTACAGTAACAAAAAAAGATCCAAAAAGGCCACCATTAGGTCTCGATCTCCTTTCTCCCTCCTTGGGACCATGATTTGAGGTTAAGGCATGACTGCTTCCACCAAAAACATTGTTTTTTCTCTTCCAATGCAACTGCTAGTGTGATATTTCGAGTTGGAAAAGTGGATATTAGTTTGGATTCACATGATTAGATCATTTCATGTTCATTTACCATGGTTTTCTCGCATAATTTTCTATTCATAAAGTATTGTTTGGCATTTTTCTGGTTTTAGGTCAGAATTTTGGTTAAATAGAATAAACTTTGTTTTCTGGTTCTCGCTTTGGTCAGTTTTGAGAAGTAAGGGTGCATATCTCTTGTAAAACATTCGAGCTCATCATTCCTACTTAACACAGCCTGTACCAGTTCATATCTCAATATTTCCCTACTCATTCACCACATTTCGCCAAACTGCCCTAATTTCTGTGTTTTTTCCATAGAGTTGTTTTCTCACCATTGGAACAAATCCAACCATCTCCTTTGGCCTTAATTTTGTTTGACAAGTTATAGACCCCTCAACACCTTCATCAAACCTTCATTTTCCATTTCCCATCATTTTTCCACATTCAAACCTCCAAAAAGCACTTTCGGCCTCCTCCTGTAGATCCTCTTCTAGAATCTCCTGTAGATCCCCTGTAGCCTCTTGTAGAACTTCCTGCGAGTGATTTTTCAAAGTCAGATCACAGTGGAAGTCTCCAGAAGGGTACTAGGGTCTTCTTAGGACCTCTCCACACCTTCCTCACTATTTGCGAAAGCCAACTCCATCTTCCTTTGCCACCAAACCTCTGCACAACCACAACCAGTCAAATCATAAGCATAATAATTCCACATAAAAATACTCAAAAGTACAAAAAGATGATTTATTCTCATTTCTCTTGAGAAGTAGCTTGAATAAATTCAATTTACCTTTTCAGTAGCCAATGGCACCCATATCGGTATTTTCCATCTCTTTTCTTGCACAAGTAGGGTTAGTGGGTAAACTAGGGTTTGTGTTTCATTTCACTTTTCCTTCTCTTTTTGCAAGTAGAATAGGCCTTGTAGAGTTAGCTTTCTTCCATCACAGTAAAAGCTTCTTCTGAGAACTCATAGAAGTTGGCTTAAGCTCCTAGAAAACTTGCGCCAGATGATCAAGTGACAGCCTACAGTAAGAGCTAGTACTTGTGCATACAACACCGTCTCTTCTAAGTTTGTTATGAACTACCGAGTTGATAAAGGTAAAGAAGGGAGCCCTAGGAGTTGCAACATTATTGCTGCAATACTGGAGCTCACCACTCTTTTTGTCATCGTTGCCAGGGAAGCATCAGAGTATTTTGTGATTACTGATTTTCTTCTATTTTCTACTGCAACATTCTGCTAAGTAGTTTATTTCAGCAAAAGTAGAGTAGTTGTTTCATTTCAGCAAGCATAGATTATAAATTTCTTGTTTTCACTTCAATTCTACAATTTCATTTCAGCAAGCGTAGATTAGACATTTCCTGCTTTCATTTCAATTTTGCGATTTCCATTCCAGCAAAGTAGATTAGTCATCTCATGCTTTCATTTCAATTGTGCAATTTCCATTTCAGCAAGATTCATTTCAGTTAGTTGCAAGTTGTTGGTCAATCCATTTCAGTTTTGCAGGTACAAGCAGAGAAAACACAAAAATCACCCAAAAAAGAGATTTCCTTTCATGCCTCGTAGGAACAGAGACAATTCAGGAAAATTCCTACCCAACACCCCCACCACATCACTAAGTCACCCTTCTCTCTTCTTTGGTGGCAGTGATCCAGAAGAACCTATAGCTGAACCTCCAGAGATATACGAAGATCCTATAATAGAAGAAGAGCAGGAAACCATTCCTCTTGAGACCATGGCTGAAAACAGAAACGTTAGAGGAGATGGGGAAAGAATAGAAGGTACCTTTCCTATCCGAGAGACCAATGGGGACACAAAAATGAAAAACATATGTCCTTTAGCCTTACCTCACTTCCATGGACTGACTACCGAGGATCATGATACCTTCTTGTTTGAATTTGTTGTTCTCTGTCGAACCTATGACTATGCAGAGGATGAGTAGAAGTTGAAACTGTTCCCTTTTACCCTCAAGGATGCAGCATTGCGTTGGTTCATGGGGTTACCTGGAAACAATATCACAACTTTGGCTCAGATGCAGCAAGCCTTTAACAACAACCATTGGGACTACTATAGGTCAAAGGATACCAAGGAAGAAATCTTCTGAATGACCATGGGAAGTGATGAATCCTTAGAAGACTATGAAGAAAGGTTTCAACTCAGTTATAATAGGGCCAGATGCACACTTGACCCCGAATCTTTGAAGTTGGTTCTACTCAGAGGAGTCCCTGAAGACCTTCTAGATACCCTCCATTTTCTAGCTGGGGGAGACATCTACCAACTGCCTTGTGATGACATAAACACTATGTTTAGAAACCATTCTAGATCAACTAGAAAGAGAGGTAGGGGAATTCAACCTTAGCCAGTACATCCTCATCCAGTTCATCCCTTAGAAAAAAACTTGAGAATCAGCTAGAAGATTTCAAGAGTGAGATGAGGCAGATTCTTGCCATGCAAATGGATACCCTGCATATCAAAAGGGAGCAAGAGGAATCCAAGATGGATTTGGCCATATTTTGTCCCAGGTGCACTAGAAAGCATCCTAGGAATGAATGTCCATTGCACTCTATAGAAGTGTGTTTAGTATGTGAGGAAGACCATCTTACGAATACGTGCCCTTCCTTGCCTGGAATTAAAGCTACATATCAAGGGATTGAAGGAGCCACTGAACCACTCTATTTCATGAACCAAAGGAAGCCACATGGACCCAAACCTTACCAACAGGGAATGCAAGGGACATCCCGGAACTATTACAACCCCAATCAAGCCACTTCTATGCCTTCTTGGGGTCCCCCTACTCATCCTTCCTGGTCCACAGCCCCTCCTTGGTCGTATCCTCCTCAACACCAAGCTCTGCCAGTTGCTCACTTATTTCACCCTTATGCTCAGCCACAGCCTCAGTGGAATGCACCTCAACAGGGGTGGAGGCCCTAATACAACTCTCCTCCCACTCTTTTGCCTCCATAACATGCTCAACCACAACCACTACCTCCTGCTCCAGCAAGACAACCCAAAATACCTGCTCAACCAAACCCAAGCCCCAACAACAGATAGGTCCAATAGGTATATGGTGGAGAAACATCATGTCTGACCTATGCTATGGAGATTCAAGAGATTAACCTACGGTCTATGTTGTCGGGAAAAATGCCTATGTAGGATGATCCTATCCACCTAAGGTGTGACAGTGCCTTAGCAACAAACAAGTACAGCTACACTGGTGAAAGAAGAGAGATCAATAGACTTACCGGCGTCTTCCGTTTGTCCCTCGATCCAATCTCCCTTCTCTTTGGGTGTTCACAGCTACTTGCCTTCTTGCTTATCCAGCTACAACTTCCTGCAAGATCACAAGAGAACAGCTACTTGCGACAAGAGAACAGCTACTTGAGACAAGAGAAGAACACTACACAAAGACAGATGTTCACATTCATAACTAGTTTAGGATTAGAAATAAACCAAATACACTAATACATTTATACATCAAAATACATCAGCATATAGGAGAAACCAAGATAGCTTTATTGATGAATAACAAGGTTCAGGAAGAGATACAACCCAGAGGGCTCCAATCCAGCATCTCCTTCCCAGTGATTGGAATTCCTATCTTCAACCCCTTCAAAGCATTAAGCACCCAATGATTCCAGTCTCAAACCAACAACAATTCTTTGCAATAATAAAATTCCAGCCTCTAGATCTCATGGAGGAGAGATCTATATATAGTTATTTTGGAGAGAGGATGAGTCAGCTTGAGATCTGACTAGTGTCCTCTCCCTCTCTCAGTTCTTGAGTCCACTTGGAGGTTCTTGCTTCCACTTGGAGATTTGGAACCTCTTACTCATCACCAGTCGAATTCCCTGAGGCAAGTGTCATTTTGGAAGCTTCCTGAGCAGTGACACCTTGAGGAATGAGTCTGCCACTTGTCCAAACTCTCTCAGCGCAGGTAGATAGGGTTGGAGTTGACATTCAATGCAGGTAGACAGTGGAGCCACTGACATTCAGCGCAGATGGTCAATGGAGCAGTTGACATGATCCTGAATTGACTTGTTTTTGAGCAGTTTCAGGTGGAGAACTTTTGTGAATTGCTGTGGTTTGTTAGCCTTGTTCCTCTAGGGGTAGGAACAACATGTTTAGGGACTTTGGATCCCTTAGATTATGGACATTTCATGCTCAATGCTGTAAGGCACAAAAATGTCTATAACAGTTGCCCCCTAAAGTATGAGGCTGTTTATCGGGCGAAATGCTTTATCAGGGGGATCCGAAGTTCATCCAATGCTGGGAGGAGACCTGTAATACAATACAATACAATACATTATTTTTCATACTGCTTTCATGATCTAGCTGAGGCGGGCATTCCCATGCTCAGCTTTATAAATTCATTTTTCTATACATAGAACAGACACTCGTCTGATGATAGACTGATAATTTTGATGAAATTATCATCCTTTGAGTAGGATGATTATCTGCTGTAATGATGTACATGTCAATGGCTTTATATTTCCTGAATATATATCGCAGCCCGGATGGATGAAACTAGATCCAGGGTCTTCAAACCCGTTCGATCTTCGCTCTAAGTACAAGTCGATCCATGTGAGAATTGTTCTGAAGTCGAACATGGAAAGACATCGCTTGATTACCAGTCAATGATGTAATCCGTTAACAAGCGCGAGAGGAATCACCGATAATGATAATGACCCTCAAGGTACTGCAGTAAAATTCACGTGGTGAATAAAGGACTTGGCGTCGAACACCACGTAAAATCTTTCGGTCGAAGGTCATTGATGTATACCTGTCGCCGGAAGTGAGAAACTTGCCATTGAGGCATGCAAGCTTCAAAGTATTGAAGGGGTTGTTCCTAGATCAACTTCTTGGATAATGAGCTGATGTCGACAAGAAGCGATCCGTCACAGGAGGGCCTTAATGAATCCCACATCAGTGACACGGAACGGAGCTAATGATTTTAATGGAGGTGAAAACGATCTGTGACATATGATTCAGGGTGGCGGTCATGAATGGATGAAGGATAATGTATGGCAGTGGATGGGACACGGTTGACTCTTTCTGAACGACTTCTCTTGAACATATGGCGACACTGATGCGATGGATCGGTAGCATTACCCCAAATATGGATGGTATGGTGAGACCATGGTGATGTGACCGGTGAATGAAACAACCCACGGAGGAAAAGTGTCATGTTCAAGAGCGACCTGCTACCATCAAAGTTTTCTTTAGTTTCTCCCAATTTTTCCCCAGTCATTGCTGACCAGTACCTCTTTATTTTTGTCAAGCTTGAGGAGGATAACATATGCTTGTTCTATAACCTGCCCTTCGGGCAAGCCCATCGCTATGTTTTAACGAGCCTAGCGATAGTGAAACTTGTTCTCGTCTAAAGACAAGTTTGTCGCTATTTAATGATTTTAACGAGTCTAACGACAAGGATAACTCGGTCCTTTTCATTTTTAGAGAGTCTGAAAAGGCACATAAAGTCAACTCCAAAATTCCTTTTTCGTCATCTAATCCCTTAAGTCCGAAAAAGTATAAAACAATACAGAAGGGATGAGTTTTCGATAGTTTTAACGAGTCGAACAAAACAAGCGCTCGATCTTTTTGTGCAATAATCCCTCAGGTCCAAAAAGATTAAAATCTAAAGGAGGGATAGCTCTTCCGGTCGCTTTAACAAGCTGGAAGGCCAAAACTCAGCAATCTTTTCATATTTTACGAGTCAGTTGAAAGGAGCTTAAAGAAGACTCGTCTTTTGAGGAACGAGTGATAAACAGGGATAGCAGCTGATTCCAGGTACAGGTTGGAATTTTCCAATCACGGCAGTGTCACAAGGATGGCTAAGTGAAATCACTCTTCGCAACTGTTCCTCAAAATGGGTAAACAATCATATGGAGGTGAATGATCGGCCAAATGAAAAGTGGAGGTGACAGGTGCAAACACGACCAAGGCTTTAATGGCTGATGATATTACATTCACGGTGGTTATTTACTGGGTAGGTTCATTTTTTATTTTCAAATGAGCTTAAACACTGGAGGAAACTCTTGCTCATTGCTTATGTTTATTTTTTAACGAGCATGAAGTCCGCGTCAAAACTGCTCGGATCTTGCGTTTATTTTTAACGAGCATGAACTTTATGCTAAAACTGCTCGATTACCCAGTCATAAGATAAGAGTGCCTCATCAAGATTCTATTTTTTATGGAGCTTCATCTCACTAAGCTTTGCTCCTCATCCTTTCTTTATGCAAGCTCGGAAACAACTAATCCTACGAGTTTAAAGGGTTAGAGGTCCTAAAAATTTAAAAAAATAAATAGCCGTCCCTTGCTAACACTCCAAAAGGTTTGCATGCCCCCAGGTATAAAGTACGATTTCAAGGTTACCTCTACTTCTTTTCCTTCAAAACAATTGTTTTAAAGAGAGAGGCTTACCTCTTTTAGGTTACCCAAAGATTATTTCGTTAATCTTTCAAACAAAACACTTCCTCGGCAGTGTCTACCGAAATAGACAAAGGTGAGTGACGACTCTTGTCAACTTACATAACTTTGACAAAAGAATCCTATTCTAGAATAACCCCTCTTCCTCTATGGACGGGGTACAGACTAGTCATATTCTCCCACGGAAATCTACTCTATACCCAAAGTTTCCCTGCCGAAGCAGACCAGGACGCATGCCACCTGGGTTCCAGTCATATCTTCCCGGATTACTCGCGCTCATCAGGAGGACGGACCGTGGGTTGAGACACTTCTTGCATGAATAGACCATTTAGGGATGGTACATGACTATTTGCGATGCGTGATCCGGGAAACGAAAGTTGGTCTACGAGCTTGACCATTCTTCCTTCATGCGGAAAACACATTACTCTAAAGAGTGAGGAGACTATAGCTCTCATGCAATATATATAGTCTCGTCCAAGGAGTAGGTTATAATCCAAGGGTCCTTGAATGACCATCACGTTCATTTGAACGGTCTTCCCTTTCAATGTTATAGGCACATTGGGGAGGATCCCTAAAGGTCGACTGGTTCCTTTATCAAAGCCTGATAGACTTCTCATCTCAGGCAAAAGCGTTGGCGAACCAAGCGCTTTCCAAGCAATAGAGGAAAGGATACTCACAGATGCCCCCTCATCAATGATAGTGCCAGCCATTACCATTCTGTATATTTGAACGATAATTCTGAATGGTATGCTTGCTGGCAACCGGGGTCTGCCTAGTTGGTTCCAATCAAAGGACACAACCAGGTTTCTTGGTGGTGGGACCGAATATACAGCCGGATATCGCTCTGACGAACTTCCTTCCTGCGATAAAGGAATGGTGGCATTGCCCCCTTGTTCATCAGAGTCTGTGTTAATGAAGAGAATTTGGACGGTGTCATCTTTATTCTCCTCTGTGATGGTATCATTCAAAGATAGAGCCTCTGGAGGCAAAATCGGGTCAACTGTCGTATCAACCTTTTGACTTTCGTCAGGCATGGATCCAGACGGTTCATCTTCAATGATAGGTGCTTCGGCTGACCACCTGGGTGGGCCAGCCAGGTTCTCAACTAGTGAAGGACTTGGCAGGAGTTTTTGATATCTAGGAGGAAGTTGCGCTCGTAAAGTCGGGCGATCTTCTAGAACTCTTTTAGCCTCGTCTAAGAAGGGACAACGGTGGATGGCATGATCTCCTTCACACAACTTGCAGGGAAATCTAATTTTCCCTCTCTGTCCTGAGGCTTCACTCCCACTAGTTGACGGTAAGCAATCAACATGGCTATCAGAGGTTGATGCTACCGAATTGTGCAAACGGGGAGACCAGTCCCTTAGTATTCGAGGGATACAGGGACAATCTCTATGGAAGTGGTCTCCCTTGCATATGACGCATGGCAATTTAGGCCTGGTCAGTGTTGTGTGTGGATTTTTGTCAGACGACTCTCGTTTGCCCCCAGTCGCCTTTGGCTCCTTCTTCTTCTTTTCTTTCTTCTTTTTATCCTTCTTCTCCTTAGGAGCCTGGTTTTTGGTTTTACCAGTTCCATCAAGCGAAGAGGAAGGAGGAGAGGAAGATGAAGTAGAAGGCTGGTGGGCGACTCTGGTCTGGTCTGACTGTTGACTCGACTGTTCAGGAATGGTGACGTTCTGAACGACATTGGTTGAAAAGAGCCAGACTGGCAGGCCAATTGTCAGTCCTGGAAGCGACAATGTGGCCATGTGGGGCACACCAACGTCTCCCCAAGAGGAGAAGGGACTAGGATTTCCACCAAGGGGAATTCCTTGGTTGGTGTGCTCCATCTTTCAACCTAAAGATCAATGCAGGAATTAAAGGGTGATTGTTCCGTTTAAAATAAATTTTAACGACGCTTTAGACACAACTTGATTTTTCAATTTTAAAGAGTCGAGAAAAAGCTAAAGATGACTCTAGTCTCCTTCGATGTTTTAACGAGCCCGAAGTGACAAATGCTCGGATGGACTTTTTCTGTTATAGAGTCTAAAAAAGGCCAAAAGAAACTGCTCTGGAGTTCTAGGCAGAGGGTGTGCCAAACTTTTCGCAAAACCGCAGAATACTTTTTAAGGTACGGGCGGTCGATCTTCGTGAATGTTGTGTTCACTGCATTGCGATCAGTAGGGCGGCCGACATGGCTTCCTAAGGATAAAAGATATATGCCTATAGGGGTCTCCCAATATATACGCGATGGTACGTGGGAGCACAATCCGTACTAGCGCTATCGTCCCTCAGGAGGAATCACCCACCTTCCACGAGATCGACAGTCACTAGGCTTAACGACGCCGGAACACGTCTCTAGCCTAGACCTCTATGTTATGCATTATGTTACAAAGCGTTGTTAGGTTCATTCAGTTTATTTTAGGTTGATCTTTTTAAAGTTTGCCTTTCAAGGTTCACCACGAGATGTATGATACAAATTCCTAAATGCAGTCTAAAGATGATAAGCAAGCTTTATATCTTTTCAACTTTGAAAATCCTAGCTACTAAGGGAAAAGAAAGACACCATCTTTTCTCAAAGAGAAATCAGCACACTCTAATGCACTTTTCCTAAATCCAACATGCAAACTTATCAAATGCAAAATGCACAATGCAGGTGTTTGTTTTCCGCTTTCTTAGTATTGATGCCTACAAAGAAAGCTCTTTGTACAACTTTGAATTTTCTTTTAAATGATCAATACAAACAAGTTCACTTTTTCGAAATCAGAGAAGATAGAAGAGATTACAACACTTAACGATTTTCGAAATAAAGACTTGTTTTGACACTTAAAAGAGACAAATTCAAACCAATAAGCAAAAGTAAACGTATAATCAATCTGCGAATAGCCAATGAACTCTCTTCTAAGATCACAATCAATCAGATCTGAATCAAAGGCTACAAGATGACTACTTTACTCATGCAAAGGAAAACTGTAAATGATGCCACAAACACATAAAAACACTCACAGTCTTTTTGTACAAAAGGAGGCGGAATCTAAGCAAAGAAAAGGAGTTATCTGACTGGTAACTATGCTAGTTAAAGGCTGCAAAAACAGAGATCAAAACAGGGCAACAGAGAGCAGAGAACCCCAGTTGCACAAGGCCAAACTGGTTCAGCGCAACCTCAACACTGAGGATTTGACATTCAGTGCAGGTAGCCTTCACGGGACCTGCGTTGAAATGCAGACTGCCTTCACAGCAGTTGCGCTGAAGGAGAAACTCTTGTTTCTCCTGGGTTCTGGGTCACAAATTGCTCAAAAATCAACAGTTTCAGGCCAAATCAGAAACACAAGCAAGGTATAATCAAAGGGATGCTTTGAAGGCTACTAAGATCTATCACAAGGATCATCAAATCATTTGTGAATCCATTGTTCAGATCATAGACAAGTCCAACAATTGGATCAAAACAACAACTTTCTACTTCGCATCCGGGAAAGATGCAGTTCGATTGTTGCTGTCAAGTCTATGAAGTAAACAAATGATAGAAACACAAATGAAATGAATAAACAAATTGTCCCCAGCGGAGTCGCCAATTTGTTGTGGGGAAAAATGCCTATGCAGGACGATCCTATCCACCTAAGGTGTGACAGTGCCTTAGCAACAAACGAGTACAGCTACACTAGTTTCTTCCTTTATGAAATGTGAAAGAAGAGAGATCAATAGACTTACCGGTGTCTTCTGTTTGTCCCTCGATCCAATCTCCCTTCTCTTTCGGTGTTCATAGCTACTTGCCTTCTTGCTTATCCAGCTACAACTTCCTGCAAGATCACAAGAGAACAACTACTTGGGACAAGAGAATAGCTACTTGAGACAAGAGAAGAACACTACACAAAGACAGATGTTCACATTCATAACTAGTTTAGGATTAGAAATAAACCAAATACACTAATACATTTATACATCAAAATACATCAGCATATAGGAGAAACCAAGATAGCTTTATTGATGAATAACAAGGTTCAGGAAGAGATACAACCCAGAGGGCTCCAATCCAGCATCTCCTTCCCAGCGATTGGAATTCCTATCTTCAGCCCCTTCAAAGCATTAAGCACCCAATGATTCCAGTCTCAAACCAATAGCAATTCTTTGCAATAATAAAATTCCAGCCTCTAGATCTCATGGAGGAGAGATCTATATATAGTTATTTTGGAGAGAGGATGAGTCAGCTTGAGATCTGACTAGTGTCCTCTCCCTCTCTCAGTTCTTGAGTCCACTTGGAGGTTCTTGCTTCCACTTGGAGATTTGGAACCTCTTACTCATCACCAGTCGAATTCCCTGAGGCAAGTGTCATTTTGGAAGCTTCCTGAGCATTGACACCTTGAGGAATGAGTCTGCCACTTGTCCAAACTCGCTCAGCGCAGGTAGCTAGTGTTGGAGTTGACATTCAATGCAGGTAGACAGTGGAGCCACTGACATTCAGCGCAGATGGTCAATGGAGCAGTTGACATGATCCTGAATTGACTTGTTTTTGAGCAGTTTCAGGTGGAGAACTTTTGTGAATTGCTGTGGTTTGTTAGCCTTGTTCCTCTAGGGGTAGGAACAACATGTTTAGGGACTTTGGATCCCTTAGATTATGGACATTTCATGCTCAATGCTGTAAGGCACAAAAATGTCTATAACAGTCTAGGAAGGTTCTCCTAGATAGCCAACCTCCCCTTAAGGAGGATGAGGAAGAAAAAGAGGAATGTGAACCAAAATTCATTCCACCCTTTCCTGAAAGACTAACTGGAACCACGCAACCGACCCGAGAAGAGACTGAACTTTTGGGAGAATTAAAACAGTTATGTGTAAAGATACCACTTCTCCAAGCCATAAAAGATGTGCCCATATACAACAAAATGATCAAGGAGAAGTGCTTCAGACACCCAGGCAAGCGAAAGAGAGATGCCCCAACTATCAATGTCATAGGACAATTGTCCGACTTGATGTTGGGGTAGGTAATCTGTCTGAAATATCTAGACCCTAGGATTCTTGTAGCTGATGTCCACATCAATGGCACCATAATCCCCCATACCTTGACTTATCTAGGGGTTGCCATTAATGTGATGACCAAGGACACTATGCTCAAACTCAACCTTCAGGGTTCCCTGAAAAAGACCTCAATAGTACTGCAGTTAGCAAACCACTCCACCGTGACCCTTGAGGGGATTGTGGAAGATGTAATGGTCTCTATCGACTCGTGGGAGTATCCTGCTCATTTCCTGGTTCTCCAATCAAAGGCAAAGCTCACCGGGTATCCTCTCATCCTCGGGAGACCTTAGTTGGCTACTGTAGATGCCTACATTAGTTGTCGAGCTGGGAAAATGACAATCAAGAACGAGCATATGTCCAAACAGCTAGTCCTATATCCTCCTGCCCAACCTCTATTAGAACAAGATTTAACACTCTGGTTGGAGGAGGAAGATGAGGATGAAGTCTATTCCGCACTATTGTGTACAGTAGAGGCTACCATGGTGGGACCACAAACCGAGGATGCCCTTATTGAAAACTTGATTCAAAATCCACCCCCTAGTGTGTTGCCATTAGAAGATTTGGTGGAAGAAACCCAGGCCAATCCTGTAGTTGATCTCTGTGTGGCTGATCCAACCTCTCTCCGAGTTAAGAATGTGGAATTCGGCCAGAAAGAACCTTGGAGATCAACTCATCCCTATCCACCTCTCAGGAGAAAGAACTGTGTAGCTTATTGAACAATCACTTGGATGATTTTTCTTGGAGCTATAAGGAGATGTAGGGAGTCCACCCTTTCGTCTATACTCATCACATTTACATTAAAGAAGATTGTAAACCAGTTAGGCGGCCTCAAAGGAGGATGAATCCATCCCTTAAGGGCATTATCAAAGAAGAATTGCAAAAGTTGCTGGATGCATGATTCATATATCCCATCTCTAACAGTGAATGTGTCTCTCCTTTGGTGCTAGTGCCAAAGAAAAATGAGGAAGTGGAGAATCTACATAGATTATCGGGAACTAAACAAGGCCACCATGAAGGACCATTTCCCTTTTCCTTTCATAGATCAAGTGTTAGATGGCCTGGCAGGGAAGAAGTTCTTCACTTTCCTAGATGGGTTTAGCGGGTAGAACCATATCCAAATCAACCCAAAAGACCAAGATAAGACCACTTTCACTTGTCCTTGGGGTACTTTTTCCTACCGGGTCCTTCCTTTTGGGTTGTGCAATTCTCCCGCCACTTTCCAGAGAGCAGTACTGAGCATATTTATTGAACTGGTGCATGATTCAGTGGAAACCTATATGGATGACTTTACCCCTTATGTTTGTAATTTCCAGGAAGCTCTGACTAACTTGGGAAAAGTTTTAACCAAATGCATCAAAATGAACCTATCCCTCAGCTCGGAAAAATGTGAATTCTTGATGATTGAAGGGACCGTGCTAGGTCATACAATTTCGCAACAAGGGTTACAGGTGGATCCCAACAAGATTGCTACCATCCAAAGGGTCCCACCTCCTCAAAAGGTAAGAGATGTTCAAAGTTTCCTAGGCCTGGTAGGGTATTATAGAAGATTCATCAGGGATTTTAGTAAGCTAGCCTCTCCATTGTTTGGCCTTTTAGGAAAAGATGTTGAGTTCATATGGACTGACAACTGTCAAGAGGCTATGGATACCTTGAAAGATAAACTGGTAACTGCCCCAATTTTGAGAGGTCCAAACTGGGCCCTACCTTTCCACATTCAACAAATGCCTTGAACAAAGCGATAGGAGCAGCCTTAGGGCAAGTTGAGGAGAAGCTACCTTATGCCATATATTTTGTTAGTAAAAACCTGTCCAAGGATAAACTACACTACACTGTAACCGAAAAGGAGCTCCTAGCTGTGGTCTGTTCCATAAATAAGTTCAGACACTACATCACCTGCTATCAAACATTCGTACACACTAATTATTGGGTCCCTATAGTACTAGTGATTACCCCATTACTATTGTAGTTATACCCGTTATTTATATTGTTGTGCCCCTATTACCCCCATATTGTTATTTCTCTGCCCCATAGAATCCCTCTATTATTATTTTTGTGGCTTTATATTATTATTGTTAGGTCGGCTGGATTATATTGTGACTCCTTAGACTCCTATATATAGAAAGGAGGTTTTGTCATTTGAATCATCCAAGAATTGTTCATTTATGTAATGTAAAGGAGGTTGCCCCCTCGAAGAGGCTGAATTCTAAGGCATTGATCTATCTTTTCTATCTTTTCTTGAGCTGGTTTCATAACATTTGGTATCAGAGCTTTGGATTCTAGGGTTTCGCTGCTCCAAACAGGTCATCGTGGCATTTTAGCTATAACGTTTTTTCTGTGATGTTTCAGAAGTCGCAAAAAAAAACCATTTGCGAAGAGATCACACTGAACCTTGGGTCCGAATTTCAGAGCTTTTCACGTGATATTTTCGGAGATATGGTCTGAGGAAGTTGGTATTTTTGCAGACTACTGAATTACATTCAAAACAGGTGACCTGGGGAAAATCATCATAACTTTCTCTCTGAGGATTGGATTGAAATTTCGTAAGAAGGTACAGAAAGAGGATGGACTGTAGTTTCTTGTATGCATTTTCAGATCCATAGGTCAAAACATTGAATCGTGGCACGTCGTACAAGTTTGCTCTACTGAACTGGTCTATAAGCAAGTCACTGTGAGAGATTTTGCATAAATCTTCCTTGGAGAAACAAATTTGGGTCAGACTTGTGGAATTGGAAAGAGGACTCAGAAGGCTACTACATGTCAAAATTTCATAACTGAATGATCCGAAATTACAGAGATACATCAGATTCAATATCAGGCTTCTACAAAGTGAAAAAAGGTATGTAGTTTTTTTTTTTTTTTTTTGCATAAGCTTGGTTTGAAGGAATTAAAAGGGTATAGTAAAGCATTATTATCAGTAACTGATGCCCCAAGGAAAGAAAATGCAAACACCTAGTAAGGAACCTGAAAGCTCTAGCATGACTCATGAAGAAGAGGAAGAAATGCTACATGATATATCAAAATTACAAGAACAAGTGCAACAAATGTCACACTCACAAAAGCTAACAGAAGCTAAGATAAATGGCGTGGAATCTAAGATAAAGGGCATGGAAGATAATAAGGATGATTCGAACACAGATTTGAAGAGAGACATGGCAGATTTGAAGACAAACATGGACGAATTGAAGATAAATATTAATAAGTTGCTACAAGGAATGGGCACTAAGGATGAAAGGGTACTAAAGGAAACTCATGATGAGAATAAAAGAAATGTTAATCATGATTCCATAGATGCTAATGTTGGATCAAAGACTCACCATATTCCAAAAATCGATATGAGGAAGTTTGATGGAAAGGATCCTGCCACATGGATATTACAGATGGAGCAATTCTTCGATCTCAATAATGTGCAAAACACACAAAAGGTACGTATGGAAACTGTATATTTGGAACCAAATCAGTTTGTATGGTATCAATGGCTTTGCTCTCGTAAACAATTTATCACTTGGGCAATTTTTACAAAGAATTGATAGCACATTATGAGGATACAAAAAGCAACACTTTTTTTAGCCAATTGATAAGTCTCAAACAAAAGGGTTCAGTAATGGAGCACATTGAGGAGTTCCAAAAATTGAACATAAGGGTAAGAGATATTCCAGAGGAGCATAGGGTTGATGTGTTCATAGGGTCTTTAAAGGATAATATCCAACATGATGTTCGCCTTTGGGAACCTAATTCATTAGAGAAGGCATTCAGGTTAGCAAGAAAAATGGAAAGCAAAATTATGGCAACCAGGAAGCATACCACTCACAACTATAAAGATGGAAGTGTTGTTGCCCCTAGTCTTCCACAACCTATAAGTTTGACACCACAACAATTGGAAGAAAAAAGAGCAAAAGGGCTTTGTTACAGTTGTGATAGCGAATACACTAAAGGTCATAAGTGTGCCGAGAAGAAATTATTCTACATAGATTGTGAAGAGGAAGAAGAAAAGGAGCAAGAAAGGTCAAAAGAAGAGGATATACTCCAAGAACAAAGCCTAGATGAAGAAAAATTAAATCCGACCATATCTTGTAATGCATTGGTGGGAATTACCACTCCTCAAACCATAAAGATAGCAGAACAAATCAAGAAGAAAAAGGTAATAGTGTTGATTGATTCAGGAAGCACCCACAATTTTATTCATTGTAGGGTAGCAAAAGAATTGAATTGCTTCCTATATCCAGCACCAGAGTGTCAAGTGATGATTGCAAATGGAGGAACAATAAATTGCTCTGGAAGGTGCCATAATATCAAGCTATCCATGGGAGAATATGTATTGACTAGCCCAATGATTGCCATTCCAATGGGAGGTGCTGATGTTGTACTAGGAGTCCAATGGCTACAATCCTTGGGTACAATAGCTTTTAATTTTCAAGAAATTTTCATTAAATTTTCTACGGAAGGAAAGGAAGTTGAATTAAGGGGTATTGCAGGGAAACCAGGAAAGATAATCAGCTCTAATGGTATGACAAAGCTTCTAAAAAAGGAGCAAAGAGGTGTAATTGCACAATTATGTTCGCTAGATGTTTCCACATCAGAATCATCTATTTCTCCAGATCTCCAAAAAATCCTGGACAATCATTCCAGGGTATTTGAGACTCCCAAAGGTCTCCCACCTATGCGTGATCATGATCATGCTATTCATCTGATTCCAGGAAGTGTTCCTCCAAACATCAGGCCGTACAGATATCCCTATGTCCAAAAAAGTGAAATTGAACGTATGGTTGCAGAAATGCTAGAGGCCGGTATAATTCAACCGAGTCAAAGTTCTTTCTCTGCTCCAGTAGTATTGGTGCACAAGAAGGATGGATCATGGCGCATGTGTCTGGATTATAGGGAGCTCAACAAGCTCACTATTAAAGATAAGTTCACCATTCCTGTCATTGATGAATTACTAGATGAATTGCATGGATCAATTTACTTCACCAAGTTGGATCTTCGTTCGGGATATCATCAAATTAGAATGAAGATTGAAGACATTCTGAAAACAGCATTTAGAACTCATGAGGGTCATTATGAATTTTTGGTCATGCCTTTTGGCCTTACCAATGCACCTTCAAGATTTCAAGGTTTGATGAATTCAATTTTCAAACCATTCCTTAGAAAATTTGTGTTAGTATTTTTTGATGATATACTAATCTACAACAAGTCTTGGAAGGATCATGTTGAACATGTTGACAGGGTGCTACAACTATTGGAGGAGAAAAAATTATATGCAAAAAGATCCAAATGTTTCTTTGGAGTACAGGAGGTGGAATATTTGGGTCATATTATATCTCATGAAGGAGTTAAGGTAGACGCTAGCAAAATTAAAGCCATTAAGGAATGGAAAATCCCCACATCCATAAAGCATCTGCAAGGATTTCTTGGGTTGACAGGGTATTATCGCAAGTTTGTTAAGAATTATGGGAGAATAGCAGCACCTCTAACAACATTATTGAAGAAAGATGCATTTTCATGGACTCCGGAAGCAACAAAGGCCTTTGAACATCTTAAAGAGGCAATGTGCCAAGCACCGGTCTTAGCTACACCGGACTTCAAAAAAACCTTTATTGTGGAATGTGATGCTTCGGAAATGGAATTGGTGCTGTTCTAATGCAAGATGAAAGACCCATTGCTTTTGAAAGTCGTCCAATCAAGGGAAAGTTTTTAAGCAAAGCTATTTATGAGAAGGAAATGTTGGCAATACTCCATGCACTTAAGAAATGGCGACCCTACCTAATGGGAAGACACTTCAAGGTGAAAACGGATCATGATAGCCTTAAATACTTTTTATAACAAAGATTATCCTCTGAAGAGCAACAAAAGTGGGTCACAAAGATGTTGGGTTATGACTTTGAAATCATCTACAAAAAAGAGAAGCAAAATGTGGTGGCAGATGCACTCTCAAGAAAGGATGAGGATGTGGAAGCATTGTTGTGCGCCATTTCTATTATCCAACCAGATTGGATAAATGAAGCAAGGGAGGAATGGAAGAATGACGAAGAAGTTTGGGCACTTATTCAAAAGCTACAACAAGATTCTAGTACGTCTGATACATTTAGCTAGCAAAATGATTCGTTATGGTACAAAGATCGCTTATACCTCTGTAAGAATTCCCAGCTAAAACAAAAGATTCTTATGGAATTGCACACTTCTCCCTTAGGAGGGCACTCAGGATTTTTAAAAACTTACCACAGGGTTAAGAAGGAATTTTTTTGGGATGGCCTTAAATCAGATATTCAAAAGTTTGTGGCGGAATGTTTGGTTTGCCAACAAAATAAAGTTGAAACAATTAAGACACCGGGTCTACTACAACCTTTATCCATTCCAAGACAACGTTGGGAGGAGGTTTCAATGGATTTTATCACAGGTTTACCCAAGTCTGAGGGAAAAAGTGTCATCATGGTGGTAATTGATAGACTTACCAAGTATGCACACTTTTGTGCATTATCACATCCATTTAAAGCCAGTACAGTTTCTACTGCATTTATGGAAACAATTCAAAATCTACATGGAAACACAAAGATTATTGTAAGTGACAGAGATCCCATTTTCACTGGAAATTTTTGGACATAATTATTTTCTTGTCTTGGTACTCAGTTAGCTCATAGCTCGTCTTATCATCCTCAATCTGATGGGCAAACTGAGATAGTAAACAAATGTTTGGAAGGATATCTTCGTTGCTTTGTATATGATAAATAGACACAATGGGTCAAACGGTTGCCTCTAGCTGAATGGTGGTATAAAACTTCCTTCCATACAGCAACAAAAATGACCCCATTTATGGAACTTTATGGGTATCAACCACCATCCATCACATCATATTTAAGAGAAAATTCTAAGGTTCAGGCAGTGGAACATCACATCGAACATCAACAACAAGTCCTCCAACTCTTAAAGGATAACCTTGTGTTGGCACAAAATAGAATGAAACAACAGGCAGATCAACATCGTAGTGAAAGAAGTTTTGATGTAGGTGATTGGGTATTCCTACAGCTACAACCATATAAGAAAATGTCCCTAAAGCAAGCTAAGAAGGATAATAAATTATCACCAAAGTATTATGGTCCGTACAAGGTGTTGCAAAATATTGCTACTATGGCATACAAATTGGAGCTTCCTGCAGCTTCTCGATTGCACCCAGTTTTCCATGTTTCATGTTTAAAGAAGGTTATAGGCGAAAAGCTCCCAGTTCAAAAAATATTGCCAGAACTTGACGAGGAAGGAAAAATTATATTGGAACCGGAAGCAGTCACAAAAACAAGAACTCGACAGCTACGAAATCGATCAATTTCAGAGTATCTTATCAAGTGGAAGAACTTATCCGCTGAAGATTCCACATGGGAGGATGAGAATTTTATGCAGAAGTATCCAGAACTACTCAAGCGTTGAGGACAACACTTTTTTGAAGGAGAGGGGCATGTTGGGTCCCTATAATACTAGTGATTACCCCATTACTATTGTAGTTATACCCCTTATTTATATTGTTGTGCCCCTATTACCTCCATATTGTTATTTCTGTGCCCCATAGAATCTCTCTATTATTATTTTTGTGGCTTTATATTATTATTGTTAGGTCAGCTGGATTATATTGTGACTCCTTAGACTCCTATATATAGAAAGGAGGTTTTGTCATTTGAATCATCCAAGAATTGTTCATTTATGTAATGTAAAGGAGGTTGCCCCCTCGAAGAGGCTGAATTCTAAGGCGTTGATCTATCTTTTATCTATTTTCTTGAGTTGGTTTCATAACACTAATCATGCTGCAATTAGGTATTTGATGAATAATCCAGATGTAAATGATTGCATCATTAGATGGTTGCTTTTATTGCAGCAATTTGATTTGACCATTGTTGATAAGTCGGGTAAGGAAAATGTTGTTACTGATTTTTTGTCTGGACTAGATCTACCTAAAGGTGAAGAATGAATGGTGGATGATCAAATGCCAGATAAAAACCTATTCGCTATTTTAGTACTCTCTCCATGGTTTTTTGATATAGCAAATTATTTGGTTTCAGCACAGTTTCAGCCACACCTGTCCTCAAAATAGAAGAGAAAGATCGTGAGGAAGAGTGCCCCATTCACTTGGATTGGGGGCAATCTTTTTAAACTTGGCCCAGATCAGATTTTGAGGTGATGTGTTAGGGAGGAGGAAGTTTTTGACATCGTACTAACCTATCATGATGGGCCTTGTGTAGGCCACTTTGCAGCAAAGATCATTGCCTTCAAATTCTGCAGGCAGGTTACTATTGGCCCACTCTTCATCAAGATGTCAGGAGATATATCAGCCAATGTGACCGATGTCAAAGGATGGGGAAACCTACTCCAAGGGATGAGATGCCCCTGCAACCTCAAGTGACTTTCGAGCCATTTCAGAAGTGGGGCACAGACTTTGTGGGTCCTATCAACCCTCCTTCAAAACAAAAATCTTACATCATTATGATAATCTAACAAAATGGGTAGAAAAAAAGATGATCAAGGCAGCAACAGAAGAAAAAGTAGTTGAGTTTTTGAGGGAAAATACCTTTTACAAGTTTGGCTATCCAAGAGAGTTAGTCATAGATCAAGGGAGTTAATTTACCTCCAATCTGGTTGAAGACCTGCTCACACATCACAAGATTAAGCACAAAAATTTCACCCCTTATCACCTGTAAGAAAATGGATAGGTGGAAGTCACTAACAAAGATTTGGAAGGAATTTTGACTAAGGTAGTGAGCAGCAGCAGAAAAGATTGGGCAGATCGATTGGTTGAGGCCACTTGGGCCTATAACACCACCTAGAAAACCACCACAGGGTTCACACCCTATGAGCTGGTCTATGGGAAGAAGGCTCTGTTGTCAATAGAATTTGAATATAACACATTAAGGATGGTAGTTCAGCTGGACCTAGATCTCAGCCATTCACAAAAGAAAAGATTTCTTCAACTAAATGGATTGGATGAACAGAGATTGTAGGCCCATCTCCACTTAGAGGTAGTCCAACTTCAAAGAAAAATATGGCATGACAAGCACCTCAAAGAAAAACACTTCTAGCAAGGAGATTTGGTGCTGCTGTATGATTCAAGATATAAAGATTTCAAGGGCAAACTAAGGACAAGATGGATGGGACCATACACAGTAGAAAAATGCAATGAAAATGGTTCAGTCATGATCCGGACCATTGATGAAGAAGAAATCCTCATGCTCTTCAATGGGCATAGGTTGAAGATCTACAGGAAGCCCCTTTCCAAGCAAGAATTCATTGAGAGTCTGGGTAAAATAGTGTTGTTAGTGGAGCAGGTATCTACCTCCACTCCACCCACACATTGAGCTAAAAAAAAACAAAAAAAACAAAAAAAAAAAAAAAAATCCCTGGGTGAAAACCTCTTGGAGGCACCCAGGGCAGGCAGTGAGGGTGAAAACCTCCTAGAGGTGCCCCAACCATCTCACAAAAAAAAGAAAAAACAAAAACAAAAAGAAAAAATAGAAAAAACTAACTTCTTTTGAATGCATTTGTAAATTGCAGGAGGGTCACAAGGAAAAAGGACATGACCAGGCTGCATATACCCTTCATAGTCCATTCCTCCATTGCCATTATCTTTTCTTAGGCCTTCGTCTCACTAGTCCTGTAGATTTCACATCCTACAATAAACTCTGTGCATTCTACAGGAGGATCCTGTAGAAATCACAGAGAGCTCAAAATCAAGTTAAAAAGAATCCGAGGGCTAGAAATTTGTTTAGAAGGCCCATGGACCTCCCTGCCACCATCCATTGTCCTAATTCTCCATTTCATCCCTGCACACCCACATTTCCACTCATTTTTTCTTCCCTACACATAGGAAAACACGGAATTCAGTTTCCTTTGCTTTTTCTTTCTTCTTCCAAAAAAAGAATATAATGAATACAACAATAACATTCTTCACTTGTTCTTACCTCATGCCTTTCAGCTATTCTTCCTTTCATTCAGAACCTTCTTCAGTTGTCTCTTTAGCCCCTGCTCAAGCATCAGCCTGAAATTTCAGAGGAGAAGTAGCTACAGGAAATCCTGCAGGATTCCTGTAGCAATTGATCCCTTTAAAAAACAAGCTCTAGATACACGGTCAGCATAGCCAAGATGTATGCAACATGCAAGGAGCAGAGCCTGATCTAAAAATCACTAGCATAAGCCATGTCTGAGCATGTAGAGCACCAATAGTAGTAGTAATGAGAAAATGAAGTGCCAAAGTCCAGCATGTAGAGTAAAGTAGCGACTAAGAAGTAAGTGGCTAAACCTATTCCGCGATTGCATGAATATTGTTTAGGAACTGCATGAACTATTGGGATGGTCACGATTAAACAGAATCGATGGCCAGCTAATTGGCCACCCTCGTTCAGTTCAAAGCACCCTCGTGGAGTTCAAATGAGCCTCATCCAATTCCAACCATAGTTCAGATATGGAGTCAACACGTGTGGCCCATCAACTCAGGAAGAAAAAAACTCAGAACCAGTAGTGGCGGCAGCATATAACAGGAACAATAGAGGTGATGGCAGTCAGGCAACATGAACTACCATAATAGCACTGGAGAAGGACCAACGGTCTGGATGGGGATAACGTACCCATCCTGCCACATCACCTTGTCACCGCAGATCATGCCATCAGCTTAAGTACAGTGTGGTCTAAGCCTCCACCACCTTTTGTTTTCATTTGCAATGACGAGTTCTTGACTGAAGTACTCACCTACCACCTTCAGAACAATGAACCAGTCATTTTCTACCATTTTTCAAAACCCTCCCGCCTATCAAGTTCTACAGGAGCACTATTACATTCTACAAGAGCAGGAACACTGTCTACAGGAGCCTTTCTATAGGAAGGCCTGAGAGCAGCTCTGCAGAGGAAAAATTCGAAATTTTTGTCAACTTCAAGCTTGAAAAGAGGTAGGTTTGAAAACCCACTGTACATGTGATAAATCTGTGCAAGGTGGTGGATTAGAAGTGAAGTATTGGGTTGAAAGAATAAAGGAAAGAGAGCTTCAAAGTTTGCTTGCGTTTTCCTAAATTCCATACAGTCTCTCCATTTTTTTTTCTCTGCGCCCAAAAATTTGTTTTTTCTTTCCTTTTTCGTATTCTCCTAAAAAAAGGAATGCAACCATAGAAACCAAGCCTATGAAAAAACGAATTTGCAAGTCTATCTACTCTATGAAAAAGAAACACTGTGTTATATATTCTCTGTTCTATCAAAGTATTGATTTCTTCCAAAAGCCGAGAAGTAAATTCAGGTTGAAAACAGTTTGAAGGGAGAAAAATTGCAAATTGATGTTGTGAAAAAAGAAGAACACGAGAAATTCCCTCTCTGGTTTCAGAAAGACAAACATTAGCCACTCCTCTATTTCCGGTTTTGAAAATTATTGCCTTCTTCCTCACCTGAGCATTTTCAAAAGTCACTAAACGCCATGCTAGGAGGTTTTATGAGAAAGGAGCCTTTGAGCTCCAGCAAATTGCATGAGCATCCAGAAGTGGTCGCCCTCCTGACCAGGACAAATTGGATGCCTTTCTTTGAGAGAATTCATGGATATGATGAGGAGGTGATAGAGGAATTTTTAATTTCCTTAAGGCCACATTCAAAAACCCATGCTACAATCAGTTGCAGGGGTTTGAACCTTGAGCTTACACTAGGTTTTATCAGTAGAATCATAGGTCTTCCACTTGGGCTCCCCTGGAGCAAAGAAGAAAAACCATTAGGACAGGTTGCTAAAAAAACATTTTTTTAGCCTGACGAAGATCCTGTAGACGATAAGAATGGGGTCAGAAGGACAAGCTTACCTCATCCATGGAGTGAGGTCAGCTACCAGATCATGAAATATATCTCTTGTGAAGGAAGATTCAGTATACTTTATGGTTATCACTTCAGGTTATTGCATGAATTGAGATATGGAATGGACCTACTGGTAGCTAGAAATCTCAGTCTCCCATATTTTCTCCTCCAATCTCTAATAGAATGTGGCACCAAGTTGAATGCAAGGGTTCTAGACCAACTGGCCCACCATGGGCTCATCAAATTGTTGGTAGAGGATGCCCTTCACACCTACACCATCCCCATAGCTTGGGAAATTTTCAGGAACATGTCCAGAGAAGATGACATCAAAACTTCTATTAATGACCTTAGCCCATCTGGCAGTGAAGAGGAGGAGCAGAAAGAGGACTTGAGAATGAAGTTCATGAGTAGGCACAAAACAGTCAAATAGAAGAAGAAAAAGAGGAGAAATAGGAAGAAGAGGAGAAACTAGACAAAACCATCGCTGAACCTAAGGCAGAAAAGGAAACAGCATCAAAAGTAGAGAAGAGGAAGAGAAAAAAGCTATGAAAAAGAAGCCCTAGAAAGCTCAAAAAAAGACTGCCACAGGAAAGGTAGAGACCTAGTAAGAAAAGGAGAAAACACCACCAGAGACAACAGAGACCGAAAACAGAAACAACAGACATAGGAAAAACTGCAGAAGGTGAAGAAGAAAAATAGCAGGAGGAAATATCCCCTAAAACACTGGCAAGGGAAGCAGTAGTTGTGCTTGCTGCATTAAGTACTCCAACAAAGCAAAAAGGAAAAAGAAAAAGACAGACATGAATGTATTTCAAAGCTAGGAGGAGCACTAGCATTAAGGTGGGCAAGCCCCAGCCACCATCAAAATAGCCCATTATCATTGAGGATGTACCTGCTATAACAAGGGAGGAATCTCCCTCCAAAATCTCTATCACCTACGAGAGAGGGAGTTTGAAGACCTCCACCTGGAAGGAAAGGATCAAATTGATGGACTCCAAAGAAGTCCTACAAGAGGCACAAACTTCTCTACAGGAGACACTGGCCAAGCTTAAAGAAACTGAAAAATTGGAAAAGAAGGCAGAAGAACAGTCACAAGAGGAAGGTAAGGAAAAAGAAATACTTGAGCCAAGCCCTTAGCCTAATTTAGGCTCCTATTACAATCTTCCAGAAGGTGGGAAGATCATCCCACAAAAATTTGCAGTGCCACTTTTCTTTGAACTAGAAAAGGAGAGAGTCAGGACCCACACCTGGATGCAGATTGCCAAATCTAAAGGGGTCAAAGATATAGGGCACATGGAAAACAGGTTAAGGGAGATGAGCAGAGAGTTGTGCATGGTAAGGCACACAAAGAGCATTATAAGAGCCCAACTACAAGAAGAAAAATCAGTTACAGGAACAGGAACCTCAAGGGGCAGCTTGTTGGAAGGGCAACAACAACAATAGGGACCTCAGGCAAATAGTGAGGCAGCAGAGAAATAGCAACAAGAAGAAGAACCATAGAAAAATAGTGAAATGCTAATGAAACAGCAACAAGAAAGAGAATCTCAGGAAACAACTGAAGTGCTGATTTTGAAAAAATAGTTGCAAGAAAAGGAAGCCTAGCTAGCCTGCATGGCCAGCTGGGCAATGGAGGCCTTGCAGTGCAAACAACAAACTAGATCCTGTGCACTATATCTCAAAGACTAGTGGCTCCAATTCCAGATTAAAAGATTGTCCCAGAGGGGCACAACCCCATTTCAATATTATGGTCGTTTATGGATTTATATGATCATAGTTCAGCCGAAGATAAAGCCAAGTTAGCATAATTTTATCTACACAATATGAAACTTCCTGACATGAACTTATGGGATCCAAATGCTACATTGGGAGACCTATAGCTCATGGTTATGGCTTTCTAGATGAGCCATGAGGAAAAGAGAGCAGTGGAAATCCAAAAGATAATGGCAGAACAACTAAGTGAGCCCCTGATGGTAAGGGCAGAACGAACAGAACCATTGGCTCTCATCTATGCCCATGAACACCTTACAGCCAATCCCCAAGTTCTCCCTAATTATGTTCATAGGAAAGCATAAGCTATTGCTCATTTTGAAGATATGGAGAGATTGTTTGGCGATGACTGCCTCCATGCATGCATGAGAAGGTGGAATATATTGCCACATAGCTTAAAAATCAGGGAGTATCACTCCCCAAACAAAACGAGGGAGTCCATGAGGAGAGTACCCCTATACAAACACTCAATGCAAAACTTGAAAAGCCAACTGGATTGGTCTTAAGTTCAGTCCTCCACTACTGTTAGGATTGTTGGAAGGAGTTAAGGAGGAGGAAAAACAAAAATAATGGGAGGAAGTGGATAGGAAATTAGGTTTCCATGACAGAGAGGAAGACATCACATCAGAGGCTTGGGATGTCAAGGAAGCTGTTAAAGCTATTAAATATGAAGAACTGGATTAGTTGCTCAAAGGATGAGTAACCCATTCAGCAGGGAGTGATGATGAGCCCCAGAAATGGGTAACTATATGGGCTCATTTTGCCTATTACTTTCATTTAATCCACCATTCTAAATAGTTTTGTGCATTTTTTTTAATATATTTATGTCAATAGAGTGAATGGGGATGGTCACTTTGCCATGTAGTATAATGAGTGTTTATTGTAAATTTTTTGGACAATTGGACAAGGACCAAGAATTTATGAGAAAAATGACAGCCAAACTCGAGGAAACAAGGATGAGGACTTATAGGAGGGGTGTCTTCTTCATTAATGACCCCTTCCTGAAATTCTTCATCAATAGCTCGGAGTACAAAGGCCCACATTGATGATTCCAAGAGGCAGCTGAGCAAGTCAAGTAGGGCTGCTATTATCTTCAGTTCTAGGCAGCCAAGTTCCTTAAGCTTAGGAGGACTGTTGGGAGTCCCCACTTGTATAAATAAGAAGGCTTCAAGCCTCAGTAGGTTAGCCATTTCATAGTATATTTTTGCATTTTTGTGCAACTTCGTACTCAGCTCATTTTTGAGCTCTTTTTGAAGATAGTTCTATGATGTAACTGCTATTTTTTTGATAAATGAAGATGAACCAAGTTTTGAACTAGCACTGATTCTTTCTAGAGGGCTGAAGCTCTTGGGTTAGGGCCCAACCCAAGCTTCCCAACACCTCCTTTGTGTATTTATATGCTTTTGCTTGCATTCATGAGATAATTTCTGTTGTTTAGGTTAATCTTGCTTTCCTAAATTAGGTTGCTTTTGATGGTTAGAATAGTTGTTTTTGCTTTAAGTTGCTTAAGTAGTTTTATACAATAACAAAAAAAGATCCAAAAAGGCCACCAACAAGTCTTGATCTCCTTTCTCCCTCCTTGGGACCATGATTTGAGGTCAAGGCACTGTTTTTGCCACCAAAAACATTGTTTTTGCTCTTCCAATGCAACTGCTAGTCTGATATTTCGAGTTGGAAAAGTTGATATTAGTTTGGATTCACATGCTTAGATCATTTCATGATCATTTACCATGGTTTTCTCGCATTATTTCTTTTCATAAAGTAGTGTTTGGCATTTTTCTGGTTTTAGGTCAGAATTTAGGTTAAATGGACTAAACTCTGTATTTTGGCTCTTTATTTGGTCAATTTTGAGAAGTAAGTGTGCAAATCACTTGTAAAACATTCCAGCTCATCATTCTTCCATAACATAGCTTGTACCAGTTCATCTCTCATGATTTCCCCCATTCATTCACCACATTTCGCCAAACTGCCCTAATTTTTGCGTTTTTTCCATAGAGTTATTTTCTCACCATTTGAACAAATCCAACCATCTGCTTTGGCCCTGATCTTCTTTGACAAGTTATAGTCCCGTCAACACCTTCACCAAACCTTCACTTCCCCTTTCCCATAAATTTTCCACCTTCAAACCTCCAAAAACCACTTTCGGCCTCCTCTTATAGATCCTCCTATAGAATCTCTTGTAGATCCCCTGCAACCTCCTGTAGAACTTCCTGTGAGTGATTTTTCGAAGTTTGATCACAATTGAAGTCTCCAGAATGGTACTAGGGGCTTCTTAGGACCTCTCCACACCTTCCTCACCATTTACAAAAGCCAACTCCATCTTCCTTTGCCACAAAACCTCTGCACAGTCACAGCCAGTCAAATCATAAGCATAATAATTCCCACATAAAAATACTCAAAAGTACAAAAAGATGCTTTCTTCTCAATTCTCTTTATAAGTAGCTTGAATAAATGCAATTTACCTTTTCAGCAACCAATGGCACCCATCTCAGTAGTTTCCATCTCTTTTCTTGCACAAGTAGGGTTAGTGGGTAAACTAGGGTTTGCTAAGGTTTGCTAGGGTTTGCGTTTCATTTCACTTTTCCTTCTCTTTCTGCAAGTAGAATAGGCCCTGTAGAGTTAGCTTTCTTCCATCAGAGTAAAATATTCTTCTGAGAACTCATAGAAGTTCGCTTAAGCTCTTAGCAAACTTGCACTCGCTGATCAAGTGACAGTCTGCAGTAAGAGCTAGTACTTGTGCATACATCACCGTCACTTCCAAGTTTGTTACGAACTACCGGGTTGATAAAAGTAAAGAAGGGAGGCCTAGGAGCTGCAACATTATTGCTGCAATACTGGAGCTCACCAGGTATCTACAACATGGCTTCAATTCTTGTTGGGTCAATCTAGATACCATCTTTGGAGATAATGTGGCCTAGTAATTTCCCCTCTTCCAACCCAAATAAAGTTTTTTTGGATTTAGAGAAATTCCATATTTCCTGCACTTGGCGAAGACCTACCTAAGATGATCCAAGTGTTGCAGATCTGATTTAGAAAATATTGTGATATCATCTAAGTATATTACTAGGAATTCATGGATTTCCTTAGCAAAGGTTGTGCCCATTGCTCTTTTAAAGTTGGCCCCTGCGTTTTTTAATCCAAAAGGCATTTTCACATACATGAAAGTTACCCATGGTGTAGTGAACGTAGTTTTTGCCTGATCATCTGGGTGGACTAGGATCTAGTTATAACCAAAAAGCCCATCTAGAAGTGAGATTTTGGTTGAACGTACTACCCTCTGTAACATGTGATCCATTTTAGGAAGAGGATAGTTATCCTTAAGTGAAACTTTATTTAAATTCCTAAGGTCAACACACAGTCTAATTTCACCAGTTTTCTTTCTTGTAGGTACCAAATTAGAAACCCAGTCTGAGAATCTAATTGGTGCAATAATCTTAGCTTCATACATTCTTTTGATCTCCTTTTCGATAGAAGGTAGTAGAACAGGGTTAATCCTTCTAAGCTTCTGTCTAAAAGGCTTTTGATTTTCTTTTAAGGGAATGGTGTGTTTTATTATGCTGGTATCATAGGACTTCATGTCCTCATAATTCCAGGGAAAAACATCTTGGAATTCTTTTAGCAATTCCATATATTTCACTTTTTCATTGGGAGGTAATGATTTTGAAAGTTTTATCAGTTTGGGATCTTCTTCAGAGCCTATATTACATTCCTCAATGTTTGATTTCAAGGGTTCCATTTTAGGCTTTTTAGGAATATCGTTTGAATCAAATAAGTCCTCCAAAGGAGTTAATCCTTTGGGAAATTTTTTCTTTAAGATTTATGACTTCAAATTATTCATTGATTGCTTCATCAATTTCCATTTGTTTTAGGTTTTGAATATCTGATTTGTAAACTTTGTGGGATAAAATCTATCTACTTGATTATTTTCTACTTTGTTAATTTCTACTTCATCAGTGTAATCAAAATCTAATGTTATGTTTGTGTCTATGTTACTATTTACAAATTCCTCATCTAAAGTCAAAAAATTGTTAATTTGTTCGTCATTGTTGAACACTATCCAGTTCTTCAAGTTGTCAGGAATGGAAGGTCTGTGCCTAACCTCAGTAGTGTACTGATGGTTGGGCTGAAATGGCAACTTGCAAGTACTAGCAAACATGGCTAAGTTGTGGGCTTGCATGTTGTGTTTTCTTGGGATAACAGCAAGCTTGGTTTCTAAAAAAGTATTTAGTATTTCTACAACTGTTCCTCTATAAAATCCTAGCCTAGGATCCCTATTCATATAAATAGCATTAATTTGTTTTATTACCAACTTAGAATCTCCCATAATAGAGACTCTTATGGCTCCTAACCTTTTGACCAGTTTTAGACCTAACAGAAGTGCTTCATATTCGATCATGTTGTTTGTACATTTAAAGTTCAATCTGTAGGCATGACCTTTTGAATGGTCATTTTTTAAGTTGTAAATCCATACACGTGCTCCTGCACCTAGCTTGTTGACTGACTCATCAAATTCAAGATGCCATAGAATTTCGTGTTCATAATTCTTACTGTCTGGGGGAATAAAATCCTCACTGATTAATGTATCTTGGTCATCTTTATTATCTGACATTTCTTGAATTTGGAAACTTTGGTTTTCTCTGAATACTGTAATTTCTTTTGGTTATGTTACTATGCTATTTTAATTGTCTTCTTGATTAGATTCAGTATTGTAAAGTATGAAATAATCAATATCAGAATGTACTGAATATATAGGAATGTTTTGAGGCCTCTCCTGGGTACTCACTACATAATTCATCAGAGTCTCTCTATACAGTTACTTAGGATGTCCAAAGACTGATATGGTGGAATATAACAAGTCAAACTGTAGAGATCCCTGGAGTTTGGCAGCCCAAGATCTAGACAACAACATACCATACTTAGGTGGTATATCAGCAACAACTATGTCCATAAGTATGGTCTTAGCAGGGTACTGCACTAGGGAAACACACAAATATTTTATAAGTCCTAAGCACTTAACTTGGCTTGAACCAAAGGAAAATAGGTCCTTGTAAGGTCTAGTGATATCCAAGTTTAGTTTTTCCATAATAGACATAGGCATAAGATTTTGTGAAGCCCCTGAGTCTAGCATAGCTTTATGTAGGATTTTATTGTGGATGTTAAGGCTAATGTAGAAGGGTGGTATCCCTCCTTCCACTACTTTTCCATTATCAGGTTTGAAAATTAACTCAGGTTGATCATCAAATAGGTTAATAGAGTATTCATTTTCAACGAAGTTTAAAGATTTGCTTATTTGAGATCTGTAAGATTCATGTTTAACCAATTCTGTTAGAATCAATGAGATTTTGGGTTTGGCTACCTCTGCTCCCAAATTGAAAGGCAGGGGGACTTGTCTGTTTGAAGATTCAAAATCTTAGCACTAAGGTTCTGAGTAGTCTATTCCTATTTTTTAGTGTTTGGAGTGTACTTCATTGGATTTTCTAATATGATTTATGGAGGCTATTCCACGGTTCCCTTGAGGGTGATTGGAGTGGAATGTTTCTCATTAGAGGGTTTGTCATCAGTTACATCCTCAATAATGCTACTGGGAGGGTTTTGATGAGGTCTAGAAAGGATTTGTAGAGTTTTCATAACTTGAGGATTCTGATTTGTAGCTTTTACTTTCTTAGGCTAATTAGGTACTTCTTTTTTATTCTGGTCTGGAACATCAGTGTTCTTTTAGCTTCTCAAATTGGGTTGTTTATGCACTTCGAAAATACTAGAGTCATACCCTTGTTTACAGTCAAAATATTCTCTAGTTTGAGTCTGTAACTGTTGAAGCATATATAATTCTTGGTCATCCTGAGTAAAAAAGACAATTTCTTCATCATCTAATACCATTAAGTTGATTTGGGTGTCTATCTCAGGGTCTTCTTGGTGGGCAGTATCTGCATAGTTTTCATGGAAAGGTGGTCTAATGTTCTGATCAGGCCCATTTTTACTAGTGTTTTGGTTCTGGTTCTTCCTAAAGTTTGGATTCCTTACTGGATTTTCCTGTTGGTTATCCCAGTGAGGTTTCCTTTCAATGACTTCTTTCCTATCCATTAATCTTTCCATTCCTTTAGCTAAAGCATCCATTTTTTGATCAAAGGGTGAATTTTCATCTTTCAGGGGTGTTCCTCTCTCATTTCTAACCCTAGCCCTTTTGGACAGCAGATCAGCTTCTATACTCACTGCTACACTTTGCATATCTTCGAGGGTTGGGGGATTCCTTTCTCTAAGTTGAAAAGACATATCTATGTCAAATCCATATAGAAACTTAATCACGGCTAAGCCAAGTGGAGGCCTAAGGTCAAGTAGGATTGCATTATATACATTGTTAAACCTAGTACAGTAGTTCTGAACAGTTTCGTTTGGTCCCCTTTTAAGGTTTTCATATTCAAAAAGAATTTGAAGGGGGTTCCTTTTCTTCTCCCACCTATTTAAAAATTTCTGGTAAAGAGCTTCTAAACTATCTATACTCTGAGGAGACAAAGATCTAAACCATGTTGTCACTTCTCTAACTAGAGTTTGAACAAATATTCTCATTTGGACATCTCCTATGTCCATTTCATGCAGTTCAAAATAATATGTCATCTTTCTTGTGTGTTGTTGTGCTGTGGAAGTTCCAGTGCCATAGAATAAGGTAATTTTACTTTGATAATCAGCTAGTAAGGCACCCTGAGGAGCAGGCATTACAAGGCGGGCATATCTGAGTGCCATAGCTCTAAGTTGGACAAGATTGAGAACAGGAGTTGGGGTGGCAGGAGAATTTGGGATAACAAGAGTAGTTGGGTAATAGGGATACTGGGTACTTGAAGGATAGTGATAAGCTAATGGGTAAGTGAAGGTATGAATGGAGATGAGGGATGATCTTCAGAGGTGTGGGGAAATGATGGTGAGCTAAAAGATGTTAAAGTTGTTTCAGAAAGTTCAGGGATTCTATCAGTGGTAAGGGATGACTGAGGGGAGTTCAAAAGGTACTAATCAATTGACAAGTTTGCCCATTGGACTTCAAGTTCAGCTGTAAATTCTGGATCTAGAATTGTGTCCTCAAGTTCACTCTCAGACTTGGTTTTAAATAGAGAATTGTCAAAATAACCGTAAAAAGGGAAGTCTTCTAGGAACAACCACTCAATGGGCATGAATTAGATCTGAATAAAGGCCTTAGGCTTACTGAACTTTCTTGTCTTCTGATTATTCTCGGAATAAGGTTGGAATTGTCAAAAAGAGGGGGAGGATTTGGATCAGGGTTGGCCATGGTATAGTGAGTTCTCCCCGAAGCCAGATTTCAAGCTCTTTCTAATTATTTTGCTTTTTTTTATGAATTTTTGAAATAACTTCTAGTAACCATTTAAGATGTTTTAAAAATAAAAATTTGAATTTCTCAAAGGTTTATTAAAACTAAGGGTTTTGAATCCCCAATGTGGTTGCCACTATGTTACTGCTCTGATGTTTTCCTTAGAAGTTATCAAAGAAGGAATAGTCTGAGGTAACCACAAACCTAATCTTTTAGACTTGGGTTCTATCCAACCTAATTCCAGAGAGAGCTCTCACTTTGTAATTTAACTTTGTTTTGAATAAGATTTCAGGCTAGTTCTTAGTGTTCATGATTGTTTTGTTTTGATTGTATGGTGGAATTAAGAAAACAGATGGGCAGAGAAAGTATTCATGCCATTAGGATATGGAGTCAATCAAGATTGGCTGAACTAGATCTGATCAATCACTAAGGTAAGAGTTCACAGCACAGGCTAGCACAACAAAAGAAAATCTGCAGGTTCAAATGGATGAAGTAGTCCTAACCAGGGCAAAGGACAATGAATGATCCTTAACCAAGATTAAGATGAAGAAAGGAAGGATGATCAGTAGCAAAGGGAAATGAATAATCCTTTACTATGGACCAAAGGTGGGGTAAACTATGGAAGTAAGGGAGCAATTAAGAATTCCCAGACCAAGACAATTTAGTAGAAAACATATAGAAAGCAAACAGTTAAAACAGAGAGCATTTAAGCTAATTCTGATGATATCATTCCTTGTTTACTTTTAGATTTCATAAGAGACACATATGAATATTTATAACATGAAGACAAAACAATATTTAAACATGAAGAGATAATACTTATTTGTTCCAACTATGCACAAGAATTTAGTGAAATGTCCTTAGCTTTATTTCATTTCCAGCAAAACCAGTCCAGTCTTGAGTACAATAGCTCCTTGGCTTAAAATGAAATTTATATAGAAATGTATTTTAATCCACCCTAATTACTTCAAATAATGAAGTATTTATACAAAATATGTTACAAAATATTGTATAAAAAGATGAAAATTATTTTAGGAAACCAAAAATATCTTCAACACGCAGATAGAGATAGATGGAGAACTGCCTTCTTGCTATCTCTTTTATTATGACTGTGCTAGCTATTGCAATTCAGATTTGGCTCTTTCATTTTCTTTATAGTTATGTGCTGGAACCACTTTCTATCTTCTACCTACTGATTACTTGTTCTGCTTTGACTCTGTCTTACCTGTTTTACCTAGAAGCCATGCTTTACCTTGTACATTTACTGCAGTAACTTTATATTAAATCCATCAGTTTTGTCCACCATTCACTGTCAGGTAGTTTCATCCTTATCATCTTTCTGTATATCTCGTTAGATTCTATATACTTAGAAAAATTTGGCTTCTTGGTAAACAAGTGCTTGACCTCATGCTCTATGTAAAACAAATTTTCAAGACTATCATATAATACCTTTCCAGTGGGTAAAGACTTTACCCCTGAAGTACTAGCTTGGTTTCTAGCTAGCTTGTTTAGTCTTTCAATATAATCCTCTTTAGTCATCAGCTTGTCATTTATTACCATAGGACCCAGAAGTCCTTTTCCTCTTAAGATACCATACTTTTTCATGAAACTATCAATGTCTACTTGGATGCTTTGACACCTTTTGTCCAGATTGAGCATCAGGTTCCTTTTGGTGAGAATCTTCTTTATTTCTATGATGGTTGTTGTTCTATCATCAATTTCTAGTTCATCAAGCTGGTACCTATTTCTGCTGTTCAAAAATGTGATCAATAGGTTGGTTGCTTCAGGCATATCTCCCAATTCTTTTGTTATCTTGTGGACTGCTTCTGTAGCCACTTTTACTAGTTCAGTCTGTTCAAAAATAACTTGAATAGAAGGCCAAAACATGATGGCCCAAAGAATTTCCTTCATTTCTCCTAGTGGCTCTTGCAATCAAGTCCTTTTCAAGGACTTTTATTCTTTCTCCCATTCTTTTATTTTTCTAAACTTGTTCCTTCTATTGTATCTAGGCATGTTTACATTCAATCTCCAAATTTGGCACTTTTTCTCTAAGTTTCTTATGCTCAGTGGCTTGGATGATCATTTCCTCCATGGCCTTTACCAATTCAACAGTTTTTTACCTGGAAGTACCTGTGCTTGTAGATGCATCTGTGCCCGCTGATGTACTTGTAACTGGAAAAGATGTAGCTAGTTGAATTGTGGGTGCTAAGGTAGCAGCTAATGTGGAGGGTACTGCTATAAAAAATATGGGAATTACAGTCTAAGGAGTGGTGGCCAACTCACTGTGCTTAGACTGTATCAAGTTATCTAGCTCTTTCTCTGTCTCTTTTAATTGCTCATTTAGCTTTAGGACTAAGTCCATAAGCTCTCCCTCCTTGTGAGTTTCCAACACTTCAGCTATTGAGGATGATGTAGTGGGGGAATTTTGAGTTGCTTCTTCAGTGCAACTATGTCATCATTTTTCTTCTTGATAAGCTTTTTTGCAGCTTTTACATCCTTGGGATCATGTCCCAGCTCTATGACCAAGTCCTCTAAGGACTTTATTCTGGTGTCCTTTTCTTGTGAAGAGGCCTTCTCCAACTGGAATTGTGTTGATATATTATTCAGTGAATTTTGGAGCTGGTGGGCTACAATTGCCTTGTTGGTCAAAGTGCAGTAAGCCATTTCACCAGTATTTTTATGTAGTTCTATTTGGTCAATAGGATGGATATCCTTTCCCAATACTTCAAAGTCTGTTTTAAGATAATCTGCCATTGATCTGGGTTGTTTTGTAGTTAGCTTCAAAAACTCATCTACGTCTTACCTTCCTTTATGTCGAAGGCTGACGTTAGCCTTGTTTGATTTGCTGGAGCTATTTTCAAGTAGTGTGCATAAATTTTGGCCTTTAGCCTTTCTTTTCTTGCCTTAATTTCTTTGTATCTCTCTTTGATATCTTGGCTCTGTCCAGTAGGATCCCTGAAGGAGGATACTTCCACACTCTATTTCCTTTCTAGCATTTGAGCATGTGAGGTGGAAGGTTTTTGTGTACCTCCTGAAGGAGTGGTATTCCTACTTTCTGCTCCTGTAGTTCCTTCTGTCTCCTCAATATACTCTTGTTCTGAAAATGGGTTCAACCTTTACCCTTTTTCATAAGTTTCAGAAACAGGTCTACTAGAAGGAGTGTCCCCCTCTCTATCTCTTTTATGACTCCTCTCTTCATTTAGAGGAATCTGTAAAATAGGAGGATTGATCATGATTTATTCTAGCTAAGCAAGTTCTTAGGAAATCTCAGGTTTTTCTGATTCCTCTGGTTGCTTGGACGGCCCTGGTTGCTTTGATGGCCCTTCTTTTGTTATTTGCCCACTGTGTCCCTATGATTTCCTTTGAGATTGAGTTTCTCCTTGCACCTATACAAATGAATCCTCATCAAGTCTTCTATATAAATCAATCAATACATTATTGACATCAGTTTCTGTGCTATCCCGGTCTACCAGAATGTTTTCCACCCATTCAAGCTGATTTGCATACTGCTCAATTTCAAGGGATTCTATGGTGGATGTAAGGAGATAATTTATTCTTCTGTCTCCTATTGCAAATGAACTCTAAAGGGTCATAATTATAGATAAATCTTTTTTTGAGTTTCAGCCTTTGGAGGATCAATTCTACTTCCTTTCCTGCTTCTCTACTGTTACATATGAATGGGACAAGTTGATCTTTTATCCTAAGTTGAGCTTTCTTCTTGGCTTTCACAAAATGCACCTCATCTGAATTGATCATTTTCCTGTAGTACTCTAGGGAAAACAATCTCATAGGGAGGTATCTGGGTAGTTTGTAGGGAGCTAGCTCACACCCATAGATTCTGATTTTAGTGTGGTTTTGGTAAAGGTACCAATCCCCCACTCTATATTGTTTTGACAACTGAAGGACCCTGCTGAGGTCTGCACTGATTCTGGGAGGAGGGCTTCCTAATAGCATAGTTGTAATGGGTACACAAAGAGATCTATGAAATCAGTATAAGAATATTGAGAGTCATATTGATGGATTAATGAAGTCCAGAAGACCACTGATCTAGGGTTGCCTCTGGTATCAAGCTTTTGGAGTGTGATTGGAAATCTATCAACTTGATAATATAAGAAAAGATGATATAAGACTGAAGAATATTTAGACACTCTTTCATTATCCATCCTCATGAATTGAAAATGCATCTTATCAACAATGAACATAGCATAGTCAAACATGATGGCTGGGGGCTGCCCAGGAGAGTAGATTGACATAAAGGCTATAATGATTTCATCAAAAAATTCACTTGTGGTTTGGACCAATACACTGGATATCATGTCTACAATGTCTCTTCCAAGATCAGAGAATATAGTCCACATGTAAGGGGGAGAGTCTTTTGGAGTGTATTTTTCTTCCTTGATAAAGGTCTAGAATAACCTAGCAAGTTTGATTGATGTGAGTATGGAGAATCTGTTCAGCAAATCTCCAACAGAAAGAGGGGTTAGGTTTTGGCTTGATTGCAACTGAAGCATTTCATTTATGGACTCGGTAGTGATGGTAAATAATATAGATTGGTATGGGGTCATTATTGCCATTTGGCTAGGATTATAGTTCATATGGCAATAATGGACGATCTCTAGGAAGATATGAAATCTTAGGAACTGGTACTTGGGTAAATCTGATTCCCAAACTCCAATGTAGTCTGCATGGTTTAGGTACTGGTCTTTGTACCTGCAGAAGAGTTTCAAAGGGAACTCTTGAACGGAGATGCCTTTAATATGAAAATATTTATATGCTAGTGGGAGATGGTATAAATCCCTGTGAGGAGTAGAAATGGGCAAGACATTCAATGCAATTGGGGCATCCATCCTTGGTTCTTATGGATTCGAGGACAGAGGTGAAGGGTTTTCAATGAATTTTTGGAAAAACTAGTCTGATTCAGGTATTTTGGAGTCACCAGACAATTTTTCTCACTAAGTTACATAGGAATTGAAAGAAATTTAGTCCAGGTTGTGGAAAAAAATATGGTTTCTACTTTTGGATGGAGTAATGGTGACTTTGCACTATTTGGAGGAAGTGCACAGGACTGCAAGGTGGTCTGGAGTTTCAGCAACTTCGATAAATTGGCAGCTAGACATAGGTTGACGGTTGCACGTACTCTTGTGCTTACATGAAGGTTAGCGTGTTATTTTTTACGATAAAACAAAAAACAATGAGTTTTTTAGTTTTGTTCGTAATGTCAATGATTTTGGCGAGTACAATGGGAAAAGGACACTTGGCGTTAAGCGAGAAATGTGACAATTTATTGTTTAGCAGGAGGTGGTAAGCGGGATCGTATCACACTGGTTTCAGGTTAAAGTGGTTTTGGGGGAGGCTGCCCGATGTGATTCATGAGACGCCACGTAGCAACAGAGTGAATAGTGAAACCACCCACATCGAGAAGGTAAAGGTCGGCCTTCGGAGGTCACCCGATATGAGTGTCGATCGTTGGATCAAAAGGGGTCATATCGCACGGTGATGAGGGCGATGATTTGATTTGAGGTTTAATGGAGGAGCCCAACAGGGTTTTAACGCACAGAGGGATTAGTTAATTGTGGATTAGGGAGGCTTAATGACGTCGGGAATGATTTCATTGGTGGTGACAGATTATTAATTAATCACTAATTGATTAATTAATCTCTTTTATTTTGGTGGTGCGTCATGGTTACTAATTAGTCACTAGTTGACTTAATTAATCACATTAATCAGTTTATTAATAAGTTTATGTTTCAAACCTTCGGGGCGGGATATTAACATATGGATTTTTAATAAAAAATACAGGAAATGGGTATTTTTGGGGATTTAATAAAGAAGGTTAGAAATCAATATTAAATGAAAGCGGAAAAAAAGTGTGCTAAGTGTAATGTATGTTGAATTTATTTGTTTTTCACGTTAAACATTATAACTTAGGCTAAATACACATTTGTGGTTTTTTGTGAAAACGAGGGGTTTTACATGGGGGTGATTACTTTTCCTAGGAAAATGGTGCTTTTACCTTAGGAAAAGGGATTTCTAGGGGAAAATGAATAAATGGAAGTTGGTGAATATTTGTGAGGGGGCTTTTAGTACATAGACCCTATAAGTTATTGGGCTAAGGGTCGATCTCTCCGAAGTCAGAGAAATGCTCCAATCCCCTTTAACTTAAGGTTTTTGGTACTTTTGACTTTGCTTATGGGAAATTAGTAAAATTAAAAGTAAAATGAATGGGGCAATTAATCACTTGACTTTGTGTAAATGGTCAATTATCATCCATACTTTAGCAACTTGATGATGAAGGTACATGATATGATTTTATCTAATCAATCATCATAATTCTACAACCATACAACTACTTACCCATCTACTCATACTACCATTTTTTTCTACTCTTTGTTAGGGTGCACTTAAGCTGGAAAACCCTTATCAAACCTTTTCTTTCTTTTACAATCGTATTAACCTTATTACATTCAAGGGCTTAGATTAAACAGTTGAGCTCCTTTTATTCACTCTACCTAATCTAATTATCTGCTAAGGTTAAAAAATTTGGTCAGATTTTCATTCTCTATCTATAAACATGAAATTCAAAACATGGAATAACCAGGATTGAACTGTTTGGTTAGCATGGATTGTGGCATGAATAACAAGTTGCACACAATCATTATTATGCAGGAAAGTAAAAAGTAGTGGGATTTGGACTTGCACACTTTCATGGTCTTTTTCTTTTTCCTTGGGGTTCATTTTTCATCTTTTTGGACCTTTTTTACTCCTTTTGTCCTTTGATTTTTCTTTTAGGACATACCCTCTTTAAATTTTTTTATCTTTTTTTATTTTTTTGAATATGGAAAACATTTGCAGAAAGAGAAGGTATGTACATATTACATATTTGACCTCAACCATTAAAAAATTATGACACCTATTGGTATAGGAACATAACACCACAAATACTAATGATAAATGTGAATAGGAGTTGGGTCTTGAGGAGTCCATTTCCAACCTAGAATCGGGTACTCAGAATTGAAACAGATTGTATCCATGATGTAGGTGCTCATATAGAATGGGGGTATTGTCTAGGTAGTTAGTAACCTATTTCTTCTATAATCAAGGATTTGGTTGGCCATTTTATTTGATAAAATGGTTTCCCAATCCAAGATATAAGATTGGATTGCTTATTCCATTAAAGGAACCATTTGTATGGTAAACCTAGCTGAATCAAAGACTCCAAAGAGTCTACATATCATAGCACGAACATAGCAATAAGGAAATGCTAACGCATCTATGGAGTACATACTAGAAGATTCATGCTTATGCTTGTTTGGGAAATGACTCCATTGTGTGATAGGGTCTGACTCTATCTCATTCTCCTTGGCGAAAGCTTCTAAAAATGCTTTTTTGTAATGTTTTCAGGGGTCTGACAAATGATACATATTCTTGATATCTTCTATCCTGAATGTCTTGAACATCCTCCCATCAGCTATATAGAATGCTCTGTCGGTAATGTTGATACTCTCTATTATCCATCTCCCCAGGTCATTGTATGATAACACTTTCGCAGAGGCTACTATTCTATGGAGAAAGGAGCTAGCTAAGTCATTAAAAGTATTTTCTGATTTATCAGTTGAACCAGCTGTTGCTCCTTCTTCTTCAATTTTAGATGGATCCTCACTTTGAGTAGATTATATATGCCCTCCCATGAAGTCTTGCCAAGGCCTGAATAGGTAGTATCAACTATCAGTACCAACTTTGCTGGTTCATCTTTCGCTATGACAGGGAATTTTTATTTCTGAGATTTCTTAGACATTTTTGCTGGACTGATGACTTCAGACTTGCTCAAATGAAATAGAAGGATGTAACAGTGGAAAAACTTGTTCAAAGCTAGTACATAGTGCATAGGACTAACAACAATTAAGCATAATAGATGCTATAGATCTATGATATGTTAAGCCACCACGGATGAATTTCTTGAAGGATTCAATCATAACTGCTTATTAATGATTTCCCCATAACTTCCAATGTGAAACTTTAATGTTGTGATGATATGTCGCATAGAAAATTTATAACGGTCCTTTTTTAGAATCGGTATCGTGACTTCCCGATCAGCGATTAGTAATAATCACATATCACAAATCGAGAATTACAAGTGCCATGCTTAAATGGTTCCTTTGCATGGTTGCAATTATGATCAGTGGTGAGCTAGCATGGGGAGGCTGCATGCTTTAAAATTGATAAATCATTTAAATTTTATTTATAATTGACTTATAACTTTAAACCACACATGTCTGTAATACTTCATGTTTTTCCTTTACCGAAAGCACGCTACACAATAATGAAATCGCATCAGAAGATTTCAAAGGGGCTTTTGGACGTGTTTTATGATTTCAATGATGTGCAATTGCAATCGGCTTATCGCATCAGAGGTTTTTTATAGGACACATGGGACGGCTTCTCGATGAATAGTGATATGTAATTTCCGATAGAGTTATCGCATAAGTGGATTTAAATGGTACACTTTAAGTTCATGATTGAAATAAAGGATGTGCATGATGCGACATATTCCTTTTATAATTATTTTCCTTCGATAAAGCTTTATGATAAGGTTTTATTATAATTCAAGTTAGATCGGTCCTTATCAAGAGGACTTTCATGCGTTCGATAGGTTTGCAAATTGTGATTGCGATTTAACCTATCCTAAAAGAAACTTTTATATAACCTATTATAAAAAAAAACTCAAATGTTTTATTGATTTTATTTATATTCTAAAACGGGACCCATTTCTTATTAAAGTTTTATATGGAAAAATTTTGAAATGGGGAGGATTGTTGTATAGCACAACAGAAAGGCATGCAACGCAAACCCGATCCTGAACCTTTGGAATGTTCTGCATGAAACACTTCTTCCAAGTGTTGTTACTCCAACAACCCTAGAAACGAAAAAAAACTCCCAACTGACCTTCCTATTGGGGTAGAAACATCCTCTAATGTTGAAGCTCCATCTGCCACTGACAAGTGATCCCTCTCCAACCTCTGAGCTGCTATAACACTCCATGCATCTCGCATCATTGCACACCTCTCTGTGCCATCCTACACTCATGCAACACTCTTGTGCCTCTCGCATTGCTGTAGCTAGCTAGCTCTGCACAGTCTTAGGACTCCTGTACTATAGCTCTTTCTGCCACTCCATCTGCATTGGTCTCTACCCACTCAGCCAATCCTACTACTCCTCGTCGGAGCTCCCGTAGCAAGGTCTAATCAAAGAGGTTGGGTACCTCAATGATCCTGCCCCTATTTCAACCTTCTTAAGGCTGTCACTCTACATCACCCCATCTTCGACCTAGAGATATGGATGCATGTGATCCCTCTGCCTAGTTGGCTTGAAATTCCCCCCTACTGGAGGTCTCTGCATGATTTGATGTCTCTACTCAATCTCCTCTCGGCTTCTCTAGTTGTGGCTGCTCCACAACCTCCTGAAGTTGCTTCACCAATTGTGGCTCCTCCACAATTTTCTGAGACTTCTTCTGGTGCTACATGTTGAGAGGTAATGTACTCTCCCTCTCAACCACCAAGTCTCTAACAATTGCCTTGCTCCTCAAGGCTTTACATGCATCTTGATTCTCAAGAGCATACAGGTTCTTGAATCATGAACCAATCTGCTTCACCTGTATAGTGGTGATGTGTCGAAGGAAAACCTTTCCCTTACTGAAGACTACATAGTAGCCTTTGTCTTCTAGCATTGCGATCGACACCAAATTTTTCCTTAGTCTCGGTACATACTTGACATCAGTCAAGGTAATGCGAGCTCCATACTCCCTCTAAAAAATAACCATGCCTACACCTGAGACACTATACTTTTCATCATTACCCATCTCTATGAGTATCTAGAGATATTTCTCCTCCAAGGTACTGAACAAACTCTTGTTGCCGGTCATGTGTAAAGAAGCTCCACTATTAAGAAGCCAACCACATCCCACCATGGATGAAACCATGCATGCGAAGAGGGTGAAATACAACTCGAACTATGAGTCCAATTCCTCACCTTCAGTTCCTTCCTTGGATCCCATATTGGAATTCTTGAGTGGACAATCTGTGACAAAATGGCCCGCCTCATGACAATGAAAGCATCGCGCTTTCAATTTGTCAAACTTCTTCCCACCATGGGAAGAACTCGATTTGGGATGAGAATCATTCTCCTTCCCTTTCTTTGCCTTACTCACTTGGGATGAGAATCATTCTCCTTCCCTTTCTTTGCCTTACTCACTAAGGCACAATTTTCTTCATCCTCCTTGGATGAAGAACCATTTATGGTGCTTCTTCTTGTCTCCTCTTGCATCAGATCTGGCCAAAGTCGTTCCCAATCTGGCAGTTTTTCTCTTCCACTTACTGAGTCTTGGTAGCTATGCCAGCTCTTAGGAAGACTGAGGAGTGCAAGACTCACCATGTCATCATCGGACGTCATGATCCCTACGCTTCCAAGCTCATCCTTGTTGGTGGTGAGATTTTTCAGATACGTAGAGATCGTGTTGCCCTTTTCACACTTGATTTCCCGAAGCTTGTCTTTCAGCGCCAGCTTCCTCTGATCGCTATTTCTCTGATATAGATCTTTCAATGTTTTCCAAATTGAAAATGGTGTCTCCTTCCCATGGAGACTCGAGACTATGTGATATTGAACTCCCTCCAAAAGGATTCTCCTTTCTTTAGCTACACATTTCTTCCATTCCACTAATTCAATAACATTAGTCATTGTGGGCTTGGGGACTTCTTGACCAATGAAGTCCTTTAGACCATTATCCTCTAATACTTCTTCCATGCGATCCTTCCAGGCTATATGATTCGAACTTCCATCAAGAGCATACTCGAGTCTTCAACTGTTGAATGCCATTGGTGAAAATGAGATGTGATAAGAACTCGATTTCTATATTCAAGAACCTCAAACTTCAAACTTCTTCCTTCTTGTATATAGTTCTCTCCTTTGATCAACTTTGATCTGACACCATGTATAATTTCCCACTATAGATCAATAGATTATGCAATATACTAAAGCAAAATATAAGATCTACTTCTACAACAAACTTTGTGAAAGCTTAATCGAATATGAGCAAGATCAATAAGAACACTTATAACTGAGATTGAGAAAGAAATCACACATGAACACAGAAGAATACTTTGAGGAAAGCCTCAACCTACAACCTTGATCTCTGTATTATCATACAAGTGGAATATGTCTGATTACATAAAACCTTATCTCAAAAGCTATCCAGCTCTTAGTACAATCCCTCTGCTACTCATAGACATTCAAAGGCTTCTCACAAACCTTCTCCTACCCTCCAAGCCTCTTATTTCCTTGCGTAGTTTTTCCTGGGGTCTTGTGCTTCCACTTGTGTGAACTCCCACCTCACACTGCTCAGTTGTCTCAGTAGTAACTGCACAATCTTGAAGGAGATAATTCCTTTAGCATGGATGAGTTTCCTATATAGGAAAATTCCTCCAACTGATAGTACATTGTCCCTTCCTTTGATCTCAACTGAGTCTCTAATTGAACTGACATGCATGAGTTATTTATGAGAGAATATTTAGTTATCTAGAGAGTAGCAGTTACATGCATGCAAGCATTAACTAACTGAACTCACAATTAATTCTACAAACTGTTATAACTAATCTAACTGGACTTAACTTAGTTAACTAAGCTAACTAATTACAAATCAAAGTGCAACTCACCTTGATCTCCTTTAATCAAGGGATAACTTCCTCAATCAATGGAGAAACTATTGCATGTCTTCACATAGACTTCATGTTTGATTTTCTCCAACTAATTAACTCAAGATGAGTTAAATAATTATTTTACAAACAAATACTAAGATCAAATTCAAATTTTACTTCTCAATTTTAGTTCAGGGACTAACTAAAATTGGAATCCATCCTGAAATACTATTTGTAGCAATGCTATTTTTATCACTTCCATTTTTTATTCCTTGTTGCTATGTCCAACACTGGTACCTAAATTACTATTTATAGCAGTGCTATTTTTAGCACTTCTATTTTTAGCATTTCTTGTTTCTATTTTGAACATCCAGGCACCTTATGTGTATGCATCTGACCTTTCCAGCACTGGCAAGTCCCAAAGAGGAGTATGGCTACAAAGATCATTTCTGATCTTTGACTCCTTAAGGCAGTATTTTGGTAGCATATGTGCCTGCAACACACCTCTTTGTACAACATCAACAATCTGTGAGGACTTATGGCTATACGTGTTGAAGAATAGCATTCTGACAGAAGAGGTCATATCAGACTTAGTTCTGTCTTGAGTATGATCAAAACAACATATGCACAACCATGATGCCCTGTAACAAAATTTAAATAAAATTATCAGAAGATTTATGCTGGACGTAAATCACCTCTAGGCTACAAGCTTTGATCAGATTATAGATTTGTTGCAGATTAATGCACAGATACAAGGTGTTCTTCCTTTCACCATGACTATCCTCTCATTCTCAAATTATAATTTTATGCTACTGTCCAAAACTATAGAGCAAGGTGATGAGTTTTAACTGGAGATCCATCGTCGTAGGTCTTCTTTTTGTATAGGAGACTCAACTCCCTTTTCTTTATGATACAGGTTTGAATGTCATTGTGATTAGAATAATGGAACATTGCTCCTTATTTTCTAGTCTTTATTTGAATGATGAGGAAAGAGAAGTTCAAACTACCTATGCCCATGACTTGTTCCCAATTTTAATTGTGAAGCCTTGACATCAGAATTTCAATATGATATTGTCATCAATAATTTATCAAAATATCATAACTGTCTCGGACTACAAGTATGCCATACCAATACTTCTCCTAATGTTGACTGTAAGTATGTATGTGTGATGATGCCAATGTTAACCTGCCTGCAAGTGAGATGCCAGAATAGTGTTCTTTATTGTAGAGGGACAAGAAGTCACACATACTGCAGGCTTCTTATAACTATACAATGTGCATCAACTTACTCATTTGAGATGATGATAATACAAAAATATGAACCTGATTGCCATGTATTACATATGATTCAGTCATACCAAAGATGTTGTCTGCCATATACTGCTTGAAGTCTGTAGCTTTTCAAGCTACCTTCCAAAAGATGAAGGGTTACAAGATGTATCGACTTTTACAAAGCATCAATAAGTGTGCTTAGATTCCATAGTTCAAAAAACAATACTTAAATGCCAAATACTGAGGATGGATGATGTCTAGTATATGATCAGACTGACCAAGCTCGGAACATCCTTCTTCATGGATTAAGACCTTTGTTCAAACTAATTAAATAGATCAAATAATGTTGAAGTTTTAGGACTTCAGAAATTGATACTTGGTCTGAGGAAACCCTTTTTTTTTGTTGGCTTCTTGTCTGTCCTTCAATTTGCAGAGGTAAGGATTCCTTCTCAATCAAGGATGAAGACGTAGAAATCCTTAAGTATTATACTTTCTTCACTTGGGCCGAGATCTTAGAGAATAATCACAAGATTAATTTTTGAATAGTTTCTTTCTGTACGAATCGAAGGACAACTTCAAAAATATTTCCAAACAGAAATTCGGGCCTCTGAGAAAACACTGTTAATTTGATCCCCCTAAATTGTGATATGTTGAACCCAGAACTCCGATTTGTTTGAAAGATAACTTGGCTTGGTGTGGGCTATTAGATTAGACCCTCAGTCCTCCAGATCAGGGAATATATGCCCTTTAAAATCTTTGCTTTCTTTAGATAAGATTTAAGCCTAGTCATAGATACTATGACTAGAAATCATGCCCAGAATGAGGCCTTAATATTTATAGATTCTCCTTCCTTACTAGGGCCTGAAACGAAGTTCTTAGTGATTTCTTTCTATCTTGCTTGGGCTTGTCCTCACCTGAGCTCTGATACCATGTTAATTTGTAGGTTAACATGTTCTTTTCTTAGGTCAGTTTCTTCAATATTCAATGTTAGCCCATTTATCAGACCATATCATTTCCATTAGCAATCATATGAATCATTATTGATAGTAACTGAAGAAAGAACATAAACAATAGATCCAGAAGACAAGCAAGATGAGAGAACACAAGGATATGGCTCAAGCTAGGGAAAAACCCCAAGATGGGGAAAACCCTTGATCAATTCTTCTTACTATTAATATCAAATGTTCAACATAGAGAGTACAATAATTTAAGGGAAAGATTGACTTTCCAATTTGGAGATTCAATATCACTGTCCTTAGATACATAGCTGACTCAGCAACGCAATTCTGGAGAAGACAATTTGTGCCCTCTTAGGCTTGAGTCATACAGCTGTAAAAGCTTCTGTATTCTGGTGTTCTGGTTAGGGTTTGATGGCAAGCTACTACAGTCATCTTTCACTGCTCCTAGATTGTCTTCCTTCTAGTTGATCTCAAACGAAGCTTAGAAGATTCACAAACCAAATTCTTATTAGTGAATAAGTGCCTTGCTATCTTGGTTAGTGTTTGTAACCTCAAGGAGGACTTCTTCTTCCCTATCTTCCATTGACCAAACAAATTGGAGCTTCGATACACTGCCCAACAATTAATAATAGCAAAAATATTGTAACACACCCCCTTATATCCTAACCCAAAGGAGGTGGTTATTAGGTTGACTCGACTTCCTAGGTGCAGTTAAAATAATGGGGTCTATTTTTTTCTAAATATATAAATCTCCAAAATATCAAAATGCTTAGGTATTTCTCTTGCACTCCAACCATGAGTACCAATGAGGAAATGCATCTCTATTTATAAAGAGATGTTTAACTAATATTTTAATGGAAGTCCACTAATCTAACCAATGGAGAAGTAAAACACAGTTCTCTACCATTAACCAATCCAAAACACATAAATTATGGGTTTTTCAAGCCACATGTACAGTAATCAAGTGAAACAAGCCCCAAATAGAAAGTGTTTGGATCCAATTGCATTGTTAGAACTAGTCTATCAGAATTGGATGTAGAAGGCTCCATTTGGTTGCAGCTAGAAGTAGTCCTCAAGCACTATGAGAGACATCTCTACCATCACACCATTCAATAAGTTTTAATACAATGGAAGGAAAGACCAGTTGAGGTGGCACCTTCCAGCCTACTAACATTCTACACCTATTTCCACATCTCAACTCTCGAGGACAAGGTTGTTCTCTAAGGGGGAGGACATGTTAGGGTCCTAGCCTCCCTAACCCTTAACAAATAGATTAATATATGGTTATTTAAGAAAGGCCATCATTATTAGACAATTATGGTAGTAGTGTGACTGCAACTATTATGAGAGGACTTGCTAGAAGGTTTTCCTCCTCTAGAATGTTCTAGAAGGTTAGAAAGTAGTATATATAGAGGTAAAAACATTGTAAAAGATGCCTTGGATTACTATTGTAACTAAGCTTTACTCTACTAGAGGTTCCCTCCTAGAAGAGGCAAGTGAACATTGTGCTCCTAATAATCAAGGTATCTTATTTTGGTTACCATTACAATTGCATTGAGTATTGTTATTACTTTATACTAAATATATGGATGTTATTTGCATTTATCTTTGTTTCTATAGGGTATATTACACTTATCTCATAATACAAGCTATGAAATCCTCAAACTCTACTTATAGATCATGTGAATTCCATTTACCCTTGCCACGTTATACCATAGAGCTTGTTATATTAATTTCTTATCATAGAGTAGAGGACAACCCCTAGGAGAATTATCAAGGTTTGGAGAGTAGAATACAAACCTTAGAAGAAATATCAAACTCAAGTTATTAGGGTTGGTTGGTTTTAGGTGAAATTACATACCTGGTGTTTGGAGCCTATCCAAATATTGACAGCATTAGATTACTCTCTAAAGCTACAAAAAGAAATATCTCTCTTGTCCTTGACCTTTGAACACCTTCGATAATTTGAGCTTGGTTTTAGTAGAGTGCCAATGGACATGATATTCTCTCATTGGATAGTCTCATTTACAAGAGATTTATTTACCATGGTCATTTGTAGTCTATACTTTCAATATAAAGCCACATTTCCCCTGCTTTGAACAAATCCAAAAAAACATTGAACTTTCCTATAAATCAAGGCATCCCTCTAGTATGACATCATCTTCCCTAGATAAAATATATGCATGAACACTAAGCATCATGGAAAAATATTGATTTTAAATCTTCTTTCATTAATTTTCCATCTAGTAGTCCTAGATTGGATCCTTTCTTGTCCATCAATCAAGGGAGAAGATAGATCATATTACAGTTCAGTATGATTTAAACTTGCCATCAAATATAGAAAATGTATTATCAATTTATCATCGAATCAATATACTAGGAAGATGGGCCAACTCAAGGTTATATCTCCACTACAACTACTGTAATTCACATGTCAAAGAAGAGCCTTGGTGTGCATTATTGAATCAGAGGTCGAATTGGGCTTATAGGAATGTTGTAATTCTAAACATGTTGTTCTTAGCTCACTTCCTAGAATGTTATGTCACAGATTTAAGATGCACACTCTGTTCTTTGATAACCCTACTCATATTTTGTTTGTTCATTATATGTCTTCAATCATGCAACTAAGTTTTCCAACGTCATCTACACTCTTCAGAATTTAATCATTGTTTCCAATAAACTACAATAGAGCCTAGGTTGTAACATTTAGCGCTAAAAAGTCTAACATTTTACCTTACCTGGAAGGAAATGCCTCAAGGGCTTTAGTTCAACATTGTTGGATTCTCAATTGGCACATTGTTTCTGCCCTTTACTAGTTTCTAGTTGACATGTATAGAAACCTGCAAGATCTTGGGATTCTACAGAAGTATTGTTGTTGTAACTGCCTTGATATTTAGAATTTATTTAAATAAAGAGAGATGTCATGATCCCTATAGTACTCAACATCTTCTACAAGCAATATTTCTACATTGACATTGCTATGAAGTATGATGTCATGTAGATTAAAGGGTCCCTTGATGCTTTGTTGATGCCTAGCTTGTTCCATCCTATTTTAATTTGATATTTGATGACAGATTTGTTTTCCTACTTCAAGTTTGGTAAGATTAAAGATAATGTAGCTTTCTTATGTGTTCAGTTACTAGCCTAGTGGTGAGCACTAGTATTGTAGCAATAATGCTGCAACTCCTGGGCTTCCTACTTTACTTTTATCAACCTTGTAGTTCGTAACAAACATGGAAGCAATGGTGTTGTATACACAAGTACTAGCTCTTACTACAGGTTGTCACTTGGTCAACTGGTGCAAGATCACTAGGAGCTCAAGCCAACTTCTATGAATTCCAGAAGAAGCTTTATATGTGATGAAAGAAAGGAAACTTACTCTACAGAGGCTATCCTACTTGCAAAAAGAGAAAGAAGACTGAAATTTAAAGTAAACTTAGCAAACACTAATTAAGAAACTAACCCTAATTTTGCAGAAAGAGAGATGAAAGCCCATGAAATGAGTGCCATTACCTACTTAGGAAGTAAACAACATATATTCAAGCTATTCTTAGAAGGAAATGAGAAAAAAACATCTTTTTGGATATATATATATATATATATATATATATATATATATATATATATATATATATATATATATATATATATATATATATATATATACATATATATATCTATATATATATTAGGTGAAATTGCCATGCATGTAATTTATTTGTTTGTGAATGTGGCAGAGATTAGGTGGCAATGGAGGGTGACTTTGGAGTTTGTAGAGGTGTAGGAAGGTGTGGGTGGGTCCTAGGAGGCTTCTGGTGGCCTTATGGAGGCTTTCTCTGCAATCGGACTTCAAAAAGTTACCTACAAGAAAATCTACAGGAGGTTGTAGGGGATCTACAGGAGGTCTACAAGAGGATGCCGAGAGCTGTTTTAGAGGTTTTGAAGGTGGGAAAATGGGTGGAAAGGGTAGCTGAAGGCTAGGAAGATGTCTTAGGGTGTCTAGTGTTCATGAAGAATGTTTTGGGAAGAGAGAGATGGTTGGAATTGTTCAAGGAAAGAGAGAAAAGTTCATGAGAAAAGTGCAGAAAACTAAGGCAGATTTATGAGGGACTTTGGATGACCTGTGGAACATGGATCAAAAAGAGATGATGATGGTTGATTTATTGACTTATTATGTGCAGAGATGTGCTATGTGCTAGAAGAGAACTGAAAATCAAACTATGAGATTAAGTAAGCAAAGAAACTAGCTACACTAAAAAACAGGACTATTCATCAAGCTAGTCTAAATTCCGATCTAGGAAAGCAAATGCTAAACAATGATCTATAGAGAGAAAGAGTGAAAGGAAATTTATTGCAAGGAAATAAATGAGCATGGAAAAATGGATCTACAGGTAAGCATTAACCTTCTAGCCAACTGCAAGACTAGAAATTCTATGGAAAAGACAAATCTGTGTTTTTTGTGGTAGCAAGAGGGTCTTGGCCTCAGCTCATGGTCCCATAGGGGGGAAAGGAGGTCAAGGCTCTGTTTATGCCCTTTTTGTATCCTTTTCTTGTCACTGTTCAACCTGCTATAGCAAACTAAGATGGAAACAACCTTTTAAATCACTAAAAGTAACCTATCCTTAACCAAGAGAGAAATCTATCTAACAACAACTAATTCATAAACTGGAACAACACATATAAATACAAAACAAGAGGTGTTGGGTTGCTTGGATCAAGCCTTAACCCAAGAGCTTCATCCCTCTGAGGTAACTCAGTGCTGGCTCAGAAAATATCTCATCTTCATTATCAAAATAATAATAACATTACATGAAATTGTCCACAAAAGTAAGCTTGAAATGAGCAGAGCAAAGCTGCAACAAAAGTGTGAAAATTTGACTAACATCCAACAACCTAATGAGGCCCTAGGCCTCTCTACTTATACAACTGGAGCTCCCAACAGCTCCCTCAAAATCAGGGAATCTTGGCTCCCAAAACTTGATATAGACAACAGTTAACCTCCACTTGCTTGGCTGCCTCTTTGGTGCATTAATGTGGCTGCTTGTGCTCCAAGCTTTCTGAACGAGAATTCAAAGTAGAGAGTCATAAATGAGGGCGGACACCATCCTATAATCCTCTCCCTTGTCTTCTTCGAATATTTGCTGCCAAATGCTCATTAAATCTTTGACTTTGTCTCCAAAATTGACCAAAAATCTGCATTAAGCACACATTAGACTTCAAGGCATAATGACCAACCCAACTCACTCTATTAGCATAAATATAATAAAAAACATGCAATAAACTAATGATAATGGTGGATTAAGCTAAGTTAGGAGGCAAAATGAGCCCATATAATTACCCATTTATGGGGCTCATCATCACCCCCCTACTGAATGTGTTTCTCATCCCCTGAGAAGCTAGTCCATCTCTTCATCTTTGATGGCCCTGATGGCCTCCCTAACATCCCATGCTTCTGATGTGAGATCCTCTTCTTTATCATGGAATCCTACCTTTCTGTCCACTTCTTCCCACTGTTGTTTTTCTTCTTCCTCTTTTCTACCCTCTAGCAGTCCTAGTAGCAGTGGGGGACTTAGTTTGAGGCCAACCCAATTGACCTTCAAACTCTGCATAGAGTTCTTGTATAATGGCACTCTCCTTAATGCTTCTTTCATCATGGTTGGGGAGTGATATTCCCCGATCTGCAAGCTATGTGGCAGTGTATTCCACCTCCTCATACAAGCATGAATACAGTCATCCCCAAGTAATATTTCCACGTCCTCAAAATGTGCAATGGCCTAAGCTTGATCATTGATGTACTTAAGGGAAATTTAAGGATTATTTGTAAGTAGCTGGTGTGTGTTGATGAGAGCCATGGGGTCTGATGGCTTAGCTCTAATCATTAGGGGTTCATTTTTCTCTTTTGCCATCAACTTTTTTATTTTTGTTGCCCTTTTCTCCTCATTATCCATCCATGATGCCATGGCCATTAGTTGTCAATCCCCTAGCCTAGCATTGGTATCCCATAGGTTCATATCAGTGAGGTCCATGTTATGCAAATAGAACTTTGCTATCTTTGCCTTGTCTTCTGCTGAACTTTGGTCACATAGGTTTATGAACTATCTGTAATCCTAAAAAGGCATGGTGCCTCATTGTGCCAAAGTCTTGATCTGAAATTGTAGCCACTAGTCTTTGTGGTATAGTCCATATTATTTTTCTAGTGTTCTGCAATATAGTCCCTCCATAGACTAACTGCCCATGCATGATAATTGTGTTTCCTTTTCTTGCAGCTGTCTTCTTAGCAACTCATTTTCTGTTTCCAAGTTAGTTTTTCATATTGCCTCTTTATGTCTTACAACACTTAACTCATTGCCCATTTCTCTAAGCTAGTTCTCCATGTGGCCAATATCCTCTACCCCCTTGGATTTGGTGATTTGCATCCATCTATGGCTCCTTACCCTTTCTTTTTCCAACTCAAAGAAAAGTAGGACTGCAAATTTATATGGAATGATTTTTCCCCCTTCAAGAAGATTGTAGTAAGAGCCCAAACTAGGTTGGGGGTCATGTTCTTGTGCCTCTGATATATCCTCCTACCCCTTTAGCTATTCTTCTACCCCTTTCTCAAGTTTTCGGTCTCATATAGCTTAGTTAGGGTCTCCTGTAGAACAATTTTGCTTCTTGGAGAGCAATTTTTTAGTCTTGTAGTTGCACTCTTTCCTTCCAGGTGGAAGATCTGGGACTTCCTCTTTCATATGTGATGGGGGTTTTAGAGGGAGATTCTTCCCCTTTGATAGTGGTTGAATCTTCAATTACAATAGGAACTGTTGAATATGGTTGTGGTTTTCCTACTTTTATCCTTGTGCTTTCCTGAGCCCTGAAATACATTGATGTTCACCTCTTCCTCTTTTGTTTGGGTTTAACTGGGGTGCTGAGGGTAGCAAGAGCAGTTGTTGCCTCCCTTTCTAGGGTCTCAGGAGACACTTCTATCTTCTCTACCCCTTTTTCCTCTCCTTTGGTCTTCTTTGTCTCTGCTGGTTTTGTTTCCTCTTGCTTTGTTTTGGATTCTTCCTCCTTTGGTTTAGTTTCCTCCTTTGTTTTGGTTTCTTTCTCCTCTGTTTTGGTTTCCTCCTTCTCTATTTTGGTGTCTTCCTCCTCTATTTGTTCCTTAGTTTCCTCCCCTTCTTCCCCTTGCTGCTCTTCCCCATCACTTTCAGAAGGGCTGTAGTCATATGTGAGGGCCTTTATATCATATTCTCTCGTCATGTTCCTAAAGATTTCCCATGCTATGGGGATCGTGAAGCTGAGGAATTCTTCCACTAATATTTTAACTAATACATGGTGATCCAACTGATTTGGACCTCTTGCCTTCAACTTAATGATGTATTCTATAAGGGACTGGAAGAGAAAATAGGGGATGCTGAGTTTTTGTGGTGTGGGAGTGTCCATGCCATATCTTAGCTCATGGAGAAGTCTAAAATTATAGCCATAAACTATGCTATACCTCCCTTCACAGGAAATATACTTGATGATTTGGTAACTAACCTCATCCCAAGGGTAAGGTATGCTTGTTCTTCTAATGCCATTTTTTTCTTCTATAGGATGTTCATTTGGTTGGAAGAAGGTCTTCCTGGAAACTTGTCCCATTGGCTTTTCATCTTTGCTCCAAGGTAATTGTTGAGTCCCAAAATTACATCTTCCCTACATCCCTTTTTAGCCTTTTTCTCCAGTTACTTGAACCTCTAAGCTATCAAATCATTGCATATTAGTTTAAAATGAGCATATAAATGGTTTCCTAACTATGTTTTGTGACTGCTGTTTGATTTAGATTTTTGTTCAACCAGCTGCGGAATCTGTCATTTTCCGCAGCCAGAATCAGTTTCCGCAGCCTTTTTGTTAAACTCTATGCTACAGGTGTCTATTGAATAACTTAGCCACATGGGCAAGCTACAAAGGATGTGGACATGGAACATGTCCCCTTGGTTCAGCCAAATCATCCACAGAAGCTCGCGGTCAAAGCCAGTCAAACAGTGGTCAACACAAGGAGTTTAGCGGTGGCACGACTCTGTTTTCATCATGAGGAGGATTGCGTGGAAAGGTCCTGAGTTTTAGGAGGTGTGCTAACACCTAGGGACTACTTGTGGACCGAATCCAACAAACCACCTCCTTAGATTTACTTCCCACGGCTACCATGCTGGTAAAACTCCTATTATGGTCTTTTACGTGTCTGGCTACCAGCGCAAACCGTATGAATTAGTTATGTATTTTCTTCTATAAAAATGCATCTTCATATGCATATAGGCTAGTAATTGCTGTTATGTAATATTGACTGTTTGTACGAGACATCGAGCCGAGACTTAGTTTCTATTTTATGACTGCATTGCAATATATGAGAAGACACTGATTTTGAGTCCAAATTTGTGATTGGTTCTGATTGACCGAGGTTGCAGAGGGCCCCTGTACACCAAGGTCTTGTAGTTGATGTATAGTTTTATGTTTGTCTTCATTTTACTCTCTTGATACCATAGATATTTGTTGTATATATTAACTTGCTCATGGAATTTATGTTATTTGTTGTCCATAGCTTCTTTTATGCTTTTAATTGATTGTCAACTTATCAGTGTTTGCATTTCATGTTCTAATAGGAAGCCCGGGCAGTGCATATAGTTTTTTATGACTAATGACATGATAGAATTATCTTGTCCTACTGTTGATTTTTTTTATTGGTTCTAATTCCAGCATTGTTTGTTTCTTTAGCTTTGCTTTGTTCATTTACTTTTCTGCAAGGTAGATATTAGACTATTCATATCATTCTTCAGTTACCTCCTATAACCATAGCGAGTCGAATGGTGAGGGATTGTGTGTGAATGTATAGATACTAGTTTATTTACTTTTGCAAGTTAGTGATTAGATTACTCATAACATTCTCGGTTACCTCCTATAGCCAGAGCGAGTCGAATGGTGAGGGATTGTAGGATGAATGTGTAGTTTAATCTTAGTTTTATTTTATGCAATTTAGATATCAGATTACTCAATTTGTGTATGATTACCTCCTATAGCCAGAGCGTGTCGAATGGTGAGGGGTCAAAAATGAATTGATGTGATATGATTTAGTTTACTTTGCTTACATTTTTTAAATTGCTTTGAGTTTAGTCTTTTCCTTTCTTTATACAGCAACAAGGATACTGGGTTTCATAGTCACTAGTTCACTATTTTGTTAATTAGAATCTAGGCACATCTTAGTTTCATCATTAAAAGTTTGAACACCTTTGGAACACTTTGAAGTTTGGAAATTATTTTAAAGGCCACTATTACCTTAAATACTTTTGTCCATACTTGATTTCTAGAATCACCATCTCACACACCATCTCACATTAGGGAATTAACAAGAAGATAAATCCAAAAACAAATCAAAAACTAAAAACGACAAAGAAATAAGAAAATGGTTATCTTGCATAGATAGTGCACTTCACTTCAACAGTTTACGACTCCCGGATTGACAATTTATATAGAAAATTAGAACACACTAAAATGACCAAACATTTTGGCGTCGTTGCCGGGGAAGTGAAACTAGGTAGCCAATTTCTTAAAAAAAAATATAAAAACAAGAAAATTTCAAGGAAGGTAAAAATTGATGATTTCTCAAAGTATGCTCTCCTCTTGCACCTAGTGTGACCTGGAGGATCAGAAAAGAGAGTTGCTGATTCAGTAATTTCTTGAGTATGCTCTCTTCTTGCACCTAGAGTGATCTGGAATATCAGAAAAAGAATTATTAACCCAACTTGAAGAAAATAAAAAATGACATGCATAGAGCAAGAGATTCTAGGGTAAGGTTTATAGCTAGAGCCAAGAGTTCGATATTTACAACTCCATCTACTCCAAGGTATAGGCAAGATACACCTCCAACATCTCCAACTCATACTCCTAGCCTTAGGATCCCTGGAATTCAATAGGCAGTAGTTGAATTAGGAGACTCTCCTACACTATCCACCGAATCTAAGTTAGGAAAATACCCTTTCTTTACTTCTACAGGAAAACATATTGTAATTGAGGAAGTAGAATCACCTGAAGAAGAAGAGGGAGAAATTCCTACTCGTTCACCATTAATAGAAGAACCAGAGGACTCTGAAATCTCTGAGGAACCTATCATGACAGAGGAAGTAGTAAATGGATTTGGAGGAGGTAGAGGTAGAGGTAGAGGAGGAGGAAACAATGGAGGAGGTAGAGGTAACAACGGGGGAAACAGGGATGGAGACAACTCATTTGGATTTCCTATAGTTGATGAGGAATCTCGAACAACAATGAAAAACATCTCACCATCTGTCCTCCCAAACTTTTATGGGTTGAGAAGTGAGGACCCTAAAACATTTTTATTTGAGTTTGAAGTCGTGTGCCGAACTTATGATTACATGGAAGATGCTCAAAAACTCAAGTTGTTTCCTTCAACATTGAAGGGAGCTGCTCTAAAATGGTTCATGGGATTAATTACTCAATCCATTAGGGCTTGGAATGACATGAAACAAACATTTTTGGATAGATACTTGGACTATTGTATGCCCACCAATCATAAGGATGAGGTATTCAAAATGGTACAAAAAGAAGATGAAAACTTGGAGGATTTACTTGAAATATTTCAATACAACCTCAAAAGAGAAAAAATGAGTAACCTAGATGAAGAAACTTTGAAAGCCCTTCTATTAAAAGCCATTAGAGATGAATGGATAGATATTTTGAATATGATAGGGAAAGGAGATATATCTCAACTTCCACTTCATGATATAGCAGAGCTATGTGTCCATCTCTCAAGGGGAAAATCTAAAACTGGAAAAGGGCCTAGAGATCCTTCTCTCATTAGAGCAAATAAATCTGCAACTGGATCAATGAGTAGGGCTGAGATTAGCAACATGCTTGATGAGTTCAAAACAGGTATTTTAGGGAGTCTTAGTGAGCAACTAGACACACTTAAGATACAAAACAAGCAGAAAGCAGAAGATGAAGCTTTGGCCATCTTTTGTCCAAAGTGTAGGAAGAAACATGCTCTAAGGGAATGCCCCTTGGATGTAAAAGTTGTAGAAACATGCGCGATTTGCTCAGAAAGCCATGAGACCAAGGATTGTCCTTCAATTCCTGGGCTCAAAGTTGTCTTTCAAGAAGACCCAAATTCAATTGAGTCTCTCTGTTTTGTTTCAAGGAGACCTTGGCAGGGGCAAAAAAATCAAGGGTTTAATAACCCCATGAACTTTCAACTGCCACCAAGTTGGAATCCTTGGCAACAACCTTGGTCCCAACCTAAAAATCCATTTCAATCATGGGTACAAGGTATGCAAAATCCTTATGGGAGATTTGCTCAATTTTATCAATATCCTCCATCTTTTCAAAACCAACAAGTTCCACAATTTCCAAATCAGAATCTACAACTTTCATTACCATTTCCACAACAACAACCTTCTCAACGGAATCCAAATTCCCAAATCTTGCTTCCATTCCAACAAAATACAAATCAATTACCTTCCCATCCATTGCCAAATCCAAATAATAAAAATCCTCAAAATGCTTACATGGTAGAAGGACAACAATTTCCTACCTATATAATTGTTCCTCTCAATGACGTACAACTTAGATATGGTAGAGTCTTAGACAAGCCTTCTATAGATACTCAAAAGCAAAGCATTTTTGAGGAAGAATCTCTTAAAGCCAATAAAGGTTCTGAAGCATCTCTTCAAAACCAAAGCACTCAAGAAGAAAAAGAAAAAGAATCAACCCCCACAACTCCTATAGTTAAGAAACTTGCATCTTTATCCACACCTCCTTTTCCTGAAAGATTACAAATCGATAAAGGAGTGGAAAAACAAATCTTGTTGCCTGACTATGATTTTCTAGATGAATTAAAGAATGTCTATATCAAGATTCCCTTGTTACAAGCCATTAGAGAAATTCCTATTGTAGTTAAAAAAATAAAGGACTTGAGTCTCAAAATACCAGGAAGGAAACCAAGAGATACAAGAAGAATCCACCTGGTAGGAAAAATTGCAGATATCATGATGGGAAAAGATACCATGCAGAAGTATGTAGATCCCGGTAGTCCAATTGTCAAAACACATATCAATGGGGTAGAAATTCCAAATACTTTGATTGATTTAGGGGCTGTTATCAACATTATGAGTAGACGGACTATGGAACAGCTAAAACTTCCTAATCTTCTTTTTACACCTACTTTACTGCAACTTGCAAATCAATCAATTATTAAACCAGATGGTGTATTAGAAGACATTTCGGTCTCCTTAGATTCTTTGGAGTATCCAGTGGATTTCATGATTCTAACTCCCAAGAGTAATCTAGGAGGGCATCCACTCATTTTAGGAAGACCTTGGCTAGCCACATCTGATGCTTTTATCAGTTGTAGATCAGGGGATATGTATATTTCTGATGGTAATTCGACAAAGAAATTAAATCTGTATCCTCCAGCAAAAACAATTACAGAAATAGGATATAATGAATGGGTAGATGATGAGGACACTATACAACTTGTCTGTACCATTTCTGAAATCAGTGAAGATAGTCAAATTCTGAACACATTAGAAAACTTTGAAACCTCTTCAGGATATGACCACACACAATTTCAGTTAAATTCTTACATTGAGTATCTATCATCTAGACAAATGTCTCTTTACTCTATGGAATAGTTTGGTAGTTCCACCACTGAGATTTTTCCAGGTAAAACATTAAATATCAACAAAAACTTGGAAAGATCACAACAGGAGGAGCTAACCAAAATCTTGCAAAAACATTCTACTACATTTGCATGGGAGTATACTAACATGAAAGGTATTGACCCTAAGACTTGTATTCATCACATCTACATTGAGCAAAATAGTAGACCAATCAGACAACCTCAGAGAAGGATGAGTCCAAATTTTAGAGAAATAGTGAAAGAAGAGCTCCAAAAACTACTCAACGTAAACTTCATTTATCCAATTTCAGATAGCCAATGGGTTTATCCTTTGGTTATAGTACCTAAAAAGAATGGTAAATGGAGGGTATGCATTGATTATAGGGAATTGAATAAAGCGACTTTAAAGGATCACTTTCCTTTACCCTTTATCGACTAGGTATTAGATACTCTAGCAGGCGAAAAGTACTTTTCATTTTTGGATGGTTTTAGTGGCTATAATCAGATTCAAGTGGCACCTGAAGATCAAGATAAGACCACATTCACCTGTCCATGGGGAACTTTTTCTTACCGAGTGCTTCCTTTTGGATTATGTAATGCACCCGCAACATTTCAAAGGGAAGTACTAGGAATATTTTCTGATCTAATCCATGATTATGTAGAGGTCTATATGGATGATTTTACAGTTTATGGTGATTCATTTGAAGAGGCATTAGAGAATTTCGAAAAGGTCCTTATCAGATGTAAAGAAACAAATCTTTCCTTGAGTCATGAAAAATGCTTTATGATGTTTACTGAAGGGATTGTTTTAGGACATCATATTTCAGGGGATGGAATTAAAGTTGATAAATCAAAAGTTGAAGTCATCTCCAAGTTTCCTATTCCAACTTGTCAAAAAGATGTTAGAAGTTTTCTGGGATTTACTGGGTATTACAAAAGATTTATAGAAAACTTCACCAAAACAACATCTCCACTCTTCAAATTGCTTACAAAAGACTGTGAATTCAAATGGGATCCTGATTGTCAATCAGCATTTGAAACTTTGAAAACAAGAATATCTGAAGCACCCATTTTGAGAGGGCCAAATTTGAAACTTCCTTTCCATATTTCTATAGATGCTTCAGATACAGCTCTAGGAGTTGTGTTGGGTCAAAAGGATTTAGTTCGTTATGCCATTTACTATACTAGTAAAAATTTGACTCCCACTGAGTTGAACTATACTGTGACTAAAAAAGAGTTTCTAGTTGTTGTTCATGCAATCAATAAGTTTAGACATTATATAACAGGCTATGAAACTTTTGTCCATACTGATCATTCTGCAATTAGATATCTAATGAACAAACTTGTTACTAATGGCAGAGTTACAAGATGGCTCTTACTTTTACAAGAATTCAATATTATTGTGTTGGATAGACCAGGAAAACAAAATACAACAGTTGATTTCTTGTCTAGGATCCAAAATACTAAAGAAGATTCTCCTGTAGAGGATAAGTTTCCAGATGAATATTTTTTTGCAGTAACTACTAAGACTCCTTGGTATGCAGATATTGCTAACTATTTGGTTACAGGGAAACTGCCTCCACATCTATTTCCTGGAGAAAAAAGAAAACTTGTTCAGGAGAGTTCAAAATATTCATGGATTTCTAACGAATTGTTTAAAACAAGGCCAGATTGTCTGATCAGAAGATGTGTTCGGGAAGATGAAATGCATGACATCCTCAAGGCATGTCATGATGAGCCATGCGGTGGAAACTTTGCTGACAAAAGGACGGCCTATAAAATCCTTTCTTTAGGATATTATTGGCCTTCCCTTTTCAAGGACACAAAAGAATATGTCAAAAGGTGTGACAACTGCCAAAGAGTAGGGAAATTAACTCTTTCAAATGAAATGCCATTACAACCACAGGTACTCATTGAACCCTTTAAAAAAGGGGCTTTAGATTTCATTGGACCCATTAATCCACCATCTAAGCAAAAGAAGTATATATTGGTATGCACTGATTATGTCACTAAATGGGTAGAAGCCAAAGCATTACTTTCTGCTACTGAAAATTCAGTTGTTAACTTTCTTTATGAGGATATTTTTACTCGCTTTGGTGTCCCAAGAGAAATTGTGACAGATCAGGGAAGTCAATTTACATCCAACATGATGGAGAAGCTGATGGAAGAATACAAGATCAAGCATAGGAAATCTACTCCTTACCATCCACAAGCAAATGGCCAAGTGGAGTCTACAAACAAATTCATTGAAAGTATCATCACCAAGACTGTTCATCTACATAGAAGAGATTGGGCTGAAAGGCTTCCTAAAGCCTTATGGGCCTATAGAACTACATGGAGGAATACAACAGGAAATTCTCCTTATGAACTTGTTTATGGGAAAGAAGTCCTGCTCCCCATTGAATTACAAGTTAAAACTTTCAAGATGGCAGTTCAGTTGGGGATGGACCTATCAGAAGCCCAAAAACACAGAATGGAGCAGTTGAATGAACTAGATGAGATTAGACAAGAAGAAACTCTAAGAACTGATCTAGTTCAACATCAAAGAGTTAAGTGGCATAACAGATATATCAAAGAGAAAAAGTTTCAAGAGTGATATTGGGCACTACTATTTGATTCCAAGTTTAAAAACTTCAAAGGAAAATTTTAGACTCATTGGCTTGGGCCATATGAGATCGACAAAGTCTTTAACAATGGAGCGGTAAGAATCAAGACCATTGATGAATTTCAAACTCCTCTTATTGTGAATGGCCATAGATTAAAGATTTATCATAAGCCACTCTCAACAGAAGAATTTGTCAAAATGTTTCAAGAAAATTCTGCAATAAGGTTGGTGAAGAAGAATTCTTCTTCCCCACCAACCTAGCCTTTGTTCCTTTGAGTTATATATATATATATATATATATATATATATATATATATGTATATATATATATATATATATGTATATATATATATATATATATATATATATATGTATATATATATATATATATATAGATATATATATATATGTATAAGTCTGAAAACCAATCTCTGATTGGCAGTCTTATACAGAAAATGTAGAGTGAAAATCAGGGACACCTGACACTCTATATTTTCCAAAAAAAAAGAAAAAATCTTTCTTTCTTTCTCATTTCCATCTCACTCCGCTCACTTCATTTCATTTCCATTTTCACTCCACTCACTTCATTTCACTCCATCTCATCCATTTCATTTCATCAATAAAAGTTTTCCCCATGATCATTTCCATTCAGATAGTTATTGTCTAACTATCTCTATTTAGCTAAGTGGTTGTTGTGCCAAGTTTCCGCAACCGGAATCAGTTTCCGCAGCCAGGAGCAGTTTCCACAGCCACCACTCTGTTTTTCAAATTTACAGTCAAGATGTTAGTGCAATAAAATGAAAATGCAGGAACAACTAATCATGAAGACATGTATATGGAGCATCTACAGACATCAATAGAGAGCAATTGAGTAAGGGCTAATGGACAACAAAGACAAGGATTCTAAAGGTATGGGCAAAAATTTCTTTCAAATAGCAACTAAAGGCACAAATTTGCATAGTTATTGAACCATTAAAGCTCACTATGTGCAATGATTATTTCGATAGCTCCACTACCATTCCACGACCTTACTCCATAAACCATACATTTACTCCCTAAACGGTCTCATGATTATTTTTCGAGTTCAACCCATAGATGAACTGCACTCCCACACTCCACTTGTATTCATGAGACGTGACCTATGTAAATACGGCTCCTCTCCACCATACTTTGTGCAGCCATTTTATCTACGTGTAACGTCTCTCACACAGCCATTCAATTCAAAATTCCAACGCCATTTCACTTGTGTTAAAGCTGCACTTCATTAGCATATGTCTCCATTTCATCTCGGCTGCTCATCCTCTATTTCCGCTTACAGTTCCTGAACACCAAATTCCCGTATCCATTTTCCATTTTTCGGCCATCATTCTTCCACAAACTTTGCAACAGAACCATCCTACCTCTGATAAAACCCTCATACAATACACAGTTGAATTCCAGAGAGAATTCTAAACAAAGGAAAAGATGGGACAACTACTGAGGATAGAGCCGAAAGGGCTTAAGTTTTTAGAAGGGTACCCTCAGGCAAAGGAATTGTTGAAGAAAGCTAAATGGCTCCGTTTCATCCAGAAATTCAAAGGCCATAATAAAGAAGTAACGAAAGCCTTTGCAAGGTCTTTCAATGACCAGGTGGTGGAGATTGGAGACCTGAAATTCACGATCACTGAAGCCTCAGTTGCAGCTGCTACATATTTGCCTCAGGAAGGTGAGCATTGGTTTAAAAAAAAATTCTGGATGAGCAAGCATGGAGAGTTATATTGTGTAACCCAGGTATGGACGTTAATGTATTTACAAGAGGGATTCTTGTTCATGCATTGAAAGAAGAATTGGCAGGCTTACTATTAATCATTCAAAAGTTTATCACTTGTGAAGGCCGATTTGGGACGATGTACATGTATCACACTAGACTATTGATGAACTTTTTAGAGAAGCAAACTCTTAATCTTCCCTATTTCTTACTCTTGTGTTTGAAAAAGATGAGAACTACAGTCCAAAAGAACATAGGAGATATAGAGCCTCATTTATATCATCATGGACTCGTGAGGATTCTAGTTGAAGACCAGTTGAAGAGAAACAAAGATACTTGGGAGCGGTTTCCAGTGAGAAACTATTTTCAAGAGCAATCTGAAGCACCAGGAAGTAGTACACCAAAGGCACCGAGAAAGAGTAGCAGAAAAGGAAAAAGTGGCATAATCCAAGACTCTCCTATTGATAAAACTAAAGAAACTATTCAAAAAGGAAAGGAGGAAAGAATTAAGGACAAAAAACAGAGAAATTTGAAGGGAAAGAGGAACTTACAAGATGTTTACCAATCACCAGAACCATCTATAGAGGAAGACTATCAATTTTTATCTGAAAGACTAGTGCATCTCCAAAAACAAGCTGCCACAACTAAGAAGGAAGAAAAAGGGAAACAAATTATGGAAGAGGAAAGTACTAGCCCACAGTACTTGAGAAGAAGCAGTAGACTCAAAGGAAGGTGGAGGAGAACACAAGTAAAAGGACCCCACTTCATTGACTTTGGTGGGGAAACACCTGAGAAACCTCAAGCTGGCCATAGTCCACCTCATCTTCTGCCAAATATTGAAGCCAACCCTTCAGATGTTGATGTAAGCCCTTCTCGGCCAGAAATAGAAGACAGTCCTCCTCCTCAACAAGATTTTGAAGCCAGCCCAAGGAAAACACTTGAAATCGATCCAAAACAGCAAAATGTATATGACTGCCTCGAATATTTAGAGAAGACAGCTGCAGGCCCGAGCACACCATCCATTCTGCCTCACATAACACAAGATGCACAAGTTCAAGCTTTGAAACAAGAAGTGTTTGAATTGGAGGTTTTAAACAGGCACATTAAACAAGAAAACGAGGCATTAAAAGAGCAAAGCAAAATGGACAAAATTATTCATGATAATACCATGTTACATATGGGTTTGTGGCAGAAGAAGAACAAGAAACTAAAGAAGAAGTGCAGAAAGTTGAGCAGGGAATTAATCAATATCAAGTTCAGATGTTTGATAAGGAAACCCAAGATGGTGGTAGCACCAAGAAAGAAGAGGAGAGGACTGGATGTATTAGCAGAGGCTTCAGAATACATAGACTAAAGGGAGATGACTAAATTTTGGTTACATGAGAACATGCAACACCTTCATAGTGGGGGTATGTTGAGTCCCAAACATACATCTTCCCTACATCCCTTTTTAGCCTTTTTCTCCAGTTACCTGAACCTCTAAGCTATGAAAGAATTGCATATTAGTTTAAAATGAGCGTATAAATGGTTTCCTAACTATGTATTGTGACTGCTATTTGATTTAGATTTTTGTTCAACCAACTGCAAAATCTGTCACTTTCCGCTGCTAGAATCAGTTTCTGCAGCCTTTTTGTTAAACTTTATGCTACAGGTGTCTATTGAAGAACTCAACCACATGGGCAAGCTACAAAGGACATGGACATGGAACGTGTCCCCTTGGTTCAGCCAAATCATCCACAGAAGCCTGCGGTCAAAGTCGGTCATACGGTGGTCAACACAAGGAGTTTAGCGGTGGCACGACTCTGTTTTCATCACGAGGAGGATTGCGTGGTAAGGTCCTGAGTTTTAGGAGGTGTGCTAACACCTAGGGACTGCTCGTGGACCGAATCCAACAAACCAACTCCTTGGATTTACTTCCCACGGCTACCATGCTGCTAAAACTCCGATTATGGTCTTTTACGTGTCTAGCTACCAGCGCAAACCATATGAAATAGTTATGTATTTTCTGCTATAAATAACGCATCTTCATATGCGTATAGGCTAGTAGTTGCTTTTATGTAATCTTGACTGTTTGTACGAGCCATTGAGCCAAGACTTAGTTTCTGTTTTATGATTGCATTGAAATATATGAGAAGACACTGATTTTGAGTCCAAACTCGTGATTGGTTCTAATTAACCGAGGTTGCAGAGGGCCCCTATACACCAAGGTCTTGTAGTTGATGTATAGCTTTATGTTTTTCTTCATTTTACACTCTTGATACCATAAATATTTGTTGTATATATTAACTTGCTCATGGTATTTATGTTATTTGTTGTCCATAGCTTCTTTTATGCTTTTAATTGATTATCAACTGATCGGTGTTTGCATTTCAGGTTCTAATAGGAAGCCCGGGCAGTGCATATAGTTTTTGATGACTAATGACATGATGGAATTATCTTGTCCTACTGCTAATTTGTTTTATTGGTTCTAATTCCAGCATTGTTTGTTTCTTTAGCTTTGCTTTGTTCATTTACTTTTCTGCAAGGTAGATATTAGACTATTCATATCATTCTTCAGTTACCTCTTATAGCCATAGCGAGTCGAATGGTGAGGGATTGAGTGTGAATGTATAGTTTGATACTAGTTTATTTACTTTTGCAAGTTAGTGATTAGATTGCTCATAACATTCTCGGTTACCTCCTATAGCCAAAGAGATTCGAATGGTGAGGGATTGTAGGATGAATGTGTAGTTTAATCTTAGTTTTATTTTATGCAATTTAGATATCAGATTACTCAATTTGTGTATGATTACCTCCTATAGCTAGAGCAAGTTGAATGGTGAGGGGTCAAAAATGAGGATTTAGTTTACTTTTCTTACAGTTTTTAAATTGCTTTGAGTTTAGTCTTTTCTTTTATTTATACAGCAGCAAGGATACTGGGTTCCATAGTCACTAGTTCACTATTTTGTTAATTACAATCTAGGCACATCTTGATTTCATCATTAAAAGTTTGAACACCTTTGGAACACTTTGGAATTTGGGAATTATTTTAAAGGCCACCATTACCTTGAATACTTTTGTCCATACTTGATTACTAGAATCACCATCTCACACACCATCTCACATTAGGGAATTAACAAGAAGATAAATCCAAAAACAAATCAAAAACTAAAAACGACAAAGAAATAAGAAAATGGTTATCTTGCATAGATAGTGCACTTCACTTCAACAATTTACGACTCCCGGGTTGACAATTTATATAGCAATTTAGAACACACTAAATTGACCGAATAGTAATCCAAGGGGAAGATTGATAACCCTACTAATAAATTCTGGGGTGATTTCCATGGTGAGGCCTCTAAAAGTAATAGTGGCATGGGTCTTTGAGCGAGGTATTAAAGCAAGGGAAAACTCCTAAGCCACTTCTTCATCAAACCCTCAAAATTTTTCGAAAAATGGCATCCAATTTGCACTAGTGAAAACGGCTACCACCTCGGGATGTTCATGGAGCCTGACTGAATTTGTGGGTTCCTTCCTCAAGAATTCCCCTATCCTCTTGCTTGTACCCCTTTTGAATTCCCTAGGTGGAAATAGAGACAATTTTTTTGAAGAAACATGAAACAGAGAAAAACTGTGTTTTGTTAAGAAAACAGGCAGAAATGTTTTTATGGAATTCCTTTCCTTCTACATGCTCAATCCCTTCTTAAAATTATGTCATTTCTTACACATATTAATATTCAAGGTGGGTCTGTCTAGAATGTACCTCCTCAAGCCAAAACTTGAGCAATAACCCCGTGTTTCCTCCTTAAAAACTGCTTACTGCTCCTCCTGTAGAATTGGTTGTAGGTGCTCCTGTAGGACCTATTATTGCTCCTGTAGAACGTGTTACCACTCATGTAGAACACTGATGGCAGGATGATGGCTGAAAATGATAGAGAAAGATGGTTTTGAGGCTATGGATGTGGTGTAGAGCTTGCTGTAGCTAAGTGGACGATGATGAAATGGAAGAAAAGCCGATGAAGGAGTCTCTAGGAGGAGTACTTATGTCTTCTTTGAGATATTTTCGGTGATGAGGTGAGATGGAAAAAAGGTTTGTTGCCATATTTGGACCATTGGCCCCCACAAACCTATCATCATGACTCCTCATGAATCTTCCCCACAATCACTTCCCATCATTGCATTGGAGTTTGTATACCCGCCACCACCTATCCTTTGGATTTTCTATGAGTTGACTAGGCACACATGTGGTGGCATCTTCGGATGAGCGCAACCAACTGGATGAGTGTGGCCAGTTAACTGGCTACCTTTCTTTTTCAACCCTAACCATCTCATTCATTTATGCATATTTTTTAATTACACAGATGCAACAAAGGAGAGGGTTAGACACTTACCTGCAAGTCGAATGTTCGTGTTGTGGTGCATCTTGGTTCCTTTGCTGCTACATGCTCGTATTTCAGTTGTTGCATACCTATATTCTTCTCTACTATATTCTTTCTAGTCCTTGATGTGTAGATTTTTTTCTCTGTGCAGGTACCCTCTGGCTAGATCTGGCTTCAGACATTCTCTTCAATCCTATGGTTGCACCTATTTTGCTGCCGTGGCTTGATTTTAAGGGGATCAATTGCTACAGGAAATCCTGCAAGAGCTCCTGTAGCTGCTTCTCCCTTTAAAAGTTTTAGCTGATTCTTTTTTTTGGATCTTTGAGGATGCTACCTGAGATTCTGATGGTGATGGAGAGGTATTTGGTAAGCTGCAGGTGAGATTTGGAGGTGTTGTTCCTTTTTTTTTGTTTCTTTCTAAAAACTGGTTTCTGTGTCTTTTTAGCAAGAAGGAAAGAAACCAATGATAATGAGGTGGTGTAGGTGTGGGATGGATGGTAAGGAGGGTGGATAGATGTAGGAGGGCCTGCATTCTCTTCATGAAACTTCCTAGATCCTCAAACTATCTTTAAAATCCATTTCGAGCTCTTTGTGTTTCTACAGGAGCCTCTTGTAGAACACACAGGGCCTCCTGTAGGATACACAATGTTCGTAAAAAACACACAGTGAGGTGGAAGAAAGGTATAAAATGATGGAAAAGAGTGTGGAGGAGGTGAAATAGCCTTTGTGGCATCTTCTCTTGCTTCCTATGGTCCATCTGTAACCTGCAATGCATTTCAAAAGTCAATTTCTCTTCCTTCTTTTCTCTGTTTTTTTTTTTTTTTTTTTTTTTTTTTTTTTTTTGTTTTTTTTTAAAGACAACTAGGGCTCCTCCAAGAGGTTTTCACTCTAATTACCTGCCTTGGGCACCTCTAAGGGAGGTTTTCACCCAGGGGTCTTATCCTTTCTTTTTTTGTTTTTGTCATCACTGGGCTGCCTCAAAAGAGGTTCTCAATCCAATGATGGGACTCAAGCGCCTCATGGAGGTTTTCACTTGAGTCCTTATTATTTTTTTCTACTTCCTCAGTGAGTGGGTGGAGTGGAGGCTAAGACCTGATCCACTACTAGCACTTTCTGATTTAGATCTTCAATGAATTGTCGCTTGGAGAGGGGCTTCTTATAAATTTTCAACCTGTGTCCATTAACAAGGATGGGGATGGCTTCATCATCAATGGTTCTAATCAGAACTGAACCATTTTCATTGCATTTTTCCATAGTGTAGGGTCCCGACCGTCTTGTCCTCAGCTTGCCTTTGAAGTCTTTATACCTTGAGTCATAGAGCAGTGCCCAATATACCTCTTGGAATTACTTCTCCCTGATATTTTTATCATGCCATATTTTCCTTTGAAGTTGGACTACCTCTATGTGGAGAAGGGCCTGCAATCTTTGTTCATAAAATCCATTGAGCTGGAGTATCCTTTCCCTTTGTGCATGGCTAAGGTCTAGGTCCAACTGAGCTGCCATCCTTAGTGTATTGTATTCAAATTATATTGATAGTAAATCCTTCTTCCCATAGACCAGTTCATAGGGTGTCAACCCTGTGGTGGTCTTCCATGTTGTGTTGTAGGCCCAGGTGGCCTCAACTAGTCTATCTGCCCAATCTTTTCTGCTGCTACTCACTACCTTGGTCAGAATTCCTTCCAAAGATCTGCTAGTGACTTCCACCTGCCCATTGGCTTGTGGATGGTAAGGGGTGGAAGTGGCGTGCTTGATTTTATGATGTGTGAGCAGGTCTCAATCAAATTGGAAGTGAACTGACTGCCTTGATCTATAACCGGTTCTCTTGGATACCTGAACTTATAGAATGTTTTTTCTCTTAAAAATCCAGCTACTTTTTCTTCTGTTGCTGCCTTGATTTCTTTTGTCTCTACCCATTTTGTTAGATAATCGGTGCACACAATGATGTATTGCTTCTGTTTTGAAGGAGGATTGATAGGACCCACAAAATCCATGCCCCACTTCTCAAATGGCTCAAAGGCCACTTGAGGTTGCATGGGAATCTCATCCTTTGGAGTAGGTTTCCCCATCCTTTGGCACATATCACATTGGATGGTGTATCTCTTCACATACTGATGAAGAGTGAACCAATAGTATCCTACTTGCAATATTTTGAAGGAAGTCATCCTTGCTGCAAAATGGCCTCCACAAGACCCGTCATGACAGGTTAGGAGAATGTCAAAAACTTCCTCCTCCCTGACACATCTTCTCAAAATTTTATCTGGGCCAAGTTTGAAGAGGTTGCCCCTAATCCAGGTGAAAGGGGTGCTTTTCCTCACAATCTTGCTCTTCTCTTTTAAGGACAAGTGTGGTGGGAACTGTGCTGAAACAAAATAATTTGCTATATCAGCAAACCATAGGGAGAGTAATAATATAGAAAACAAGTGTTCATCTAGCATTTGATCATCCACCATTCCTTCTTCATCTGTAGGCAAATTTACTCTAGAAAAAAAGTCAACAACAACATTTTCTTTACCAGGCTTATCAACAATGGTTAAATCAAACTGCTGCAGTAAAAGAAACCATCTAATAATGCAAGCATTTACATCTGGCTTGTTCATTAAATACCTAATTGCAGCATGATCAGTGTGTAAAAAGGTCTGATAGCCTGTGATGTAATGTTTGAATTTATTTAAGGAATGCACTACAACTAGGAGTTCCTTCTCGGTTATGTGTAGTTTAACTCTACCTTTGAAAAATTTTACTTATAAAGTATATGGCATAAGGTAACTTTTCATCAATTTGACCCAAGGCTACTCCTATTTCTTTGTTCGAGGCATCTTTGTGAATGTGGAAAGGTAGGGCCGAGTTTGAACCTCTCAAAATTGGGGCAATCACAAATTTGTTTTTCAAGGTATCTAGGGCTTCTTGATAGTTTTCAGTCCATATGAACTCGACATATTTTCCCAAAAGACCAAACAACGGAGAGACTAACTTAATAAAATCTTTAATGAATCTTTTGTAATATCCCACCAAGCCTAGGAAACTTTGGACATCTCTCACCTTTTGAGGAGGTGAGACCCTTTGGATAATGGCAATTTTTTTGGGGTCCACCTACAATCTTTGTTGAGATATTGCATGACCTAGCATGGCCCCTTCAGTCATCAAAAATTCACATTTTTCTGGACTAAGGGGCAATTTCATTTCAATACAATTGTCCAAAACTTTTTCTACATTCGATAAGGCTTCCTGAAAGTTAGAACCATAAGCAGTAAAATCATCTGTATATATTTCCACTGCATCATAAACCAGTTCAGGAAATATACTCAATACCACTCTCTGGAATGTGGTTGGAGTGTTGCACAAATGAAAAGGAAGGACCCGATATGCAAAGGTACCCCAAGGACAAGTGAAAGTGGTCTTTTCTTCGTCTTCCGAGCAGATTTGAATATGGTTGTATGTGCTAAACCCATCTAGGAAGGAGAAAAAAATTTCCCCGCCAAACCATCTAACACTTGATCTATGAAAGGCAAAGGAAAATGGTCCTTTTTAGTGGCCTTGTTTAGTTCCTAATAATTAATACAGATTCTCCACTTACCATTTTTCTTTGGCACTAGCACGAAAGAAGAGACCCATTCACTGTTAGAGATGGGGTAGATGAATCCTACATCAAGTAGCTTTTGAAATTCATCCTTAACAATGTCTTTAAGGGTTGGATTCATTCTCCTTTGAGGCTGCCTGATTGGTCTGCAATCTTCCTTAATGTATATGTGATGAGTACAAACTGAAGGGTGCACTCCCTTCATCTCCTTATAACTCCAGGCGAAGGCATCTGAATGTTTCCTCAATAAGCTACATAGTTCCTTATCTTGGGAGGTGGAGAGGGATGAGTTGATTTTCAAGGTTCTTTCTAGGCCGAACTCTATATTATTAACACAGAGAGAGGTCAGGTCAGCCCCACAGAGATCAGTTAAGGGAATGTCTTGGGTTTCTTTCACTAGATCTTCTAATGGAAAAATACTGGGGGGTGGATTATGAATTAGGTTTTTAATGATATCATCCTCATTTTGCAATTTTCCCACCATGACAGTTTCTACTTCACATAGTGGTGCAAAATAGGCTTCATCCTCATCCTCCTCCTCCAGCGAGAGAGGTATATCTTGTTCTAGCAGGGGTTGGACAGGAGGGTATATGATTAGCTGCTTGGACATATGCCCGTTCTTGATTGTCATGTTCCTATCTCGATAGCTGATGTAGGCATCTGTAGTAGCCAACCAAGGTCTTCCCATGATGAGAGGATACCCAGTTGTAGAGCTATAAAAAGGGTCTCTTTCACCTCTAATTATCTCACATTAATATGTCAATCCAGGAGCGTTTTGTTATTTCAAAGAGTAACTCAGTCTGAGGCTATCACTTGTCAAAGTAATGCTAGTAGTACAACGTTTAACAAAAATACAAGAGTAAATGGATGCTTGTCTATAACTAAGTTATTTCAAATGAATAAATCACACACTCTAAAACTAAGCAACTTTATCAGTCAAGGGTTCGATAGTAATAGCCCATCCCTTTGGAAACTGATGGAAAGGAAATTAGAGCATGGACCACGGGTCTGGGAGCTAGGCAGTAAATGTTGAGGCTCACTACAGCCACAGATCATCTCTCACACCAAAATAACAAATGCGAGTAAATGGAACGGCAGGTAGAAAAATGGAACAACAAATAAGAAATCGAACAACAAATTTGGAATGGAACAACAATGCTAAAATGGAATAGCAATTCTGAAATGGAACAACAATTCTGAAATGGAACAGAAATCGAACAACTAAATCTCACGAGCACTAATCAAGCTTTATCCTACCAACTCAAATGCACTCGTTGTAATCAAACATCAATCTTTCATTCTCCAGGCAAATCAAGCAGCACGCACTAATGGAACAACAGTAATTACTAATAAGTTATGGAACAGCGTTTGGAAATCATACACACGCACAACACACTTGAAGAGTAATCTGATGTGGCATCAATCGTCATCAACAAGAATACAACTGCGTTTCAAAATGGAATAGCATTACTCCTGAATCGTAAAGAACACAACTTTCAGATAAATTCCATAACACGAATATACAACATAAGAGCTCTGTAACAAAATAGTAACATTTTTCAGTTAAGTCTAATAATATTCAATCAACTCTGAAAGGATTAGTGATATAATGCAGAGTCAATACAACGGTTATTGTCTATAAAAATATTAATGAACGAATCTTAACAGAGCATATGATGTAACTTATAAAGCATATCAGATTACCAAATAATGATGATAAACAAACCACGCAGAAATTAAATTGTAGTGATACAGAAGCAAGTGTCCTCTGGGGCTGGGCCCTTAGCCTCAAGGGTACACTGCTTTAAGTTAATCCAGACACAGAGATAAGATAATCACCAAGTTTATATTAATGCATAAAACAAAAAGCACAATGAGCCAAGTTCAAGTAGACTCGATGATCAAAGTTCAAACTTTAACAGAAAGTTACATAAAAGCGTCATCCCCCAAAGCTAACATTGTCGTCCCTTTATATAAGGGTGATGGCGGAGATATCTAAGCAATAAGATAAATAAAGCAGCAATCCCTCAGGATCAAAGATCCTGAGGGATTCACCAAACTGTTAATCCTTAATCACTTCTTTTCTCCTCCGCCGAGCTGGTGTCTTCTCCTCCTTTTCCGGACCAGTTTGCTTCAACCTGCTTAGCCTCGTTTGCACTCGGTCCTTCGTCAAAGGGACAACAGTTACCTTGTTCTTGTCTTTTTCTTTGGAACAACAGCTCCTCGTTTTTACCCCTTCCTGCACAGGAGAATGACAACTATCAGCGGTTAAGTCTTGCATACTAATCCCACATGTTTTGTTATAATTCTTTATTGTTTTCCACGTTCATGATGCAAAAAGGTTCACAAGTTCCACTGAAAAGCCATTGAAATGATCATCAAAAACATACCTTTTTAGTACTCCACACACCCCCCTGCTTACCCTATTTCATGCCCTCATGAAAACTTTGTAGTTGACATGCAAAGCAGTGAGAGAATAGGCTGGAGAAGGAATCTCATGCGGAGGCCTACAGCCATGGTGAGTGACTAGGTAGTCAAAGAACTGGCCTGTTTGACCCTCAGGCATCTCATATAGGGCTTGATATCCGGGTGTAGGGTGCCAGATAATTGGACTGCGGAATCTATATCCTAACCAGGATGGCCCTGCCCTCAAAATGCTTTCGCCATAGAGGTTCAAACGGTTGGCATCTAATTGAAAATTCTCATACTTAAATGGCTCCCTGAGCTGGATGTTTGGATTAGAGATTCAGTACCGAAATTTGGTTGCATCAATGGCAAGGTCTTTGATAGAAAGAAAATATTATAAACTTTGTCGAATGAGTGCCTCGTGCATGGGTCCTAACGTTTCGATGACACCCAGAGTTCTCATGAGGTTTCTATGTGCTTTCCACAACTGTACTGGGTCCCTAGGCTCAGCCCTTACCCACAAGTCTAGGCCATTTTCCTGCCTCTGGAAAGTATTATAGGCTTTGAGCCATTTAATCTGATTAACCCCGAATGAGATGAATGCTTGCAATTGGATGTCTCCAACAAAAGGGCCAGGGTTCAGTTCAGTCTCCTGATCTAGCACGAGGTTATGCAAATAGAATTCACACAACAATCTCTGGACCTTCACCCCATAATGTTTACAACAGTCTATAAAGTCATTGACAGTGTTAATTTGTATCGGGGCGCCTGCTTTAACAGCTTTTATTTTTAATTGTAAGTACCGTTCCAGTAAAAACAGAGCATAGTTTTTGGCAGGGGCCCTACATGCTAAAACATCATTGTATAAAGAACACAAGGTATCCATCTGCTTGATAACAGTATCTAGCCTATGAGTTACCTTTGAAACTTTCTCTTGTTCCTTTCGCCACCCTTCAAAGGCCTGGCTTTCGGATTGATTAACGTTCCTTAGTTGCTGTTGTAGTTCTTCATACTTCTCGCGAGGGACCGTTTGCTCTCTAAGCCTTTCTGCTTCTTGCTGAGCCTGTTTCAATCCCTTGCGCAAGGTTACTATCTTTGGATCTCTTCTCCATGCAGCAGTGAAGGCCGAGAGTTTTACCTGAACTTTCTTATTGCGTTGTTTCGAGTTCAGAACCCTTATCACCCCTGAGGGTGGTGCCTCCATCTGAATTTTCTTGTTGTCTGTTTCTTTTTTAACACGAATATCAGCTTGCTACTGTTCCTTTTCAAATGGAACAATAGTCTGTTCCTCAACATCATTTGGAACAGCAGCTGGATCTTCAGCAGGGTTTTGAGCAACAAGGCGATTTTTGGTCCTCCGCCTTTTTATCTTGCAGATTTTTACTGCAGTGGTAATCTTTTTCTTCCCTGCGGTCTTCCTTACCCTCTGCCTTGATTTCAGGATCCTGATCTGCTGGTGGAGCTGGGCTATTATGCTCAATAATCTCTGTTGTTCCTTTCATAATTCCCTAATTTCCAGCGTTTTATTAGAAGGAACAGCAGGCTTTCTGCTGCGTTTTGGGCCGTGACTAGTCCCTGGATCTTTCTCCTGGGGTGCTTCTTCGTTGTTTTGTGCTAGCTGTTCTGGGGTAGGAACCCTAACTGGTTCCGTCACTTCTTGGGCGACTTATTTTTCTATTCCTACTTCCTCTGGAATTTCCTCTGGTTCCTTGGGAACAGATTGTTCCCGTTCAGTGTCTCTTATCTTCTCTTCATCATGAATAGGCAGATTTACAAAGCATTTCTTCTTTAGAACAGCTAAGAGTTTAAGATGTCATGGTCTTACCATGTCTTTTCTCCCCTCACAGGTGATGTAGCTTTGCATTGTTCTTACTAATTCTGCCCAGGGTTCTCCTAGCGTTGTTGGAAAAACTCCCTTCCCCTTAATCGTCAAGCTCTGGCCTTCGTCCTGGAAAATTTCCATGATCTTCTGTAATCTTTCCTTCTTTAGTGTCCATACAGGTCCGGTGGCTGGTAGTCCCGAGACTTCTGCGATTATATCGTCGGTGATCACTATCTACTTCCCCCTTACTATGAAGTGATCCTCCTGCAAGTTCTGCAGGAATTCAATTGCCACTATTTCATTAGACTCCTGCAAGCGACTGAGATAAGTCAGCCACCCTGCTCTTTCCAGGATCTCCCGGGCAGCAGCGGAGACTGTCAACTCCTGAGGTTCCCTTCGAATTTCCCTGCCTCCCATGGTTTCACTGTGGATTCTCAATGGAACAGCAACTGCTTGTGATGTTTGAAACACAGAGGGGGTAATAATCGCAAGATTTTGAAAAAAAACACAGAGTATGCAACAGAAAATGGCTTATGAACAGCAACTTGTGTAAAAAATAGAAATATCATGTCGTTAAGCCGTGCCATTCCCTAGTACACTATCTTTCCCAAATAGTGAGCTGACACATAACCCGGGGAATAATGAGGTTAACCTCCCCCCCCACAATGTGATAGGTTGTCCCAGCCATCAAAGAAAGGAGCAGCACCCGATCTGCAACCAAGTCATAAAGGAACAGTGTATGAAAATATGCCATGTTTAGAAAAACAACGAATTACCGAAATCAAGGCATAAAGTTGGATCGCGTATTACGTAAGAGGCTGCTGTAATATGATGCGAGGCTGGGGGATAGGACGTCTGTCGTACTTTCCAAATCTTAAGTGGTCATTGTCACCTCCTTTGCCATGATTGGTGGTAATAAATTTTCATGTGGTATATAAGTCGGGAAATAATGTATGATTAGTGCTTAGGATATAAGAAACAAAAGAGTATTAGTATCCTACCTATTGGTGTAATCAATGTGACTTCAATACCATTAACAGTGCTCTGTTGCCGACAAGTGTCCACAACCTTGGCAAAGTTGTTTATTTCACCCCTGGAACCATGATCCTTTATGTGCATATTAAGTAATGTCAAAGTGTAGGCCATTATGCTGGCTTGGTAACCAGTTAGCCATAATGCCATTCACGAGGAGGGAGCGAAGAGTGGGCAAGCCGGCTCGTGATGAGATCTCCTATTCCAAGGTTTGTTTATTTGATATACCTTTTGGACCATATCCCTGTTGTGGTGGCCATAGTGGGAATGCCACTTCACTTCATCCTCATGATCATGGTAGGCTGGCGCTTGATGAGACCCCCTATCCTGCATTTGACAACTTATAATTCATTTTTTTTTTTTTACTTTCTTTTTTCATAAAGCACTTTTCCTTATTTATACACAAAGGGTGGTTCAACACTCGTTAAGAGTAGGAATGGTGGAAGAAGTCTTATCATCTCAATAGGAAGATATAAACCCTTTTCTCTTATTCCTAAACAATAATCAAAGAGGATTAAAGAGAATGTCATGATAAAGATAACCAATCAAGGCAAAATTAGTAAGACAATGACAACAAAAGATGATGAATAAGTATGTCCTTCCTTCTTTCCTCTTACCGATACAAAGCCTTATAAAGATAGCGATTTATAATTTTCTGATTTCAGTATGTTGTGATTTTGTGTTCATTGCAAAAGTGCATAGCTATCTCTAAAAGACTTTGAAAGAACAGGAGCAAGAAGCATCGTCAATTTAGATCAGCAAAAGGGATAAATTATTTCACAAGGAGAGAAAAAGTATGTTAGAAGTGTTCCTTTTGGGAAGAGGAACAACAGAGGAGCATAGGTCTCAAAAGTGAAAATGTCGTTCCTTTTGAAAAAGGGACAACAGAACACACCAATGCTGTTCCTTTTGAAAAAGGAACAGAGGCCATGAAAAATGTTGTTCCTTTGAAAAAGGAACAACAAAAGACGCAAAAGTGCCATTCCTTTGAAAAAGGAATAGGAGAAATCAAAAATATGTTGCGCCTTTGGAAAAGGGACAGCAAACACACCGCAGTGCCGTTCCTTTTGAAAAATGAACAACAAAAATCAAAATGTTGTTCCTTTTAGAAAAGGAACAGCAAAACAAGCAAATGTCGTTCCTTTGAAAAAGGAACAGCAAAAATCAAGAGTGTTGTTCCTTTTGAAAAGGAACAGCAGAAAAATCGAAAAATCAAGAGTGTTGTTCCTTTTGAAAAGGAACAGCAGAAAAATCAAGAGTGTTGTTCCTTTCGAAAAGGAACCGCAGAAAAATCAAGAGTGTTGTTTCTTTTAAAAAGGAACAACAGAAAAATCAAGAGTGCTGTTCCTTTTAAAAAGGAACAACAGAAAAATCAAGAGTGTTGTTCCTTTTAAAAAGGAACAGCAGAAAAATCAAGAGTGTTGTTCCTTTTAAAAAGGAACAGCAGAAAAATCAAGAGTGTTGTTCCTTTTAAAAAAGAACAGCAGAAAAATCAAGAATGTTGTTCCTTTTGAAAAGGAACAACAGAAAAATCAAGAATGTTGTTCCTTTTGAAAAGGAACAGTAGAAAAATCAAGAATGTATTTCCTTTTGAAAAGGAACAACAGAAAAATCAAGAATGTTGTTCTTTTATAAAAGGAACAGCAGAAAAATCAAGAATGTTGTTCTTTTGAAAAGGAACAGCAAAAAAACGAAAATTCCATTCGTTTAGAAACGAAACGGCAAAAATCGAAATCTTTGAGCAAAAAATGACAAGAACACATTTAGTTCAAGCATATGTACACGAACGACTTGAAGAAAAGAACTTATGTACAAATTGTAAAAAGAAATGAATTCCTTAATGAATTACTGGTGAGGAAGACTTGTAAAAAGAAATGAATTCCTTAATGAATTACTGGTGAGGAAGACTTCTCTTCCTCTCCTAAACTCTCCATATCAGTGTCTCTGCGTAGCTGCTGGCATACGGATTCCTGAGTGAGTGGTTTTCGATAGAGACGAACTCAGTGGCCATTTACTTTGAAGGCATATCCAAAACCGTCAATGATGATTAAAGTGATGGTCCCATTGTCATGTACCTTCTGGATTTCGTATGGTCCCAACCAACGAGTCTGGAGTTTCCCAGGGAAGTCCTGAAACTGAGAGTCATATAACAGAGCCCAGTCTCCCCCGTGGAAGACTTTGTTTTTTATGAGCGCGTCGTGCCATTTAGTTCACTACTGTTGAATAAATGCTGTATTTTGTAGTGCAGAGAGCCTAATTTCGTCCAATTCATGGATCTGTTGTAGTCGATTAATCTGTGCCTCGGTTAGATCTAAGCCAACTTCCTGTGTTATTCGTAATGTTTGGATTTCAAATTCTATAGGAAAAATGAGTTGTTTTCCAAACACTAATTGATAAGGTGAGTAACCAGTGGTGCTTCTCCATGTTGTTCTATAGGCCCATAGTGCTTCAGGTAGTCGGGCAGCCCAATCACACCTATGTGATGCAATGGTTTTCATTAGGATTGATTCGATTACCTTATGCTGCTTTCTACTTGTCCATTCGCCTGTGGGTGATATGGAGTAGTGATTTTATGCTAGACATGATAATTATTAAGTGTTGCAGCTAATCTATTACCAGCAAATTGTGGTCCTCCGTCTGTAATTATTTCCCTTGGAAGGCCATAACGTACAAATAGATGGAAGAGGAACTGTATGACAGAGTCCTCTGTGGCTCTTGGCAATGCTTTTGCTTCAACCCATTAGGTGACATATTTTGTTGCCACCAAGATATAGTTTTATGATTTGATGAGGGGTTGATGGGTCCAACGAAATCAAGAGCCCATCGCTCAAATGGTTCGATGACTAACTATGGTTTCAGAGGCATCTCGTCAGCTTGACCAGGACGTCCTGCTTGCTAGCAGTTGTCACAGGCTTGCACAGGTTTCTTTGCATCTCTGAAAATCATGGGCCAATAATATCCTGTCTGTAATACTTTATGTCCAGTTCTTCGCTCAGCGAAGTGTCCCCCACATGGTTCGTCATGACAGGCTTTTAGGATGTCAAATATTTCATCTTCTTGAACACATCTCCTGATATGCATGTCTGCCCCTGTGTGAAACAAATAGCCCCCAATCCAAGAGAATCGAGTACTCTTCTGAAAAATCTGTTTTCGTTCATTAGGGGTTAGGTGTTTTGGTAGTTTACCTACTGCAAGGTAATTGGCAACATCAGCATACCAGGGTGTTTGAACGGCAACATAAAACAGATGTTCATCCGGAAATTGATCTTCAACTTTTGCTGCATCAATTGGCTTTGGCATTCTTGACAGAAAATCCGCTACAGGGTTTTCTTTGCCAAGTCGATCCTTGATTGTGATATTGAATTCCTGCAATAAGATCAACCATCTAGTTATTCTGGCATTTGTGAGAGGCTTATTTGCTAAATATTTTATGGCGGAATGATCCGTATACAAGATAACAGGATAGCCTGTAATATAATGTCTAAACTTATTGAAAGCATGTATTACAGCTAGGAATTCTTTTTCAATAACAGTGTAATTTAATCCAGCAGGGGATAAATTATTGCTGATGTAATAGATAGCGTATGGATTTTTATCCTCTTCCTGCCCAAGGACTGCACCAATTGCTATATCTGAGGCATCAGATGATATTTGAAATGGAAAATCCCAGTTTGGTCCTCGAAGGACTGGGGCTGTGAATACGAGCTTCTTTAAATCCTTGAAAGCACGTTCACATTTTTCTGTCCAAAGAAAATCAACATTACCAGTTAGTGCATATAAAGGTGCAGCAATGTGTGAATAATGTTCTATAAATCGTCTATAATAACCAGAAAATCCAAGAAAGTTCCGTACCTCTGTTTGAGTAGTAGGAGTGAGAATAAGCAAAAGTATTTGGATTTTGGCCGGGTCTACCTGAATGCCGGCTGCTGAAACATAGTGTCCTAGAATAAGTCCTTCAGTCATCATCACGTAACATTTTTCGTGGCTTAAGCAAAGCCTGGTAGCTATGCAGCATTGTAGGACTTTTTCTAGGGTGTTTAGTGCTAGATCAAAATCATCTCCATATGGTGTAAAGTCATCCATATATACTTCAAGTCCATCATTTATTAAATCTGCAAAAATGCTAAGGATAGCCCTTTGTAATGTGGCAGGAACATTACATAGGCCAAAAGGTAGAACTTGGTAGGCAAATGTTCCCCAAGGACAAGTAAAAGTAGTTTTGTCCTGGTCTTCAGGGGCAATCTGAATCTAATTGTATCCACTGAAGCCATTAAGGAAAGAAAAGAATTTCTTTCCTGCCAAAGTATCTATCACTTGGTCTATGAATGGGAGAGGAAAGTGGTCTTTTTGTGTTGCTTTATTGAGTTCCCTATAATCCACACAAATTATCCATTTCCCATTCTTTTTTGGTACCACCACAAGCGGAGAGACCCATTTACTGTCAGAAATAGGATAAATAAAATTGACATCTAAAAGTTTCTGAAGTTCAGCTTTTACCACATCCTTTAGATGAGGATTAAGTCTTCTTTGTGGTTGACGGACAAGTCTAGCATCTTTTTCTATATAAATGTGGTGTGTACACAATTGTGGATCGATTCCTTTCATATCAGGGTAATCCAATGCAGATGCTTCTTGATATTTTCTTAACAGATGGATGAGCTTCGTTTCTTGTTCAGGTGTGAGGTTGGCATTGATATTTAAAGTTTTTCTCGGTTCAATTTCCACAATTTTACTATTTGCGACAGAAGTAACAGGTATTGTTTGATCATGTGTATCTTTCAGAAGATCTTCTTCTAATTCATTATGAAATGCTACTTCTATCATGTGACATTGTGTGTAGGATCCGGATTCAGTTTGACTAATGAATTTGTTAATGGCATCATCTTCTGTTTGATCTTTAAAATCAAGTGCCTCTTGTATAGTCAATGGAGATCTAATGTTATCAGTAAGGTATGATACATGATACTTGTTAGTTTTAATTATTGTGACACTTGGCTGCGATGGAGGGTATAGAAATAAATTCTTGATATCAGGTCCTTTGGTTATGGTCATATTTCCTTGCCAGCAACTAATGTAAGCATCGGCAGTGGCAAGCCAAGTTCTACCTAGGATTAGAGGGTGTCCATCAAGTCGGTTTTTGGGATTAATTATCAAGAAATCGGTTGGATATTTCCAGGGATCTACAGAGACCATGACATCATGTAGAGTACCCTCTGGTCTAACCACAGATCGGTCAGTCAATTCTAACAAAGTAGAGGTGGGTTCTACAGATGTAATGCCGAGCTTTTGACGGGTAGTGGTCGTTAAAATATTGATTGCAGCTCCTAGATCAACTAAGGCATTAGACAGGGTCTGACCATAAATTGAATAGTTACAATTGGATTTCCTGGGTCTTCATATTTAATGGGTGTTTCTTTCCCGGATAATAAATCAGATAAAGTACCGACTATTTGGACTCTTGGATTAGTTGTTATATTCCTCCTTGGTTTCTTTATGCACAATTCTTTGATAGTTTTTGCATATATAGGAATGTCTTGAATGGCTTGGAGGAATGGGATTTTTATGTACAAATTTTGTAATTCTCCCAGAATGTCAAAGTCAAGATACTGTAAAGGTCGAGGTATGACTAATTGTTCTGGGAACGGAGGAGAGGATGTGGTTGCTTGATTATGAGTCTGCTGCTTATTTACATCCTCTTGTTGCAACTGATGTTCTCTTGATAACTGATCTTCAATATGAACTATTTTATCTCCTTCAGTTTCAATGATACGTCCAGATCGTAATTGAAGATCGTTACACTCCCGTAGGTCGGGTCCTATTTCTGGTGATTCTATGATTTGAAGAGATTGGACCGGTCTGTTATTTGGATTGGGGTTGGGTTGGGCTGGGAGTTGCGGTCTCAGATTAGACTGGGGATTTTGTTGTAAGGCTGGCAGAGTAGGTTGAGGGAGCGGAATAGTTCCTACTGGCTGGTGCATCGGTCTTTGCCAGTTTGTCTGCCAGGGTGAACTTTGTGAAGTAGGGGGAGTCCATTGTGGAGGATATGGGCTATTTTTCCAATATGGTGGAGTGTAAGGGAAATTCGGCCAACCAGATTGGCTTGCCTGATTCAGCCACGGGTTTGAAGAAGGAAACGACGGTGGTGACCAGTTTGAAAATGGGGGTTGGGACTGACTTTGCCACATACTATATTGTTGAGAATTATATTGTGGAGGATGAAAAGAAGAAGTTGGGTCTGGAAACATACCAGATTGTCTCGGCTGCCACTGGCGGCGCTGGTTGATCAAGTACACCGATTCTGGTTCTTCCTCTGCTTCCTTTTATACTTCTTTTAATCTAGGAAGTGAGGGGCAGCTTTTCGTAAGATGATCTTTTGTACAGATGGCACATGTTTGGACTGTATCCAGTGGACACTCCTTGTGACTATGCTTTTTCCTGCATCGGGGGCAGAAGATTGCCAAATTCTGTTCTGCCTCCATCTACTTCTGTTTGGCCTGCATAATATCAAGTTGTGTAGTTAGTGTCCCTAGAATATCAGTTTTAAAATTTTCTAATAAATTTCCAATCTCCACACGTGTTACTCCTTCTGTTGAAATTTTATTGTCTCTTGCAAACCGATCATATTCTGCAGGTTTTACTCTTGTGTTGCCTCTCGAACACCTGATACATAAATCAATGATGTCAACAAAATTCTCTTGATAAATATCCCATTTTCCCATGATGTTTAATGTTTCAATCCACTGTTCCTTCATGCCCTTATCAATGCAGTTTTTAACACATTATCAGGTAAAGGTAGTGATGCATAAGGAGATCTTTGTAAATTGTACTGAAAACGTTCCACATATTTTTCTAATGTTTCATTCGGTTTGGCTATCATTTGGAATATTTTGTCTTTCAATTCTCGAGACATACAATAATACTGATATTTTTTTAAGAAGGATTCTTTCATTTGATCCCAATTGTTGATGACCCCACCACCTAGTCCCATAAACCATCTTAAAGTAGGCCCCTTTAATGTAGAGGGGAATAATTTCAATTTCTGGGGATCTGTGGTGTAATCATATCCCCTGCACAACACATTGAATTCGAATAAAAATGCATCCGTATCTTCTGCTGTGAGACCGTGAAATGTATGGATATGTTGAAGAGGGATAGCTTTCATGGGTGCATTTGCTGCAGAATCCACTATAGGATATTGTAATGTAGAGGTTTGAGTATTTGGCTGGTTCTGAGCCATAGGATCGAATATATGCCAATAAACTTCTGGGATATCTAGGAGGGTATTCCTAGGTTGAGAGGGAACAGTTTTGGCAGGGATAGTTTTAATGGCACTTCCTTTATCTAGGATAAGGGGAATACCTAATGTCTGAGGAGATTGGACTCCTTCAACAATGATTTTCGCAACGCTCCCCTTATCTGGGCTATTTAATCGCTGATCTGTTCCAATGGGAGATTTTGGTTCCTCGATTTCCCCTGTTTCTCCTTCTCCTTCACAAAATTTGCTGAAATTCCCTTCCTGCAATAGTTCTCGAGTAGAATTTTCAATTTCTTGAAAGTCCTGCTCTTCAGTTTGACTATGCACCTCAGCAAAGGCTACAGATGGTGATCTTGTGGCCTGAAGGGAACTAGTAGGTTGTTTAGAAATGATTTTCCTGGGGCCTACTGATGGCTGAGATTCTATTTTCTTATAGATTTCATCTATGAAGGTTGTTCGGCCAAGGGTCACCGTCCCCTTAGCTTTTTCGGGTTTGGATGGAAGCTTAAATGAACTACTAAATTCTATTCAAACAAAGCAACAGCAAATCTGTTAGGAAAGCGGACAGTGGAGCAGGGCTTTTACATGCTCTGCAAGCAGGTTCTTACCTTCCATTTTTAAGATCCAACTCTTCCCTAGCAGGTTCGTACACTACTCTGAAAAAGACAAATGGCTACAGTCTTTCCCCGGCAACGGCGCCAAAATGTAGAGCTATAAAAAGGGTCTCTTTCACCTCTAATTATCTCACATTAATATGTCAATCCGGGAGCGTTTTGTTATTTCAAAGAGTGACTCAGTCTGAGGCTATCACTTGTTAGAGTAATGCTAGTAGTACAACATTTAACAAAAATACAAGAGTAAACGGATGCTTGTCTATAACTAAGTTACTTCAAATGAATAAATCACACACTCTAAAACTAAGCAACTTTATCAGTCAAGGGTTCGATAGTAATAGCCCATCCCTTTGGAAACTGATGGAAAGGAAATTAGAGCATGGACCACGGGTCTGGGAGCTAGGCAGTAAATGCTGAGGCTCACTACAGCCATAGATCGTCTCTCACACCGAAATAGAAAATGCGAGTAAATGGAACGACAGGTAGAAAAATGGAACAACAAATAAGAAATCTAACAGCAAATCTGGAATGGAACAACAATGCTAAAATGGAACAGCAATTCTGAAATGGAACAGCAATTCTGAAATGGAACAGCAATTCTGAAATGGAACAACAATCAAACAACTAAATATCGCGAGCAGTAATCGAGCTTTATCCTACCAACTCAAAAGCACTCGTTGTAATCAAACATCAATCTTTCATTCTCCAAGCAAATCAAGCAGCACGCACTAATGGAATAGAAGTAATTACTAATAAGTTATGGAACAACGTTTGAAAATCATACACACGCACAACACACTTGAAGAGTAATCTGATCTGGCATCAATCGTCATCAACAGGAATACAACTGCGTTTCAAAATGGAACAGCATTACTCCTGAATCGTAAAGAACACAACTTTCAGATAAATTCCATAACACGAATATACAACATAAGAGCTTTGTAACAAAATAGTAACAATGTTCAGTTAAGTCTAATAATATTCAATCAACTCTGAAAGGATTAGTGATATAATGCAGAGTCAATACAACAGTTATTGTATGTAAAAATCTTAATGAACGAATCTTAACAGAGCATATGATGTAACTTATAAAGCATATCAGATTACTAAATAATGACGATAAACAAACCACGCAGAAATCAAATCGTAGTGATACAGAAGCAAGTGTCGTCCGGGGCCGGGCCCTTAGCCTCAAGGGTACACCGCTTTAAGTTAATCCAGACACAGAGATAAGATAATCACCAAGTTTATATTAATGCATAAAACAAAAAGTACAATGAGCCAAGTTCAACGAGACTCGATGATCAAAGTTCAATCTTTAACAGAAAGTTACATAAAAGCGCCATCCCCCAAAGCTAACAGTGCCGTCCCTTTATATAAGGGTGACGGCGGAGATGTCTAAGCAATAAGATAAATAAAGCAGCGATCCCTCAGGATTAAAGATCCTGAGGGATTCGGCAAACTGTTAATCCCTAATCACTTCTTTTCTCCTCCGCCGAGCTGGTGTCTTCTCCTCCTTTTCTGGACCAGTTTGCTTCAATCTGCTTAGCCTCGTTTACACTCGGTCCTTTGTCAAAGGGACAACAGTTACCCTGTTCCTGTCTTTTTCTTTAGAACAACAGTTCCTCGTTTTTACCCCTTCCTGCACAGGAGAATGACAACTATCAACGGTTAAGTCTTGCATACTTATCCCACATGTTTTGTTATAATTCTTTATTGTTTTCCACGTTCATGATGCAAAAAGGTTCACAAGTTCCACTGAAAAGCCATTGAAATGATCATAAAAAACATACCTTTTTAATAATCCACACCAGTGAGCTTTGCCTTCGACTGGAGAATTAGGAAATCAGTAGGGTACACCCAAGAATCAATGGAGACCATCACATCCTCCACAATCCCTTTAGTGGTCATGGTGGAGTGGTCTGCTAGCTATAGTACTGTCGTGGTCTTTCTCAAGGAGCCCTGGAGGTTGAGTTTGAGCATGGTGTCCTTTGTCATCACATTAATGGCAACTCCCAGATCAATCAAGGTATGTAGGATCATGGTGCCATTGATGTGGACATCAATCACTGGGCTTCCAGGGTCTAGATATTTCAGATAGATTACCTACCCCAACATAAGGTCGAACAGTTGCCCTATGACATTGATGGTAGGGGCATCTCTCTTGCGCCTACCTAGATGCCTAAAGCACTTCTCTTTGATCATCTCATTTTATATAGGCACATCCTTTATGGCTTGGAGAAGTGGTATCTTTACAAATAATTATTTCAATTCTCCCAGAAATTAAGTTTCTTCTGGGGTGGGCTTTGTTGTCCCGGATAATCTCTTAGGAAAGGGTGGAATTGCTTTCGTTTCACTTTCCTCTTTATCTTCCTCAACCTCCTTAGGGGGAGGCTGGCTATCTGGGAGAGCCTTCCTAGATCGCAGGTTAATCTCCTAAATCTCCACAGCATAGGTTGGGCATGATCGTTCCCCACTATATACTTGTTGAGCCTATCTATTGTTCAGGCTCGGGTTCAATTGAGTAGGCATTTGGGGTTGCCTTGGTGGATCAGGAGGCAATGGTTGTGGTTGAGCAGGTGGTGGAGGCAAAAGAGTGGGAGGAGAGTTGTACTGGGGCCTCCACCCCTGATGATATGCATTCCACTGAGGTTGTGGATGAGCATAGGAGTGAAATGAATGAGCGGCTAGTTGGGCATGATATTGAGATGGATAGGACCAAGGAGGAGGTGTGGACCAAAAGGATGAGCGGGGAGCCCCAAGAAGGTATGGAAGTGGCTTGATTGGAGCTGTAGTATGCTTGGGATGTCCCTTGCATTCCCTGCTGGTATGGTCTAGGTCCATGCAGTCTCCTTTCGTTCATAAAATAGAGTGGTTTAGTGGCTCCTTCGGCCCCTTGGTATATAGCTTTAAGTCTGGGCAAGGAAGGGCACTAATATGTAGAATGGTCTTCTTCATAGACTAAAAAAAGCTCTATAGAGTTTAATGGACATTCATTCCTAGGATGCCTTCTGGTGCACCTACAACAAAAAATGGCCAAAGCCCTCTCTGCTTCCACTTGTTTCCTTGTGATATGCAAGGTATCCATTTGCATGGCAAGTGTCTGCAACATCTCACTCTTGAAGTCTTCCAGCATGTTTCTAAGTTCACCTTTGAGGGATGAACTGGATGAGGAGGGACTTGCTATGGGTTGAATCCCCCTACCTCTCTTTCTGGCTGCCCTAGAATGGTTTCGAAAAACAGTCTTTATGTCTTCATAAGGTAGTTGGTAGATGTCTCCCCTAGCTAGTAGATGGAGGGTGTCTACAAGGTCTTCCAGAATTTGTTGGAAATAATACTGAGAGGGGGGGTGAATCAGTATTATCAAGCAATTTACCAAATCTTCCTTATTTGATCTTTTGAATTATTCTTGCATATCAGTACCATAAAATAATGAGCATGAATAAAGAAAATAGACAGTCACACCAAAGAACACAAGATGTAAGGTGGAAACCCAATGCGGGAGAAAACCACCTGCTGCAATATGTCTCTATCTTCTTTCAAGAAATTCTTTTTACAATGATTTTGTACTGGTGCAGTCCTTTACCAGCACGCAGGCTGCAACCTGCAGAGAGCTACAACTCTCTCTCGTTTTCCAGTCTCTCCTGGAAGGGAGCTACAACCCCCTACTTCTTTTCATGAAGAATCAAATGATCAACAAGTATACAACAGATACAGTCCACTACAGATATCAGATCAGTAATTACAGAAATAACCCAGAACACCTTATGAACAGAAATATACAGTCAACAGATCATCTTAAGACAGGGACGCATATTTTCTTTCTGTGACCTGCGACTGGACGCAGTCTACCTTCCACTGTTCTGCGTGCCGACGCACTGTTCCTCTATGCTTTGCTGCGACCGGCGCACCCAGAAACACTATCGCGCCGCGTCTTTTGCTTCAGAGACGCACCTAATAACACAGTCACGCCGCGTCCTTTGCCTCCGAGACGCACCTGAGCCTTTACTGTACTGCGTCCCGGCGCACTTTCCCTTCACTGAACCTGCGTCCCTTCAGATATAAAAGATATGAGGACTTCAGAACCAACCCAAACACTCAGATCCACAGATCTGATCATGCGCCATAGAGATCACAGTCCATTAGAAGATTCGCCTTCATAGATCTGGACTAGATGTCACCAAAAGATATTCAACCAAGATGATGCTTAATCCAAATGAACTCCTTTGCTTTATATAGGCAAGCTTCTCCTCAAAACATGGAACAATACCACGAGCCGACACCATAGAAACACAAAAACGTCGGCTATATACCACGCAAGAAACCCCCACGTGCTTTTCTCTGCCTTGAAATGCGTGCACTGGGCGGACGCACCTCCTGAACGGCTGGCCGGCGTCCCTGGACGCGGGTTCTGTATGGTATACCTGCGGGGACGCACTTGCTGAACATATTTCCTGCGTCCTTCTTGATTTATCAGCTGAAAGGGTTTGCCATCAAGGACAACACCTGAATCATAATGCCAACAATCTCCCCCTTTGGACTTGATGGCAACCACATAATCTTCAGCTTCATTCTCCCCCTTTGACATCAAGAGCAAAGGGTATGCTCCCCCTATGCTCATGCATCTCCAGATCTGTAACCAGAAATCCATCATGAAGGAGATAGAGACATATTGCAGCTATTTCCAAGATCTCCTTTTCCATAATGCCAACAATGCATTATGTGCTCCCCCTGAGCCTATACCACCAATAGGAAGATGATCAACAGTAAGATGATGTATCAACAACCCCCAGCTTTTGCCTGAGGTATTCAAAAGTGTCCCTGGGCAATGGTTTGGTGAAAATATCAGCAACTTGTTCCTTAGAAGGAACATACTCCAACTTGACCTTCTGTTCAAGTACTTGTTCCCGGAGAAAATGGTACTTGATTGGTATGTGCTTGGTTTTTGAATGCATAACCGGATTCTTTGAGATGCTGATTGCACTTGTGTTGTCACATAAGATAGGGATTGGAGGAGTACAAGTGATTTGATAATCCTGCAAATTCTGCATCATCCAAAGGAGTTGGGTGCAACAAGATGCAGCAGCAACATATTCTGCTTCAGCTGTAGACAAGGCAATTGAACTCTGTTTCTTGCTGAACCAAGAGACCAGTCTGGGACCCATAAAGAACGCACCACCACTTGTGCTTTTCCTGTCATCCACGCTTCCGGCCCAATCTGCATCTGTATAGGCATGAAGAGTAAGATCTGTATCTCTAGGATACCATAAGCCATAATTTTGAGTCCCTTGAAGATATTTGAAAATTCTCTTCACTGCTTGAAGATGAGTCTCCTTTGGATTTGCCTGAAATCTTCCAACTATTCCAACTGCATGCATGATGTCTAGTCGGGTACCTGTCAAATATAGTAAACTTCCAATCATAGATCTGTAGGTTGGTTGATGTACTGCTGCAGATTCATCATTTGCACTGAGACTACATCCTGTGACCATGGGTGTACATACTGGTTTTGCATCTTCCATGCCATATTTCTTCAAAATCTGCTTGAGATACTTGGTTTGAGATAAAAAGATTCCTCCTTCCTTCTGTTGGATTTGCAAACCAAGGAAATATGTCAGTTCTCCTAGCAAGGACATTTCAAATTCTTTCTGCATGACTGAGGCAAAGCTTTGACTCATAGCTTCTTCATTGCTGCCAAAAATAATGTCATCTACATACACAACAAGTATTAGCAATTTGTCATTTTCAACTTTTATATACAGATTGCTATCTGCTGAACCTTTTAAGAAACCTTGTTGATGAAGATATTTGTCCAACCGGTAGTACCAAGCCCTTGGAGCTTGTTTGAGACCATAGAGAGCCTTTTTCAATCGGCATACAAGATTTGGATCATTTCCAAGAATGAACCCATCTGGCTGTTCAATGTACACTTCTTCTTCCAAGTCTCCATTCAAAAAGGCTGATTTCACATCCATTTGAAATACTTTGAAGTTCTGAAAACTTGAGAGAGCAAGGAACATTCGGATGGCCTCAAGTCTTGCAACAGGAGCAAAAGTTTCTTCAAAGTCTATTCCTTCTTGCTGTGCATACCCTTTACAGACGAGTCTGGCTTTGTTTCTAATTACTTCTCCATTTTCATTCAATTTATTTTTGAAGACCCATTTTGTTCCAATAACATTCTTATCTTTTGGTCTAGGAACCAGCTCCCAAGTGTTGTTCTTTTCGATTTGCTCAAGTTCTTCATCCATTGCTTTCACCCAACATTCATCTTTGCATGCCTCTTTCACATTTTGTGGTTCGGTGGAGGAAAGTAATGCCAAATAGCTTGAAGCTTCTGCAACTGTTCTTCTAATTTGTATACCTGCTTCTTTTTGTCCCATGATCTGAGATTCTGGATGGTTCTTCTGAACATATCTGGATGGAGTCTTTTCTTCTATTCTTGTCCGTTCTTCTGCTTCTTCGTGAGGTTCTTCTTGAGATTCTTCTTGAGGTTCTTCTTCTTCATCATTCTGTCTTTGAGGGTAGCTCTCATCTTCTTCGATGTCTTCACGATGTATTTGCCTAGGAATATATCCCTTTTCATCAACCACTACATCAATGCTGTCAACAATTCTGCCAAGTCTTTTATTGTAGCATTTGTATGCTTTGCTATGTGGAGAATAGCCAAGAAGAATGCCTTCATCTGCTCTAGGATCAAGTTTGCCAAGCTGCTCCTCAGTATTCTTGATATAGCATTTGCTCCCAAATATTTTGAAGTGCTTTACCGAAGGAGTTTTACCACTCCAGAGCTCATGAGGGGTTTGAGTGCTGTTCACCCGGACATTTGTCTTGTTGAGAATAATAACCGCAGTATGTGCAGCCTCACCCCAGAAGGTTGCGGGGGTTCCTGATTCATCAAGCATAGCACGAGCCATTTGTTGGATTGTTCTGTTCATTCTTTCAACAACTCCATTTTGCTGAGGCGTTCTAGCTGTAGAGAATTCTCTCCTTATCCCATGTTCATCACAGAAATCGAAAAATTCATTTGAAGTAAATTCCCCACCTCTGTCAGATCTGAGGCACTTAATTTTGTGACCTGATTCATTTTCAGCCAAGGCTTTGAAGGTTTTGAATTTTTCGAATGCTTCATCTTTGTGCTTCATAAGACCTAACCAAACAAACCTGGAGAAATCGTCAATAAATAATATCAAGTATTCCTCTCCTCTAGGTGTTCTTTTTCTGAATGGTCCACATACATCTGTATGTACTAGCTCAAGAGGCATGCTGGCTGATCCTTCTTTCTCTAGGAAGTTAGTTCTGGTTTGTTTTCCAAACTGACATGATCTGCATATGGTGTTGTCAGGAATTTTGATATCTGGAAGATCGCGAACTGCCTGATATTTGCAAGCTTTCCTTATTTGTGAGAAGCTTAGATGTCCCAACCTTCGATGCCATAACCAGTGCTCTTCATTCTTGCTTAGATAGCATTGTTGTTGTCCTTCATCAAATATGTATAGATTATTTGGAGTTCTCTTTCCTTTGAGAACTGTTTTACCTGTATCAAGATCACGAACAAGGCATCCATTTGATCTGAATATAACCTCGGTTCTTTGATCACACATCTGGCTGACACTTAGTAGATTATGCTTCAATCCATCAACAAACAAAACATTTCCAGCCTTAACATCTTCTTTTAAAGGAGCAATACCTTTTCCTTTTATAGTTGCAGGAGTATCATTTCCAAAAGAGACTTTCTTTCCCTTTTCTAAATTAGAATAAGACTCAAGTTTTTCTTTATCACCTGTCATATGCTTCGAACATCCACTGTCAATGTACCATAGATTTTCTTGTCCTTCTGCATAAAATGCTATCCCACATCTTTCTGTTTGAGGTTCCTTTATTCTCCATGTTTTGGCGCCTGAGGCTTGTTCCTTTTTCTGCTCTTGTACCTTTCTTTCCGGAAACCTGCTTCTGCATTCAAAGTCTTTATGTCCAAAATTATTGCAAATAGAACATTCAACTTCATTTTCAAGAGCTGAAAAGTTGTTATAGGTCCTTTTTGTAATCCCTGTCATACTTCTTTGTTTTTGAGCTTCCCTAGTCATGATTGTTTTATACGCAACACATTGAGCTGCTTTGTGACCAAAGTTATGGCAAGAAAAGCATTGTCCATTGAAAAAGCTTCTGCGATTATTGGATCTACCAGCCAACTGATTGTAATTTCTATTTTCATCTATTCTTGAACCAAATTGAGAAGATTTTACCTGTGGCTGGTTGTGGCTTTTGTTCACCCTTAAGCTGGATTGCCCCTGATAGTTTCTGCTTGACATTTGTCCCTGCTTTACCTGATGATCTTCCTTGTGCTCTTGCTCATTTCTTCTTGCTGCATCAAGATAACTTTTTGAAGTGGATGCTTGAGAAGTTTCTCCATTATAGCCCAAACCTGTCTTATCTAGTGGAGACCGCTGCACACTGATAATCTCATCCAAAGTTTCAGATCCTTTGACAAACTTGAGATTAATAGTTTTTGTTTTCTCAATTTCTTTTCTAAGACCAACAATTTCACCTTCTATTTTTTCAAGATGTTTTTCCTTTTCATCAATTTGGAATTGTAGAGTATCAATAATCATGTTCTTTTCTTCTATGCATCTCTTGAGTCTAGTAATTTCATCATAAAGGTTATCCACATCTACAGCATCCTCATAATCATCATCTTCAAATGCCATTAACAACCTATATTTATTACCTTGTTCATCTTCATCACTGTTTGATAAGCCATCACTATCTTCATGGGTGTAGTAGCTTTTCTTATTTGCGCTTTGTTTCTTGTTCCATCTAACTGGTTCCTTTCCTTTATCCTTATAAGAGCATTTTGCAGCATAATGACCTACTCTTCCACAAGCAAAGCATTTGAAAGGTAGCTTACCTCTAAACCTTCCAGAACCTCTTTGAAGATTTCTAACAAAATTTGATTCTTCTTCCTCTTCTTCTGGATCATGGCTTGCTTCATAGTAATCTTCTTTGCCTGATGCTTTAAAAGCAGCCTCCCTTCTGTCTAATGGTCCTCCCTTTCTCATTTCATAAGCAGTTAGAATTCCATGTAGCTGAGACATAGTAAGAACACGGAGATTTTCTTTTTCTTCTATTGCAGATACTTTGGATTCAAACTTGGGGGATAATGATCTTAGAATCTTTTGAACTACTAGAGACTCCTTTACTTCTTCACCCAAATTTTTCATACAATTTACAATCTCATCTACCCGAAGAAAATAATTAGCCACACTTTCATCATTATACATCTTGAGAGTCTCATATTGAATTCTGAGAGTTTGAAGTTTGGCTTGTTTTACCTGTTCATCTCCTTCATAGCTTGTGATCATTTTGTCCCATATTTCTTTTGCTGATTTGAAGTGCATTACCTTCATGAATTCTGTTTGGGATATACTTCCTAATAGAGTACTGACTGCTTTTGCATTTGTTTCATACTTCTTTTTCTCAGCTGGATCTGTAGGAGTAGCTGAAGGAAAAGCATAGCCTGTTTCTACAATGTCCCAAACTTCAGTACCAAGAGATTGAAGATATGCAGTAACTCTTACCTTCCAATAATTGAAGTTTGTCCCATCAAAAACTGGTGGCCTGATTGATGCTTCTCTCTCGTAGTTGCTCATGATGAACGATCTACCTTCAAGCGATCAAGCTTTTCTGAAGGACCTGCTCTGATACCAATTGTTGGAAATAATACTGAGAGGGGGGGTGAATCAGTATTATCAAGCAATTTACCAAATCTTCCTTATTTGATCTTTTGAATTATTCTTGCATATCAGTACCATAAAATAATGAGCATGAATAAAGAAAATAGACAGTCACACCAAAGAACACAAGATGTAAGGTGGAAACCCAATGCGGGAGAAAACCACCTGCTGCAATATGTCTCTATCTTCTTTCAAGAAATTCTTTTTACAATGATTTTGTACTGGTGCAGTCCTTTACCAGCACGCAGGCTGCAACCTGCAGAGAGCTACAACTCTCTCTCGTTTTCCAGTCTCTCCTGGAAGGGAGCTACAACCCCCTACTTCTTTTCATGAAGAATCAAATGATCAACAAGTATACAACAGATACAGTCCACTACAGATATCAGATCAGTAATTACAGAAATAACCCAGAACACCTTATGAACAGAAATATACAGTCAACAGATCATCTTAAGACAGGGACGCATATTTTCTTTCTGTGACCTGCGACTGGACGCAGTCTACCTTCCACTGTTCTGCGTGCCGACGCACTGTTCCTCTATGCTTTGCTGCGACCGGCGCACCCAGAAACACTATCGCACCGCGTCTTTTGCTTCAGAGACGCACCTAATAACACAGTCACGCCGCGTCCTTTGCCTCCGAGACGCACCTGAGCCTTTACTGTACTGCGTCCCGGCGCACTTTCCCTTCACTAAACCTGCGTCCCTTCAGATATAAAAGATATGAGGACTTCAGAACCAACCCAAACACTCAGATCCACAGATCTGATCATGCGCCATAGAGATCACAGTGCATTAGAAGATTCGCCTTCATAGATCTGGACTAGATCTCACCAAAAGATATTCAACCAAGATGATGCTTAATCCAAATGAACTCCTTTGCTTTATATAGGCAAGCTTCTCCTCAAAACATGGAACAATACCACGAGCCGACACCATAGAAACACAAAAACGTCGGCTAGATACCACGCAAGAAACCCCCACGTGCTTTTCTCTACCTTGAAATGCGTGCACTGGGCGGACGCACCTCCTGAACAGCTGGTCGGCGTCCCTGGACGCGGGTTCTGTATGGTATACCTGCGGGGACGCACTTGCTGAACATATTTCCTGCGTCCTTCTTGATTTATCACCTGAAAGGGTTTGCCATCAAGGACAACACCTGAATCATAATGCCAACAGAATTCCCCTGAGTAGGACCAACTTTAGTGACACAAGGTCAAGTCTGCACCTGGCCCATTTATAACTGAGCTGGAACCTCTCTTCATAATTCTCCAATGATTCATCACTTCCCATGATCATTCAGAAGATTTCTTCCTTGGTGTCTTTTGACCTATAGTAGTCTCGATATTTGTTATTAAAAGCTTGTTGCATCTGAGCCCAAGTTGTGATGCTATTGCCATGCAACCCCATGAACCAGTGCAATGCTGCATCCTTGAGGGTAGAAGGAAATAGTTTCAATTTTTTCTCATCTTCTGCGTAGTCATAGGTTCGACAGATAACAACAAACTAAAAAAAAAAGGTGTCAAGATCTTCTGTAGTCAATCTATGAAAGTGAGGTAGGCTGGAAGGGTTTATGTTCTTCATTTTAGTGTCTCCATTGGTCTCTTGGATGGTAGAGGTACCCTCTACTCTCTCTATTCCCCCTAGCATTTCTATTTTTAGCCATTGTCTCAAGAGGAATGTTTTCTTCTTCTTCTTCCCCTATAGGTTCTTCAAATATCTCTGGTTGTTCACCTAAAGGTTCTTCTTGATCACTGCCATCGAAGAAGAGATAAGGGTGGCTATGTGATGTGGTGGGGGTGTTGGGAAAGAATTTTCCTGAATTATCTTTGTTCCTATGAGGCATGAAAGGAAATCTCTTTTTGGGTGATTTTTGTTTTTTCTGCTTGTACCTGCAAAACTGAAATTGATTGAACATACAAATCGCAACTAACTGAAATGAACTCGCTGAAATGGAAATTGCAGAATTGAAATGAAAGCAAGGAAATGACTAATCTACTTTTGCTGAAATGGAAATTGCATAATTGAAATGAAAGTAAGGAAATGACTAATATACTTTTGCTAAAATGGAAATTGCAGAATTGAAATGAAAGCAAGGAAATGAGTAGTCTACTTTTGTTGAAATGGAAATTGCAGAATTGAAATGGATGTTTAGAAATGAATAATCTACTTTTGTTGATGTTATCACTCAGAATTTTCTCAAGGTTAAAGAAAGAAATTTCCGAGGTAACCACAAACCAACTTTTAAGTACAGAATCTAGCCAATCTGTACTTAAAGATGGCTCTCTCTTTATGATTTAGCTTTGTTTATGGGATATTAGGCTAGTTATGAAAGCTTGGGGGATTTTAATTTTGTTTGGTGGTGGAATTCAAGAGCAGATGGATAGAACAAGGTATTTCAGGCCATTGGGCTATGGATTAAATTGAGGATGGCTTAACTAGATCAGGTTGATTCAACAAAGGAGGGCTTCATAGGGCAAGATAGCTAAACAAGATACAAATGATAGCTTAAGGGGGTGAAATAGTCTTGAAAAGGAGGAAGGGCAATTAAGAATCCTTCAAAAAAGTTCAAGATGAGGGAAGTCGGGTGATCATTAACAAAAATTAGTTAAGAATTTTTTGTTAAATGGCCACAATGATAAACTAAGAAGCAGGGAGCAATTAAGAATTCCATACCTATGATAGTTTAGAAGAAAACATTAAGAATATAAACGATTTTAAAGACAGAATACAGTAAAGCACTTTCTGAAATATACTTTTTCGTTTATCATTTAGATATGGAACAATTTGAATATTTAAACAAGAAAACTGTAAAAACATAAGATATAGAATACTTATTTGTTTCTCGTTTGACACAGGAATCCTGTAAAAGTGCTTTGCTTTATTACTATTTCTAGCCAGCCATACAATAGCTATTCAAGAACACTTATATTTCAAAATAAATAATCTACAGAAATGTCTTAGAATCCACCACCAATACTTCAAAATGAAGAAGTATTTATACTAATTTCTAAACTAAAATATCTTGAAAAAATATCAAGATGGGTTTTACAAATATCTCCAACTGTTTTACATTAATAGAACTAAAATAAAGGACATTCAAAACTAATGAATCTATTTGGCACTATTTCTATGGATTTATGATGACAAAGAAGAGAAATTCAAATTTGATAGCAAATCTTAGTTGACGATGAGACATCCCAGTTACTAACTACATCCTTCCTTTGTGCATATTGCACCAGGAATTCTGCAAACTTAAGTTCCAATGATACGCTTGTATATCTCATTTCGTGATAGATATGTAAAAGGTGAAAGGGTTTTTTGTATATAAGAATGTTTTTGAGATAAAACTCTTTCATTTTCCAAAAATTCAGCTCCAGTGGTTCACAATATTCTCTGCAAAAAGATGTCAAAAACAAGACTTTGCACAAACTAAAAAATAGGTTTTCAAGACATGGACTTATATCCCTTTTTGTAATACCTGTGTAAAATGTGAGAGAGGTTTTTGTAAAGTAGCCTTTTAGGAAAAACAAACTCCTCCATTTTTTCGAAATACTTCTTGGATTGTCCACAATAGTTTTTGTAAAACAATGACTTAAATAGGAAATTTCTAAAGAATGTACCATTTCTGCTCTGATTTCATCTTTTAACCTTAAATTCCTTTCAACTATTTTTCACTTTTAATTTGGATAAACTTCATTGTAGCTGGTGAAAGTGTTTTCATATTTGTTTAACCCTTAATGTCTTCATGTTTGCTTTTACTTTTTGATGTTTACTTTTTCATCTGTCTTCACTTTGACATGAATTTATATGCTCTATTTAGTAATTGTCTTCCCTGTTGTTTATCTTCATGCTAGATTATTTACTTGACTTGCTCTTCATATGATACTCTTTAACCCTGATACACTTTGACTGTTCTTTATTGTGTCCTTTTACCTTCCATCTCTATTTGAATAGATTTGATAACAATCTTGGAGTAAAAAGGTCTTATGACTAGTATTAAGACTGTTTATCCAAGGCTGCGGTCATTTGATTACCTATTATGGAATGACTAGTAATGGTGTACTAGTTGACTTGGAAGCACACCGTAAACTGGAGCGGCATCGGGCATCAACTTTGACGATGGTTGATGGTTTTGGGTACGAGTTTGTCATTTTCTACATACTGGTTGCATGCATGAGTTTTTCAGAATAAGGGTGAAAAATAGATTAACTTTGTTTTTATGCAACGTCAAAGTTTTTGGCGGGTTTCATGACACAAACAGGTCACGTCAATGGGGATGACTTGACATTTTGTCATTAGCGGGAGGCGGTAAGTGAGTTTCATCGCACCGCTTATGGAGGGTAAGTGGTATTTGGGGGGGAGCCATGCGATTCCATACGTTGCGTGACACGTAGCAATGGTACTCTTCACCAAACCACTTGCCATCGTGCGCTAAAGGTTGACTCCGGAGGCCCGTGCGATATGCACGATGACCGTCGGTTCTGTAGGATCTGATCAGACAGCTATCGAGGAGGTGAAGTGGCGGAAGGTTAACGGAGGGCAAGCCCAATATAACTAAAGAAGTTAATCATATCGGGAGCGGTTTGATTGGTTCGAAAGTTATTAGTTAATCGTGGGGATTAATTAACCCTTATTTTAGTATGGTGGGGGTCGAGTTCTTAATTAACCATGGATGGGTTAATTAATTTCATTTATGGACTTTATTATAATTATATTTAATCATCGGGGCGGGATATATAATATTTGAGGTTTTTGTATATTTATAATAATATGGGAATGGGTAATCTTACTTTATATAGGGGAATTACATAATAATATGAATTAGTGGTTAATACAACTTTGTGAAATGCACGCTAAGTTAAGAACATTTTCATCATACATATTTAAAACTTAGGCTAAGTGAATATGAATGTTTATATGGAGGGTGTTCTATTTTCCCTAAGTAAAATAGAATTTTTACTTAGGAAAATATTTATTAGGGAAATGAATAACTTATGTAGGGGGGTGAATATTGATGAAGGGGCTCAAGCACTTAGGCATTAAAAATTATTGGGCCAAGGGTTTGGTCCCTCCAAAAGTCAGAGAAATGCTCTGAGCCCCTCTAACTTTTGTAATTACCTTTAGTACTTAGGGAATTAGTGAAGATTTAGGGGAAATGAGTAGGGAAGTTAATTATTTTTGACTTTGCTTGCTTGATGTGCCTTCCATGTGATACATGCCTTTGCCTTGTGATAAAAGTAAGATTTACACATTTAAACTTATCATTCATCCCACATTTATTCTGCAACCATTATCTACTTACCCTACCTACTTTACCCTAGCATTCTCACTTCTTTGTTAAGGTGCACTTAGACTAGCAAACCCTTATCAAACTTTCTTTTCTTTTACATAATGATACCTATCTAAATCTACACTTATTACATCCAAGGGCTCAAATTAAACTATTGAGCTCCTTTTATTCACTCTACCTATCTACTTATCTGCTAAGATTAAATTGTTTGGTCAAATCTTTATTCTCTATTTCTACGACATGAAATTGAAAATATGAACTAGTCAAGCTTAAACTATTTGACTATTCATGAATTGTGGCATAGGTGACAAGCTGCACACAATTTTTATTATACAAAAGTAAAAAAGTAGTGGCATTTAGACTTGCACACTTTCCTGGTCTTTTCTTTTTGTTGGGGTTCATTTTCTTTCCATTTTTTACCCTTTCTTTATTCTTTTTACCCTTTTATTCTTTTTTCTAGGGCATACCATCTTTACATTTTTTAATTTTTTGAATTTTTACAAATATGGAAAACATTTGAAGAAGCAAAGGTATGTACATATTTCAGAACTAAACGAAGTCAATCATGATATATGACACGTATTGGTATAGGAACCTAACAATGGCTCCACTTGGGGATGGAATTTCCTTGTGAAATGTCAAGAACATCGTCGGCTGGTAGCCTGATCCATTGGGCCAATCCCACACATGTATATGCTCTGTTGCATAATATTTGTGACTAAAACTTTTGAACTGAAATTGTATCCTTTTCTGCAAACTAAAACCTGATCTAACATATACTTGCTGATGGAAACTGAATATATTCAAACCAAAATCCTACCTACTTACTCTAATCAGTTATCTGGCTGCTGGTTAGGTAAAATGAAATAACCAATGCAACCACTCAAGCATAATATACATTGGTGAATTTTGTTTCCTGTGCTTGTTGGTGGTTAAAATTGAGATCTTGAAATCAAATATAACCTTGTCAATCGAAGATAAGATGAGGAAATACTTCCTTTCCTTTGTAGGCTCTAAAATTTTTATAAAAGGATCCTCAAAAATGTGCACACTATTTTTAAACTATTTCAAACAAGTATATAATTGTTCTGGATAGCCTCCATGCCATGAAATTGAAATGCGACTTTTATCTTTACCACCCTGCAGACTTTCAGATGAGCATTGTGATGATACTTTTATTGATTGAAATGTCTGGCTGGTGAAACCATTATCATCTTGATTTTGACTCTCATAGTCTGTTAATGGAGAAAAATTATGATTTCATTCATTATCAAACTCATCAGTTATGGGATCATGAAAAACTTGGAAGGATTGATGCAACTTATTACATGAATGGAAATTCATAAGTTTCTACAGGTTGATCACCCTTTTCTTTAGAGATTTTAGACCACATTCCCTTTAAAAACTAAAATGATTCAAAATAAAGAGGCAAAGAAGATTCACTTATTTACAAATCTTTTGCATTTTCTTCCTCACTTTCATAGCTGAAATGAACAAGCTGATCACTTTTCTCAAGTTGGTGAAACCAGATTTCCTTATTCCCAAAACGAGCCTTTGATTGCTTTGTAAAGTTAGTTTCGATTTGAAGAACATAATTATCATCATATTGATCATATTTGGGAAAATCATCAAAATAAGTAATGTCATCAAACACACACATTAGATCAGGAGCTTTCTTCTCCACATATTGCTTTATAAATCTATCTTTTGATCTATGGTAGTTGGAATTAGCATAAATTTGTTCATGATTCTTAATCTCTTCTTGTATTGATGGCTGCAATATATTGACCAAAGGATAATGGTAATCCTGACATATAAGATCTTCTGGACAATTTGTACCAGGAAAACAAACCTCATTCCAAACTGCTGTTTGATTTGAGCAATTGGTCAATTGTTTCTACTCCTTATTATCCACTGTAGCCAAGTGCTCTGAATACTCTTGATCTTCATCAAATATAACAACCTTATCACATACAACAGAAAAATCCTTATCATTATCTTTGTCATATAGAAGCTTGCAAGGGAGTTGCAAACTCTCATTAATTTTGAATGAAAGATCATGATCTATTAAAGTATGTTGTCTTATTTCATTTACATGCATGGAAAGAAAATTTGTGACATGGTTTTCATCAAATGAATTTGATTGGTATTTAGCTTCTGAAGAAACCACTACTTGTTGAAGATGATCTTGTGGTTCAATACTTTTAAGCTCTATTGCCTCTACCTCCAGATCTCCGGAATGTTGTTGGTTTTCATTGTTGTTTTCTATTTGAGCAAGTTCAGGGAACTGAATTTCTTCTTTATTCTGATTAGTTTGTTGTGCTGCAAGAATTGTTTCCCATGGGGAAACTTCATGGGCCTATAAACAACATACATTATCTTTTTCTTTCTGTGGGGAAGATAATTCAAGTAAGGCTTCCACTTTTTGAAAAGGATTTTCTTCTAAAACCTATAATATTTCATGATCCGTGAATTGATCATCATCATCATAGTAATTTTCAAGATATTGAATAAAAATTTCAAAATTGTCACAACAGTCTTGAATTAGCCATAGAGATGAATAACTTTCCTTTTATTTTTCATGAAATGTAGCATGAAAATGCTTTAAAGAACATATGCTAGAGGCTGGTAGATTTTCATACCAAGTTCTAGCTTTTTCTTCTAAAGTTTCCATAAATATTTTCATAAGACAATCTTCATGGAATTTTACTTTAAACTTTAGAATTTGCATATGAAATTTTAATAAATGTAAAGAAGCATCATCTAATATTTCATCTTTAAACAATGGAATATTTTTTGACCAATTAAAGTTGGGCAAAGGATTTGGAAAACCTGGAATCTTTGACCTGTCCATAGGAGCATACCTACGTTGATTTATTGAATTCATCTTGGAAACACTCAATGCTAAAATTGGGTCACCATAGGTTCTCAACAACTTTGGATTCTTTTAGTAGTGGAGTCTTGAGTATTTGAGGCTTCTTGATTGGAAAGTGATCATCATAAGATTCAAAAGGATGATATATATTTACAATTTTCAAAGGAAAATAATTAAAAAATTAATCTAAAATATTCTCTAAAATACAATATACATTAGAAAACTCTATCAATTTAGAAAGAACATAATGTCTTGGATAAAAATCCAAGTTAAAAGCCCGATCTTTTCATATTGTTCTTTCAAGTTCACTCCTCCCGTGGAGTCTTAGTTGTGAAATTGATGTGGAGTCACTAGGTGGATGATTTTAACCTTTGTGTGTCTGATCACTATCCACCATCATAGATCAGATCTAAACCTATAAAACAATTCTGAAGAAAAATAGTAAATAACGTCAAATCATTCCTTTAATATACATAAAATATTTAATTTAGTGCTTTCTCAAAGGTTTATTTTAACTGAGGATTTGTTCTTCCCCAGTATGGTTGCCACTATGTTATCACTCAGAATTTTCTCAAGGTTAAAGAAAGAAATTTCCGAGGTAATCACAAACCAACTTTTAAGTACATAATCTCGTCAATCTGTACTCAGAGAGGGATCTCTCTTTATGATTTAGCTTTGTATATGGGATATGAAGCTAGTTATGAAAGGTTGGGGGGATTTTATTTTGTTTGGTGGTGGAATTCAGGAGCAGATGGATAGAACAAGGTATTTCAGGCCATTGGGCTATGGAGTCAACTGAGGATGGCTTAACTAGATCAGGTTGATTCAACAAAGGAGGGCTTCACTGGGCAAGATAGATAAACAAGATACAAATGATAGCTTAAAGGGGTGAAATGGTCTTGAAAATGAGGAAGGGAAATTAAGAATCCTTCAACAAATTTTAAGATGAGAGAAGGTGGGTGATCATTAACAAAAAGCAATTAAATTTTTTTTGTTAAATGGCCATAATGATAAACTAAGAAGCAGAGAGTAATTAAGAATTCCCTACCTATGATATTTTAGAAGAAAACATTAAGAATATAAACGATTTTAAAGACAGAATGCAGTAAAGCACTTTCTGAAATATACTTTTTCATTTGTCATTCAGATATGGAACAATATGAATATTTAAACAAGAAAACTGTGAAAACATAAGATATAGAATACTTATTTGTTTCTCGTTTGACATAGAAATCCTGTAAAAGTCCTTTGCTTTATTAGTTTTTACAGCCAACCATACAATAGTTGTTTAACAACACTTCTATTTCAAAATAAAGAGTCTACAGAAATGTCTCAGAATCCACCACCAATACTTCAAAATGAAGAATTATTTATACTAATTTCTAAACTAAAATATCTTGAAAAAATATCAAGATGGGTTTTACAAATATCTCCAATTGTTTTACATTAATAGAACTCAAATAAAGGACATTCAAAACTAATGAATCTATTTTGCACTATTCATACGGATTTATGGCACGAAAAAGAAGAGAAAGTCGAATTTGATAGCAACTCTTAGTTGACGAAGAGGCATCCTAGTCACTAACTGCATCCTTCCTTTGTGCATTCTGCCCCAGAAATTCTGCAAACTTAGGGTCCTATGATATGCTTATATATCTCAATCCATGATAGAAATGTAAAAAGTGAAAGAGAATTTTTTATATAAGAATGTTTTTGAGATAAATCTCTCTCAGTGTCCCACAATTCAGCGCTAGCTATTCACAATATTCTCTGCAAAATGACGTCAAAAACAGGACTTTGCACAAAATAAAAAATAGGTTGTGAAGACATGCACTTATCTCCGTTTTTGCAATACCTGTGTAGAAAGGGAGAGATGTTTTTGTAGAGTAGCTTATTAGTAACAAAACCCATCCTCTAGTTTTGTGAAATACTTCTTGGATTGGCCACAATAGGTTCTGCAAAACTATGACTTAAACAGGAAATTTTTGAAGAATGTACCATTTTTGCTCTGATTTCATCTTTTAACCTTAAATTCCTTTCAACTGTTTTTCACTTTTACTTTGGATATACTTCATTGTAGCTGGTGAAAGTGTTTTCATCTTTGTCTAACCTTTAATGTCTTCATATTTACTTTTACTTTTTATGGTTTACTCTTTCATCTGTCTTCACTTTGACATGAATTTATATGCTTTGTTTTGTAATTGTCTTCCCTGTTGTTTATCTTCATGCTAGATGATTTACTTGACTTGCTCTTCAATCTGATACTCTTTAACCCTGATACACTTTGACTGTTCTTTACTGTGTCCTTTTACCTTCTGTCTCTATTTGAATAGATTTGATAACAATCTCGGAGTAAACAGGTCTTATGACTAGTACTAAGACTGTTTATCCAAGGTTGTGGTCTTTTGATTACCTGTTATGGAGTGATTGGTAATGGTGTATTGGTTGACTTGGAAGGACACTGTGGACTAAAGCGGCGTCAGGATGCAACTTTGAGGGTGGTTGATGATTTTGGGTACGAGTTGGTCATTTTCTACATACTAGTTGCATGCATGAGTTTTTTAGAATGAGGCCAAAAATAGATTAACTTTGTTTTTATACAAAGTCAAAGTTTTTGGTGGGTTTTGTGACACAGACGGTCATGTCAGCAGGGATGACTTGACATTTTTTCATTAGCAGGAGGTGGTAAGCAGGTTTCATTGCATCGCTTATGGAGGGTAAGTGGTATTTGGGGGGGAGCCATGCGATTCCATACGTTGTGTGACACGTAGCGATGGTACTGTTCACCAAACTGCTTGCCATCGTGCGCTAAAGGTTGACCACGAAGACCCATGCGATATGCGCAATGACCGTCGGATTTGTAGGATCTGATCAAACGGTTTTCGGGGAGGTGAAGTGGTGGAAGTTTAACGGAGGGTGGGCCCAATATAATTAAAGAAGTTAATCATATCAAGGGTGGTTTGATTGATTCGAAAGTTATTAATTAATCGTGGGGATTAATTAATCATTGTTTTAGTATGGCAGGGGTCAGGTTCTTAATTAACCACGGATTGGTTAATTAATTTCGTTTATGGACTTTATTATGATTATATTTAACCATCGGGTGGGATATATAATATTTGGGGGTTTTGTATATTTATAATAATACGGGAATGGGTAATGTTGCTTTATATAGGGGAATTACATAATAATATGAATTAGTGGTTAATATGACTTTGTGAAATGCGCGCTAAGTTAAAAACATTTTCATCATACATATTTAAAACTTAGGCTAAGTGAATATGAAGGTTTATATGGAGGGTGTTCTATTTTCCCTAAGTAAAATAGAATTTTTACTTAGGAGAACACTTACTAGGGAAATGAATAACTTATGCGGGGGGGGAATATTGATGAAGGGGCTCAAGCACTTAGGCATTACAAATTATTGGGTCGAAGGTCCGGTCCCTTGAAAAGTTAGAGAAATTCTCTGATCCCCTCTAACTTTGGTAATTACCTTTAGTACTTAAGGAATTAGTAAAGATTTAGGGGAAATGAGTAGGGAAGTTAATTATTTTTTACTTTTCTTGCTTGATGTGCCTTCCATGTGATACATGCCTTTGCCTTGTGATAAAAGTAAAATATTTACACATTTAAACTTGTCATTCACCCCACATTTATTCTGCAACCATCATCTACTTACCCTACCTACTTTACCCTAGCATTCTCACTTCTTTATTAGGGTGCACTTAGACTGGAAAACCCTTATCAAACTTTCTTTTCTTTTACATAATGATACCTATCTAAATATACACTTATTACATCTAAGGGTTCATATCAAACTGTTGAGCTCCTTTTATTCACTCTACCTATATACTTATCTACCAAGATTAAACTATTTGGTCAGATCTTTATTCTCTATTTCTACGACATGAAATTCAAATTATGAACTAGTCAAGCTTAAACTATTTGACTATTCATGAATTGTGGCATATGTGACAAGCTGCACACAATTTTCATTATACAAAAGTAAAAAAGTAGTGGCATTTAGACTTACAAACTTTCTTGGTCTTTTCTTTTTGTTGGGGTTCATTTTCTTTCCTTTTTTGATGTTTTCTTTATTCTTTTTACCCTTTTATTCTTTTTCTAGGGCATACCCTCTTTACATTTTTTGATTTTTTGATTTTTTACAAATATGGAAAACATTTGCAGTAGCAAAGGTATGTACATATTTTAGAACTAAACCAAGTAAATCATGATATATGACACCTATTGGTATAGGAAACTAACAGCTGAAATGGAAATTGCAGAATGGAAAGAAGCAACTACTCTACTTTTGCTGAAATAAACTACTTAGCAGAATGTTGCAGTAAAAAATAAAAGAAAAGCAGTAATCACAAAATACTCGAGCGCTTCCCTGGAAACGGTGCCAAAAGATGGTGAGCACCAGTATTGCAACAATAATGCTGCAACTCCTTGGCTTCCTACTTTACTTTTATCAACCTGGTAGTTCGTAACAAACTTGGAAGTGACGATGTTGTATGCACAAGTACTAGTTCTTACAGCAGGATGTCACTTGGTCAGCTGGCGCAAGATCACTAGAAGCTCAAGCCAACTTCTATGAATTCTAGAAGAAGCTTTATATGTGATGAAAGAAAGGAAACTTACTCTACAGAGGCTATTCTACTTGCAGAAAGAGAAAGAAGGCTTAAATGTAAAGTAAACTTAGCAAACCCTAATTAAGAAACCAACCCTACTTTTGCAAAAATAGAGATGAAAACCCATAAAATGAGTGCCATTGCAAACTTAGAAAGTAAACAACATCTATTCAAGTTATTCCTAAAAGGAAATGAGAAAAAAATATCTTTCTGGATTTTTATATATTTTTAGGTGAAATTGTCATGCATCTAATTTATTTGTTTGTGAATATGGCAGCAATTAGGTGACAATGGAGGGAAACTTTAGAGTTTTTAGAGGTGAAGGAAGGTTTGGATGGGTCCTAGGAGGCCTCTGGTGGCCTTTTATAGGCTTTCCCTGGAATTAGACTTCAAAAAGTCACCTACAGGAAAATCTACAGGAGGCTGTAGGAGATCTACAAGAGGTCTACAGGAGGATGCCAAGAGCTATTTTAGAGGTTTTGAAGGTGGAAAAATGGGTGGAAAGGGTAGATTATGGCTAGGAGGATGTGTTAGGGTGTCTAGTATTCATCAAGAATGATTTGGGAAGAGAGATATGGTTGGACTTGTTCAAGGAAAGAGAGAAAAGTTCATGAGAAAAGTGCAAAAAACTAAGGCAGATTTGTGAGGGACTTTGGATGACCTGTGGAACATGGATCAAAGAGAGATGGTGATGGTCAATTTATTAACTTATTGTGAGGAGATATGTGCTACAGGAGAACTAAAAATTAAACTCTTATATTAAGCACGCAAAGAAACTAGCTACACTAAAAAACAAGATTGTTCATCAAGCTAGTCTAAATTCTAATCTAGGAAAGTAAATGTTGAACAATGCCATATGGAGAGAAAGAATGAAAGGAAATTTATTTCAAGGACATAAATGAGCATGGCGAAATGGATCTACAACAAAAAATTAACCTTCTAACCAACTGCAATACTAGAAATTTTATGGAAAAGACGAATCTGTGTTTTTTGTGGCAGCAAGAGGGTCTTGGCCTCAGTTCATGGTCCCACAGGGAGGAAAGGAGGCCAAGACTCTATTGATGAACTTTTTGTATCTTTTTCCTATCTCTGTTCAACCTACTATAGCAAACAAAAATGGAAACAACCTTTTAAATCACTAAAAGTAACCTATCCTCAACCAAGAGAGAAATCTATCTAACAACAACTAATTCATAAACTGGAACAAAATATATAAATACAAAACAAGAGGTGTTGGGCTACTTGGATTGGGCCCTAACCCAAGAGCTTCAGCGCTCTAAGGTAACTCAGTGCTATCTCAAAAAACATATCATCTTCATTATCAAAATAATAATAACATTACATGAAATTTTCCACAAAAGTAAGCTCGAAATTAGCAGAGCAAAGCTGCAACAAAAGTGTGAAACTTTGACTAAAATCCAACAACCTAATGAGGCCCTAGGCCTCTCTACTTATACAACTGGAGCTCTCAATAGCTCCCTCAAAATCGGGGAAGCTTGGATCCCAAAACTTGAAATAGACAACAGTTAACCTCCACTTGCTCGGTTGCCTCTTTGGTGCATTGATGTGGCTGCTTGTGCTCTGAGCTTTCTGAAGGAGAATTCAAAGTAGAGAGTCATAAATGAGGGGGACACCCTCCTATAAATCCTCTTCCTTGTCTTCTTCGAATATTTTCTGCCAAATCTCATTAAAGTTTTGACTTTGTCTCCAAAGTTGACCAAAAATCTGCATTAAGCACACATTAGACTTCAAGGCATAATGACCAACCCAACTCACTCTATTAGCATAAATATAATCAAAGCCATGCAATAAACTAATGAGAATAGTGGATTAAGCTAAGTTATGGGGCAAAATGAGCCCATATAACTACCCATTTATGGGGCTCACCACCTAGACAACATAGACTTATTAATACTACCAAAACACTTTTCATTATGCATGCCATTGTGGGTACCACAAAAAAATGAATTTGAGAACGAACAACCATGGCATATTTTTCCACTTGGACATTTTTCTAGTATCGTTCTAAGAATTTTTTCAAGTTGAACCATTGAAAACAAGCCTTTAATATCTTTGTCCCTGGGAATGGAATATTTTTGATAACATAATATGGAGCATGTATTAATTCCTTTCTCTCATATCTTGTGAAATTCTATCTCTTAGAGGTCTTTTCCAATTTCTAGATTCATTGCAAACTCTAACCAACCACGTGCCAAGATTTGTATTATGTAATGTGTATGAATCATGCTAGACCCTCCCTTTTTGTAGCCATCTCTTGAATCAAGCAACTAATAACATAAGTTTCTGCTTTTGCCTTGCACCAATAAAAAAATTCTGAGAAGACTGGCCATTCGTAAGTAATGTATTTGGGAAAGAATCTAACATGACTAGTAGGCATGTATAGTAGCTAGCACTCTTGAAGTGTAGCCCATCATAGGCCTCTTTGTATCGTGTGTTTATTAAGGGGTGAATTCATCCCCATTTGGGAGGGAATCCTCACCCATTACACATTTATTATTTGGTTTCCTAAATGAATCTGAATATCCAAATTGTAGAAATATAGTTTTTTGTCAAAATTGTGGTTGTAAGTTTCTTTGAGTCTTACTTCAAAGTCTCTCTACCACAATCATTGTTGCCTTGTTCTAAATTTTCTTCCTAATCCCTTGATATCTGGATCCACTGAAGATGGAAATTATATAGATATATGCACCATTGTATTTGAAGATAGTCCAATAAGAAAGATGATGAACAACAATCTTGACCTTCATATAATCTAGGAACCTATTTCTGGTAGACGTTGTCATAGTTGTCGTGCTACATTATTGTGGATGAACCTGCATTGTTGAAGTTCTCCCATCTTCACAAAAAAATCCCAGTTTTTTGTAGTTCAATGCAATAAAACACCACAAGCAGAGCATTCTTCATCCAAACTGAGACATTTTAAAAAGATTTGTTCTATAAGATGACTTTCAGCATATAGAATGGTAGTTGCCTCAAAATAATTTCCAATGATGACTTGATATTAATTGCACCATTTTGTTCTTTCCCACATACTGAACCTATAATTTCCATCAATGATTTAATGGTTTTCCTTCAAACATTACTTATTGAAACGACATCCATAGTAATCTCTACCATGTTGGGAAATCCTTTTCAAAATGGGATCAAAATTATCCACAACACTAATATTCCACAAATAGTGTCTACACACTATATTTATAGCCACCAATTTCTTAAGGATATAATTGACAATGCAAAGTATATCTAATTTTGTACACTAGCTCATGATGTAGTTGGAGAAAATAATGGTACATTGCACCACCGAAAATGAGAGAACTAAAGAAACAAGGAAAAAGTTGAAAAGTTCATGCCCCTTTATAGAACTGGAATGCCAAGAACAGATGGTTGATAATGTGTTTATCAAGAACACTAGGGATTCCACAACATATACATGTTTAGACACGTCACTTTTCGTTTTCATCCAACCTTTAAGTGTAGAAAAAAACAAGGCTATGTCTTTCAATCTTGACTTTAAAAGTCAACTCCCTTATATATTAATAAATGAGAGGGTCATTAATTAGGCATCATGAGTAATGGTGTCTTTATAATTCAATCAACTGGCTAGTTCATAATTTCCTCTAAACCTAATCAATGAGCCACCTGCAACATTTCATTTTTCTAATATAGACCCTTAGGCCCATATGCCAAGGTCATCAATGCAGCTAAAGGCATCATTAGAGTCATCATAATCAGTGGACATGACTTTTATTTATCATCAAGTTATTTTGCTAGAGAGTCTATAGCTCTCTCTGAAGTCTTACTTCAGTTCAGTCTTCATCAATCTGCCCTCATCTTGCTACAACTCCATCAAAAAACATGCCTAGACAATCTTTTTCACATGCGCTAACCATTCAATAATAAATTCAACTTGGTAGAATCATACCTTGATATCACAAATATTTCTAACTAAATGAAGATATTAAGAGAATTTCTTTGGATTTTAACTTGGAGAGGACTGCTCTGTTCCTTTTGAATTGACAGCTACAAATATGACTGAGCCATAGGTGTCTTAATACTGATTCATAGTCCTTATTGGCATTGTTCCAAATCTCTTCTGCTATACTTTAGATAAACTAGAGAAAATCCAAGCAATGCAAATCAAAGTATTTCTCAGCCACAATATAACCAAGTTCTGTAGATTGTTGCCATGCTATCTCATTGTTGCTATCAAGGTCAAGGACATTATTCCAAACAAGGTGATTTCCTTTCTAAAGGTTATTCTGCCACATAATATTGTCAAAGCCCTATTGTCATACTGGTCACTATTCCTTAGTCAACACAGTCAAAAGGTTAACATGTCACTGCCTTGCTATGCCCCAAAGTCACTGTATTTAAGTCAAGAATATAGTCACTGCTCACTGATATATCTGCCTTATCCATATTACTGTCATCATGCCATCACTGTTTGCGATATTGTTGCCAACCTTTATCTCAGATTCTTGCTTAGAATTATAAAATAAATACTAAAAACAGTACCCCAAGTCCTCACTGATAAGGGGTCATCTCTATCCATCTGCCACTCAGTGCCCCTAGTCAGGAGCACCATAATAAAGGAAGTGATCTGCTGGGTGGGAGTTGGTCAAGGATGCTGATGTGGCTGGAGGTTAGATGAGCAGAGACAAAGGGCCTCCTGCATGTATAAGGGCAAGCATATATGTTCAGGGTACTTAAAGAAACTACCAAGCATCTGTGTCTCTCTAAAAAGATCACGGAAGCATCCTCAGACCTCATATTAAACCAGGAAATGGAAGATGAAGTGCTCCTCAATCTCAATCTCTAGGAAATGGCATAGCTGGAAAATCCTGTCTAATTGGTCAATCTGATGGAGAGAGAGAGTGAGCAGATATTATTTATCATATTTGCTGCCCCCCTCTCCCCTGGCTGCCCAACCCTCATCTCTCTTCCCCACCCTCATGGATGGAGAGAGTGAGAAAATATTATTAAGGGTGTGGGTGGGGGAGAGCCAGTGAACATATATTGGAAATAAGGGTGGAGGTGGGGGGAGAGTGTAAATCAAATATTATCTAGGAAATGAGGGTGGGGTGAGGGGAAGAGAGTGAGAAAATATTATCTAGGAAACGAGTGGGAGTGGGAGAGAGAGAGAGTAAGCAAGTATTACAAGGGTGGGAGATGGGGAGAGAGGAGAATTTCCAACATTTATTTTGGTTCACCATTTCCAGCATTCATATGAAGTAGAGCAGATTTAGAACAAATTTTACACACTTGTATTTCTAGAAGATTCATTGATTTCTTAAATGTAGTCATGACATGATAAGAAAATACCAAAACATTCTCAATCTTGTCTTCAGAAGATTGAGGAGTATTGAAATCCACATCACAAGCATACATTGACTGAAATGGGGGGTGATACTTTGGAGAATTCTTGGTGAAAAATCTTCACCCCTGAATCTACTCATTACATTGACATGTTTTGGCCATGAATGTCATTAATATAATTCCATTTCGTTTCTATTTTTCTTTCTCACTTTTTCTTCTATTTTGGTATTTTTCTTCTAGGCTGTCCTCTTGCCAATACAATGATCATAAATCTACCAGCTTGGGGATCCAGGTTAGAGCCACTGGGGTTTAATATGTCTATCCTAGGCTGCCTTGCATGGTTGGAACCACTACCATTTAATATGTCCTTCCTAAGCAGCCACAGTTTGACAGCAGCATACTTTTTGTGCTTGCAAACTTTATCATCCTCATTTGCAATAATAAAAAGGCAGAACCTGCCAAATGACTCCTAGAGGATTTTCGCCTCAGAGCATAGTACCTCTTGTGATAGCAGACTTCATGCTCTCAGATTTCGTTGTTGGCGAGCCATCCACCATTAACATGTCTGCCCCACTTGTATGGCATGAACTTATAAACTTAATGGGATGTTCACAAGTGCAAGCCCAATGCATTTTTGGTTGAATAGATACTCCTCACTCTCAGGCACAAATTTTTTTTCCCTTGCTGCATCACTTTCTTCAGCCCTATCTTTAGGACGGAAAAAAACAGAAGGAACAGAAAGCATAGAAACAATTGTCAAGACTTCATTGACACAACCAAGTTGTTCCCCAATTAATAACATTTTTGCAAGGGGAGGATCAAGAGGAAACTCAACCATCTTCCTTCCAAGAGTAGTCAATCTGCCCACATTATCAAGTGCACCAAGTACCCAAAGCTGATACATTGAATTGAGAATATTGTCTTGTGGAAGAGGATCCATAAAATCAAAATCCAAAAGGTTTTCAATGTTCAATGACTTGAGTAGTAAAACAACATTTCCAAGGTTGGTACGTTGGATTTCAGGCACCATATTTGGTAGCATTACATTCTGATATGTTGTCTCAGTGTACAAATGATAGCATGTCCCAGGACCTCCTACCTGCTCTACCAACATGTTGATCTGCTGCAGCTCTGCTTGTAGGAAAAACCTGAAGAGCATCCATACCCATTCTTGGATTGTAAACTTCCAACTTTCCATATCTAGTATGAATCACATATAAGATGCCATCGACAGTAAGCAAGTCTCAGCAATATTGGTGGCTACAATACACTTGCGAGCACCATTTTCTTCTTTCTGAAATATTTTGGCTTGAAGATCTGAAGGCAGTTGAGAATAAATAGGGAGTATTGATAGTTCAGTTACTCTATTTTTTGTAGTTCCCTCTAGCTGATCCATACGTTCTACCAATGGAGTCTTGGATGTGTACAAAATGCTTGTCAAAATCCCAAGCTTGAACTTCTTAGAACTATCTAATACGATCACAATGAAAAGTTCAGGCTCGCAAAGAGTCATTTCAAATGGGCATTGTAAGAATACACTAATAACCAAATGTTCTTAATTCTTACACTCTATCACACTTGGTCAATTTGACTTCAAACAAAGTTTGATTACTATTTTAGCCAGCAATACCTCTGTCCTCTACAACCCTTGCTTGTTTGGCAACTGAATCTCCATGGAGAAAATGTGACACTGATACAATCTCAAGGATTGATGTGGATGTAGTAACTATTGGAGTATCAGTTCAAGAATTTCGTCCTTAAGATGACACTTCATAGAAAAAGGATTATCCAATGCCTATTGCTTCAATTTAGGATAGATTGTCAATCTTCGACCTTCATCAATTCTGCTACAATATTTAAAGTGTTGTTGAGTATAGTGACAAATCATTGTTGGAATACCACATATTTTCCCATGGAATGGTCTTCAAATTGTTGATTTGAGTACTGCTATATATGTCTGTTTAGGCCTCAACACTGGTCACCAATGCTTCAGGTCTATATTAAAACATGCCTCAAATGCTGCTACAGTTTTGTCCTGATACAAGACTGAACTGCCTCCACAAAATGTCTTAGGTTTGTAATAGAGTTTAGTGTCAAGAATTTTTAAAGTCAAATTTCTTTGCAAGGAGATACATTTTGTGAGCATTACACAGTGAAGTTATTAAAGTTGGGGCTGAATCATGCTGGAACAATATCCTTTCACACAACTTCAAACGTTCAAGAATTCTAATACGCTTTGGAAGGAGTAAAACAACTTCAATCATCAAAATACTTCAGACCTATAACATGAAAGTTTTTGAACTGTCCATTGGAGTCTTGGATGTGTATGGAATGCTTGTAAGAATCCCAAGCTGCAGGTATTGAAGAAATCATAAGTAGAAGGTAGTTCGATCCACAAATGGAGTCATGTTGCCCGTAACTTAAAACATGCCTTAGATAAGGTCGAACTTGCTCAATTTACATGCACCCTAACAAAAGGGCCAAGCCATAGCACAAAAAAAAATAACTCTAGACATGTGTGAGTGCCCAGTAGTGCTAATCGTAGCCCATAAATACTCCTTCTTGCTCATAATTTTAGCTTCTGATTAAAAAAAGTTAAACATCATGACCAACCAGATATAACTTGGAGTATTCACAAAAAAAATATTTCTGTCACCTGCAAAGGACAATAAATGGCCAACGTGAACCCATAAGGAAATAAATTAAAAAAAAACTTGATCCCAAATCTTCAACTTCAGTGTCCTTGCCCAGAAACATGAAACTTAAGAAATTTCCCATATGCCATTGCAGAAATCATGAGAACTTGTCAATGAACTTCCCTTGGTGATTGCTTTCTCTTTTACTCCAGCTTGGCCTTGTCCTCACCTGAGCTCTGATTCCATGTTAATTTTTAGTTAACATGTTCTTTGCTTAGGTCAGTTACTTCATTAGCCCATAATTAACTCCATTAATCCATTAGCAATCACATTAATTATTAACTTATGACAGTAACTGATGAAAGAACATTCAACATAAATATAGAAGACAAGACAAGCCAAGACAGGAGAAATAAACTTTGGCTTTGCCAAATGGTAAAGGTTAGAAATTAGATAATCATTTAATACTTTTTCAAAATAATCTACATTGAGGATATTGTAAAATCTGTAAATAGGGGGAGGAAATGATTGCCTGAGATAGATCTATAGCTGCAAGAATGATCACATCTTGATGACACTTAGATTGATAATAAAACTATATACAAATGTATGCTATATCATTTATGAATGCATCTATGAGTGTTGTTGTGTTGACATGTATGTTGATGACAATATGTTTTTGAGTTATGCTTTACTCTGTCTTGCTTGCATGGATTCCTTGAAAGATAAGTAGATTGGTGAACATAAGTAAATAATATGAATTGTAACAAAAAATATGATATGAATATGCTATTAATTGGGGTTCTAATACCAATGATTTGAGCCAACCCAAAATTCTATTATTATAACTGAAATTTGAAATCCAAAAATTCTAGAACTAGATCTAAAATCTGAAAAATAAAGAAAACCAAAAATCAGAAATTAAGAAGACCCTAACTGTAGCAAAAAATTGAATAATTACAAAATAATAGCAAAGATATGAATACAAGAAATGACAAAAAATACTAGTGATTTCAACCAGAACTAGAAATTGACACTGAAGAACAATTGTAAATGTTAGCGAGAAGTAGTTTGTAACTAAGTAACCCAGAAAATCAATATGATACAAAGGAATTCTTCTGAGAAGGTATGGATGCCAACTCAGGTCAAATCAATAACAGTATGGATGTTGCCTACCCCAAATAGTCTCTTCCAAAATCCATGCAATAACACACTTCACAAACAACTTTGTCAAGGTATGGATGCCAACTGAGGACCAAGGCAGTATGGATACTGCCCTTGCCCCAAATGGTCTCTTTTAGACTGCCTTCATAAAAAGCCTCTACTGCAATGTCTAATGGTAATTTTATAGTTAGTCTTCCCACTTTTTGTAGAAAATAGGAGCTGTAAACTTTGATTAGTGACACTTATGAGTGAAATTTGTAAACGAATATGCATGGAGTTAGAAAGGATTTTATGATGAGAGGGACATAATTTTTAGCTTTTCGAGTTACTTTGAAAATGTTTACACCATGTTTGGGCCTTAGTGGTGCTTTGTGAGATGTGGGGTTCATGGTGTATGGTTGGACCATGCACTTCTATGATGGACTTGGACACTGGAGGTGGTTTAATATTTGCTACTAGACCTTGTTTGGATGTTTGAAAGACATTCTTCCTTGAAGTGTTGGATAAGTATGGAGCTTGCTGACTTCATGTTGTTGATGCATGAAGGTAGTTTATGTGCTTGGAGTAGATTTGGGTATTTCAGATGAGGTTATTGAGCCCTAGATAACGCAGGTTTGCTTGGATGCTACATGGAGGTTTACACCTGACATGTGGATTCTTGGGTTGAGGGAGTGGATATGTAGGCATGGGAGTCCTTAAGGTGACACATGACCTTGGTTATGCATTTTCCTTAAGGAGACACATGACCATGGAGATGCATTTGAGCTTTGGACCTTTGGAGGATTGTTGGAACTTGGGGAGTAGTGCTAATTCCATGGAGGCCTTGCTTATTAATCATTGTCACCTTTGAGCCTCACACATGTCACTTAGAGTAGAGTGGTTCACATGAGTGGACCTACTTGTGTCTTGCAAGTTTGCTTGTAGTGGACTAGGTCCACTTGTTATTGTAAATCCCCTTTACCTCTCATATAAATAGAGGAAGGAGTGAGTTGCTATTATAGTCAATCATGCACTTGTGCATATTCCTTTTCATACTTGGGTTGGAGATGTAAGTGCAGTGCTACTTTATCTCTCTCTCTCTTGTTCAATATTATTTGTTCTTTATGTGTTTTTGTCTCAAAGTGCTTAGATTGTTTCTTGGAAAATTCACCCGAAAACTTCATATATATAAAGAAGAAATGAAAGATGTGGGGTGCATGGTGTATGGTTGGACCATGCTCTTCTATGATGGACTTGGACATTGGAGGTGGTTTACAATATTTTGGTAGACCTTGTTTGTATGTTTGAAAGACATTCTTCCTTGAATTATTTTATAAGTATGGAGCTTGGTGACTTTATGTTGTTGATGCATGAAGGGAGTTTATATGCTTGGAGTAGAGTTCGGTATTTTAGAGGAGCTTATTGAGCCCTAGATAACACAGGGTTGCTTGGTTTCTTTCATGGAGGTTTACACTTGCCACATGGAATCTTGGGTTGAGGGAGTAGATATGTAGGTGTGGGAGTCCTTAAGGCAACACATGACCCTGGATATGCATTGTCCTTAAGGGGACACATGACCATGGAGATGCCTTGGAGATTTGGACCTTTGGAGGATTGTTGGACCTTGGGGAGTAGTGCACATACCATAGAGGCCTTTCTTGTTAATCATTGTCATATTTGAACCTCACACATGTCACTTAGAGTAAATTACTTCACATGGGTGGACCTACTTGTGTCTTGCAAGTTTTCTTGTAGTGGACTAGGTCCACTTGTTATTGTAAAACCCCTTTACCTCTCATATAAATAGAGGAAGGCGTGATTTGTTATTATAGTCTATCATGCACTTGTGCATATTCCTTTTCATACTTGGGTTATAGATGTAAGAGTATTGATACTTTATCTCTCTCTCTCTCTTGTTCAATATTATTTGTTCTTTATGTGTTTTTGTCTTAAGGTGCTAGTGTTTCTTGGAGAATTCACCCGAAAACTTCATATATATAAAGAAGAAATGAAAGATGTGGGGTGCATGGTGTATGGCTGGACCATGCTCTTCCATGATGGACTTGCACATTGGAGGTGGTTTACTATTTGTTGCTAGACCTTGTTTGGATGTTTGAAAGACATTCTTCCTCGAATTGATTGATAAGTATGGAGCTTGGAGACTTTATGTTGTTGATGCATGAAGGGATTTTATCTGCTTGGAGTAGAGTTTGGTATTTCAGAGGAGGTTATGATCCCTAGATAGCATGGGGTTGCTTGGTTTCTTGCATGGAGGTTTACGCTTCACACGGGGACTCTTGGGTTGAGGGAGTGGATATGTAGCTGTGGGAGTCCTTAAGGTGACATATGACCCTAGATATGCATTGTCCTTAAGGAGACACATGACCATGGAGATGCCTTGGAGCTTAGGACCTTTGGAGGATTGTTGGACCTTGGGGAGTAGTTCTCATGCCATGTAGGCCATGCTTGTTAACCATTTCCACCTTTGAGCCTCACACATGTCACTTAGAGTAGAGTGCTTCACATGGGTGGACCTACTTGTGTCTTGCAAGTTTGCTTGTAGTGGACTAGGTCCACTTGTTATTGTAGAGCCCCTTTACCTCTCATATAAATATAGGAAGGAGTGAGTTGTTATTATAGTCGATCATGCACTTCTGCATATTCCTTTTCATACTTGGGTTAGATATGTAAGAGTAGTGCTACTTTCTCTCTCTCTCTCTCTCTCTCTCTCTCTCTCTCTCTCTCTCTCTCTCTCTCTCTCGTTGAATCTTATTTGTGCTTTATGTGATTTTGTCTTAAGGTTCTAGTTTTTTTTGGAGAATTCACCCGAAAACTTCATATATATAAAGAAGAAATGGAACCCATGAACAAAATCACAACCTATCATATAGTTCTCCATGCTTTCAAAAAGCCTAGATAGGGAAAACAAAGATAAATTCTATCTCCACCAAAGATACTCCAACAATCAATCTTTTTGAATATCTTTTTGAAATATCTTTGGTGGAGCTAAGGTTTCTATTGGTTTTCTCTATCTAGGGTTTTGGAGAACTTAGAGCATTATATGATGAGTTGTGACTGTGTTCATGGATTTTAGTTCTTACACACAGATATGAAGTTCTCAACTGTCCAAAATTATGTTATTTTAGATTTGACTTCCAGCTTACCACTACCATAAATTGTGTTATTTCAAAGATTTGACTTCTAGATTTTCATAAATACAATGTCCTCAAAAAGATAGTTGAACAGTTCCATATTCATAGTTAGTTCATATTCCACGAATATATACATTTGTTGTGTGGATCAACAATTGTCTCACGAACAACAATCACATCACAAGCGGCAATTGAACTTGGTTCGGGAGGATATTAATTTATCCTCTCAAGTTCCTGAGTTCTTTCTACTGTCAAATCAAATTGGAACTAGATAAAAACCAAATAAACAAATTGGTTGATCAAAAAATACATAAATTATTCAAATTTAGGAAATATATATATTAATGTGCATCCATATGAATCACAACCATTATAAAAAAAAAATCCATTTAATTTGAGTTTTTTAATTTGAGTTTTTCTAGAAATAGATTTGGAGGTTTTCCAACATGAAATTCCTAAAGAATATGTTGTCTTGAAGCCAAGCGTGCACCATATCATAGTTAAAATCTAAAGTCTTTGGCACCCTTAAATGAGGAACTAGTTTGAGAATCATATACCATACTAAGCGCATATTTGTGCTAAGAGAGTTTAGCATGCATGTACAACCACATTTTTTCTTAAGGGTGAAATTGGTTCTGTGCCACATAACTCTATTTGAACGACAAATATCCATATCATAAAACAAAGGAAAGCTTGGAATTCTTGTTCTATCGCTGGAAGTATTGCACAACTTTTAAGTACTTTTTTGAAGGACTTCAAAAGGATGGAAAAGTGATTTAGTGGGTCAGAATGTTCAATGATGGGTATTATTGTGAGATTATTTTCCCAACATGCTCCTAATAAATTGAAAATGGGTTTTTTTATGTTTATTGTTTGGGCCAAATATTGCAACAACAACACTAGTGCATTAACTATGCTAAAAGGTCACCAAAAAATACATAAATTATTCAAATTTAGGAAAAAAACATATATATTAATGTGCATCCATATGAATCACAACCATTATACAAAAAAAAAATTCTGTCTAACATGAGCTTTCCTTGAAACAAATTTGGAGGTTTCCCAACGTGAAATTCCTAAAGAATATGTTGTCTTGAAGCCAAGTGTGCACCATACCATAGTTAAAATCTAAAGTCTTTGGCACCCTTAAACCTGGAACTAGTCTGAGAATCCTATACCATACTAAGAGCATATTTGTACTAAGAGAGTTTAGCATGCATTTGCAGCCACATTTTTCCATAAGGGTTAAAGTGGTTTCATGCCACATAACTCTGTTTGAAGGAAAAATATCCACATCATAAAACAAAGGCAAGCTTGAAATGCTTGTTCTATAGTTAGAAGTATTGTTATGACATTGTTCACAACTTTTAAGTACTTTGTTGAAGGACTTCAAAAGGATGTAAAAGTGATTTAGTGGGTCAAAATGTTCAATGATGGGTATCAGTGTGAGATTATTTTCCCATCTTGCTCCTACTAAATTGAAAATGGGTTTTTTCTATTTATTGTTTGGGCCAAATATTGTAATAGCAGCACTAGTGCATTAACTATGCTAAAAGGTCACTTTCTTGTTAATTTGACCATGAATATATATTTTACAAAGAAATATTTGTTAGCTTTGTTTACATTAGTGGTTTGATAAGAACATTTCTACAGTCTCTTCAGTGAATTTCTTAAAGTTTTTACATTTATGATTTTTGACAAAATGGGCTAACATTTTACCCTTGTTAAATAAGGATTTTCTAAATAACCTTCTGGCTTGGTTCCTTTTTATTCCATCTAAGCTTGGAAAAGTGTCATGAATTTACATTGAACAATGTAAGAATCTAGTCTTCTCTAGAAATAATCAAGCCAACTCTTTCATTTTGCAAATTGGCTACTAGTTCTAGATATATTCTTTGAAATTTCTATGCTGAAGGTGTTGGATTTAGGTAAGTGATGCATAATGCATACCTAAAATTCTATTGTTCACCTATTAGACCAGTGCAAATTGTAGGCAAACTTGGAAGGGTTGGACATAACTGTTTCAACCATACTCTTATTGTCCTTCAATACATATATTCATAACACATACCTACAATACTATTGTTCACCTATTCGGCTAGTGCATATTGTAGGAAAATTGTTAAATGTTGGACTTTGTTGTATCAAGTTCACACACTAGTACTAAAAAACAACATATTGTGTGCATCCTTAGATATGTTTCAGATTTCAAGCTAACTGTTTAAATAAATGCATGTATAAAACTTCTATATGAGCAAAATAACCATCAATATTTTTTTCTAGCACTTTGGGCTAAATTCACAATAGTATGCTAAAAAGTGTCATTTCAATGTCTGAAAATTAGGATATATAAATGTGAGATATATACTCTACATATTTGGGTTATCTCCTTTTCAAATCTGAACCTTTTAGGCTACATGTTAATTGTTTGTATGTTGAACTTTGAAGGAATTCCTGAATGAACTTCGTAAATACTCAAATGAATGGACTTCGTAAGGAAGTGGTACCATATATTATGTTATTTCAAAGATTTGTCTTCCATATTTTCACAAAATACAATGTCCTCAATAAATACGTATATGTATATATACTTATGTTTAGGATTATATATGTGTTGGAGCAGTTCTTTTATGTTTTACTATAATCCTGATGTTGACAAGCTGTAGCTGACTTTTTTCATCAATTATTCATAGAATATGCAAAATATTTCATTGTTAAAGTGTGGGAAAAATTACATTTCTCGTGATTTATTTTTTTATTGTTCATGACAAGATAATCATGTTGCAAGAATGAGGTATCCTACAATTTGTTTCAATTTGTAGATATTTTTCCTCCCATTTTTTTTACAAGGATGTAGATTTCATTTTCATGTTGATGGTTTTTACATGCATTTTATCTAGCCCCAAATGTTGGTAATTGAGCGGACCTTGAGAAGTAGTCGTGGACACATACTATCAAAGGCTAATGTTACAATACCACTTCCACCAAGTATCAATTTTTTTTTAATGTTAAGTGACATAAAGAAGAGCTATTTAACAGTAGGGTTGAAAGGGAAACCTCATGTCTTAGTTCCAAGCCATTTATTTTTGTTTCTTAGGTGTAAGTCATTTGTTTTTGAGCGTTAACAAATCAATTATTTCACTAATTGAATATGCATGGCTTGTATTTCTCACCCGATGTTAGTTAATTGACAGGGTTGTTATAACATTCAATTCTAGGCCACTTTTATTTTAAGTCAGAGATTTTATTGATTAAAAGGATGTTCATATTTTGATTGGTTTACTTGGAGCTTGATTTAAGTTTTGTAAATTCCTTGTGGATGTTATTTTTTCAGGGTGAGATCTTTGCACCAGTAAGGTCAGATGAGTCCTATAACATAGGTATACAACAAGCACATCTTTGGCCTTTGTTGTGTATTCACTATTATTTATATCATTGATGGATGGTTAATATTGATGATGTAAAATAGAGGATGGGAAGGTCCTACCAATTCTTTTCACAAAAAAAATAAAATGGAGTGGTAGAATTGTGTTTTAAAGGGTGAGCCAAAAATCAGTACTTGAAAGGTATAACTTGAGAAAGGAAAGCTATATGATCTAGATCTAGAGACACAACAAACCGTTGAAAAAAAATGATAATATTGATGAGTCTCCCAGAAAATAACCTCTAATTGTTAGACGACTGCCTAAATTTCAGTTATCTGCAATGGAAATAGTCACTCTAGCTTTATTTATATGAATAGCGACTTTGTCCATTATCCTATTCATTTCCTATGAATGATTTTGATTTTCAAACTCCAACTAGTTTGTTGTTAAATTAATTAAAGCTTTGATGACAAACTTAAAGTTTTCAAATCTCTTTTATAAATCTATTTTCTTGAGAAAATTCTTCTTTTTACTTTAGGTACTGTAGGTTGCTACTGTGTGACATATGATATGATATAATTGCCTGGATAAATAGACAGAAGTGTTGCACAACATAGTGTTTTTTAAATCTAAAGAAACAGTGTTTCCAAATACAAAGTTTATTAATTAAGAACATCTTTTAGACTTCTTTGCTAAGTTATGATTATATTTCGGTAGGGGATTTTGTGTGTGCTAATATTGTGTTGTCTCTTTGGTTTCTGTCAAGTAAAAATCATTAATAAGGAATATGTTCTTGAGTAGTAGGCACACATATTATCCTACTATCGACATGAAACTCCATGGTTTTCATGCATGGAAACAAAAATACAGATGTTAGTGGGATATCCAAAGTCTGTGTTGGTTGAATTTAATACTAGCGATGATTTTGATTCCTTTTTAGATAAATAATGTCACGAGTTAAATTCAAATAAACAAAAGCAACTCAAGAGTGAAGGTGAAGCTATTGCTTTTTGTCCAAGTCAATTTCTTTTATTTGTTGGTTGCTATCATGTTTTGAGTGTGGACTTGTGAAATTCCAAATTGCATGTTGGTTTATGTAAAGGGGAAATATATATATATATATATATATATATATATATATTATCATGTGTCGTTCATGGTTTCCGGATATTTGCATTACATTTGCACGAAAGTTTAGATATCATTTAGATATCTAAACACCAACCAACAACAACATTGAGATGTTTCTTTCACTCAACCTATAACATATTTCAGCTGTCTTCATCAATGTTCTTCTTCCATATGCTATCCACTTATGGCATCTCCTTTGCAATATTTGGTGCATTTTCTAGTTATAGGTCATTTATAGATTATAAATGTTTTTAGAGTTTCACTTTTAATTGAGTATTCAATTGATATTGATTCTCTTATACATAACTATTTTTTCCTCCACCCACTTCTCATAACAGCATAACCATTAGGTAGGGACTTGCAGCTTCGTTGTTGCTTTGCTTGTTTAGTAAAATATTGTCGAGACTTTAATTTGTTGAAAGTTGTAGAATTTAAAATTTATGAAGTTTCAAGGTCTAATTTTTAGAAGTCTAATTATTTAAAGGGTGATAGCTCAATGGAAGAGCACCTACTTTACAAGAAGAAGGTTGGTGGTTTGATTCCATCATGCCTTGACATCCATATGGAATGGCGACGATCAATTTTTGGTAACATACACTCTTTTGACCATCACCAATGAGCTTTGGTGACATTTTTTGACCCTCACCAAAATATGAAATGGTGATAGTCAACAATAGCCACCATATATACACATCAATAGTGACGACCCTCAAAGGTCCATAACCATAAATCATTGTTTTTGTTGATATGAAATGGTGATGGTCATTGTTTGTCATTATAGTCATTATTCGTTATGGACTTTGAATGTCACCACAAAACCTATACTTCTGGCAATGCGGCTTTTGGTGATAGTCAATTAATGTCACCATATATATGCACCAATAGTGACGATCATGAAAGATCCATCACAATAAACCATTGTTGTTCATATGAAATGGTGATAGTCACTATCCATCATTATAATCAATATTCGTGATGAACCTTCAATGTCACCATAACACCTATACTTTTGGCAACGCCACCCTTGGTGACATTCAATTTTTGGTGACAAAGGCTATGGTCCATCACCATTGCTCAAATGAAATGGTGACAATCGCTATCCATCATTATAAATCATTATTGGTGATGGAATTTGAATTTCATTACAACAACTATACTTTTGGTGATGCCACCTTTGGTGACGTTCAGTTTTTGGTGACAGAGACTATGGTTTGTCACGATTGCTCATATGAAATGGTGACGGTCACTATCCATCATTATAAATCATTATTGTTGATGGACTTTGAATGTCACTACAACACCTATACTTTTAGCGATGCCACCTTTGGTGACGTTTAGTTTTTAGTGACAAAAGATCTTTTGACCATCACCGATGAGTTTATGGTGACAATTTTCGCCCCTCACCAATGTCCTTTTTTCTTGTAGTGCCCTAAGACAAAAAATGGTTTCATTGTCAATACTAGGACTTGCATAAAGAAATGTGTAATGTCGCATCACTGGAATCCAAAAAAGAAGGAAATTAAGAAGTGATTTGATAGAAATATCCACGAATTTGCGGTGCAAGAGAATAGGAATCCGTGCCTGACAAAAGAACAGTGGTTGGATAGGTATTTATACACAAAAATACATGAAATTTTCTTCTGTACCTTCCCGATCAAACTATATGAGTGGATCGCTAAATTAGCAAATGACCAAGGAAGGTGGAGGCTTGTTGGTCCAATAGCATGGACCCCAGAGCTAGTGTAGATGTTGGAAGCTTCTAAATATAAGATCATGTGTGCTATTGACCATTAGCTTGATCAGGTTTAGGAGGATTTATTATAGATTTCATGTTGGACACCTAAGACAACTACGTTGAAGCAGAGGGATGTTTCTTCAAGGGGCCATGAGGTAAGTATTTGATATTTTTGAATACCTTGATTAGGATGCTCTTGTGTGAAAAGTGAGTTATGCCATGATGTTTGTATCTACACAAAGTGGATGAAGCTTTAGAAATTAGGAAAAAGCAGGTCCTGAATATAGTCCATTGATCGGACCTCCTTTCAGTGACGACAAGGGAGCGTTACCATCCTCACCGTGAAGAACTATCCAGTTGATAAGGCAGGGTTTTCCATGAATACATCATCCATCCACGCCACCTCCACCTTCACTTCCACAACATAGACCTTCGCACACACCACCACCACCTCTGCCCCCCTTCAATATGTTGAATATAATGAAGTTTCCCATTTTCAAGGGCTTAGGAAGTGAGGATCAAAATCAATTTTAGTTCATTGCGAAGGTTGTTTGGATAGCAGAGTAGATTATAGAGGATAATATAAATAAGGTGCAATTGGTTACTGCTCTACAAGATTGTGCATTGACATGGTGCATTAAGCACTGCACTGATAATCGATTTGCATCATTAGCAAAAATTCAGACCATGTTGAACAAAGAATTTGGTAAGCCTAATTCTGAATTACAATCAATAGTTGGATTAAAGAAAATCATGATGAGGGTTGGTGAAATGCCTTGGGAGTTAGATCAAAGATTAAAGTGCATAATCTGTGAAGCTAATATGAATCTCGCAGATAGTCATCACTGTAAATGGTTTGTAGCCTCACTCCTGCCGCACCTAAGGGTTACTTTGTCGCAAAAAAAGATAGGAACTCATGTAGAAGCTCTATAGATTCCAATGAGATTGCATGAAACACCTATTTAATATGATTCTTTGGGAGTTCAACAGATTCATGCAAAGTTTCTAAACATTTGGCTAGAATTGTGGAGCTTGAAAAAACAAAAAGCGGCTCAGTCAGAGGTGCATGAGGAAGTTTGGTGCCTCGAGTGTAAGAACCAGGGGAATGATAAAACTCACTGCCCTGTCTTCATGAATTATATTACAGGGGGAGGGCCAATGCCCCTGAGGTAGGAAGATCCATCAAGACAAAGTATAGGCCATTTGCTATGGTGCGCTATTTGTCAAGTGGCTAGAAATCATGTAACAGATAATTGTCACTTGCTACAAAAGTTTGTGTAGACATCAAAAAAATTATTCTGTGATTTTTGTAAATCAGTGAGCCACGATGAGTGCCATTTCCATAGTTATGAATTGATTATGGGAAGGACACCTACATATGGAATGCAAGCAGAAAATCAGCCTCTAGATCAAGTCACTGTCGAAGTGTGTGGAGTATATCAGGCACGCAGATGAGGACGAGGAGGAGGACTTCATAAAGGTCGTGGACAAGTCATTTGTTGTAGTTGTGGAATGCTAGGGCACTACGCGCGGGAGTGTACGAGCTAGACATGGGCATCATGTTAATACTACACTCAATTTGACCACACAATAGAAGAATGCCCTGTGTTGATAGCTAATATGTAGGAGAAGAAGGCGTAGCCTCCACATCCCACCCAAAACATACAAATGATGAGGGTCGAGCCCTGCGAAGAAGATCCAAATGTGAATATCCTATTGCAAAGAGGAATCACGACTGATGATGATAAAGGAAAACAACCTAAAGAAAGTGGGTGGCTCTGCAAGGTCCCCGAAAAGGAGGTTGGGTTTGATTTGGAGCAAGCAAAGGAAACATTTATGGAAGCAAAGAAAAGCTTCATTGAGGCCTCTACCTCAAGAAGTCAAGACAAACTGCCTATAGAGATTGACCCCTCTTTACTTACCACCTTCTTGGAGACTCATATGAAACTACTGCACAATAACAAGGATGTGAAAGGGCTACAAGAATTGATAAACAAGTTTAAAGGCAATGAAAATTCTCATGAAGGACACCGTACAGTTAGAAAGATCAACAAACATAAGATGACAACAGGGTGCGAGATGAGGCTTACTGCAGAAATAGGAGACTATGAGATGGACAAGGTTATTTTGGATTTAGGATCTAATGCAAATGTTTTGCCTAAACAGACATGGGAGAGAATGGGGAGGCCTACACTACAGGGGTCTCTGATTAAATTTAGGATGGAAAACCAACAGAAGATTATACCTATGGGGCAATTTCATGGAGTGACCATAGATATAGAAGGTGCGAGAATGCTGGCCAATTTTGAAGTGATAGAAATTGTTGATGACAACAATCCATACCCCACACTCCTGAGAATTGATTGGGCTATCGATATGAATGGGGTCATCAATTTGAATATGTGGACAATGTCTTTTGAAAGGAAATTGCTCGGTGTTGTAGTAACATTGGACCCTGCGGAAGGACCACGCTATATTGAACTGGTCCGTGACTATGAGAAGAGTGAAGATGATTTGGATCAAATCTATAAATTACTAGCATGAGACCAAGACTGGGTTAATTTGATATTTAATGGATAGATTGCATGGGACCACGAAATCTCTTGTACCTCACATTCAGATGAAGAATTAGAGCATTGGCAGAATAGTTTGCACAAAGTATCTAAGTTGCACTGCAATATGATGACTAAATAGTTACATTGTGTGTCAACGGAGGTAATAAATTTACCTTATTGTGATGGTTTAACTAATGTAGAAAATTTTTTGGATGCCTTTGAAAAAGAAGTACCCGAAGACCATCGCTTTCAAGCACTGGATCTAGTACTGTGCACTACACTCACACGCTGGTGGGGTACGGATAAAGATAGCTTTGAAGAATGGTGTGAGTATAGGAGAATGATGAGGTTGTGATTTGGCCACCCAGAAGTTTGGCTAACTGAGAAATACGATGGGAGAAATTATTCACACAATAATTTAGCAAAGTGAACTAAGGTTTATGGAATGGAGCCGTAGCTAGACTAGATGCATTTATTCTGTCACACTTTGGATATAATCCCTATGAATTTGTACCTGGAAATGAAGCTCCAACATGACACGCAGAGTGGGATATCTTAAGGGAAGGGCTTTTGATGAGTTTAAGTTTTGAAGAGGGCTTTTAAAGCATTTATGATGCGATGTAGGTGGTTAAGGCAACAATCTTTAGAATCCCGCGGGATCCTTTGGAATTAGTTCAACCATATTGGAGCACCTAGCTGCACCAAGCACTGGAATGCTATAATGTGACTGTCGAGGGGGAGGATGAGGATCCAAGGAATATTAAGATCCCAGAAGTAGAAGGCCACCGCAAAGTTGAAGGATAGCAGATAGAAAAGACGGACATCACCGCACCATTGAAAAACTAGGCAAGTAAACATTGGCACTGAAGCATAGCCAAAATTTGCTAAGATTGGGGATTACTGGGATGATACCACATTAGATAAATTCATTGAGTTACTCCACAAATATCAGGATTTGTTTCCTATAATATTTTCGGACCTAAAAGTTATCATAGGATACGTGATTAAAATTACCTTGAAGCCGGACACGAAGGCGATTAAGCAAAGACAATATCGTCTTAATCCCAAATATAAAGAAAATGTCTACTTGGAGTTGGATAAGATGCTTAAGGTAGGCACTAGTGGATGAATATGATTGTGTAAGCCTAATGGTAGTCTAAGAAAATAATTAGAAGGGAAAACAGGGATTTGCATAGATCTTAGGAACCTTAATGATGCCTATGTCCATGATCCCTTTCTAACATTGTTTACATATGAGGTACTAGATAATGTTGGAGGGAAGGAGGCCTACTCATTCACTGATGGGTTCTATGGATACCATTAGATTAAGATTGTGACAAAGGATAGGAGTAATACAACCTTCATGACGTAATGGAGTTGTTTCTAGTATATAGTGATGTCGTTTGGACTTAAGAATGTGCCAAAGATATTCTCATTCCTAGTCGTCGCAAGTTCAAATAGTTTATTCACAAATTCTTTGAGGTATATTTTGATGACTGGATAGTGTTTGGATTAGAAAAGTGCCATTTAGCTATTCTACGCTTGATTTTGGATACATGCCAAACGTATGAGATCGCGCTAAACCTGAAAAATGCTTATTCTATGTCCCTTTTGGAATTTTTTTGGGTCATGTGGTCTGCAAGAAAGGACTAATGGTGGACCCTACTAAGATCATGGTCATAGTCAAATTGAAGGCTCCAAGGAGTGTCAAATATTTGCGCACAACATTGGGCCATACTGGATACTATCGAAAGTTCATCAAGGGTTATGTTGAGATTACCAAACCTGCAGAGAAGCTACAACAGAAGGATGCTACATTCTATTGGGATGAAGAATGTTAGCATAGTCTGGATGTGTTTAAAGAAAAGATGCTCACCGCACTGATCCTGGTCTTTTTGAATTGGAAGAAGGAATTTCAGTGTTGCCACAGGCTAGTGAAGGAGAGATGGATCATCCTATAGCATTTGCGAGCAGAAAGTTGTCAAAGGCTGAAAAGGATTATTCGATGACAGAGTGTGAAGGATTGTCTAGAGTGTACATGCTCCAAAATTTCAGACACTATCTATTGCGTGGACATTTTAAGATGTACACATACCATTTTGCATTAAAGTATCTAGTCAATAAGCATATGTTTTGGGGGGGAATATGCACATGGCTGCTATTATTTCAAGAATATGATTTTGAGGTAATTCTGAACCTAGGAAGGTTGAATGTAGGACCTGACCATCTATCACACATTGAGAAAGGGGAGGAGCCTACTAATTTGGAAGAAGGGATTCCCGATGCACAACTCTTTGCAGTGCGCATAGCGGATAACTACTTTGTGGATATTATCCACTTCTTGACTACAGGGATGGCTCGAGAAGGATACACTAGTCAGCAGAAAAAATAGTTGGTAGTGTGTGTTATCACTGAAAATGCTATTGTCAAAATTTTTGGTCTAGCTTAAAGACCGGGTGTTTTCGCAGCGCCTGAATTCTTTTAGTAGTTTCGCAGCGCCATCTATTTTAGTGATTTCGTAGCAAAAGCACTAACTTTGCACTGGCTGCGCTACGAAATTAGGGATTTGCTCGAAGGTTTCAGTGAAGGCCCAAATTCTAAGAACGCCTATGGTATACTGGCTACAACTGCTGTGGATGAGGGTGAGGTGTTTAAAGGTCTAGTGTTGACTAAAGGATATAACTCTGGTGTTGTTGCATACAAAACTCTGGAGCTGCATCACTTAATAAAAAATAAGAGGGACATGTGGCAGGCAGCGTTTCTCTTAATGCCTTGATTCAAGGGCTTTGCACCACAGGCAGAATAATGGAAACAGAGTATGTTTTACAAAAATGTCAAAAAGGAGTTTCATTCCAAATGATGTCAGTTGTAATCTCTTAATTAAATAATATTGCAGACATAAAATTTGGGTAGAGCAGAATCCTAATGCTTGGCCATCTAGTCCCAGTCTACAGATCTTTCGGAGGACGATGATAAGTGTCAAGGATATGTTGAGTATGGCAGATGTCTATCTTATCTCATTTCTTTATCTAGCAGTCACATTGCAATATTTCCGAGGAATTGAAATTAGTCCAGTGCATTCTTATCCGCTGAGTTATTGTAGACAAATGCTGGCCTTTGGGTGTCTGACATTGACAGTTCTGCAACTTATGAGTATTTTGTATTACATGGAGATGATTGTTCTCTCTGCGGCCAAGAAGCACATCCTTGATTGGCTGAGGGCATTTGGTGAATTTGAGATCATAGGAAACATCATCATTCTTGAAGAAACAACGATGAAGTGGCCAATTTGTGATTGCTTTTTATTAAACCAGCTACCCTTTTGAGAAAGTTGAAGCTTGCTACTCTTTGGAAGCCTTTCCTCGTGAATGAGCTTAGAGCTTAACATCTTCTCCGTGATAGTCGAAAGGTATATGAGCGCCTTCAAAAATTTCGCATTCATACTCCAAGGGGATCACATTTTTCTAGACTGGGATACACAGCGCCTCCTTCTTGGTATTACTCTCTGAAACAAAAATGTTTTGGAGCTATCGTAATTACCTGGCTTATGCGAAATACGTTGCAGCCGTTTCTTCAAGGCACATGGGTTTTTAAGATGACCGATATAAATGCAAGTGTCATGAATATTATAAAGCATGTTGGTTCATAATTAATGTGCATATTAAAGATATGAAAGTGCTCTTATGAAATACAGTGATTAATGCCATGTGTCAAATGGTCTTTATAAAGGTTTGATTGCCACAAGATCGTCATTGACACCGGGATTGAGATGTGGCACTTCTGATGGCCACCTGCATTAGCAAAATCACCAGAATCACAACGACAGATGCTACTTATAAGGATGATGTGCTGAGCGATGTTTTTCGTTTAGCTCACTGCGGTTTAGATAATGGCGTTATTCCAAATAAGACACAGAGGTGCGCCTGCCACTGAAAAGATATTTCCATGGATGCTCATCCCTCGGCTATCGAGAAGCATAAGAATTGGATCCGTTTCTGGTGAAACGAATGGGACAGGCTTTCCCGAAATTGGTATTCTTGGAACAGAGAAACGGATTCGTTCGTTTTAGAATCTCCAGTTGGTGTGGGCTTTTCATATACCAAGATTACTTCTGATTTGCTAGCGTCGGATGATCAATTTACTGCTGAGGGTTCATACGAATTCCTTCTGAGATGGTTACAGAGTTTCCCACAGTATAAAACCCGTGATTTCTACATAGGAGGAGAAAGTTATGCAGGCCATTGTGTACTTCAACTTGCAGAGCTTATTCAGGACCGAAGCCACAAACACTCAAAATACACTTCCATCAATTTGAAAGGCTTCATTGCGGGCAATCCTGAAACGAATGAGTTCATGACTGAGAAGGAATAGTAGCTTATGCTTGTACCCATGCTAGTATAATCTGATCAAGAACATTTGCAATTTCAAAGGGTAAAACTAGACAGATGAAAGCCTGGGCATGGTTGAGGAACACATGTAAATTGATGAGAGTGTTTCTACGGTTGATGCTCCTGTGAGACTTGATTTGAAAGAATGTTTCTAAGATTGATGCCCCAGTAACTGGTAATGGGAGCGCTGGCAATGTAAAAGACATCGTAGCAATTAGTTGGGGTGTTTGTATGGTTAATGGTCATGTGATTGTTTGAACAGAGTGTCTGCAAGCTGGATGCTCTTGCAGCTGTTGATGCATGCACCAACATTGGGAAGTTTAAAGGTCAGAAGTCACCAGTGATGATGTTTATGAAGAAGATGATGAACCTGTTTCTTATACCTGAAGGATGATAGATGAGCAAGTAGATGATGATTCACAATATAAAGATGGGGAATACAGAAATCTAATTCTTATTATTGGGATGAAGACAATACTATTCAACGGGTTAACTATCAGGTGGAGCCTCTAAATATTGACCTTGTATCTCTTGCAAACCATAGAGATCAAGACAACAAAACAAGTGAATATCCATTTGGCGTTTCATTTGTAACTCGTACCTAACCTTATGATCTCTTCCAAACAGCAAATACTCCACTTGATGTGACTTCTCAGAAAGGAAGTTCATTTGTTCATGATATATTACAGAGCAGATCGAGGTTGCTTCCAGAAGAAACAAATGAATCCTCGCGTCTACTTAATTCACCGGTTCATATCACAGCTTTGAAATTTGAGAATAAGATTAACCAAGATCTTCATGGCCTAAAAAACAAAATCTCAAGAAGCAGAATATAAGTTTGTCCAAGAAAAACTATATTCTTAGAAAGATTTTCCATTGTTCCTCTTTCAGGAGCTAGACATAGCAAACAGTGAATTTACAAATGTTTCATCATCATCCTCTTTGGAAAACTTTGATGATTTGTTTGTAGGTGTTTCAGATTGAGTTGGAAGACTGAAGAAAGAAAGCCGAGACTAAATGCTAAATTAGTAAACTATGTTCCAGCCAAAGTATCTCCAGAAAGCAGAGGAATCCGGGCATGCTGTTTGAGTTTGTTTTTAGGAAAAGCTATTGACATTGAAGCCTGGCAGCTAAACAGGATTATTTGCAAATTGTTGTTCATTTGTTGGAATGAGGAAGATCATTAATAAATGTAGCACAGTGTTAGCAGAAAACCAGTGAGGGGGACTGTGTTTTTAAATCACACAGCACTTTTGTAGCGCGCTACGAAACTGCTGTAGGTGATGATTTAAAGCGCAGGGCAGCTAGTGTAATACTGTGAGCAGCTAGTCTGACACGGTGAGCGGGAGTTGAGGAAGAAGAACAGCTGTCTATCAAATACCACCTACAGCACATCAGAAGCCTGGCATCATTCCATACTTGCGGTTATTAAAAGATTTGGGAGCAGGCTGCTATACTTTAGGAGAATGTTGGGAGACAGAAACCGATAAATAGGAGCACACCTTCTGGTCATTAAATGAGCCATCAGCGCTTTCAAGCATCCCAAGTCAGCATCCATTGCATCTGTAGCTCAGCCATATCAGATTAATCGAAGGAGGACAACTGTCAAAGCATTCAAGAAAGCATCCAGCATACGAGGAGAATGGAATTAATATTTTAGTTTGATTAGGATTGTGTGTAATTATAGTTCAGCATGTTTGTAATTAATGCATTAGTTAGAAGCATGTAGGAGTAGTTAATAGGGCATTCGAGCTCATTCTAGAGAGGAGGAATGTATTCCTATATATGGTGAAAACTAGGATGTAATAGGGGTTGGACTTTTTATATACAAAAACAGAGTTTTATGAGCTTATGTAAAGACTGTCACAGTAATGGTAAAACAGGTTATTTCTTCTCAAGATTCTCAATGGATTGTGTTGTTCGAGTGTGATAGTGGTTTAGTTTCTTAATGTTCTTTTTATAGCCTTGTTATAGCACAATCACTCAGAATTCATATTATATGCTCTGACTTCCTGTGTGTTTGACAAGCTGTGGGTTTTGGTGAAGCATGCTTGAACAGCTAATGCAAAGAGCCTTGACTTCCATGAAATGACTGTACTTTTGTCTATTAGATGTGAGAGACTCCATAGCCCAATGAATATTTATTTGATATGTATCCAACCAGCTATATTTATATAAATGTATGAAGAGTTAGCCCTCTGTTGTTGTGATTAATTTCCTATCAAAAGCCTGTGAGAGAGCCCTCTCTGATTAGGAAGGCTAATTCCTAGTCTAAAGTCTGGTCTGAAACAGTTACACGAAGCCTTGCTTGGTTGCAGCCCCTAGTACTGGTTTTGTGATAACATTTTGGTGCGTCTGCCGGGAGCTTAAGATTGAATTTCTGAAGGTAGCAGGAGTTCAAATGATTTTCAAGGCTGCAGAACTACCTTGGTGACTCCACACATCAAAGAACAAATTAGAAGGTGACTCCACTGCTAGAAGATCAGTAGCTTGATGAAGTTTCAAGATGGATTCCACTGCAAGAAAGAATGCCAGGTATGCTCCTATGAATCGGTCTCATATCCCTGGTTTTCCAAATCCTATGCCAAAGGTTGATTGGTTAGATGATCTTCCAATATTCAAAGATGAAAAGAAGGATGATGCTGCTCTCCATTTGGTTAGGTTTCACATGCATGTATGCAGTCTTAAGGTTCATTTCCCTGAAGATTGTCTCATGAGGATGTTTATGGCCACTTTAGAAGGAGAAGCATGGTCTTGGTATAAAAGTTTGGAAAATGGTTTATTATCTTCTCTTGCTGATTTCCATGATGTGTTCTGTGAAATGTATAAAGAATATTATCCTTCTTTGTTGCTGCTCAAAGACTGCTGTAGGCATTCTTTAAATCTTATTCAGTACTTGGAGGATTGTTATGGTGATGATGAATTTACAGATGAAGAAATTTTAGAGGCTCTTCATAACAATGTTGTTCAGCACCAAGGAGAAGGTATAACATTCCATGAAGCACAGCATGAAGAGCAGCAAGAGTTTACCTATGAAAACCATGTTTTATCCTTAGATATTGATGTAGAGATGCAGCAGATTTGTCAGGTTTCAGATCATGATGGAGATGAAATTGATTGCACCCAGCAAGAAGAAATATTGGAGGAAATTTTCTATGACCCTCAGGCAGAGGAAAAGCTTGCTCAATTTTGTAATTCCTTACAGCAGCTTACTTCAAATAATGATCATAGTAGTGAGGAATATTACATTGTTTGTGAGCATCATTCAGATAGGCAGTTGGATAGTATATCAAATAAATTTGGTGTGGCTGAAGATAAGTTGTCTAAAGATACAGAAAGTTTTGAGAATCAGCAAACTAACCATGTGTTTTTTGACCCTATAGCTGAATACATGGATAAGATTTACTGTTCAGGCGGCTTCCAGTTATATTTTCATGTTGAAGAACAGTTACACCTCATGCCGCCTCGGTTACTTCAGTATCTGATTTATTTTTGTTTCAAGCACAGCCAAAGGACTCAAATGTCAGATAAGATGAATGATTGGCTACATTGGAAATATCATGTTGCTTGAGCTACAAGTGGAGTTTGCAGCTGATAGGGTAGGTAGGTAGAGGTAAATGCAAAATAAGCTCAAGGTCAACTGAGCATTTCTCAGTAGATATAGTTTTCTTTCTCCTACAGTCATGCTTGTCAAGCAAATTTTAGTTTGTCAAAAATGGATAAGGCACTGGAGCTGCATGTTCTTAGTGTACCACAAGGGCACACTATCCCAAGTGGAGCCACTGTTATCACTGAAAATGCTATTGTCAAAATTTTTGGTCTAGCTTAAAGACCGGGTGTTTTCGCAGCGCCTGAATTCTTTTAGCAGTTTCGCAGCGCCATCTATTTTAGTGATTTCGTAGCAAAAGCACTAACTTTGCACTGGCTGCGCTACGAAATTAGGGATTTGCTCGAAGGTTTCAGTGAAGGCCCAAATTCTAAGAACGCCTATGGTATACTGGCTACAACTGCTGTGGATGAGGGTGAGGTGTTTAAAGGTCTAGTGTTGACTAAAGGATATAACTCTGGTGTTGTTGCATACAAAACTCTGGAGCTGCATCACTTAATAAAAAATAAGAGGGACATGTGGCAGGCAGCGTTTCTCTTAATGCCTTGATTCAAGGGCTTTGCACCACAGGCAGAATAATGGAAACAGAGTATGTTTTACAAAAATGTCAAAAAGGAGTTTCATTCCAAATGATGTCAGTTGTAATCTCTTAATTAAATAATATTGCAGACATAAAATTTGGGTAGAGCAGAATCCTAATGCTTGGCCATCTAGTCCCAGTCTACAGATCTTTCGGAGGACGATGATAAGTGTCAAGGATATGTTGAGTATGGCAGATGTCTATCTTATCTCATTTCTTTATCTAGCAGTCACATTGCAATATTTCCGAGGAATTGAAATTAGTCCAGTGCATTCTTATCCGCTGAGTTATTGTAGACAAATGCTGGCCTTTGGGTGTCTGACATTGACAGTTCTGCAACTTATGAGTATTTTGTATTACATGGAGATGATTGTTCTCTCTGCGGCCAAGAAGCACATCCTTGATTGGCTGAGGGCATTTGGTGAATTTGAGATCATAGGAAACATCATCATTCTTGAAGAAACAACGATGAAGTGGCCAATTTGTGATTGCTTTTTATTAAACCAGCTACCCTTTTGAGAAAGTTGAAGCTTGCTACTCTTTGGAAGCCTTTCCTCGTGAATGAGCTTAGAGCTTAACATCTTCTCCGTGATAGTCGAAAGGTATATGAGCGCCTTCAAAAATTTCGCATTCATACTCCAAGGGGATCACATTTTTCTAGACTGGGATACACAGCGCCTCCTTCTTGGTATTACTCTCTGAAACAAAAATGTTTTGGAGCTATCGTAATTACCTGGCTTATGCGAAATGCGTTGCAGCCGTTTCTTCAAGGCACATGGGTTTTTAAGATGACCGATATAAATGCAAGTGTCATGAATATTATAAAGCATGTTGGTTCATAATTAATGCGCATATTAAAGATATGAAAGTGCTCTTATGAAATACAGTGATTAATGCCATGTGTCAAATGGTCTTTATAAAGGTTTGATTGCCACAAGATCGTCATTGACACCGGGATTGAGATGTGGCACTTCTGATGGCCACCTGCATTAGCAAAATCACCAGAATCACAACGACAGATGCTACTTATAAGGATGATGTGCTGAGCGATGTTTTTCGTTTAGCTCACCGCGGTTTAGATAATGGCGTTATTCCAAATAAGACACAGAGGTGCGCCTGCCACTGAAAAGATATTTCCATGGATGCTCATCCCTCGGCTATCGAGCAGCATAAGAATTGGATCCGTTTCTGGTGAAACGAATGGGACAGGCTTTCCCAGAATTGGTATTCTTGGAACAGAGAAACGGATTCGTTCGTTTTAGAATCTCCAGTTGGTGTGGGATTTTCATATACCAAGATCACTTCTGATTTGCTAGCGTCGGATGATCAATTTACTGCTGAGGGTTCATACGAATTCCTTCTGAGATGGTTACAGAGTTTCCCACAGTATAAAACCCGTGATTTCTACATAGGAGGAGAAAGTTATGCAGGCCATTGTGTACTTCAACTTGCAGAGCTTATTCAGGACCGAAGCCACAAACACTCAAAATACACTTCCATCAATTTGAAAGGCTTCATTGCGGGCAATCCTGAAACGGATGAGTTCATGACTGAGAAGGAATAGTAGCTTATGCTTGTACCCATGCTAGTATAATCTGATCAAGAACATTTGCAATTTCAAAGGGTAAAACTGGACAGATGAAAGCCTGGGCATGGTTGAGGAACACATGTAAATTGATGAGAGTGTTTCTACGGTTGATGCTCCTGTGAGACTTGATTTGAAAGAATGTTTCTAAGATTGATGCCCCAGTAACTGGTAATGGGAGCGCTGGCAATGTAAAAGACATCGTAGCAATTAGTTGGGGTGTTTGTATGGTTAATGGTCATGTGATTGTTTGAACAGAGTGTCTGCAAGCTGGATGCTCTTGCAGCTGTTGATGCATGCACCAACATTGGGAAGTTTAAAGGTCAGAAGTCACCAGTGATGATGTTTATGAAGAAGATGATGAACCTGTTTCTTATACCTGAAGGATGATAGATGAGCAAGTAGATGATGATTCACAATATAAAGATGGGGAATACAGAAATCTAATTCTTATTATTGGGATGAAGACAATACTATTCAACGGGTTAACTATCAGGTGGAGCCTCTAAATATTGACCTTGTATCTCTTGCAAACCATAGAGATCAAGACAACAAAACAAGTGAATATCCATTTGGCGTTTCATTTGTAACTCGTACCTAACCTTATGATCTCTTCCAAACAGCAAATACTCCACTTGATGTGACTTCTCAGAAAGGAAGTTCATTTGTTCATGATATATTATAGAGCAGATCGAGGTTGCTTCCAGAAGAAACAAATGAATCCTCGCGTCTACTTAATTCACCGGTTCATATCACAGCTTTGAAATTTGAGAATAAGATTAACCAAGATCTTCATGGCCTAAAAAACAAAATCTCAAGAAGCAGAATATAAGTTTGTCCAAGAAAAACTATATTCTTAGAAAGATTTTCCATTGTTCCTCTTTCAGGAGCTAGACATAGCAAACAGTGAATTTACAAATGTTTCATCATCATCCTCTTTGGAAAACTTTGATGATTTGTTTGTAGGTGTTTCAGATTGAGTTGGAAGACTGAAGAAAGAAAGCCGGGACTAAATGCTAAATTAGTAAACTATGTTCCAGCCAAAGTATCTCCAGAAAGCAGAGGAATCCGGGCATGCTGTTTGAGTTTGTTTTTAGGAAAAGCTATTGACATTGAAGCCTGGCAGCTAAACAGGATTATTTGCAAATTGTTGTTCATTTGTTGGAATGAGGAAGATCATTAATAAATGTAGCACAGTGTTAGCAGAAAACCAGTGAGGGGGACTGTGTTTTTAAATCACACAGCAGTTTCGTAGCGCGCTACGAAACTGCTGTAGGTGATGATTTAAAGCGCAGGGCAGCTAGTGTAATACTGTGAGCAGCTAGTCTGACACGGTGAGCGGGAGTTGAGGAAGAAGAACAGCTGTCTATCAAATACCACCTACAGCACATCAGAAGCCTGGCATCATTCCATACTTGCGGTTATTAAAAGATTTGGGAGCAGGCTGCTATACTTTAGGAGAATGTTGGGAGACAGAAATCGATAAATAGGAGCACACCTTCTGGTCATTAAATGAGCCATCAGCGCTTTCAAGCATCCCAAGTCAGCATCCATTGCATCTGTAGCTCAGCCATATCAGATTAATCGAAGGAGGACAGCTGTCAAAGCATTCAAGAAAGCATCCAGCATACGAGGAGAATGGAATTAATATTTTAGTTTGATTAGGATTGTGTGTAATTATAGTTCAGCATGTTTGTAATTAATGCATTAGTTAGAAGCATGTAGGAGTAGTTAATAGGGCATTCGAGCTCATTCTAGAGAGGAGGAATGTATTCCTATATATGGTGAAAACTAGGATGTAATAGGGGTTGGACTTTTTATATACAAAAACAGAGTTTTATGAGCTTATGTAAAGACTGTCACAGTAATGGTAAAACAGGTTATTTCTTCTCAAGATTCTCAATGGATTGTGTTGTTCGAGTGTGATAGTGGTTTAGTTTCTTAATGTTCTTTTTACAGCCTTGTTATAGCACAATCACTCAGAATTCATATTATATGCTCTGACTTCCTGTGTGTTTGACAAGCTGTGGGTTTTGGTGAAGCATGCTTGAACAGCTAATGCAAAGAGCCTTGACTTCCATGAAATGACTGTGCTTTTGTCTATTAGATGTGAGAGACTCCATAGCCCAATGAATATTTATTTGATATGTATCCAACCAGCTATATTTATATAAATGTATGAAGAGTTAGCCCTCTGTTGTTGTGATTAATTTCCTATCAAAAGCCTGTGAGAGAGCCCTCTCTGATTAGGAAGGCTAATTCCTAGTCTAAAGTCTGGTCTGAAACAGTTACACGAAGCCTTGCTTGGTTGCAGCCCCTAGTACTGGTTTTGTGATAACATTTTGGTGCGTCTGCCGGGAGCTTAAGATTGAATTTCTGAAGGTAGCAGGAGTTCAAATGATTTTCAAGGCTGCAGAACTACCTTGGTGACTCCACACATCAAAGAACAAATTAGAAGGTGACTCCACTGCTAGAAGATCAGTAGCTTGATGAAGTTTCAAGATGGATTCCACTGCAAGAAAGAATGCCAGGTATGCTCCTATGAATCGGTCTCATATCCCTGGTTTTCCAAATCCTATGCCAAAGGTTGATTGGTTAGATGATCTTCCAATATTCAAAGATGAAAAGAAGGATGATGCTGCTCTCCATTTGGTTAGGTTTCACATGCATGTACGCAGTCTTAAGGTTCATTTCCCTGAAGATTGTCTCATGAGGATGTTTATGGCCACTTTAGAAGGAGAAGCATGGTCTTGGTATAAAAGTTTGGAAAATGGTTTATTATCTTCTCTTGCTGATTTCCATGATGTGTTCTGTGAAATGTATAAAGAATATTATCCTTCTTTGTTGCTGCTCAAAGACTGCTGTAGGCATTCTTTAAATCTTATTCAGTACTTGGAGGATTGTTATGGTGATGATGAATTTACAGATGAAGAAATTTTAGAGGCTCTTCATAACAATGTTGTTCAGCACCAAGGAGAAGGTATAACATTCCATGAAGCACAGCATGAAGAGCAGCAAGAGTTTACCTGTGAAAACCATGTTTTATCCTTAGATATTGATGTAGAGATGCAGCAGATTTGTCAGGTTTCAGATCATGATGGAGATGAAATTGATTGCACTCAGCAAGAAGAAATATTGGAGGAAATTTTCTATGACCCTCAGGCAGAGGAAAAGCTTGCTCAATTTTGTAATTCCTTGCAGCAGCTTACTTCAAATAATGATCATAGTAGTGAGGAAAATTACATTGTTTGTGAGCATCATTCAGATAGGCAGTTGGATAGTATATCAAATAAATTTGGTGTGGCTGAAGATAAGTTGTCTAAAGATACAGAAAGTTTTGAGAATCAGCAAACTAACCATGTGTTTTTTGACCCTATAGCTGAATACATGGATAAGATTTACTGTTCAGGCGGCTTCCAGTTATATTTTCATGTTGAAGAACAGTTACACCTCATGCCGCCTCGGTTACTTCAGTATCTGATTTATTTTTGTTTCAAGCACAGCCAAAGGACTCAAATGTCAGATAAGATGAATGATTGGCTACATTGGAAATATCATGTTGCTTGAGCTACAAGTGGAGTTTGCAGCTGATAGGGTAGGTAGGTAGAGGTAAATGCAAAATAAGCTCAAGGTCAACTGAGCATTTCTCAGTAGATATAGTTTTCTTTCTCCTACAGTCATGCTTGTCAAGCAATTTTTTTTTGTCAAATCAATGGGTAAGGCACTGGAGCTGCATGTTCTTAGCGCACCACAAGGGCACACTATCCCAAGTGGAGCCACTGTTATCACTGAAAATGCTATTGTCAAAATTTTTGGTCTAGCTTAAAGACCGGGTGTTTTCGCAGCGCCTGAATTCTTTTAGCAGTTTCGCAGCGCCATCTATTTTAGTGATTTCGTAGCAAAAGCACTAACTTTGCACTGGCTGCGCTACGAAATTAGGGATTTGCTCGAAGGTTTCAGTGAAGGCCCAAATTCTAAGAACGCCTATGGTATACTGGCTACAACTGCTGTGGATGAGGGTGAGGTGTTTAAAGGTCTAGTGTTGACTAAAGGATATAACTCTGGTGTTGTTGCATACAAAACTCTGGAGCTGCATCACTTAATAAAAAATAAGAGGGACATGTGGCAGGCAGCGTTTCTCTTAATGCCTTGATTCAAGGGCTTTGCACCACAGGCAGAATAATGGAAACAGAGTATGTTTTACAAAAATGTCAAAAAGGAGTTTCATTCCAAATGATGTCAGTTGTAATCTCTTAATTAAATAATATTGCAGACATAAAATTTGGGTAGAGCAGAATCCTAATGCTTGGCCATCTAGTCCCAGTCTACAGATCTTTCGGAGGACGATGATAAGTGTCAAGGATATGTTGAGTATGGCAGATGTCTATCTTATCTCATTTCTTTATCTAGCAGTCACATTGCAATATTTCCGAGGAATTGAAATTAGTCCAGTGCATTCTTATCCGCTGAGTTATTGTAGACAAATGCTGGCCTTTGGGTGTCTGACATTGACAGTTCTGCAACTTATGAGTATTTTGTATTACATGGAGATGATTGTTCTCTCTGCGGCCAAGAAGCACATCCTTGATTGGCTGAGGGCATTTGGTGAATTTGAGATCATAGGAAACATCATCATTCTTGAAGAAACAACGATGAAGTGGCCAATTTGTGATTGCTTTTTATTAAACCAGCTACCCTTTTGAGAAAGTTGAAGCTTGCTACTCTTTGGAAGCCTTTCCTCATGAATGAGCTTAGAGCTTAACATCTTCTCCGTGATAGTCGAAAGGTATATGAGCGCCTTCAAAAATTTCGCATTCATACTCCAAGGGGATCACATTTTTCTAGACTGGGATACACAGCGCCTCCTTCTTGGTATTACTCTCTGAAACAAAAATGTTTTGGAGCTATCGTAATTACCTGGCTTATGCGAAATGCGTTGCAGCCGTTTCTTCAAGGCACATGGGTTTTTAAGATGACCGATATAAATGCAAGTGTCATGAATATTATAAAGCATGTTGGTTCATAATTAATGCGCATATTAAAGATATGAAAGTGCTCTTATGAAATACAGTGATTAATGCCATGTGTCAAATGGTCTTTATAAAGGTTTGATTGCCACAAGATCGTCATTGACACCGGGATTGAGATGTGGCACTTCTGATGGCCACCTGCATTAGCAAAATCACCAGAATCACAACGACAGATGCTACTTATAAGGATGATGTGCTGAGCGATGTTTTTCGTTTAGCTCACCGCGGTTTAGATAATGGCGTTATTCCAAATAAGACACAGAGGTGCGCCTGCCACTGAAAATATATTTCCATGGATGCTCATCCCTCGGCTATCGAGCAGCATAAGAATTGGATCCGTTTCTGGTGAAACGAATGGGACAGGCTTTCCCAGAATTGGTATTCTTGGAACAGAGAAACGGATTCGTTCGTTTTAGAATCTCCAGTTGGTGTGGGATTTTCATATACCAAGATCACTTCTGATTTGCTAGCGTCGGATGATCAATTTACTGCTGAGGGTTCATACGAATTCCTTCTGAGATGGTTACAGAGTTTCCCACAGTATAAAACCCGTGATTTCTACATAGGAGGAGAAAGTTATGCAGGCCATTGTGTACTTCAACTTGCAGAGCTTATTCAGGACCGAAGCCACAAACACTCAAAATACACTTCCATCAATTTGAAAGGCTTCATTGCGGGCAATCCTGAAACGGATGAGTTCATGACTGAGAAGGAATAGTAGCTTATGCTTGTACCCATGCTAGTATAATCTGATCAAGAACATTTGCAATTTCAAAGGGTAAAACTAGACAGATGAAAGCCTGGGCATGGTTGAGGAACACATGTAAATTGATGAGAGTGTTTCTACGGTTGATGCTCCTGTGAGACTTGATTTGAAAGAATGTTTCTAAGATTGATGCCCCAGTAACTGGTAATGGGAGCGCTGGCAATGTAAAAGACATCGTAGCAATTAGTTGGGGTGTTTGTATGGTTAATGGTCATGTGATTGTTTGAACAGAGTGTCTGCAAGCTGGATGCTCTTGCAGCTGTTGATGCATGCACCAACATTGGGAAGTTTAAAGGTCAGAAGTCACCAGTGATGATGTTTATGAAGAAGATGATGAACCTGTTTCTTATACCTGAAGGATGATAGATGAGCAAGTAGATGATGATTCACAATATAAAGATGGGGAATACAGAAATCTAATTCTTATTATTGGGATGAAGACAATACTATTCAACGGGTTAACTATCAGGTGGAGCCTCTAAATATTGACCTTGTGTCTCTTGCAAACCATAGAGATCAAGACAACAAAACAAGTGAATATCCATTTGGCGTTTCATTTGTAACTCGTACCTAACCTTATGATCTCTTCCAAACAGCAAATACTCCACTTGATGTGACTTCTCAGAAAGGAAGTTCATTTGTTCATGATATATTACAGAGCAGATCGAGGTTGCTTCCAGAAGAAACAAATGAATCCTCGCGTCTACTTAATTCACCGGTTCATATCACAGCTTTGAAATTTGAGAATAAGATTAACCAAGATCTTCATGGCCTAAAAAAAAAAATCTCAAGAAGCAGAATATAAGTTTGTCCAAGAAAAACTATATTCTTAGAAAGATTTTCCATTGTTCCTCTTTCAGGAGCTAGACATAGCAAACAGTGAATTTACAAATGTTTCATCATCATCCTCTTTGGAAAACTTTGATGATTTGTTTGTAGGTGTTTCAGATTGAGTTGGAAGACTGAAGAAAGAAAGCCGGGACTAAATGCTAAATTAGTAAACTATGTTCCAGCCAAAGTATCTCCAGAAAGCAGAGGAATCCGGGCATGCTGTTTGAGTTTGTTTTTAGGAAAAGCTATTGACATTGAAGCCTGGCAGCTAAACAGGATTATTTGCAAATTGTTGTTCATTTTTTGGAATGAGGAAGATCATTAATAAATGTAGCACAGTGTTAGCAGAAAACCAGTGAGGGGGACTGTGTTTTTAAATCACACAGCAGTTTCGTAGCGCGCTACGAAACTGCTGTAGGTGATGATTTAAAGCGCAGGGCAGCTAGTGTAATACTGTGAGCAGCTAGTCTGACACGGTGAGCGGGAGTTGAGGAAGAAGAACAGCTGTCTATCAAATACCACCTACAGCACATCAGAAGCCTGGCATCATTCCATACTTGCGGTTATTAAAAGATTTGGGAGCAGGCTGCTATACTTTAGGAGAATGTTGGGAGACAGAAACCGATAAATAGGAGCACACCTTCTGGTCATTAAATGAGCCATCAGCGCTTTCAAGCATCCCAAGTCAGCATCCATTGCATCTGTAGCTCAGCCATATCAGATTAATCGAAGGAGGACAGCTGTCAAAGCATTCAAGAAAGCATCCAGCATACGAGGAGAATGGAATTAATATTTTAGTTTGATTAGGATTGTGTGTAATTATAGTTCAGCATGTTTGTAATTAATGCATTAGTTAGAAGCATGTAGGAGTAGTTAATAGGGCATTCGAGCTCATTCTAGAGAGGAGGAATGTATTCCTATATATGGTGAAAACTAGGATGTAATAGGGGTTGGACTTTTTATATACAAAAACAGAGTTTTATGAGCTTATGTAAAGACTGTTACAGTAATGGTAAAACAGGTTATTTCTTCTCAAGATTCTCAATGGATTGTGTTGTTCGAGTGTGATAGTGGTTTAGTTTCTTAATGTTCTTTTTACAGCCTTGTTATAGCACAATCACTCAGAATTCATATTATATGCTCTGACTTCCTGTGTGTTTGACAAGCTGTGGGTTTTGGTGAAGCATGCTTGAACAGCTAATGCAAAGAGCCTTGACTTCCATGAAATGACTGTACTTTTGTCTATTAGATGTGAGAGACTCCATAGCCCAATGAATATTTATTTGATATGTATCCAACCAGCTATATTTATATAAATGTATGAAGAGTTAGCCCTCTGTTGTTGTGATTAATTTCCTATCAAAAGCCTGTGAGAGAGCCCTCTCTGATTAGGAAGGCTAATTCCTAGTCTAAAGTCTGGTCTGAAACAGTTACACGAAGCCTTGCTTGGTTGCAGCCCCTAGTACTGGTTTTGTGATAACAGTGTGTGCGACACATTTCTCTGTAATTGCCAGACATTTGTATTAGATGGGATCAGATGAGATACTTTAACGATATGTGCTTGATTTTGAATGAAATTGTATCCTCACTAAAGCTCATGGAGGAGTTGTGGGAGGGAATTATGCAAGAAAAGCAACAACGCAGAATGTTTTGGGCACTAGCTTATCGTGGCCTATGTTGCATAAAGATGATAAAGAATATTATAGGGCATGTGATGCATGTCAGAGAATGGGCAGACCATCACAAAGGGACAAGTTACCATTAAACCCTTAGGTGTCATTGCAGTCATTTGAGAAATGGGAAATTGATTTTTTTGGACCGATTCAGCCCCCAGGCAAGAAAACAGGTGCATGTTATCTCATCACCCCAACAAAATATCTAACCATATGGGTGGAGGCACAACCTATGAAGGATTGTACTGGGACAACAAAAGAAAAATTATTGTTTGAGTATGTTTTAACCAGATTTTGTTCCCTGAAGACGTTGATGAGTGGTCATGGTACACACTTCCTCAATGAAATGGTCAGTGCGCTGACAGAAGAGTTCCAGGTGTATCATCAGGAAAGTACACCATATCATCCTCACATCAATGGAACAGTGGAGGTCTTCAACAAGATTTTGGGGAACGTGCTGACAAATATTTTCAATGCACAGTGGAATGATTGGGACATGTGTGTTTCTGTAGTATTATGGGCATACAAGACTACTTTAAAAAAGCTAGTAGGTCAGATGCTTTTCTGATTGGTCTATGGTGTACGAGCTGTGATGCCCATGAAATATATTGTGTTTAGTCTCCACATAGCAACATTCATAGGAATTGTAGACCACATAGCCTTGGAAGAATGGCTCACACAGCTAATGGAGCTTGAAGAAGATAGGCTCTTGGATGGATTCCAAAGGCAGGTTCAAAGGAACGTGAAAAAGCTTGGCATGATTGACGCATCAAACTGTGCAGCTTCAAAGTAAATGACTTCGTTTTGATATATGATAGTAAGTTTTGCTACATTTCCGGGAAAGTTTCAGATGCACTGGATGGGGCCATATGTCGTCAAAGAAATTATAGATGGTAGCATAGTTCAACTTGAGAAGTTAAATGGAGAACCATTTCTGGGAAGGATGAATGGAAGTCGATTGAAGCCATACACAGGGGATCTAGCTCAATGACTACATGACGAAAGCATAGTCTTAGTGCTCCAGGCCGCTACATGGGAGTGCGAGATCATAAACTACACTGCCTGGTTTGTAGAACTACACAGCAGAGGGGCTATGCCAAAAAGGGTGATGTCACAGTACTAGAAGCGGTGAGAAGGGAGTTGCGCTATAGAGAGAGATACCACACAACATAGCCAGAAAATGACGTTATAGTCACTATTCATGATTTGATAGAAAAGAGATGGTTAAGAGCAAGGGGATGGAATTTAAGGCTAAAATATTTGGAGATTTGATGCCAATTCAGCATTAATGGATGGATTTTGGGGGGAACGATCAAATTTGAATTTAAAATCTCCTATAAATTACGCGTGCCCATCCAGCAGAGAACACTTTACATCCTTAGAATTTTTCCACTGTGTTGTTTGTCACTTATGAATCAACAGTTTTACGAAGATTTGGTCGTGAGCTCTGTGTTTGATACCCTACCTGACGAAACCCAGAATTTTATTCACATCACTACGTCCAGATTAGGTGAGACTGCAAGCACTAGAGGAATTGTTGCCTCCGAAGAAGCAACCCTAGAAGTTGTGAGCATGGAGGCTCTAGATCCTGTGCCTATGGTGTTGAGGTCACCTAGGCTAAAGGCTACACCAGTGTGCGAAACCCACAAGCCAAATAAATAAAAGTAGAAGAGGTTGATGCCAATGCGCAAGTTGTCGAGAAATCACGCTACTACCTAGGCACAGAAGAAGGACAAGCAACCTGATAAGGTTGTCAATTTAGAGGCTGAAGAGGGTGTGGAGGATATAGATGTTGAGGGTGTGGAGCCCATTTCCAAGTTGTTGGATTATATCCCTCCATGTAAAGGAAAGGTGAAGGTCACCAAGGACCCGGATGTGGAGAATTTGTCACTCATACACCATTGTTGCCGAAAGATATCACCTTTGAAGGTCCGCACCTAGCACGGGTTGCCCTATTAAAAATGGAAGATTGGGATTTTGCTAACCATGAGAGATTCTCCCACCTTCCGACGGAGAACTACATGAAATGGGTGTATTACAAATAATATGGTGCCACTGTGTTGGAGCCAGTTGAGCGAGTCTGTGGAGTAAATCAATCGAGATTGTTGAACCTACTATGGGTGCCCCACTATCACCACTTCAACATCAATACCACCTACATAAGGCAGCTGCTGACTCTGGTGCATGATAGGTGTTTATGGATAAGCACAACTATCCCCATCACGGACATGCTTATCCATTGGATCATACTCCTACCACAAAAGGCTTGACTCTAACCAAGGAGTTTGGCCAAAAGACAAGCGAGTGCGACTTCAAAGAGAAATTGAAGAAGTTTGAGCTTCTTAAGAAGCTACGCGGTTACTCCATAATGTCCATCATAGATCCCATGGTAAAAATTGTTACGCAAATACTAGCTGGTAAGGTCATGTGGAAGTTTCACGCAGACCAAGTTTCGCTGCCTGTGATCTCGTTAGATGCACAATGCATGGAGGGCATGCAGTTTAACTAGTCGTGCTACCTATGTAGCGAGCTCCCCATGAATTGTCACGAGGCACAGGATGAGAGAAAGACCTTCCACTACGTGTGGTTGCTACTCTCCATTGTGTCGGTTGCTTGGGAGCTACCATAGGACAGTCAATTTCCTCCCTTGGAGAAAGGATTGTTGGAGGCTACATAATTTTCCTCCCTTTGGGCCACAAAGGACCTCATGCAGGTCATGGAAGAAAAAAATTTCTAGGTTTTGATGGAGGCGAGAATTCGCATGGCCATCAACTAGAGACCACGGTTGTCCCCGACTGTATATGAGAAGTTATCTGAGTACATAAAGTTCAAGTTTGACTTCCACCGCGTTTATATTAGGGCATGGAAGGACTTGTAGCAGAAGTGGTTCGACTTGCCCTATCTTTCCACGGATGATGCCATTCAGGAAGTCATTAAGCATTGGCCAAGAGATTGGAACTCTTCGTCTGATATGGCCACGAGTACCAGCAAAGGTGCATAGAGTTCCACAGAGAAGAAGAAGAAGGAGGAAGTGAAACAAGCAGTCTAGAAGTTCATCATGCAGTGAAGGAAGGAGGCCGAGTAGAAGGCCCAACTGGAAAAGGAGTGTGCTGCAAAGCAGCAGGCTAGACAAGAGAAATGTGACTCTGAGCAAAGTGGTAAATCCCCTTTGCCCCAGACCGAAGAGGAATACCAGTCAGCATAGGGTGGTGGTGGTCAGGAAGGATAGAGCACTCCATTATGGGTAAATAGATATAGGGAATAACAGAAGGAGGGGCCCCAGAAAAAATTCAAAGAGACTAAACCACCATTGGATCCCATTATGTTGACAGAGGACAACCTCAATGAGATCAGGGACAAGGTGCGCGATACCACTACTGAACTATTGCAGAAATTTTAACAACAACATTTGTAGTGACTAGGTACTATTCAGAAGGATTTGTGCAAACTGTAGATCTAGACCAGTAGGATACAGGTGGGCAAAAGACAGGTGAGCACCGCACAGATGAGCTTCGCACCAGGGACCAATAAGGCTACACAGATGGTCAGGTCTGTGGATCTCTGGGTAGTCGCGCTATAAGAAGGGTCCTTGAGTATGGAATCGACTGATGACAAGGTCATCATGAGTACTCTGAAGAACACCGACCTCAACCTCGCAGCACTCCCCAACGAATATCTTCACATGCTACAAAAAGGTGTGACAACATAATTAAGAGCATAGGAGAAGTGCACTCTCAGCTTAATAAGTGAATATGGGGTGAAAAATGAGAAAATGTTCATCGATAAGACGGAGGCCCTGAAGGCAAAGGAAATGATCAAGGCACATAGCGTCCAATTGGCAACCGCGTTGCAGAGGCATGCAAGATAGTGTCGGAGTTGCACATACCTAAGGAGGCACCGCTTGAGGCCAAGATCAGGAAATTTTCTGCGGGTTTCCATGATGCTAAGGCAGAGGTAGCTAGAGTTTAGTTCAAGCTCAACATGAAAATCACAAAACTTGAGCTTAAGTCACAACCGTCAACTCTGCAAGAAGTTAGGGAATAGAGCAAAGCTACTGTCAAGGAAGGGATAGCTACTGTGGATGCCACAGTTGTGGAATTCACAACATTATTTGAGTAGGTCATGGAAGTGGTGACAACCCTCCAGGAAGATCCCACTCTGTATGTGTTGAGTATAGAGATCCGCAAGCTTTAGAAGCCGTACAACGAAGTAAGGATGACCCTGTGCTCCATTGCTATAGCGCAGCGCCTCACCAAGTTACAAGAGGAAAATCATCCCCTTACACAAGTGGAAGTAGCATAGAAGAAAGAGGCAGTCCTTAAGGTGCGGTTGGTTCCTTGGTTGGACAAGGCCTACCTAGTCTTAGCTAACATACAAGAAAAGTTGGCAAACTTGAAGCTTACTCAGTAGAAGATCAAGCCAGTCAGTGAAGGACCAGTCATAGAGAAGCTAGTGGAACAAGTGAAGCAGGAAGCTACACAGAGCACAGTTGAAGTCACAGTTATGTAGGTAGAGCTGGGGGATATTCACTACAAAATCACCACACTAGCTGAGTGACTCAAGGGTGAGTCAATACCTTTTGTTAGGGTCCTATTGGGATGCTGTCCTCTGGGTTAGTTTTGGGGCAAAAGCCCAAGTTTTGATGTAAGAAGATGTAAAGTCTCAACAAATTGTGGCCGCAGAGTGCATAGCTAGTTAAGAGTCAAAAATGGTTTTACACTCCTTTATGTAAGCTTGATTTGACTCTTTTAAGATCTACCCATGGTCTGCGGACCATGGGATTGTATAAATAGATGTGTCTTAGAGAGTCTGAGCCATGATATATGAAGATGAATGTAATGGGTCGATAGAAGGAAGATCGAGATAGAAGTCTTAGAGGAGGAAAAGGCTCTGTAGCTAAGTGCGTAAAGCCCTAAAGTAGTGTCTGCTGCTGAGTGTGTGGACCCCTTGCAGGTGAGTGCGCAGGGAAGCCTTGAGTCTGTAAGCTTATACTAAACACAAATAAAGAAGATTATTACATAAATTCCTATGCTTTCTCACTTTACTTCTAATATGTATGATTGTGATATATGCTATGATGATTGATGTCTTTATGAAATAATGATGTATTGACACACGAATTTACTGGATCCATCTTATTATCTGAACACAAGTAATTCTAAGTGATTACGCAAAGATAATAACACTTTATGTTAAATTTATTGAACACTTAGGTATATCTTAGTAAATACGCATCTAAGAGTAATCTAGGGTGCACGTATGTAGCTAATTGGCCTATTCAAGGTTCACAAAAGCCAGTTGTAGACCTTCATGGAGGTCTAGAAGCTTGTTAAGGGAGGTTACCACGATAAGCCATAAGGGCCTAGAGATCTGCTTGAAGGTAGATCTAGGTTGCAAAAGGACATCACACTGATCTCTGGGTTTGGAAACTTGGTTCCAACATCACCACATACTGCTTCCGGTGAGACTTTAGTCTACATATTGCTGATTGATGTCGAAAGGGCCAATAGTGTAGGGATTTCTTTGGCATAACTAACTTTGAACCTGGGTTAGGACCCCATAATCCAATAACCCTCCTCCCACATCTAACAAATAAATCATCCAACCAGGGTAAACATGTGACACGAGGCCACTATGATATGATTCAACCTCCTAAGTCATGTCAAGGAAGTGCAACCAACAAAAACACACCATGTAGACATTCAACATCAGCATTAGGACCCTAAGGAACAAATCCAACCTTCCTACCAACTATTCTAACAACTAGCCCATTAAGGGAATTTTGAGCTCTAAAATGGGCCTCCTAAGGAAATTATAAAATAATAGTGGAAATAATAAAATAAGATTAGATTACATCATCAAATTTTCGAGGGAAAAAAGAAAAAACTAGTTTTTTCAACTTGTATCTTAAATTTATCTCTCTATGGGATTACTCAAATTTTGAGAGACAACACTTGTTGGATGCAGAATTTGATTCCTCATCCAAGGAGTACCAATGCTGCATACTTTTAATGACCCCTGCTACACAAAAATGAGAAATACATGAAAAATGTGATTGCAATCATGTTTTTTCTTTAATTTCTCATTTCTCATGTAGCTGGGTCCATTAAAAGTATGCAACATGGGTTCTCCTTGGATGAGGAATTAAATTTTCCATTCGACGAGTACTTGCACTTGAAATCTGAGTAAAAACTTATGGAAATAAGTTGAAAATACAAGTTGAAAAAGTAGTTTTATTATTTTATTACTTTTTAATCTTTTAATTTTTTTACTCCAAAAGTGGTGAATCATCCCCCATGGTTGACATCATCATCTTCAATACTATTAGTTCTTATAAAGTTTATTTTGGTTGTATATTTTTCTTAGGAGGCCCATTTTAGACCTCTAAATTCCCCTAATTCTCTAGGTCCCACTGGGATTTTGGGCCACTTGACCTCTTGACGCTCTCATGTTATGGGAATGTCAGTGTCTGAGGACCTCTGGATGCCCTCAGAGACCTGCAAGATACCACCCAGGAATATTTTTTCATATTGTTGTGCCAACACCCTCGTGATTTGAGCCATGCTTTCAGGCCTAGAACCCAAGTCGCTGCCTAGAATTGAATGACATCTTCAAAACTATAAAATAATAGAAAAATGATAGTGCAAATGAAATTACTTGAATAAGACCTTGAGCGAACCCCTACTAGCCATGACAAACCTTTCATCAAACATATCACGGATATGTAATCTAAAGATTTAAATAACATATTTGAGCATAGGGGCCTCATACTCACCTATGAATCACTAAGAAACATTTATTCCTCAACACACCAACTACCATTTCATCCATTAGTTCATAGATACAATGTTCATTCATTTAGAAGTAAATGCGTGATGAGAGCAATACATAACTATTTCCAAAAAAATATATATATAACCAACATAATAGCAGTAGAAATACCAATGAAATCACAAGCATATAAACCATATATAGCTAGTATAATACTCATAGAATTACAAGGAGAAATAACCTCATATTAATGTTGCAAAATCCAAACCCGGGATGGGACTTCCATGTTCCACCCAACTATAGAATGGCTGAACCAAATATCTCTTCAACCATTCACCCCCTGCCATATTCCAAGCATGAATGTGAGATATCATAGAACACATCAATCGAAAACAATCCAGGGCTTCTAGAGGTCATCCACCTCAACCCATCAAATAGTGATTCCACCTCACGGCCAAACATCACAAAACCATCATCAAATTTCTCTCTATACAAGCCTTCCAGGGCTTCTAAAGTGTTTTTCCAACAAAGGTTTCTAGGACTAGTAACTCAACCCATAGCTTTTACTGGGCTTCCAGAGGATTTGTCGAACTAGGGCTTCTAGGACTAGTAACTCAACCCACCAAGGGTGTCGATAGTGTTTTTCAAATCAAGGCTTCCAAGGCTAGTAACTTGACCCAGGCTATTATATGGTTTTCAAAGCATTTTTTCAACTAGGGTTTCCAAGACTAATAACTCAACCCAATATAAGGAAACATAAGAACCAACCAAATCAAAATAAGGAAACCAAATCCATAATCACCACGGCTATCCAGGAAATGGAAAGGCTAGGAAATCCACTATCAACCTCAATCATCCTCCATGCTAATTATAGATCAAAACCAACAAACCACATGCATATGCCATGCATGCCAAAACTAATTAGGAAAACATACATGCGACTCTGTACCTGGAAGAAAAATTTGTTGTAGTTGTTGTTCCTGAACTCCTCTTACACATCTCTGCTCTTCCTTTTCCTTGTTGCTCCAAAAATCCAAGTATGCCACACCCTCCAAGAGTGCTCCAAGAAACCCTAAGTATCCAAGAGTATGAGAGAGAGAGAGAATAATGAGAGATATCTAAAACTGAATTGACAAAAGGTTATCAACCATCATCAGAAGCCTATTTATGAATGAGGCCTACATTTTCTTTATTTTTCATTATTTTCCTTCATTATCCTCCTCACATGCAACCTGTGACCTTTCACGTCCATTTTCTCCTAATTTACATTAGTTTCATAAATAAATGTGCCAAAAATGTCCTTTTTCATTTCCAAAGCCTTAACCATTCATTTTCCAATTTCCTTAGCCACTGATAAACCGATGAACACCCACACTAATATGTCTTTCCCGACATTCAACTTGGAATAAGTGTCCCATCCACCATGGTTATTATTTTTTCCTTTATTAACTTTTATTGCTTGGAATTTTCAACAGGGCTATTACAGAACCTTCCCCCTTAGGGGAACACCATCCTCGATGTTCAAAAACACGTATAACCACAAAACTATTGTAAGAAAAATATATTGTTGATGGAGCTTTATAAGTTAGATCGATGAAATATTTATATTGATGACCCTGCTGAGAAGCAAAGAAACATGAAAACATAACAAACATAGTATCATAATGACATGACACCCATACCACTTACTGGAGATTAATAACTTAGCTCATGGTGGTATTTAGAACCATATACATATGTACATATAGAAACATAACCAAAACATATATCAAAGCCTATACCAAGACATATACCAAAACACCATACCAAAACTGCTTTCCCTCAACCGACAAACACAGAAGGATACATAGCCTAAATTGTATCTTCCATCTCCCATGTATATTCATCAACCCCAAAGTGCTTCTATTGCACCTTAACCTACTTGTTTTCTCGGTTCTAGAACATGAGCAACTTTTTCTATAATATACATTGAGGCTTCAGCTGGAATTCTCCATCTCATTCCACCTGCAATACAAACCAGTCAATCTCATGATCAACATCTCTAACATAATTCTTAAGCAATGACACTTGGAAAAAATTATGGAATTTCACTATAATAGGAAATTCTAGTGGATAGGCTACTCGCCCAATCCTCTCAATGATATTGAAGGGTCCACAAAATCATGGTGCCATCTTGGCACATGATCCAATCTGTAGGGAGATCTTCTTCGGTTTGATGTAGAAGTACACATGTTCCCCAATGTGGAAGTCCTTGAACAACATGTTTCATTCTGCATAGCTCTTGTACCTATCATATGCTTCATTTAGATTTTTCTTGATTACCTACATTTCCTGTTCCGTGTCTGCCAACATGTCTAGTCCAATCAACACCTTATTAACTAGATCACCCAAACTAATGGGAGTATTGCAACTCTACCCATAAAATGCATCAAATAGACTCATCCTCAAATATTCTTGATTACCCATTGTTATAAGAGAACTCTACCAGTGGAAGGTACTCTTCCAATTTCACTGTTGATGCAATGCATACATCCTCAACATGTCCTCAAATATCCCATTGACTATCTTTGTCTACCCATCTATCTATAGATGATAAGTTGTACTAAAGGCAAACTCTGTGCCAAAACCTACAAATAACTCGTTCCAAAACCTAGAAGTGAAATTCACATCCCTATCTCACACAACATTCTTCGAAACACCATGCAATCTGACCACATCTTTGATGAATACCTATGCTACATCACTAGTTGAGAATGTAGACCTCATTGGAATTGAATGTCCAAACTTTATCAACCTGTCCACAATAACCATAATTGAATCATGATGTCTCACTGTCCTCGGAAAACCTGTATGAATTCCATGGAAATGACTTCCCATTTCTAGTCTAGAATCATAATCAGTTGTAACAATCTAGCTATGTGTTTACACTCTACCTTCACATGCTGACAATAAAAACACCTAGCAACAAACTTTGTTACATTCCTCTTCTGATTGAACAAATAATAAAATACCTTCACTGATGTAAGTGTCATTTGATAACTTGGGTTACTTGAATATGGTTTCTCATGAAACTCCCTCAAGATCACCTTCTTGAGCTCACTATTGTCCAGCACATATATCCTATCTATGAACCTAACCAATCCATCTGTTGTAAGGCAATAGTCCACATCATGTGCACCTACACCTATAGCTTTACCTGTATCATTACCTATACGTGTACGTGTACCTATACCTGTAAAAGTACCTATACCTATATCTTTACCTATACTATCACCTATACTTGTACCTATACCAGTACTCTACTACAACCTATGCATGTTCTCCATATATCTCACATCCTACTAACCTGCCTGCAAGATCCTATCATGTAATCCCATGGGAGATCTTAGGTGCGAAGTGATTAACCTGTATCCATCAGTTAAAATAAACTACCACTTTATTCTCTTTTCCTTTGATGTACCTGATCTCAAAATCAAACTGACTAATCATAGCCAACCACCGAGCTTGCCTACTATTCAAATTCAGTTGGTTAAATAGATACCACAAACCACTGTGGTCTCTCATCAATGTAAACCTCTTGCACAACATATAGTGTCTCCACATATTCAACGCATGTATAATCGTTGTTGACTCAAGATCATGTGTGGGGTAGTTCTTCTTGTCCTAGTTTAGTTTTCATGACTCATAGCATACCTCCTATCCATCCTACATAAGGACTCCACCAAGTCATTTCTTACAATCATATGTTCACACTACAAACTCTTTGTCCTGATATGCAATCTTTAACAATGGTGCATGTGTAAAAAACTACTTAATCTGCTCAAAACTAGCCTCACACTCCTCTTTCCATTCGAACTTCTTACCTTTACTCTGTAATGATGTGATAGGATAAGCAATCTCTGAGAATTTCTAGATGAAACTCCTATAATAGCCTGCCAATCCCATGAAAGATCTCACCTCATCTACATTCCTGGGAGCTACCCACTCCATGATGGCCCTAACCTTTTCTAGATCTACTACAATGCCCTCCTTGGAGCCGACATGCCCCAAGTAGTGTACCTCATTCTGAAAGAAACTACACTTGCTGAGCTTAGCATACAATTCATGCTCTCTCAACAACCACAACATGGCTTCTAAATGCTCAACATGTTCTTCCTCAGTTTTAGAATATGCAAACATGTCATCAATGAAAAAAATAAAAAAGCTATCCAAATAAGAATGCAACACGTTATTCATCAAGCACATAAATGTAGTTGGAGCATTATTTAAGCCAAATAGAACTACAACAAAGTCATAATTCCCATACCTAGTCCAGAATGTTGTCTTGTAAATGTCCTCCTCTTTAATGTGTGCTTGATGATATTCGGATCTCAGATCAATCTTCGAGAACACTTCTACTCCCTTCAGGTGATCGAACAAGTCATCAATCCTCAGCAACGGATACCTATTCTAGATCATCACTTTGTTCAACTACATGTAGTTAATGCACAATCGTAGAGTACCGTCCTTCTCCTTCACAAACGATACTGGTGCACCCCATGTTGATACACTTAGCCTAATGTATCTTTTGTCAAACATTTGCTTCAACAATACCCTTAACTCTACCAACTTAGGTGTGCTCATCTTCTAAGGTTCTTTTTATGTCGGTGCTTCCCCTGGTACCAACTCAATAGAAAATTATACCTCCCTATGATCTGGAAACTCTAAAATATCCTCAAGAAAGAACTGTTGTAGAACTGGGCACCTTCTCAAAACATCTGCATGCTCAACTTCCTTACCCTTGTCACTAGAAATGTGTACTGCAAATAACACACACCCTTTTCTACGACTGCACTTTTCCTGCATAGTTGTCACCATCCTAACTGATGTGGCTTTCTTCTTTCCCTATAAAATTCTTGGTTCCCCATTATCATCCAAGCACTCAATGGCCTTGTCATATCAATCCATCTTGGTTTTATGAACGTACAACTAATCCATGCCCAACAACATATTTCATGATCCCAATGGTAATACATTCAAATGTGTTGCGATAGGCATACCATTCAAAGAAAATGCACAATCTCTTGTCTAATGATGAACTTGCTTCATTTTACCTATAGCCAACCGCGGTAACCAAGATTATGCATGCAATTCCTTACTCAAACCACACTTACCCAAAAATTTAGGATTATCATAGCAGTAATTAGATTGAGGGTCAATCAAAATAGAAATAACTTGATCACAAATACTTTCTTCCATCTTAATAATAAATGCCTCATCATCCACCTTTTTGTTATTCAATGTTGTGTAAACACGAGGAATTCTTTGACCAATATCCCTGGCAACTTGCGCATCCTTTGCACTATGTATCTGAGGCCTACCAACTTGATTCTATGGACAATCTCTCCTACAATTACCTTTACCACAAATACAATACTCTATAGGCTTCCAGCCTGCATCCTTGCTCTGTTCCTCAGATCGATGTCCCTCTCCTATATCAGATGCACTGAACCTCTTTGTTGGTGCAACATTCTCCTTATACATGAATCCCATGGTCTTACTCACTTCTTATTCCATTTTCCTTTGTTCTTTCCATTTCCTTTCGAGTCTAGCTTAGTCTCAAATCTGCACTTTGATTGTTCATAGCAATTCTTTAGCTTTTAGATGGCCTCCTCCAATGATGCCTCGACACATCAACTTCCATTTCATCCATTAGGTCATAGATACATTGTTCATTCATTTAAAATTAAACACATGATGAGATCCATAAATAGCAATTGTAATAAAACATATATATAACCAACACAATAGTAGCAAAAATACCAATGAACTCACAGCCATATAAACCACATATAACTAGTATAATACTCATAGAATTACAAGGAGAAATAACCACATATTAATGATGCAAAATCTAACCCTGGGATGGGACTTCCACCTTCCACCCAACCGTAGAATGGTTGTGGATTTAGAATTTCGCTGTTGAAACATGGGGGTTAGCCACTGATCCAAAATGGATCCAAAAAACCCTCTATGTCTTCATATAATAAAAAACTATCGTAAAGGATGAACCTTTAAAAAAGGGCGGATAACACTATCGGGAGAGAAAAACATGAAGAAATGACAAAAATAGAGGCTATTAGAGGATTGAATAACTTTACACAGGAGCCGTCGGATCTAGCCGATCAATGCTCCAGATCCGATCAACATATCACAATTGGTGGTGGCAGGCGAAGTTAACCGCGCATGGTTATATGGAAATTGCAATGGAGGTCAAGCGCGATTAGACGAGGACAATTGATCAAGCGTGCAGATTCGATGGTCCAGATCTATCCGCTCTATATCACATCGCTAATATATATATATATATATATATATATATATATCTATATATATATATATATATATATATATATATATATATATATATATATATATATATAGATATATATATAGAGAGAGAGATATATATATATATATATATATATATATATATGGACTTAACTATGGCCCGACAAATCAACGATATACGATTGCGCAATATCGCATCACCAACATACAAAGGAGTGCTTATCAAATGGCTTGAGGACTATACGATATGCAATTGTGATAATATTGTATCACAATATCACATTAGAGCAATATAAAAGGGTGATGCCGATAAGGCCAACGACCATGTGATGCGCTGATAGCCGATAAGGATGATTGGCACAATCAGCGATCAGAAGCCAAAGGAAATATGCGATAACGATATATAGCTAGACTTGATGGGATTTCTAGATGCAATTATATAGTATTTGAGATCCGATAAACGACCATTTTATGGGTTTTTCCTTTGTATTTGGGGATTTTCATTATAAACCCAAATACAAAGAAACCACGATGGAGCGACTTGTGATGGTAATATATGGGTGGACCTGATGGATTATAGGGCAAATTTCATTGCATTTCAAGTCCGATAAAAGGCATTTTATAGTGTTTCACGTGTATTTCTCTATGTAAACAGAGAATGACCCTTTTGGGGATTTCAAGGCACCGATGGTCCCTTCCGTTTAAGAACAGGTGGCCACCTTCTCTAAAGGCGTTAACAAATGATTGCTTAATGCTTAGAGGGGGATTTGAGTGGACAGAAGCCAAGAGCCAGAGATCCTAGAAGAGGAAACAAACAGACAACAACAATTGGCTTAAAAAGCCATTTTGTGACAGAGACAACAACAATAGAGCAGGAAAGCTGAGACAGAGAGGAAACCAGAGATAGAGATTTGGTGAGGAGAGTATGTGTACTCAGAAAAACTTGGGGGATCCAAGTAAAGCCTTGCTGTTTTATATCTGTTGTGTGAGACTCAAATTGAGCTCACTTTTGTAAAACTCTGCTCTTGAAAGACATAATAGAGAGGTCACCACTGAAGATTGGACTAGGAGACGTAGCCTAGGAGTTTTGGGAGAACTAATTGATTACTTTGCTTTCTTATGTGTTATGTCTATTATGTTTCTCTGACTTCTCATTGTCTATATTATTCATAATCTTATCGATCTATTGCACTACGTGATATAGGAAAATCCATGCACATGAGTCTGTAATACCTTAATCTCAGTATAAGATCTCATTACTAGATCAAGTGGTATCAGAGCTTTAGTTTTGCTAAGGTTAGACAAGCTTGAGCAGGATTCTTTTGTATGCTAACTAGGTCAAAGCTCAAACTAGGAGAAGTAGAACTTGTTGAGGCTAATCCAGAAATTGGAAGAGTCTATCTTAGGAGGAGAATGGTAGGAAAACCCCCATTGGAATCAAAATCTCAGTTCATGGACAGTTTCATGACCATGAGAGCCATGGTGGAAGAGATGTATCGAGAATTTAAGAAAGGTCGAGGTGAGAGTACTTCAACCTCTAAACAAGACAAAGGAGTAGAGGAACCTTCTCTAGATGCCCCATAGGGAAAAGGGAAAGGGGCAAAGCTTCCTCCATCATATCCTACACCATCACCTCCATCATCCTCATCTCCTAGCTCTGAAAAGAAAAAGAAGAAAACATCTATGATTAAATTAGATGTGAAATTTGATTTGCCAATCTATGATGGAGAATTAAATGCAGAAAAGCTAGATAACTAGATTAGATAGATTGATGTATATGACAGGGTGAAAAACATTGATTCAAAAGGGAGAAAGATTCAGCTGGCTAGCCTTCACCTTGGAGGAACTGCACTAGTGTGGTGGGAAGGTAGGACACAAGCTGATTTGAAGAAGCATGATAAAATTCTTTCTACCTGGAATGAATTTATTTCTTCCATTAAAAAACAATTCTATCTGCTAGATTATATGCAGCAAGAAATTATGAGTTGGAAAACCCTTCACCAATTAAAGGGCCAAAGTGTACAAAGTTATACCCAGGAATTTAGAAAAAGAGCTTTAACTCTAGGCATATCTCTAAACTCACCTGGAACTTTTTTAAAGTATATAGGTGGTCTGCATAGCTATTTTAGACACACCATTCTCATGTTTAATCCCACTAGCCTATATGATGTATCAGTTCAGGTTACACATCTAGAGGCTAGAGGCAAGAATGTGAACCTAGATATTGGGGGATCATCAAAACCCTCTGCAAGCAAGAAGAAGGAAAAGAAGAAGCAGAAATGGAAGGAGAGGAATCAAATGCTGTACAGAAGGACAAACCTTCATGCACTCACTGCAAGAAGGATGGACATGATGATGAACACTACTAGTCTTTGCATTCAGAGCTGAAACCCAAGGAGTTCAGTGGTAAGAAGAAGAGGATTGTTGTTGCTATTCAGAAAGATTTGGGGTCGGACTCAGGTGATGAAACACCAGTCACAACCACAGGTATAAAAATTAAAAATTCTGAAGCATTTACAATTAATTCTACACAATCTATTGATAACGAAGATAATGAGAGGAAAAGACATGAGCTTTTTCATATTAGAGTTCTTTCCAAGCACCAAAAGATTGATACTTTATTTGATAGTGGTTCACAAGTAAACTTGATTTCTGAAACAATCGTAAAGAAGTTGGGTTTACTAACAACACCTCACAAGAAGCCATATGCATTAGGTTGGGTATGTGACAAAGCAAAGCTACAAGTGACTAGACAATGCAAACTTAGGTTTTCTATTGGGTCAACTTTTGTAGATGAGGTTGAGTTGGATATATGTCCCTTGGATATATGTGGCATTGTTTTAGGAAGTCCTTACTTGTATGATAGAAATGCCATTTTCTATAGAACTGAAAATAAGTATCAACTCACAAAAGATGGAATAGAATATATTGTAAGAGCTCATCAACTCAAAAATAACTATTCTCTCATAAACTTAGGGTAGATGAAAATAATTGTAAATTCATGCAAGTAATTTTTACTAATGGTTGTAAAGTAAAAGAACCCTGATAAAGCCAATGTATTTGAAGGATGTGATGCTAAACAGAAAGCTGATTTAGATGAAGTTGTTTCATAAGATGATATTCTATTTCGAGAACCTAAAGGTCTACCATCAAAAAGGGAAATAGTACATGATATTCATTTGCAGCAAGATGCTCCATTGCCTAACATCAGAATGTACAGGTTATCCACTTTAGAGAATGTAAGGATCAAGAAGTAGGTACAGGAACTGCTCGATAAATGGTTCATAAGGCTAAGCACATCACCACGTGGATCTTCAATTGTGTTGGTGAGAAAGAAAGATGGTTCGTGGAGGATGTGTATTGATTATAGAGCATTGAATAAAACAACGATCAAGAATAATTATCCTCTTCCTCGCATTGATGATCTATTAGATCAGTTGAAAGAAGTAGTTTACTTTTCCAATTTAGACTTGCATAGTGGCTATCATCAGGTCAGAGTTGCATAACAAGATGCATGGAAGACTACTTTCAAAACAAGAAATGGTTATATGAATGGTTGGTTATGCCTTTTGGCTTAACTAATTCTCCTGACACTTTCATGAGAGTTATGAATGATGTACTCAGGCCTTTTATTGATGATTTTGTAATTGTCACATTCTTGTTTTTAGTAAAACATGGGAAGAACATTTGAAGCATGTAAAGAAGACTCTAGATATTTTGAAAAGAGAAAATCTCTATGTGAAATTATCAAAATGTGAATTTGGTAAAACATATTTAAATTACTTGGGTAATATTGTAGGGGGTGGTGAATTGAAGATAGATCCCTCTAAGGTTGAAGTCATTGTGAACTGGCCTAAACCCAAGTCTGCTAGAGAAGTTACGAGTTTCCTAGGAGCAACACAATATTGAAGAAAGTTTATTGCTAACTTTTCCTTGATTGCAACTCCCTTACATGCTTTAACAAGATTGAACAAGGTGTTTCATTGGGGAGGCAAACAACAAAAAGCCTTCGACACCTTGAAAGAAAAAAATAGTACAACGCGATTACTAGCATTGCCAGATCTTCAACAACCATTTGAGATTGAAACATATGCCAGTGACTATGCCATGGGATCAGTGTTGATGCAACATGGTAAACCCATCTATTATCATTTTGAGACATTTACTTCTGCAGTAGTTACTTATCCCACATATGATAAAGAATTGTATGCAGTAGTACAGAGTGTAAAAAAGTGGAAACATTACCTAATGGGAAAAGAAACAATTATACATACAGATCATCAACCACTTCAATATTTTCACTCACAAACTAAACTGCAGCAATCAAGACACTATAGGTGGATGGGTTTTGTACAACAGTTTCATCTTGTCATCAGATATAAGAAAGGCATACACAATAAGGTTGCAGATATGTTATCAAGACCAATCATAAATGAATCTACTCTACTTAAGCATAACTCAGTAATGCATGAAAGGCATATTGCAATATGCTCAAGATGTAGATTTTAAAGATGTATATGCAACCTCAAGTCATGGAAAACAAGTATAAGAATTGGATTATTATGTTAAGGACCAACTCTTGTATCATTTGGGAAAGTTATGCATTCCACAAATTGAAAGAGTTAACATAATCCGAGAATCACATACTTCTCTCATATCAAGTCATTTTGGTGTAAGTTAAATAGTTGCAAAACTGTAGAGGTTTTGTTATTGGCCAAGAATGCATGAAACAATTTCTAGATATATAAAAGGGTGTACTGTGTGTGCTAAAAGCAAACCCAGCAATAGAAAATTAGGCTTGTACACTCCACTTCCAGTTCTTTATCATCCTTGGGAAAGTGTTTCCATGGACCTTGTTGGGGGATTGCCAAAATCTAGAAAAGGTCATGATTATTTATATGTTATTGTGGAAAGGTTCAGCAAAATGTGTATTTTAATACCTTGTAACAAGAAGGTTACATCTGAGCAAATAGCAAAGTTGTTCTTTCAACATGTATGGGTTCATTTTGAGTTACCCACTTCCATTGTATCTGATCGATATTCCCAATTTGTTGGGAAATTATGGTCAATTCTATGGGAATTTATGGACACCATATTGAATAAGAGCACAACATTTCATCCACAAACAGATGGACAAATAGAGGTGGTCAACAGGACAGTGATTCAGTTGCTCAGGGGCTATTGCAGCAAGCATCCCAAGCTTTGGGATGAGAATTTATGCTATATGAAACATGCTTACAACCGTGACAAACACTCTTCTACTCAAAGATCTCCTTTTGAGACGTGTTTTGGTTTTACACCAAAGTCTCCCTTGGATTTTGTCTTTGGAAAAGACATAGCAGTTGATGGACATAGTGATGTGGACAAAGCAACCAAGTTCATTGAACAGATCCAAGAAATTCACCAGGCAATGTAGGAACAACTGGAATGAAGCCAGACCATGTACAAGGCAAAGCATGACAAGCATCGAATTGAGCATAGCTTCCAAGTTGTTGATCAAGTCTAGCTGTACATCAACAAAGATAGAATGCAAGGTGAAGGTAAGATGCTGAAACCAATAAGGTATGGGCCTTTCAAGATACTTGAGAAAATTGGTGAGAACACTTTTTTCCTTGATTTTCCAGCTTACATGCACATATATTCAATAGTTAATTCAGAGAACTTGAGACTATTTGAAACTTCATTGATTGAAGATCCCGAAGAGTAAAGTTATTTGCCTTCTATTGATGATTTGTCGCCTGAATATCTCAATGAGCTATAGGAAGATATAGTTCTAGACAGGAAGGTGAGAACTACGTGCAATGGGATGTTGAGTACCTCAGAATTGGACTCAAAGGTTCAAAACCAAATAGTGCATGATGGATAGAGATTGGACAAGTGAGGAAGTTGTATCCTCACTTGATCGATGCTTAAAAACCAAATATGGTGGTCCAAAAGATTTTTTAGTGGGAAGGCATGATCCAAAAAACCCTCTAAGTCTTCATATAATCAAAAACTATCACAAGGGATGAACCTTTAAAAAGGGTGTATAACACTATCGAGAGAGTAAAACATGAATAAATGATAAAAACAGAGGCTATCGAAGGCTTGAATAACTTTGTACAGGAGCTGTCGGATCAGGCCGATCAATGGTCCAGATCTATTCACACTATATCACATCGCTAATATATATATATATATATATATATAGACTTAACCGCGGCCTGATGGATCAATGATTTGCAATTGCACAATATCGCATCGCCAACATACAAAGAAGCACTTATCAAATGGCTAGGGGACTATACAATATGCGATTATGATAATATCACATTGCAATATCGCATCGAAGAAATATAAAGGGGTGATGCCGATAAGGCCAGTGACCTTGCGATGCGCTGATAGTCGATAAGGCTAATCAGCACAATCGACGATCAAAATCCAAAGGAAATATGCAATAGGGATATATAGCCGAACCCAATGGGATTTCTAGATACAAATATATATTATTTGAGATCCGATAAATGACCATTTTATGGGTTTTTCCTTTGTATTTGGGGTTTTTCATTATAAACCCAAATACAAAGAATCCATGACAGAGTGACTTGCGATGGCGATATAAGGGCAGACCTGATGGACTATAGGGTGGATTTTATAACATTTCATGTCTGATAAAAGGCATTTAACAGTGTTTTATGTGTATTTCTCTGTGTAAATAAAGAACGACTTTTTTGGGGATTTCAATGCGCCAGTGGTCCCTTCCATTGAAGAATAGGTGGCCACCTTCCCTGAAGGCATTAATAAATGATTACTTAATTCTCAGAGGGGGATTTGAGTAGACAGAGTCCGGGAGCCAGAGAGCCTAGAAGAGGAAATGAATAGACAACAATGATTGGCTTAAAAAGCCATTGAGTGATAAAGACAACAATAAGAGAGGAGGAGAGCTGAGACAGAGAGGAAAACAGAGACAGAGTTTGAGTGAGGAGAGTCTATGTACTCAGAAAAGCTTGGAGGATCCAAGTAAAGCCCTGTTGTTTTGTATTTGTTGTGTGAGACTCAAATTGAGCTCACTTTTGTAACACTCTGCTCTTGAAAGACATAATAGAGAGGTCATCACTAAATGTTGGACCAGGAGACGTAGCCTAGGAGATTTTGGTGAACTCCTAGATTACTTTGTTGTGTTATGTGTTATGTCTATTATGTTTTTGTTATTTCTCATTGTCTATATTATTCACAATCTTATCGATCTATTGCACTAAGTGTTATAGTAAAATCCATGCACATGAGTCTCTAATACCTTAATCTGAGTATAAGATCTCATTACTATATCAAGTGGTATCAGACCTTTAGGTTTGCTAAGGTTAAACAATCTTGTGTTGGATTTTTTTGTATGCTAACTAGGTCAAAGATCAAACTAGGAGAAGGAGAAATTGTTGAGGCTAATACAGAAATTGGAAGAGTCTATCCTAGGAGGAGAATGGTAGAACAAACCCCATTGGAATTAGAATCTGAGTTCATGGGCAGTTTCATGACCATGAGAGCCATGGTGGAAGAGATGTATCGAGAATTTAAGAAAGGTCGAGGTGAATGTACTTCAACCTCTAAACAAGAAAAAGGAGAAGAGGAAACTTATCTAGGTGCCCAAGAGGTCAAAGGGAAAGGGGAAAAGCTTCCTCCATCATCTCCTCCACCATCACTTCCATCATCCTCATCTCCTATCCCTGAAAAGAAAAATAAAAAAACACCTATGATTAAATTAGATGTGAAATTTGATTTGCCAATCTATGATGGAGAATTAAATGCAGAAAAGCTAGATAATTGGATTAGATAGATTGATGTATATTTCAGGGTGTAGAACATTGATTCAGAAAGGAGAAAGATTCATATGGCTAGCCTTTGCTTTGGAGGAATTGCACTAGTGTGGTGGTAAGGCAGGACACAAACTAATTTGAAGAAGCATGGTAAAATTGTTTCTACCTAGAATGAATTTGTTTCTTCCATTAAAAAACAATTCTATCTGCTAGCTTATATGTAGCAAGTGATGATGAGTTGGAAAACTCTTTGCCAATTAAAGGGCCAAAGTGTACAAATCTATACCTAGGAATTTAGAAAAGAGCTTTAACTCTAGGCATATCTCTAGAATCACCTGAAACTTTGTTAAAGTATATAGGTGGTCTGCATAGTTATTTTAGGCACACCATTCTCATGTTTAATCCCACTACCTAGATGATGTATCAGTTCAGGTTACACATCTAGAGGCTAGAGGCAAGAATGTGAACCCAGAGATTGGGGGATCATCAAAACCCTCTACAAGTAAGAAGAAGGAAAAGAAGAAGCAGAAATGGGAGAGGAAGGAAAACTCTATAAAGAAGGACAAACCTTCATGCACTCACTGCAAGAAGGATGGACATGATGATGAACACTGCTGATCTTTGCATCTGGAGCTAAAACCCCAGTAGTTCAGTGGTAAGAAGAAGAGGACTGTTGCTACTATCCAAAACGATTTGGGGTCAGACTTAGGAGATGAAACAACAACCATAGCCATAGGTATAAAAGGTAAAAATTTTGAAGCATCTACAAGTAATTCTACACAATCTATTGATAATGAAGATAATGAGAGGAAAAGACATGAGCTTTTTCATATTAGAGTTATTTCCAAGCACCAAAGGAGTGATACTTTATTTGATAGTGGTTCAAAACTAAACTTGATTTTTGGAACAATTGTAAAGAAGTTGGGCTTACTAACAACACCACACGGGAAGCTATATCCATTAGGTTGGGCATGTGATAAAGCAAAGCTACAAGTGACTAGACAATGTAAACTTAGTTTTGCTATTGGGTCAACTTTTGTAGATGAGGTTGAGTTGGATATAGTTCCCTCGGATATATGTGGTATTGTTTTAGGAAGTCCTTACTTGTATGATAGAAAAGCCATTTTCTATAGAACTGAAAACAAGTATCAACTCACAATAGATGGAATAGAATATATTCTAAGAGCTCATCAACTCAAAAATAACTATTCTCTCATAAACTCAGGACAGATGAAAATAATTGTAAATTCATGCAAGCAATTTTTACTAATGGTTGTAGAGTAAAAGACCCCTGATAAAACCAATGTATTTGGAGACTGTGATGCTAAAGAAAAAGTTGATTTAGATAAAGTTGTTTTAGAATATGATATCATATTTCAAGAACCTAAAGGTCTGCCACCCAAAAGGGAAATAGTACATGATATTCATTTGCAGCAAGATGCTCCATTGCCTAATATCGGAATGTATAGGTTATCAGCTTTATAGAATATAGAGATAAAGAAGTAGGTACATGAGCTGCTTGACAAAGGTTTCATAAGGCCAAGCGCATCACCATGTGTATCTCCAATTGTGTTGGTAAGAAAGAAAGATGGTTCGTGGAGGATATGTATTGATTACAAAGCATTGAGTAAAATAACGATCAAGAATCGTTATCCTCTTCCTCGCATTGATGATCTATTAGATCAGTTGAAAGAAGTAGTTTACTTTTCCAAGTTGCAGCTCCCTTACATGCTTTAATAGGATTGAACAAGGTATTTCAATGGGGAGGAAAACAGCAAAAAACCTTCGACACCTTGAAAGAAAAATTTAGTACAGCACCGGTACTAGCATTGCCAAATATTCAACGGCCATTTGAGATTGAAATAGATGCCAGTGACTATGCCATGGGAGCAGTGTTGATGCAACATTCTTGTTTTCAATAAAACATGGGAAGAACATTTGAAGCATGTAAAGCAGAATCTAGATGTTTTGAAAAGAGAAAATCTCCTTTTTAAATTATCAAAATGTGAATTTGGCAAAATATCTTTAAATTATTTGGGTCATATTATAGGGGGTGGTGAATTGAGGATAGATCCATCTAAGGTTGAAGTCATCATGAACTGGCCTAAACCCAAATCTGCTACAGAAGTTAGGAGTTTCCTAGGAGCAACACAATATTAGAGAAAGTTTATTGCTAACTTTTCCTTGATTGCAGCTCCCTTACATGCTTTAACAGGATTGAACAAGCTATTTTTGTGGGGAGGAAAACAACAAAAAACCTTTGACACCTTGAAAGAAAAATTTAGTACAACACTAGTACTAGCATTCCCATATATTCAATGACCATTTAAGATTGAAAAAAATGTCGGTGACTATGCCATGGGAGTAGTGTTGATGCAACACGGCAAACCCATATGTTATCATTCTGAGGCATTTACTTCTGCAGTAGTTAATTATCCCACATATGATAAATAATTGTATGCATTAGTACAGAGTGTAAAAAAGTGGAAACATTACCTAATGGGCAAAGAAATGATTACACATACAGATCATCAACCACTTCATTATTTGCACTCGCAAACTAAACTGCAACAATCAAGACACTATATGTGGATGGGTTTTCTATAGCAGTTTCATCTTGTCATCAAATATAAGAAAGGCATACACAATAAGGTTGTAGATATGTTATCAAGACCAATCATAAAATTCATCTACTATACTTAAGCATAACTCAGTAATGCATGGAAGGCATATTGAACAATATGCTCAAGATGTAGATTTTAAAGATGTATATGCAACCTTAAATCATTGCAAACAAGTAGAAGAATTGGATTATTATGTTAAGGACCAACTCTTGTATCATTTGGGAAAGTTATGCATTGCACAAACTGAAAGAGTTAACATAATCCAAGAAGCACATACTTCTCTAATATCAGGTCATTTTGCTGTAAGTAAAATAGTTGCATAGTTGCAAAGGTTCTGTTATTGGTCAAGAATTCATGAAACATTTTCTAGATATATAAAAGTGTGTACTATGTGTGCTAAAAGCAAGCCCAACAATGGAAAATTAGGCTTGTACACTCCACTTCCAGTTCCTTCTCGTCCTTGCGAAAGTGTTTCTGTGGACTTTGTTGGGGGATTGCCAAAATCTAGAAAAGGTCATGATTATTTATATTTTATTATGGACAGGCTTAGAAAAATGTGTATTTTAATACCCTGTAACAAGCATGTTACAACTGAACAAATAGTGAAGTTGTTCTTTCGGCATGTATGGGTTTGTTTTGGGTTACCCACTTCCACTGTATCTGATCGATATTCCTGATTTGTTGGGAAGTTTTGGTCAAGTCTGTGGGAATTGATGGACACCATATTGATGAAGAGCACAAAATTTCATCCACAAACAGATGGGAAAATAGAGGTGGTCAACAGGACATTGATCCAGTTGCTCAAGGGCTATTCAGCAAGCATCCCAAGCTTTGGGATGAGCATTTATGCTATGTGCAACATGCATAGAATTGTTCCAAGCACTCTTCTACTCAGAAATCTCCTTTTAAGACTTGTTTTGGTTTTACACCAAACTCTCCCTTGGATATTGTCTTTGAAAAAGACATAGTAGTTGATGGACATAGTGATGTGGACAAAGGAACCAAGCTCATTGAACAAATCCAAGAAATTCACCAGGTAGTGCAGGAACATCTGGAAAGAAGCTAAACCATGTACAAGGCAAGGCATGACAAGCATCGAATTGAGCATAGCTTCCAAGCTAGTGATCAAGTATGGCTGTACATCAACAAAGATAGAATGCAAGGTGAAGGTAAGAAGCTGAAACCAATAAGGTATGGGCCTTTCAAGATACATGAGAAAATTGGTGAGAACACTTTTCGCCTTGATTTTCTAGCTTACATGCACATCTATTCAATAGTTAATGCAGAGAAATTGAGACTGTTTGAACCTTCATTGATTGAAGATCCCAAGGAGAAAAGTTGCCTTCTATTGATGATCTGTTGCCTGAATATCTCAATCAGTTGCAAGAAGATACAGTTCTAGACAAGAAGGTGAGAACTACTGAGAACTACACACAGAGTTGATGTTGAGTACCTCAAAATCAGACTCAAAGGTGCAAAACCAAGCAGTGTGTGATGGATAGAGATTAGACAAGTGAGGAAGCTATATCCTCACTTGATTGATGCTTAAAAACCAACTTTTGGTGGTCCAAAAGCTTTTTCAGTGGGAAGGCGCAATCCAAAATGGATCTAAAAAACCCTTTAAGTTTTCATATAATCAAAAACTATCGCAAGGGATGAACCTTTAAAAAGGGTGGATAGCACTATCTGGAGAGAAAAACATGAAGAAATGATAAAAATGGAGGCTATCGAAGGCTTGAATAACTTTGCACAGGAGTCATCGGATTTGGCTGATCAACAGTCTAGATCCGATAGACATATCACAATCAGTGGTGGCAGATGGAGTTAATCAGGCGCGGTTATATGGAAATTGTGATGGAGGTCAAGTATGATTAGACGATGACCGTCGATTAGGCGTGCAGATCAGACGGTCTAGATATATCCGTGCTATTTTGCATCACTAATATATATATATATATATATATATATATATATATATATATATATATATATATATATATATATGGCGCAATGGATCAGTGATATGCGATTGCACAATATCGCATCGAAGCAATATAAAGGCGTGATGCCGATAAGGCTAATTGGGGCAATCGGCAATTGGAAGCTAAAGGAAATATGCGATATCAATATATAGTTGGACCCGATGGGATTTCTAGATGCATATATATAGTATTTGATATCCGATAAACAACCATTTTACAAGTTTTTCCTTTGTATTTGGGGTTTTTCATTATAAACCCAAATACAAAGAAACCACAACGGAGCGACTTGTGATGGCGATATAAGAGCAGACCCGATGGATTATAGGGCGGATTTCATAACATTTCAAGTCCAATAAAAGGCATTTTACAGTCTTTTACATGTATTTTTGTGTGTAAATAGAGAACGATGATTTTGGGGATTTCAATGCGCTGATGGTCCCTTCTGTTGAAGAACAGGTAGCCACCTTCCTTGAAGGTGTTAACAAATGATTACTTAATGGTCAGAGGGGGATTTGAGAAAACAGAGGCCAGGAGCTAGAGAGCCCAGAAGAGGAAATGAACAGACATTAGCGATTGGCTTAAAAGCCACTGAGTAACAGAGACAGTAGCAAGAGAGCAGGACAACTAGGATAAAGAGGAAAATAGAGACAGATATTCAGTGACAAGAGTCTATGTACTCAGAAAAACTTGGGGGATCCAAGTAAGGCCATGTTGTTTTGTATCTGTTGTGTGAGACTCCAATTGAGCTCACTTTTGTAAAACTCTGCTCTTGAAAGACATAATAGAGAGGTCACCATTGAAGGCTAGACTAGGAGATGTAGCCCAAGAGTTTTGGGTGAACTCCTTGATTACTTTGTTGTGTTATGTTTTATGTCTATTATGTTTCTCTAACTGCTCATTGTCTATATTGTTCACAATCTTATCGATCTGTTGCACTAAGTGATTTAGGAAAATCCATGCACAGGAGTCTATAATACCTTAATTTGAGTATAACAACTCATTACTAGATCAACCACCCGGTTCAAACCTTAAGACAACTCCTTTTTCATTTAAAGTGGTGGCTCCAACTGGGGATAATGGGACCAGTTTCCCAATTTGGGTTTTAAGATGAGAGTGGGTGGTTCATGCGTGTTTTTTCAATAGAATAATGATAATCTAAGTGACTTATTTCGTGATGTAATTTCTCTAACTTAACTTATTCTAATATAAGCCCGGGTGTTCTTGCATGGTATGCGATCTACAAAGATATCCTTTTAACTTGTGATAATAAAGATTGAACACAATTAAATGGAGATGATAACGTAAAAGATAATTCCTTTGACTAAATAGTTAGTCAAAGGAATTTATAAAATATATCGCATGTCTAATGAGTTATAAATGAAAATAAAAACCTCGGTTATGGCATCAATAAATAAGTGAAATTAATCCTTCACAGAAACAATAAATCTCATATATAATTCATGAAAAGAAAGTTTTTCCACTAATTAAATGTAAACATACTTATGCATACACAATAATAGTACCAGATGTATGAAGTCCTGCTCATTTGAAAGACATAGACCAAATTCTTCATTCAAATCAAATTATCTCCTAGGAATGCAGAAGTGCATCAACAAAGGAAAGTAGTCTGATATCTAAAAGAAAATATCATGTTCCATCATTTCCTCAAAGCATTCACAAACTTACAATAGTACATTCTTTGCAAATGTTTTTGATAAAATTATGGAGCCTTCTCTAAATGCATGAGAAGGGTATAAATACTATTCTAACTATGTATGCAAAAATAGATTATACAAAATTTAAGGAGGTTTCAAACAACCTTCCTCCTACATAGGCAACTAACTCCAAAAATAAACAAAGATCAACTAAACCAAACTAAGAGGATGACTTGTTGTCTTCCATCTTGTCCTTTAAATCACAAATGTCGATCATCGGTTGAATTTGAGGAGGTGGCCCGAAATGAGATTTGAGCTTTCCTGTAAAGATTGCATCAGAAAGAGGTGGCAACATGCTTTGAGTCACATGGAGGGAACAATTGAGGGTCATGATATGGCTATGTGGCTTGACCAAATACTGCCAATACAACTCCCAGTCGGTCATAGTCAGTTTTATAATTGCATCTCTTTGTTTGCCAACTTTTTCTTGCCAACCTTTACTCAAAGTAGTTAAGTCAGGCATTTCTTTTGAATTACCCTCCATCATGATATTGGTAGAAAACAGGATATGACTTACTACCTTAATGATGTTCTTTGATACTCCAACTAATCTCGTGACTGCAAGCTCGACCTCTTTTATCCTAGCATCCCAATCAGTGAAGAGAATGTCTTTGTGAGTTTCCTCAAACTCGTGTAGATTGGCCTTATTTCCCTCTTCTGATTCCTTCCATTCAATGAATTCAAAGATTTTGGTGTTTAAATCATTAAACTTGGTTCCCCATTCAATGGCTCTATTTGTGAACTGGTCACTGGTAATTAGGTAGGGAGTGATGTGTGACAGCTTCTAGCAGAAATACTCTTGCTGCTTGACTAGAAGAGAAATTAGTTCTAGAGCCTCTTTGATGAAATCATCAGCATTAGGAACATCCTTGTACCTGTCCAAGGATTATTGTAATTCCTAGAGCTACATATTTTTGGCCAATAAGTCAACTTCATGGCTTATTTTCAAGACTTCCATGTCCTGCTGCAATTGTGTGAGCTGCTCATCTACCTACTTGTTTGGACTTACTTTTTTGGTCTCAAGCTCTTGTTCGAGCTGTGCAATTATTTCTTCCCTTTCCTTTAGTAGAGTAGACACCTCAATAGCCTTATCCATAGTGGACGACGCATATGCTCTTGTGAACTGTGACAACCAAGTCAAGTTTTCAACCAAATTGAAAGGAATGTCCTTCGAGACAACATCCATTGGCTCATCTCCAGGTGAGAATTTGGGTGCATCCACCCTTCTCCTTTCCCTTTGCCTTTGGACTACAGCCTTGTGGAGAGGGCTATATAATACATCAAGTGGAGTTATGTCTGTCACATTTAGAACAATTTCTGATGTAGGCAAAGAAGGGATGATTTCAGCATGTTAGGGTGGTGTTGCTTCTTGATCCATAGGTGTACACTATTTTCCAACAGACTTGCACACTGTATCTTGATGAATTTTCAAAAGAGTCTTCAATTCTTCTGTTTTTTGAGTATTTGGAGCTTTGGGGGTGTCTTGTAATTTGTGATTGAATTGATCCCATTATTTCTCCAAACTACTACCTTGGGCTTTTGAACTTGTCTCTGTGGCCAGAGTGTCCATTACCTTCTTTCTGGCTGGCTTCCTGTTGGACTCAACCATATTGCCTACATCATGGACTTTCCCTATGTATGTTGTATTCTTAGTATTTACCCGATAGTCCTTTTGAGAGCTAGGGGTTGCGCTATCGATAGTGTTACTTGGGGTAGTCCTATACTCGGGCAATGCATTGGAATGACCTGAAGCCTCTCATTCCTAAATTCCTGAAATCTTTGAAAATCTTCGGGTTTCAAGTTAGCCTTTGCCCATTCAAGTGCTTGATAGAAGGAAACTGCTGACTATAGCAAATCCTCAAAGTAATTATCTCCATATAGCGTATATGTTTTTATGACAGGAAAACTAGTGGGTCAAACTTTGATATGGGTGTTCTGTGTTATGTTGATGATTACAGTCTAGCGATATGCTTTGTCCATTAATTTTATCTAACTGAAAAAGCTGCATTGATTACTGACTTGTTAACAATGCATAGGTAGCACAGGTTCAGGGGGAGCATTAGCCTTCACATGCATTTTGCAGTGTTAGAATTATGGTTGTTGAGTCCAGCGATGGCTTCAGATATTTATACCATTTGTTGCTTAAGTCATGTAAAATGTTAGGGTGTGATATGACTTCTCATACATTTGAATGAGTCCTATTGGACAAATGATGTAATTTGTATCCCCACTTTGCATGGGATGGATGACGTAATATTTATTGTATTTCAGTCATGTATAAACAATTAGTATATCCCCACTTAGTTGGGTGGATGAGTCAAATTTGGTATATCCCCACTTGATTGGGAGATTGATGTATGTATGAGTCATTGGTGATAGGAAGGTCAAACTCACATAGTTGAGCTATAGAGTCATGTTATTCTTTTAGAAAATATTTTTGCAGACTCTACATGTGCTCAAGGGGAGCATGGATAGTTAGTGCATCACAGCATGTACAATTATATCAGAACATATACAGAGGGAGTTTAATTAGAGAACTCAACATGTTCCTAGGGGAATCATGATCATATTTAGTTGTTCAGATATGAAGAGTATCCTGGTTTTCCCTATGCCCTTGATGTCAAAGGGGGGGGAGAATTTTGGTGTTGCTTATTATCTCTAATAGTTTCTATAGCTTGCAGAAATCAACACCATCATGGTTGCCATCAAGTCCAAAGGGGGAGATTGTTGGCATTATGATACAAGTGTTGTCCTTGATGGCAACTCACTCACAGGTCAATTCAATTTTGGTAAAAGGCAACTCATAGTACAACACATATATTCAGAGGTTACAGGGCAATGGTACAAAAGAACACGAAAATGGAACTAAGGTCTACTAATCAAAATAAATAAGGTAAAGGAAAAAGATGATACATGTTGGTCCACTTAGTAAAAATAGTGTATACACATTGTTCCACATAACAAAAGAAGCGTATACCTATACACACACTCCCATAGAAAGAAAAGCACGTACATGATTGGAAAATCTAGTTTTGCTCCAAGGTATTTGGTCCAGGGTATTGACGCTATGTCTTTGGTCCGAGGTATTTCGTTTGTGGTATTGACCCTAGGTATTTGGTCCAAGGTATTGTTCCTAAGTGGTTTTGGTCTAAGGTATTAACAAAGGGCCTAAAGTTATATAAGGAGGAGAAGATCATAAGGCTAAGTGTGGAAGTGTATGGGTTTCTAAGGAATACTTCTATCTGAAGTATATTTTATGTTGCAGGGGCTATGTTTGTGATTTGATCTAAAATACTTTGTGCACCTTGAATTCAATGTTTTATCAGGATCATGAGACCTAAAGTGACTTATTATTGGATGATCTAATATTGGTCGGGTTGGATCTAACTCTGTACACATGTTTTATTCTTTAAATTTCGTGATCTGGGTTTGTCTAAAGTTCAAAAGTGCAGCAAATTTATGAGTTGATATTTGCATATATGTACGCTGGTTCGTCTCTTCAAAAGAGCATGTAAACGAGGGTTATACTCTTCAAAATAGTGTGTACAAAATAAAAGATTCTTTTTCAGATTTGACTAATCTATATGATCAAATTCTATTGTTTTACTACTGTCTGTCAATGAAGTCTTCTTAGATCTGAATGTAAAACTGAATGCATAAGGACGCTAGTATTTGATTGATTGATTATATAAGTGAGAAGAAGTGATCTCTATCACTTCCTATGTAAATCTCTGTAAGTTGACAGTAGATATTCAGTATATTTCTAGTTGGTGCAAACTTCATTCAAAAGTTTATGTTTGCAGTAGTTTTGAAGGTATAAGCTGGTTTGATTAACGGAAGTAGGGTATACACGTAGTTTGGGTTCAGCCAAGTAGTGTATACACTCGGATGCATGGTTTTTGAGGTTACAACTGGTTTTGAATGATGATACAGGTTCCTAGGGTTATCACAATATTCTGGTGTTAGTGATTTGATTGTTCACATTAATTGAATGTTGGTTGATGCAGTTTAAGTTTAAAAGTTTTTGATGGGTCAAATATGAAAATTGGATTAAACATGGCCCTCAAATTGTGGTGTTGTGATCCAAGAGTATCCAGTCTAAAAAATCATGAAACATTGTCCTTAGAGGAAGACAGAAGGTTATAGCCTTCTGTAGGTTGGTGCCTACGTACTAGTAAACAAATTGGCTTGTACAAGAGCTAGGGGCTTGTAGCTCCCTTCCAGTAGAAGCTAGAAAATGAGACAAGGTTGTAGCCTTCTGTAGGTGGGACCCTACGTACTAGTATGAGTCTGCACCAGTACAAGATTGTAAACATATTTTCTTATTATTAAAAGAAGACAGAGATGACAACAGCAAGTGATTTTCACCCACATTGGGTTTCCACCTTAAATTTTGGTGTTCAAGTGTGTTTCTTATGTGTTATGCTTTTTTCTACTTTTACTGCATTGTCTAATAAGACATTGATTTACTAGTTTAAGATCAACACATGATAAATTGTCTAAATCACAAGTTATCTGAATATATGCTGGTTTCTTTATTCATATTTGCGTGTACATGCTAGTTCACTTCAATGAAGTAGCATATATAAATCTGTTTGGGAAATAAAATTATTGATCAGATAATACTAATTCACCCCCCTCTCAATATTATTTCCAACATGTGACAACCATGTCTTTTGGTCGATGGCTATGTGGATGCTTGCTTCCATCAATACCTAAAAGACATTTCTCTCTTTGACCCACACAGCATCCTTTGTGGCCCAAAGAGATGAAGTTTTTCTGCTTCCAATAAATCTATCTCAATTAGAGGAAATTGGTTGTCCTTTGGAAATCCCACGCAACGAGCACAATTGAGAGAAAGAGCCACGAATAGTGAAAGGTCTTACATTTGTCATGTGCCTCTTTGTAGTTCACGAGGAACTCGCTACATAGGTAGCGCACCCAGTTGAACTGCATGCCTTCCGTGCACTGTGCTACCAAAGATACCAGTAGTGCCACTACTTCATCCACGGCATTTCCTCATAACCTTGCCAGCCAAAATATGTGTGGAAACCTTCATTGCGGGGTCAGTAATGCTAGTTATCAAGTACCCACGTTGCATTTTGACAAATTTGAACTTGTCCTTCATCTTCTCAGTGAGGTCGCACTCACTCGTCTTTCCACCAAATGCCTTGCTCAAATTCAATCTTGAATAAGGCAATAATGTGATACGATGGATCAGCATATCAATGATGGGGACCGGGTCATTCAGCCACAAGCACCCGTCATGCACTAGGCACAATAATGTTTTAATGACAATCAAGTTTATTGGAGCACGGTGGTAGTGAGATACCCACAGTAGGCTCAACAACCCTGACTTGTTTACCCCACAAATCCATTCCACCAGCTCCAATGTAGTGACACCAGAATTTTTGTAAAAAAACCTCTTCATGAAGGTGTATCTAGCAAGGTGGAGGAACCACTTGTAGTCCATCAAATCCCAGTCTTCTAGCTTCAAGTGTAGGATATGCGCTGAGCGAGGACCTTCAAAAGGTAGGTTCTCCAATAGCAGAGGTGTGTTAAGGAGGAACTGTCACTCATCTGGGTCCTTCAAGACCTTCACATTTCCCTTCTGTGGAGGGATACACTCCCGCATATTAGAAATAGGGTCCACCCCCTCAATGTCGATGTCTTTTGCACCATCCCCAACCTCTAGATCTACCACTTTCCCATTCTCCTTCATGCTTAGCTTTTATTTCCTCTGGGTCTGTGTAGCTACTTGTTTCCTCAATGATTTTCACACTGGCATCGACTTCTTTTGCTTATCCTTCTTTGGTTTTGGAGCCTCCTTTACTGACGTAGGCTTCGGCCTAGGCGACCTCAGCATCGTAGGCATTACAGCTGGAACCTCCATACTCATCACTTCCAAAGTAGCTCCCTTAGATGTGATAGCTCCGCCAGTACTAGCGGTCTCAGCTAGTGTAGGCATCAAGATATTAATGAGGTTCTGATCTAAATCAGGCAATTTTTTGAAGACGGGGCTTGTGATCAAAGCTTCTAAGTAGTCACAATTCATGTGCAACAGATAAATCAACACATAAATTATGAGGATGCAAAATGTTTTTCGCTGGAGGGCCATGCATAATGTATAGGTGAATTCGAATTCAAATTCGACCATTCCCCCCAAAATCTGTCCACAAATGCTAGATTGGTGGTAGATTTCCAAAGATTTCACTCTTAAATTTAGCCTTAAATGCCACCTCTCACTCCTCTTAACCATCTTGTCACTGTCAAATCATGAACAGTGATGGTAATGGTCAGTTTCTAGCTATGTTATGTGTTCTCTCCTTTGATAGTGTAGCTACCTTTGTGCTTCTGCTGATGTTGTTACACCCTCCTATTTCACGCAGACCCCCTTTTGCATAGCTCTACAACCTAGGTAGTGTAGTTTATAGTCTCGCACCTCCTTACAGCTACCTAGAATGCTAAGACTGTGGTACCATCATGTAGTCATCTGGACAGATCCCTATTGTATGGGTTCAATCGACTTCCATTTACCTTTCCCAGAAATGGATCTCCATTCAATTTCACATTTTGAACTACTCCACCATCCGTAATCTCCTTGATAACATATGGTCCCAGCCACTGCATCTGAAATTTCCCTGGAAACTTATTAAATTTATCATCATATAATAAAACTAAATCATTTACCTTGAAGGTGCACAATTTGATGTGTTGATTGTGCCATGTCTTTTCGCGCTCCTTTTGAACTTGTTGATCGAATCCAGCCAAAAATCTATCTTCCTTGAGCCCTGATAGCTGTACGAGCCTATCTTCCAAGGTTCCACAGTTTTCCATTCCTATGAATGTCACTATGTGTAGACTAGGCACAATGTACTCCATATGCATCATAGCTTCTATGCCATAGACCAACCTGAAAGGTGTCTGATCAGTCAATTTTTTATAGGTAGTTCCATAAGCCCATAATATTTTTGGTATGTGCACGTCCCAATCATGCGTCTGTGCATTGCAAACCTTTGTCAGTGTGTTCTCCAATATCCTATTAAATGTTTCAACCATACCATTGGCCTAAGGATGATATGGTGTACTCTTCTGATGATAAACTTGGAACTCTTCTATCAGCGCGCTGATTGTTTCATTAAGGAAATGCGTACCGCGATCATTCATCAAAATATTCGGGCAACCAAAGTTGGTCAACACATATTCAAATAAGAACTTCATTATTGTTTTCCCTGTACAATCATTCATGGGTTGTGCCTTCATCCATTTGGTCAAATACTCAGTTGCGATGATGGTATACCGCACACCCATATTTTTTCCTGGACGCTGGATCAGTCCTACAAAATCAATTTCCCATTTTCCAAATTGCTACAATGATACCTATGGATTGAAAGGCATCTCATCCCTTCCTGATGTCCTGTAGGTTCCCTGACATGCATCACACGCCCTATAATATGCTTTGGAATCTTTATATAGTGTTGGCCAACACAACCCAACGTGTAAAATCTTATGCATTGTTTCTTTTCTTGCATAATGGCTTCCCGCAACTCCTCCATGAGCTTCAGCGAGGACACTATTTCATTCAAATCAGGCACATAGCATTCCAATATTTCATCTAATCCCATTTTATACAAATGGTCTACAATAACAGAAAATTATGTTGCACACACCACCAATTCCTTCTTTTATTGACTAGTGTATCCCTCTGGAGTTGTTCCTGTAGTCAAGAAGTGGAGAATTTATTCAAAGAGATTGTCTGCGACATGCACCATAAAGAGTTGCGAAATATGCAACCTCTCCTCTAAATTGGTATGCTCCTCTCTTATTTCAATGCATGATAGATTATTTGGCCCTACATTCAATTGCCCTAGCTTCACAATTACTTCGAAATCATACTCTTGAAACAACAACAGCCATCTGCATATCCCCCCCCCAACACAGGCCTGTTGAATAGGTACTTTAATGCAAAATAGTCTATATACATCTTAAAGTGTCTGCCTAGCAAGTAATGTCAAAACTTTTGGAGCATGTACACCATAGCCAAACCTTCGCGCTTTGTCATTGAGTAATTCTTTTCAACCTTAGAGAAATTCCTTCTTGCAAATGCTATAGGGTGATCTAACTCCCCTTCATCGGCTTGTGTAAGCACTACTCCCAACGTAATACATAACACATCCACATGCACATGAAATTCCTTCTTCCAATCTAGGAAGAGTAGGATTGGCACGGTGACCATTTTTTCCTTTAATATATCCAGGTCCCGCTAACATTGTTCATCCCAATAGAATGTAGCATCCTTCTTTAGCAAATTTTCCATCTTTGTAATAATCTGGGCATAACTCTTGATGAACTTCTAATAGTATCTAGTATGACCTAGCATTGTGTGTAACTGTTTAACACTCCTTGCCACCTCAAAAATTATTATAACATGATCTTAGTAGGGTCCACCATTAATTCTTGCCTGCATACCACATGATCCAACAAGATTCCAAAAGGGATGAAAAATAAGCACTTCTTCAAGTTTAGCACGATTTGATACCTTCAGCATGTATCCAACATCAAGCGCAAACTAGCTACATGGCACTTGTCTAGTCCGAACACTATCCAATCATCAAAATACACCTCCAATAACTTGTGAATGAACTCTTTGAATGCCATGATGACTACATGCAAGATATGATTGCTGGTGCATTTTTAAGTCTAAAAGGCATTACTGTATATTGAAAACATCCCCACTCAATCACGAAGGTTGTCTTACTCTTGTTTTCTAGTGTGATCTTAACCTAATGGTATCCATAGAATCCATCATTAAATGAATAGGCCTCCTGACTTCCTACATTATCCAGTACTTCATCTATGAATGGTGTCGGAAAAGGATCATGAACACAAGCATCATTGAGCTTCTTGATATCTACGTAAATTTGTGTCTCACCCTTTTGTTTCTTTTCATGTACCACCATTGGGCTCACCCAGTTAGACTCTTCTACTGGTTTAATGATACCCGCTTTGCACAACTTATGTAACTCCAAGCAAACCTTTTGTTTATACTTGGGATTAAGGCGATAAGGTCGTTTCTTAATTTGCTTCACATCCACCTTCAAAATAATCTTCATGACACCAAAGTCCCCTATTATTCCTTTCGAGTCTGAAAACTTTGTAGGGAACAAATCATGATACTCGTGGAGAAACTCAACAACCTTATCTACTATGGCATCATCCCAATGGTCCCCAATCTTTGCAAACTTTGCCTCCCCCTCTATTCCACTGTTCACTTGCCTAGTTTTCACTGGCGTGGTGGTATTTGGATTCTCTATTTGTGGTCCCTCTAATTCACGGTGGCCTTCTGCATCTAAGATATTAATGTTTCTTATATCCTCATCTTCGTCTTCAGCGGTCACATTGTAGCACTCCAGTGCATGGCGCAGTTGGGTGGTCCAATATGGTTGAATCAAATCTAAAGGATCCTGTGGTATTATGAAGATCAATGGATCATATGATATGCATTCAAATCCATCCTCAAAGCTGAATGTCATAAAAAATCCCTGTCTCAAAATTTTCCACTTGTGAGTGCCATGGCAGAGCTCTGTTTCCATATACCAATTCATTGGTATTACATCCAAAGTATGATAGAATAAATGCACCCACTCGGGTTGTGGCTCGTCTCCATAAACCTGAGTTCATTTTTCCAAATGATCACATAGATCATTCCTTCCATCATATTTCTCTGTTAGCCGAAATTTTGGGAGCAAACCACAATCTCATAATTTTCTTGTACTCGTGTCATCCATCGAAACTATCTTTATACATACCCCGCCACCTTGTAGGTGTAGAACGCAATTCCAAATATAAGGCTTCAAAGCAATGCTTCTCTGGGAATTCCCTTTCAAATGCAGCCAAAAATTTATCTACGTTAGTTAAACCATCATAATAAGGAAAACGTCTTACCTCCGATGATACATTGTGCAACGATTTAGTCATTAGATTATAGTGCAGTGTAGATACTTCATGTAACCTATTCTTCCAGTGTTCTAGCTCCTCACCTGAACCTGATTTACATGAACTTTCACAGTCCCATGAAATGCATCCATTAGATGCCAAATTGACCTAATCCTAGTCTCACGTTTTTATCTTATAGATTTGATCCAATTCATTGTCGCTTTCATAACTGCGGACTAGTTCAGTGTAGCGTGGTCCTTCTACAGGGTCCAAAGGTACTACTACGTGGAGAAATTTCCTTTCAAATGACATTATCCTCTTCTTCAAATTGATTACGCCATAGCCCAATCGATCCCAAGGACCACAAGGTAGGGATTGTTGTCATCAACAATATTTGTCACTTCAAAATCCACCAACGTGCTTGTGCCTTCAATATCTACTATCACTCCCTGCAATATTCCCATGGGGATAATCTTCTGTCGGTTTTCCATTCTCAATTGAATCGGAGACCACTGCATGCAGGTCTCCCCATTCTTTCCCATGTCTATTTAGGCAATATGTTTGCATTCGATCCCAAATCTAGAATAACTTTACCCATCTCATACTCTCCTATTTGCGAAGTGAGCCTCATCTCACGCCTTGTCCTTGCCTTATGCTTACCAATTTTTCTGACTATGTGCAGCCCCTTAAGGGAGTTTTCTTTTTTGGTACATTTATCTATCAACTCCTGTAACCCTTTCATAGCCTTGCTATCATGTAACAGTTTCATGTAAGTTTCCAAAAAGGTAGTAAGCATGGAGGATTCCATTTCGTGACACAACTTATCGTGACTACCTAACGTAGAGGCCTCATCGAAGCTTGTCTTCGCTTCCATGAATATTTTTTTCACATGCTCAAGATCAAAACTAAACTCCTTTTCTAGAGCTTTGTGAACCCACTCACTTTCTTCAGGCTTCTTTCCTTTATCCTCGCTAGTTGTCAATCCACTTCGCAACATGATATTCACATTAGGATCCTCGTTGTGAGGTTCAGCCCTCATCATCTATAGGTTCTAGGTAGGTTGTTGAGGTTGTGCCCTCTTCTCCTGCATATTAGTTATTAATATAGGGCATTATTCTCTCGCGTGATCAAACCGAGTACAGTATCGGCATGACAAGCATGTCAGGCTCGTATATTCCTATCACTCCACAATTGTAACAAATAACTTGTCCCCAACCTCTACTATGTCCTCCTCCTCCTCAGCCTCATCCGCACCCCTGATATCCTCCATGCACTCCCCCATCACCTTGAAATTGAGAATGAGTTTTTGTCTGCGTTCAATATGTAGGAGTTCTCTCCATCATTAACTTATAACTATGGAAATTATGCTCATCACGACCAACCAATTTATAGAAGCTATAGAAGAGTTATTGTGATGTCCATACAAATTTCTGCAGGAAGTGACAATTGTCTGTCATATTTTTTCCAACTACCTGATAGATAGTGCACCATAGCACAGGCCCTATACTTGTCCCTTCTTGAGCTTCCGGCCTCAGGGGCATTGGCCCTTCTCCTGCAACATAATTCATGAAAGCAGGGTAGTGATCTTTATCATGCCCTTGGATTTTACATTTCAGGCACCAAACTTCCTCGTGCTCCTCTGGCTAAGCCATTCAATCCTTCTTCACACTTTGAAACTCTAGGAAAAGATTCTGCAACTCTACGTGAATCTGTTGAACTCCCAAAGTAGAATCATGAATTGGTGTCTCATGTAATCTCATCACAATTTCCATGGCTTCCACGTGGGTCCCAATATTTTTTTGTGATAGGGGAACCCTTAGATGAGGCAAGAACGAAGCAAGAAACCATTCGCGGTACTGCCCATCTAGAATATTCATGTTAGCTTCACAAATATTGCATTTCAATATTTAATCCAGCTCCTAGGGTCTTTCGCCAGGCCTCATCATGATTTCCTTGAATCCAATGATTGATTGCGATTCAGACTTAGTCCTACTAAATTCCTTATTCATCGTGGTCTAAATGTCAGTACTAATGAAGCCATCAAATTATTAGTGTAGTACTTAATGTACCATCTTAGCATGCGATCCTGTAGGGTAGTAACCAACATTTCTTTCTTCATTTGACCATTTATAATATTCAGGGTTGTCCATACGACCTTCGCAACAAACCAAAACTAGTCTGGGTCCTCATTTCCAAAGCCCTTGAAATGGGAAACTTCATCGTATTTGACATATCAAATGGTGGTGGAGGTGGTGGTGGTGTGGGCAAAGGCATATGTTGTGGAGGTGAAGGCGGAGTGGTTTAAATGGAGGAGGTATTCACGGGAACCCTTGTCATATAATGGACAACACTCTGTGATGAAGCCTATGTTGTTCCCTCATCGTCGCTCAGAGGAGGCTCAATCAACAGGTTATATTCAAGTCATATTCTCCCTCTATCCCTGAAGAAATTTTCACTTTGTGTAGCTACAAAAATCAAGGTAATGGCATAACCTACTTTTCGTAAGAGCATCTTAATCCAAGTATTCAAAGATCTTAAATACTTACCTCGCAGTCCCTTGAAGAAGTGTCGCTCTGCTTCACTATAGCTGACCGAGGTATCGACCATGAATTCTGTCACAAAACCTCCTATGATGCGATCAAGACAATGATAAAAAATGGGTGCGATCTTATCTTCAGAGGCTTCCAACTCCACACTAACTCCAGGATCCACACTATTGGCCTATCAAGCCTCCACCTTCCTTGGTCTTTTGCCAATTTAGTGATCCACTAGTGTAGTTCAACCAGGAAGGAACAATTTTTTTTTGTGTATCTCTGTGTCTAGATATCTATCCAACCACTGTTCTTTCATCAATCACAGATTTCTATTTTCGAGCACTGCGAATTTGTGCATATTTCTATCCAACCACTCCTTAATTTCTCTCTTAGTTGGATTCCAATGATGTGACATCACACATCTCTTTATGCAGATCTCGATCCCAAATATGGAACCATTTTTTGGTTTAGTGGGCTTTGACCCAAGTTCAGAGTTAGTTTTTCTAAACAAATCCGTACACTACTAGCCCTTTCAACATCAATCAATGGAGCATGGACTGAAGTCTCACTCGAAGCAGTGTGGGGCGATGCTAGAACCAAATTTTCGCACCCAGAGATTAGTGTATGTCATTTTATGCCCTGAATTTTACTTCGTGCAGATCGATCAACCTTTTAGGGCTTATGGATATACTTCTCTTAATTAACCTCTAGACCTCCATGAAGGTCTATGACAGCCTTTCATGGACCCTAAACAGGTGAATCAACCACTTACATTCCCTCGTGATTACTCTTATTTCTGTATTTACCCAAACCGACTTAAGTGTTTGATAACTTTAACATGCAATAACACATTCCTCATTTAAACAATTACTATTACTTGTGTTCATATAACAATATAAGTCATCTAAAATCACGCATCAATATAGTATTGATTCATACACCCATCATTCATCATAACATAATAGCACATTCATTCATAACAAAAGTAAGTAGACAAACATAGGAATTTCTGGAATAATATCTTTATTAATACTTTAGTTCTGCTTACAGACTCAAGACTACCTTGTGCAATCAGCTGTAGGGGTCCGTGCACTCAGGTATGGACTCTACTCTAGGCCTTTGCACACACAACTACAGAGCCTCTCTTCTACTCTAAGACTTTTTTCTCTTCTTTTCTATTGACCCATTACATTTGTCTTCATCATCGCCTATCATTATGCCTTAGACTCTCTAACACTCTCCTATTTATACAATCCCATGGTCCATGGAACATGGGTAGATCTATAAAATCCAACACAACTTACATAAAAGAAGGGTAAAACCCTTCATGACACTTTACTATATACATGCTCCATAACCACAACTTGCAGAGACTTTACACTTTATATGACAAAGATTTGGCTTTTGGTCCCAAAACTTGCGATTTTTCCCTAAAATTGATCCTAGGGGACCTTGTCCCAACAACCATCCTCCATGCAAATGATAGATCAAAACCAGTAAACCACATACATATTCCATGCATGCCAAGAATAGTGAGGAAAGCATACATGCAACTCCGTACTTGCAAGAAAATTCCATTGTAGTTGCGAATCTGAATGCCCTCTTACACTTTCATACTATTTCTTTGCCTTCTTTGTCCAAAAATCCAAGTATGCCACACCCTCCAAGAGTTCTCCAAGAAAAACTCTAAGTGTCCAACAGTATGACAATAAAGGATAATGAGAAAGCTCCAAAACTGAATTGACAAAAGGTTATCCACTGATCCTCATAGTCATTTTCATCAATGAGACCTCTATTTTCTTCATTTTCCATTATTTTCCTTCATTTTCCTCCTCAGATGCAACCTGTGATCTTTCACCTCCCTTTTCTCCTAATTTCCATCATTCTCATAAATAAATGTGCCAAAAATTTCATTTTTCCTTTCCAAAGACTTATCCATTGCCTTAGCCAATTTCCTTAGCCATTAATAAACCGATGAACACCCACACTAGGATGTATTTCCCAATATTCAACTTGGAATAAGTGTCCCATCAATCGTGGTTATTAGTTTTTCCTTTATTAACTTTTATTACACGGAATTTTCACCAAGGCTTTTACAGATTTAACAAGTGTCACCTTGGTTGTTAAGTTTCATTTTAAGTCATGCAATATGTTTCAAGTGTTCTTCATCATTAATACATGTTACCGCATTTATTATGTCATCTCGAGTGTTTTTCATGGTCGTAACACCTTTGTTTACTGCAAAACGAAGAAAAACATTGCAGTCACACACACTTTGTTTTTTGTACTTGGGGAATGTGTAAAGTGGTGTTTTGATGTCTATTTATCATTTTTCAAGATTTTCTAAGTTTTAGTGATGAGTTGGTATGTGTCGCACATGATTTTATGTCTAAATTCATTGCGCTCATCCCTTATTCTATCCTCTTGACTCAGACAAATTTTGTTTGCAAGGTGAACACATTAGGGCGAGGAGCACAAAAGCACACTCTTAAGCCTTGATTGGGAATCCTTAATTGTTTAGAAGTGTGCCCTACACCCTCTAATATTCCTTAGTGAAATTCTAAAGCATCATTCCCCTTTCCTTGTTCCGAAATGTGACCTAAAAGAACCAAGCCTCCTTTGAGCACACTCCTCAAGTGGAAGAAATGTGCCCTCCTTGAGCACATCAACTCACTGTGAAGACTTGAAGATAACCCCCTCAACCTTCAGAAAAGTTCCCTATGCCCTCCTTGGCTCTTTCAAGCACATGAGTGCACTCTAAAGCCATAAAGCTTCACTCTTCATCCTTTGACACTACGCCTTGCGCCCTCCTTTTCCTTCTTGAGTGCATGAGCAGACCCTGAAGCCCTGAAGCATTTGCTTTCAACCTTCACCTCTGTGCCCTGCACCCTCCTCATCTCCCTTGATTGCACAATGCACTTGGGGAGCTTGAAGCCTCATCCTTCGTCCTTCATAGATGTGCCCTATGCCATGCATTTAATTTCTCTCTCCCCTCTTGAGTGCATGACTACGTCCCAAATCCCTAAAGCTTCATCTCTTCATTCCTTCATCCTTTCGAAGTGTTTCCTTGTGCCCAAAATCTCTCCTTGGTCCTCCCAAGTGCAATGTTAAGACATGGACATAAAATATACATGAAACATTTTAGAATAACATATTTTTCAGGCTGATGGTTACTTGCCATGAGTGATTACTATTACAGGTATTTCAAGAACATCATGGCAAGAATGCATGAAGAAGATTGGGAAAAGAAGGTAGAAAAAGGAAGCATTAGAGAATAAAGAACACATTGAAGTCTTCATGATTTGTTGGGATGGGGTCCCTAGGGTTAAATTTTGTATTTCCCTTTTGTAAAAATGTAAAGTCTCCAATTTTTGGAAGCAGAGTGCGAAGATAGTAAGAGTCAAAGGAGCTTTAGTCCCTTAGGTTGTTAGGTGTTAAGAAGGTTTTGAGACCCACGCATGGTCCACAAACCATGGTATTGTAAAAGGAAAGGTTATAAATAGAAGAGTAATAACTAGTCTAAGGGATAATAATAAGATAAAATATCATGGTTTGGGCAAGAAAGCTAAGATATGAAAGTTTTTTTCCTATACTTAGGTGAAGGGGAACGCTCTTATAGCTGAGTGCATGGAGACCTTGGTAAGTCCACAAGATGTGTGTGTGAGCCCCTATAGCTGAGTGCGCACGGTAGAAGAGTTTGTAGTTTGAAGATCACATCTATAAACACAAACTTTGATCCATACTTTGTGTATTTACTTCTATGTATTTACTTCTGCAATATTATGTGTTTCACTGTGTATCTGAAAGTATATAATACATGTTTCTCTAATGTGTGAAAATGATAGACCAATATAAATTATACATTTTATGACTATTTAATGACCTTCATGAAGATACAATTGTTGTGTATAAAATTTATTGTTATTATTTGTTTGTAAGGGTTAAGGTTCACGAAGACAGAATTAAGCCCTAGAAGCCGTAGGAACCCATCACAGAGACCTGTGGATGCAGAAACCTGATCTGTCACCCCCAATATTGCTTCAAGTTAGACTACAACCTACACTACACCAGTGGTTTCCGCAAGGGCCAACAATTTAGGTTTTTATTGGTTGGTGCAGAGAACAATGAACTAGGGTTAGGCCCCATCAAACCAACAAATGGTTTTTTTGCCGGGACCGGGATCTTGTTGAGGAATGTGTGATAAGTGGATCCCCATTAAGAAAGAGATTGAAAAGTGGATCGATCAAAATTTGCACATGTTTGCAACCCAGGTGAACATAAATCCGCGCTTGTCAAAGGAAGAGTGGCTAAATAGATAACTATTCACAAATGAAATAGAAATATTCTTCTGCTCTTTCCCTTGTGAATTGCACAAGTGGTTCTCCAAATTATCAGATAGTCAAGGTACATGGAGGCTTGATGACCCTATTATGTGGACCCCAAAATTGGTGAAAGGCTTGGAGGCTTCAGAGAATAACCTCTCATGGGGCATCGACCACTGGATCGATCATATTCTGGGTGGATTCATCACTAAGTTCATGATCGATACGTCCACTAGATACAGTGAAGCAAAGCGCAGGTTCTTCAAGGGACCAAGAGGTAAGTACCTGAAATCTCTAAAGACTTGAATTAAGATGTTATTGCACAAAAAGAGGGTCATGTAGTTAAATTTATGTTTTGGACTACGTGAAGTGGGAGAGAATTTAGAAGGAACAAAGAATCAAGGTCTAAATACAGTCCATTGTTAGGATCATCTAATAGCGATGACAAAGGTAATATTTTGAGAAAAATGTGAAGCGCACTATAGATCGTAACCAAGGTATTGCAAGGATACCTCACCGATTCATCCCACCTCCGCCTCACACACCTACACCTCCTCCTTGACCTCCACCTCCACCTCCATCATTTAACATGGATAATACAATGAAGATGCCTATGTTTAAGGGTGTCTAAACTGAAGACAATTTTGGTTCATCGCAGATGTTGTATGACAGATCATTGATGTCAATATGAAGAAAGCACATCTAGTCACTGCACTGCAGGACTAAGTACCGAGTTTATACATCAAGTTCTGCACAGATAAAGCCAAGTGGCTATGCTAGAAACCCAACAAGCATTGAAACGTGAGTTCAAGAAGCCCAAATACCAGGCCCAGACTATTATAAAGATCAATGAGATTCAGCAGATGGTAAATGAGTCGGTGTGGGACTTTGATCAAATATTAAAATGTCTGAGTGAGCAGGCTAATATGGAAATTACATATACTCGTCATAGAGACTAGTACATTTCTTCACTCCTACCTCATCTAAGATTACCATTGCCACAACATAAAATAGGGATGTAACCAAAAGCAGTGGAGATTTCCATGAGATTAGAAGCTTTATGAGTGCAAGGCATGAATGTAGGGGTATAGTAGATTCAGTTGCAGCTAGTGAATTTTCACATGGAGTTGTAGAGCCTTAAGAATGGAAAGGAAGTCTAGCCTGAGGTGCATGTAGAGGTTTGGTGCCTGAGGTGTAAAGGCCCTGATCATGCTAAGGACCAATGTCTAGTTTATTAGAACTACCTCATTGCAAGAGGTCATGTTCTCCTAAAGCCATAAAATATCATTGGATCAAGTGCAAGGGTAGCTTTATGCTGTGCTATCTATCAGATAGCTAGGAAGCAGGTGATTGACAACTGTCATCTCCTATAGAAGTTTGTGCAAAATCTACAACTGTTGTTTTGTATTTTTTGTAAATAAGTTGGGCATGATGAGAAAAATTTATGAAGCCACGAACTGATGATGGAGCGAACCCCTACATATAGAATGCAGATGGAAAATTTTCCTTAGGATCAAGGTACAAGTGTAGCACATAGAGGATTTCAGGGCTGGGGAAGAGGAAAAGAAGGAGGGCTAGAAGGGGTCGTGGACAAGTAATTTGTTATAACTGTGGAGAAGAAGGTAATTTTGCATGCGACTGTCAAATCCAATGTATCCCTCTTATCAATATTGACGAAAGTTTGATTATGTTATAAAATATTTTCGACTATTGATAGTCAAGATGCAGGAGAGAAAGGCTCAAACACCTACGTAGAATATTCAAATGATGAGGGTGGATCCTCGTGAAGAAGAGCCTAGCATTAATATAGTGACATGAAGTGGTATTACCGTGGGAGAAGATAAAGGAAAGAAGACAGAGACTGAAGGATGTGTACACAAGGCTATTGAGAAGGAAGTGGGATTCAATATAAGCCAACCTAAGGAAAACTTTATGGAAGCCAAAAAGAGCTTCATTGAGGCCTCTACCTCAGGATGTTAGGAGAAGTCTCACAGAAACAACGAAGCATAGGAAATATATCCTTCATTATTAGCCACCTTTCTGAAGACTTGTATGAAGTTGTTATGTGATAGAAAGGAACTAGAAGGGCTCCAAGAGATGATTGATAATTTTACAGGTAAGGTTAAGACACCTCCAGAATAGTGTGCCATATGAAAAGTGGCCAAAAGAAAGAAACAAATAGGTCGTGAAATGTGGCTAAATCCGTAGATTAGAGAATACAAAATGGATAAGGTAAATTATTCTTGATCTAAGATTTGATGCGAATTTGATACCAAAACAAACATGGAAGAGAATGGGAAGACCTTCACTAAAATGATCTCCTATTCAGCTTTGCATGACAAATCAACAAAAGACCATTCCTATGGGGCACTTGTATGGGGTTACAGCGGATATTGAAGGAGTGAGTGCCATGGATGACTTTGAAGTGATCGAGATAGTGGACGATAGTAATCCTTACCCTACACTATAGGCGTTGATTGGGCCTTCAATATGGATGCGATAATTAATATTAAAAAGCACAAGATGACATTTGAGAGGAAGGCGCTTTGAGTTATTGTTACATTAGATCCAGATGAAGGTGCGTGATACATGGAACCACTCCGTGATTATGAAGAAGAGGACGATTTGGAATCAGATATGTAAAATCAATGCATGTGATGAGGACTGGATCAATCATATGGCAGATGGATGAGTTACATGGGATAGAGATAGCTCCTATACCTCAGATTCTAACGAAGAACTTGTGCATTGACAGAATAGATTACACAAAGTCTCCTCGCTAAACTGAAACATGTTGACAAAATCACTTCATTTCATATCCATGGAGGGACAAAATCTACCTCATTCTGATCGCTTAGATGATATTTACTTTTTTTTAGATAAGTTTAAAAGGGATGTGCTAGAAGAGCATCGGTTCCAAGCACTAGATCTGGCGCTGCACACTATGCCTTCCCATTCGTGGGGTACACATAAGGACAACTTCGCTGATTAGAAAGAATATAAACGAATGATGAAGCTAAGGTTTGAGTACACCAATATGTGTATGATGGAGAAATACATAGGAAAATATGATTTACTTGAGCATTTGGCACAGTGGACTAAATATTGGGGAGGGGAACCTCAACCTAAATACGTGCACATCCTTTGTCACAATTTGGATACCATTATGATGTACTAGTACTTGGAAACTAAGTTGCACCATGGGACAGCTGAGTTGGCTATCCTGAGGGAAAGTTTCTTATCAACCTTAAGCTTTGAGGATGCCTTTGAATTTATTGATGAGGAACTCCAAGAAATTAAGGCTGCAATATTTAAAAAGCCTAAGGAATTGGTAGAATGGGCTCAACCAGACTGGAATATGTAGTTGTGCCATGTGTTAGAATTGTATAACTTGACCATAGAAGAAGAATAAGAAGACCCTAGAATATCAACATCCCAAAGTCAGAGGGATAGTGTGAAGTTGAAGGACCCAAAGAAGCAATTCTTAACATAACAGAGCCTTAAAAGACTACAAAGATAAGCATTGGATGGGATGTGCAACCATAGTTTGTGAAAATAGGTGACTATTGGGATGCAAATACCGTTGATAAGGTCATGGAACTGTTGCACTAATACCAAGACTTGTTTCCCACCAAGTTCTCAGATCTAAAGGGCATAGTAGGGGATCTTGGCATGATGAAGATTATTTTGAAGCCAGATGCGAAGCCTATAAAACAACGACCCTACCGTTTGAATCCCAAATACAAGGAAAAGGTGTGCAAAGAGTTGGACAAAATGTTAGAGGTTGGGATCACTGAGTCTGTGGAGGAATCATACTGGGTGAGTCCTATGGTAGTTTAGGAAAATAAGAAACAAGATGAAATTCAAATATGCATAGATCTGAGGAAACTCATTGATGCATGCATCCACAACCTATTTCCAACACCATTTACATATGAAGTCCTGGAGAATGATGGAGGGAAGGAAGCCTACACATTCACTGATGGGTTATCAGTGTACCATCAGGTCCTATGCTCGAGGATCCCACCAAGACCACCTTCGTGATGGAATGGGGGTGTTTTCAATACACACTAATGCCATTTTGATTGAAGAATGCACCTATGATCTTCTCAAGGGTAGTAATTGCAGATTTTAAGGAATTTATACATAAGTTCAAGAAGTCTACTTTGATGATTGGACTGTCTTTAGGTTGGTCACGCACCACATTGCAAGTCTGTGCCTTATGTTGGATACTTCTCACATAAATCAAATCGCCCTGAATCTGAAAAATGCCTCTTTTGTGTTCCTTATGGAATATTGTTGGGTCATGTGGTTTGAAAGTAGGGATTGATGGTAGACCCTGCAAAGATAGTTGTCATTGTCAATTTGGAGGCCCCAAAGAACGTAAAATAGTTGTGCATGACACTGGGCCATACGGGGTATTATAGAAAGTTTATCAAGGCATATGCGTAAATCACTGCGCCAATGAAGAAACTGTTGAAGAAGGTGTTGAGATTTTCTGTTAATTAAATTTGGAAAAAAATCTCATGAATGTGACAACAATAGGATTTGTTGCTAAATTAACTCCATTTATTCCTCAGGAGGAGTTATTGCACCCTATATTTGTTGTGGGAGAATTTATGATTCAGTTTTCAACTCCAGCTATAAAATGTAAGCCCATAGAGGATATGTGTGCTGAGAGTTTGTGAGGAATTATGTTGTTGCAATCTCCTATTGAGTAATAAGATTGTTGATGCCTCTGTTTGGTGGATGTAGCCCAGATTGGTTGGGTGAACCATGTAAAAATCTTTGTTTTTTTATGTTGGTTTGTGACTGTGTATGCTAATTTAGTTTCCGTTGTGAGATTGTTTGGTCCTACAATTGGTATCGAAGCTTGAGAGGCCAAGTATGTTGCGCAAATACACAGTGCCGTGGCATCTGTTGCTATGTGTTAAGCCAGTTACGACTGCGAGCTAGGCAGCGTTGAACAGGTTGTAGACTAGGATCCAGACGAATGTATATCCAGCTGTTATAGACATTTTTGGGCACTTCAACCCCAGTCATAAATGTCCATAAAATGAGGGCTCCTAAGTCCCTAAAAGTGTTGCTTCACTGCCTAAAGGAACAAGGTCAGCTGATTACATCATCTCCCAGAAGTTCTCCACTAAAACCTGCTCATAAATGGTCAAAACTGGACCATACTGAAAACCCAGTGCAGACGGTGCGATGCATATCACCTTCCCAGTGTATAGGGTGTGATGCATACTGAATGGCTCCTCTGTAGGGTGCGATGATCAGGAATGGACAAATGGCAAGGACAAAATGCGAGGTGGAAGATCATGGAATCTTCTAGAAGCTTCCCCTCTGACACTTGCCTCTCTGTTTTCGACCAGGGATGAGTAAGAGATCATCATTCTCCAAGTGGAAGCAGGAACTATCAGAGAGAGGACACTAATCAAGACCCCAGAAGATGACTCACCTCCCTATAATCATCTATATATGGATCCCTCATCACAGAGATCCAGAGGCTGGAATTTTGTATCTTATAGAGAAGTGTTGTTGGTTTTCTGGTGTATATTCATAGTGTTGGGTGATCTAAGCTTTACTTGAGGTGAAGAAGGGCTTTCTAGCTGGAGGATGATGCTGGGTCAGAACATATGGTTGTAATCCTCTTGCTACTTTTCATCTTAATAAAGCTATTCAAGTTTTCCTCCATATTCTTGTATGTTTACTTATATATGCATTTGTATGGTTAACACACATCTGGTCCTGTGTTATTTATGAATATAGATCTTTGTTCTTCGATAGTAGTATGTTGCTGTGATTCCACAGGTGCTCTTTGAAGCTGGGCAGACGAAGAAGAAGCGACAAAGCTTTATCAGGAAGGAGAGGAAATCAAGCGCAAGACTAAGGTTGGTCTCCTTTGTTCCACTCTTGTCTATTTTCATAAAGGAAAGTGAAAGTAGAATTTACTTGTTTGTTTCTAAGATAGCCACCAATCTTAGTGGGAATAACAGCATCTGAGTGGACATTATTCCCAGTAACAAAATGGCAACTCTGCTGGGGAGCGACTAGATTGTTTGTTAGCCTATCTTTGTTTCTTTTATAAACTTACAGACGAAGCCTGAAGCCAAGCTAGCTAGCCTTCGAACTGCATTTGTTATACAAATGCAAAGTAGATCAATGCTGCTTCAATCTATCTTCGGGTTTTTTTTATGAATTAAACAATCGATCTGCAAACAGTCTAATTTCCCTAAGTGGTGGCTCTAGTAACCTCCTTAGATCTACCCCTGTGTTTTACATATACTGAACATCACTTACTCGGCCTAAATCCCTGAACTAAATTGCAAATTGTGAGTAAAAACTTGTTTAAAGTCTCGCACTGGTACCATCGCACCCTACCTTCAAGGAAGTCTGTATGCATCACACTTCCCGAGTGCAGTAGGTGCGCTGCATACTGGTTTCACCGTGTAACAGGGGCGATCGTCAGGGAAGGTTAACTTTACCTGCAGACTTTGGTTTTTCCTCACTTTTTTCAGTCCTATTCAGGAGTTTTGCTGTCTGTGGTCAGTGTATTTCTGTGAAAACCCCCGTCTCTTGCATTATTCCACCTCATTGTGCAAAGAACTGTAAGCGTTTTTATGTATTGTGCGTCATTTTCAGTTCTCTTTTGCAAAAAAGTAGCATAGTCGAACTGTCGTTTCTTGATCTGAAAGTGTCGTAGCTGTCATTTTCAGTCATAGAAAACAATCCCATTGTTCTTGATAGTCGATTATACAGTTACTGTTGCATATGATTTGAATTAGTAGTTTTAAAGTGTCGAAAAGCAATTTTCATTTCAAAATCGCAAAGTGTCTCTCTTACCTTCACTTCATTTTGAAAAGAAATTTGTTGAGTACTGTCGCTTTGAAAATAATTCAGATTTGCACATAGCTTTCTTATCATCATTCATACATTAAGAAGGCTGAAAACAAATACATGCATGTGCATTTGCATTTTGACTGCTTGGTTTGATTTAGGACAGTGCATTTAGCGTGTGCTCTGTGCTCTTTGCTGAAATATTCTTAACTTTCTTTCCTTAATAGCTAGGATTTTCATTGCCAAAAGAAGATTAAACGTTTGTTTATCATCTTGGACTGCATTTTAGGAATTGTATACACATCACGCGGTGAACTTGAAAGGCAAATTTTTAAGTAATATCAACTTAAAATAAATTTAATGAATGTAACAACGCTTTGGAACCTAACACACAACATCTAAAGGTCTAGGCTAGAGATGTATTCTGGCGTCGTAAAACCTGGTAACTATTGTTTTTATTGTTGGTTGGGTGATTCCTCCACTCTGAGATGGCAAGTGCCAGTAAGGACTTGTGCTCCCACATACCGTCGAGTATATATAGGGAGACCACAATAGGCTGCATCCTTTATCCTTAGGAAGCCGTGTCTTCTACCCTATCAATCGCAATGCACTGAACACATCATTCGGGAAGATTGACTGTCGTATCGTAAAAAGTATTCTGTAGTTTTGCGATTGGTTCGGTAATCCCCTCTACCTAGATTTCCAGAGAAGTCTCTTTGGTTCCTTTTCAGACTCCTTAAAAGAAAAGGTCCATCTGAGCACTTGTCACTTCAGGCTCATTAAAAATCGAAGGCGACTAGAGTCATCTTTTGTTTTTTCTCGACTCTTGAAAAAACAAGTTGTATCAAAGCATCTAAAATTTATTTTAATCGGAATAACGTCACTTTTCCCTCGTTGGTCTTAGAAATTAGTCTCCCTTCATCGCAAGTTCTTGTAGAATCGCTAGGAAATCTTTTGGATAGACTAGATATGTCTGAACAACCATCGACATCCAGGACTGTGTCATCTGACGCAGCAGCAGCAAAACCTCCTGCTACTACTCCAACAAAGTTCGCTGGTGTACCATCTGTCCCGGCAAGTTATCAACAACAAGCCAGAGTCCAATCAGGGACTGTTTCGACGACATGGTCAGTTCCTATTTCTTCATCCAGATTCTCATCTGGTATCTCTAATGTTGAAACTCAAAAAATTGATCCAATGTGTCTTCAAAGACCAATCTACCCTTTAAGTATTGGATTGCCACCATATGGGGGGCAGTATGCCTTTTCATTGTTCCCTCCTAGAGAACAACCATATGGGAGTTTACAACAAAGTTCAGGTCAAACTGGAATTACATCCAGCGGTTGGGTACCAATACTGCCTCAGCAACCAAGGGTTGTATATACAATGCAACCAGTCCACCCTGTGTCAAATATTCCCACTATACCTACTATGGTGACTGCATTGCAAGTACAAGCACTACCTCTTATATGTCAACCCCAAGTTTCTCAGGTTGCAATACAACAGCCTCTTGTCTCAGTGATTCAATCACAACCTCAGGCTAGTGCCTCCTTATCTCGAGTGACTCAGGCTCAAACAGGTACTACGACTCCTCATCCTGGTCAATCATCCAGTATTGGACAACAGCAAATGGTCCAACAACCATGGCTGGTTCAATATCAACAACCGAAATTCTAGCAATCATATGAGGGACCTGAGCAACAAGTCTTTGTAAGTAATGGGCAATCACATTTCCAAAGTGGTTATCAGAAACCATACTATAATGGTTATGCCCATAAACCTTACCAAAGTTACCAGCATCAAATAAATTATGTTGGTATGCAAAGACCCACTGCTCAGCCCATTCAATCTTATCTTGGGTATGCTTCGCCTAACCTGAATCAATAGTTGCCCTTTGTAGCAACTCTAGAATTACTAGATCTAAACCGGCTGATGAATGATCCAATTGCTTATTCCCCTTGGTGGCCGGTGATTCCTCATAAACTTCCGTTAGATATTCCTAAATTTAATGGAAATCTGGGTGAAGACCCGTCGAATCATGTGATGACCTTTCATCTGTGGTGTTCATCAAACACTCTCAATGATGATTCGATCAGGCTTCGCCTTTTTCAATGAACGTTAACTGGTCCGACAGCAAAATGGTATATTGAATTGCCTAGATCTTCATTTGATAACTTTAGTACCCTAGCCACAACCTTTTTAACCCATTTTCAGTTACCCATAAGGTATGAAACGGGAACAGAGCTTCTTACCAATTTCAAACAAATGACGACCACTCACATATCCGATCATATTCATGAGTGGCGACGTCGTCGTAGAATGGTAAAAACATATGTTCCTAATCAGTTGTTGGCTGAATGGTTTATTAAGTCATTTTTACCTTCTATTACAAAAGATGTGGCAAAGGGAGGAGTCGTCACTTAAGAGAAAGTTATTTCTCGTGCACAATATCTAGACTTGATCTATACTCAGTCTAGCACGCTCTACGATAAAATCCATGATGATCCTAGACCGGATTTTTCCATTCCTCCCCCCCCTAAACCAAACAAAGACTCTCATGCTAGCAATGGCATGATAGGTACAATTAGCACGGAAACCATAAAGGCTACATCAAAGAAAGCCCGTATGGTTTCTAGTCAAAATGTAAATAACAAACTTCTTGCCTCGAAGGTTAATGCCGTGTTGACTGACAAAGGCAAAGAACCAAAGCAACCAGGAGGCAAGAAGAAAAAGAAAGGGAAAAAGAAGAAACAAGAGGAGTCATCTCCTAAAAAATCTTCTACAAACCCTTCTAGGCAAAGGAAACCTCCTTCAGGGTGTCAGATATGCGATGAGGATCATCGGACAAGAGATTGTCTATATAAAGCTGAGCTTAGAAAATTCTTCAAGAATTCAAAAACCTCAGCGGTATTGACTGATCCATTTCTGAACCCAAGAACAAATCTGGTTGCTAGCGACAATACTTCCCCATCTCGAGTGCTTATGTTGTCCATTTCGAAACAAAAAAATGATTTTTTGATATCGACAAGGAATAAAGATTATGTAAATCCATAGATGTCGAACAACAAGGCTACAGATCAACCTAGTAGTTCGACAAAAACTTCAACCGAAGTTGTGCCACCCATCATTCCTGAGCTAACGATAAAGCCGCCAAAGGGAGTAGTACACAAATCGACATTTATTCCTCGTGCCAGAGTAGCACAACATTATAATATAGTGGAGGATCTGGCTCAATCGTCGTCCGCTATGTCGACACTTGAGGTACTGAAAAATTTCCCCCTCCCAAAAGTAGGCTTTATTATCAGCGATAGGTGGGATTGACCCAACAGATTCCAATCTACTGGCCTTTGATGACAAAGGATATGACCCTCAGTTACCAGCTCAACTAGCTTTCCTTATTCAATTGAAAGCCATCAACAAAACTATTCATCGAACAATTATTGATGAGGGGGCATCTACATGTATTATGTCAATGAGTTGCTGGAAAAATTTAGGCTCACCACCCTTGTCGCGGTCGTCAACGACATTAAAAGCATTTGATGGGTGAACATACACTCCATATGGGATTTTAAGTAACTTTCAAGTCGAACTGGGGGGCAAAACAGTAGAAATTGATGTTGAAGTTATCGACGGAAACCTCGATTACAACATCCTACTAGGAAGGCCATGGATATATGCTATGGCTGTCGTTGTGTTGACGTACTTCAAAAAGATTGCATTTCCCTTCCAAGGAGGAATCACAATCGTTGACCAACAAATATTTCTCCCCAACAGTTCACAAGTTACAGGAAGCATCCCGATGATCCACGGAAGCTCTCAGTCACATCAAAATATCGGAGTGGGTCTCCTAAAAGGCCCTTCCTTAATGGGGACTTTTGCCCTTCCGCCTCCGAGTAAGCTGGAAGAAGTGGACACAGCAGAAACTTGTCCCATGAGATCTTCTACATCGACAAAAATGAAGAAGAACTCAGAACATTTTGATAGTGTGGATCATCATAAGGCATTGCCTCCAAGCCCTACCATAGCTACATCATCTAATGATCAATTTAGTGATGTTGTACATTATGTACTGGGGGCATTGGAACCAGATCTTTCCTTCATAACCCCTTATGAGTTGTGATCAAAGGTCGCCATGAGGATAGTTCTTTCACTGTGTCAACCTCACTAAAAAAATGAAACAACTCCCTTTCCAAATCGAGTCTTTCAAAGATCTTGAAGATAAACCTTCATTCCAACCACCGAGTTGAATGCAATGAAGCTTGGGGGGCATGCACCTCGATTTGTGTTATTATGCTGGGGGCATGCAAACTTATCACGAGCAGTGTTACCGCAGGGTTCAAGCTCGTTAAAAAATAAACCCGCCACGAGTAGTTTTAGCGCATAGTTCAAGCTCATTAAAAAATAAACATAAGCCATGAGCAAATGTTTCCCCCAGAGTTTAAGCTCATTAAAAAATGAACCGGTAAATAACCATTGTGAATGCCTTATCACCAACTTTTGAGCCTTGGTTGTGTTCTCATCATCACCTCCACTCTGTTTTAGCCGATCATTCACCTCCATATGATTGTTTACCCTTTCGAGGAACATCTGTGAAGAGTGATTCTATTAGCCATCCTTGTGACACTGCTGTGAGTGGAAAATTCCAAACCTTACCTGGAATCAGCTGCTACCCGAAATCGTCACTCTTTCCTTGAAAAGGGGTTTGCTTTAAGCTCTTTTCAACTGACTCGTAAAATATGAAAAGGTTGCCGAGCGACTGGCCTCTCCGACTCGTTAAAGTCATCGGAAGTGCTATCCCTCCTCTAGATTTTAATCATTTTGGACCTGAGGGATTATTACACAAAAAGATTGAGTGCTTAACTTGTTCGGCTCGTTAAAACTATCGAAAATTCATCCCTTTTGTATTATTTTATGATTTTTCGGACTTAAGGGATTGCATGACAAAAAAGAATCTTTGGAGTCTCCTTTCCGTCCCTTTCATACTCTTTAAAATTGAAAAGGACCGAGTTATCTTTGTCGTTAAAATCGTTAAAACTGAATAGCGACAAACTCGTCCAAATGGACGAGAACGAGTTTCACTGTCGCTAGGCTCGCTAAAATATAGCGACAGGTTCGCCCGAAGGGCGGATTATAGAACAAGCATATGTTATCCTCATCAAGCTTGACAAAAATAAAGAGGTACCAGTCAGTAATGACTGGGGAAAATTGGGAAGAAAACTTGAAAAAGCTTTATTGGTAGCGAGTCGCTCTTGAACGTGACACTTTCCTTCTTCATCCAAGTCAGGTTGGGTTGTTCCATTCACTGGTCATCACCATTGGTCCATCACACCATCCATCTTTGGGGTTAACGCTACCAATCCATTGTCAGTGTCGCCGATATGTTCAAGAGAAGTCATTTAGACAATTCGCCTGTGTCTCACCCACTGTAATACATTCATGCTCCATTCCTTCATGACCGCCACCCTGAACCCTGTATCATCAGATTGTTTTCACCTCCAAAATTATTTTCTTCATTCCGTGTCATTGATGTGGGATCCATTAAGGCCCTCCTGCGACGGGTCACTTCTTGTCGACATCAACTCATTATCCAAGAAGTTGACTTAGGAACAACCCTTTGAGTACTTTGAAGCTTGCATGCCTCAATGGCAAGTTTCTCACTTTCGGCAATAGGTTTACATCAATGTCCTTCGACCGAGAGATTTTACGTGGTGTTCGATGCCAAGTCCTTTTTCACACCACGTGAATTGTACTGTAGTACCTTGAGGGTCATTGTCATTATTGGTGATTCCTCTCGCGCCTGTTAACAACTTACATCATTGGCTGGTAATCAGGCGATGTCTTTCCATGTTCGACTCCAGAACATTTTTCACATGGATCGACTTGTACTCTGAGTGAAGATTGAACGAGTTTTGAAGACCCCGGATCTAGTTTCATCCATCTAGGCTGCGATATATTCAGGAATATAAAGACATCAAATGTACATCATTGCCGAACAGATGATCATCCAAATCAAAGGATGATGAGTCCAAATCATCAGTCTGCCACATAGACGATTGTCTGTCCTATGTACATGAAAATGAATTTATAAAGCTGAGCATGGGAATGCCTGCCTCAGCTAGATCATGAAAATGTTGTCAAAATAATGTATTGTATTGTATCCTATTACAGGTCGCCTCCCAGCTCGGAAAAACTTCGGATCCTCATAGTAAAGCATTTCACCCGACATCAAAAAGATTAACGACCTCATGCTTTAGGGGGCAACTGTTATAGACATTTTTGGGCACTTCAACCCCAATCATAAATGTCCATAAAATGAGGGCTCCTAAGTCCCTAAAAGTGTTGCTTCACTGCCTAAAGGAACAAGGTCAGCTGATTACATCATCTCCCAGAAGTTCTCCACTAAAAACTACTCATAAATGGTCAAAACTGGACCATACTGAAAACCCAGTGCAGAGGGTGCGATGCATATCACCTTCCCAGTGTATAGGGTACAATGCATACTGAATGGCTCCTCTGTAGGGTGCGATGGTCAGGAATGGACAAATGGAAAGGACAAAATGCGAGGTGGAAGATCATGGAATCTTCCAGAAGCTTCCCCTCTGACACTTGCCTCTTTGTTTTCGACCAGGGATGAGTAAGATATCATCATTCTCCAATAATCATCTCACCTCCCTATAATCATCTATATATGGATCCCTCATCACAGAGATCCAGAGGCTAGAATTTTCTATCTTATAGAGAAGTGCTGTTGGTTTTCTGGTGTATATTCATAGTGTTGGGTGATCTAAGCTTTACTTGAGGTGAAGAAGGGCCTTCTTGCTGGAGGATGATGCTGGGTCAGATAACATATGCTTGTTCTATAACATATGCTTGTTCTATAACCTGCCCTTCGAGCAAGCCCATCGCTATGATTTAACGAGCCTAGCGATAGGGAAACTCGTTCTCGTCTAAAGACAAGTTTGTCGCTATTTAATCATTTTAACGAGTCTAACGACAAGGAAAACTCGGTCCTTTTCATTTTTAGAGAGTCTGAAAAGGTACAGAAAGTTAACTCCATAATGCCTTTTTCGTCATCTAATCCCTTAAGTCCGAAAAAGTATAAAACAATACAGAAGGGATGAGTGTTCGGTACTTTTAACGAGCCGAACAAGACAAGCGCTCGATCTTTTTGTGTAATAATCCCTCAGGTCCAAAAAGATTAAAGTCTAAATGAGGGATAGCGTTCCGGTCGTTTAACGAGCTGGAAGGCCAAAACTCGGCAAACTTTTCATATTTTACGAGTCAGTGAAAAGAGCTCAAAGAAGACTCGTCTTTTGAGGAACGAGTGATAAACAGGGATAGCAGCAGATTCCAGGTACAGGTTGGAATTTTCCAATCATGGCAGTGTCACAAGGATGGCTAGGTGAAATCACTCTTTGCAGATGTTCCTCAAAATAGGTAAACACACATATGGAGATGAACGATTGGCCAAATGAACAGATGGAGGTGACGGTGCACAAAACACGACCAAGGCTTTAATATGGCTGTCAAAGGTTACATTTACCACGGTTATTTACCGGTTCATTTTTTCTGGATGAGCTTGAACTCTAGGGGAAGATTGCTCACAACTTATGTTTATTTTTTAACGAGCATGAACTATGTGCTAAAACTGCTCGATATATCAGTCATGCCCCCAGCATAACAATGCAAATCAAAGGAGGGTGCCCCCCAAGCTTCATTGCATTCAACTTGGTGATTGGAATGAAGGTTTACCTTTGAATTTTGAAAAGGGGATCTGTTTCATTTTTTAATGAGGTTGACATAGTACGAGAACTATCCTCATGACTCCTTGTTTCATTTTTTTTAACGAGGTTGACCTGAGATAGGAACTATCCTCGGCGCCGACAAAATATCTAGGAATCTTCCGAATACAACCAGAAGATTGGATTAGATTTCATGTTGTAGGTTTCCACAGTGGCCACTTCCGCCAGATTACTCGGAGGCGGTAGGGCGAAAGTACCCATTAAGGCGGGGTCTTTTAGGAAACCTACTCCGATATCTTGGAAAAAAATGATTCCTTGCATGGATCATCGGAATGCTTCCTGTAACTTGTGAACTGTTGGGGAGAAAAGTTTGTTGGTCGACGATTGTAATTCCTTCTTGTGAGGGAAATGCAATCCTCCTGAAATAGGTCGACACAACCGCGGCCATGGCATAGATCCAGGGCCTTCCTAGTAGGATGTTGTAATCGAGGTTTCCATCAATTACTTCAACATCAATTCCTACTGTTTTGCCCCCTAGTTCAACTTGCAAGTTACTTAAAATCCCGTATGGAGTGTATGATCGTCCATCGAATGCTTTTAACGTCGTTGACGATTTCGACAAGGGTGGTGAGCCTAATTCTTTCCAGCAACTCATCGACATAAGACATGTAGATGCCCCCTCATCAATGATTGTTCGATGAACAGCTTTGTTGAGGGTTTTCACTTGAATAAGGAAAGCTAGTTGAGCTGGTAACTGAGGGTCATATCCTTTATGGTCAAAGGCCACAAGATTGGAATCCATTGGGCCAATCCCACCTATTGCTGATAATAAAGCTTGCTCTTGGGAGGGGTGATTTTGTGGTACCTCAAGGGTCGACATAGTGGACGGCGATTGGGCCAGGTCCTTTACTATATTATAATTCTGTGCTCTTTTGTCACGAGGATTAAATGTCGATTTGTGTACTACTCCCTTTGGCGACTTTATCATTGGCTCAGGAACGATGGGTGGCACAACTTCGTTCAAAGTTGTTGTTGAACTACTAGGTCGTTCATTAACCTTGTTGTTCGACAGCTTTGGATTCATGTAATCTTTACTCCTTGTCAAAGCATTATTCTGTTGCTTCGAGGTAGACAACATAAGCACTTGGGATCCGGAAGCATTTTGATTAGCAACCATATTTTGACCTGGATTAGGAAACGGATCACTCAATACTGCTGGGTTTTTTGAACTCTTGAAGAGTTTCTTAACTTCAGCTATATGTGGACAATCTTTCGTCCAATGATCCTCATCGCATATATGACACCCTGTCGGGGGTCTCCCTTTCCTTTTCTTTATCTTCTTGCCCCCTGGTTGCTTCAGTTGTTTGCCCTTGTCGGTCGACATGGCATTTACTTCTGAGGCAAGAAATCGCTCATTTGCATTTTGACTAGAAATTTTGCGTTTGCCAGTCACGCCATTACTGGCGTGAGAGTTAGTATTCGATCCAGGAGGGGGAGGAATTGAAAATTCAGGTCTAGGGGCATCAGGTATTTTGTCGTAGAGCGTGCCCGACTGAGTATATACTAAGTCTAAATATTGAGCACGAGCAATGACTTGCTCCTCTGTTACGACTCCTCCCTTGGCCACATCTTCCGTTATAGCTGGAAGTAACGACTTTATAAACCATTCAGCTAACAGCTGATCGGGAACGTAAGTTTTCACCATTCTACGACGACGTCGCCACTCATGTATATGATCAGATATGTGAGTGGCCGTTGTCTGTTTGAAGTTGGTAAGGAGTTCTGTCCCTGTTTCATACCTTATAGGTAATTGAAAGTGTGTTAAGAAAGTCGTGGCTAGGGAACTAAAATTGTCGAAAGAGGCTCTTGGCAATTCAATGTACCATTTAGCCGCTGGACCAGTCAATGTCCTCTGGAAAAGGCGAAGCCTTATTGAATCATCATTCAAGGTATTCGACGAACACCACAGATGGAATGTCATCACATGATTCGACGGGTCTTCGCCCGGATTTCCATTGAATTTAGGAATGTCCGAAGGAAGTTTGTGAGGAATCGCTGGCCACCAATGGGCATAGGCGATTGGATCGTTCGTTAATCGATGCGGATGACCCTATCCCTACTCTAAAGGTGACAGTCTTTAGCAACAACTGAAAGTAAAGTTTTGATGATTTCCTTTATGAAAGTACAGAGAGAATGAAGAAAGATTAACCAACCTGGTGTCTTTCGCTTAGTCGATCCTTGCCCTCTCTCTTTGTCTCTTGTTCCCAGCTCCTTGCTCTCTTTGCCGGTCCAGCTACACACAAGCCCTGCACAAAACGAGAGAGGAAACTACAAGATACAAGTACTCATAACTGATGCATGGATTAGAGTGAATCAAATATACATGTAAATACAATACATCAATGCAATACAAGTATATAGGAGAACATGCAAAACTTTATTGATAGAAGTAACAGGGTTCTGAGAAGGTTACAACCAATGATGGCTCCAATCCAGCAGCACCTCCCCAGCAGCAAGAACTCTCCTCTTCACCTCTAGTAAAACAATCACCCAATAGCTCTAACTGTAATCCAACAGCACCTCCTTGCTTTACACAAAATTCCAGCCTCCTTAGACCTCATAGAAGAGCTCTATATATAGGAGAGAAGAAGAGAGGATGAGTCAGCTTGAGACTGACATGAAGCTGCCTTGTGTCCTCTCCCTCTTCAGTTAATCTTCAGTTCTTGAGTCCACTTGGAGATCCTTGGTTACACATGGTGATCAAGTACCTCTTACTCATCACAAGGCGAATCTGATGAACCAAGTGTCAGTTTGGAAGCTTCCTGGGCAGTTGACACCTTGCAGGATGACTGTGCCACTTGGCCAATCTCGCCCAGCGCAGGTAGCCTTCATTACTTTTGACTTCCAGCGCAGGTACAGAGTGGGACAGTTGCATTACAGCGCAGAAGCTCAGTTAAGCAGCTGACATGATCCAAAATAAGCCTGTTTTGAAGTGTTTTCAGGTGGAGAACTGATTGGAAGTGCTGTTGTTTGATGACCTTGTTCTTTTAGGGGTAAGAACAACATGTTTAGGGACTGAGGATCCCTGTAATTATTGACATTCCATGCTCCATGATGCGAGGCACAAAAATGTCTATAACAGTTGCCCCCTAAAGTATGAGGCCGTTTATCGGGTGAAATGCTTTATCTAGAAGATCCGAAGTTCGTTCCAGTGCTGAGGAGAGTGCCCTGTAATACAATACAATACAATACATTATTTTTCATTCATCATTATTCTCATGATCTAGCTGAGGCGGGCATTCCCATGCTCAGCTTTTTATAAATACATTTTGGTACATACGACAGACGATCGTCTGAAGATAGACTGATAATTCTCTGCTGGAATTATCATCCTTTGAATAGGATGATCATCTGCTGCAATGATGTACATGGCAAATGCTTTTATATTTGCTGAATATATATCGCAGCCCGGATGGATGAAACTAGATCCGGGGTCTTCAAACTCGTTCGATCTTCACTCTAAGTACAAGTCGATCCATGTGAGAATTTCGCTGAAGTCGAACATGGAAAGACATCGCTTGATTACCGGTCAATAATGAAAACCGTTAACAAGCGCGAGAGGAATCACCAATAATGACGATGACCCTCAAGGTACTGCAGTACAATTCACGTGGCGTGAATAGAGGACTTGGCGTCGAACGCCAGGCAAAATCTTCTGGTCGAAGGTCATTGACGTATACCTGTCGCCGGAAGTGAGAAACTTGCCATTGAGGCATGCAAGCTTCAAAGTACTGATGGGGGTGTTCCTAGATCAACTTCTTGGATAATGAGCTGAAGTCGACAAGAAGCGATCCGTCAAAGGAGGGCCTTAATGAATCCCACATCAATGACACGGAACGGAGCTAATGATTTTAGTGGAGGTGAAAACAAACTGTGACATATGATTCAGGGTGGCGATCATGAATGGATGAAGGATAATGTATGGCAGTGGATGGGACACGGTTGACACTTTCAGAATGACCTCTCTTGAACATATAACGACACTGATGCGATGGATCGGTAGCATTACCCCAAAATGTGGATGGTTTGGTGAAGACCATGGTGATGAGACCGGTGAATGAAACAACCCAACCCGATGTGGTACGGAAGAAAAGTGTCATGTTCAAGAGCGACTTGCTACCATTAAACTTTGATGTTCTCCCAATTTTTCCCCAGTCATTTCTGACCAGTACCTCTTTATTTTTATCAAGCTTGAGGAGGATAACATATGCTTGTTCTATAACCTGCCCTTCGGGCAAGCCCATCGCTATGATTTAACGAGCCTAGCGATAGGGAAACTCTTTCTCGTCTAAAGACAAGTTTGTCGCTATTTAATCATTTTAACGAGTCTAACGACAAGGAAAACTCGGTCCTTTTCATTTTTAGAGAGTCTGAAAAGGTACAGAAAGTTAACTCCATAATTCCTTTTTCGTCATCTGATCCCTTAAGTCCGAAAAAGTATAAAACAATACAGAAGGGATGAGTGTTCGGTACTTTTAACGAGCCGAACAAGACAAGCGCTCGATCTTTTTGTGTAATAATCCCTCAGGTCCAAAAAGATTAAAGTCTAAATGAGGGATAGCGTTCCGGTCGTTTAACGAGCTGGAAGGCCAAAACTCGGCAAACTTTTCATATTTTATGAGTCAGTGAAAAGAGCTCAAAGAAGACTCGTCTTTTGAGGAACAAGTGATAAACAGGGATAGTAGCAGATTCCAGGTACAGGTTGGAATTTTCCAATCATGGCAGTGTCACAAGGATGGCTAGGTGAAATCACTCTTTGCAGATGTTCCTCAAAATAGGTAAACACACATATGGAGATGAACGATTGGCCAAATGAACAGATGGAGGTGACGGTGCACAAAACACGACCAAGGCTTTAATATGGCTGTCAAAGGTTACATTTACCACGGTTATTTACCGGTTCATTTTTTCTGGATGAGCTTGAACTCTAGGGGAAGATTGCTCACAACTTATGTTTATTTTTTAACGAGCATGAACTATGTGCTAAAACTGCTCGGATCTTGCGTTTATTTTTTAACGAGCATGAACTATGTGCTAAAACTGCTCGATATATCAGTCATGCCCCCAGCATAACAATGCAAATCAAAGGAGGGTGCCCCCCAAGCTTCATTGCATTCAACTTGGTGATTGGAATGAAGGTTTACCTTTGAATTTTGAAAAGGGGATCTGTTTCATTTTTTAATGAGGTTGACATAGTACGAGAACTATCCTCATGACTCCTTGTTTCATTTTTTTTTAACGAGGTTGACCTGAGATAGGAACTATCCTCGGCGCCGACAAAATATCTAGGAATCTTCCGAATCCAACCAGAAGATTGGATTAGATTTCATGTTGTAGGTTTCCACAGTGGCCACTTCCGCCAGATTACTCGGAGGCGGTAGGGCGAAAGTACCCATTAAGGCGGGGTCTTTTAGGAAACCTACTCCGATATCTTGGAAAAAAATGATTCCTTGCATGGATCATCGGAATGCTTCCTGTAACTTGTGAACTGTTGGGGAGAAAAGTTTGTTGGTCGACGATTGTAATTCCTTCTTGTGAGGGAAATGCAATCCTCCTGAAATAGGTCGACACAACCGCGGCCATGGCATAGATCCAGGGCCTTCCTAGTAGGATGTTGTAATCGAGGTTTCCATCAATTACTTCAACATCAATTCCTACTGTTTTTCCCCCTAGTTCAACTTGCAAGTTACTTAAAATCCCGTATGGAGTGTATGATCGTCCATCGAATGCTTTTAACGTCGTTGACGATTTCGACAAGGGTGGTGAGCCTAATTCTTTCCAGCAACTCATCGACATAAGACATGTAGATGCCCCCTCATCAATGATTGTTCGATGAACAACTTTGTTGAGGGTTTTCACTTGAATAAGGAAAGCTAGTTGAGCTGGTAACTGAGGGTCATATCCTTTATGGTCAAAGGCCACAAGATTGGAATCCATTGGGCCAATCCCACCTATTGCTGATAATAAAGCTTGCTCTTGGGAGGGGTGATTTTGTGGTACCTCAAGGGTCGACATAGTGGACGGCGATTGGGCCAGGTCCTTTACTATATTATAATTCTGTGCTCTTTTGTCACGAGGATTAAATGTCGATTTGTGTACTACTCCCTTTGGCGACTTTATCATTGGCTCAGGAACGATGGGTGGCACAACTTCGTTCAAAGTTGTTGTTGAACTACTAGGTCGTTCATTAACCTTGTTGTTCGACAGCTTTGGATTCCTGTAATCTTTACTCCTTGTCAAAGCATTATTCTGTTGCTTCGAGGTAGACAACATAAGCACTTGGGATCCGGAAGCATTTTGATTAGCAACCATATTTTGACCTGGATTTGGAAACGGATCAGTCAATTCTACTGGGTTTTTTGAACTCTTGAAGAGTTTCTTAACTTCAGCTATATGTGGACAATCTTTCGTCCAATGATCCTCATCGCATATATGACACCCTGTCGGGGGTCTCCCTTTCCTTTTCTTTATCTTCTTGCCCCCTGGTTGCTTCAGTTGTTTGCCCTTGTCGGTCGACATGGCATTTACTTCTGAGGCAAGAAATCGCTCATTTGCATTTTGACTAGAAATTTTGCGTTTGCCAGTCACGCCATTACTGGCGTGAGAGTTAGTATTCGATCCAGGAGGGGGAGGAATTGAAAATTCAGGTCTAGGGGCATCAGGTATTTTGTCGTAGAGCGTGCCCGACTGAGTATATACTAAGTCTAAATATTGAGCACGAGCAATGACTTGCTCCTCTGTTACGACTCCTCCCTTGGCCACATCTTCCGTTATAGCTGGAAGTAACGACTTTATAAACCATTCAGCTAACAGCTGATCGGGAACGTAAGTTTTCACCATTCTACGACGACGTCGCCACTCATGTATATGATCAGATATGTGAGTGGCCGTTGTCTGTTTGAAGTTGGTAAGGAGTTCTGTCCCTGTTTCATACCTTATAGGTAATTGAAAGTGTGTTAAGAAAGTCGTGGCTAGGGAACTAAAATTGTCGAAAGAGGCTCTTGGCAATTCAATGTACCATTTAGCCGCTGGACCAGTCAATGTCCTCTGGAAAAGGCGAAGCCTTATTGAATCATCATTCAAGGTATTCGACGAACACCACAGATGGAATTTCATCACATGATTCGACGGGTCTTCGCCCGGATTTCCATTGAATTTAGGAATGTCCGAAGGAAGTTTGTGAGGAATCGCTGGCCACCAATGGGCATAGGTGATTGGATCGTTCGTTAATCGATGCGGATGACCCTATCCCTACTCTAAAGGTGACAGTCTTTAGCAACAACTGAAAGTAAAGTTTTGATGATTTCCTTTATGAAAGTACAGAGAGAATGAAGAAAGATTAACCAACCTGGTGTCTTTCGCTTAGTCGATCCTTGCCCTCTCTCTTTGTCTCTTGTTCCCAGCTCCTTGCTCTCTTTGCCGGTCCAGCTACACACAAGCCCTGCACAAAACGAGAGAGGAAACTACAAGATACAAGTACTCATAACTGATGCATGGATTAGAGTGAATCAAATATACATGTAAATACAATACATCAATGCAATACAAGTATATAGGAGAACATGCAAAACTTTATTGATAGAAGTAACAGGGTTCTGAGAAGGTTACAACCAATGATGGCTCCAATCCAGCAGCACCTCCCCAGCAGCAAGAACTCTCCTCTTCACCTCTAGTAAAACAATCACCCAATAGCTCTAACTGTAATCCAACAGCACCTCCTTGCTTTACACAAAATTCCAGCCTCCTTAGACCTCATAGAAGAGCTCTATATATAGGAGAGAAGAAGAGAGGATGAGTCAGCTTGAGACTGACATGAAGCTGCCTTGTGTCCTCTCCCTCTTCAGTTAATCTTCAGTTCTTGAGTCCACTTGGAGATCCTTGGTTACACATGGTGATCAAGTACCTCTTACTCATCACAAGGCGAATCTGATGAACCAAGTGTCAGTTTGGAAGCTTCCTGGGCAGTTGACACCTTGCAGGATGACTGTGCCACTTGGCCAATCTCGCCCAGCGCAGGTAGCCTTCATTACTTTTGACTTCCAGCGCAGGTACAGAGTGGGACAGTTGCATTACAGCGCAGAAGCTCAGTTAAGCAGCTGACATGATCCAAAATAAGCCTGTTTTGAAGTGTTTTCAGGTGGAGAACTGATTGGAAGTGCTGTTGTTTGATGACCTTGTTCTTTTAGGGGTAAGAACAACATGTTTAGGGACTAAGGATCCCTGTAATTATTGACATTCCATGCTCCATGATGCGAGGCACAAAAATGTCTATAACAGGCAGACAAAGAAGAAGCGGCAAAGCTGTATTAGGAAGGAGAGGAATCAAACAAGGAAATCAAGCGCAAGACTAAGGTTGGTCTCCTTTGTTCCACTCTTGTCTATTTTCATAAAGGAAAGCGAAAGTAGACTTTACTTGTTTGTTTCTAAGATAGCCGCCAATCTTAGTGGGAATAGTAGCATCCGAGTGGACACTATTCCCGGTAACACCAGCGCTTCCAAGGCAACCTGGCTCATAAAAACGTATTGTAATCTGAATTCAGAAATAATTTAAATCATGTGTTTTTTAGTTACGAGTTTCTTTCATTATTCATACAAGTATGTCAGTTCTTAAATTGATCCTACGTGTTGTTGTAGAAAAGTGTGAATCCAATTTAAAGGTGTAATACTTAATTGAGGAATGTTGATAGAAGAGTAAGATCGATTCACAATTACAACATTATAAATCTAGTTAAAGAGCCAAATTCTAGCTTGGCATTGAAATCTCAAGAATGTTGAAGGAGCGATATTCCAATCACGTGGAAGAATCTGTTGAATGAAATGGCTTTAAGAATCGATCTGCAGGTTGAAGAGGGGTAAGAGTATTGACGCTCAACAAAATGGTGAAACTGATTCCCGTCATACATTTGATGATGAGAATTGTAATTGCAGAACGTTGCTCGGACGTGGAAATGAAGTGTTGCAGATTCGACAGATGAAGACAGATCGATTTACATGAATCGATGTTATTATATATTTTCTTTGTATAAAGATAAGTACCAGAGTATTGATGGATTTTATTGCTGTATAATGAATTGTTTTGTTTAGATCGTGGGCCATAACCCACAGGTCAAGATTCGGAATTTCTACATGAAAGGGGATTTTTGGCACTACCATGATATTTGAAAGCAAAGGCATTTTATTGATGGAAGGCGGTTTTTTTTTTTAATAACAATTTCATTTATTAAAAGTTGCAACTGGAGATTTTGTTTGACACAACATGGCAAAAACTCAAAGTGCTCGATTTGAGATCGAGAAGTTCAATGGCAAAAACAACTTCGAGATCTGGAAAGTGAAGATGTATGATCTACTCGTGCAACAAGGCGTGGCGAAGGCATTGTTGGGAAAAGCCAAACAGCCTTACACCATGACAGATGATGAATGGAGTGACTTGGATGAAAGAGCACTGAGCGGCATTCGACTGTGTTTGGTGGATGATGTTTTGTTTAACATCGTGTCAGAGAAAACTGTTGTTGGTTTGTGGAAAAAGCTTGAAAAGGTATACATGACAAAATCCTTAACCAATAGGATTCTTCTGAAGCGATAGTTATACAATTTGCGCATGAAGGAAGGTACATCTATTACTGATCATTTGAATACCTTTAATACTCTCCTGGTGCAGTTAGAAAGTATATAATTAAAATTTGAATAAGAAGATAAAGCTATAACTTTATTATGCTCGTTGCCTGAGTCATGGGATCATTTTGTTACTTCTATAAGTCCTAGTTCATTAGAAACCCTTGAATTTGATGATGTTGTTGGAGCTTTGTTGTCCGAAGAAACAAGGAAGAGGTCAAATTTATAAACCTCTACATCAGAAGTAATGATGGTCAGAGGTCGTTCTAAAGAAATATGCTTCAGTAAGCACAACAACTCGCGTTCAAAATCGAAAGGGAAGAAGAGTAAGGTAAAGTGCTGGTTTTGTGGCAAATCGGGACATTTGAAGAAGGATTGTTGAAAGAGACAGAAAACATCCAATGAGGACTCTTTGATAGAGAAGAAAGAAGCAAACACGACAGATACAGGTTTGGCATCCATTTCAGGTATGAGTGATGAAGTGTTATCAATTAGTTTGTCTAATCATGATCAACATTGGCTGTTAGATTCTGGTGCATCAAATCACATGCGCATTCATAGAGAATGGTTTAAAACTTATAAATCAATCAATGATGGAGTAGTTTACATGGGAAATGATGTCACATGTAACATTGTGGGAATTGGAAGCATCCAACTTAAAATGTTTGATGGGACAAATAAAATTCTAACTGATGTAAGACATGTACCTGAACTAAGAAAAACCTCATTTCACTAGGAGTACTAGACACTAATGGATATAAAACTTTTATTCAAGGTGGAGTAATGAAGTTTATAAAGGAATTTTACTAGTAATGAAAGCAAAGAAGGTTGGAAATCTTTTTCAGTTAGAAGGAAGAATAGGGTTAGATCATGTTTCTACAGTATCTGAACATGACAGTAATTCTATTCGTTTATGGCATCAAAGGTTGGGCCATATGAGCGAAAGAGGTTTAAAGATTTTATCTGATCGTAAGTTACTTCCTAATTTAAAGTCTGTTAAGTTAGATTTCTGCAAACATTGTCTATTTGGGAAACAAAGCAAGCAGAAGTTTAAAACTGGAAAACATACCAGTAAGGGAATCCTTGAATATATCCATTCTGATGTTTGGGGTCCATCTCCTACAACCTCATATGAAGGATTTTCATATTTGTATATTTTATTGATGATTTCTCTAGAAAAGTGTGGGTCTACTTGTTAAAGAAGAAGTCTGATGTATTCACAGTTTTCAAACAGTTTAGAACATTAGTTGAAAACATCGCTGGAAAAACCATCAAATTTTTAAGAACTGACAATGGTGGTGAGTTTACTTCAAAGGAATTTTATAATTATTGCAAGGATGTTGGGATCGAAAGACATAAAACCACTGTATATACTCCTCAGCAAAATGGAGTTGCTGAATGCATGAACATGACTCTTTTAGAGAGAGCAAGAAGTATGCTTAGTAACGCCAATTTGCAGAAGGAATTATGGACAGAAGTGATTTCTATAGCTTGCTATTTGATAAATCGATCACCATCAACTGCAATAGGATGCAAAATTCCTCAAGAGGTATGGAAAGGTTATCCTTGTGATTATTCTAAACTAAAAGTTTTTGGTTGTGATGCATATGCTCTAGTTCTGAAACATCGGCATTCTAAATTAGATCCTAAATCAAAAAGATATATCTTTGTTGGATATGGTGATGGGACTAATGGATACAGATTGTGGGATCCTACTACTCACAAGATCGTTTAATGAATCTTCACTTGAAAATCCAGATGTAGATGATAAATTGAAATAGGATAATGTATCTAAGCCTCAACACATTCAGTTTGAAACTAGTTCAAATACTGATGATAGTCAAGATGAACAAGTTTCAGATGCAGATCATGAACAAGTTTCAAATGCAGATCATGAACATGTTTTAGATGCAGATCATGAAGAAGTTCCTACAGATAATAATCAACAAATTGTGGAAGTACCAGAAACATCTTTAAGGAGGTCCACAAGAATCAAACGTCCTCCTAAAAGGTATGATGATTATGTTACTTCAATTGCTTTAACCGCTAATGATGATGAACCTTTATGCTATCAGGAAGCTGTAGAAGGTTCTAAAAGTGAAAAGTGGAAAGAAGCTATGAAGGACAAGATGATGGCATTAGTTAAGAATGGCACATGGGATCTGGTAGAACTTCCTAAAGACAAAAAAATGTGGGATGTAAATGGGTTTACAAATTGAAAAGGGGTGTTGATGATACAGAGGATAGGTACAAAGCAAGGTTGGTCGCAAAAGGTTTTTCTCAGAAAGCAGGTATTGATTTTCATGAGATATTTTCACCAGTTGTAAAAATTGTTTCAATTTGAATTGTATTAGCATTAGTTTCTTTACTTGATTTAGAATTACAACAACTAGATGTTAAAACTGCATTTTTACATGGAGATTTAGATGAGGAGATTTACATGGAACAACCGGAAGGGTTTGTTCAAAATCACAACAAGAAATTTGTATGCAAGCCCAAGAAATCTTTGTATGGTCTGAAGCAGTCGCCTCGACAATGGTACAAGAAATTTGATTCTTTCATGATGAGTCAAAATTATATAAGAAGTGAATATGATCATTGTGTTTACTTTAAGAAATTAAGTAATGGCATGTTCATTATGTTAGTGTTGTATGTTGACGATATTCTTTTAGCAAGAAAAAGCATAATAGAGATCAACAGGTTAAAGGCTAAGATGGCTAGGACATTTGATATGAAAGATCTAGGAACAACAAGACAGATTTTGGGCATGGAGATTGTCAGAGACAGGAGCAATGGTAAGATGTGGCTATCACAACAAAAATATATTGAGAAAATACTCTTGAGGTTTGGTATGAACAATGTGAACCCTGTTTCAGTCCCTTTAGCTTCCCATTTTAAGCTTTCTTCTAGTTTATGTCCTCATACAAATGAAGAAAAAGAATATATGTCTCGAATTCCATATGCCAATGTAGTAGGTCGTTTGATGTATGCGATGGTTTTTACTCGACCAGATATTTCACATGCAGTTGGGGTTGTCAACAGGTCTATGGAAAATCCAGGAAAAGAACACTGGTCAGCAGTGAAATGGGTGCTTCAGTATCTGAGAGGCACAAGTGATTATTGTATCACTTATAACAGAAGAAGTGAATTGGTTTGTGGATACGTTGATTCCAATTTTACAGGTGATTTGGATAAGAGAAGGTCAACTTCAGGATATGTCTTTACTCTTGCAGGTGGAGCTATTAGCTGGATGTCAAAGCTATAGAACATTGTTGCTTTATCCACTACTGAAGCAAAATACATAGTTGCTTCACATGCTTGCAAAGAAGCGATTTGGTTGAAAGGTTTGTTTGGTGAGTTTGGTAGGTTACACGACAACATCAAGTTATTTTGTGATAGTGAAAGTGCAATTCATTTGGCTAAGAATCCAGCCTATCATAGTAAGTCAAAGCATATACCTATCAAGTACCATTTTGTAAGACAGGTTATCACTGAAAGGGGAGCCTCTCTTGAAAAAGTGCATACAAAGGAAAACTGTGCAGACATGTTCACAAAACCAGTTTTTTTAGAGAAGCTATGTTGGTGTCTGGCTTCTCTTGGCTTGCAGAAAAGATAAAATAATAAAGGAACAGGGTATTAGGCTAATTGTTGTCAAGGTGGAGATTGTTGAGATTTTCTGTTAATTAAATTTGGAAAAAAATCTCATGAATGTGACAACAAGAGGATTTGTTGCGAAATTAACTCCATTTATTCCTGAGGAGGAGTTATTGCATCCTATATTTCTTGTGAGAGAATTTATGATTCAGTTTTCAACTCCATCTATAAAAATGTAAGCCCGTAGAGGATATGTGTGCTGAGAGTTTGTGAAGAATTATGTTGTTGTAATCTCCTATTGAGTAATAAGATTGTCGATGCCTCTATTTGGTGGATGTAGCCCAGATTGGTTGGGTGAACCACGTAAAAATCTTTGTGTTTTTATGTTGGTTTGTGGCTGCGTATGCTAATTTAGTTTCCACTGTGAGATTGTTTGGTCCTACAGAAGGACGTGACATTCTACTTGGACGAATAATCTTAGAACAATTTAGATATTTTAAAGGAGAAAATGATCACCGTGCCCATTCTAGTGTTTCCGAATTAGAAAAAGGAGGTGTTGACCCAACCAGGTGAAGGCGATATTGATCATCCCATAGCGTTTGCAGGTAGGAAATTGTCAAAGGCAGAGAAGATCTACTTGACTACAAAGTGAGAAGGACTGGCAATGTTGTACGTGCTACAAAAATTTTGGCACTATATGTTAGGTGTGCACTTCAAAATGTATAAAATTTTTTTTTCTCTAAAATACCTGGTCAATAAGCCTTTGGTAGGGGAGAAGATCTACAAATCATTGTTGCTCTTTTAGGAGTATGATTTTGAGATGATTGTAGAGCCTGGATGCTTGAATGTTGGTCTTGATCATTTATCCCAGATTGAGACTAGTCATGAGCCTACCTATTGGGCATCGAATCCCCACCCCCCCACCCACAACATGTTTTGGGGCTGAAAGGCCAAGTTTTGAGTTGATCTTGTTGTAAAGCTCTGCAAATTGCGAGCGTGGAGTGCAAAAGTATAATAGAGTCATAGGGTTGTCCACCCTAGTTTTGTAATGTAACGTTGACTAGATAGACCTAATCATGGTCCGCAGACCATGGGATTGTATAAATAGAGCGAGGTTGTGAGTGTAGAGAGGAGATAGAATATAATAGAAGAGAAGAATGAAAATTCTAAGTGATTGAGTCACAGTGCGAAGTGTGTCTTTGGGTCGTATAGTAGGAGAAGGTTCTGTAGCTGAGTGCACAAAGGCCTAGTAGAGTCTGTAGCTAAGTGCATGGACCCTTGCAGTTGAGTGTGCAAGGTAGAGTCAAGTCTGTAATTGGAGAAGAGATTAATAAAGAAAGGTTTTGTTACCAATTCTATGTATCTATTCCGAGTTATTATATGTTTGATATCATTTGAAAATATACTATTTCTTTGTTGGCATTATGATTCTGGTTTGGCTCTATGGTACAGGTGTTGTACTTGATGGAAACTCACTCAAGTGGCAAAATTCTGTTCAGGATCTCAAAATGACGGAAAATAGGCGGTTCTAGGTGCATCGTTCAAAAGGTGTGGACCCGTAGGTTCTCCGTCCAGGAAGTGCGGACATACCCGCAGGTTATCCGTTCATAGGTGCGGTCCCCCGGTTCACTCACTCCAATGCAGAGAAGCGCACTCACGCGGGGTTTCTTATGTTTGGCCCTTGGTATTTAGCCCGTCATTAATGATCCTATGGTTTTGGCCCATGGTTTAGGATCTAAATTATTTGAACCCCTATTTGGATCCCTTGTATTGGTTTTCGATGGTTTTGTCCCATGGTTTGAATAAGGGCTTGCCTATAAAAAGGAAAAGAGATCACTTGGCTAGACTCTTGTGAAATTTGAATATCTTAAGATCTGAAAGTTTGGGTGATTGGTTTTAAAATCTGGATCTAAATCAAGGAGAAAATTAAAGGTGAATCTATTGATAAGTCATGATCTCTTGGGCACATGATCAGATCTGTGGATCTGACTGACTGTGGCACATTGGAGGACTATTAATTTGGACTGCACCGGTACAAAATCTTTGTAAAAGAAGTTTCTAAGAAGATAGAGACATATTGCAGCAGGTGGTTTTCACCCACATTGGGTTTCCACCTTATATCTGGTGTTCTTTGGTGTGCTTATCTATTTTTCTTGTTCTTGTTCATTATTATATGGCACAGACATACAAATTAATGATCAATATCTGAAGAATAAATTAAAGTATAAATCTGGAAGGCATATTGAAAAGAATTTGATAATACTGATTCACCCCCCCCTTAGTATTATTTCCAACAATTGGTATCAGAGCAGGTTCTTCAGAAGAAGCTTGATCGCTTGAAGAAAGATCTTTCATCATGAGCAACTACAAGAGGGAAGCATCAATCAGGCCACCGATTTTTGATGGGAAAAACTTCGTTTATTGGAAGGTAAGAGTTACTACTTATCTTCAATCTCTTGGTACAGAAGTCTAGGATATCATAGATACAGGGTATAATTTTCCATCAGCAACTTCTACAGATCCGGCTGAGAAGAAGAAATATGAAACAAATGCAAAGGCGGTCAATACTCTATTAGGATGCCTATCTCAATCAAAATTTGTCAAGGTAATGCAGTTTAAATCCACAAAAGAGATATGGGACAAGATTGTTCTGAGCTATGAAGGAGATGATCGGGTAAAACGAGCAAAACTTCAAACCCTCAGGATTCAGTATGAAAATCTCAGGATGTATAATGATGAAAGTGTGGCTAACTATTTTCTTCGTGTAGATGAGATTGTTAATTGTATGAAAATTTTGGGTGAAGAAATAAAAGAGGCTGTTGTGATTGAAAAAGTTCTAAGATCTTTGTCCCCTAGGTTTGAATCTAACGTTTATGCAATAGATGAAAAACAGAATCTACGAAGCCTTAAAATGTCATAGCTACACGGAATTCTAACTGCTTATGAAATGAGGAAAGGAGGTCCATCAGACAGTAGAGAAGCTGCCTTCAAGGCTTTAGGCAAAGGAGAGTACTATGAGTCAGGACACGTGTCAGAAGAAGAAGAAGAATCAAATTTTGTCAGAAATCTTCAAACGGGGTACTGGTCATTTCTGAGGTAAGTTACCTTTCAAATGCTTTGCTTGTGGAAGAGTCGGTCACTATGCTGCCAAATGTCCTCACAAGGATAAGATTGACAAAGGGAAGGAACCTATTAGATGGAACAAGAAACATAATGCAACTAAGAAAATTTACTACAGTCATGAAGACAGTGATGGCCTATCAAATAGTGACGAAGATGAATGAGGTAATGATTATAAACTTTTAATGGCCTTTGAAGATGATGATTACATGGACGCTATAGATGTAGATGGTTTTTATGAAGATATTTCTCGACTCAAAATATATTTAGAAGAAAAAGATATGATCATTGATACTCTGCAATTCCAACTTGATGAAAAAGAAAAATCTCTTGAGAAGTTAGAATGTGAAATTGTTGGCCTTAGAAAAGAAATTGAGAAGACAAAGGCTCTTAATCTTAAATTTGTTAAAGGATATGAAACTCTGGATGAGATTATCAGTGTACAATGTTCTCCACTAATCAAGACAGGTCTGGGTTATAATGGAGAAACATCTCAAGCATCCACCTCAAAGAGTTATCTTGATGCAGCAAGGAGGAATGAGAAAAAGCCCAATGGAGATCACCAGGTAAGGCAGGGTTGAATTACAATAACAAACAAAGACTACCAGGTAAACCAGGGGCAATCCATCTTAAGGGTGAACAAAAGCTACAACCAGCTACAGGTAAAAACTTCTCAATTTACTTCAAGAATGGATGACAATAGAAATTACAATCATTTGGCTGGTAGATTTGATCATCGCAGAAGTTTCTTCAATGGCCAATCTTTCTCTTGCCATAACTTCGGTCACAAAGCAGCTCAATGTGTTGCTTATAAGACAATCATGACTAGAGAAGCTCAAAAACAAAGAAGTATGACTGGGATTACGAAAAGGACCTATAACAACTTTTCTGCCCTTGAAAATGAAATTGAATGTTCTATTTGTAATAACTTCGGTCATGAAGATTCTGAATGCAGGAGAAGGTTTTGGCAGAGAAAGGAACAAGCCTAAAGCACTAGAACGTGGAGAATAAAGGAACCACAAACAGAAAGATGTGGGATAGCATTTTATGCAGAAGGACAAGAAAATCTATGGTACATCGACAATGGATGTTCGAAGCATATGACAGGTGATAAAGAAAAACTTGAATCATATACTGCTTTAGAAAAGGGAAAGAAAGTTTCTTTTGGAAATGATATCCCTGCAGCCATAAAAGGAAAAGGCACTGCTCAGTTGAAAGAAAAGATCAAAGCTAGAAATGTTTTGTATGTTGATGGCTTGAAGCATAATCTACTAAGTGTCAGTCAGATGTGCGATCAATGAATAGAGGTAACATTTTGATCAAATGGATGTAGTGTTCGTGATCTTGATACAGGAAAAACAGTGATCAAAGGCAGAAGAACTCCAAATAATCTATACATATTTGAAGAAGGACAACAACAATGCTATTTGAGCAAAGATGATGAACATTGGTTATGGCATCGAAGGTTGAGGCATCGAAGCTTTTCACAAATAAGGAAAGCATGCAAATATCAGGCAATTCGTGGTCTTCTAGATATCAAAATTCCAGACAACACCATATGCAAATCATGTTAGTTTGGTAAGCAAACTAGAACTAACTTCCCGGAGAAGGAAGGATTAGCCAGCAGGCCTTTTGAACTAGTCCATACAGATGTATGTGGTCCATTTAGGACAAGGTCACCTCGAGGAGAAGAATACTTTATATTATTCATTGACAACTTCTCCAGGATGGTTTGGTTGGGACTTATGAAACACAAGGAAGAAGCATTCGAAAATCAAATCTTTCAAAGCCTTGGCTGAAAATGAATCAGATCACAAAATTAAGTGCCTCAGGTCTGACAGAGGTGGGTAGTTTACCTCAAATGAATTTTTCAATTTCTTTGAAGAACATGGAATAAGAAGGGAATTCTCTACATCTAGGACTCCTCAGCAAAATGGAGTGGTGGAAAGGATGAACAGAACGGTCCAACAAATGGCTCGTGTTATGCTTGATGAGTCTGGGACTCCCACAACCTTCTGGGGTGAAGCTGCTTTTGCTGTGGTTGTTATTATCAACAAAACAAATGTCCGAGTGAACAACACTCAAACTCCTCATGAGCTCTGGTATGGTGAGACTCCTTCAGTAAAGCATTTCAAAATTTTTGGAAGCAAATGCTATATTAAGAATAATGATGAACAACTTGGCAAACTTGAACCTAGAGTAGATGAAGGCATTCTCCTTGGTTATTCTCCCCACAGCAAAGCATATAAGTGTTACAATAAGATACTTGGAAGAATTGTTGACAGCATTGATGTAGTGGTTGATGAAAAAGGATACATTCCTGGGCAAGTAAATTATGAAATATTGAAGAAGATGAAGACTACTCTCCAAATCAGATTGATGATGAAGAAGAACCTCAAGAGGCACCAGAGGAACAGATAAGGATAGAAGAGAAGACTCCATCCAGGTACATTCAGAAGAATCATCCATAATCTCAAATTTTGGGGTAGAAATAGGCAGGTGTACAAACAAGAAGAACAATTGCAGAAGCCTCAAGCTATTTTGCATTACTCTCCTCCACTAAACCAAAAAATGTAAGAGAGGCATGCAAAGATGAATGTTGGGTCAAGGCAATGGATGAAGAACTTGAGCAGATTGAAAAGAACAACACTTGGGAGTTGGTTCCTAGACCAAAAGATAAGAATGTCATAGGGAAAAAATGGATCTTCAAAAATAAGTTGAACAAAAATGGGGAAGTAATTAGAAACAAGGCCAGACTTTTTTGTAAAGGGTATGCTCAACAAGAAGGAATAGACTTTGAAGAAAATTTTGCTCCCGTTGCTAGACTTGAGGCCATCTGAATGTTCCTTTCTCTCTCAAGCTTTTAGAAGTTCAAAGTATTTCAAATAGACGTAAAATCAGCCTTTCTAAATGGAGACTTAGAAGAAGAAGTGTACATTGAGCAACCAAATGGGTTCATCCTTGGGAATGATCCAAATCTTGTATGCAGACTAAAAAAGGCTCTGTATGGTATTAAATAGGCTCCAAGGGCTTGGTACTACCGCTTGGACAAATATCTTCATCAACAAGGTTTTTCAAAGGGATCAGCAGATAGTAATGTTTATATAAAAATTGAAAATGACAAATTACTAATACTTGTTGTGTATGTAGATGATATTATCTTTGGCAGCAACAAAGAAGCTATGAGTCGAAGATTTTCCTTGGTGATGCAGAAAGAATTCGAAATGTCTTTTCTTGGAGAACTAACATATTTACTTGGACTGCAAATCCAACAAAATGAAGGCAGGATCTTCTTGTCTCAAACCAAGTATCTCAAGCAGATTTCGAAGAAATATGGCATGAAAGATGCAAAACCAGTATGTACCCCCATGGTCATAGGATGTACCCTTAGTGCAAATGATGAATCAGTAGCAGTGCATCAACCAACCTACATATCTATGATTGGAAGTCTTCTTTATTTGACAGGTACCCGACCAGACATCATGCATGCAGTGGGAATAGTTGGAAGATTTCAGGCAAATCCAAAGGAAACTCATCTTCGGGCAGTGAAGAGAATTTTCAAGTGCCTTCAGGGAACTCAAAACTATGGTTTATGGTATCCTAGAGATACAAATCTCACACTTTATGCTTATATAGATGCAGATTGGGTCAGAAGCGTGGATGACAGGAAGAGCACAAGTGGTGGTGCATTCTTTATCGGTTCCATATTAGTATCTTGGTTCAGCAAGAAACAGAGTTTGATTTGCTTTATCTACAGCTGAAGCGGAATATGTGGCTGCTGCATCTTGCTGCACTCAACTCCTTTGGATGATGCAGACCTTGCAGGATTTTCAGATCACTTGTACTCCACCTATCTCCATCTTATGTGATAATACAAGTGCAATCATCATTTCAAAGAACCCAGTCATGCATTCAAAGACCAAGCACATACCGATCAAGTATCACTTTCTCAGGGAACAAGTGATTGAACAAAAGGTCAAGTTGGAGTATGTTCCTTCTAAGGAACAAGTTGCTGATATACTCACCAAACCATTGCCCAGGGAGACCTTTGAATACCTCAGGCAAAAGCTGGGGGTTGTTGATGCATCATCCTGTTGTTGAATCTCATCTGTTTCAGAGATTGTTGGTTGTATGCAAGTTTCATATGGGGTATATGCGTACATTTTCTAGGTTGCGGATTGGTCAAAGATCGAATGGCACAGGTTCAGGGGGAGCATATAATGCATTGTTGGCATTATGGTAGAAGATCTTGGAGGAAGTACAGAAGGAGATCATGGATGCTGATATGAATAGTGCTGCAATATGTCTCTATCTCTTTCATGGTCAATTATGGTGTTTGGTGGATTATGGTTCTTCTTGAAGAAATTTCTTTCCTTTTGCCGATCTGGTTTATAGTCAGGGGGAGCATGTTCTCAGGGGGAGCATAACCCTTTCCCCTTGATGTCAAAGGGGGAGAATGACGTTGAGGATCTTGAGGTTGCCATCAAGTCCAAAGGGGGAGATTGTTGGCATTATGATTCTGATTTGGCTCTATGGTACAGGTGTTGTACTTGATGGCAACTCACTCAAGTGGCAAAATTTTGTTCAGGCTCTCAAAATGATGGAAAATAGGAGGTTCGCAGGTGCATCATTCAAAAGGTGCAGACCCGCAGGTTTGCCATCCAAGAAGTGCGAGCATACCCGCAGGTTATCCGTTCATAAGGTGCAGTCCCCCAATTCACTCACTCCAATGCAGAGAAGCGTGCTCACGTGGGGTTTCTTATGTTTGGCCCTTGGTATTTAGCCCGTCGTTCATGATCCTATGGTTTTGGCCCATGGTTTAGGATCTAAATTATTTGAACACCTGTTTGGATCCCTTGTATTGGTTTTCGATGGTTTTGTCCCATGTTTTGAATAAGGGCTTCCCTATAAAAAGGAAAAGAGATCACTTGGCTAGACACTTGTGAAATTTGAATATCTTAAGATCTGAAAGTTTGGGTGATTGGTTTTAAAAGTTAGATCTAAATCAAGGAGAAAACTAAAGGTGAATATATTGATAAGTCGTGATCTCTCAAGCACATGATCAGATCTGTGGATCTGACTGTGGCACATTGGAAGACTGTTAATTTGGCCCTAATCAGAGGTTCGTAGGTGATCCACGGCATGAGTGCGGGGGTACACAGTGCAGGAGAAGGCGTAGTGCGGGGGTACACAGCGCAAGAGAAGGCGTAGTGCGGGGGTACGCAACGCAGTAGAAGGCGCAGTGCGAGGTACGCAGCGCAGGCGAAGGCGCAGTGTGGAGATACACAGGGAATAGAAGAACAAGTCACGGAGGTACGCTGTCAGGCGGGCAGCGCAGGTGCGGATCTGAGCAGAGGTACGCAGGGCAGCAGAACCAGTGGTGAGGAGATATGCAGAGTAACTGTAGACCGACCAGGTGCTGATCTGCACAGTTTAGACACAGAAGAGTTGCGGGTGTTCGCAGGCCACTATTGGTGAAGTTGTGGACCTATCTTGAAACATTTGTTGGCTGTCTTTTATCTATTGCTGTAAAGTTCTGGGTTTAGATTTCTGGTATTACTTTTTTGTTTACAGCATCCTGAGAAGTTGGGTGATTCATTGGTTGATTGTATAAGGAGATTGGGTGGTTTGCATGTACTTGATGATTATTTTATCTTCTTGGATCCAGTTTGAAAATTAATGAAATGTGGTGCCTAAAGAAGTAAAAGAGCAAAGGGGGTTGTAGCTCCCTTCCAGGAGAGACTGGAAAACGAGAGAGAGTTGTAGCTCTCTGTAGGTTGCAACCTGCATACTGGTAAGGGACTGCACCAGTACAAAATCCTTGTAAAAGAAGTTTCTAAGAAGATAGAGACATATTGCAGCAGGTGGTTTTTACCCACATTGGGTTTCCACCTTATATCTGGTGTTCTTTGGTGTGCTTATCTATTTTTCTTGTTCTTGTTCATTATTATATGGCACTGACATACAAATTAATGATCAATATCTGAAGAATAAATTAAAGTATAAATCTGGAAGGCATATTGAAAAGAATTTGATAATACTGATTCACCCCCCCTCTCAGTATTATTTCCAACATTCTTTACTGCGGGCACTTTTATGAATGGTGAATCTTGTTAAGTATAATTGAAAACCTACAAATAGGCTAAGTTAGTCAACTAATATTGGATTATTAGTAAGGAATTGGGTAATAACTCTGTTCAGCCCCAAGTAGGGCTGCGCAAAGGCAGCATCTCAGGCTGCGAGGAACGAGTAAGTGCGTGTAGCGACATCAATGCAAGGTCGAACCGCAGACCAATTGAAACCATTAGACATCTCCAGGGTGTAGAAAATTGGTTCTAGCACCCTCCCATACTACTTCGGGTGATACCTCGGTCCGTGCTCCATAGATTATTGCTGAAAGGGTTAGTAGTACTGGGATTTGTTTGGCTAAATCACCTTTGAACCTAGGTCAAGCCCTAACAAGCCAACAAATGGTTTCGTTGCTGAGACTGGGATCTACATGAGGGATGTCAAATGTTGTGTCGCTAGAATCCAATGAAGAAAGAAATTGAAGGGTGGTTGGACAGAAAGATTCACGAGTTCACGATGCAGGAAAACAGGAATCCACGAGTATCAAAGGAACAATATTTAGAGCACTACTTATATACATAAATCCATGAAATTTTCTTTGTATCCTTCTGCTTTGAGTTGTTTGAGTGGATGGCAAAGCTAGCAGATAGTTAGGGAAGGTGTAGGCTCAAAAAATAGATTGTGTGGACTCCAAAATTGGTACGTAGACTAGAAGCATCAAAAGATAATATTGTGCGCTATGGAATATTGACTCGATCGAATTCTAGGAGGGTTTATCACCAAATTTGTGATAGACATGACAGTTAGCTATAGCGAAGCGGAACAACGCTTCCTCAAAGGACTGTGAGGTAAGTACATTAAATCTTTGAACACTTGGATTGGAATGCTATTGTGTGAAAAGTGCGTTATGCGAATAAATTGATGTTTGGGGCTATGAAAAGTGGGAGGATATATAGGAATGAAGGTAGTGAAGAGATAGAGAACAACCCCTTGATTTCTCCTCGGCGAGAAAGCGAGGAAGAGCTCACGAAAGTTTCACCAAGAAGTGTGATTAGTCTAATAAGGTGGCGAATTCTGCACATACCACCTTCACCCCCATCTCCGCCCACACCACCTATGCCACCACCATAGTTCAATATGGCAAGTGCGATAAAATTTCCAGTGTTCAAAGGAGTAGGGAACGAAGATCTGGACCAATTTTGGTTCGTAGTAAAAGCAGTATGGGAAGCACTAGGAGTCGTGGATGACAATATATAGAAGACAACGCTGGCAAGAATGTTTCAAGATCGCGCATGGACATGGTATATTAAAAAATATAATGACCATCCAAATGTGGGGATCGTAGATATCTAGGCTGCACTGAAAAGGGAATTTAGCATACCAAAATTGGAGACACAGTCAATTATTGAGTTTAAGGAAAGTTGTGATGCTTCTCGGCTAGAACCCCTGGGAGTTGGATCAAAGACTAAAGAGTATGATTCATGAAGCCAACATGACCTTGAAGGATGGACAACACCATGCATGGTTTGTAGGGTCACTAACGCCACATCTAAGGACTGCACTATCATAATAGAAGTTTTCAACCCAGGCCAAAGATTTGGACATTGCAATGAGACTGCATGAGACCCCGATACAAGATCATAGACCAAGAGTCTAACAAATCCACGTGCAACTAAAAAATTTGTGTTTGGAAATACAGAATCTGAAACATGACAGGATAACTTGCCCAAAGGCGCGTGAGGAGGTATGGTGCATAAAGTGCAAGGGATAGGGACACGACAAGGACCATTATCGAGTCTTCATGAACTACTTGGTAGGATGAGGGCCGTTTCCATTAAGACCAAAAGTACAAGAAGAATCGAGTGTGGTGCCTAAATTATGGTGCATGATTTGTCAGATAGGAGGAAAACATACTACAGATAATTGTCACCTATTACAAATGTATATGCAGATGTCCCAGTAGTTGTTCTATAATTTCTGCAGATCATTAGGCCATGACAAACACACCTGTAGAAGTTACAAACTGATGATGGATCGAACTCCTATCTATAGGGTTCAGACTGAAATGCGAGCCCTTGATCAAAATGTAGGAATGGCGTGCAATGGATTCCAGGGGTGAGGATGAGGGCAAGGTAGCATGGGACTAGGAAGGGGTCGTAGACAGCTGATTTGTTACAATTGTGGAAGGTCAGGGCATTATGCCCATGATTGTACAAATCGAACGAGAGAATCATCCTTATATTGTACCCAGTTTCATCATGAGACACAGGACTTCCCTACACTGATAGCGAGGTTGCGTGATAAAGGAACACTCCAACCTGCCCTGACTCAGAACCTAAAAATGATGAGGCCTGAGCAGCACGAAGATGACCCGAATGTAAACATCGTGCTCCGAAACAGTTTCACAATAGGAGAGGACAAGGTTAAGTAGCCTGAAGAAAGTGCGTGGGTTCACAAGGCTCCCACAAAGGAACCTAAATTTCATTTGGAGTGTGCGAAGGAGACGTTCATGGAAGCTAAGAAGAGCTTCATGGAGGCTTCCACTTTAGGTAGTAAGGATCAACTAGAACTGGAGATGGATCCTTCAATGCTCACTACCTTTCTAGAGACATTCATGAAGCTGCTATGCGACAGTAAAGTGGTGAAAGGACTGCAAGAGCTTATCATTAGATGTGTTGGATCAGGGGAACCACGTGTAGTTTAGATGCTCAGAAAGCATACATCGCGAACAAGAAGCGAAATGAGATTGACTGCACAAATCGGGGAGTATGAAATGGATCAAGTAATTCTAGATCTAGGATCGGATGTCAATGTATTGCCAAAGAAGACATGGGAGCGCATGGGCAGGCCCGCATTGCAGTGGTCCCTATTCAATTGTGAAGTTCAAACCAACAAAAGATCCTACCGATGGGAATATTGCAAGGATTAATGATGGATATTGAAGGTGCGAGTGCACTTGCAGATTTCGAAGTGATAGAGATTGTCGAGGAAAACAATCCCTATCTCATGCTACCGGGAATAGATTAGGCCATTGACATGAATGGAGTGATAAATCTAAATAAGCATAAAATGATTTTTGGGAAAAAGTCATTGTGCGTAGTGGTACCATTAGACTTGCAGAAGGATCATGCTACACTGAGCCACTGCGTGATGACGAGAGCGATGATGATCTAGAATGTATCTACAAGATAACTGCCTAGGAAGAGGATTGGTGAATCCAACTGTGGATGATATTATTTCATGGGAGTGAAAAAGCTACTGCACATCAGATTCGGATGAGAAAATAGAACGATGGCAGAACCGGTTACATGAGGTAACCATGCTCAATTGCAACATGATGGTAATATCACTATGCTGTGTGACAACAAAGGTAATGGATCTGCCTATGTGTGACAAGCTAACAATGGTGGATGAATTCCTGAACAAATTTGAAAGAGAGGTGCCAGAACAATAGCTTTTTGACGCTCTAGAATTGGTATTGCGTGCTACGCGCGCAAGGTGGTGGGGTACACATTAGAAAGATTTTGAGAACTGGTGTGAATGTAAAATGGTGATGCTTATACAGTTTGGAAAGCCTCAAATGCTGATGGAAGTCGGGTATGATGGATGAAACAACCTACGTGCCCACCTGTCTAGATGGGTATAGGTGTATCGTATGCAGCTTGCCCGAATGCACACTGCCCTCACGATAGAAAATAGGAACAACAAGTCGGAGTGGGCACAACGAAAGCGCGAATGATGAAGTATGATACAGCCAAGCGCGCCGAAGATTATACACAGGGAAGCCTTTGACAAGGTGTGCGAAGTGCTGAAAACAGTCCACCATGTGAGACACACTGACTGGGACCTGCACGTACCAATGGTTCTATGGGCTTATAGTACCATGTGCAAAACCCTGATCGTGCAAGTACTTCTGAAGCTGAAGTATGAAGTAGGGGTTGTGATCCCTATGGAGCAAGCAAAGGCTATTCAGTGTATAGAAACACCCATAGATACAAAGGACTGCGAATCCAGGAACAAAGGAATCACACAGCTGTGAAAAATAGAACACATAAGACTCAAGGAAGAAATCTGATAGGGAAACCTTAGCCTTCATAAACATAAAAAAGACCAGGTATGGCTAAGGGAGAAAAGCGTTTTGATGGACACAGAGGTAAAGAAACTAGAAGACGAAATAAAGGAAGCATTTCTAAACAAAAAACCATGGATGGTAAAACAAGGTGCATACAATCATATTGACAAGTTGAAGGACTATCCTCATGAACTAATTAGTCTACTGCCTTGGCTTAGACCACATATTTCCAAATTTAATGACAAGGGTAGTACATTGCAAGTAGTAAAGTGCATGATACCGATCACAAAAATGGAAGGTGAGGATTCTCCGCAAACCATGGTAGAGGATGGGATGGAGCCCAGTACGGGTAGTGTGACCACTGACTAACTGTAGAAAGAACAGTCTTAGTGCTCCAGGAAGTTGAAAGGGTGTACAGGACTATAAACTATTCTGCCTGGGAGCTACGCGATATGGGAGGTGCACGCAGAAGCAAAATGTCACAAGGTTCGCGACCATGCACAAAGGGCTACGCTGCCGCGTGGGTTTGCTCGGAAGTGACCATTGAGGTCACTATTCACAATGGGATGTATGATTTGAGGCTAAATGGAATAGGCGATGGGCATTTAAGACACGATTTATGGGAAATATTTGTGAAAATTTGCTGCCAAGAAAGCATTAATGGCCCGAAATTGGGGGGAATAGTTGAATTAGAATTCAAAAAGTGCAGAACTATAAACATATGTAGCAAATTCCAGTACAGATGTAGGGAAACAATTCAGACACAGAGGTCTTAGAAGAACAGATGCAACAGGTTCAATAAGCAGCAGTTCAGTGCGCTACAGATATCAATATCGTTCGAGAATAGTTGGAGGGATTCCACGCCAAGATCGCTACACTGACAGGATGACTCAAGGGTGAGTCATGATGCTTGTGTTGGGGGCATGTTGGGCATGGGATCCGCCCCCACTGCATGTTTTAGGGCTCAAAGCCCAAGTTTGAGTTGATCTTGTTGTAAAGCTCCACGAATTGTGGGCGTGGAGCATGAAAGTATAATAGAGTCATAGGGTTGTCCACCCCAGTTTTGTAATTTAATGTTCGCTAGATAGACCTACCCATGGTCCACAGACCATGGGATTGTATAAATAGAGCGAGGCTCTAAGTGCATAGAGGAGATAGAATATAATAAAAGAGAAAAATGAAAAGTCTAAGTGATTGAGTCACAATGCAAAGTGTGTCTTTGGGTTGTAGAGTTGGAGAAGGCTCTACAGCTGAGTGCGTAGAGCCTTAGTGGAGTCCATAGCTGAGTGCGCGGACCCCTATAGCTGAATGTGCAGGGTAGAGTCGAGTCTGTAATCGAAGAAGAGATTAATAAAGAAAGGTTTTGTTACCAATTCTATGTATCTATTCTGAGTTATCATATGTTTGATATCATTTGCAAATATATTGTTTCTTTACTGTACGCACTTGTATGAATGGTGAATCTTGTTAAGTATAACTAAAGACCTACAAATAAGCTAAGTTAATCAACCAATATTGGATTACTATTAAGGACTTGGGTAATAACTCTATTCAGCCCCTGAGTAGGAGGCAACATCTCAGGCTACAAGGAACAGGTAAGTGCGTGTAGCGATGTTCATGCAGGGTTGAACCGTAGACTACTTGAAACCATCAGACATCTCCAGGGTGTGGAAACCTGGCTCTAGCAACCTCCCTTACTAATTCGGGTGAGACCTTAGTCTGTGCTCCGCAGACTATTCCCGAAAGGGCTAGTAGTATCAGGATTTGTTTGGCTAAATCACCTCTGAACCTGGGTCAAGCCCCAACAATCCAACACTACCAGTTTGGAAGAAGGGTTGCCTGATGCCCAACTCTTTCTTGTTTGTCTTGCAGATGATCACTTCACAAATATGATATAGTTTTTGACAACTGGCATAATCAAAAAAGGATATTCTACATAGTAGAATAAGGAGCTGGTGGTTCACACGACTGATTTTTATGTGATCACTAGACACTTATATAAAATGTGCTCCTATAAAATACTATGCCAATATGTTTCATAGTTTTAAAGACCAAGTGTCATCATACAAGTACATGGAGGAGTGGTGGGATGACACTATGTAGCAAAGCAACCACACAGAAGACCTTTCACATGGGACTTTGGTGGCCAACGATGCATAAGGATTCTAAAGTGTATTGTAGGGTATGTGATGCTTGTCAAAGGATGGGGAGACCATTGCAGAGGGATGAATTTCTCTTAAATCCATAGATAACTTTAGGGGTGTCCATTAAATGGGAGATTGATTTTGTGGGTCCAATCCAGCCATCAAGAAGAAAGACAAGAGCGTGATATATTATTACAATAACTGAAAACTTGACACGATGGGAGAAAGCACAACCAATAAAGGACTATAGCATGTCTGCCATTGAAAAGTTTATTTTTGAGTTTATCTTATCCCGATTTGGCTACCCTATGATTGTAATGAGTGACACAGGGGCATGCACTTCTTAAATGAAATGATTTCCAAGATGCTTGAAGAATTCTAGGTTTATCATCAGAAAAGTACACCCTCAAGCTAATGGTACAATAGAAGAATTCAATAAAATCATAGCCACCCTCAAGCTAATGGTACAGTAGAAGATTTCAATAAAATCCTAGAAATCCCTTTAACGAAGGTTTGCAATGAAAAGAAGAATGACTAGGATGTATGCATACCAGCGATCTTGTGGGCTTATAGAAGCACTTGTAAAAATTTAATTGGCCAAACCCCTTTCAGGCTGGTCTACTGGCAGGAGGCTTTGATGCCCATGGCATATATTTTTCTGAGTCTACGAATTCAAACACTAAGTGATATGGTTGATCGCAATACTATGGAGGAACATCTCGTTCAGTTGATGGAATTAGAAGAGGATCAGTTTTTAGCAGGATTTCACCAACAAGTGCAGAAGGAACACGAAAAAGCGTGGCATGATCATCATATAAAGTAGAGCACCTTCCATGTTAATGATTTGGTATCGTTATAAGAGAAAAAATTTACGAAATTTCCTGGAAAGTTTCAAATGCATTGGCTTGGACCCTATGTGGTAAAATAAATTACAGATGGTGGCGCAGTTCAGCTCGCAAAGCTGAATGGATAATTGTTTCCCAGCAAAGTCAGTGGCAGTCAACTAAAGTTGTACAAGTGTGATCCCACCCCTACACAATGACTATATGATGGTAGGATAGTCTTAGTACTCCAAGCAACTTCAAGGATGTACACGACTATAAATTGTACTGTCCAAAAAAGGTGAAGACAAAGTAAGATGGTCGTGCTATGGAAGAAAGTAGGGAGCTAAGGGGAGCTTCACCACAAAGGATGGTTCCATGCAACCTAGTCAAAAAGTAGTCGTTGGAAGCACTATAGATGATTGGATGGAAAAAATTCCATTAGGAGGAGTGAGGAAGGCATAGTTGTGGGGAATATCTTTGGAAATATGTCACAAAGATGCATTAATGATAGAAATTTGGAGGGAACAGCTGTATTTTGATATGGCATGCCACCTCACATTAGAAGACTTTGCATCCTGAGCATCGATTTTGAGCTTTTTTGCCTTATGTTGCACCAAGATCTGACCTGTATGTCCAAGCCAGAATGAAAATAACTCTTCTCATGGTCGGGATTGGCTAATGTCCCTCAATATTTCCGTAAGGAATTGATAGAAAACATGACTAAAACTCCCCTTGCAACAGAAGCAATTCTCTCTGAAGTCGCACCCTCAGTTGAAGAAACATTCCCTGTTCCTATGAGAATTCTGACTACGATGCCTAGGTCTCATAGGTGTAAACCCTCTTCAACTGACAAGAAGGAAAATAAACCATAGATGGTTCCAATGTGGTATTCGCCATGGAAAAACCTCACAGAGGTCCAACAGAAAGGGAAGACGTATCTACAACAATCGACTGTTGGGATGGGGTCCCTTCGGTCAGTTTTCGAGTTAAAAAACCCAAGTTTTGATATAATTTTTGTAAAATATGTAAAGTCTCTGTGATTTATGGATGAGAAGCATGTAGATGATTATGAGTAAAATGGGTTTTATCCCCTTGTTATGTAAAATATGAGTTGGTTTTAAGATCCACCCATGGTCTGTGGACCATGGGATTATATGTAAAAAGCTATAAGTAGGTGTGTCTTAGAGAGTCTAAGGGAGATATATAATAGTTATGATGGATAAGGAATGAAGTCTTGAGAGTATTAGCATAGAGAAGTGGGTCATATAGGAGACAAAGGCTCTACAGCTGAGTGCATAGAGGCCCAAGGAGAGTCGGCTGCTGAGTGCACAAACCCCTGCAGTTGAGCATGTAGGTTAGTTTTGAGTATGTAATACCATATTGAAGATCAATAAAGAAAATTCTTGAAGAATTCTTGTGTTTATGTGTTTTGATTATTTTTATTTGTGATTATGATATAATTTTAGAATGAATAATGTATTTATGAAATATTAATCTAATGATGTGCGACTCTATGGAATAAGTCTTCATAAATGTGTGCACTGCATGTTAAGTACTTTCGAGAATATTGTGATATATTCTGTTATGTTTATTAAACACTTAAGTAGATCTAAGCGAACTCAGTTCTAGGGTTAGTTTCTGATGCACATAAGTGGATGATTCAGCTATTAATTGCCTGCAAAGACCAATCATAGACCTTCATGAAGGTCTAGATGTTTTTTAAAGGGAGTTGCATGACCAAGTGATAGGTACTTATAGATCTACATGAAGGTAGATCTAGGGAAATAAAAGACATCACACTGATTTCTAGATGTGGAAACTTGGTTCCAGCATCCCCCCATACTGCTTTAGGTGAGGCTATAGCCTACACCACGTGGGTCGTTGCCGAAAGGGCCAGTAGTGTAGGGATTTGTTGGTTGGTGCAATTAACTCTAAACTTGGGTCAAGACCCCCTAAGCCAAAAAATGGTTACGCTATTAGGACTAGGATCTACTTAAGGAGATGTGTGGTGTCACATCACTAGAATCTGACCAAGAAGGAAATTGATAAGTGGTTGGAGAGAAAAATTCACAAATTCATGGCACAGGAGAACAGGAATCTGTGCCTATCAAAGGAGTAGTGGATGGACAGATATTTGTATAGGGAAATACATGAAATTTTCTTCTGCACCTTCGCAATCAAATTATATGAGTGGATAGTTGAGATGGCAGATAGCCAAGGGAGGTGGAAGCTTGATGGTCCAATAGTGTGGACTCCAAAACTCGTGCAAAGGCTCTAAGGCTTTGATGATAAAATTGCGCGTGTTGTTGATCACTGCTCAATCAAATTATAGGAGGAATTTTTATAGAGTTCACAGTTGATACCTCTGATAGCTATAGCAAGGCAGAGCAAAGGTTTTTCAAGGGTCCGCAAGGTAGGCTTTTAAGATCTTTGAATACCTGGATTAAAATGTTGTTGTGTAAAAATGGATTATGCCATTTCCCTAATGTTCAGATCTATGCAAAGTGGATGATCTTTAGAAATCGTGAAGGATCAGGACCAGAGTACAGTCCTATTATTGGACCCTCTGTGAGTGATGATGAAGGGGTGGAACGAACCCCGCTGTAAAGCATTGTTCAAATAATCACTTACGGATTCCCTCATATACATCAACCATCCACTCCACATCTGCTACCACCTCCACTACCACCACCACCATTCAACATGTCAAATGTAATGAAGTTGTCAATTTTCAATGGTATAGGGAGCGAAGATACAAATTAGTTTTGGTTTGTTGTGAACATTGTGTGGATAGCACAACAGATTACTAATGACAATATAAAGAAGGCACAGTTGGTTACCGCTCTGGAGGATCACACAAAAACGTGGTATATTTAGTATTGTTCTGATCATTCTGTGCCAACCCTACTAAGGATGCTTAAACAAATAATTTCGTTAGCGTAACTCTGACTCACAATTAGTGGTTGGATTTAAGGAGATCACAATGAGGTTGATGAGATGCCTTGGGAGTTAGATCAAAGTTTGAACTATGTAATCCATGAAGCTAACATGCAGCTCACAAATGGTTAGCGCTGCGAATGGTTTATCCCTTCGATTCTACCCCACTTGAGGATTGATTTTGTCACAACAAAAGATAGGAAATCAGGCAAAAACCCTAGAAATCAAGAAGAGATTACATGCAACATCTATTAAGGACGTGAACTTGGGGTACAACACATTCACTCCTAGTTACAGAGCCTCTACATGGAATTCAGAGCTTGAAAAAGGACAAGTAAGCGAAGCTAGAGATGCGCGTGGAAGTATGGTGTCTAAAGTGTAAGAGTCAGGGGCACGACAAAAGACATTGCCCCATATTCGCAAATAATATCATAGGATTGGGAACAATTCCCCTGAGGCCAAAAGATCCAACAGGACCAAGTGTGGGGGCCACACTATGGTGCTTTATTTGTTAGGTGGATAGAAAACACGCAACGGATAATTGTCATTTGCTGCAAAAGTTTGTTGAGACACCACAACAATTGTTCTATAACTTCTATAAATCTATGGGCCACGATGAGTGCCATTATGTTACCGGGAATATTGTCCATTCAGATCTGCTACTCCCACTAAGACTGGTAGCTATCTTAGAAACAAACAAGTAAAGACTACTTTCGTTTTCCTTTATGAAAATAGATAAGAGTGGAACAAAGGACACCAACCTTAGTCTTGCGCTTGGTTCCTTACTTGATTCCTCCCCTTCCTGATAGATCTTTGCCACTTCTTCTTCATCTGCCCAGCTTCAAAGAGCACCTGTGGAATCAAAGCAACATAATACTATTGAATAACAGAGATCTATATTCATAAATAACATAGGACCATATATGTATTAACCACACAAATGCATATATAATCAAACATACAAGAATATGGAGGAAAACTTGAATAGCTTTATTAATATCAAGAATAGCAAGAGGATTACAACCAATTGTTCTGACCCAGCATCATCCTCCAGCAAGAAAGCCCTTCTTCACCTCAAGTAAAGCTTAGATCACCCAACACTATGAAGTTTCACCAGAAAACCAACAACACTTCTCTACAAGATACAAGATTCCAGCCTCTGGATCTCTGTGATGAGGGATCCATATATAGATGATTGTAGGGGGTGAGTCATCTTCTGGGGTTTTGATTAGTGTCCTCTCTCTGATAGTTCTTGATTCCACTTGGAGACTGATGATCTCTTACTCATCCCTGGTCGAAAACAGAGAGGCAAGTGTCAGAGGGGAAGCTTCTGGAAGATTCCATGATCTTCCACCTCGCAAATTGTCTCTGCTATTTGTCCATTCTCACCCATCGCACCCTACATAGGGGCAATCCAGTATGCATCACACCCTTTACACTGGGAAGGTGATATGCATCGCACCCTCTACACTGGGTATTCAGTATGGTCCAATTTTGACCATTTCTGAGCAGTTTTTAGTGGAGAACTTCTGGGAGATGATGTAATCAGCTGACCTTGTTCCTCTAGGTAGTGAAGCAACACTTTTAGGGACTTAGGAACCCTCATTTTATGGACATTTATGATTGGGGTTGCAGTTTCCAAAAATGTCTATAACAGTTTCCCCCTAAAGCATGAGGTCGTTAATCTTTTGATATCGGGTGAAATGTTTTATCATGAGGATCCGAAGTTCTTTCGAGCTGGGAGGCGACCTATAATAAGATACAATACAATACATTATCTTCATAATATTTTTCATGATCTAGCTGAGGCGGGAATTCCCATGCTCAGCTTTATAAATTCATTTTCATGTACATAGGACAGACAATCATCTGTGTAGCAGACTAATGATTTAGACTCATCATCCTTTGATTTGGATGATCATCTGTTTGGCAATGATGTACATTTGATGTATTTATATTCCTGAATATATAACAGCCCGGATGGATGAAACTAGAGCCGGTGTCTTCAAAACTCGTTCAATCTTCACTCGGAGTACAAGTCGATCCTTGTGAAAAATGTTCTGGAGTCAAACATGGAAAGACATCGCCTGATTACCAGCCAATGATTTAAGTTGTTAATAGGCACGAGAGGAATCACTAATAATGACAATGACCCTCAAGGTACTACAGTACAATTCGCGCGGTGTGAAAAAGGACACGGCGTCGAACACCACGCAAAATCTCTCGGTCGAAGGCCATTAATGTAAACCTGTCGCCGAAAGTGAGAAACTTGCCATTGAGGCATGCAAGCTTCAAAGTACTGAAAGGGTTGTTCCTAGGTCGAATTCCTGGATAATGAGATGATGTCGACAAGAAGTGACCCATCGTAGGAGGGCCTTAATGAATCCCACATTCACGACATGGAACGAAGCAAATTATTTTGGAGGTGAAAACGATCTGATGATACAGGGTTTAGGGTGGCGATTATGAAAGAATGGAGCGTAAATGTATTGCAGTGGGTGAGACACAGGTGAATTCTCTGAATGACTTCTCTTGAACATATCGATGACACTGACGATGGATTGGTAGCGTTAACCCCAAATATGGATGGTGTGATGTACCAATGGTGATATGACCAGTGAACGGAACAACCCAACCTGACTCAGATGCGAAGAGAAAGTGTCATGTTCAAGAGCGACCTGCTACCAAAAACGTTTTTTCAAGTTTTCTTCCCAATTTTTCCCCAGTCATCGCTGACCAATACTTCTTTATTTTTGTCAAGCTTGAGGAGGATAACATATTCTTGTTCTATAATCCACCCTTCAGGTGAACCTGTCACTATATTTTAAAGAGCCTAGCGACAGTGAAACTCATTCTCGTCCATTTGGACGAGTTTGTCGCTATTTGGTTTTAACAAGTTTAACGACAAAGATAACTCAGTCCTTTTCAATTTTAGAGAGTCTGAAAGTGATGGAAAGGAAACTCCAAAGATTCTTTTTCGTCATATAATCCCTTATGTCCGGAAAAGCATAAAATAATACGAAAGGGATGAATGCTCGGTAATTTTAACGAGCCGAGCAAGACAAGCGCTCGATCTTTTTGTGTAATAATCCCTTAAGTCCAAAAAGATTAAAATCTAGAGGAGGGATAGCACTTCCGATGACTTTAACGAGCCGGAGAGGCTAATCGCTCGGCAATCTTTTCATATTTTACGAGTCAGTTGAAAAGAGCTTAAAGGAGACTCGTTTTTCGAGGAACGAGTGATGATTTTGGGTAGCAGCTGATTCCAGGTAAGGTTTGGAATTTTCCAATCACGGCAGTGTCACAAGGATGGCTAATAGAATCACTCTTCGTAGATGTTCCTTGAAAGGCTAAAAAATCAAATGGAGGCGAATGATCGGCTAAAAAACAGAGTGGAGGTGATGATGAGAACACGACCAAGGCTCAAAAGCCGATGATAATGCATTCACAATGGTTATTTACCAAAAAATTGGTTCATTTTTTAATGAGCTTAAACTCTAGGGGAAACATTTTCTCATTGCTTATGTTTATTTTTTAACGAGCTTGAATTCCGCGTTAAAACTGCTCGTGATAATGGTCATTGATTCCTTGATTCACCATTAGCATTTTTTTCTTTCAAAGATTGTACTACCTGTTCAATTGCTTCATCAAACCAATTAGAAATGAAAATATATGCTTGATAAATGAGTTAAGAACACTAATACCTTACTTGAATTACGTGAATGGTAATTTAAAAGTGACTTTTACCTCTCATTTTACCATTTCATTTGAACTTGGTTTGTTGGAGCTCTGGAGGTGCTTTTCCCCCCTGATTTTCACTAGTTGATTCCGGGAGATTCTGTCGACAATTCTTGATGTCGTCTAGACCAGGTAGACGCTAAACTTGTGCTCTTCAATTGCATACTTTTCTTTTTGAATTCTAAGCCTGTTTCCTTGATTTGCTAAGCCTCTGTTGTTTTAACAACTCGCCTTGGCTCCATCACACCCTTCCTTAATCGAAAGGTGCGATGCATATTGGCCTTCTCACTGGCTAGTTAGTATCCATCGCTCCCAGTACACTGTTGGGGTGCAATGGGCACAAGGAGGAAACTTTTTGCACAACTTTCTCATAGATTTTTTCCTGTTTTTTGCCAAATCAAGATCCTGACTCTTCTCTTGTTTGTTTTTCAGAGATTCATCGAAGAAAAATGGTTGTTACATGGCGAGAATGTGAGCATGAAGAAGAGGACATGGTTTCTTTACATGATACGGGCATGGTAACTGCATTGCGTAACTGTGGCCTGTTGAAGTTTTTTCGCATCTCTAACATGAGGCAACAAATCAACTTGTTGCAATATTTCCTCAATGACTGGGATCCTACCAACCAGATGTTCCAGATTAGGGGAAAATCGATCCCCTTGACTGTCGTGGACATCTATTTTTTGACCGGTTTATTGAGGCATGGTGTTCCTCTCTCATATCGGGTCCCACCCGCAGGGGTGAGCTCGTTAGGGAGTATATTCGTTGGCACTACAGAGAGGGATATCAACCGAGTATGGACGGCAAGATCAATATCCGAGATGTCACTGAACGGCCCTTGAGGACCATTCTATTCACTTTTGCTAGACTGGCTGGTAGTGTGGCTCTTCACATAGCTAGCAGGTCTTACATGCAGTATGCTTTGGAATGCCTTGAACCAAAGTTTTTCAACTGGTGTGATGTAGTAATCTCTATGATGAAAGAACAATTGACCAAGGTGAAAAGCAGAAGATCCAAGAGTTTCAGTTATGGTTCCTTTTGACCACTTTCGCTTTGGAGAAGATCCCACTGATGCAACCGCAGTACATCTCACTTGGCCTACCTCCACCAACTGAACCACGGATGCAGAGATGGGTTGACCTCATGTCTCGACATGTTGGCCAGCCTCAGATTTCCTTTTCTGATACTTTCTTTGAGTGGTTCGATCGTCAGGAGATGGTTTATGCCAAGTTTCCATATGCTAGCATGGATTTCTGGGGTGACCCGGATTTAGTGCTGCCGGCCAGCGAGCAGTGGGGTGCTATGGGTAAATCCTCTAACCATATCTCTGTTTATTGTTCTTTATAATGTTCTTATGATTTCTTTGATCAAGACTAATAAAAAATCATGTGCTCATGTAGATATTGGACCAGTTCGACCGGTAGTACGCCGCAGAGAACCAGCGGCCGCTCCAGTAGGAGAGGCTGTGGGGAGGGCCATCCTTCGTGACCTTGACGTGGTCGAGACTCTTTCAGCACTACAGGATCAGGTTGAGGGTCTCACTCTTGGTATCCAAGATGTGAGGACCAACGAGCTGCCTTTGCGGTTGCAGTCACATACTAATGGCATGCCAATTCGATGGACTAGGCTTTTATGCATGATTGCACAGGTGGTGACTTGTTATCACCAGCATCATTAGACTAGGGTGCCCCCTAGCATTTCAAGTTTTGGGTCATTTGACCGATTTTGTCTTGGTTACAGAACATTATGTATAAACTATAAACAGTTATGTATATATTTTTTATTTTCGGAGCTTTATTTTGGTTAAGTTACATGATCCTGCTGCATATATTGATGTGATGCTTCTCTTTTATAAATGTCGCAAATGTCTATCTAACACATAATTTGCCAATGAGTCTATCAATGTGTTTAAACTTCTAGAAATATGTTGATATTGAATGAAATCGAACTGTCTTTCCAAAATCCTGACTCTTAGGAACATGTGGTAGATGGTTGGATTCCGTACGGATAGATAACAGTGAGTTGTAGAATGACGAGTTGTGAGTCTAGCCTGACGACAAGTCGGCATATGCCATGTGTGATGGCATCAAAGAGGAGTTCTATCAACACATTGTATTCAGCGATATTGTTCATCCACTGACCAATACATACCCCTCTGAAACTTACTAACCCGCTGGTGGGATCGAAAATGGCCCATACTGCAGAAGATAGGTTCCGCAAACTATGACTCGCTCTGTCGGAATATCCAACAAATTATTCCAATAGGTTTGACATTTGCAACGAATGCAAAAAAGCGGATTACCTAACCAAAATAATTACTCTTAGCGAAAACAAAAATGTAACAAAAGCATAAGGATTACTACGCGGAATTAAGCATAGTAACGCTTGAGGTACAACCCGTTGCGAGGTTGCGCCAGTGGAATCCCATCATAGTCCATCAATTCGTAGGCTCCTTTTGCTAATACATGCTTAACAATATAAGGACCCATCCATAACGATTTGAATTTCCCTGCTCCCAACTTATCGGATTCCTGGTCCTAAAGTAAGACTAGGTCACCTTCTGAGAAGATGCGAGGATTGACATTTTTGTTGAATTGTGCTTTGACTCGTTTCTTATGAGCTTCGTTAGTTGAAGCTGCACTGCGATATGTTTCATCCAATTGGATTAGTTCCAAGAAAGGAGCCTCTTCTTCTGAAGTTCCGGGGAGAAGGTCGACTGCGAGTTTGAGGGACGATATTTCACATTGAACTGGTAAGATTGCTTCCAGACCATACACAAGTTGAAAAGGTGTAAACCCGGTTGCATTTCTTACCGATGTCTGGTACGCCCACAAGGACGAGTACAGGATCAGGTGCCAATTCCATTTATGGACTCCGATCATTCTTTGTAGCATGAGCTTCACGACCTTGTTGATTGCCTCAACTTGTCCGTTAGCTTGCAGATAGTAGGAGTAGAGCTGTCATGGGACAATCCTAATTTGGCAGCCAACTCAACCATCAAGTGATTGCAAAAATTCGATCCATGATCTGTGACTATGGCTTGTGGAACACTAAATCTAGAGACTACGTGATTAAAAAAAGAAAACGGCAGTAGTTTCGCCATTGTTGTTTAATGTAGGCATCGCCTCGGCCCATTTGGTAAAATAGTCTACTGCGACTATGATATACCCATGCCCCCCGGCTGAGGTGGGGTTACATATCATGAAATCTATGCCCCATTTGGTGAATGGACCAACAAAAACTACTGGTTGCAGTGGTGTGGGTGGTCTTCTGGGTTTGCTATTGAAAATTTGGCAAGCATGGCAACTTCTAACTACGGTTATGCAATATTTGAATATTGTTGGCCAGAAGTATCCTGCTCGCAAATTTTTTTGCGCCGTAGCATAATCGGATTGATGCCCCCCACACGTGCCTGAATGACAATCGCTCAGGACTTTTTCGGCCTCCTCATGGGTGAGGCACCTCCACAGAACTATATCGATACCGCGACGGTGAAGGGTATCACCGACGATCATGTAGTCTTTCGCTTGGTATCAAATCCATTGCTGTTCGGAGCGTGAGGTATTAGACCTATATGTTTGTATCTGGAGATAGATGATTATATCTCCGTACCACGGATTGCTTGAAGATATCAAAAAAAAAAATTCATCCACGATTGCTTCTTCGGATGTTACATCGTTGGATGACGATGGGAGATGACATAGTAACTCCATGAATACCAGGGATTTTTTTGATTTGGATTTTTTGAATTCCAGATCAAACTCTTGTAAAATTGCTATCCATTTTGAATATTTCCCCCCAGCAACTGTCGTGACAATATATAAGTCATGGGGTTGCAATCTGATAAAATGGTAGTTTTTCTGAAGAGGACATAGTGTCGAAATCTCTGTATCGCTTGAACAGCTGCTAGGGCTAGCTTTTCAACGTAGGAGTATTTCATTTCCATATCACTTAAGTTTCGGCTTAAATAATATATAGGATGTTCAATTCCATTATCCTCTTGAACTAAAACCATCGCTATGGTCATATCTACTGCAGCCAGATACAGGTTAAAGTCTTTTTGATAATCAGGAGCATACATTAATGACGCTTTTATTAAAGATTGATTTAAAGCATCAAAGGAAGATTGCGTGACCTGATCCCAAACGAAGGGTACTTCTTTTTTCAATAGACGAGTATAACCTTTAGCTAGTTCGGTGTAATTTGGAATGAACCTCCTAAGGAAGTTTGCTTTCCCTTGGAGTTTCTGAATCTGAAGCAAGTTTGAAGTTGGAGGCAAATCAATGATTGCCTAAACCTTACATGGGTCGAGATGAATCCCGTCGTTTGAGACCACAAAGCCAAGTAAACGACCAGAACTGACACAAAACACGCATTTGTGCTTTTTGAGTCATATCTTGTAGTGTCGGCAACGTAGAAATATCGCTCTCAAATGCTGCAGATGATCAGTCCACTTTCGCGAATGAGCTGGAAGATCATTGAGATATGGTTGAATGATGTTCTTGATGTCATGGAAAGCATAGTTCATTGCTCTCTGAAAAGTTTCCCTTACGTTCTTTAAACCAAAGGGTAGCTTGCGATATGCGAACGTGCCCCACGGACAAATAAATGCAGTCTTTGACTGGTCCTGTGGGTGGATATTTATTTGATTATACCCGGAAAATCCATCCATAAATGAAAAGATTTCACATCTGGTGCATTCGTCAATTATCTGGTCAATAAAAGGTGTAGGGTAGTTGTGTTTCGGACAAGCTTGATTTACATCCCTGTAATTGACGCACACTCTAATTGTTCCTTGTTTCTTCATCACAGGAACAATATTCGATACCTAATCGGTTAGAGGAACCGGGTAAATAAAACCAACATGGAGTTTTTCAACTTCTACCTTGATGGCAATGGCTTTCTTGGGGTGCACCTGTCGTACCAGTTTGACATCTGGATACATCTTAATTTCATGTTCAACTATGCTCGAGTCAATACCTGGCATTTCATCATATGACCAAGCAAAGACATCTCTAAATTCGCGAAAGAGAGCGCTATATATTTCCAGTTCTGAAGAAGAACAAGATTTGCCGACATGAATATTCTCTACAACATCTATTTTGGTTGAGATATTTATGGCGGTAGTCTCTTCAATATTGGATAGGTTTCTCTCAGAATCCATTGTATTCACAGTATTTGTCAGAAAGTCAAATACTGAAGGATGGTCTAGGTTGCTAGAATTATCTTCTTTCCAATTCAAAAGATGGGAACGATGGTGGTAATCTTCCCACGGTGCCCGGTCAATCATCATCGATTGAATGATTCCTTCGTCTATAGAGTGTACTTGCGACCAAGGATCTGAAGGGGTGCCATATTCCTTAGACCTATCTATCCAAATGCTTGATGAGCGTTGATACGGGTTTTCCTCCCATGCTGAAAACATCGATTGCTATAATATTTCCAGTGGGGTTAGAGGAAATACTTATAGATGATCCATTTTAACATCGTTTTCTGAAATTTTTTGAATGGAAGATATCATATTGCAAGTTCCCACGTTAGCCACTTCCGCCAAATTGGTTGGAGGTGGTAGGGTAAAAGTTCCCATTAATGTGGGGTCTTTTAGTAGGCCTACTCCGATATTTTGAAGTGCACTAGGGCTTCCATGGATCATCGGAATGCTTCTCGTAACTTGCAAATTATTGGGGAGAAAAGTTTGTTGGTCGATGATTGTAATTCCTACTTGGGAAGGAAATGCAATTTCCCTAAAGTAGGTCGACACAACAGCTACCATGGCATATATCTAGGGTCTTCCGAGTAGGATGTTGTAATTGAGGCTTCCGTTGATAACTTCAACATCAATTTCTACTGCTTTTCCCCCCAGTTCGACTTGCGAGTTACTTAATATCCCATACGGGGTGTATGTTCGTCCATCAAATGCTTTTAATGTCATCGACGATCGTGACAAGGATGGAGACCCTAGAGTTTTCCAGCAACTCATCGACTTAATACATGTGGATTCCCCCTCATCAATAATTGTTCTATGAACAGTTTTGTTGAGGGCTTTCACTTAGATGAGGAAAGCTAGTTGAGCTGGTAACTGAGGGTCATATCATTTGTGATTAAAAGACACAAGATTGGAATCCGTTGGGTCAATCCCACCTATTGCTGATAATAAAGCCTACTTTTGGGAGGGGCAATTTTGCAGTACTTCAAGAGTTGACATCGCGGAGGGCGATTGGGCTAAATCATCCACTATATTATAGTGTTGTGCTGCTCTGGCACGAGGATTAAACGTCGATTTATGTACTACTCCCTTTGGCGGTTTTATCGTTAATTCAGGAATGATGGGTGGCACAACTCGGGCAAAGTTGTTGTTGAAATACTAGGTTGATCATTATCCTTGTTGTTCAACATCTGTGGATTCCCGTAATCTTTAATCCTTGTTGATATGAGAGCATCATTCAGTTGCTTTGAAACCGAAAACATTAGCACTTGGGATGGGGAAGCATTTTTGCTAGCAACTAGATTTGTTCCTGGGTTCGGAAACGGATCAGTTAATACAGCCGAGGTTTTTCAACTTTTGAAGAATTTTCTAAGTTCATCTTTATATGGACATTCTCTGGTCCAGTGATCCTCGTCACATATTAGGCATGGACTTTTTGGTCTCTTATCCCCAGAAGGGTTTTTAAAATATTTTTCAGGAGATGACCCCTCCTGGTTCTTCTTCTTCCCTTTCTTTTTCTTCTTGCCTCCCAGCTGCTTGGGTTCCTTGCCTTTGACTGTTGAAATGACATTCACTTCCGAGGCTAGAAGTTCTTCATTTGTGTTTTGACTCGAAACCATGTGGGCCTTTTTCGACATAGCCTTTACGGTTTTAGTGCTTATTGTACCTATCACGCCATCGCTAGCATGAGAGTCTTTGTTTGATTTAGGAGGGGCAGGAACGGAAAATTCCGGTCTAGGGGCATCAAGGATTTTATCATAGAGCATGCTAGACTGAGTATAAATCAAGTCTAGATATTGTGCACGAGAAATAACTTGCTCTTCAGTGACGACTCCTCCCTTTGCCACATCTTCTGTAATAGCAAGCAACAATGACTTAATAAACCATTCAGCCAATGGCTGATAAGGAACATACGTTTTTACCATTCTACGATGACGTCACCATTCATGAATATGATAGAATATGTGAGTGGCCGTCGTTTGTTTGAAATTGGTAAGTAGCTCAATTGTTGTTTCGTACCTTATAGGTAACTGAAAATGGGTTAAAAAGGTTGTGGCCAGGGTACTGAAGTTATCAAACGAAGCTCTAGGCAATTCGATATACCACTTTGCTATCGGACCAGTTAGCATTCGCTGAAAGAGACGAAGTCTGGTCGAATCATCATTGAGGGTGTTGGATGAACACCACAGATGAAAGGTCATCACATGATTCGATGGGTCTTCACCCAGATTTCCATTAAATTTAGGAATATTAGATGGAAGTTTATGCGGAATCGCCGGCCACCAAGGGGCGTAGGCAATTGGATCGTTTGTTAGTCGATTTAGATCTAGTAACTCTAAAGTTTCCACAAAATGCAACTGTTGATTCAGACTTGGCTAAGCATACCCAGGATAAGATGGAATTGCTTGAGCAGTTTGTCTTTGCATACCAGCATAATGCATTTTATGTTGGTAACTTTGGTAAGGTTGATGGGCATAACAATTATGATATGGTTGATACGGTTGCCCATTACTTTCAAAGACTTGTTGCTCATATCCTTGGTAAGCTTTTTGGAATTGCGGTTGTTGGTGTTGCACCAGCCATGGTTGTGAAGTCATGGGTTGTTGTCCAGTACTAACTGTTTGACCAATATGGGGGGTGGTGATCCCTATTTGAACCTGTGTCATTCCACTAGTTGGTGATTGCGGTCGTGTCATAGGTACAAGAGGTTGTTGCATTATAACCTGAGAAACATGAGGTTGGAATACAACTGGCAATGCTTGTACTTGCGATACTGCCACAATAGCCGGCGTAGTGGTGATATTTGTCATAGGTAAACTTTGTTGCATTGAGCATACAACTCTTGGTTGTTGAGGCAGGATTGGCACCCAACCGCTAGTTGTAATTCCAGCATAACCTAAATTCTGTTGTGAACTCTCGCATGGTTGTCCTTCCGAAGAAGGCAATGAAAGGGTATACGACCCTCCATATGACGGTAATCTCGTACTCAAAGGAATGATTTGCCTTTGGGGACTGGTTTGCCCAAATTGACACTGTGAAGGATCAATTTGTCGAGAATCAATGTAAGAGATTCCAGATACAATTCCGGATGAACAAATGGGAATAGTCCATACTGTCGAAATAGCCCCTGGATGGACTCCATCTAGCGATTGAGAGCTGGTTGGGACAGATGGCACACCGACGAACATTGTCGGAGTAGCAGCAGGAATTTCTGTTGTTGCTGCATTGGGTAACACAGTCCTTGATGTCGACAGTTGTTCAGACATATTAAGCCTATCCAAAAGATTCCTTAGCGATTCTTCAGGAACTTCTGATGGCGGGAGAATATCTTCTGATGAAGAAGGACACAGGGCGATCCCAGCTCTAAATTTCATTGGAGTGTTAGATGGAGGATCTTCTGCAATCTCTTCTATGGCAATCAATCCAGGAGGAAGAGGTAGACCATCAGGTTCGTAAAATATTTCTGGTGCCAAAGAAGATATGAGTTCTGCAGCAACAAATGCTGGGGGAGTAACACCTTCCGAATTAGCTGTAGATGGAGCCGGTTCAGTAATAGAAGTGTTTACCGTCACACTAGGATCTGTTGTAATGTCCTTTTGTTGCTGCAGAATTTCTCTTGTAGAGCCAGGGATACCAGAAATGTTCAGAGTAACCGAAGTCTCTAAGGATTTTGGAGTACTTTCTCCAACCAACCTAGGGGACTTTGATCCGGTCAAACGAGTCCACTTTGTCCGAAATGGTTTCGCTTCTGGAGTCAACGACGGTTCACTCGTAAGTCTCCGTGAACGACGGGGTTTTGGTTGACTTTCTTCCACGATTGTGGATTACTTAATCAACTCAAAATAAAAGGGGAATTTTTTTTCGAATTAAATGAATTTTAGATGCTTTGACACAACTTGTTTTTTCAATTTTTAAGAGTCAATAGAAAACAAAAGATGACTCTAGTCGCCTTCGATTTTTAATGAGCCTGAAGTGACAAGTGCTCAGATGGACCTTTTCTTTTAAGGAGTATGAAAAGGAACGAAAGAGACTTCTCTCGAAATCTAGGCAGAGGGGATTACCAAACCAATCGCAAAACTGCATAATACTTTTTATGGTACGGCGGTCAATCTTCCCGAATGTTGTGTTCAGTGCATTGCGATTTATAGGGCGGCAGACACGGCTTCCTAAGGATAACGGATGTAGCCTATTGTAGTCTCCCAATATATACTCGACGGTACATGGGAGCACAAGTCTGTACTGGCACTTGTCGTCTCAGAGTGGAGGAATCACCCAACCAACAATGAAAGCAGTAGTTACCAGGTTTTACGATGCCTGAATACGTCTCTAGCCTAGACTTCTAGATGTTATGCGTTAGGTTCCGAAGCATTTTTAGATTCATTAAATTTATTTTATAGTTGATCTTGTTTAAAAATTTGCCTTTCAGGTTCACCGCGTGATGTGTATACAATTCCTAAAATGCAGTCTAAGATGATAAACAACTGTTTAATCTTCTTTTGGAAATGAAAATCCTAGCTACTAAGGAAAGAAAATTGAGAGTCTTTCAACAAAGAGCACAGAGCACACACTAAATGCACTGTCCTAAATCAAACCAAGTAGTCTAAATGCAAATGCACATGCATGTATTTGTTTTCAGCCTTCTTAATGTATAAATGACGATAAGAAAGCTAAGTGCAAATCTGAATTATTTTCAAAGCGACAATACTTAACAAATTTCTTTTCAAAATGAAGTGAAGATAAGGGTGACACTTTGCGATTTCGAAATGAAAACTGTTTTTTGACACTTTAAAAACTACTAATTCAAATCATATACAAGAGTAACAGTACAATCGACTATCAAGAACAATGGGATTCTCTTCTATGACTGAAAACGACACTTTCAGATTAAGAAATGACAGTTCGACTACGCTACTTCTTTGCAAAAGAGAACTGAAAATGGCGCACAATACATAAAAACACTTACAGTTATTTGCACAATAGAGGTGGAATGATGGAAGAGAAGCGGGTTTTCACAGAGGTAACTGACCATAGACAACAAAACTCCTGAATAGAACTAAAAAGAGTGAAGAAAAACCAAATTCTGAAGGTGAATTAACCTTCCTTGACCATCGCACCTGTCACACAAGGAAACTAGTATGCATCTCACCTACTGCACACGGGAAGTGCGATGCATACAGACTGCCTTGAAGGGAGGGTGCGATGGTACCAGTGCAAGACTTTTAACCAGTCTTTGCTCACAATTTGCAATTCAGTTCAGGGATTTAGGCCGAGTAAGTGATGTTCAGTAAATGTAAATCATAGGGGTTGATCTAAGGAGGTTACTGGAGCCACCATTTAGGGCAATTAGAACGTTTGCAGATTGATTGTTCAATTTATAAAGAAAACCTGGAGATATACTGAAGCAGCATTGATCTACTTTGCATTTGTATAACAAATGCAGTTTGAAGGCTAGCTGGCTTGACTTCAGGCTCCGTCTGTAAGTTTATAAAACAAACAAAGATAGACTAACAAAAAATCTAACCAGTCCCCAGTGGAGTCGCCATTTTGTTACCGGGAATAGTGTCCACTCAGAGCTGCTATTCCCACTAAGACTGGTAGTTATCTTAGAAACAAACAAGTAAAGACTACTTTCGTTTTCCTTTATGAAAATAGATAAGAGTGGAACAAAGGACACCAACCTTAGTCTTGCGCTTGGTTCCTTACTTGATTCCTCTCCTTCCTGATAGATCTTTGCCGCTTCTTCTTCGTCTACCCAGCTTCAAAGAGCACCTGTGGAATCAAAGCAGCATAATACTATCGAAGAACAGAGATCTATATTCATAAATAACACAGGACCAGATATGTATTAACCACACAAATGCATATATAATCAAACATACAAGAATATGGAGGAAAACTTGAATAGATTTATTAATATCAAGAATAGCAAGAGGATTACAACCAATTGTTCTGACCCAACATCATCCTCTAGCAAGAAAGCCCTTCTTCACCTCAAGTAAAGCTTAGATCACCCAACACTATGAAGTTTCACCAAAAAACCAACAACGCTTCTCTACAAGATACAAGATTCCAGCCTTCAGATCTCTGTGATGAGGGATCCATATATAGATGATTGTATGGGGGTGAGTCATCTTCCGGGGTTTTTATTAGTGTCCTCTCTCTGATAGTTATTGATTCCACTTGGATACTAATGATCTCTTACTCATCCCTGGTCAAAAACAGAGAGGCAAGTGTCAAAGGGGAAGCTTCTAGAAGATTCCATGATCTTCCACCTCACAAACTGTCTCTGCCATTTTTCCATTCTCACCCATTGCACCCTATAGAGGGGCCATCCAGTATGCATTTCACCCTTTGCATTGGGAAGGTGATATGCATCGCACCCTCTGCACTGGGTATTCAGTATGGTCCAGTTTTGACCATTACTGAGCAGTTTTTAGTGGAGAACTTCTAGGAGATGATGTAATCAACTGACCTTGTTCCTTTAGGTAGTGAAGCAACACTTTACTTAGGAGCCCTCAGTTTATGGACATTTATGATTGGGGTTGCAGTGCCCAAAAATGTCTATAACACATTATCGCGACTATCAGTTGATGATGGAAAGGACACTTACCTACCGAATGCAAGTAGAAACGCGGCCTCCAGAGCAAGGTGCCAAAGGAGTGTGCAGAGGATATCAGGGATGAGGGCGAGGACCAAGAGGAGGAGGACCTCATAGAGGTTGCGGATAGGTAATTTTCTGTATTTGTGTAACACCACGAGACTACACATGGGAGTGTCAGAATCAAACACACCCATCATGTCAATAATGCAGCCAGTTTGACCACACTATAGAAGAATGCTAGTGTTGATAGATAAGATGCAAGAGAAAAAGGCACAACCTCAACAAGCCCTACAAAACTTAAAGATGATGAGGGCTAAGCCCCGTGAGGAAGATCATACCATGAACATAGTGCTGAGAAGTAGAATAATGACCGGTAATGATAAAGGAAAACAACCTGAAGAGGATGGATGGGTTTGAAAGGCCCTAGAAAAATAAGTTGGTTTTGATCTGGAACACGTGAAGGAAACATTTATGGAAGCCAATAAACACTTTGCTGAGACCTCCACCTCAAGAAGCTAGAAGAAAGTACCAGAAACTAGCATGCCTACTCAAGTTGATCACTCTATTCTTACCACGTTCTTGGAGACTTGCATGAATCTTCTGCGTAGTTGTGAACCGTTTCAGTATAGCCCGATCCTTCTGTAGGGTCCAATGGTACTACAACCCGAATATATTTCCTTGCAAACGACATTGTCCTCTTATTCAAGTGTATGAATCCATTCATATCAATGGCCTAGTCAATTACAAGTAGTGCGGGGTATGGATTACTGTCATCAACGATCTCTATTACCTCAAAATTAGTCAGCATGATCACACCTTTTATATCTACTGTTACTCAATGTAGTCATCCCATAGGGATGATCTTCTGCTAGTTTTCCATTCTAAGATGGATCAGATACCACTGCACTGTGGGTCTCCCCATTCTCTCCCAGGTTTGTTTAGGCAACATGTTCACTTCAGACCCCAGATCTATAATGACCTGGTCCATCTCATATTCTCTTATCTTTCTGGTGAGCCTCATCTCTCGCCCTGTTCTTGCCTTATGTTTTCCAATTTTTCTTACTAAAGGGTGTCCATTAGGGGTATTTTCTTTACCATGACATTTTTTATGAACTCCTACAGGCCTTTCACAGCCTTGCTATCATGCAGAATATTCATGCAAGTATCTAAGAACGTGGTAAGCATAGAGGGATAAGCCTGTGTAGGTGCGTTGGTTTTTGGTACTTTCTTCTGGATTCTTGAGGTGGAGGCCTCAACAAAGTCTTTATTGGCTTCCATAAATGTTTCCTTCACATGTTCCAGATCAAAACCAACTTATTTTTCTAGGGCCTTGCGGACCCATCCATCCTCTTCAAGTTGTTTTCCTTTATCATTACCAGTCATTATTCTGCTTCTCAGCACTATGTTCATGCTCTGATCTTCCTCATGGGGTTTAGCCCTCATCATCTTTAAGTTTTGTAGGGGCTATTGAGGCTATGCCTTTTTCTCCTGCATCTTATCTATTAGCACTAGCATTCTTCTATAGTGTGGTCAAACTGGCTGCATTATTGACATGACGGGCATGTTTGGTTCTGACACTCCCACACATAGTGCCTTAGTGTTACAAAAATATAGAAAATTACCTATCTGTGACCTCTACAAGGTCCTCCTCCTCTTGGTCCTCGCCCTCGTCGCTAATATCCTCTACGCACTCCTTTGGCACCTTGCTCTGTAGGCCGAGTTTCTGTTTTCATTCGGTAGGTAAGTGTCCTTTCCATCATCAACTCATAGATGCAACAATGGTGCTCATCATGGCCCATAGATTTATAGAAATCATAGAACAACTGTTGTGGTGTCTCAATGAACTTTTGTAGCAAATGACAATTATTCGTTGCATGTTTTCTAGCGACTTGACAAATAAAGCACCATAGTGTGGCCCCCACACTTGGTCCTGTTGGATCTCCTGGCCTCAGGGGAATTGTTCCCAATCCTGTTATATGACTTGCAAAGATGGGGCAATGGTTTTTGTTGTTCCCCTGACTCTTACACTTTAGACACCATACTTCTGCGTGCAACTCTAGCTTAGCCTCCTTGTCTTTTTTCAAGCTTTGCAATTCCATGTCGAGGCTTTGTAATTGGGAGTGAATATGTTGTACCTCCAATTTCACGTCCTTAATAGGTGTTGCATGTAATCTCTTCATGATTTCTAGGGCTTCTGTTAGGCCCCTATACTACTAGTGTAACCCCTTATTGTTATTAGAACAACCCCCTTATTATATTGTTATACCCATGTAGTCCCCATATTGTTACTATTGTGCCGACCATAAAAGCCACTATTGTTATTATTATGCCCTTACATTATTATTGTTATGTTGGCTCTGATTATATTATGACCCCTTAGACTCCTATATAGAGAAAGGAGGTATTTTCATTTCTATCATCTAAGAATTGTTCATTTATGTAATGTAAAGGAGGTTGCCCCCTCTAAGAGGCTTAATTATAAGGCATTGACCTATCTTTTCTATCTTTTTGTGAGCTGGTTTCATAACATTTGGTATCAGAGCTTTTGATTCTAGGGTTTCACTACTCCAAATAGGTCATCATGGCCTTTTCGCTATAACTTTTCTCTGCGATGTTTCAGAAGCGAAAAAAAAACCCATTTGAGACGAAATCGCATTGAACTTGGGTCTAAATTTCATAGCTTTTTGTGCTATATTTGTAGAGATATGATCTGAGGAAGTTGGTCTTTTTGTAGACTCCTAAATTACATTCCAAACAGGTGACCTGGGGAAAAGCATCATAACTTTCTCTCTAAGAATCAGATTGAAATTTTGTAAGAAGGTGCAAAAATAGGATGGATTGTAGTTTCTTGTTTATATCTTTTAGATCCAAAGGTCGAAACAGTGACACGTGATACGTCATACAAGTTCACTCTACTGAACTAGTCTATAATCAGGTCACCGTGGAAAATTTGGCATAACTCTTGCTTGGAGAATCCAATTTGGATCAGACTAGTGGAGTTGGAAATAGGACACAAAGGGCTACTATAGGTCGTAATTTTAGAACTGGAAGATCTGAAATTATAGAGTTACAGTCATTTCAAGATCGAGCTCCTAAAATCAAGAAAAGGAGATATGAGGAAGTTTGATGGCAACGAACCGGTAAATTGGATACTTCAGATGGAGCAATATTTTGATCTACATGGTGTACCATTGTTACAAAAGGTATGCATTGCATCTTCATATTTAGAACCAGATCAATTTTTATGGTATAAAGGGCTTTGTTCTCGTAAACAACTTGTTACGTGGTCAATTCTCACGGAGGAAATGATAGCACATTATGAGGATACAAAGAGCAACACCTTCTTTAGAGAAACACCACAACAATTGGAAAGAGTAAAAGGGCTTTGTGACATAGTGGAAAGTAAAATTATGGCAACAAGGAAGTCTACCCCTCACAACTATAAAGATGATAGTGTTGTTTCTCCTATCCTTCCACAACCTACAAGGGTTACACCAAAACAATTGGAAGAAAAAAGAGAAAAAGGGCTTTGTTACAATTATGATAGAAAATGCAATAAAGGTCATAAGTGTGCTGAGAAGAAATTAGTTTACATAGAGTATGAAGAGGAGGAAGAAAAGGATCAAGAAACATCAAAAGAAGAGGATATACGTGAGGACCCAACGCCGAAGAAAGAAGAAGTGAATTCGACCATATCTTGTAAAGCATTGGCAAGAATTACCACTCAAACTCTCATGATAGAAGGACATATGAAGAAGAAAAAGGTTCAAGAAGTGAAAGATCACATCGAGAAAGAAGAAATGAATCTAACCATATCTTGTAATGCATTGGCCAGAATTACTACTCATCAAACTATCAAGATAAAAGGACATATCAAGAAGAAGAATGTTCAAGAAGTGAAAGATCACATCGAACATCAAGAAATGAATACAACCATATCTTGTAAAGCATTGGAAGAAATTACCACTCCTCAAACTCTCAAGATAGAAGGAAATATCAAGAAGAAAAAGGTTCAAGCAGTGAAAGATCACATCAAGAATCAACAAAAAGTTCTCCAACTTTTAAATGATAACGCCACTTTGGTGCATAATCGAATGAAAAAATAGGTAGATCAACATCGCAGTGAAAAATGTTTTGATGTAGGTGATTGGGTAATTTTACGGTTACATCTCAAGTAAGCTATTTATGAGAAGGAAATGTTGGCAATACTACATAAACTTAAGAAATGGCGACCTTACCCAATGGGAAGACACTTCAAGGTAAAAATGGATCATGATAGTATTAAATACATTTTAGAACAAATATTATCATTAGAAGAACATAAAAAATGGGTCACAAATATGTTGGGTTATGACTTTGACATCAACTTTGTTGCAGATGCACTCTCAAGAAAGGATGAGGATGTGGAAGCATTGTTTTTTTTTCTATCTCTATTATCCAACCAAATTGGATAAACGAAGCAAGGGATGAATGGAAGAAGGATAAAGAAGTGTGGCCACCCATTCAAAAGTTGCAGAATATCCCAATTCAAACAATATTTCCAGAACTTGAAGAGGAAGGAAAAATCATATTGGAACCTAGAGCAGTCATAGAAACAAGAACCCAACAACTAGGAAATCGATCAATTTCGGAGTATCTCATCAAGTGGAAGAACTTACCAGCTGAATATTCCACATGGGAGGAAAAAAAATTTATACATAAGCATCAAAAACTACTCAAGCATTGAGGACAATAGTTTTTTAAGGAGAGGGGCATGTTAGGCCCCTATACTACTAGTGTAACCCCTTATTGTTATTAGTACAACCCCCTTATTATATTGTTTTACCCATGTAGTCCCCATATTGTTACTATTGTGCCCCATAGAAGCCACTATTGTTATTATTATGCCCCTTACATTATTATTGTTATGTCGGCTCTAGTTATATTATGACCCCTTAGACTCCTATATATAGAAAGGAGGTATTTTCATTTGTATCATCCAAGAATTTTTCATTTGTGTAATGTAAAGGAGGTTTCCCCCTCGAAGAGGATGAGTTATAAGGCGTTGATCTATCTTTTCTATCTTTTTGTGAGCTGGTTTCATAACAGCTTCTGCCTGATTTCATATCTTATGTTGTGACAAAATCAATCCTCAGGTGGGGTAGAATCGAAGCTATAAACCATTCGTAGTGTTGACCATCTGTGAGCCACATGTTAGCTTCATGGATCCCAAATTTCAACCTTTGATCTAACTTCCAAGGCATCTCATCAACCCTCATTGCAATTTCCTTAAATCCAACCACTGACTGCGAATTAGACTTAGGCTTACAAAATTCTTTGTTTAAAGCATCCTTAGTCTCTGCAGGGCTGGCACAGGATGATCAGAACAATACTTAATAAACCACGTCTGTGTGCGATCCTCTAGAGTGGTAACCAACTATGCCTTCTTTATATTTTCATTAGTAATCTACTGCACTGTCCACACAACGTTCGCAACAAACCAAAACTGATTTGTATCTTCGCCCCCTATATCCTTGAAAATCAATAGCTTCATTACATTTGACATGTTGAATGGTTGTGGTGGTGGTGGAGGTGTGGGCAAAGGTATATGTGGTTTTGGTCTGGAACATGTGAAGGAAACATTTATGGAAGCCAATAAACTCTTCGTTGAGTTCTCCACCTCAAGAAGCTAGAAGAAAGTACCCGAAACTAGCACGCCTACACAGGTTGATCCCTCTATGATTACCACATTCTTGGAGACTTGCATGAATCTTCTGTGTGATAGCAAGGTTGAGAAAGTCCTGCAGGAGTTGATAAAAAAATGTGATGGTAAATAAAATACCCCTAATGCACACCCTGTAGTTAGAAAAATTGGAAAACATAAGGCAATAACAGGGCGGGAGATGAGGCTCATCGGACGTACAGGAGAATATGAGATGGACCAGGTCATTATATATCTAGGGTCTAACATGAACGTGTTGCCTAATCGAACCTAGGAGAGAATGGGGAGACCCGCACTACAGTGGTCTCTGATCCATCTTAGAATGGAAAACCAGCAAAAGATCATCCCTATGGGATGACTACATCGAGTAACAGTAGATATAAAAGGTGTGATCACGCTTACTAATTTTGAGGTAATAGAGATCATTGATGATAGTATTCCTTCCCCGCACTACTTGGAATTGACTAGGCCATTAATATGAATGGTTTCATACACTTGAATAAGAGGACAATGTCATTTGCAAGGAAATCACTTCGGGTTGTAGTATCGTTGGACCGTGCAGAAGGATCGCGCTATACTGAAATGGTTCGCAAAACATTTCTAATTGCTTAGATTCAGATGAAGAGTTAGAGCACTAGCATAATAGGTTGCATGAAGTATCTACTTGCACTGCAACATGATAACTAAATCGTTGCTTTGTGTGTCATTGGAGGTAAGTAATTTACCATATTATGATGTTTTAACTGATGTAGATAAGTTTTTGGATACGTTTGAGCGTGAAGTCCCTGAGCATCACCATTTCCAAGTGTTAGACTTGGCACTGTGCGTTATGCCTGCATGATGGTGGGGTATGCACAACGATAGCTTTGATGAATGGTAGGATTATAGAAGAATGATGAGGTTGCAGTTTGGTCGACCTAACCTTTGATTGACTGAGAAATATGATGGGAGGGATGATTCACGTGATAATTTAGCAAAGTGGGCTAAAGATTATGGAACAGATCCAAAGCCAGAGTGTGTACACTTGTTTTGCCATACTTTAGACACAATCCCCTTAAACTGGTATTTGGAGATAGAGCTCCACCATGGCATCGCAGATTGGGATATATTGAGGGAAGGATTCTTAATGACCTTCAGTTTTGAATATGGTTTTGAGAACATTGATGAAGCTATACAAGAAGCTAAGGGATTGATCTTCAAAATACCACAAGAACCGTTGTAATGGGTCCAATGAGATTGGAGCACCCAATTGTGCCATGCACTGGAATGTTATAATGTGACTACTGAGGAGGAGGATGAAGATCTAAGAAATATTAATATTCTAGAGGCCGAAGGGCATCGTGAAGTTTAAGGTCCACAAATAGAGAACTCGGATATCACCGCACCATTAAAGACAAAGCAAGTGAACATCGGTATTGAAGGAGAGAAAAAAATTGCAAACATTGGGGATTACTAGGATGGTGCCATAGTGGATAAAGTTGTTGAGTTACTCCGCGAGTACGGGACCTTTTTCCTACCAAGTTTTCGAACCTGAAGGGCATAATAGGTGACTTGGGTGTTATGATTATTACTTTGAATCTAGACAAGAAGCCTATTAAGTAGAGGCCATATCACCTTAATTCCAAATACAAGGAAAAGGTTCACTTGGAGTTGGATAATATGTTGGCAGCAGGCATCATAGAACCTATGGAAGAATCTTATTGGGTGATCTCGATGGTAGTTTTGGAGAAGAAACAAAAGAGTGAAATAAGGATTTTCGTAGATCTCAGGAACTTAATGATGCTTGCATTCATGACCCATTCCTGATGTCGTTCATAGACGAAGTATTGGACAATGTTGGGGGGCAAGAGGCCTATTCGTTCACTGATGGGTTTTCTAGGTACCATCAAATGAAGATTGCGTTGGAAGATAGGAGCAAAACAACCTTCATGATAGAATGGAGTTGTTTCAAGTATACTGTAATGTCATTTGAACTCAAGAATGTGCCTGCAATATTCTCTCGCGTAGTTATAGCAAAATTTAAGGAGTTCATCCATAAGTTCTTGGAGGTGTATTTTGATGACTCGACGATGTTCCATTTAGCGAAGCGCTATGTAGAAAGTATGCACTTTATCTTGGATGCGTGCTGCAGATACCAGATTGTGTTGAGTCTGAAGAAGTGTTTATTCTTTGTCACCTTTGGGATATTGCTGGGTCATGTCGTGTGCAAGTAGGGGTTGATGGTGGACCCTACCAAGATCACAGTGATAGTGAATTTGGAGGTCTTGAGGAGTGTCAAATAGCTACATGCAATGTTGGGACATACAAGATATTATAGGAAGTTCATCAAGCCTTATGTTCAGATTATAGCACCGATGGAGAAATTAGTGAAGAAGGACACTAAATTATGTCGGAATGAAGAATGTCAGCACAATTTGGATGTATTAAACGAGAAGATGGTCACTGTGCCGATCTTGGTATTTCTAGATTGGATGAAGGAATTCCTTGTACTTGTTGATGCCTCTTACATTTCATTGGAAGGAGTGCTAACACAGGCCGATGAAGGAGAGATGGACCACCTAGTAGCCTCCGTGAGCAAGAAATTATCAATGGCTGAGAATAATTACTCAACGACAGAGTGCGAAGGATTGGCTATGGTGTACGCACTTCAAAATTTCAAGCACTATTTATTGGGTGGACATTTCAAAATGTATGCAGATCACTCTGCCTTGCAATACCTGGTCAAAAAGCCTTTGTTGGGGGGGAAGATCTGTTGATGGTTGCTGCAATTCTAGGTGTATGACTTTGAGGTCATTTTGAAGCCATATAGGTTGAATGCGGGACCTGACCATCTATCGCAGATCGAAACAAGAGAAGAGCCTACTAATTTGGAGCAAGTGTTTCCCGACGAGCAGCTCTTCATGGTGTGTGTAGCAGATAACCACTTTGTAGATATTATTCACTTTTTGACTACAGGATGGCACCGGAAGGGTATACAAGTCAGAAAAAGAAGGAACTAGTAGTGCGTGTGGTAGACTTCTTAGTGATTGCAGGACACTTTTATAAGATGGATGTAGACGAGATATTGCAAAGATATGTGTCAACTTTTGAGAGAGATAGCATCCTCGCTGAAGCTCATAAAGGGGATGCGAGAGGACATTATGCAGGAAAGGTGAAAACACAAAATATTTTGCGCACAGGTTTATGGTGGCCTACGTTGCACAAAGATTCCAAGGAATATTGTAGGGCATTCGATGCATGTCAAAGAATAGGCAAACCATTGTGGAGGGACGAGTTTCCATTAAATCCTCAAGTATCATTATAGCCATTTGAAAAATGGGTGGTTGATTTTGTTGGGCCAATTCAGCCCCCAGGAAAGAAGGCCAGCACATGCTACATCATCACCCAATGGAATATCTAACCAAATTGGTGGAGGCACAACCAGTTAAGGATTGTATGGGGGCTACAATAGTGAAGTTCTTGTTTGAGTATGTGTTAACTAGGTTTGGCTACCTGAAAGTGTTGAGGAGTGATAGAGGTATGCACTTTTTGAATGAGACAAACAACACATTGATTGAGGAGTTATAAGTCTATCATCAAAAGAGAACCATGTATCATCCTTAGGCTATTAGAATAATTGAGGCCTTTAATAAGATTTTGGAGAAAGTTCTGATGAAGATTTGCAATGCGCAGCGGAATGACTGGGATGTGTGCATACCTGTAGTGCTATGGGCTTACAGGACTGCTTCTAAAATGTTGACGGGGCATACACCTTTTAGATTGCTCTATGGTGTAGAAGTTGTGATGCCAATGGAGTATATCGTTCCTAGTCTATGGATAACAGCTCTCACAGGTATGGAAAATCACAAAGCGTTGGAGGAAAGCCTCACACAACTGATGGAGCTTGAAGAGGACCAATTCTTAGGTAGATTCCATTATCAAGTACAAAAGGAACATGAAAAAACATGGCACGATCGACACATTAAGATTTTTACCTTCAAAATAAATGATTTGGTTTTGTTATATGATAGTAAATTCTCTAAGTTTCCAGGGAAATTTGATATGCATTGGCTAGGGCCATATATTATCAAAGAAATTACATATGGAGATGCAGTTCAACTCATGATGTTGAATGGAGAACATTTTATAGGAAGAGTGAATGGAAGCTACCTAAAGTTGTATACACCAGATCCTGCCCAATGACTATATGACAACAAGACAGTCTTAGCGCTCCAGGCAATTGATCCAAGAGGATATTGTCATTCCAGCATGAGCGAAGTCTTCATTGGTTCAAATTAAAAGTGATCTTCAGATGATCATGGTCGATGAGGCCTTAAGCTTTATCAACGTCACCAGTATTCGTCGTCATCATGTAATTCATGGGTAGCATTCAGTCTTTATCAGTAGGGTTTATTTAGTGTTTCAGTTCATGGTTTTTCATGTAGTGATTAATGTCACTTTGTGACAAAAAGGTATAATAGGTTTATATAAAGTGTAAAGCCTTAACGCTAAAATACTAAACCTAAATCATTATACTAAAAACCTATGCGAAAACCTAGCCCTACAAAGCTATGGTTAAAAACATAATGAAAGCCTAAGTCCTAAATATCTAAACCCTAACCTATACCTAGAATTGCAACACATAAAATCAATGCTTTTTATAAGCCTAAAATCCTTACGGGCTTTAATACAAATAAAAAGTGTTAATAAATACTTTGCAGGCTCTAAACCACAGAGGGTTAGCCTAACCATGGTTGAGTAAACCGTGATCATGTGAGTAGATATAGGAGATAGCAACTATGGGTAAGCAGGTGTCGGAGGTCTGGGATAACCACATAGAAAGCAATGGTTACAGGTCATGTGACAAGTGGCAAGCATCTCCGGCAGTTACTGAAACCGATGGAGCCCTAACCACCGAGTCAACTCACCATTCACATGCATTGTCAGTGCTTCCTCCACCTTGTGACATGACGATTAATGGTTTTGGGTTATTATAAGGTTTGAAGTGTGTTTTTAAAATTCAATTTTGATATTTTAAATACACCTAGGCCTAATGACGCTATGTGGCATTAATTCCTTAAACTAAAATCCTAAAATCATCCCTAAAGTCAGCACATGTACTCTAAATTTGGACAGCAAAGGTTAGAGTGCATTTCCATGGTTGTAAAGGTAGTTTGGCTCATTGAAGAGTTAATGGATTTTTTTTACAGTTATTTTATGCAATTTCTAGAGGTGATATGTTGATTTTTTTCAGTGTTACAGGAGCATCCGAAGTCAGAATTGGGAACCATGACAGGCATTGGAAATTTAATTCAGAGTAATTTCTTGTGATATTGACCAAAAATGCCTGCATGCAAAGTCAATCTGGTTAAATTTCTGTGTAATCTACCTTCTCAGATTCAATCCTAATAAAGCACACACACATCTTGAAAGCAGACTCGGAGACATAGTCCTCAGGGATGAACTCTATAACCAATATCACTATCTAGTATCACTATCTTTTTTCAGCTTATTACTTCTTTTGTTTTGATTCTTTTTATGTTTAAAATTCCGTTGTAAATTCATCCTCTTTCATTCTGTTCTCATGGTTAAAGCACCTTAAGTTGACATTCAGTTCACTAATGGAATTAATCAGTTCTACTTAAGTTTAATATATGATCATTTTAGATAATATAATTTGGTATCAGAGTAGGTTGCATTGGTAGAAATTTTCCATTGAATGTTAACCAGGTCTAAGTCGTGACATGGAGAAGGAACACTCGAGGAGTTTGATCCAGAGATTGGAAAGTGAAGACTCGCCCATAAATTGACCATGATAGGATCTGATGCATGTGAAACTCCTGAAGCAAAGATGAGCGAGGAACAGTTTCAGAAAGAATTTTTGAGTATGCAGCAGATGATGGGAGAACTCTATGAAGATAAGAAGGTGAGAGATGCAACTTCTTAATCAAAGACATCAATGAAAGACAAGGGTAAAGACAATGTTGATAAACCTCCTTCTCCTCCATCAACTCCATCTTCTTCTTCTTCTTCTTCTTCTTCTTCTTCTTCTTCAGTTCATAATATGAAATAGAAAAGAAAACATATCTTTTGAAACATGATGTAGAATTTGAGTTACTTATTTCTGATGGCGAAATGAATCCTGAAAAGTTATATAACTGGATTAAGAAGTTATAATTGTATTTTTGTATTCATAACATTTTTGACAATAAAACAAAAATTCAATTAGCTAAACTTAGAATGGTGGGAACAACTTTAATCTAGTGGGAAAGTAAAATGCAAATAGATGTAAAGAAGAAAGTTAAATTCATCTGTTCATGGTCTAAGTTTTTAAAAATTCTTAGGAAACAATTCTATCCTTTAGGATACATGCAGCGAGTTTTTATTGATTGGCATCATTTGAGGCAAGGTAAAGGGAAGAGTGTTTAGGGGTTTACTTAGGAGTTCAAAAAGAAATCATTGGAACTTTGTATTTCATTAGATACACATAAAAATTCATTAAAATGCATCGGCAATTTACATTCGTACTTGCAACATAGATTATTGATGTTTAGTCCTGATGACCTTGATGAAGTGTGTGTTCAAGCCATACATATTAAATTACGTGGTAGATCATTCAAGTTTTCACCGCAATCATCCAAAGAATTGGAAATCAGGGATTCCAATGATATCAAGAGGAAGAACAATTCGAAGGTAAAGAAATCAGCGACAACTCAGAAGGAAAGACCTACTTGTTCTCATTGCCAAAGAATCAGTCATGATGAATCTATGTGTTGGAAACTTCATCCCAAACTTAAGACATAAACGTTCCTTAAGGATAAGGATGAAATGAAAGAAAATGCAGTAATCCAAAAAGATCTAGGATCTGATTCAAGTGATTGAAGGAGGATAACTACCATAGTTTTGATAGGTAAAGCTTCTGATGTTGGTTCAAGTTCTAATACTACTAGATCTTCATTAAACATAAATCCTTCAAATGAGGATAAAGGAGTTGAACTATTTCACGTAAGGATAACTTCTAAGCACACAAAGATAGATACAATGTTTAATAGTGGATCACAAGCAAATTTAATATCTGAATATTTAGTTAAGAACATGGGTTTGGAGACAAAAAATCATCCAAGACCATACCCATTAGGTTGGTTAAATAAATCAACTTAGATAAATGTCACAAAGCTGTGTCAGTTAAAATTTTCCATTACAATGTTTTACATTGATGAAGTGGAATTAGATGTGGTTCTAGTAGACATATGTGGAGTAGTGTTAGGAAGTACTTATCTCTATGATCGTGATGCAATGTTTTACAGGGGAGATTGAAAATACCACCTTAAGAAAGATGGGGTTTAATTTATTGTCAAGGCACATAAAACTAAAACTCACTTGGATTCAATTATTTCTAATCAGATGAAGTGATTAATAAGTTAAAATAAGAGATTTGTACTCATGTGTGTAAAAGAACAACATAAGGATCTAAGGGATACTTGTTCAAGTTGGGAGTCTCAGTTTAAAGAAATTTTGGTCAAAAAGGTAGAAAATTTTCCAGTTCTATTTAGAGAGCCCAAAAATCTTACTCATAAGCAGGGAATACAACATGAGCTACAGTTGATATCCAAAGCTCCTCTTCCTAATGTTAGAATGTATCAATTTAGTCCAATTTTGGGAGTTATAAGTTACAGGGATGTAGGTCAATATTGGGGAAATTCAATGTTACATTTCTCTTGTATTGTATCAGCATTTCATGTTTCAAACAATTTTGAAGCCTCTTTTCAAGTGGAGAGGAAGCCTATTTGTTTTCATGTCAAAAGCTTTTCTAAAGCAGTGTCAAAATATCCAGTACATAAAAGGGAAAGTATTAATCAATGGAGACATCATTTAATGAGTGAGGAAACAGTGATTCAAACAAATCAACAGCCACTTCAATACTTCCAAAGTCAAACTAAGTTGTAGCAATTTTCACATTATAGTTTGATGGGTTTATTGCAGCAAATTAACTTAGTAATCAGGGATTAGGAAAGTACTTCAAGTCAAGTAGCTGATATGATGTCAAGAATGTATTTGAATGTTTCAGTTATTCCACAAAATACATTGTTAGTACTTGTCAATAGTATTGAACAATATCCTATAGAGACTATTTTCAAAGATGTTTATGAATCACTAGTTTATGGTACTCCATGGAAAGAATTTAATTTCCATGTTCATAACAGGTTGTTTAACCATCTTCGTAGGTTGTGCATAGTGCAGATGGATGGAACAATTCACAGATTCAAAATGCACCATGATCAACATCATCAGGGTCAAACTTTTATATTGTTGATCAAATGTGGTGGTACATCATCAAGCCAAGGTGGAGAGTGAGGGAGCTCTACCCTCACCTGCTATCTGTCTAGTCAAACTTTTGTGGTCCAAAAGCTTTCAAGTGGAGAGGATTGATCCAGGAGGATCTTGTTAGTCTAATGTGAGGGGAATCTTTACTGGTTCAAAGTCGAAGTGGTCTTCAAATGATCATGGTCGATGAGGTCTTGAGCTTTATCAACTTTTCCAGTATTCATTGTCAACATGCAATTCATGGGCAGCTTTCAGTCTTCATCAGTAGGGTTGATTTAGTGTTTTGGTTCATGGATCGCCATGTAGTGATTAATGATGCTTTGTGAAAAAATGTATAATAGGTTTATATAAAGTGTAAAGTCTTGACATTAAAATACTGGACCTAAATCATTATACTAAAAACTGATGCTAAAACTGTTGAGCTAATTTATTAACATAAATTAACATAAGTATTTAATTATCAATCCGGGTTTGTAAAACTTGGAGGAAAATCCACAATATATGGACATCAGATATAATCAAGTTTAGAAGATAAAATTTGAAGATTTGAAGAAGTACATATTACAAATATAAACCTATTTTGACAATTCTAATTCATTTATGTAATATATGAGGGAAGAGGCTCCTAACTTAGGATAACCAGGTTGTCCTTCCCTACAATACTACTTCCATGAAGATAAATCTAAGAGCACTAATTAACAATGGTTTATGATGCAAAATATGTAAAAGAAGAGGCTTCTAACTAAGGAGGTCCAGATTGTCCTTCTTCATAATCCTACTATATCACAATCACCATTGCTTCAAACCAGAAATGCAGAAATAACTTCAAATAAGAAATGGAGAATGAAATTCAGTTTTAGTTCAGGATCAAATAGAAGGGGAATTTAACTTAAATTCCTGTGTGTTCCTTCATATGTAGATTAGAATTAAATCAATATCCATTCAAAAATCATCACACATTAATTCAAATAAACAAATCTGAAACAAAGCAAGTAAACAAATCTAAAGCGACTAGTTCATGAAAATTAAGCTAGTTTAACAATGAAGTGTACTTAGCTACAACAACCTCAGTAAATCAACCAAGCATGAACAACAAATTGAAATGAAACAAGTTCTTCAAATTAGCTTCAAACTCCAAAGTGTTTCAACATAAAATTATACAAAAGTTACATAAAAATTACACTCATAAGCCATCAAAGTATGGGCTTTAAATAGAGGTTTTTTGAAACAAACTGATCTATATTATCTCTAACACTAATATCTACTCATATCCACCTATCTAGGTCGAACTCATCCAATTCATCCCAAGAAATATGGTCAATCCCATAAAATCTCAAAACTGCCTTATTTCCTAGGGATTTTATGGTGACTAGTCATGTTTGACCAGCCTCGACTAGGCCTAATAATGATTGTTCTGACCGAACCAAGTGGAGTTAGCTCAGTCCTAGTTCCCAAGATTTCCATTCATGCATCCAACTCGAGCCCAAGTCTCCTGCAAATATGTCATCCACATAGCTATTACGGGAATTTCTGATTCAGTCCAAAATTGCACTTGAAACTTAATTTTCATAAAAACTTCTAGAAAAAGAAATATTAAAATTAACACTTGAATATGCATAAAATACATAAAAATGAGATGGATGTGATGGAAAATGGATGGGAAATATAAATATTAAGTAAGTTTCCTTAAGCAAAAATAGACCAAAATTGAGGGGTAACAGAAACCTAGCCCTACAAATCTATGGTGAAAAACATAATGCAAACATAAGTCTTAAATATCTAAACCCTAAACTATACCTAGAACCTCAACACTTAAAATCCATGTTTTTTCTAATCCTAAAACCCTTTCAAGCTTTAATATAAAGTAAAAGTGTTAATAAATACTCCACATGATCTAAACCAGAGAGGGTTAGCTTGACCGTGGTGGAATAAACCGTGATCATGTGAGCGGATACAGGAGATAAAAACTATGGGTAAGCAGGTGTTGGAGGTATAGGATAACCATACAAAAACCAATGGTTACAGGTCATGTGACAGGTCACAAGCATTGTCGGCAATTACCAGAACCAGTGGAGCCTTAACCGCGGGGTCAACTCTCTGTTCACATGCACTGTCAGCGCTTCCTCCACTTGTTGACATGGAGGCTAACACTTTTGGGTTATTATAAGGTGCAAAGTGGGTTTTTAAAATTTAATTTTCATATTGTAACTACACCTAGGCCTAATGACACTATGTGACATTAATTCCTTAAGATAAAACCCTAAACTCATCCCTAAAGTTAGCACCTGCATTGTAAAGTTGGGTAGTAGAGGTTAGAGTGCATTTTCAGGGTTATAAAGCCAATTTGGCTTATTGAAGAGTTAATGGAGATTCTTAGAGTTGATTTATGCAGTTTCGAGAGGTCATAGGCTAATCTATTTTCAGTGTTACGGGAGCATCCAGAGTCAGAATTAGGAATCGTGACAGGTGTTGGAAATCTAATTCAAAGAGATTTCTTACGAAAGTGACCAAAAGTACTTGCATGTAAAATAAGTCTAGTTAAATTGTTGTGTAATCGACCTTATCGGATTCAATCCTAATAAAGTGGACACCCCTCTTGAAAGCGGACCCAGAGATGTAGTCCATCAAGGACGAACTCACTAATCAATATTGTTGTCTGCTATCGCTATGTTTTTGTTACTTATTAATTCTTTTATTTTCATGCTTCTAATGTTTCGAATTCTATCATAAATTCGTCCTCTTTCATTCAGTTCTCATGGTTAAATCACCTTAAGTTAACATTCAGTTCACTGATGGCATTAATCAATTCTACTTCAGTTTAATATATGATCATTTTAGATCAATAGTTGCAAGGGAGTGCGGGACAATGAACTACACTGTTAGGGTCCAGGGACTATGCAATAGGTGGGCTACATGGAATATGGTGAAGTTGTAATATGTGAAGCTACATGTAGGGAATTGTTCCATGCAAGGAGGTGTCGCACAAAACAGTAGGAAAGTGACCGTTGGAGTCACTATTCATTATTTGACAGCTAGAAGATATTTAATAGGAGCGGGCTAGTAGCATTTAAGGCCAAAATATTTGAAGATCTACCACCAAAATAACATTAATGGTTGAAATTTGGGGGGAACGGTTGGATTTGAATTCAAAAATTCCTATAAATTACGTGTTCCAGTCCAACAAAGAACACTTTTCACAGTTGGATATTTTTCTGAAATTTGATGTCTATTGCCTATGAGCCGAGCATTTTACGAAGAGTTCTTTGCCCATTCAAATATTTCTCTTTAAGCCCACCAGCTATTTATGGGGAGAATGACTGCCACCTGTTAACACCCAGGTTGTTCCCTTTGACTCCTGAGGGAATACGGCCGAGGTAACCACTAACCAAGCTTTGGATTACAGGTTCTAGCCTACCTGTAATCAGAGAGGGCTCTCTCTTTTAGTTTTAACTTTGTTTTTTTTTTTTTTCTAAAAGATTTTAGGCTAGTTATGAGATAAGAGTTTTGTTTGAATTTTGGTTGTTGGCTGTTGTTGAAAGAAGGGCATGCAAGAATCAAAGAGAGTTCAGTCCATTGGGCATATGGAGTCCAGAAATGAGTATGATTTGATGTATGTGATAAAGAGAGGTTCACTGCAAGGCTAGATGGGTATTCATGATATAAACTTTGATTTTTAGCAAAGAAAACAGTATAAATTACACCAGGAAAGGCAATTAAGAGTTCTTTCACAGTGAAATACGAAATGAAGAACAAATCCTACTCAGCAGCAATAGAGAATTACTGAATAAAGACTTATCATGTGATTAGAGCAAATGGGAGCATTTAAGAATTCCACAGTTGCAGCTAACCTTGAAGAAAACATGTTTAGTAGTAAGGATTGAGTTTAGGGTGTCTTTAATGGAAAAATCCTGAACTAGTCTTTTACCTTTCTACCAAGATTAAACACCATACATCACAGACAGATTACAGAAGAGATAAAACATAAATACAGTTAGAAAACACTTATTGTATCACGCCATAACACGAGAATCCTGCAGCAGTCAGTAATTTCATCACAGCACGTCCAAGCCAAACATATCTCCTGGAAACCAACAGCTCCTTTGTATTATATCTTTCAGAGGAAATACAACCAAGTTCTCTTGAACAAATGAGTAACAACAACCCCCAATAAACTGTGCAGGGGTGCATATATACAAAAATATCATAAAAATATCTTAGTTCTGAGTTATTGCACAATAACTGCTCTTACCAACTTTCAAAGATATTTCTTACAAAATTAAAAGCTACTTTAATGAAAATACAACAGCTGCTAGCTGTTTTTCAGGAGTCCTTGACTTTTGAGGGCAACTGGCTCTGTAGGGTGCTTTGCATTGATTCTGAATAATACGCCCTTTATTGCTCTGTCGTGCTGTAGCTATCTCAGCCCTGTCATCTGCATCTGTCGGTGTTGCTTTGGTGTCCAAATTTGTTTGCTAAGTTGGCTCTGTCCACCCATCTCCAGTCATAATGAATATATCAATTTTCTGAACATGATAACTTGTAATTGATGTATAAAAGTTTGGTGAAAAATCTGTTTTTTCACAGCAATGTTTGTATCATGCTTGTCCACCATTCCTGAGTAGGCAACTGATGTCTCAAAATTGTGCCTAAGGTTTCATCTGCCTCAGTATATTTGTAGTAATTTGGAGGCACTTCAAATAGATGTCTAATCTCATTCATGATAAAAAAACAAATTCTCTATTCTGTCATAGAGACTCTGCCCAGATGCAGGCCCTGTTTCCTCTGGGGTACTTGATGCTGCAGTGATCTGATTTGTAGCAAATGTATATACCCTCTTCGCATAGTTTTCATGAGATAATAACCTTCCTGCACTGTTTAGTAAGCTGGGAAGGCCTCTGTTATTCAATGTTGTAAATTTCTCCATGAATTTGTTCACCTCTGTCTGCATTTCCTGGCATCTTCTATCCAATGTTTGCACAAGATTTCTCAAAGTGAGCACCCTTTTTACAAGCAAAATGGTATCAGTTCTGTTAGAGATACCCATTGCTGCCAGCTGGGGGCCAGTGCGATTATTAAGGACATTGATCATCCTATTGGCTATCTCAGGCATATTGCCTAGAGATGCCCTTGCTCTTTGACTTTCCTTGTGGGTCCTGCCTATGAGATCTATATGCTCATGGATGGTTTCAATATATTTCCATTGATCTGTTATAGACTGACCAATATTGGCCCACAAGAATTTCTTGATTTCAGCCACAACTTTATCAAGAGAGAGCTCTTTCTCCAGTTCTTTTATCTTCTTCTCAAGAGCCTTTACCTCTCTTGTTTTTTCAGCTACACTTTTCTTTGATTTATCATATTTTTCATTAAGTGTAGCCAATTTTTCCTTGGCCTCATTTAGCTCTGCCATCTGGGCCTCCAGGGCTTGAAGTTCTTTCATCATATTTTGCATATCCAGGCTGGCTGCCTGTCCTGATGTTGTTGCTGGTGCTGCTGCTGTATTTGGTGCTGATGTTGAAGGGCCTGTCCTAGCTGTTTGTCCTGTGGGAGGACTGATAATTTGAGGAGGTTCCTCAAGGTTAATCACTGGCTGAGGGGGCTGAGATGTTTGCCCTCCTTCTTTCTGTTTCAGGGCTGCCTGTAATGCACCCTCTGTTGCTATCAATCGGCCTTCTGTTTCTACTAATTGCTTGTGTAAAGTTAGCAGCATGGCTGCTACATCTTGGTCCTTTCTCTGCTGAGCAACATCTTCTGTTTGAGGGTGAAGGGTTGCTGGAATTTTGACCATCTTCCTCAAAGCTGCTATATCTTCCTCTTTTTTCTTTAGTAGTGCCTGCACAGCTTTGGGATCACTTGGGTCATGCCCAAGCTCTATAATGATATCTTCCAAAGACCTAATCCTGTTGTCTTTGGCTTGAGAAGATGCTTTCTCCAATTCTAATTGGGCAGTAGTATTATGGAGACTATTTTGCAATTTGTGTGCTAGAAAGGTTTTATCTGCAAGAGAGGAGTAGACCATCTCACCCGTTTGCTTATGTAGCTCTATTTGGTCCATTGGGTGGATGCCCTTTGCAAATACCTCAAGGTTGGTTCTGATGTAATCTGCAGCTGACTATGGCTGCATCATAGTAGGCATGAAATGACTCATGGTCATCTTCCCTTCTGTAACATCATATGTTGACATGAGCCTCTGTTGGTTTGTGGGAGCCATCTTGAGCAAATGATTGTAAAGCTGGAGTCTGACTAGCTCATTCCTTTTCTTAATATCAATAAATTGCTACTTTATGCTGGATTCTGCCCTTCTTTGCTGGCTTGAGGAGCTGACCTCTCCTCCAAGTGGTCTTTCTTCTTCCTGTTGGAAGGAACTGGCTGATGCTTCCATGCTAGGGGGGCCCATACCTATGGATGGCCCAATAGGCATCTCTTCTTTAGAAAAAGGATTTAATCTTTGCCTTTTCTCCCCTTGTTGACTTGCTGATGTAGTGAGGGGAGTTTCCTGCTGTCTGTCCCTCTTCCTACTTCATTCTTCATTCAACGGGGTTTGGAGCACTGAGGTATCCACTGTTGTTTCCTGCCTTGGAGGCACACTTTCTTGAGCCTGTTGCTCTGTAGATATAGGGGCTTCAGCCATTTCCTCTTGTTGTTTTGCCTGTTCTTTCTGCTGTTCTGTTGTTGGGAGTGGCTGCTCCTGCTCCATCTCTTTTCCCTTGTCTGTGCTGGCTGCTTGAGGAATAGTTTGAGCTGCTTGCTGAGGAGCCGTAGAAGATGAGGCAGCTGCTCCAAGTTTAGTATGATAAGAAGAAGAAACCTGTCCACAATATTCCAAGTCAGCTTCCTTCTCAATTTTCTTGGCTTCTTTTAGTGCTATTTCCTCTTTAGTACTTGCCTCTTCTAGAGTGCCCTCTTTCCAACTTAATAGATTTTCATATTTTTCAATATGAGGCAACCTGACATGATCATAGCTAGCCAACTTATATTTGACCCTTCTAAGACTAATTAAATGATTGGGATCATAGGGTATCCAGAGGAAACTGGTTTGCAACTCGAGGCACTTTAGGATCTTACCTGCTTCTTGCCATGCCTCTTCTCTTTTATTATAAATAAATGGGCCTAGCTGGTTTCTGACTTTGAGTTGTACCTTCTTATTTTTGTTGTGGAAATGGACCATGTTTGCATTTCCAAATTGTCTGAAATACTCTAAGGCAAAGAGTCTCATAGGGACATATCTTGGTAGCCTGTATGGGGCTAGCTCACAACCATATATTCTGATTACTGTATGGTGTTGGTAAAAGTACCAATCCCCAATGCTGTAGGCCTTTGAGAGCTGGAGGATTCTTTGCATCTCATCTGTCAATCTTGGAGGAGGGGCACTCAACAGCAAGGACATGGCTGGATGGATAAAAAGGTCTATGAATTCACAGTAGCTGTATGGTGAATAAGATTTATGATGAAAGATTGAAGACCAAAATACCACAGACCTTGGGTTTCCCTAAGCATCAAGCTTCTTGAGAGTAATATGGAAGCCATCAGGCTGGTAAAATAGGAACAAGTGATAGATGTAAGAAGTGTATCTAAATATCCTTTCCCTCTCTAGATTCATCAATTGCTCATGAATTTTATTGGCAATGTATGCAGCATAATCATAGTGAACAGAAGGAGGCTTTCCAGGGGAGAAGATAGACATCATTGCCTGAATGGTTTCATCAGCATCCTCAGTTGACCTGTAACCCAGGACATAGCTGATCATATCCACAAGCAACCTGCCCAACTCATTGAAATATACATTTCCTATAGGAGGGGTCCTCACAGTTTGAGAGCCTGGTTCAATGAATAGCTGATTAATCTTTATGATTTGGGCACTGGACAGCTTGCCTCCTTGGTCTATCAAGTGCATCATGGACAGAGGAGTCAATGGCTTTGTAAAGTGAAAGTGCAGCATTTGATTTATAGCCTCAGGGGTGACATGGAACAAAACTGAACCTGAGGGACTGAGGACAGCTCTTTGACATGGATCATAGTTGGCACTACATCGATGAATTAAATCTGGGAGGACATTGACTTGAGGAAGATTGAAAATGGGCAAATTGGAGTCCCAAATCCCTAGAATATCAGTTCCATTGAGATGTTTGGCTTTCAGCTCATTGAGTACATGAATATGATATTTGCTGTGCAGCGGAATTACTTCTGCCATCTGGTAGTCTCTGTCAGCCAGGGCCTGCCATTCTAGCTCTCTTTGTGGGGCATTTAAAGGTGGAATGTTCAATGCCACTGGTGTCTCCATGGTCAATTGGTAGTTTGAATTGTATTCGAGCTTGTTTTTCTGGGCAGAGCAACACAGAGCAATGAATTTTGCAGGAACAGGGCAATTTGCAGAGAAACAGGGTGAATGAGGGTGAAAACAAGTTGAAATGTTCCTGAAAAAGGTTTAATGAGAAAATACTGGGATTTAAGAGTCGTTTTCCCGGTGGACTTGTGTAGCAGAGGTTTTAGTTTGCGAATGCGCAAACAGACTGTAAATTTGTGGGAATTGGACACAATAGGGACTTCTGCAGGTAAAATTGGGCTCACAGTGTGTAGGAGCACCAGTAGTTCGTGAAGATTTCTTGAACTTACAGTGTTTTTATTTTCTTAGTTTCCTCAGAGAATTATGGAAAAAACCAGGCGCGGAGGGGAAACTTTGATAAATACTTGGTAAACTCGGGCAATGGTGGCAATGCAGGTGAATTCAGGGTGCTGGCAGCATGGGGGCAATCTTCAAAGTTGGTGGAGAACGACGTTCTAACTCATCCAAGAGCACAGTGCATGGATATTGCAAATAATGTGAAAAACTGACTTTTTCGAGAAAAATAGAAAATTTTGGCTTTTGGTGCGTTTTTTGTATGACGTCAGCATGACGTCATAGGTGGGGTCATGGTACAGAGTTATGACGTGGCGGCTAGTGAGTGGTCCGCGTGGATGGGGGACGTGGCGGACAGCTCAGGGCGATGGCGAATGGAGCGGTGATGCGACGCTGAGGTGGCAGTGACGTAGGCGTGACATGGTGGGCGGTAAACAAAGGCGGTAAGCGGTAATATCGGACCGCTTGTTGTATGGGAACGGTTTTGGCAGGCGGCCTCCCGATACAATTTGGGAACGACACGCGTCCGAGCCCTGACGTCATGCTCTGACAGTTTTCGGGAGCTATCGTCCGGGCATCGGAGGCGGTCTGAAATCAATGTGAGCCGTCGGATGGGAGGGCCCAGATCCGACGGACGACGGGATGGAAAATTGCCAACACGATACGGCGGGACCCGGCGCATTATTTTAATAATTTCCTTTTGTTTTTTGTGAAATGCGCATTGTAACAAGAACTTTGGATAAGTGGAAAAAGTGGGTTTAGCGATGGTTTATAAGCCAAATGGATTAATTAACGTTTTTTTGCAAAGCGGGGTTAGGGCTATTAAACCAAGCAGATCTTGGTTTAATCCCGAAACTTTGTTTTTGGCGTTATTTTGCCTATTGCGCTTAAATCTCTTAGCGCTCCAACCTTTGAAGTTATAAGGCTATATTGCCTAGGGAAGGGGAATATATACTTTGGGGCTTTTTATATACAATGGTGATATAGTAGTAGGGAAAAGGGGAATATAGGGAATTAAGTAATAATGGAGTTAGTAGTTAGTATTGGATAGGAGATATGGAAGGGAGGTGATAGACACTAAGTTTTAAGGACCAAACTTAGTCTTGAGAGTAGATCAAAATGAAAAGATTTTTACACAAGAAATGTGGCTCTTTATGGAACAAGAATCAACAAAAGAGTTTGACTTCTCTTATGAACAAAGGTAGTATTGGGATGTTAGCAAGGAGTTTGATGGGGGATGATTGGGAAGTTAGACATGCTTCACTTTCTTGCTACAAAACTGCTGAATAGGAAGATCTGAACTGACTACCATGTGTTTCCTTTGCTTAGGCCAGTGATATGCAAGGAATCATGCTTCTGCAACCCCATCTACCTACCCATTCTATTGCCTAGCATTTTTTTGTTACTTCGAGGAGGGTGCACTTAGACTTGCAAACCCTCATGTGCCTTTTTCTTTTCCTTTGGCATTTCCTTTTGATTTTCTATCTAAGGCTAGCCTTATTACTTCCAAGGCCCCAGATTAAGCAGTTGGGAACCTTCATTCTCTACCTAACTACTTATCTGCCAAGATTGAACAGTTTGGACAGATTTCTTTCTCTAGTCTACAACAAAAAATTGAAATATGGCATGACCCAGTTTAGACTGTTGGATCACCCATTCAGAAGTAGGACATGCATCAAACAACTGTAGATAGGTGTTTTCCACAAAATATGAGATCTTTGCAGCACCAAAGTAGAACATATTGGCACTTCCCCTGCCAATCATGAAAAATGAAACCTATTGGTATAGGTAGCTAACAGTGGCTCCACTTGGGGATGGTTTTTCTACTTTGAAAGACCAAGAACAGCAGGTCAGAATGCCTTGGCCCTTGACTTCTCATCAAAACTTGAAGGTTTTCTCCTTGAATTTCAAAACTGGAATCTTCCACCATTGTGGAACTTCTGAAAATAAAAGCCTTTTCCTGCTTATTTACAACACTTCTGAAACTGAACTATCTATGTGCTGAAAGAAAATACTATATACAATTGATAATGTACAGGGCAGAGCCATGCTACATACATGGAAAGTAATCAAAATAGTGCTTTAACATCCGGCCATTTACAGGGCCCTCTTCAGCTTCAGTGCCATCCAAATTCTTCAAGAAATAAGTGTTATTTCCTTGCACTGCTTGAAATACAAAGGGTCCCCTCCAAAGGGAGTCAAATTTGCCATGCTTCCCCTTGTCTTCTCTTCTTGAATCCCATTTAAGCACTTTATTACCAATAAAGAAATCTTCAACCTTGGTTCTTCTATCAAAGGCTTTCTTCAGCTTCTCTTGTAGGATTTGAACTCTGCTATACACTTGATCTCTGGTTTGCTGTAAACAGATAATCTGATTGATTCTTCTTTGCATGTCATTTGGTTCAGCTTGACTTTCTTGAAGTAGCTTCATGACAGGGACCCCTAATGATGAAGGGAATTTGGCTTCCATTCCATAAACCAACTCATATGGGCTGACCCCAATAGATCTTTTGGTTGTTAGCCTGTCTGCCCACAAGGCATTTACAAGCTTCTTATGCCAATTTTTCTTATTCTCTTCCAGTATCTTCTTAATGATGTTGATAAGACTTTTGTTAGATGATTCAGCTAAACCATTGCCCTGAGGGTAGTATGCAGTAGAATGGCCCAAAGTAATATGGAATTTGTGGCAAAAGTTCACCATCTTCTTGGATCTGAAAGCAGCAGCATTGTCTGTTATAATCTTGTCAGGACAACCAAATCTGGAAAGAATATTAGTTTCAAGGAACTGAATGATAGTAGAATCATTTGCTTGTCTGCATGGAACAGCCTCAATCCATTTAGTGAAGTAATCTGTGGCTGTTAGAATCCATTTATGTTGGCCTAAAGATGAAGGATGAATTTCCCCAATGAAATCCAAGCCCCATTGCTTAAAGGGCCTTTCTGTTGCAATAGGCTTTAAGGGAAGTGGTAATAACTTTCTTTTTCCCTCAAACACTTGACACTTGTGACATGAAGTGGTAAAATTTTTAACATCAGAGAACAGAGTGGGCCAATAGTAACCTGCCCTCAATATCTTATCCATAGTGGACTTCCAGTACAAATGTCCACCACAATCACCTGCATGGAATTCTTTCATAACATTGTTTGCCTCATCCATATTTAAGCAATTCAGCAGTATACCTTCATGATTTTTCCATAGTAAATTACCATCTATAACACAAAATCTTGAAGCTTTCATTTTTAGAAATCTAGATTTGGTTCTGGACAATCCTGGGGGAGCACACAGGTTTTGCAATATATAACATATATCAGAATACCACAAGGATTGTTCAAAGGCTACATTGATCTTTGGAGTCGCCAGCTCCGGTTCATTGTCCAGTTGGTTAATATCCAAGGCTTGGAAGTTTGCTTCTGACATCAATTTAGCCAAACCTTGCCCTTTTATCAGTTTTGTAGGTCTTATTTCAATGTCAAATTCTAAAATGTTAGCAATCCATTTTCCTCTTCTGCCCTCTAAACTTTCTTGAGTCAGTATGTCTTTCACAATGGGATTTGGTACATAAGCAATAACATGGAAATATAGGATGTAAACCCTAAAGTCCTTGATGGCCTTGACCAAAGCATAAGCTTGCTTTTCCATGATCTGATATTTCAGAGGTGCATCTCTAAGGGCTCTACTAAAGAAAGCAATGGGTTTTTCATTCCCTTGATCATATTTCTGTAATAAGACAGCAGCAATGGTATGCTGGGAGGCAAAACAGAAAATGATAAATTCTCTGTCAAATTGAGGATTTGTCAAGACTGGGGTTTGGGTAAGGGCCAATTTAATACCTTCAAAAGCTTGGTTTGCTTCTACTGTCCACTTTACTTTTGAATCCTTTTTTAGCATGTCGTTTAGTAATCTGATCAATTCTGCTAAGTTTGGGATGAAACTCCTTAAAAAGTTGATCTTTCCCAAGAAGGCTTGTAATTCTTTTATATTTCTTGGATGGGGCATTTGCAAGATGGCCTGTATCCTGTCTGGGTCAATTCTAATGCCATCCTTTGAAATGATATGACCCAATAGCTTGCCTTCCTCAAAACCAAATAGAGACTTCTTGGGATTTAAGGAAATTCCATATTTCCTACATGTTATGAATATTTGTCTCAAGTGTTTCAAATGTTCTTGGTCAGACTTCGAGAAAGGTGTGAGGTCATCTAAGTAAATAACAAGGAAATCACGAATCTCTTTAGCAAAAGCAATATCCATTGCTCTCTGAAATGTAGCTCCTGCGTTTTTCAACCCAAAAGGCATTTTGACATACTTGAAAGTCCCCCATGGGGCTGTGAATGTTGTTTTATCCTGATCATCAGGGTGGACTAGGATCTGATTAAAGCCTGAGAATCCATCAAGCAATGAGATTCTTGAAGCCCCCACCACTCTTTGGAGAATGTGATCCATTTTAGGTAAGGGATAATTGTCTTTGAGGGATACTTGATTCAAATTCCTTAGATCAACACAAAGCCTAATCTCACCAGTTTTCTTTCTTGTGGGGACCAAATTTGAAATCCAGTCTGAAAACATGATTGGTGCTATGATACCAGCTTTAAACATGTTTTGTACCTCTTTCTCAATTGAAGGGAGAAGCATAGGATTGATTCTTCTCAATTTTTGCTTGAATGGCTTTTGATTAGGCTTGAGAGGGATGGTGTGTTGAATAACAGAGGTGTCATAGGATTTCAAATCCTCATAACTCCATGCAAACACATCTTGGAACTCTTTAAAGAGGTCAATGTATTTGGGCTTCTAGTCAGGAGGTAAAGATGCAGACAATTATATTATCTTGGGTTTTTTAGTAGTTCCAATGTTGCATTCTTCAATGGCAGCATTAAGGGGTTGCATTTTTGGTTTTCTAGGAACATCATTTGAGTCAAAAATGTCCTCCAATGGAGTCAGGATTGTTGGTAGAAAATTGTCTTTTAGCTGTATGATTTCTGCCTCTGCACCAGTTATTTCATCAAAACGCAATTGTTTGAGTTATTCTATATTTTCCTTATCAAAGGTTGTTGGACAAAGTATTTGATTTGTTGTTTTGGGTGATATAGCTGTTTGATCCTGTTCACTTAGTGGTTGTGTGTCTTTTACAGAATCAACATCAATGTTCAAACCTGAAAATTCATGCTGCAAGGTCAAGAAACTATTTATCTGTGTGTCATCCTCAAATACTTGCCAATCTTTAACATTGTTTGGGATAGAAGGTCTGTGTTTAATCTCAGCTGTAAAACAATGGTTGGGTTCAAAAGGCAATTTGCATGTACTGGCAAATGTAGCTAAACTATGTGCATGAAGGTTGTGGGTCCTAGGTATCTTGGTCATTTGAAATTCAGTGAAGGCCTTGAGTATTTCAATAGCAGCAGACCTGTATGATCTTAGTCTTTTGTCATTGGTGACAAAATTGCCTTTCACTTGTTGAATAATGAGGTCTGAGTCTCCCAGGATTGAAACTTTTGTGGCCTGTAAGGATTTTGCCAGTTTGAGGCCTAGCAAAAGAGCCTCATACTCTGCCATATTGTTAGTACATCTGAAATTAAGCCTATAAGCTCAACCTTCTGCATGATTGCTTTGTTTGTTATGAATCCACACTCCAGCTCCTGCCCCTAATTTGTTGACTGATCCATCAAACTCAAGAAACCAAAGGATCTCTTGATTTAGGGGATTTTCAACATCTTCTCTATGACTTGGGATTATAAGCTGGAGATCTTGTTTTTCATCTGGTTTGTCTTTTAGAACGGTCTCATCAATTGATTGCCCAGCCTGGATTTCTTGGGAACTTGATCGCTTACCCATATGTAGATCTTGTTCAAGTAAGACAGATTTGTCGTCACATATTGGACCTATATTGTCATTGAACAGAATGAAGGAATCCATGTCTGAATGGACTGCATAAATAGGGAAATTTTGAGGTTTTTCTTCACTGCTCACCATGTATTTCATGAGTGACTCTCTGTATAGCCTCTTTGGTTGCCCAAAGACAGAGATGGTGGCATATGACATGTCTAATTGCAGGGAACCTTGGAGTTTGGCTCCCCATGATCTTGATAACAACATTCCATATTTGGGTGGGATATCAGCAACTACAACATCCATTAAGATTGTTTTATTTGGGTACTGGACAAGGGAAACACATAAATCTTTTATCAGGCCTAAACACTTAACTTGGCTGGAGTTAAATGAAAATAGGTCCTTATATGGTCTTGTGATGTCTAGATTCAATCTCTCCATTACTGACATAGGAATAAGGTTATGAGAAGCGCCTGAATCAAACATTGCATTGTGTAATATCTTATCATGAATATGCAAGCTAACATAAAAGGGTAAGATTCCAGTAGCTCCTGTCTTTCCATCAACCTCTGGACCGAAAAGCAATTCTGGGGTGTCATCCAATACATTGACATCATCTTTGTTGTGGGTCAGTTGAAGGGACTTCTTGATTTGTTGTTTGTAAATGTTATGCTTGGCTAGCTCTGAAAGAGGAATGGCTATCTTTAATTTACCAATTTCAGCTTCTAAGTCAAAAGGTTTTTCAAACTGGATCTTGGTGTTCTGGTTAACAACTTTTTCTTTGTTAATTAAGTTTTCTTCTTGACTCTCAATCTGATCTTGAGGTTTGTCCTTTTTGTTTACCTTTTGAAAAGTGTTGCTTGGATTGTGCTGTAAAGGTGGTTTAACCAGTGATTGTTGATTTGAGGGAAATGCTTCAGTTACCTCTTCAACTGTTACTTGATTTGTAATTGAATCAGTTTTGTCAATTGGCTCTGTGACAATAACCTTCTTAGGCTACTGGCTATCCTTTGTTTTCTCAGGCTGTGTCACATTTATAGTTCTGCTTCTCAATTTGTATTGCTTATGAACTTCAAAAACTGCTGTGTCATAGCCTTGTTTGAAATCAAATGATTCACCTGATCTAGTTTGGAACTGACTGATGTCATTATCCTCATGATCTTCTTGACTCAAAAAAACTTGCTGATCATCATTTAGGCCCATCAAGTTAATGTGGGTATCATCTATCTTCTCACCAGAAGTGGATGCTTCAACATAGTTTTCTTGGAACGGAGGCCTAATCTCTGGTTCAGGGCTAGCCTTGCCAACATTAGGATTTTGATTTCTTCTAAAATTGGGATTCCTGATAGGATTATTCTGTGGTGCTTCCCATGATGACTTCCTCTCAACTGATTCTACTCTGTCACCTAATTTATGCATACCAGTGATTATTGCATCCAATTTCTGATCCCAGCCTGAAGGCTCTTCTTTGAAGGTAGTCTTTCTTTCAGTTCTGGTCCTATTTCTCTTAGCTATCAGGTTGGCTTCTACACTGACTGCTATATCCTGCATCTCAGCTAAAGTTCGGGGAGCTCTTTCTCTCAATTGGTATGCCATATCTGAATCAAACCCATCAGGAAAGGTGTATAGAGCTAGATCAGGTGGGGGTCTGAGATTTTGGGGAATAGCATTGTAGACGTTGTTGAACCGAGCACAATAGTCCAAGACAATTTCTTGGGGACCTCTTTTGATAGTATTATATTCAGATAAAATATGAAGTGGATCCTTTTTCTTCTCCCATCTGTTGATAAAGGTTTGATACAGGGCTTCAGGGTCAGCTATGGAGTTTGTTGGGAGTGACCTAAACCATGATCTTACATCTCCTGTTAGGCTTTGCACAAAAATTTTCATTCTAACCCCATCATCATCTATCTCATAATTTTCAAAATAGTCCTGCATTTTCTTAGTATGTTGAAGGGCTGGATAAGAGCCAGTACCATCAAAATATGAAATCTTGCTTTGGAAATTTTGAGGCATAGGCCCTGGATTGGCAGGTAACTGCAGTGGAGCATATCTATTCGCCATGTTTGGTGGGACAATAGGGATAACAGGAATGAATGGGACAAGCGGAGGAAAGGGAATGAGAAGGGTATGTGTAGTTGATGGAGGTGTTGAAAGAACACCTTGTGAAGTGGATGAAGAACTGGGAGAGTGTGGAACGGTGGTATGAGGATGTAGAGAAACCTTAGCAGGGGTTGGAATATTAGTTTGAAATCCTGCTTCAGAACTTGAATCTGATAAAGTCCCTTCTGATTTGTGTTTCTTAAGGATTCTTGAAATCAATTTTGGGTTTTGGAATTCAGGTGATGGATCTGGATCTGGGTTAGATCTTGTATAACGAGTTTTCTTCTTAGGAGCCAGTTTCTGTGATTTTCTTTAGGAGAATTTTCTAAGAAGATAGTGATATTTGACAAGGACTGATCAGGTATAGCACAACTGTATGGAACTTAAGACTGAATAAAGATTGACTGAGGCAACTTTCATATACTCCTGCAAATGCAAAGCAAAGGAAGTTTCTAAGGCTGTCTGGCTGTCACTCAGGCTTTATCTACAGTATTAAGAATCAAACAGGGGTTTATGAATTTCATTCAGGTCCCCAGTGGAGTCGCCATTTATGTTAACACCCAGGTTGTTCCCTTTGACTCCTGAGGGAATACGGCCGGGGTAACCACTAACCAAGCTTTGGATTACAGGTTCTAGCCTACCTGTAATCAGAGAGGGCTCTCTCTTTTAGTTTCAACTTTGTTTTTTTTTTTTTTTTAAGATTTTAGGCTAGTTATGAGATAAGAGTTTTGTTTGAATTTTGGTTGTTGGCTGTTGTTGAAAGAAGGGCATGCAAGCATCAAAGAGAGTTCAGTCCATTGGGCATATGGAGTCCAGAAATGAATATGATTTGATGTCTGTGATAAAGAGAGGTTCATTGCAAGGCTAGATGGGTATTCATGATACAAACTTTGATTTTTAGCAAAGAAAACAGTATAAATTACACCAGGAAAGGCAATTAAGAGATCTTTCACAGTGCAATACGAAATGAAGAACAAATTCTACTCAGCAGCAATAGAGAATTACTGAATAAAGACTTATCATGTGATTAGAGCAAATGGGAGCATTTAAGAATTCCACAGTTGCAGCTAACCTTGAAGAAAACATGTTTAGTAGTAAGGATTGAGTTTAGGGTGTCTTTAATGGACAAATCCTGAACTAGTCTTTTACCTTTCTACCAAGATTAAACACCATACATCACCGAAAGATTACAGAAGAGATAAAACATAAATACAGTTAGAAAACACTTATTGTATCACGCCATAACACGAGAATCCTGCAGCAGTCAGTAATTTCATCACAGCACGTCCAAGCCAAACATATCTCCTGGAAACCAACAGCTCCTTTGTATTATATCTTTCAGAGGAAATACAGCCGAGTTCTCTTGAACAAATGAGTAACAACAACCCCCAATAAACTGTGTGGGGGTACATATATACAAAAATATCATAAAAATATCTCAGTTCTGAGTTATTGCACAGTAACTGCTCTTACCAACTTTCAAAGATATTTCTTACAAAATTAAAAGCTACTTTAATGAAAATACAACAGCTGCTAGCTATTTGTCAGGAGTCCTTGACTTTTGAGGGCAACTGGCTCTGTAGGGTGCTTTGCATTGATTCTGAATAATACGCCCTTTATTGCTCTGTCATGCTGTAGCTATCTCAGCCCTGTCATCTGCATCTGTCGGTGTTGCTTTGGTGTCCAAATTTGTTTGCTGAGTTGGCTCTGTCCACCCATCTCCAGTCATAATGAATATATCAATTTTCTGAACATGATAACTTGTAATTGATGTATAAAAGTTTGGTGAAAAATCTTTTTTTTCACAGCAATGTCTGTATCATGCTTGTCCACCATTCCTGAGTAGGCAACTGATGTCTCAAAATTGTGCCTAAGGTTTCATCTGCCTCAGTATATTTGTAGTAATTTGGAGGCACTTCAAATAGATGTCTAATCTCATTCATGATAAAAAACAAATTCTCTATTCTGTCATAGAGACTCTGCCCAGATGCAGGCCCTGTTTCCTCTGGGGTACTTGATGCTGCAGTGATCTGATTTGTAGCAAATGTATTTACCCTCTTCGCATAGTTTTCATGAGATAATAACCTTCCTGCACTGTTTAGTAAGCTGGGAAGGCCTCTGTTATTCAATGCTGTAAATTTCTCCATGAATTTGTTCACCTCTGTCTGCATTTCCTGGCATCTTCTATCCAATGTTTGCACAAGATTTCTCAAAGTGAGCACCCTTTTTACAATCAAAATGGTATCAGTTCTGTTAGAGATACCCATTGCTGCCAGCTGGGGGCCAGTGCGATTATTAAGGACATTGATCATCCTATTGGCTATCTCAGGCATATTGCCTAGAGATGCCCTTGCTCTTTGACTTTCCTTGTGGGCCCTGCCTATGAGATCTATATGCTCATGGATGGTTTCAATATATTGCCATTGATCTGTTATAGACTGACCAATATTGGCCCACAGGACTTTCTTGATTTCAGCCACAACTTTATCAAGAGAGAGCTCTTTCTCCAGTTCTTTTATCTTCTTCTCAAGAGCCCTTACCTCTCTTGTTTTTTCAGCTACACTTTGCTTTGATTTATCATATTTTTCATTAAGTGTAGCCAATTTTTCCTTGGCCTCATTTAGCTCTGCCACCTGGGCCTCTAGGGCTTGAAGTTCTTTCATCATATTTTGCATATCCAGGCTGGCTGGCTGTCCTGATGTTGTTGTTGGTGCTGCTGTATTTGGTGCTGATGTTGAAGGGCCTGTCCCAGCTGTTTGTCCTATGGGAGGACTGATAATTTGAGAAGGTTCCTCAAGGTTAATCACTGGCTAAGGGGGATGAGATGTTTGCCCTCCTTCTTTCTGTTTCAGGGCTGCCTGTAATGCACCCTCTGTTGCTATCAATCGGCCTTTTGTTTCTACTAATTTCTTGTGTAAAGTCAGCAGCATGGCTGCTACATCTTGGTCCTTTCTCTGCTGAGCAACATCTTCTGTTTGAGGGTGAAGGGTTACTGGAATTTTGACCATCTTCCTCAAAGCTGCTATATCTTCCCCTTTTTTCTTTAGTAGTGCCTGCACAGCTTTGGGATCACTTGGGTCATGCCCAAGCTCTATAATGATATCTTCCAAAGACCTAATCCTATTGTCTTTGGCTTGAGAAGATGCTTTCTCCAATTCTAATTGGGCAATAGTATTATGGAGACTATTTTGCAATTTGTGTGCTAGAAAGGTTTTATCTGCAAGAGAGGAGTAGACCATCTCACCCGTTTGCTTATGTAGCTCTATTTGGTCCATTGGGTGGATGTCCTTTGCAAATACCTCAAGGTTGGTTCTGATGTAATCTGCAGCTGACTGTGGCTGCAGCATAGTAGGCATAAAATGACTCATGGTCATCTTCCCTTCTGTAACGTCATATGCTGACATGAGCATCTGTTGGTTTGTGGGAGCCATCTTGGGCAAATGATTGTAAAGCTCGAGTCTGACTGGCTCATTCCTTTTCTTAATATCAATAAATTGCTGCTTTATGCTGGATTCTGCCCTTCTTTGCTGGCTTGAGGAGTTGACCTCTCCTCCAAGTGGTCTTTCTTGTTCATGTTGGAAGGAACTGGCTGATGATTCCATGCTAGGGGAGCCCATACCTATGGATGGCCCAATAGGCATCTCTTCTTCAGAAAAAGGATTTAATCTTTGCCTTTTCTCCCCTTGTTGACTTGCTGATGTAGTGAGAGGAGTTTCCTGCTGTCTGTCCCTCTTCCTAGTTCGTTCTTCATTCAACGGGGTTTGGAGCACTGAGGTATCCACTGCTGTTTCCTGCCTTGGAGGCACACTTTCTTAAGCCTGTTGCTCTGTAGATATAGGGGCTTCAGCCATTTCCTCTTGCTGTTCTGCCTGTTATTTCTGTTATTCTGTTGTTGGGAGTGGCTGCTCCTGCTCCATCTCTTTTCCCTTGTCTGTGCTGGCAGCTTGAGGAATAGTTTGAGCTGCTTGCTGAGGAGCTGTAGAAGATGAGGAAGCTGCTCCAAGTTGAGTATGATAAGAAGAAGAAACCTGTCCACAATATTCCAAGTCAGCTTCCTTCTCAAGTTTCTTGGCTTCTTTTAGTGCTATTTCCTCTTTAGTACTTGCCTCTTCTAGAGTGCCCTCTTTCCATCTTAATAGATTTGCATATTTTTCAATATGAGGCAACCTGACATGATCATAGCTAGCCAACTTATATTTGACCCTTCTAAGACTAATGAAATGATTGGGATCATAGGGTATCCAGAGGAAACTGGTTTGCAACTCGAGGCACTTTAGGATCTTATCTGCTTCTTGCCATGCCTCTTCTCTTTTATTATAAATAAATGGGCCTAGCTGGTTTCTGACTTTGTGTTGTACCTTCTTATTTTCGCTGTGGAAATGGACCATGTCTACATTTCCAAATTGTCTGAAATACTCTAAGGCAAAGAGTCTCATAGGGACATATCTTGGTAGCCTGTATGGGGCTAGCTCACAACCATATATTCTGATTACTGTATGGTGTTGGTAAAAGTACCAATACCCAATGTTGTAGGCCTTTGAGAGCTGGAGGATTCTTTGCATCTCATCTGTCAATCATGGAGGAGGGGCACTCAACAGCAAGGACATGGCTGGATTGTTAGAAAATTATATATTACGGAGCAATGGAACACATAAAATATTGCAGAAATATAAACACAGAAAACGCACAAAACAAGAAAGACACAGATATACGTGGTTCACCCAGTTTGGGCTACGTCCACCCCGAACAGCCAGTCCTTCCTTTCATTATCCAGCAAAATGAAGAGATACAACCTACAGCAAAACCGCTGTAATATCCTCTGTTTTCTCTCACAGTCTCACCTCTATGTTTCTCGCTCACCGAATACACATCTATCTCACAGCCTCAAATACAATGCCCTCTTATAAAGAGAGGGGTTGCCTTTTAGGGCAAAAAACCCTAAACTAAACATATGTTCTACCGTCAGATCATCCGCCTAATGAACGGCCCAGATTGACTAGAAATTACTATACTTTTACAAGGCAATTTTACAGCTGTTTTTAGCTTCAGGGGCGCTGCCCCCGAAACCCCCCGCCAGGGGGGGGCTCCCAAAAGTCACTGCCGCCCCCCCTGGACCCCCCACGGCAGCGATTATTTTACGGGCGGCGTTGCCGCCCCATTTTGAACTGGGGTCCAATATGCCGGTACTATAGAAGATAATCAGGCTCCACACCCAACAATCTCCCACTTGGAGACTGATTGTAGCAACTCCACCGCTGCTCCATTTGCTGGACAATGACTCCTCTTTGGACCTGGCTGTTTCTCATCTTCATCGTCATCCTTGAAGACCAACTGAAACTGAGCATATTCTCAGTTTCTCCCTGGTTACAACTTTTGTTAGCATATCTGCAGGGTTCTGGCTAGTGTGTATCTTTTCCAGCTTCAACTCTCCATCTTCCAACACTGATCGTATGAAATGGTACTTGAGCTGTATGTGTTTTGTCCTGGAATGAAATGCTGAGTTCTTTGCAAGATGAATGGCACTTTGACTATCACTGTATAACGTGCCCATATCATGCTCCTTACCCAATTCACCCATAAACCTTTGTAACCAAATCATTTCTTTACTAGCCTCTGTAGCAGCAACATACTCTGCTTCTGTTGTTGAGAGTGCAACAACACTTTGGATTTTTGAAACCCAACTAACAGTTGTTCCTCCGACAGTAAATACATATCCTGTAGTGCTCCTCCTATTATCTTTGTCACCTGCCATATCTGCATCAACATATCCTTGTAGGGATATGTTTGAACCACCAAAGCATAATGCCTGATTTGTGGTACCTCTCAAATATCTGAGAATCCATTTCACTGCCATCCAATGTTCCTTTCCTGGATTGTTCATGTACCTGCTTACAACTCCCACTGCATGTGCAATATCAGGCCTTGTGCAGACCATTGCATACATTAAACTTCCAACTGCTGATGCATATGGAACTTTAGACATATAATCCATGTCTTCTTGGGTCTTTGGGCACATTTCTTTGCTAAGTTTGAAATGGCTAGCAAAATGTGTACTAACTGGTTTTGCATTTTGCATGTTAAATCTTTTCAACACCTTTTGTATGTACTCATTCTGAGACAATGTTAATTTTCTATTTTTCCTGTATCTAGTTATTCTCATACCAAGGATTTGTTTTGCAGCACCCAAATCCTTCATTGCAAATGAATTTGCCAATTTTCTTTTGAGCACATTTATTTCCTGCATGTTAGATCCTGCAACAAGCATGTCATCTACATACAATAACAATATAATATAGCTGCCATCATTTTGCTTTTTCAGATAAACACAATGATCAGAGTGACATCTAGTATAACCTTGTTCAGACATAAACTTGTCAAATTTTAGATACCACTGCCTTGGAGCCTGTTTTAAACCATACAAGCTCTTCTTCAACCTGCACACAAGTTTCTCCTTCCCTTTCACCTCATATCCTTGTGGCTGCTGCATATATATCTCTTCCTCCAAATCCCCATGGAGAAAGGTTGTCTTTACATCTAACTGCTCAAGATGCAAATCTTCAGCTGCTACAAGACTTAAAATAGTTCTGATTGAAGTCATTTTAACAACAGGAGAAAATATTTCATCAAAATCAATACCTTTCTTCTGTGCAAACCCCTTCACCACAAGTCTAGCTTTGTACCTTTGCTTTCCTCCATCTTCTTCCTTCAGCCTGTAAACCCATTTATTCTTCAATGTAGTTTTTCCTGCAGGCAACCTGACTAAATCCCAAGTCTGGTTATGCATTAAGGAGTCCATCTCTTCTTCCATGGCTACCTCCCACTTCTTCTTGCTTTCAACCTGCATTGCTTCTTCATAACATTCAGGTTCACCGGAATCAGTCAGCAATAAATAATATAATGAAGGAGAGTATCGTTCAGGAGGTCTACTTGTCCTGGTAGATCTTCTAACACCACTTTCAGGTGTTTGGGGTGCCTGTTGTTGTTGTGATGGTTGCTGTTGTTGTGGTTGTTGATTATTATTATTTTCAGGCACCTTTACTTTTTCAGTAATTTCATCAAGAACTGTGTATTCCTTGTTTTCTTTTTCTTGTTTCTTTTCCTGCAACTGATTCTTATACAAGACCTTTTCATTGAATATTACATCTCTGCTCCTAATGATTTTGTGATTTTCATAATCATATAAGCAATAACCAAAATCATTAACACCATATCCAATAAAGGTACATTTCTTTGACTTTGCCTCAAGCTTTGTTCTATTTTCTTTATCAATATGGACAAAGGCCTCACAACCAAAAGGTTTTAAAATAGAGTAGTTTACCTTTTTCCCTGTCCATGCTTCCTCTGGAACACCACCATCCAAGGAACTTGAAGGTCCTCTGTTTATTAAATAAACATCAGTATCTACAGCATCTGCCCAAAACTGTAAAGGCAATCCTGCATGCAATCTCATGCACCTTGCACGCTCCATGATTGTTCTGTTCATCCTTTCTGACACACCATTTTCTTGTGGTGTTCTTGGAACTGTCTTCTCTCTGCGAATTCCATGCTCTGAACAGTACCTATCAAACTCTTTGCTGCAATATTCACCTCCATTGTCTGATCTAAGACACTTCAATTTCTTTCCTGTCTCAATCTCAACCAAAGCTTTCCATTTCTTGAAAGTATCAAATACATCAGATTTATTCTTAATACAATAAATCCAAGTTTTTCTAGTTGCATAATCAATAAAAGTAACATAATAACGAGAGCCACCGAGAGATGATACCTGAGCAGGTCTAATTTTTCGTTCTTCTTTTCTTTCCCAACTCTGAGAAATCTGACTCTCTTCTGTTTTCCATAAATGCAGTTCTCACAGAAATCCAAATCAACATTCTTCAAACCTGGCAACAAATTCCTTGAGTGAAGAATCTTCATCCCTTTTTCACTCATGTGTCCGAGCCTATGATGCCATAATGTTGCATCTGCTCCTCTGGAAGTTAAAGCATTAACAGAGTTAGAAATACCATTGCATAAATACAATGTACCAACCTTTTCACCTTTTGTTATTACCAGGGCTCCTTTAGTGACCTTCCAAGCTTTATCTGTGAAAGTTGTCACACAACCTTCACTGCCTAACTGCCCTGTTGAAATCAGATTTTTCTTTAGATCTGGAACATGCCTTACCTCCTTTAGTAGCCATTGGTTTCCATTCTGCTGTTTTACAAGAACCTTACCCATTCCAACGATTTTACAGGGTTTATCATCACCTAGACGAACTTGTCCAAAATCTCCTTGAACATAGTCATGAAAGTATTTCTTATCAGGTGTGGCATGGAATGAAGCCCCTGAATCTACCACCCAGGAATCAATAATATTTTCGAAAGAAAGAATCAAAGAATCTTGTAACACCTCACCTGTCACATTTGCTTCATGATTGTTTTCTTATTGTGCATCTCCTTATTTTCCCTTCCGAGATCTACAGTCTTTCTTTAGGTGTCCTTTCTTTCCACATTTCCAGCACACTATCCCCGATCTGGACTTGGATCTGCCTTTCCTTGATTTACTGCGATATCCTGAGCTCTTTCCTCTTTCCATTTTTCTTCCTCTAGACTCTGCACTCAAAGCATTTCCCGATGTCTCACCGGAGCTTTTCCGTCGCATTTCCTCGCTAAGGATAGCACCGACAACATCATCAAACTTTAAAGTACTAGATCCAGAAACAATGTTACTGATGGCCATTACCAAACCATTCCAGCTTTCTGGTAACGAGCATAAGAATAACAGAGCTCTAATTTCATCATCAAAGTTTACCCCTACAGAACTTAACTAACTTGTAACTGTATTAAAATCATTTAAATGGTCTGCAACAGATCCACCTTCCGACATCTTCATATTAAATAACCGTTTCATAAGAAATACCTTGTTCGAGGCCGAGGGTTTTTCATATAGTTTCGACAACGCCTCCATCAAACCTGCTGTCGTGGTTTCCTTCGAAATGTTGAAAGCGACTGACGCAGCAAGGCATAGCCGTATTGTTCCGAGTGCCTTTCTATCGAGAAGGTTCCATTCTTCGTCTTTCATACCCGTCGGCATCTTTGTTTTTCCGCCCAATGGTAGGTATAGATCTTTCTAATACAGATAATCTTCCATCTGCATCTTCCACAGCGAGAAGTTTTGGCCGTTAAATTTCTCGACCCTAAACTTACCATCTTTCGCCATTGCTCCCACTCGAGCCAGGAACCCTTCTTTCCTGCGAGTTTATCAGCCAAATAGACCTTCGGCTCTGATACCAGTTGTTAGAAAATTATATATTACGGAGCAATGGAACACATAAAATATTGCAGAAATATAAACACAGAAAACGCACAAAACAAGAAAGACACAGATATACGTGGTTCACCCAGTTTGGGCTACGTCCACCCCGAACATCCAGTCCTTCCTTTCTATTATCCAGCAAAATGAAGAGATACAACCTACAGCAAAACCGCTGTAATATCCTCTGTTTTCTCTCACAGTCTCACCTCTATGTTTCTCGCTCACCGAATACACATCTATCTCACAGCCTCAAATACAATGCCCTCTTATAAAGAGAGGGGTTGCCTTCTAGGGCAAAAAACCCTAAACTAAACATAAGTTCTACCGTCAGATCATCCGCCTAATGAACGGCCCAGATTGACTAGAAATTACTATACTTTTACAAGGCAATTTTACAGTTGTTTTTAGCTTCAGGGGCGCTGCCCCCGAAACCCCCCGCCAGGGGGGGCTCCCAAAAGTCGCTGCCGCCCCCCCTGGACCCCCCACGGAAGCGATTATTTTATGGGCGGCGTTGCCGCCCCATTTTGAACTGGGGTCCAATATGCCGGTACTATAGAAGATAATCAGGCTCCACACCCAACATGGATGGATAAAAAGGTCTATGAATTCACAGTAGCTGTATGGTGAATAAGATGTATGATGAAAGATTGAAGACCAAAATACCACAGACCTTGGGTTTCCCTGAGCATCAAGCTTCTTGAGAGTAATAGGGAAGCCATCAGGCTGGTAAAATAGGAACAAGTGATAGATGTAAGAAGTGTATCTAAATATCCTTTCCCTCTCTAGATTCATCAATTGCTCATGAATTTTATTGGCAATGTATGCAGCATAATCATAGTGAACAGAAGGAGGCTTTCCAAGGGAGAAGATAGACATCATTGCCAGAATGGTTTCATCAACATCCTCAGTTGACCTGTAACCCAGGACATAACTGATCATATCCACAAGCAACCTGCCCAACTCATTGAAATATACATTTCCTATAGGAGGGGTCCTCACAGTTTGAGAGCCTGGTTCAATGAATAGCTGATTAATCTTTATGATTTGGGCACTGGACAACTTGCCTCCTTGGTCTATCAAGTGCATCATGGACAGAGGAGTCAATGGTTTTGTAATGTGAAAGTGCAGCATTTGATTTATAGCCTCAGGGGTGACATGGAACAAAACTGAACCTGAGGGACTGAGGACAGCTCTTTGACATGGATCATAGTTGGCACTACATCGATGAATTAAATATGGGAGGACATTGACTTGAGAAAGATTGAAAATGGGCAAATTTGAGTCCCAAATCCCTAGAATATCAGTTCCATTGAGATGTTTGGCTTTCAGCTCATTGAGTACATGAATATGATATTTGCTGTGCAGCGGAATTACTTCTGCCATCTGGTAGTCTCTGTCAGCCAGGGCCTGCCATTCTAGCTCTCTTTGTGGGGCATTTAAAGGTGGAATGTTCAATGCCACTGGTGTCTCCATGGTCAATTGGTAGTTTGAATTGTATTCGAGCTTGTTTTTCTGGGCAGAGCAACACAGAGCAATGAATTTTGCAGGAACAGGGCAATTTGCAGAGAAACAGGGTGAACGAGGGTGAAAACAAGTTGAAATGTTCCTGAAAAAGGTTTAATGAGCAAATACTTGGATTTAAGAGTCGTTTTCCCGGTGGACTTGTGTAGCAGAGGTTTTAGTTTGCGAATGCGCAAACAGACTATAAATTTGTGGGAATTGGACACAATAGGGACTTCTGCAGGTAAAATTGGGCTCACAGTGTGTAGGAGCACCAGTAGTTCATGAAGATTTCTTGAACTTACAGTGTTTTTATTTTCTTAGTTTCCTCAGAGAATTATGGAAAAAACCAAGCGCGGAGGGGAAGCTTTGATAAATACCTGGTAAACTCGAGCAATGGTGGCAATGCAGGTGAATTCAGGGCGCTGGCAGCATGGGGGAAATCTTCAAAGTTGGTGGAGAACGACGTTCTAACTCATGCAAGAGCACAGTGCATGGATATTGCAAATAATGCGAAAAACTGACTTTTTCGGGCAAAATAGAAAATTTTGTCTTTTGGCGCGTTTTTTGTATGACGTCAACATGACGTCATAGGTGGGGTCATGGTACGGAGTGATGACGTGGCGGCCAGTGAGTGGCCCGCGTGGATGGGGGACGTGGCGGACAGCTCAGGGCGATGGCGAATGGAGCGGTGATGCGACGCTGAGGTGGCAGTGACGTAGGCATGACATGGTGGGCGGTAAACAAAGGCAGTAAGCGGTAATATCGGACCGCTTGTTGTACGGGAACGGTTTTGGCAAGCGGCCTCCCGATACAATTTGGGAACGACACGCGTCCGAGCCCTGACGTCATGCTCTGACAGTTTTCAGAAGCTATCGTCCGGGCATCGGAGGCGGTCCGAAATCAATGTGAGCCGTCGGATGGAAGGGCCCAGATCTGACGGATGACGGGATGGAAAGTTGCCAACACGATACGGCGGGACCCGACGCATTATTTTAATAATTTCCTTTTGTTTTTTGTGAAATGCGCATTGTAACAAGAACTTTGGATAAGTGGCAAAAGTGGGTTTAGCGATGGTTTATAAGCCAAATGGATTAATTAACGTTTGTTTGAAAAGTGGGGTTAGGGCTATTAAACCAAGAAGATCTTGGTTTAATCCCGAAACTTTGCTTTTGGCGTTATTTTTCCTATTGCGCTTAAATCTCTTAGCGCTCCAACCTTTGAATTTATAAGGCTATATTGCCTAGGGAAGGGGAATATATACTTTGGGGCTTTTTATATACAATGGTGATATAGTAGTAGGGAAAAGGGGAATATAGGGAATTAAGTAATAATTGAGTTAGTAGTTAGTATTGGATAGGAGATATGGAAGGGAGGTGATAGACAATAAGTTTTAAGGACCAAACTTAGTCTTGAGAGTAGATCAAAATGAAAAGATTTTTACACAAGAAATGTCGCTCTTTATGAAACAAGAATCAACAAAAGAGTTTGACTTCTCTTATGAACAAAGGTGGTATTGGGATGTTAGCAAGGAGTTTGATGGGGGATGATTGGGAAGTTAGACATGCTTCATTTTGTTCCTACAAAACTGCTGAATAGGAAGATCTGCACTGGCTACCATGTGTTTCCTTTGCTTAGGCCAGTGATATGCAAGGAATCATGCTTCTGCAACCCCATCTACCTACCCATTCTATTGCCTAGCATTTTTTTGTTACTTTGAGGAGGGTGCACTTAGACTTGCAAACCCTAATGTGCCTTTTTCTTTTCCTTTGGCATTTCCTTTTGATTTTCTATCTAAGGCTAGCCTTATTACTTCCAAGGCCCCAGACTAAGCAGTTGGGAACCTTCATTCTCTACCTAACTACTTATCTACCAAGATTGAATAGTTTGGACATATTTCTTTCTGTAGTCTACAACAAAAAATTGAAATATGGCATGACCCAGTTTAGACTGTTGGATCACCCATTCAGAAGTAGGACATGCATCAAACAAATGTAGATAGGTGTTTTCCACAAAATATGAGATCTTTGCAGCACCAAAGTAGAACATATTGGCACTTCCCCTGCCAATCATGAAAAATGAAACCTATTGCTATAGGTAGCTAACACCACCAACCCCATAGAAGCTTTGAGTGCAGAGTCCACTCTATCAGACACTCCAAGACCAAAACTATCAAGTGTTGAAGCCACGCCTATAGTACCCATGGTAGCAAGGTTACCGAGGCTGAAATAGTCCACGGAAAAGGAAAAGCAACCTGTCACATAGGAAAAGCAGAAAAAGTGATGTAAGTTCACGCTTCTCTAAGGAAGCATACCACGACACCAACACAAAATAAAGACCAGAAATCGACCAAATTAGAAGATAAGGTTGTAGACGTGCAGGCAGAAGAAGGCCAAGGAATAGAGGATGTTGATGTCGAAGGATCGAAGCCCATCGCTAAGCTCCCTTAGCATATCCCTCCTAGGAAGGGAAAGGCCGAGATTACATAAGACCTGGACTCTGAGAAATTCATCATTTCCACACCCCTGCTGCCGAAGTAGATTCACTTTGAAGGTCTGCGGCTCACGCGAGTCTCATTACTAAAAATAGAGGACTGCAACTTAGCAAATCATGCTAAGTTACTATACTTAGCGACAAACAACTTCATGAAGTGCGTATACTATGAAGGCATGGGTGTGAGAGTGCTGGAAACAAAGGAGTGGGCTCACGGTGTTGAGAAATTTAAGTTGCTCTACTTACTTTGGGTGCCGCATTACCATTGCACCCTGATTAATACAACCCAAATATGACAACTGCTTACTTTGGTACATGATGGGTGTTTATGGCTAGGAAGGCCTATACCCATCATATATATGTTGATTCATAGGATTACACACTTTCCACATGAAGGGCTAAATCCATCCAAGAAGTTTGGCTAAAAGACAAGCGAGAAGGATCTAGCTGAGCGCATGAAAAACGATTATAAACTTGTGAAAATGGCGTGAGGATATTCCATCCTATCAATAAACAACCCTGCAGTTCAATTGGTCGTGAAGATATTGGCTGGAAAGGTTATGAGGAAGTGTTTCACGGATGAAGTTTCGGCGTCTGTCGTATCTCTAGTAGCTCAGTGCATGAAAGGTGTACTATTCAATTGGTCGTGATACCTATGCCAAGAGTTCCTCATGAATTTCCACAAGGCCCAAGATCACACCAAGTCATTCCATTACACTTGATTTCTGCTCTCCATTGTGTTGGTTGCATGGGAGTTGCCAAAGGACAACAAGTTTCCCCCACTGGAAAAAGGATTTCTGGAGGCCGCTCAATTCACCTCCCTATGGGCTACAAAAGACTCCCCGCACGTCACAGAGACCAAGAGTTTTTGGGTCTTGATGGAGGCAAGTGTCTGCATGGTAGTTAAATAGCACCCAAGGTTGTCCCCAACCTTGTACATGCAGTTGTCAGCCTATGAAACATTCAAGGGTGACTTCCACCAGTTCTACATCCAAGAATAGAAGGATCCTGCACAAAAATGGTATGACCTACCATACCTGGTAACAAAGACTAATGTGCAAGAGGTAGGGGAGTGCTGGCCAACTGAGTGGTACACCCCTTCCTATTTCGATGTTGGGCCAAGCACAGGTGCATAGAGTGTTGCCACAAAGAAAAGGAAGGAGGTAGCCAAGTAGGTTGCATAGAAGAAGAAAGATGTTGCAGAAAAGGCTCGAGTCGAAGAGGAACATGCAACCGAGGAGAAGGCAGAGCAGAAGCAGCGTGAGACCTAGAAAGGTGAAAAGTCACCTTCGACAACAACAAAAATCAGGACTGGGAAAGGAAGTGGAGTCAAGGAAGGGCAGCACTCCCCCTTTATTGTGAAAAGGCGAGAACTAGAACAACAGGAGGGATCACAGAAGAAGAAGAAGAAGAAGGCAATGAAAATGCAGGTTGATCCCCTAGTGATCACAAAAAGTGACCTGGAAGCGATCGGTGATAAATTCAAGGATGTTGCCACCGAAGTACTGCAATAGTTGGAACATCAATACATATGAACTTCGGGTGTAGTCTAAAAGGATCTTTGTGAGTTGCAGCTTCAAGCAACTAAGATCTAGGCAGATGTAGGAAAACTGAGTGGCACAACAGGCAGTCAGGTGCAAGAACAAGGTACCAGCACATAGCTACTTCTGTGGCCAATGATGGATGTGTGAGTCTTCCCCTTGCCTACAGGTTCAGTACGGGCCAAGACCAAGGAACAATTTTCCCTCCTTGATAACATCCCTTAGATGGGCCTAAACCTTGCCGCTATGCAACTGGAGAAATTGCATGAATTATTACATGGAATTGCGGGAAATATTCGCCTTCAAGAAAATCGAGCACTTGGTGATGTCAGCAAGATCCAGGTGAATAATCGACATATGTTCATTGAGAAGGAACATATTTTGGAAGAAAAAGAGGTGCTCTTGGCACACATTTCACGACTGGAGTCAGTGGTCGCAAAGGCATGTAGAACTATGCCTAAACTCCATATTCTCGAGGACGCACAGCCAAAGGAAAAAGTTATAAAATTGGCTACTCATGTGCGTGAGGCCAAAGATGAGGCTAGTTGAGTTCAATTTTAACTTGAAATGAGGATAACCTAGCTGAAATTGAAGATGCAACCATCGACTTTACCAGAGATCCGGGAGCACCGTGGGGCCACAATCAAGGAAGGCCTAGCTACTCTGGATGCCACAGTTGTAGACTACACGATAGTATTTGAGCAAGAAATGGAGTTGGTGATGACTCTGTAGGAAAACCCAACCCTGCAAATACTGAATATAGAGGTGCAAGAGCTGTAGAAATAGTACGATGAAGTTTGAGCAACGACGCAGTCTGCCCCAGCAAAACACCTAGCCAAGTTGTAGGAAGGGAAGCAGCTCCTCACGTAGGTCGAAGCAGCACAAAAGAAGGAGGCCTTGGTTAAGACCAAGTTGGGGCCCCAGTTAAACGAAGCTTACTAGGTCAATATCAACATTCAGGGAAAGCTCACAGGCTTGCAGTAGATGCAACAGATGATGGAGTTGATCGTAGAAGGACCAACTACAGAGAAGGTAGTGCAAGGGATCAAGCAGGTAACCACTCAGAGCACTATCGACATTGTCGTCATTTAGGTGGAGATGGGGGAGCTTTTCAACAAGATCATTGTGCCAACCAAGTGACTCCAAGGTGAGTCATGATCTTTATGTTTTGGGCCTGTTGTGATGGGGTCCCCTCGGTTAGTTTTGGGGTTAAAAACCCAAGTTTTGATGTAATTTTTATAAAAGATGTAAAGTCTCTATGATTTGTGGATGCAGAGTGCGTAGATGATTAGGAGTAAAAGTGGTTTTAACCCCTTGTTATGTAAAATATGATTCAATTTTTAGATCTACCCATGGTCTGCAGACGATGGATGTATGTAAAAGGCTATAAGTAGGTGTATCTTAGAGAGTCTAAGGGAGATATCTAATAGTCATGATGGATAAGGAATGAAGTCTTGAGAGTCTTAGGATAGAGAAGTGGGTCAAATAAGAGAGAAAGGTTTTGCATATGAGTGTGCAAAGGCCTAGGTAGATTCCACAAATGAGTGCACGGACCCCTACTGCTGAGTGCACAGGGTAGTTTCGAGTCTGTAATACCATATTGAAGATCAATAAATAAGATTGTTGAATAATTCTTGTGTTTATCTATTTTACTTATGTTTATTTATGATTGCGATATATGATGTGGATGAATAATGTATTTATAACATATTTATCTAATGATGTACGACTCTATGGAATAAATCTTCATAACTGTATGCACTACATGTTGAGTACTTTTGTGAATATTGTGATACATTCTGTTATGTTTATTAAACACTTAAGTATATATGCACAAAGTTAGATATAGGGTTAGTTTTTTATGCACGTAAGTGGATGATTCGACTATTAATGGTATGCAAAGACCAATCATAGACTTTCACGAAGGTCTAGAGGTTGTTTAAAGGGAGTTGCAGTACCAAGCCCTTAGGGATTATAGATCTACGTGAAGGCATATCTAGGGCAATAAAAGACATCACGCTGATCTCTAGATGCAGAAACTTGCTTCCAACATCCCCCCTTACTTCTTCAGGTGGGATTGCAACTTGTGCTACATGGGTTATTGCCAAAAGGGCCAGTAGTGTAGGGCTTTATTGGTTGGCGAAATTAACTCTGAACCTCAGTTAGGACCCCCTAAACCAACATTGACTAAGCCAAGGGATCTAAGTGAAGAAGAGCTAGGTGAAGGCATCGAGGAGATGGATGCTGAGGAGGATGAGCTTATGAGATTGCTCCCAAAGTATATCCCATCATCCAAGGGCATGACTAAGCTACCTAAGTACCTGTACAATGCAAAGTTATGATCTGTACACCACTACTGCCGGAGAAGGTGGTGTTTGAGGGCATGCTACTAGGCCATATTCCAATGCTTAAGCTCAAGGATTGGGGTTTGGGCGAGCAAAAGAAGTTCCCTCAGCTTGCGCTGGCCCGATACTTGTCAAATATTTGTTATGAGGAAACCAAATTTATGCAATTAAAACCTGTGAAGTGGGTTGTAGGTGTTGAGAAAGCAGGCCTCCTGAACATGATTTGGGTGCCACACTTCAGTTGGACCATCATTAACACTGTATGTTTCTAGCATTTACTCATTGTGGTGCACAATGGGTGTCTTTGGCTAGGAGAACCCATCCCAATTACAGATATGCTGATCCACCAGATCACCTTGTTGCCCGATCAAGGTGTGGATCTAACAAAAGCATTTGGAGGGAAAATGAAGGAGAAGGAACTTGCTGATAAGATCAAGAGAGATGTTGGATTAATGAAAAAGTCACACGAATATTCCATCTGTTGCATTACACATCCCATAGTGTAGTTCTCCGTGAAAATATTGGCATGCAATATCATGTAGAAGTGTCGCCCGGATGAGGTTCTGAGGCCTATGATATATTTGGGTGTGCAGTGTGCCAAAGGAGTCCAATAAAACTGGGCTCAGTACCTATGCAAATATTTTTTGGAGAATTTTCGAGAGGCCCAGGATGAGGGAAAGACATTTCATTATGCCTGGTTACTACTTTTGATTGTATTAGTCACATGGAGGACATCAGAAGACATCCAATTTCCTCCCCAAGAATCTGACCTCTCGGACGCAGTGAAGTTCACTTCACTCTGGGAAACGAAGGACCCTGCATGGGTCACAGAGACTAAGATATTCTAGGTGCTAGTGGAGATGGATCTGTGCAGGATGATCAACCAAAGGATGAGGTTATCACCTACTTTATATAAACAGTATGAACCTTATGTCAACTTCAAGGTTGACTTTTCACGATTTGTTTGTTCACGCCAGAAGGGATCTGAAGAAGATATGGCATGAGTTGCCTTATCTTGTTGGAAAGGGAGATCTCATAGAGATTGTAGGTAAATGGCTAGGAGAGTAGCTTTACCCATCTGATCCAGGTGCAAGAAGGATAAAGGCAGCAAAAGGTGTGACCGTGCAGACATTAGAAGTAGAGACATACAAGGAAGCCTAGAAGGCTACAACTTAGGAGAAAGCTATGCAGCGGTGTTATATACATATTTGGGCACTTCAACCCCAATATTATATGTCAATAAACTAGGGCTTTTCAACCCCTAAAATTGTTGTTTCATACCAAAAAGATCATGGTCATCTAATTATATCATTCCCCAAAAGTTCCACCTGAAAAGCCATCTAGAATTGGCCTAAAATGGACCATACTAGTTGCTCCACTGTTAGGGTGTGATGCACACTGACTTATACACTAGCCAGGTGCAATGCATACTAATAAGTCCTTCTGTAGGGTGTGATGAGCGAGGATGGAAAAATGTCCAAGACAGTTTACTAAGTGGATGCTCAGGGAATCTTCTAGAAACTTCTCCTGTGACACTTGCCTCTCTGAATTCTCCCAGGGATGAGTAAGAGATCTAAGAAATATCCAAGTGGAACCAAATGCAACAAGTGGAATGACACTAATCAAAACCCCAAAGATGACTCACACCCTTGCACACATCTATAAATGGATCCCCCATCTAAGAGATCCAGAGGCTGGAATGTTGTGAATTGCAAGGAAGTGCTGATAGTTTGTGTTTGAGAAAAGAGCATTGTATTGTTGGTGTGATTTTCTATTTCATGAGGTGAAGAGGGCTTGATGCTGGGAGGATGACGCTGGATCAGACAACTAGGTTGTAATCCTCTCTTCTATTTAATAAAGTTCTTCAACTTTTCCTCCATACAATTGTGCACTTGTGAATGTGATTATTTGTGAATTCCAATGTATGTTCATTATATATCTGATTATGTAGTGTTTGTGTTACAATAGATCAAGATTCTTTGATGGTTCTTTGCTAATTTGTTTCTACAGGTACTCTTCAAGCAGGATAAGTATGTAGAGGAGTTGCGAGCTATGTCAAGGGGGATAAAGATCGAGCAAAGGATCAGGCGAAAGTTTTAGGTTGGTCCTCTCATCCTTCTCTTATCTATTGTGCATAGAAGAAATCGTTGAACTACTTTGAAGTGCTGTTTCTAGGGTAGCTACCAAACCTAGAGGGCTAGTCAATCGAAAATATGCTAGTTTTCCTGTAAATAAAATGGAAACTCCACTAGGGATCGAATAGATGCTTCCTAGTTGTTGTTGTTTATTTTATAAACTATAGACAGAGCCTGAAGTCAGCCGGGTAACCTTCGAACTGTTCTTGCTCTGCAATTGCATAGTATATAAACACTGCTTTAGTCAATCTCTAGTTTAGTTTATGAATTGAACATTTGACTTACAAGAATTCTAGATCCCCTCTTTGTAGCTCAGTAACCTCTGAAGATCATTCCTCTATACTTTTCTCTTTACTGTCCATCATATCTTAGCTTAACTCACTAAAATTGGCTGCAAATTTGAGCCAAAACCCACTTCAGTTGCGCTCACTGGCCCATCACACTATCTATCACTGTCAACCAATATGCATCGCACCTCTTGAGTCTGTAAATTCTAATGCATCCCTGTTTCTGTGAAGCCCAGGTGCAATGACTGACTAAACCAATTTCCATTCTAGAAATTTGGGGGTTTGTCCTTGTTTTCAGTTTCGTTTAGTTGTTTTTGCTGCTTATGAACAACACCTCATTACTAAAGCCTACTTGCATCACACAGATCAGCCTCCATTGATTATGATTAGCAAATGCTTTTATGTATTTGTCCATCATTTACAATCCTTTGTCTAAAAGTTGCTTAAATCGAACTGTCGCTTCGATACAAAAAGTGTCGTAACTGTCGTTTTGTGTGAAAAAGAGAAGTGTCGTGGATTCTTCCTTCCCTGGATAGTCGATTTAACCTTTTTTCATGTATTTGATTTTATTTTTTGATATTCAAAGTGTCGAAAACATTTTATATTCGAAATTGAAAAGTGCCATTTAGTCTTCCTTTCTATTTTGAAAAAGAAATTGTTGAAAATGTTATTTTGAAAGAAATATTTCAGATCTTTGCTACATATGTTTTTCCTTTTTGGCATTTTTCACATTAAGGGAAACAAAGAGAAAATACATGAATTTGCATTTGCATTTAGTTTTTGTGCAGAAAATGATTTAGGAAAGTGCATTAGTGTGTGCTCTTTGCTCTTTGTTTGAAAGAATAGTAATTTTCTTTCCCTAGTATTTAGGATTTTCATTGCTCAAAATAAACAACAATTGTTTATCATTGTAGATTGCATTTTTAGGAATTTCAAATCTACATCACACGGTGAACCATTGAAAGGTAAAATTTAAACAAGATCAACTCTAAAATAAATCTCAATGAACCTAACAATGCTTTGGAGCCTAACACAACACATCTAGAGGTCTAGGCTAGACACGTGTTCTGACATCGTAAAAACAATTACCTATCATTTTCATCGAAGGTTGGATGATTCCTCCTCCTTGATACGAGAAGTCCTAGCACGGACTGGTGCTCCCTGTACCATCGCATATATATTGGGATACGACAATAGGCTTATATCCTTTATCCATAGGAAGTTGTGTTTGCCGCCCTATCAATCGCAATGAACTGAACACATCATTCGGGAAGATTGACTACCGTACATAAGTCCTTGGTAATTTCTCTTTAATTTATCACCAAGGTGTATATTGCAGTTTTGTGATTGGTTTGGTAATCCCCATGTCTAGATTTTCCAGAGTAGTCACTTTTGTTCCTTTTCGATACTCTAAAAGAAAAGGTCCATATGAGCACTTGTCACTTCAAGCTCATTAAAAATTGAAGGGGACTAGAGTCATCTTTAGCTTTTTCGCAACTCTTAAAAATTAAAAAGGAAAATTTGTGTCAAAGCGTCATTAAAATTTATTAATTTGAAATAACATCCCTTTTCCTTTATTGATCTTAGGTTGAGATAATGGAGTCCACCAATCAAGGAATCCCTTTTGAGGGGAATCCTAGTCCTTTTTCTTCTTGGGGAAATATTGGTGCTCCGTATATGGCCACATTGTCCCTTCCAGGAATTATAATTGGCCTGCCAGTATGGATTTTCTCAACCTCTGTGGTTCAAAATACCGTGATTCCTATGCAATCGAATCAACATCTAGCTGATATTGTAGTTGACCCGTCACCTTCTTCTTCTTTTCTCCCTCCCCTTCTTCCTCTTCGCTTGGTGAAAATAGTGATGCTAGTAACTAAGTGGCTGAGAAGAAGAAGAAAGGGAAGAAGAAGAAGAAGAAGTCGATTCAACAAGGGGGCAACCATGAATCATCTAGTGAAAATCCAGACATTAAATCTCCTAAACCCAAATTTCCGTGCATAATTTGTAAATGAGACAATTTTCATAGAGATTGTCCATGCCTTCCTCGGATCTTGAGAGAATGGTCCCCCCCGTTCACACCACCCGGTGTCATCAACTTCTGGTGATCATGTCGACAACACACCATCAACTAGTAATAATGAAGTTCATGGAAAAAAAGGAAAGGTCAAAATTCCATGTAGATTATGTGAAGGGAACCATACCCTTCACCATTGTCCTTTTTGGATGAAGCCAAAAGAGTCTTGGATAACTATCTTGCTTCACCGCAGTGACTTCCATCTGGATACAGGAAAGTCTCCACAAGTCCTTTACTAGTTGAAAAACCGACTGAATTAACTCAACCGTCGGTTGAAACGAAACACCTATCACTGAAAGTAAATCTTCTAAGTCTATACCCGATGAAAGTCAACAAGTCGAGGTGGCAATTGACCCAGTTTTACCTTCAGAAGACCATACCCTTCCTGAAGAGAGTGAGAACGATACTGTTCAAATTATTTTCATCACTTCAAAGTCTAGCGAACTTGGGGGCAATCCGCCCGTTCCTTCAGAACAGGAGGGGAATCCCCAGTTCCCGCTAATCAAGGGGTTATTTCACCCATTTATTCGGTACCCCCTCCAAGTAGACTAGTTACTTCCTTTGATTGGAATTGACTAGCGAGATCTTTCCTTCCTTCTTATGTACCATTCTGAATCATAGTACAAGTTTACAAAATGATCATGTCTGGCACTATCATAGATGAAGGAGCATCGGTGATTATCCTTTCCTCAACTGCGTGGAAAGCGCTTGGTTCGCCATCACTTATGCCTGTTACACAAAGTCTGTCAGGCTTTAACAAAGGAACTAGTAGACCATGAGGGATCCTTCCTAAGTTACCAATAACTTTGAAAAGGAAAACCATTCACTTGAACATGATGGTAGTCACAGGACCGTTAGATTACAATCTAATCCTTGGATGTGACTATGTTTATAACATGGAAGCTATTGTTTCAACACTCTTCCGAGTGATGTGTTTCCCACATGAAGGAAAAATTGTCACTGTTGACCAACTTTCATTTCATGGCTCAAGCATAGCTCCAAGTCAAAAATCATCCATAAATGGTATTTTTGCATCAAGAATGTCTCTTCAACCTCCATTCCATCCACCTGAGTGCCGAGAGTAGTCTGGTGAAGGTAACGAAGTTTAGGGGGCATGCACCCTTGTCTATTCTTCAGACAAACCCAGCTGAAAAGAAACATTTCCCTGTAGGTTATGTGATTGGTCTGAGACACCATTCACCTTTGTCTATTCTGTGGACAAAGCCAAGGAAGTGTTTTTTCTATTCTATGGATGAAACCATCCTACCATATTAGTTCCCCTGTTGGTTATGTGATTGGTCTGAGAAACCATTCACCTTTGTCTATTCCACGGATGAAGCCAAGTGTTTTGTCTATTCTGCAGACGGAACCATCCTACCACAACCATAGTAGTTCCAATATGGTTATAGAAGACTCTCCTTTTCATCATGCGGGGGGCATGCAAACCTTTTTTCAATTTCATATTCTAGCTTTTTAGCTTTTTAGCTTTTTAGCTTTATCATTTCTAGCTTTTTCTTTTCTAGCTTTCTTAGTTTTGTCAATTCTAGCTTGCATAAAAAGAAAAACTAAAAACCAAGCATATGTTTGTTTTTTTCAAGCTTGTAAAAACAATGAAACCCACACCAAGCATTGTTCCCCCATGGTATAAGCTCGTTAAAAAATGAACCTACCATTGACCATAGTTCCCCCACGGTTCAAGCTTGTTGAAAAATGAACCCACCTGGAGTAATTAACCTCTATGATTGCCATGCTATCAGCCTTTTGAGCCTTGGTTGTGTACCTCCCATCACCTCCATTCTTTTGGCCGATCATACACTTCCACTTGATTGTTTACCTATTTGAGGAACAACTACAATGAGTGGTCTTGTTAGCCAACCTTTTCCTAGAAATGAACATGTTTTAAGAAGTTCCAAGCTTACCTGGAACCAGTTGCTACCTTATACACCACTCGTTCCTCAAAAATGAGTCTCCTTTAAACTCTTTTCAGACTCGTTAAATATGAAAATATTGTCAACCAATTGGCATTTCCAGCTCGTTAAAGTGATTGGAAGTGCCATCCCTCTTGTACATTTTAATCTTTTTCGGACCCGAGGGATTATCTCACAAAAAATTTCAAGCACTTGTCTTTTTCGGCTCGTTAAAGTGATCAGAAAAGTCATCCCTTTTGTATTATTTTATCCTTTTTTGGACATGGGGGATTATCCTACGAAAAATAACTTCTGGAGTTTCCTTTTTGTCCCTTTTCAAACTCTCTAAACATGAAAATAACTAAGTTATCTTTGTCACTAAACTCGTTAAAGCAATAGCGACAAACTTGTCCACCTAGACAAGAACGAGTTTCACTGTCGCTAGGCTCGTTAAAACATAGTGACAGGTTTTCCCGAAGGGAAAACTACAGAACAATCATATGTTATCCTCCTTAGGCTTTTCCAGAAATAAAGAGGTACTGGTCAGCAATGACTGGGGAAAAGGGGAAGAAAACTTGAAGAAATTTATGGTAGCAGGTCTCTCTTGAACATAACATTTTCACTCCATCACAATTATTGAGTCGAGTTGGGTTATTTCATTCACCAGTCATCTAACCATTGGTCTTCCACACCATCAATTTTTTGGGGTTAATGCTACCAATCCATCTCAGTGTCACTGACATGTTCAAGAGAAGTCATTCAATTGAGAAATCACAAACCCAGTTAATGCCTTGTCCACTACAATACCTTCAACCTTCATTTTTCATGACCGCCATTCCTGAACCTTGTGTCGTCAAATCTTTTCCACCTCCAAAAATCATTCACTTCGTTTCGTGTCGTAGATGTGGGATACATTAAGGCCCTCCTACGACAGGTAACTTCTTGTCAACATCAACACATTATACAAGAAGTTGACTTAGAAACAACCCTTTCAATACTTTGAAGCTTGCATGCCTCAATGGCAATTTTCTCACTTCCGGTGACAGGTTTACATCAATGGCCATCGACCGAAAGATTTTGAGTGGTGTTCGACATCGGATCATATATTCACACCACGTGAATTAGACTGTAGTACCTTGAGGGTCATCATCATTATCGGTGATTCCTCTTGCATTTGTTAATAGCTCACATTATTGGCTGGTAATCAGGCGATGTCGTTCCATGTTTGACTTCAGAACATCTTTTCACATGGATCGACTTATACATTGGGAAAATATTGAATGAGTTTCGAAGACCCCAGATCTAGTTTCATCCATCCAGGTTGTGATATATTCATGAATATAAAGACATCAAATTTACACAGAAGCTGCACAGATGGTCATCCAGGCCAAGAATGATGACTCTACAACTGGAGAATCACTAGTCTGTATATGCGGATGAATATCTGTTCTATGTACATGAAATGAATTTATAAAGCTGAGCATGGGAATGCCTGCCTTAGCTAGATCACGAAAATTATATTATGATGATGTATTGTATTGTATCTTATACAGGTCACCTTCCAATTCAAAACCTCGGATCCTCATGATAAAGCATTTCACCCGACATCAAGATTTATGACTTCATGCCTTAGGGGGCAACTGTTATAGACATATTTAGGCACTTCAACCCCATTCTTATATGTCGATAAACTAGGGCTTTTCAACCCCTAAAAGTGTTGTTTCATACCCTAAAAGATCATGGTCATCTGATTACATCATTCCCCAAAAGTTCCACTTGAAAAACCATCCAAAATTGGCCTAAACTGGACCATACTGACTGCTCCACTGTCAATGTGTGATGCATTCTGACTTCTACACTAGCCATGTGTGATGCATACTGATAAGGCCTTCTATAGGGTGCGATGAGCGAGGATGGACAAATGTCCGAGACAGTTTGCAAAGTGGATGCTCAGGGAATCTTCTAGAAACTTCTCCTATGACACTTGCCTCTTTGAATTCGCCCAGGGATGAGTAAGAGATCCAAGAAATCTCCAAGTGGAACCAAATGCAACAAGTGGAATGACATTGATTAAAATCCCAGAGATGACTCACACCCTTACAAACATCTATAAATGGATCCCTCATCTAAGAGATCCAGAGGCTAGAATGATGTGAATTGCAAGGAAGTGTTGATAGTTTGTGTTTGAGATAAGAGCATTGTATTGTTGGTGTGATTTTCTATTTCATGAGGTGAAGAGGGATTGATGCTGGATCAGACAACTAGGTTGTAATCCTCTCTTCTATTTAATAAAGTTATTTAAGTTTTCCTCTGTACAATTGTGCACTTGTGAATTTGATTATTTGTGAATGCCAATGTATGTTCATTATATATCTGATTATGTAGTGTTTGTGTTACAATTGATCTAGATGCTTTGATGGTTCTTTGCTACTATGTTTCTATAGGTACTCTTCAAGTGGGATAAGTACAGAGAGGAGTTGCAAGCTCTATCAAGGGGGAGAAAGGTCGAGCAAAGGATCAAGCGTAAGTTTCAGGTTGGTCCTCTCATCCTTCTCTTATCTATTGTGCATAGAAGAAATCGTTGAATTACTTTGAACTGTTGTTTCTAGGGTAGTTACCAAACCTAGAGGGCTAGTCGATCAAAGAGACACTAGTTTTCCCGGAAATAGGCAGAAAGTATTTTTAGCTAGGGAAGTGCCTACTGAGGAAATTGCTACCAAGGTAGCCACTGACAAAGAGCGAGCAGCACGGGAAACAATGATCAATTTTGAGGAGTCTAACTCTTAGCATACCTAGGACCAAGAAGGGTCATATGCTGAAGGGGGCGAGGGCGTGGGGTAGGGAACCCCCTTTATGGTCAGAAAAAGAAAAAAGAAGACAACCTCGTAGTCATGGAAGAAAAAATAGATGACTAGATCCACCCACGTGGATCTATTAGTCCTCACTAAATTGGACTCAGACGATATTAGTGACAAGATCTTGGATACTACGATAGAATTATGGACCCTGTTACACAAAAATATCGTCGCCATGATTATTTGCAGTCAGTATGGATCTATCATCACTTGTACTGTCCTCCTTAGAAAGTCTCAGACCTCAGCTCTTCAAGTCAAGCTTTGAAAATGAAAGAAAGACATTGAAAATCAACAAAGCTCTAGTTCTGCACTTTCTCTCACTATTGCCTACGGTCCCGCACCTTTTGTTTACAAAAACTGCGGACCTGCCAGCTCTGTCCCTAAAGGTGTGGGTGCAGACCCCTATGAAAGTAAAAAAGGCACAAGTTTATTCTAAAAAACTCACTTTGGATTAATTCTAGATGATTCTAGAAGGAATTTTGACGTGGATTGGCCGCTCTTAGGTGGTTCATGCATCCCAAAACAGAAGGAGCTAATTCCTTGATGAGAGGAGCTATCCCTTTGAAGGAGGGCTTTATCCCTTTGAAGGAGGACCTAGTAACTTCCCTCCATTGCACTATAAACTAAGGCATTGGGCTGGTTGCTAGGGAGGTTAGAAGCTGAACATTTTTTAGGGTAAATGCTAGTGGAATTGAGACTTCCTAGTTAAGCTTGAGAGGAGAGATCACATACCTTTTTGGCTTCATTGGGAAGAGAGTGAAACTTGTCAAAGTAGAGGAGACTTCTTGCTGGACCCTGGGAGGAGCTTGTACAATGTCAAGGCACAAGTTGTAAAGTTCTTCTTTCATTTGAATTAATACAATCAGATTCATTTTTCTCAACAAATTGTCTTATGTCATTTGTTTCATGAATTCCTTGACTTTCATGTTGAATATGTTTTATGATATTGGATTTTCAGGTGCTATTTAATTTGTTTGCTTGTTTGTGTTTGCAGATTTGCGACAAGGGAGCTCCTTTTGGATCGAAGGAGCGAGACTTACACAAACTTGCGTTGGACCCAAGGTAGGCCTAAAACACTTGTTTGCCTTTGTTTATAAAAGCATATTTAGAGAAAGATAGTTTGTGATTGGCTTGCTTGTCACTAGGTCTTCTTTAGATTCTAGGAAGGTCTATCTTGTCCACAAGATCGACTCATTTCGTGTGACAAAATGGTGACCATACTGGGGATTTGATTTTTTCCTTGATTTTACTTTGACCTGAGAAACTGTGTTTTTGTTTCTATTTTTGGCTTGTTGTGTGTGGAATTGGGTAGAAATAGTAGATCTAGGGTTATTTTTTGTTTTTCATAACTTTGGGAGAGGGCCGCACCCTAGCCTTTTGACACAGTGCGTACTTATCCGCACTTTTTCTTTTAGCACAGAGCGGTACCGCACCTGTGTTAACTGTGGGCCTGCAGACCCTGTCAAAATTTTGGAAAACCTAAGACTTTCTCTGTTAGTCAGCTTAGTTTTTGTTTAGAAGTTATTATCCACTGCCCAGACCTGCATATAACCTGTCAGAAGCTTTCCTTAGGTTGATTTCATTGGCATTAGGGTTTTAGGTGAAATTCCTAGAAGTTTTGCTTGTTAGGTTTGTTTTTCATTTTGGTCTTGTAGTAGCTTTGAGCTTAGAAGCTATAGGAACCTCAAATCACCTTGGTTTCTACCAGCCTTCTTATGAGTCTGACCATTTGTGAAATATACCTTTGTTGAGGAATCCGCCTTGTGTTTTCTCTTTACAAAACTTCAAAAAGCTTGTGTTTAAAAGTTTGGATTTCATTTTTAAAGAAGAAAACAAAATTGGTTGTTTTTGACTGATTTGTGATTCTGCATAAATTGGTCCTTAGTTTACATATAACTAAGTAAAACATCCTCAAAAAAGAAATCTTGTAGGCTTTGACTTCAAATAGGTTTTTATAATTTATAGATCTCAAAGTTAGTCATTTCCATAGTTTTGAGTGTTTTATAAAAAATAAAAATAAAAATCTCTTTTGGAAAAAGTTTGTTTTTGTAGTGGTTGAGTGCTTTGAAAAGAAAAGGGAATTTTTTGTGAAAATAACTAGTTGTCTCGTTTTGAGTGCATTGGAAAGGACAAAAGCTCTTCTTTTAATTTGTTTGTTAAGAAATATTTGTGTTTACAAATATTTGCATTCTCAAACTCTTTCCTAGATCGAAGTTCATTGAAGGGAAAAGATTGTTTAATCATCTTAAGTGCATTTTTAGTGATTTTGAGTCGAGTCTTCATACCACGAGTTTCATCTCTGCACCTTTTGACTTAAATAAAAACCAATAAAAATAACGCTTAAAGTAAAATTCATCTAGTAATATTTTTATTTCTAGGGCTCTGATACACCAACATAGCTTAGGCTAGTGTCTTGGAGTAGGAGAGTAACTAACTTTCCAAGACAGTAAAAACAAACAAGTAGCTGTATCTTGTGGTAGGGAAGAAATCCAATTGTTGCATTTATGCTCTGCGAAAGCTCCTCTTAAAGGAGAAGCACGAGATCGTGTCTGAACCAGTGTGGGAATCAATCCTTCCTCATTGGGAACGACGCCAGATATTCACGTATTAAAAACGGTAAACCTCGGATTAACCATTGTCGAGGAGCCTGGGGTCACTTGTTGGTAAACCTTGGATTATGTCGAGGAGCCTTCAAGGAGATTGAGCTTTCTACTCTGCCCTTGCGTGCGTACCGGATCGTAGACTGTTCCCCCAAGTATATTTGTTTCAGTTGGTAACCTTAGTGACCATATTCTGTAGGATTCTTCCTAAGGTGACAGTGGTGGGAAGATCTAACTGTACGTGGAGCAGACGTCGGCTAGACTCACTTGGATTTTCTAGGGGTTCTTTTCACTCGAGACGGTTAAGTGGAGGAACTTGTGCCAGTCTATTCATTAAGCAGGTTGCCGGGGTAACTGTTCCAACCGCCATTTCTGTATTGAACTCTGCGACGTTGGATTTCATCACCAACTAGTGTTTTCGGTATGGAAAGTTACTGTTTGTGTGTGTTTGATCTCCTAGATTCTTTAGGCGTGTGATTTAAATTTCTTTGGTTCTTTAGAGGCTTTAGGTGGTTTTCATTGAGATTTTACTTTGTTTGCGTGTGAATTAGTTAAAAAAATTTAATCGTGGCTGAATTACCGAGGAAGTCCCGTAGATTTTAGGGCCAACCTCCTGAGTTTTCACCGAGCCGGCTTGAAGGATTGAGAGTCATCATAACTCCTAGAGACAGTAGAGTTGGGTCACCTGAAGAAGGAGAGTCTTCTTTGGTGGTACATCCTGATTTTCAGGCTTTAGTAGCAGATTACAATCCAAAATTAGTGTCTATTTCCGAAGTTACTGGTAGCTTTTCATCTACCAGTGATATAGTTGAGGAACCTGAAATATCCGAACCTGAAAGTGAATTTGCTGCTACTCCAACATTGGGGTTTGCTTCTCCAGCTTCTAGTGGTCCTGGTTCACCTAGGGTAGAAAGAACAATTACCCAAAATCTTCCTTCTGGACTTATAGCTATCGAAGAACTTGCTACTCCAGAAGAAGAAGTAGGCATCCCTATCCCTGAAAATCAACCTTCTATTGAACTAAGGGAGCGTGAATCAATTTTTTACAGTCCACCTAGGAGCAGTGCTTGGTATCTTTCTTTGACTAATTTCTTAGAAAATCGAGGGTTAAGTTTTTCACCACCTCTTGTTCCTTATCACCCAACACCTAGAGGTTACTATCCTCCATTAAATATGTCAAGACAGTCGTCCATGTTTACTCAATCACCAGAATCCTTTTTGTACAGCGGTCCTTCTGTTCCCTCCGGGTATCAGTCACTTTCTGGTACTTTTTCGGGAGCATCTCCTCAACCCATTGAATAAGGGTTATTAACTGGAAGCAATGGTACTAAGCCGTTGAGCGTAGAAGATATTGTCATGATGTCAGGTACTATTCCCAATCCTCAACCTCAAGGTGGCCAGTTACCACCTAGGGGGCTGCCTCAAAATCCTCAATTATCACCTAGGGGGCAACCTCAAGGTACCCAATTTGCGCCTGGGGGGCAACCTCAAGGACAATACATACCTACGGGATAGTACGTTCCTCAAGGTCAACCCCAGACTCAATATGTACCCCAAGGTCAACCCCAGTATCAATATGTACCTCAAGGTCAACCCCAGTATCAGTACGTGCCTCAAGAGTATCAACCCCAAGGTCAGTACTCGAACCAAGGTTTCAAACCACCCTCCGGTCAATCATATGTTCAAGGAACGGAAAACGTACCTTTGAATTATCAATCCTATCCTCAACCCGGTTATGGTCCTCAATATTCTCAACTTGTTATGGGTCCGTACTCCAGAATGAATTTAGTGTGGGATCCATCACAAACTCTACAGGTCTTGCAACCGAATGTACAATTGTCACCTAAAACTGGACAACCCTTAGTTTCTGGTACACCCCAGCAACCTGTCTAGTCTTCTATTCAAACTTCTGTAGCTTCGGTAATTTCTCAGCCTGGGCCTAGCACGCCTCGTACTCCGCCTTAAACGACTGCTGCAACTACCGCAACATCTGTTCAATCTACCCCACCTACTTTTGGAGTATCGATAGCTCTGGTTTCTACTGTTCCTGTATCTACTCCTCAGACATCTTTACCTCCGTCTGGATCTACGATTCAAACTTTGGTTCAGATGCCTGTAGGACAACCTGGTTCAAGTATAGTTGTCACAAGTCAACCACAATTTACTTATCAACCGTACCAAGGATAGTACCAATTCGGTCCTGCTGTGCAGTAGCCAGTCTATCAGTATCAACCGTACCCTGGGTATACATATCAACAACCTCAACAACCCCAGTATGGTCCGGTTAATCCTGGTTTTCCGGGAGGATACAATATCCCAAATGCAATTCCTATTCCTAGTTATCCTGGATATCCTCCTCCTGGAGCTGGTCTCATGACCCAGAGTTTTAGGGACCCTAATCATCAGTTACCATTTATCGCAACTTTGGACTTGCCTGACTTGTCGCGCCTAACGAACGATCCCATTAATTATCTTCCGTTTTTGCCACCAATGCCGAATAAGTTTCCCAGTGATATTCCTAAGTTTGAAGGCAAATTAGGAGAGGACCCGTCAAACCATGTGATGACTTATCACCTCTCGTGTGCGTCTAACTCCATTTTAGATGATTCAATCCGTCTAAGGATTTTCCAGCAAACTCTAATTGGTCTCGCGGCCAAGTGGTACATTGAGTTACCGCGAGGCACTTTTTATAATTTTAGTCAGTTAGCTACCTTGTTTTTAACTCATTTTCAGTTGCCAGTCAGATACGACAATGGCACGGAATTACTAACTTCGTTAAAGCAATCGACGTCCACTTACATTTTAGATCATATTCATGAATGGAGATGTTGACGGCGTTTAGTGAAGGCTTTTATTCCGGATCAAATCTTGGCTGAATGGTTTGTAAAATCTTTGTTGCCAAAGATCACTGAAGATGTAGCTAAGACCGGAGTGGTAACTGAGGAGCAAGTAATTGCTCAAGCACAGTACCTTGACTTGGTCTATACTCAGTCAGGTACGTTACAGGAGAAAATCCCTGATCTTCCCAAGCAAAATCAAATCGCTGCAGCTCCTTCAGGGTCTCATGCCACTAATGGTATGATTGGTACGGTTAACACTAAAATTAAGAAGAAGTCTTCCAAGAATTCTTCTCCTATCATAACCTTACCTGATTCCCTGACAGGAGATTCTTCCGTGGAGATTTCCATCGATATTCATGTTGTAGAGTCATCTACAGCCAAATCAAAATCTAGTGGCAAGAAGAAAGGGAAGAAGAAGAATAAAACGGACAAAAATTCAAAAGAGAAACCTGAAAAATCGGAATCCAATGATGAAAAACGCAAACCTCGTTATCCTTGTCTCATTTGTGATGAAGAACATTTTACAAGAGACTGCCCTCATCGTGCAGAGGTTGCAAAGATTGTCAAAGGTTCCCAAACGCCTGCTATTTTGAAGGATCCTTTTCCAAGTCAAGACAGTAAGATGATAGTTTCTTCCTCGAGTGCCAATGAAGAACCCATACTGATGATGTCTCATGTTAGGATTGCGACTCGATCGCATGATTATGGTAGTAAAAGTCTTGTTGATGGTAAAGAAGCAGAATCTCCTCATTCTAACCCATCAACCTCAGCTCCCGGTTCCGATCCACTACAGATCGAGAAACCTAATCCAGACTTGGTAATCAAACCGCCCGCCAAGGGTATACTTCAAAAGTCAGCTTTCAATCCACATGCGAGAGCAGCTCAGAACTATAACATTGTTGAGGATTTAGCTATTTCACCCTCAGCAATTTCGGCTTTGGAAGTGCTGCAATCATGTCCAGCACAGCGTAAATTACTTTTGTCAGCTATAGGAGCTGTTGACATTCAGGACTCAAACCTAATAATTTTCGATCTAGAAAATAGTACACCGTGCTTACCTCATCAAATGGCTTTCCAGATTCCAGTGACAGTAAAAAACAGACCTATTCATTGGACTGTGATTGATGAGGGAGCCTCAACGTGTATTATGTCAATACAGTGTTGGAGATCGCTTGGTTCTCCTTCAATAAATCAATCCCCGACGATTCTAAAGGCCTTTGATGGCCATGGGTTTCATCCTTTTGGCATTCTACAGGATTTACCTATAGGGGTTGAAGGAAAAACCGTTAATCTAGATGTGGAGGTGGTTGATGCCCCTCTAGATTACAACCTTCTCTTGGGTCATAGTTGGTCTTACGCTATGAAAGTTGTCGTTTCATCGGTCTTTCGGGTTATAAAGTTTCCTCATAATGGAAAGATCATAACAATAGACCAGTTGGCTTACTTTTCATCTAATCCAGCCTCTTCTGAAAGTATTCAACATGTCAGTAAAACGACTATCCCGTATAAGGATGTTGGAGTAGGACTAGTTAAAGATGCCGGTTTACTAGGAACTTTTCCTTTTCCTCCGATCAATGCATCGTCTTCATTTGCAACCATTCATATGATTTCGTCAGACACCATTGTTTATGATGATCCTTGGATCGTTCCTTCTGAATCTGAGATAGAATCATTTGGTGATGTTATGCCTTTGAATCCATATGAAATTGCGTATGAGGCCGTGCAATTGTTTACCGACCCATCTTCAACCAGAATTGACTTAATGAATGTGGTCCGTGAGGAATCACTTTTCACATCAAGCTCGGATTCAATCACATTTTATGAACTTGTTCACTCTGATGAGCAAATTCGTGAAATCCTATGTGTAGATGATTTACCATGGGAAGATCTCCATCACAGATCTTCGTTTTTACCCGAGAATGATCGTTTTGAAAATGATTTTTCATCAATTTTTACGACTGAATATGTCAAGGAACCTCAGAATCCAATGAAACATCCTGATTCAGAGTTAAATTTGGGAAACATCTCTCGAAATATTCCTATTGACATTTCGGTTAAGCCTGGAATTGTTGAAAACATTCATATAGGTGCCTCGTGTACAGAAGACGAAATTCAAATATATAAGGCCGTGTTTCAAGAATTCTGCGACGTGTTTGCCTGGTCCTATGAGGAAATTCCAGGAATTGATCCTGCGATTGTTTTTCATGAAATCAAGACTTACCCGGACGCTAAACCCGTCTGGCAATGTTTACGTCCGATTCACCCAAGAAAAGCTGCTGCTATTAAAGCAGAAGTTGAAAAATTACTCAAAGCAGGTTTCATTTATCCGATCCTGTTAACGGATTGGGTATCGAATATTGTTCCGGTTAACAAAAAGCAAGGGACAATAAGAATATGTATCGATTATAGGGACATTAATCGAGCCTGTCCAAAGGACAATTACCCAACTCCCTATATCGATCAAATCATTGATGATTGTGCTGGCAGTGAAATATTCTCCTTCATGGATGGTTTTTCCGGATACAATCAAATCAATATTCTACCTTCCGATCAACCAAAAATGGCTTTCATTTGTCCATGGGGGACATTTGCTTATTGCAAATTACCTTTTGGGCTCAATAATTCCGGCGCAACTTTTCAAAGGGCCGTGTCTTATGCGTTTCATGACATCAAGCACATTATGCAACCCTATCTCGATGATTTTCCTGCTCATTCATTACATCGAGCTGATCACCTCATCCATTTACGAGCAATCTTTATGAGGTGTAGGCATTATCGGATTCGGTTGAATCCATACAAATGTGTTTTCTGTATAGAAGCCGGTCGATTGCTGGGGTTTGTTGTTTCGAAAGCCGGCATTCGCATCAATCCCTCGAAGGTCGAAGCTATTGTCAAATTTCCTCCTCCTTCGAGTCTTCGCCGACTCCAAAGTTTGCAAGGGAAAGCAAACTTTTTACAATGATTCATTCCTAACTATGCCGAGGTTACAAAGGGTTTTACCCAGTTGTTGAAACAGAATACTCCATTCTATTGGGATGAGATAGCTCAGAAATCTTTTGATGCACTAAAACACGCGTTGACCCATGCATCGTTATTGCATCCTCCAAACTACAACCAGGATTACTTCTTGTACCTCGTCGCCTCTCATTCCACCATTGGAATGGTCTTAGTTCAGGAAGATGAATTCGATACTAAACATGTGATATATTACCTTAGTCGAACTTTAAATCCAACTGAGCTAAAATACTCACATGTGGAGAAATTGGCATTGGCAGCTGTTCAAGCTGTCCAACGTTTTCGTCACTACATTTTACTACGTAAAACTATAATAACTTCTGATTGCAACCCTATGATCTACATTTTGACCAAGAAATTGCTAGGAGAAAAGTACTCTAAATGGATTGTTATCCTGCAGGAGTTCGACTTGGAATTTGAAAAATCTAAGTCTAAGAAATCTTTAGTTTTTGCAGAGTTAATGTGTGACTTCCCGCGTGCTGACACGGAAACTGTGGTGAAAGAGCCCATTGCAGACGAATCCTTGTTTCTAATCAGCACTTTAGATCCATGGTATGGGGATATCATCGTTTATCTCCAGACCCAATCCTTTTGGCCAGAAATTTCAAGGTCAGAACGTCGAAAAATATGATTCCAATCCCAACAGTTCAGGATTATTGGAGATACTCTTTATCGTCGTGGGGCGGACTCTGTTTTTTGATGTTTTTTAACTCACGAGGAAGCTGAAAGGGTTCTAAATGACTGTCACTCTGGAGTGTGTGCCGGTCATATGTCTGGGTATGCCACAGCCCAAAAGATATTGTGCGTTGGCTACTTCTGGCCGTCTTTGTTTAAAGATTGTATTAACGCGGTCCGAAAATGCCACAACTGCCAAATTTTTGATCGAAAGATGTGCGCTCCACCTGATCCTCTCCATCCTATAATTTCCGTTGTTCCTTTTGCCAAATGGGGTATCTATTTTATTACATGTAACCCTCACTCGGCCGGGGGGCATGCGTATATCATCCTTGCGGTAGATTATTTTACCAAGTGGGCCGAGGCGATGCCTACATTTGAGGCAGACGGTAAAACAACTGCAATTTTCGTGTTCAATCCTATAATTGCTAGGTTTGGTGTCCCACAAGCGATTATCATTGATCATGGGCGTCATTTTCAAAACGTTATGATGACCGAACTTACAGGCCAACATGGTTTGCATCACGATAGTTCAACTCCTTATTATCCACAAGCTAATGGTCTGGTTGAATCCATCAACAAAGTTTTAGTCATCATGATCCGACGAATCATTGGGATTCATCGGTCGAATTGGCATAACATGCTATTTTCAGTGCTTTGGGCGTATTGTACCTCAGTAAAAACATCAACAAGGTTCACTCCTTTCCAACTAGTTTATGGTCTGGAAGCTGTGTTACCCATTGAATGCAAAATCCCGTCATTGCAAATGGCCATTGAGTTACTTCCAGCCACTTCCGAAGAGGAAAAACGTTTATTATACTTGGCTCAATTAGATGAGAATCGACATGATGCTGCATTGGTGATTGAGACTCACGCAAAACATATGAAAGCTCAGTATGATCGAAATGTGACCCCTCGAAATTTTTCGGAAGGAGATCTAGTCTTAGTTTACGATCAAGCTAATGTTAAATTAGGTGCTGGAAAATTCGTTCCTATGTGGCATGGTCCCTATGTTGTCAAGCGAAAGCTAGAAAAAGCGGCCTATGAATTGGTAAACTTTGGCGGGGACTCTTTAGGTAAACCCAGAAATGGTCTTTACCTAAAGAGGTATTATGCTTAAAGAATGGGTATGGAGATTTTTTTAGTTAGGATAGTTTTTATTTCTAGCTGGTGTGTTTTAGTTTAAAAAGTGTGCTTAGCTTAGAGAGTGTTTTTCGTCGTCATTCCTGCTTATCTTGGTTTTACTCTTGGTATTGCAAATGTCAATGCCTCTCCAAACATACATTGGTTTCGCTGATGGCGCTTGTCGTAATACACGAAACATTTCTTCCGCAGCTTGGGTTATCTATTCGCCCTCTGACGAGTTGGTATCTATGCATGGGGTAAGCCTCGGTCAAACAATGAACAACATTGTCGAGTATAGTGCAGTGATTGAGTTATTATCTGAATCTATTTCATTTGGGATTCGGAGTTTGATAGTGAGGTTAGATTCTAAACTCGTTGTATTACAGCTTAATAGAGTGTATGCCATTAGAAATCCAGTGTTATTGAGATTATTTTTGAGAGTGCGTCTCTTGGAACGTGAATTTGATTATATTGAGTATCAACATATTCCAAGATCTTTAAATACATTAGTAGATGCCATTGCTTCTCGAATGTTAAGTAGACATTTGCAATAATCATACATGTAAATTTAAAACCATTCCATAACATGATTTACAAGATAAGCCGGTAATAGTGATATATATATATATATATATATATATATATATATATATATAGGAGTGTGTCAAAAAATACATCGTCCTCGATCATAGGTTGAAAAACACCTTATGATCGGAAAAAATGATAAGTACAAAAAGCAAAAATGTCATATGTGCCCACAATAGGCGATCATCCTATCACCGGTGATGATCTCGATAAGAAACCACTACAAGGGCCACCTTGCAAAGGAACCTCCTAAAAGGTCCTGGGACCCCAATCACATAGCGCTGAAGTCGACAAGGAATTTCATCTATGCTGGTCTCCGGAATATCTCCTGTCAAGCGGTCTAGATGACTCTCCAACTCGGCCAAAACCTCTGCTGATTCGTCCTGTGGGGCTGGCGCAGCTGCAACTGGTTGTTTCCTCTTGTAAGGCCGGAGAGCGGCTGGTTGCTGTGGACCCACATCTGCATTTGAAACTCTTACTATCAGTTTTGAGACGATAAAAAAAAAGTAATAAAAAAAAATTAAAATAGGAAAATGTTGAAAATTATGTTTACCTGAGTCATCCCATTTCTCTCCTGGTGGAAGAGCCATGTCTGGGTCACCTCGAAAATCTACCCCAACGTAAGGGAAGTCCTGAATAGAAAAAACCTGGTTTTCCAACCATTGGAAATACTCAGGTTTGAATCGAACAACCTCTGTCCCCTCGTCCGGATGACAGGCCATAACTGCGACCCATCGCATCAGTTTGGGCTCTCGAGGAAGCCCAGCTCCAACAGTAAGGTGTTGCGGGATCAACATGGGAACCCTCTCCAGACCAAAGCTCACAACCAAAGCCCCATAACCAAAGGTCTTCAGTTGTCCGTTCTTGGCTCTGGTCAGTTGGCCTTTTACATTGGCCAACACAGCATCGCACCAGTTGAAGATGGTGCCTCGAAAGCAGTCAACTGCCATCCGCATCTGGGATCCGGTGGCAATATGTAATGTGGCACTCCCGCAAAGTCTGGTGACAGTAAACACGATCACCATGAGTTCAGGAATGGATATGGTTTTAATGTCTATCCCTTTGTCTCTAGCTTGGCTGTTGCAAAACTCTAGCCGGAGGCTATCGACAGACTAGCCACCTGGCCTAGTCCAGAATAGAGTCAAGTCTTCGCCTCTCTTAGGCAAAACGGTCAAGAAATATATGTCTACCGGCTCGATTTCGAGCTGGTGGCCACCAATGAAGAAGCACTGGTCCTGTATACTCCATCTATCAACCAGCCACTGTAAGAAATCCACCTGGGCCCTCATGCAAGGTATGGCCCAGAATTTGTACAAGCCGCATGCCTTCAATGCATCGATCGAAGGTTGGTGATTCAACGTGGCAAGATCCACGTCCTCATGCTCTCGTTCACGCCAATCTAGCATGATGTACTCTCTACATCCAATAAAAGGACAAATTAGAATGCTAGAAATTAATTTGTTTGGGTCAAATTTAAGAATTTTTGGGTTAAAAACCCTTGCTGCAGGGACCGCACCCTCTGGGTTAGAGACAGTGCATGGGTCTGCACCTTGCCTACATGGAAGGTGTGGACCCCTGACTTTTTCCCCATTGAGAAAAAGTCGGGGTCCGCGGGCTGCCAGTGTTACGCCTGCGGGCCCGCGCGCACGGGTTTTAAGCCTAAAAACCCTCCAAAAAATGAAATAAAAGCCTAAAAAAAAAAATGAAACAGTTAAGAATGAAGAGTAGGATGATGTGGATTACCTGGAGAAGACGGTGTTCAATTCCGACGGTTGGATTTTCCGCAATCTTCAGGGGAAGTTTTTTGAACAAAAGCACTTTTTTCTCACCCAAAACTCAAACGGTAAAAATGAATTGACCAAAGCCCTTTTTATAAGTTTTTTGAGTAAATAAATTGCAAATTTGTTTATGTTTCACTTTGGAAAGGTAATTTTTGCAGCATTTTTATCCATTTCAAATAGGTATGAGTAATGTTTGCGTTTTTGTTCAGGATAATAGATTATTCAGGCGAAATCTATCATTTTCAACGAAAAAACATTTAGAGTCACCTTTAAGCTCTTTTCTGACTCCTAAAACATGAAAAGATCGCCGAGTTTTTCTTTTTAAACTCGTTAAAACGGAACTAAAAAGACGGTCCACTTACAGCTCTTTTCTGACCATAAAAACATGAAAAGATTGCCGGATTTTTGTCGTTTCAAATTCGATATTGGTTATAAAACGACGTGTCGTTGATCACTTTTTTACTTTTTCGGATCAGGGGCACTAATTACGAAAAGTACTCCTTGGTCGTAAATATCAAGCGGTTCTCTCAAGTATTATTTTATACTTTTTCGGGCTTGGGAGACACAAATTTACGAAAAAGGTCAACCCCGGAGTCTTCTTAAGTTTTTTCAGACTCTCTAAAATTGAAAAACACCGAGTTTCTCCTATACTAGACTCGTTAAAACTTCACAGTAAAGGACCTGTTCAATTACAAACAGGAACGAACCACTCCTTCTTAGTGTTCGAATTTAAACTAAGTTGGACTCATCCGAAGGATGAGCTTATAATCGAGAAAATGTTATCCTCCTCAAGCTTGTCAAAAATAAAGAGGTACTTGCGAGAAATGGTGGGGGAAAAGAGAGAAAAATGAGCCTATTTGTCATACTTTGTAACCACTCTTGAACACGACACTTTTATTCACCTAGGTTGGGAAATCCTATGCCTAACAGTTGATCAAACCAGTTTCTGGATATTAAATTTGGGTCAATTTTCACCAAGCCATCTGTTGTTTCGTTATGTGTCCAAGAGGTCACTGCCAATAGGCCATTCATCTGCAAAATATCTGTCATCCATCTTGACCATCCATGAGTCAGTCCTTGCAACTAAATTTCTTCAACTTGATCTATGATTTCGTGTTGTGGGCTTGCCTCGGATGGATCGCTTTCTATCGACTTCAAGTAATTATCTAGAAAGATGATCTAGAAATCGTTAGTACCTTGGGATCTGCATGCCTCAATGGCAGCTTTCTCGCCTTTGACGACAGGTTGCATCATTGACCTTCGATCAAAGGATTCCGTGACATGTTCGACATCAACACATTTATTCACATCTCATGGATTGTACTGGGTACTTTGAAGAGCCATTGACATCACTGGTGGTTTCTCTCACACTTGTTAACAGTTTACATCATTGACTGATAATCAAGTGGTTTCTACCATGTTCGACTTCAACACATTCATTCGCATGGATAGAATCGTACTGTTTCGGAAGTATAAATGAAGACCCTGGATCTAGTTCCCACAATCTAGGCTGCGAGGAATTTTGTATTCATTATATGATGGACTATTCATAAACAGATGGTTGCGTCCATACCGTGTCCACATGAGTCTATACTTGTGATGTCTTACAAGATCATTCATGTATCAGAGCAGTAGTTAGTTTTCTAAGTCAGTTTTGATCTGATTATGGGAATGCCTACCTCAGCGATGATATGATCTCATATATATATCTTGCATTGAATGTTTTTACAGGTTCCAACAGGGCTCTCCACAATATGATCCTCGAAATGATAAAGTACTTCACTCTTCCTAAATGATAAATGAAATCCTCATCTACTACAGGCTTCGTACTTTAGGGGGGAATCTGTTACACAAAAATATCATCACCATGATTATTTGCAGTCAGTATGGGTCTATCATCACTTGTACTGTCCTCCTAAGCAAGTCTCAGACCTCAGCTCTTCAAGTCAAGCTTCAAAAATGAGAGAAAGACATTGAAAATCAACAAAGCTCTGGTTCCGCACTTTCTCTCACTATTGCCTATGGTCCCACACCTTCTGTTTACAAAAACTGCGGACCTGCCCGCTCTGTCCCTAAAGGTGTGGGTGCGGACCCTTGTGAAAGTCAAAAAGGCGCAAGTTTATTCTAAAAAACTCACTTTGTATTAATTATAGATTATTATAGAAGGAATTTTGACGTGGATTGGCCACTCTTAGGCGGTTCATGCATCCCAAACGAGAAGGGGCTAATTCCTTGATGAGAGGAGCTATCCCTTTGAAGGAGGGATTTATCCCTTTGAAGGAGGACCTAGTAACTTCCCTCCATTGCACTATAAATTAAGGCATTGGGCTAGTTGCTAGGGAGGTTAGAAGATGAACATTTTTTAGGGTAAATGCTGGTGGAATTGAGACTTCCTAGTTAAGCTTGAGAGGAGAGATCACATACCTTTTTGGCTTCATTGGGAAGAGAGTGAAACTTGTCAAAGTAGAGGAGACTTCTTGCTGGACCCTGGGAGGAGCTTGTACAGCGTCAAGGCATAGGTTGTAAAGTTCTTCTTTCAATTGAATTAATACAATTAGATTCATTTTTCTCAACAAATTGTCTTATGTCATTTCTTTCATGAATTCCTTGACTTTCATGTGGAATATGTTTTATGATATTGGCTTTTCAGGTGCTATTTAATTTGTTTGCTTGCTTGTGTTTGTAGATTCGTGACAAGGGAGCTCATTTGGATCGAAGGAGCGAGGCTTCCACAAACTTGCGTTGGACCCAAGGTAGGCCTAAAACACTTGTTTGCCTTTGTTTATAAAAGCATATTTAGAGAAAGATAGTTTCTGATTGGCTTGCTTGTCACTAGGTCTTCTTTAGATTCTAGGAAGGTATATCTTGTCCGCAAGATCGACTCATTCCATGTGATAGACCCAATTTGAGGAGCAGTACCAGTAAGCGTTGGGAAATGTGCAAAAGGATCTGCACAATTTGCAAATCGAGCTAGGCCTACTAGAGGAGAGCATAAGTCAAGCGAGCGGTGTTCAGGCAAACCTACATCAAACAAGTGCAACAATGTTGGAAATAGATCAGACTTTAAATCTCCATGTGATTCAATTACTAGATAGGACCTTGTGCACTGACTCAAAAGAGGCCAATACCTAGCTTTCACAGATCAAGAATCTAGGCATCAACCTTGCGGACCTGTATATCCAAACCCTGCATGAGTTACACTAAGGAGTATCAAATGAGATAAGGGTTAGGGAGTAGCACGCACTGCTAGTGATTACTGAAGTAAAATATGACAAAGCACAAATTTTTGAAGAAAGGGCATAGGAATTGAAGGAAAAGGAAGATATTTCTCTGTGCAACCAACACTTAGTAGCAATGATTACGCATGTGTGTAATGAGCTGCCTAAACTTAACATTGCAGCGGATGCAGTGTTGACAGAAAAGATCCAGAAGCTGGATCCAATGGTCAAAGAGTGAAAAGATGAAATTTGTTGAGTCTAATTTGAACTACAATTATAGATTCTAGAGCTGCAATTGAATTTGTAGCCGAAATCTCCAACATAGGTTCGAGAGCACCGTGAAGCTGCTATAAAGGAAGGAATGGCCACATTAGAACAAACAATCAAGGATTGCACATAGTTGTTTGAGCAAGCTATGGAGCTATGGATGTCTCTACAAGATGACCCCACTCTGCAGAATATTAGTGAAGACCTTAGAGAAAAACAATGACAGTTCAATGAGATTAGATCGATTACGTTCACTTTGGCGCCATTTCAGAGGTTCACAAAACTAGAGGAAGGGAAGTAGCTTAAGAGTGAGATTGAAGAGACGTGATGGAAAGAGGCCATTATTATGGAAAGAACATAGACTTGGATAGAGGAGGCCTACCAACTAACTCTATCATTTTGGAGAAAGCTTAAGGCCATGCACCAAACTCAAAGGACCATGGACCTCATGGTGGAAGGCAACACTATAGAGAACTTAGTCGAGGAAGTATAACAGGCAGCTACACAGGGCACAATTGATCTATAGGTTTTGAATTTGGAGTTCCACGAAATCTAAGAAAATATCAAGGTGCCAACTGAGTGACTCGAGGATGAGTCACCAAATTGTGTTCGGGACCTGTTGGTTTAGGGTCCCTAGGATTAAATTCTGTGTTTTCGTTTTGTAAAAATGTAAAGTCTCTGATTTTTGGAAGCGGAGTGCGAAGATAGCAAGAGTCAAAGGGATTTTACACCCTTAGGTTTTTAGGTGTTAAGAAGGTTTTGAGATCTGCCCATGGTCCGTGGACCATGGTATTGTGAAAGGAAAGGCTATAAATTAAAGATTTATAGCAAGTCTAAGGGAGAATCATAAGATTGAAAATAGTTGTTTTGGGCAAGTAAGCTAATGTATGAAATTTTGTTTCCTGTACTTGGGTGAAGGGGAAGGCTCCTGCAACTGAGTGTGCAAAGACCTTGGTAAGTCCACAAGATGAGTCTGCGGGCCCCTGCATCTAAGTGCGTGGGCCACTACAGCTAAGTGTGTAGGGAAGAAAAGTCTGTATTTTGAAGATCACATCTAATAAAAGATAGTTTTGATCAATACTTTGTGTATCTTCTTATATTTATTTGTTTCTACAATTTATGTGTCTTCACTCTATATCTGAAAGTGTATGAATAATTTTTTTTAGCTAATGCGTGAAAGTGGTAGATTAGTATAAATTATGCATGTGATGACTAGTTAATGACCTTCATGAAGATATAATTATTGTTTATATGATTTATTGTTAATAACATTTCCATAAGGGTTACAGCCCGTAAAGACAGTACTAAGCCCTAGAAGCCACAATAACCCATCACACAGGCATTTGGATGCAGAAACCTAGTTCTTTCATCCCCATTACTGCTTCAAGTGAGACTGCAGCCTGCACTATGTGGGTTGTTGCCGAAAGGGACAACAACTTAGGGTTTTTATAGTTGGAGCAGCTAACAATGAACCTGTGTCAAGCCCCATCAAGCCAACATAATTGAAGCACCCTGAAGACTCGATAAGCTCAAAAACAATTTGGAGGGTGAAGACATCAACGATTGGAATTTACATGCAAGAGCAAAGACATGAGTGGAATCCATGTCACCCATTGAAGAAAGTCTATTTCATCAGTCGTGTTGAGCCTCAGTTATCAATGGTAGTGACTTCTCACGTCCTCATCACATGATGATGTGGAAATTATGATGTACTGATGTAATCATTGTAAATACAAAGAATTTGAATTCCAAGAGTCATGTATGGACAAAAGAGCCATGTTTAGAAGTCCAAAAGACATGTAATTCCAAAAGTCGTTTGGAAGTCCAAAGGTCTTAGAAGTCAAAAGTTCATCAGAAGTTGGAAAGCCAAGGGTTATGAGGATATGAAAATTCATGCCTCAAATTATAAAATGATCCTCATTACTCATGCAAATCAATTTTGACCTTAGCTTCTCCCATATGCATTAGAGAGATAAAGATAGTACTTTTAGGGATAAATAATGCTCCACTATTGGAGCTAGTGGTGTTGATTATATTTATGTACCTTGGAAATTTTTCTTAATACTTGAAGCCTTTTGGAAATCACATTTCCATGCATGGATTGTGGATGTTTTAGGACTATTCTTCTAATGTTAGTGATTCATGTTGGTTGTCACATGTACTGGAGTAATTGAACTATATCGGTGACTTTGGTGCTAAACTTGTTGGAAATTTGTTGTTATGATTTTAATGATCGTTGCATTTATGTGAACTATTTCACTTGATGCTTAACAATTATTTCTTGTTTATGTACATGTGTCTCCACTAGATTAGTACCATTATTTATGTTTTATAGGATCACCTTTTCTCCCTTGCAGTGAAAGAACCTTGATACATCTACGATTGAACATTTCACAAGGCACACTCTTTTTCTCATTCAAAAGTACATGTGCGCTTATCTCTCATGCTAACTGGATAACCCAAGATAGATCTTTAAATAAATGAAATAAAAGTTTTATTTTTGGATGGGATTCCTACACCAAAGGATGTGGAGTCTAATTGGAACCTCATATTGGGGAGATCCTATCTATGTTGGCAGTATCCAACACTGTCAACACCACCTTCATATTGATCTAGGTCAAAAATATTAAAATGAAATCTTTTATAACTGAATTATTACAAAATATATGATAAATATAATATTTCAATTGTAGGAATTTACAAGGTAAGTTCCTCAGACGGAACACCAAAGGAAACTACCCAAAAATAAATCAAATTTCAATACACCAGTATTCTTGACTTGGTTAAAACCTTCAAAGAGGGAAACAGTCCACGGTGTGAGCCAACGCATCCACTTTAGGAAATTTATTAATAAAAGAATGAAAATTTACATAGGCTTCTCTCATGAACGGTTACCCTACAAATGACCCTCCATGCTCTTTAAATAGAGATCATGGACCAATCAGGTGTTAAACGATGGATCAAGTGTTGGTAATACCGAGGAGAGAATGAACTGTCAGATTGTAAGTTACAAAAGTACATAGTAAAGAAACACACTTTACCTAACTCTACACTAGACCAAGTTATACTTAACTATTTCCTATGTGTTGGAATATCCTAACATCAATTATTGTGACCAGAGATGCTCTCCTACTCAGTATAATAGAGACCTTGTAATGCTTAAAATTTTGATTGATTCAAAATAAAGAAAAAATAAAATAATGTAGGAATTTACAGGGTAAGTTCCTCAGACAGAACACCAAAGGACACTGCTCACAAACAGATCACAGATCAATACACCAGTATTTTTGACGTGGTTAAAACCCTCAAAGAGGGAAACAGTCCACGACCTGAGCCAACACGACCACTTCAGGCAATTTATTAATAAAAGAATGAAATTTTACATAAGCTTCTCTCATGAACAGTTAACCTACAAATGACCCTCCATGCTCTTTAAATAGAGATCATGGACCAATCGGGTGCTAAGCCACGGATCAAGTGTCGGTAATACCGAGGAGAGAATGAACCATCGGATCACTACATATCATGACCGTCGGATTGTAAGTTACAAAAGTACATAGTAAAGAAACACATTGTACCTAACTCTACACTAGACCAAGTTATACTTAACTATTTCCTATGTGTCGGAATATCCTAACATACCCCCTTAAGAACAACTTGGGATAGGATTGAAGGATTTAAAAATATGACACAATAGGAGAAGGAAGGAGGCACTAGAGCCTATCCCCCCTTAGTGACAACTTCCTGAACTCCAACCATAAACCAAAGTTTAGTAAACTTCGCCTCTGTGAGGGCCTTTGTGAAGATGTCTGCAACTTGATCATTGGTTGAACAATATTGTACTTCAAGAACATGGTTGTGAATGAGCTTTCTGATGAAGTGCATGTGTAGTTCAATGTGTTTGCTACGTTGATGTTGGACTGGATCTTTGCATAGTTGAATGGCACTTTGATTATCACACCAAAGTGTAGTTGGATGTTGCTGTTGAAAGCCAAACTTTGACAGGATCTGACGAAGCCACAAGGCTTCCTTACTAGCTTCTATGGCACCACGATACTCTGCTTCTGCTAAAGAAAGAGAAATGGCACCTTGTTTCTTGCAAGTCCATGTAATAGGTCCTGAACCAAGAGTGAACACATAACCTACAATAGACTTCCGATCATCAAGGTCACTAGCCCAATCAGATTAGTGAAACCAACCAATAGAGGAGATGCTTCAGCACTGTAATGAATCCAAAACTGAACTGTACCTTGAACATAACAAAGTATTCTTTTAGCTGCTTTCCAATGACTTTCATGTGGGTTTTGCATAAACCGAGCAACAAGGCCAACAACAAAGGAAAGGTCAGATGGGTATGGGTTAGATACAAAAGTTTGCCTACAAGTTGACGATATAAGGTAGCATCAACTTCAAGGGAAGTACAAGTGACTGAAAGTTTGGCTCCATACTAAAAGGGAGAAGGGGTTGGCTTACAATCTTCCATGTGAAAATAGCGTAGAAGATCACAAGCATACTCGGACTGGGAAAGCGAAATACCTTCCTTGGATTGCAAAACTTGAAGACCAAGGAAATAATGCAAGTGTCCTAACTCTGTCATTTCAAACTTATTTTTAAGGTTGGACTTCACATGGTTGATAACGTTGGGATCACTACCAGTGAGGATAAGATCATCAACATAAAGAACAAGAATGATAAGAGACTTTCCCACTTTCTTGGTGTAGACAGTATTGTTAGAATGACACCTAGAAAAGCCAGAGTCTAAAAGAAAGCTATCCATTTTGGCATACCAAGCCCAAGGAGCTTGCTTGAGACCATTAAGGGATTTCTTAAGCTGACATACAAGGCTAGAGTCTGTTTGTATAAAGCCAATAGGTTGTTCCATATAGATTTCTTCATGCAAGTCCCCATGAAAGAAGGCAGATTTAACATCCATCTGATGGACTTCCCATTTGAAAGAGGCAGCAAGGGAAAGAACAAGGCGGATAGAGTTCATTTTGGCAATAGGGGAGAAGGTTTCAGTATATTCAATGCCTTCAACTTGTGAAAAACCCTTAGTAACAAGACGAGCTTTATGTTTATCAACTTTCCCATCTGGTCCATACTTGGTTCTGTAAACCCATTTGCATCTAACAAGTTTTCGTCCCTTTGGTAGAGGAACAAGATCCCATGTATCATTTGCCAATAATGAACGATATTCTTCATTCATAGTTGCGTCCCAATCTGGATGGCATGAAGCTTCTGCAAAGGTTTCAGGATCATAATTTGCTGAAGCTTGAGCCAGTAAAGAAGAGGCTCTATCAAACTGAGAACGTGTACGTCGCTGATCTGTAGGATCACCGGCAAGATCACCTGCTGCATCCCGAGTAGCACGGACCCATTTTGGAAGTTTAGGAGCTGAAGGAGGATATTGAGAAGGTGGGGGAGGATTGCCATCCTCGCTTTCATCATCTGAAGAAGAAATATTTTCAAAAGTAGAAGAGATGGAGAGAGGTGGCACATATGCCAAACTAGGCTCGTAGGCCGATATATTTTCAGCAAACTTTACATCTCTTCTAATGATAACAATTTTGGACTTAAGCCCATGGGGCTTTGGATTGACAGTGAATGGGTGCCTTGTTAAGGCACTCCTTGCGATAGGTCACCGGTTCAAATCCCCGTGGGTACTTAGGTTAGTCTTAACAAGCAAAAAAAAAAACATTTTTGGACTTAAGTGGAATAAGTCTATATCCTTTGACATCTTCAGAATATCCAACCAAAATACATTTTTCACTCTTAGGTTCTAAAGCTTTATGTTTCTCATCTGGAATATGGGCCCATGCTTCACTTCCAAAAACACGAAAGTGACTTACATCTGGTTTAATTGAGCTCCATGCTTCTTCTGGAGTGATATTCTTTAAAAACTTAGTAGGAGTGTGAGTTATTATGTAATTTGCACAGTTAATTTCTTCTGCCCAATAATTAAGACTAAGTCCTTTAGATTGAAGCATACAATTAGCCATTTCCTTTAAGGTGTGATTCTTCCTTTCAGCTACACCATTTTGTTGTGGAGTATATGGAACAGTATGTTGCATTTGAATTCCATTCTCAGTGCAAAAGTTGATGAATTTGTTGTTAACATATTCTTCGTCATTATCAGATCTTAGCTTAAGAATTTGATGTCCAGATTGTTTTTCAACAAAGGCCTTAAAGGCCAAGAACATGTTAAATACTTCACTCTTGAGTTTTAAGAAGTATACCCAAGTGCGTCTGGAGAAATCATCAATGAAAGTTAAGAAATACTTGTAGCCAGAGAATTAAACAACTAGAAGTGGACCACATAAATCACTATGCACAAGCTGTAAAGGGGCTGAGGCGTGCCAAGAGGCACGTTTTTCAAAACTGTCCTGATGATGTTTTCCGAGTACACATCCGGAACAAACACCATCTCTACAAGATACCATTGGAAGACCTGTCACCATATTTTCTTTACATAGATTCTGAAGGGAGCGATAGTTTAAGTGACCAAATAGCTCATGCAAAAGTTTGCTCACTTCATCATTATGAGCAATAAATACCGAGGGAAGATTTGATGACCAAAAGTTGTGAAACTTATACAACCTTGTAGAATCATCAGCAATTCCAGTAGCTAAAATCTGTCTAGGATCTCTTAGGTCCTTAATTACAACATCGTGAGGTGAAAATTCAACGATTTTACCTTCACCTGAATGAGTTTTCTGATATACAGATAGAAGGTTGCAGGATAAGGTTGGAACACATAATACATCATTAAACTGACCATTGTCTATATGAACAGTTCCAGTCCCTACAACACTAATAGATCTATCATCACCAACATATATATTTTTGGTGTTACAATCATTTAAAGAAGAAAACATGGCTTTGTTTTTGGCCATGTGATAAGAAGCTCCAGAATCAATGAGCCACTCATGAGAATGAGAGGAAGAAGATACATTTAGTGCATAGCTAGACCGAGATGCTTGACAACCACATGCAGAAAGTGCCATTCCTGAAGATGAAGTTGAAGTCGAAGAGTGCTCCAAATGGATTTTATGCTTCTTCATTGTTGCTTCCAAGGCTTCCATCTTCTTAAAGAATTTGGATTCTAAGTGGCCATCTCGATTACAAAAGTGGCAATGTCTATCAGTCTTCTTCCCTTTGTTTTTATTTGCCTTATCATTTTGTTGAAATGATTTTTCATTTTGAGGTTGAAATTGCTTAGGAAACTTGTTTGGTTTAGGACCATTCCTTTTAGGATACAACCTCTTAGGATTCTTTGAATTTGGTTGTTGCTGGGCGGCTAACGCTTTCTTAGAAGAGTTTCCAAGATTAAGAAGACCAAGGTGTAAGAGTTTTTCTTGTTCTCTTATTAAAGAATCACAAAAAGAATCAAAGGATGGGGACTTGTAGTCTTGTCCTTGAGAAATGAAGGCTTCTCTTGTAGAATGGAAGGTGGAAACAAACACAGAGTAGGCTGGTCCCAACTTAGTAAGAATGCAATAGATAAGGTTACTATCTTCTTTCTTAACCTTAACACCTTCCAAGAGAAGTCTAAGGATCTTGAACTTGGACAAAAAATCTTCAATGCAAGAAAAAATATTGGGGTCCAATGTAGGCAACTCATTTTCGAGTTGATGGGCTCTAAGTTCATTTTTTATTCCAAAAACTTTAGTAATCTGTTTCATTGCTTCATCAGGAGTATCAAGTTTTGCAATATGGAATCTAAGATCTGGAAAAATAGACATCCCTATTAACCCACGTGCTTGATCTTGCCTATTTTCCAATTTAGCTGCCTTATCTTCATCTTTCGGTTTGGTTTCTTGGCCTGTGGCTATTCTGTAAAGACCTTTACTTCTAAGTAAATCCACAATGTAGGACCACCATTGGAAGTAGTTGGTGCTATCAAGAGTAACTTGGCATGGACTTTCCATTTTAATAGAAATTGAAGCCATATATGTTGAAACTAAGTGTTCCAATGGAAATATCTCAAAAAATTAGGCTGGTTAAAAAAAAAACGGCTCTGAAAACGGTTTCCGGATGAAGAAGTTATGGCTTTTTGAAGAAAAGTTGATGAAGATGCCGACAAAGTGCGAGAATGTGTGGAAATGAATGATAATGTTAAAAAAAAATCTGCCCCCTTTCCAAACTTAATCTAATTAGCTCAAAAAAAGAAGACTTGAACTCAAGACCTCTTCTCTCATAAATTAGCTTTGGACCAAGTGAGCTAAACTAAAAGTTTAGTAATTTTTGGAAAAGAGGAAGGGGTTTTTTTTTTTCTTTTTCAGTCACTGAAGCTTTGGGTTGTGTGCTTGCTTGAGAAAGATTTTTTTCCCTAGAAAACAAAAAACACAAAACCCAACACAGACATACAAAAAAACAAACCTTACGACTTGAAGTTAGCTTTACCCGGAAACTAAATATTTTCCTCAATGTTTTTGATTTTCCGAGATCACACTAGGGCGCAGCAGAAAAAAGCATAGGCATGAGAAAAATCCTTCCTCTCTGTTTCTGATTTTCCCAGATCACACAGAGTCGCAGGGAAAAGAGAATACGCAAAAATGAAAGGTATAGATCAGGTAATAAAAAAGAAGCTAAATAAACCGAAATAATAAACAGAGAGAAAATAACTAGAAACTGCAAATAAACATTGTATACCTCTAGATCTTAAAAATGACGTAGCTAGGGCTACCAGAAACCTTTTCGCATGAAACGAAAGGGGTTCCTCACTGGAACAGATGCTCCTAACAAAACAGAGCAGTCCTCTCGGCCCGAAAGTAGTTAGAAACAATAGATCTAGGAAACGGCAGTCAGATGCAGTTCTACCGACTTCAAATTTGGATCACCAATGGACGCGGTCCTCAAATAGCTCTGATACCATGTTGGAATTTACAGGGTAAGTTCCTCAGACAGAACACCAAAGGAAACCGCTCACAAACAGATCACAGATCAATACACTAGTATTTTTGATGTGGTTAAAACCCTCAAAGAGGGAAACAGTCCACGGCCTGAGCCAATGCGGCCACTTTAGGCAATTTATTAATAAAAGAATGAAATTTTATATAAGCTTCTCTCATGAACAGTTAACCTAAAAATGACCCTCCACGCTCTTTAAATAGAGATCATGGACCAATCGGGTGTTAAGCCACGGATCAAGTGTCGGTAATACCGAGGAGAGAATGAACCGTCGGATCACTACATATCGTGACCGTCGGATTGTAAGTTACAAAAGTACATAGTAAAGAAACACATGTTACCTAACTCTACACTAGACCAAGTTATACTTAACTATTTCCTATGTGTCGGAATATCCTAACAAATAACTTAAAAAAAAAACTAAAAGATAAAAAAAAAACACATAAAATCCTCCAACCCATGGTTTTTCTGATGGTATTCTTCTCTAATGTGGCCTATTTAAACGCTGATAATTAAACCAGCCTAGATCCATCTTAACTCCAAATCTAACAAGTACCCAAACGGATCAAATATCTTTCACTCTAAAAGAAGTTTGCATGTTAGGATACATATTTGATTCCTTTTAGCACTTGGTAGATACAGAGTTAAGATGGATCATCTAGATTGGTGGATGTAATATCTCTACTTGTAAGAACTCATGTAATTACATATTGTGAGAAAATTACTAATTTAATATGTATAACTAAATAAAAGGTGATAATTCAGGTAGAAAATTTTGTGAAGGAATGATTATTTATTCAGTTATAATCAAGAATTAGTTACCAATATCTGTTTGCATTAATGAATAAAAAATAATTATGAAAATAAGATCTGGAGGGAGGGGATATGGGGGTTAAAAAAAAATGTTGCACCTCTTGATGTTTATATACATTTTTTGTTAGTTTATTTCTGCTATGAAATATTTATACAAGTCTTTGTTTCATAGTTTTTTCTTTGAAAATAATTTCACTTGCACTACATCCATAGTCTCACATTGTTAGAGATGGAGTAATTCATTATTTTTTCAAGATTTAGATCTCTATTGAGAAACACCCTAAGCCCAAGTGTGAGAGATCAATCTTATCTCTTGGTATTTGTGTTTGAAGTTGATCCTTTGTGGTTATGTTTAAATGGTCTGGGTGAACTTTTCACGACGATGATGAATACACTCACTGTCTTTGCTTGTGGTTGGGTCTTTATCATCATGTGGATCCTTAACACTTTGATGCCTTACATAATGGCCAAAATCCAAGATAGACATTACCCCGATGAGAGTCACAATTGTGGGCTTAAGTTTCCAATGTGAATTGAAATGGTAGAGAGGAATAAGTAACTATGTTTTTTTTTAAAGAATAGGTAGTTCTGGTGGTTTCTTTCAAAAAGAACATGTCGCTTTTGTGCTTAGTTATGGTGAAAATAACTAACCATGTCAATTCTTAGAAAAGGATATGTGTTTATCTTGATAGTTATTGAAAATGAATATGTGTTTATTTTGCATCTAGACAATAGATATGTTACTTGAAAAAGAACACGTATTCATATGCATAGAAACAATAGTTATTTCATTATTTTTCTTAGTAAAGAGAACTTGTTTACATATGAAAAAGAAATAGTTAGTTATTGAGTTAGATTTTTATTAAAAGATAAATATTTATTGCATGCATAAAAATAATATCTATTTTTCTATATTTCTTGAAAATGAAATATGTATTTATATGTACAAAAGAATGCATATGAAAATCATTTTCATAAAATTATTATCCATGCTATTTGTTTAGAAAAGACTACATGGTATAAGGTAAATTAATTATGCTAATCTTGTGGGCTTAAATGGCCAATGTGAATTGAAATGGTAGAGGGATAAGTAATTTTTTTTTTTTAAGAATAGGCAGTTCTTTTAGATTCGTTGAAAAATATCATGTCAGTTTTGTGCTTAGTTATGGTGAAACGATAAGTAACTATGCCAATTCTTGGAAATGGATATGTGTTTATTTTGCTAGTTCTTGAAAATGAATATGTCTTTATTTTTCATATAGACAATAGCTATTTTGCTTGAAAAACATGTATTCATATGCATATAAATAATATCTATTTCATTAATTTTGTTAGTAAAGAGAACATGTTTACATATAGAAAAGAAATAGTTATTAAATTAGATTTTCTTAAAAGAGAAATATGTATTGCATGCACAAAAACAATAACTATTTTGATATATTTTTTGAAAATTAAATATGTATTTATATGTACAAAAGAATTCATATGAATATAATGATCATTAAATGATTACCACATTATCTTTTTGGAAAAGACTACATGGTATAAGGTGAATTAACTATGTAAATCTTGTGCAAAAAAAGCATATGAATTATTGTGCTTGAAATGATAAGAGTCAAGGTTATTTTATTAAAAACTTGCATATTAATGTTGTTCTTGAAGTGGTAAGAATCAAGGTTATTTTCTTAAAAGTTGCATACGAGTCTTGTGTATACAAGGATAAGAAACTATGCTAGTTTTCTTAAAAAAGCTATGTATTGGTACATACAAAAGTAATGTCTATTATGTTAGATTTCTTGAGAAATACTATGTGGTTACATGTGCCAAGGTAACAATTGTTACGCTAATTTCATTTGGAAAAATAATATAAATTCACAAGCACAAATATCATAACTAATGTTCTAGTTCTTTTAAAATACATCTAGTTTCAGTGGTTATTCTCTTGAAAAAGAGTGTGTCTTTTGTAAAGAAATATAGTTAGTGTGGTGTTTATATTTGGAAAGATTCCCCTCTTCATGTGCAAAGAGATGGTGATAACCATGGAGACTATTTTAAATGTTACAGTGTTCTTGGGGGTAGAAGTAGAATGCAATTATTTTCCGTTTCTCATGATATATGTGAAGTAGGGATAAATGTGCATGTCTTGATAATATTTATGTATTTTACTTTATGCACGTGAGATTTGGATGGATATAAATGTGTCATAATCATATGAATGTAAATATAAATAAACATGTTTTGGTATTTATGGGGTTTTAATTAATGCATCTGTAGTCTCAATAAAAGAGGCATGTCTCAATACTTTGTTTATGTTTTACTTACGCACATGAAAAGATGTTTGGATCATAACTAGTAAAGATTTATTATTTGGGTTTGATAAATATTTTATATAGTCATGATGTCAGAGTTTGTGGATAGTATTAATTGTAAGAAAGTATTGTGACTTACACGAATGATGGATTATATTTTACATTATGATAGAAAATGAACTAATGTTCCATGCAGATTAAGGGAGTGTCAGCTGCAAGATAATACACTTCTGGGAACAACCAAAGCCAAAATGCTCGAGAATTTGTGGGGTAAAGTGTGAATGATATCATCATTAATGTAATGGCCTCTAGCCTATTACGCTTCAATTTAAGATGTTATTTCTTTGCACAAATTTTAACAATGGTCAAGGGATGGACTCCCTTATGATCATTGATGATGGGCGAACACCCTCCTAGAACACTTAAAAAATTAAATGTTTGTTGATTTTTCCCTTGAGGTTTCCAAGGTATATCAGTGTCCATTGATGTGTTTTCCTAATATTCAATTCTAATGATGTAACTTCCTTGCATGACATTGACACTTACATCATTGAATATGTGATTGATTGACCTAATTAAATGAACGATGATAATGATGTAACGTTACAACAAGGAGATTTATGTTAATATGTCGTAACAATGGTTATTATGTTATGTGGCTTACTGTTTCTAAAATTACTCTATGTAATGATGATGCTTTTATCTAATGATCAGTTAAGGAATATGAATTAAGTGATTCATAATGTTACATGCTAGTAAAATCTGTATCAAAGAAAATGTTGCAACAATAGTTCCTTTTAGGATTCTATAAGGACATAGAGTATAGGTACGTTGTTAATGGATATAAGTTCAAGTATGACACTAACGAAAATTGCGTCTTAATGTGTTAAATAAACTGCATTAGATATGAGATCCATGATGGTGTTAATAACTTCATTCAAGAGTGATAATGATTAATGTATTTTTTAATAGAAAAATTGTGCTCATGGAATCTCAGTATTTATGCAAATAAAAGACAATAAGTAATTATATTTCATTGTTGTAACTAAATCATGAACAATTTTGAATATTCACATTATAATGAGTGATAGTATGGGTTAACTATCAACATTTTCATTCATACTCTTATGATAATGCTTAATTGTGCACTTAAATAAAATGATTAGAGTTACAGTGAACTACTTATAAGAAAAGAATGATGTGTGTACTATTTTGGGTGATAGTTAAAGAATGTAAAAATTGGGTGTTGTCCTTGAGGAGGACAATAGAATGCTTTATAAGGCATTAAAAGAACCCTTTTGAATGTTGAAGATAAATAATGAGTCAAGTGGTAGGCCTTGATTGTGATGATTAATTGTCTATTAAGTCTTCTCGTGGATTTTGATTGAGTTATGATGGTTGGAATAATTGATTATTTAGAATATTCCACTACATTTCATGAATTAGTACTACATTATTGTAAGTTATTGAATGTTACAAAACACTTAAATAATGATAACAATAGTGTCTTTAATGATATTGATGCATTTCTATGTCATGGATTGTGGCTTTGTATATGAGCATACGTAAATGACAATTGGTTTGATTAGGGTAGCCAAGATTATTTGATAGTATAATAATGTCCTAAAATGCATGAGGTGTAATATATGATGTATGTTCTACAAACTTAATGATATAACTAGTGGTAATTAGATGTTGTTGATTACGTTGTTTGTCCAAACCTTAAAACTCTACAAGTTGATGATTCAATGATGATGCTAGCTCGTATGTATCATACATTTAACACATATGTTAATTTCACCTTTTATAAAATACATCTATTGTGTGTGAATACTATGATGATATTTCTTATTAAATCTAATAAGTTAATTCCATTATGTTGTGGACATGTGGTGCCATTGTTGACGTCATAAATAAAAATCCAAATGGAATTTTGAATCTATTGGCACTACTAATTTGTTTAACCAAGAAACATTTTTGTGATTGACTTGAATTTAGTAACATTGCATAATTATTATCGATTAGATACATACACATAAATGAAATGTAATTTTACATCTATTATAACTATGGTATTTTTGAAGGTCATGAACCCTTAACTTTTTCTTGGAAAATAACTTCATGTAAGCTTTGTCTTAAAGTTGGATGTACCATTTGGAAGATGTATCCTTATTTTTTATGATTAATTTTAATGCATGCAAAGGGTTTATGGAAAAATAAATAGGAAAAATACCTTTCTACATTGTTGAAATATTGAGAACATTGATGCCTGTGCAAAAGTAGAATTAACAAGATATTTTGTAAATAACAATTTTTGTAGAAGGTATGGTTTTATAAAAAGTAGTTGTGACAAATGTTTCTAGTATGATTAAGTAGGGTAGCTTAATGGTAGCATGGTGACATCACTAAGGTTCTAGTAACATGGAATATAAGAACCAATGAAAGGTAAAACATTACAATGTGATTTGCAACTGAAAATATGAAGGTATAATATTTACCATTATGATATGCAAGATTGTTCATAGAAAATTTAGTAGTGATTTTTATAAATTACATGTTGATTATTATGTCAATAATTTGGAATGAATACCACCTGCATGACATGAGATGTCAATTATGATTTCCTATCAAATTTACTTTTACATATTATGGGACCGATGTTGAGGGTAAAGTATGAACACATCATAAATATTCGTTCTACTTTAATGTTAATGTGCATATGGTTATTTATGTAACTTACAATGGGAAAAGGTGCTAAAACATAATTTCACATCCCATACAGTTATAGGAAAGTTTGGAAAAGGCCAAGATGGGATATGGGTAGAGGTAGTTCCTGTCAAGCTTTCCTCTCCTTAGAGATAAATGGTTTGTCACAAATCCGCTTTTGATCACTATTTTTTTTTTGAAAACAATTGTACCAATTTATAGAATTTATTTTTAGTTCCCTCATATATATATATATATATATATATATATATATATATATATATATATATATATATATATAGATATATATATATAACAATGTGTATATTTCCAAACCTGTAATGCTTTATCTACAAATATCGCCACCTAACATTTCCCCATTTTTTTCAACATGTTCTTAATCTCTTAATAAATCATTGGACTAAAGAAATTGGCACTACTTTATGGTAGTGACAATGTCATTTCACATACTTGGATTTCTCTAATATAAATACTATTTGATGGTAAGGAGCCTAGAAAATTAAGCCATATACCACATTTTTCATAGTGCACACCATATATTAGAGCCTTCTTTCTAAATACTTAAATTGTTGGTGATAATATGATTATGGTGGGGCATCACAGTGGTAAATTTTAGTTAAAATTGTATGTGGACTTAGTAAACATGAAAATGGTCTCATAATCATGAGCATGTGGCTTTTATGGTCTTCGACGTGGTGATCGAACTAGGAGTTGCAACATTTCCCCTCTTCGCTTTAATGGTGTGGATTAACTCAGTTAATAAGACATTAATGAACATTTTTTCCAACCCTAACCTTATCAATTCGTTAGGTTTCTCTTTCCTTCATTATTTTCACTTAGTGTGTTACCTGGTCCATCGAATTTTATGGTGAGGGATACAAGAAGGTCGACAGTTGGAAGTCACCTGAAATCGCGGTAGTGCCTCCCGTTTGACTGCAAGGTACTTTTCTTGTAAAATTTTGTTATGGTTCTCACTTTCAATGTGGTGTGTCTATTGCTTTGGACTTCCCCTCTCACTAGTTCTTTTGATGAATCTTATGGGTACCCCTTTCCCATTTATTTGTTCATCCCCTAATGCACAAGTTTTGAGATTGATTGTTGTTAGTTTTCTTTGTGTTTCTCTGGTACCTTCTTTCTAGAGTTTTTACTCTAGTGCACCTCTACCAAGAAGCAATTTTGGTTTGTGCATTGTTCCCTTTCACCTAGAGGTACAATAGTGCTCCAGCAATTGGTCTGCCTTGAATTCATCACTTCAATTTTAGGTAAACTTTCTCTCTCTTGATCGATTTAAATTTATAATTTTAATGATTCTTTGGGGTTCTTGTGCAAAGTATTCAATTAAATGGTTGTTATTTCTCACCCCTATTCCTAGTTTTTGGGGTTCTTGTGCAAAGTATTCAATTAAATGGTTGTTATTTCTCACCCCTATTCCTAGTTTTTGCATTTTTCTTAAATGGATTGTGTTCTTGGTTGATCGGCCATGTATTCTTTAGTTTACTTGTGTTTTTTTCTAAGCGTGGAATTATGACTTGTATTCTACGACACAATATCATTTACTTTATTATTGAAACGCTCTTTGAATCCAAAGTGCACATCGCTATTGAATTACCCATCGAATTTCAGGGTCCATGTTTATTTCTTTCTTCTGTTGAATTGGGTTAATTCCCTATAGGTATTTGTACCAATATTCACTATAGTAATAGGAAATAGTTATTGTGGAGGACCGACGGTTGGGTGAGAGTTTATTCCTTCAAGGGTTACATAACATTCCTTTGTTCCAATAAATTTTCTTCCTTTATTTTTCTTTCCATGGTTCTCTCCTTGGAATTTCGAAGATTCTAGTGAGACGACCTTATATGACTAGTTATTCTTCGTCAATGTAAATTAAGATGGAATATTTATTGTATATACTTGATTCTATATTTTATGAAAAATATTATCTCCGCTTATTGGTTTTCTTTTGTTTTTATGCAGGTATGCATGCATATATATTCTTATGCTTTTACCTTATTAAGGGACAACCCCTACAATAACTAATTACCACCTATGCTATCATACGTCATTCCTTATCCATTCACGTGTTGTGAAATTTGCACCTGGTTTATCTGAAGAAGAAAGGGTTTATTCAACTGTCATTTCAATCTTCCTAGGCCATATAATATATCCATACATTTTTTCTTATTTTTTTCCTCTAAGTAGACTCGACTCGGTTGAGGCTTATTGCAGTCGACGTCATTCACGCTCCATTTATATATGCATACTAAACCCTCCGGGGTCGAAATTTAACTCAGTATACATTTTATACTTTTAATTGTAATATTTTCCATCATTGGGAGTTTCATGATTATTCAGTTCCTGTGATTTTGAGTTCCAATACTTTTCATTGGTTTTCTTCTACATGTAATTCATGTGAATATGTGTCATATATCATTTAATGTTTTCAAGAGAATTTATCAAGTTTCCTATTTTTCCCTTATGAACTTTTTTGTTATCATTATGATTATGTTCCTAGTAATTTCGTATGATTCCTGGAAAGTTTTAATATAACATATAAAGATGAGTTTTTTTTTGAAAATAGTATTAATTATCTCTTTTAAGTGACTATTACATCTGTTGTAACACAAATGAAAGGATTTGATGTCGTTTTGAAATGTGTATTGTAGTTCTATACATCCAGGCTCTCTTCCTAGTAACTGGATAGTAGAGTATTCATTTTGGGCACAATGATTTGGGATATGTAAATTTTCTACAACTTATAATACTTACCATAACACCTCCCATATGATTCTCTCATGCGAAGGTGTCTAGTTCATTTTCATACAATTTTTTTTGTTTAAATACCATCTCCTAAGAGAAATTTTTGTCTACCTTTTTGCTTCCTTAAGAATATTGTCTTGTGTTATCCATCAGGAAAATGAATCCTGTAAACACTGACTTATTATTTTCCTTTCAGATTTACTCGATGTTCGTTAGAATCTTGTCCTTATAATTTCCATATATTTTTTATTATTAGGGACAAACATCGCATCCGCGAATTTATATATTTCTTAAAAAAATCTAAATGAAAGGAATAGTTCTAATTATACAAAAGATTCCAAATTTTGATGCATACCTTGACTATACTATTCTTGACACTTTATGTATGAAACAAAATGTTAATATCACCTACATCAAGATTGTATAGGGTTTTATTTATATTCGTCTAAGTTGATAATAAAATTTACTGCGTTCACTAATTTACAAGTAAGCTATCACCCCAATTCATACATTTGTACCAATTCAATTCACCATAAAAAATAAAAAAATTGTAATCGCATCATTAACACAAATATAAAATTTCCATCACATTACTTCTAAAATGTATTTCCATATTATTCATATATTATAACATTAAAAAATATAAGTGAACAAATTTCCTAACCATAATCGTTGCAGAAACTCCACTTGAGGAGAACACTATCCTCCCAACCATGAACTGATCCACTAATTCCCCCAAGTTGAGATAAGTTGCCACTAGAATAAAAAACACCTCTTTGACCGCTTGATTATGTATTTTATACATTTTCTTATATATAAAATATGTCCTTAGTGATGTCCCGCTTTTGTGGGTCTCCCAACCCACTTTCCTATGCCTTCTTCTTTCTCCCCCTTTTTTTCTTTAAATCCTCATTTTCTCTCCCCTGGTGCTTTATTCTAATCCATACCAAGAGTTTTTCTCCAGCTAATATTTAATGGATATTTATGTCCTACCTCATTAAATCTTATCTAGGAATCTGACTTATGGATGATTTATCTCAATCTCATTCATCGTTGTGGCTTTTTCCACTTTTTAGCAACAATCTCATAACTCTAGTGTCTCATTCTCAAGTAGTTCCAACTTTTCTTTTACTAATAAAATTTATCTATTATATCATAACCACTTTACTATACATTTCCATCTTAACCAATTCATGGCCTTTCCACCATCAAATTAACATAATTCAGTCTAAGTAAAGAAAACATTATTACAGAAGTAGAGGGGTATTACAATCCCCCCTTTTAATTTACATCACCCTTGGTGTTCAGAAACGATGTTGGATAGGTTTATGCATATCATCCTCCCACTCCCATGTGGCCTCTTTGGGGGTAAAGTGTTTCCACTACACTTTAACTTAATTGACGGTTCAATTCTAAAGCAAGATCTCTTTTCGATATTATACATAGTGTTTCTACCAGAAAGTCTCCTTTTGGTTCCACCGTATCAAATTGCAATCGATTATGTGAAATTATCATGTACATATTTCTTTAGAAAATATACATGAAAAAAATTATGTAATTTAATATGATTAGGCATTGCTAATTGATAAGCTACTGGCCCAACTCTGTCCAAAATATCAAAAGGCCCACAAAATCATGGTACCAGTTTTCTATAGGTTCCAAAACTTAAGGTACTTTTCCTTGGCTTCACCCTTAAATAAACATGGTCTCCAATCTTAAATTCCCTGTGTGTTCTTTCTCTATCTACATAACTCTTCTTCCTACCTTGGGAAGTTTTTATGTTCTGTCTAATCCTGTGCAATAATTTCTCCATTTCCTACAAAGTGTTTGGTCCTAATATTAATATATCTTCTGTCTCACTTAAATTGAGAGGTGTACGAAACTTTCTACCATACATGGCTTCAAAAGGATGAATTTTTATTGAATCTTGTTAATTATTGTTATAATAAAATTCTACTAATTGTAAAAAATCATCCCATTTGGTGGGTATGTCCATTACCTACATTATCAACATGTCCTCCAAAATATGATTGGTTCTCTCTAATTGATGATCCATCTCAGGGTGGTATGTTGTACTAAAATTTAGTTGAGTTCCCGTACCTCCAAACAAATATTTCCAAAATTTGTAGGTTAATTTAGCATCCCTATCCGACATCACCACCTATGGCACTCCATGTAATTGGAAAATCTCTTTCATGAAAATATTAGAAATATGTGTTATCCCATATGTGTACTGTATGAAATGTGATGCTTTACATAAGGTGTCTGCCACCACCTGTTGAAGGCTATAAAATATTTGCCTCAACATCAAAGAATACCACTCGGTTCAGAACTTAAGACAAATTTGTTTCCGTTGGAACTGGTGGCTCTAACTAGGGATAAAGGGACTGCTTTCTAGTTAAATAAATGTAAATGAATAATGGAAATAAATTGAGAATAATGGAGAGACTTAAAACAAAATATGATATTAATAAATAAAATTATTCTACATATCTCCAGGAATAATATTTCTTTACATGTGATTCATAAAAATATTTCACAAAGCATGCAACAATATAGATCATTAAACACTTTATGAAAGTAAAACATATAAGGTAAGCTAAATTAATTAAATACTTAATTAATTTAGTTGGTTAAAACTAATCACATATAATATCTCTTTATTTCATATACAGTCAAAAATGGTACAATCCTACTAATTAATAGTGACAATGTATGACTGTTTGCAAAATGATACATATAATGAAACAACTTTTAAGAAATTCACTATCTATCTCAATGAAGCATAGCAGAAATATGAAGATAATATTACCTAATACATCAAGACTCTTCTCTTGAAAAAGATAGCTTTTGGTTCAAGTTCTTCAATTAGACAACTTTGGAATAAACAGTAGTGCAACTTCAAAATTCTCTATTAAAAATACAGAACCCCTTTCTAAATACATGAGAGGGATTTAAATAGTCTATTACTATTACAAAAATAGCAAAAATAGAAATAAAAGTCTTCAAAAAAGCTCCAAAAAACTAAGCTAGGATAAAGAAAAGACAAGATATCATTCTTTTGTAACAAGAAATTCATGACTCTGTTGCGGACTGATTCTAGATTCGTTCTCTGAGTCCACATATGTCCGCCATTGGCTTCATTTCAGGGGGGGTGAATCGATTTCATGTGCATCTGCACCATAAATATTGCATTATTGAGTGATGGAAGAAGTTGACTTTTTGCATTAGAAAGAGACCTCAGCACAAGCCATTGACTATGTGGCTTTACTAAGAACTACTAATAACTTTTGAGATTTAATTTTGATAAATGTTGGATGTCATCAACCTTCTTCTCTGATACTTTGTGCCATCACTGCTTCAGAGCTTTGACATCTAGAAAGGTGTCCTTTGGACATGCCTATATTAGATTGGCCTGCAATAAGTTATCACTGATATATTTAGTGAAATTAGAAGCAATACATTAGGAGGATTTTGAGGTCTAAAATGGGCCTCCTAAGAAAAATTTACAACCAAAGTAAACTTTATAAGAATGAATATTATTCAAGATGATGATGTCAACCAGGGGGGATGATTCACCATTTTTGGAGTAGAAAAGTAAGAATATTGAAAAATAATAAAATAATAAAACTACTTTTTCAACTCATATTTTCAACTTGTCACCCTAAAGTTTCACTCAAATTTCGAACGAGAGTACTCATTGGATGGAAAATTTAATTCCTCATCCAAGGAGTACCCATGTTGCATACTTTCGATGGACCCTGCTACACGAAAAATAAGAAATACATGAAAAAACGTGATTGCAATCATGCTTTTCATGTATTTCTCATTTTTCATGTAGTGGGGTCGATTGAAAGCATACAACATGGGTACTGCTTGGGTGAGGAGCAAAATTTTGCATCCAACAAGTGTTTCTACTCAAAATTTGAGTAAACACATAGCGAGATAAGTTGAAAATACAAGTTGAAAAAATAGTTTTTTATTTTTTCCTTTTCAAATTTGTTGATGTAATCTAATGTTATTTTATTATTTCCTTAGGAGGCCAATTTTAGACCTCAACATTCCCCTAATGTTTTTGGCCTTGATGATATCCATTTCTGCTTACTTCATCTTGATGTCCCAGTCACTGAAAACGATATCTTTTTGAGATTCTTCAAGTCGAGAAAGATCAATTGATCTTCCTTCAGCACTATCTTGCCCATCTATATGCTTAGAGATTTTCTCATCCATTTTTTCATAGAATGTACTCAGATCAAACAACTGGTTAACCAAATAATCATTGGTATTACGCAAATCATGAATTAAACTTAATCTATGACAAAAGATAACCTATTGTTTAGTAAGGATTGTATCAAATTCTCCTTCTTATTTTCTAACTTCATTTATTTCTGGGTATTCTTTCAACTGGTTAATCTTTTGTTGTAGTTGTTGTACCTGTGCATCTTTGTCCTTGATTTCAAATTCAAATTATAGTTTCTAGTCATTTAAAATTTTCCGTAATTCATCAAGGTTTTCTTTCCATTATTGCTCAATCACTTTCCTTTCATTCTGGATACTTTGTTCTGATTGAATAATTCTCTAGTCCTTTCCTTCATAAGTAGTTGAATTTATGTTTCTTTATCAATAGTAGCACTAGCATAAGCTCCTACAAACTGCGAGAGTCAGTTTAATTCTCCATCAGGGGTTGTTTGGGCTACTTTGTAGAGAACTTTAAAAGGAGTCTCATTTGAAACTAATGGATGTGTCTGTTCCAAATTTCTCTTCTTTCGTGACCTGCTCATAATTTCTTTGTTATTTGGACTGCAAAACACATCGAAAGGAGATATTTATTAAAATTTTAGAACTTTCTCTAATGTAGGAAATGTTTGGATGATTTCCAAATCTTCACCAACAATAGTTTTATCGAGAGCCTCAACAGTGAACAAGGTTGTCCCTTTAGTTTGTGGAATCTGCACTATTTCTTTCTTGACTACATTGTTTACATCGTGAGTTTCTTCAGTTGATAAGATGTGATTAAATTCCTCCCAAACTTCATCCAATTTATTTTCTTCTTGAACTTTCTTTGTTTTCTCAACAATTTCCGTAGCTATCTTGGAGACTTGTGAAATAATTGGATGTTTTGATGAGGAAGCTAACATATTTGAAACCTCGGGATTTATTTTACAATGTCTTAGCAAAACTTCTGGAAAAATGGGCTATTCTCTAGCTATGATATTGGTTGAACTGAATCAATTCTTTAGGAGTTAGTCAATCTTCTGCTAACTTTTCAACCATGGAATACTTTGGAACCATCTCAAATAAATTATCAAATTTAACAGGCTCGCTTGCAAATTTCATGATTCTTGCTTGTGTAGTGACATCTTTCACAACCCCATTTGGATCGTATTGTCTTTCTGGGACCATTGGAAAATTTAAAACTTTAATTTGGTCAATTTCAGCAAGAGAATGTCTAAAATTTTCCAATTCATACATACCACAAGAAATAGGAAACAAAGGCCAAGTAGTTTTCTTGGCATCCTTGAGCACTTTAGTCAAACCACTCCCAATTGTTTGGTATGAAATTTCTCTAGCCAATCCTTTATCAGGGATAAAAAGAGGCAAAGCTTGAGGATGGGAAAGAATATAAAACACTCGAATATAAGTAAATGACTCTTCCCCGAACCACCTTCCTATTGACATTAAGTCATTATTAGCTTTCGTAGAGAGGTTGGGTGCTTTATTGCCAAAGACCTCTTGGTGAATGGGGAGGATAATTTCATGAAATTTTTCATAAAAATGAGAATGATACTTGGATTCCCACAAGATATCAAGGTAAACATGGATGGGAGTTGGGTATTTAATTTTCCACTTCCATCTTATAGATGGAAAATCATAAGAAAAACAAATAGCGTCCATGATATAGGTGATTTAAGAAAGGATGAGGAGTTATATTGTTAGCATTGTGCTTCTATCTGTAACTGCGAATTTGAGTAGTTAGATTATTAGACAATATATTTTCCTAATACATAATATAATCATCAAAAGAATCCTCTATTAATGGTACCCATTCCTCTCAGAACTTCTGTGTATTAGGGTAAATGTATAAACGACACATGTATATACCCCTGTTCTCGTGCTTGTGCTTGCTCGTGTACCTTCTCCATTCTTTGATAAGCTCTATTGGGTTATGATTCTCATGTATAAACTTCAAACAAATTAAGTATCGTACTTTTTTGAGGTAGTTTAAAATGGTACATTTTCCTCAAATCTTGGGCCTCGAATGATCCTATGATTGTCTTCTTCAGAGTTATAAAAACTATGTACTCAATATATAGATGGTTGATGACCCATCTCACCATATATGTGTAGGGAAATATTTTGGGACAAGTGGAAATTCTATGAAAAAATGAATTTTCCACATCGTTTCATATAGAGCCAACATCCAGAGTGGGAGCATCCATAGTAGCACTTTGCTTCTCAATTACCCTTGGGATTTCATCCTCGAATAGTTTTTATATGACCTCCCAAGAGGAGGACCCTATGTTTGGTGTGCATGTAGTATCCATATATAAAGGTGACATCTCAGCAACTTCTTCAGGAAGTGAAACTGTCTGTGATTGAATTACAATCTTCTTCTTTGCCTTGCTAATCATGTACATTTTCTTAACTGTTGTTTATCAGAATTCACCTATTAAAATAAAAACCAGGATGAGTAGCAAGAACTCATGAATGCAAATAGTATTTTCAATTGAATGCGAGTTTTAATGAAGAAATCATTCTACATTACATCAAAATTATGAAAAATCATTTAAAATGTTGAAAATATAAATCACACAGGGTGCCATTTAATTTTTGAATGTTTGTTCACGTCGATTTGACACCTCTCACTATATCGACAAATCACTTTTCTGAAAAAATTTATCGCCATTTCAGTATCGGGTGATATGAATAGAACATTGCAACATGCGAACTCTGATATCACAATCCATTCGATTATTCACAAATCGAGATGCAAGATGTCTGATATAAGAGTGTCGGTTCTTGACGGAATGTAATATCGGTAATCGATACTCAACAAATTCTTCTATCGATTAATGTTACTTGAGAAAATGTGATATTGCTATCAGACAATCACTTATGGTACTTACTTTGAAATCTTCGGTGCTGATAAGATGATTAGCACTTCACGTGCAGTGTTTTCGTGGGGTCAGTTTTAATAATATTTATGTTTATTTATGCAAAAAGCCCTTAAAAACTTTGATAATTCTTTTCAAAGGCTTTATAATGGAAACATAGTTATTGGGGTTTTTTATAATTTCATATTATTTCCTAAGAAACTATGTAAAGGCTCTTAAGCCTAAAAAAATACATTTCACTGTATATTCTTTTGAAATAATTTATTTATTTATTTATTAAAAGGTAAAAATATGAAACTTGTCCTATTTTATTAAAACAAGAAGAGATTATTTCCTAAAAAATTAAAGGGTCCCCATTATTTATTCTTCTAAGTCCAAGGATAATTGGAGTTTTTTTAGTACTACAACAATCGTCGACACACTAGGTGAACTAGTTAATCTCTATAATAATAAATAAGATCTTGACATTTTCAAGAGATTCTAGAAAGTTTAAAAATTATTGAAATTTAGATCGATAAAGATAAATTCGAAGTGAAACAACTTATTTCATTCTAAAGCTTCTTAGAGCTTGTTATAGATGAAAATATTTATTGTGTAAATTAATCACTAATAGTTCGGAAAGGTAAAGTAAAAATTATTTGAAGATTAATATATAAAATAAACTTATTTGCCACTGATTGAGGCACTACTGCTAGCAGGTGTTCATAGCCTTGACAGGGTTACCATTTAACCAAAAGATAACCAGTGTCCCATCCACTTTATAATAGCATTCTTAGAGGTAATGATTTTTTTTCTTTTTTAAAACTATATATATATATATACTCAAAAGCCATTTACTTGGTTTATTGGCCAGATGATGATAACGCCACTCACAATTTGTAAGCAAATTGAACAAGTCAGCTCATAATGAGACCTCTTCTCTTACAGTCTTGTAACTATAAGCCATCATCTTCTTTTGGTTGCCAATACTGATAATGCAAATGTTATTAGTTTCCTATGATCATGGTAAGTAGGCTCATGATGAGACCTCTTATCTTTTAAGTATTTTATATTTTTGAATTACACTCTAATTTTTTTTTTAAATTAATGGATGTGGAGGTTTCATTTACTCCTTAAGATTTTTGGATGACCATTTAAGTAAAAGATGCTAAAGCTTCATAATAATTTTTACTTTGTAAAATTAACTTTTTAAAACCAATTTACACACAAATAGATTTTTTAAGAGTTCCAAGTCAAAAGATTTTACAATTAAATGGTTATCACATTTCAATGTTTTCAAAATAGATACAATACTATATATCAATTTATAATTTTGCTTTGTGAACTATATCTTAAGTAAGTTAACACCTTAACAATGGAGAGAAAATTCCAATGTAGACTTCAAAAGTGTACTACTTAACATTATTTAAAACTAAAAACATTATCTTAACTATAATATTATTTACATATTTTAAAAGAGAAAATCTGTTCTTTTTAAGAAAAATATTTTGTGAGAATAAGTCCATCAATGGGAAGAATATCATTTTTCCCTTGTAAATATCACAAGATAAAATTTGATGAACCTACCTTCTCAAAAAATTAAAAGGGACGAAGCCAGAGTTTTTGAAATTTAGTATGTTTTCCTTTATGCTCATGCACTTTGTACCATTTCAAAACCAAGTCTCCAATATCAAAATTTCTATATTCGAATAAATTTATATGAAATGAAGCTTTGACCAACTGTTTACAGTAGGCATAAACTTATTTTTCTTTATTTCTTTCTTCTTCCATTTTAAGGATTTGAGTCATTTGAAATTGTAGAGTGGAACAATAATTTTCTTCAATAAATTGTACTAGGGATGATGAGGGAAGTCTTATATTGGGAAACAAGATAGCTTCCTTCCCATATACGAGATTAAAAGGGGAAGTCCCTATCGAGGTCTTCCCAGTTATTCTATTAGCACATAAAGCAAATATTAAACCCTTGTGTCAATTCTTTTGAATTTGGTCAATGGTTTGTTTAGTTATTCTGATAAGGTTCTTATTAGGTGATTCTGTTAAAACATTCCCTTGGGGATAGTAATTTGTAGAATACTTAATTTTAAATCCTCTTTTAAGAGAAAATTCATTCATCACAATTCCAAAAAAATAAGAGCGTAAGGGATACAAAAGCTGGTAATGATAAATTGATCAATGAATTTAGTAATGGTCTTAGAATTGGCTAGCTTCAGAGGTATTTCCTCTACCCATTTTATAAAGTAATCTGTTGTAGTCAAAATGTATTTATGTTGTTTGGAATAATGAGGAACGATATCACCTATTATGCCTAGTCCCCATTGTTCGAAAGGTTGTTCATGTTGACTGGCTACAAAGGCATATATGGTTTCTTACATCTTCCTGGAGAGGTTTGACAAATTTTGCATCTTCTCACATAAATGTGAGTGTATTTGAACCGGGTTGGCTAGTAATATCCAGCATGTAGGATTTTGTGAGCATTTGTATCTCCACTATGGTGCCCACTGGCTGGCCCATCATGAAGTTGATGCGGGAGCATGTGACTCAGAGGGGAAAATCTTCCAAATTATTCCAAAAATCCAAAAAACATCTATAGGCAAGGGAGTGGGGTCCTTTAGCCTGCAATTTCTATGCTTTCTTAGTTAAAATTAGAATAAATTCTAACAATAAATCATGTTATTTGTAACAGAGCTTTTCAAGCTTTAAATCATTCTGTAAAGCATGCTTTTCTTTGTATCGGATAAGGACCGAGAGGACCTATCCTTAATGATAAATAAAGAGGCAGCGAAGCTCTCAGGACAGAGAGGAGAGGAGCGAGTGCCATAGTATTATTTTAAGAACTGTTCTCTTGGCGTCTCTTATTCATGACTCTATAATATGCATGCATAGATTAGTGGATAGTGTCTCAACAGTGTTGAATGGTTCCTATTTCCACATGCTGCAAATACTGTTGAAATCATCTTCCCTTTCATTTATGCTTATACAGGCTTTTGTTTAATAATTGCGCATACATTTCTGTTTATGCTAAGAACCTTGAAATGTTTCATAAAGTGGCTGTAGTGGACACAAAATAATATAATTATAAGTTCTTACCCATATCGGGTCCGAACCCATATCAGCATCGGAGAGAACCTTTAGAACACTTAGTTGTGCACTCCGAAGTTCCGGAGCTGATTTGTTATAGAGGCTGGTGTATAAAGCTTTTCGGGTCCGAAAGGATCCCATAGCGCAAAACCTCCGACTGAGCCTTCCATATCTGGAGCCAAAGTCATATAAATTACGATTTATTTATCGTCGGGTCCGTCATTTCGGAGGTGGGAGAATTGTTAATTGTGGCGACCGCCGAAAAGCAGACCCGCCGAAATTATAAAGGCGTGTATATAAGTGGATCGGGTCCGTAGAGGCCTTGAAAGGTCCGGACCCAAAATCTTTATAGGACAGTTCGGAAGGAGGCATCGGGTCCATTAGTTCGGAGGAGGAGATCATTTGGTTGGAGCGACTGCCGATACATGTATCGGACCCGAACTCAACATAGGGGGGAATCTATATATATATATATATATATCTATATATATATATATATATATATATACGTCGGGTCCGTAATATATCGGAGCCTGTGTTCCATTGCAAAGCCGCCGATAGTGATTGCTGATGCGATATCGCATCGGGGAAAAGATAAAAGAGACATTATAAAGCGGGATTATGTTATAAGGTAATTCTGTGGAATTACTACCCGATAGTGTGTGCGTAAGTCCTTCCTTTGCAAGCCTCCGATAGTGTGTTGGCGTAATTCTTTTAGAATTACTGCCGATATAAATGAAGCCACTGTTTTAGCCAATAGCACTTGGACAATCCTTTTAAGAATTTTTCAATACAGCCACTATGTGTTAACGAAGTCAGATTAGGGGGTTGTTAAAGAAAGAAATGAATATGTCAGTTTAATGACTGATACGTAGATAGAAAGGGAAGTTGATCATAACATTGAAGAACTTGCTTGCAGATTAGATATATTGTCTCTAACGCCTGCAACCCCACCATCATTAGTGGTATCAAAGCCATCAACTGACATTGAATTGAATCTCAGGAGCGGAAGAATGATGGCTTTCAGAGTTGGAAGAGGACGAGGACGTGGTGGGAGAGGACGACCTGCTGCAAACACTGAACTAATGGAAACAGTAGAAGAGCTATGAGCTCGAGTGGATGCATTAACTTCAGATAGAAATATAGATGATTGAGATGTCAGTGAGCCCGAAATTGAAGCTGTTGAAGAGGAGGAAGCTGTACAGGTTACTCCTGAGATGAGATTCTTTCAGTCAGTGTTAAAATCCACAGCGAGGCCATGGAACCAATTAGTACCAATATATCAAGGAGGACTGAATCCAGAAGAATTGATCGACTGGATTAACAGCATGGAGAAATTATTCGATTACGAAGAAACAAAAGGTGAGAAGAAAGTAAAGTTTGTTGTCACCAAATTAAAAGGCCATGCAGCACTCTGGTGGGATGGTGTGTAGGCGGAAAGGAAGAGACTTAGTAAACAGCCAATCAAGAACTGGAGTTGAATGGTAGCAAAGTTAAGAGGTATGTTCTTGCCAAGTAATTATCAACAAATGTTGTTTAGACAAATGCAAAATCTTAGACAGAGAGCTTTAACAGTAAAAGAATATACATAAGAGTTTTATAAAGTAAGTATAAGAGCAGGAGAAGCCCAAGACACAAATGAGAAGGTGGCTAGATATATGAATGGCCTCAGGATGGACATTCAGGATGAGGTAAGTTTGTTGTCTCCTAAAACAGTAGAGGAAGCTTATCAGATAGCGCTGAAAGCTGAGGAAAAACTCATGAGGAAGCAGTCTGCCAAAGGGAGAGGGACTTTCAGAGGAAAAGGAAGTCAAGGTGGTAGAGGAAGATCTACAACACCTAGAGATGGAGCTAGCAGTAGCTCAACCCAGCATGCACCCAGAGAAGGTGATGCAAGAGGCAGAGGGAGTTTTTCTAGAGGAAGAGGAGGTAGAGGAAGAGGCAGAGAATTAAGATGTTACAGATGTAACAAGCTATTACACAGAGCTTTTGAGTGCCCAGAGAATGCAGACATAAAGCAGAGGAATGCAATTGTTGCTCCAGCTGAAGAAGAAGCACCAGCGACAGTGGTAGCAGAAGAAGAAAATACACCAGAAAGAGGAGAACCTCTGGTGGTTAATAAATTCTTACTTAAGCCAATGAAGGAGGTGGCTGCTGAACCGCCACAAAGGAAAACTTTATTCAGGACAGTGTGCAAAGTCCAAGGGAAATGTTGCCAGATGATCATTAATAGTGGCAGCACTGATAATTTGGTCTCTACAGAAGTAGTGGAGAAATTGAAGCTAAAGACAATGAAGCATCCAACACCTTATAAGGTGTCATGGTTACAAAAGGGACATCAACTGTTGGTAAGTGAACAGTGTGAAGTGGAATTTCAAGTGGGCAAGTATAAAGATAAAATTGTTTGTGATGTGATGCCAATGGACGTGTGTCACATATTGCTTGGAAGACCTTGGCAATATGACAGAGGAGCCATACATGATGGGAAGAGAAACACCTACAAGTTTGGAAAGGATGGTGTTAATCATACATTGTTGCCTTTGCAAGAAGAAGAGGCACAGGGGCAGAAGACTAGTCCAAAAACTCTGTTGCTTGGAGGGAAGGAATACTTGAAGCAGATTGAAGAAAATGAGGTAAACTTTGTTGTAATTTGCAAGCCCAAGGTAATATTGACTTCTACTAAAATTTCTGAATTACCCATTGAAATTCAAGAAATGCTGGAGAATTATTGTGATATTATTGTTGATGATTTGCATAATGAATTACCGCCAATACGAAAAATCAGTCATCACATAGATTGGATTACTGGAGCAATCCTACCTAACAAAGTAGCATATAGAATGACTCCTGCAGAAAATGAAGAAGTTAAGAAACAGGTGCAAGAATTGCTTGACAAGGGGTTGATCAAAGAAAGCATGAGTCCTTGTGCAGTGCCAACAGTGCTGAGCCCAAAGAAAGATGGAGGCTGGAGAATGTGTACAGATTCAAGAGCCATCAATAAGATTACAATCAGGTATAGATTTCCGTTACCCAGAATTGAAGATTTAATGGATTGCTTGTCTGGCGCAAAATATTTTTCAAAGTTAGATCTTAAAAGTGGCTATCATCAGATAAGGATAAGAGAAGGAAATGAATGGAAAACTGCTTTTAATACCAATGAAGGATTATATGAGTGGAGAGTGATGCCTTTTGGGTTGTCCAATGCACCAAGTACATTCATGAGGCTTATGAATGAAGTTCTTAAAGAATTCATTGGTAAATTTGTAATAGTATATCTGGACGATATATTAGTCTATAGCAGGTCCAAGGAGGAGCACTTGAGGCATTTACATTATGTCTTACAGAAGCTACAGCAAGAAAAATTATTGTTGAATCTGAAGAAATGTTTATTCATGAAAGAGGAGCTGGTGTACTTGGGATTTGTTATCTCAGCTGAAGGATTAAAGATGGATCCAGAAAAGATCAAAGCAATTGTGGAGTGGCCTTCACCCAAGAGTATTTTTGAGGTAAGGAGTTTTCATGGTCTTGCTAGTTTTTACAGAAAATTCATTAAGAATTTTAGTAAGATTAATGCACCTATTATTGAGACCATAAAAAAAGATAAACAGCCATTTAAGTGGACTGCTGAAGCAGAGAGAAATTTTCAGTTGTTAAAGAGGAAAATAACTGAAAAGCCTATTTTGGTTCTTCCTGATTTTAACAAAACTTTTCAAGTTAAGTGTGATGCCAGCGCAGAAGCAATTGGAGGAGTTTTAAGCCAAGAAGATAGACCAATAGCTTATTTCAGTGAAAAGCTAAATGATGCCAAAAGGAAGTATTCTTCTTATGATAAGGAGTTTTATGTAGTTGTGCAGGCACTAAAGAAGTGGAGGCATTATTTAATGTCGAAAGAATTTATCCTTTATTCAGATAACCATGCATTGCAGTTTATAATGCAGCAGCCAAAACTCAGCCAGAGACATGCTAAATGGGTAGAGTATCTTCAAGGCTTTCATTTTGTGTTGAAGCATATAACTGGACAATCAAACAAAGTCGCAGATGCCTTAAGTAGGAGAAGTGTATTGCTGCAAGAAAGTCAAATCCAAGTGTTGGGTTTTGATTTTCTTAAGGAATTATATGAGACCGATTCAGATTTTAAAGAGGCATTTGAGGCTTGTAAGAATCCTATTTTGGCAGACAGGAGCAAGTGGCTGGATTATTTTATACAAGATGGACTGTTATTTAAGAAAAATCAGTTGTGTATACCCAACTGTTCAATGAGAGAGAATTTAATCAAAGAGAAGCATAGCGGAGGACTTGCAGGACATTTTGGTAGAGAGAAGACATTTGAACAGCTCAACAGATTTTACTTCTGGCCGAAAATGAAATCTGAAGTAGAGAAGTATGTAAGAAATTATAAAGTCTGCCAGTATGCAAAAGGAAGGAGCCAGAACACAGGGTTGTATATTCCACTGCCAATTCCAGATAGGCCTTGGGATATGGTAAGTATGGATTTTGTGCGAGGATTGCCAAAGACTCAAAGAGGCTATGATTCAATTTTTGTGGTAATGGACAGATTTTCAAAAATGGCACACTTTATTCCATGTTATAAAACTAGTGATGCTTCTCACATTGCTAACTTGTTTTTTAAAGAAATTGAAAGATTACATGGTTTGCCCAAAAGCATTGTTTCAGACAGGGATTCAAAGTTCGTTGGACATTTCTGGAGAACACTATGGAAGAAGCTAGGAACTAAATTAAATTTCAGTTCTACCTATCATCCACAAACTGATGGACAGACTAAAGTTGTGAATAAAAGTTTAGGCAATCTTTTGAGGAGCTTTACTGCAAAACATCCAAAGCAATGGGATCAAGTGTTACCACAAGTTGAATATGCATATAATGACTCACCAAACAAGAGCACAGGACAGAGCCCATTCCATATTGTTTATGGAATGCACCCAAGGGGAATATCTGAATTAAGGAACTTGGGAAAAGAAGAAATGAGAAGTGCAGAAGGTGAAGACTTTGCTTCAAGAATGCAGGCGATACATGAACAGGTGAAACAACAGCTACAAGACAGCAACATTCAATATAAAACCAGAGCAGACACAAGGAGAAGAGAAATGAACTTTGAAGTTGGAGATTTGGTTTTAGCACACCTCAGAAAGGAGAGATTTCCAAAAGGAGAGTATAATAAGTTAAAATCCAAGAAAATTGGACCATGCAAGGTATTGAGGAAATTCTCTGCAAATGCTTATGAAATTGAATTACCACCTGGTGTGGGAATATCACCAATTTTTAATGTTGCCGACTTGTACAAATATGAGAATGAAGCTGCAGATGATACAGCACAGGATCAAAAGACTCCGGAGATTGACTGGGTAAAACAGTTACCCACAGCCAAGGATTTACAGCCAGAAAGAATTCTGGATAAGAAAGTGTATAAGAAGACAAGGGCACGAGAGTATTTCCAGTATCTGGTGAAATGGAAGGGACAACCGATCACTGAAGCTACTTGGGTTACAGAAGACATTCTACAGAAATTGGGCAAATCTGTAGAAGAGCTCATGGACAGGAGCCCATGAAGAATTTTGTCCTCATGAGCCTGATGCGGGAGCATGTGAATCAGAGGGGAAAATCTTCCAAATTATTCCAAAAATCCAAAAAAAATCTACAGGCAAGGGAGTGGGGTCCTTTAGCCTGCAATTTCTATGCTTTCTTAGTTAAAATTAGAATAAATTCTAACAATAAATCATGCTATTTGTAACAGAGATTTTCAAGCTTTAAATCATTCTGTAAAGCATGCTTTTCTTTGTATCGGATAAGGACCGAGAGGGCCTATCCTTAATGATAAATAAAGAGGCATCAAAGCTCTCAGGACAGAGAGAAGAGGAGCGAGTGCCATAGTATTATTTTAAGAACTGTTCTCTCGGCGTCTCTTATTCATGACTCTATAATATGCATGCATAGATTAGTGGATAGTGTCTCAACAGTGTTGAATGGTTCCTATTTCCGCATGCTGTAAATACTGTTGAAATCATCTTCCCTTTCATTTATGCTTATATAGGCTTTTGTTTTATAATTGCACATACATTTCTGTTTATGCTAAGAACCTTGAAATCTTTCATAAAGTGGTTGTAGCGGACGCGAAATAATATAATTATAAGTTCTTACCCATATCGGGTCCGAACCCATATCGGCGTCGGAGAGAACCTTTGGAACACTTAGTTGTGCACTCCGAAGTTCCGGAGCTGATTTGTTATAGAGGCTGGTGTATAAAGCTTTTCGGGTCCGAAAGGATCCCATAGCGCAAAACCTCCGACTGAGCCTTCCATATCCGGAGCCGAAGTCATATAAATTACGATTTATTTATCGCCAGGTCCGTCATTTCGGAGGTGGGAGAATTGTTAATTGTGGCGACCGCCGAAAAGTGGACCCGCCGAAATTATAAAGGCGTGTATATAAGTGGATCGGGTCCGCAGAGGCCTTGAAAGATCCGGACCCGAAATCTTTATAGGACAGTTCGGAAGGAGGCATCGGGTCCGTTAGTTCGGAGGAGGAGATCATTTGGTTGGAGCGACTGCCGATACATGTATCAGACCCGAACTCAACATAGGGGGGAATATATATATACATCGGGTCCGTAATATATCGGAGCCTGTGTTCCATTGCAAAGCCGCCGATAGTGATCGCCGATGCGATATCGCATCGGGGAAAAGATAAAAGAGACATTATAAAGCGGGATTATGTTATAAGGTAATTCTGTGGAATTAAACAATGTAAACTTTGAAACGGGAACTGATACTGTTACCCGTTTTGTAGAGATAGCAAAAAAGTGACCCGATTTTGAAAAGGGGTGATGCAGAACACACATGTTTTGTTTAGAGCATAGTTTTTGGCACTTTAATTTTTTTTATGTACATTACGTTTTAGAATGGTAGTGAATGGTAGTGATTTTCATGCTGATTTTAAAAAGTGGTTATTCTGCATCACACCCTTTTTTTAAAAGACTTATTTTTTGACTTTAAATTTTTTAATGTATGAAATGTAAATAATTATTTTGTAAATTTAATAATTTTGGAAGTGATCTTCTTCTTCATATTTTTTTTTTTTTTTTTTTTTGTAGTGAGGTTTTTATTGATTTGCATATTTAAAGAAGAAGGTCGATATTTTTTATTTTTGATATTCTACATATTTATACATCGTTAATTAAATTTTCAATCCACATGAAATAATTGTCTCTAAAAAACAAAAATATAAATATAAATAAAAAAGACAAAAATAAAAGATTAAAAATGTTAAAAAAAAAATTATCTCATAAACCGTAAAAGAATTTGGAAAAAAAAAAAAAAAAAATTAAAAATATATATAAAAAATTAAGTAAAAATTGAGAAATTAAAAAAAAAAGATTAGCAAAAACTAGAAAAAAATAAATAAAAACAAACTAGTTAAAAAAAGAAAGAAAATTAACGAAAAAAATTAAAAAAACTAGTAAAATTAATATTAAAAAAAAACAAAAAATGTTAAAAAAAAATTATCTCACAAACCATAAAAGAAATTGGAAGAAAAAAAAATTAAAAAATATATATTTATATATAAAATTAAGTAAAAATAGAGAAATTAAAAAAAACATTAGAAAAAACTGGGAAAAAAATAAAAACAAACTAATTTAAAAAAAAAAAAATTAACGAAAAAAATTAAAAAACAGGTAAAATTAATATTAGAAAAAAAACAAAAATAAATTTAAATTATAAAAAAAAAAACCAAAAAAATGTGTATTTTATATTTTAAAAAAAAAGTGTAATTATTTTTTATTAAACATACATATTTTATTTACAAATAAAAAATTAAAAATTAAAATCTAATTTTTTTTTTCAACAAGCTTTTTTTTTATTAAAAAAAATTATGATTTTTTTTTAAACAATTTTTATTATTATTATTTTTTTATTTAAAAATACAAAGGATTAAACTTACATTTTATACTTTAAAAAAAAATAAAAAAAATTAAACCTACATTTTATACTTTTAAAAAAAATAAAAAATTAAAATTAAAATTTACATTTTTTTTTAACAAATTTTTTTTATTAAAAAAAAAATTATTATAAAAAATAATTATTATAAAATCACAAACCAATTTAAAACAAACTTTTTTTTTTTTTAATTTAAAATTAAAAAAATTATTATAAAAAAAATTTAAAAGTTAATATTTTTTTGTTTGTTTTTTTTTTTTAATTTAAAAAAAAAAAATTGGTGGCCATCTGCCCCCCGACCGCCCGTGGTGGCGCGGCGGTGGGCGGACTGGCCTGCATGCAGGCCACTCCGCCCACCGTCGTGCCACCACAAGCGGCCGGGGGGCGGATGGTCGATTCCGGAATATATGTTATTAATTATAAAAACTTAACTAAAATATGAGTTTAGCATATATAATAAAAAACTTGTGACATAATGTTAGACCATTTAGCTTAGCTCCACTTTAACATGTTTTTATACTACAATGAGCCAATACCATATGCCCCAAAAATCATAATTCATATTTATGTGATCTTTTTTTAATTAAAAAATTAAATAAGTCATAGTTGCTTTTGAGATAACTCTCTTTCTTTTATTTGTTACTAATATTTAAAATATTCCATGAGAATTAAATTCCTACCATCTATCTAATAATTATTGATAATTAAATTTATATTTCATAGACTTCTGTAATAATTATTGGTAATTAAATTAAAATTTTATAAACTTATTAAAATTAGTATGAGATCCACTTGTTACCCATATTTTTTAAACATTAAGTACATAACTAAAACTAATATTATTTTATAAGAGTTTTCTTTAGTCAATTACTACTATTCAAAATATTTTAAAATATTTTATAAAAATTAAATCTCTACTATTTATCTAATAATTATTGTTAATTAAAATAAATTTTATGAATTTATATTATTATTAATAACTAAATTAAAATTCTAAAAATTATTAAAATTAATATGAAATCCACTAATTAAACATATTTTTTAAATACTAAATACATAATTTTAAACACTAAGTACATCACCATAACTAATAAAGTATACTTTATGAGAGTTTTCTTTATAACGTGCTATATACTAAAACACATAACACAATGATATATGTCTTTACCAGAGATGCTATCTGCCAGTTGGTGGTATAAGAGAGTGGTGCATATGCATATATGATATTGTTTAGTAGGAGCATGACCAAATCTGATATCAATTTGTGAGTGTTTTATTTATAATTTTTTATATATTGAAATAGGTAACACCATGGTATGTTTTTTTTTTCTTAATTTATGGATGCTATGTAGAACAATTATATAGTTTAGTGTGAAAGTGATGTGTAAATATGTGTGTGTTTAATTTGTATTTGAAACTTTATAGTTTAGTGTGAAAGTGATGTGTAAATATGAGTGTGTTCAATTTGGATTTCACACTTGTCTTTCTTAAAATAAAATAAAATATTCTCTAAATAAAAAAGAAATGTAAACTATAATAACAAAGAATATGCTATACATGTTTAATTAGTTGTAACAAAAATATAATTTAAGCAATAAAAAATTACATTTTTTTTTAACTCTAAAATAAATTTGCACCAAATTTGATTTTTTTAGCTCATATTAAATTAGTACTTGAAATATATAATTATATTTATTTATAAAATGAGTATAATTATATTTATTTATAAAATGAGTAGTATAAGAGAGCAGTATGTATGGGCCTGGAGTATGCCCTAAAACTGCTTCTGCTTGGCTAAGAGCTCGTCTTCCTCGGACGTAAGGAAACAGGTTAACGGCCCAAGACCCAGAGGCATCTGGCAGGAGTGAAAGCCTGCTCCCTTACGGACCACCAGCGGGTTATTTCAGGTGGCGTGGTTTTCCTTGATAACAGTGATGTGTCAACTGACATTCGCGGATAGCAGCCAGAGATGGCTGTCCTCACTGTTGGTTTGAAAAACTGAGTTTGATAGGTTTTTCCACCTTTTGAAAAAAAAAAAAAAGAGAGCAGTATGTATTTATACGATATCGTTGCACCATACTGAAAACTCTATTTGTTATTCTTTCATGTATCATTTGTTTAATTATCTCTACCTATCCGAAATCAAAGCAGAGAGATAAGCATGGTAAAGGTATTCAAAAACGAATTCAAAAATTTAGTATGTGGAATACTTTGAAATTCCCGATCATTAAAAACATGGAGAAGGTAAAATTCAAGTGGAATAGTGAAACTGCGATGACAACATCGAAGTTGAAAACACTGTCAATTTCAAGTATTTATATACATTATGGGATCATGGGTAGTTGTCATTAAAATCTTCACGACCTTAAATTTAAATTTAATACCATATCCCATTAGCACACTATGACCTTATATTAGTTGCCGCCGGATTTCCTCATATTATATAAAGTTGTAAATTAAATAGCCCTTCATGCATTGACCTTATAATGTTTCTATGCCATTCTTGCCCTTATCAGCCTGCATATAACAAACCGTGTTATATGCAAGATTTGGTTCTAAGGTATTCAGTCCTGCAGGAAACAAAACAATCCAAGGAAAGAATATAAAGTGCAGTATTTATAAATCCATATACTTACATATTGCAAACAGTGCGAATAGTTTGTTATCAAGTGGGAAACTTGAGGGCCACACAAAGTTTGAACTTCTCGTAGATTTTCGTTGACAAAAACTTGTTTATCATTGTCAGAGACCTTGAAGCATTCACAAACGAAATATCTGGTAAGCTCGTGTTCTCGAGTCCCTTTTTCCAGATTGTCGATGCTCTTGCAGCACAGGCTCTCAGCTTTCAAAAAAAGTGTTCCAGACTGTAAAGAAATATAACACGATTCGAAGAACCTCGGAACTGTTGTGCAATCGTTTGAAGAGGAATGAAGATTATATGCAAACTGCGCCCATATGCTGAAGAAAACTGCGGCAATGGCAATGACTGCTACAGTCTTCTGAGACACCATATTTATGTACATTAAATGCTAAATTCAATTTTCCAAATACTGATATCATGAAAAAATTTCTCCTTAGAATTATATCAATTGCAAATTTGGGGTTAAACGTTGCGGAGATTGGGCAATTGAGTATATATGTTTATATTAATGAGACACCATATTTATGTACATTAAATGCTAAATTCAATTTTCCAAATACTGATATCATGAAAAAATTTCTCCTTAGAATTATATCAATTGCAAATTTGGGGTTCAACGTTGCGGAGATTGGGCAATTGAGTATATATGTTTATATTAATAAGCATCGCTAGTGGGTTGAATCTCAGAAAAATCTTAAATATGGGGAAAACGTTGCAAATTATATATGCATAGAAAGGAAAAAACAGATAAATAGAGCAACTCTGAAGCAGAAGCCGTAACCCGTTAATGGTGTCTCTCGGCCTGACTTGCTGACAGAGCAGCAGTTGAGTTATTGTCTTTCAATGACTATTATTGAAGGCCTAAAGTTTCAGGCTTAACACCCATTAATTCCTGTTGCAGCAATAATTCATAGGCTACAATTACCAACTTTAAAATCTCTGCTTCCCATCGAGATCATATGGCTTAAAAGAGAAAGATTTGGTTTTTAAGAGAAACATATGGTTTAACTTCAAGGAAAACCTACCTAGCACTACGGTTCTTCTCCAGGCCACTCTGCCCACCATCGCGCCACCACGAGCGGCCGGGGGGCGGATGGTCGATTCCGGGAATCGACCATCCGCCCCCCGGCCGCCTATGGTGGCGCGGCGGTGGGCGAATGGCCTGCCTGCAGACCACTTCGCCCACCGCCGCGCCACCACGGGCGGTCGGGGGGCAGATGGCCACCAATTTTTATTTTTTTTTTTTAATTAAAAAAAAAAAAACAAACAAAAATATATTAACTTTTAAATTTTTTTTTATAATAATTTTTTTAATTTTAAATTAAAAAAAAGGTTGTTTTAAATTGGTTTGTGATTTTATAATAATTTTTTTTTATAATAATTTTTTTTTAATAAAAAAAATTTGTTAAAAGAAAATGTAAATTTTTTTATTTTTTTATTTTTTTATTTTTTTTTAAGTCTAAAATGTAGGTTTTATTTTTTTTATTTTTTTTAAAAGTATAAAATGTAAGTTTAATCATTTGTATTTTTAAATAAAAATAATAATAATAATAATAATAATTGTTTAAAAAAAAATCATAATTTTTTTTAATAAAAAAAAAAAGCTTGTTGAAAAAAAAAATTAGATTTTAATTTTTAATTTTTTATTTGTAAATAAAATAGGTATTGGATTTCAGAGATCTGTGGTTTGAGTTTCTTGAGTTTTTGATCGGAGAATCCACAGTAAGAGAATTTTTACACCAACGTTTCAAATCCCAAATGGGATCCATCATCAGGGTTAAGAGAAAGATGATAAAAGAAGAGCAAGATGGAGGGGATAAATACTTATGAGGGCAAGGGAACAACACAAGTCGGCCAGACAGATAAATAATGAGACTTGATTTTAATTTTAATTTTTGATTTTTTATTTTAACTAATCAAAATTAATGTCATTTATTTAATATCTAAAAACAAAAATATTATAAAACCTCAAAAAACTCTATTAATATTAATATCTAAAAATCTAAGAATTTTTTATTAATAATAATTAATGTAAATATTTAATTAATTTACTATTCTAAATTAATGTCATTTATTTAATACTAATATCTAAAAAATCTAAGAATTTTATATATTAATAATAATTAATATAAATATTTAATTTTTACTATTCTAAATCAATGTTATTTATTTAATATCTAAAAACAAAAATATTATAAAACCTAAAAACTCTATTAATATTAATATCTAAAAAATTTTAAGAATTTTATATTAATACTAGATAATATAAAACTTAATATATATATTAATATTAATATCTATAAAACCTAATATGTAAGTTAATATTAATATCATAAATCATAAGACCTATATAACAAACCTAAGGTCTTAATAACTTAATACTTATAAAACTTTAATCTCTATATAACTTAATTTTTTTTTTTTTTTCTTCTATTTATATAACCTAAAACATATGTTAATATTAATATTTATAAAACTTAATATAAATAATAGTATAAAAATCTAAAAAAAAAAAAAAAAAAAATAATAATAAAATAAAAAAAAACTTAATCACATTTCTAATATATATAAATCAATATTTATATAAATTAATATTAATAAAACCTAAATTCTATATTAAATTCTATAATGAAATCTAAACTAAATTAAAACATATATAAATTCCTAAATCATATTTTTATAAAAACTTAAAAACAAATTAATATTAAAATCAAAACTATGTTAATATCTATGATAAAATTTTTGTATTAGTATCTATATTAATAACAATCCTAAGTTTAAGCTAAATAATATTTAAATAATTTCTATGTAAATTAGACTAGTTTAATATAACCTTATTATATTATAAATAATTAATGATTATAAATCTTTTATCTAAAATACTTAATGAAAAAGAACTGACTAATCATAATAGAAAAGGGAAAGGAACGGAAAAACTGACCTGATTGATCGACAACTTACCTGGGGTTGGGTTGACGTTTCTTGATTTCACTGATCAGGGGAAGCCAGCTTCCACTGATCTCCAAACCGTTGTCCCTGTTCAGATTACAAGGATGCTTCAAGATCTCGAGGGCTTCTCTGATTTTCCGTCTCTGATGCTGCTCTTCTCTCGCGATAATTGATGCGTTTTCTAAGCAGATGTGATGTTTTGTCTTCGAGGAGTGTTCTGCCAAGGCTGAGGTACGCGATCTTCCATTCCTGATGTCAGCGCCATGTTCTTTCAGTCTTGTCTGGAGGGAGCGACCAGTTTCACCTATGTAGCTTTTTCCACACGAACAGTCTATTTTGTAGACTCCTTTAAGCTGCTGTTTATCAATATCATCCTTAACAGATTTTAAACTTTGTCTGATGGTGCCAGGAGCTGAGAATTGGGTTATAATGTTTTTCTTTCTTAGGACTTTTGCCATTTTGTCTGTGACTCCATGGATATAAGGTAGAAAGACCTTACCAGCCTGAGGTTGATCCTGCTCTTTAGATTTGGGAGATGACAACCTCTTTTCAGCTTTCTTTATGGCCATTTTAATCTCATGATCCTTGTAGCCTATATTTTTGAAAGTTGAAACTAGATGCCTCTTCTCTTACCATTAGAGCCCTCCGAATTTCTGACTCAGAACATATAAACGAAGAGAAGAGGCATCTAGTTTCAACTTTCAAAAATATAGGCTACAAGGATCATGAGATTAAAATGGCCATAAAGAAAGCTGAAAAGAGGTTGTCATCTCCCAAATCTAAAGAGCAGGATCAACCTCAGGCTGGTAAGGTCTTTCTACCTTATATCCATGGAGTCACAGACAAAATGGCAAAAGTCCTAAGAAAGAAAAACATTATAACCCAATTCTCAGCTCCCGGCACCATCAAACAAAGTTTAAAATCTGTTAAGGATGATATTGATAAACAGCAGCTTAAAGGAGTCTACAAAATAGACTGTTCGTGTGGAAAAAGCTACATAGGTGAAACTGGTCGCTCCCTCCAGACAAGACTGAAAGAACATGGCGCTGACATCAGGAATGGAAGATCGCGTACCTCGGCCTTGGCAGAACACTCCTCGAAGACAAAACATCACATCTGCTTGGAAAATGCATCAATTATCGCGAGAGAAGAGCAGCATCAGAGACGGAAAATCAGAGAAGCCCTCGAGATCTTGAAGCATCCTTGTAATCTGAACAGAGACAACGGTTTGGAGATCAGTGGAAGCTGGCTTCCCCTGATCAGCGAAATCAAGAAACGTCAACCCAACCCCAGGTAAGTTGTCGATCAATCAGGTCAGTGTTTCCGTTCCTTTCCCTTTTCTATTATGATTAGTCAGTTCTTTTTCATTAAGTTTTTAGATTAATTATTTATAAACATTAATTATTTATAATATAATAAGGTTATATTAAACTAGTCTAATTTACATAGAAATTATTTAAATATTATTTAGCTTAAACTTAGGATTGTTATTAATATAGATACTAATACAAAATTTTTATCATAGATATTAACATAGTTTTGATTTTAATATTAATTTGTTTTTAAGTTTTTATAAAAATATGATTTAGGAATTTATATATGTTTTAATTTAGTTTAAATTTCATTATAGAATTTAATATAGAATTTAGGTTTTATTAATATTAATTTATATAAATATTGATTTATATATATTAGAAATGTGATTAAGTTTTTTTTATTTTATTATTATTATTATTATTATTTTTTTTTTTTAGATTTTTATACTATTATTTATATTAAGTTTTATAAATATTAATATTAACATATGTTTTAGGTTATATAAATAGAAAAAAAAAAAAAAAAAAAAAAAATTAAGTTATATAGAGATTAAAGTTTTATAAGTATTAAGTTATTAAGACCTTAGGTTTGTTATATAGGTCTTATGATTTATGATATTAATATTACCTTACATATTAGGTTTTATAGATATTAATATTAATATATATATTAAGTTTTATATTATCTAGTATTAATATAAAATTCTTAAAATTTTTTAGATATTAATATTAATAGAGTTTTTAGGTTTTATAATATTTTTGTTTTTAGATATTAAATAAATAACATTGATTTAGAATAGTAAAAATTAAATATTTATATTAATTATTATTAATATATAAAATTCTTAGATTTTTTAGATATTAGTATTAAATAAATGACATTAATTTAGAATAGTAAATTAATTAAATATTTATATTAATTATTATTAAAAAAAAAAAAAAAAAAAAAAATCTTAGATTTTTAGATATTAATATTAATAAAGTTTTTAGGTTTTATAATATTTTTGTTTTTAGATTTTAATTAAATGACATTAATTTTGATTAGTTAAAATAAAAAATCAAAAATTAAAATTAAAATCAAGTCTCATTATTTATCTGTCTGGCCGACTTGTGTTGTTCCCTTGCCCTCATAAGTATTTATCCCCTCCATCTTGCTCTTCTTTTATCATCTTTCTCTTAACCCTGATGATGGATCCCATTTGGGAATTGAAACGTTGGTGTAAAAATTCTCTTACTGTGGATTCTCCGATCAAAAACTCAATAAAATAGGTATGTTTAATAAAAAATAATTACACTTTTTTTTTTTTAAACATAAAATACACATTTTTTTGGTTTTTTTTTTATAATTTAAATTTATTTTTGTTTTTTTTTGACATTAATTTTACCTATTTTTTAATTTTTTTCGTTAATTTTCTATTTTTTTTTTTAAACTAGTTTGTTTTTATTTTTTTTCCTAGTTTTTTCTAATGTTTTTTTTTTTTTTCTAATTTCGCTATTTTTACTTAATTTTATATATAAATTTAAATTTTTTAATTTTGTTTTTTTTTTTTTTTTCAATTTCTTTTATGGTTTGTCAGATAATTTTTTTTTAACATTTTTTGTTTTTTTTATTTTTGCCTTTTGTATATATTTTTATATTTGTTTTTTAAATAATCAACATTTTAATCTTAATTTTAGTAGTTTTTAATTTTTTTTTGTTAATTTTTCTATTTTTTTTTTATCTTGTTTGTTTTTAATTTTTATTTTTAATATTTTTTTTTCTTAATTTTTCTATTTTTAGTTAATTTTTTTTTTTAATGTTTGTTTTTTTTATTTTCCATTTTTTTTTTTTTTTTTTTTTTTTCTTTTGCCAATTTTTTTTTATGGTTTAGAAGATAACCTTTTTTTTTCCCATTTTTTTTAAATATGTTTTTTTACTATTTATTTGTTTAATGTTTTTTTTTTTTTTTAGTTTTTTAATTCTTATCATTAATTTTGTTTTCTTTTTTTACATTTTTATGATTGATTTTCTTTTTTTTAAATATTTGATTTTTTTTTTCATTTTTCATTTTTATTTTATGTTTTGTTTTTAGTATATATTTTAATTTATGTTTTGTATTTTTTTTTAACTTTTTTTTTAAGTGTTTTTTCATTGTTTTAAATTTTTTATTTTATTTTTTTTATTTTATGTTTTCATTATTTTTTTAAATTTAATTTTTTTCGGGGTCATGATAAAAAAAGTGTTCTTCCAACATTAACACTTTTCATTTTGAGGGTGTTTTTTAGATAATTTTTGCGCAAAAAATTGGTTTTGACCGCCATTTTTAAAACATGTTGAAAATCTACCCCCAAAAAAAAATGTGTTATTCCAGCATCAACACTTTTCGTTTCTAGCACTGTTTTTTATGTTTTTTCGGGGTTTTTTGGCCAGAGTTCCCATTTTGAGTTTATAGTTCCCGTTTCAAAGTTTACATTGTTATTACTACCCGATAGTGTGTGCGTAAGTCCTTCCTTTGCAAGCCTCCGATAGTGTGTTGGCGTAATTCTTTTAGAATTACTGCCGATATAAATAAAGCCACTATTTTAGCCAATAGCACTTGGACAATTCTTTTAAGAATTTTCCAATACAACCACTATGTGTTAACGAAGTCAGATTAGGGGGTGGTTAAAGAAAGAAATGAATATGTCAGTTTAATGACTGATACGCAGATAGAAAGGGAAGTTGATCAGAACATTGAAGAACTTGCTTGCAGATTAGAGAGATTGTCTCTAACGCCTGCAACCCCACCATCGGAAGTTCTTGTAAAACCTTTTCTGCTTCAGCTTTTTCAAAACATGTTAATAAAACATAATCATAATTATTTCTAAACAAAACATCATTGATGAGTTGATATTGATTAGATTTCAATCCTAATGCCCTTTTTCTTTTATAATCAAGCTCAGATGGAGCATAACCATTTTTTAAATAAAAGATTAAGTCAACATACTGAGATTTAGTATCAAAAGTAAGTACCTTTGTGATTTGATCAATATTACATATACCTTCATCAACAGATGCATCATTCATTCTTGTGATCAATCTGAAAAAGCCTTGACCTCTCACAATTTTAGCATGTTTGATTTCTAGGTCATATTCTTGTAGGGTAGTAACCTATTTTTCCCCGTTTTCTCTTAATTCCTTTTGAAGCAGTAATTGCCTAAATGTTGTGAAAGGCACAATGAATTTATATGATTTTTTTAAGAGAAAAGGTTTGTAGTATTTGGTTTATTTTTAGACTACAAAGGCTTATTTTCCTACATCGAAATAATTTAATTCAACTCCTTGAAAATTTGAGCTGAAGAAAGAAATGTGGGCTTCGATTTTCTGTTCATTTGGTTGTGTTAAGACTATTGCATATGATAGTTCAGAGGAAAAAGTATATAAGGTGAATTGATAAAAAAAAGTTTGGATTTGATAGAGAGGAAGCATTAATAATATCTTTTTTTACTGCTTTAAATGATTCTCTTTCATTGTCTCCCCATTTGAAAAGTGAAATTTGCTTGATCATTGTTTGTAATGGTAGGATGATTGGAGAAAACCCAAGAATGAATCTCTTCACAAAATTAATTTGGCCAAGGAATTATTACATTGATTTTTTGATATGTGGTAAAGGAATTTCCAATATTATCTTAATTATTTATGGATCAATACAAATTCCATTTTGGATACAATAAAACTAAGGAGTTTACCGTCATTAAGAGAAAAAACGATTTCTTTGGGTTTAGACAAATTCCATATCTTTTTCATATTTCAAAGATCTATTTTAAGTCATGCAAATCATTACTTCTCTACTTGGAATATATGGTAATATCATCTAGATATACCACAACAATTTTATTGACTAAAGCTATGAAAGTGATATCCATTTATCTTGGGAATGTAGCTCCTGCATTCATCAATCCAAAAGGAATTTTTTGATATGTGTATGTTCCCCATTTTGTTATGAATGTGGTCTTTAATCTATCCTTTGGATGAAGAAGTATTTGATTGTAACCTAGGAATCCATCTAGAAAAGACATTAGCGCCAAACCAACAACTGATTGTAGGACTTGCTCCATTGGTGGGAGGGAAAAATTGTCTTTTTGACATGCCTTATTTAAATTCCTAAAATCAATACAAATGTGGATATCACCATTCTTTTTTCTTACTAGTACAATATTAGAAACCCATTTGGAATGTCCTACTGGAAAGATAATTTTGGCCTTTAACAGCTTATTCAACCCACTCTTTATCTAAGTTTGTAAATTTGGATGACTCTTTTTAAGTTTTTGTCTAATGGGTTTGACATCAGGTATCATTGGGATAATCTGTTGGATGATAGAAGTATCATAAGTTTTAAGATCACGATAATTCCAAGAAAATATGTTTTTATATTTTTTTAACAGATGAATAAATGCATTTATTCCTTTTGATGAGAGCCCAAGATCTAAGTTAATATTTTGAGGCTTGATATCACTGGATCCTAGCTTAATCAATTCAAATCTCAAAGTTGAACTTTGAAGTTTGCAGTTGTTGGCCTTTTTAAATTTGTCTTTTAAATCATAAAGATCCTCAAGTTTAACTATAGGATTTGGCAAAGAATTTTGCTTATTTTATTTATTCAACTGTCTATCATCTCCATTTTCATCAACTACTTGGTCAAAATAAGATTCTTCAGGCACTATAAAATCCAGGATACCTTCATCATCATTGAATACTTGCCAATTGGTGATATTGTCACGAATGGAGGGGCGAAAAATAAACTATATAGAAAATATATCTAGGCTAAAACATTATGGTGGGATTAGTTTAGATGCAAAATTGACCAAAAGATCAGCATTGGCAATCTATAGCCTGAGTATTGGAGAAATATTAAATGCAATGAAATGTGAAGTAATATTTTGAATTAAGGACTGATAATGTCTAAGATGATTAGAAACACAATGAATATTATTTATAAATTGTTTTACAACAATTTCCAAATCATCAATGACTTGAAGGTATTCAACATCAAGACATATAACTTTATGAAATCCTTGTATTAATGCTTCATATTCTGCTATATTATTAGTACATTCAAACTCTAATCTACATGACAGCATAGTTTTTTCACCATTAAGGCTTACCAATATACATCCAGCCCTTGCACCATAATTAGATTTAGAACCATCAAAATAAAGAATCATGCCTAATTACAGGTGTATCTACAACATTTATACACTTTGTAAAGTATGTTTGTGAATAATTTTTAACTTGAGATGAAAGAGAATTTGCTAAGAAAGGAGATCTACAAGCTACAAAACTTCCAAAGAACGATTCAGAAGCATAATTCTCAATGTTGTTGTTTGTGAAAACTATAGGCTCATTTTCTTCATCCAAATCAGTAACCGAGTATTTCATATGTTTTTCTCTATCCACTTGAATCTAAATTGGTTTCCCATTGTAAGGAAGCCATATATATGTACTAAACTATGGTGAAATAACCATGCAATTTATTAGACCAATCTATACTTAAAACAAGACCATAAATATCACCAACCAAATCATCAATAATTTGACATAACTTTGAATTTGAAGATAATCTTATTAAAGAAGATTTTAATTCTCCTAACAACTTAACCTTTGTTATATCTAATTGAACGATTTGGACAAAAAACTTCTTAGGTGTTGTGTTCAGCTTGAGATAAACTGGATATTGCATAATATTTTAAGACACACCAGAGTCTACCAAACAATTGTGAACGTTTTTATTAAAAATAACACAGGTTAAAAGAAAAGGAGTGTGGGAATTGGACCTGTCTCTAATTAGAATTCCATCAGAAGCATCAATTTTATCTATGGTATCATTTGTAGGCTTTCTTTTTCGAATTGAGGCTTTTGTAGTTCACAAAGGAGATGTAGGAACAACATTTGGTTCTTTAAGAAATAATTTTTGTTGTTTCTTAAGCTTGCTCACCTTATACATGGAAATGTTAGCCTTGACTTTATTCATATCTTCCACAATGTTATAATCTATATCTTTATCAGAAACAACATGAGTTTTAGATGAAGAAGGGGAATTTAAAGAGGATGAAATCGATTTAGAAGAGTTAGGAGGAGATTCTTTTATTGCGCCTTTACCTTTATTAATAGCAATAGTTGATATTTTCTTTTGATTCAAAGATGATGGATCAATATATCTTTTACTCCTAGTTTTTATTGGTGTGGATTCTCCTTCTTAATCATTTTCTGATGTAGTAAGAATAAACTCCCATAATCCATGTGCTTCAACGAACTCTTCTTCTTCTAATTCTTCCACAGATGAGGTTCATTCTTCATCTTCATCTTGATCTAATTCACTACTGGATATAATATTGGGTGGATGAGATGATGAAGGTTGATTTTTCTTGAAAGGTATAAAAGATTTTTTTGAATATTTTGATACCTACTTCTTGATATTGACCATCTCATTTGACATTGTTTTCAGGACTTTCTGTAATCCTTCTAAATCAAAAGGCTCTTTAGAAGGTTTCTTTTTCGTTTCCTCTTTAAAAGTTACTTTCTTTTACTTTATTTCTTCAAGAATGGTGTTCTTATCTAAGGCTAGAATTCTCTTTTCAATAGATAAAGATTCTTTCATGTTTTCAGCTATAGTGGCTTTATTAAGTCTATCAACAAACATTCTAATATTAGAGGGAAGCACAGAGATATACTATTCTATTTGTACATCCTCCCTAGGTTGTGAAGTGTCAGGAATCTTATTAAATAATTTATTAAACCTAGAATTAAAATCCTTGATTCTTTCATTTTCATTTGTTTTGAGATTGGAAAGATCATTAAGTAATGTTTCTTTTGTATGACCATCACCAAAAATTTTAAAAAAATTCTATTGAACTATATTCCAATTATTAATTGAGTCTATTGCTAAAGAAAAATATCGGGATCCTGTTGATCCTACAAAAGTATAAGGAAAAGGTCTACATACACAATCTTCTTCTGAGACTCCATTTAGATTAATGGCCAACATATAATTATGTAAATGTTCTTCAGTTGGAATTCCTTCATCAGGATTGAACTTGAGTAACCATTTGTAAAGGATGAAGGGGTGCAGGAATGTTGACTGCACCTAGATTGGTCCATGGTTTGTTACCCATTCTGGGAATTTGGGTAAAAGAATTTGTAATAATAGAAGAGGCTGACTATGTGGAAGAAGAAGTAGCCCCTATGCTAGTGTTGGTTAAACTATCACCAATTGATTGAAAATGAGGGCTATGAGTGGAAGGATTGATTGGATGAGAGGAAGTTGATGATGAGTGATGAAATAAAGGTGTTTGTGGTGGAGAAGAAGATAAAATATCACTAGTAGATGTTTGTGATTCAAAATTTGTAGTATTTCTTCAGTGAGGAGGTAAGGGAATCTCAAATGGAGTAACCCCACGTTTCTCACATTGGGATCAAGTCAAAATAAAGATGTTTGGAAAGATGAAGATACACTACCTTCAATTAACTCAAATTGTTTTGGCCTTTCTTCTGAAATAGAAATTCCTTCTAATCTATGAATTAAGCTCTTAACTTTAGGTAACTCCTAAGAAGGAGGTTGATCAGATGACTTAGGGTGTGTGTTATGAGATCTTATAGTTATTTTTATAACTTCCAATTTGGGAGTAGGAGATTTCGAATGAGATCTGGAAGTTGGGGGAGATTTTGAGGGAGAATGCCTCTTTTGATGACCTTTTGATTTGGGATTAAGCCTTGTTGCCATTGATAGTCGGGGCCCCCCTTCTAGCACCAAAAATGTTGAAGGTTGGAAAATATTTTCCTCAACATCAGGGAATACCACTCGGTCGGGAACTTAAGACAACTCCATTTCCATTGGAGTTGGTGGCTTCAACTAGGGATAAAGGGACAAGTTTCCCATTAAATAAATATAAATGAATAATGTAAATAAAATGAGAATAATTGAGTGATTTAAAACAAAATATGATTTTAATAAATAAAACTATTCTGTGTATCTCCTGGGATAATATTTATTTACATGTGATTCATAAAAAGTTTTCACAAAGCATGCAATAATATAGATCATTAAACACTTTATGAAAAGAAAATAGATAAGATAAGCTAAATTAATTAAATAGTTAATTAATTTAGTTGGTTAAAACTAATCATATATAAGATATTTTTATTTCATATACAATCACAAATGATACAATCCTACTCATCAATAGTGACAATGTCTGACTGTTTGCAAAATAATAAATATAATGAAACAACTTTTAAGAAATTCACTATCTATCTCAATGAAACATAACCGCAATATAAAGGTAATAGTACCCAATACATCAAGATGCTTCTCATGAAAAAGATATCTTTTGGTTCAACTTCTTCAATTAGATAACTATGGAATAAATAGTAGTGCAAGTTCAAAGTTGTCTATAAAAAATTCAGGGCCCTTTCTAAATACATGAGAGGGATTTAAATAGTCTATTAATATTACAAAAATAGAAAAAATAATTATAGATGTCTTCATAAAATCTCCAAAAACATAAGCTAGCATAAAGCAAAGATAAGATATCATTCTAATGTAATCAGAAATTCAAGACTATGTTGCAGACGGATTCTCCATTCGCTCTCTAAGTCCACATATGTTATTCATTGGCTTAAGTTGGGGGGGATGAATCAGTTGCATGGGCATCTTCCCCATAAATACCGCATCGCTGAGTGCTGAAAGGATTTGATATGTTGCATTAGAAAGACACCTCATCACAAGCCATTGACTATGTGCCTTTACTAAAGAATGCCAATAACTTTCGAGGTTTACTTTTAATAAACTTTGGATGTCTTCAACCTTCTTCTTTAGTGTTTCCTACCATGACTTCTTTAGATCTTTGACATCTAGAAAGGTGTCCTTCAGATATTCTTGTATTAGGTTAGACTGTAATAAGGTATCGCTGATATATTTAGTGAAATTAGAAGCAAGATTTATGGCCTTTATGATAGCCATTTCTGCTTGCTTCATCTTGATGTCCCACTCACTGAAAATGATATAATTTTGAGATTCTTCAATTCAAGGAAGATCAGTTGATCTTCCTTCAACACTATCTTGCCAATCTAATGCTCAAATATTTTCTCATCAATTTCTTCATAGAATGTCCTCGGATCGGAAAGCCGGTTAACCAAAGAATCATTCAACTTACACAAATCATGAATTAAAGTTAATTTATGACAAAAGATAACATATTGTTTAGCAAGGATTGTATCCAGTTCTCTTGCTTATTTTCTAACTTCATTTATTTCTAGATTTTATTTCAAATGGTTAATCTTTTATTGTAGTTTTTGTACCTGTGCATCTTTTTCTTTGATTTCAAATTCAAATTGTAGTTCAAGTCATTAAAACTTGTATGCAATTCGACAAGGTTTTCTTGCCATTGTTTTTCAATCACTTGACTTTCATTCTAGAGACTTTGTTCTAATTGTATAATCCTATAGTCCTTTTCCTTCATAAGTAGTTTAATTTTTGTTGCTTTATCAATAGTAGCACTAGTATAAGCTCCTACAAATGGTGAGAGTTTGTTTAATTCTCCGACAGGGATTGTTTGGGCTCCTTTCCAGAGAACTTGAAAAGGAGTCTCATTCGAAACTAATGCATTTGTCTTTTCCAACTTTCTCTTCTTTCATGACATGCTCATAATTTCTTTGTGTTTTGGACTATAAAACACATCCAAAGGAGGTATTTCTTCATTTTTTAGAACTCTCTCTGATGTAGGAAATGTTCGGATGATTTCCAAATCTTCAGCAACAAAAGCTTTATCAGGAGCCTCAGTAGTGAATAAGGTTTTCCCTTTAGTTTGTGGAATCTGAACTGTTTCCTTTTTTACTATAGTTTTTACATCATGAGTTTTTTCAATTGATAAGACATGATCAAATTCCTCCCAAATTTCATCCAATTTATTTTCTTCTTGAACTTTCTTCATTTTCTCAACATCTGCAGTAGCTATCTCAGAGATTTGTGAAATAATTGGATTCTTTGATGAGAAGGCTAATGTATATGAAACTTGGGTATTTTGTCAAGAATGTCTTAGCAAAACTTTTGGAAAATGGTTTATTCTCTAACTACACTATTGATTGAAATCAATCAATTCATTAGGAGTTAGTTTATCTTTTGCTAACTTTTCAACCATGGAATACTCTAGAACCATCTCAAATAAATCATTAAATTTATGAGACTCGCTTGTGAATTACCTGATTTTTTCTTATGTTGTGGCATTTTTTGTGACCCCATTGGGATCGTATTGTATATTTGGGATGGTTGTAAAATTTAAAGCTTTAATTTGGTCAATTTCAACAAGAGCATGTATGAAAATTTCCAATGCATATATACCACAAGAAGTAGGAAATGAAGTAATTTTCTTGGCATCCTTGAGCGCTTTAGTGAAACCATTCCTAACTGTTCGGTATGCAACCTCTCTGGCCAATAATTTATTAGGGAAAAAAAGAGGCAAAAGATGAGGATGGGAAAGACTTTCAAACACTTGAATATAAGTAAGTGACTCTTCCCCAAACCACCTTCCTAATGAAACTAAGTCATTATTAGCTTCTATAGAGAGTTTGGGTGCTTTATTTCCAAAGACCTCTTGGTGATTGGGGAGGATAATTTCATGACAAATTTTATAAAAATGAGAATGATACTTAGATTCCCATAAGATATCATGGTAAACATGGATAGGGGTAGGGTATTGAATTATCCATTTCCATTATATAGATGGAAAATCGTAAGAAAAGCAAATAAGATCCATGACATAAACGCTCATAAAGAAAGGAGGAGTAATTATATTGTTAACATTGCACTTATGTCTATACCTATGAATTTGAGTAGTTAAACTATTAGACAAGATATTTTCCTAATCCATAAAATAAGAAGCAGCTTCTACTAACGGTACCCATTCTTCTCAGAACTTCTATGTATTAGTGTGACCGTATAAACGACACATCATAGCAGTGACATGAGAGAAATGACCAACAATAAAATCTAATTAATACATACCACTATACTCATGCTTGTTCTAGCTCGGGTCCATTCTAGATTATTTGATAAGCTCTATTGGGTTCTAATTCTCATGCAGAAACTTCTGAACAAATTGAGTATCATACATTTTCTATGGTAGGAGAAAATGGTACATTTTCCTCAAATCCTCTAGCTTTGAATGATCCTCTAATTGTCTTCTTCGGAGTTATAAAATATCTATCCATAATATCCAGATGGTTGATCACCCATCTAACCATATCTGTGTAGGGCAATATTTTGTGATGAGTGAGAATTCTATGAAAAATGAATTTTCCACATTATTCCATATAGAGCCAACATCTGGAGTGGGAGCATCTGCAGTAGCACTTTGCTTCTCAATTACCCTTGGGTTTTCATCCTCGAACAATTTTTATATGACCTCCCAAGAGGAGGACCATATGTTTGGCATGCACATAGTGTCTATGAACAAAGGTGACATATTAGCAACTTCTTAAGGAAGCGAAACTGTCTGGGACTGAATTACAAACTTCTCCTTTGCCTTGCTAATCCTGCACATTTCCTTTAAATGTTGTTTATCATAATTCACCTATTAAAATTCAAACAAGGATAAGCAAAAAGAACTCTTGAATGCAAATAGTCTTTTAAATTGAATGCGAGTTTTAATGAAGAAATCCTTCTACATTACATCAAAATTATGACAAATTGTTTAAAACCTTGAAACTATAAATCACATAGGGTAGCCATTTAATTCGAACATTTTTTCACATGGCTTTGAAACGTATCACTCTATCGACAAATCAATTTTCTGAAAAAAAATATCGACGTTTCGGTATTGGGTGATATGAATAGAACCTTGCGACATGTGAAATTCGATATCATAATACATTTGATTATTCATAAATCGGGATGCAGGATGTCCGATATTGGAGTGTTGGGATTTGATGGAACATGATATAGGCAATCGGTACTTAACCAAATGCGATATCGATTGATGTTACTCGACAGAATGTGATATTGCTATCGACAAATCACTTATGGTACTTACTTTGTGTCACATGGAATAAGTCGATCTTGCGGACAAGATAGACCTTCCTAGAATCTAAAGAATGCCTAATGACAAGCAAACCAACCAGACACTATCTTTCTCTAAATATGCTTTTATAAACAATGACAAACAAGTGTTTTTAGGGCCTACCTTAGGTCCAATGCAAGTTTGTGGATGTCCTCACCCCTTCGATCCAAATGAGCTCCTTCATCGCGAATCTGCAAACACAAACAAGGCAAACAAATTAAATAACACCTGAAAAGCCAAAATCATAAAACATATTTAACATGAAAGTCAAGGAGTCCATGAAACAAATAACATGAGATACTTGTTGAGAAAAATGAGTTTGATTGTATTAATTCAAAAGAAGAAGAACTTTACAATCTTTGCCTTGACATTGTACAAGCTCCTCCCAGGGTCCAGCATGAAGTCTCCTCTACTTTGACAAGTTTCACTCACTCCCCAATGAAGCCAAAAAGGTATGTGATCTCTCCTCGTAAGCTCAACTAGGAAGTCTTTATTTCACCAGTATTTACCCTCAAAAATGTTCAGCTTCTAACCTCCTCAGCAACCAGCCCAATGCCTGTATTTATAGTGCAATGGAGGGAGGTTACTAAGTCCTCCTTCAAAGGGATAAAGCCCTCCTTCAAAGGGATAGCTCCTCTCATCAAGGGATTAGCTCCTTCTCTTTTGGGATGCATGAACCACCTCAGAGTGAACAATCCACGTCAAAATTCCTTCTAGAAACCTCTAGAATTAACCCAAAGTGAGTTTTTTAAGATAAAATTTGCGCCTTTTGACTTTCACAGGGGTCTGCACCTACACCGTTAAGGACAGAGCGGGCAGGTCCGTAGCTTGTGTAAACAGAAGGTGCGGGACCGCAGGTGACAGTGAGAGAAAGTGCGGAACCAGAGTTACATTGATTTTTAATGTCTTACTCTCATTTCCAAAGCTTGACTTGAAGAGATGAGGTCTGAGACTTGCTTAGGAGGACAGTACAAGTGATTATAGACCCATACTGACTGCAAATAATCATGGTGACGATATTTTTGTGTAACAGATTGCCCCCTAAAGTGAAAAGTCTGTAGTAGATGAGGATTTCATTGATCATTTAGGAAGAGTGAAGTACTTTATCATTTCGAGGATCATCTTGTGGAGAGCCCGGTTGGAACCTGTAAAAACATTCAATGCAAGATATATATATGAGATCATATCATCACTGAGGTAGGAATTCTCATACTCAGATCAAAACTGACTAGAAAAACTAACTACTGCTCTGATATAGGAATGATCTTGTAAAACATCATAAGTATAGACTCAGGTGGACACAGTATGGACGTAGCCATCTGTTTATGAATAGTCCATTATATAATGAATACAAAATTCCTCGCAGCCTGGATTGTGGAAACTAGATCCAGGGTATTCATTTCTACTTCCCGAAATAGTATGATTCTATCCATGCGAATGAATGTGTTGATGTCGAACATGGTAGAAACAACTTGATTACCAGTCAATGATGTAAACTGTTAACAAGTGTGAGAGAAACCACCAGTGATGTCAATGGCTCTCAAAGTACCCAGTACAATCCATGAGATGCGAATAAATGTGTTGATGTCGAACATGTCACGGAATCCTTTGATCGAAAGTCAATGATGCAAACTGTCATCAAAGGCGAGAAACCTGCCATTGAGGCATGCAGATCTCAAGGTACTGACGATTTGTAGATCATCTTTCTAGATAATGAGCTGATGTCGATAGAAAGCGATCTATCATAGGCAAGCCCACAACATGAAGTCATGAATCAAGTTGAAGAAATTTAGTTGCAAGGACTGACTCAGGGATGGTCAAGATGGATGACAGATATTTTGCAGATGAATGGCTTATTGGCAGTGACCTCTTGAACACATAACGACATGACAGATGGTTTGGTGACAATTGACCCAAAGTTAATACCCAGAAACTGGCTGAAGACTTTCAATGTGGTTTGATCAACTGTTAGGCAAAGGATTTCCCAACCCAGTTGAATAAAAGTGTCGTGCTCAAGAGTGGTTACAAAGTATGACAAACATGCTCATTTTTCTCTCTTTTCCCCCACCATTTCTGGCAAGTACCTCTTTATTTTTGACAAGCTTGAGGAGGATAACATTTGCTTGATTATAAGCTCATCCTTCGGATGAGTCCAACTTAGTTTCAATTCGAACCCTAAGGAGTGGTTCGTTCCTGTTTTTAATTGAACGGGTCCTTTACTGTGAAATTTTAACGAGTCCAGTATAGGAGAAACTCGGCGTTTTTCAATTTTAGAGAGTCTGAAAAAACTTAAGAAGACTCCAGGGTTGACCTTTTTCGTAAATTTGTGTCTCCCAAGCCCAAAAAAGTATAAAATAATACTTGAGAGAACCACTTGATCTTTTACGACCAAGGAGTACTTTTCGTCATTAGTGTCTTTGACCCGAAAAAGTAAAAATGCGATCAATGACACGTCATTTTATAATCAATATCGAATTTGAAACGACAAAAATCTGGCGATCTTTTCATGTTTTTATGGTTGGAAAAGAGTTGTAAGTGGACCGTCTTTTAATTCCGTTTTAACGAGTTTAAAAGAAACACTCGGAAATCTCTTCATGTTTTAGTAGTCAAAAAAGAGCTTCAAGGTGACTCTAAATGTTTTTTCGTCGAAAATGTTAGATTTCGCCTGAATAATCCGTTATCCTGCACAAAAGCACAAACATTACTCATACCTGTTTGAAATGGATAAAAATGTCGCAAAATACCTTTTCAAAGTGAAACATAAACAAATTTGCAATTTATTTAGTCAAAAAACTTATAAAAAAGGGCCTTCATCAATTCATTTTTACCGTTTGAGTTTGGGTGAGAAAATAGTGCTTTTGCTCAAAAAACTTCCCGTGAAGATTGCGGAAAATCCACCTGTCAGAATCAAACGCCGTCTTTTCCAGGTAATCCACATCATCCTACTCTTCATTTTTAACTGTTTCATTTTTTGTTTTAGTCATTTATTTTCATTTTTGGGAGGGTTTTTAGGCATAAAACCCCTGCGCAGGGGCCTGCAGGTTTACCACTACTGGCCTGCGGACCCCGACTTTTTCTCCACTGGAAAAAAGCTCAGGGTCCACACCTTCCATGTAGACACAGTGCGGTCCCATGCACTGTGTCTAACCCGGAGGGTGCGGTCCCCGTCGCAAGGGTTTTTAACCCAAAATTCTCAAAAATGGACCAATCAAAATGATTTCTAGCAATTTAATTTATCCTTATGCTTGATGCAGAGAGTACATCATGCTAGATTGGCGTGAACGAGAGCATGAGGATGTGGATGCTGCCACATGGAATCATCAGCCTTCACTTGATGCTTTGAGGGCGTGCGGTTTGTACAAATTCTGGGCCATTCCTGGCATGAAGGCTCAGGTGGATTTCTTACAGTGGTAGGTTGACAGATGGAGCGTACAGGACCAGTGCTTCTTCATTGGCGGCCACCAGCTCGAAATCGAGCTGGCGGACATATATTTCTTGACTGGTTTACCTAAGAGAGGCGAAGATTTGACTCTGTTTGGGGCTAGGGAAGGTGGCCAGTCTGTCGATAGCCTCAGGCTAGAGTACTGCAACAGCCAGACTAGAGACAAAGGGATAGACATAAAGACCATATCCCGTCCTGAGCTCATGGTGATTGCGTTTACTGTCACCAGAATTTGTGGGGCTGCCGCATTACATATTTCCACCGGATCCCAGATGCGTATGGCAGTTGATTGCTTTCAAGGCACCATCTTCAACTGGTGCGATGCTGTGTTGGCCAATGTGAAAGGCCAACTGACTAGGGCCAAGAACGGACGACTAAAGGCCTTTGGTTATGGGACTTTAGTTGTGAGTTTTGGCCTGGAGAGGGTTCCTATCCTGATCCCGCAACACCTTACTGTTGGAGTTGAGCTTCCTCGAGAGCCCAAACTAATGCGATGGGTCGCAGTTATGGCTCGTCACCTGGATGAGAGGACAAAGGTTGCTCGATTCAAACCTGAGTATTTCCAATGGCTGGAAAACTAGGTCTTTTCTATTCAGGACTTCCCTTACGCTGGGATAGATTTTTGTGGTGGCCCAGACATGGCTCTTCCACCAGGAGAGCAGTGGGATGAGTCAGGTAAAATCCTTTTCAACATTTTTTCTATTTTAAATTTTTTTTTTTTCCATCGTCTCAAAACTGATAGCAAAAGTTTCAAATGCAGATGTGGGTCCACAGCGACCAGCCGCTCTCTGGCCTTACGAGAGAAAACAACCAGTTGCACCCACGCCAACCCCACAGGACGAATCAACAGAGGTTTTGGCCGAGTTGGAGGGTCATCTCGAGCGCTTGACAGGAGATATTCCGGAGACCACTATAGATGACATTCCTCGTTGACTTCAGCACTATGTGATTGGGGTCCCGGGACCTTTTAGGAGGTTCCTTTGCAAGGTGGCCCGTGCAGTGGTTTCTTATAGAGATCATCACCAGTGATAGGATGATCACCTATTGTGGGCACATGTGACATTTTTGTTTTTTGTACTTATCATTTTTGCCGATCATAAGGTGTTTTTCAACCTATGATCAAGGACGATGTATTTTTTGACACACTCCTATATCTATATATATATATATCACTATTACTGGCTTATCTTGTAAATCATGTTATGGAATGGTTTTAAATATACATGTATGATTATTTCAAATGTCTATTTAACATTTGAGAAGCAATTGCATCTACTAATGTATTTAAAGATCTTGGAATATGTTGATATTCAATATAATCAAATTCACGTTCCAAGAGACGCACTCTCAAAAATAATCTTAATAACACTGGATTTCTAATGGCATACACTCTATTAAGCTGTAATACAACGAGCCCAGAATCTAACCTCACTATCAAACTCCGAATCCCAAATGAAATAGATTCAGATAATAACTAAATCACTGCACTGTACTCGGCAATGTTGTTCGTTGTTTGACCGAGGCTTACCCCATGCATAGATACTAACTCGTCAGAGGGCGAATAGATAACCCAAGCTGCGGAAGAGATGTTCTGTGTATTACGAGAAGCACCATCAGTGAAACCAATGTATGTTTGGAGAGGCATCGACATCTGCATTATCAAGAGTAAAACCAAGATAAGAAAGAATAATGACGAAAAAACACTCTCTAAGCTAAGCACACTGTTTAAACAAAAACACACCAGCTAGAAAGAAAAACTACCCTAACTAAAAAATCGCCATACCCATCCTTTAAGCGTAATACCTCTTCAAGTAAAGACCATTTCTGGGTTTACCCAAAGAGTCCCTGTCAAAGTCTACCAATTCATAGGCCCCTTTGGCTAGCTTTCGCTTGACAACATAGGGACCATGCCACATAGGAACGAATTTTCCAGCGCCTAATTTATCATTAGCTTGATCGTAAACTAAGACTATATCTCCTTCTGAAAAATTTCGAGGGGTCACATTTCGATCATACTGAGCTTTCATGTGTTTTGCGTGAGTCTCGATCGCCAATGCAGCATCGTGTCGATTCTCATCTAATTGAGCCAAGTATCACAAATGATTTTCCTCTTCGGAAGTGGCTGGAAGTAACTCGATGGCCATTTGCAGTGACAGGATTTTGCATTCAATGGGTAACATAGCTTCCAGACCATAGACTAGTTGGAAAGGAGTGAACCTTGTTGATGTTTTTACTGAAGTTTGGTACGCCCAAAGTGCTGAAAATAGCATGTTATGCCAATTCGACCGATGAATCCCAATGATTCATTAGATCATGATAACTAAAACTTTGTTGATGGATTCAACCAGACCATTAGCTTGTGGATAATAAGGGGTTGAACTATCGTGACGTAAACCAAGTTGGCCTGTAAGTTCGGTTATCATAACGTTTCGAAAATGGCGCCCATGATCAGTGATTATCGCTTGTGGGACACCAAACCTAGCAATTATATGATTGAACACGAAAATTGCAGCTGTCTTGCCATCTGCCTCAAATGTAGGCATCGCCTCGGCCCACTTGGTAAAATAATCTACCGCAAGGATGATATACGCATGCCCCCCGGCCGAGTGAGGGTTACATGTAATAAAATCGATACCCCATTTGGTAAAAGGACCAACGGAAATTATAGGGTAGAGAGGAGCAGGTCGAGCGCACATCTTTTGATCAAAAATTTGGTAGTTGTGGCATTTTCGGACCGCTGTAATACAATCTTTAAATAAAGACGGCCAGAAGTAGCCAGCGCGCAATATCTTTTGGGCTGTGGCAAACCCATACATATGACCACCACATACTCCAGAGTGACAGTCATTTAGAACCCTTTCAGCTTCCTCGCGAGTTAAGCAACGTCGAAAAACAGAGTCCGCCCCACAGCGATAAAGAGTATCTCCAATAATCCTGAATTGTTGGGACTGGAATCGAATTTTTCGACGTTCTGACCTTGAAATTTCTGGCCGAAAGGATTGGGTCTGGAGATAAACGATGATATCTCCATACCACGGATCTAAAGTGCTGATTAGAAACAAGGATTCGTCCGCAATGGCCTCCTCTGCCACAGTTTCCGTGTCATCACGCGGGAAGTCACACATTAACTCCGCATAAACTAAAGATTTATTAGACTTGGATTTCTCGAATTCCAAGTCGAACTCCTGCAGGATATAAATCCATTTAGAGTACTTGCACCCTAGCAATTGCTTGGTCAAAATGTATATCATAGGGTTGCAATCCGAAATTACTGTAGTTTTACACAGTAAAATGTAGTGACGAAAACGTTGGACAGCTTGAACGGCTACCAATGCCAATTTCTCCACATGTGAGTATTTTAGCTCAGTTGGATTTAAAGTTCGACTAAGGTAATATATCACATGTTCAGTTACGAATTCATCTTCCTAAACTAAGACCATTGCAATGGTGGAATGAGAGGTGGCGAGATACAAGAAGTAATCCTGGTTGTAGTTGGGAGGATGCAACAACGGTGCATGGGTCAACGCGTGTTTGAGTGCATCAAAAGATTTCTGAGCTATCTCATCCCAATAGAATGGAGTATTTTTCTTCAATAACTGGGTAAAACCCTTTGTAACCTCAGCGTAGTTAGGAATGAATCGTCGTAAAAAGTTTGCTTTCCCCTGCAAACTTTGGAGTTGGTGAGGACTCGAAGGAGGAGGCAATTTGATGATAGATTCGACCTTCGAGGGGTTGACGCGAATGCCGGCTTTCGAAACTACAAACCCCAGCAATCGAACCGTTTCTATACAGAAGACACATTTGTGTGGGTTCAACCGAATCTTATAATGCCTACACCTCATAAAGGTTGCTCGTAAATGGACGAGGTGATCAGCTCGATGTAATGAATGAGCAGGCAAGTCATCGAGATAGGGTTGCACAATGTGCTTGATGTCATGAAATGCATAAGACATCGCCTTTTGAAAAGTTGTTCCGACATTCTTAATCCCAAAAGGTAACTTGCAATAAGAAAATGTCCCCCATGGACAAATGAAAGCCGTTTTTGGTTGATCGGCAGGTAGAATATTGATTTGATTGTATCCGGAAAAATCGTCCATGAAGGAGAATATTTCGCTGCCGGCACAATCATCAATGATTTGATCGATATAGGGAGTTGGGTAATTGTCCTTTGGATAGGCTCGATTAATGTCCCTATAGTCGATGCATATTCTTATTGTTCCCTTTTTTTTGTTAACCGGAACAATATTCGATACCCAATCCGTTAACGGGATCGGATAAATGAAACCTGCTTTCAACAATTTTTCAACTTTTGCTTTAATTGCAGCAGCTTTTCGTGGGTGAATCTGACGCAAACGTTGTCCGACGAGTTTAACATCCAGGTAAGTTTTGATCTCATGAACAACAATCGAGGGATCAATTCCTGGCATTTCCTCATAGGACCAGGAAAACACGTCATGGAATTCTTGAAATAGGGCCTTATATAGTTGAATTTCGTCATCTGTACACGAGGCACCTATATGAATGTTCTCAACAATTCCGGGCTTAACCGAAATGTCAATAGGAATAGTTCGAGAGATGTTTCCCAAATTTAACTCTGAATCGGGATGTTTCATTGGATTCTGAGGTTCCTTGACATTTTCAGTCGTAAAAATTGATGAGAAATCATTTTCAAAAACGATCATCCTCGGGTAAAAACGAAGATCTGTGATGGAGATCTTCCCATGGTAAATCATCTACACATAGGATTTCACGAATTTTCTCATTAGAGTGAACAAGTTCAGAGAACGTGATTAAATCTGAGTTTGATGTGAAAAGTGATTCCTCAAGGACCACATTCATGAAGTCATTTTCGGTTGAACCTGGGTCGGCAAACGACTGCACGACTTCATAGGCAATTTCATATGGACTCAAAGGCACGGCATTACCAAATGAGTCTATCTGAGATTCAGAAGGAACGATCCAAGGATCATCATAAACAATGGTGTCCGATGTGATCATATGAATAGTTTCAAATGAAGACGATGCGTTGATCGGAGGAAAATGAAAAGTTCCCAGTAAACCGACATCTTTAACTATTCCTACTCCAACATCCTTATATGGGATAGTCGTTTTACCGACATGCTGAATACTCTCAGAAGAGGCTGGGTCGGATGAAAAGTAAGCCAGCTGGTCTATTTTTACGATCTTTCCATTATGTGGAAACTTTATTACTCGAAAGACCGATGAAACGACCGTTGTCATAGCGTAAGACCAACTTCGACCCAAGAGAAGGTTGTAGTCTAGAGGGGCATCAACCACCTCCACATCTAGACTAACAGTTTTTCCTTCAACCCCTATAGGCAAATCCTGTAGAATGCCAAAAGGATGAAACCCACAACCATCAAAGGCCTTTAGAATCGTTGGGGATTGATTTAGCAAAGGAGAACCAGGCGATCTCCAACACTGTATCGACATAATACACGTTGAGGCTCCCTCATCAATTACAGTCCAATGAATAGGCCTGTTTTTTACTATCACTGGAATCTGGAAAGCCATTTGATGAGGCAAACGCAGTGTACTATTTTCTAGATCAAAAATTATTAGGTTCGAGTCCTGAACATCAACAGCTCCTATAGCCGACAGAAGTAATTTACGTTGTGCTCGACATGATTGCAGCACTTCGAAATCTGACATTGTTGAGGGTGAAACAACTAAATCCTCAACAATGTTATAATTCTGAGCCGCTCTCGCATGTGGATTGAAATATGACTTTCGAAGTATAACCTTGGCGGGTGGTTTGATTACCAAGTCTAGATTAGGTTTCTCGATCTGTAGTGGATCGGAACCGGGAGCTGAGGTTGATGGATTAGAATGAGAAGATTCTGCTTCTTTACCATCAACAGGACTTTTACTACCATAATCTTGCGATCGAGTCGCAATCCTAACATGGGACATCATCAATATGGGTTCTTCATTGGCACTCAAGGATGAACCTATCATCTTACTGTCTTGAGCTGGAAAAGGATCCTTCAAAACAGCAGGAGTTTGGGAACCTTTGACAATCTCCGCAACCTCTGCACGATGAGGGCAGTCTCTTGTAAAATGTTCATCATCACAAATGAGACAAGGATAACGAGGTTTGCATTTTTCATCATTGGATTCCACCTTTTCAGGTTTCTCCTTTGAACTTTTGTCCGTTTTATTCTTCTTCTTTCCTTTCTTCTTCCCACCGGATTTTGATTTGGCTGTAGATGACTCTACAATGTGAATATCGGTGGAAATCTCTGCAGAAGAATCTCCTGTTGGGGAATCAAGCAAGGTTATAATAGGAGAAAAATTCTTGGAAGATTTCTTCTTACTTTTAGTGTTAACCGTACCAATCATACCATTGGCGGCATGAGATCCTAAAGGAGCTGCAGCTATTTGATTTTGCTTGGGAAGATTGGGGATTTTCTCGTGTAACATACCTGACTGAGTATAAACCAAGTCAAGGTACTGTGCTTGAGCAATTACTTGCTCCTCAGTAACAACTCCGGCTTTAGCTACATCTTTAGTGATCTTTGGCAACAAAGATTTTACAAACCACTCGGCCAAAATCTGATCCGGAATAAATACCTTCACTAAACGTCGTCGACGTCTCCACTCATGAATATGATCTGAAATGTAAGTAGACGTCGATTGTTTTAAAGAAGTTAACAATTCCGTGCCATTGTCATATCGGACTGGCAACTGAAAGTGAGTTAAAAACGAGGTAGCTAACTGACTAAAATTATAAAAAGTGCCTCACGGTAACTCAATGTACCACTTGGCCGCCAAACCAATTAGAGTGTGTTGGAAAAGTCTAAGACGGATTGAATCATCTGAAATGGCGTTAGACGCACAACAGAGGTGGTAAGTCATCACATGGTTCGACGGGTCCTCTCGTAATTTACCTTTGAACTTAGGAATGTCACTGGGCAACTTATTTGGCATTGGCGGCCAAAACGGAAGATAATTAATGGCATCGTTCGTTAGGCGCAACAAGTCAGGCAAGTCCAAAGATGCGATAAATGGTAATTGTCGATTAGGATCCCTAAAACTCTGGGTCATGAGACCAGCCCCAGGAGGAGGATATCTAGGATAACTAGGAATAGGAATTGCGTTTGGGATATTGTATCCTCTCGAAAAACTAGGATTAACCGGACCGTACTGGGGTTATTGACGTTGTTGATAAGTGTACCCAGGATACGGTTGATACTGATAGATTGGCTGCTGCACAGCAGGACCGAATTGGTACTGTCCCTGGTACGATTGATAAGTAAATTGTGGTTGACTTGTGACAACCGTACTTGAACCAGGTTTTCCTACAGGAATCTGAACCGAAGTTTGAATCGTGGATCTAGACGGTGGTAAAGATGTTTGAGGAGTAGATACAGGAACAGTAGAAACCGAAGTTGTCGATACTCCAGAAGTAGGTGGGGTAGATTGAACAGATGTTGCGGTAGTTGTAGCAGTCGTTTTAGGTGGAGTACGAGGTGTGCTAGGCCCAGGCTGAGAAACTACCGAAGGTACAGAAGTTTGAATGTTAGACTGGACCGGTTGCTGGGGTGTACCAGAAACTAAGGGTTGTCCAGTTTGAGATGACAAATCTACGCTTGGCTGCAACACCTGTTGAGTTTGTGATGGATCCCACACTATATTCATTCCGGGGTACTAACCCATAACAGGTTGAGAATACTGAGGACCATAACCGGGTTGAGGGTAGGATTGATAATTGAAAGGTACATTTCCCGTTCCTTGAACATACGTTTGACCGGAGGGTGGTTGGAAACCTTGGTTCAATTACTGACCTTGGGGTTGATACCCTTGAGGCACATATTGATACTGGGGTTGACCTTGAGGTATAAATTGATACTGGGGTTGACCTTAGGGTACATATTGAGTCTGGGGTTGACCTTGAGGAACGTACTGTCCCGTAGGTATGTACTGTCCTTGAGGTTTCCCCCCAGATGCAAATTGCGTACCTTGAGGTTGCCCCCCAGGCGAGAATTGAGGTTGCCCCCCAGGCGGTAACTGGCCACCTTGAGGTTGACGATTGGGAATAGAACTTGACATCATAAGAATGTCTTCTACACTCAATGGCTTAGTACCATTGCTTCCAGTTAATAACCCTTGCTAAATGGGTTGAGGAGATGCTCCCGAAAAAGTACCAGAAAGTGACTGATACCTTAAGGGAACAGAAGGACCGTCATACAAAAAGGATTTAGGTGATTGAGTAAACATGGATGATTGTCCTAACATATTTACGGGAGTATAAAAACCTCTAGGTGTTGGGTGATAAGGAGCGCGAGGTGGTGAAAAACTTAACCCTGAGTTTTCTAAGAAATTAGTCAAAGAAAGATACCAAGAACTGCTCCTAGGTGGATTGTAAAAAATTGATTCACGCTCCCTTAGCTCAATAACAGGTTGATTTTCAGGGATAGGGATGCCTACTTCTTCTTCCGGAGTAGCAAGTTCTTCAATAGCAATAAGTCCAGAAGGAAGATCTTGGGTGATTACTCTTTCTACCCTAGGTGAACTAGGACAACTAGAAGATGGAGAAAAAAACCCCGATGTCGGAGTAGCAGCAAATTCACTTTCAGGCTCGGATATTTCGGGTTCCTCACCTATATCACTAGTAGATGAAAAGCTACTAGTAACTTCGGAAACAGACACTGGCTGTGGATTATAATCTGCTACTAACTGTTGAAAATCAGGATGTACTATCAAAGAAGATTCTCCTTCTTCAAGTGACCCAACTCTACTGTCTCTAGGAGTTACGAGGACTTTCAAGCCTTCAAGCTGGCTCGGTAATTCCTCGGGAGGTTGGCCCCGAAGTCTACGGGACTTCCTCAGTAACTCAGCCACGTTTACAAACTCAGGAGACTGGCCCCGAAGTCTACGAGACTGCCTTGGTAATTCAGCCACAGTTAAAAACTTCTAACTACTTCACACGCAAACAAAGTAAAATCTCAATGAAAAGCACCTAAAGTCTCTAAAGAACCAAACAAATTTGAATCACATGCCTAAAGAATCTAGGAGATCAAACACACACAAACAGTAACTTTCCGTACTGAAAACACTAGTTGGTGATGAAATCCAATGTCGCAGAGTTCAATACAGAAATGGCGATTGGAACAGTTACCCCGACAACCTGCTTAATGAATAGACTGGAACAAGTTCCTCCACTTAACCGTCTCGAGTGAAGAGAACCCCCCAGAAAATCCAAGTGAATCTATCCGACATCTGCTCCAGGTACAGTGGGATCTTCCCACCTCTGTCACCTCAGGAAGAGTCCTAAAGAATATGGCCACTAAGGTTACCAACTGAAACAAATATACCTGGGGGAACAGTCTATGATCCGATACGCACGCAAGGGCAGAGTAGCAAGCTCAATCCCCTTGAAGGCTCCTTGACATAATCCAAGGTTTACCAACAAGTGAGCCCAGGCTCCTCGACAATGGTTAATCCGAGGTTTACCGTTTTTAATACGTGAATATCTGGCGTCGTTCCCAATGAGGAAGGATTGATTCCTACACTGGTTCGGACACGATCTCGTGCTTCTCCTTAAAGAGGAGCTTTCCCATAGCATAAATGCAACAATTGGATTTCTTCCCTACCATAAGATACAGCTACTTGTTTGTTTTTACTGTCTTGGAGAGTTAATTACTCTCCTACTCCAAGACACTAGCCTAAGCTAAGTTGATGTATCAGATCCCTAGAAATAAAAATGTTACTAGTTGAATTTTACTTTAAGCGTTATTTTTATTGGTTTTTGTTTAAGTCAAAAGGTGCGGTGATGAAACTCGTGGTATGAAGACTCGACTCAAAATCACTAAAAATGCACCTAAGATGATTTAAACAATCTTTTTCTCTTCGATGAACTTCTAAACTAAAAAAGAGTTTGAGAATGCAAATACTTTTGTTAACACAAATCTTTCCTAATCAAACAAATTAAAAGAAGAGTTTTTGTCCTTTTCCAATGCACTCAAAACGAGACAACTAGTTATTTCACAAAAATTTCCCTTTTTCGTTTCAAACACTCAATCACTACAAAAACAAACTTTTTTTTCAAAAGAGATTTTTTATATTTTCTTATAAAACACTAAAAACTAATGAAAATGACTAACTTTTAGATCTATAAATTATAAAAACCTATTTGAAGTCAAAGCCTACTAAAAGTCCTTTTTAAGGATGTTTTACTTAGCTAGATGTAAGCTAAGGACCAATTTATGCAGAACCACAAATAAGTCAAGAACAACCAATTTTGTTTTCTTTTTGAAAATGAAAATCCAAACTTTTAAACACAAGCTTTTCAATGTTTTGTAAAGAGAAAACTCAAAGTGGATTCCTCAACAAGGGGAGATTTCATAAATGGTCAGACTCATAAGAAGGCTGGTAGACACTAAGGTGATCTAAAGTCCCTACAGCTTCTAAGCTCAGAGCCACTACACAACCAAAATGAAAAACAAGCCCAACAAGCAAAACTCCTAGGAATTTCACCTAAAACCCTACCACTAACAAAATCAACCTAAGGAAAGCTTCTGACAAGTTATATGCAGGTCTGGGCAGTGGATAACAATTTCTAAACAAAAAACTAAGGTGACTAACAGAGGAAATCTTAGGTTTTTCAAAATTTTGACAGGGTCCACAGGCCCATAGTTGACACAGGTGCGGTCCTGCTCTGTGCTAAAAGCCAAGCTGCGGGTAGGTACGCATTGTGTCAAACGGCTAGGGTGCGGTCCTCTCCCAAAGCTATGAAAAACAAGAAATAACCCTAGATCTACAAACTCTACCCAATTTTACACACAACGAGCCAAAAATAGAAACAAAAACATAGTTTCTCAGGTCAAAGTAAAAACAAGGAAAACAATCAAGTCCCCAACGGAGTCGCCATTTTGTCACACAGAATAAGTCGATCTTGCAGAAAAGATAGACCTTCCTAGAATCTAAAGAAGACCTAATGACAAGCAAACCAACCAGACACTATCTTTCTCTAAATATGCTTTTATAAACAATGGCAAACAAGTGTTTTTAGGGTCTACCTTAGGTCCAACGCAAGTTTTTGGATGTCCTCGCCCCTTCAATCCAAATGAGCTCCTTCGTCGCGAATCTGCAAGCACAAACAAGGAAAACAAATTAAATAACACCTAAAAAGCCAAAATCATAAAACATATTTAACATGAAAGTCAAGGAGTCCATGAAACGAATAACATGAGATACTTGTTGAGAAAAATGAGTTTGATTGTATTAATTCAAAAGAAGAAGAACTTTACAACCTTTTCCTTGACGCTGTACAAGCTCCTCCCAAGGTCCAGCAAGAATTCTCCTCTACTTTGACAAGTTTCACTCACTCCCCAATGAAGCCAAAAAGGTATGTGATCTCTCCTCTTAAGCTCAACTAGGAAGTCTTGATTTCACGAGCATTTACCCTAAAAAATGTTTAGCTTCTAACCTCCTCAGCAACCAGCCCAATGCTTGTATTTATAGTGCAATGGAGTGAGGTTGCTAAGTCCTCCTTCAAAGGGATAAATCCCTCCTTCAAAGGGATAGCTCCTCTCATCAAGGGATTAGCTCCTTCTCTTTTGGGATGCATGAACCACTTCAGAGTGAACAATCCACGTCAAAATTCCTTCTAGAAACCTCTAGAATTAACCCAAAGTGAGTTTTTTAAGATAAAACTTGCACCTTTTGACTTTCACAGGGGTCCGCACCTACACCGTTAGGGACAGAGTGGGCAGGTCCGCAGCTTTTGTAAACATAAGGTGCGGGACCGCAGGTGACAGTGAGAGAAAGTGCGGAACCAGAGTTACATTGATTTTTAATGTCTTTCTCTCATTTCCAAAGCTTGACTTGAAGAGCTGAGGTCTGAGACTTGCTTAGGAGGACAGTACAAGTGATGATAGACCCATACTGACTGAAAATAATCATGGTGATGATATTTTTGTGTAACACTTTGAAATTGTCGATGACATTAAGTTGATTAGCACTTCACGTGCAGTTTCTTAGTGGGTCCAGTTTTTATAATATTTCCATTTATTTGTGTAAAATGCCTTTAAAAACTTTGATAATGCTTTTCAAAGGTTTTATAATGGAAGCATAGTTATCGGGGTTTTTTAGTCTTTCATATTATTTCTTAAGAAACTATGAAAAGGATCTTAAGCCTAAAGAAAAATTGCATTTCTCTATATATGATTTTAAAATAAATTTTTATTTTATTTATTAAAAGGTAAAAATATGAAATTTGTCCTATTTTATTAAAACAATAAAGGTTTATTTCTTAAAAATTTAAAGGGTCCCCATTATTTATTATTCTATGTCTAAAGATAATGAGGGGTTGTTTAGTACGACAACACCACCACAACGGAATCATGTTATCTTTTAGTCCTTGGTAATCCTTTGATACAGTCCAAGGAGATCGCTCCCCATTTCCATTCAAGGATAGGCAATGGATTCAACAATCTAACAGGGTGTTGGTGTTCTACCTTTACTTGTTGACATTGTATGCATGTTGATAAATACTTTTCCACCTATTTTTTCATGCCTGGCCAGAATAAATTTTTCCTTAGTGTTGTTATCATATTTTGATACCTGGGGTGTATTGCATACGGTTTCCTATGATATTAATCTAATATAAAATGTTTCACAACACTTACATTCGGGACATACAATCTATTTCTGTAGATCAATAATTTTTTATATTTTTCTCCATATTTTAGAATTTATGTTTGTTGTAATTTTTGTTGAATTTCCATTTATTTATGGTCTTCTAGAATGGAATTTTTAGTTTTCTCTACAAAATCTATTCTAATACTACTAACGAGTATCCCCATTCCAACCTGTGAAAGTATACTTAATGCATCTGCAACTTTATTTTCTTTTCATTTTAATTGTATAATTTCAAACTCGAATTCACTAAGAAAAACTAGCCACCTAGTTTGTCTAGCATTAAGATCTAGTTGTCTGAAAAAGTATCTTAGCTGATATGATCTGTCACTAAAGTAATTTTTTTCTCAATGAGCAGTGCCTCCACATATTTAAGGCATATATTACCACAACCAACTCTAGATCATATACTACATAATTATTTTCATGTGCTTTCATCTTTTTCGACTTGAAGGCTACTACCACACTTTCTTGCATCAAAACTCCCACTAGCTCTTCCAAACAAGCATCTGTGCAGACAACAAAATTTTATTTATTTGGACCTTCAATATGTAAAATAGGAGCCACTGTAAGCAACTATTTCAATGTATCAAAACCTTCCTAACATTTGATTTTCCACTCAAATTTTGTTCCCTTGTTCTATAAGGATGTAATAGGATAACCCTGTTTAGAGAACCCCTCTATAAAATTTCGGTAATATCCTGTAATTCCCACGAATGAGAAGACAACTGACACATCCTTAGGTATGGGCCATTTCTTAATATCCCTCATCTTCTCAGGATCAACAGTAAATCCCTAATTTGAAATAACATGACCCAAATATTGTATTTTGTTCTTATAAAACTCACATTTGCTAAGTTTAGAATATAGTTGATTTTACCATAGGATTTACAACACTAATCTCATATGTTCCCTGTGTTCTTCTTCATTCTTGGAATACACTAAAATGTTATCTAAAAACACTAGTACAAATTTATTAAGGTACTTGTTAAGGACATTGTTCATTAAGCACATAAAGGTTACTGGTGCATTAGTAAGACCAAATGGTAACGTTAAAAATTCGTAGTGACCGTATTTGGTCCTAAAATCTATTTAATGAATATTTAATCCTTTATTCTCAACTAGTGATACCCGTTCCTTAAATCATTTTTTGAAAATACGAATGCTCTCCTCACTTGATCAAACAGATCATCAATGTAGGGTAGTGCATATTTATTTTAATGGTTAACTAGTTTAGTTGTCTATAATCGATGCACATTCTAAATGTGCCATATTTATTTCTTACAAACAACAGAGGAGCCCCCATGGTAAAACACTAGGCCTAATATAACTTATGTCCAGTAATTCTTGTGACTGCATTTTTGCTCTAATAATTCAGGTGCACTCATCTTGTAATGAGATCTAAATATTGGGGTTCCCCCTGCTACTAAATGAATAGAAAAATATATATCTCTGCGGGGAGGTAACCCCAAAATGTCCTCTGGAAAAATTTCTCAAAATTCCTTAATTACTGGCAAAGTCTCTAAGTTTTGCATTTTTGTTTGTTGTTCATTTGTTTCAACATGAATCACAAACAACTGGCACCCTTTTCATGCAGTCTTTTTCATTTATAAGGTTGTAATATGTCTAACTTATATTGGTTTAGGTATGCCTCTAATTAATTAAGTTTTCCCATTTGAACTCACACAACTCACTGTTTTCTCTAGACAATTTATGACAACACCATGTTTCTCCAACCTATCCATGGCTACTAGTACATCATAGGACCCTAAGAGAAGTATATTTAGATTGACTTTGGTTGAAAAACCATTTAATTTTATAGGACATTGTCTCACTTGGCTAGTTACCCTCCTTTTTGTACCATTTTCCAACTGTACCATCCATCCATTCTTAAATTTTTCAATTTTCAATTTACACTTTTCCACAAGTTGGAGACTAATGTAACTCAACCTAGCACCTGGATTTATTAAGAAAGAAATAGGCCAGTTTTAAATTGTACCTTCAATATCGATCACCATAGATTGATGCTCAACTTGTCTATCCTCCAATGCGACACTTATTCTTGGAATATTTTTGGAAATGTCATTCATAGTTGTTTCTTCAGGAACAACTTGAATATTATGAATAGATCTAGGATTATGTGGGAAATGTCTGAACAGGTGAGGTTCACCATAATCCCAACACTTTAAATTGTATTGGCTGATTTAAATTCCCTTTACTAAATTTCTTATGTTGACGGTCCTCCCAAAAATGTTTAAGATAACCAAGTTTCTATCTCTTTGACCCCATGGAATATGCATTTCTGTATTTTCCTTACCAAATTTTTGAGCCTTCACTCCTATTCTTAAATTGTTTATAGCACAATATTTCTTTTCTTACTACCTCATCCATTGTCTTAGGATTGTCGACTCAATCCTTTACTTATAAATGGTAGGTAAATAGTTCACAAATCATTGTATATTGTCTTTCTCCTCTTTAATATAGGGAACATACCACAACAAATTCGTAAATTTCACCACAAACTCATTAATAGTTAGTTTTCACAACACTAACTCATTGGACTCCTTGGCACGATGATCGTAATATTGTTCATTAAGATATCGAGACTTAAAGTCTTTCTAGAATTCCTCCCAAGAAACTGTCTTTTCTTCCAACATTTGCACACTCTTTTCCTCTTCCCACCAAAGAGAAGCTTTGCCTTGCAATTGATAAATGGCCAATTTGGCCTTTAGGTTAGTCCCATACTCATAAATCTGAAAATATTTTGTTATGTTAAGAAACCATGTTTCCGCATCCTCTTCCCTTTCCCCATTAAAGGTAGGGTGCTTTATTTTCCTAAATTCTCCTTGTAACTCCATTTTCTTCTTTCCTTTATATGATCTCAAATATTTCCTATTTGAATCACCTCCAATTTCAAACTTCTCCGATTCTATTTCCACTTTTTTCTTTTCAAACCTTCACGTTCTATGGTTTTATGCCTACATTTTTACGTTAACTCTCTTATCACTCATTAGCCTTTAGTAGGTGTTCATTACTACTCTTGAGATGAACTGATTCCTATTTCAAATTTCTAATGAAATCCAAAAACTGAGAGGTTGGTGGAGTACTTCCATCTCCCAATTCAACGTATAATTCTTCACTAACTGTTATAGCTGGAGGGGGATCCTCTGTCATTTTGTTGTAGCCTTCTTCCCTTAAGTACCTTATAAACAACACAATTTTATCAACATCTCATATTTACACTTCTTCACATATTCCATTTTAATATGATGGTTCCTTCTAAGCTCAGTTTTGAAACAAGTGCTCTAATACCATTCTATCATGAATCTGCATTTGATCGCTATTTTTTTTTAAACAATTGTACCAGTTTATAGAATTTGTTTCTAGTTCCCTCTATCATATATATATATATATATATATATATATATATATATATATATATATATATATATATATATATATATATAGATAACAATGTGCATATTTCCCGACCTATAATGCTTTATCTACAAATTTCACCACCTAGCATTTCCCCATGGTTTTCAACATATTCTTAATATCTTAATAGATCCTTGGACTAAGGAAATTGCACTACTTTATGGTAGTAACAATGTCATTTCACATACTTGGATTTCTCTAACATAAATACTATTCGATGGTAGGGAGCCTAGGAAAGTAAGCCATATACCTGCTTTTTCATAGTGCACAGCATATATTAGAGCCTACTTTGGAAATACTTAAATTGTTGGTGATAATATGAATATGGTGGAGCATGACGGTGGTAAATGTTGGTTTACATAATATGCAGACTTAATGAACATGATAATGGTTTCATAACCCAAACGCGGGTGGCTTTCATGGTCTTGGATGTTGTGAGAGAACTACTAGTTTCCACATGCACCATTTCCAGGTGAACTTCACATGGGTTGTCAGTCATATTCACCTTAAAAGTTGGGATTAACTCAAGTGATCAGATGGTAATGAACATTTTTTCCAACCCTAACCTCATTAATTCACCAAGGTTTTCTTTCCTTTGTTATTTTTGCTTAGCATGTTACCTATTTTATTGAATGACATGGTCAGGGATACTCAAAGGTTGGAAACTGGAAATCACCCAAAATCATGGCATAGCCTCCTCTTAAAATGCAAGGTACTTTTCTTGTAAAATGATGTTGATGGTTTTATCTTCCTTGTGGTGTGTCTATTGTTTTGGATTTCCTCTCTCACTAGTTTTGTTGATGAATCTTATAGGTACCTCTTTTTGATTTATTCTTACACCCCCTAATGCATAAGTTTTGAGATTGATTGTTGTTACTTCTTTTTTGTGTTTCTTTGGTTCCTTATTTTCAGAGTTGTTACTCCGGTGCACGTCTACCATGAAGAAATTTTGTGTGTGCATTGTTTTTCACTTGGAGGTACAGTAGTTCTCCAACAATTTGTCATAGGGGCTTCACTAGGGCAGAAATGTCATACCATGTGGGTTCATATTGGGGGATATATATTGAGGAAAAAATAACATAATATCTTTGGGGATATATAGGGGTTAAAGTGGTTTTATATTGACAAATATATAAAATGGAGCTCAAAGTTAATGAAAAATGGATACCTACAATATATAGTGAAAGTAGGGGTTTTTTAAATTGGGAAGTTGTATTGGGTTCATATTGGTAAGGGGTTAAATAATGTGACTTTTAGAGGGATTTTCCAGTATGTATTCAAATTAAGGGTATTGTTTAATATGCCATGAACATACCTCATATGTCAAAGGTTCACTGATTGAATCCCCCATGCAATTGGTCTATCTTGAAGTCATGACTTCACTTTCAGGTAAAATTTTGGTTTCTTCCTCAGTATAAAAATATTATTTTAGTGATTCTTTGGGGTTATTGCACAAAGCATTCAATTAATTGCTTTCTATTTCTCACCCCTATTCCTAGTGTTTACATTTCTCTTAAATGGGTTGCATTCCAGGTTGGACGACCATGTAATCTTCAGTTTACTTTTGTTTTTTTTTTCTAAGTGTGGACTTATGACTTTTCTGCTAGGAAACAGTCTCTTTCATTTTATTATTGAAACCCTATTTGAATCCAGGGTTCACTTCTCTATTCAAGTACCCATCGAATTTCAGGGTCCACTTTTATTTCTTTCTTTTGTTGAATTTGCAGTTAATTCCCTACAAGTCTTCGTACCAATATTCATTGTACTGATAGGAAAAAATTATTGTGGAGGACCATTGGTTGGGTGATAGTTTGTTCCTTCAAGGGTTACATAACATTCCTCTATTCCCCTAAATTTTATTCCTTTATTTTTCTTTCTTTAGTTCTCTCCTTGGAATTTCAAAGATTCTAGTGAAACAACCCTCTGCGACTGGTTATTCTCCTTCATGGTAAATTTAGACTATGTATTTATTGTATATACTTCATTGTGTATTTTATGTGAAATATTATCATGCTTATTGGTTTTCTTTTCATTTTGTGTAAGTATGCACACATATACATTTTTATGTTTCTACCTTACTAAGGAACAAACCCCTACAACGCCTAATCACCACCTATGTTGTTACAGGTCAGTATTTATGAATTCAATTCTTTCATTGTCCATTCCACATCTCGTGAACTCTGCACCTGGTTTATCTAAAGAAGAAAGGTGTTATTTTGACTGTCAAAGCAATTTTCCCATACCATAGAATATATCAATACATTTTTTATTTCTTTGTTGCTCTAGGTAGACTAGACTTAGTTCAAGATAAATGCAGTTGATGTAATTCACCTTCCATTTATATATTTTTACTAAACCCTCTAGCGTTGAAAGTTTAATATGTTTAATGAAGTATACATTTTATACAATTAATTATAATATTTTTCCTCATTGGGAGTTTGAGGATTTTTAAGTTCATGTGAATTTTAGTTTCAATACTTTTCCTGTTTCTATTCTCCATGTAATTCATGTGAACATATATCTTATATCATTGAAGGTTTTCAATAGAAGCTATAAAGTTTCTTATTATTCCCTTATGAAATTTTATTCTATCATTTTGATTATGCTCCTGCTAATTTCGTATGCTTCCTGGAAAGTTTTAATATAACATATATAGATGAGTTCCTTTTTTTGTAGTTGAGCATGGTATTAATTATGCCTTTTAAGTGATTGTTACATCTGGTGTAACACAAATAAAAGGATCTTATGTCATTTTGAAAAGTGTATTGATTTCTTTTTGAAATGTGTACTTTAGTTCGATACATCTAGATTCTCTTCCTAGTAACTTAGTACCAGAATATTCATTTTGGGCACAACAATTTGGGATATGTAAATTTTCTATTACTTATAGCAATTCACATAACAGCTCCCATTGGATTATCCCACGTGAAGGCGTGTAGGGTTTTTTCCTACATGTTTATTTTTTTTCCAATATTGTCTCCCTAGAGCAATTTTTTTCCATCTTTTTTCTTTCTTAAGAATATTATCTTGTGTGATCAACCAGGAAAATGAATCTTGTAAGTACATATTTATTGTTTTCCTTTCTAATTTACTTGGTACTAGTTAGAATCTCGCTCTTACCATTAGCATAATTTTTTTATTATTAGGGCCAAACATCGCATCCACGAATTTATATATTCCTAAAAAAATTCTAAACAAAAGGAATCATTCTAATTGTATAGAAGATTCCAAATTTCAATGCATAGCTTGACTCTGCTATCCTTGAGAAATTTTGTATGATACAGAATCTTAGTATCACCTACTTCAATAATGTACATGCTTCTATGTATATTCATCTAAGTCGATAATAAAATTTATCGTGTATCACTAATTTATAAGTAAGTCATCACGTCAAGTCATACATTTGTACCAATTCAATTCACTATAAAAATTTTCTATAATCACATCATCAACAAAAATATAAAATTTCCATCACATTACTTCTAAAATCTATTTCCATAATATTCGCAGGTTATAACATTCAACCCTTAGCAGTGTCCTGCTTTTGTGGCTCTTCCAACTGTTGTGGCCACTGATGAGCCCCAAATTTCGTAACATTTTGGGCTCATTTGGCCTAACTACCTCTGCTCAATCCTTCATTTTTCATAACTTATGCATATTTTTTAGTATATTTATGTCATTTGTACGAATGAGCGCAGTCACTATTCCTAGGTGGCTAACACGTGCTTATTTCAGGTTTTTTGACATTTAATGGAGCAAAACCACGTAGATGAGGGCTAGGAGATAGCCAAGATGGGGTTGAGGATTCATAGGAGGGTTGTCCACAGCATTAAATGACCTTCCTCAGGATCTTCACCCCCAACTCCGAGCTCCAGCAGCCACCACAACCGGATTTAAAGACAGCCAAACGGATTTTGAGGAAGCAGCAGTTCACTCTTAGTTTGGTCAGCCAAGCCCCACTGATTTAGGAGGCCAGCTTGGGGCCTCGAGATGTATAAATGAGAGGGCATTAGCCTTCGAAGAGGACTTTTGAAACCTTGTTGCACATTCTGGATTACGAGCTCCTAGCTCTGTTTTGCTCTTTTGTAGCCATTTTTGGCATGTTATTTGACTTATGATTATTATCTTTTAATGGAAAGCAGGCAGATTTGAGTTCAGTTCTGAGTTCTTAAAGGAGCCATAGCTCTCAGGGTTGGGCCCAACCTGAGAGCCTAAGGCCTCCTTTCTTTGTATTATTATCTTTCTTTCAGCATTATGGTTTTTATCTACATGCATTTGAAACACAATTGTTGAATCAGATTTCTTGGTATGGTTAAGTAGGTCATTGGTAGAAGATAAAGTTGCTTTAGCTGTTTAAAATAAATTGAAGAGATTAGAGTTGATAAAGGTTCCAGAAAAGGGTTGCTTGCACACTCATTTTCACCTCTTTCTAGGGGCTGGAATTGCAGACAGTGCTACTCACCAAAACCATTGGTTTACACGTTCATGTAATCTGTGGTGTAATATTTTCGGTTGTAGAAGTGTCCATGCATTCAGATATCTTGAAATATTTCTTTGTTTCAGTACCATGCACGATTCTCCTTAGAAATAACGTTGTTGTTCATTGGTTTTATTAAATAGTTAGGATAGGTTAATAATATTTCGGTTATGTGCAAGACGTGGATGATTTGTTTCGTTTACACTGTGCAGTGCTACTCCCTCACTCTCTTGTCCTTCTAAGCCGTGCCCAGCCTGACTACTCATCTCCCAATTAGACCCCTTGTCCCTCAACTATTCTATCATCCTCATTATTTTGCCTTCTTCGGCCTTCCATTCCCTCTGCCCTCTTTAAGACAACCTAGCTTTGCACACCCCCTCTTCATCTCATCTCTCTGTCACTAAGGCATTACAAACCCCTCTCCTACCTCCCTATCCACCCATGCAGCCTCTTCCACTCATCCATCACCCAAAAATCCGATTGTAGAACATCCTGTAGGAATTACTGAACTTCCTGTAGAAATTCTGAACATCCTGTAAAACCCCTGCAGACTTCCTGTAGAAGCTCATAAACACGGTTGCTTGGCATCCAAACTTTGTGAAACTCCCTGAAAGGATGTTAGGGACTCCTTAGACCCTCTCTAAGCCTTCCTGACCTCTTCCAAGCATTTCCCCCTTGGTCTACCCCTGCACAGCAAAGATCCAGTTAGAAGCACATGCATAATAATTCCAACAACTTGAACAAAAATACAAAAATATGTTCTCTTCAGATCAAAGTAGTCTAAACACCTGCATTTCACCTTCGTAGAAATAATGGCATTGCTTTCAGTAGTTTTCATCCCCATCTCTGCATCAGTAAGACTAGCTGGTAGAATTAGGGTTTGCTAGGGTTTGCATTTCTTGTTGGCTTTCAGTTCCTTTTTGCAAATAGATTAGCTTCCTCTAAGTTAGCTTCCATCCATCAGTTAAAAAGCTTCTTCTGAAAGCTCATAGAAGTTGGCTTGAGCCCCTAGCGGACTTGTGCCAGCTAACCAAGTGACAGCTGCGACAAGAGCTAGTACTTGTGCATACAACACCGTCGCTTCCAAGTTTGTTACGAACTACCGGGTTGATAAAATTAAAGAAGGAAGCTCCAGGAGTTGTAGCATTATTGCTACAATACTGGAGCCCACCATCTTTTTTGCGCCGTTGCCGGGGAAGCGTCAGAGTATTAGTAATTGTTGCTTTTCTTCTACTTCTCTACTCTCGCCTTCTGCTAAGTAGTATTTCATTTCCATTCTGCAATTTCCTTTCTGCAAAAGTAGTATAGACATTTCCTGCTTTCATAGATTAACATTTCAATTCCGCAATTTCATTTCTGCAAGCGTAGCTTAGCATTTCTATTCTGCAAGCGTAGCTTAGCATTTCATTTCTGCAATTTCATTTAAGCAAAATAGATTAGTTCTTTCATGCTTTCATTTCAATTCCGCATTTCCATTTCAGCAAGATAGTTAGTTCCAGTTCAATCTATTTTAGTTTTGCAGGTACCAAAAAAAAAACAAAAGAAATTAGGAGTCTTGTCATTTCATGCCTCGTAGAAATCAAGATAAAACAGGCAAATTCTTACCCAACACCCCCACCACATCACTAAGTCACCCTTCTCTCTTCTTTGGTGACAGTGATCTAGAATAACCTATAGGTGAACCTCCTGGGATATACGAAGATCCTATAGCAGAAGAAGAGTTAGAGACCACTCCATCTGAAGTTATGGCTGACAATAGGGGAGAAGATGAGAGAATTGAGGGTGCCTTCCCCATCCGAGAGACTAATGGGGACATGAAAATGAAGAACATTAGCCCCTCCGCTTTACCTCACTTCCATGGACTGACTACTGAAGATCCCGATACCTTCCTGTTTGAGTTTGTTCTCCTTTGTCGAACCTATGACTATACTGAAGATGAGAAGAAACTGAAACTCTTCCCCTCAACCCTTAAGGATGCAGCATTACGCTGGTTCATGGGCTTACCTGGGAACAATATCACTACTTGGGCTCAGATGCAGCAAGCTTTCAATACCAAGTACAGGGACTACTGTAGGTCTAAGGAAACCAAGGGAGAAATCTTTCGGATGACCATGGGGAATGATGAGTCTTTAGAAGATTACGATGAAAGGTTCCAACTCAGCTATAAACAGGCCAGGTGCACACTTGACCCTAAATCCCTCAAGTTGGTCCTGCTCCGAGGAGTCCTTGAAGACCTCTTAGATACCCTTCACATGCTAGCTGGAGGAGATATTTACCAACTACCTTATGAGGACATAAAGACTGTGTTTAGAAACCACTCTAGGGCAACCCGGAAAAGAGGTAGAGGAAACCTCCTCTCAGCTGGTATTCCTTTCTCCAAACATGAGTTTGCAAATCAATTAGAGGATCTCAAGAGTGAGGTGAGACAGACCATCGCCATGCAACTTGATACATTCCGAATCCAGCAGAAGAAAGAGGAAGCTGAGAGGGTTTTGGCTATTTTCTGCCCTAGGTGTACAAGGAAACACCCTAAGAATGAGTGCCCATTACATTCAGTAGAGGTATGTTTTGTCTGTGAGGAGGACCACCCCACGAACCAATGTCCAACCTTACCTGGGCTTAAAGCCATGTATCAAGGGACAGAAGCGCCCACTGAACCTCTCTATTTCCTCAACCAAAGAAGGCCACATGGACCTAGACCTTACCAACAGGGGATGCAAGGGACACCCCAAACCTATTACAGCCCCAACCAATCTGCTCCTATGCCTTCCTGGGGACCCCCTGTTCATCCTTCCTGGTCTATACCTCCTCCATGGTCTTACCCACCTCAGTACCATACTCAGCCCACTACTCCTTCGTTTCACTCACATGCCCAGCCATAGCCTCAGTGGAATGCACCTCAACTGGGGTGGAGGCCCCAGTACAATACTCCTCCCGCCATTTTTCCTCCACCACCAGCTCAACCACAACCATTACCTCCTGCTCCTCCAAGGCAGCCCCAAATGCCTGCTCAACCGAACCCGAACCCCAACAACAGACAGGCCCAGCAGGTATATACTGGGGAAACATCATGCCCTACCTATGCTGTGGAGATCCAGGAGATCAATCTGCGATCTGGAAAGACTCTTCCGGATCGCCAACCTCCTCCCCCAGAGGACGAGGAAGATAAATAGGAAAGTGAACCAAAGGCTATTCCACCCTTTCCTGAGAGACTTACGACCACCACACAACCCAACCCAGAGGAGGATGAGCTTCTGGGGGAACTCAAACAGTTGTGTGTGAGAATACCACTTCTCCAAGCCATCAAAGATGTACCGATATACAACAAACTAGTTAAGGAAAAGTGTTTCAGACACCCAGGCAGGCGAAAAAGAGATGCTTCAACCATCAATGTCATGGGACAACTGTCGGATCTTATGTTGGGGCAGGCCATCTGCCCAAAGTATCTGGATCTTGGGAGTCCTGTAGTAGATGTACACATCAATGGCACCATCATACCTCACACCTTGATTGATCTGGGGGGCTGCCATTAATGTGATGACCAGAGATACCATGCTCAAACTCAACCTCCAGGGTTCCTTGAGAAAGACCTCGACAGTCCTACAACTAGTAGATCGCTCCACCGTGACTCCCGAAGGGATCGTAGAGGATGTATTGGTCTCGGTTGACTCTTGGGAGTACCCTGCAGACTTCTTGGTTCTGCAACCAAAGGCAAAGCTTAGTGGATACCCTCTCATTTTGGGAAGGCCTTGGTTAGCCACTGCAGATGCTTACATAAGCTACCATGCAGGAAACATGACCATCAAAAATGGTCCTATGTCCAAGCAGCTAGTCCTGTACCCTCCTGCCCAACCCTTATTAGAGCATGACTTACCACTTTGGTTGAAGGAAGGAAAAGAAGACGAGGTGTACTTAGCACCTTTGTGCACCCTAGACACCACTAGGGGAGGCCTCCCAACAGAGGACGATTTAATTGAAACCTTGATCCAGACTCCACCTCCCAGTGGATTGTCCTTAGAGGAATTGGTGGAGGATGCCCAAGCCAGCACCTTAGTGGACCTTTGTGTGACCGACCCTGTCACTCCCAGAGTCAAAAATGTGGATTTCGGTCCTGAGAGAACGTCAAAGATCAGCTCCTCCCTATCTCCTTCCCAGGAAAAGGAGCTGTGTAGTCTATTGGCCAGTCATCTAGATGCTTTTGCTTGGAACTATAAGGAGATGAAAGGAGTTCATCCTTCGGTCTGTACCCATCACATCTACATCAAAGAAGACTGTAAACCGGTTAGGCAACCTCAAAGGAGAATGAATCCAGCCCTTAAGGACATCGTCAAGGAGGAATTACAAAAACTGTTGGATGCCGGATTCATTTACCCCATCTCGGATAGCGAATGGGTGTCCCCTTTGGTGTTGGTTCCCAAGAAAAACAGGAAGTGGAGAATCTGTGTGGACTACCGAGAACTGAACAAAGCTACCAAGAAAGACCATTTTCCTCTACCTTTCATAGATCAAGTGTTGGATGGACTGGCAGGAAAGAAGTTTTTCTCTTTCCTAGATGGGTTTAGCGGGTATAACCAGATCCAAATCAGCTCGGAAGACCAAGATAAGACCACCTTCACTTGTCCTTGGGGTACCTTTGCTTACCGAGTTCTTCCCTTTGGACTATGCAATGCTCCTGCCACCTTCCAGAGAGCCGTCTTGAGCATCTTTTCTGAGCTGGTCCATGATTCGGTGGAAATCTATATGGATGACTTCACTCCCTATGGGTCCAACTTCCAGGAAGCATTGTCCAATCTGGGAAAAGTCCTAACCAAGTGCATTGAGATGAACCTGTCCCTTAGTCCTGAAAAGTGTGAATTCTTGATGACTGAAGGGACCGTGCTAGGCCATACCATTTCTTGTCAAGGATTACAGGTGGATCCCAACAAAATTGCTCTCATCAAGAAGGTTCCACCTCCTCAGAAGGTAAGAGATGTTCGGAGTTTCTTAGGATTAGCAGGGTATTATACGAGATTCATTAAAGACTTCAGCAAGCTAGCCTCGCCATTGTTTGGCCTCTTGGCAAAAGATGTTGAGTTTAAATGGACTGACGATTGTCAGAAGGCTCTGAATGAATTAAAGGACAAGTTGGTGTCTGCTCCAATCTTGAGAGGTCCAAACTGGGCCCTACCTTTCCACATCCACACTGATGCCTCGAACAAAGCCATAGGGGCAGCCTTAGGACAAGTTGAACAAAAACTTCCATATGCCATTTACTTTGTCAGCAAAAACTTATCCAAGGCAGAACTGAATTACACTGTGACTGAGAAGGAATTTTTGGCCGTGGTCCATGCATTGAACAAATTCCGACACTATATCACTGGATATCAAACATTTGTACACATTGATCATGCTGCAATTAGATATTTAATGAATAAACCGGATGTGAATGCTCATATTATTAGATGGTTACTTTTGTTGCAGCAGTTTGATTTGACTATTGTTGACAAGCCAGGTAAAGAAAATGTTGTTGCTGACTTTTTGTCTAGATTGGATTTACCTGCAGGGGAGGATGGAACAGTGGATGACCAGATGCCCGATGAACGTCTGTTTGCTATCTCGATACTCTCTCCATGGTTTGTTGATATAGCAAACTACCTTGTCTCAGCACAGTTTCCTCCGCACCTATCCTCAAGAGAGAAGAGCAGGATCATACGAAAGAGTTCCTCATTCACTTGGATCGGGGGCAACCTGTTCAAGCTTGGCCCTGATCAGATCTTAAGGTGTTGTGTAAGGGAGGACGAAGTCTTTGATATCCTCCTCACCTGTCATGACGGGCCTTGTGGAGGACATTTTGCGGCAAAGAGGACTGCCTTCAAAATCCTGCAGGCAGGCTACTATTGGCCCACGCTTCATCAAGATGTCAGAAGGTATATCAGCCAGTGTGACCGATGCCAAAGGATGGGGAAACCGACTCCAAGGGATGAAATGCCTCTCCAACCTCAAGTGACTCTTGAGCCATTTGAGAAGTGGGGTATGGATTTTGTGGGTCCGATCAATCCTCCTTCGAGGCAAAGGTCTTACATCATTGTGTGCACAGACTACCTGACAAAGTGGGCAAAAACCAAGGCAATCAAAGCAGCGACAGAAGAAAAGGTGGTCGAGTTCTTAAGAGAAAACATCTTCTACAAATTTGGCTACCCAAGAGAGCTAGTCACCGATCAAGGAAGCCAGTTCACCTCCAACTTAATTGAATACTTGCTAGCTCATCACAAAATCAAGCATAGGACTTCCACCCCCTATCATCCTCAGGCAAATGGGCAAGTGGAAGTCACCAATAGAGCATTGGAAGGGATCTTGACTAAGGTGGTGAGCAGCAGTAGAAAAGATTGGGCAGATCACCTGGTTGAGGCCACATGGGCTTACAACACCACCTGGAATACCACAACTGGCTTCACACCTTATGAGCTGGTCTATGGGAAGAAAGCTTTGCTGTCAATTGAATTCGAGTACAACACTTTGAGGATGGCAGCTCAGCTGGACCTAGATCTCAGCCATGCCCAACAAGAAAGGTTATTGCAGCTGAATGGATTGGACAAGCACCGAATGTAGGCCCTTCTTCACTCAGAAGTGGTTCAACTCTAGAGGAAGGTGTGGCATGACCAACACCTCAATGACAAATAATTTCAGCCGGGAGATTGGGCACTGTTGTATGATTCCAGGCATAAAGATTTCAAGGGGAAGCTGAGAACCAGATGGCTGGGACCATATGCAGTGGAAAAATGTCATGACAATGGATCTGTTCTTATTCGGACCATTGATGAGGAGGCCATCCCTATGCTTGTCAATGGGCATCGACTGAAGATCTACAGGAAACCTCTCTCAAGACAAGAATTCATCAAAACTGTGGAAAAATCAGTGCTGGTCATAGATCAGGGTTCTGCCTCTGTTTTGGGCACACCCTGAAGATCTTAAAAAATAAATAAATAAATAAATAAAAATAAAGATCCTTGGGTGAAAACCTTTCTGAGGCTCCCAAGGCAGATGGTAGGGGTGAAAACCTCATTGAGGCGTCCCTACTATCTTTCTGAAAATGTTTGAGAAAAGACCCTTGAGTGAAAACCTCTTTGAGGCGCTCAAGGCAGATGGTAAGGGTGAAAACCTCATGGAGGCGCCCCTGCTGTCTTTCAAAAAAAAACAAAAAACAAAAAACAAAAAAACAGGGACAACAAATTCACAATGTGGCAATGCATGCAGTTTGCAGGTATTTTATGAAGGAAAAGAGGCCCCTCAACTCCAAGACAAGGGTCCTTACTATGCTACCAGGTGACCTCCCCAGCACCCCCTCCGGAAACACTCATCTTCTCTAAGGTCTGGGCACGATTTGATCACAGTTTAGTCTTCTACAAGAAGCTACAGGACTTTCTACAGGAAGTTCTGTATTTCTACAGGAAACTTCCTGTAGAAGTTTTGGACGGCCCAGAACTAATTGTGTGGGGAGATCTAATGCCCGAGGTCTGGCACGGAGGCATGCAAGCTAATATTTTCTCCATCACGCACTGCTGTCACCTCCTTCTACCACCCCAGTTTCCATGCAATGAAAATACCTGCACAGTCAAAACAGAACATTGAATTATCAGAGGAAGCGCTTCTCAACTAAAAAAAGATGCAGAGATACCATGCAATACTTATCAAAGCCATCCGAGGGCCCTGCGACCATGGCTGTGATGCCACCATCTCCACTGTCTCAGCATGCACCCGAGGAGGAAAAACTGCTACAGGACATCCTACAGGAATCCCGTAGCAGTTCATCCAGCTAGAGTGTACACCATTAAATCACCTGCAACATGCAATAATAGAGCGGGCACATGTAGCCGAGTCACAAGCTTTGTCATCAACGACAGTCTGCAAGGAAGGACCTCCGGGTCTGTGTAAATAGCAGCAAGCAAATCCAATCACCATCGTCCTGAAACCTGCAAATCATGTCGCGGCCACACAGGTAAGTGCCTCGCTCTTTCTTTCGTCGAATTACATGAATAATACTTTGAAATGTTTGCAAGTGTGGAAATGAATGGGTTGAGCAGTCGAATGGCCATTCAACGGGCCACGACAACCAGTCAGATGGTCTAGTCGGATTTGGAAAGTGGTGGTCGTGGCAAGCAAAACGGGTAGTGGACACGTGAGAAGCGTCCAGTCGGGGAGAAGCGCGATTTAACGGAAATGGCGGCGGTAGATCTGCGGGGAATGATGCGGCAATCAGGGAGATTTGCAGTGAAATGAGTAGATGTCATCGTCCAATGGTCCGGCAGGGACAACTCACCCCCGCGCCACGAGTTTGGGCGGGATTCAAATCTACCGGCTGGATCGCCACTCCACTCATTTATCATCTGCCGTTTTGAAGTCGAGTGAGCGTCCGAATTTCTCTGAAGCTCGTTACTCCAAGTCTTCGGTTTGTTCGAACGTCTGGTAGTGGCACAGAAGATGCAGAACCACTGTCGTGCTCTCCAGAACCCGTGCGCTACTCCTACAGGAAAGTTACGCTACAGGAAGCTCACTGCCGTGAGGAAAATTGGTCCCTTCACGTCAAAAGGTGGTGAATTGGAAAAGGTAAGCCTGAACTTGTTCCTCCCATGCAATTGGTTAAAAGGGTGGCTAAGTCGACGTCTTCAAAAAGTCTGAGCATAAAATTGCAAGCATCGTCTTCCTTTTGCATGAATTGTCGTCGAAGTATATGTGGAGTTTTCTACAGGATGTGATTTATAATTGAGCCCCTATCAAGGCTCATCTGTAGATAACCTTCACGAATTGTGTGCGTGACAGAGGCGTAATTCTACGCTCTGTCCCAAAGAAATCTGAAAGTCCATCTTTTGATACGCACCCGCCACCTCCGGTTAACATAGCAGGTTTTCACCATGCCGGGTGGATTCATCAGAAAGGAACCGACCGACTCAAAGAAACTAAGGGAGAAGCCTGAGGTGGTAGAATTGTTCACGCGGGCGTGATGGATGTCGTTCTGCGACAAACTTCAAGGCTACGATGATGAGGTGGCAGAGGAGTTCCTGCGCACGTTGAAACCAAAATCAAAAACGCTGGCCATTGTTAATTTCAGGGGTTTGAGTCTTAGACTCACCCCACAGTTCATCAGCAGAGTCACTGAGCTCCCAATGGGGGTACCGTGGGACAAGGAGGAGAGGAAATTAGGCCAAAAGGCTAAAAAGGAATTCTTCCCACCAGAGGAGCAATTCTCAAAGGATAAGAACGGGGTTCGCAGAGCCAACTTACAGCCACTTTGGAGTGAGGTCAGCCTCCAAATTATGAAATACATCACATGCGAAGGACGGTTCAACATTGTATATGGGTACCATTTCCGGCTACTCACTGAATTGAGACATCAGATGGACCTACCTGCAGAAAGCAAACTAAGTATTCCCTACTTTCTCCTGCAGTCTATGACTGAATGTGCCACCAAGTTAAAAGAAGGCACGCCAGACCAGGTAGCCCATCATGGGCTCATTAAGCTCCTCGTGGAGGATGCACTCCACACATACAAAGTCCCTCTCTCGTGGGAAGCCTTCCGAAATCTGACTAAGGATAGCGATATCAAAATGTTGACCGAGGAGCTCACCTCCTCTGGCAGCGAGGAAAAGGAGTCAGTACGCACAGAGAAGAAAGGGAAAGGCCAAGAACCCACGGCCAAAGCACCAAAGAGAGAGCAAAAAGGAAAACAAGAGAAAAAGGTTGCCGAAGAGAAGGATGACAAATCCACATTGACACCCAGGGAGAAAAGGTTACAAAGTAGGGTGGACAAGACTGAGCAGGTCCACGTCAGTAAAGGCACCTCGACAACAGCCCCAACCAAGTCAAAAAGCAAAACCCCCGCAGTCAAACAAGCTAAAACGGTGCCACCTGTTTCTACAGGAAAACCAAAAACGGCTTCTACAGGAAGCCAGAAATCAGCTGATAAAGGGCCTTCTACAGGAAGCCCTGAGAAAGGAAAACCAAAAGAGAAGTCAGCGGAAATTCTTGCAAGGGAGGTAGCAGCCGTGCTGGCCACCCTCAGTACACCTCCTAAGCCAAAGGAAAAGAGAAAGAGGGAGGCCCCTCTATATTTCAAAGCTAGGAGAAGTGTGAGAATCAAAACGGGCAAGCCCCAACCTCCATCCAGCAGCCCAATTACTATAGAAGATACTCCTACCTCGCCAAGGGAGAGGTCCCCCTCAAAGATATCAGTCACTTATGAGAGGGGGAGCCCGAAGACGACTACTTGGAAGGAGAGGATGGACCGGTTGGCTTCAAAAGCCCGGCTACAGGATGCTGAGGCTGCTCTACAGGAAACCTTGGCCCGGCTTAAGGAGACAGAGAGGATGGAGGGAGATGCACCCTCATCACCACCTCGGGAAGACGAAGTAGAGCCACCAAGGGAAGAAGAAAAAGAGAATATTCTGGAGCCTAGTCCCCAGCCAAGTTTGAGCTCATATTATAACTTCTTAGAAGCTGGAAAAATTATACCACAGAAATTCACTGTGCCACTTTTCTTTGCATTGGAGGAAGAAAGGGTACGAACCCACACGTGGATGAAAATAGCTAAATCAAAAGGTGTGGCAGACATAGGCCCCTTGGACGAACAACTCAAGGAGGCAAGAAAGGAATTAGCTATGGCTAAACATGTGGCAAACTGCCAGCAGGTGTTCCTATAGGAAGAGAACAAAAAACTTAGACTGCAGCTACAGGAGCTGAAGAAGGAAAAGGGCACATCCTCAGGGGGACACTACAGCAGAACATCAAGGCAGAGAAGGACTGCAAGTTGGTCTTGGGGAGCAAACCTCGCATCTACAGGAAGGGGAACTGCAAGCACAAATCGAGATACAAGCTCTCAAACAGCAGTTGCAGCAAAAAGAGGCACAACTGGCTTGCATGGCCAGTTGGGCCATGGATGCTCTCCAATGCAGACAGCCGGCCAAATCCTATGGCCTGTACCTACGAGACAAGTGGTTGCAATTTCAGATAAATGCATTGGCACAGAGGGGTATCTCCCAGCTCCAAGACCCCCAGCAGTTCATAGCATTATGTAATGGCAGTTCATCAGAGGATAAGGCCAAACTCTCGGAGTTCTATCTCCATAATTTGGCCCTTCCTAACGTGACTACATGGGATCCCAACACAGTTGTAGGGGATATGCAATTGATGGCATTTACCTCATGGTTGAACCATGAAGAGAAGAGGGCAGCAGAAGTCAAGGAGGTCATGGACTGAGAATTACATGAGCCACTGCTGATCAGAGTAGAGCCAGGGGATCCCACTACGTTGATATCGGCCCACCAACACTTAGCCACCAACCCTCAAACTTTATTGAAATACATGGATCAGCAGGCACAGGCCATAGCACATTTCGAGGATATGGAGCGACTATTAGGGGTCAACTGTGTTCATGCTTGCACTCGTCGATGGAACACATTGTCCCACAGCCTTAAAATCAGAGAATACCATACTCCAACTCGAATGAGGGAAGCTCTAGCATGGGTGCCCCTCTACAAAAAGTCCATACAAAACCTGCAAGCCAGCTGGATTGGCCTCAAACTAAGCCCACCTCTGCTGTTAGGATTGATGGAAGGTAGCACAGAAAAAGAAGAGAAAAAACAGTGGGAAGAGGTGGAAAGGAAGGCTGGGTTCCATGCCAGTGAGTAGGAGACCACTTCAGAGGCCTGGGATGTGAGGGTGGCAGTGAAAGAAATGAAGGACGAGGAGCTGGATTAGTTGCTTAAGGATGAGCAATCATTTTAGCTGGGGGGTGATGATGAGCCCCAAATTTGGTAACATTTTGGGCTCATTTGGCCTAACTACCTCTCCTCAATCCTTCATTTTTCATAACTTATGCATCATTTTTTAGTATATTTATGTCATTTGTATGAATGAGGGCAGTCAATATTCCTAGGTGGCTAACACGTGCTTATTTAAGGTTTTTTGACATTTAATGGAGCAAAACCACGCAGATGAGGGCTAGGAGACAGCCAAGATGGGGTTGAGGATTCATAGGAGGGTTGTCCACAGCATTAAATGACCTTCCTCGGGATCTTCACCCCCAACTTCGAGCTCCAGCAGCCACCACAACCGTATTTAAAGACAGCCAAACGGATTTTGAGGAAGCAGCAGTTCACTCTTAGTTTGGTCAGCCAAGCCCCACTGATTTAGGAGGCCAACTTGAGGCCTCGAGATGTATAAATGAGAGGGATTTAGCCTTCGAAGAGGACTTTTGAAACCTTGTTGCACATTTTGGATTACGAGCTGCTAGCTCTGTTTTGCTCTTTTGTAGCCATTTTTGGCATGTTATTTGACTTATGATTATTATCTTTTAATGGAAAGCAGGCAAATTTGAGTTCAGTTCCGAGTTCTTAAAGGAGCCATAGCTCTCGGGGTTGGGCCCAACCTGAGAGCCTAAGGCCTCCTTCCTTTGTATTGTTATCTTTCTTTCAGCATTATGGTTTTTATCTACATGCATTTGAAACACAGTTGTTGAATCAGATTTCTTGGTATGGTTAAGTAGGTCATTGGTAGAAGATAGAGTTGCTTTAGCTGTTTAGAATAAATTGAAGAGATTAGAGTTGATAAAGGTTCCATAAAAGGGTTGCTTGCACACTCATTTTCACCTCTTTCTAGGGGCTGGAATTGCAGACAGTGCTGCCCACCAAAACCATTGGTTTACACGTTCATGCACTCTGTGCTGTAATATTTTCGGTTGTAGAAGTGTCCATGCGTTCAGATCTCTTGAAATATTTCTTTGTTTCAGTACCATGCACGATTCTCCTTAGAAATAACGTTGTTGTTCATTGGTTTTATTAAATAGTTAGGATAGGTTAATAATATTTCGGTTATGTGCAGGACGTGGATGATTTGTTTCGTTTACACTGTGCAGCGCTACTCCCTCACTCTCTTGTCCTTCTAAGCCGTGCCCAGGCTGACTACTCATCTCCCAATTAGACCCCTTGTCCCTCAACTATTCTATCACCCTCGTTATTTTGCCTTCTTCAGCCTTCCATTCCCTCTGCCCTCTTTAAGACAACCTAGCTTTGCACACCCCCTCTTCATCTCATCTCTCTATCACTAAGGCATTACAAACCCCTCTCCTACCTTCCTATCCACCCATGCAGCCTCTTCCACTCATCCATCACCCAAAAATCCGATTGTAGAACATCCTGTAGGAATTACTGAACTTCCTATAGAAATTCTGAACATCCTGTAGAACCCCTGCAGACTTCCTGTAGAAGCTCATAAACACGGTTTCTTGGCATCAAAACTTTGTGAAACTCCCTGAAAGGATGTTAGGGACTCCTTAGACCCCCTCTAAGCCTTCCTGACCTCTTCCAAGCATTTCCCCCTTGGTCTACCCCTGCACAGCAAAGATCCAGTTAGAAGCACATGCATAATAATTCCAACAACTTGAACAAAAATACAAAAATATGTTCTCTTCAGATCAAAGTAGTCTAAACACCTGCATTTCACCTTCGTAGAAGTAATGGCATCGCTTTCAGTAGTTTGCATCCCCATCTCTACATCAGTAAGACTAGCTGGTAGAATTAGGGTTTGCTAGGGTTTGTGTTTCTTGTTGGCTTTCAGTTCCTTTTTGCAAATAGATTAGCTTCCTTTGAGTTAGCTTCCATCCATCAGTTAAAAAGCTTCTTCTGAGAGCTCATAGAAGTTGGCTTGAGCCCCTAGCGGACTTGTGCCAGCTGACCAAGTGACAGCTGCGACAAGAGCTAGTACTTGTGCATACAGCACCGTCGCTTCCAAGTTTGTTACGAACTACCGGGTTGATAAAATTAAAGAAGGAAGCTCCAGGAGTTGTAGCATTATTGCGACAATACTGGAGCCCACCAGCCACCAACAAGCCCCCTCTTTGTTTGGTATTAGCAATAACACCAAGCAAATTGGGACCCTTAATAAAAAATCCAAAAAAAACATTTTATGAAAAATTTTGTATTCAACTCCTTAAAACTGTATCGCATCGGGAGAAGAGAATAAAACATTTTCTTATGAGCATAATAAACTGCAAAGAAGCGACGCGAAATTCATCGCATCGCATACATTATGAAGTGCTCTTAAATGAAAAATCTTAAGAAATCTCCGACGGCCGATATGCGACGCCGCATATCGCAACATCGCGTCAGCAGCACACAATGATTGAATGACTAAGCACGATCTGCGATGCTGCGATCTGCGATGAATGTGATTTGCGATAAATGCGATCATGAATTTCTGCGATGACACATCTTAACAACGCGATCCGCGATGCGAGTCGCAGAAATCACCCATCACAAATTTTCCTCGGCGCAGTATTCAAGGAAAGCTGTCCGTAAACCAAAATTGGGCATGCACCTTAAAAGAAATTAATGAATGTACGCCAAAGTATTCAAGAAGGACAGTTTTTTGTTTTTCAAAGAGTCAGTTCGCTATGGGTGTCATGATTTTATACATTCATAAGAGCTTAAAGCTTTCATGTCAATCTTTATTATCATTACTCTTTTCCTTTGCGTAAACTGTAAGACAGGAAATAACATAAAACAATGTGCAGGAAACATCTAAGGAAAAGGGGAAAGCATCAATTCTCAGAGAACAGAGAAGAGATGCCTTCATAAACGGATGCCGCATGCAACAGGACCACAGATTCCAGAGTATCACTCAACAGATGCTGATGTCAATAGGCCATCCAATGCTCAGAGTCAAAAGTGCACAAAAGCAGCATGTTTACAAAAGATCCTGAAGCTTATGCCCGGTAAAGGAAAAAAGACGCTAAAGAAGGAAAACGCACCAGAAAAGCCTAGAACAAATAACGGAGGCAGTTTTCGACTAGCGCTAATTGCGCATCGCTAAGAAAATTGTTCAGAGAGCAAAGTCCCTAACTTGTTCAGTCATTCGCAAGGCCGGAAAACCGAAATAGCAAAAGCAAAATTAGTTTGAGAGAAATTTGGGTTATTACCAAGTATACACGCAGTGAATACACCTAGCCAGAGGAATATTCTCAAAAATATCTTCTAGTTTACCAGAAAGTGGTGCTAGCGCGTGTTATTTCTATTTCATAGCTCAAACGAAAGCAGAAGGCGACCAGCCAACTCTTCCCAGGCGAATGTTGCATGCTTGCAGCACTAAGGAGCAAATACAGAAACGGTTAGGAAGTAGATTCAATTTTTAGAAATAGTTTTGCTTTAGCAGAAGGGCGGTCATTTAAAACCGTATCCTAAATTTATGTAATTAAGTTAATTAGTTAGCAGTATTTAAACCCTTCTCAGGCATTAGGAGAAGGGTCCAGAAATTTGTCAAAAAACTTGTCCTCAGAACATGCACTTTTGCACCCTCGGAGGGGGTTTTGATGAATGGATGGATCAAGGTTTATTAATGTTTGCATTTGATATCTACTACTGATGTTGCACTTCTGTACTCTTAGTAGATGTTAGAGCAAGGAGAGATAAATCATTGTTGCTTGAAGCTTATGAGTGGAACCAGTCATAAATGGTACTTTTATCTCTTGACCGTTTCTGTTTATATTCTTAAAGTGATATACAGTTTTTAGTTGTTTATATGTTACTGCATTAATGTGTGAGTTACCATTTGGCACTTCTGTAGGGTGGAGCCATTTATTTATGTTTGATATATGAATAACTTATTATGCGATATGCTATTCACAACTGTTTTGCCTAACTTTTTATGCAAAGTGGTTTATCTTAATTGATTTCTATTCTTATGATAGCTGAATGATCTTTATTACCAGTTATTGTTTGAAATATCTATAGATCGCATAATAGAAGAAATACACCTCAGGTTAGCATAGATTAGATGTGTTGTTTCTCATTAGATTACAATAGCATAGAGTTAATTTAAAAGTTTGAATTAAATTAGCTTTAAGTACTCTTAGATCAGCATCATCCAACTCTGCACACACACACACCCTTAAATTGGGAAACTGGTCTCATTATCCCCAGTCGGACCCGCTATACCAAACGGATAAGGAGCTGCCAACCAAGGTCCGGACCGGGTGGGTATCCCCCTTGTTGTCGACCCGATTTTAGGGGCTTCAACATATTTGGCGCTAGAAGGAGGGCCCGAACTATGAATGGCACCTAAATCAAAATCTAAATACCATTCTGAGAGTAAATCGCCCTCATCAACTCCCCCGACTTCCCCAGTACGTTTAAATCCAGAGTCAGAAGTCTCTCGAGTATTAACCACTACTACATACCCTAATATTTCAGACCAATCTACCATTGAACCCCCTGAAGTTCAAACTCTGATTCGCAAACTCTAGGGATTTTCTATTTCTACACAGAGGTCTGATAAATCTCAAAGCAGCGTGACTTCGTAGTACAATCCTGCTCATCCCCTGACCAGATTAAAGAGTGAAAAATTTGGCATCCAGCCAACTGAATTCCTTCTCCCCACCAGGAAAAGAGCAAGGAAAACACCACAAGAGTCTGACAGTGAGACTCTTTCATCTACATCGTCCATTTCAACTCCCTCACCGCGAAGTCAGCCACCCACATCTTCATTCCAAACCACACATCCATCTTCCACAACCCCTATTCTTCCATCATCTAAGATCATAATATCCTCATCTTCCCAGCCTCAGGGATCATCCTCTGCACTTTCATTTACTAGCAGCTCAACGATGGCCCAGTCTCCATGGAACAATCTTGGGGCAGTTTTAATGCCTCCACCCCTGAGCCAAATACCGGCCCATCCTGAGAAATGGCTACCCAAATTCAATCCAGAAGTAGGCATGCTAGCTGAAGAGCACATTAACAATTTCATGCTTTCTGTCAATCTCAACGGACTTACCAACGAGGATGCTGTTGTCCGGCTTTTTCCCTATACAATGCAAGGAATAGCCGAGTCATGGTACTTTTCATTACCCTCCAGGTCTATCACAAGTTGGGACATTTTTCAAAGTCAATTCCTTACCAAGTTTGGTGATGAAAAATCAATGGCAACGTTAATCAATGACCTATCCAATCTTAAAGTCGAGGCTAGAGAACCCATCAAAGATTTCAATTTATGGTTCAATAAAATCCTCAACAAAATTCCCACTGCTTCCCAACCCAGCGAAGAAGTACGATGTGAATGGTATATTACGGCCTTACCATCAAACTTAGCAATCTTCGTGGATAGGGCAAATAAAACAACCTTAGTTGAAAACCTGACAGAGGTGATAGCAGTAGAGAAACGCGTAGTAGCCCTGGAAAAGAGATCCGCGATAGAGGAACGCAAATCTAAAAAAGTCACCTTCAAGGAAGACTCCAAGAAGAAACAAACGAAATACCCTTTCGATTTGGAAGGATTGCAAAAAGTATTAAAGACCATGTCCAATGAGATGATTGACATAAAAAAACAAGTAGCAGAAACTTCTTCAAAAAAGCCCTACAGATCTTTTAAAAGAGGCCCTTCAATGGATGTGAAACCACCCAACGCTATCTCAAATGTCGAATCCGAAGAAAAGGAAGAAGAAGAGAGTACCACTGAAAGGCAGACTGATGACGAAGAAGTTGTGGAACTACAAGGAATGTGGGATTTCATCCTCCCACAAGAAGAAGATCAAGAAGCATTTCCGGTTAGCACACGAAGCAAAAATCAACTTGATCCTCCCCAAATTACCCCTAAGCAGAAGGGCGCAAGCCCTGCAGCAAAAGATAAAGTCGCAACAAAGAAAACGAACACTAAAGCGACTCAATCTAGCCCAGTCCAACCAGATCAAACACCTCCATCAAGAACACTGATAGTGTCGGATGAAATGGAATACAATATTATTGATGACATGAAAAAGACTAGGGCTAATATCACTCTTTATGAATTGAGCAAATTGAAACATCAACAGAAGATAATGATGAAAGAATTACATGCCGTGCCTACTACATCTTTGCCTACAGTTGTAGCTTCCCACAACATGGGAAGACCTCCAACCAACAGGATCAATAAGATTGATCCAAATGACATCGCCTTGACTGGAGTAAGATCAAGGTCTCACACTCCCACTTTTCTTCTCACTTATGAAATTTTCAATAAAAATGTGCACAATTGTTTGGTAGATTCTGGTGCTTCAACGAATATTTTACCCAGATCAATATGTGCCAAGTTTAATGTTCAACCACAAAAATCCACAGTGCGCATAGTTCAGCTTGATCGATCTCAAGTCGAAGTGATTAGTGAACCCGAAGGTATGTCAGGTTATTGACATTCTAGTATCTGATATCCCAGAATTCTATGGCTTGATTCTTAGCAGGGATTGGTCCGAAAAACTCCATGGATACTTCTCAACCAACTGGTCGCACATGTGGTTACCCTACAATGGTAAACCGAATCAAATAAAGGTTGAATGAGAGTTACACCAGAAGTACATAGTAATGGAATTGGAGGGAGAAAATGAAGCAATGGCATATAACAGCAGTATCATAGGCAATTACTGGGTAGATTCTTTCCTCGGCAATTTCAATGCTCATACATCACCTTACTTAGAAAATTCAGTTTTGTCCCAAGTCGAAAATTTTTCCCAAACTGATAATTCAAAGTGTGTTAATTTTGTAGATAAACCTGTAAATACATCTTTGTTTTGGAAATTATATTTTGATGGCTCTAAATCTAACGAAGGAGCAGGAGCAGGATGCGTTCTGATTAGTCCAAAAGGAAATAAGACCATGCTTACGTGCAGACTTGAATTCGATTGCACAAACAATACAGCGGAATATGAGGCCTTGGTGCAAGGCCTATACAAAGCAATCGGGTTGAACGCCAAGTATCTTCAAGTCTTCGGAGACTCTGAGATTGTCGTCAAACAGGTACGTAACACCATACATTGCCTATCAGGTCATTTGAAACACTATCAATCTTTAGTACAAGATCTGACTGAGCATTTCATAGCATTCAATATTTCGTCAATCCCAAGACTCCAAAACGCGAGCGCAGACCTTTTAGCTAACGTAGCCTCTAGACTTATTCCCTCCGAAGATTTTAGTCCAGATAGATTCTCAATAGAATTAATCTTTAGACTGTCCATCCCTGACAACATTACAAATTGGAGAGTATTCAATGACGATCCTGATATTGTAAATTTCCTCACTTCTGAAGGATCCTACTCCAATCAAATAATTGATGAAGACCATCACGATCGACAAATACAACAAGATAGCACTGATAATGCTATACCTAAATCGTTGGTTAAGTTGGAAGACTTATACGATTTGAAAAGTCGGTTTAAAAGGTCTACCAATTCTAAGCTCTATAGTTCAACTCTGAACTACGAATTAGTAAACCTAGGAACCAATGATAAACCACAAAACGTTAATCTAGGCCACAGCCTAGCCCCTAAAGAAAAACTAGCATATATTCGTCTTTTGAGACAATACAAAAATGTTTTTGCCTGGAATTACGATGAGCTGAAGACATACGACACTTCTATCATTCAACATACTATCCCTATGATTGACAACGAAAAACCTATCCAACAGAAACTCAGGAAAATCCACCCCAATTTAGAAAATCAAATAAAAACTGAGCTAAATAAGTTATTAAAAGCCAGAATAATTTTCCCCGTCAGGCATTCCAAATGGGTCTCCAATATGGTACCCGTTAGAAAGAAAAACGGAGATATTAGAATCTGCATCGATTTTCGGAATCTTAACAAAGCCTGTCAAAAAGACAATTTTCCCCTCCCAACTATGGAGCAGATATTACAGGTAGTAGCAGGCTCAGAACTAATGTCTTTTTTGGATGGATTTTCAGGATACAATCAAGTGCTGGTACATCCCGATGATCAGCTAAAAACCACATTCCGAACTAAATGGGGCACATACGCATATCGGAAGATGCCATTTGGTTTGATCAATGCTGGCGCTACATTTCAGAGAGCCATGGACATCGCATTCAAGGGTTTAGTCAATAAATATGTAGTAATTTATTTGGATGATATAACAGTGTACTCCAAGAAGTGAAGCGACCATCTCAAAGACTTGAAACAAATCTTTCAACGATGTTTAAGGTATGGGATTTCACTTAACCCAAAGAAATCTTTTTTCGCATTAAGTGAAGGAAAACTTCTAGGATTCATAGTGTCAAAATCTGGTATTCGCATTGAGCCTGACAGAATCAAAGAAATTTCTGAAATATCCCTACCTCATAATAAAAAAACCATGCAATCTTTCCTTGGTCAAATCAATTTTGTGAAGAGATTTGTCCCAGATTTTTCACGAATTGTTTCTCCTTTGCAAACCATGATTAAAAAGAATTCAAATTTTGAATGGGATCAAGATGAGCATGAAGCATTCAACCTGATCAAACAAGCTATCATTAACGCTCCATCTTTAGCAACCCCGAATTTTTCAGAATCTTTTATCTTATACACATTTGCCTCAAAGAAATCATATGCCGCGATTCTAACTCAAGCAAATCAAGAGAAAGCGGAAGCTCCAATCGCATTTTTTAGCTCGAATTTACAAGGTGCTGAACTCAACTATTCAGACGTGGAGAAACAGGCATATGCTGTTTTCAAAGCGGTCAAATATTTCAGACCTTTCTTACTTAAAACCCATACTAAGTTCATAGTACCGTTTCCAGCGGTAAGAAATCTTCTAGTACAGAAGGATGTGGGTGAAAAAAGAGCAAATTGGATCACTGCTTTACAAGAATACGACCTTGAGATCAAACCAGCAAGCATTGTAAGAGGTCAAGGCTTCTGCAAAATGTCGGCTGGAGCATCGCAAATTCCTTAAAATTCATCTGAAGAGGTACAAATGTATGAGGTAAGCCTAAACGATGCAGAATCATTATATGCTGACACCATTTATTATCTTAAGAACGGGTATGCTCCATCACACCTGGATCACACTAAGAAAAGAGCTCTGAGATTGAAAGCTAAACAATATCAGCTCATAAATGATGTTCTGTTCAAAAAGAATTACGATTCTGTTCTTCTTAGGTGTCTTGAGAAAACTGAAGCCGAAAAGGTTTTGCAGGAACTCCACGATGGACCAGCAGGCGGACACTATGCTGGAGATGCTACTGCACATAAAATCTTACGTGCAGGATATTATTGGCCCATGCTGTTCAAAGACTCACACAGTTACGTGAGGAAATGTCAAGTCTGCCAAACTACTGCACGAAGACAAAAGAAACCGTCCATGCCACTACAGCCGGTAAACATCGAGCAACCATTCAGTCAGTGGGGCTTGGACATAATAGGTGAGATCGTTCCTCACTCTTCTAAGCAGCATAGATACATCCTCATGGCAACAGATTATTTTACTAAATGGATAGAAGCAATTCCTCTCAAGACAGCTAATTCTGAAAACATCATTGAATTCATAGATCAATTTATAATCACTAGGTTTGGATTGCCAATGGGTTTAATGTTTGATAATGCCTCATACTTTTCTGGGAATGCAATGACTAAGTTTGCACTTAAAAGAGGGTTCAAACTGAAATATTCGGCCAACTACTATCCGCAAGGTAATGGATTGGCTGAGTCAACAAATAAAAACCTAATCAGGATTATTAAAAGAACAGTTGACCAGAACCAAAAGAATTGGCACAAAACTTTGGTAAATGCTTTATGGGCAGATAGAATAACGAAGAAAGCTTCAATCGGCACTTCTCCCTTTAATTTAGTTTATGGGAAGGAAGTGGTTCTCCCAACTCACTTAGTGATCCCCTCCTTGTCTTTAGTACAATACATCGATGAAGTATCTACTTCCTCCTTACAATTAAGACAAATGGAAATAATTAAATTAGAAGAACGATGAGAACAAGCTAAGAAAACCCATGCTCATCACCAAGCGCTAATAAAATCCTCTTTTGATTCAAGCATAATGACCAGAAATTTTTTTCAGATGGGAGATCTAGTTTTGAAATGGGATAAGGCTCATGAAGAAAAGGGCAAACATACAAAATTTCAGAAGATGTGGCTTGGTCCTTTTCAGATTGTAGAAGTCATAGGCCCATCAACGTTTGTGTTGCAGGATTTAGCAAGTAGAAGGGATTCTTTGCCTGTTAATGGACAGATCCTTAAAATATATTTTCAATAGAAGATTATTCTTCTATTTTGTAGGATAGTTCTAGTTTTTCTTTTCTTCCTTATAAATAAAACCAGTTGTAGATGGTTACTACAGGGGTTCACGAAAAAGACACCAATTCTCTATCAGATTTTGAATTTTTTTTCGCTTGTACAAATAGTAAAATTTTTCGAAAAATCTGATCTTTATTATTGACAGATAGAGTTACTTTAAACTAGATATGATACTAGTTTCAACATCAAAAAATTTGATGAAAGCAACCTTTGGCAAAAAATTGTTTTATATCAGCACAATGAAAGGTATCAATAATAAAATAAAGATTCTCTGTAAAACTGCTGTTTTCAAACTCTATTATTGTCGTCCAAAGCTTCCTTAAGGAAAAACAATGATTTCCTCCCTGCTAAAGAAAATCGCAGCATTCAGAGGATCAATCCGAGAAAACACTATATCTCAAAGAATAAGAGGTCTCATCACGAGCCGGCTTATCATGATCACAGATATTATAACTTGCTGACTTTGCCAATACTATCCACCAAAACAGGGCAACGACTGAAGATTGTTGCAATTAAAAGACAAGGGGTCTCATCACGAGCCAGCTTGTTCAAAAAAAGTGTAAATCAAGTGAATGACTGTGTCATAATTTGGCCACCAAACCAAGACATTGTTCTTTAGAGAATAAAAAAGGAAAAAAGTGTCAAAATGGGTTTTTCTCTGAAAAGTTGTAAATAGCCTTAAGCATGATAAAGGATCATTGTTCGATAACAGGTAACCCTGTCGAGGCTATGGACGCCTGCTGGCAGTAGAGGCTCTACCTACGACAAATGAGCATATTTTAAAAGCCAGCACACAGAGAAGACCTTATTTTATCTTTAAAAGACCAAGTAATGGCTGATGTAAATACAAGGACAAAGCCTGAGGAAGCAAACAATTGGAATAGAAAAAGGTTGAAACAAAATATCATTGATAGGATAAGGCATAATGTACTCTATCTGTCCATAACAAAATTTAGACTTATGAAAATTTTTCTGCTTTGGAAGTTAAAATTCAATAGAAAAGCAGAGATAACTGGTTCTTCCCAGTGAATCGCCATTGTTGTGGCCACCAACAACCCCCCTCTTTGTTTGGTATTAGCAATAACACCAAGCAAATGGGGACCCTTAATAAAAAATCCAAAAAAAACATTTTATGAAAATTTTTGTATTCAACTCCTTAAAACTGTATCGCATCGTGAGAAGAGAATAAAACATTTTCTTATGAGCATAATAAATTGCGAAAAAGCGACGCGAAATTCATCGCATCGCATACATTATGAAGCGCTCTTAAATGAAAAATCTTAAGAAATCTCCGACGGCCGATATGCGACATCGCATATCGCAACATCGCGTAAGCAGCACACAATGATTGAATGACTAAGCGCGATCTGCGATCTGCGATGCTGCGATCTGCGATGAATGCGATTTGCGATAAATGCGATCATGAATTTCTGCGATGACACATCTTGACGACGCGATCCGCGATGCTACGATGCAAGTCACAGAAATCACCCATCACAAATTTTCCTCGGCGCAATATTCAAGGAAAGCTGTCCCTAAACCAAAATTGGGTGCGCGCCTTAAAAGAAATTAATGAATGTACGCCAAAGTATTCAAGAATGACAGTTTTGTGTTTTTCGAAGAGTCGGTTCGTTATGGGTGTCATGATTTTATACATTCATAAGAGCTTAAAGCTTTCATGTCAATCTTTATTATCATTACTCTTTTCCTTTGCGTAAACTGTAAGACAGGAAATAACATAAAGCAATGTGCAGGAAACATCTAAGGAAAAGGGGAAAGCATCAATGCTCGGAGAACAGAGAAGAGATGCCTTCATAAACGGATGCCGCATGCAACAGGACCATAGATTCCAGAGTATCACTCAACAGATGCTGATGTCAATAGGCCATCCAACGCTCAGAGTCAAAAGCGCACAAAAGCAGCATGTTTACAAAAGATCCTGAAGCTTATGCCCGGTAAAGGAAAAAAGACGCTAAAGAAGGAAAACGCACCAGAAAAGCCCGGAACAAAGAACGGAGGCAGTTTTCGACTAGTGCTAATTGCGCATCGCTAAGAAAATTGTTCAGAGAGCAAATTCCCTAACTTGTTCAGTCATTCGCAAGGCCGGGAAACCGAAATAGCAAAAGCAGAATCAGTTTGAGAGAAATTTGGGTTATTACCAAGTATACACGCAGTGAATACACCCAGCCAGAGGAAGATTCTCGAAAATATCTTCTAGTTTACCAGAAAGTGGTGCCAGCACGTGTTATTTCTATTTCGTAGCTCAAACGAAAGCAGAAGGTGACCAGCCGACTCTTCCCAGGCGAATGTTGCATGCTTGCAGCACTAAGGAGCAAATACAGAAATGGTCAGGAAGTAGATTCAATTTTTAGAAATAGTTTTGCTTTAGCAGAAGGGCAGTCATTTAAAACCGTATCCTAAATTTATGTAATTAAGTTAATTAGTTAGCAGTATTTAAACCCTTCTCAGGCATTAGGAGAAGGGTCCAGAAATTTGTCAAAATACTTGTCCTCAAAACATGCACTTTTGCACCCTCGGAGGGGGTTTTGATGAATGGATGGATAAAGGTTTATTAATGTTTGCATTTAATATCTGCTACTGATGTTGCACTTCTGTACTCTTAGTAGATGTTAGAGCAAGGAGAGATAAATCATTGTTGCTTGAAGTTTATGAGTGGAACCAGTCATAAATGGTACTTTTATCTCTTGACCGTTTCTGTTTATATTCTTAAAGTGATATACAGTTTTTAGTTGTTTATATGTTACTGCATGAATGTGTGAGTTACCATTTGGCACTTATGTACGGTGGAGCCATTTATTTATGTCTAATATATGAATAACTTATTATGCGATATGCTGTTCACAACTGTTTTGCCTAACTTTTTATGCAAAGTGGTTTATCTTAATTGATTTCTATTCTTATGATAGCTGAATGATCTTTATTACCAGTTATTGTTTGAAATCTCTTTAGATCACATAATAGAAGAAATAAACCCCGGGTTAGCGTAGATTAGATGTGTTGTTTCTCATTAGATTACAATAGCATAGAGTTAGTTTAAAAGTTTGAATTAAATTAGCTTTAAGTACTCTTAGATCAGCATCATCCAACTCTGCACACACACACACCCTTAAATTGGGAAATTGGTCCCATTATCCCCAGTCGGACCCGCTATACCAAACAGATAAGGAGCTGCCAACCAAGGTCCGGACCGGGTGGGTATCCCCCTTCTTGTCGACCCGATTTTCGGGGCTTCAACACCAACCCACAAGCCTAGGCTTTTTCCTTTTTCCTCTTTTTTTTGTTTTCTTTAAAGTCTGCATTTCTCTACTGCGGTTCTCTATTCTACTCCATACTTAGCGTTTTTATTCAGATAAGCAATTTAATGGATCTTTACCTCCGGTCTCACTAAATCTTATCTAGGGGTCTGACTTATGGAACATTTATCTCAACCTCATTCATCATTAAGACTTTTTACACTTTTTTACAACAATCCCTTAACTCTAGTGGGTCATTCTCAAGTAGTTCCAACTTTTCATTTATCAATAAAATTTATCTATTACATCATAACCACTTAAGTGTTCATTTCCATCTTAACCAATTCATGGCCTTTCCCTCCATCAAACTAACATAATTCAATCTAAGTAAAGAAAGCATTACTACAGAAGCAGAGGGGTATTACATGATCTAAGTAAGGGAAAAAGGTTTGCAGAAGGGTATTACCTTGTTGGTTTTGGAGCTTGTTCGAGGAGGCCCAAAAAATGAGCTATTGAATTATAATTTTCTCAAGACAAGACGTTGTTGGAGGAATAGGTATGACGTTGCCAAGAGGAATCCTATGTTGGACCTAGTCTGGTCTCTATCAAGGAATTATCCTAACTGTGAAATTGACTCAATCTAGTTAGTGGAAACTACTTCTCATTGGTTGAGGGGAGCATTCTTTTTCCTATCGTTGCTTTCATAAAAAACCAAGTTAATTAGTCAGATCAGTGATGTGTTAAAAATAATTTGTTTGTATGATTGCGTAATAATTTTCTATACATCCTGATAGGAAAGGAGCCTAGCGTTGGAGAAGGAAATATAAGAAGTGTAGTTCCTCTATTGTATTACTAGCCTTATGGATGTCTTTAGTAGGGGATAAGACAATATGCACTTTCTGCAGTTATGAAAAATTTGATCATTTCATGGATTAGAGAGTTAGGCGCTCTATGAATACTTGCAGAGGCACTATGATATTGTGAATATCTTTTGATTGAAAATGTTGTGATTAATGTGATTATGTTGGATTTTTTGGTCATACACTACGAGGTGCTTGCAATGGAGGTTGTTAACCACCCAAGATGCTTGTTATTGGGTTGATAAACCACTCTTAGAGTGCTTGCCAAAAATAAAAAAATCACCAATAACTAACATTATTGCGTGAAGTGACCATGATTTCTAGGAGTATTTGACAAGTAACAATAAGTTGGTATAGAGACTTTGTTTTGTTTTTATGAAAGTGAACAATGGCTAAATGATTGAAAGTAAAAATTAAGCATTTTCTAGTTGTAAAATGTTTATGATTATTGATAAAACATTATTGTTTTTTCTTATTGGTATTTCCTGGAAATAAAATTCTTCATTTTGAAGGGGAAGGATTCTCTCTTGGTTGTTCTGAGAAAAAAATCATAAATAAAAGTTAATTGAGGTTGGTTTTATCTTTTAGGGGGGACTTGAGTGTGAGGGCTCAATTTTTCTCTCTCGATAGATGTGTTTGTATTTGACCCATTGTGGTTATGTTTACACTATCTCGAAGAAACTTGACGATGACGATGAATATCCTCATAAGATTTTCTTGTGTTTGGATCTTTATCATCATGCATAGCTTTAAAATTTTGATGCCTTACATCATGGCCAAGATCCAAGACCAATATTACGATGGAAAGTTGCAAGGCCAAGATCGACTTTACCTCGATGAGCTTTGAGATCGTGGGCTTAAGTGACCAATGCAAATTGAAATAGTAGAGAGAGATAAGTAACTACATTTTTTTTTAAAGAATGGTTAGTTATTGTGGTTTTTTTGAAAAAGAACAAGTTGTTTTTGTACTTAGTTATGGTAAAAAGATAAGTAACTATGTCAATTCTTGGAAAAGGATATGTGATTACTTTTCTATTTCTTTAAAAGGAATTTGTGTTTATTTTTCTCACAGACAATAGTTATTTTCGTTGAAAAAGAACATGTATTCATAAGAACATAAACAATAACTATTGCATTAGTTTTCTTGGTAAAGGGAATGTGTTTACATATAGAAAAGAAATCACTATTTAGATTTTTCATAGAAGAGATATATGTATGGCATGAACAAAAAGAATAGTTGTTTTTCTAGATTTCTTGAAAAATAAATATGTATTTATATGTACAAAAGAATTCACATAAATATTGTTTGCATAAAAACATTAGCCACAATATTCTCTTGGAAAAGAATCGATCGTATAAGGTAAATTAACTATGGTAATATTGCAGAAAGAAAAGCATATGAATACTTTTGCATGAAATGATAAGAGTTAAGATTATTTTCTTAAAAAATTGCACACAAATGTTGTGCGTGAAGTGTTAAGAATCAATGTTATTTTCTTAAGAGTTTCATATGAATCATGTGTATACAAGGATAAGAACCCATGCTAGTTTTCTTGAAAAGACTGTGTGGGTACACACAACAATAATGACTATTATGTTAGATTTATTGAGAAATAGTATGTGGTTACATGTGTCAAGATAATAGTTGTTAGGCTAATTTCCTTTGGAAACTAAATATGAATTTACATGCGCAATGATAATAAGTAATGTGCTAGTTCCTTTAAAATATGAGTAGTTGTGTTGGTTGTTCTTTTGGAAAATAATATGTCTTGTGCAAAGAAATAATAGTTAGTGTGGTGTTTACCTTTGGAAACATTTCCCTCCTCTTGTGTGAAGATATGGTGATAAACATGGAGATTCTTTTAAATATTACTGTTTTCTTTGGGTAGAAGTAGAATGTAACTATTTTCCCTTTCTCATGATACATGTGAAGTAGGGATAAATAACTATGCCTTGATAATATTTATGTATTTTACTTTATGCATGTGAGATTTGGATGGAAAGAGATGTCATAATCATAAATATGTAAAGATAAAAAAACATGTTTTGATAGTTACGGGTTTTTAATTAATGCATGTACAGTGTCAATAAAAAAAGCATGTATTGATACTTTGTATATGTTTTAGTTACGCACATGAACAGATGTTTGGAGCATAATTAGTAAAGTTTTGTTATTTGGGTTTGATAAAGATTTTATATAATCATGATGTCACAATTTTATGATGGTAGTAATTGCAATAAAGGATTGTGTCTTATGTGCACGATGAATTATATTTGACATTATGACATGAAATGAACTAACGGTCCATGCAGCTTGTGGAACTGTGAACTGTAGGATGATCCACTTTAGGGAACAAGAGAATACATAATATTCAAGGAATTGTGTGGTAAAGTGTAAATGATATCATGATTGCTGTGATTGCCTTTAGCTTGTTATGCTTGAATTTAAGATGATATTTCTTTGTAAAATTTTTAACAATGGTCAAAGGATGGACTCCCTTACAACCATTGAGTGAGAGGTGAACACCCTCGTGAAACGTTTAATAAGGAATATTAGCATCCATTGATGTGTTTGCCTATTATGTCATTCAAATGGTGTTTCTTCCTTCAATGATGTTGACACTTACATCATCAAATATGTGACCAACTAGCCTACTTAAATGAATGATGATAATGATGTAAAGTTACAACAAGGAGCTTTATGTTAATATGTTGCAACAATGGTTATTATGTTATATGACTTGTTATTCCATTTCTAAAGTTATTCTTTGTAATGACAATGATTTTATTTAATGGCTAGTTAAGGAATATGGATTAAGTGATTTGGAATGTTAGATGCTAATGAATTGTGAAAAAAATTCTGAGCCTATGTACTTTTTACATGAGGTTTACCGAGGGATGTTATAGTAGATAATATATGGTATCAGAAGAGGTTAATTAGAAGTGGTAAAAAAAATTAATTGGTAGGAAATAATACAATGTAATTACCTGTTCCATTGAGTGTGGTTAACCCCAATTCTTAAGTGTCGTTAAAACATATTTGCTATAGTTCCATTGAGTGTGGTTAACCACAATTCTTAAGTGTCGTTAAAACATCTTTGCTATTGAGAGATCACGGGTTCAATTATTTCAACACTCTTGAGGTCAAGCTCAATGGATGAGTCAACAAGACGTAGCAGTCACCAATCTCAATAAGCCACATAAAAAAAGTAATACTAATTAATGATGTTAATAGTTAGTAAATAAAATTATAGTTAAAATAATTTGAATAAATGGCAATCTAAAAAAATTGTTGAAATTAAATTTTAAATCCCATTTTCATTAAAAAAATATTTAAATTTCGAACTTCTCAAAAAAAATATTGATATTTTTTAAAATATTTTAATTAATTTTTTAAAATATATAAAATATTTTGAAATTAAAATATATTTAAGAATTATAATAAAATATTTATAATTCGATTTTTAAAAACAAAGTAATCATTTCCACACTCTCTAAAATTAAATTTAAGATTTATTATATATGATTACACATTATATTATATAGCTAGACAGAGATATTTCTAATCTCGTATTAGATGTGATAACATATACAAATTTTATTTTTATTTACTTAAATTTGAAATTGTGGCTTTTATTGAAATTTTACACCATGCCTTCATTGGAGTCCATGCATATCACTTTATTCACGCACGTCTCGGTAGGATTCTTCTATTGGGCATCTGGGAATTTGGAAGGACATGGGTGCGGTCAAAAAATTTGCAATCTACTTAATCTCGTCAAACTCAACTAATGACATACCTATCCGTGTGAAGGGGGGATTCAATTTTTATTAGGTTATATTTTCAGGTGGATTCAATTTTTATGGAGTTATATTTTCAATTTTTTATTCAGTATCTTTTTCAAATTTTTCGATGGTGGGCAAGAAAGTTTGGGAGATTAAAGTAGTAGAAAAAAATGTACCATATATTAATTTAAATCTGTTAAAATAATAATAATAATAATATATTATATATAAAGATTTAAATCTGTTAAAATAATAATAATAATAATATATTATATATAAAGAAAATGAGTTGTTTTTAGTAGTTTTTTGGTACTGGAATTTTGCAGAAGAAATGAAGGTGAAATTTTCATTTGTTCAATTTAAACTGGTTTTTTGATTGTATATATGGATTCAACACCCTCAAAAACTTCTAGGGCATTTAGATTGTGCAAATGTTAGCCATCAAATTTGTGATTTCAATAAATTCATACTGGACGCGGTCAAAAAATTTGCAATCCACTTAACCTCACCCATGCACATAACACCTTCCGTAAAAATAATGTTGACTCATGTTTCGCCAAATATAATGAGATTATCCCCACTCTGTGTATGTTGACTTGTTTTGACTGGGAATGGTAATGAGATGATCCCAAATCGGATCTCTCTACGTAGACTGTTTAACTAAAATGTATATTGTTAATGAGGTTCTCTTATTCATCTATTATATCTCCTATTTTTTTACCATTGGTCTCCCCTTGAGTGTTGCCTTCGGTCTGCTTCGAGACATCATATTCCTCCTAGTATCAAAACTTTTTTACTTCGCAGATTTGCTGCTAATTTAAGAATAACCTATGACTAGATTTCCCTTTCGTGCGAGGCTTTGATGGCGACCTCACAGAGATCTTGGAAATATTTGGTATGATTCCTTTGGGGCCGGGCCTGCTTTGCTGAAAATATCTGTGGGAAATCTTTTAGTTTTGTAGTTTCGGGGGAAAAGAGAATTTCTGTAATGATGAGCCAGTGATATCTTGAATGGAGTGGCCTCTTGCGGATATGTTTGGTCACTATTGTGGTGGATTGGGTTCTTTTGGCCTTTCAGAAAAGAATCCTGCCCTTCCCCTTCTCCTTGCCCTTGCGCTTTATATGATGGTATCTTGCACAGATTTTAGCTTTGCGAACTCCAATAGACTGCCTAGCTTTGCACTAAGAGCAGTCTATGTCATCTTCGTAGGTCGACTGTTCGATTCCAGTCCGTAGGCCCAAGATATTGTGCTTTCTGGTAAAGTGGCTTAATTTCTTCCTGAAGGGCAGGCAGATAACAGATCATGTGCTATAAATTGTAGCTGGATTGACATGGAAGTAGCAGCAGAAAGGAAAAAGTCCTTTGAGGAAAACAGTGTGGAGGGCATTTCTACGTTTGACCAGTCAACGCGGTGATGTGTTTGAGGAAGCAGGGGCGTTCGCTGGTTGCGAAACTCACATTTTGGTTGTTGATGATTGTGTTATCGACTGGAATATAATTGAGCGGTTGTTGTAGACAAATACTGTGAAAGGTTTCAACCCTATTTTCTTGTTATCTCTACGGTCATTTTTTGGCAGGAAACAAAGGGTTTGAAGGAAATACCGGTGGTGATAATATCATCTGAAAATGTGCCACAGATCATTGAAAGGTATACATTTCTGACACAGAAGGGCTATAGCAATAAATAATAACTCATAGCATAATCACTTTAGAGAGTAGTTAATTTATCCTTAGGGCCTCCTAAAATTTATACCCATTCTTCACATTCCGATATATAAATACTACACTAGTGCATAGAAGCCTACTTGTCCTGTCTCAGAATATCCATCCTTGACATCGTAAATTTTGAGCCATATATCTTAAATTTTTATAATGCATGGAATTCTCATAGTAACTGTAGATTCATTGCATCCACTTTAGGTTCATAGAAGCCTATGTGCCCTGTTTCCACATAGTGATATCCATGTTTCCACATAGTGATATCCATTTTTTAAATTGTAAATGTTGAGTAATATATATTAAAGTTTTATAATGTAGAATATTTTTATATTAATGGTAGATTCATTGCATTTATCAAAATAAATAAATAAATTATTTCAAATTTGATCTATTAGTGAAAACATAAAACAATACTTTACTCTTAAATACCAAAATCTAAAATATATATAAATTAACTTAATACATTATACACTTATATACCAAAATTAACTCAATATATTATACACTACACTTATACAAATAAATTAAATTAATGCATTATACACTTCCAACATATATCATATGATCACCCATCCAAACTAATGCTTTAAATATAGACTAAATTAACAAAAACCTAAAACCATTAATTTTAGTGAATACCAAAATCTAAAATCTGCATAAACTAACTTAATGCATTATACACTTCTACGTAGATAATATAAATCATCTTTATGCATTATACACTTCCATGTAAAGTCGAAAGCAGGATCAGCAATTTGGCACAGCTTCAGGAAAGTCGAAAGTTTCTTTCTGTCAAATTTCAGATGGAGCATGCATTCTGGAAACATGATCTTCATTGGCTTGGATCACATTGCTTGCTCTGGAAACTTTCAATTCCCAGAAGATCTGATATTTTTCTTTCACCGCATGGGCGTCTTCACGTGGGATAAGCTCATTTTAGATTGGAACGGCCCCTCTCCTGTTTGGAAGGATGCTCAAGCTATTGGACTCCCGGCTGCTCTCCATCCTTCTTGGAATCATATCAAAGCCTCTCTTCAGGTTTGTGGAATTGTTCGTGCAGGCACCTCTGATCATTTAATATGGTCCTTCTCCAACTCTTCGGCAGCTCCCAGAGTAAAAGATTTATATTCTGATTTCATCCGCTCAAAGGCTTTGCCTCCTCCTCCCATCTTCCCGGTTGTTCTTTGGAAAACTTGCTGCCCTCCCAGAATGACTTTCTTTGCCTGGCTGGTCTTCTATAACCGAAATCTGGCTTGGGACAATCTAAGGAAGAGGAATTGGCATGGCCCCAGCAGATGCTCGATGTGCGAGTCAGAAGAAGAGTCCAACCTACACATGTTTTTCCAGTGCAACTCCTTTCAGAAAATCTGGTATGATCTCGCCATTTATTTTGATTTTCCTCACAACTTCTTTGCTTCTGTTCATGCAGCCTTTCTTTGGTGGAGCTCTCAATGTGAATCAAGGCGTCCCCTCCTTGTCATCACGATTTGGTATGCTTGGAAGTGGCGGAACCATAAAATTTTTCGAGATTCAAAGTCTCCTCTCTCAGACATTGTGCATTGTATTCGCTCAAGTTATGATGCTTTATCTGGGAATCAGGCTTAAATTCTCGTCCACAGATTTGCTCCTGCTATGGTTATCTGGCCTAAATGATTTTTGTATATGTTCAATCAACCCTTTTCTGCATTTTTTGAGTCATGTGTAAGCACTGTAAATCTGTCTGATTTTTTCCCTCTCAACTTGATCTTTTCAAGTCCTATGTTTCCAATGTAGTTTTATATTGACTCAATATAAATATATCTCAGCTTTTTCTTCTGAAAAAAGAAATCATCCCATCCATAGCCATGCTGTAAATATTGTAAATATAGTTCCTCTCCTTGCATTAGAGCATGTCAGAAGCATTGTTATCGAGATAGTTTCCCTCTCTCAAATAAGAATTTTGGCAAATAAGAATTTTGGCACATACATTAGAGCATGTCAGAAGCATTGTTATCGAGATAGCTTCCCTCTTTCAAATAAGAATTTTGGCACAAAACAATTGATAATATAAATCATCCCATCCATGGCCATGCTGTAAATATAGTTCCTCTCCCTACATTGTCAAAAGCATTGTTATCGAGATAGTTTCCCTCTTTGAAATAAGAATTTTGGCACATACATTAGAGCATATCAGAAGCATTGTTATGGAGATAGCTTCCCTCTCTTAGATAAGAATTTTGGCACAACACAACTGTAGTATAAGTGTGGCTAAAGAGCCTAAATGCCTTGTTATCTCGGAGGAAGGGGATATAAAAGCAGTGAAATAATTTGTTGATAGCTTATAAATAGATATATTTTTCTCTTTTCATATGCTTTTGGGTTTGGATTATTAATCAATTTGTTATATTCTTTTCTAGACGAAATTAACTCACTTAACTAATTTATAATGAATAAAATAGCAAATCTTGAATTATTTATGGTGAATATAATAGAAAATTACAAAGAATTTTAATTTAATTATTATATGTCAATTTAAAAGAAATTATTATAATTTTATTTATTAGATATTTTTTTTGTGTACTAGCGGAATTAGCAAGGGCGGTGGTATCGTTCTCACTTTACACGGAGTCAAATCCCACCGACTGCCATTATAACCTCTAGGAGGAATCCCACTGGCTACCACTATAATCTCTAGGAGGAACCACCCAGCATGCAAGAATGGCCCTCGAGTAAGATGGGACTCGAACTCGTGACCTGCACAACCACACGAACGACTTAACAAATCGTTCGTTGGCCACAAAACCACACCTCTGCGAGCTTTTTATTTATTAGATATTAAATTAAATATAAACTAATATATATTTTTAATAAATTCTTATTTACTTTTATAGTATATTTTTTTAATAAATTCTCATTCACTTATATTTATATTAGTTTTTTAATATTATTAAAAAATAAATAAAAATTTAATGTGTTTTTATTTAACATGATATTTCTAAATTAAAAATAACTTTTTATTGAAAATGATAATAATTATTAAGAATATTTCAAATATTGTGTTTGAAATATTGAAATGTTTTTTTATGTTTTATTTATTTATATATAATATTAAAAAAAAATTATTTGAAATTTGAAATTTCACAAAAATATAAAGAATCTGTTGCTTAATCTTTAAAGTTCAGAAAAATTAATCAAAATAAAATAACGAATTGACGGATTGTGTACTAACGCTCCAACATACTTAAAAATATAAAAAGAGATTCTATCACTTCATGGTTGACAACAAAGTTCACGACGCTGACCAGCATAAATGCATGTGATTTCTTGATTGTGTATTTAATAAATTAATTTACGCATTGATTTTTTATATAAACGGTATTGAATATTTATATAAAATGTACTTAAGTGGTTGTTTTTCTTTTCTATATTCAAATTCTTGTAATCCATAATAAATCAAACAAAGTTTTTTTTGCTAGAAATTACATAAGAGAATTTTTTGGCCAACGCTTTTGAAACCAATAAATATGGTTTAAATTGTTAAACATATATTCATAATTTTAATGTTCATGCAAATGTTAGACGAAGAAACCATGGGCTTCGTCATGAAACCTCTAGACGAAGGAACCATGGGTTTCATCATGAAACACTGTACAGCTGGAGGACGTTAATAAGATAAGGATGCACATCACACAATTGCAGTCAATGCATGCACCACTTACTACTCTTTCCACGAAACGAAAGGTTTCACCATTAGGGAGACGAGATCGTATCAGAAGGGTTAGAGTTTCATCCACTAACCATTGGAATTGTTGTTAATGTTGGATTAATATGTGAGGAGAAGAGGCCACTTGTGTTGTCAATTGTTTTTTCTAACTTGTAGATAGTGCAATGCATCCTCAAATCATCTAGCTCAAATTGGCATATGAGAGGGATCTCTGAGAATAATGTTGTCAAGAAAATGAAATATTGACCAACAAAACTAGTTAGGAAGGTGATATTGAAATGCACCACAAAAATTCATACTATCAACCTTGAGAGGGGCACCATCTACTTATCCATAAATGAAGTCATCCTTACAAGTTTGGAGTGAATGTGCCTATATTGTGTACTTCATTCCCTACTATAGAGAACTTGAACACATATAGAACCTATGATGTGGAAAACACATGATAGAACCTATGATGTGGAAGCTACCCTTTGAGAGTCTAAACATTATTGTACCAAGATTACATCATGTAGCATTATGTTGCCATCCATGCATGACAAGTGTTGACCATAATGAGCTCATGGCATTGCCTGCTGTGAGATTTCTTGATTTGATTTAAACAAAACACTTCCTAATTTTTCAATTCATCATCTCTCAAGTTTAGGGTTTTGGGTACATGGTAAAACATAACTATGGAAAGTTATGCAAGCTCCCCAATTACTTATTGGGAAATTGAAGCGATGTTGGTTTCCTAGGGAAAGGGTCTTGAGTAAATGTAATTTATTATCAACAATGGCTCACTCAAGATAATCTATGAGAAAGGATTCAATAAGGAACTCAATTAGACTTCATTGTGAGACAAGAACACGGATGTGGTTTGCCACAAGGGAAACTAGGGCTACAGATAATGAGATCTATAGTTTATCATCAAAAAATATTACTAGCCTCCATCTAATTTTCTGACATACACTAGGACAGAAATACAAAATAACAATTTCCAGTTATAGCTGGCTAAACATCTTCTAGAAGAAACTAATTTACTAAAAGTAAAAAACATAAGCCAAAAGGTCAAGCAAATATCAATCATCATAGGATGTTACTTGGGTCGAATCCTAGGTGGTTATGCCTATTGGAGCTGGAGGCTTGAGGCCACATTGTAGATGATCTTCTATGTGTGCCATGTGAGCACTTAAGTTGGCTACGAAAGAGTAGTGGTGGCATTAGACTCGTCACATTTCATTAAGGCATGCTATGATTTCATTTTCTTCCTCGCACTTTTCTTTAAGTACCCTATCCAGGAGCTTCTTCATTTTCCAATAGAATTTGATGGAATTGAGGTATTAACTCTGCCTTACCTTAGTATGGCCAGGGTTAGGGACACAACTAGCTAATTCAATTTGGATTTCAAAGTTGAAGAGGGCTTGGTAATAATTAGTGGTTAAAGCTTATAACTTGTGAATTTCCTCTTGGATTTTAGGCAATGTGGAGGAATGGAAAATAGACATAGCTATTTGAACCTGTGTTTGAGCCCAAGACCTCCCCTGACGACCTCGACCTCTAAACCATTGGCGAGGGTGCTTATGCTGACGGGGCATAAAACTCAAAGGAAAGGTAAGCCCAGTGAAAGAAACCCCTTGTAGAGGGGAAGACCAGTGAGGAAAATGGAAAGAAACTAGGACAAAGTCATAAGAAAATTCATGGTTTGCTTCAAGGCTAGCCTAGGGATGGTATTAGCTAACAATGGGAAAGGAGGGGCTTACAAATGATAGCTCTAAGAAGGGTCAATCAGCCATAAAACATTGGGCATGCCAATTAGTTTCCTCACCACTGAGATGCTTTGCAAATCGAAAACAAAATTCCACCATGCAAATATAAAGAGGGTAAAAATTCTTCAAAGATTGGAAATACAAATATTTATTGCATAAATGTCAGCCCACCAGGCATTGAGCTACTGTAGGAAAGACATGCTTCTTCTCCAGATACTGCCCATTCTCAATTAGACCCCCACTGCGACCACTTCCAAAATCCAAGGGCTCGCTATGACTACAATTACCTCCCAACTCCAAGCTGGAATTGTTGTCATAGAGTGTACCATGAAGGCCAACCTCTGGGGGACTAGTACCTCCATGCACTAGAATGTCCACAAAGCTAGCGACGTGGTGGAAATATCCCACCCATGGTTGGTAAACGCCACTAAAGTTGTAGAAAAAACATGGAGCCATGACAAAAGGGTCAAGAGCTCACAATCTGAATGAGAGATGTCATCTTAATGCAAAGGGATGTGAAGATGATTTACATGTGTGAGTGCATGGGGTGAGATAGCCATGCCATTTCTCTCCTAAATGCGATGGGAAGTAACAAGGTGGTGGAATTTTCTATCCATTGACATTGTTTACAACAACCCAATTAAAAGAAATAAAAGAAATATATTATTATTAGCCAAAGGCTTCCCATTTCAAAGTGGAGGGTGGATCATTGACATTTTTTATAAAACAAATTGGATGAGCAAGAATAAATCTAGGGTTAATATTCCACAAATATATTTTGTCTCACATGGATATCTACGTCTCTACTGCCTCTCGAGCATGAGGAGATGGCAGAAAATGTTACATCTTATTTTCTTAATTGAATTTTAGTAGGTTCGATCCCTCTCTCTGTCGGTAACATGGCAGAAGAGGAAATTGAAAGGACATAAACACTCTTGGTTGATGGCGGACATGTAATCTGGAATACCAAAGATGCATTTTGTAGGTCTCCTTTGGTATATGATGTCGGATCGAAAGCAATGATAAGGCATCTCATAGACGAGGCCAACATTGAAAGATTAGCAGTTCTTGTGACATAAATTAGCTTTGTGCTTCTATTGTTACTAGTTGAATGCTCACATTTATTGGTTTGTTGTCTAAACCTACAACTGACTCACTTTTGTATGTATGATTGCTGGGGTTGATATTCTATCTTGTAATTTTGTGTTTTGAGGCTTTTTTGGTTGTGAATGTTTTATATTGCTATTATCGTGGTGCAACTGAAGATGAAGAAAACATGTTAGTCCATGATTGAATATGATTATTTCAATTAATCACCATCTTTTAGTTGAAGCTGCACATATATTCTTTTGTACTGTATGTGGAATGTGATGATGGATTAATAGTCGCCCAAGTATAAGTAGCACTTATTTTGTGTTGTGTGATGATTAACAATTTTACATTTTGATTTTATATTTTTCTACAAATCATGCTCTAACGCCATGTAGATTTTCCTATAGATTCACAGGTCATGTAATTTCCTAAAACACAAGACAATAATCTACTCTACTCTCAAACAACAGAAACCAATGATCGATGAAAACAATAATCAGTAAGAGGAAGAACATCAATGGCACATAACACAATTGTTTCTTCAGGGAAGGCCACTACTCAAACCCTCACTATCTATTGCATTAATCAGAAATATAAGTGATAATACAAAGCTTGTTGTCACAAGAATAATTCCGCACCATTTTGATCAACTCTCTACCTCACAAGCCCGCACTAACTAACACTTAGCCAATTTCTCCTTCCTGCTGAGCCCCTATTTCCTTGTGTATTTCCCAAGAAGATAAACCCATATTTAATTGGGAAATCATGCTTCCAAAACTACACAATTCAAACTTAGGTCCATAACTGATTGCATGCATGATTGGATACAACTCAAAAAATCTTACAATTAATAGTACATTGTCCCTGCAATCTAGTCTCAAATGGGTCTTTCCCGAACTGACATGTATGAGTTTCTCATGAGGGAATCTTCAGTTAGATAGACTAGCACTTGGGGATGCACCAACTCAATATTAATCCTCTACTAGTTCCACAAATAGCTAAAACTAGTTTAACTAGCCATAACTCAGTCAAACTGAGTTATCTAATTACAACTCAAATAAACTCATTCTGGATCCCTAAAATTTAAGGATAACATATACACGACTACAAAAATACTTCCAACTTAAAATTCCTAAGACAATTAAGTCAATTAGGCTTAATTAAGTACTTACAAGCTGATATGAGAATAGAATTCAATTTTAGTTCTCAGTTTAATTCAAGGACAAATTAAACTACAATCTCTTGCTGCCATTTCTCAACACTCCCTCTCAACAAGAAAGAGATTATCATCTACCTTGATCGTGTCTCCGTGAAACTCGAATTTACATATTGACAATGGCTTTATCAAAATCTCAGCGTCTTTCTCCTCTGTGGGAATGTACTCCAACAAAATATTCAACCTCAATACACAATATCAAAGATGATGATATTAGATATCAATATGCTTGGAATGATCATGAAAAATAGGATTTTTGAAGAGTTTTATACAATTGTGATTATCGTGGTAAATCACAGTTGGATCCATCTGATGACCAAACAAACCAAATAGAATCTTCCTCATCCAGATGGCCTCACATGTTGCTGAAATTGTACCCATGTACTCTTTGTCTGCCGAACTAAGTGCAACCAATCTTTGTTTCCTATTGTACCAAGAAACTGTCCCTTACCTAATACTAAAGATCCATCCTAGTGTGCTTTTCCTGTCAGATGGACTCCCTGCCCAATCTGCATCAATGAAGCCTTGAAACTTCACTCCCTCTCTTTGTTTATACCACAATCCATACTGAGTAGTGCCCTTGACATATCTCTCAACACATGCTTTGTCACCTTCCAATACAAGTTGGTAGGCATAACCATTGCTTGACTAAATTGGTTAATTACGTAGAACATATCCAGTCATGTGTTCACTAAATAAACGATTGAACCCACAAGCTACCTATAAACAATAGCTTCTACGACTTCCCCTAAAGTAGCATACTCCTTCCGCAAGTTACCTTCTAGAAGAGTCTCCATGGGTTTGTTTATCTCCATGCTGAACCTCTTCGGTATCTCGTTGGCATGCTTTCCATGAGACATAAACAATTCCCCATCACCCTCCCATACTTCCATGCCCGAAAAGTAATGCATGAGCCTCATGAACTTCATGGAAAACTCTCTTGCAAGGTCTTTCTTGCAAGACTTGATTAGCTAATCATCACCTATCAAAATCAATCCGTCGACATATAACATAATGATCAACAATTTACTTTCCACCACTATGTGGTACAGGTTCGCATCCGCTTCACTCTTCGGGAAGCCCAACCTGGTCAAGTGGTTATCGATCCTGGTGTACCAAGCATGGGGTGCATAATTCATCCCATATAACACCCTCTTGAGCTAGCACACATGTGACTCATGGTCGAAGGTATCAAAACCTTCACGCTGTCCTATGTACACCTCTTCCTCAATCGTGCCATTAATTAAGGTTGTCTTTACATCCATCTGATGTATATTCCAACCCATGTGCGCTGATAGTGCCAATATAGATCTGATCGATGAGTACCTTGCAACATGAAAAAAGGTCCCATCATAGTCAATCCCCTCTACCTATGAAAATCCACGGGCCACAAACCTGGCCTTATGCTTCTCCACACTACCATCTGCAGCTTGATTTACCTTGTAAAGAAATCGGGAGCTCACCACTAACTTGTGCTATGGTATGGTCTTGGGACCACATCCCAAACACTATTACCAACTATGGAGTCATAATCCTCCTCCATGGCATCAACCTAAACCGGTTTTTGTACTTCCTACTCAAAGGAATATGGATTTGTCTCAATACATCTGGTCATAAGAGCCATGTATCAAGTGGACCTCTTAAGTGACCTCCTCTCCCTGCGCTCAAATGTGGGTGCTCCTACATTCTCCTGTGCACCATGCAATGACCTGTAAGCTTATCTGGTGCAATTTCTCCCATATTTGGAAGACTCTGCCTCAATTGTTGCCTTCACTCTCGGATCCTCTGCATGTGGCTACACTACATCAATCTGAGGCTCCTCAAGCTCCCTCTCAATGGAAACTCACATGGCCTTCTCCTCATCGAATATGACATTGTTGCGAATGACTGTCATCCTACTGGTCGACAAGTACACCCAATAGTTGTGAGGTGTATCAGTGTACCCCACAAATATCCCCAACTTTGTTGTTGGCTCAAGCTTCTTCCATGCATCTTTGGTCACATGGAAATATACTGATGGCCCAAAAATCGTGAAGTTACCAACATCTGGACTCTTACCGGAATAAGCATCCTCTAGTGTCGTCATACCAGTATTCGATGTGGGGTATGATTCTGCAAATAAACTGATGTGTTGCATGCCTCAACCCACAAGTGTAGTGGTAGACCCTGATCATGAAACATCACCTGTACTGACCCTAAAATGATTTTTTTCTTCCTCTCAGCCACCCCATTATGTTGTGAGTTATGAGGTGCCTCTCCCATTTAATCCCTTTTGTTGCACAGAAGTTATTAAACTCATTTCAGACATACTCACCACCATTATCAATCCTTAGAGCTTTAGCCTTCGTGCCAGACTCTTTCTCGTCCAATTCTTTAAATTCACAAAACTTTGTGAAAGTTTGATCCTTCTTCTGCATGAAAAATATCCAGCATTTAGGAGAAAAATTGTCAACAAATATAACATAATACCTATGTTTGGTTGCGGATGCTGTCAAGAATGGTCCACACACATTTGAATGGAGTCACTCCCGAATCACCTCTGCTCAATTGTCTTTTTCATGAAAAGAAGCCTTGGTGTATTTTCCCAAAGTACACCCCTTGCATGTATCAACTTGCTCTAGCGTACCTTTCGGAAGACAAGTAGAGATTTGTTGCATGATTTTCAAAGCCCCATGATGCAAGTGGCCCAATCGCCTCTCACACAACTCACCAATGTCTTGGCTTTGCACCTTCTTTTCTTTCATGCTCAAAGCAGCACAATCATCTACCTCTAGCTTATAGAGATTCTTAACTTGGATCCCTATCTTCTTTACTTTCCCTGTGGATATGTGTGGAAGGAACACCTTCCTTTTCAATAAAATCACATCATAGCCTCTAACCTCAAGCATGGAGACTGATACTAAGTTCTTCTTCAACTCGGGCACATACATAACATCCCTCAAGGTGAGAAAAGCACCCTACTCCCTTTGGAAAGTAACTGCCTAATCAATTAGCATTATACCTCCCTTCATCACCCATCTTAATATGCATCTGGAGATCTTTCTCCTCCAGGTCAATGAAGAACTCCTTGTCACCAGTCATGCGGAATGAAGCTCCATTGTCAAGATAACATACACTACCCATTATTGATGCCACCATGCATGCAATGAGAGTAAAGTCCAATTCAAATTGAAAGGCCAAAGCCTCACCTGCTGCTCCTCTTTAGGACTTCTTCTTGGAATTCTTGAGCACACAATTTGTAGCAAAATGGCTCAGGTTGTGACAATGAAAGCACTTAACTTTCATCATGTCTTTCTTCTTACATCCATAGAAATAATCCGATTTGGAATGGGATGCCTACGCTTTCCCTTTCGTTGCCTTACTAGCTAAGGCATAATTTTCCTCATCATCAGTCTTTGATGAGGAACCGTCTCTGGTGTTCCTTCTGATCTCCTCTTGCATCAAAGTTGACCACAGTCGTTACCAATATGGTAGCTTCTCCCTCCCATTGACAAGTTCCTAATAGCTATTCCAACTCTTGGGAAGGCCTAGGAGATCTAGGCTCACCATATCATCCTCATCAATGGTTATTCCAACACTTCCAAGCTCATCATGATAGTGAGTTGACTTGGTCAAGTATTTTGGATTGGTCTCACCTTTCTCCATATTGATTTTTCGAAGTTTGTCTTTCAGTGCCAACTTCCTATGGTCACTGTTGTTATGGAATAGGCCTGTCAATTCTTTCCACATAGCATACAGAGTTTCCTTCCCATGGAGACTTGAGACAATGTGGTCTCGAACTCCCTCGCGGATTATCTGCCTCGCCATCGCCACACACTTCTACCATTTGGCTAGATTGTGTGCATCCAATGTTGCTGGCTTAGGAATGTGTTGATCAAAAAATTCCTTCAAGCCATTATCCTCCAAGATAACCTCCATTATTTCCTTCAATTCTATATAATTGAACTACCGTTGAAGGCATACTTGAGCCACAAACTATAGAATGCCATCTGTCAATCCTGAGGTATGTATTACAAATTCGAATTTCTTCTGTAACCCAAAACTCAAAACTTTGAAATCTCCTTTAATATACTGTATTTAGCTCCGATACCATGTAGATTTTTATACAAATCATGCTCTGATGCCATGTAGATTTTCCTGTAGATTCATAGCTCATGTAATTTCCTAAAACGTGAAACAAGAATCTACTCTACTCTCAAACAACAGAAACCAATGATCGATGAAAACAAAGTCAACAAGAGGAAGAACATCAATGGAACATAACACAATTGTTTCTTTGGGGAAATCCACTACTCAAAACCCCGAATATCTATTGCATTAATCAGAAATATGAGTGATAATACAAAGCTTGTTCTCATAAGAACAATTTCCCACAAGTATGATAAACTTTCTGCCTCACAAGCCCACACTGACCAAAACTTAGCCAATTTTTGTTGCTTGTTGAGCTCCTATTTCCTTGCATAATTCCCAATAGGTTCAACCCATATTTAATTTGGAAATCATTCTTCAAAAACTATGCAATCCAAACTTTGGCCCATAATTGATTGCATGCATGATCTGTACAACTCGGAAAATAATAAAATTGATAGTACACTGTCTATGCAGTCTAGTCTCAACTGAATCTTCCTATGAACTAACATGCATGAGTTTCTCATGAGGGAATCTTCAGTTAGCTAGAATAGAACCTGAGGATGCACTAGTGAACCAACTCACTACTAATCCTCTACTAGTTCCACAAATAATGAGAACTAGGTTAACTGACCATAACTCAGTTAAATTGAGCTATCTAAGTAGAACTCAAATAAACTCATCCTGGACCCCTAAAATTTGGGGAGAACATATACATGAATACTATGAGAATAAAATTAGATTTTAATTCTCAATGTAATTCAAGGACAACTTAAAGTAGAATTTTTTGGTGCCATTTCTCAACATTGATCCCTTGTATATATCAACCGTCTTAGAGAACTTTTAATTTATGTTAGTTTTGGTGATCCTTTATCTGATTATATGCTTATGTTTTTTAGGCGAGTGATGATAACAATGTCATGCACCAATCTCAGGGTTTCTAGGCTGAAAATATCCACCACAAATATCTATTTGAGGCCCTAGTGCAACTCACGACTTCTACCCTTCTATTGCAAAATTGATCCTTCTGGTTTAGATGTGAATTGTTATAGCTCAAACATTATCAGAAAGAATTTTTTAGTGACTAATCGTGTGTTGATGCTAGGTTGTTGCACTTATAAAGAGGGAATGGGTTCACTTGCTTCATATTATTTTTGCATTAATAAACGTTTTTGAAGGAGTAGATTTTGTTGGAAAATGTAACTAGGTTCAGTCTTCATTAATTGTATTTGAGTCATCTTGTAATGTACTTGTCAAAAGAAAGAAAAAATAATTGTTATTATTGATTTAATTGACTTACTAAAGCATGGATTTCATGCTTAGGTCAATTGGTATAGGTCAATCCTCCATTGTAGGCTTTATGATTATTTATATGGGTCAAAGTCAATTTTTTTATTGGTTAAATATTCCTCCATAAAGTCTCCTTCTACTGACTTCAATAAAATCATCATCAAGTCAGCTCCATCTAACTGAACTCAAATTTGCATCATCATAAATATAGACATTGTTGTTCATGAAGTAATTTCAACTCTTTTATTATGGACAAACTACTATATATACTAGCCTATACCTCGCTCCATAGCCCATAAAAGAAGCTCGTATATATCTCAAGAAAAGGTTCGGATTATCTTTGAAATTACAGTTCAAATAAAGTAGTGTAGATTTTGGTGCAAATACATTAAGAAGGATTCAATGTGACAAGAGTGAGAAGGCTTGTTCTTTTGACAGTTTCAGTGACATCTTAGTGAGCAGTTCAGGTTAGAGAGAGGATGTTTTAGTGTCACAATAAAGCTCATATTAGGAAGAGGGATGGTAAGCACAATTTAGTGCTATTACTAAATGGTTTCAGTGTTGCTACAAGGACAAGGTCTAGATGCAGTAAATAAGGTTTTGGTGGTGCCAAAGTGACCAGGTCTCACAGTTAGATGATTTCGTTGCTAGCATAGTGATAAGGACTCGTGCTATCACAATTACAAGGATGACTTGACGGAGGATGTCTTAGGTCTATATTGTAAGGGTATTGATCGTCTTATTTTGAATGTATTGAATGAAGAATTTTGACCGAGTTTTCCCCAAAGGGTGGGGCTTTCCCCTCCGAAGGTGCCTACATCTTGTGTACTATTTTATTTGTTGCTTGGCATTAGTCTTCATGATAAGAAATGATAAATTGAAAGAACTAATAATAATAATGAAAACACCACAAGATAATGTCATTAATAACGAAAATCATTTAATTGCCAACTCCTTGGATTTTCCAATTCAGGTTGTCAAAATCTGATTTATTTTCTTTATTTTCTGTTTTGATGGCTTGAGTTCACTTGTGCATCGTGTTAAATTATTCTTAAATTTAATTGAAACCTTATTCAATCCTATTAGTTCAATTTCATCTATTTATGGGGATTGAGAATATACTTTTTTGTTTTGAAATTGGGTTGCATTTCAATATTCCTCATTAGTTCAAATCCTGCTTACCACTACTGGTTTTCTTCAGTAAAGAGAACTTCTGAATTAAAGTGTTGTCTGCAATATGCCCATCAATACGTGAGAAAATAATGTTTCATGGACGTGCATGATGGCCATAATGAGAATGTGGAGTTATATTTTTAATAAAAGAACCGCAATTCTATTATATATTGTTGTGTACTTTTACTATAAGTATCTAGCAGTATTATTTCCTTCTCTATTTCCCAAAAACTCAAGATTATAACTTCAGAAAACAAAACTGTAATCTCTTAATCCATTTGTAAATCGAAATCTGTCATTATAACCCACAGTAAAATCGAAATTCATCATTACAACCCACAGTATAATCGTAATTCGTCATTACACAGCAAATTGAAAATTTCCATAGTCAAAAGTGGACTAATTTGAGTGACCTGTATAATTAAAGGCACCTACGAATTTATAACAAGATACGGTCGTTTATTTCTGGTTCGACTACAAACAAAATTATTTTTTCCACCTCATCTGGTGTTGTTAATCTCATGGGCAGGGTGGTTTTGTCATACTTACATTCACCAGCCATACTTACTTTCTTTTTGAAGGAACATATGCGACTCTCTCTCTTGCTCACAGCTAAAGCCAAGGAAAATATTTAAGTAGAAGATAACCGAGCCATATTTCAGATGGGGCTCCTAGACCAAATAGTGCGAGGTATAATTGGGATTGCATATTGGGGAGACCCCTTTGAATGTTGGTAGGTCGAACACTATCAACAGTTATGGCACTAGAAGGAGGGTTGGCCAGTTTTTTATGGTTGATAATGCCACACACCCACATCATTCTCCTTCCAAACAAGGAAAAAACATTCCTAACACCTATCTGAATCATATTCCTAAAATAGGTGAAACTTCTCAACTCGGCATAGATCCAAGAAATTCAACCTATAACCCAATGGTTTGTAAAATCCATTAGATTAATTCCCAGAGCACAAAATATTCCTCATTTTTTTAAGATAAAAGAAACAAAAACTACCTGCATAGTGGTTTCTACAGTGGAAGATTTAGTTTTTGCGTCTCTTGAAGAGTTAGTAGAATTTGTAAATGATACAAAACATATAGATCAACTTCCACCCTTCAGCCAAGGGTACAAGGATAACATTGTGCTTCCAGATGACATTTTCCACTGGGTAGGCGGTCTCGAAGAACATTCCTCATATTATAAAGAGGAGGAAGAGAACAAAGACGAGAACATGGTAAACCAAGATCTAGATTGGATGTCTCAGGGCCCACTTGCTCTTCTAGGTATTTTACATAAGATGCCAATACACCCGGAAAAGTTTTTAATGAAACATGACCCTAAGAAGTCGATCAAAGCAGAAAAACATTTGGATAATTTCTACCTACATCTGTAGATGCTCGAGGTACATTATGATGATGTTTCATATAGACTTTTTCATTGTACCTTATATAGTAGATAATTTTTTTAGGATTATAGTCTTCATGTGAATTCACTTCAGAATTGGAGGGGTTTTAAAAGGATTTTCCTTGACACGTTTCGTGACAATAAAACTAAGACCATGTTATTAAAGGAGTTAGGTGTTATAGACATTTTTGGGCACTGCGACCCCAATCATATATGTCCACAAACCAAGGGCTTCTAAGTCCTTAAAAGTGTTGCTTCATGCCCTAAGGGAACAAGGTCAGCTGATTACATCATCTCCCAGAAGTTCTCCACAAACAACTGCTCAGAACTGGTCAAAACTGGACCATACAGACTGCGCAGTGCAGAGGTTGCGATGCATCTCACCTGCTCAATGCAAAAAGTGTGATGCATACTGGAAAGCCCTTCTGTAGGGTGCGATGGGCGAGAGTAGACAAATAGCAGAGATAGTTTGCAAGGTGGATGATCATGGAATCTTCCAAAAACTTCTCCTATGACACTTGCCTCTCTGAATTCACCCAGGGATGAGTAAGAGACCATCAATCTCCAAGTGGAATCAAGAACTATCAGAGAGAAGAAACTAATCAAAATCCCAGAAGCTGACTCACCCCCTACAATCATCTATATATGGATCCCTCATCACAGAGATCCAAAGGGCTGGAATCTTGTATCTTGTAAGGAAGTGTTGTTGGTTTCTTGGTGCAATATCATAGTGTTGGGTGATCTAAGTTTTTCATGAGGTGAAGAAGGGCTTTCATGCTGGGCGGATGACGTTGGGTCAGAACAATGGGTTGTAATCCTCTTTGCTATTCTTGATATTAATAAAGCTATTCAAGTTTTTCTCCACATTCTTGTATGTTTAATGATATATGCATTTGTGTGGTCAATATATATCTGATCCTATATTGTTTATGACATGGTTTGACCATTTCATGCCTAAACCTCCTCTGAACACATCTCCTTACTTCTTGGTATATGTAAAATAAGTTGTTCTACCACCAAACATATATTTACTTGCCCTTCAACTTTTGCAAGAATCTCTAGGTAAGTCATTCCTATTTGTTTAGAGTAGGATAAGCACTCTTCTCAAGCTACATGAAGAAAGAAAGAAATATTTTTTTTCTCTCCACTAGAGTCGTATCAAGATATGGTTTGAAAAAAAATTTGTAGGGAAAAATGAATTCAGCGTGAGTGACCTAGACTTGAAGTGGGATAAATCCCACAAAGACAAAGGTAAACATACTGAGTTCCAAACCCTGTGGATCAAGCCATACATTGTGCAAGAGAAGCTTACCCATCACACATATCATCTTCAATATTTAGATGGGAAGACTTTTTCTCTTCTTGTTAACGACCAATATTTAAAACAATACTTTCAGTGATGGTCTAGGGATATGCTATATGCTATGTACATAGTCTATCTTATTCAAACTCGACCTCATATCTGAGACTTGGTTCGCTTAAAACCCACTCGACCTAGTTCTCTAATCAAATGGCACTTATTTTGGCCCTTAGAATATAAATCCCTTTATAAAAATTGATCATAGTGGGAGGAGTTAAAAAGGGAAGTCCCTCTAAATGACGAGGCCTATTGTCTAGTATCATAATTCTAACTTGCTTGCACAAATTTTAATGGCATATACTGCAAACCGCTGAAGAACAGTTAGATGCTCAAAAGCCAAAAATTGGCCTTTGTTGATAAAAAAAATAAAAATTCTAAGCATGCTCATTTAATTTCACGTGGGCATTGTCAAATGTTTGGTATTGATTAGAGTTAAGCTTCATATTCGAACTGCAAGAACAAAATGGTTTTATTTTTTGCGTTTGTCTGTGAAGACTTTTGACATCATACCAAGCATGGACTATATCATGACATAATCGATATACTTGAATAGACCGCTTTCTCTTAGGTTAACTTACATGGTTGAGGAACTAATCTTTTGAGACTCAAAAGAGTGGTTAATGGTACATTGTGTGGTTAGGGATATCTTTTGATATTGAAAAATGTCAAGTCAAATTCCAAGGAGGAAGGCATTAAAAATCAATTTGTACAAATATGTTTTGAGAGCCTTTAGAAACATTCACACATAAACATTTGAGAAACATATTAAATTGAAACAAATATATTCCCAATACACGGGAAATGCATTGCCTCCTTGTATGTAGTGGTGCTTTTGTGGCATAATTGACATATTCAATAGTTGATTTTTCCAAGCTTACTTTGGAAATGTTTGTATTTAAGAAACAGTATCGATGTTTCAACATACACATTTGTTGTTTGTGATAGACTTCGTGGCAGTATACACTAAATCCACAATGAACTCATGGATTATTCATTGTGAAAATGTTGTTCTTTATTGACAATTTACATCAGGGTTTTGAAATTAGCTAATTGCAGGGGAAGGGATAAGTGTCTTTGAAATCTTTGTTGGTCACAATCTATACCATATATGTCAAGAAACCAAGAAATTTATATCCTATTGGGATAAGTGTATTTGAAATCTGTGCCGGTGACACACTATAACATATATGTCAAGAAGCCAAGAAATTTATATCCTATTGGCTTACATAATTTTGAAGAAGTCAACTAGTCACACTAGCTATAACATATATATCAAGTAATCAAGAAATTTATCTCATAGTGCGTTATCTGTTAGTAACCCCTTAAGTGGTTACAGTACTGCCTCATCTTAACATTGGCTGCAGGTGCATCATTTTCTAATTCAAATAAAGAAGGGCTACATATTACAAGAATTTTTTTCATTACTCTGTGTAATTTGGGGAACTATAATTCTAGAACAATGAGTGCCTTTACACATTCTTTAGAGTCTCACTTGCATATATTTAATTGTTGCATTATTGTGATAATTATTGGCAACATCACGAGATTTTCAACACAGTGATAATATTGCCTTTGTGTATCATGATTCATGATAATGACATTATTTTACAATATTTTGCTGATATTTTCAGATTTTTACTGATTATATTTTATTATTATATTTTTTTCCAAATTTAGCTTATATTTCTGATATTTTCCTTGATATACTGTGGATAAGTTATTTTCTGGGCTTCCTTTGACTTGGTGCATCCCTTGGTTCATTTCAACTTTCATTACATATGAGCAATGTATTAGAACCAGAACTACCTGAGGGTTGGACTAGAATTATGCTAGAATAGGCTGGAAAACTTGGTTGAAGAGCTGGTAACAACTAGTTCATGAGGATTGGACAAGGTTTGCTCTGGGATGGAACAGGACTGAAATTTCGTTTGGGATTTAATCAGCCAATTGGTCTTGTTGCATGGGGAGTGAACTAGTCTAGATGGGTTGGTTCTGGTCTGGTCCATCTGTTCTGATAAGATTGCGTGTGAGTACCTTTTTCTTGGACCTTGCATAATTGATCTCTAATAATACCATCGTTTACTTGGTTATGTGATTCTCTTTCAACTCATTGTTGCATAAAACTTTAGGTGCCTTCAGTAATCATTTTCATCATTTTACGCTGACCATTTCTTAAGGACAAGCTATTGTTGGTACTGAACCTAGTACATATATTTTAAGATACCTAATGTTGGTTTTTCTTAACAAATTTACCATGAATTTTTATAAAAGTTATGTTGAAATTGGTGTATGGTTGTATGTGTTTTTTTTTTTTTTTTTGAAAAAAAGGTGTAATTTCATAAATATAACAAAATTACATACATGTGTGCTTATGGCATGCTGAGATATAAGCATAAACAGTCACTGAGTCCATCATATCTCTTCGACAACAACAAGAGATAACATCTGAACAGAAAAAATAAATTATAGCTTTTAGCTTCATCAAGACTATATATCAAAATACAGATTCATACATACTCCAGATATTACATATCACATAGCTATAAAAAACTTGACAAAATTGTAAGAAACTGGGGAAAAACTATCATTCTTGAGTTGTTGCTGAATCATCCACCTGTAGCCCTTCAATGAAGGTTCTATATGATAGAAGCTAGTGGAGGTGTTGTCTACCTATTTACTGATTTTCCAGACTCCCAGAGCCTATGAAGAACCTACTTGAGAGAGAGAGTCTTCCTCCCTATAAATATGGTGACAAATAATCTGATTAAAACATTGTTTAAGCAAAAGAGCCTCCTCAAGGATGGGGAACAGTGTGTGAATGTAACAACACTGCAAATCATTAAACCAATTGATAATGACCATATGATTACCAAAGATCTGCAGTTATAGAATTTCCTTTCAATGGAAAATAGAAGGTATGATGGTACGTGTTAGATTACATCTCAAAGAGTTTTGTTGAAGCTGCTTTGATGGTCCATCTATTTTGTTTATGATATTATCCTGAATTATTATGTTATCCCATCAGTTTTTATAGCCAATATTTTCTTCTTTTCTTCTTGTAATGATCATGTTTTATCTTGGTCCCCCACAATGAATTCATTGATGAAGCAACATCCCTAGTTATGTTTTCTATGAATTCTGTATAGAGTTTGAAGTCATAGGAACATGTGAAATCGATGGTTCATGAAGACGAGTTTCCTAGGATAGGTTAAAAACTTTCAGGAGCATGTGCAAGATAAAATGTTTGGACTCTTGGAGCAATGGTTAGACAAACTTTTAGCACTATCAGAAACCCTCTGTGCTAGTTGTGGTTTTGCGTTTGCCATCCTGATAAGTTACTCTAATTTCTTTGTAACTGGATATCAGATTTTATTTTGGAATTGATGTGGCAGTGTAGGTCCATTGACTGAGCAAACAAGAAGTGTAATTTGATGATGATTGATACTGGAGTCAGTTGACATTGAATATCACATTGGGTTTTAGGATCTTGGCCAAGATAACATGTTTCGAGTGATGCTTAGATACATTTTTAATACTATCAGAAACCCCATGTACTAGTTTCTTTCTAATCCTCCTCCAAATACTCATCATGCATATGGATAAGAAACTTAGCATCATTCCAGATGGAGCAACCACATTTTGCCTTGAATAGCACTACCATTGACCATGAGCTGCATGGGTTTGAAACTGCTGAAATAGGCAGATTGAAATTAAGTCTAATTTGAAACATTCTCAGAATATCTATCCTCATATGTTGTTCACTCACCTTGTGATCCATCTTATCCTCATTTGCTGGGATAACTCCTTTGCATGTTTTGACTCACTGATAAGAGTTAGGCTAATCTGTGACCTTCTTGTCCTGTCTAGAAGCCTGCTATAACTCAATGCTAACTGTGGTTTAAACTTACAGAACATCATACTTAGAAAATATTTAAAATAGAACTTAAACTTCCCTTCTGCATGCTTCATTTAATGGATAAGGTATAAAGTTATTCGGTGTTGTGCCCTCCACCTGTGCAATGCAACTGAAATTTTCACTAGATAAGACGTAAGTTTACAACCTAAATGTATGTCAATCACTTTCTCTAATGCACATTCTTCAAATAGCAGACAACTTTAACTAGCACTGGGAGTGTACGCACACCTCCACTCAAGCTTGTATAAACCTTTGATGTGAAAAGAACATAACAGACAAAGGTGCCAATTCTCCATCACCATATATACATCACATGCTGTCATGAAAAGTCCTGATGATGCTTGAGACAACAAATGCAACATTAACTTCAAAGTATAAAGGCCGAAGCAATGAAGAAGCTGTGGGAAAAACAACTCACTGTGGGTAATTAATTTTATATTGCACTAGTAAACCATGAACCTGCCAGTAGATCCTAAATCCTAACCTGACTAGCACATTGCATTTTAAGACTATTTATCTTTTCTACTTCTATCAACTAGCCCCTAGTCTATTTTTTTCACCCATGTTAATGTTACAATATTCAATACATCTTGCAAGATGCATCTGCATATATATATATATATATAGATATATATATATATATATATATATATATATATATATATATATATATATATATATATATATATAGATATATATATATATATATATATATATATATATATATATATATATATATATATATAGATATATATATATGTACATATTGATGTGGAAGAGGATACAACCATGAGTTTTTCTTGCAAAATTGTTGTTGAACTTGACCTTGTTGATTAAGACGTTACAAAGATTACAAATTACATTGATAAAGAAATCCTTGATTTGGTACTTGATTGGAAAGCAAGGGTAGCAATAGATGATGACTAGTCTTTCTATGGGCATAACAATTCCACTTACAAAACAAGTGAAACTTGCTGGTGGAATTATAGTGATCACCTCTTTAGTATCTCTTCTTAGGATTCTTTGATGGAATACCCAAAGTCTCATAACTATGTTGACAAGAAGTCAAAAATAATGCCTTTTACTTGAGTTGAATGTGTAGCCATGCATGATTGCTTTGAAGGAGTAACATTGGAAGTTGACACAAACAGATTTTTCTTCATAAGTGGAAGAGAAATCTTGTACAATTTCAATCAAATCATTAGATGTTCTTCATCATGATTGGGTCAATGGAGAGGATCTAGTTTCATCTGGATCTTTATGTCACATGGTTCAAGGGATAACAATTTTGAATATTCTTGATTACGTCTAATATCCTGAAGCACTGATAACACAAAGGATGTATTTCCATGAAAACCTGCAAATCCTCTAGAAAAGATAGGATATGTAGATAAATTTGGAGAATGTTGGAGCCATGGAATATCTGAAGGGTTTAACCCTATTAATAATTGTCAATGCCTTAGATCTATCCAGAAACCTATGTTTCAAGTTCAGATGACTATCATTAGTAAATGTTTTATCTAGTAAAGATGAAGATTTGACTAATAAAGAACCATGATTATTAGCAATCAAACATTAGAAGTCACTAATGGAACTATAGAGAAGACATGGGCATTGCCTCTTAGAAATAAAAACTGATTTGAAAACAAAATACCTCTCAAACATCTTTAGATAAGAATAAATTCAATCCTGAAATACATTTTTAAGATTAAAAAAGGAAGTCAATGGGAAAGCTGGCAGAGTTGGTATATTAGGAAGGGTTCAAGATTTTGCAGCCATTAAACAACTTGGATCTAATGTTTAGGGAAGAAGAATTTCCAACATTGCAAGTCATATATTATCACTTAAGGATCTAGTAGCTAGTTATCATTTTCTAGGTCTAAGGAAACTTGCAATTCACTAGTTATATATCTGTTAATTGCTCATATAACCACCTACGGGGATAACTTACTTATATGAAAACAACCCTTCAAGAAGTGATCTTGTTATGAATAAGTAATACAATAATCCCATTGCATCCTACAGAGAATCTAATATGCTTCTATTAATAATTAGTGATATTCAGTTAGGCTATAGGTCCTTACGTGGATATCTGGCAATTGGAGATATAGAGATAATCAGATTGCACATTTAGTTTCCAAGTCTTCTACCTATTCCACTAAATTCATGTCAGTTAGTTTGGGTTTCATGCTCCTAAAACCAATCCTAGAAATTGACACAAAGAAAAATATCTTCACCCTTTTTTGCAAAGACTATTTCTTAGCCTGAAGTGCTGCACTTTCTTGTCTAAACAGTTTATTTTCAAGGGCTTCTTGTTGGAAACCTATCATTCGAGAAGTAAAGTTTCATTTTGAGATTCAACCTGACCTTTCAATTATATTTTCATTTTGTACAAAAACAACTCAACCTTTTATAGAAAATACAAAGTTTTGACTGATAACAAAGGTAAAGTTGAACCCAGCTCAAACATATAGTCATCCAAGTGAAAATCTTAAATTAATGGGAAAGTTTGTTAGAAAATAATGTACTTGGAGTTTTCTCAATGGTTTGATTGCATTTTGTAATTTCATAGTTTTGAGAGGCAACTTTTTCTTGTATGCAACCCATAGCTTCTTGAGCCTTTAAATGATAATCCTCCAAAGAAGCACTACAATTTATTTAGATATACCTAATGCCAAATGTAAAATTAGACAAGTTGAACATTAAACTGCTTTGTTATACATATTATAAATTAATCAGTTTCTTTGTTGACAAATTCAAAGAATGTGCCTCCAGTAATCATTAAGAAGGTATGTTAGGAGTTCAAATGCACTAGTCAGGACAAAGGCTATCAAATTGTGTTTTAAATTTTAAAATTAAACTATTCTTCTCCTGCACAATGGCTTCATTAAGGAGAACACTAGTAGAATAAAGTAGATTAAAGTGAATGATGATAATAGATAGGCTAGATTTAATAAAATTCCTGAAGACCTTTTGAGACAATTTTCAAAATGCTCATTGAGAGTCTTAATATTGTTCAATACAGTTAGAAAAGTTGTAATTGCATGATTTATACTTTACACTTATATCGATGATCTTGGTTCTTCAAAAATGGGTGGTTTTTTTATTCTAGTGGAGTACTATATGATGATGCTTTAGAAATGATGAACTGAATAATGGTCAAAGTTCTGACTTGAAAGAAAGGAGATGGCATTTTGGATCCCAAGTTGGTTATTTTATGTTCGGGTCACTCTAGAAATTTCACTCATCAATTCAGAAGCCTATATTTTTTAAGGCTCAGGGCTGGATGCATGTATGAATTCTTACTCTGCTAGCAAAGTGGGAGAAACTATAAGGTAAGAGAGTAAACAAGGGACTTATAGCCTACTCATTTCACCACCAGAGATATTTTTATAAATAAATCTTATTCTGTATTCTAGAATCTAGATGCAATTCTGAGTGCATTACCTTCTTCGCTACTAATCATAACCATGACAATGAAAGGATCTGCGTATTGGCTCCAAGGCTTGGTCTTCTTGATGTGGAAAGCCAAGACCAAAACTAACCACCAATGCCAAAAATAAACAGGCCTATGTTTATCAATTTGCAGCCCTCTAAATCTGCTTTGATAGTGCATAGAACCAATGGTAATTTTCCTGTTCATCTTTTGTAGGTTTAAATATGAATTGTTGTACCTGAGTTCCCATGCTCACACCTTGTTATTAGATGCCAAAAGTACACAATCGTGTGCTAGTTATTAGTTTGTGAAAGAAAGCACGAGTTTTTCCCACACTGGAAAATTCCAGAACAACATATACAAGCTGTTAGTATAATAGTCCAAGCTGTTAGTATAATAGAACAACATATACAAGTTGTTTTGCAGTTCCATGTTATTTATTTATGAACATTATGTAATATTGATGCATTTGGTTTGACACATAAAACTACTTATATGAATCAATTGATAGATTTGATATTGATGATAGAAATGGTTGATGTATGGCCTACATGTGTGACTCACTTAGTGATGGATTATCTAGTGCGTAACTTATAAAAATTATTTTGGTTCATATATAGCTCAAGTGGATATGATTTATTTAAATGAATGACTTGGTGAATTTATGATTTAATTCTAGTGAGAATTCCTAGATTGGAACATGGATACTAGACTTAATAATGTGATGATTATATGTCTTGTTGTTATATAAATGCATGAACGAGAGCTAACCCGCAGGGGGAAAAGAACTATATGATAGCTGAAATCTACTCTTCCATTGAGGGAATGATGAAACATCACATGAGAAAGGTATAATTTACATAATTTTACTACATTTGGTATCTACTTGATATGCACTCTTATGACATGAGTAAAATGCAAATGACAGGTGGCAAGACAACCTAACTGGATTATTCGATGACAAGTCCAACCAGCTCTGTAGTGTGGTTTGTATTAGGGTGTGGACCCTAGTTCTAAAGGAGGGGTGGAGGTATTTCCCACCGTGTATCCTCCAAAACTTGGAATCGTGGGAGAGCAGTGGTGGACACACTCCCCTAGACGTGTGGTGACAATTTCCAGTTGCCTGCTGGGGAAGTTAGGTCAATGTATTCGACACTTCCACCATGTTGGTTTTATTAGTGGTTAGTATGGCCGTTGCCACTAATAAAGCAGTAGAGGATGGATAGGGTGGGAACAGAAGTAGGTCGGGATGGATAAGAGGATATAGATCAGTTGAAGACTCTTGATGGAAAGTAATGTCATTCTCTGACTTGTCAAATTTTACTGCTATAACTCTCTCTAGTTTGCTATGCTTTCGAACTCCTTGTATCTTTTCATTCTAACTTTGAGACGAACTTCTTTGAAGGAGGGGTGTATGTAATGCCCCACTTAAATCTTATCCTGAAAATTTTATTAATGTTTACATTATCTGAAAATTTTGAGAAATATTGGTCTAATATAAAATTCATGATTTCTATTATTCAAATTCACAACTTGCCTTCTCAAATTGAATCTTAGGTAGGATATGGTCTCCTTCCATTATTTCAAATAATATATGTATTCATTTCACATTCCCCAATTTACCCTCACATTTACTAGGAAGAAGACATGATCCTCTCCATTTAATTACATCTCACATTCCCCAATGTATCCTCACATTTATTTGGGAGAAGACATGGTCCTGTCCAACTCATTATCAATATATATATTCATCTCACATTCCCCAATGTACCCTCACATTTACTAGGGAGAATACATGGTCCTCTCCATTTAATTACATCTTACATTCCCCAATGTACCCTCACATTTACTTGGGAGAAGACACAGTCCTTTTCATTTAATTATCAATATATATATTCATCTCACATTCCCAAATGTACTTTCAGATTTACTTGGGAGAAGACATGGTCCTCTCCAATTAAATTTCCAATTTTATATTCATGTCACATTTCCAAATGTACTCCGAGCTTTACTAGAAAGAAGAGTAGTCAACTGTAAGTATGGATGAGAAGTTAATGACATTAATAAGAGGTGGTTGAGATGGAGAAGAGAGGGAGGGTATAAAGGGAAAGGGGAAGGGAGAAAATGGGAAGTTGGGTCTTGCTTATGATTGTGGGATTGGCTGCGATTTTTGGATTTGTTGTGATTTTTGGAGACCTTAGGAACCTGTGGAGGTTTCTTAAGTTGTTAAGAGGAGGGATATTGTTCATCTTGGTCTGGATCATTCATCTTGGATACACACACTACATCTGGTTGGACTTGGGCTCGGAGGGCTAGGGAACCTGTGGAGGTTTCTTGGACTAGGGATTATTTACTAATTGGCTGGGAAGTAAATCTAGTTGGGTCCGTCAAGAGGAGTGTTTAGCAGGAGCAGCAGGACAAAGGCATCTCCACCAGCCTTCGGTACAAATATTCTTTCATAGATTACTCATGTAAATTTTATTAGAATGAAATATTCACCATAAGTTATAAGGATTAAAAAGTAAATGATAAATTTTATTTGTTTAAAAGTCTTGTAAGTAAGTAAACTATTGCCTCTTATTACATTTAAATTCTTTAGAAATAGATCTGCGAGCAAACCCTAGGATAAAGCTCTTACATAAACACTGAACTACATTGATTAATTAAATTAGTTAATAATATTTTAAATCATTATAAACCTTGAATCCAAAACCTTATAAAACATTTTTCCCTTCTAAATTATTTTTATAATAATTTAATATGTATTAGTTCATATTCATTTTTAATAATATTAATAATAAAAATAAATTTAATAATAAATATTTTATTGAATATAAGCAAAATATTTTTAATTTAAAAATTAATTAATTTTTTTTTTCGCAACCGAAACTAATTATAAATTCTTAATCCGTTATTTTGATTTTAATAATATATTTGAAAATTTTATAAACTTAAAAATTAAATTTTAAGTATTATAAAATTATTTTAAATTTTAAAATATTTTTTCACTTTATAGTTCAATGGATATTATTTTATAATTTTTTGAAAAATATAAATATTTTTCAAACATTAAGATAAGTTTAACTTTATCAACCAGTTATATTGTTATTTAAATTTAAATAAACATTATAATATAATTTAACTTTTAAATATTTTATTTTTATTATTCAATTATTATTTATTTTATGTCAATTAAAATGTCTTTTATCTTATCTAATAAACAAAACATTATTTAAATAAGTGAAAGTTGTAAAAAAATTATTGTTCGAACAAGTTATTAGGTAAAAACTAAAAATAAACCATTAAAACATAATAACTTAATTTTATAGTTAAAATTGAAGTTATTAAAGTATTCATCGTTTTATTTTTTTCCCATTGAAAACTAATATATAAGTTTTTCATTTATGTGTCTTTAATTTTCATTTTTGTTTTTTTTTTAATCTTTTACACTTGGAAAATTAAACGGAAGTGAAGTGAAGTGGAATGCCTTTCCATAAAGGATTAAAAAGATGGAAACGCTTTTACTTTTCTTTTGTGACCGGAATCAACATATCCTTTCCCTTTCTTGTCGTAACTCGATTCCTTGGAATCTTATACATTTGTAAAATTAAACGGAAGTGAAGTGAAGTGGAATGTCTTTCCGTAAAGGATTAAAAAGACCTTCATAATCGGGAACTGTTTTTGTTTTGTTTTTTTTTTTTTTTTACTTGAATCAACATATCTCACCATCACAATCTTTTCCCTTTCATGCATCGAAATAGGAAGATAGAGCTTATCTAACTTAATCTGCATGTAGGTTATTTCATCCACTAATCATTGGAATTGTTGTCAATGTTGGATTAATATGTGAGGAGAAGAGGCGACTTGTGTTATCCATTATTTTTTTTCTGATTTGTAGATAGTGCAATGCATCCTCAAATTGGCATATGAGAGGTATCTCTAAGAATAATGTTGTCAAGAAAATGGAATATTGACCAACAAAACTAGTTAAGAAGCTAATATTGAAATGCAACACAAAAATTCATACTATCAACCTTGAGAGGGGCACTATATACTTATCCATAAATGAAGTCATCCTTTCAAGTTTGGAGTAAATGTGCCTATACTGTGTACTTCATTCCCTACTACAGAGGACTTCAACACATATAGAACCTATGATGTGGAAAACACATGATGGAACCTATGATGTGGAAGCTACACTTTGATGGTCTAAACATTACTGTACAAAGATTACATCATGTAGCATTATGTTTCCATCCATGCATGACAATTTTTGACCATAATGAGCTCGTGGCATTGCCTGCTATGAGATTTCCTTATTTGATATAAACGGGACACTACATAATTTGTCAATTCATCATCTCTCAAGTTTAGGGCTTTGGGTACATGGTAAAACATAACTATGGAAAGTTATGCAAGCTCCACAATGATTTTTTGGGAAATTGAAGCCAAGTTGGTTTCCTAGGGAAAGGGTCTTGAGAAAATGTAATTGATTATTAACAATGGCTCACTCAAGATAATCTGTGAGAAAGGATTCAATAAGGAACTCAATTTGACTCCTTGCAAGAGAGTGTAAAATTAAGCTTAGTTGTTGGAAGCATGCCCCAAGCCCCAAGAAAAAGAATAAACACAGTTTCTTCAGGGGGAAAAAAATCCCATTATCACCTAATACTCCTAGGATAAAACATATCATTATAATATGTTTAACCTATTAAGTGAAGATGAAAATGAAAGTATATGGAAAATTTGAATAAAATATATTATTTAATATGTCTAATCCAATATTTATCCTATAATTATCAAGTTCAATTATATATATATATATATATATATATATATATATATATATATATATATATATATATATATAGATATATATATATATATATATATATGCTAAATTTTCTATTGTCTCAAAATAACTTCCATACAAAATCAAACTTCATTGTCAGACAAGAACACAGTTGTGTTTTGCCACAAGGGAAACTAGATCTACGGATAATGAGATCTATAGTTTATCATCCAAAACCATCCAAAAATATTACTAGCCTCCATCTAATTTTCTGACATGCACTATGCCAGAAAATACAAAATTACAATTTCTAGTTATCGATGGCTAAACATCTTCTAGAAGATGTTATAGACATATTTGGGCAATGCAACCCCAATCACATATGTCCATTAACCAAGGGCTTCTGAGTCCCTAAAAGTGTTGTTTCATGCCCTAAAGGAACAAGGTCCGCTGATTACATAATCTCCCAGAAGTTCTCCATAGAAAACTGCTCAGAACTGGTCAAAACTAGACCAAACAGATTGCCCAATGCTAAGGGTGTGATGCATCTCACCTGCTCAGTGTAAAAGTGCGATGCATACTAGAATTCCCTTCTGTAGGGTGCGATGGGCGAGAGTAGACAAATGGCAGAGATAGTTTGCAAGGTGGATGATCATGGAATCTTCCAGAAACTTTTCTTGTGACACTTGCCTCTCTGAATTTGCCTAGGGATGAGTAAGAGACCATCAATCTCCAAGTGGAATCAGGGACTATCAGAGAGAAGACACTAATCAAAATCCCAGAAGCTGACTCACCCCCCTACAATCATCTATATATGGATCCCTCATCCCAGAGATCCAAAGGCTGGAATATTGTATCTTGTAAGGAAGTGTTGTTGGTTTCTTGGTGGAATATCATAGTGTTAGGTGATCTAAGCTTTTCATGAGGTGAAGAAGGCCTTTCGTGCTGGGAGGATGACGCTGGGTCAAATCAATGGGTTGTAATCCTCTCTTCTAATCTCTATATCAATAAAGCTATTCAAGTTTTCCTCCACATTCTTGTATGTTTGCTAATATATGCATGTATGTGGTCAATATATATCTGGTCCTATATTGTTTATGATTGTAGATCTCTGCACTTTGAAGGTATTATGTTGCTTTGACTTTATAGGTACTCTTTGAAGCAGAGTGGTCAAAGGAGGAGCAGCAAAGATCTATCAAAGGAGAGAAGGAACAAGCAGAGAACCAAGCGAAAGATCGAGGTTGGTATTCTTCGCTCTTCTCCTATCTACTTCTCATAAATGAAAACGAAAGTAACTTTAATCTGTTTGTTTCAAAGATAGCTACCCATCTTAGTGGGACTAGCAGCTCTACATAGACACTAGATTTCCCGATAACAAAATGGCAACTCCGTTGGGGAGCGACTACTTTGTTTGCTTGTCTATATTTGTTTTCTTTATAAACTTACAGATGGAGCCTGAAGTCAAGCCAGCTAGCCTTCGAACTACATTTGCTATGCAAGTGCAAAGTAGATCAATGTTGCTTCAGTCTATCTCCGGGTTTTGTTTATAAACTGAACAATTGATTTGCAAACATCCTAATTGCCCTGGTGGTGGCTCAAGTAGCCTCATTAGATCAGCCCCTGTGATTTGCATTTACTGACTATCATTTGCTCGGCCTAAATCCCTGAACTAAGCTGCAAACTGTGACCCAGAACCAAGTTGAAGTCTCGTCCCTGGACCATCGCACCTTCTCCTCTTGGGAATCTGGATGCATCGCACCTCCCATGTGCAGTAGGTGAGATGCATCACACTTTCCCTATGTTACAGGTGCGATGATCAGATAAGACCTCTTCTGCTTCCAGATTTTGGTTTTTTGTTCACTCTCTTCAGCTTTATTCAGGAGTTTTTCTGTCTGTGATCAGTATACCTCTGTGGAAACTCCCTTCCTTTGCATGATTCAGCCTCCATAGTACAAAGAACTGTAAATGTTTTTATGTATTGTTTGCCATTTACAGTTCTCCTTTACAAAGAAGTAGCGTAATCAAGCTGTCGTCTTTTGATTTGGAAGTGTCGCAAGTGTCGTTTTCAGTCAAAGAAAAGAATCCTATTGTTATTGATGGTCGATTATATTGTTACTCTTGTATTTGATTTGAATTAATAGTTTTTCAAGAGTCGAAAGCAGTTTTCAATTCAAAATCAAAAAGTGTCGTCATTATCTTCCTTTCATTTTTTGAAAAGAAAATCATTAGTACTGTCGCTTGAAACGATTCAAATTTGTACTTAGCATTCTTTTTGTCATTCACACATTAAGAAAGTGAAAAAAAATACATGCACGTGCATTTGCATTTAGACTGCTTGTTGATTTTGATTTAGGACAGTGCATCTAGTGTGTGCTCTCTACTCTTTGTTGAAAGAATTCCGCTTCTCTTTCCTTAGTAGCTAGGATTTTCATTGCAAAAAGAATACTAAATGATTGTTTATCATCTTAGATTTCAATTTAGGAATTGTATATCTACATCACGCAGTGAACATGAGAGGCAAACTTCTTAAGAAAGATCAATTGTATAATAAATTCAATGAACATAAAAATCCTTTGGAACCTAACGCACAACATTTAGAAGTCTAGGCTAGAGACGTATTCCGGTGTCATAAAGCCTAGTAACTATTGCTTTCATTGTCGATTGGGTGATTCCTCGTCTTTGAGACAACAAGTGCCAATACGGACTTGTGCTCCCACGTACCGTCGAGTATATATTGGAAGACCACAATAGGATATATCCCTTATCCTTGGGAAGCCATGTCTTCCGCCCTATCGATTCAAATGCACTGAACACAGCATTCGGGAAGATTGACTGTTGTACCGTAAAAAGTATTTTGCAGTTTTGCGACTGGTTTGGTAATCCCTCTGTCTAGACTTCCAAAGTAGTCTCTTTCATCCTTTTCAGACTCCTTAAACGAAAAGGTCCATCTGAGCACTTGTCACTTCAGGCTCATTAAAAATCGAAGGCGACTAGAGTCATCTTTTTCTTTTTCTCGACTCTTAAAAATTGAAAAAGCAAGTTGTGTCAAAGCATCTAAAATTTATTTTAATAAGAATAACGTCATTATTCCCTCATTGGTCTTAGGTTGAGAAAAATGAAGTCCACCAACCAAGGATTTCCCCTTGGGGGAAATCCTAGTCCTTTCTCCTCTTGGGGAGATGTTGGTGCACCTCATATGGCCACATTGTCCCTCCCAGGACTGACAATCAGCTTGCCAATATGGCTTTTCTCGACCTCTGTCGTTCAAACCGCCGCGATTCTTGAGCAATCAAGTCAGCAACTAGATGATACTAGAGTTACACCCCAACCTTCTGCTTCGCTTGTTTCTCCCTCCCCTCCTTCCTCTTCACTTGGTAAAGCTGGTGAAGCTAAAGACCAAGTAACTGAGAAGAAGAAGAAAGAAAAGAAGAAGAAGGAGCCAAAGGCAAAAAGGGGCAACCGTGCATCGTCTAGCGAAAATCCACAGACTGCACCGTCCAAGCCTAAATCTCCATGTGTCATTTGCAAAGGAGACCACTATCATAGAGATTGTCCTTGCATCCCTCGGATCTTAAGGGACTAGTCTCCTCATTTGCACAATCTGGCGTCATCAACCTCTGACGTTCATGTTGAAAGCACACCATCAACTAGTGAAAACGAAGTCTCTGCACAGAAAGGAAAATGTAAGTTCCCTTATAGACTGTGCGAAGGCAATCATGCTGTCCACCGTTGTCCCTTCTTGGATGAAGCTAAAAGAGTCTTGGAAAACCGTCCTGCTTCACCGCTACGGCTTCCTCCTGGGTACAAGAAACTCTTGCCGAGTCCATCACTAGTTGAAAATCCCACTGACACGCCCTTGTGGTCGGTCGAAGCATCTATCATTGAAGATAAACCCTCTGAGTCCACACCAGACGAAAGTCAAAAGGTAGAGGTGGCAGTCGACCCGGTCTTGTCTCCGAAAGGTCTGTCTTCAGATGATAAAGTGACCGAAGAGAATGAGAATGACACTATTCAAATTCTTTTCGTAAACACAGACTCTGATGAACATGGGGGCAATCTACACGTTCCTTTACCGCAGGAAGGAAGTTCGTCAGAGTCATATCCGGCCGTCTATTCGGTCCCACCTCCAAGAAACCTAGTCATTTCCTGCGATTGGAATCTACTAGGCAGACCTCGTCTACCATCTAATGTACCATTCCGAATCATTGTACAATCTTAAAGAATGGTCATGGTCGGTACTATCATAGATGAAGGGGCTTCTGTGAGTTTCCTTGACTGCTTGGAAAATGCTTGGTTCACCATCGCTTATGCCTGAGATGAGAAATATGACAGGCTTCGACAAAGGAACCAGTCGACCGTTAGGGATCCTTCCGAATTTACCTGTAATTTTGAGAAGGAAAACCTTATATCTGAATGTAATGGTAGTCCAAGGACCTTTAGATTACAATCTACTGCTTGGGCGTGACTATATTTATTGCATGGGAGCCATTGTCTCCTCACTCTTTCGAGTAATTTGTTTTTCACATGAAGGCCGAATGGTCCAGCTCGTAGACCAGCTCTCATTCCCCATCTCACACATAACTAATAGTCAAGTACCATCCCTAACTAGTCTTTTCATGCAAGGAATGTCTCATCAATCTCCAGTCCATCTGCCTGAATAACACGAGTAATTCGGTGGCCATGACTGAAACCTAGGGGGCATGCACCTTGGTCTGCTTTGGTAGGAAAACTTCAGGTATAGGGTAGGTTTCCGCAGAGGATATATGACTAGTCTGATAGACCCATCCATTTAGGAAAATGTGATTAGACTGGAATAAGATACCTCCATTAGAAGGTAGGCCTTTCCCGATAGAACAAATGTTTTGTCTGCAAATTGAAGGGTAACCTGGAAAAGGTAGGCTTTTCCTGACAGAACAAATATTTTGTCTCAAATTGAAGGGTAACCTTGAAACTCTACTTCACTATACCTAGGGGCATGCAAACCTTTTTGCATGCAAGTGAAGAGCGACCATTTATTTTCTTAATTTTTAGATCCTCAAACCCTTTAAACTTGTAGGATTGGTTGTTCCTAGCTTGCATAATGAAAGGATGCGGAGCATAGTTTCGAATGGTGCAAGCTCCTTAAAAATTGAACCTCTCGATGAGATATCCTTATTGTACAACTGGCACGAGCAGTTTTTATGCGAAATTCAAGCTCGTTAAAAATTAAACCTAAGTAATGAGCAAATGGTCCCCCAGAGTTTAAGCTCATTAAAAAATGAGCCAACCTCTCGTAAATAACCTTTGTGAATGCATTATCATCAACTTCTGAGCCCTGGTCATGTTCTTTCCATCACCTCCACTCTGTTTTAGCCGATCATACGCCTCCATTTGATTGTTTACCCTTTTGAGGAATAGCTGCAAAGAGTGATTCAGTTAGCCATCCTTGTGACACTATCGTGATTGGGAAATTCGAAACCTTACCTCGAATCAGCAGCTACCCGAAAATATCACTCATTCCTCAAAGACGAGTCTCCTTTAAGATATTTTCACCTGACTCGTAAAATATGAAAAGATTTCTGAGCAATTGGCCTCTCCAGCTCATTAAAGCTACTGGGAGTGTTATCCCTCCTCTATATTTTAATCTTTTTGGACCTCAAGGATTATTACACAAAAGGATCGAGCACTTGTCTTGTTCGGCTCATTAAAACTATCAAAAATTCATCCCTTTCGTATTATTTTATACTTTTTCGGACTTAAGGGATTATATGACGAAAAGGGATTACTGGAGTTTCCTTTCTGTCCCTTTTCAGACTCTTTAAAATTGAAAAAGGACCGAGTTATCTTTGTCGTTAAACTCGTTAAAACCAATAGCGACAAACGTGTCCATGCAGACAAGAACGAGTTTCATTGTCGCTAGACTCATTAAAACATAGCAACGGGTTTCCCCAAAGGGCAAATTATAGAAAAAGCATATGTTATCTTTCTCAAGCTTGATAAAAATAAAGAGGTACTGGTCAGCAATGACAGGGGAAAATTGGGAAGAAAACTTGAAGAAACGTTATTGGTAGCGAGTCGCTCTTGAACATGACACTTTCACTCCATCACCATGATTGAGTCGGGTTGGGTTACTCCGTTCACCGGTCATACCACTGGTCCACCGTACCATCCATTTTTGGGGTTAACACTACCAATCCATTTCAGTGTCGCCGATATATTCAAGAGAAGTCGATCAGAGAATTCACCAACCTAGCTTGTGTCTCACCCGTTGCAATAGCTTCACGCTTCATTCTTTCATGACTGCCACCCTGAACCCTGTATCATCATATCATTTCACCTCCAAAAAATCATTTGCTACATTTCATGTCGTAGATGTGGGATTCATTAAGGCCCTCCTATGACGGGTCACTCCTTGTCGACGACAACTCATTATCCAAGAAGTCGGCCTGGGAACAACCCTTTCAGTACTTTGAAGCTTGCATGCCTCAATGGCAAGTTTCTCACTTTCGGCGACACGTTTACATCAATGGCCTTCGACCAAAAGATTTTGCGTGGTGTTTGATGCCAAGTCCCTTTTTCACACCATGTAAATTATACTATAGTACCTTGAGGGTCATAATCATTATTACTGATTCCTCTCATGCCTATTAACAGCTTACATCATTGGCTGGTAATCAGGCAATGTCTTTCCATGTTCCACTCCAGAACATTTTTCACGTGGATCGAATTGTACTTCGGGCGAAGATTGGACGCGTTTGAAGACCCCGGATCTAGTTTCATCCATTCAGACTGCAATATATTCAGGAAAATAAAGACATAAAATGTACATCATTGCTGCACAGATGATCATCCAAATCAAAGGATGATGGCTCTACCAAAATCATCAGTCTGCCACATAGACGGTTGTCTGTCCTATGTACATGAAAATGAATTTATAAAGCTGAGCATGGGAATGCCCGCCTCAGCTAGATCAAGAAAATGTTATGAAGATAATGCATTGTATTGTATCTTATTATAGGTCGCCTTCCAATTCGAAAGAACCTCGGATCCTCATGATAAAGCATTTCACCCGACATCAAAAGATTTTCAACCTCATGCTTTAGGGGCAGCTGTTATAGACATATTTGGGCACTACAAACCCAGTCACATATGTCCATAAAACAAGGGCTTCTGAGTCCCTAAAAGTGTTGTTTCATGCCCTAAAGGAACAAGGTCAGCTGATTACATCATCTCCCAGAACTTCTCCACAGAAAACTGCTCAGAACTGGTCAAAACTAGACCATACAGATTGCCCAGTGCTAAGGGTGCGATGCATCTCACCTTCTCAGTGTAAAAAGTGCAATGCATACTAGAAAGCCCTTTTGTAGGGTGTGATGGGCGAGAGTAGACAAATGGTAGAGATAATTTGCAAGGTGGATGATCATGGAATCTTCCAGAAACTTCTCCTGTGACACTTTCCTCTCTGAATTCGCCCAGGGATGAGTAAGAGATCATCAATCTCCAAGTGGAATCAAGGACTATCAAAGAGAAGACACTAATCAAAATCCTAGAAGATGACTCACCCCCCTGCAATCATCTATATATGGATCCCTCATCCCAGATATCTAGAGGCTGGAATATTGTATCTTGTAAGGAAGTGTTGTTGGTTTCCTAGTGGAATATCATAGTGTTGGGTGATCTAAGCTTTTCATGAGGTGAAGAAGGGCTTTCATGCCGGGAGGATGACGCTGCGTCAGATCAATGGGTTGTAATCCTATCTTCTAATCTCTATATCAATAAAGTTATTCAAGTTTTCCTCCACATTCTTGTATGTTTGCTAATATATGCATGTATGTGGTCAATATATATCTAGTCTTATATTGTTTATGACTATAGATCTCTGCACTTTGAAGGTATTATGTTGCTTTGACTTTACAGGTTGTTATGAAACCAACTCAGGAAAAGATAGAAAAGATAGATCAACGCCTTAGAATCCAGCCTCTTCGAGGGGGGACCCTCCTTTACATTACATAAATGAACAATTCTTGGATGATACAAATGACGAAACCTCCTTTCTATATATAGGAGTCTAAGGAGTCACAATATAATCCAGCCGACCTAACAATAATAATATAAAGCCACAAAAATAACAACCGAGGGGTTCTATGGGGCACAGAAATAACAACATGGGGGTAATAGGGGCACAACAATATAAATAAGGGGTATAACTACAATAGTAATGGGGTAATCACTAGTATTATAGGGACCCAACATGCCCCTCTCCTTCAGAAAAGTGTTGTCCTCAACGCTTGAGTAGTTCTAGATACTTCTGCATAAAATTCTCATCCTCCCATGTGGAATCTTCAGCGGATAAGTTCTTCCACTTAATAAGATACTCTGAAATTGATCGATTTCGTAGCTGTCGAGTTCTTGTTTCTGTGACTGCTTCCAGTTCCAATATAATTTTTCCTTCCTCGTCAAGTTCTGGCAATAGTGTTTGAACTGGGAGCTTGTCGCCTATAACCTTCTTTAAACATGAAACATGGAAAACTGGGTTAAATCGAGAAGCTGCAGGAAGCTCCAATTTGTATGCCATAGTGCCAATCTTTTGCAACACCTTGTATGGACCATAATACTTTGGTGATAATTTATTATCCTTCTTAGCTTGATTTAGGGACATTTTCTTATATGGTTGTAGCCATAGGAATACCCAATCACCTACATCAAAACTTCTTTCACTGTGATGTTGATCTGCCTGTTGTTTCATTCTATTTTGTGCCAACACGAGGTTATCCCTTAAGAGTTGGAGGACTTGTTGTTGATGTTCGATGTGATGTTCCACTGCCTGAACCTTAGAATTTTCTCTTAAATATGATGTGATGGATGGTGGTTGATACCCATAAAGTGCCATAAATGGGGTCATTTTTGTTGCTGTATGGAAGGAAGTGTTATACCAGCATTCAGCCAGAGGAAACCATTTGACCCATTGTGTCTGTTTATCAGATACAAAGCAACAAAGATATCCTTCCAAACATTTGTTTACTATCTCAGTTTGCCCATCAGATTGAGGATGATAAGATGAGCTATGAGCTAACTAAGTACCAAGACAAGAAAATAATTCTGTCCAAAAATTTCCAGTGAAAATGGGATCTCTGTCACTTACAATAATCTTTGGGTTTCCATGTAGCTTTTGAATTGTTTCCATAAATGCAGTAGAAACTGTATTGGCTTTTAATGGATGTGATAATGCACAAAAGTGTGCATACTTGGTAAGTCTGTCAACTACCACCATGATGACACTCTTTCCCTTAGACTTGGGTAAACCTGTGATAAAATCCATTGAAACCTCCTCCCAACGTTGGCTTGGAATGGATAAAGGTTGTAATAGACCTGGTGTCTTAATTGTTTCAACTTTCTTTTGTTGGCAAACCAAACATTCCGCCACAAACTTTTGAATATCTGATTTAAGGCCATCCCTTCTTAACCCTGTGGTAAGTTTTTAAAAATCCTGAGTGCTCTCCTAAGGGAGAAGTGTGCAATTCCATAAGGATCTTTTGTTTTAGCTGGGAATTCTTACAGAGGTATAAGCGATCTTTGTACCATAACGAATCATTTTGCCAGCTAAATGTATCAGACGTACTGGAATCTTGTTGTAGCTTTTGAATAAGTGCCCACACTTCTTCGTCATTCTTCCATTCCTCCCTTGCTTTGTTTATTCAATCTAGTTGGATAATAGAAATGGCACACAACAATGCTTCCACATCCTCATCCTTTCTTGAGAGTGCATCTGCCACCACATTTTGCTTCCCTTTTTTGTAGATGATTTCAAAGTCATAACCCAACATCTTTGTGACCCACTTTTGTTGCTCTTCAGAGGATAATCTTTGTTCTAAAAAGTATTTAAGGCTATCATGATCTGTTTTTACCTTGAAGTGTCTTCCCATTAGGTAGGGTCGCCATTTCTTAAGTGCATGGAGTATTGCCAACATTTCCTTCTCATAAATAGCTTTTCTTAAAAACTTTTCCTTGATTGGACGACTTTCAAAAGCAATGGGTCTTTCATCTTGCATTAGAACAACACCAATTCCATTTCCTGAAGCATCACATTCCACAATAAAGGTTTTTGTGAAGTCCGGTGTAGCTAAGACCGGTGCTTGGCACATTGCCTCTTTAAGATGTTCAAAGGCCTTTGTTGCTTCCAGAGTCCATGAAAATGCATCTTTCTTCAATAATGTTGTTAGAGGTGCTGCTATTCTCCCATAATTCTTAACAAACTTGTGATAATACCCTGTCAACCCAAGAAATCCTCGCAGATGCTTTATGGATGTGGGGATTTTCCATTCCTTAATGGCTTTAATTTTGCTAGGGTCTACCTTAACTCCTTCATGAGATACAATATGACCCAAATATTCCACCTCCTGGACTCCAAAGAAACATTTGGATCTTTTTGCATATAATTGTTTCTCCTCCAATAGTTGAAGCACCTTGTCAACATGTTCAACATGATCCTTCCAAGACTTGATGTAGATTAGTATATCATCAAAAAATACTAACACAAATTTTCTAAGGAATGGTTTGAAAATTGAATTCATCAAACCTTGAAATGTTGAAGGTGCATTGGTAAGGCCAAAAGGCATGACCAAAAATTCATAATGACCCTCATGAGTTCTAAATGCTGTTTTTGGAATGTCTTCAATCTTCATTCTGATTTGATGATATCCCGAACGAAGATCCAACTTGGTGAAGTAAATTGATCCATGCAATTCATCCAGTAATTCATCAATGACAGGAATGGGGAACTTATCTTTAATAGTGAGCTTGTTGAGCTCCCTATAATCTGGACACATGCGCCATGATCCATCCTTCTTGTGCACCAATACTACTGGAGGAGAGAAAGAACTTTGACTTGGTTGAATTATACCAGCCTCTAGCATTTCTGCAACCATACGTTCAATTTCACTTTTTTGGACATAGGGATATCTGTACGGCCTGATGTTTGGAGGAACACTTCCTGGAATCAGATGAATAGCATGATCATGATCACGCATAGGTGGGAGACCTTTGGGAGTCTCAAATACCTTGGAATGATTGTCCATGACTTTTTGGAGATCTGGAGAAATAGATGATTCCGATGTGGAAACATCTAGCGAACATAATTGTGCAATTACACCTCTTTGCTCCTTTTTTAGAAGCTTTGTCATACCATTAGAGCTGATTATCTTTCCTGGTTTCCCTGCAATACCCCTTAATTCAACTTCCTTTCCTTCTGTAGAAAATTTGATGAAAAGTTCTTGAAAATTAAAAGCTATTGTACCCAAGGATTGTAGCCATTGGACTCCTAGTACAACATCAGCACCTCCCATTGGAATGGAAAGCATTGGGCTAGTCAATACATATTCTCCCATGGATAGCTTGATATTATGGCACCTTCCAGAGCAATTTATTGTTCCTCCATTTGCAATCATCACTTGACACTCTGGTGCTGGATATAGGAAGCAATTCAATTCTTTTGCTACCCTACAATGAATAAAATTGTGGGTGCTTCCTGAATCAATCAACACTATTACCTTTTTCTTCTTGATTTGTCCTTCTATCTTGATGGTTTGAGGAGTGGTAATTCCCACCAATGCATTACAAGATATGGTCGGATTTATTTGTTCTTCATCTAGGCTTTTTTCCTGGAGTATATCTTCTTCTTTTGACCTTTCTTGCTCCTTTTCTTCTTCCTCTTCACAATCTATGTAGAATAATTTCTTCTCAGCACACTTATGACCTTTAGTGTATTTGCTATCACAACTGTAACAAAGCCCTTTTGCTCTTTTTTCTTCCAATTGTTGTGGTGTCAACCTTATAGGTTGTGGAAGACTAGGGGCAACAACACTTCCGTCTTTATAGTTGTGAGTGGTATGCTTCCTAGTTGCCATAATTTTGCTTTCCATTTTTCTTGCTAACCTGAATGCCTTCTCTAATGAATCAGGTTCCCAAAGGCGAACATCATGTTGGATATTATCCTTTAAAGACCCTATGAACACATCAATCCTATGCTCCTCTGGAATATCTTTTACCCTTATGTTCAATTTTTGGAACTCCTCAATGTGCTCCATTATTGAACCCTTTTGTTTGAGACTTATCAATTGGCTAAAAAAAGTGTTGCTTTTTGTATCTTCATAATGTGCTATCAATTCTTCCGTAAAAATTGCCCAAGTGATAAATTGTTTACGAGAGCAAAGCCATTGATACCATACAAACTGATTTGGTTCCAAATATACAGTTTCCATACGTACCTTTTGTGTGTTTTGCACATTATTGAGATCAAAGAACTGCTCCATCTGTAATATCCATGTGGCGGGATCCTTGCCATCAAACTTCCTCATATCAATTTTTGGAATATGGTGGGTCTTCGATCCAACATTAGAGTCTATGGAATCATGATTAACATTACTTTTTTTCACATCATGAGTTTCCTTTACAACCTTTTCACCATTAGTAAGTATTTCTTGTAGAAAATTTGTCAAATCTGTCTTCAAATCTGCCATGTCTATCTTCAAATCTGCCATGTCTCTCTTCAAATCTGTCTTCAAATCATCCATCTTAGCTTACATGCCCTTTATCTTAGATTCCACGCCATTTATCTTCGATTCCACGTCATTTATCTTAGATTCCACGCCATTTATCTTAGCTTCTGTTAGCTTTTGTGAGCGTGACATTTGTTGCACTTGTTCTTGTAATTTTGATATATCATGTAGCATTTCTTCCTCTTCTTCATGAGTCATGCTAGAGCTTTCAGGTTCCTTACTAGGTGTTTGCATTTTCTTTCCTCGGGGCATCAGTTACCGATAATAATACTTTACTATGCCCTTTGAATTCTGTTAAACCAAGCTTACGCAAAAATTAAAAAAAAACTACACACCTTTTTTCATTTTGTAGAAGCCTGATATTGAATCTGATATATCTCTGTAATTTCAGATCATCCAGTTCTAAAATTATGACCTGTAGTAGCCTTTTGCATCCTCTTTCCAATGCCACAATTCTGACCCAAATTTGATTTTCCAAGGAAGCGTTATGTGAAATCTCCCACAGTGACTTGCTTCTAGACTAATTCAGTGGAGCGAACTTGTACAACGTGCGACGAGTCACTGTTTCAACCTTTGGATCTCAAACATGAATACAAGAAACTAAATTCCATCCTCTTTCTGTACCTTCTTATGAAATTTCAATCCAATCCCTAGAGAGAAAGTTATGACGATTTTCCCTAGGTCACATGTTTTGAATGTAATTCTGGATTCTGCAAAAAAGACCAGCTTCCTCAGATCATATCTCCACAAATATCTCGCGAAAAGCTCTGAAATTTGAACCCAACGTTCAGCGTGATTTCTTCTCAAATGGGTTCTTTTTACGACTTCTGAAACGTCATAGAAAAAAAGTTATAGCAAATATGCCACGATGACCTGTTTGGAGAAGCGAAACCCTAGAATCCAAAGCTCTGATACCAAATGTTATGAAACCAGCTCAAGAAAAGATAGAAAAGATAGATCAACACCTTATAATTTAGCCTCTTCGAGGGGGCAACCTCCTTTACATCACATAAATGAACAATTATTGGATGATACAAATGACAAAACCTCCTTTCTATATATAGGAGTCTAAGGAGTCACACTAAAATCCAGCCGACCTAACAATAATAATATAAAGCCACAAAAATAACAATAGAGGGGTTCTATGGGGCACAGAAATAAGAACATGGGGGTAATAGGGGCACAACAATATAAATAAGGGGTATAACTACAATAGTAATGGGGTAATCACTAGTATTATAGGGACCCAACACAGGTACTCTTTGAAGTGGAGTGGTCAAAGGAGGAACGACAAAGATCTATCAAAGGGGAGAAGGAACAAGCAGAGAACCAAGCGAAAGATCGAGTTTGGTATTCTTTTATCTTCACCTATCTACTTCTCATAAAGGAAAATGAAAGTAACTTTAATCTGTTTGTTTCTAAGATAGCTACCTGTCTGAGTGGGACTAGCAGCTCTGCATAGACACTATATTTCCTGATAACAGAAGAAACTAATTTACTAAACGTAAAAAACATAAGACAAAAGGTCACATAAATATCAATCATCATAGGATGTTACCTGTGTTGAATCCTAAGTAGTTGTGCCTGTTGGAGTTGTAGGCTTGAGGCTGCATTGTAGATGACCTTCTATGTGTGCCATGTGAGCAATGAAGTTGGCTAAGAAAGAGCAGTGGTGGCATTAGACTCGTCACATTTCATTAAGGCATGCTATGATTTCATTTTCTTCCTCACACTTTTCTTTAATTACCCTATCAAGGACCATCTTCATTTTCCAACAGAAGTTTATGAAATTGAGGTATTAGCTCTGCCTTACCCTGGTATGGCTAGGGTTAAGGACACGACTAGCTAATTCAATTTAGATTTCAGAGTCAGAGTGGGCTTGGTAATCATTAGTGGTTAAAGCTTCTAACTTGTGAATTTCCTCTTAGATTTTAGGCAGAGTGGAGGAATGGAAGATAGCCATAGCTATTTGAACTTGTGTTTGAGCCCAAGGTCTTCCTTCAGGGCCTCGACCTCCAAACCATTGGTGAAGGTGCCTACGCTGATGGGGCATAACACTCAAAGGAAAGGTAAGCACAATGAAAGAAACCCTTTGAATAGGGGAAGACCAGTGAGGAAAATGGAAACAAATTAGGACAAAGTCATAGGAAACTTCATGGCTTACTTCAAGGCTAGCCGAGGAATGGTATTAGCTAACAATGGAAAAGGAGGGGCTTACAAAGGATAGCTCTAAGAAGGGTCAATCAACCATAAAACCTTGGGCATGCCAATTAGTTTCCTCACCATCGAGATGATTTGCAAACTGAAAACCAAATTCCACCATGCAAATATAAACATGCTAAAAATTCTTCAAAGATTGGAAATACAAAGATTTATAGCATAATGTCAGCTCACCAAGCATTGAGCTACTATAGGAAACACATGATTCTTCTCCAAATACCACCCATTCTACATTAGAATCCCGCTACAACAAATTCCAAAATCCAAGGGCTCACTATGACTATAATTATCTCCCAACTCCAAGCTGGAATTGTTGTCATAGAGTGTACCATGAAGGCCAACCTCTAGGGGACTAGTACCTCCATGCACTAGAATGTCCACAAAGCAAGTGTCACGGTGAAAATATTCCACCCACGGTTGGTAAACACCATTGAAGTTGCAGAAAAACATTGAGCTATGACAAAAGGGTCAACAGTTCACAATATGAATGAGAGACGTCATCTTAATGAAAAGGGATGTGAAGACAATTTACATGTGCGAGTGCATGGGGTGAGATAGCCATGCCATTTCTCTCCTAAATGCAATGGGAAGTAACAAGGTGGCAGACTTTCCTATCCATTGACATTGTTTACAACAAACCAATTAAAAGAAATACATTATTATTAGCCAAAGACTTCCTATTTCAAGGTGGAAGGAGATTCATTGACTTTTTTCATAAAAAATTTGGATGAGCGAGAATAAATTTGGGGCGAATATGCCCCAAATATATTTCTTCTGAGAAGCATATCTACGTCTCTACTACATCTAGAGCATGAGGAGATGGTAGAAAATGTTACATATTATTTTCTTAATTGAATTTTAGTAGGGTCTGTAGAATTTTTCTACAAATCAGCTAGCTCTGATACCATGTAGAACTTTCCCACCTGTAGATCAACCTGGTAATGCAATGTACTAAATAAAAACACTTGATCTACTTCTACAAACAATTTAGCGGAAGCTTAATCAACAATGAGCAACATCAATAAGAACACATATAACTGATAAGAAGGAATCAATCACACATAACACAGAAGAATTTACCCGGGGAAAGCACCTACCTAGAACCCCATCTCTATGTTATCATACAAATGGAAATATAGTCTGGATTACACAAAGGCTTAGCTCATAAGCTATCTAGCTCTCAGTACAATTCCTCTGCTGCTGATAGACAGTCTTCTCACAAACCTTCTCCTCTACCCTCCAAGCGTCCTATTTCTTCGTGCAATTTTCCTTGGGGTCTAGTGCTGCCACTTGTGTGAATTGGCCTCTTCACACACTCACTAACCTCTGATCTAACTACACAAACCTAAAGGAGATAAATCCTCATCATGGATGAGCTTCTTTTATAGGAAAAATACTCATCTAATTGATAGTACATTGTCCCTTCTCTGATCTCAACTAGGTCTCTATCTGAACTGCCATGCATCAGTTATCCATGAGAGAATACTCAGACTAAGTTAAACTAAGTCAACTAATTCTCTCAATATAGAACTCATTCTTAATTCCTCAATCAGTGGAGCAAATCAAGGACACATAACCCAATCAGTGGAGAAATTATTGCATGTTCTCACAAAGACTTCAAGTTTGATTTTCCTTAACTAATTAACTCATGGAGAATTAATTAATTAATATTCAAACTACTAGTAAGACCGAATTTGAATTTTACTTCCTATTTTAGACCAGGGACTGCGTAAAAATAGGAATCCAACCAAAACTGCTAAAAATAGAACTTCTATTTTTAGCACTTACATTTTTCATTCCCTATTGCCCAATCTAGCACTGATGCCCAAACTGCTATTTTTAGCAGTGATATTTTTAGCACTTCTATTTTTAGCAATTTCTTGTTGCCAATTTTCATACACCCCTGAAGAATGGAAAAGGTTTGTAGACGACATATTTGCCAAGTGGAGTCATGGAAAAGAAAAACTTGACCTATTCCTCAATCACTTAAATAGTCTCTCTCACCATATAAAATTCACTATTGAAATTGAAAATAACAACCAGCTTCCCTTTCTTGATATCCTTCTAACTAAAAGAGATGGGTCCCTTGGTTTCCAAGTCTATAGAAAGAAAACCCATACAGAACGATATCTTCATGCAAATTCCCATCAACACCCTAAGAAGAAGATTGGCATCATTAGAACTTAACCACTAGGGCAGCCAGAATATCTGATCCTGACCATTTAAATGATGAGCTCAACCATCTTCACAAAGTGTTTGAACTAAATGGCTATAATAGAAATACCATCAAGAAAGCCATGCACCTATCCCTAAACAAGAATAACGAGGATATCAAAGACCAAAATTTATCAACTCCTAAGGTCTCCCTTCCATATATAAAAGGCACCATTGATAAAATTACTAAAATTCTTAATAAACATAACATTATTGTAGCCTTCACCCCTGTTAACACCATTAGACAATTAGTCAACTCAGTCAAGGATCCCATAAACCCTAACCTTCAAAAAGGTGTTTATGTGATTCCTTTGCTCATGTGGTAAGGAATAAATAGGTGAAACGGGTAGGTCTCTTAATATTAGAATTAAAGAACACACTGCTGACTTAAGAAGAGAAAGGACCTCAAAATCAGCCGTAGCAGAACATGTTTATTCTTCCTCTCATGACATCTACATGGAAGAAGTCAAACTGGTTAGAGGAGAAGACTACTATCTTAAAACGAAAATCAAAGAAGCCATTGAAATAGAAAAAAGGAAGAATAACCTGAACCGGGACGATGGATTAAAGCTAAGCAACACGTGGAAACCTTGACTTGAAATCCTAAAAAATCAATAAATAACTCATTATTAGGTTATCAATTTATTAATTAAGTCATCAATTAATTAATTTATTAAATAACAATTAATTAATTAATTAATTAATTAAATTAATTAATCAATAAAATAAATTAATCAAATAAAATATATAAACAATTAATCAAAGAAATAATTACATAAAACTAAATTAATAAACATATTAATAAATAATATAATAAAATTAATCAATTTTTTTAATTAATTAATCAAACAAATCAATGAATCTTTTAAGCAAATTAATTAAAAATTAATTTTACATTAAAATAATAATAATAATAAGAATAATAATTAGATCAATAAATAATAAAAATTTATCAATTAATTTATCCCCTTATCTCATTAATTAATTAGTTAATAAATCAAAATAATAAATTAATAATTAATAAACATACTAATTAATAATTAATAATAAAATTAGTTAATTAATCTATTCTTTTAACTAATTAATAAGATAAGTTAATTAATCATTTAAACAAATTAATGAATTAATTTATCCCTTCAATCTTATTAATTAACTAATTAATTAAACAAATTAATAAATGAATTAAATAATAATAATAATAATAATAGAAGAAAAAATTAATAAGATAATGGCTGACCAAATTTCATATATCTTTTCTTTAAAAACCTATATATACCCTAAACAGAGCTCCTCTTGGATAAATCATTAAAATATGGTCAATATCTATTGACGCACCCCGTGATGATGGACTCACTTGGTAGTCCGAAACATTGGGTTCACAAAACTCTATAATAGGTCATTCAATTTGTTTAATGGTTAAATACTCCTCCATCAAGTCTCGTTCTATTGACTTGAATAAGATCATCATCAATTCAACTACATCTAAATGAACTCAAGTGGGTCTCATCATAAATGTAGACACTGATGTTCATGAAGTAATGTCAGCTCTTTTATTATGGAACAACTACTATATATACTAGCCTATACCTTGCTCCATAGCCCATAAAATAAGCTCGCATATATCTCAAAAAAAGATTGAGATTATCTCTGAAATTGCAGTTTGGATATCATAGTATGGTAGTCCAGATTTTGGTGCAAATACACTGAGAACGATTCAATCTAACAACAGTGAGAAGGCTTGTTCTTTTCACAGTTTCGGTGACATCATAGTGAGCAATTTGGGTTACAGAGAGGATGTTTTAGTGTCACAATAAAGATCATATTAGGCACAGGGATGATCTCGGTAACCAAAGTTTTGTGCTATTACTAGATGGTTTGGGTGTTACTACAAGGTCTAGATGCAGTAAAGAAGGTTTTAGTGCTGCCAACGTGACAAGGTCTCACGGTGAGATGGTTTCATTGCTATCATAGTCATAAGAACTTGATGCTATCATACTTACAAGGATGAATTGATGGAGGATGTCTTGGGTCTATATTGTAAGGGTCTAGATCGTCTCATCTTAAATCTATTGAAGGAAGAATTTTGACCGATTTTTCCCCAAAGAGTGGGGTTTGGCCTTCACGATGTGCCTACATCTTGTGTACTCTTTTATTTGTTGCTTGGAGTTAGTCTTCATGATAAGAAATGATAAATTGAAAGAACTAATAATAATAATGGGATCACCACAAGATAATGTTATTAAGAACGGAAATCATTTAGCTACCAACTCCTTAGATTTTCCAACATATTTTGCATTCAAGTTGTCAAAATCTTATTTATTTTTTTATTTTTTATTGATGGCTTGAGTTCACTTGTCCATTGGGGTCATGTTCAATTATTCCTAATTTTAGTTGAAACCCTATTCAATCCTATTAGTTGAATTTCATTTGTTTATGGGGATTGAGAATATAATTTTTTGTTTTGAAATTGGGTTGTATTTCATTATTCCTCATTAGTTCAAACCCTGCTTACCACTACTAGTTTTCTTTGGTAAAGAGAACTTTTGGATTAAACTGTTGTTTGCAATATGCCCATCAATATCTGACAAAATTAATGTTTCATGGACGTGCATGATGGCCATGATGAAAATGTGAGTTATATTTTTAATAATGGCCATTTTCGAGTATGCCAAGTTTTATTTTCAATGATGGCCATTGAAAATCCCACGATTTCTTTTTTTATTTGAAAACTCATATGACCCCAGTTTTTCCAAAGTGAGATTTTGACATTTGGTAAATACAAAATCGTCAAAATCCCTTAATTCATATGTGGATTCAAAGCTCCTGTTGTAATCCATATTATAATTCAATATTAGATATTCAAATTTCATTTGCAGATTCAAAATTCTTGCTCTACTTTAATTAGTTCGTAGTTTGCACTTTATGAATATATTTCAAAACAGTTAATTTAGTTATACATGCCTGTATAAAAAATAACATAAAGATTTTACAAGAAAATTCTCAGTGAATTTTTAAATCTATTTATTTTTCTATTCTAAAGGAATTTAGTGAATTTAATTGAGAGAACCGCAATTCTATTGTATATTGTATATTGTTGTAAACTTTTACTATAAGTATCGAGCAGTATTATTTCCTTCCCTATTTCCCAAAAACTCAAGATTATAACTTGAGAAAACAAAGCTGTAATCTCTTAATCCATTTGTAAATCGAAATCTGTCATTATAACCCACACTAAAATCGAAATTCGTCATTACAACCCACAGTATAATCGTAATTCGTCATTACACTGCAAATTGAAAATTTTCACAATAATCCAAGGTATCTACGACTTTATAACAAAGATACTGCCGTTTATTTCTGGTTCGACTACAAACAAAAGTATTTTGTCCACCGGATCTGATGAAGAGTGATGTTAATCTCATCATGGGCAGGGTGGTTTTGTCTAGGAGCATTACAAGAATGTCACTTACATAGACTTCTACGACAAAGAGCCATTCGGTCGTCATTTCTATGATGCATTGCATATGTTTCGAAATAATAACTATTGTCACTAAAATCAAGGTGATTACGAGGAGAATCAAGTTGGTCATATTACTTCAAAAAGGTGGATTGTATATAATTTTGAATAAGTTACTTGAAACTATTATTGTGCTATTTTAATGAGTTTTTAAAGATTTAAAAAATAAATCTATATTGGAAATGAGTTAAATTAATTATGTAAAAAAATGTATTTTTTTAATGGATCGCAGTTAATAAATATATTTTGAATAAGGTTCATGGATATGCTTTTAAAATATATGTGTGAAAACATGTTGGCTTATTAACATGTTTTTGAATTAAGCCAAAGTTCCAAGACATATTCATACACCATTACATCACTAACCGTGATAGCGGGGCGTTGGAGCCATTGCTCGCTCCTCAAATAAAAGATTACACATTGCTAATGCTATGTGGGAAAAGCCATGGTGAAAATTCTTTTGCATGTACAAATGAGGGGTATTTATAGCCAAGGGTAAAACTAGCCCTTGTGACTATTTGACTTACATGACTCTTTAGATTTACATGTGGGTCTCTTGGAATTCCACATTACATTACATTGATTACAACAGTGTGGCCTACAGTAGTGATGTGGCTGAGATGACTCATGATGTGACTCGACATGACACAGATGGTGTCTTCATGCTAGTGGTGGTGTGCATGTCGAGCTCCAATGTTGCTAAGTGATGGATGTCCTCCTGGTGTATCATAGCTTCACCACTGCATGGCAAGGTGTGCGTAGTCTTCCATGGTCTTGCTATTTGCTTGATTTTGCATGTGCACGTCATTCCTTCACTTGTACTTTGGCATGCTTCATGTTTTCGTCTGTTCGCTAATAAATCTTCTCGTATGCATTCCTCATTCATCTATTCACAAACGAATCTCCTCACATGCATTTATCGTTCGACCATTCACAAAAAAATCTCCTTGCATGCTCTCCTTGTTCATCTTGTTCGTTGTCACGTCATGTCTCATCCATGTACCTATATCTTCAATCACTCATGGCAAGACAACATTAAATCCAAAAATTTCCTAGTCTACCATGATTCATTGTCATTCGCTTTCGGATGCACGTGATTGGGAGAGAGGACATGGCTCTGAAATTGCGCAAGGAATATTTTAGTAGTGAAAATTGCGGAGAGGCCACTGGGAAACTAAGATGGACAATATGAATCATTAGTGACTGTCAGTGATGTCTGGCTTAGCTGGAGAGCAGATCTACGTAGTTTTTTTAGGAAGGAGGTGCAGGCAACAGAGATGCACTCACAGCAAAAACTACGCAATTTCTCTAGGGCACTGGCAGCGGGCTGCAGGAGTGCTACTGAGAAAAACTATGGAACTATTTTGAGGAGTTGGCAGCAGGCTGTAGGAGTGTTGTTGGAAAAATTGTGCAATTCTAGGAGGCTTTCCTGTTGGAAATCCTTGCGCAGTTCTGGAGCTGAGCGAGATGTTGGGAAACTAGGGAACTGCTCATGAAGACTGTGTAGTTTTCCAAGCGAGCAGGAGGTCGACTGACTTGGTGACTGGATGGAAAAACTGTGCAATTCTTTTAGGGAGATAGTGACGAACACAGGGTGTCTGTCCGGCATGTCTACACAGTTTCTTCAGTTAGTGGAACGGGCATGGTTTGCAGCTTTTGTGAAATTTTTTGGGGGAGTGAGTCCCAGGGTCACTTCCCAGTCAAACTCTCTGGTTGACCAGCTCGAGGCTTGGTTGATGTGCTTGCGGGAAAAGCAGATTCTAGGGATGCATAGTGCAGACTGCATGGGAAGCAGCCTCAAACTCTCCACAATTTTAGGCTGGAGTACATAATCACTAAGAGTTGAAATAGTGCAATGCAGCTAAATGGATGTCTGAATGTTGGATGATGGTCTGATCAATAAAGCTTCGACAGAATGACCAAGTGTGTGACTGAGTGACTTCATACATGCTGACCTCGTGAACATACACTCAACATGACTTGACGACACGACACCTCGAACCAGTAAGACACCATACTCAGTGTGACTGATCGACAATGTGAGCAAAAAATGCAACAGTTGTGATAGAGCATTGAACGCCTGTGACAATGCTTGAGCAATAGTGCATTTAGCTTCATGTGTGAGTGCGATGAATGTTTACATAGCAGAAACAACTTGTACACATGAAGGTAGATCTTGTGCATAGCCTGAACATGACTGCAAGCATGACATTGTGACCAACATGCAAAAATATGTCAGTTGAACGGTCAAGAGAGGAGGATGCAAAGACTCAACATGAGCTCACGGGATGAGTTGGAGTGCTTGCAAACATCGAGGAAAATCCCAAGGAAGGCTCTGAAATTGGATGCAGGCCAAAATTGTGGAGGGTGTTGTAGCTGCTACAACACTTGGTGACACACTAGTTAAACTTCAGCTTTTCTATTTGTCTTCATTGACAACACAGGGCCTTGGTCTTTCAGGGAGTATTGAATCGTTGTGCGGGTTGCTTCAGCTTCCCCAAATACCCTGTGGAAAGACATGGTTCACCTTTTGCCAACTCACTCAAACACAACAACAACATTCAACTTGATCACAGTGTTTTCAAATTAGGAAGGGTAGTTTGGGTCACGAGTTAAAAAAAATCTAGAGTATAAGTTTTCATCTCTACTGTTGCTCCACTGCTAGTAGGCCTCGATAGTACCCCAACGGAGTCACATAGGAACACACACATTGCTCCACTACCAGCGAGCCTGGTCATTACCCCAGTGCAATTGCATGCTTTACGTCTCTGCATAGGAATCATTTCTCTTCTTTCACCTTTGTATTTTTTAAGAGGACTGCTGATAGGCACTTATTTATTTTTTGGGGTGAAAGAGGGATCCCGACTTATTAAGAGCAGAAGAGGTTGCTCATTCAGAGAAGTATGTAAGACCTTTGACATAGGTTTGCTTGTTTAAAATTTCCCCTTCTCTGTTTCTACTTGTTGGATGAGCTTGAATCACACAAAGTAGAAGGTTGAGTATAGGAATGGGGTTTCCCAGTGTGGACACAGCTTCATTGATCAGATATTGATCTAGGACTTTAATGATAGATCAAATTTCAAAGTGCTCAAAAGGGTGTTGGATGTGAACGACCAGATATATGTCATCTTCTTGATTCCGACGCCATGAACGGTTCGAAAAACTGACACCGTATAAAGAAGTTATTGCCATTTGAAAAAGTCTAGTAAACTGCAATTTCCAAGGATAAAATGATTTTTGGAAAATATTAAAAAAATAATATTCCAAGGAATATTCCTCGGAATATTCCTCAAAATATTCTTGTTTGACTGACCAATTAGGAGTTGACATGTGGCAATCTCGGAGGCCACCACATGGCCCTCGAAGGGCATGTTAAAATTTTGTTGGGTCCAATAGAATTGAACCCGTGACCTCCAACTGGCTAAACAAGCGTGCTACCAACTCCGCTCTACATTGGTTCTTAACAATCTATGGTCAAATGTTTAATTTAACATGTAATGGTCAGTGGTTTGGGGATCAATACTGCCAGTAATCTTACCCGCCGACAGTCCCATAGAACTCTGTCACATGTAACCGCCGATGGAACCAAACCACGCGGTCTGCAGGATGACTGTCGACCTTAACAACCGTTTATCCCTAACCACGAGGAGTAGCTATCACATGCGTGGCCGAAGCCAATGGTTACGATTATCGGTTGGCAGTAAAGATGGCAGAGTCTATTCATTTTGGGCCTGCTGCTAGATTTGCAAACCTTAACTACAGTTAACCAGATTTAGCGGAGGATCTCTAGGAGATAATGAATAAATGCACTCCAAGAGTCGTTTTCGACCTAAGAGAGGAAAACAAGATGTTAGATAGTATAATTGAGGCCTTCTGAAGCCAATGTAATAGTCGAAAGAAGCTGAAGAAGCCATCTTCAAGGATATTTTCATTTAGGGAGATTTTGAAGCTCAGGGCCACCAGGGGTTAGAGGCAGTTGCACGAGCTACCAGTATCCCTTCTTAGTGAACCAACAGTCATTCCTAACTGTAATGAGCCTTATGAATCCATTGCAATGGTTTAAATAAGCATCTTAAGACTTCTATAGGCCGAGATGTGACAGAGAAGTTTGAGGCAGCCTAGTGCCAACTGTGGAGGAAGGCCTAGATTGGGGATGCAGTGCTCATTTTGAGTAAATGAACAGTCTATTGTTAATTTCAGATATGTGTTGGAGATAGTAGAAGAGGTTTCAGAGATAGTAAATGATTTTGTTCCATCAAGAAGCTCATGGAATCTGAGTGCATTAATTGAAGGAATCAAGTCTAAGGGATCTTAGATCTATTTGCAGAATGATCACAGCCATGATAGGGATATAGATGGTTTTCTAAGCCCATTGGTTAAGTCAATAACCATTGGAGTTGAGTGTGGAAATTGTAAAAGAATTTAAGCCATAATCCCAAAGAGCCAAGTCAAATTGTCAAAAGCTCAAGGAGACGTAGCACACGATATTCGGGTAAAATCCTAGATTAAATTTCCTATTATGTGTTGATGTTTATTTTCTGAATTATATGGTTGTTATGTGTGTCTAATATCAACAGAAACAAATCATGTTAAATCACTTAAATAGTTAAAAGAAAAAAAAGACATACACCTGTTTCAAGTATTTAATTCCGCAGTTGTCAACATAAGCTAGATCATATAATTGTTAAGCTTTGGAGTGAGAGGTTCTTGTAAGTATAACAAGATGTTAAACTTAAACTCTCATTTCAGAGTAGGTGGTATTAGAGTAGGATGCTTGATTGACAGAGAAAAATATTGCTTGTTTGACTTGATAGGTGTTTAAACAGTACAAAGAATTCTACTGTTTTATTGTTTGTAAACTGACTATTGTTTGAGTTTGCAAAAGTGAAGGGAAGCTATTGAAAAGCTAAGTCCAGAAGAGGACAATAAGGAAGAAGGGTTGAAGGCATTCTCCTTACCCCAAGGACCTCAAGACAATTCTTGAAGCATAAGAGGGTTTGTTTGCAAAAAGGTTGCTTGCATAAGAATTTGATTCTACTGCTATTTAGTTCAGAAATTTGTCATTAGTTCTTTGAAAGCTTTGAGAATTTTGTTGAAGTGCTTTTTTTCATTTTGATGATGACAAATTCTACAAGTAAGTTTTACAAATCCTCCTCTTTCACAAGATTATTTAATGAATACTTGAAGCGAGATTTGTTCATCATGATGGATATGGTGAGAGAAATGAGCACTGAACTTCGAGAGCAGATGAATTCCATGAAGGAAGAGAAGCAGTTGCTTTCTGCCAAATTGCAAGAAATGGAGAGACAACTTCATATTAAAAATATGGATCTGGAAAATATGCATGAGTTGGAGACACAACTCCTTGCTACCAAAGAAGCCTTAGTCAAGTATGATCCTGAAGAAGAGGTAAACAATTCTAGTTTTTCTTCAATTTCCTCTAAGAATGTTTATGTTGGTTCTTTTGAAAAGCATACAAGAGGCATAGGTTCCAAGTTAATGTCCAAAATGGGCTATGAAGGAAAAGGATTGGGAAAACATGCACAGGGCATTGTTGAGCCAATAATGGTTGAAGAAAGGCCTAAGTATTTGGGTCTTGGCTATGGACAATCTTATGGAGAAAGTTCCAAAGCAGCCATGAAGGCAATTGAAACAGTTCCTAGAAGGAGTTTCATTTCAGGTTCTCTACCTCAAGTTTGTAAAGGTTGTATTCTTAGGGAATGCAATTGTTTAAAACATCATTTGCAGGAAGAAGGTGTACATAAGCATACACTTCAACCAGAAAGTTGTGAAAGCTCTAAAACCATTTAAGGGATTGATGGTGTTCCAAAGGGAGCTACTTCTTCATTTGATTCACCTACTCATGAAGGTAATGAAGGTTAAAGAGAAAGGTATAAATCTGATTTCCATCACACTTCTTTTTATTATGTTAAGCATGATAAATTTCCACATAGGCATTAGAAAAAAATTGCATGTTCCATTTGTGGTTTGGTTAACCATAATGTTTCTAGATGTTGGAAGAGAATGACCACATACAGGAAACTTTTGAAGGAAAGAAGGAAAGAAGCCAAAGGTCCATTGGCCAAGGAAAATTATGTTGCAAAGGGATTGAACATGTGTTGCACTTATTTCCATAAGCAAGGACATATTGCTGAAAAGTGTTGGATTTTGAATCCAACAATGCTTCCACGAAATTTGAAGGAAGTGGAGAAAGAGTATGGTAAGAAAGGAAAGGAAGTTTCCATAATCGATGTGCTTCAGAATGATCCACATGTTGATGTCGATGTGCAGTTAAAGGAAACACCTTTGGTGTGGATTGGTAAGAAATGGTTAGAGTCCTTATCCAATTAAAGTTACATGTCTTTTGATGAGAAAAGAAATGTGTCACATCTATTTGCATTTCTTTGCTAATGGAATGCAAGTTGCAGGATGGAAAAGTTGAGTATGTAGACTCACTTTACTGCAGCAAAATTATCTTCATTTTAGCTTTGAAAGTACATGTACATGTGATCAAGGATCTTGTACTTATGATTGTACTAAAGAGAAAGTTGAAGAATCAAATACATGCATGAGGATGGAATGGATGATGACAAGGATGTTAATGATTTCCTTGTATTTGAACATGTATGTAATTGACTTGATGGAAAGCTATCAACCATCATATTGTTTTGTTTAAACATGCATGTAATTTCATGTTGACTTGGAAGAGTTGATTTGGACTCCAAGATTGTAAAAAGGAGATACTGATGAAGTGTTTTATCTTTGTAAAAGAATCATTAAAATTATTTTTGTACATGCTTGACTTGAAGGGTCAATTGCGGAAAAGACATGATTTTTATCGGCTTGTGACTTAGTTGATCATTTGTACACAAGATGTAAAGACATGATGATGATTCACATGGTGTGAAATTTGTTTCTTTTGATGGAGCAAGAATTTATGTCATCAAGTTGTTTTCTTGTATTTTGACATCGTCTGTTGAAGGAGATTAGTAGCAGCAAAGGTCACCCTGGAAGTGGTTTGAAAGCAATGTTTAGCTACCTTCTGTACATTCCGAATGAGTTCAAGGAAGAGAATTCTTAATAGGAAGACAAGGGCATCCAAGAAGGGAAGTGTCAACTACCTTCAAGTTTTGGTTTAAAGGCACTAGCCATGTAGGCAAGTGTATGAAGGCTGAAAGAAGAGGGTAATGTACTCTCATCTACTATTCAAATCAATATATAAGTGTTTTGGGGTCCAAAATTTTCCCAATGGGGAGGAGTGATCAGATATTGATCTAGGGTTTTAATAACAGCGCAAATTTTAAAGTGTTCGAAAAGGTGTCAAACCTGAATGACCGGATAGATATTGTCTTCCTAATTCTAGCACTGTGAATGGTTCAAAAAACTGACACTGTATGAAGAAGTTACCACCATTTGAAAAAGTCTAGTAAACTGTAATTTCCAAGGATAAAATGATTTTTGGAAAATAATAAAAAAGAATATTCCAAGAAATATTCCACTGAATATTCTCGTTTGATTGACCAATCAGGAGTTGACACATGGTAAGCCCGAAGGTCACCACATGGCCCTGGAATGGCATGTTAAAATTTTGTTGGGTCCGACGGAATTGAACCCGTGACCTCCGGCTAGCTAAACAAGCATACTACCAACTCCGCTCTACATTGGTTCTTAACAATCTATGGTAAAATGTTTAATTTAACGTGTAATAGTCAGTGTTTTTGGGGTCAGGACCACCAATGGTCTTACTCGCCAGTGGTCCCATAAAACTTTGTCACATGTAACCACCGATGGAACCAAACCACGCGATCTGCGGGATGACCGCTAACCTTAACAACCGTTTATCCCTAACTATTAGGAGTAGCTATCACATGCATGGACGAAGCTGATAGTTACAGTTAGTGATTGGTGGTAAAGTTTATGGAGTCTACTAATTTCAAGCCTGCTACTAGATTTGGCGGCCTTAACTGCAGTTAACCAAATTTAGTGGAGAATCTCTAGGAGATAATGAATAAATGCATTCCAGGAGCAGTTTTTGACCTGAGAGAGGAAAACAAGAGGCTAAATAGGCTAATTGAGGCCTTCTGAAGCCAATGGAATATTCCATAGAAGCTGAAGAAGCCATATTCAAGGAGATTTTAATCCAAGGAGATTTTGGAGCTTAGGGCAACCAAGGGTTGGAGGCAGTTGCAGGAGTTACCAGTATCGAGTCTCAGTGAACCAACAGTCATTCCTGACTGTAACGAGCCTTCTAAATCCATTTCAAGGGTTTACAAAATCATCTGAAGACTTCTAAAGGATGTGGTGCTACAGGGAAGTTTGAGGCAGCCTAGTGCCAACCGTGGAAGAAGGCCTAGATTAGGGACACAGTGCTCATTTTGAGAAAATGAACTGACTATTGTTGATGTTGGTATGTACTGGAAACATTAGAAGAGGTTTCAGAGATAGTTGAAGAATTCTGAAGGAGTTTGTGCCATCAAGAAGCTCAGGGAAGCTCAATGCACCAATTGAAGGAATCAAGTCTAAGGGATCTTAGATCTGTTTGCAGAATGATGACAGCCATGACAGGGATATAGATAGTTTTCTAAGCCCATTGGTTTAGTCAATAACCATTGGAGTTGAGTGTGGAACTTGTAAAAGAATTGAAGCCATAATCCCAAAGAGCTAAGTCAAATTGACAAAAGCTGAAGGAGATGTAGCCCACGATATTCGGGTGAACTCCTAGATTAAATTTTTTGTCATGTGTTGATGTTTATTTGCTGCATTATATGGCTATTATGTGTGTCTAATATCAGCATAAACAAATCAACTAAAAGCAGTTAAACAGTTAAAAGCAAATAAAGACATACACCTATTTCAAGTACTTAATTTCGCATTTGTCAACATAAGCTAGATCATATAATTGTTAATATTTGGAGTGAGAGGTTCTTGTAAGTATAACAAGATGTTAAACCTTCACTTCAGATCATTCATGGATAGAACCAACTTTCCCTTGCAAACATCTCATATTTTATTTCAAGACTTCATCAACCGAAGTTTATAATCAAGCACAGAGAATACAGACACAGGACTGGTCAAGTGCTACAATGTCACAACACTCTTTAGATCTTAGCCACATACTCATTCAAAATCCATAACTCAATAGCGGGTAGCCTGTATTGGAAAAAGAGAAAAATAGCGTGATATTAAGTAAACAAAACAAAGTGAAGAAAAAAAAATCAAAGTAAAGCGGAAAGACAACAAGCAAGCAAGGGAGCAACAAACCAAACCAAGTCAACAAGCAAACAAACATGCAAACCAAAAAACAAAGGCAAGCAAGAATAAAATACTACTCCCACTCCTATGCTAAACAGCGCATGGGCCTACTTTGGCGAAGTGATATTTCCAATGCAGCCACTGGCGCATTGGCTGGCCCATGTTGGTGAAGGCATGGTTCACAAGAAGTGAAGACAAGCAAACTAGCAAACATAAAAGATATAATAACGAATCCCAACACACTCCAAGTTTAAACGCGTCTATAGAAAAGAAAAGAGTGAAAGCACAAGACAAACTGTTTTTCCACTTACCATGGTGTTGTGACACACTATGTATAGGTGATAAGCATATGCACTCTCTTGACTGTGGTAGACAAGAAAACATGAGAAAAAAAGAAAACTTACGCCTTGAAAGTGTGCTTGTTGCGAATAATTCCTCAAGTGTGCAAGGGATGGGATCATGTGATTTCAGTGGAAGAAGCAAAATTTGTATGTTGGATTGGCCTTCAATGCATACAGATGAGTGATGAGGAGCCTTGTGTGTTTTGAAATTTTTTTGATCAGAAGTGGAACTAACCTCAAGATAGTGAGCACCTAACATAATCATCAGCTCAGGCTGAAGTGCCTTAAAGCTTGCGGGGTTCCCACTTCATCAATAGATAGTTCATTAGAGACCAATGACTTAGATAGATTAAAAATGAGTGAATCAACATCGTGATCAAATCAAGAAGTATAAAGATCACAACAACCATGATCAGAAAATTTAGTACGTTTTTCAGCATCCTCATTAATTGATGAATCATAAAAAGGGGTGGATGAGAAGAAAGAATGTTCACCCTCTACATTTCTGGAAAATGTAGATGAAACATTAAGCAGATTCTCAATGAAACATTTTTCCTCTCCACTATTAAATAATGGATTGGAATCAAGTGTGATCTATGAAATATTGGAAGTAGATGCATCCGTGGATGGACTTACACAAGGAAAATCAGACTTAACAGAATCACGAATGATGTGAAGAAAAAGAGGAGGAGGCATGCATAGAAGGAGGTCATCCTTCACCGTGGTTCATGTTTAGATGCTCAGTCATACTCTTCCTGAATGACAGTGCAGGTTGGTTGTGCAACATCAACTCCATCGATCTCTTGATCCTCGTTAATAATAGGTGAAGAGTCCAGAATGGAGGAACACAAGATAGTGCAATTCAGAGGATCAACAGAATGCAGAGATAGAGTTTGAGGTAACAAGTGTGTATGAAAACCCATGGGATTCCCAACCAAAATCCATGTAGTAATTGATAGTAGTGAGGGTGGGACAATGTGCCAGTTGAACAATTGTGTGTGCATGTTCTCCCACATCACTCTATGGGGGTCGATCTGTCTGATGAGGGGAAGACGGACAATCACTTGTGATAGTGGCGGTGTCCGCTTATGATTGTGTAGCTCCATCATTGAAGTACGCTGAGTGGGGTTTGAAATTTAGCTTCATATTGGGACAGAGTGATTTGGTGAGGCAATATTTAAATCTATCCATGAGATATTGGAATTTTATCTTATTTTTAAGAGCTTAAAACATGAATAGACGAAAGCGCTGCACAAAATTTATAGGTGATTCATGTAGGGCCTTCCGTTGTTTTAACAATTGTTTATCAAGTGCTTTAGGATCAAAATGGTGAAAAACAAATTCTATGAGATCACTAAACTTCTTGAATGAGTGCACGAAGTTATGAGTTAGTATGCTATAGCATCGCAATGGGTGGTCGCGAAGTGTGTGTGAAAGCAACGAACAAAACTTTGTTGCATTAAAACCTTCCTCATCCTCCATGAGTGCATGGAAGTCATCTGAGTACTCAACCCAGGCCACTTCGCCTTCACCATCATACATGATTTGTGACAAGTCATCTGAGAACTCCCTCTCAATGCTAAAGATGTGCTCGTTGGAAATAAATTTCGGAGGGTAAGCTATAACAAACTCCATGATAGATGTGTGAAGATTCAAAACAAATTGTGAGGACTCAAATTGTCATCTGGCCCTCCTTCTAGTGCCAAAAATGTTGACGATGCTCAACCCACCAACATTCATGGGATCTCCCCGATATGAAGTCCCAACTAGACCTCACACAGTTTGGTGTCGGAGTCCCATCCGATACGATGGCCAGGTTTCCATTATCTTAAATATATGCCTTAGCTCTTGCTTGCTAGCACATGAGAGTGGTTTTCTTTGTCTTTGAACAATGAGTTTCACGTGCCAAGTAAGTTCTTATTGTTGTTTGTCTCAAAGTTCTTTCACTGTAGAGGGAGAGGGTGGAAGTGAGTCTCAGGTTGAGATGGAATAGTCCCAACTCTGTTAGAGACACACAACACAACAGGACATGTGCAACTTTTGGCAGAGTAGTCCACAAAGATGCGACAATCACCAACACAAGGTGAACAGATAACACATGCATCACCCAATGGAATAGTCCACACAAGTGCGATGAGCGTTATAACAAGTTTACAAGAATGAATCTATCAAGTGTCCGACGGGATAGCCCATACAGCCCAGACAATGGTAGAAACTGATACAACACATTTCCAAAATATTATGTACTAAAACAACCGAAATAGTTCGACTACCTTAACACAAGTTTAAGCAACATGGATTACAAGTGTCCAAAGAATAGTCTTACAACTAGTTACAATACATGTGTGAAAACATGTTGGCCTATTAATAGGATTCTGAATTAAGCTAAAGTTCCAAGAAACATTCATACAACATTACATCACTAACCCTGATAGTGGGGCATTGGAGCCACTGTTCGCTCCTCCAAGAAAAGATTACAAACTTTGAAGGCTATGTGGGAGGAGCCAAGGTGAAAATTATTTTGCATGTACAAATGAGGGGTATTTATAGCCAAGGGTAAACTGGCCCTCATGACTGATCGACTTCCCTCATGACTATTTGAATTACATGAATCTTCAACTTTACATGAAACTTTAGATTTACATGTGGGTCTCTTGGAATTCCATGTTACATTATATTGATTACAATAGTGTGACCCCTAATAGTGATGTGGCCGAGATGACTCATGACATCACTTGACACGATAGAGCTGGTGTGTTCATGCTGGTGGTGGTGTGCATGTCGAGTTGCAGTGCTACTAAGTGATGGATGTCCTCTTGGTGTATCATAGTTTCACCTCCACATGGCAAGGTGTGAGGAGTCATCAATGGTCTTGTTGTTCACTTGATGTTGCATGTGCACGTCGCTCCTTCACTTATACTTTAGCATACTTCATGTGTTCATTCATTCGCAAACAAATCTCCTCGCATGCATTCCTCGTTTATCCATTCGCGAAAAAATATCCTCGAATGCATTCGTCATTCATGCATTCACAAAGAAATATCCTTGCATGCTCTCCTTGTTCATCTTGTTCATTGTTTCATTATGTCTCATCCATGTACCTGTATCTGCAATCACTCATGATGAGACAACATCAAATCTAGAAATATCCTAGTCTAACATGTTGCATTTTCATTTTCTTTTGGATGCAAGTGACAGGGAGAGAGGACAGGGCTCTAAAACTGCACAAGGAAGATTTCAAGCCAAGATGTGAGCTTCAGGAACTGCCAACGAAAATTCTATAGAGCTCATTGGGGGACCGATATGGAAAATCTAGATCAACAGTGATAATCCGTGGGATCTGGCTTGGATGGAGGGAATATCTGCGCAATTTTTTTATGGAGGTAGTGTAGGTAGTAGAGGGGGATAGGAAGCAAAAACTATGCAATTTCTCTTGGTAGTTGGCAGTAGGCTGCTGACAAAAATTGCATAATTGTTTTGGGGAGCTAACATCGGGCTGCGAGACTGCTGCTAGCAAAAACTACATAATGCTAGGAGGCTGGCCTACTAGACATCCTTGTGCAGTTTCTGACCTAAATGGGATGCTGGGCAGTTGGGAAACTTCTCATGAAAACTGCATAGTTTTCTGGGCAAGCAATATGTCGACTTACTGGGTGACTCGTAGGAAAAATTGCGCAATTTTTTTAGGGAAACAGTGATGGAAACAGGGTATCTGTCTAATATGTTTGCATAGTTCCTTCAGTCAGTGGAGCGGGCATGCTTTGTAGCTTTTCTGTAAATTTTTTGGGGATTGAGTCCTAGGGTCATTGCCTAGTCAAACTCTCTGGTTGACCAGTTGGAGGCTCAATCGATGTGCTTGTAGGAATCACAGATTAAAATGGCTTGCTAGGAAACTTTTGTATTGTTCTAGGTCGCAGTCAGTCAAGTCGGTTCCATGGTTGCACAATGCAAAATGCCTGGGAAGCAACCTCAAGCTCTGTGCAATTTTGGGTAGTAGTACATAATCACTAAGAGCTGAAACTGCGTAATGCAACTAAGTAGATTTTCTGACTATTGGAGGATGGTCCAGTCAACAAAGCTTCAAAGAAATGACCAAGTGTGTGAACGAGTGACTTCGTACATGCATGACCTCGCGAACACACACTTAACATGACTTGAGGACAAGACACCTCGAACCAACAAGACATCATAGACTCAGTGTGATTGACTGATGGTGTGAGCGATAAATGAGAAACTTGTGATAGATCGTTGAATGACCGTGATGAAACTTGTGTGACAGTGCATACAAATTCATGTGTGAGTGCGAAAAATGTTTACATGGTGAACACAACTTCTACACACGAAGGTGGAACTTGTGCATGACCAAAACATGAATACAAGCATGACATTGTGACCAACATGCAAAAATATGTTAGTTGAATGGTCAAGAGAGGAAGGTGCAAATACTTGACACGAGCTCACGGGATGAGCCCGAGTGCTTGCAAACATCAAGGAAAAACCCAAGGAAGGCTCCAAATTGGATGCAGGCCAAAATTTTGGAGAGTCTTGTAGCCACTACAACATAGTGTTAGCATAATAATAATAATAATAATAATAATAATAATAATAATTTAGAAGGAAATTTTAGACAAATTTTTATTTTGATAAATAATTTATAATTATTTTGTTGTAATACATTATAATAGAAGGATAGGAAAAAAAAGTAGAAATGGATTAAATAGTAAATATTTATAAACTGATGTTTACATGTAAGAAAATAATATATATGTTTTAAGTAATTTTTATATTTTCATTATGAGGTAGTTTAATTGGCAATCGTGTTGTTATGCAGTATTATGTAACCATCATAATATATCACAATGAAGTATTATGTAACCATCATAATATTAGTTTAATATTGTCTTGATATGAAAACCAATCATGGTCAGCCATAGTCAACCATGATCTAACGTTGCATTGTGACAAGGATTATCTCAATATGAAAATTAACCATGGTCAGCCATGTTTATTTTACGGTTTATAGTGTTGGAAATTAGATAAACCAACACTCCCTTTATATTTCACGACATGGACTAACTGCTTGTCGTGGAGCCTTATCTCTAGCGATGTGATTGTTGACTAACACCTGCGAGTTTTGGTCTAACGACAATATTGACTCCCAACAAGTGGTATCAAAGAGTAGGTCACGAGCTCGATACACACCCGGCTTGCTTTGGGGGGGATATTGTTGGAAATTGGATAAACCAACGCTCCCTGTGTATTTTGCGACATGGACTAACCACCTCTCGTGGATCCTTATCTTTGGTGATATGATCTTTGACTAACACCTGCGGGTTTTGGTCTAACGACAATCGTGATTCCCAACATATAGTATTTATCGTGACATTTGTATACCTTGAGAGTTATAATATTTATCCCTTAGGTTTATTATTCATTTGTGCTTATAATAACAATCCCTTGGGTTTATTAATCTAAGGGTTCATATTGTTAGGGTAAATATTATTCATATGGTTTATAATATTAATCCCTTGTGTTTAATATAAATCCCTTGGGTTTATAATCATGGTCAACCATGGTCCAACGTCACATTGTGACAAAGATTGTTTCAATACAAAAATCAACCATGGTCAATCATTTTCAACCATCATCAACCATGGTCAATGATGGTCAACCATGGTACAATGTCACATTGTGAAAAATATTGTCTCAATATGAAAATCAACCATAGTAAAACATGGCCAACCATGGTCATTATAATATTAGTTTAATGTTGTCTCGATATGGGAACTAGTCATGCTCAACCATGCTCCAACATTGCATTGTGACAAGCATTATCTCAATATGAAAAGCAACCATGGTCAACCATGTTTATTTTAGGGTTTATAATATTTATCTTGTGGTTTATATACCTTGGGTTTACAATATTAATTCCTTAGTTTTAATATTATTCCCTTGGGTTTATAATCCTTGGGGTTTTAGTATTAATCTCTTAGGTTTATTATTCCCTTGGGTTTATAATATCAATCCCTTGGATTTATTAATCTAAGGGTTCATACTCTTAGGGTAAATATTATTCATAGGGTTTATAATATTAATCCTAGGGTTTAATATAAATCCCTTGGGTTTAAAATCATGGTCAACCATGATCAACTATGGTCCAACGTCACGTTGTGACAAATATTATCTCAATATGAAAATCAACCATTGTCAATCATTGTCAACCATAGTCAATAACGGTCAACCATGGTCCAATGTCACATTGTGACAAAGATTGTCTCAATATCAAAATCAACCATGGTCAAGCATGGTCCAATGTCACATTGTGACAAATATTGTCTCAATATGAAAATCAATTATGGTCAAGCATGGTGAAGCATGGTCCAACATCACATTGTGACAAAGATTGTCTCAATATGAAAATCAACCATGGTCAACCATGTTTATTTTACTGTTTATAATATTTATCATAGGGTTTATATACCTTGGATTATAATATTGATGTTAGGGTTTATCATGGGATTTTATGAATATGAAAATCAATCATGGTCAAAATTATAGCAATGTGATGATCAATTTGACAATAGTTATCGCAATGTTACATTACAATGCAATTTATGCTATGTCACATTGTGACATAACATAATTAGCATTTTATTTATCTTAGGGTTTATAATATTAGGGTTCATAGGGTTTACAATATCAACCATGGATGGTCAACCATGTTTATTTTAGGGTTTATATTATTTATCTTAGGGTTTATATAGCTTGAACTTATAATATTGATCCCTTGGGTTTAATATTATTCCTTTCGGTTTATAATCCCTAGGGTTTATAATATCAATCCCTTTGGTTTATTAATCTAAGGGTTCATATTCATAGGGTATAAAATTATTCATAGGGTTTATAATATTAATCCTAAGGTTTAATATAAATCTCTTGGGTTAATAATCATGGTAAACCATGGTTAATCATAATCAATCATGGTCCAACGTCGCATTGTGACAAAGATTGTCTCAAAATGAAAAGCAATTAAGGTCAACCATGGTCAACCATCATTACCCATCATCAATTGTGGTCCAACATCACATTTTGAGGAAAATTGTCACAATATGAAAATCAACCATGGTGAACCATCATTAACCATCATCAATCGTGGTCAATTATGGTCAACCTTGGCCCATCATCACATTGTGACAAAGATTGTCTCAATATGAAAATCAACCATGGTCAACCATGGTTAAGCATGGTCCAACGTCGAGTTGTGACAAATATTGTCTCGATATAAAAATCAATCATGGTCAACCATGCTTATTTTATGGTTTATAATATTTATGATAAGGTTTATATACCTTGGGTTTATAATATTAATCTCTTGGGTTTAATATTATTCCCTTGGGTTTATAATCCCTTGGGATTTTAGTATTAATCCCTTGGGTTTATTATTCCCTTGGGCTTATAATAGAAATCCTTTGGGTTTTAATCTAAGGGTTCATATTCTTAGGTTAAATATTATTCATAGGGTTTATAATATTAGATGTAAGGTTTAATATAAATCCCTTGGGTTTGAAATCATGGTCAAACATGGTCAACCATGGTCCAACGTGACATTGTGACAAATATTGTCTGAATATGAAAATCAACCATGGTCAACTATCGTCAACCATGGTCAATCATGGTCAAATGTGACATTGTGACAAAGATTGTCCTAGTATGAAAATCAACCATGGTCCAATGTCATATTGTGACGAAGATTATCTCAATATGAAAATTAGTCATGGTCAAGCATGGTCAAACGTCACATTGTGACAAAGTTGTCTCAATATGAAAATCAACCATGGTCAACCATATTTATTTAAAAATTTATAATATTTATCATAGTTTTTATATACCTTGGTCTATAATATTTATCTTAGGGTTTATCATGGGATTTTCTCAATATGAAAATCAATAATGGTCAACCATGGTCAACATTGTAGCAATGTGACAATCAATTTGACAATAATTATCACAATGTTACATTACAATGTAATTTATGCTACGTCACATTCTAGCATTACAAAATTAGTATTTAATATATTAATCTTAGGGTTTATAATATCAATCTTAGGGTTTATAGGATTTACAATATCAACAATGGATGGTCAACCATGTTTATCTTAGGGTTTACAATATTTATTTTATGGTTTATATAGCTTGGGTTTATAATATTAATCCCTTTGGTTTAATATTATTTCCTTGGGTTTATAACCCCTTAGGTTTTTTAGTATTCAGATACCTTGGTTTATAATATTGATCTTAGGGTATATCATGAGATTTTCTCAACATGAAAATCAACCATGGTCAACATTGTAGCAATGTGACAATCAATTTGACAATAATTATCACAATGTTACAATACAATGCAATTTATGCTACGTCACATTGTGACTTTACAAAATTAGTATTTAATATATTAATATTAGGGTTTATAATATTAATCTTAGGGTTTATAGGGTTTACAATATCAACCATGGATGGTCAACCATGTTTATTTTAGGGTTTATAATATTTATCTTAGAGTTTATATATCTTGGGTTTATAATATTAATCCCTTGGGTCTAATATTATTCCCTTGGGTTTAAAATCCCTTGGATTGTTAGTATCTATCCCTTGGGTTTATAATATCAATCCCTTTGGGTTTATTAATCTAAGGGTTCATATTCCTAGACTATAATATTATTCATAGGGTTTATAATATTAATCCTAGTGTTTAATATAAATCTCTTCAGTTAATAATCATGGTCAACCATGGTCCAATGGCTCATTTGAAAAAGATTGTCTCAATATGAAAATAAACCATGGTCAACCATCGTTAACCACGTCAATCATGGTCAATCATGGTCCAATGTCACATTGTGACAAACATTATCTCAATATGAAAATCAACCATGGTTGGCCATGGTTCATTATAATTTTTATTATGTTTTAATATAAATAACTAAATAAATTATTATTCCTTAATTATTATTAATATTTAATTAAATTATTAATTAATTATTTAATAATATTATTAATTGATAATAGTAGCAATATTAATTAATAAGAATAATCTTAACTAATAATATTATTCGCTTGAATTCAAATAATAATAAATAACATTTAATATTAAATAATAGTTAATATAAATTAAAAATTATTATTACAATAGTTTATTATAGTTATAATTATTATTATAATGATAATAATAATATTTTTATTATAATACTTTTTTATTATTATCATTTCTATTATTATATATTTATTAATGATAGATATAAATGAAAGTGAAACTTTCAGCTATATCAACCACATTAATATTTTTAACGTGGTTGTACTAATAATATGTTTAATTTATATCTTTCTAAAAATTAAAAAACATTTTACCACAACATCTTTATCTTCATCCTGGTCTTGTCCTAAATACTAAATGTTGTTGTAAACATTATGTCTCTTCATACACTAAGACATTTCCAAAGCATAATTGTTTGTCGATAGTATTAATTGTTTTATATGTGAGGAACTTGAAATGAAGAACATGTGTGTAGGGGGGTAAGAAAAGAAGAACACGGTGCATGGGCATGTGTGTGATTGTATCATTTTCAGTGAAAGAAATATACTCGTTTAAAATTAGGGTGTAGACTAATTTATAAATGAAATGACATTTTTCATGACTATTTTTTTTGTTATTTTTAATCAAAATCTGTCATAGATATTTAAAAGCTTGAGTTTAAATTATTTAATAAGTGCTCCAAGAGTTTTTTAGAATATTGAATCCATTTATATATTCTAAAATATATTTTGAATGACAAAAAAAATCTCGAAATTCTATTGCTAATAAATTTTAGTAAAAAAATTTGTTTTATCTATAAATTAAAATAAGCCTAAAATTATTATAATTAACCCAATTTATTTGAAAATAAGGAATATATAGCTTTAAAATGAAAGAATATAAAGTTTTTTAATAAATTTCACGAATCTATATTTATGTGATATGTTTTTACTTTATCACACATTAAAAAAACGTTGTTTTACTTTATTTTAGTTAATGTGCCACTTGGAACGTGAAAGGGAGATGTCTCGCACTTTACGTGACAAAATCACTTGCTTGTGTGCAATTAAAATGCTGACTAGCATCACGTAAATGCTTTTATAAAAGTTAATATAATTACTCTTAACTTTATGTAATTATTGCAAGGTTAGATTTCCCTAATTTAGGCCTCTTCCCCATTTTAAAATGGCATCTGACTTCCATAGGCAATGGCCTCTTCAAAACAAGAAGTATTATTTTATACATATGAGTGGTAGAGATTGTAAATTTCAGTATAAGGATTTCTTTTATGAATTTAAAAATTTGCAATTTTAGTTATTTAAAATTATAGTTTTAGTTTTACCAACAATTTTATAATCAAATTAAATTAATGATAATAAAAAATACATATATTTAAATTAATTAAATTAAATTATAATATTTTAAACCATTACATAGCATGAATCCAAAACCTTATAAAATATTTTCTCATATATAGTATAATATCTTTACTTTTATTCTTTAAGTATCACATTTTAGGATATTATTTTTAATAAGATTAGTAATAAAAATAAATTTAATAATAAATATTTATCAAATATAAATTAATTATTTTTAATTAAATATTTTTATTTTAGTAAAGAAAACTTAGTTTAAGTGGTATAGTTCACATTTATTATTTTATAAACAAATAATTTTATTTTTTTTAAGATGTGGAACCTCTTAATTTTTTTTTGCAAAATCCAATATTTGGATTTTTATGTGAGTCCATCTTCTCAAGATTGCAATTTATAATGAGGAGTAGCAACGCAAGTATTGCTTAGTTTAAGACCACCATCTCTATTCATAGTGTTTGTTCTTTTTTCAATCTCTATAGCTTCTTTAACCTTTTTTTTTAAATAATGTTCTTCTCTTTGGATGAGTTTAGCATTTTCCATGCAGATGTAATGAGAGGAGGAACATGCATGTTCTGCCAAGGAAAATTTTGATGTTCTATTCCTTAATATGTCTGTTGCATGCTCTTTGAGTCTAATGCTAACAAATCTTCCTAATTCTCCTATGTATTATTTTCCGCACGAACAAGGAATGGTGTATACGCCTTTATGTTGGTTAGGGCACAACTAGTCTTCGATAGAGAGGGGTAAAAGTAGTCTTATGTTATGCTTTTTTAAAATTTTCGCAATTTTATTTGTAGATTCTTTTATGAAGGGAAGGGTGATTCTAGGGAGATCTAAAGAAGTTTTTGAATGCTTTTTATTTAGGGCTTGATGGATAGATTTTTTAATGATGTTTTTATTACTTTTAAAAGGTGGTCAAGTTCATGGTTTAAAAGATAAGGATAAAAAATTCTAGATGCTCTTGTAGTTAGGGTTTTGATGACACCAATTTTTTGTTTCGGATGGTGATGAAAGGCAACGTGCAAATATCTATCAGTGTGGGTTTTTTTCATGAAGACTTGGTACCCTATTTTACCATTTTTCTTGGTGAGAAGGATGTCAAGGAAAGGTAATTGGTTATCTTTTTCAATTTCTAAAGTGAATTTGATGTGATCTATCAAGTTTTTCTCTTCCATGGCTCCATTTTGTAAATATGTCATCTACAAATATTTTCCATTCTTCTGAGGTGTAAGGAAATGATATAAGCGCTCTTTGTTCAAAATGTTCCATGTAAATATTGGCTACTATCAGAGATAATGGTGATCCCATGTCCCATAGCTACGCTATATGTTTTCTCATAGATTTTTCTTTTGTAAGTGACATATGATGATTGATGACGCATTTCTAATTATTCCACAGTTTCATTGTCAATAATGGTACTCATAACATGGATCACTTCATCTACGAGGATCATTGTGTAGAGTGATACTATGATCATTGTGTAGAGTAATACTATATCAAAACTAACCACGAAATCCCCATCATTTACCTTTAAATTTTTTATCCATTTGACAAAGGATGCAAACTCCATGCAAAGTCTTTAATAAAAGAGGAGGAGTTGCCAAATAATAATTGCAGTTTTTTGGCAAGGTATTGTGCAAGAAAGTAGGTGGGCGACTCTACGGTATTTACTATGTGCTTTAATGGGATACCAATTTTATGTATCAGCGGAGCTATGGGCTACCAATTTTATGTATCTTCGGAGCTCCATATATTCTAGGTATAATTGAGCTAGATGGTGTGATTCTCCTTTTTTGTTACAACGTCCAAAAATGATTCTTTTATTTATGTGTTGACTTGTTCAGTTCTTTGTCCATAATTCTGTAGCATCCACTTTAGTTTAAATGATCATACATATTTTCATCATAATCATGTCTGTTCATTATTATAGTGGCATTTTCCTTAGTCTACATTTAGAATTGCGATGTTACACTTCAGGTTTTTTAGCGCAATTATTTCTTCCTTGGATATATTGCTTGCAGGACGTTTGGCGATTATGAGAATTTTGGCTACATCTTGTCTTATTTCTTCAGTTTTGAAAGAGTCGATGTCTTTGATGGCTACTTCAACGTTGCTTATTATTTCTTCAACCGGTATTCTGTTTGGTGTTATGGAAAAATTTAAGCCTTTTTGGAGAAGAAATTTAGATGCGCTGTCTAAAGTGAGATTTGGAGATTAATCATTGTGGAAGGATTGTTACAGACAAGAGCGGTGATTTCCTTCAGCTCATTATTAATCGAAACTTGTGCGTTATTGAATTCTTTTGTGCGTTCGATGAGAGCTGTGGGATTACCATGTCCGATTTGTTTGATGGGAATCGATGAGAGCTGTGTGCTTATATTTGGAGATACTGTCTCAGAAAAAACGTTGTAATTATTCATTATATTCACGTCAGAATTTGAGCATGTATTAATTTTAGGTCTGTTTTGTATGATATGTAGGTTATTTATTTTATTCTTCTTTTTAATTAGATTATGTTCCAGCCATCGATATACTTTATAATAATTTATAATTAGTATGAAATGTTATTTAATTATTTAATATTAAATGTTATTATTTAATTAAATAATAATTATTTAATTTGAAATTATGTAATATAAATATGAACCCTTAGATTAATAAATTTTAGGGATTGCGGCCTGGAGTATGCCGTAAAACTGCTTCTGCTTGGCTAAGAGCTCGTCTTCCTCGGACGTAAGGAAACAGGTTAACGGCCCAAGACCCAGAGGCATCTGGCAGGAGTGAGAGCCTGCTCCCGATTACGGACCACCAGCAGGGTTATGCCAGGTGGCGTGGTTTTCCTATTTAACAGTGATGAGTCAAACCCAGCATTCGCGGATAGCAGCCAGAGATGGCTGTCCTCACTGTTGGTTTGACACCTGAGTTGATAGGTTTTACCACCTTCGGAAAAAAAAAAAAAATAAATAAATAAATAAATTTTAGGGATTGATATTATAAACTCAATAGAATATTAAACCCAAGAGGTTAATACTAAAACCCCAAGGGAATAATATTAACCCAATGGATAATAAACCCAAGTGATTATTACTAAAAACCCTATGGTTTATAGTATTAATCCCTTAGGTTTCTTATTCCCTTGGATTTATAATATCAATCCCTTGGGTATATTAATCTAAGTGTTCATATTCCTAGGGTGTGATATTATTCATAGGTTTATAATATGAATCATTAGGTTCAATATAAATCATGGTCAACCAAGGGTTTATATACCTTGGACTTATAATATTAGTCCCTTGGGTCTAATAACATTAGTCCCTTGGGTTTACAATATCTTGGGGTTTTAATATTAACCATTGCATTTATTATTCCATTGGGTTTATAATATCAATCCCCTCGTTATGCTAATGCAAGGGTTCATATTCCTAGGGTTTAATACTAAAACCCCAAGGGATAATGAACCAAAGGCAATAATATTAAACCAAGGGAAAATAAACCCAATGGATTAATACTGAAAATCCAAGGAATTATTAACCAAGGGGAATATTGTTAAACCCTAGGGATTAATACTATAAACACAAGGTATATAAACCCTAAAAAAATATTATCAACCCTGAAATAAATATGGTTGACCATGGTTAAGAATGGTTCATTTTTATTTTGAAAGAATCCTTGTCACAATGGCATGTTGGACCATGGTCAGCCATCTTTATACTAGGGTTTATAATATTTATCTTATGGTTTGTATACCTTGGGTTTATAATATTAATTCATTTATGTTTATAATCTCTTAGCTTTAATACTAAAAATCCAAGGAATTATAAATCATAGGGTGTAGTATTTAACCCTACGGATTATTTAACCCACAGAATATTATACCATTGGGTTTTTAGTATTAAACCCAAGGGATTATAAACCCAAAGGAATAAAATTAAACCCATAGAATTAATATTATAAACCCAAGATATATAAACCCTAAGATATTAAATACCCTCGAATAAAGATGGTTGGCCATGGTCAACCATGGTCCAATGTCGCATTGTAACAACGATTGTCTCAAAATGAAAATCAACCATTTTTCAACCATGGTCAACCATGTTTATTTTAGGGTTTATAATATTTATCTAAGGGTTTATATACCTTGGGTTTATAATATTAATCCCTAGGGTTTAATATTATTCTCTTGTGTTTATAATTCCTTGGGTTTTTAGTATTAATCCCATGGGTTTATTATCCCTTTAGTTAATATTATTCCCTTGTGATTTTATTATTATACTTTAGGAATATAACCGTAGGGTTAATAGTATTAATGCATCGGGTTTATTATCCCTTGGGTTTATAATCACTTGGGGTTTTATTATTAACCCCTTATGTTTATTGTTAACCCCTTGGGTTTATAATATCAATCCTTTGGGATTATAATATAAATATTATAAACCCTTGGACCATGGTTGACCATGGTTGATTCTCATATTAAGACAATATTTGTCACAGTGCAACATTGGACTATGGTTGATGATGATTAAATTTATAAAACATGGTTGACCACAGTTGACCATGATTAATATTATAAAAACAAGGGAATAATAGACCCTAGGGATCAATACTAAAAACCCAAAGGATTATAAACCTAAGGGAATAAAATTAAACCCTAGGGATTGATATTATAAACCGAAGGGATAAAAATTATAGACCCAAGGTATATAAATCCTAAGATAAATATTATAAACACTAAAATAAACATGGTTGAGCATGGTTAATTTCCATATTGACCATGATTGATTTTCATATCGAGATAATCTTTGTCACAACATGACATTGGACCATGGTTGACCATGGTTTATTTCCATGTTGAGACAATCTTTGTCAGAATGTGACATTCAACCATGGTTGACCATGGTCGATCATGGTTGATTTTCATATCGAGACAATCTTTTTCACAATGGGGCATTCAACCATGGTTGACCATGGTTGACTATGGTTAACCAAGGTTCACCATGATTAATATTATAAGCCAAATGGAATAATAAACCCAAGGGATTGATATTATAAACCTAAGGGATTAATACTAAAACCCAAAGGGATTATGAACCCAAGGGAATAATATTAAACCCAATGGATAAATATTATAAACCCAAGGTATATAAACCCTAAGATAAATATTATAAACACTAAAACAAACATGCTTGAACATGGTTTATTTTCATATTGAGATAAAGCTTATGACAATGTGACAACATATCATGGTTTACAATGGTTCACCATGGTTAATTTACATATCAAGATAATCTTTGTCACAATGCGATGTTGGACCATGGTTGATTTTAATATTGCGACATTTTTGTCACAATCCAACGTTTTACCATGGTTGACCATGATTGTCCTTAACTGTCCATGATTTTCATATGGTGACAATTTCTGTCACAATGCAACATTCGTCCATGGTTGACCATAGTTGATCATGGTTGGCTATGATTGATCACGATTAACCATAATTGATCTTATAAACCCCAGGGATTCATATTATAAACCCAAGGGAATAATAAACCTAAGAGATTAATACTAAAACCCAAATGGATTATGAATCAAAAGGAATAATATTAAACCCAAAGGACAAATATTAAAAACCCAAGGCATATAAACCCTAAGATCAATATTATAAACACATGGTTCACCATGGTTGATTTCCATATTGAGACAATTCTTATCACAATGCGATGTTAGACCATAGTTGACCATTGTTGATTTACATATTGAGACAATATTTGTCACAATGCAATGTTATACCAGGGTTGAGCCTGGTTGATTTTCATATTAAGAGAATCTTTATTAGAATGTGACCTTCGACGATGGAAACCCTGGTAGATTTTCATATGGAGACAATTTTCTTCACAATGCGCCATTCGAGACCATGGTTGATTTACATATTGGGACAATCTTTGTTACAATGATACATTGGACCATACTTGACCATGATTTATTTTCATATCGAGACAATTTTGTCACAATGCAATATTCAACCATGGTTGACCAAGATTGATCATGGTTGGCCATGTTTCATTCTATAAAACATGGTTGACCATTATCAAACATGGATAACTATAGTTGAACATGATTGTCCATGATTTTCATATGGAGACAACTTTTGTCATAATGTGATATTCGACCATGGTTGACCATGAGTGGCTATGACTGATCTTGATTGACCATGATTGACATTATAAACCTAAAGGAATAATAAACCCAAGTGATTAAGATTATAAACCCAAGGGATTAATACTAAAATCTCAAGGGATCATCAACCCAAGGGGATAATATTGAACCCAAGGAACAAATATTGTAAACCCAAGTTATATAAACCCTAAGATAAATATTATAAACACATGGTTGATCATGGATGATTTTCATATTGAGACAATTTTTATCACAGTCTGATGTTAGACCATGGTTGACCATCGATGATTTACGTATCAAGAAAATCTTTGTCACAATGCGACGTTAGACCATGGTTGACTATGGTTGATTTTCATATCGATACTATCTTTGTCATAATGCGACGTTAGACCATGGTTGACCATGCTTGATTTTCATATCAAAACAATCTTTATCACAATGTGACGTCAGACCATAGTTGACCATGCTTCATTTTCATATCAAGAGAATGTTTGTCGTAATGCCACATTAGACCATGGTTAACCATGATTATCCATGGTTGTCCATGCTTTTCATATGGAGGCAATTTTTGTCACAATATGACATTTGACCATGGTTGAAAATAGCTAGTTATAACTCACCATGATTAACAATGATTGATATTATAAACCCAAGGGATCGATATTATAAATTCTAAAATAAGCATGCTTGACCATGTCTCATTCCATAAAACATGGTTAGCCATAATCAACGGTGGTTGACTACGGTTAATCATGATTTTCATATGGAGACACTTTTTTCCACAATGCAACATTCGAGACCATGGTAGATTTATATATCGAGACAATGTTTGTCACAATGCGACATTGGAATATGGTTGACCATGATTGATTTTCATATCAAGACAATCTTTGTCAATATGTTGTTGGCATTATGATTCTGGTTTGGCTCTATGGTACAGGTGTTGTACTTGATGGCAACTCACTCAAGTGGAAAAATTCTGTTCAGGCTCTCAAAATGATGGAAAATAAGAGGTTCGCAGGTGCATCGTTCAAAAGGTGCGAACCCGCAGGTTCGCCGTCTAGGAAGTGCAGACATACCCGCAGGTTACCCGTTCATAAGGTGCAGTCCCCCAGTTCACTCACTCCAATGTAGAGAAGCACACTCACATGGGGTTTCTTATGTTTGGCCCTTGGTATTTAGCCCGTCGTTCATGATCCTATGGTTTTGGCCCATGGTTTAGGATCTAAATTATTTGAACCCCTGTTTGGATCCCTTGTATTGGTTTTCGATGGTTTTGTCCCATGGTTTGAATAAGGGCTTGCCTATAAAAAGGAAAAGAGATCACTTGGCTAGACACTTGTGAAATTTAGAATATCTTAAGATCTGAAAGATTGGGTGATTGGTTTTAAAAGCTAGATCAAAATCAAGGAGAAAATTTAAGGCGAATCTATTGATAAGTCGCGATCTCTTGGGCGCATGATCAGATCTATGGATCTGAGTGACTGTGGAACATTGGAGGACTGTTAATTTGGCCCTAATCAGAGGTTCACAGGTGATCCACGGAGTGAGTGCGGGGTACGCAGCGCAGGAGAAGGCGCAGTGCGGGGGTACACAGCTCAGGAGAAGGCGCAGTGCAGAGGTACGTAGGGAAACAGAAGAACAAGTCGCGGAGGTACACTGTCAGGCGGGCAGTGCAGGTGCGGATCCGAGCAAAGGTACACAGGGCAGCATAACGAGTGGTGTGAAGATACGTAGAGCAGTAGACTGACCAGGTGCGGATCTACGTAGTTTAGACACAGAAGAGTTGTGGGTATTCGCAGGCCACTATTGGTGAAGTTGCGGACCTATCTTGAAACATTTGTTGGCTGTATTTTATCTATTACTGCAGAGTTCTGGGTTTAGATTTCTGATATTGCCTTTCTGTTTACAGCATTCTGAGAAGTTGGGTGCCATTGGTTAATTGTATAAGGAGATTGGGTGATTTGCATGTACTTGATGATTATTTGATCTTCTTGGATCGAGTTTGAAAATTAATGAAACATGGTCCCTAAAGAAGTAAAAGAGCAAAGGGGGTTGTAGCTCCCTTCCAGGAGAGACTGGAAAATGAGAGAGAGTTGTAGCTCTCTACAGGTTGCAGCCTGCGTACTGGTAAAGGACTGCACCAGTACAAAATCCTTGTAAAAGAATTTTATAATTGAAAGAAGATTGAGACCTATTGCAGCAGGCGGTTTTAACCCACATTGGGTTTCCACCTTATATCTGGTGTTCTTTGGTGTGCTTATCTATTTTTCTTGTTCTTGTTCATTATTATATGGCACTGACATACAAATTAATGATCAATATCTGAAGAATAAATTAAAGTATAAATCTTGAAGGCATATTGAAAAGAATTTGATAATACTGATTCACCCCCCCCCTTTCAGTATTATTTCCAACAATTGGTATCAGAGCAGGTTCTTCAGAAGAAGCTTGATCGCTTGAAGAAAGATCTTTCATCATGAGAAACTACGAGAGGGAAGCATCAATCAGGCCACCGATTTTTGATGGGACAAACTTCTTTTATTGGAAGGTAAGAGTTACTGCCTATCTTCAATCTCTTGGCACAGAAGTATGGGATATCATAGATACAGGGTATACTTTTCCATCAGCAACTCCTACATATCCGGCTGAGAAGAAGAAATATGAAACAAATGCAAAGGCGGTTAATACTCTATTGGGATGCCTATCTCAATCAGAATTTGTTAAGGTAATGCAGTTTAAATCCACAAAAGAGATATGGGACAAGATTGTTCTGAGCTATGAAGGAGATGATCAGGTAAAACGAGCAAAACTTCAAACCCTCAGAATTCAGTATGAAAATCTCAAGATGTATAATGATGAAAGTGTGGCTAACTATTTTCTTCGTGTAGATGAGATTGTTAATTGTATGAAAAATTTGGGTGAAGAAATAAAAGAGGTTGTTGTGGTTGAAAAAGTTCGAAGATCTTTGTCCCCTAGGTTTGAATCTAAAGTTTCTGCAATAGAAGAAAACGAGAATCTACAAAGCCTTAAAATGTCACAGCTGCACGAAATTCTAACTGCTTATGAAATGAGGAAAGGAGGTCAATCAGACAGGAGAGAAGCTACCTTTAAGGCTTCAGGCAAAGGAGAGTACTATGAGTCAGGACACGTGTCAGAAGAAGAAGAAGAATCAAATTTTGTCAGAAATCTTCAACGGGGTATTGGTCGTTTCCAAGGTAAGTTACCTTTCAAATGCTTTGCTTGTGGAAGAGTCGTTCACTATGCTTCCAAATGTCCTCACAAGGATAATATTGACAAAGGGAAGGAACCTGTTAGATGGAACAAGAAATAGAATGCAACTAAGAAAAGTTACTACACTCATGAAGACAGTGATGGCCTATCAAATAGTGATGAAGATGAACAAGGTAATGATTATAAACTTTTAATGGCCTTTGAAGATGATGATTACATGGACGTTATAGATGTAGATGGTTTTTATGAAGAGATTTCTCGACTATGATCATTGATACTCTGCAATTCCAACTCGATGAAAAAGAAAAGTCTCTTGAGAAGTTAGAATGTGAAATTCTTGGCCTTAGAAAAGAAATTGAGAAAACAAAGGCTCTTAATCTTAAATTTGTTAAAGGATCTGAAACTCTGGATGAGATTATGAATGTACAACGTTTTCCACTAATCAAGATAGGTCTGGGTTATAATGGAGAAACATATCAAGCATCCACCTCAAAGAGTTATCTTGATGTAGCAAGGAGGAATGAGCAAAAGCCCGATGAAGATCACTAGGTAAGGCAGGGATGAATTACATAAAGAACAAACAAATACTACCAGGTAAACCCGGGGCAATCCATCTTAAGGGTGAACAAAAGCTACAACCAGCCACAGGTAAAAACTTCTCAATTTGCTTCAAGAATGGATGACAATGGAAATTACAATCATTTGGCTGGTAGATTTGATAATCGCAGAAGTTTCTTCAATGGCCAATGTTTCTCTTGCCATAACTTCGGTCACAAAGCAGCTCAATGTGTTGCTTATAAGACAATCATGACTAGAGAAGCTCAAAAAAAAAGAAGTATGACTGGGATTACGAAAAGGACCTATAACAACTTTTCTGCCCTTGAAAATGAAATTGAATGTTCTATTTGTAATAACTTCGGTCATGAAGATTTGAATGTAGGAGCAGGTTTCGGCAGACAAAGGAACAAGCCTCAAGCACTAGAACATGGAGAATAAAGGAACCACAAATAGAAAGATGTGGGATAGCATTTTATGAAGAAGGACAAGAAAATCTATGCTACATCGACAGCGGATGTTCGAAGCATATGACAGGTGATAAAGAAAAACTTGAATCATATACTGCTTTAGAAAAGGGAAAGAAAGTTTCTTTTGGAAATGATACCCCTGAAGCCATAAAAGGAAAAGGCACTTCTCAGTTGAAAGAAAAGGTCAAAGTTGGAAATGTTTTGTGTGTTGATGGCTTCAAGCATAATCTACTAAGTGTCAGTTAGATGTGCGATCAAGGAACAGAGGTAATATTTCGATCAAATGGATGTAGTGTTCGTGATCTTGATATAGGAAAAACAATGATCAAAGGCAGAAGAACTCCAAATAATCTATACATATTTGAAGAAGGACAACAAAAATGCTGAGCAAAGATGATGAACATTGGTTATGGCACCGGAGGTTGGGGCATCTAAGCTTTCCACAAATAAGGAAAGCATTCAAATACCAAGCAGTTCGTGGTCTTCCAGATATCAAAATTCCAGACAACACCATATGCAAATCATGTTAGTTTGGTAAGCAAACCAGAACTAACTTGCCTGAGAAGGAAGGATCAGCTAGCAAGCCTCTTGAACTAGTCCATATAGATGTATGTGGTCCATTTTGGAAAAGGTCACCTCGAGGAGAAGAATACTTTATATTATTCATTGACGACTTCTCCAGGATGGTTTGGTTGGGACTTATGAAACACAAGGACGAAGCATTTGAAAAATTCAAATCTTTCAAATCCTTGGCTGAAAACGAATCAGATCACAAAATTAAGTGCCTCAGGTCCGACAGAGGTGGGGATTTTACCTCAAATGAATTTTTCAATTTCTGTGAAGAACATGGAATAAGAAGGGAATTCTCTACAGCTAGGACTCCTCAGCAAAATGGAGTGGTGGAAAGGATGAAGAGAACGGTCCAACAAATGGCTCGTGCTATGCTTGATGAGTCTGGGACTCCCGCAACCTTCTGGGGAGAAGCTGCTTTTGCTGCGGTTGTTATTCTCAACAAAAAAAATGTCCGAGTGAACAGCACTCAAACTCCTCATGAGCTCTGGTATGGTGAGACTCCTTCGGTAAAGCATCTCAAAATTTTTGGAAGCAAATGCTATATTAAGAATAATGATGAACAGCTTGGCAAACTTGAACCTAGAGCAGATGAAAGCATTCTCCTTGGTTATTCTCCCCACAACAAAGCATATAAGTGTTACAATAAAAGACTTGGAAGAATTGTTGACATCATTGATGTAGTGGTTGATGAAAAAGGATACATTCCTAGGCAAGTAAATTATGAAAATATCGAAGAAGATGAAGACTAATCTCCAAATCAGATTGATGATGAAGAAGAACCTCAAGGGGCACTAGAGGAACAATTAAGGATAGAAGAGAAGACTCCATCCAGGTACGTTCAGAAGAATCATCTAGAATCTCAGATTTTGGGGCAGAAAGAGGCAGGTGTACAAACAAGAAGAACAATTGCAGAAGCCTCAAGCTATTTGGAATTACTCTCCTCCACTGAACCACAAAATGTAAGAGATACATGCAAAGATGAATGTTGGGTCAAGGCAATGGATGAAGAACTTGAGCAGATCGAAAAGAACAACACTTGGGAGTTGGTTCCTAGACCAAAAGATAAGAATCTCATAGGGACAAAATGGATCTTCAAAAATAAGTTGAATGAAAATGGGGAAGTAATTAGAAACAAGGCCAGACTTGTTTGTAAAGGGTATGCTCAACAAGAAGGAATAGACTTTGAAGAAACTTTTGCTCTCGTTGCTAGACTTGAGGCCATCCGAATGTTCCTTGCTCTCTCAAGCTTTCAAAAGTTCAAAGTATTTCAAATGGACGTAAAATCAGCCTTTCTAAATGGAGACTTAGAAGAAGAAGTGTACATGGAGCAACCAGATGGGTTCATCCTTGGGAATGATCCAAATCTTGTATGCAGACTAAAAAACGCTGTCTATGGTCTTGAACAGGCTCCAAGGGCTTGGTACTACCGCTTGGACAAATATCTTCATCAACAAGGGATTTCAAAGGGATCAACACATAGCAATCTTTATATAAAAATTGAAAATGTCAAATTACTAATACTTGTTGTGTATGTAGATGATGTTATCTTTGGCAGCAATGAAGAAGCTATGAGTCAAAGCTTTGCCTTGGTGATGCAGAAAGAATTCGAAATGTCTTTGCTTGGAGAACTGACATATTTTATTGGACTGCAAATCCAACAAAATGAAGGCGGGATCTTCTTGTCTCAAACTAAGTATCTCAAGTAGATTTTGAAGAAATATGGCATGGAAGATGCAAAACCAGTGTGTACCCCCATGGTCACAGGATGTAGCATCAGTGCAAATGATGAATCAGCAGCAGTGCATCAACCAACCTACAGACCTATGATTGGAAGTCTTCTTTATTTGACAGGTACCCAACCAGACATCATGCATGCAGTTCAGGCAAATCCAAAGGAAACTCATCTTCAGGCAGTGAAGAGAATTTTCAAGTACCTTCAAGGAACTCAAAACTATGGTTTATGGTATCCTAGAGATACAGATCTCACACTTCATGCTTATACAGATGTAGATTGGGCCGGAAGCGTGGATGACAGGAAGAGCACAAGTGGTGGTGCATTCTTTATGGGTTCTAGATTATTATCTTGGTTCAGCAAGAAACAGAGTTCAATTGCATTATCTACAGCTAAAGCAGAATATGTGGCTGATGCATCTTGTTGCACTCAACTCCTTTGGATGATGCAGACCTTGCAGGATTTTCAGATCACTTGTACTCCACCTATCTCCATCTTATGTGATAATACAAGTGCAATCAGCATTTCAAAGAACCCAGTCACGCATTCAAAGACCAAGCACATACTGATCAAGTATCACTTTCTCAGGGAACAAGTGCTTGAACAAAAGGTTAAGTTAGAGTATGTTCCTTCTAAGGAACAAGTTGCTGATATACTCACCAAGCCATTGCCCGGGGAGACCTTTGAATACCTCAGGCAAAAGCTGGGGGTTATTGATGCATCATCCTGTTGTTGAATCTCATCTGTTTCAGAGATTTTTGGGTGTACGAAAGGTTCATATGGGGTATACGTGTACATTTGCTGGGTTGCGGATTAGTCGAAGATCGAATGGCACACGTTCAGGGGGAGCATATAATGCATTGTTGGCATTATGGTAGAAGATCTTGGAGGAAGTACAGAAGGAGATCATGGATGCTGATCTGAATAGTGCTACAATACGTCTCTATATCTTTCATGGTCAATTATGGTGTTTGATGGATTATGGTTCTTCTTGAAGAAATTTCTTTCCTTTTGCAGATCTGATTTATAGTCAGGGGGAGCATGTTCTCACGGGGAGCATAACCCTTTGCCCTTGATGTCAAAGGGGGAGAATGACGTTGAGGATCTTGAGGTTGCCATCAAGTCCAAAGGGGGAGATTGTTGGCATTATGATTCTGGTTTGGCTGTATGGTACGGGTGTTGTACTTGATGGCAACTCACTCAAGTGGCAAAATTCTGTTCAGGTTCTCAAAATCATGGAAAATAAGAGGTTCGCAGCTGCATCGTTCAAAAGGTGCGGACCCGCAGGTTCGCCATCCAGGAAGTGCAGACATACCTGCAGGTTATCCATTCATAAGGTGCGGTCCCCCAGTTCACTCATTCCAATGCAGAGAAGTGCACTCACGTGGGGTTTCTTATGTTTTGTCCCTTGGTATTTAGCCCGTCATTCATGATCCTATGGTTTTGGCCCATGGTTTAGGATCTAAATTATTTGAACCCCTGTTTGGATCCCTTGTATTGGTTTTCGATGGTTTTGTCCCATGGTTTGAATAAGGGCTTGCCTATAAAAAGGAAAAGAGATCACTTGGCTAGACACTTGTGAAATTTAGAATATCTTAAGATCTGAAAGTTTGGATGATTGGTTTTAAAAGCTAGATCTGAATCAAGGAGAAAATTTAAGGCAAATCTATTGATAAGTCGTGATCTCTCGGGTGCATGATCAGATCTATGGATCTGACTGACTGTGGCACATTGGAGGACTGTTAATTTGGCCCTAATCAGAGGTTCACAGGCTATCCACGACGTGAGTACGGGGGTACGCAGCGCAGGAGAAGGCGCAGTGCGGGGGTATGCAGCGCAGCAGAAGGCGCAGTGCGAGGTACGCAGCTCAGGAGAAGGCGCAGTGCAGAGGTACGCAGGGAAATAGAAGAACAAGTCGCGTCGGTACGCTGTCAGGCGGGCAGTGCAGGTACGGATCCAAGCAGAGGTATGCAGGGCAACAGAACGAGTGGTGCAGAGATACGCAGAGTAGTAGACCGACCAGGTGCAGATCTGCGCAGTTTAGACATAAAAGAGCTATGGGTATTCGCAGGCCACTATTGGTGAAGTTGCAAACCTATCTTGAAACATTTGTTGGCTGTCTTTTATCTATTGCTGCAAAGTTCTAGGTTTAGATTTCTGGTATTATCTGTTTACAGCATTCTGAGAAGTTGGGTGATTCATTGGTTGATTGTATAAGGAGATTGGGTGATTTTCATGTACTTGATGATTATTTGATCTTCTTGGATCCAGTTTGAAAATTAATGAAACGTGGTCCCTAAAGAAGTAAAAGAGCAAAGGGGGTTGTAACTCCCTTCCAAGAGAGACTAGAAAACGAGAGAGAGTTGTAGCTCTCTGCAGGTTGCAGTCTGCGTACTGGTAAAGGACTGCACCAGTACAAAATCCTTGTAAAAGAAGTTTCTAATTGAAAGAAGATAAAGACATATTGCAGCAGGTGGTTTTCACCCACATTGGGTTTCCACCTTATATCTGGTATTCTTTGGTGTGCTTATCTATTTTTCTTGTTCTTGTTAATTATTATATGGCACTGACATACAAATTAATGATCAATATCTAAAGAATAAATTAAAGTATAAATCTGGAAGGCATATTGAAAAGAATTTGATAATACTGATTCACCCCCCCTCTCAGTATTATTTCCAACATATGCGACATTTGACCATCTTTTACTAAGATTGACCATGATTGACTTTTAAGAAATATATATTTATATTTTATATAAAAGTATAAATATTTTAATTTAAAAGAAATTCAATAATATAAATACATTAATTTCATCATACAAAAAAAATCAATTAAAATAATCCTAAACATCTTCATTTATCTAATATAAAGTATTATCAAATGCTATTTATACACATATTTTTCCATAAACTCTATCAAGGAGAAGGCTATGTGTGAAGTCACTAATGCATCATGAACTCATTTAAATATTGTAACTTCTAATGCAAAATAAAATATAGTATAAGTAATTATATTTCATATGTTGGGTCTACATACTTCAAGTCATGTGGGATGTAATAGTTTTTTTGGTATTGTAATAGTTTTATTTTATAATATTATTTTTATTATTATATATTTATTAATAGCTTGTGTGTAGTTACAAATAAAGCTTTCAAGGTATATCAACTACATTAAATAACTAAGCACGATTGTACTAGCTCAACATAGATTATAAAATCAATGTCATATTATTATTAAAAAAAATTATTGAAACATAATTCTATATTTTAAAACTTGGTATTTAAATAATAGTAAAATGACAATGATAAAATCAGTGTCATACTCTCGAAAAAAAAAAAAAATTGATATTTAGATATTTATAATGATAAAAAAAATTGAGGAAAAAATTTATGAGGTACAAGATTAGCTTCTTTCATATTTCACAATGTTGCCAAAGCATGGGCTCTTAAATTCTCTCAACATGTAAGAGAAGCATCTATGCCAGAAAATTATGATTTATAACTGGTTTAGAATTTATCAATGTGTGTATTTATGCAAACAACAAGAAAGGCATAAATTTTGAAGAAATGTTTGTGAGAGATTGTTATCAATAAGGCATACATTTTGAAGAAATGTTTGTGAGAGATTGTTATCAACGAATGTCCTTATATAAACAATCTTTACATGTATATTGGGGCATGAAGCGTTTATTGGCTAAAGCTATGGAACAGGTGGCTCTAGAAATGGCTAAACTGATTCAAGGCATTCCAACCATGAAACGGGAATTGAAAAATATTCAAGTGACTCTATTGATGCAAGACAGAAAGATGGATGATATCATGCAGATGCTTCAACCGGCCGATTTGGGCGTCAAGGTTCAGAAAGAACCAAAGACAGATGCGGTTTGGGCGTCAAGGTTCAGAAAGAACCAAAGACAGATGCACCGAATCAGTAGAAGATGCAGGTGCAGATTGGAGGTTTTTATATATACTGCTGTTTTGTTGTTTTAGAAATATAGATGTTAATGGTTCAAAAGGAAAACATTTTACCTTCAGTTCGGATAGATGCATATATAGCGTGGATAGATAGGTTGGTGATATACTTTTTTTGGATGGCTCTGAAAAACTTTAGATGGTTACGAAGCCCGGTTTCCCTTAAGGGCGGGTGGAGACATGTCCAACTTTGTAATATCTTTTGATTGCAGTAATGGAAAGTAGAGTATCGTCTTAGCTTACAAAAAAAAAATACTGTCAAAATCAAAACTGTATAACCAACCATATAAACACTAATAATTGAAAAGCTTTGTCCATGATGAATTCAAATAACAGTGTTATTATGAAAAGCTTGGAAAAATATATACCATATGAAAATTCAAAGACATGACTCTCAGTCATTTACATAATATCCCAGCAAGCAATTATTCAGGTTTCACTCTGAATCAATGTGGCATATGATAATTCTTGATTGGCAAGGGACAAGTCATTTTCATTAATGAAAAACAGATCTTGCATGTTGCTGATGTCATCCATGTGTAACTACCATTTGTTTATGAGGTAAATTGTCAATGTTAAGGCGCTGGGAGTAAATTGTAAATTGTCAATGTTAAGGGCTAGGATTAAAACAGTTAAGTGCGTATATTTTAATAAAAAAATTGATTGATTAAAGATTGAAGAAAGATATTTTGGTTGAAAACGAGGCCAGATTTTGAAGACAAAACACGTCAGTATAAGATTTTGGACCAGATTCCTGAAAATACGTAATACTATTGCCCAAATTTATTTAATTGTTTCAAAATTCTACCACAATTTCAAAATTTTATATTTCATTTCAAAATTAAAAATAAATGTACTCCTTAAATTCAAACCTGTATGCGTTCTTATTAGGTCACAACACTTTGGATATGAATTTCAAATTATATTATTATTTTTTAATTAGTAACAATTTTATTAATTTAAAAAATATGTTACATTAAAGATGTTTATTTGTAAATCACAGCGTTTTAGATATAAATTTCAAATTATATTATTATTATTTTAATGAGTAACAATTTTATTAATTCAAAAAATATGCTACATCAAAAATGTCTATCTAGAAAAAACCTTCATACCAAACTCTTTATGACGACCTAAGAATTAGACTCCATTTTTCTAATGGTATAAGTTACTTTAAATCATTTAAAGGATTTGAATATGAAATTGTATATAGTAGTTTAAAATGTTTAGTATGGTTTATAAGTGTCTTTATTAAATTGATAAGCATGGTATATTTGAAAATAAACTTTTCACAATTTTCCTTCTCTATAAAATTAAAAAAGCTTTTCACAATTTTCATTCTTTATAAAATTAAAAATGGTGAATAGCCTAGATTTAATACTGAGAGAATATTTTCAAGTCATATATACCATCCAATGCCATGGATGAAATCAGAAAAAATTAACCGTTTTTCAATTAAAAAACAATAAGATACCAAGCATTCGGTCCACTGCATTCTCCATCACTGCTGCGGTTTCTCAATATTCGATCCACCGCATTCTCCATCACTGCTGCGGTTTCTCTCCATCTCCACGGCCAAGGAAGGAGTTCCAACTGGCTTCTGGACTTCTCAAACAATAAATTCACAGGTCGAATCCTGGCATAGGATGGCTAATTGCAAGCTCTCAAAAAAACCAATGATATGCAACATGAGCCAGAAACACTGTGGAATGATAAAGTGATATTGAATTTCAAAGGAACACAGCTGTTTTACGATTATTTCTTTTCAACACAAGCTTGCCTGGATCTATCAGAAAATCAACGAAGTGGGCAGATTCCTTCTGAAATAGGATTTCTGACTTGTCTTAGAAATTTGAACCTTTCCGGCCAATAGAGTGAGTGGCCATATCCCATGAAAACTTGAGAATTTAACCCTACCGAAATCTCTGGACTTATCTATGAACCTTCTGGATGATAAAATAACCAGTGAATTGACTAATATAGACAATTGATCAGTGATGAATGTATTCTACAATAGTTTATCCGATGTCATTCCAGCAGGTAATGTATCAATCACATGTATATTTTATGTAATCATTTCACACTTCTTTCTTTTTCTGATATCACTATGTTGCGTGCAGGCAGACAGTTCAATACATTAACTAATTCTTCGTATTTGGGCAATAAGAACCTCTATGGTTTTCGTCCTTCAAGTTCCAATAACTAGAGTAGCAATGGAAATTAGGTTTATAAACATGCTTACGATAATATTAAGTTTTAGGTTTTACATTTTAATATTACAATATTAGGTATCATTAACATTTAATAATAAGAATAATATTAATACTAATATTAATGTTATTATAAATGGTATTAACATTAATATACATAGTATTAATAATTAATATAATTATTATTAATAGGATTATTATTAAAAATAAAAATAAAAATTAGAAATTTTATTCACTTTAATCATATGATTAAGGTATTAATAATATTAATATTAACAATGTTAATATAAATGGGATTAAGGTATTAATGATATTAACATTAACATTGTTAATATAAATGGTATTAAGATTAATATTAATAAATAAAATCAATAATATTTATATTCTAGTCAAGTATGGTAAAACAAACTCAACCATGGTCAAGCATAGCAACACAAGGTAAAACTCAACCATGGTCAAGCATTGCCAACATAGTCAATCATTGTCATTGATGTTCAACGATATACAACCTTAGATAGCCATAGTCAACCATGGTTTATGTTGGTCAACCATAGTCAACCTTGGTCAATCTTGGTCAACCATTGACATCACTCTTAACCTAGAAAATCTCATGCTCTACCCATTCCTAATGGCCAACTATGATCAACCAAGGTTAGAATTGCTTAATACAATCAACCAAGGTCTCTATGGTTGAACATGGTAAACCATAATCTATCATAGAAAGGTATGGTCAATGCAAGCTTGGCCGTCCCTTCGTGGATGTTTGTTGGCAGATATACTCTATTAATATGGTTAAGGAGAGAGTGAAAGGAAAAATTAATAACACTATATGTAACATTATAAAAAAACATCAAATTTGTAATGCGATTAGTAAGTTTTGGAATAAAAGTTGTTAAGAAATGAGTGTAAAATAGTAAATAGACCACATTCCCAAAAAATGATGGAAAATGTGTACTAGCTAGCATACATGATGATGATAGCCAACATACATACATCTAAACTTTACATCTACCAAGCATTTAGAGGGATCAAATCTCCAAGATCTAGATTTCTTTTTGGGTATAAAACTTAGGAAAAGTTTGCACCTAAAGAGATTTGATTCTTCTATATCCTTGATAGACAAGGATTAAGATGGATTTATGCTAGTTTTTAATAATACTATTCATATTTATATAGATTTCACATCTCTCTATATATGAAATTTTTCTTATTTTTAGTTTTATTAAAACTTTAAAAGTTAACCAACAACTTTGCAAAATTTGGATTGTAAACAAACCATATTTGTTGAACATCTAGTTACTCCTCTATCAAACTTCATATTGCAAATTCTAGTGGAGGGAGAAGATCCTCTTCCTACAACAAGATTGTGGCCAACTATAAGAACACAGGGAAACCGTGTACTGCTATTCTAACTAACCTAGTGCAAAACACTAATGGGAATCAACAAAAAACCCAACAAACACCACCCTCATTAAGGAGGCACACACCTGGAAGTTATCTAGAAAAAGTACGTATATACCCAAAATTTGAAGTCCATTCCAGCCGCATGGGGGACCATATTCAATATATGTGGGACCATGTCCTCATTAGGAAATTTCACAACATCTAGCCTTCAAGAAAATCTCACACTCAATGGATGCAACTCAAATGGAAACCTACGGGGTAGATAAAGCTAGAGCTAGGTGCAAAGAGTTTCTTCACTATCAAAGTTCCCAGTCTTAAAGACCAAATGCGAGTGTTTGAGAACGACTTGTATTTTTTCAATTCAGCACGGTTATATCTTTGTTTTTGGATGGAATGTTTTGTGCTATAAAAGGAGGACTTTAAACCTGCCTCGGTATAGATTAGAATGAACTCATTGCCATGGGAGTTTTGGGATGAGGAAACCTTGGCAGGAACTGGCAATGCCATCGACAACTACGCCAAGTCTTCAAAAGCTACTAAGTAGGCTAGGTATATCTCCTACGTCTGCATTTACATTTATATGAAAGTTTCAAGCTTCTTCTAGTGTCCTTCAAAATCTATTATCAAGATGAGCCCTGGAAGAAAACCCTCGATTATGGGCACATCCCATTTTGGTGCCAAAGGTGCCATGAATATGACAATCTTTACCATAATTTCCCTTTGCTTTCTACTAATTCTAACTATGCTTCCCCTTCTTCTCATGATAAGGATGGTTTCATCAAAGTTACACTCAAATTATAAGCCCTTGGCCTTGTAACCCTCCTCCTCCAAAGATGCCCCCCTCCATAAACCTTTTTGAACGATGTATTCTTTAGACATTGCTAACCATCCTCCATATGTGCCACCCCTAGAAGCTAGGATGTACAACTCTGCCCAACCCCTACCCACCTCTGTCACTTACCTTGCATATTCTTCTAATACCCCACTCCCTCCACCTTCTCAATCCATATCCTAGATCCCTCTGCTCAAAACTCCAAACATAACCCTTAACCCAATCGAAAAAATGGAGCTCAATTCCCTCAATTTATCGACCTTGGAAAAAACACGAAAAGGAGAAGACCATTTTTCCCTCTCTAACCACCAAGTTAGAATGCTAGGTAGGGCATATTTAAAATTACACAAGTTTGGCCTCAAATGTGCTTCTGCTTATTCTAATTTTGGACTACTCAAATTTCAATCCTAGCCTCTGAAGGATTCAACCAAACTGCATAGAGAGAAAAAAGAAAAAGGGACAAAAAACAAATCTTCAACTTTTGGATGAATTAGCAGGTATGTTGGCGAATTCATGGTGCATAAGGAAAACACTAGATGTTTTCCCTATCTTTAACATACCCACAAAATTATGATATTCTCATGGAATATTAGGGGCCTCAATTGCAAAAGTGAACAAAGGCTCCTGAAAGAAAAATAGAAATTTGAAAACCCTGCGGTTATTATGATCTGGGAGACCAAATATCCTAGTGAGACAATCTCCAATATAATAATAAATGGGGCAGATACTAATGTGTGATTGTCACATATTCCTAAGAGCACTCATGTGGCATTGTTATAATATGGAATTTCCAAAAAATTCAAATTATAAATATGTTCATCCCTTTTTACATCCTTACTATCCAATTTCAGCTAATTGGATATGTAGAGACCTACTTCCTTTCTAATGCATATGGCCCAGCTTCTTCAAGAAATAAGTATGTTTTCCTCTGGTCAATCATGAGAATGTGCAAACACCTCCCTTTTGTCCATTGTTGGTGATGAATTCAATCTAATCAAATCACTAAATGAGAAGCATGGAGGCATAAGGTAGCTTGATGTGGAATCTGCTCTCTTCTAGGATATAATGACAAAGTTGCACCTCGTAGATCTTGTAACCATCAATGGAACCTTCTCTTGGAATAACATATGGGGAGGGGTACAACAAGTGGCATCAAAATTGGATTTATTCCTAGTCACAGAGTCTCTAATGGCTTGGGACATCTTCTTAGAGGCATTTATCCTCCTGAGCCATGGTTTAGACCATTGGTTTGTATGCTTGATTATAGTCATCCAATCTTTTCCACACAATAGGCCTTTTCATTTTGAAAAGTCATAGCTTCACCATCCTGATTTCCAAGAAAACATTAAGAAACGATGGGGAGAATTGCAAGGCTTACAAGGACCTTCCATGTATAAACTCCAACAAAAATTGAAATACATCAAATGGAAGCTCAAAGGATGGAACAAAGCCAAAATTTGTAATATTATAGATGAAAAATGTAAAATGAAGGAAAAAATGAAGACCATACAACAAGAAGCTATTTTGTATGGTCAACTTGATGCTTTAATCATAGAAGAAAGAACTACCCTCACTAATCTTGAGGAATGCAAGAAACAAAAAGAGCTCTTAAAAAATAAAAAATTAAGAGTTTGCTAGAATAAAGAAGGGGAAATTAATACAACTGTCTCCCATAAATATTTGCTTCAACATCGACTTCACAATTGTATATCCTCCATCGAAAATTCACCGAGGGATAAACTATTAGATTTATAAGAGATTACGCAGGATCTTATCTACTTTTATCAAAGCATTTTAACCGATCTGTCCCAAAATAGGTTTCTGGCTCCAACATATCATCGAACATATACCTTGTTTGGTCACTACCAAGTAGAATGAGGCCATGCTCCATGAAATCACTCAGGAGGAGGTGGAAATAACTTCCAAAGGGATGTCAGGCAATAAGGCCTGTGGCTCATATGGCTTCACTATAGAATATTTTCAAGGTTGCCGGTCCATAATGGGCCAATAGGTATGGTAAGTGGTGGAAGAATCTAGGAGAACTCATTCCATCCTCAAAGTCCTGAATTCGACCTTCCTTACACTAGTTCCAAAGCAGGGTAAAGTGGAGGATCCTAATGGATTCAAAATCGATGCTCTTTGTAATGTCATATAAAAGATCATTACTAAAATCATTTCCAGTAACCTCAAAACCATCCCCCCAAAGTTGGTATCATTGCAGCATACTGGCTTTGTGGAAGGTTGACAAATCCTTTATGGCATCATGGTTGCTCACAAAGTCATCCACTCCCTGAAAATCTCTTGTAAAGTTTGGATGTTACTTAAGTTAGACCTCTCAAAAGATTTTGACAAGCTTAACTAGCAATACTCGTTCCACATACTCTAAAGTTTTTCTTTCCTCCTAGAGTGGAAAAAATGGATTGATAATATCCTATATTTTGCCTCCTTCTCCATCTTTGTTAATATTTCTCCCTCCACTCCATTCAAATCCTCCCATGGCACGCATTAGGGTGACCCCCTCTCATCATTTATTTTCATTTTAGTCATGGAAGGGTTGATCCAACCTCTTAGAGTAGCTATCTCCATGAAATCACTCCAAGACCTCTATCTTTTTTGTGATGGTGTCCCCTTCACTCATTAACAATTTGTAGATGACACAATGGGAATGGGAACCCCTTCTGTCTTTGAAAACCAAGAGTTTCTTTAAATTTTAGAGGCGTTTTATTTCAGCTTATGTGCAAATGTTAACAAATATAAATCTCATGTTTTTTTCTTCAACACTCATTTGTACAACAACATATAGCCAACAACTTGGGCTTCCAAAAATGCAAGATTTCCTCAAAATATCTTAGAAAGTTAGTGGGATGAAATCTCATTGATATGGGGCCTATGGGAGGACCTCATATCCGAAATCAATAACAATTTCAAAGGATGGGCCTTCTATTCTCTGAATATTGTTGGAATACTAGTGCTTCTAAAAGTTGTGCTCCAAGCCCTCCCCATATACTTGTGTTCAACACTAATGGAACCATCCTTGATCCTTCAGGAACTCTAGCGAATTCAACACAAATTCCTTTTGGGGGCTCTAATTTGGAATGAAAATGGTCCTTGTTAGCATGGGATAAGCTCTCTAAACCAAAACTCAAAGGAGGACTCAATCTTTGCAACCCCACCACAACGGTGACAATCCTAGGTGTAAAAATTTGGTGAAAATGGATCAATGGGGGGGCTGACCTTTGGAGATGTATATGGAATTGTAAATACAATCCCCATACACCATAATAAATCTTGTTCTTCTTACACACCATGGCATCTAACTCATATATGTGGTCCCTAGCCAAGAAATTTATGCACTTGATCTAACAAAACTGCTTCTAGGAAATTAAGGGTGGAAACATTGGTATGTTATGGGAAGATTCCTTGCAATAATTCCTAAATATGTGTGATAACAAATAACTCAATAATATGAGCGAGTTAATGACATCCTAAGGCTTAACTAAACTCACTCATTGTTGGCACATCACCGAGGCCACCCCACAATGGCACCAACGATTACCACCAACATCATGGCATCTTAAACCAGTGGAAGAACAATGGCAACAAATATTAGGAAATATTCAAAAAATGTTGATGCCCATCTCAACTCATCTAAACACAATTCGATGGGTCTACACCACAAAATTCGCCTTCATTATTCAGGAGGCTTACCATTTGGAAATAGGTCATCATGAACTACCAATAGAGGAGGCATGTCTTAAAATATGGAAATAACATGTCTGGACAAAGATATACTTATTTATATGGTTGTTCTTTCAAAATAATACTCTAACATGGGACACCATTCTAAAACAAAGTTATCAAGGGCCATCTAGATGCCCCTTATGCCTTCTCTACATGGAAATTCTAACGCATATCATTAACAACTGTAATTTTACCTTTGATCTTTGGGCACCTATTGAAGAAATTATTTCATACTCAGATTGAGATCCGCTCAACATTCGCAACGACATTTCTAATTGGTGAAAATATGCTTCCTATAACCTATTTCTCAAACATATGGATGCTCACCCTTGATTTCATACTTTCGACAATTTGGAAAGAGAAAAACTAAAGAATATTCAAAGAATCCTCCTTTCTAGTTGACTCTCTTTCGAGCTCCACTCTAGAACACACTAAATAATCCATTCTTACTTTCCCCTAGTCTTCCTATGTCTGGAAGGCTCAAGGAAAATAATCCTAGCTCCTTCACCATTGGCAACTTGTTCCCTTTCCTTTTCTCCATTCTCCATCTTCCACACCCCCATCACTTGCCATTCCAACTGTATGGCCCCATCCACCCCCTGCTTTCCTCAAACTCAATTTTGATGATAGATAGAAGGGGGATTTTGGGTCCAATTAGACTGTGGTGTCACTAGAGACCACAAAGGTTGTCCACTCTTCATGTACTCAAGCTCCTTGGGTATCAATAGTAATAATGTATCGAAACTTACCGACCTAGTCACTAGGATGGAAATCACACAAGCACTTGGATTCTCCAAACATTTTGTGGAAGGTGACCCTCAAATTACCATTAACATGCTTCACAAGATACAAAATAACACCCTTCTTCATAAAGTTTCCAGAAGTTGGTGTCTGGAAGCACTCATCGGCAAGGCATAGACCCTTGTGGTCCACATTTAGGTTATTTTCCCATCCCACGTATGGCGAATAAGAAACAAAGGAATGATATGTTAGCTAACCATGGGTGTCTAGACTCTATGGAAACACTTTCCTCCACCTGGAACCTCTTGCTATAGTCTCCCCTCAAAGACATACGTTGGACTCATATTAAGTAGGATACATATGTCCCAACGGATGGGGTGTCTTTATTGTAACAGGAAGGGGTGGGACTACCACTTCCCCCTGATCAAGTGATTAAGGGACATGACATCACACCCCCATAATGAGTATTATGAAAATTGTGTCTTTGAGATATCACCTTAGGTGAGATGGCCACAAGACCATTGATCTCAAGCCTAAGCATTGCCATTACATTAAAGTTTTGTTTTCTTGCGAGGTATATCACATCTCTTTTTGTGTGGTGACTATTTTAATTTCAATTATACTCATGGATTCCTCGTTTGTGGTGTTACTCACGTTTAGAATGGTTGGGTATTCATTCCACCTATCTATAAGATTCCTTTTGGCTCTCGTCAGCATCAACTAGGGGCACAAGTTGACCCACTTTTGTGATCCTTGGCTAGGTCTTATATTTCCAAATTTGGTCTCATTCGAATTCTTTATAAAAATCTTGTCTCCTCTCCTTAACTGGATTTTCAGAGACTCTTTTAATTGGTTCCCTGGTATATCGACACAACTCTATTATTTACATTTCGTAGCAAAACTAATGTTATTGTAGTGGCTCACTATATGATTTTCTTTCACATGTCGGTTGATATTTCCTATTGGAAGTGGACCTCTTCAGCTAGAGCTATCTGAATCCTCTTCGATTTGCATTCATCCCCTGGCCTAATTTTTTTTTTTGTGGTTTTTCATCTTTTACTGGTACTCCTTTAGCCAACATTTTTTCCATTCACTTTCCTAGCACTTGTCAGTATGCTCTTGAGGCTTTGTGCTCCTTTTTTCGTCTATCTTTCGTGGGCTCCAGCTTCCTTTTGCTAGCTTCCTTAGGAGGCTTTGTATTTTCCTCCACACTCTCCCTTTCATTAGCGTTACTTTCTTGTGGTAGGTTGATAGCCTTCTCCTCTTTTGATTTCTTTCTTTGTTTGTCTCCTTATTACTAGTTCCCTTGTCCACATTATATGGTACACCTCTATGGGCTTGTCACTTGTCCACTCACCTCTTTGACAATTTGTTTATGTATCCTTGTTTGGCCTTCCACCATGCCTCACCATCGAGCATGTGTCTATCGAGGAGCTACCTACTATCAAGAGTGTGCTTCTCCAAGGCACACACATGCCCACCATTGAATAGAGGAATTGACTACTAGGTTTCACGATCTCACCATGGGCCCCATCCAGGAAGAACTAGCTCGCATGGAATTCAAAGGAGCCTCCGAATGGAAATATCTTTCAAATACAAATGTTCTTGCTGATCTGACTAACTGGATGTTGGATGTTGGGCACACATGAGTCTGTTTTAACTTGTATATGTACACCATCAACCTATATTTGCATTTGAATTTTCTCCTTGGCATAATTTCAATGGATCTTTTTGAGCATTGGGCATGCATCCTGCACTCTTTGAAGCACATATATCATCACATGAGGGACATAGACCAACGCTTGGAACACATTGAGCAGCATCTTGGCATTCCTCCCCTTATAGGTAGCACCCCTAACAACAATGAAGACCCCATTTAGGTTGCTACCATTGACTCTAAGCCCTCTTCTTATTCTTTTGATATGCTCTAGTTTATTTTGCACTCAAATTTCATAATTTCTCCTAATGGCCAATCCGGTCAGTTTTTTGGTTAATATATCACTTCTTTAGTCCTTTTGAATATTATGATTTCCTATGCCTCTTTTTTAAGAGCGCACTTTTGGATATGGTACGATCCTCCTAGTGAAAGGTTGACCTAACATATCGGGCATATCCATATATATTCCAGTTTAAAGGGCAATACAATATTTTTGCACTACATTAACAAAAATAAATAAAAATTAAATCAATTAAAATTAAAACTTTGATAACACATATAGTTATATATATACACACATTGGGAATATCATTTTGACACATTTTATAATTATATATATATATATATATATATATATATATATATAATTTTGACAAAAAGTGTTTATTACCCATATTAAGTTTTAAATAAGTTTATTAATTAAATTTAAATATTAAATAGAATCTTATATGGTAAAATGAATCTTAATTTATACTTATTTTACATTACATATATTTCACATTTTTTAATATAGAAAAAACTGTATTTATAATTATATGTTTATTAATGTCCACGGGTCTTGGATAGAAAGTGATCGGGTGCTCTGTTTAGGCACTCTTTGATGTGAAGTCACCAGTTCAATTCCCTGCGCAATCGAGGTGCTATATTGGACATGTTGAATATGTAGTCCTGCCAAGCTTGTATATATATATATATATATATATATATATATATATATATATATATATATATATATATATATATATTATTGAGTTTTTATATAACTATTAATTATATGATTCCCTTGGAACAACTCAATTAATGATAGATGTGAAAATCAAGTGTTATCTAGCAGAAGGTTAAAGGTACAAATTTATGTTTGTCACACGAGTACGAACGCTACCCAATTATCCATTCCTCCAAAAAAAATGATTATTAATTGTATGTTTTGAAATATTAATATTAATTATTATTATTGAAATTTATTTTAATATGATATGTATATTATGAATTTTTTTGCAAAAAAATATTTTTAATTTTATTAATAAAAGTAAGATTACAATATAACCAATTAAATTAGATTTATTTATTATTTTTATTAATTTTTTGATTAAGATGATATTATGCTTTATTATTATTCTAATTTAGTCATTCATTTAATGTACCACTACAATGTTTAAGTCACATTGTGTTGTAGAGCAATAATCTAGTTTTAACGTCACAACCATGCCAAACACTACTGATGGAATTTACAAAAAAACTACAATATCTATTTTTTTTTGTTACAAAAGAATACAATATCTATTTTTTTTACAAAAGAATATATATTCTACCCTCATTTAAAACTTGCTCAATTTAAACCACCATGTTAAACACTAGTGCTAAAATTTACAAAGAAATACAAGACATCTATTTTTTTGGTTTACAAAAGAATAAATATACTTTACCCCTCTCATTTAAACTACAAAAATTAATGCATGGATATATATTAGACTATAACAAATTAAGAATTTTAATGTGGATTCTTTATTTATTTTTAAAATATATTAATTAAAATGGATAGATATAGATATATATTAGAGTAAAGCAAACTAAGAACTATAATGTGGATTCTTTATTTATTTAAAAAATATCTTAATATATTGATGTTTTATGCTTTAAAAATTAAAATAATTATAAAATATAAAAATATATAAAGTTAAAATAATTATTAAATATAGGAAATATAAAAGATTAATAAATATAAAATATATATAAATTTTATTTATATGTTAACTATTTGTATAGATATGATTTCATTTTTAATTAAAAAAACGATTATTGATTATTTTTAACATTTACCAAATGTATAATTCTCTGTTTTGTAATTTAGGAGTGGTGAAATTATATATTTACACATTATAAATGGTATTAAATTCAAAAAATTGTATACATTAGAAATGGTATTAAATTCAAAATTATGCATTTTAAAAGTAGAATTTATCTCAATGCTAATTAAATTGCTTTATCTTATTTAATGTTTTAATTAAAAAAATATATTATAAATAATTAAAAAATGTATTATTTATCATCTATTCTTTAATTTTAATTAAATTTACTGAATTTTAATATAAGTTTTTTAGAAGGAGATGAAGAAGAAAAGTGGGTATCCATGATAAAGCTCAGCCACCTGGTTAAAGAAGGAAAAATCCGTTCCCTTGAGAAAATCTATCTCTTCTTGTTGGTCATTGAGGAGCATGAGATCGTGGAGACCATGTTGGGTCCCCAGTTGAAGGAAGAGGTCAGGAAGATCATATCTGGACAAAAGCAGACAAGGGTCGAGCAGAGGACTCGATTCAAGGCCTTCGTTGTCGTGGGTGACGAGAATGGCCACGTCGAGCTCGGCATTAAGTGTAGCAAAGAGGTGGCCACGACCATCCGCGGAGCCATTATTTTGAGCAAGCTTTCAGTTATTCCCGTGAGGAGGAGTTATTGGGGTAACAAGATCAAGAAACCCCACACCATACCTGTCAAGGTCACTAGTAAATGTGGCCCCGGAACAGTCAGAATGGTGCCCGCCCCCAGAGGTGTTGAGATCATGGCTGCTCGCGTGCCTAAGAAGGTTCTGCAGTTTGCTGGAATCGAAGATGTGTTCACCTCCTCGCGAGGGTCGACCAAAACTCTCAGAAATTTTGTCAAGGCCATCAAGACGCTGGAGGAGTACCCACAGACTACAGTGCTTTATGGAGACATTGAAGCTGCATGGTCCTGCATGACCCAGAGGACCACAAAACCCCCTTCCTTGGTAACTTCTAATCGCTTTCAAATTTTTATTAAAACCCCTTCAGGGAAGTCTTCCTTGATTTGGGTCCTTGCAACAGACTATGTTATGAACCTGAAGAATATCATCGCCCAACAAATTGGCTACCCGGTTGGACTACAACATCTATTATATGGGGGCAGAACCCTACAGGATCTTAGATCCATTTTGGACTACAAGATTATGTCAGAATCTACTATAACACTCAAACTGACACTGTGAGGTGGTGCAGCAACTTTCAGTTCAACAAAACAAACAGAAGGAGGCAGTGGGACAAGCACAAAAATAAAAAACAACACAAATCCACAACAGAAGCACAAAAATGGAGGAATATCCTTCAAGAACATCTTACAAGGGGGAAAAACTCCTACAGTGGTCCCAAAGCAAGCTGGAACAGAACCCAGTCCATACATTGTGGAGTAGCTAAATTATATACCAGAACTAAATATAGATATACCAGAAACCGATGAGGCATGTAATAATTTTGAATCACAAGCCATCATTTGTCGATTCAATTTTTCTAGCCAAAACCTTTTGAACTTTTCCATTGGATATTCACAAACTGGACTCTACACTGTGAGATCCACCTCTGTTCCAAGGGGTTTTTCATTGTCAAATTCCATTCAACAGAGATAAGAGACATTGTGCTACAGGAGGGACCATGGTTTTGGGGATCTACGGGCCTTTTCATCACACCATGGTTTCTGGAATTCAATGCCAATACTATGGTTGTTTCCAGGATGCCAGTTTGGGTCCGTCTGCACAACCTCCCATTGCACTTCTGGGACCATCAGGTCCTTGCTGGTATAGGCAACACCATTGGAAGATATATTAAAATGGACACACAAAGAGTGGAGGAAAGAATTTTTACATTCGCACACATCTCTGTGGAAGTAGATCTCAGTAAAGGCTTACCGGACCGCATAAAGTTGAAGCATAAATAACGAAGCTGGAAACAGATACTAGACTATGAAAACACATCATTTAGGTGCAGAATATGCCGACAAACAAGACATCTAAAAAATGCATGTCCTGAAGACAAAAAAGATCCGAAGAAAGAAGAAAACAAGGAAACAACACAAGGGTTGGCAATTTCCCCCACCAAATCCTGAAAAGGAGGAGGAGCTTGATGTGGAAGAGCCCATACCAAATGAGAACAATCAAACAGAGAAAGAAGCAAAAATCCAAGGGACATCTCCACAAGGACCTATGGAATTACAACCGGAAAATATGCCAGATACAATGGAAAACAGTGGAACCAAAAGACTACACACATCAGACACCCGTGATTCTGACAAGGAAAATGCCCCACTAGGCACTGAAAATCCACTTCAACTTGTAGCCACGATGCCGTCTCAAGGGGAGTGGTGCAAGGTCGAGAAGAAAAAGGAGGAAAAACATGATTTTCTCCCCATATGTACATTAATCTGAAGTCATTTGACTTGCAGATGAAATACAACTTAGCATATACAACATGTAATTTTGTTTTCATTAATAAAATTATGAAGTTTCTTATGGGATTTTTTTTTTTTTCTAGAATAATATTAAGTAATTATCTTATTAATATAGTGTATTTTTATTAATTCACATTTCATTTTTCATTATAACTTCTCTAGTTCAATTTAACTCAATAATAAGTTTAATATACTTATATCATAGTATTTATTTTATATATATTATATTATTATATTTACATTTGCCTTAGTTCGTAAAAAATGTTTCTTAAACATACATACCCACTATTTATTTTCACCAAAGATTCATAATTTTTACATGTCTTGACAATGGACTTAGATATTGATTCCTAAAGATCAAATATAAAACCTGCGCTTGTAAATCTTCCTAGATCAACTATGAACTTTGATCACATAAATTTAAACACTGAGATATAAACATCTCAATCAGAAATTTAAAATTTGAAATTATGATTTTAACATAATGAATTTGGATACTGCAAGGAGTAATGGTAATAAAAGAGGTTTATATATAAATGTAAAATAATATATTGCTTAGATTAAAAATAAGATTTTTGAAGGCATTCTTATTAGTGTACACATAATCTTCTATAACATTGGGACATGGATAGACACATAAGTGGATTACATTCGGATATCAGAGATTTACATTTTCATAATATTTCCCCACATATTCAGCTTCCTTTAAGTCTTTCTTGATGGAGTTGCATAGGGATGTTTTTGTGGTTGTGGGGCATGGCTTAGAATTTGCAATAGGACACATTTCAAATTAACTTGGCATGGTGGGAGTGGTACAAATAAAATAGCTGAGATATTGACCCTATGGGGATTGCTCTGGTTCGCCAAGAGAAGGTCTCTATAATGCTTGCATATATATGGAGATTCAAAGTCTCTCATTAATGGTGTTCTGGGGCACACTAATTTCGCTCCTCCAAACCTATGTTGTTGGTTGGATCGTATCATATCAGTTAAACTATCCTTTCATATTATATATTTCCAACACATCTTTCTAGAATCAAACATTCCTAGAATAAAACATGGTTGTAGATGCTCTATCAAAAGAAGATATAAATGCTACTGTTGGAGTTTTAAATTTCAGGCACTTTGAGGATAACATAATTAAAGAAGTGGGCTCGATTCCATTCCCATAGGCAATGCTTTTAGTCTAATAATGATGAATATAAACAAGTCTATTTTGGTATTTCAATATGATATAATGTATTGTATTAATTTTCAGTGGGGAATTTAGTTCTTTTGAGACAATTTGTTTGGATTGTGATTGGAAATCACAATCCCCCTTACGTTGAGGTCTCTTTTGAACAATCTATGATAGATGTACTGGATATTATTTTTATAATATATATGCATGTTTTTCTCCTCTGGAAAAAAAATTAAAAATAAGAGGATTGTGAAGAATGTGTAGTATTGTAAAGTAAATCAATTATTTTGATAAGTATATTTATTTTAGAATAGGCTTTTAAGAATTTTAATTCAATTACTATTAATTAAAATGTAAATGATAAGAATATAATCTCATGGAATATTTTTAATAATAATTATGGATTGAGGGTTGAGATTTATTTCAAAGGTAGTTATGTCTTTTTTTTTCTTTTCATTTTAATTAAAAAATATTATAATATTGATCCATAGTAATACAACAAAAACTATTTACAAATGATGAGTCTCTATTATAAAATGGGTTAAATCTCATCTTGTTACACAATTTTTTTAAATGTATAAATATTTAATCTGTATAATAATTTTCTCTTATGATAAAAAATGTAATAATAGTTTAAAATAAAATCATATATATATATATATATATATATATATATATATATATATATATATATAGATATAGATATATATATATATATATATATATATATATATATTTATTTATTTGGAAATGTGAGATTATATTAAAATAAATGTGTTAATACCTTTTATAGATAAATATATTGCTAACTTGGCTTAGTAATTGAATAAAAAATGTTTTAATATAAACTGAAAATAATTATTCAAACCTAATATTATTTTATAATGACCACCCTACGAATTAGATTCAGTGGCAGAGAGTGGCAATGGTATCTTTTCATGTTTTAACTTCAATGCAACCTCAAATCACTGTTGGGTTTTGTTATATTCCTTCCACGACTAGCCTACGTAATGAAAAATAAAGCTGGTAGTCCCGGTTTGGATCCAGGGGAAATCTCTATATATATGTCTTTTATGTGTTATGTTCTCGCATTGTTTACTTTCTGTGTTTTAGAATCCGTATGCAGGTAATTTCTGTATGGGGTTAAAACCTACATTTGGTATCAGAGTTGTTTTGGCTTCAAGGGGACACCTTTGTTGCTGAGGGGTTTCGCTCGAGCCTGTGGTAAACCCTGTTCAGTGGGAGATCTGTGGGATCGATATTGGTGGTGAAAGAAGATTGCGAGCAGTGGAAAGATAGAGATCGAGAAATTTAATGGTTAGAGTCTTGAGTTATGGAAACTCAAGATGGAGGATATGTTGGTGGATAAAGATCAGTGGATCGTGGTAGATCCAGGTACTAAACCAACGGGAGTGTCCGATGAAGAATGAAAGAAGTTGGATTGGAAGGAAAAGAGCACAATACGATTGTTTGTCTCAGATTCAGTACTGCTGAATGTATCAGGGGAAGCTACAGCGAAGGCTTTGTGGGACAAGTTAGGGACTTTGTACCAATCTAAGTCGCTAGTGATTAAATTGTTCCTATAGAAAAAACTGTATAACCTAAGGATGAAAGACGGGGACTCGGTGACAGAGCATCTGAATGCGTTTAATACTATGGTAAGCCAGTTATCGTTTGTTGATATCAAAATTTCAGATGAAGATAAGTGCATTAGTTTGTTGTGTTCTCTAGTCTGGTTATTGCAATAGGTAGCAATGCACCTGCCTTGTAGTTTGATGAAATACTCTCATCCTTACTGACGGAGGAGATGAGATGGAAAAATATGGAAAGCTAGAATGGTGATGCCTTATCTGTACAAGGACGGTCCCATAACAGAAACAAAAATGAGTCATCAAGTGGGAGATATAAATCTAGAGGGAGATATAAATCTCTAGGAAAACCTGTAAAGGTGGTGTGATGGAAATGCGGAAAGGAAGGGCACTACAAAAGAGACTGTAAATCTAAAGCTCCTGAGAAAGGAAAGGGATCTGATGATGCTCCTTCTATAGAGGCAAAAACCACCTCAGATAAAGGTGGGTATGTGTACTTAGCTTCTTCAATTACACATGTAGATCATGAGGCATGGTTGATTGACTCAGGTGCATCCTTTTTTCACTTCACTCCCCATAGAGAGTGGTTCTGTGAGTATGAGAAATATGATGGTGGTGATGTCTTCTTAGGGGATGATAGGAAGGCTAAAATCGTTGGTCGTGAAAAATTAAAGTTGAAGTTGCAAGGTGGAAGGGTTAGAACACTTCCAGGTGTTCTACATATCCCTACATTGGCCAGAAATCTGATTTCTGTAAGCAAGCTGGATGATGCAGGTGTAAAAACAGTGTTCAAGAAGGATACTTGCAAGATGGTTCGAGGAGCACTGGTATTGATGCGGGGAGTTTGGACTGGAAACTCTGTACAAGCTGCAAGGTAGCACTATTGTTGATGGGTGCAACGATTCTGTGGTTCCTGAAAGTGGAGCAGAGAATCTAATGGTCTCTGGAGAAAATACCATGTTGTGGCATCAAAGGCTTTGACATGTTGGAGAGAAGGGCCTTTGGATACTTCATGGTAAAGGTATGGTAGAAGGTATGAGTAATACCTCTCTGGATTTTGATTTCTGTGAAAATTGTGTGTATGGGAAGCAGAATCAGGTGAGTTTCCTCTCTGGTGGTAAGAGGGCGAAACAAATATTAGAGCTTGTGCACAGTGATGTGTTTGGACCTGTGAAGGTTCCATCACTAGGTATGTCTGTGTACTATGTATCATTTATAGATGACTTCTCAAGGAATACATGGATATATTTCCTTAAGAAGAAATCTGAAGTCTTTGATAGGTTTAAAGAATTTAAGGCTCTAGTGGAAAACCATATAGAGAAGAAGATAAAGGTGCTAAGGACAGATAACGGTGGAGAGTTTTGCAGTAAGGAATTTGAAGAATTCTATAAGAAGTGTGGTATATCACGACAGAAGACTACTCCATATACACCTCAAAAAAATGGAGTTGCAGAAAGAATTAACAAGACGTTGATGGAAAGGGCAAGAAGCATGCTTAGTGGTGTCGGGTTAGGACAGGAATTCTGGGCAGAGGCGGTGGAGACAACATGTTACCTGGTCAACAAATCACCTTCATTGGCATTGGAGGATAAGACTCCACAAGAGGTATGGATTGGTAAGAAACCCTCTCTTTCACATCTGAGGGTATTTGGATGTGATGCATATGTACATGTTCCAAAGGAGAAATGAACCAAGTTGGATAGTAAATCTGAAAAGTGCATCTTTATTGGGTATAAGGATGTTTTAAAGGGTTATAAGCTTTGGAACCCAGAAACAAGGAAGGTTGTGTACAGCCGAGATGTGGTGTTTAGAGAGGTGAAATATGTTATTAAACATGAAGTCCAACCAAAGGAACCTGAGAAGATAGAGTTTGAGCTAAAGGAGGAAGAATCAGACTCTACAGAAGAGGAGGAATCAGAAGATGAAGAGCCACAAACTCTGGGTGTAAGAAGATTAGTTCGAGAAAGAAGGCAGCCAGAAAGGTATAGTCCATCTACTTTCTGTTCAAATTTTGCTTTATCTATTACTAATGATGATCCCAAAACTGTGAAGGAAGCAGTGGATTCAGAGGATGGAAACTCTGGAAAGAGGCCATGGTTGATGAAATGGCATCTTTGCACAAAAATGAGGCTTGGGATCTGGTGGAGTTGCCGGCTGGAAGGAAACCCATTGGTAGCAAATGGGTGTTCAAGAAGAAGACAAATGCAAAAGAAAAGGTGGATAAATACAAAGCTCAGTTGGTAGCAAAAGGTTATTCCCAGGTGCCGGGAATTGATTTTGGTGATATTTTTTCTCCTGTTGCCAAGGTAACTTCTACTAGATTACTTTTATCTATTGCTGCTGCTTTTGATTTTGAGGTAGAACAGATGGATTTGAAGACAACATTTCTTCATGGGGATCTGGAAGAGGAGATCTACATGAAGCAACCTAAAGGCTTTGCAGTGAAGGCTAAGAAAGAACTAATATGAAAGTTAAACAAGTCTTTGTATGGGTTAAAATAGTCACCAAGGATGTGGTATCATAAATTTGATACATTTATATGGGGACTTGGCTTCACCAGAAGCAAAGCAGATCATTGTGTGTATTTTAAATTAATTTTTCACCGTGTTATTTATCTGGTCTTGTATGTGGATAATATGTTGCTAGTTGGAAATGACAAAGAAATTATCCAGGATTTGAAGACCCAATTTTTCTCCAAATTCGACATGAAAGATCTTGGTGCTGCAAACTATATTTTTGGTATGGAAATTAAAAGAGATCGGGCAAAGAGGAAGCTTTGGTTAAACCAGAGGAAGTATGTTGAGACAATACTGCAGAGGTTTAATATGCAAGATAGTAAACTGGTGAATGTTCCTATTCCTATAGGTGTAAAGTTATCTGTTGAACAGTGTCCCAAGACACAAGAAGAGGAAGAGGATATGTCCAGTGTTCCATATGCAAGTGCAGCTAGTAGCCCGATGTATGCAATGGTCTGTACTAGACCGGACATTGCACATGCAGTGGGAGTATTGAGCAGGTTTTTTTCAAAACCAGGGAAGGAGCACTGGCCAGCAGTGAATCAGGTTTTCAGGTATTTGTGTGGCACTAGTGATTATGGTTTGTGCTACCAAGGAAGACCAGGATTAGACAGAGTGTTGGATATTCGTGGCTTTGTTGATACAGACTGGGATGGAGATATGGATCAGAGAAGATCTACAAGTGGGTATGTGTTTAACCTATTTTGAAGTGCATTCAGTTGGATGAGTAAGAAACAATTTGTAGTGTCACTATCAACTACAGAGGCTGAATACATGGCAGCCACTCATGCAAGCAAGGAAGCAGTTTGGTTGCAGAGATTGTGTTCAAGTATGGGGTTAGTATAGGGAGCTATAAGGATAGATTGTGATAGCCAAAGTGCAATTTTCTTGGCAAAGAACCCTGCTTATCATTCAAAGACAAAGCACATTGATGTTCAGTATCACTTTGTGAGGGATATGATAGAAGACAAAAAGGTGTTGCTGGTAAAGGTGGACACTTTGAAGAATAATGCAGATGCATTGACAAAATCTGTGAGCTCTAAGAACTTGTCTTGGTGTAGAGAAACAATGGGCGTTTTAGGGCTGGAAAAATGACTAAGCTCTCTTATGGCCCCCTGTGGAAAGAAAACAACAAGTTAGAGAATGTTGGGTTGTGTTATATTCTTTCCACGACTAACCTATGTAGTGAACTGGGGGGATAGAGGGGGGGCAGAGCCCCCCCTTCGTTGCGCCGATTGCGTAGCGGGGAGGTCACAGGGGGGCAGAAGCCCCCTTGTCTGGGGGGTTTGAGGGGGGTGGGTAGCCCCCCTCTACAGGATCCAGGGTAGTGCCCCAGGAAATTTTTTTTTGGACCCTATATTAGGGGCAAACCTACCTATGGTTTTCAGTCCATGGTTTTGGACGCAATTGTTTTTGATCCATGGTGTTGGATGCTTCAACATGTATAAATATGTATTGTAACATTGAAAGGAATATAATGAAAAATAAAGCTGGTAGTCCTGGTTTTGGGATCCAAGGGAAAATCTCTGTGTATATGTGTTTTATGTGTTATTCTCTCGCATTGTTTATTTTCTGTGTTTTAGAATTCCTATGCAGGTAATATCTATATGGGGTTAAAACCTACAATCACGCGGATGACTAATAAAGTTTTGGTGACTCATAATTTTGGTGTGATGGTTCTGGACTGCAAACAATGAACACCGAGTAGCAAAGGGCGAGCAATATTTCCTTTGCTATATGATATTTAATGAACCTTAAGACTGACAAACATATGATATTTCCAATGGTTTAAGAAGGCAAACAAAATTTCCACTGCCATAGATCCATTAATACACATAAAGGACAGTGGCTTGAATGGCATACCCATACCTCCATAGCACATGGTATTGTCATCATATAAAATTTTATAATGGTCATAATGTATTTTCCGGCATCCCGATTTTCTGACTTCGTAGCTCTGACTCCAAATGTCACAGTCCAACCATAATTAAAGAAAACATTCCACTTACATATATTGAATGCCACGGGATTTCAAACTCATGATTTTGCAAGTGACTATGCCATGGACCAGTCATCATGCAATATGTTTAGCCCATTTCATGTCAATCAGAAATTTTCAATGGTGCAGTGACAAAGTTGCAGCGATTAAGGCACTTTTGATGGATGGGATCCTTACAACAATTCCATTGGTTAGTGGGTATAATATAGGTATATACAGCAAGGTTAATGATATGATTTCTAGGCCTATTGTTAGTGCAACTACTTTACTCAAGCATAATTTTATTTTGCATGAAAGTTATGACCAGCAAAAATGCGTACTTTCAAAATGTACATTTAATCTTGAGTCAAGAGAACCAAGTAGGGGCATTTGATTGCCATTTGCATTATAATTTGTTGTACCATCTTGGTAAGAAGGATGTTGCTATTGATGGTGACATGGACAAAGCCATCAAGTTCATTGAACGATTCCAAATGGTACCTCAAGCAACTCAAAATCAGGGTGAAAAGAGCCAAGGCAAGTACAAAGCAAGGCACAACAAGCATTGTGTGTTCCAAGTCGGTGATGAAGTTTGGCTTCACATTAGCAAAGAGAGGCTCCAAGGAGAAGGTAAAAAGATAAAACCAATTTGATATGGTATGTTTAGAATTCTGGAAAAGATTGGTGACAATGCCTTCGGGTTGGATTTTCCTTCATATATGCAAATTTATATTGTTTTTCATGTGGAAAATTTAAGGTTGTATGAGCCTCCTTTGATTGAAGATCAAGGACAGAATGTTCAAATTCCATCCATTGAAGATTTCTCCCCTGAATACCTTGATGAACTACAACAATACACCATTCTTGAGACAAGAACAATGTCTTCAAAACGAGGGAGTGTGGAATACCTTCGAGTGGGGCTCAAAGGAACAAATCCTTCCAAGGCCAAATGGATTGAGACTGGAAAGGTAACACGGGCACTATACCCTCACCTAGTGAACAACTAAAAGTGATATTTTAGGGTCCAAAAGGCTTCCAATGGGGAAGAATGATTAGGTGCTCAAATTTTAAGTTTTCATATTGATGTGGAACTTGAATGAACGTGTAATGGTCATCATTCTAAATCTGGCACAACTCGTTTTGCATGAAACAGACTCTGTATGCTCCTAGAAACATGTTTTGTTCATTTTCCTAAATAGGCAAATTAAAAACAACATGCAAACAACCCAGTCAGCAATCCATACTGCTGAAGTGGCACTGATTGGGCATGCCTACATGGCAGGGTGACTGTGCAAGTGATTGTTTGACCACTGATGAATGGTATGGTTCTAGGTGGCACGATGTTATTGGAGCTGATTTGGACGAGTTTGATTGGTTGGTTGGTGGCCAACCACAGGCTGCCACGTGGCCCAGCTAGGGGCCACCAGGTGGCAGCGCGAGAACCACCAAAAATTTGGTTAAGTTCCAAGTAGCAGCGACGGGGTCAAACCTGTGACCTGCAAACTCCAAGCGACAAACCATTGCCAATGCACCACACATTTTTTTCTTAATATATATGATTGTCGACATTTATTTAAATTCAATGTATTGCACCATTCGGGGAAAGGGCCAGCCCTTGGGCGCGTGCCACCCCACGGGACCACGACGGAGCGAAGTGGGGGCCCAAGTAGGGGCCCAGTCAGTGGGGTTGGGCCATTTGCCTTAGTCCCGGGCACGTGGTCCACATGTGGCCCAAATTTTTTTGATTTAAGGCCTCATATGACATTTAATCCGTTCGACAATTTCACCTGGAATTAGTTGAAATTGGCACTCAATTAGCGGAATTGAGGTGAATTTGTAGGATGGTGCCGAATTTTGGGGAGATTGAGGTGTGATTAGCAGAAAGGCTTGGGGAAGCCATAACTTCTCCAATTTTTTACCAAATCAGAAGTAGAAAGAGGCTACATCGGCAATTTTGGGCATTCTGGAGCAATTGGAATAGGTTTCAGAGCTATCTTAGCATTGTAAACTAATGTATTCACACTTTTGAGCATAATATAGAGGGTCACGCAATTGGAAGTTGGGCCAAGGAGATGTAGCCCAGGAGGGTTGAACTCCTTCATCATGTGCTATTGTGATACAGTTTTGGTGATGTTCATGTATGTCATATGCTGATGTTTAGTCATTTGTTTATGTTAATTTGTACATGAAATTTACATAAAAACATTCAAAATCTCATGTTTAAACTTGTAATTAATCTCATGAATCCTTAAGCACTTTTACATATTCTAAAGAGGAAATTAGCACAACAAAACTAATTTTCCCATTCATAGCAGGTGGAATCATTGTTTGATGGGTTAAGGTGGTTTGGCCTCTGAAATCCCTGGATGGTTTTGAATAATGTGTTTTATGAGATCCCACATTTATGCTTGGAAAATGGCATGGGGGTGGATGTTTGAAAAGAGATTTGGCTCAATCACTCTATGGTCGGGTGGAACGTGGTATTCTCATACCGCTTTCAATTTTGCATCAAGAATATGAGGTTATTTCTCCTTTTTATCTCATAAGTATCATACTGGTTTATATGTGGATTATATGGCTATTGTTTCCTTGATATTTTTGTTTTTATTATGTTGGTTATAATTATGTATTATGACAGTGGCTATGTATGGCTCTCATCATGTTTCTACTTGTAAATGAATGAACAACATGTCAATGGCCTAATGGATGAAACTGCAACTAATGTGATAAGGAAACAATGGTTCATGGCAAATCTCAGATAAGTATGAGACCCATATGCTTAGATCTGTTGTTTACACCTGTAGATTGCATTGATGGAAAGTGTTTGAAATAATGTTAGTCATGGTTGGGGATGGTCAGGCCTAGTCCTGGAGTTGGTTTTTGGTTTATTAGTCTTGTCATCATGCGTTTAATGGATTCCAAAAGCTACAACAAGTTTTGGGCAGTGGCCAAAATTATAGGCTTGAAAAGTGCCTTAAATTTCTTGGACTCTGGCATAGGTCTGCTGGAAATAGTCCTTGAATGCAGGCATGCAGATGCAGGCTTGTGGGAGCATCTAGAGCTCTCTAGATGATGGAATTTGCATAGCATGGGAGCATAGAGAGGTTTAATAACTTAAAAAACTAGTGGGACCTAGGGGCACGATACTTGTGTGGTTGGGATGGCTCCTGGGAGTGTTGTTGTTGATTTTGAAGGTATGTTTGATGTGTTTCTGTCAATTCCACTTCCATAAGGTCACGTAGGAGGTTGAATCATATCATAGTAGCCTCTCGTCCCATGTTTACCCGGTTGGACGGTTACTTGGGTAGATGTGGGAGGAGGGTGTTACAGAGTGGTATCAGAGCATGGTTCACCCCTCAGACTAGATGGGTGGTGTGTTGGTCATGCATTCATGTTGGTTGTATATGTGTTGCTTATGCTTGTAGTCCATGTGCTTGTTGCATTTTCATAGTCTTGATCATGGTTGTAGTGATGTCGCCATGTGAAGGTTGATGGTGTTGTCGTTGGATTTGTCGTCATGAGTGTATGGTTGTATATGCATTATTATGTGTGCCAGTGTCTATATGCATGCATTGTCATGGTTATGATTATGCATGTATGGTAGGTCAGACATGCATTGTGAAGTCATTGTATACAATCAGGTCATCATGATGATATTGGTTTGTTATGATGCTGATATGTTGGTTGAGATAGAGTAGGAGATGCAGATAATTAAAGTGAAGTTACAGCATTGGACCTCGAGGCAAGAGCACGTTGTCATCCATGTTTGTATGTTGGGAATGAAAGTATGTAGATTAAGGATTGTTATGTGCATTAGGGTTATGTGTATGTCTTTCATTCTATTGATGTCATGGTTACATATATGATAGATCCTAGTTGATTAGTGTATTCATATGCACATGTGTCATATGGTTATGAATGATAGTAACATGTGGTTGTATGCCTTATGTTAGATGACTTGATGATTTATGAGTATGCTATAGGTTAACTTGTTGTTATATGATGGTTAGCCTAATGATTAGGTTATACGTTCTTGATGAACGTGATATATAACGTGTTGTTGTTATAAGTTAGCTTGATGAATAGGTTATATGTTGTTGATGAACGTGGTATATAACTTTTTGTTGTTATATGATAGTTAGCATGATTATTAAGTTACGTGTTGTTGATGAGCATGATATATAACTTGTTGTTGTTATATGCTAGTAACTTGATGATTAGGGTTATTGCATTAATATTTGATGTTATATGTATCATACTAAGTTGGATTGGTCTATGCGAATGGTTAGGGTTATGACATTCAGGTATGAGTTAATAAGTTGTGATATTATGTCATACTAATCTAGATTGACTATGTGGATGTGATTATTATGTATGAATGATAAATGTTTATGAGCTTATGATGTGGACATGATAGCTAATGACTATTATGATATCATGATAATTTTTGTGGTTGAGTAGATATGTTATAAAGTTATATCGTGCTAATCTGGATTGATTGTGCAGACAAGATTTCTTCCCCTTAGATACATTAAGGTATGAACTTGCTTATGTCGTCTACTTTGTGCGTGACGGTTCGGTTATGCCATCTATTTTGTGTTTGAGTGTTTGATGTCTATTATGTCGTCTAGTTGATTTATTTTACATGGTATGTTCGCAAATTGGTTGAATGTTTGATGAATTGCATAATATGAGTATGTGTTCCAATGATCTTGTTTTAAGATGATTCTACTAACACATATGTGTTGAGACAACTGATATGTACTTGAGTGTAAGTAGGTGATAGTTGTATCATTATGTATTATGATCAATGAATGTGAGTTCATTGTTGAGTATGACATGATTGTTAGTCTTGGTAAAGGTTGATTTCAAAGTGATAGATATGATTTTCTTGATATTTGGGACATGTGTGAACAGTTGCAGGAAACATTCTTGGTTTCAACATGACAAGGCAATAGTTGATGTGTTTATATAACTAACAATGGGGTGATGTGACAGTGCATAGTAAGACTCAGTTGCAGCAAGTTAAAGGTAAAAGAAAGGAATTGGGCAAGAATTCCTTTGGCTATGTTTGGAAACCCTAATTCCAAACAAATGAGTGTTTTGCATACATGAATTCTTTTTAGCCTTAATCTTGTCTGGCATTATGTGAATATGTGCTAGATTCATGAACATGTATTTGACAAGTATATTAGCTAGTCTCTAGTTATAGGTGGATCTGTAAAGGGAATTGGAGTCCCTTGAGAGATGGCGGGGATGTGTTTAGTTGCAAGAAACGTGCTTGGTGTAGCAAGGTAAGGCAACCAATGTATTGTTATGTTTATTTATGCACTAAGAGTTGTGTGTTGATGGTAGTATGATGCAAGGGATTGCATGGAAAAGAGGTTGCCATGAAATCTTGAAGAAGGCTCAGGTTGAGCTTTCCTTTGGAAGCACTGGGAACCCATGTGGATTGAGTCATGGTGTTTGTTTCTAGTCTTGTGCTTTTGGTATTTTGTGATATGTTGCGCTTGATTTGCAGTCTTGATTGTGTCTAATACATGATCATGCCACTTCCAAAGCTCTACAAGTTGGCTACTACTAGTGTGCTCTCCACTAAGATGCAAGAAGATATACCAGCAGATGTGATTAGTGCCAGAGGATGGGGAAACTACACCGAAGGATGAAATGCCCCTACAACCTCAGGTGTATTTGTAGCTATTTTACAACTAGGGCACAAATTTCATTGGGCCTATAACACAACTTGGAAAAAAACAATTGGTCTCCAAGACCCACTAAAAAAGAGGTAGCTTCCAATCTTATCTACCTTGAGCACATCAGTCAAACCTAAAAAGAAAAGGAAAAGGGAAACTCCCCTCTACTTTAAAACTAGGAAAAGCACAAGGATTAAGCAAGGAAGGCCTCAAACTCCCACAAAGGCCCCTATCACAATTGAAGAATCCCCAAGTAAAAGAGAAGAGGTAGGGCCCACTTAAAGGAAATTTGAGGAGGTCACCTCTCCAGAAACCATATCGAAGACTCCCATAGCATATGTAAGGAGGCCCACCACTAGATCAACCTAATCTAAACAATCCAAGACACCTACCACACTCGAACAAAAGGGAAAAGCGAAGCTACATGAAAAACAAAACATGCTACAGGAAAAACATAATGTGATAGAGGAAGAACAAAAGTCGAGATAGGAAGAGTAGAATGGGCAACAGGAAGGTAAAAAAAAATAAAACAGTTCTAGGAGGGGGCAACTTCCCCAAGAACATTTGAGAAGGACTTCCCAGACCTACAGGAGCCTAGTCCACAACCTAGTTTGAGGTCCTATTATAAATTCATTGAAGGTGGGAGAGTTATCCCACAAAAATTTGCAATCCCACTTTTCTTTGAACTTGAAGCGGAAAGAGGAAGAACCCACAGATGGATGCAGACTACTAAATCCAAGAAGGTGGAAGATCTGGGTCTCATGGAAGAGAATGTCCTTGATATGGGAAAGGATTTAATTAAGAAAAGGGAGAAAGAGTCCACAATGAGGGGACAACTGTAGGCAGAAAATAGATGGTTGAGGAAGACATTGCAAGAGGAGGAAACCCAACTGGCCACAATGGCAAGCCCCTCCATGGAGGCACTACAGTGCAGACATCCATCCAATTCTTATGCACTCTTTCTCAAAGAGCAGCTAATGCAATTCCAAATCAAGACCTTAGCACAACATGGATCCATGCCATTCCAGGACTACAAATAATTCATTGACTTGTGTGACCAAAGTAGCATAGAATACATAGCCAACTTGGCTGAGTTCTACATGCATAACCTCACCTTAACGGATATGAATGTTTTGGATCCAAATGCAGAGTTGGGAGACCTACAACTGATGGCCCTTACATCTTAGATGACTCATGAGGAGGCCAGAGCTAAGGAGGTAAAGAAGGTAATGACAAAGCAAGAAAAATAATCACTCTATATCAGGGCAGAGCAGATAAGTCCAATGGTTGTAATTAGTAATCACAGCATCATCTCTAATGATGCTAAGCCAACACCTAGATACCTTGCAACCCAAGAGAAGGCCATCTCAAATTTTGAGGACACACTCTGTCTGTTAGGGACAGAAAGCCAACACGCATGCCAGAGAAGATGGAATTCCTTGCCCCACAGTCTCTAGATCAGGGAGTATCACTCTCCTAGAAGGTTGAGGAATGTATTGGAAAGGACGCCCATATACAAAAGGGTCATGGAAAGATTAAAAATCAATTGGATTAGACTCAAGCTCATTCCACCTTTATTGTTGGGTCTACAAGAAGGAAGGAATGAAGAAGAGGAAAGGAAGCAGTGGACAGACATAGAGAAGGATGCAAGCTTCTATCCTCAAGAAGACACACCATATACATAACCATGGAATGTCAGAGAGGCCACTGGAGCCATGAAATACATGTACATAGATGACTGAGTTGCTCAGAGGATGAGCAATAGTTTTAGTAGGGGGTGATGATGATTCTCATCAGTAGGTATATCATAAGGGTGACAATGCCATCCTCCAACTTTAAAATTATCTCTTTCTCACATTTATTTAAAAACTTTGTTATGTTATGCTTAGCATGAGGGGTAAAAGATGTGTTGCTATGTCATGTGGCCTAATATGTCTTAAATGTAGGAATTGGAGAAATTTTGAGATAATTTGAATGCAGGATCTCCGAGTAGACAAGAAGGAGAGATTTTAGGAGTTTTTCCACCTCCTTAACTCCTCTAATCAGTCAAATATCACCACTTTATCTCTCATCAACTCAAGGTCATTGGCAGCGAAGCCAGTGCAGTTCAAGGAAGATCTAGATCCACCTTTCTTTCTCGAGTTTGGGAGACAAACATCTCTATTTTCTAGGGAGTTGTTGTTAGCCACCCTTTTGTATAAATAAACAAGCTAAGGAAATCATTAGGATTTCCATCACTTTATCCCATCATCCTTACCCACCAAACCCTCTCGGAAAACTTTGTGTAGCATTTCAGGACTTCCTGTAGCACACCTGTAGCAGTATGTTTTTCCCTTGCTTTGACTTGTAATGTGAGTGTATCTTAGTTTAGGAGTAGGTTGACCCCCCATCTTGGACTCCATGATCAGAGTGTTGGCATTATGATTCTGGTTTGGCCCTATGGTACAGGTGTTGTACTTGATGGCAACTCACTCAAGTGGCAAAAATCTGTTCAAGCTCTCAAAATGATGGAGAATAAGAGGTTTGCAGGTGCATCGTTCAAAAGGTGTGGACCCACAGGTTCGCCGTCCAGGAAGTGCGGACATACCTGCAGGTTCTCCGTTCATAAGGTGCAGTCCCCCAGTTCACTCACTCCAATGCAGAGAAGCGCGCTCACATGGGGTTTCTTATGTTTGGCCCTTGGTATTTAGCCCGTCGTTCATGATCCTATGGTTTTGGCCCATGGTATAGGATCTAAATGGTTGAACCCCGGTTTGGATCCCTTGTATTGGTGTTTGATGGTTTTGTCCCATGGTGTGAATAAGGGATTGACTATAAAAAAGGGAAGGAGAGCACTTGGCTAGACACTTGTGAAATTTGAATATCTTAAAGATCTGAAAGTTTGGGTGATTGGTTTTAAAAGCTAGATCTAAATCAAGGAGAAAATTTAAGGCGAATCTATTGATAAGTCGTGATCTCTCGGGCGCATGATCAGATCTGTGGATCTGACTGACTGTGGCACAATTGGAGGATTGTTAATTTGGCCCTAATCAGAGGTTCACAGGTGATCCATGACGAAAGTGCGGGGGTACGCAGTAAAGGAGAAGACGCAGTGCGGGGGTACGCAGCTCAACAGAAGGCGCAGTGCGAGGTACGCAGAACAGAAGAAAGCACGGTGTGGAGATACGCAGAGGCACAGAAGGAACAGTGCGGAGGTATGCGGTCTGACAGACAGTGCAGTGCGTATCTAAGTTGAGGTACGTAGTTCAGCAGAAGGAGAAAGTGTGGTGGTACACAGAGCTGCAGAAGGATACGGTGCGGATCTGCATAGTTCAGGCACAGAAAGAATGCGAATATCCACAGGTTTATATCAGTGAAGTTGCGGACCTGTCTTGAAACATTTGTTGGCTGTCTTTTATCTATTACTGCAGAGTTCTGGGTTTAGATTTCTGGTATTACTTTTCTGTTTACAGCATTCTGAGAAGTTGGGTGATTCATTGGTTGATTGTATAAGGAGATTGGGTGATTTGCATGTACTTGATGATTATTTGATCTTCTTGGATCCAGTCTGAAAATTAATGAAATGTGGTCCTTAAAGAAGTAGAAGAGCAAAGGGGGTTGTAGCTCCCTTCCAGGAGAGACTGGAAAACGAGAGAGAGTTGTAGCTCTCTGCAGGTTGCAGCCTGCGTACTGGTAAAGGATTGCACCAGTACAAAATCCTTGTAAAAGAAGTTTCTAATTGAAAGAAGATAGAGACATATTGCAGCAGGTGGTTTTCACCCACATTGGGTTTCCACCTTATATCTGGTGTTCTTTGGTGTGCTTATCTATTTTTCTTGTTCTTGTTCATTATTATATGGCACTGACATACAAATTAATGATCAATATCTGAAGAATAAATTAAAGTATAAATCTGGAACGCATATTGAAAAGAATTTGATAATATTGATTCACCCCCCCCCTCTCAGTATTATTTCCAAAAATTGGTATCAGAGTAGGTTCTTCAGAAGAAGCTTGATCGCTTGAAGGAAGATCTTGCATCATGAGCAACTACGAGAGCGAAGCATCAATCAGGCCACCGATTTTTGATGGGACAAACTTCATTTATTGGAAGGTAAGAGTTACTGCCTATCTTCAATCTCTTGGTACAGAAGTCTGGGATATCATAGATACAGGGTATACTTTTCCATCAACAACTCCTACAGATCTGGCTGAGAAGAAGAAATATGAAACAAATGCAAAGGCGGTCAATACTCTATTAGGATGCCTATCTCAATCAGAAGTTGTCAAGGTAATGCAGTTTAAATCTGCAAAAGAGATATGGGACAAGATTGTTCTGAGCTATGAAGGAGATGATCAGGTAAAAAGAGCAAAACTTCAAACCCTCAGGATTCAGTATGAAAATCTCAGGATGTATAATGATGAAAGTGTGGCTAACTATTTTCTTTGTGTAGATGAGATTGTTAATTGTATGAAAAAATTGGGTGAAGAAATAAAAGAGGCTGTTGTGGTTGAAAAAGTTCTAAGATCTTTGTCCCCTACATTTGAATCTAAAGTTTCTGCTATAGAAGAAAAAGAGAATCTACAAAGCCTTAAAATGTCATAGCTACATGGAATTCTAGTTGCTTATGAAATGAGGAAAGGAGGTCCATCAGACAAGAGAGAAGCTGTCTTCAAGGCTTCAGGCAAAGGCGAGTACTACAAGTAAGGACACGTGTCAGAAGAAGAAGAAGAATCAAATTTTGTCAGAAATATTCAACGGGGTACTGGACGGTTCCGAGGTAAGTTACCTTTCAAATGCTTTGCTTGTGGAAGAGTCAGTCACTATGCTGCCAAATGTCCTCACAAGGATAAGATTGACAAAGGGAAGGAACCTGTTAGATGGAACAAGAAATAGAATGTAGCTAAGAAAAGTTACTACACTCATGAAGACAGTGATGGCCTATCAAATAGTGACGAAGATGAATGAGGTAATGATTATAAACTTTTAATGGCTTTTGAAGATGATGATTACATGGACGCTATAGATGTGGATGATTTTTATGAAGAGATTTCTAGACTCAAGACATGTTTAGAAGAAAAGAATGTGATCATTGATACTCTACAATTTCAACTTGATGAAAAAGAAAAATCTCTTGAAAAGTTAGAATGTGAAATTGTTGGCCTTAGAAAAGCAATTGAGAAAACAAAGGTTCTTAATCTTAAGTTTTTTAAAGGATCTGAAACTCTAGATGAGATTATCAATGTACAACATTCTCCTCTAATTAAGACAGGTCTGGGTTATAATGGAGAAACATCTCAAGCATCTACCTCAAAGAGTTATCTTGATGCAGCAAGAAGGAATGAGCAAAATCCCAATGGAGATCATCAAGTAAAGCAAGGACGAATTACATCAAGAACAAACAGAGACTACCAGGTAAACCAGGGGCAATCCATCTTAAGGGTGAACAAAAGCTACAACTAGCCACAGGTAAAAACTTCTCAATTTGCTTCAAGAATGGATGACAGTAGAAATTACAATCATTTGGCTGGTAGATTTGATAATCGTAGGAGTTTCTTCAATGGCCAATGTTTCTCTTGCCATAACTTTGGTCACAAAGCAGCTCAATGTGTTGCCTATAAGATAATCATGACTAGAGAAGCTCAAAAACAAAGAAGTATGACCGGGATTACGAAAAGGACCTATAACAACTTTTCAGCCCTTGAAAATGAAATTGAATGTTCTATTTGTAATAACTTTGGTCATGAAGATTATGAATGCAGGAGCAGGTTTCGACAGACAAAGGAACAAGCCTCAAGCACCCGAACATGGAGAATAAAGGAACCACAACCAGAAAGATGTGGGATAGCTTTTTATGCGGAAGGACAGGAAAATCTATGGTACATCGACAACAAATGCTCGAAGCATATGACAGGTGATAAAGAAAAACTTGAATCATATACTGCTTTAGAAAAGGGTAAGAAAGTCTCTTTTGGAAATGATACCCCTGCAGCCATTAAAGGAAAAGGCACTACTCATTTGAAAGAAAAGGTCAAAGCTGGAAATGTTTTGTATGTTGATGGCTTGAAGCATAATCTACTGAGTGTCAGTCAAATGTGCAATCAAGGAACCGAGGTAATATTTTGATCAAATGGATGTAGCGTTCGTGATCTTGATACAGGAAAAACAGTGATCAAAGGCAGAAGAACTCCAAATAACCTATACATATTTACAGAAGGACAACAACAATGTTATTTGAGCAAGGATGATGAACATTGGTTATGGCACCGAAGGTTGGGGCATCTAAGCTTCTCACAAATAAGGAAAGCATGCAAATACCAGGGAGTTTGTGGTCTTCCAGATATCAAAATTCCAGACAACACCATATGTAAATCATGTTAGTTTGGTAAGCAAACCAGAACTAACTTCCCTGAGAAGAAAGGATCATCCAGTAGGCCTCTTGAACTAGTCCATATAGGTGTATGTGGTCCATTTAGGACAAGGTCACCTCGAGGAGAAGAATACTTTATATTATTCATCGACGACTTCTCCAGGATGGTTTGGTTGGGACTTACAAAACACAAAGACGAAGCATTCGAAAAATTCAAATCTTTCAAAGCCTTGGCTGAAAACGAATTAGATCACAAAATTAAGTGCCTCAGGTCCGACAGAGGTGGGGAGTTTACCTCAAATGAATTTTTCGATTTCTGTGAAGAACATGGAATAAGAAGGGAATTCTCTACAGCTAGGACTCCTCAGCAAAATGGAGTGGTGGAAACCATGAATAGAACGGTCCAACAAATGGCTCGTGCTATGCTTGATGAGTCTGGGACTCCCGCAACCTTCTGGGGTGAAGCGGCATTTGCTGCGGTTGTTATTCTCAACAAAACAAATGTCCGAGTGAACAACACTCAAACTCCTCATGAGCTCTGGTATGGTGAGACTCCTTCGGTAAAGCATTTCAAAATTTTTGGGAGCAAATGCTATATCAAGAACACTGATGAACAGCTTGGCAAACTTGAACCTAGATCAGATGAAGGAATTCTCCTTGGTTATTCTCCCCACAGCAAAGAATATAAGTGTTACAATAAAAGACTTGGAAGAATTGTTGACAGCATTGATGTAGTGGTTGATGAAAAAGGATACATCCCTAAGAAAGTAAATCATGAAAATATCGAAGAAGATGAAGAATACTCTCCAGATCAGACAAATGATGAAGAAGAACCTCAAGAGGCACCTGAGGAGAAAATAAGGATAGAAGAGAAGACTCCATCTAGGTACGTTCAAAAGAATCATCCAGAATCTCGGATTTTGGGGCAGAAAGAAGCAGGTGTACAAAAAAGAAGAACAATTGTAGAAGCCTCAAGCTATTTGGCATTGCTCTCCTCCACTGAACCACAAAATGTAAGAGAGGCATGCAAAGATGAATGTTGGGTCAAGGCGATGGATGAAGAACTTGAGCAGATCGAAAAGAACAACACTTGGGAGTTGGTTCCTAGACCAAAAGATAAGAATGTGATAGGGACAAAATGGATCTTCAAAAATAAGTTGAATGAAAATGGAGAAGTAATTAGAAACAAGGCCAGACTTGTGTCTAAAGGGTATGCTCAACAAGAAGGAATAGACTTCGAAGAAACTTTTGCTCTCGTTGCTAGACTTGAGGCCATCCAAATGTTCCTTGCTCTCTCAAGCTTTCAAAAGTTCAAAGTTTTTCAAATGGACGTGAAATCAGCCTTTCTGAATGGGGACTTAGAAGAAGAAGTGTACATTGAGCAACCAGATGGTTTCATCCTTGGGAATGATCCAAATCTTGTATGCAGACTAAAGAAGGCTCTCTATGGTCTTAAACAGGCTCCAAGGGCTTGGTACTACAGTATGGACAAATATCTTCATCAACAAGGATTTTCAAAGGGATCAACAGATAGCAATCTTTACATAAAAATTGCAAATGACAAATTACTAATACTTGTTGTGTATGTAGATGATATTATCTTTGGCAACAATGAAGAAGCTATGAGTCAAAGCTTTGCCTTGGTGATGCAGAAAGAATTCGAAATGTCTTTGCTTGGAGAACTGACATATTTTCTTGGATTGCAAATCCAACAAAATGAGGGCGGGATCTTCTTGTCTCAAAACCAAGTATCTCAAGCAGATTTTGAAGAAATATGGCATGGAAGATGCAAAACCAGTATGCACCCCCATGGTCACAGGATGTAGCCTCAGTGCAAATGATGAATCAGCAGCAGTGCATCAACCAACCTACAGATCTATGATTGGAAGTCTACTTTATTTAACAGGTACCCGACCAGACATCATGCATGTAGTGGGAATAGTTGGAAGATTTCAGGCAAATCCAAAGGAAACTCATCTTCAGGCAGTGAAGAGAATTTTCAAGTACCTTCAAGGAACTCAAAGCTATGGCTTATGGTATCCTAGAGATACAGATCTCACACTTCATGCTTATACAGATGCAGATTGAGCCAGAAGCGTGGATGACAGGAAGAGCACAAGTGGTGGTGCATTCATTATGGGTTCCAGATTAGTATCTTGGTTCAGCAAGAAACAGAGTTCGATTGCTTTATCTACAGCTGAAGCAGAATATGTGGCTGCTGCATCTTGTTGCACTCAACTCCTTTGGATGATGCAGATCTTGCAGGATTTTCAAATCACTTGTACTCCACCTATCTCCATCTTATGTGATAATACAAGTGCAATCAGCATTTCAAAGAACCCAGTCATGCATTCAAAGACCAAGCACATACCGATCAAGTATGACTTTCTCAGGGAACAAGTGCTTGAACAAAAGGTCAAGTTGGAGTATGTTCCTTCTAAGGAACAAGTTGCTGATATACTCACCAAACCATTACCCAGGGAGACCTTTGAATACCTCAGGCAAAAGCTGGGGGTAGTTGATGCATCATCTTGTTGTTGAATCTCATCTGTTTCAAAAATTGTTGGTTCATATGGGGTATACGCGTACATTTGCTGGTTTATGGATTGGTCGAAGATCGAATGGCACTGGTTTAGGGGGAGCACATATAATGCATTGTTGGCATTATGGTAGCACAGAAGGAGAACATGGATGCTGATCTGAATATCGCTGCAATATGTCTCTATCTCTTTCATTCATGGTGTATGGTGGATTATGGTTTGCAGATCTGGTTTACAGTCAGGGGGAGCATGATCAGCAGAACAAAGACTTAAGCATGGTCTGAGGGGGAGCATAACCCTTTGCCCTTGATGTCAAAGGGGGAGAATGATGTTGAGGATCTTGAGGTTGCCATCAAGTCCAAAGGGGGAGATTGTTGGCATTATGATTCTAGTTTGGCCCTATGGTACAGGTGTTGTACTTGATGGAAACTCACTCAAGTGACAAAACTCTATTCAGGCTCTAAAAATGATGGAAAATAAGAGGTTCGAAGATGCATCGTTCAAAAGGTGCGGACCCGCAGGTTCGTCATCCAGGAAGTGCTGACATACCCACAAGTTCTCCGTTCATAAGGTGCGGTCCCCCAGTTCACTCACTCCAATGCAGAGAAGTGCGCTCATGTGGGGTTTCTTATGTTTGGCCCTTGGTATTTAGCCCATCGTTCATGATCCTATGGTTTTGGCTCGTGGTATAGGATCTAAATGGTTGAACCCAAGTTTGGATCCCTTGTATTGGTGTTTGATGGTTTTGTCCCATGGTGTGAATAAGGGATTGACTATAAAAAAGGGAAGGAGAGCACTTGGCTAGACACTTGTGAAATTTGAATATCTTAAAGATCTGAAAGTTTGGGTGATTGGTTTTAAAAGCTAGATCTAAATGAAGGAGAAAATTTAAGGCGAATCTATTGATAAGTCGTGATCTCTCGGGTGCATGATCAGATCTGTGGATCTAACTAACTATGGCACAATTGGAGGACTGTTAATTTGGCCCTAATCAGAGGTTCGCAGGCAATCCACGGCGAAAGTGCGGGGGTACGCAGTGCGGGGGTACGCAGCTCAACAGAAGGCGCAGTGCGAGGTACGCATAACAGAAGAAAGCACGGTGCGGAGATACGCAGAGGCACAGAAGGAACAGTGTGGAGGTACGCAGTCTGACAGACAGTGCAGTGCGTATCTAAGTTGAGGTACGCAGTTCAGTAGAAGGAGAAAGTGCGGTGGTATGCAGAGCTGCAGAAGGAATGGTGCAGATCTGCGCAGTTCAGGCACAGAAAGAATGCAGATATCTGCAGGTTTATATCGGTGAAGTTGCGGACCTGTCTTGAAACATTTGTTGGCTGTCTTTTATCTATTACTGCAGAGTTCTGGGTTTAGATTTCTGGTATTACTTTTCTGTTTACAACATTCTGAGAAGTTGGGTGATTCATTGGTTGATTGTATAAGGAGATTGGATTATTTGATCTTCTTGGATCCAATCTGAAAATTAATGAAATGTGGTCCTTAAAGAAGTAGAAGAGCAAAGGGGGTTGTAGCTCCCTTCCAGGAGAGACTGGAAAACGAGAGAGAGTTGTAGCTCTCTGCAGGTTGCAGCCTGCGTACTGGTAAAAGACTGCACCAGTACAAAATCCTTGTAAAAGAAGTTTCTAATTGAAAGAAGATAGAGACATATTGCAGCAGGTGGTTTTCACCCACATTGGGTTTCCACCTTATATATGGTGTTCTTTGGTGTGCTTATCTATTTTTCTTGTTCTTGTTCATTATTATATGGCACAATCCAACCATAGTTTGGAATGAACCAAATCTTTCTTTCAACCAATCACCCCCATGCCATATTCCAAGCATGAATGCGGGACTCACAACAAAAAAAACCCATTTTTCCTCAGGATTTACCATATATACCACCAAGGGATTCCTAGGCCTAAACCCTCGTCAATACATCTAGTATTTACCTCAATCTCACCGGATCACTAGGCCCTAAACAAGCATGGATGCTTTTGGATATCTCCACCTAAACTTTGAGGATTTTTTCTATCTCAACCTCTCATCTTTATCGTGTATCCCACCATTATTGGTCAATGGATTCCTAGACCTATGAGTTCACGACCCTTTGGTCTTTATCATCTATCTGATCACAAGATTCCTAGGCCCAATCAAGGGTATTACTAAGCCCAATCAAGGGTGGTGGTTTAAGGTTAACCTCTCATCTTTACTATGTATCCCACCATTACTGGTCAATGGATTCCTAAGCCTACGAGGTCACCACCCTCTGGGCTTTACCGTCTATCCCATCATGGGATTCCTAGGCCCAATCAAGGGTATTCCTAGGCCCATTCAAGGATGGTGGCTTAAGTTTAACCACCAACTCTAGAACTAAATCTTGAAGTAGTTATTGGAAAAAATTCAAATCTATCTAGAAGTTGAAGTCTTCTATTAGTGGAACTATTCCCTGATAATGGTTTGAAGATGACCAAAAATTAATGTCGTTTTGAAGATGAATTCAAAATAATGTAGTAGAAATTGAAGTCTTCTGCAGATGGTGGTTTGAGGAAGGAAATCAACTAAAAGGAATTCCAATGGAGCATGACTATGTCTCTAGATACAACTCTGAAACTGGCTATGACTGACTATGGATCTAGGCTCTAGTAGTTGGATTTGGTTTAGATTGTGGCTTAGGCTCACTTGATAAAACTTCTAAAAAAGCAGTTGACCATCAATTCCCAGCTTATAAGATACAAGGTGAGAAGATGAAGAAATATTTATTGTGATACTAGTAAATACTCGAGAACAAATTATGTTGTATGATGGGTATATCTTCTTGGATGCTGAAGGCCATTACCAAGAAGTGATCCATGCAAGGTGAATCTTCATTCTTGCAGGAGTCTTATTTATGGAAAATATGTGTGAATGGTGAGTGTGATTACCACATTGCTCACAAGGGTGAATTTCAAAACACTTATCTTTCACATGGCCAAATCGATCACAATGTTTCCATTTGACAATCTACTATGGCTATGGAATAGGAATAAGTCAAGATGAATCATCCTGAAGAGACACAAAATTATGAAATTGAATGGGCTTAGAATAGAATGGAATATGAAAGGACGCATGATTAGCATATCCAAGACTAATTCTATTCCTATTGTTAACTTCTTCCCAAGGTCTGATGATAGTCTTGGGAATTGCAGACTGAACATTTTCATTTTTATGCATATCTACTCCTAAAATGGCCTCACAAATCAGATTAATCTCTAATTTATTATGTGAGTCAAAATAAACAAAGGGATTTGTTCTAAATGAGAACCATTTCATAATCATGAAGGTTATGTTAGAGTTCATCTTGGTGGGACTAATATCCGAGTGGCAAAATTTTTATCTTGTCGTGTGCATTTTACAAACAATTTCTAATCTCAGAGAGATTATTCTTACTGATTTGGACTATGTTATGAACAATATAGAGAATTAGAGTGTTTAGTATCTCTAATAAATTAGTAATTCAACTTATTTTACAATAACTCAAACTTAGAAAATTAAGGGCGTTGACTTCCATTGAAAATGCACCATTTACAAAGTAATTCAAATAATAAACTTACAAAAGACTAGTTGCAAGTTACAGTGTATAATTTATAGCAACACCAGATAAATCAAAAGCAAATAACAAAAGGTTTTAGTTTCATACAACCTCATAAAGATAAGGCACTCATGCAATAAAAGCACTTCTATAGGTGGTGTCCTTAAAACCCTTAAGGCAACCACAATAATGTAATAATATTCTCCTCTTCATGGAGGAGACGAGGAAGTCTAGACATTAAGGTCAAATTCCCCAATTGAATACGAGCCTAGATCTTCTTTCAATGAATATATTGGGAAAAGTTGCATTTCCTATTCCACTCTCCTTTATGATCTTCAGACAAACTTTCCCAAACTCTCTCGTAGACACAACTTAGTTCAACACATGTTTGATAAATAATTAACCTTAGATTATATGTTTGACTCTAAATTTATTTTTTAGTGGAAGACTTTCCAATATAAGTTCGGAAACAAGACTTAGACTTGATTTAGATACAACACATAATAATTATTATTTTTTCTAATCTTATTAACATTTCATTTTATCTTATAAAGGATAGTCCATTCCTTACCATGTTATCATCTCATGCACCTTCAATTTCTAGTCGAAGGACTAGAATACCTTGAAATAGGTTGCATGCCAAAGATAATCCACAAGAATTTGAATTGTTCCAATATATTTTTAGACAAAAATTTGAAATGAAAAATGGCTGATTTTGGTATTTTAAGACTTACAACTGAAGGGGAGGTTGGCCATGTTGCCACTATTGTGAAAGGAACAACAAGATACCTAGATCTAGAGTATATTCGAAGTTTTTATGCAATATTGTTGATTTAAATGTAATTTCTTTTATTGTGTTAGTAAAAATATAATTTCCAAGTTGGGAAACGAGGCTTAGAATTGATTTAGATACAACACATAATAAATATTTACAGGATTTTGAAGTGTTCCAATATCGTTTTAGACAATAATTTGAAATGAAAACTGGTTGATTTTGGTATTTTAAGAGTTACAACCGAGGGGGAGGTTGGTCATGTTACCACTATGGTGAAAGGAACAACAAGATACTTGGATCTAGAGTATATTCAAAGTATTTCTTGTAATATTGTTGATTTAAATGGATTTGTTTTCATTGTATTTGTAAAAATATAATTTCCAATATAAGTTGGGAAACAAGGCTTAGAATTGATTTAGATACAACACATAATAAATATTTACAGGAATTTGAAGTATTCCATCCTTTTAGATAGTAATTTGAAATGAAATCTGGTTGATTTTGGTATTTCAAGACTTACAACCGAAGAGGAGGTTGGTCATGTTACAACTATGGTGAAAGGAACAACGGGATACCTGGATCTAGAGTATATTCGAAGTTTTTCTTGCAATATTGTTGATTTAAATGTATTTGCTTTTATTGTATTCGTAAAAATATAATTTTATGGTGCAATCCTGGTGACAATAGCCCTCTATGACCACATAATCATGTTGGAGGAAAGAGGTTGGATGAGTCACCAATAGGGATTTAGAATAGAATTTTGATCCAAACCAACCCTAATATCAATGTGCAATTCCAAATTCCAATACATAAGACCCCAAACAATACTACATAAAGGGGGGTCTACGATTGAGTCATTATCAAAGAAAAGGGAATGAAATGGAGTGGATATATTATCTTGCACCTTTGCAATCAGTTCTCCCTACTTAAAAGTTAATAGACCTGGAATATGTTTTTTCCTTTGAATTTTAAGATGGATAGATTCATGGCTCCATCCTACATACACAATTATTCAGGGCCCTCTATGGCTTGGGAGTTCCACACCAGCCATTGTTTATGACAGTGAAGAGTACTGATGACCGAGAACATGTGCTAAAAATGTCCTCTATGTTGCTACTAAATGCAAATATATATCTTGATAATGAAAAAAACAACAGCAAGTTTCTTATTAAACAAGTGGACGTTGATTATAAAAAGGAGAGGATGACATATTGGAAGACAAGCTACTCTTCAATAGCTAGTGCCAAGAAACCATGGCACACATTCAACAAAATAGATAAGCATAACATGTGAAAAGTTGCAAACTATGAAATTTAAAGCAAAAGGTCAAAAAGCTTCTTACCACAATTATTCCAGCAGGATCTATCCACCAGTACAGAGTACTTTCAAGAATAGCAGCAATTAGACCAATTGTGTTGGTGATCACATCAAAGAAATTATCTTGAGCATATTCCTTCACAATATAATTAGTAAAACTTTGACAATATATTGCGAGGAACAACTTCACAAAATTTACTGAAACCATAATTCCAACCACCCAATGCCATTTGTCACCATCTAAAGATAAACCATCCTCCTATGGAAATTTGGAAATAGAGTTGAAAAAAGTTAATTCCTTGTATGCAAATTGGAAAAATAGTTTGTCTCTCAAAATACAATACACAAAATTATGACCATAAGGTACATGATAGAGAAATCAACAATATGATATGAAGCATGGAGAAGCAAATCCATGGCTAATATGAGCTCAATATCAAGGTAACTTTTAAGACAAGGAGTAGGATTATAACTACGCAAAAAAACAACAAGAGTATGTAAAATGATTTATTAAAAACAAAACTGTAAGACTTAGCATACAAGTAGGTCCCGAGAAAGGTGCATGGGTTTTTGGTGTTTGGGTGTTGCAAGCCCATGCTTCCTTTTAATCTATATTCATAAGAATAGCATTTGTAAATAAAGGGGTACTTGCAAGAGTTGATGTCAAGATAGGAGGGTTTCTACTAATGGCCATACAAGAAAACAAGTCAGAAATATTTTAATCTATATTTGAAAAATAGAAAGCAATTCTGCCAGATATCAAAGAATATATAAAACCATAAATGCAGGCTTTGCAAACTTAGTTTTCCTGTGAGAGATTATAGAAACTTCAAATGTAAAAAGAAAATGTCCAAATAACTATTCTAATTTGACATTCATAATGCAAAATTTAGAGTATCTTACAGCACACTGAGGCTCACCAAACCTCTCTGGTAGTGAAACAACAACATGTTTGACCTACAAAATCAAGAGCATATAAATTCTATTAATGTCTAAAATGGAGCCCCAAAAAATCCTTGTTCATTGTAAGGGAGGTTATTCTTTAATGCAATTCATACATTGTACAAGTAGAAAGATAGCACAATACAGAAGAAATGAAGCAAAAGGATGAAGCCTAACTAATAAGTGCATTATGATGTTATGGCAAGAGGAGGTTGCGTGGAAAATTCACTTAGCTAAAAGCTCGAAACAAAGAAATACATGACCTGATTTGGATCTATAATCTCTAAATAAAATTCCAACTAAACTGGATATGTTCACCACTTCTCATATAATTATAGCTTCCATCTTCATGCAACATCAATTTCAGTAACAATGGGCATGACCTCTAGTACGTGTGCTTTAGTTTATGTAGGTTGGGTTGTGGTCTAGCAGAAGCTTGAGGTGAGTCTACCCCAACTAACCTAGGTTCGATTCTCAATGTATGCATGGTTGGCAATCCCCAAAGTGACACATGCCAATAATTTTGCACCCACTCATGCCAAAATTTGCATAGTTCTTTCAAAAAAATAAAAGAGGGGATGCTTCAGTATGTATTCAGGTTGGGAGGGATGGAGTGCCTCGGAAAGCAGTTGTTGCAGAGGAAACAAAAACAAACAATACCAAAGCATGATATAAACATGGTACAAAATCTTAAGCCAATCACTTGGCCATGTGGATGGTCTCTCTTTTAAGACCATGTATACTATGGTTGATATGCACCCATAGCAATCTCAGTATCTCTTTTAAGACCATGTATACTGTGGTTGATATGCAACCATCCATTGAACATTGATTAATATTTGTAGATTAGTGGTTTTTTGCGAAGAATAACTACCCTGTTGTATATTGGTTGTAGTGAGCTTGTATTTTTTGTTTTGGTTGTAACATTCGTTTTATTTTTCAGTATATGCTCTTGGTTTATATACATTGTTGTAAGATCTGTTGATGCTTTGGAGTACTGCACTGCGTCAACACATATCATCAAAATAGTTTTCAGAGCATCATGCAGAAACACTCAACTTTAACTTTGTGGAAGTTACTCCTCTTATCAATTTGGAAGAAGAACACTCACCCTGCATGTTCCTGTCTAAGATGAAGCGAATTTCCTCTCATCTATTCTAAAATGCACGTGCATCCACTTCTGCCTTTATATTATTTACATTATTTAGGAAACGTAGAAATTATGAAGCCATTTCCACCAAATGGACAAGGATAAATCTGTTTCAATATTGTACTCATTGGAAGATTTGCAGGGTGTTGAGAAAATAAAAATTGAAGAAGGAAAACCCTAAAAATTGAAGGAGGCAAACCCTCTTAGATGCAAAGCCTGAGCTCAAATGAATATATTTTCAGAGAAATATTTAGCTATTTTGAATTTGTCAAAAAGGCTAAATGTTCAATGAGGAAAGCGGTCGCTGAAAATTAGTTTTTACTGACAAAAAATCTTCTCGAGGAAACAAAAGATAGAAATGGAACGAAAAACTAAAATCTCCTTTCGAGGAAAAGAGAAAAAAACTACAATTGATTTTTAGGACCAAAACCCCCAAATTGGCGAAGGTGTCTAATCTCGAAGAATCTTTGTAAATGACTGTCTGTACATTTTTTTATTGTTGGCGCACCTGGCGTATAAGTGTGGATTTTAATGGTTAAAACCGCTTATGTCGTGGAAAGGGCCAAGAACATTCTGAAATTGTAAGGCGAGATAAGTTACGGAAGGATCTAAAAGGATACCTTTACCTTAGGGGTATTCCTACTATAATTTTGAAATAAGAAAAGTGAATGCATAAACAAAAGCGTATTGTCCCATGATAGTTTTGAAATTGCAAGCCTATATGATTAGTGCAAGATTGTTTTCCAGGTAAAAGCGTTGCACCCGTGTGTGGTTAAATGTGTCTGTGATTTTGTTTATAGTACCATGTTAGGAATTTGCTTTTTCATAGTAATGGAGGTCAAGCAATGTTAAAGAAGTTTTAGTGCTGCACGAAAATTATCACAATATGAAACCAACTCAGAGACATGAAGAGGAAAACACACTAAATTTTGGATCTGCTAATACTTGCGTTATATTTACATGACGTCCCTGAAATTCCAAATCAATTATCGAAAAATAATCGAATCTGTCAGGCCTGGGTAACTCCAGCTATTGATGAACGCAAGACAACTTGATATTTCACATTAGATAACAATTATTTATATACAAAAGAAACGGATCAGTTCATCTTCTAGATGACTGTCCGGCTTCACCTCATCCGTTTCGGATTAGGTGTCAACATTCCCCCCCTTAATCTGAAGGGATGTTGGTGAGTCCAAGCATCGTTCTGAATCTTTCAAGCTTTTCTCTTCCAAGCGCTTTGGTGAAGATGTCTGCAATTTGTTCGTTTGTGGAACAATGACAGAGATGGATTGTTTTGGCCTCAACATGATGTCGGATCAGATGATATTTAGTATTGATGTGCTTAGTACGATCATGGAACTTTGGGTTCTTGGCCAACTTTATTGCAGATGTGTTATCAATCATGAGTGGAGTTGATTGTATTTGTTTTACTTGCAAATCTTCAAGAATTTTCCTGAGCCACACAATTTCTTTCGTTGCTTCAGCTGCTGCCACGTATTCTGCTTCTGTTGTGGAATCTGCTGGTACTGATTGTTTGCGTGATCTCCAGGAGACAGCTCCTGATCCAAGACTCATAGCATATCCTGAAGTAGATACCCCAGTTTCTTTGTCTCCATCGAAGTCTGAATCAGAGTATCCAATCAAGTTGAAGTCGTCCACCTGTGTATACTTGATTCCAAGGTCTTGAGTTCCCTTCAAGTACCTTAGAACTCTTTTTGCAGCAGACCAATGTCCCTCACACGGCTTTTGCATAAACCTGGAGAGGATTCCAACAACAAATGAAATGTCTGGTCTGGTAGTAGTGAGGTAGATGAGACTTCCTACAAGCTGTCTATACCTTGTTGCATCCTCAAATTCCTTTCCTTCAGTAGATGTGAGCTTCAAGTTTTGTTCCATTGGAGTAGAAAGGGGATTGCACTCTGTCATGCCAAATCTGTATAACAAATCTCCAATGTATTTCTTTTGAGAAAGAAATATGGACTTTGGATGTTGGGTTACTTCAATGCCAAGATAGTAATGAACATAGCCCAAATCAGTCATTTCAAAGATTTTTCCTAATTCTTTCTTTATGGATGCAATATAGCTTTCATTGTTCCCTGTCATTAAAAGATCATCTACATATACCACAAGATATACAACTGTTTTGCCAACTTTCTTGACAAATAAAGTTGCATCATCAAGATCAAAATGTTTGAAGTTGAGTTTCAGAAGATGCTCAGTTAGTTTTTCATACCAGGCTCGTGGTGCTTGTTTGAGGCCATACAAGGATTTCACAAGTTTGCATACTTTGTGTTCATGTCCTTTCACAGCAAATCCTTCAGGCTGGGACATAAAAACATTCTCTTTTAGATCTCCATTCAAGAATGCAGTTTTTACATCCATTTGATGGACTTTCCAACCGTTCTGAGCAGCTAGTGCAAAGAGTGTCCGGATGGTGGCCCATTTTGCTGTGGGAGCAAAAGTTTCCTCATAATCGACCCCTTCCTTCTGTGCAAAACCTTTTGCCACAAGCCTGGCTTTGTGCTTGTCAAGTGAGCCATCAGCTTTGTACTTGTTCTTGTAGACTCACTTGCAGCCAATTGGTTTGGTTCCAAATGGAGGATCAACCAGCTTCCAAGCGCCATTCTTTATGAGGGCATCATACTCCTTCCGCATTGCTTCTTTCCATTCATCATGAGAAGCAGCTTCTTTGAAGGAAGTTGCTTCAAAATCTGTAGACAAGTTCAATTCACAATCATAAGTAACATCCATATCAACAGGTGAATTAGAGTTATCTACATCACCTCCATCTTGTCGGTTTGAATTTCGGGTTCCTGTTTTTCCAATTTCATCAGGATGAACACTTTCAAGTGTCTTTGTCAGCCACTTTGGGGGACCTTTCTGAGATGGTCCAGGCTGTTCTGTTGATTGAGTTGGGTCTGAATCAAGATTGAGTCTCCCAATTCTATCAATTACATCACTTAAAGCATCATCCGTTGTTGGAGTGTCATGCAGGGGAGATTGTTCTTCAGAAGAAGATTCCACATGTTGATCTAGTATAGGAATCCCCCCTTCAAGATGTGGAATCTGATTATCAAACTCTTGAAATGATTTCTGTTTTGTGAATCTATCCAAGCGATCAAGTTGCCGCTCAACAACATTGTCAGATTTGGATGATTCAAGAAAAATGACATCTCTAGATAAAACAAACTTTTTATTTACTTCATCATAAAGGCGGTATGCTTTAGATGTGTTTGAATACCCCAGGAAGATACACTTACGACTTCTTGCACCAAGTTTGTTTCTATGTACCTTTGGTATTAAAGCATAACAGGTGGAACCAAATATCCTGAGATGTTTGACCGAAGGAACATGTCCATACCACAATTCATAAGGAGTCTTGTTTCTTATAGCACTAGATGGACATCTATTCTTTATATATGCAGCACATAGAACAGCATCAGCCCAAAACATTGTCTTTACATTCTTGAAGAAAAGCATGGATCGTACCATATTCAAAATTGTTCTGTTCATTCTTTCAGCTACACCATTCTGTTGAGGATTATAAGGCACAGTTGTTTGATGTTTAATCCCATGTTGACGAAGATATTGTTCAAATTCATTTGATGTATATTCTTTTCCATTATCAGTGCGAATAGACCCAATATGAGATTGTGCATCATTTTCAATCCATTTATGAAAATTCTTGAATGTTTGAAAAGCATCAGATTTGTTCTTCAAAAAATAAACCCAACACATTCTGGTGTAATCATCAATAAATGTCATGATATACTTATTTCCATTTGCAGAAGTAACAGGCATTGGACCACATAAATCTGAATGAATAAGTTCAAGCTTCCTATGTGCTCTTGAATGTGAATCATGAAAAGACTGTTTGCTATGCTTTCCTAGAATGCAAGCATCACATTGTTTATGTTTTCTAGGAATTGTAGGCAAACCAGCAACACCATTTTTCTTCAACAAGCGGAGACTATCATAGTTTAGATGTCCAAATCTAGCATGCCATAATAAACTTGATGGAAGTGTACCTTCATCATGATGAGAAATATATGAAAAATGCTGTGCATGAGCAGAGGTTCCTTGCAGTTTAAGAAGTCTTTCTTCTTCTATACCCCTCATGACAAGTGAGTGGTCAGATGCCTTTCTTACCTCAAGCTTGCCATCAAACATGTGAATGGAGTGACCTTGCTGGCGGATGTGGACCAGGGACAACAAGTTTCTCTTCAGCTGTGGGAGATATAGAACATGATCCAGAAGAAAGTCTGGAAGACCAGGCAGTTTAAGCCTGATTGTGCCAAGCCCTGATGGCTTGATTTTTGACTGATCTGCAAAGTATACTGCTCCATCAACATTGTTAGTGAAATCTTCAAAGAAATCTCTTCTATGAGTCATATGACGGGTTGCTCCTGAATCAAGCAACCAGTCATTTTTCGAAGAAGCAAGTGAAGCATTAAACAAATCTTCATTTACTCCAATATTACATTGTGCCTCAATATAGTGTGCAGATTCGGGTGCTTTACCTTTGTCTGAGTCATCAGTTTTACCTTTCTGCTGATTTCTTCTCTGCTCAACTTTGTCCCATGGTAGCTTGCATGTAGAGGCATCATGTGATCCATTTCGTTTGCAGCGAATGCAATGCAGATCTGCCTTTTCTACTTGAGGATGTCTGCCCCCCCTGCCTCTGAAGTATCTTCCTCTTCCTCTTCGTCCACCTCTTCCTCTTGTAGAATCTTGAGCAGGCTGCTTTTCTTTATGAGCAAGGCAAACAGTCTCTTCAGAAGATTCAGGGACTGTTTTCTTTCCAAAGGCTTTCTCTCTTTCAGCAAACTTTTTCACAAGAGTGTCAAAGGTTATATCTTTAAGATTTCCATTTGCTTGTAAAGACTCAAGATAGTTAGAGTAGGTAGGATAGAGTGCTTTGAGAAAGGCAATAAGAGAGATATTCAGCTCAACCTTAGTGGATTTAATGTCATGCACTATAGATTTTATTTCAGAAGCAAGAGTAAGAGGATCATTATTTTTCAGTTCAAGAGTGAAGAGTTTAATCATGAGCTGAACAACTTCAAGTGCAGAATGTGTATCATAGAGTTCTTTCAGCTTTTGTAAAGCTTCAAAGGCAGTGGAATAGGATGAAATATGACGACTTACTTCCTCATTTACAGATGCTGCGATCAATGCAAAGGCTTTGTTGTTCTTGTTTTCCCAAATGGCGAGTTCTTTGTCTGATGTGGGCTGCACAGGGTCTTTGTCTTCTTCTCCAACACACACTCCTTTCCACAGCTCATTGTAGATGAGGGTGTGTTTCACCATCCGAGACCATTCAGAATAGTTCTCCTTGCCAGTGAGAACTATTCCGACCATTGAAATGATTGAATGCATTCTGTGAAGAAGAGAAAAAAAAATCTCTGCCAAAAAACACTTCTGTTTGAGAGAAAAAAAAAATCCTTATATGATTGCCTTATGCAACAGTATATATATAACAAGGGTGCTCAATACACTGTTCACTGCTCAAAGACTGCTCACATATATGACTGTATTACTGTTTAACAAAAAAAATAAGGGCCCTCACTGCTTTTCCATATATCAATATCTGAGAAAAAAAAATTAGCGCTCATATATATGACTGCTTACATATATCACTCCTGAACAAAAGATGGCGCATATATATATGTCACTGCTTAGACACTCATATGAAAATCACTGTAAAAAAGGAGGGCGCTCATATACATATATATATGAAAACGCTTTGGTATATCATTCTCGGCCTTGTCATTTACACAGGTGTCGGCCTTGTCTTCACACAAACACAGTTCTCGGCCTTGTCTTCACGCCAACACAGTCTCCATTAAACTTAAGGATGCAGCCACTGTCAAAAAAATGCGCATACAATAGCTCGGGCCACCAAAAAATCTTTACAAAGGACGCAGTCCACGGCTTCAAATAAAAAATGCAGTCACAGTCAATTAACAAGCAAGCACCGCGAGCTCTTCAAAGTTCCATCACAGATTTGGCCCAAAGAGGAATCGAACCCTCGCAGGTCATATAATGCAATGCCACTGAATCAGTTAGATGCAACAGTAAGTTCCTCGACATTCACGGTTGTATGCAGAGAACCGGCCACCGAGACTAGCCAAGATCAACATGAAGCAATTTTTCTTCTGACAGAAAGGATTCTTGCAAACCATATTAACTTATTATGTAGAAACACGCCAATGACAGATTACAAGACCAGTGTGGATGGAAACTTAGGCAGCGTGGATGGAAGCATTGTATTGTGCAATGGCGCGGGTATATAATAGAGTTGCAATGGCGCAGTTGACAGAGTGTTAAGTATGACTGTAGGATGCTGCGAGATAACTGTGGAATGGGAGCATACTATGGAAACCAGTGAGCCGAGAGAAGGAGTCGACTGGGTATGGAGGTCATGAGGAAGCCAAGTGAGAGGTTGTGTGGTGTATACAACATTCAGAAAAACGTAGAGAACGCTTTTCGAAAATCGCCCTCTGCAATGGAACGCTGCTACCAGGTGAGGGGTGTCAGTTCGCAATTTTATGAAAACGATGCCAGGTCGAGAGATTGCCACTCTCAAAACAAAACGCTCACATACAGCAGCGTATTCCACGCTCACCGCACAGAGGCGCAGAGGTATGTCAGAGGCAGAGGTATGTCAGAGGCAGACGGCAGACTATTCAGGTCAGAGAGCGCAGAGGCAGAGGCAGAGGCAGGAGTTACAGCTAATTTAGGGGACCTGGGCTCTGATACCATGTCAGGCCTGGGTAACTCCAGCTATTGATGAACGCAAGACAACTTGATATTTCACATTAGATAACAATTATTTATATACAAAAGAAACGGATCAGTTCATCTTCTAGATGACTGTCCGGCTTCACCTCATCCGTTTCGGATTAGGTGTCAACAGAATCATACCTCAATTGCAAATCACTTTTGTTATTCTATATCAATTTTTTTGTGACTTCGTTTGGTTAATACTCGTTGTAATTATCAAATCAAGGATCCTAATTGAGCCATATATTGGACTTTCTTTTCTCGTCGGAAAGCCAAATAAAAAAGCACCACTACATATAGAGCCATGAGTGGAAATACAATTAATCCAATAAATATAGAAACTACATTAGACAGACTACTATGGACTAACCATTTTCCAAATTCTGTAGTCAAAGTATTAGGTGTTGATGCCCATGATAGACCATCCAAACGACCAGGGAAGAACCATAATCTACGACATGGTAAAGAATATTTTCCATTTAGTAAAATGCAATTCAAAAAATCGCCATATAATTCAAGAAAACTTTTTCAATTTAGGTAACAATAATACGATCAATCGTCATTATCCTACATTTCTAACACCGAGAAGAAAAGTTTTCTTCTCCAATATGGTAGTAGCAACTTACTCCGATTGAATTATTGTGAGGACCCATCTTTATCTCACTACTCGTAAACTTCAATAGTGGAATTAATGTAAATGGCACTTGAAATAATAAAATGATCTGCACTGAAGGAATACACATAAGATTAACTTTTAAATATAAAACATTTGAAATATTTAGATGAGAAATGTTTTCTAATTATGGTAACTTTGAGTTTTTTTTGGATTGAATGAAATGTGTTTTTGACTATATATATATAAGAATCTAGCACTATAATTTTAATTCTTTAAGAAATATTTAAAATAACATTATCTAATTACTAAAAGTTTTTTAACATTTACATTATCTAACTATTGAAATCCAAATCCATGGAATTTTTTAACTAGAATCTAGGGAAATAATTTTAAGCCTAATCATGATTTTTTGTGATTTGAAATGTGTTATCAAGATGCCATCTTCGATGATCAAAGATCATACCGACGAAATAATAATAAGTTGCGCAACACCAAAAGTAGCATCGATAATAGAAACTGACAAGCTTGGGATGATGGCAATGACCCGAGAGATAGGATTGCAAAGCCATGGATTCATTTTCATATTGAGAAAACCTTGCAACAAAAAATAGCGCACCACACTCAAATGATAGTAAAAGTAGTATCATGCAAATATTATGCAAATCTGGTTATCAAATTCAAAATTAATCTATTTTCAAGAGGGCAAAAAAATAAGTTACTAATGCGTTAATGCACTTGCATGATATACTTCCCAGCATATGTCCCTGTGATCGATGCACTCTGGCCAGATGCTAGTAGTGCGATGGCATAAATCTTTGAGCTCCAGTTACCTAGAACATGCTAAAGAATGACAAAAGAGGGTTTTCGGTTTATGATTTTCGGAACACTACCATTAACAATATCAAGAAATTCCTAATGCCAAAGATTTGAATGAGATAAATATTTACTAACAAATTTTGTGGATCCATTTCAAGTGCTTGAGAAAATAATTAAAATCATGATGAATGGATAAGTCAGTTCGCTTGTAAAGTTGTCTAAGTGATTAAAATGCTGGAAGAATAGGGAGGTGAATCAAAACCATAGTGACAAAGTGGAGGAAATATTTGTTGGGATGGAAGGATCCGTTTACTTTTAATAGAAAAAATGAGGTATCTAGGCCCAGGTTCCGACAGTTATCTGAGTTCTCTGTAGATAAGTTTGGTGAAGAACAGACTGTCCCAATTAGATAGGTAACAACAACATTGATGAAGAACGCCATAAATATAGAAAATCCAGTTTCGATGAGAAAATACCTACACACTCACTAGAACATAGATAACATTTTAGGATCATTTCATAGTCTTCTGAATTGATTAATGAGTCATTGACAGGTCTATGGATGCCCGAGATTGTCAGGAAGTAGTTTATTCATGTAGTGAATGATTCTCTACAGGATTTTTAGACGGTGTTATGACAGTTTGGGTTGAAGAATCATGCTTTTCAGTGTACTTTTACAAATTATGTTCTTGTAGATGGGACTATTAGACCTTATTCTGAGTGGAATAATTACATTTCATAATTTCCGTAATGAAAACTTGTAATTTCAACAACCCATTGAAAATCGAACTAATTTGTAAATAAAGCATAACGAAATGTACACAAATAATCTATTCCAGTTATTCTAAGAATTCTCTAAACTATGGAAGAGTACTTACATTAACTCGAGAAACAATTGGTGGTACTTTCTGGGAGAGAACCAAGGCAGAGTGAAGAAATAAATTGTATCTAGATATGGTGGATGATAGGATCAGTTACTTTTTCTGAAGGTAATCAATAAACACTCAATACCATAGTACTAAATTTTGTACATGATAAGATACACATCATTTGAGGGATTTATTACCTAGTAGTTTTCGAGTGCGATTTTTTGGAAGGTTTTCTAGTTTATTTTTCTATCAAGTTTGTTATGGTCGACATTCATTGAAATCACAAGTTTGAAAGGTGAACGCTTCACAATCGAAGTGATTCAGAGGTTTTTGAGGGTGTTGAATCCATATATGTAGTTAAAAAAAACAGTTTAAACAACACAAATCAAAATTTGGCCACAAATGTTTTCACAAAATTTTGACCAAAAAACTGCTAGAAACTCCAAAAAAATCGCACTTAAAACTACATTTATTACTATGCAACTAAATTCCCAACGCCTCATCTGCATCATAGGGGAAAATGTTTGGCCATATTTTCTAATCATTACTACTTTGCGCTAACGAAACATATTCATTGAATTGAATTAACGAAACAGACAAGTGATAGGGGCTTACAGTGTAAGAAAATCTCCAATAAGAGAAATGGAAATACTAGTTGCTCCACTTCCTCTTAAATTAGGAACGAACATTCCTTTTAACACCTCATTGGCTTTAGGCTTTGCATATGACAGCTCTCCAACGAAACAACCAAACATTGTAAGTACAAGAAAAGCAATGATCGCCTCCAAATTTCTCATCTGCAATGTCCCAAGTTATAACACAGGATAAAAGGCTTTGAAGTAACCAGGTTACATAAGAAAAATGAATTGTCATTTTGTCTTGAAATAGATGCATAGAGTATAGTCGAAAGGATCAGATGGAGCACCCTGAATCTCTGCACTCCAATGAGAGTTAGTGTGTTGAATCCAGTTAGAAGAACACAAGCCCATGTAGGTATATCAAACAACATGTTAAGAAAATACAGTTCCCAGCACTGCGGTAAAAACATGAAGGGACAAGAAAATTACAAAAAAGGAATGAATTGAATGAAGTAAATTGGGGTAAAATTGCTAACCCTTATTCATTTCGGTTTTTTGTGGACATATATTTATTGTTTAAACTTAGGAAACTGAATTAATGGTTTACCTATTGTATATGGTGAATATTTATATTGTAGGTTTTAACCCCGTACAGAAATTACCTGCATATATATTTTAAAACACAGAAAATAAACAGTACGAGATCAGAACACATAAAACACATATACACAGAGATTTTCCCCTAGATCCCAAAACCGGGACTACCAGCTTGATTTTTCATTATATTCCTTTCAATGTTATAATACATATTTATACATGTTGAAGCATCCAATACCATGGACCAAAAACCATCGCGTCCAATACCATGGACAAAAAACCATCATGTCCAAAAACATGTGCGAAAATCATGCACAAAACCATAGGTGGGTCCGCCCAACCTAACATATGGTCCAAAACCAAAAGTTTCTGAGGCACTACCTTGGACCCCATAAAGTGGGGTTACGAGTATACCTCAAACCCCATGTGACCCTCCCCCTCTAACCCCTGGTTAACTAAGTGGGCTAGTCGTGGAAAGAATATAACACAACCCAACATATATGTACTATGTACATTATTTTTCATACAATTCTTAATAATACTGTTCAATTCGTTTTCCAACAAAAATCAATATTCCCTACATTAGTTGCAGTTGAATTCATTTTCCAACAAAAAACAATATTCTCTGCATTAGTTGCAGTTGAATTCATTTTCCAACAAAAATCAATATTCTTTGCATTAGTTGGAGTTGAATTCATTTTTCAACCAAAATCAATATTCTCATTAAAATCATGCATTAGTTGCAATTTCATTTCGACGCACAGAGTAAAATAAAATAAGATTATTGCATCAGAAATCAAAATAAAAGAAGTTTACTTTGGAAAATCATTCTTGAAAATGCTAACCTTCAGGAATATCTGCAACAATGACACCCACTTCTGATAGGAACCATAAGATAAAATTTAGATTTCTTGGATATTCTTCCCTGTAGTGTTGCACAAGATGCTTATTTGATGGACTAGCAGGTTCAGGGGTGAGCATAATCTCAATTCATATAATTGTTTGGTAAATAAAACAAATGAGGGACAAACCTTTTGAAACTCCTAAATTCGATGCAAGATATTGAATAATCGAGCCACTTATAGACATCACAAGAATGACCAAGAGTAACTACAAAAAACAAAAAAAATTAAGCAAACAATATTATATTAGGATGAATTCTAAATTATTCTGATCGAAAAATCAATTAATCAGAATCAATTATCTCATTCGAGAGCTTATTATTATTATTAAATACCTCATATTTGAACCTAGCCCCTCCCTACAAATCAGACACCACTGAGACACAACCACAATTCTCGATATCAACATCGATACCCAAATATATATGAAATAAAATTGTTAAAGATTAGTAACTACATACACATTCCAGGATCCATGAAGGCTGTGCACACAAGAACTGTAGGTCCAATATAACCTAAAGGAGATTGGGCACCATTTGAATATATGCATTGTGGATCTTATGCATCTCTAGGAAGACATTGAAATCGCCATGCTCATAACAAGAGCCAAGTTATTAGACTTGTCTATTTATGAGTGTTTCATAGTAACAACCCTATCACAATTCGAAGAGAACAATAAACGTGCAAACTGAGAAATTTGTAACCCTAAAGTATTGAGATGCACAATTTTAAATCATACATTTGAATATAAAATTCCTGCCATATATTGCCATAACAAACTCATATAATTGGAAATCGGACTAAAGAGGAACACAGATCTTGGTTATGGGGTTACCCAAAAGGAAATTGGGTACCATTTGAACATAAAATGTTTTCCTTGTGTGGCTATAAAAAGCTCATAAAAGTTAAAATCCAACAACTAAGCAACACATGCCTTCTTTATGGGATGACCCCAACGAAATTCACAACCATTTGAACATAAAATGCTTGCCCTAATGGCTATAAAACATCCATAGAAGTTAAAATCTGACAAAAAAGGAAAATGTATCTTCTTTATGGGAAGAGCCAAAAGAAAATTGGGTATTATTTAAATATAACTCTTTTAGTGTATGGCTATAAACAAACTCATTAAAATTGAAATCCAACTAAATACTATTAAATCCTAATTAACAAGATATTAAATCCTAATTAACAAGATTAAATCCTACCCACTTCCCCCAATCCGGAGAGGGTGTTGAACATACCTAGGTAGCAGAAGTAGACTAGGGATGCTAGAAGCACTTGAGGTGTGGTTATGTTGCAGAGTGCTCAGGGGTGGCTCGAAGAAGAGCTTCCTCTTGCCCCACACCTCTCGGATGTTGCATTGGAGTGCTCAAGTGTGGCTCGATGTGGAGAACTTTCATTGCAAAGTGTGCTTGTTGTAGTGCCTCTTGGCTACTACATCACAGTGCTCAGGGGTGGCTCGATGTGGAGCATTTTCATTGCAGAGTGCTCAGGAGTGGCTTGATGCAGAGCTTCCTCTTGCCATGATGCCTCTTGGCTGTTGCATCAGAGTGATCAGGGGCAGCTCAATGTGGAGCATTTTCTAATGTGAGATAGAGAATAGGAACCCGACACTTCTCAGAACTCTAGACGACACAAAATGGAACATTCAAACTTGCATAGTGCGCCAAAGACAAGCAGGGGGAGAGGACAAAATGATAAAATTTTAAGAAAAAATGGCTTTGAAAAGTGCCAAAGACAAATAAAGGGAGTGCAAAATAAATAGAGTTTGACAAAATTACCTCGTCATCAGTTTCGGCAGAAGCATCTTGATCGTCGTCTGCGCTGGATGCATTTGTCGGCTGATTGTATTCATCATCTTCGTCGCCATTTGTCGTCAGCCAAATTACGACTTCGAGATCTTCCTGGTCATCCTCTTCTTCATCTGGGCTCGAGTCTTCATTCTGTGGCCATTCTTCGTCGGAGGAATCCAGGTCGTTTTATGAACTCCTACTGCACTTACCCATTTCTCGGCTCGACTCAGCTCTAGAGGATAGATCCCAAGATTTATATGGAAAGCCAGAGCACAAATTGGAAACCCTTGAACCAACGAGGGTTTTAAAATTTTACAAACAAATAAAACTATGCTTTGGTAGCTTTTGTTGTCGTTCGAGTGAGGCGAGGAGGAGTAGATTTGAGTAAAAGGGTGAAATGTTTTCGTTGTCCTTTTTATTGAACCAAAGCTGTGAAAATATAGATCAAATACAAAATACTTGATATCATGTTTCATACAACAGCCATAGCCCAATAATCTCATGCTATACAAAGGATGAAGAACAGCTCAAGACATCCAAAAGGCATGGTATGCGTTTAAGCAAGAGTTAATAGGATAGCCAAATAAAACCCTTAACATTGTTCGCACAAATCCAACAGATTTTTTTTCCCACAAACCTTCTCATAAATGGATGTTGAAACTATAAAACATGAAATTCATGGCTTAGACCAACATATAAGGGAGTTATGAGATAAACCCATCGCGGATTTCTCAAATATACTAGCAAATAACAAGGACCCCAGGGTGCATATTCATACAACATGGAAAAAGGGAAAAATGAATTTGCACTGACAATCAGTAATATAACTGCAATACACAGAAAGAAAGATAAGTTTTCGACAATCGCATATGTACTCACCTGAGTTTCTAGCTCTCCCACAAAACTCAGAAGGGGATGTTACACCGAATTCGAAAAACTAAATGATCGGCTTGGGGAATTGTCGAGATGTTCAGAGTTCGAATCTGCTGCGTGAAAGTCGCGATAGAACTTGCACCTCTTTCTTCAATCTCAACACGATGTGCACTCTGGAGTCCTTGTTTTTCCTACGTGATCTCCTACTCAAATATCCCAGTTTTAACTTGGGTTAAAAGAAACTCTATGCAGTGACTGTGTTTTGACCAGCATGGTCACATTTGATTTCTTTTAATTTTTCTAGCCTTCTCACCGTGGATTGGGAATTTTTCCTTCCTACTCGTGGAATTTGAGAGAGTGGGAATGGTTCCCGCCAAGGTTTGCAAGTTCCCGCCTTTTGTTGCTAGGACTTCCTCACACTTGGGTTGGGGTGAGTAGAGCCTCTTGAGTCCTTGTTGGTCCACTTTGGTAGGGAAAGGGTTCTCATGTACGTGCATGTAATGATTTTAATGGAGGGTGTTATAAGATCAATTTAAGAGAATATCTACAAAATGGAGAGGGTCATGACATCAATACAAGGATCTCCATGGGGTTGAGGGGTAGGGTATGGGTAGTCAAAGTAGTAGTAGATTGTAATTAAGAGTACCACATATTACTTTAGAAAATATTGATTACAAATATGTATATTTTATGGTGCAAATGTAACAATGTTTTGAAATTCTTTTGTAAGGCATGAAAATGGTTAAGTTTGGCATGATTTTTAGAGATATGCATGTGTACATAATGGTGGAGTAAATGACTTATGGTGGGGGGATGAGGTTGAACCCCAACAAACACAATAAAGGAGATAAATTTAGGAAGGTTGGTGGTGTGGGTCAATGAGCATTGGGCTATTTAACTTGCTTTAACATACATTTGTCTTTTGGATTGAAATGTTTTTGATGAACACAAGCAAGTGGCAATTATTTGATTTGAGACATTGCGACGTGGTAGAAGTGTCTCAAAAGTTATCAAAACACCCTTTGGCTCAACAATCACAACTAAATGGAATTTATTCTATTAAAGTCACTTGAGACTTAAACATAGCCCCATATTCAATAAGTAACCCCCTTAAGAAGGCAATTCATTCCATGAAGGGTGAACATTTCATGTGGCATAATTGAACACATGTGGGGGAATAATAGCACACTATACTCACGTCCACTATCTCTACTGCCCACCTCCTCCTCCAGGGATGGGGCCAAATAATATTGCCTCTATCACTTCTGATGACTAATTATGGTAATTGGTGTCTTGTTAGTTCTTTTTGTTTTTTGGCATGTAAGGCCTATAAGGCTGTGGGTCTCCCAGTTGGGTATTTTTCCTTTTTTCAGTACCATGGTAATAGCATTGGTCAACAAACTTGGTTGGGGTGAGGCCACATGCATTTTGACGCCCTTGTACATACTTTTTGATTAATGAAAAATCTTCGACTTACTAAAAAAAAAATAACACACTATACTCACACACAATGCAATAAGCAAGCCCCCATCGATGTTATGCACTACTTTAAATGGGTTTAGTAGCCTTGGATGGATCTAACAATCATAGTTGAATGTATATGATGTTAACTAATTTAACCAACAAAACATGCCTTCGACAATGGCAACTATACTTACACTCCTTTTACTGCATTAAACAATCAAGTGAGGCTTTAATAATTGTAACCAAGCATACAAGTCGTTGATCAAGTTAACCAACCTAACACACCTTTAATAGTGATAACCAAAATGTACATGTTACTAATAAAGTTACCATTGTGTCATGCCTCTAACATGTGCAATTGAACATAAATGTCGTTGATGAGTTTGACCTATCTAACATATCTCCCACAATTGTAGTCAAACATGCATGTTGATTCAGTTAATCTCCTAGACAATGTTAATCAAAAATATATGTTAATATCCAACCCAACATGTCACTAATAGTGACAATGGAATGTGCATGTCAATGACTAAGCTAATTGACCTGATATCTCGTTCACTAAGATGATTAACACATACCTCACTAAGTTGACAAAGTTGGCAAACCATTGGTTTTGTCATTGAACTGGCACGCCTTTAATACACACAACTAAATGTACATGATGTTAAACCAGTAAACCATCATGATATGCCTTTAATAGTAGTAAAAAAGTGTGCAAGATCTGGATTGGGAAAACTAAACTAATATACATGTGATAATCATAATTGACCATACATGTTTGTTGTGATCAACCCTTCAAGTTTTCCCTTGCTTCTATACAAAATTAATCATGTCATGCAACTCTCAAAGTAACTTTGATACATATACAAATTAAGTTTGTATTTACTTGTTCGGTTGTGTTAAAGTGTTTCCTCTTTAAAGTTCACAAGATTGGATCCAAAGGAAATTAAGGTATGTACACCTCCATAGATTAAATAGTTAAAGAATTGAATGGAGGGCATCCCTTGTCTCAAAAACAAGGTGGTCTCATATGTCAACTTGGGAGCTACCCGCATTATAACATAATATTAAATACCATTGATATTTTTTTTATTAATATGAATGCTTCTAATATTTAATATATTGTTAAGGATATTACCCCTTGACTAATTAGTGAAGTATTTAATATTGGGTGAGAGAGTTGTAAGGCTGAAATTTTGGCTATCACGGGTTAAATTTGGTGTTTGTATTATGTCAATGAAAAATTATATTTCACACCTCTCCACAAATCAATCAAAATCATTTACACATACCAATCAAAGGCATTCAATAGATGGTTAAAGTAGTGGTTGGGAGGAGTTCATTGTCAGATCCATCCAAGGGTTTCCAAACTAGAGAAACAAGGGCATGTGTTTGATTTATGGGTTAACATTTGAAAGATTGCTACGAGGAGAGGAGTTCGTGGGAGTCATTCTTATGGAAATGCCCTGCACCTCTTCCTTTATTTCTTAAAGTAGGCTTGAAATAAGTGATTATAGATATATGATACATATAATATGCAAACCACTCACAACACAACAATATTGAACATTTTCATGAGACATAACTTAATTTATTTTCAATATATTTTTTCTTTAAAAAAGGCAAGATATGTTACCATGATGCAATACAATGATTCACCAAATGACTTGGACCACGGATGTTATGTACGATGATAATCATCCACTATAAACTATGATTATTAGCCACTCTGACACCCCTCATTTATGGTCACTCATTGAACATGCTCATGAAATTTCAGATCACTGGACATGGTTAACATGTTTTAGTTAACACAATCTAGTATGGTGTGAGGGTCCTGCCTACAATGCAATCTTTCTAACACCCTTTACAACAACATTGCTTTACGAAAGGAATTTGACATTTCTTCGTAATTTTTCCTTTGTATATGAGAAAGAAACTAAATGTTACTTCTCCCTTATCCAAGATAATACTCTTGATTACAAATTGAACAATGTATCATGACATTTCCTTTCTCTCTTTATGTGAACTTTCTCAATTAGCATCTAGATACCTTGTGACACAAAAATCAATGTATGTATTATATTTGGTATTGTGTCAATTATTCATTTTTTATGTCTTAATATTGTGTTAATGGCCTTCCAATGCATGGTCAGTCTTGAATTAAAATTTTGACATGGAAAATCCCAATTTTGCAATTTTGGAAATCAGAGGCACAGTGCAGGGACAACGTGTATTCATCTTGGTGGACAGTGGGGCAACCAAAAATTTTATTTATGAATAGTTTGTTGAGCGTAGATGCATTCATAGATTGATATATATCCTGAACAATGTGGGCGAGAGAGGATGCCCATGCTTCACCTCAGTTGTCTTCTTGATTTTTGGTTTGATATGTTGAGGATATGGTTGATGGTTCGATATTGAAGTCAAAATCCTTCCTTAACCCTTTAGCCAAAGAGGTGTCTCCTCAATTATCTCCAATAATATCCTATGAAGAGTCATAACATTTAACTTGGAATTATGGCCCACCATGATCATCTAATAATTAATTGAAATAGCACTAGACCCCAATTTAGGGATTGGGTGGATCATATTGTGGGACTATGCTAGTGGGAACCCTAAATAAATGACTTGAGAACCCCTTGATTTTCTATCTTGATGGCATTCATCTCCCAAATTTCTTGTTGGATACACAAGTCCTAGAAAACATGACAAGGAAGATGAGAGGGGGTTGTGCAAGGACATTAGGTTGTCCTAGAACATCATAAAGTGTGCCCACATGGATGAACATGGAATGGGAATTGTTATCACTCAGGTTGTCCTTCTGGTCGGCTCAAAAGGATACGGCCGAGGTAACCACAGACCAATCTTTGGACTGCAGGTTCTAGCCCACCTGCAATCAGAGAGGGCTCTCTCTTTCTGATTTAACTTTGTTGGTAAGGCTTTTAGTCTAGTTATTGAGTTTCAAGGGGTTTTGTTTTGTTTTTCAGTGGGAAGGATGATGCTTTCAAGTAGAGAGGCAGGGATAGCATGAAAGTTTTAGAACCATTGGGCGTGGAGTCAAGGAGTAGGACTGCTGGTGCGTTTTCTTGGTCACAAGAAGGAATATGGAGCAAGCTAGCTACATATGAAATAATCATTCAAGGTAAAAGAGATGGATTAAAGGCTAAGGACTGAGGGGCAATAAAGAATCTCTCATTCATGTTAGCAGAAAGAAGATAAATGAGCCCTATCTAGGAGCAGTTAAGAATTCCTAGATAACAGTCATCTATATGTGAAATAGGTCAAACATGAGCCATAACAGAACTAATATTTATGCCTAAATCAAGAAGAAAACATTAAGAAGCCACATAAACTGAGCATAGAGTGCAGCTAAGCAAATTCTAAACCAATCCTTCGTTCTGCAACTTGAGCATATGTGAAATCGAAATAATAGAGGTAAGGAAAACTTATTGATTCATATAGCAGCACAAGAATTCCGCATTCAATTATTGAACCATTAGACACAGAGCAGACAGTCATTCCTCCAAAGCTTTTCAGCAATCTTTGATTAAGTAAAACATCTCAGATATCCAGTGCGAGTCTCTCGTGAAGATTATCAACCAACCCACCCTTTAAACAATACAGAGGGTCGGTATAAATAGGGAAAATTATCCAAAAATTAATCTTTTACAGCCGACCTAAACAGGTCTGAAAGAAAATGATTACTTTAACCTAATCTTATCCAGAAATAAATGCATGAAAATATCTTTGAGCGGCACTGAGGGCTGCTGTATCAAAACTGAGTTAATGTCTATCCTGGGTGGCTCGGTGCAGTCCTCCTGTAATAACTGTGATTTGTCCTTTATCTCTACCTCTAACTTGGTTTTGCTGTTGTTTGCTGGCATTAATGTGCACTAATCCCGACCAGATAGGCTTTTAAATGGCCTTAACTTCTTTCCTGACTTTGATGAAGTTTTTTAATTTTCACCTACTTTGATGTTGCTGAACTGATATTCTTCGCCGCTTCATCTTCCCTCTGATACTCTTTGGCACTGATCCTGGAGTCTTTAATATCCTTTGAGTGGTTTAGATTGTCCCATCGATCTTTCATGGCAGTTGTTCAGCCCTCTGTTGCTTTAAAAACTGTGTTTGCCCCTTTCTGAATGCTTCGCAAAGAAAATCGGGTCATTCTACGCCTTTCAGGCTTGCTAGGCGCCATGCAGTGAGGGGCTTTCCATTTTGGCCTATTTCCCATAGCCATGCGTGATTAGCGCTAGGCGCTAATCACGCATAAAAAACTGCCTCAGATTTGGATTCTGGGCTTCCTACGCTGCGATTTGTGCCTTTCGCACTTTTTGACGATGATGTCAGCATGATGTTAGTAGTGGGTCTGAGTACGGTGGTGACATCGGAGGATGACGTCAGCAGTACGGCCAGGTGACGTGGCAGTACGGCGGAGGAGGTGACGTGGCGGTACGGTGGTAGCTACGTGGCAAGGAAACGGTGGCAGGAGGTCGACGTGGGATGGTGATGTGGCAGGATGACGTGGTGATGACGCAGGAGGGGGGGAAAGGCGGTTTACGATTTCGGGCGCACCGCCTATCCGTGTAGGTGGTTTCGGCAGAGGGAGCTCCACCACAGCTGGGAGTGTGATGCGTGGCGGGAGTACGACGGCAAAACCGTCGATCTCTCAGGCGTTAACCCTCGGCGGATTCGTTGGGGAAAGGACCCACCCATCGTTGATCTGCGGCGCGCCATATCGAACGCTTGGCGGCAAAGATGAAGCGGCGGAGGATTAGGGACAAGGCCCGCTGCGCGATTTGAATGATTTATTAAATGGAGGGGGTTTTAAACATTAGAAATGTGGGTTTATGGGTTATAATAGATTTTTAAAGGCATCAGAAGGGGTCCGAAAGCCTAGAAAGATGGATTTATGCAGTTTGAGAAGGGTTTTAAGGCAAAACAAGGGGTTTATGCCTTGGGAGGGTGAAAATAAGTCAAATAAGATGGTTTTTATACACATGAAAGGAATTTTATGCTGTGTGATGGAGTAATATGCATGAAGAGATAGTTTGAGGGTGGAGATGAGGGTTCTTGCTAAGTTTCAGATAAACTTAGCAATTCCCAATGAACTTATGGTTATGTTTCAACCAGGGGGAGGGGATAAGTATATAGGGGAGCTATTAACATAATTTTAGTAGGGGAAGGGGAACACAGATAGGGATTTACATAATAGAGTCAGTAGTTAATATGGAAATGACAAGAAAGCGCTAAGTATGTGGATCTTAGGCTATCAAAGGGGGAAAAGTGACTCATAGAGGAAGAATGGAAATCTTTGAGTGAAGTAGATCTTCACCAGGCAAATGATATGTAAAATGATGAAACTAAGAGGAATGAAGCAGATCTTGACCTCTTTAGGGAAATTAGTGAGTGATTTGGGGGAAGAGGAAGAAGGGGAGGTTAGAGATGTCCAGTTTGAGCTCCTCCAAATGAAAACTACCTTGTACCTGTGATCTGAAGTACAACATCACTTTAAAACACAAAACTGATAACATATCAACATTCTGCAACCTCAAAAACTACCTACCTAGCCTGCTTACCTAGCATTTTCTCTTCTTTTTGGTTTGGGTGCACTTAGACTTGCAGACCCTGCTTTACAATTTTTCTTTTGATTGCCCTCCTATCTAAATATATCCTTATTTCTTCCAAGGGCCCAGATTAAGCAGTTGGGCTCCTTTGATTCTCTACCTATCTACAAATCTACCAAGATTAAGCTGTTTGGACAGATATCAATTCTCTATATTCTAAAACAAGAAATTGAAACCTAGGGAAGCCAAGATTAAGCTGTTTGGACTTCCCTTAACAGAACATTCTTCAAAAATGGTTAAGTCATCAAAATTGGAATACAGCAGTGGCATTTATACGAGCGCATTTTCATGGCCTCTTCTTTGGCCTCTTTAAGAAATATGGAGCATTGCAGTATGCAAAGTATGACATATTTGGCATGTAAAACTGTCAATCATGAAAGATGAACACCTCTTGCAACAGGAGGAAAACAGTGGCTCCACTTGGAGATGGATTTTCCTTGTGAAAATCCAAGAACAGCAGGTGAGACTGCCTTGATCTTCTATTGTTGCTGTAGATTGAAAATATTTTTTATGCTGGTTGTTAAAGTGTGAAACTTTGAAATATGAACAACTCCCTCCTCAACTGAATTACTGTGAACTGTATAGCATCGCCTGCTTTCTTCTGCGTGCTTGATGTTATGTACAGTATTGCTTGAGCATTGTGCCTTTGAAAAACATAGATCAAAACTGATGTGTTTCCTTTAGCTCTGGTCTAGAAACAGTTGCTGATGTGAAATTAGAAAATGCTCCTCTCTTATTGATATTGTTTGACTGAAGACTGCAAGCTGCCCACTGTTTGCTTTTACCATGAATTTATGTGATATGATAGTGCTACTATTGTTGTTTTACCGAGATTAATGCAGAGACAGAGCTTTAAAAATGGAATACTGGCAATTGGCTGTGTCTTCACAAACATTGCTGCTGCTCCTCTAACACTCAGACTGCTTATACAAAAACTAAAAACAAAGCGCTGATATATACAAATATCAATGTACAAAGAGATATGTACAGAGCTGGATTATATCCCTTTAAAAGGGATCATGGTAATGTTTCAGCATTCGACCATTTACAGGGCCTTCTTCAGCCGTGCTGCCCTCTACAGATTTGAGAAAATATGTGTTATTTCCCTGAACAGCAGAAATAACGAATGGCCCTTTCCATAAAAAAATAAATTTTGCATGTTTTCCCTTGTCTTCTCTCCTTGAATCCCACCTTAGAAATTTGTCACCAATGCAAAAATCCTCAACCTTAGCTCTCTTATCAAACATCTTTTTGAGCTTTTCTTGCAAAATCTGAGCTCTGTCATAAACTTGATCTCTAGTTTGCTGAAGATGAATGGTTTGGTTGATTCTTCGTTGAATGTCATTTGGTTCAGCCTGAATCTCCTGTAACAGTCTGATAGTAGGGATGCCCAAAGATGAAGGAAACCTGGCTTCCATGCCATATACTAGCTCATAAGGGCTCATCCCAATGGATTTCTTTGTTGAAAGTCTGTCTGCCCATAGGGCATTTGTGAGCTTTCTATGCCAGCTCTTCTTGTTTTCTTCTGGCATTTTCTTTATGATATTAATTAGGCTCTTATTAAATGACTCAGCCAAGCCATTACCTTGGGGGTAATAGGATATGGAATGCCCCAAGGTGATGTGAAATTTATGGAAAAAATTGATCATTTTTTTGGATTTAAAAGCAGCAGCGTTATTAGTAATGATCTTCTCAGGGCAGCCAAATCTAGAAAGGATGTTGCACTCAAGGAATTGGATAATTTTGGTGTCATTGGCTTGTCTGCATGGGATGGCCTCAACCCACTTGCTGAAATAGTCGGTGGTTGTTAAAATCCATTTGTGTTGGCCTGAGGAAGAGGGATGGATTTCTCCAATGAAGTCAAGACCCCATTGTTGAAAAGGTTTTTCAGTTGAGATGGGTTTAAGGGGTATGGGCAACAACTTTCTTTTGCCCTCAAAGATTTGGCATTTGTGACATGAAATGGAAAACTTCTTTACATCTGCAAAAAGAGAGGGCCAATAGAAACCAGCCCTTAGAATTTTATCAGTAGTGGACTTCCAATATAGATGCCCTCCACAGTCACCTACATGGAATTCTTTCATGACATTGTTAGTTTCATTCATGGTTAAACAATTAAGCAATATACCTTCATGATTTTTCCAAAATAAAGCACCATCTATGACACAAAACTTTGAAGCCTTCATTCTTAAAAATCTTTTCTTAGTTCTGGAAAATCCTGGGGGATCAAACAGGTTTAACAATACAAAGCATATATCAGCATACCATGGGGATTGCAAAAAGGTTTCACTGATCTGTGGAGTCGCCAGCTCCTGTTCATTGTCCAATTGGTTAATGTCTAAGGCTTGAAAGTTTGTTTCGGACATCAGTTTGGCTAAACCTTGTCCCTTTATGAGCTTGGTTGGTTTTATTTCTATGTCATACTCAAGGATGTTTGCAATCCATTTGCCTCTTTTGCCCTCTAATCCCTCTTGGGTTAATATGTCTTTTACAACAGCATTTGGGACATAGGCAATCACATGTGAATATAAAATGTACACTCGGAAATCTTTGATTGCTTTGACCAGGGCATAGGCTTGCTTCTCCATGATTAGGTACTTCAAAGGGGCATCTCTTAAGGCTTGGCTGAAAAATGCAATTGGCTTTTCAACTCCCTGATCATCCTTTTGCAAAAGAACAACAACTATGGTGTGATCAGATGCAAAAGAAAATATGATAAAGTCCCTATCAAATTGTGGACTTGTGAGGATAGGGGCTTGGGTTAAGGCAGATTTTATGCCCTCAAAGGCTTGTTTGGTTTCAAGAGACCATCTTACCTTGGCATCCTTTTTTAACATGTTGCTTAACAGTCTTATCAGCTCAGCTAGATTTGAAATAAATCTCCTTAGGAAGTTGATCTTTCCCAGGAATGCTTGCAACTCTTTTATGTTTCTTGGATATTTGATTTGGAGGATGGCTTGGATTCTTTCAGGATCAATTCTAATCCTGTCCTTTGATATGATATGGCCGAGGAGTTTGCCTTCTTCAAGGCCAAAGAGGGATTTCTTGGGGTTCAAGGAAATGCCATATTTCGTACATGTCATGAATATTTGCCTCAAATGTTTCAGGTGCTCTTGATCAGATTTAGAGAAAGGGGTTAGATCATCAAGATATACAACTAGGAAATCATGTATTTCTTTGGCAAATGCAATATCCATTGCCCTTTGAAAGGTAGCACCAGCGTTTTTAAGCCTGAATGGAATCTTCACATACTTAAATGTTCCCCACGGTATGGTAAAGGTTGTCTTGTCTTGGTCATCCGGGTGAACCAGTATTTGATTGAAACCTGAAAAGCCATCTAGCAAAGAAATTTTAGATGATCCCACTACTCTCTGCAGAATATGATCCATTTTGGGCAATGGGTAGTGGTCTTTCAGGGAGACTTGGTTTAAATTTCTTAGGTCTACACATAGCCTAATCTCACCTATCTTTCTTCTTGTAGGAACAAGATTAGATACCCATTCAGAGAATCTGATGGGTGCTATGATACCTGCTTCAAACATTCCTTTCACTTCCTTTTCAATCAAAGGGAGAAGCTCTCCTCAGTTTCTGTTTGAAGGGCTTTTGGTTTGGTTTTAAGGGAATGGTGTGTTGGATTACTGAGGTGTCATAGGATTTCAAATTCTCATAACTCCAAGCAAATACATCTTGGAATTCTTTGAACAAATCAACATATTTGGGCTTCTGATTAGGTGGCAAATTTTTAGATAATTTGATCATTTTGGGCTTCTCTGCTGTCCCGATGTTATGTTCTTCTATAGCAGCATTTAGGGATTGCATTTTTGGTTTCTTGGGAACATCATTAGCATCAAACATGTCTTCCAATGGAGTGAGGCCAGCAGGGAGTAAGTTATCTTTCAGATCAACGATCTCGGCCTCTGTTTCAGCTATTTCCTCCAAATGCATCTGTTTCAGGTCCTTTATGCTTGTATTGTCAAAAATAGTTGGGTTCAGCATTTGTTTGGCTGTTATAAGTGTTACAGCCTGCTGATTTTCATTCGTTTGCTGTTGTTCATCCATCATAGCATCCATGTCAATGTTAATATTTGAAAACTCATGCTCAAGAGTGAGGAAATTGTTAATCTGGAAATCATTCTCGAACACTTGCAAATCTTTAACATTATTTGGGACAACGGGCCTGCGTTTTATCTTAGCAGTAAAATGATGATTTGGCTCAAAGGGAAGCTTTCATGTACTAGCAAAAGTGGCTAGGCTGTGTGCATGAATGTTATGCTCTCTTGAAATTTTGGCAAGCTTGGATTCAGTGAATGTATTGAGTATAGTAGTGGCAGCAGTCCTATAGGCCCTCATTCTATTGTCATTGGTAACAAAATTACCTTTCATATGTTGTATGATTAAATCAGAGTCACGGAAGCAGTCCTATAGGCCCTCATTCTATTGTCATTGGTAACAAAATTACCTTTCATCTGTTGTATGATTAAATCAGAGTCACCTAAAATGGATACTTTTGTAACTCCTAGAGATTTGAGCAGTTTAAGGCGTAAGAGGAGAGCCTCATACTCTGCCATGTTATTAGTGCATTTGAAATTTAGTCTGTAGGCATGGCCTTCTGCATTATTGTTATGTGTATTGTGAATCCAGACACCTGCCCCCGCTCCTAACTTGTTGACAGAGCCGTCAAACTCTAAACACCATGTGATTTCTTGCTTGTGGTTAGTGTCAAGAGTTTCAGTCATTCTTGCAGTGGACAGGTTTGAATTTTTTGTTTGGGGAGGTTCTTCTTGTAAGCTGGTTGCCTTGAGTGTTTTGACAGTTTTATCAGTATGGGCAACCGATTCTTCATTTATGTGTGTGTTCAGTTCTAAAGCCAATGGCTTGTCATCAATGGGAGGACTTATTTCATCATTAAATAAAATGAAAGAATCCATATCAGAATGGATTGAGTAAATGGGAAAATTTTCAGGCTTGCTCTCACCAGTTACCACATATTTCATCAGTGTTTCTCTATACAGTTTCTTTGCTTGCCCGAAGATAGATATAGTGGCATAAGAGAGGTCTAATTGGAGGGATCCTTGGAGTTTTGCTCCCAAAGATCTTGACAGTAACATGCCATACTTTGGTGGAATGTTAGCAACCACCACATCCATGAGGATTGTCTTGTTAGGAAATTGGACTAAGGAGACACACAGGTCTTTGATGAGGCCTAAACACTTGACTTGACTTGAGTCAAAGGAGAATAGATCTTTGTAGGGTCTTGTAACATCAAGGTTCAGCTTTTCCATTACAGCTTTGGGCATAAGGTTGTGTGAGGCACCTGAGTCAAACATGGCATTGTGCAGGAATTTGTCATCTATATGTAAACTTACATAAAAGGGCAAGACAGATCCATATGTTGATTTTCCATTAACTTCTGGACCGAACAGCAGCTCAGGTTGATCATCAAGAACATTCACATCATCCTTTACCTCTGGCATTTGAAGTGACCTTTGAATTTGTTGCCTATACACATCATGTTTGGCCAGTTCGGATAAGGGGATGGATATCTTCAATTTACCTATTTCTGCCTCTAAGTCAAATGATTTTTCAGATTGGGTTTTAGTAATGTGAGAGGCAGGTTTCCCTTTTTCCATTGGAGTATCAGCAATTTGGTCTTGTTTATCAGTGTTACGGGAAGTATTTGATTGCGGTTTTTCTGTTTTAGGAGGGCTTTTTGGAATGCTGTTCAAATTTTCTTTCGAGGAAGAAGGTGGCAGAGGCTGGTCAATAGAAGGCTGCATTTGTGTTATGTCCTCTACAGTCACTTGATGCGGGTTTGGGACAGGTATATCAGCTGGTTCTGTTATGACAGCCTTGCCTTTAATCTTGTTGGGCTGTTTGCCATCCTTTGGTTTGTTAGGTTCAGGAATGTCAATGGTCCTAGTTCTCAGCTTATATTGTTTGTGGACCTCATACACAATAGTATCATAGCCTTGTTTAAAATCAAAAGACTCACCAGACTTAGTCTGAAATTGATTAAAGTCATGCTCATCTTGGTCTTGTTGAGTTAGGAAAATTTGTTGCTTGGCCCTCAAATCCACCACGTTCATGTGAGTGTCCTCTGTGGGCTCACTGGATGTGGATGCTTCCGCATAATTTTCATGAAAAGGTGGTCTTATATCATGGTCCGGACTAGACCTACCAGCATTTGTGTTCTGCGTTTTCCTAAAATTTGGGTTCCTTATGGTATTGGACTATTGTCCTTCCCATGATAATTTCCTCTCAACATTTTCTACTCTGTCTCCCAGCCTTTGCATGCCATTGATAATAGCATCAAGTTTCTGATCTAAGGCTGAGGGTTCTTCTTTGAAAGTGTTTCTTCTCTCCATTCTATCTCTATTTATTTTGGCAATTAGGTTGGCCTCTACGCTAACAACAACATTTTGCATGTCTGCAAGGGTTTGAGGGGCTCTTTCTTTTAACTGGTAGGCCATATCTGGGTCGAATCCATTAGGGAATTTATACAAGGCAAGGTCAGGTGGAGGTCTTACGTTCTGTGGTATTGCATTATAGACATTATTGAATCTTGCACAGTAATATAGGACAGACTCTTGAGGGCCTCTTTTTATTGTATCGTATTCAGCAAGTATGTGCAAGGGGTCTTTCTTTTTCTCCCATCTATTGGTAAAGGATTGGTAAAGCTCATCCGGAGTGGTTATGGAATTTGTAGCAAGTGATCTGAACCAAATTCTTGCATCACCTATTAGACTTTGAACAAAAATTTTCATTCTCACACTATCATCATCTATTTCGTAGTTCTCAAAGTAGTCTTGCATCTTCTTTGTATGCTGAAGGGCTGTGCAAGTACCAGTTCCATCAAAATATGTGATTTTAGTTTGATAATCCTGAGGCATAGCCCCAAGGTTTGCAGGTAATTGCAGGGGTTCATATCTATTGGCCATGTTTATAGGGATGACCAGAACAACAGGGATAAGTGGAACAACTGGGACAACTGGAACAACAGTAGTGGTAATGGTAGTATGTGCAGTGAATGGAGGTGTGGAAGGAGTGCTTTGGGAATTAGATGATGAACAAGGGGAAGCAGGGGTTGAACGAAATAAAACTTTGACAGGGGTTGGAACACTGCTTGGGTGAACTGCTTCAGGACTGTTATCAGCAAAATCTTCTCTTTGTTCTTGCTTCCTAAGGATTTTTGGGATTAAGTTCGGATTTTCAAAAGCAGCTGGGGGATTTGGGTCTGGATTTGACCTAGTATAGCAAGAATTCTTTTTGGGAGCCAGATTTTGAATTTTTTTTGGTATTTTCTGCGAATGTTTTTAGAATTAGTAAGGAACTGATCAAATTTCTCGGACAGCTATCTATAGTTTAAAACTAGCATGAAGATTGACTGAAGCAACATTTATTTACTCCTATAACTTTCAAGCAAGAATAGTTTCAAAGGCTTCCTGGCTGACATTCAGACTTCATTTGTAGTTTTAAGGAATAGACAACACTGATTTTTGTTCCTATGGAGTTTTCCAACTTGATTTGTGAAAATAACTGAGGATGTCCCCAGTGGAGTCGCCATTATGTTATCACTCAGGTTGTCCTTCTGGTTGGCTAAAAAGGATACAGCCGAGGTAACCACAGTCCAATCTTTGGACTGCAGGTTCTAGCCCACCTGCAATCAGAGAGGGTTCTCTCTTTCTGATTTAGCTTTGTTGGTAAGGTTTTTAGGCTAGTTATTGAGTTTCAAGGGGTTTTGTTTTGTTTTTTGGTGGGAAGGATGATGCTTTCAAGTAGAGAGGCAGGGATAGCATGAAAGTTTTAGAACCATTGGGCGTGGAGTCAAGGAGTAGGACTGCTGGTGCATTTTCTTCGTCACAAGAAGGAATATGGAGCAAGCTAGCTGCATATGAAACAATCATTCAAGGTAAAAGAGATGGATTAAAGGCTAAGGAATGAGGAGCAATAAAGAATCTCTCATTCAGGTTAGCAGAAAGAAGATAAATGAGACCCATCGAGGAGCAGTTAAGAATTCCTAGATAACAGTCATCTATATGTGAAATAGGTCAAACATGAGCCATAACAGAATTCATATTTATGCCTAAATCAAGAAGAAAACATTAAGAAGCCACAGAAACTGAGCATAGAGTGCAGCTAAGCAAATTCTAAACCAATCCTTCGTTCTGCAACTTGAGCATATGTGAGATCGAAATAACAGAGGTAAGGAAAACTTATTGATTCATATAGCAGCACAAGAATTCTACATTCAATTCTTCAAACCATTAGACACAGAGCAGACAATCATTCCTTCAAAGCTTTTCAGCAATCTTTGATTAAGTAAAACATCTTAGATATCCAGTGCGAGTCTCTCATGAAGATTATCAACCAACCCACCCTTTAAACAATACAGAGGGTCGGTATAAATAGGGAAAATTATCCAAAAATTAATCTATTACAGCCGACCTAAACAGGTCTGAAAGAAAATGATTACTTCAACCTAATCTTATCCAGAAATAAATGCATGAAAATATCTTTGAGCTACGCTGAGGGTAGCTGTATCAAAACTGAGTTAATGTCTGTCCTGGGTGGCTCGGTGCAGTCCTCCTGTAATAACTGTGATTTGTCCTTTATCTCTACCTCTAACTTGGTTTTGCTGATGTTTGCTAGCATTAATGTGCACTAATCCCGACCAAATAGGCTTTGAAATGGCCTTAACTGCTTTGCTGACTTTGATGAAGGTTTTTAATTTTCACCTACTTTGATGTTGCTGAATTGATACTCTTTGCCGCTTCATCTTCCCTCTGATACTCTTTGGCGCTGATCCTGGAGTCTTTAATATCTTCTGAGTGGTTTACACTGTCCCATCGATCTTTCATGGCAGTTGTTCGGCCCTCTGTTTCTTTAAAAACTGTGTTTGCCCCTTTCTGAATGCTTCGCGAAGAAAATCAGGTCGTTCTGTGCCTTTTGATCTTGCTGGGGGCCGCGCGGTGAGGGGCTTTCCATTTTGGCCTATTTCCCATAACCATGCGCGATTAGCGCTAGGCGCTAATCGCACATGAAAAACTGCCTCAGATTCTGATTTCGGGCTTCCTAGGCTGCGATTTGCGCCTTTCGCACTTTTTGACGATGACGTTAGCATGACGTCAGCAGTGAGTCCTAGTACGGCAGTGATGTGGCAGGATGACGTCAGTAGATGACGTCAGCAGTACGGCCAGGTGACGTGGCGGTACAACGGAGGAGGTGATGTGGCGGCACGGTGGCAGCTATGTGGCAAGGACACGGTGGCAGGAGGCTGACGTGGGATGGTGATGTGGCAAGATGACGTGGTGCTGACGCAGGAGGGGGGGGAAGGCGGTTTACGGTTTCGGGCACACCGCCTATCCACGTAGGTGGTTTTGGCAGAGGGGGCTCTTCCACAGCCAGGAGGGTGACACGTGGCGAGAGTACGATGGCAAAACCACCGATCTCCCGGGCGTTAACCCTCGGTGGCTTTGCTGGGGAAAGGACTCGCCCACCATTGATCTGCGGCGTGCCAAATCTAACGGTTGGCGCCAAAGATGAGGCGACGGAGGATTAGGGACGAGGCCCGCGATGTGATTTGAATGATTTATTAAACGAAAGGGGTTTTAAACATTAGAAATGTGGGTTTATGGGTTATAACAGATTTTTAAAGGCATTGGAAGGGGTCCAAAAGCCTAAAAAGATGGATTTATGTAGTTTGAGAAGGGTTTTAAGGCAAAACAAGGGGTTTATGCCTTGGGAGGGTGAAAATAAGTCAAATAAGATGGTTTTTATACACATGAAAGGAATTTTATGCTGTGTGATGGAGTAATATGCATGAAGAGATAGTTTGAGGGTCGAGATGAGGGTTCTTGCTGAGTTTCAGATAAACTTAGCAATTCCCAATGAGCTTATGGTTATGTTTCAACCAGGGGGAGGGGATAAGTATATAGGGGAGCTATTAATATAATTTTAGTAGGGGAAGGGGAACACAGATAGGGATTTACATAATAGAGTCAGTAGTTAATATGGAAATGACAAGAAAGTGCTAAGTATGTGGATCTTAGGCTATCAAAGGGGGAAAAGTGCATCATAGAGGAAGAATGGAAATCTTTGAGTGAAGCAGATCTTCACCAGGCAAATGATATGGAAAATGATGAAACTAAGAGGAATGAAGCAGATCTTGACCTCTTCAGGGAAATTAGTGAGTGATTTGGGGGAAGAGGAAGAAGGGGAGGTTAGAGATGTCCAGTTTGAGCTCCTCCAAATGAAAACTGCTTTGTACCTGTGATCTGAAGTACAACATCACTTTAAAACACAAAACTGATCACATATCAACATTGTGCAACCTCAAAAACTACCTACCTAGCCTGCTTACCTAGCATTTTTTCTTCTTTTTGGTTTGGGTGCACTTAGACTTGCAAAACCCGCTTTACAATTTTTCTTTTGACTGCCCTCCTATCTAAATCTATCCTTATTTCTTCCAATGGCCTAGATTAAGCAGTTGGGCTCCTTTGATTCTCTACCTATCTACAAATCTACCAAGATTAAGCTGTTTGGACAGATATCAATTCTCTATATTCTAAAACAAGAAACTGAAACCTAGGGAAGTCAAGATTAAGCTGTTTGGACTTCCCTTAATAGAACATTCTTCAAAAATGGTTAAGTCATCAAAATTGGAATACAGCAGTGGAATTTAGACTGGCACATTTTCATGGCCTCTTCTTTGGCCTCTTTAAGAAATATGGAGCATTGCAGTATGAAAAGTATGACATATTTGGCATGTAAAACTATCAATCATGAAAGATGAACACCTGTTGCAATAGGAGGCTAACAGGAATTAAGGTCATAAAGTAGACTAGAGTGTTAGAGAAATAGGGTGCATCAGAATATTTTTGAAGTGTCCCAAAGGGAAATATACAATTCTTGTCTCCTCTAAAATACAATATACATTTATTGTGGTGATAGTAACCACAAGATTCTTAGAACTAGTGGTATAGTGTTTGGTCATGAATGAATATGTGGCAAAGAAATCTAAAGCTTTCGACTTAGTGGCATAAAATAGATCATGGGGCCAAAACAAAATTTCAAGGGACATTTCAAGGATCTCCGGTAAAATGGGGTTAGCAGCTAAAGGCTACCTTCCAAATAATTTAAGGAGAGTAGGGCATATTTAGAGGAGGCCAACTCAAGAAACCATAAGAAATAAAAGGGGGAAGTATATAGAAAATATGGTTAGAGTACACATCAAAATCCCCATCCTTGAATGAAATGGTAGTTTACACAGGTCTCATGAGAGAATATGGGATGGAGGGTAGATTGGCATGGTTAGAAAATGAGATAAGGGTTTTATATACTAAAGAAATATGGGATGGAGGTTACGTCTAAGTTCAGGGAGGATTTTAGCTTTTTTGACAAGGATGGAGGTGGATGTATCACAAAAAAGGAGTTTGGGATAGTAATGCATTCTTTGGGTTGAAACCCTACTGTATATTGGAAGTGGTCCAAATGTTTTATATTCAATAATCCAGTCCCGAATACAATCAACCACAAAAGAGTAGTTCTAATCTACTTGTAAATGCAACATATTAAATACACCATTCCAAATTGATTTTGCTAAGGAGAATCAAAGAAATAGATGAGTCTAGTCATCCATCACCTCCATACAAAGTAAACAATAGCCAAGCCCACTCTATCCTTTACGACACAAATTGTCCCATGCCAAGATGAAGCCGAAAAGATACATTTACTAATATTCTTAGGCAAAGCGAAAATATGAAGCCAATATACAGAGATGCTCTAAAGGACTACTCGAACTAGAGTCAACTTGCCTCCTAGGGAGAGCCACCTGTGTGCCCATGATAAAAGTTTACAATGGATTTTCTCTATAAGTCAGCTCCAATCCTTAATTCCATAACAATTAGGTTGGATCATAAATCTAAGATATTTAAAATCTGCATCCAATGCAGTGGAGATAACACCAAAAATATGATAAATCTCTAGTACCAATGCATCATCTGGGTAAGAAGAAATCATATGAGATTTAATATTATTCATAAGGAGTCCAGAGACCGATCAAAAGAGGTCAATCTACCAAATAGTAACACATCATCAACAAAAATCAAAGGAGTAACTGTGACTTGTCTACCTACACACATGCAGCCAAAATTACATTTAATCCATCTACCTCCACACTTGCAACCAAAATTACCGCCCTTGTGAATTTTGTGACTAATTCTTCGACAATCCAATCTTTTATCCTCAACATCTTCTTCTTGCAAAAGTTTTCATAGATATTTTGAAGTAGGCATATTGTCTACTAACGAATATTCTGTAATTTTCCTCCACCATCCTTATAGAAATTGTGGTGTAGAGTTGCAACTAATCATGAAGTTAATTAACAATTTATAACAAAAATTTCATACATGCAATAAGAACTAACACACATACACACAAATTTTTTCCTGGGGAAAGAAATATGCTAAAAACCTCAATGTCTACTTTCATTAATATGATGAATAGAAATGTATTGCAATTTATTTGCTTAGCTGAGCACAACCTGCAAGTGAATAACTTGTCTCTCTACTCACTGAGAATATCTAACCCAGACTTAGTAAATTTATACGTCTTCTTGAGCCCATATTTCCTTGCGCAATTCCTGGATAAATTAGGCCCCTATTATTTAGGAATTTTTACAAAATGGATTGTGAAATTCCCAAGGTTGATCATTAGACTACATGCAACACTTGTACACTCAAGGTTAGTCTACAATTGATGTTACAATTCCTTGGAATCTCCACCACTGCTGGGGAACTCAAATTCTCCATGTACTAGCTATTTTGGGTTGATTGATCAGTTAATTGGATGATCACTGAGTTTGATTGAAGTCCCACTGCACAATTGGCCTTCCACTAGTTCCTCAAGCAGTTGGAACTAGTTTAACTGAAAACAACTTGAGATAACTGACTTTGATTGCTACAAATTAGCAATCATACATGCTTAACTGAACTCTAACTCCTCCAACTTGAATTTACTAAGTAAACTGGGTGACACAAGCCATGTCACACAAGTTAACTGCATCCAAGCTATCTGTTGATGTGGAAATTCAAATTTTCTCAATTTAATCAAGGAAAAATCAAATTGAGAATTTCTTGCTACATTTTTCAAGACTCCCTCTCTACAAGAAAGGGATTATCAACCACCCCTATCCTGCACCTATGGAATTCGAACTTCCCTCTTGACAAAGCTTTTGTCAAAATGTCAACATCTTACTCCTCTATCAGAATGGAGTGTAGAAACATCATCTGCCTCTAGACATAGTCCCGTAAATGGTGATATTGGATATCTATATGCTTGGATCGATCATGAAATATAGGATTCTCAGAGAGATTGATGCAACTCTGATTATCACAATTGGATCCATCATCTGACCAAATAGTCCAACAAATATCTTTCTCATCCATATCACCTCACATGTTGCTTGACTTGCAACCATGTATTATGCGTCTGTCTAGCTGAGCACCATAGATCTTTGCTTCACGTCATAGCAAGAAACAACTATTGACCCAACAATACAAATTCCACTTGATGTACTCTTTTGGTCTGATGGAGTTCGTACCCAATCTGCGTCTGTGAAGCTGCACAACTTCACTCCCTCTACTCGTCTGTACCATAGTCCAAACTGGGTAGTGCCTACGAGGTATCGTAAAACATGCTTAGTTGCCTTCCAAAATAGTTTTGCTGACCTAACCATGGCTTCGCTTAGCTGGTTGACTGCACATCACATATCTGGTCATGTGTTCACAAGATACATGAGTGGACCCACTAGCTGTAGATAAATGGTAGCATCCACTTCACCTGAAGCAGCATCCTCCTTCCTCTAGTTGTTCGTTAGAGGTGTTTCCATAGGTTTACAACTCTTCATGTAGAATATTTGCAATATCTCATTTTCATATTTGCCTTGAGAGAAAAATAATTCCCCATCACCTTGTCATACTTCCAACCCAAGAAAGTAGTGCATGAGACCCATGTCCTTCATTTCAAATTCCCTTGCAAGGTCCTCCTTGCAAGATATGATCAACGACTCATCACTAGTTAAAATAAAATTATCAACATATAAGAAAATAATAAGAAATTTACCTTCTATCAAGATATGATGAGGTTTACATCTACTTCACTTATAGTGAAGCCAAAACCAATGAGATAACTATTAATCTCGGTGTACCAAGCACAAGGTGCTTGTTTGAGATTGTACAACGCTCACTTGAGTATGCACACATGAGACTCTTGATCAAATGTCTCAAAACCTTTTGTTACTTTATGTACACCTCCTCCTTAATAACACCATTTAGAAATGTTGTTTTTACACCCATCTGGTGGATATTCCACCCCATTTATATAGCCAGACCAAGAATTGATCCAATGGATGAGTACCTTTCTACAAGAGAAAAGGTCTCCTCATAGTCAATTCCCTCAACTTGAGAGTACCCCTTGGCCACAAATCTAGCCTTATACTTGTTGGAATTAAGACATAGATTTGGCTCTATGACACAGGTGTTGTCCTTGATGGCAACTCACTCAGACGATAGATCACAGTTCAAACTCACATATTGAAAAAAGAGAGGTATACGCAGGTTCCCCATTGACCAAGCTGCGTCTACACGTGGGTTAGCAGACCAAAAGGAGCGTATAGCATACACATACACTTTCACAGAAGGAAAGGCATGTACATGTTGGAAAACTAAGTTTTGGTCCGTGGTATTTGATTCGTGGTATTTGGTCCATGGTATATTGATCCATGGTATTGGTCCAAGGTATCTGGTCCGAAGTGTTGACCCCAGGTATTTGGTCCAAGGTATTGGCCCTAAGTGGTTTTGGTTCATGGTATTGAGTAAGGCCTATGATTATTAAAGGAGCAGAAGATTATAAAAGGAGGAGAAGATCATTAGGCAAAGGTACTCAAGTATTGAATATCTGATGAAGAGCAAGATCTAGAATACAGGTTATTGGGTTATGGTGCATAGCTAGATCTGAATCAAGGAATGAACCTTAGCGCTTGATGAAGGATAAGATCTAATGATGGGTCAAGATCTTAAGGCTTGAAGTGAATTATCTTTGTGTGGTTTTGATCTTTTATATGAATAACTGGCGCATGTTGTAGTCTGTAAAGATGATGATTTGGGTATAACTGAAGTCTGGAATTGTTATAAAGTTTAAATCATCATTTACAGATATGTACGTGGGTTCACTTTAGAAAAGGCGCATTTACACACTAGTTCTGCATTTCAAAACAACATATACATCTTAAATTTGATTTGCAGATCTGTACACAGGTTCACCTTGAGAAAAGAGCATATGAATGTAGGTTTGACACATTGAAGTAGCGTATACCTCATAAAACATGCTTTAGCTACTTCTGTTTGTTGTTGTAGTGTTCTCAGTTTTGGTTACTGTATTCTAGTTACAACATTCTGCAAAGTGATTAATTGATTCAGTTATGGTTGGTGCAAAGGAGATTGGTTAATGCAGATATATATTTGATGTTTGAATGATGTTATTGATGGATTCAGTCTGAAAATTTATGAAACATGGTCCCTAGAAGAAAAGAGAAGGTTGTAGCCTTCTGTAGGCTGGCACCTATGTACTAGTAAACATATCAGCTAGTACAAGAGCTAGGGGTTGTAGCTCCCTTCCAGGAGAAGCTGGAGAATGAGAGAAGTTTGTAGCCTTCTGTAGGTAGAAGCCTGCGTACTGGTATAAGACTTCACCAGTACAGAAATTGTAAAAATAAGTTTCTTATTAAAAAGAAGATAGAGACGATTGCAGTAGGTGGTTTTCACCCACATTAGGTTTCCACCTTATATCTTGTGTTCATGTGTGTGATTGTATATTCTGTTTTTACTACACCTGGTTATTGTTTATATGGTTCTGATGCATTGATTAAAGATCAACATATGATGAATTAACAGAATCATAAGTTTACATGATATAAGCTAGTTTCCTTAAATACAGTTGTGTATATACGCAAGCTCCATTAACTGAACTAGCGTATATGAATCTGATTATGGAAAGGAAATATTATTGACTTGCTAATACTGATTCACCCCCCCTCTCAGTATTATTTGCAAAAATTGGTATGAGAGCAAGTCCTTCAGAAGAAGATTGATCGCTTGAAGGAAGACCTATCATCATGAGTAACTACGAAAGAGAGGGATCCATTAGACCACCAATCTTTTATGGGAGAAACTTTCTTTATTGGAAGGTAAGAACCACAACCTATCTTCAATCCCTTGGAATAGATGTCTGGGAAATCGTGGAAGGAAGATATACATTTCCATTAGCAATTCCTACAGATATGGTAGGTAAAAAGCAATATGAAACCAATGCCAAGGTTGTCAATAAATTATTGGGGATTCTTTCATAATCAAAATTTGTCGAAGTTATGTAGCTCAAAACCGCCAAAGAAATACAGGACAAGATCGTTCTAAGCTATGAAGGAGACAATTAGGTAAAACGTGCAAAACTGCAAAATCTCATAATTCAATATAAAACTCTCAAAATTCATAATGATGAAAGTATAGCTAGTTACTTCTTATGTATAGATGAGATTGTTAATTGCATGAAGAACTTGGGTGAAGAGATAAAAGAATTTTCTTTAGTTGAAAAGGTTTTAAGATCCTTGTCTACTAAGTTTGAATCAAAAGTATCTGCCATAGAAGAAAAGCAGGATCTTCATACTATTACTATGACACAGCTGCACAGAATCTTAACTGCTTTCGAAATGAGAAAAGGAGGTCCATCGGATATGAGAGAAACTACATTCAAAGCTTCAGGAAGAGAAGAACTCAATGAAGGACATATTTCAGAAGGAGAGGAAGAAGCAAACTTTGTCAAGAACCTTCAACGGGGTTCTAGAAGATTCAGAGGTAAACTACCTTTCAAATGTTTTGCTTGTGGAAGAGTTGGTCATTATGCTGCCAAATGTCCTCATAAAGATAAGCTTGACAAAGGTAAGGAATCAGAAAAATGAAATAGAAAACAAAGTGTAAGTAAGAAGAGCTACTATACGAATGAAGATAGCGATGGTTTATCAAATAGTGATGAAGATGAAAATAGTAATGATTATAGACTTTTGATGGCTTTTGAAGATGATGATTTCTTGGATTCTTTAGATGAATATGACCTATATGAAGAAATATCTAAACTCAAAATATGTTTAGAAGAAAAGAATATGATTATAGATACTCTGACATTCCAACTTGCTGAAAGATAAAAACACAATGAAAAACTAGAATGTGAAATTGTGGGTCTAAGAAAGGATATTGAGAAAACAAAAGCTCTCAATATTAGATTTACTAAAGGATCAGAAACCTTAAATGAAATTATCAAAGTGCAGCATTCTCCTTTGATAAAGACAAGTCTTGGATATACTGAAGAAGCATCCCAAGCACAGAAGTCGTCAACCTCCACTAAAATTATCAAAGAGCAGTGAACAGTTTGGCAATCGACAACAAAGGCATAAAGTAGATCACCAGGTAAATCAGGCTCAATTTACTTCAAGGATGAACAGAATCTACAACCAACCTCAAGTAAATCATACTCAATCCGCTTCAAGAATGAATATCAATAGCAACTACAATCACAAGGTCAGTAGATTCGATAATCGCAGGAACTTCTTTAATGGCCAATGTTTTTCATGTCATAACTTTGGACACAAAGATGCTCAATGTGTTCCTTACAAGACCATCCTGACTAGAGAAGCACGAAATCAAAGGAATGTGACGTGGATCATGAAACAGACCTACAATAACTTTTCTCTTATTGAAAGTTAAATAGAATTCTCTATCTGCAACAAGTTTGGTCATGAAGAATCTGAATGCAGGAGTAAATTTCGGCAAACATCTCAGAAGGAGAAAACTTCATTAAATCCCAAAATATGGAGAAAGAAAGACTGCAAACAGAAAGATGTGGTATAGCCCTGTATGCAGAAGGACAAGAAAATCAGTGGTACATCGACAGTGGATGCTCAAAACACATGACAGGTGATAAAGAAAAACTTCAGTCATATAATGCCTTAGAAAAGGAAAAGAAGGTCTCATTTGGAAATAACACTCCTGTTGTCATAAAAGGTAAAGGTTCTGTTCTTTTAAAAGAAAAAGTTAAAGCTAGGAATGTTATGTATGTTGATGGTCTAAAGCATAACCTATTGAGTGTCAATAAAATGTGTGATCAAGGAAATGAAGTAGTATTTCGATCAAATGGATGTGTTGTTTGTGAACTTGATACAGGAGAAACAATGATCAAAGGTATCAGAACTCCAAACAACTTATACATACTCAAGGGAGAACAAAAACAGTGATATCTAAGAAAAAATGATGAACACTGGCTATGGCACAGAAGATTGGGGCATCTAAGCTTCTCTCAAATAAGAAAAGCATGCAGATTCCAGGTTGTTCATGATCTTCCTAATATCAACATCCCAGAAAATACAATATGCAAATCATGTCAATTTGGTAAGAAAACTAGAGCGCACTTCCCTGAAAAGGAAGGATCATCGAGTAAGCCTCTTGAACTTGTTCATACTGATTTATGTGGACCATCAAGGAAGAAGTCACCTCGTGGAGAGGAATACTTTATATTGTTCATTAATGATTTTTCCAGAATGTGTTGGATAGGGCTTCTAAAGCATAAAGATGAAGCATTTGAAAAATTCAAAGCCTCCAAAGCCTTGGTTGAAAATGAATTAGATCGCAAAATCAAATGCCTCAGATCTAATCGAGAAGGGGAATTTACCTTGGATGAATTCTTTGACTTTTGTGAAGAACATGGAATAAAAAGGCAATTTTCCACTGTAAGGACTCCTCAGCAAAATGGAGTGGTAGAAAGGATGAATAGAACTATTCAACAAATGGCTCGTGCTATTCTAGATGAATATGGAACTCCTACAACCATCTGGGTGAAGTTGCATTCGCTGCCGTCACTATTCTCAACCAAGCAAATGTTTGGGTAAACAACACTCAAACTCCACATGAACTCTGGTATGGTAAGACTCCTAGTGTAAAATACTTCAAAGTTTTTGGAAGAAAATGTTACATAAAAAGGACTGATAAAAAACTTGGCAAGTTTGAACCTAGAGTAGATGAAGGAATTCTCCCTGGTTATTGTTCCCGAAGTATAAGTGTTATAATAAAATACTTGGGAAAACGATTGAAAGTATTGATGTTGTGGTTGATGAAGCTTGCAAAAATCCAAAGCAGGTAAAAACCAAAGATTGTGGAGAAGATGATGATTATCCTCCCACATCAAATCAAACTAATTCTGAAGAAGAAACCAATGAAGCACTAGAAGAACAGATAACGGTAGAAGAAAAGACTCCATCCTTATGTTTAGAAAAATCATCCAAAGACTCAAATTTTGGGACAGAAAGAGGCAGGTGTGCATACAAGAAGAACTATTACAGAAGATTCAAGCTATCTAGCATTGCTTTCCTCCATCAAACCTCAAAATGTAAATGAAGCGTGCAAAGATGGATGTTGGGTCAAGGCCATGAATGAACTTAAGCAAATTGAAAAGAATAATACTTGGGAATTGGTTCCTAGATCTCATGATAAGAATATCATAGGAACCAAATGGATATTCAAAAACAAGCTAAATGAAAATGGAGAAGTTATTAGAAACAAGGCCAGACTTGTTTGTAAAGGATATGCTCAACAAGAAGGTATAGATTTTGAAGAAACTTTTGCACCTGTTGCTAGACTTGAAGCCATAAGAATGTTACTTGCTCTTTCTAGTTTTCAAAAATTCAAAGTATACCAAATGGATGTAAAATATGCATTTCTTAATGAAGACTTAGAAGAAGAAGTATATATTGAGCAACTAGACGAATTCATCCTTGGAAATGATGCAAAACTTGTATGCAGACTCAGAAAAGTTCTCTATGGTCTAAAACAAGCTCCAAGGGCCTGGTATTACCGTCTTGACAAATACCTCCATCAACAAGGTTTTTCAAAAGGATCAACTGATAACAATCTATATACAAAGATTGACAATAATAAATTGCTAATACCTGTTGTGTATGTTGATGATATCATTTTTGGTAGCAATGAAGGAGCCATGAGTCAGAATTTTGCTTCGGTAATGCAACAAGAATTTGAAATGTCCCTGCTTGGTGAGCTTACATATTTTCTTGGTCTACAAGTTCAAAAAAATAAAGATGGTATTTTTCTGTCACAAACCAAGTATCTCAAGCAGATCTTAAAAAAACATGGCATGGAAGATTATAAACCAATATGTACCCCTATGGTAACAGGATGCAGTCTCAGCTCAAATGACCAATCAACAACAGTACATCAGCCAACCTACAGATCCATGATTGGCAATCTACTTTATCTAATAGGTACCTGATTAGACATCATGCATGCAATGGGAATAGTTTGAAGATTCCAAGAAAATCCAAAGGAATCACACCTTCAGGTAATCAAAAATATTTTCAAATATCTTCAAGGAACACAGAATTTTGGTTTATCGTATCCTAGAGATACAGATCTTACACTTCATGCATATACAGATGCAGATTGGGAAAGAAGTGTTGACGACAGAAAAAGCATTAGTGATGGTGCATTCTATATGGGTTCTAGATTAGTGTCTTGGTTCAACAAGAAACAAAGTTCAATTGCATTATCCACAACTGAAGCAAAATATGTGGCTGATGCATCTTGTTGCACATAACTCCTTTGGATGATGCAAACATTGCAAGACATTCAGATCACATGTACTCCACCCATCTCCATTCTATGTGATAATACAAGTGCCATCAGTATTTCAAAGAATCCAGTCATGCATTCCGAGACCAAGCACATACCCATCAAATATCATTTTCTACATGAACAAGTTCTTGAACAAAAGGTCAAATTGGAGTATGTTCCCTCCAAAGAATAGGTTGTTGATATATTCACCAAACCACTGCCCAGAGAGACATTTGAATATCTCAGACAGAAGTTGGGAGTAGTTGATGCATCATCCCGCTGTTAAAACTTATATTTTTTAGAGAAAAGTGGTTATACGTGAGTTTCATGAAGGGTATCTGTGTACATACGCCGACTTCTATGGACACAGTCGTGTATATGTTGGTTTAGACTTAGGATGAAAGGAGTCTGATATGGGTCTAACAGTGATCATTTGGCACAAGTTCAAGGGGAGCATATACTTCTAATAATGCATTGTTGGCATTATCTTAGAAGATCTTGGTACAAATTCATAGTTGTTTTTTTATTCAGGTGGAACAAGTTCAAGGGGAGATCATGGTTGCTAGTCTGGATGTTGATTGACAGATGCTGTTGATGATAGTTGCTAATGACTATCATGGTCTTGTTTCAAATATTTGGTCTCTATGTAATGTATATATTTTAATTTCAAGGTCATGAAACGACCTATTTTGTTACCCCACTATGCATGGGATGGATGATGTAATGTTCTTGTTTTGACATGTATAAACAATTGGTATATCCCCACTTGGTTGGGTGGATGAGTCAAACTTGGTATATCCCCACTTGATTGGGAGATGGATGTATGTATGAGTCATTGGTGGCAGGAAGGTCATTTATGATGTATGTATAGAGTCATGTTCTTCTTTTAGAACATATTTTTGCAAACCTTACTTATATTCAAGGGGAACATGGAGCTCAATTAGCACACTTTAGCATATCAAAGAAATCTGCATGAACTCAGGGGGAGCATAACCCTTTGCCCTTGATGACCAAGGGGGAGAGTGACTTGGAGTTGCCATCAAGTCCAAAGGGGGAGATTGTTGGCATTAAGACACAGATTTGGCTCCATGACACAGGTGTTGTCCTTGATGGCAACTCACTCAGATGACAGGTCACAGTTCAGACTCACAGATTGAAGAAAGAGAGGTATACATAGGTTCCTCATTGACCAAGCCACGTGTACACGTGAGTTAGCAGACCAAAAGGAGCATATAGTGTACACATGCACTTTCATAGAAGGAAAGGCACGTACATGTTGGAAAACTAAGTTTTGGTCCGTGGTATTTGGTCCATGGTATTGGTCCAAGGTATCTGGTCCGAAGTGTTGACCCCAGGTATTTGGTCCAAGGTATTGGTCCTAAGTGGTTTCGGTCCATGGTATTGGGTAAGGCCTAAGATTATAAAAAGAGGATAAGATCATTAGGCAAAGGTACTCAAGTATTGAATATTTGATGAAGAGAAAGATCTAGAATACAGGTTATTGGGTCATGGTGCATAGTTGGATCTGAATCAAGGATGAACCTTAGCGCTTGATGAAGGATAAGATCTAATGATGGGTCAAGATCTTAAGCCTTGAAGTGAAGTATCTTTGTGTGGTTTTGATCTTTTATCTAAATAAATGGCGCATGTTGTAGTCTGTAAATATGATGATCTGGGTATAACTGAAGTCTGGAATTTTTGTAAAGTTTAAATCATCATTTACAAATCTTTACATAGGTTCACTTTATAAAAGGCGTGTATACACACTGGTTCTGCATATCAAAACAGCGTATACATCTTAAATTTGATTTGCAGATCTATATGAAGGTTCGCCTTGAGAAAAGAGCGTATGAATGCAGTTCGACACATTGAAGTAGCGTATACCTCATAAAACATGCTTTAGCTACTTTTGTTTGTTTTTGCAGTGTTCTGGGTTCTGGTTACTGTATTCTTGTTACAACATTCTGAAAAGTGATTGATTGATTCAGTTGTGGTTGGTGCAAAGGAGATTGGTTGATGCAGATATATATTTGATGTTTGAATGATGTTATTGATGGATCGAGTCTGAAAATTTATGAAACGTGTTCCTTGGAAGAAAAGAAAAGGTCATAGCCTTCTATAGGCCGGCACCTACATACTAGTAAACATATTAGCTAGTACAAGAGCTAGGGGGTTGTAGCTCCCTTCCAGGAGAAGCTAAAGAACGAGACAACGTTGTAGCCTTCTGTAGGTAGAAGCCTGCATACTGGTATAAAACCACACCAGTACAAAAATTTTAAAAAGAAGTTTCTTGTTAAAAATAAGATAGAGACGATTGCAGCAGGTGGTTTTCACCCACATTGGGTTTCCACCTTGTATATTGAGTTCATGTGTGTGATTGTCTGTTCTATTTTTACTGCACCTGGTTACTATTTATATGGTTTTGATGCACTAATTAAAGATCAGTATATGATGAATTAACATAATCATAAGTTTACAAGATATACGCTAGTTTCCTTAAATACAGTTGCGTATACATGCAAGTTCCATTAATTGAAGTAGCGTATATGGATTTGATTATGGAAATGAAATATTATTGACTTGCTAATACTGATTTACCCCCATCTCAGTATTATTTGCAACAATACTTCCCTATGCTTCCGTCTGTTTCTTGCTTCACCTTGAAGATCCATCTCAAACCCACTATTGATTTATATGTTGGTCTTGGGACCTTTTCCCAGACACGGTTCTTTGCAATGGATTCATATTCCTCCACCATTGCATTAACCAATAAAGGTTGCTCCATTTCTTCCTCAAAATCATATGGTTGAATCTCTATAAGCTCAATCATAAGAGCCATGTAGCGAGTGTACCTCTCAAGTGACCTACTTTTCTTATGCAAATTTGAAGGATATCCCACATTCTCCCTCGCATCCTGCACAAGTCTATCAACTTCCTTAGTTTTTTTCTGCCTTCTCTGGAGGTTTTTCTTTAGTGAATGTCTCCACTCTCTACTCCACAATTTGTGGTTGCTCTACAATTTCCTGAGGTTCCTATTTTGGAGCTAAAATCTCATCTTTTGGTGGGATCTAAAGTTCCCTCTCAAGAGAGCACCACATTGATTTATCCTCATCAAAATATACATCGATTCACACAACTATCATTTTGAGTGATGGTAAGTACACATGTTAGTTGTGTGGAGTTTCTGTGTAACCCACAAATACCCCAATTTGTTGGTCGACTAAATCTTATTCCTTGATTCTTTGGAGACATGGCAGTAAATAGAGGCTCCAAAAATTTTGAAGTGTGACACATCCGACTTTCTTCCCAAGAAAGCCTCCTCCAATGTAATCATGCCAAGAATCCGATGAGGACTTCGATTCTACAAACAGATTATTGTATTGCATGCCTCAACCCACAAATGCAGAGGTAGGCCTTGGTCATGCAACATCACCCTCATTTCTCCCAAAATGTTATGAATATTTCTCTCAACCACCCCATTCTGATGTGGGTTGTGGGGTGTTGTCAACTCTCATCGAACGCCTTCTTTTGCACATAAATTTTTAAATTCATTCAACACATACTCACTTCCATTATTGCTCCTGAGAGCCTTCACCTTCTTGCTGGTTTCTTTCTCAACCAGTGCCTTGAATTTTATGAACTTGGAGAATGTCTCATCTTTCTTCCGCATGAAGAAATCCAACACTTACGTGAGAAGTCATCAATAAAAAGGACAAAATATTTATGTCTGGCAGTGGATGCTATCAAGAAAGGTCCATAGACATCAGAGCAGATCCTTTCTTAGACTGCATGCACTTTGTTGTCTCGATCATGGAATGCAGATTTTATGTACTTCCCCAAGGTACATCCTTTGCATACATCCTACTACTCAAGTGCTCCTTTAGGGAGGCTAGTGGCTATTTGTTGTATAATATTCAAGGTGCCATGATGCAAATGGCCAAGTCTTATGTGCTAAAGTTCACCTACATCATGACCCTACACTTTCTCTTCCTTAGTTCTTAATGCAACACAATCTTCCACATCTAACTTATATAGATTCTTCACACAAACCTTGATATTCTTCACCTGTCTCATGGCTATGTGTCTCAAGAATGTTTTTCCTTTGTTGAAGATCATGTCATAACCACGGTCTTCCAAAACTACAATAGAGATGAGATTTTTCTTTAGGCCTAGAACAAACATGACATCCTTGAGCCTAAAAGGGGAGCCTGACTCCCTCTGAAAGGTGACTGTACCAATATTGGTCATGTTGTACCTTCTGTCATCCCAATTCTTGATGTGCATATGGAGATATTTGTCCTCCAGGTCACTGAAAAAATATCTACACCCTGCCATGTGGAACAATGCAGCTAAGTCCAAGTAACACACGTTCCCCATCACTATGTTGGACATGCATGTGATAAGGGTAAAGTCAAGGTTGAACTGTGAAGCCAAGGCTTCACTGCTGCTCCTCCTAAGGTCTTCTTGCTTGCCTTTTTCTGTGGCCACTTTCTAGCATAGTGCCCGTATTCATGACAATGGAAGCACTTAATTTTTGAGAAACCTTTATTCTTTCTCCCTGGGTCGGATTAAGGTTTGGTTTGAGATTTCTTCCCTTTCCCCTTATTTCCATTTCTAACCAATGCAAAGTTATTTTCATCCTTTCCCTTCGATGAGGTCCCATCTCTGGTATTCTGCCTTATTTCCTCCTGTACCAAATCGTACCATAAGTGTTCCCAATTTGGTAGTTTCTCCCTCTCGTTCAATTAATCTTGATAGCTATGCAAACTCTTGGGAAGGCCCATAAGGGATATTCTTACCGAGTCATCCTTTGAAATAATAAAACCAACTCCTACAAGCTCATCATGAACTTGTGTGAACCTCCCCAAATATTACAGGATAGAGTCATTCTTCTACATCTTGATATTTCAAAGTTTATCCTTGAGCACCAACTTTTTATAGTCACTACTATTCTAGAACAGATTTTTCAGTGCCTACCACATTGCATAAGGATTTTCTTTCCCATGGATATTGCTAACAATGTGGTTCCGTACTCCCTCCAATATTATTATCCACACCTTGGCTACAACTTTCTTTCACTAAGAAAGGTTTGGGCATCCGATTCTACTGGTTTTGTAACATCTATCTTGATTTATTCTAGCAATCCATTGTCATCGAATACCTCCTCTATGTGATCCTTCTAGTCAATGAAATTAGAGTTTCCTTCCAAGGCATACTCTAGCCTTAGCCCGTTGAAGGTCATCTTTTCAGTTCTTAAGAGATATTGCTACACTGAACTGCAAATTTGAACCTCCTGAGAAACAAATTTGAAAATCCTGCTCTAATGTGAATACTGTTATGATACGATGTAGGAATTATGGTGTAGATTTCCAACTGCTCATAAATTCTTTTCAAAATCATAAGACACAAACCTACTTTACTTCTCTACGGAAGTTAATTCACAATTTAGAACAAAAAATTCAGACATGCAATAAGAAATAAAACACATGCACACAATATTTTTCCTACGGAAAGCAATCTTCTAATAACTCCAATGCCTTCTTGCATCAATCTTATGAATATAGATGTATTACAATTGCTTTACTCAACTATCCACAACCTGTAAGTGAATAACCTATCTCTCTTCTCACTAAGAAGCTCAAACCCAAACTTTGTCAATTTTTGCCTCTGCTTGAGCCCCTATTTCCTTGTGCAATTCCTTGAGAAATTAGGCCCCTATTATTTAGGTTTTTTTCCAAAATGGATTGTGCAATTCCTAAGGTTGATCATGTGACTGCATGCAACACCTGTACACTCAAGACTAATCTACAACTAATGTTACACTACCTTGGAATCTCCACCATAGCTGGGGAACTCGAATTCTTTGCGTGCACTAGCTATTTTGCATTGATTGATCAGTTAACTATATGATCACTACATTTGATTGAAGTCTCACTGCATAACTAGCCTTCCACTAGCTCCTCCAATAGTTCGAACTAGTTTAACTGAAAAGAACTTGAAATAATTAACTTTGATTGCTACAAATTAGCAATCACGCATGGTTAAATGAACTCTAACTCCTCCAACTCAAATTTATTGAGTAAAATGGGTAACACAAACCATGTCATACAAGCTAACTGCATCCAAGTTGTCTGCTGATGTGGAAATTCAAATTTTGTTAATTTAATCAAGGAAAGATCAAATTGAAAATTTCTTGCTGCATTTTTCAACAATCCTTCAGATGAATCAAATCCATGTTACCAATCTAGCACAACAATGTGCTAATAACAACAAGCAATGGATATAAGTAATGTTCAAAATAAATAAAACATTCAAAAAACATATATTAAAACACAATCGATGGAGACCCCAAAAAGTACTCCAACTATGTTACTACATATTAACGTTCATCGAAAGTGCTTCCATCACTCCTCTCACGACGCACACCTCTTTTTTCGACCTTTGTTGCCCTAAATCCCATTAGTTGTTTTCAACCTCCATCACTCTACTTCCCGAAGAACCCATCAATAGTGTAAAGACGAACCCCTAATCCTTTACCTTTTTTACTAGCACCTCATATTGAAAATTTTAAGACAAAATATTTATTTTGTCTTAAAATTCCCCTCCATGTAGTAGTGTTGAATGCAATGACATACAAGTTGTCTCTAATCGTATCAACAGAGATCAAAGGGACAAAAGAGTAATTAATGTTTGGGAAATCTTGTGAGGGAAAGTTTTCATGTTCTTCAGAGTCGGCTACCCCCACAAAACAAAGAGCCCAATAAGTCATTTTCTTTATATAAGATAACATGAATGGAAAGTGAAATAACAGCGTTGGTATAGGTGTGATACAGTAGTAGCCCGCAAGCTGATGGAGTTAAGGTGCACTGTCAGAATCAATTTTGTAGTTGTTAGATAATATTTTCTTAAATTGATATGTTTTTGTCTTAATTGCTAATTCTCTTAAATGGGTTTCGTCTTAAGTGGCCATTGTCTTAAATATAAAGTTGTCTTAAAATATGTTTGTCTCAATCTGTTTTTGTCTTAAATATAAAGTTTTGTCTTAAAATAATTTTGTCTTAAAATAAAGTTGTCTTAAAATATTTTTGTCTTAAAATATTTTTGTCATAAATTATTTTTGTCTTAAATATAAAGTTTTGTTTTAAAATATTTAGTCTTAAACTCTTTTTGTCTTAAATTTAAAATTTTGTCTTAAGTTGTTTTTGTCTTAAATATAAAGTTTTGTTTTAAAATATTTTTGTCTCAAACCGTTTTTGTCTTAAATTTTATATTTATGACTATTCAATTAATATAAAATAATTAAAATAAAAAGTGATTTTTTTGTCTTAAAAAATGTTTTAAAAGTGCCTTTGGTATAATAATAAAAACTTGGAATGTAGAGAGAATAAAAGAATGAGCTTAATAATTAAGCAGATGGGGATCAATCAGGTATACAACGTAGTCTCTATTTTCTTAGGGATTGACCTTTTTGTCGAAGTGACTCCTCTCACAAATAAGGCTTATCTTTTGCCATAGTCTAATTAGCTGGAGAAGCAGTGCGAAATACTAGAAAATAGCTGTATAAAATAACCTGATGATGTCGAGCTATAGGGCATAGATGTTAGAAGATGCAACAACTAATTTATGCCATGAGTGACCCAATCATGATTGCTCTGGTTCTGACGAATAACCACCTCATATTCTTATAGGATTCGTCCCTCATGACATAGCGAGAAGAGGTTTAAGTGCCATTATGCTCAACATAGAATTCACATTTCTTGCAACAACTACAATTCGCAAACCTTTAGTGCAATTTCTACATTTTGTGGTCTTCATATTCCACGAGTCACAATAATACATGGCAGGAAGAACCGTAGTTGGAATAATACATGGCAGGAAGGACCGTAGTTGGAGGGAGAGGCAAAACTTTTTAGACCAAATTCTAAGAAAGAAAGAGTGTCTTGGATGTCCACAAAATGAGTGGTTCAAGTTATTCAATCTCGAATTAAATTTAAGCAGAGTTAAATTTAACTTTTAAAATTTCTTGGACTCCTCATAATTGTTTACCTTAATTTTAATAATAATAATTATTATATTATTATATAATAATATTATAATTATAAATTATTATTATTATGAAATTATTATTATTATGAGTAAAAGAAAAATAATAATAATGATAATAGGTTAACTAATGATATTAAAATAATATAGTTATTATTAGAAATAAAATAATAAAATAATAACTAATATTATTATTTTATTAATCATACAATGAGGTGTTCTCATTAAAAAAATTGTCTAGTTAATTTTATCCAAATTCCCCTTAATATAACTTGAGAGATGAATGCATGTTCAAATAGATATTTAAATAATAAAATAATAGTAATAATAATAATAATAACAATAACAATATAAATATAAATATAAATAGAATATTAGATATAATATTAAAATTAAATTTATATTAATATTAAAAGTTTGATATCAATATATTACATTACTTTTAATATTGAATATTAATTAAGATGAATATTTACATTATATATTATTATATTAAACACAATATTATAATATTAAACCTAATTTTTTTTTTTTTCCGAAGAAAAAGCGAACTTTTTATTGAAGTGATAAAAAGTTACATTGCATATGCTTAAGCATTTCTGTTGCTGCTATAAGACTGCTTTTGCAATAAAAAATGTCCTACCTTCAGGAAGGACCATCTGTTCTCAAGAAGAGGCTGTTGAAAACAGTTCTAACCTGCTGCTTAAGACTGTCCAGCCATAAACCATAACATCCCTTTCAAAAAAGGGCAGCAAAAACATCAAAATAAACGGGTCTCCTCAGGAGAGGAAAACAACCCTTACAAAAAGGATATTAAGTTCTGAGTTTATCCATTTTGCAGTTTTCATTCCAAAAGTTCATAATAAGAGTCTAGGAAATATGTATGACAAAAATATATATGAAGTAAAGTTGTGACTGCAACCAAGTATCTAGGAATGAGGCGGCTGATCCGATATAAGGATCTGTCCATGGTTTTCTTCTACAATTTTCCAGCTGCCCAGATTCTGCTGCAAACCTTCCTTAGAAAGTTTGTCGGCTGAATCGTTACGATCCCTGTAAATATGACACAAAGAAAAACTGTTAAAGGAAGTTTTTAATACCTGTATTTCTTCCAGCAAAGGTTTCAGAATTTGATTTTTGCATGTACTTTGCCCATTAACCCAATTGATAACATTAAGTGAATCTCCAAAGATCTGAATTGTGAAGATGTTCCTTTGGATGAGCCAACAGAGAAGTAGTTTCAAAGCTGACATCTCTGCGTAGTTATTTGATCATGTCCCTAGTCCAACTGAAGCTTTGAGGAACTGATTTGCATTTACATGAATGACTATTCCTGCTCCTGCCCTATTGTTTTGCGAGGAACCATCAAAAAATGCCCAGGGAATGCCCTCTTTTATTGTACTGCTTTGTCTTGTCTTAGTGATTTGTTCTCCTCTGGTTCTGGGATACTTGAGTAGATAGAGACACTAAGGATTGCTATGACAGTCGCTAGAGTTTCCTTATCCTAAAAAATACTCCTGTTTCTGGCAATCCAAACCCCCTAACAGATAATGAGAGGTAGATTTCGCATATTCCCTTCAGGATATTGTTGCCACCATTTTTCCCAAACCTCAGACAGATTTTCACCTACCCATTCGACCCTTTTATTCATCAATTTTCCTACCTCCCCCCATATCTTTTTGGTTTCTGAGCAAGATAGGAACAAATGGTTGATGGATTCGGCTTCAGATTTGCATAAGGTACATCTCCCTGGTCCATGCATATATCTTGACTGAAGAATGTCCCAAGTTGGGATTTTCCTTTTTAAAATGCACCAAAAGAAAAGTCTAGCCTTTGCCGGACATTTGAGCTTCCATAAGTGCTTCGGCCACCATTCCGGAGTTCCCCATCCTTTCCTAGACATGATGAATTTATATCCACTTTTTGGAGAATACTCTCCAGTGTCTGCATGGGCCCAGATCAACTGATCCAGGCTATCTTTCAATCTGACATTTGATCTGGAGAGTTCTTGAATATAAATATTCCATTCATTCCACCATCTATGCTCTAGGTCTAGGTCTTCTCCATTTTTCCAAGCTTGTCCCCATATGGTTGAGTGACCAACTTTTTCCACCTGATTTAAGAAGAGTATGCCTTTGTTTTCTAAGCGACTGATTAACCTGGGGGATAATGCAAAATTTTCATTGCAGCCAACCCAGGGATCCTTTCCTATCTTCAAATTCCTTCCATTCCCAATCTTCCATGCCAATCCTTGTTCGATCACTTTGAATGACTCCACAGTTGCTTTCCATACCACCAAGACATTCTTCTTGTTCTTTGCTGGGTTTCTGATCCATTCTTCTAAAGGAAACGAGTCTATATATTTCCTTTTTACCACTCTTGTCCATAAATTTTCCAACTTTATAAGTCTCTAGCCTGATTTGGCTGCCAACATGAGGCTGAAGTCAAGAAGGCTTTTTATTCCCCATCCTCCCCAATCTTTTGACCTTGCCACTTTCTCCCAGGCAACCCATGGAAGAACAGAGTTCTCCTTTGAGCCAACCCACAGAAATTTGCTACAAATTCTCCTTATTTTCTCCAGGATTCCTTTAGGAACCCACGTTAAAGCTGCCCAGTAGACTGGAATGGCCAGTAGCACTGATTTGATTAGAGTCAGTCTCCCAGCTCTGGACAGCCATTTGTAGCTCCAATGTGAGATTCTGGCTTCAATTTTGGTGATCAACCAGTTCCAATCCTCTTTCTTATAGGCGTTGGGTTTCAGCCAGAAGCCTAAATACTTGAAGGGGGATTCCATATTACTCGTTTCATAAGGAAAGAATGAATAGATCTGTGCTTTTTCTTGTCTGTTTAATCCTTCCACTATTAACTGAGATTTCCTGGAGTTTATCTGCATTCCAGTTGCTTTCAAGAAAAGATCAAGTATGTTTTTTAATTCCTTTATTTCATTAGAATCTCCATTTGTGAAAACCAATATATCATCTACAAAAAGAAGATGAGATATGAACATGTTGACTACTACTTCTATACCTCTTACCTTGCCTTCCCTTTTGGCCTTTTGAATCAGCTGGCTTAAACCTTCTGCAACTAAAAGAAAAAGCAGAGGGGACAAGGGACAGCCTTGCCTCAATCCCCTCTGTCCTTTGAAAAATGGAGTGGCTGCACCGTTGATGAGAACTGCATAGCTGACGTTTGTGATACACCCCATGATCCAGCTGATGAAATCCATTTTGAAACCTAAATGAGTTAGAAGCAAACGAATATATATCCAATTTATCCTGTCATAAGCTTTTGATAAGTCGATTTTTATAACTGCACCCTTCTTGTTCTTCTGCTTTACACTGTGCAGTACCTCCTGCGCCACACCGATAGCTTCATGGATTTGTCGGCCATTCAAGAACCCAAATTGTTCAATTGAAATGTGCCTTGACAAAATTGGTTTAATTCTGATCGCAATCACTTTTGCAATAATCTTGTATATACTGTTGCATAATGAAATTGGTCTGAAGTCTTCAAAGGTTTCGGGAACTTCCTTCTTTGGGATGAGGGCTATAAATGTTGCGTTGAAAGGACTATAAACCTCTCCTTTCTTTCTGGACTCTTCTACTACTTCAGTTATTTCTGCTCCTATCAGATCAAAAAAATGGTGAAAGAGTTCTATGGTCCATTCGTCCGGCCCAGGGCTTTTTTCTTTTGCCATAGATTTGATGACATTTTCAACTTCCTCCTTTGTTACTGGGCTCATCAACTCCTCCACTTCTTCCTCCTCCACATACCTAGGGAAGCATTGCATTGTTTTGATAACCTCGGCGATGGTGACCTCACCTTGATCTGCAAATAATTTCTGGAAATGGCTTTGCCCTAGTGCTGACAGTGATTCAAATGTCTTTGCCTCCCTTCCTTCATCACTTTTTAGGTTCCAGATAGTGTTTGCGCTCTTCCTCACTTTTGCATAGTTGTTGAAGAAACTCATGTTTTCGTCCACTGCTTTAAGCCAAATCGCTCTGCTCTTAAGCCTCCATTCCTCCTCTTTTGCCAGTAGAAATTGATTTTTGAGTTTCTCAAGGTATAGGATCCTCTCTTTTGATTCCTGTGTTGCATATCCATCCTCCTCTATACTTTCCAGCTTTTGAAGTTCCTCACTTATCCGAATTATTTCCTCGTTCTATTTTGCCTTTCTGTCCTTCGCCCATATAATTGTTGCTTTCTTCAGTCTTTTGAGGTTTTCCATGAACAGGAACCCTTTATCCTCTGAGGTGCTTCTGTCAGGATGTCTCCATGTTTCTTTAAATAGTTTGTTGAAAGAAACTTCTTGCAACCAAGATGCATTAAACTTGAAGGGTGCTGGCGGCTTTGGAGGAGGCTTAGAGAGTTCTAAATAAACTGGAAAGTGATCTGAAGGCCCCCACCTCAACCCATTGCCTAAACATTGGGATCATGGAAGATAATTCTTCATTTATGAGGAAACGGTCCAGTCTTTTTGCCACTCTTGCTTCTCCTACTCTTCTATTCCTCCAAGTCGGCTTTAACTTAATAAGATTAACATCTATCAGATTGTTGGCAATTAAGAGATTTTGGAAGAAATCTGTAAGCGAATCCTCCCTTGCCGAGGGTCCCCAGGCCTCCGCTCTTCCTATTGAGAAGTTTAAATCTCCACCCAGCACCATGTATTTACTCTTCACTGTCGAATTGGACATCAGATCGTTCCAGAAAGGCACCCTCCCCTGACATGGCCCATAAATGTTTAGGATTGTTAAGGGGAAGTCAAATTCTGGGGATTGAAGTTCCATGCCCATCACCTGTTTCATGCCCCATTGGTTCCTTATCTTGATTTTCCCTTCCCTGTAGCCTACAGCCAGTCCTCCAGAATGTCCTACTGAGTCCATAGCCGAAAATTTCCAACCTGGAAGGAGGGCATTTAGCACCGATTCTACTTCTGCTCCATTCCCCAAAGTCTCCTAAAGTAGAAGGATATCCGATTTTGAATTCATGACCATCTCCCTAAGAGCCAGTTTTTTGGGTTTACTGGCTAAACCCCTGCAGTTCCATGATGTAAGAATCATTTTAAAGCATTTTCAGGGGCCTGCACAGCTCTAAGTGCCCCAGTGATTGACAATTGCTTTCCATCTGCCACATCATGCTTTGCTTTAACCTGGGCCATGGAAAGATTTGATTTCCTTCCCCTTTTTTTTCTTTTCAGGCTCAGAGGAGGGGACAGACCTATGCCACCCACAGTATCTAAGGGATCAGGTTTATTGTCCTGAGATCTGAGGTTATAGGGGCATATGGGATGAGGGACCAGGGGGATTGGTTCAGAAGAAACAACTTCACAATTCAGATCTAAGGAGGGGATGGCGGCCGAAATGATTTCAATACAGGTTTCCACATTGTTCCCATCATGACTTTCTTTATTATCATTGATATCAGGAATGAAATTTTTTGAAAGAGATTCAGGAACCAGACAATCTTTTTTTTTTTTTTTCTGAATTAAGAAAAGGGGTATTTATTGGATCTAAGCACATACCCTTTGAGTCCTCGCTATTGATGGGATTTTGAGTTGCTGCCGCTTCCTCGATGGGCTCCATGGTAGCTTCTTCGCTCCCAAGCTCAAGATCTTCTTCTTCCCTTCTGATCAGTGAATCTTGATTTGCTACATTCGGGGTCTGCCCCCCTGCTGAAAATCCATCTCCATTTCTCCTTCTATCTGATGAACTGAAGTCTCTTTTCTCTGAAGAGTCTGATTATGACAAGTTGCCTTCTCCAACTGTGCTGACGTCCTCTGGAATCTTCTCCGTCGCCTACCCAAGGGGCATTCCTTGGCCAAATGTCCATAGACGTGGCATCTATGGCACCTGAAGGGCAAGTATTCGTAGTCCAGGATCTGTTCAAAGACGTAATCTTTGTACTGGAGATTAATCTTCTCTGCTAGTCCTCCACTTGGGTTTAGGCTGACTAGAATCCATGCCATAGCCTTATTCTGGGTTTGCAGGAAGGACATATCCGCTTCCAGAAATGTGCCCAACCTATTCCCTATTGCCTTGAAAACCGACTCAACCCAAAGGAATGAAGGCAACCCCGGAGCCCTTACCCATACCGGAAAGACATCCGTTTTCTCATGAATTGCATCAAACAAAGGACTCCATTTTTTTAGAAGAACAGGGATGTTCCCGAAAGCCCAATTCCTTTCAACAACCCAATCTTCCGCCTCTTTGTGCTCAAAACACACCATAAACCAGCCTTTTGCTAGAGTCGAAACCCTGAATCCTCTAATGAGATCAGACTGCCAATTTTGTTCCCCCCACGATTTGATGAAATTGGAAGTGTATTTTTTCCCTCTCGCCCTGCCGACCAAGGTGCATTCAGCCACCTCCAGAGCCTCTTCTATCTGCACGTCCATTCCCAAAACCAAATTCCCTTCTAAATCCTGCGAGTTTATCGGCCTCTGCTTTTTCCTTTTCTCCCCTTTTTTCCTTGTCCCGACGTCCTCCTCCCTTATTTTCTCGCTTGCCTCATTCCTTTCTTGCTGTTCCGGGCCGGAATTCAATGGGGAAAGCCTTGGCTCGTATGAGGCTAGAAACGAATTGCTTATGGTGTAATTAAAAGGCTCTGCTAGAGATTGATTTGTTACCTGAGTCCCCAATTTTGATCCTGTAGGGTTCTTTCGTGGGTCTGGAAGTCCTTCAGAGTCGACTTCCTTCCGTCCTTCTATCCTTTTGGGGCTGCCCTGACCTTTGGCAATGGATGCTCTGGTAACGGTCGAAACCCTTCCAAAACCCCCTTCAGACCTTTGCCCTATGCTCGATCCGAAATTTACGATATCCTCTAAACCTCCAGAGAGAACCGGACCAATGGAAGAGGGTTTCCCTTTGCTGCCTTGGGTGGATTGTCGAAGGCCTGCATGCAACTCATCTCCGCTCGACCTTCTTGTCTGCTGCAAACCCTTGGTGTCCTGATGAAAAGAGACGTTCCCCTCCAACTTCTTTGTCGACTGTAGGAAGGGATGGTTAATCCTTAGCGTTTCCGGTGAAAGAGGGTCGGAGCTAAAGTTTTCTGTCGCTCCAAAATATCGTTCAATGTTCTGGGCAGTTGGGTCCTTCCCCCAGACCGATAGGATATCCTCCATTACAGGGTCTAGGTCAACAAGTTCGCTAGGGTTAACCATGGTTACTGAGGAGGGTCACAGATAACTCGCCGATCGGTTTCTTCGATGAAGGGTCGCTGCCAGCACAATAGTCCTGTCTCCTTGCTTTCCTCAGTAAAAACCCTTGTTACTGTGCTTCAAACTGTTGACCCCCAGCTGTCTACCCCGCGATATTTTCCAACCTCCACCTGCCCTTCTTATCTGTCGTTGTCCGCCGGAGTACTGTTCCTCCCTTCGTCGCGATCCGGTGTCGATTTCTGATGGGCCCTAGGCCCTCGGCCCAGCTGGCCCTGGTTCCGGCCTATGCACCTGCGCCCAAACCCTCGCCCTCCTCCATCCTGCACCTCGCATAAAGCCTAGCATATTAAACCTAATATAATAATGTCTAAAAATACAATATTATATAATACCTAAAATAATATTATGTTTACTATTATATTTAAGACTGAAAATTATTAATCATAAAGCAAGATGAGTAAGGATTTTACAAAAAATAAAATAAATTGGATTTAAAAGCTCATAAAAAAATACGATAATAAAATTATTGTTAGGTCATTAAAGGGCTAAATGCATATGTAATGTCGTAACTCAAAGTTAGAATATTTTGATGTTAAAATTTTATTTTTTATTAAAATAGATGTATTTATTTGCATGTAGACGTTAATTTCTAATCATATTTTTGTATAAATTTTGATTTCTAATCAAGTTTGATTGTTTGCACATAAATCTTAATTTATCAATTGATGTAAGTAGACGGATGATGTGCATTTCTTTCAAAATAATTAGATTAATAGTGTGGATTTATTTAAGTGTATACACAAAGTAATTATTGATCACATGCATTGATTTATGCGTTATGGTAATTGTCAGCCTAGATCCATATTAAATAGAAATGAAAAATAAAGAGCCTAGATCCATCTTAATCATTGGCCTAGATCCATCTTAAATAGAAATTAAGAACAAAGAATAAGTCAAAAGAGAAATTCATAAAAAATGAGAGCTAAGCATGCATTGATTTCAATGTAGATGTTGATTCGCAATCCTATTTGATTATCTACACTAGACACATTGATTTTAATGTAGATGTTAATTTCTAATATGATGTAAATAGATTGATGGTGTGCATCGCTTTGAAATATATTAGCTAATGTTGTGTATTGATTTCAGTGTATGCACAAAATAATTGTTGATAATGTGTATTATTTTCTATGTTATAGTAATCATCATCCTAGATTCATATTAAATAGAAATGAACACCAAACTAAATTCATCTTAATCGTCGTCCTATATCTATCATAATTATAAATGAACAATAAAGATTAAGTAGATAGAGACATGCATAAGAAATGACAACCAAGGAGTGTCAAAAACTGAGTGCAATAATAATGGGAGAAGCAAAGTGCAGATCAACAAAGATAGTTACAACAAACGAAAATTGAAAAAAATATAGATGAAAGAAGAAATTGAATGACAAGGAGAATATCAAAGAGAATAGACAAAGAAAGACAAAACAAATGACAATTAAAAATTGCCAAGCGAAAGGAATACAAGGTAATACACAAAGAAGAGGAAAACAAAAAAAAAAAGTAGAGAAAATGACAACTAGAGAGAATAAAAAATAGAGAAAATGAAAAGTTGAATAACAAAGAGCTATAGAGAAAACAATATTCAACCAAGGTATAGTACAAGATGCATAAAAAATCTTACGAAAAAAATGTGTTCAAAAAATATCAATTTTCTAGTTGATATGAATACTGTAGATGACAAATTTCATGGTAGGATTTATCAATTTTCTCAAATTCAACTGTGTCATGTGTGAATCCTATGTTAAATTCAATCATTTAATACAAATATATGTCCAATGTGCATAATAAGTAGAAGAGAAAAGACTCGTCATATTAATCTTAGACGTATTTAACATAATTAAAATAATTATATTAAGAATATATTTGAAATTTTTTATGTAACTATATAAGATTGAAACTAACTTAAATCTATCTTAACTATAAATTTATTAAAAATCACTAAATCAAATCTCTCGAAATGAATTTTTTCCACAAACTTTACACTTTAAAAAAATAGCTATAAATATTAAATTTTCACTTAACTTATCAAAAACATCCTTAAACTTAAATATTAAGGATTAAATTATTTTTAATATGCGAGAAAAAAACACTCGAATTCCTCTCAATTTAGACTAAACTTGGACTAATAGTTTTTAATAAACATTAAGTCTTCAATTTACTACATAATAGCTACATAATAGAGTCTATCCCCTCGATAAGTATCCTTTGATGAGTATCCTTTATTCATTGTCTTAATTTGTTAATACTACCGCACACAAACCATCATTAACTTTTTGAAGAGATCTTCGCAAATGATAGAGAGAAAGGAGTTTTGGATCATTAAAAAATAAAGGTTAAGATATGTTTAATGATTGGGTAGAGGTCAAATGAGACAATATGATTTAATTAATCTCTAACCAATGATAAAGATGTATAGTGAATGAGAATAGAAAGTACTATTCAATTAGAAATATCATAAATAAAGTATACAGAACTATAATATAATAAGTTTTTGTACTCCATGACAATGTCTATAAATTTAAAGGTAATAGTTACTTAGTTTGCATAGGAATTATATTACAATTAACATAGAATTATCTTAACGTTAGATTTATTAAGAGTTTGCCTAGGAATTATATTACAGTTAATATAGATTTAAATTAAGTTGCGAGAGTAATAAAAATATTTTGAAAAAAGTTTGAATTTTAAGATACAAATGTCATATTGAAAAAATATTTGAATTTCAAGATATAAATGTTATTTTGAGTTTAAAATTTGAAAAAAAATTGCACATTAAGAGATTTGACTCCTCTAGATTCTTGGTAGATTTGAAGTTAAAAATGGATTTATGCTAGTTCTTAATAATATTATTTATATTTATATAAATTTCATATCTCTACATACAAAAATATTCTTACTTCAAATTTTATAGTACATATGCTTGCATGTCTTATAATTTCTATAGTTTAATTTTTTACTTGTGATATGTATAGCATCAATTATGATATAAATAGATAGATAGATATAGCATTTAGAAAAAATATTTATTGTACATATTATTTTTTATATGCTTATTAATTAAATTTAAATTGAAGGTTTGAAATCTAATTGTTATAATAAGAATCATTATTTTAATTTATGTAGTAAAATGGATCCTAACACACACATATATATTCCATATTTTTATACTTATAAATATTTTATACTTATAGGTTTTCTTAAGTTTTTATATGTCTATTAATTATATGTTCTAAAATACGAATTATTATGAATTAAGGTTATTTAAATTTTCTTTGATCTGTTAGGTGTATTATAATTTTTCCTTGAGAAAAAATGTTTATAATTTTATAAATAAAGAATAATTACAATATAACAAATTAAATTGAACATATTTATTATTGTTATTATTTTTTACCTTTTTATTAAAAAAAACTTGAGTCAATGGATTCGGTATACAATATTGGTAGAGGGATGAGGGTTTCGCAGACGAGAGCAACGCAGACGAGGGTTTCGTCAAAGTAAGGGAAGAAGGTTTGTTGAATGCGGACCAGCGCACCAGGAGAGATCCCGGGTGTGAGACTCAGAAGCAAAAGAACCTGAATAAGTAAAAGAAGAAAACCTAAAGACGGGGGGACAAACAGAAACGCAGGCTCTGAGGGGAAGAAATGGGAACGGAGCAGGGGAGGGGAGAGATCCCCTCCTATAAAGCAGTGATAACGGGGGAAGCGAGAAAGGAACGGCAGAAGGAAGGAGATAGAACCAATGAAGGAGAAACCTCAGCAGCGGGAGCGCAAAGGAGAACGGGAGCAACAAGCAAATGTTTGCCGAGGGCGACAAACAAACCCAGGTTTGTAATTCCGCCTAACAGACTAGAGAAATATAGAAGTTACATGAAAGATTATGCTTTGATCTGTAAGTTCGTAGGATACTGGCTAGCAGAGAAAGACCTTCTAAGATGGATCCAGCAAAGGTGGAAACCAAAAGGACATGTGGAAGTAAAGTTGGGGGCGAAGGGATTTTTTACAGTTATATTTTCCAACCTAGAAGATAGGGAAAGAATCTTTGAGGAAGGACCCTACTTCATGAACAATGCTGGATTATTTATGAGGCAGTGGGTAGACTGTTACAACCCAGATAAGGAAAGAATGCTAGCAGCCCCGGTATGGATCAGACTCTTTGGCCTCCCAACAGAATTTTGGGACCCAGAGATCCTTGAGGGTATAGGTAACGCAATAGGGTCATTTGTGAAAGTGGCAGAATCGACAAAGAGGGGAAGATATACAACATATGCAAGAATATGCGCATACATGAACATCACAGAGCCACTTCCAGATACAATAGAACTAGAATATCATGACGAGATCTGGCATCAAACAATAGACTACGAACATATTCCCTTTCGCTGCAGAAGATGCCATGAGTATGGCCATCTATATCGAGAATGTCCTATAACGCTAGCAGAAAAGGAAAAGGAAGCCGAAAATGAAAGGAGAAATGCAGCAAAGAAATCAGGAGAGGAGGATGAGGACTTCAGAGAAGTGCAAAAGAAGAAAAAAAGAGGAATCAGCAAGACCCAGACGGGCAAACAAAAAAGAGAAAATAACATAGAATCCCAAAATAAATTCCAAATACTGCAAGATGAGGAAGTAGAAACAGAGGAGAACGAGGAGGAGGAAACAGAGGGAATGGAAGTCATAAAGGAAAACGGAGATAAAGAGTCAGATCAAATGGATAAAAATCAAGAGAGAACAGGGACCCCAACAGAAAACCAAGAGGATCAACGAGGAATGGAAATAGATCCACAGAAAACAAAAGGAGAAGAAGAAGAACAAGTAATGACGAAGCTACTGCAGGAATGGAAGAGGCTCGATGAAAGATTTATTCCAGAAGATCAGAAACAGATGTACAAAGAAGCCTTTCAAAGATATAAAGAGAAAAAAGGAATACTGGAAGGAAGAGAAGACGGGAAAATGGGGAAGCAGGAAACACAAAATCTAGGAATGAGCAGCATTGGCAAGGGAGGCAAAAAAAGAGGTAGAAGAACAATGAGTGAAACAATTCAAGAAGTTGGAGAGATGTTAGTAAATTCAGGAAGAGTGATACCTCTCTCAGAGGTATTCCAAAATCCCCCGAAACTTCTGCGATGATCATCACAAGCTGGAACATAAGAGGCCTCAACAGTAGAGGCAAACAAAGGTATTTAAATGAAAGACTGAAAAAAGAAAAACCCAGCATAATGATAGTACAAGAAACAAAAATAAGTACTGAGAAAATGAGGGACATTTTGAATAGAAACAAGAATAGATATGAAATGATGGGACAAGATGCGATTGGGAGCGCAGGAGGTCTGGTTATAATTTGGAACCCTGAGGAAATCCAATTAAGCAATTGGATAAGTTATCCAAGAATTCTAACAGGGACAACAAAGATAATAGGAACAATGGAGGAGATTATCATAACAGGGGTTTATGGACCCCATACCCAAGGAGAAAAGGAAAACTTTCTGCAGAATCTAAAAGCATTGAGAAGCCTAATCCCTGGAAGGCAGTGGATAGTAGGAGGGGACTTCAACCTGATTAAAAGCTCAGCGGAAAAAAGAGGAGGGCTAAGGAGAACGGATAAAACAATGGAACAGTTTGGAGATTTGATAAGGGAGCAGAAACTGATTGATATCCAAATGATAAATGGAAACCATACTTGGAATAACCGAAGAGGGGGAGTTAAGAAAATAGCATCTCGGCTTGATAGATTCCTAATTTCCGAGCAAATAATGATGAAATATGTTTTCATAGAAGCCACAATTCTTCCGGTAGCAGGATCGGACCATTGGCCGATAAAAATGGAAATAGATCTCAAGCAAAGACCAAACAACAAACCTTTTAGATTTGAAGCTTTTTGGTTAAGAAATGAGGGCCTATTAGAGAAACTTGAAGAATGGTGGAAGAAGAGTGAACAAAGAGGAAAAAATAAAATGCATACCTTCCAACTCAAGTTAAAGGAGATGAAAGACAAAATAAAAAAGTGGAATAAAGAAGAATTTGGAAATATATTGGAAGAGAAAAAGCGCCTGGAGTAGAGAATGGAAGAGCTACAGCAGAGGGATATCCTAGAAGGCACATAGGAAGATAGAATAAAGGAAGAAGGAATTATATTAAACCAGCTAGAAGAAAGAAGGAAACAAGAAGAGATTTTATGGAAACAGAAGTCAAGGGTTCAATGGCTTAGAGAGGGGGAAAAGAATACTAAGTTCTTCCATAAAGCAATGATTCAGCATAGACAAAGAAACCGAATCTTCTCAATAAAAAATCAAGAGGGCCAGAGAGTTCTCCAGCATGAAGAGATCGAAAAAGTTTTGGTCAATCATTTCAAAAACTTATTAAAGGAAACTCGGGATAACAGATCAGAAGCTATAACAAAGATAAGCAGGGAGATCCCTAAATTGGTAACCAGAGAACAAAACTTGGCTTTAATGAGAAAAGTTACAAGAGAAGAAGTGGAAGATACAGTCAGGAACATGAAAAGGAACAAAGCCCCTGGGCCAGATGGGTATACGGTAGAATTCTACCAAGCAGGTTGGCATTTCCTTGCAGAAGAAGTTCTAGAAGTGGTGGAGGAAGCTAGAATCAATCAAAGAATATGGCCAAGTATAAACTCAACCCTGCTGACTCTTATTCCTAAAACTACCCAAGCGGATCAAGTTGAAAGCTTTCACCCCATATCTTTATGTAATGTCATCTACAAAATAGTGGCATCAGTGGTGGCACAGAGGCTAAAATCGATTCTCCCAAGCATAATATCCCCAGAACAAACTGGGTTTGTAGAAGGAAGACAGATTCTGGATGGACTAGTGGTGGCCCAGGAAGTAATCCACACTTTGAAAATGAAGAAGGAAAAAGGAATGCTGATAAAATTAGACCTGTCAAAAGCTTATGATAGGTTAAATTGGAGATATCTAGAAACCATCCTTCAAGCCTTTGGATTCTGTGACAGATGGGTGAAGTGGGTCTTAAGTATGATCTCCACACCGAATTTCTCCATCCTGCTAAATGGAGCTCCATCAGCTACTTTCAATGCTACAAGAGGACTCCGACAAGGGGACCCCCTATCCCCCTTTCTCTTCATAATAGCAGCAGAAGGATTAGGTAGATACTTCAAAAAAGAATTAAGAGAAAGGAAAATCCAGGGTCTGAGACTATGGGGCAATCAAACTAGAGTCACCCACCAACAGTTCGTGGATGACATCATGATATACTGCAAAGCTTCCATGAATGAGGTGAGAAGGATAAAGAAAATTTTAGAGGTATTCATGGAAGGCTCAGGTATGGAGGTAAACAATGAAAAATCAAGAACATTCTTCTTTAATATAGCGGAACCCATCAAAAATCATTTAACCAGGATCTTGGGTTATAGGAAAGGGGATCTCCCAACTAAGTACTTAGGAACTATAATAGATTCCTCATCCCTCAAAATAGGAAACTCAAAAACCATCCTGGAAAAGATCATGAAAAGACTGGAAAATTGGTCCTTTTGCACTCTGAACTTGGCGGAAAGGGTTGTTCTGCTTAAATCCACCATTCAGGCGATCCCGATATATCCTTTATCAGTGATGGCAGCACCAAAAGGGATATGCAATAAGCTGGTAGAGATTTACAGAAAATTTCTATGGGGAGGACCCAAGCAACAAAAGAAATGGGCCCTCTATTCATGGGACAGCCTAACCAAACCAAAAGAAAAAGGAGGTATTGGCCTAAGGGACCCATGTGTTGTGGGGAAAAGTATCCGATGCGGATGACCCTATCCCTACTCTAAAGGTGACAGTCTTTAGCAACAACTGAAAGTAAAGCTTTGATGTTTTCCTTTATGAAAGTACAGAGAGAAGGATGAAAAGATTAACCAACCTGGTGTCCTTCGCTTAGTTGATCCTTGTCCTCTCTCTTTGTCTCTTGTTCCCAGCTCCTTGCTCTCTTTGCCGGTCCAGCTACACATAGATCCTGCACAAAACAAGAGAGGAAACTACAAGATACATGTACTCATAACTGATGCATGGATTAGAGTGAATCAAATATACAAGTAAATACAATCCATCAATGTAATACAAGTATATAGGAGAACATGCAAAACTTTATTGATAGAAGTAACAGGGTTCTGAGAAGGTTACAACCAATGATGGCTCCAATCCAGCAGCACCTCCCCAGCAGCAAGAACTCTCCTCTTCACCTCTAGTAAAACAATCACCCAATAGCTCTAACTGTAATCCAACAGCACCTCCTTGCTTTACACAAAATTCCAGCCTCCTTAGACCTCATAGAAGAGCTCTATATATAGGAGAGAAGAAGAGAGGATGAGTCAGCTTGAGGCTGGCATAGAGCTGACTAGTGTCCTCTCCCTCTTCAGTTAATCTTCAGTTCTTGAGTCCACTTGGAGATCCTTGCTTACACATGGTGATCAAGTACCTCTTACTCATCACAGGGCGAATCTCATGAACCAAGTGTCAGTTTGGAAGCTTCCTGGGCAGTTGACACCTTGCAGTATGACTGTGCCACTTGGCCAATCTCTCCCAGCGCAGGTAGCCTTCATTACTTTTGGCTTTCAGCGCAGGTACAGAGTGGGACAGTTGCATTACAGCGCAAAAGCTCAGTTAAGCAGCTGACATGATCCAAAATAAGTCTGTTTTGAAGTGCTTTCAGGTGGAGAACTGATTGGAAGTGCTGTTGTTTGATGACCTTGTTCTTTTAGGGGTAAGAACAACATGTTTAGGGACTGAGGATCCCTGTAATTATTGACATTCCATGCTCCATGATGCGAGGCACAAAAATGTCTATAACAGTTGCCCCCTAAAGTATGAGGCCGTTTATCGGGTGAAATGCTTTATCTAGAGGATCCGAAGTTCGTTCCAGTGCTGAGGAGAGTGCCCTGTAATACAATACAATACAATACATCATTTTTCATTCATCATTATTCTCATGATCTAGCTGAGGCGGGCATTCCCATGCTCAGCTTTTTATAAATACATTTTGGTACATATGACAGACAATCGTCTGAAGATAGACTGATAATTTTCTGTTGAAATTATCATCCTTTGAGTAGGATGATCATCTGCTGCAATGATGTACATGGCAAATGCTTTTATATTTCCTGAATATATATCGCAGCCCGGATGGATGAAACTAGATCCGGGGTCTTCAAACTCGTTCGATCTTCACTCTAAGTACAAGTCGATCCATGTGAGAATTGCGCTGAAGTCGAACATGGAAAGACATCGCTTGATTACCGGTCAATAATGTAAACCGTTAACAAGCGCGAGAGGAATCACCAATAATGACGATGACCCTCAAGGTACTGCAGTACAATTCACGTGGCGTGAATAAAGGACTTGGCGTCGAACGCCACGCAAAATCTTCTGGTCGAAGGTCATTGATGTATACCTGTCGCCGGAAGTGAGAAACTTGCCATTGAGGCATGCAAGCTTCAAAGTACTGATGGGGGTGTTCCTAGATCAACTTCTTGGATAATGAGCTGAAGTCAACAAGAAGCGATCCGTCAAAGGAGGGCCTTAATGAATCCCACATCAATGACACGGAACGGAGCTAATGACTTTAGTGGAGGTGAAAACAAATTGTGACATATGATTCAGGGTGGCGATCATGAATGGATGAAGGATAATGTATGGCAGTGGATGGGACACGGTTGACACTTTCAGAATGACCCCTCTTGAACATATAACGACACTGATGCGATGGATCGGTAGCATTACCCCAAACATGGATGGTGTGGCGAGGACCATGGTGATAGGACCGGTGAATGAAACAACCCAACCCGATGTGATACGGAGGAAAAGTGTCATGTTCAAGAGTGACTTGCTACCATTAAACTTTGAATGTTCTCCCAATTTTTCCCCAGTCATTTCTGACCAGTACCTCTTTATTTTTGTCAAGCTTGAGGAGGATAACATATGCTTGTTCTATAACCTGCCCTTCGGGCAAGCCCATCGCTATGATTTAACGAGCCTAGCGATAGGGAAACTCGTTCTCGTCTAAAGACAAGTTTTTCGCTATTTAATCATTTTAACGAGTCTAACGACAAGGAAAACTCGGTCCTTTTCATTTTTAGAGAGTCTGAAAGGTACAGAAAGCCAACTCCATGATTCCTTTTTCGTCAGCAAATCCCTTAAGTCCGAAAAAGTATAAAACAATACAGAAGGGATGGCTGTTCGGTACTTTTAACGAGCCGAACAAGACAAGCGCTCGATCCTTTTGTGCAATAATCCCTCAGGTCCAAAAAGATTAAAATTTAGAGGAGAGATAGCGTTCCGGTCATTTAACGAGCTGGAAGGCCAAAACTCGGCAAACTTTTCATATTTTACGAGTCAGTGAAAAGAGCTGAAAGAAGACTCGTCTTTTGAGGAACGAGTGGTAAACAGGGATAGCTACAGATTCCAGGTACAGGTTGGAATTTTCCAATCACGGCAGTGTCGCAAGGATGGCTAGGTGAAATCACTCTTCGCAGCTGTTTCTCAAAAGAGGTAAACACACAAATGGAAGTGAATGATCGGCCAAATGAACAGTGGAGGTGATGGATGAAAACACGATCAAGGTTCTTATGGCTGATGAATTTACGATCTCAAAAGGTTATTTACCGGTTCATTTTTTCCATGAGCTTGAACTCTGAGGGAAACTTTTGCTCACACTTTTCTATTTTTTAACGAGCATAAATTCAGTCCTAAAACTGCTCGGATTTGCGTTTATTTTTTAACGAGCATGAACTATATGCTAAAACTGCTCGATATACCAGTCATATGAAGAACGCCTCTTGTAAGGACCAATTTTTATAGAGCTTATGCCTTACCACAGCTGTGCTCACTTTTAGCAAATTTTACTTTTGCCCCACAGGCTTTCTTTCATGCAAGTTTGGACACGGCTAATCTTAAAACCAGATAAATAACCGCCCCTAGCTTGCACTCCAGAAAGTTTGCATGCCCCCAGGTATAGGATAGAATTTCGAGGCTGCCCTTCCTCTCCCCTACTTCTGCTTTTCTTTGGGTGTTCACATTTATTTGTCATCTTGCTAATCTAATGCTAACGATACTTGTCTTCTCGTTATTTTAAGGGGTCTTACGCAGTACTCAGGCTTCCCGTCGGCCCACTTTTAACAAACAGCTATTTATGACAATAGAAGAACACTATTCAAAGATAAAACATTGGTATTATTGAGGGAGGCTTGCCTCTTTCTTATTATTCCAAAGACGGTTCGATTTGCTGCCGCAGATCAATCTCTTTCTTCGGCGGTGCCTATCATTGGGTTGTCCTAAGATGGTTACCCTCTGTCACAACAATACGGTCTCCTTCTTAGTAGACTGCCCCTGCTTATCCTTCAAAACATATGTTTCGATGGGCGAGGCTTGAATTTAAAGATGGTGACTACTTGTTGTAATAAGGGAATTCCTACTTGGGCATTGCCCACTTTTTTAGACAAAGGTGAATGATTCCCAAACACATAACTTTAACAAAAGATCATTATTCCAGAACAACCCCACTTCCTACGGACGGGGTACGGACTAGTCATGTTCTTCTGCGGAAATTCTGTCTTATACCCGGAGTTTCTTCTGCCCGAAGCAGACCAGGGTGCATGCCCCCTGGGTCCTAGTCTTTCTTTCCGAATCACTCGCGCTCATCGGGAAGGAGGACCGGGGGCGGAGGCGAATCTTGAGTGAACAGACCATTTAGGATTGGTATTTGACTATTTGCGATGCGAGATCCCGGAAATGAAAGTTGGTCTACGAGCTTGACCACCTTTCCTTCATGTGGAAAACACATTACTCTAAAGAGTGAGGAGACTATCGCTCCCATGCAATAAATATAGTCGCGTCCAAGGAGTAGGTTATAATCCAAGGGTCCTTGAACTACCAACACGTTCATCCTGACGGTCTTCCCCTTCAATGTAACAGGTACATCGGGGAGGATCCCTAATGGTCGACTGGTTCCTTTATCAAAACCTGAGAGATTTCTCAACTCAGGTAAAAGCGCCGGGGAACCCAGTGCTTTCCAAGCAACAGAGGAAAGGATACTCACAGACGCCCCTTCATCAATGATAGTACCTGCCATAATCATTCTATAGATCTGGACAATGATTCTGAATGGTACACTGGCTGGTAACCGGGGTCCGCCTAGTTGATTCCAATCAAAGGATACAACCAGGTTGCTTGGCGGTGGGACCGAATATACGGCCGGATACGACTCTGATGACGTTCCTTCCTGCGATAAAGGAATGGGCGCATTGCCCTGATGCTCATCGGAGTCGGTGCTGATGAAAAGAACCTGGATGGTGTCATCCTTGTTCTCATCAGTGAGGGTGTCGCATGAAGACGACTCTTCGGCGACGGTGTCATTTGAAGACGGGTCTTCAATGACGGGGTCATTGGACGATGGAACCTCTGAAGGAAGAACCGGGCCAACTGCCGTATCGACCTTTAGACTTTCGTCTAGTCTAGATTCAGTAGGTTCATTCTCAATGACCGACACTTCAGCTGACCACTTGAGTGGTTCAACCGGATTTTCAACTATCGAGGGATTAGGCGCGAGTTTTTGATATCCAGGTGGAAGTCGCACCGGTGACACCGGGCGATCCTCCAAAACTCTCTTGGCCTCATCTAAGAATGGACATTTGTGAATGGCATGATGACCTTCACACAATAGACAGGGTGATCTTGGTCCCCTTCTTCGTCCTTCACTCCCGCTAGTTGACGGAATGCAATCAACTTGACAACCAGAGGTTGATGCTACCGGATTGTGCAACCTTGGGGACCAGTCCCTTAGTATCCGGGGAATACAAGGACAATCACGATGGAAATGGATCCCTTTGCAAATGACACATGGTGATTTAGGCCCGGTCGGTGCTGTGTGTGGGTTTTTGTCAGCTTTCTTCTTCTTGCCCCCAGTCGCCTTCGCCAGAGGCTCCTTCTGCTTCTTTTCTTTCTTCTTCTTTTCCTTCTTCTCCTTGGGAGGCTGACTTTTGCCGGCTCTACCTTGCGAAGATGAAGGATCAGAGGAAGTATCATAAGAAGTGGAAGGCTGGTGGGTAGTTCTAGATTGTTCTGACTGTTGATTCGACTGCTCAGGATTAGTGGCGATCTGGACTACATTAGTTGAAAAGAGCCAAACAGGGAGACCAATTGTCAATCCTGGAAGAGACAATGTAGCCATATGAGGCGCACCAACATCTCCCCAAGAGGAGAAGGGATTTGGACTTCCGCCAAGGTTACTTCCTTGGTTGGTGGGCTCCATACTTTTCAACTGAAAGATCAACGTGGGAATAACAGGTGATTATGTTCCGCCTTAAAATAAATTTTATTAACGACGCTTTTAGACACAAACTTGCTTTTTCATGTTTTAAGAGTCGAGAAAAAGCTAAAGATGACTCTAGTCGCCTTCGATGTATTAACGAGCCCGAAGTGACAAATGCTCGGTTGGACTTTTTCAGTTATAGAGTTTGAAAAAGGCCAAAAGAAACTGCTCTGGAGATCTAGGCAGAGGGTGTGCCAAACCTTTCGCGAAACCACAGAATACGTTTTACGGTACGGGTGGTCGATCTTCGTGAATGCTGTGTTCACTGCATCGCGATCAGTAGGGCGGCCGACACGGTTTCCTAAGGATAAAGGATAAAAACCTATAGGGGTCTCCCAATATACGCGACGGTACGCGGGAGATCAAGTCCATGTTAGTGCCACCGACTCTCAGGAGGAATCACCCACCTTCGTAGAGATCGACAGTCACTATGTTTAACGACGCCGGAACACGTCTCTACCTAGACCTCTAGATGTTTGCGTTAAATTCCAAAGCGTTGTTATGTAAATTGAGTTTATTTTAATGTTGATCTTTCTTAACAGTTTGCCTTTCAGGTTCGCCACGAGATGTATATATACAACTTCCTATATGCAATCTAAGAATGAGAAGCAAATCTTTTCAATCTTTCAACTTTGAAAACCTTAATCTACTTGAGGGAAAAGAAGGACACAACTTTTTCCACAGATCAAAGAACACACACTAAAATGCACATCTTCTTAAATCGTCAAGCATACAGTCAAATGCAAAATGCACAATGCATGTATTTCTTTTCGTTATCCTTAATGTTGATGCTAGACAAAAAGGAAACTGTTGTATAATTTTGAATCTAATTTCAAGTAGAAATAAACAAGCTTGTCCACAATCAAAAAGACACCTTATGATAGACTTGTTTAAAAACACAGGAAATGTCTAGATTCAAACCATGAAATGAAAAGCAAACAAACTCAAACAGCCATGAACAGTAATGAAACTAGCTCTTAAGATCTCAAAGACACTTTTACAGTTCAGGATCTAAGAGGTCACAGCTATACTGGTTCGCTTTTCACAATGGGAAACTGTAACTGCAACAAGAAATACTGAAAGAACATTCACAGTTTCATCACACAACTGAGGCGGAATAATGTCAAGGAGAAGTGGCTTACAGCAAGTACAATAACCAGCAAGCAATCAGCCAAAAACAAGTGCAAACAGGGCCAAGACACAAAGGGAAAGCTAAGCAAGACAATGGCTAACTGGACCAGCGCAGGTTCTAGTCTGCCAATTTCACTCTCAGCGCAGTTCCCGAAGGGAGTACCTGCGCTGTAATGCAGACTGCCTGTGTACAGCCTGCACTGACTCACGAGAGTTTCGTCTACAAAGAATTCTGGGTCATAAAAAGCTCAAAAATGCACTGTTTTTGATGAAATAAAAAGCTATAGGTCAAGTACAGGCTAAGGGATGATCAAGAGGATGAAGATCTATCACAAAGAGTAAAGAGTCTTTTGTAGATAGGCTCTTCAAATCTTGAATTTGCTCAGCAAATGAGCAAGAGTAGCAGTCCCTCTACTTCGCTTTTGATATAGTCAAAAGCTTTTCGATTTGGTACTCTTTTCTTCAAGAAATGAATAGCAAAATACTACAAACACCAACAAGATACTAGGCTCCCCAGCGGAGTCGCCAGTTTGTTGTGGGGAAAAGTATCCGATGCGGATGACCCTATCCCTACTCTAAAGGTGACAGTCTTTAGCAACAACTGAAAGTAAAGCTTTGATGTTTTCCTTTATGAAAGTACAGAGAGAAGGATGAAAAGATTAACCAACCTGGTGTCCTTCGCTTAGTTGATCCTTGTCCTCTCTCTTTGTCTCTTGTTCCCAGCTCCTTGCTCTCTTTGCCGGTCCAGCTACACATAGATCCTGCACAAAACAAGAGAGGAAACTACAAGATACATGTACTCATAACGGATGCATGGATTAGAGTGAATCAAATATACAAGTAAATACAATCCATCAATGTAATACAAGTATATAGGAGAACATGCAAAACTTTATTGATAGAAGTAACAGGGTTCTGAGAAGGTTACAACCAATGATGGCTCCAATCCAGCAGCACCTCCCCAGCAGCAAGAACTCTCCTCTTCACCTCTAGTAAAACAATCACCCAATAGCTCTAACTGTAATCCAACAACACCTCCTTGCTTTACACAAAATTCCAGCCTCCTTAGACCTCATAGAAGAGCTCTATATATAGGAGAGAAGAAGAGAGGATGAGTCAACTTGAGGCTGGCATAGAGCTGACTAGTGTCCTCTCCCTCTTCAGTTAATCTTCAGTTCTTGAGTCCACTTGGAGATCCTTGCTTACACATGGTGATCAAGTACCTCTTACTCATCACAGGGCGAATCTCATGAACCAAGTGTCAGTTTGGAAGCTTCCTGGGCAGTTGACACCTTGCAGTATGACTGTGCCACTTGGCCAATCTCGCCCAGCGCAGGTAGCCTTCATTACTTTTGACTTTCAGCGCAGGTACAGAGTGGGACAGTTGCATTACAGCGCAAAAGCTCAGTTAAGCAGCTGACATGATCCAAAATAAGCCTGTTTTGAAGTGCTTTCAGGTGGAGAACTGATTGGAAGTGCTGTTGTTTGATGACCTTGTTCTTTTAGGGGTAAGAACAACGTGTTTAGGGACTGAGGATCCCTGTAATTATTGACATTCCATGCTCCATGATGCGAGGCACAAAAATGTCTATAACACCATGGACCCTAAATCAAGTTCTAGCAGCCAAATTAAGATGAAGATGGATGCAAGGAGGGAAGGACCTGTGGAAAGAAATCTGGACAACAAAATATAATATGCCATCAACCCCGGAAGAAATATTAAGGAAACAAGAAGCACCCGAGGGATCATATATGTTAGCCTCCTGCTGCAGCAGGTTAATCATCTTTCATGATCGACATTTTTACATGCAAAATATGTCATACTATGCATGCTGCAATGCTCCATATTTGCTACAGATGGCCAGAGAAGTATCCATGAGAATGTGCTAGTCTAAATGCCACTGCTGTGTTCCATTTTTGATAAGTTGATCCATTTTCATGAGTTTTTCAGCTAAGGGAGGTCCAAACAGCTTAATCTTGGTCTCCCTAGGTTTCAGTTTCCTATTGTAGAATATAGAGAATGAACATCTATCCAAACAGCTTAATCTTGGTAGATTTGTAGATGGGTAGAGAAACAAGGGTGCTCAACAGCTTAATCTGAGCCCCTGGATGCAATAAGTGTAGTTGTAGATAGGAGGACAGCAAGAAGAAAAGAATGAAAAGCTGGGTATGCTAGTTCAAGTGCACCCAAACCAAAAAGAAGAGAAAATGCTAGGCAAGTAGGTCGGGTAGGTAGCTTTGTGGTTGCAGAATCATGGCTTGTGATCCATTTCATATTGTCAAGTGTTATATCTATCATATCACAAGTTTGAGGCAGTTTTCCAGTTGGAGGACTTCAAGCGAGGCATGTCTAACTCCCCTTTCTCCTCTTTCCCCAAATCACTCACTAACTTCCCCCAAAGAGGTCAAGATCTGCTTGATACCTCTTAGATTCATCATTCTCCATATCATTTGCCTTGGTGGAGATCTGCTTCACTCAAGGAATGCTTACACTTCTTCTATCAGTCATTTTCCCCCATTGATAGCCTAAGACATCATACTTAGCGCTTTTTCTCATCATTATCATATTAACTACTAACCTTATTATGTAACTCCCTATCTCTTTTCACTTCCCCTACTAAAACTATCTTTATAACTCCCCTATATACTTATCCCCTCCCCTTGGTTGAAAAATAACCATATACATCCTTGGGAATTGCTAAGTTTATCTGAAACTCAGCAAGAACCCTCATTGACCCCTCTAACCATCTTCCAAATGTAAAAGGACTCATTCCTTTGCATAGTTTAACTTCATATGTATAAAAATCACCCCTTTGACCTTGGTTTGCCTTTATAAGGCATGAAACCCTCTTTGGCCACTAAACCCCTCTCAAAACCACATCACTTTCCTCCTAAGTGCCTTTGGACTTCCTCCAAGGCATAAGAATATGCAAACCATGCAAAAACCATGAAAAACCTTCAAAAAATGATAAAATCCTCCCTTTTTTGGCTATCGGACCCCTTTTGATGCCTTAGAATCCAAGCAAAAGCATAAAGGTTACCCCCTCCAAATTCAAAAGACTTGCATTTTTGAATAAATAATGGCTCCAATGAGAAATGGGTCCTTTGGGTCCCCCTCCAATGCGATATCGCTATCGGGAGGGGGCAATCATATGTTCAAATACCATATATAACTCCTCCGAATTCATGTTTCCTTTGCATTTTAATAAAATGCATGCCCCGATGAGAAAAGGATCTATTTGATCCCCCTCCGATGCAATATCGCTATCGGGAGGGGGCAGTGGCATATATAAGCGAAATGGCTAAGTCTCAAGGCATGGGGCATAATGCCGATGGGCCGCACCCGAAAACATATAAAGTGGACTGGTAAAAGCATATCGGGCCAGCCACATTTCGGCATTTCTATGTGGCAGCCCCATGACCCCGCCGATAGGGAATTGCCGAATTAATCACAGCCATCCATTTTTGGGCCCCAAATCAACGGCCCATATGTAATCGGCGGTCACCCCATGTATATGGCTCCGACCAGCGGAGCTAAAATAAAATTAAGGCGCGGCGTATAAAGGATTTCGGGTCCGTAAGGGGGCGTTGCATAGCGAAAAGGGAAGGCTCCGACGGGGCGGAGCCGAAATATAATAAACTGCAGCATATATAGATTTTGGGTCTGCTAACCCTTTTTTATTAAATCTGCCGATTGACATCACCGATGGGCTGTACCTGATTCAAATAAAGAACGGCCTATAAGCATTTCGGGTCCACAGCAGTTCGGAGGTTTTATGTGTTGGGACCAATGGTCCGCCCCGATGCGAGTTAGCGCCAGCCGTTGGATCGGCCCGCGCCAGATCCAACGGCTATGATTTAATCTAATGAACAGTGATCGCTCCCGCCCTAGTTGTGGTAAAATTTCATGTTTTAAGGCATTTTTGCCTTATAAAAGGAAAACAGCCATTTTTCACAGGGTTTCTTCTAGCGCCCACGCCCGGCTCCAGTTAAAGAAATTCATGCATCCTTAAGCCATTATGGATTGCTCCAAAGCCCTGTTTAGCTCCAGGAGCCAGTCTTGGCCTCAACATGATCAACAGCATGCAATTCGTCCTTTTTGCGGCATTTCTTCAGAGTTTAATACTATTTTGGATCAGCCAGCACCGATAGCATCCCAAAGGCCACGGAAGTCTTTGCAGCAGTTATTTTTGCATTTAATTGGCAGATAAAGGGGCGATGGGACAGTCTAAAGAGTATCAGCGGTGAGAAAAGGCCCAGATTCAGTGCCAAAGTGTATCAGGATGCGGCAAAGAGTATCAGTCCAGTTTTTCAAAGAAAATGAAAGCAAAGCAAGCCCAGCAAAGTCAACAAAGCATCATTCGGCCATTAAGGCTCACCAACACTTCTTTTGTTGCTTTAAAGCCACCTAAAGGCATAGATGAAAGCTTTCAAGGCAGAGTTATTGCAGAGACATTGTTCCCAGTCATATTTTTGGAGTAGTGCTGCTTCCTTAAATGCACAGTTATCACACAGAGGACAGCGCGTGGCTCAAGGAACTCTTTTGATCCATTTTTGAGGCAGCTGCCCCAGCGCAGCACTTAGATAAATGTTTCAAGCATTTACTTCAAGATAAAATAGATTAAAGCACTCATTTTCCTCAGATCTGCCTAAGATCTGCTGTAATAGATATTTTGAGATGCCAGTTACCCCAGCACAGTTGTTAGATAGATATTTCTTCCATTTACTTCTATACAAATTAGGTTAAAGGCATTTATTTGAGGAGATCTATCCCAGATCTGATGTTTGTAAATATTTTCTATTTAAACCACCCTCTGCACTGTTTTAAGGGTTGGTCGGTCGATAACTTCCTCTCGAGACTTGCACTGTATTTTCTGAGAGTCTCTATAATCAAATATCGCTGGAATGTTTGGGAGATGAACTGGCTGTTGTGTTTTGATGTCTGAAGAGTGACTATGGAATCCTAACGCTTCTACATAGCCCAATAAGTGTTTCTTATCTCTGTTTACAGTTTATATGTGTTTATGCCATCATTGTTTCACTATCTAAATAGCAGAAAGAAAGAATAGTTCAGAGCTCACTTACTTGTATTCTGTTCTCAATTTCTGTGATTTATCTATGTTTTCCTCTGAATTAGTCTTGAATATGAATACTGATTGGCTCATATTTACACTAGTTCCTTCATATATGAATGTTGTTTAGGAATCCTTGATTGCTCCTATATAAATGTTCATTCACCTTCCCTCTATTAGCATAATGAGAGCTACTTAGTTGCCTTTCATTCACTGACCTTCATTCCATCCTTATTCCAGCTTGATATTGTTTTATGTGTAGCTATCCTACTCTGTATTCCTCTTGTGACCAAGAAAATGCAACAACAAGCCTAATCCACGACTCCATGCCCAATGGTTTGAACTTCTCACACTATGCATCCCAACTCTATTTGAAAGAATCCTCCATCCGACCAAAATCAAAACAAAACCCAAGAAAATCATAACTAGCCTAAAATCAACCCAAAACAAAGCTAAATTATAAAGAGAGAGCCCTCTCTGATTGCAGGTAGGCTAGGACCTGCAGTCCAAAGATTGGTTTGTGGTTACCTCAGCCGTATCCTTTAAGGAGCTTTAAGGACAACCTGAGTGATAACATAATGGCGACTCCACTGGGGAATTTCCTCAGATAATTTCATAAAGTTTCACAAAGAAGGTAAGAAGACTCCACTAAGGAACATCCTCAGATAATTTCACAAATCAAGGTGGAAAGCTCCACTGGGAAGGAACCAGACCTTCAAAAGTTTCTTTCTAGCCCTTATATTCTTAGAAAAATCCCCAAAAAACAAGCCAGAAGCTGGCTCCCAGGAAGAATTCACGTTATACAAGGTCAAATCCAGACCCAAATCCCCCAGCAACTTTTGAAAATCCCAATATAATCCCAAGGAACCTCAGGAAGCTAGAGCGAAGAGAGGATTTTGCTGATAATAGCCCTGAAGCAGTTCACCCACACTGTGGCCCAACCCCTGTCAAAGTTTTATTTCATTCAACCCCTAGTTCCCCTTGTTCTTCATCCACCTCTCAAAGCACTCCTTCCACACCTCCATTCACTGCACATACTACCACTACTACTCCTATTATCCCAGTTGTTCCTATTGTCCCTCTTATCCCTGTGAATATGGCTAACAGATATGCACCTTTACAGCTGCCTGCAAATCCCGGCGCTATGCCTCAGGATTACCAAACTAAAATCACGTATTTTGATGGCACAAGTGCTTGCACATCCCTTCAGCATACAAAGAAAATGCAGGATTACTTTGAAAGCTATGAGATTGACGATGATGGTGTGAGAATGAAGATTTTTGTCCAAAGTTTGACAGACGATGTCAGGACTTGGTTTAGAGCACTCCCAGCCAATTCCATAGCAGACCCAGAAGCATTATACCAGTCATTATCAACAGATGGGAGAGAAAGAAAGATCCCTTGCACATACTAGCTGAATACGATACAATCAAAAGAGGTCCACAAGAAACAGTCTTGGACTATTGTGCAAGGTTCAATAGCATTTATAATGCTATCCCACAAAACTTAAGGCCCCCATCTGACCTTGCCTTATATAAATTCCCTGATGGATTCAACCCAGATATGGCCTACCAATTAAAAGAAAGAGCCCCTAACAGCCTTGCAGACATGCAAAACGTGGCTGTCAATGTGGAGGCAAATTTAATTTCCAAAAGAAACAGAGCTAGAACTGAGAGAAGAACCACCTTCAAGGAAGAGCCCTCAGCCTTGGATCAAAAGCTAGATGCTATTATCAATGGCATGCACAGGCTGGGAGACAGAGTAGAGAGTGTTGAAAGGAAATCATCATGGGAAGGACAACAGCCCAATACCATAAGGAACCCAAATTTCAGGAACACTCAGAACTCAAACGCTGGTAGATCTAGCCCAGACCGTGATATAAGGCCTCCTTTCCAAGAAAACTATACAGAAGCATCCACATCTAGTGATGCCATAGAGGACACTGACATGAACTTGGTGGATTTGAAGGGTGAGCAACAAATTTTCCTAACTCAAGAAGACCAAGATGACCATGAGATAAGTCAATTTCAAACTAACTCTGGTGAGACTTTTGACTTTAAACAAGGTTATGATTCAGCTATTTATGAACTCCACAAACAGTATAAGTTGAGGACAAGAACCATAGATGTGCCCGAAAAAGTTAAACCAAAGGAGGGCAAACAGCTCAACCAGATTAGAGGCAAGGCTATTATAACAGAAACAACTGATATAACTGTCCCAAACCCGAACCAAGTGACTGTAGAGGACATAACAGACATACAGCCTTCTGTTGATCAGCCTCTGCCACCTTCTACCTCAAAACAAAACTTGAACAGCACTCCTAAAAGCCTTCCCAAAATAGAAATACCGCAAGGTATCACTCACCATAACACTGATAATCAAGAGGAAAACACAGAAAATACACTTGAAAAGGGGAAATCTGCTATTGCCAACACAAATATTCCAATGGAGAAACCATTCAACTTAGAAGCAGAAATAAGCAAACTTAAGATTTCCATCCCTTTATCTGAACTTGCAAAGCATGATGTGTATAGGCAACAAATCCAAAGATCACTGCAAATTCCAGAGGTCGGGGATGATGTGAATGTTTCAGATGATACACCTGAATTGCTTTTTGGTCCAGAAGTTGATGGCAAATCAGCACATGGAGTTGTTCTCCACTTTTATGTCAGTCTGCACATACATGATAAAGTTTTACATAATGCAATGTTTGACTCAGGTGCCTCACACAATCTTATGCCCAAAGCTGTAATGGAGAAACTAAACCTTGATATCACAAGACCCTACAAATATCTATTCTCCTTTGACTCAATTCAGGTCAAGTGTTTAGGCTTAATCAAAGACTTATGTGTCTCCTTAGTCCAATTTCCCAACAAGACAATCCTAATGGACGTGGTGGTTGCTGACATACCACCAAAGTATGGCATGCTGTTGTCAAGATCTTGGGGGGCAAAACTCCAAGGATCTCTCCAATTAGACCTCTCCTATGCCATTATTTCAGTCTTTGGGCAACCAAAGAGACTGTATAGAGAAACACTAATGAAGTATGTGGTAAGTAGTGAGGAAAAGCCCCAAAATTTCCCTATATATTCAATCCATTTTGATATGGATTCTTTTATTTTGTTTAATATTGAAACAAGTCCTCCAACTGATGATAAGCCTATGGCTTTAGTACAACAAGCACACATCAATGAAGAATCGGTTGCACATACCCATGAGACTGTCACAACAGCGAATGCAACCAGCACACAAGAAAAACCTCCCGAAACACAAGACTCAGGTCTGCCCAATCCTAAAATGACTGAAACTCTTAATGTCAACCACAAGCAAGAAATCACATGGTATTTAGAGTTTGATGGCACTGTTAACAAGTTAGGAGCAGGGGCAGGAATATGGATTCACAATACACATAACAACCATGCAGAGGGTCATGCTTATAGACTGAATTTCAGATGTACCAACAACATGGCAGAGTATGAAGCTCTCCTTTTAGGCCTTAAACTGCTCAAAGCTCTAGGAGCTGCAAAGGTGTCCATTCTAGGTGACTCAGACCTAGTAATCCAACAAATGAAAGGCAACTTCGTTACCAATGATAGAAGGCTAAGAGCTTATAGGACTGCTGCCACTGCAATACTTGATACCTTCACTGAATCCAAACTTGCTAAGATTTCTAGAAGCAATAACATGCATGCTCACAGCCTAGCTACTTTTGCTAGCACTTGCAAGCTTCCTTTTGAATCCAATCACCACTTTACTGCTGAGATAAAGCACAGGCCTGCTGTCCCTAACAATGTTAAAGATTGGCAAGTGTTTCAGAATGATGCTCAAATCAACAATTTTCTTACCTTACAGCATGAGTTTTCAGGCCTAAACATTGATATGGATGCTATGGATGATCCACTGCAAGCAATAAACCAAATCCAGCAAACTGTAACAGCTGAAACAGCTAGAAAATTGCTACAGCCAACCATCTTTGATGAAGAAAACATAGAAGAGCTGGAACATATGCATTTGGAGGAAATAGCCAAAACAGAGTCCGAAATCATTGATCTAAAGGACAATTTTCTCCTGGTTGGCCTCACTCCACTAGAAGACATGTTTGATGTAAATGATGTGCCCAAAAAGCCAAAAATGTAGCCTATAAACACTGCCATAGAAGAACACAACATTGGGACAGCAGAGAAGCCCAAAATGATCAAACTGTCTAAATCTTTGCCTCCTGATAAAAAACAAAAGTATGTGGATTTGTTCAAAGAATTCCAAGATGTATTTGCTTGGAGTTATGAGAACTTGAAGTCCTATGACACCTCAATTATTCAACATACCATTCCCTTAAAGCCAAATCAAAAGCCCTTCAAACAGAAACTGAGGAGAATCAATCCTGTGCTTCTCCCTTTGATTGAGATAGAAGTGCAAAGAATGTTTGAAGCAGGTTTCATAGCACCCATTAGATTTTCTGAATGGGTATCCAATTTTGTTCCCACAAGAAAGAAAACAGGTGAGATTAGGCTTTGCGTAGATTTGAGAAACTTAAACCAAGTCTCCCTTAAAGACCACTACCCATTGCCCAAAATGGACCACATCCTACAACGAGTAGTGGGGTCATATAGAATCTCTTTGCTAGATGGATTTTCAGGTTTTAATCAAATACTGGTTCACCCGGATGACCAAGACAAGACAGCCGTTACCACACCGTGGGGAACATTTAAGTATGTTAAAATGCCTTTCGGCCTAAAGAACGCAGGTTTCACCTTTCAAAGGGCCATGGACATTGCATTTGCCAAGGAAATCCATGATTTCTTGGTTGTCTATCTTGATTATCTTACCCCTTTCTCCAAATCTGATCAAGAGCACCTAAGACATTTGAGACAAGTGTTCCTAACATGTAGGAAATATGGCTTCTCCTTGAACCCCAAGAAGTCTTTATTTGGCCTTGAAGAAGGAAAATTACTTGGACATATCATTGCAAAAGACAGGATCAGAATTGATCCGGAAAGGATCCAAGCCATTCTCCAAATCCCGTATCCAAGAAACATAAAAGAGCTGCAAGCATTCCTAGGAAAGATCAATTTCCTAAGGAGATTTATCCCAAATCTAGCCGAGCTGATAAGACTGTTGAGCAACATGTTAAAGAAGGATGCCAAGGTAAAATGGTCTCTTGAAACCAAGCAAGCATTTGAAAGTATCAAAGTTGCCTTAACTCAAGCCCCAGTCCTCACAAGTCCTCAATTTGATAGGGACTTTATCATATTTTCATTTGCATATGATAATACCATGGCTGCTATCCTATTGCAAAAGGATGACCAAGGAAATGAAACGCCAATTGCTTTTTTCAGCCGAGCCTTAAGAGATGCACCCTTGAAGTACCAAATCATGGAGAAGCAGGCCTATGCCCTTGTTAAAGCAATCAAAGACTTTAGAATTTACATTTTATATTCACACGTGATTGCCTATGTCCCAAATGCTGTTGTAAAAGACATACTAACCCAAGAGGGGTTAGAAGGCAAAAGAGGCAAGTGGATTGCTAACATTCTTGAGTATGACATAGAAATAAAGCCAACCAAGCTAATAAAGGGACAAGGTTTAGCCAAACTGATGTCCGAAACAAACTTTCAAGCCTTAGACATCAACCAACTCGACAATGAACAGGAGCGGCAACTCCACAGATCAGTGACACCTTTCTGCAATCCCCATGGTATGCTGATATATGCTTTGTATTGTTAAACTTGTTTGCTCCCCCAGGATTGTCCAGGACCAAGAAGAGATTTTTAAGAATGAGGGCTTTGAAATTTTGTGTCTTAGATGGTGCTTTATTTTGGAAGAATCATGAAGGCATATTGCTTAATTGTTTGACCATGAATGAAACTAATAATGTCATGAAAGAATTCCATGCAGGGGACTGTGGAGGACATCTATACTGGAAGTCCACTGCTGATAAAATTTTAAGGGTTGGTTTCTATTGGCCCTCTTTGTTTGCAGATGTAAAGAAGTTTGCTATCTCATGTCACAAATGCCAAATCTTTGAGGGCAAAAGAAAGCTGTCGCCCTTGCCTCTTAAGCCCATCTCAACCGAAAAGCCTTTTCAACAATGGGGTCTTGACTTCATTGGAGAAACCCATCCCTCTTCCTCAGGCAAACATAAGTGGATCTTAACAGCCACCGACTATTTCACCAAGTGGATTGAAGCCATTCCATGCAGGCGGGCCAATGACACCACCGTTATCCAATTCCTTGAGTGCAATATCCTGTCTAGATTTGGCTTCTCTGAGAAGATCATCGCTCACAATGTCGCTGCTTTCAAATCCAAAAAGATGATCAATTTTTGCCATAAATTCCATATCACTTTAGGCCATTCCACAGCCTATTACCCTCAAGGTAATGGCTTAGCCAAGTCATCTAACAAGAGCCTGATCAGTATTATCAAGAAGATCTTAGAAGAAAACAAGAAGAACTGGCATAGAATGCTCACAAATGCCCTATGGGCAGACATATTGTCAACCAAGAAATCCATTGGGATGAGCCCTTATGAGCTAGTATATGGCATGGAGGCCAGATTTCCTTCATCACTGGGCATTCCTATTACCAAGCTGCTGCAAGAGATTCAAGCTGAGCCAAATGATATACAAAGGAGGATAAACCAAACAATTCATTTGCAGCAGACAAGAGAGCAAGTCTATGACAGAGCTCAAATTATGCAAGAAAAACTCAAAAGGATGTTTGATAAGAGAACTAAGGCTGAGAATTTCTGTGTTGGCAACAAATTTCTAAGGTGGGACTAACGAAGAGAAGACAAGGGAAAACATGCAAAATTCGATTTCCTTTGGAGCGGGCCATTTTTTATTTTTGTTGTTCAGGGAAATAACACATATTTCATCAGATCTGTAGAGGGCAGCACTGCTGAAGAAGGCCCTGTAAATGGTCGTATGCTGAAGCATTATCATGATCCATTTTGTTGAACATAACGCAACTTTGTAAATATCTCTTTGTACATTGATATTTGTATATATCAGCACTTTTGTTTCTATTTTGTATAAACAGTTTGATTGTTAGAGGAGCAGCAACAAAGTTTGTGAAGACACAGCCAATGCAAGTCCTCTATTTTTAATCTCTATCTCTGCAGTAATCTCAGCAAAACAGCAAGAGCAACGCTGTCATGTCCCAGTGATTTATGTTAAAGAGAAACTGTTTGCAACTTGTAGTCTTCAAGTCAACAGTATCAAAAAGAAATGAGGATTTTCAGTTTACTTCAACACCCTTTCAAAGACAAGAAAAGAAGAGCTCCAGTTTTATTTCCTCTTTTGTGTTTATTTCACAAGGTAGTGCTCAAGCAAAAGTGTATGCAATACCAAGCGCGCAGAAGAAAGCAGGCGATGCTTCATTTTTGATAGTGTTTCAGATAAGGAGGAGTGGTGCATTCAGAAGTTAAAGTTCTAGTCATTCAGAAATTAGCACAGAAGAAATTTTCAATTAACAGCAACTACAGAGAATCAAGGCATTCTAACCTGCTGTTCTTGGCTTGTCACAAGGAAAAGCCATCCCCAAGTGGAGCCACTGTTAGCCTCCTGCTGCAGCAGGTTAATCATCTTTCATGATCGACATTTTTACATGCCAAATATGTCATACTATGCATGCTGCAATGCTCCATATTTGCTACAGATGGCCAAAGAAGTATCCATGAGAATGTGCTAGTCTAAATGCCACTGCTGTGTTCCATTTTTGATAAGTTGATCCATTTTCATGAGTTTTCAGCTAAGGGAGGTCCAAACAACTTAATCTTGGTCTCCCTAGGTTTCAATTTCCTGTTGTAGAATATAGAGAATGAACATCTGTCCAAACAGCTTAATCTTGGCAGATTTGTAGATAGGTAGAGAAATAAGGGTACTCAACAGCTTAATCTGAGCCCTTGGATGCAATAAGTGTAGTTGTAGATAGGAGGACAGCAAGAAGAAAAGAATGAAAAGCTGGGTATGCTAGTTCAAGTGCACCCAAACCAAAAAGAAGAGAAAATGCTAGGCAAGTAGGTCGGGTAGGTAGCTTTGTGGTTGCAGAATCATGGCTTGTGATCCATTTCATATTGTCAAGTGTTATATCTATCATATCACAAGTTTGAGGCAGTTTTCCAGTTGGAGGACTTCAAGCGAGGCATGTCTAACTCCCCTTTTTCCGCTTTCCCCAAATCACTCACTAACTTCCCCCAAAGAGGTCACGATCTGCTTGATACCTCTTAGATTCATCATTCTCCATATCATTTGCCTTGGTGGAGATCTGCTTCACTCAAGGAATGCTTACACTTCTTCTATCAGTCATTTTCCCCCATTGATAGCCTAAGACATCATACTTAGCGCTTTCTCTCATCATTATCATATTAACTACTAACCTTATTCTGTAACTCCCTATCTCTTTTCACTTCCCCTACTAAAACTATCTCTATAACTCCCCTATATACTTATCCCCTCCCCTTGGTTGAAAAATAACCATATACATCCTTGGGAATTGCTAAGTTTATTTGAAACTCAGCAAGAACCCTCGTTGACCCCTCTAACCATCTTCCAAATGTAAAAGGACTCATTCCTTTGCATAGTTTACCTTCATATGTATAAAAATCACCCCTTTGACCTTGGTTTGCCTTTATAAGGCATGAAACCCTCTTTGGCCACTAAACCCCTCTCAAAACCACATCACTTTCCTCCTAAGTTCCTTTTGACTTCTTCCAAGGCATAAGAATATGCAAACCATGCAAAAACCATGAAAAACCTTCAAAAAATGATAAAATCCTCCCTTTTTTGGCTATCGGACCCCTTCCGATGCCTTAGAATCCAAGCAAAAGCATAAAGGTTACCCCCTCCAAATTCAAAAGACTTGCATTTTTGAATAAATAATGGCTCCAATGAGAAATGGGTCCTTTGGGTCCCCCTCCAATGCGATATCGCTATCAGGAGGGGGCAATCATATGTTCAAATACCATATATAACTCCTCTGAATTCATGTTTCCTTTGCATTTTAATAAAATGCATGCCCCGATGAGAAAAGGATCTATTTGATCCCCCTCCGATGCGATATCGCTATCGGGAGGGGGCAGTGGCATATATAAGCGAAATGGCTAAGTCTCAAGGCATGGTGCATAATGCCGATGGGCCGGACCCGAAAACATGTAAAGTGGACTGGTAAAAGCATATCGGGCCTGCCACATTTCGACGTTTCTATGTGGCAGCCTGGTGGGCTCCAGTATTGTAGCAATAATGCTACAACTCCTGGAGCTTCTTGTCTCTTAATTTTATCGACCCGGTAGTTCGTTCAAACTTGGAAGCGACGGTGATGTATGCACAAGTACTAGCTCTTGTCGCAGCTGTCACTTGGTCAGCTGGCACAAGTCCGCTAGGGCTCAAGCCAACTTCTATAGGCTCACAGAAGAAGCTTTATCAATGATGGACGAAAGCTAACTCAAAGGAGACTAGTCTAATTGCAGAAGGAAACTGAAAACCAATAAAGCATGGAAACCCTAGGAAACCCTAATTTGACTAGCTAGACCCTAACTATGCAAAACCGTGAATGAAACAACTACCAATAATGCCATTACTTGCAGTGAACTGAAATACATGCATCTAAGCTACTTGCATCTGAAAAATCATGTTTTTGTACTTTTTCATTAAGTGGTTGGACTTATTGTGATGATGCTTTTAATTAGGGTTTGGTTGTGCAGGGGCGGTTGGAATGGAAGGAAAGCATGGGCAAGGTCAGAATGGCTATGGGAGGTCCCAGAGGGTCTCCAGCATCAATCCCCAGAAGTCTACCACGTTCGGATGCTCAGCAACCAAGTTTGCAGACTTCTATAGGAAGTCTGCAGGGGATCCTACAGGAAACTCAGGGGTTTCTACAGGAAGGCTGTGCAATTCTACAGGATGATTGGCCATGGAAGTTTTGGAAGATGGTGAAGGGTTGGAGTGGTGTGGAAGGATAGGTGAGATGGAGATGGAGCTGGTAATGGCTCAGGAGCAGAGGAATCAGATGGAGGAAGAGTGTATGCGGTGGTTTGATGATTGGAAGGATGGGAACTATGAAAGTTGAAGGAGATGGAGCTATGTGGAAAATGAGAGAGTTGGAGGGTAAATGAGTAAGACAGAGGTTAAATAGGACTTGAGGATAGATCAAGAAGAAGAAGAAGGAAGTGGATTGAGAAGGAGCAGCGTAAATGAAACAAATGACTTATGCATCAAAACGCGAAATTCATTAACCTACGATAACTGTGCCATGAAACCTACGAACAGAAATGGAAAACAAGAAATGAAACCTATGCGTGGAAATGAAATGTGAAAGTATGGTTCGATGTCAAAAATGCATGGATGGATCTTCAATGAAAACGTTTATGTTGCAGCTTGCATGGAAATGAGAAGAACTGCTTTTCTTTTTGGTGGTTGGTCATGGACTGCACCCCAATCCCTAATAGAGAGATGGCAGTGAGCCTTTACAACCTTTTTGCTGGAGCTCCAAGAGATTATATCTATCCTCCTATCAAACTTAAGCAACTGAAAGCAAATCACCATAAACTAGTCCTATCTATGCTCATGAAAACGACTAAATTAACAAACTGTAAATTCGAATTGCATGTGAAAGTAAACAAACTCAAAGTGCTGGAACGAAATGCAAACACATTACAACACTGAGGAGATCTATTGCTCTCAGGTTGGGCCCTAACCTGAGAGCTATAGCTCCTTGAGAAAACTCAGAACTAGATCAAAATATGCCTTCTTTATTCATAATCTGATGTCATGCCAAATTGGCTTACAAAAAGGAACAAAAACTGAGCTCTAGCTCGTACTTCCAAATTACAAGAGTAATGCCAAGGTTCAAAAAGCTTCTATCCAAGGCTACGGCCTCAGTATTTATGCAAAAACGATCATCCAACAAGTGTCCTTGATTTTAGGAGCTCGGCTGTCCAACTAAAGTTTAACTGTTGATCCTGTAGGACAGTCATAACTACTGTTCCTGTAGAACAGTTATAACTGTTGTTCCTGTAAAACATCTGGCTGCTTCTAAGCTCGGTGGGGAGATGGATTGGAGCTCGGAGTTCTTGGTGGGAATCACGAGGAAGGTCCCCAAGACCGTGGACATCCTCTCCTAAAAACCAGCAGTGCCACCTCATTGTCTCCTTGTCTCCTTCTTCGTTGTCTTTTTCTCCCTTTTAATGCCATAAACTTGAAAGAATCATGCATTAGTCATGTAGATAAAATGTCTACCCTTCTTCCTACAAACAACACGAATAAACCAAGAAATGCATGCATAAGCAATAAAAAATGAATGGTTTGAGCAGAGCAAGTAGGCCAAATGAGCCCAAATTGTACCAAAAATTGGGGCTCATCATCACCCCCCAGCTAAACTATTTGCTCATCCTTGAGCAACTTAGTCCAAGTCCTCATCTTTCATTGCTTTCACTGCTTCTCTTGCATCCCAAGGCTCTGTGGTAGTGTCCTCTCTGTAGATGTGAAACCCTGCTTTTCTGTTTACTTCTTCCCATTGCTGACTGTCATCTTCCTTTGTATTGCCTTCAGTCAATCCTAGCAATAGTGGTGGGCTGAGTTTAAGGCCAATCCAGCTGGCCTGGAGGCTTTGCATGGACTTCTTGTAAAGGTCAACCCTTGCCAAAGCTTCTCTCATCCGGATGGGGGTATGGTACTCTCGGATTTTCAAGCTGTGGGCCAGGGTATTCCATCTGCGTGCACAAGCCTGGGTAGCACTTTCTCCCAACAACCTTTCCATGTCTTCAAAGTGAGCTATGGCCTGGGCTTGTTGGTCCATAAACCTCAAGGAAGCTGTGGGATCCGTAGCCAACTGTTGGTGGGTTGAGATGAGTGCCACCGGGTCCTCTAGTTCCGGCCTGATGAACAGTGGTTCGCTCACTTCTCGGTTCATGACCGATTTTGCTTCAGCTGCTCTTTGATCCTCATGGTTTAACCATGAGGCGAAGGCCATCAATTGCATATCACCCAAGGCAATGTTGGGATCCCATGAGACTTCATTAGGCAAAGCCAAGTTGTGGAGGTAAAACTCTGCCAATTTGGTTTTGTCTTCTGCCGAACTAGTAGTGCATAATTCAGAAAATTGTTGTGGGTTTTGGATGTGTGAAATACCTCTTTGGGCCAAGGTGTTTATTTGGAACTGAAGCCATTGATCCTTTAAAAAAAATCCATAGGATTTTGCAGGCGGTCTGCACTGAATTGCTTCCATGGCCCAACTGGCCATGCAGGCCAATTGTGCTTCCTTTTGTTGCAGCTGTTCCTTTAAGGCTTGCACTTCAATTTTTGTCTGCTGTTCTGCGTCCTGTAGAAGTGTCATTGGCTCTTCAAGACTGGTGGTCAGCTTCTTTTTGGTTGGTTGTTCTTTTGTGATGTCCTTGGAGGATGTTCCTGCTCCCTCCCTTAGTTCTTGTAGCTGCAACCGTAACTTCTGATTTTCTTCCTGTAGAAGCGCCTGCTGGCAACTAGCCACATGTTTAGCCATGGCAAATTCACTCCTGACCTCCCTGAGTTGATCCTGTAGAGGGCCTATGTCCGCCACCCCCTTTGATTTGGCGATTTGCATCCATGTGTGGGAACGGACTCTTTCTTTCTCTAGTTCAAAAAAATAGAGGTACAGTAAATTTCTGCGGTATGATTTTGCCTGCCTCTAAAAATGTGTAGTATGAATTCAGATTAGGTGAAGGGCTAGGTTCTGGTATGTGTTCTCTTTCTATCTCTTCAGGTGGCTCTACCTCATCCTCCCTTGGTGATGAGGGCCCTTCTCCTTCCCTCTTTTCTGTTTCCTGTAGCCGGGCCAGAGTATCCTGTAGAACATTTTCAGCTTCCTGTAGCTGAGTTTGTTCTAACTTCTCTTGCCATGTATTTTTCTTTGGACTCCCCTTCTCGTAGGTAACTTTGATCCTGGAGGGTGATTTTTCCTTGGGAGAAGCAGGTGTATCTTCGATGACAATCGGGCTGCTGGATTGAGGTGGTGGCTTGCTCGTCTTTATCCTAACACTTCTCCGAGCTTTAAAGTACAGAGGGGTCTCCCTCTTCCTCTTGTCTTTTTGCTTAGGTGGCGTGCTGAGGCCAGCTAATACCGCTGCTGCTTCCCGTGCCAGAATATCCACCTTCTTCTCTTTGGGTTTTACCTTTTTGGGGCTTCCTGTAGAAGCCTGTTTTTGCAATTTCGGGCTTCCTGTAGAAGCCTTTATCTCTGTTTTCGGGCTTCCTGTAGAAGCCTGTGTCTTAATGATTTGTGGGCTTCCTGTAGAAGCCTTGGTCCTTGCTTTTGGGCTTCCTGTAGAAGCCTGCTTCTCACGGATCTTCGGGCTTCCTGTAGAAGCCTTTGTCTTTGTTTTCGGGCTTCCTGTAGAAGCCTGTTTTTGCGTTCCTGTAGCCACTGGGGTCTCCACCTCTGCTTGCTTGCCTGCTTGAGTTTTGCTTTTTGTTTTGGTTGCAGGTGCTGTTGAGGTACTTGGGCTGACGTGGACTACCTCAGCTTTGTCCATTCTGCTCTTCATCCTCTTTTCCCTTGCTGACAGGAGAGGTGTGCCACCTTTTTCTTGGTCCTTCTTTTCCTCATGCTCCTTCCTTTGTTCTTCGGCCACTGCTTCATGTTCTTGACTGCTAGAGGAACCCGTTTCTTTGATCAACATTTTAATATCCCCATCTTTGGTCAAATTGCGGAAGGATTCCCATGAGAGGGGGACCTTATATGAGTGCAATGCATCTTCCACAAGCAGCTTGATCAACCCATGATGGGCTATCTGATCAGGTATGCCCTCTCTTAGCTTTGTAGCACACTCCATTAGGGACTGCAGGAGGTAATAAGGGATGCTCAGTTTTTGCTCTACAGGAAGGTCAATTCGGTGCCTCAACTCAGTGAGTAGCCGAAAGTGATATGCATACACGATGCTGAATCAGCCTTCACAAGTAATATATTTCATGATTTGCAAACTGACTTCATTCCAAGGTGGCAGTAGACTCGTTCTTCTCACCCCGTTCTTATCCTCCGAGAATTCTTCCTCAGGTGGAAAGAATTCCTTCTTTGCTTGCTGGCTCAGCTTTCTTTCGTCCTTGTCCCATGGCAGACCCATAGGGAGTTCTGTGATCCTACTGATATGTTCTGGGGTGAGCTTGAGGCTCAGACCTCTGAAGTTCACTGTGGCCAGTGTCTGGGATTTAGGCTTCAAAGCCTGTAAGAATTCCTCGGCTACTTCATCATCATAGCCCTGCAGCTTATCACAAAAAGGCATCCATTGTGCTCTGGTGAAGAGCTCTACTACTGCCGGGTTTTCCCTTAATTTAGTGGACTCAGTGGGTTCTCGTCTTATAAAACCACCCGGCATGATGAACACGGTCGTTTTAATTGAAGGTGGCAAATGCAAGAGAGATTTGGTCTATGAAGACAGAGCATGCACATACAAAATTTCAACACAGACTACTTATACCAACATCCTGTAGAATGGTAGCAAAGGCACAACAAACAACAATTCCACCAATATCTTTATGACCCGACTGTGGACGATGGTCTTGCCACTTTTACTAACCAGTTGCATGCAAAGTTCAGGGTTACCTCTTTAATTGGCCACCTTTTTGAGTGAGGCACCCGCTTCCCTGTAGATGACTGTGTTCCTGTAGAATGCGTTCCTATAGAACTGCGCTCCTGTAGGACTGCGTTCCTGTAGAAACAGTGCGCAATTCTCGAGGAGGACTGTAATTGGCCCGCACTCACGGTGTGCTTGACCAGCGTTCTGGTAGCCAACAACTCGGAGTATCAAAGTGCAGAGGAGATCAGAATAGCTATCCGAGTTGAAGTGTTGGATGATAAATGCATGCGCATGATTTAGCCGATTGGATTTTGAATCGGCGCAATCCGTGGCGCGGGGGATGAGCTGTCCCCGCCGGACCGTTGGGCGACGTCATCCATCCTCCGCCTGCGTATTCTCTTGCTGCCGCATTCATTCCCACAGATTTGCCGCTGCCTTTCCTGTTAAACTCATGCTTCTGACGAGAGTGTTCTCACGTGCATGCCGTTCATTCTCTTTGTCGTGGCCGCCACCCAAACATCCAAATACACTTTAACTAGCCGACGTGGCCAGTCGACTGGCCATACGGTCGCTCAACCATTCAATTTTACGCTTTGCAAACAATTTCAAAGTTAGATTCATGCGATTTGATGGAAGGAAGGGTTGAGACACTTACCTGCGCGGCTGCACACGATTTTTTCAGTTCTCGGACGATGGTGAGCGGATCTACCTGCTGCGTGCGACTTACACAGACCCGGAAACTCGTGGTTACAGGCTGCCAACGCTGGAGTGGATGGTTTTGCTTGCATGCGCCCGCGTTTCATTTCAGATGGCGGTGCTGTGAATGGTATCCACTCGAGTAGGTTGAACTGTCACAGGATCCCCGCGAGGGGTCTCGTAACAGTCCTTTCTCCTTGGGTGCATGCTGCACGATGGCGGTTCTGGCTTCTCGATCACGATCCCGGAGCTCTTGATGCATGTGGTATGAGATCCCATCATTTGTTTAACTTTGGAAATGGCTTTCCCGCGAGAACTCATCGATTTTCTTTGTTTGTGCAGGGACTTGGCCGCATGTCGACACGGGTGGTGGATCATGGTGACAGCAACGTGCAAGGATGCCAACAGAGGCTTGCATGCATCCAAACCAACCCAGGGTCGTGAAATCTCTTTTTAAGATGAATTCTGGCCGTCCAAAACTCCTACAGGAAGTTTCCTGTAGAACACAGAGCTTCCTGTAGAAAGTTCAGCCTTCCTGTAGAAAGTCTGCACTTTCCTATAGAAAGACTGCGCCTTCCTGTAGAAAGACTGTGCCTTCCTGTAGAAAGACAGTAGCTTCCTGTAGAAGATTCAAACCATGATAAAATTGCACATACCTTGAAAAAACATGGGTGCTCTTGGAGGAGGTACTGATGAGGTTCCTTGACAGCATGATAAGGACCCTTGGCTGTGAGTTGAAGGGCTTACTCTTCTCCATAGAGCATCTGCAACCTGCAATTTTTACCATATTTTGCTTATTGTGTTTTCTTTTTTTCTTTTTTTTTTCTTCTTTTTTTTTGAAAGATAACAGGGGCGCCTCAAGGAGGTTTTCACCCGTGCCATCTGCCCTGAGCGCCTCAGAGAGGTTTTCACTCAAGGATCTTTTTCAACCTTTTCTCTTCTTTTTTTTTGAAAAGCAATAGGGGTGCCTCAATGAGGTTTTCACCCCTACTACCTGCCTTGGGCGCCTCATAGAGGTTTTCACCCAAGGATCTTTATTTATTTTTCTTTATTTTTCTTTTTTTTCTTTTTTCTTTTTTTTTTTCAGATATTTTTTCAAGGTGTGCCAGAGGCAGAGGCAGAACCCTTCTCTATGACCAATACAGATTTCTCCATAGTTTTGATAAACTCTTGTCTTGAGAGAGGTCTCCTGTAGATCTTCAATCGATGCCCATTGACAAGCATGGGAATGGCTTCCTCATCAATGGTTCGAATGAGGACAGATCCATTGTCATGGCATTTCTCCACTGTATATGGTCCTAGCCATCTGGTTCTCAGCTTCCCCTTGAAATCTTTGTATCTGGAATCATACAACAAAGCCCAATCTCCCGACTGAAATTGCTTGTCATGGAGATGTTGGTCATGCCACACCTTTCTCTGAAGTTGAACCACTTCTGAGTGAAGGAGGGCCTGCATTCGGTGCTCATCCAGGCCATTCAACTGTAGTAGCCTTTCTTATTGTGCATGGCTGAGATCTAGGTCCAGCTGAGCTGCCATCCTCAAGGTATTGTATTCAAACTCAATAAACAGCAAAGCTTTCTTCCCATAGACCAGCTCATATGGTGTGAAACCGGTGGTGGTCTTCCAAGTGGTGTTGTAGGCCCATGTGGCTTCAACCAGGCGATCTGCCCAGTCCTTCCTGCTGCTGCTCACCACTTTAGTCAAGATCCCTTCTAATGCTCTATTGGTGACTTCCACCTGCCCATTTGCTTGAGGGTGATAAGGGGTGGAAGTCCTGTGCTTGATCTTGTGATGAGCTAGGAGATCTTCAACCAGGTTGGAGGTGAACTGGCTCCCTTGATCGATGACCAGCTCTCTTGGATAGCCAAACTTATAGAAGATGTTCTCTCTTAGGAACTCGGCCACCTTTTCTTCTGTTGCTGCTTTGATTGCTTTGGTCTCTGCCCACTTTGTCAGATAGTCAGTACACACAATGATGTAAGTCCTTTGCCTCGAAGAGGGGTTGATTGGGCCCACAAAGTCCATGCCCCACTTCTCAAATGGCTCAAGAGTCACTTGAGGTTGGAGAGGCATCTCATCCCTTTGGGTCGGTTTCCCCATTCTTTGGCATTGGTCACACTGACTGACATATCTTCTGACATCTTGATGAAGTGTGGGCCAATAGTAGCCTGCCTGCAGGATCTTGAAGGCAGTTCTCTTTGCTGCAAAATGCCCTCCACAAGGCCCATCATGACAAGTGAGGAGGATATCAAAGACTTCTTCCTCCCTTACACAACGCCTTAAGATCTGATCGGGGCCAAGCTTGAACAGATTGCCCCCGATCCAAGTGAATGAGGCACTTTTTCTGATGATTCTGCTCTTCTCTCTGGAAGATAGGTGTGGAGGGAACTGTGCTGAAACAAGATAGTTTGCTATATCAGCAAACCATGGAGAGAGTACTGAAATAGAAAACAGATGTTCATCAGGCATCTGATCGTCCACTGTTCCATCCTCATTTGCAGACAAATCCAATCTAGATAAAAAGTCAGCAACAACATTTTCTCTACCTGGTTTATCAACAATGGTTAGATCAAACTGCTGCAATAAAAGTAACCATCTAATAATACGAGCATTCACATCTGGTTTATTCATTAAATATCTAATAGCAGCATGGTCAGTATGTACAAAGGTTTGGTAACCAGTAATATAATGTCGGAACTTGTTCAGTGCATGGACTACAGCCAAGAATTCTTTCTCGGTTACAGTGTAATTCAGCTCAGCTTTGGACAAGTTTTTGCTAACAAAGTAAATGGCATATGGAAGTTTCTGCTCAACTTGTCCTAAAGCTGCACCTATGGCTTTGTTCGAGGCATCAGTGTGGATGTGGAAAGGTAGGGCCCAGTTTGGACCTCTCAGGATTGGGGCTGACACCAACTTGTCCTTCAATTCATTTAAAGCCCTCTGACAATCGTCAGTCCATTTAAACTCCACATCTTTTGCCAACAGGCCAAACAATGGCGAGGCTAGCTTGCTGAAATCTTTAATGAATCTCCGGTAGTATCCTGCTAATCCCAAGAAACTCCGGACATCCCTGACCTTTTGAGGAGGTGGAACCCTCTTGATGAGAGCAATTTTGTTAGGATCCACCTGCAATCCTTGGCAAGAAATGGTATGGCCAAGCACGGTCCCTTCAGTCATTAGGAATTCACATTTTTCAGGACTAAGGGACAAGTTCATCTCGGTGCATTTGGTTAGGACTTTCCCCAGGTTGGACAATGCTTCCTAGAAGTTGGCCCCATAAGGAGTAAAGTCATCCATGTATATTTCTACTGCATCATGGACCAGCTCCGAGAAGATGCTCAAGACAGCTCTCTGAAAGGTAGCAGGAGCATTGCATAGCCCAAAGGGAAGGACTCGATAGGCAAAGGTACCCCAAGGACAAGTGAAGGTGGTCTTATCCTGGTCTTCCGGGCTGATTTGGATTTGATTGTACCCGCTAAACCCATCCAGGAAAGAGAAGAACTTCTTTCCTTCCAGTCCATCCAACACTTGATCTATGAAAGGTAGAGGGAAATGGTCCTTCTTGGTAGCTTTGTTCAGTTCTCAGTAGTCCACACAGATTCTCCATTTCCCATTTTTCTTGGGAACCAACACTAGAGGGGACACCCATTCACTATCTGAGATGGGGTAGATGAATCCGGCATCCAACAGTTTCTGCAACTCTTCCTTGACAATGTCCTTAAGGGTTGGATTCATTCTCCTCTGAGGTTGCCTAACCGGTTTACAATCCTCTTTGATGTATATATGATGGGTACAGACCGAAGGATGGACTCCTTTCATTTCCTTATAGCTCCAAGCAAAAGCATCTAGGTGGTTGGCCAACAGACTACACAGCTCCTTTTCCTGGGAAGGAGATAGGGAGGAGCTGATCTTCAATGCTTTCTCAGGGTCGAACTCCACATTCTTGACTCTGGGAGTAACAGGGTTGGTTGTACAAAGATCCACTAAGGTGCTAGCTTGGGCATCCTTCACCAATTCCTCTAAGGGTAGGACACTGGAAGGTGGATTCTGGATCAAGGTCTCGATCAAGTCATCCTCGGTTGGGGGGTCTTTTCTAGTGGTATCTAAGGTGCACATAGGTGCTGAGTACACCTCATCTTCCTCTCCTTCTTCCAACCAGAGTGGTAAGTCATGCTCCAAGGAGGGTTGGGCAGGAGGGTATAGGACTAGCTGCTTGGACATGGGACCATTTTTGATGGTCATGTTTCCTGCCCGACAACTTATGTAAGCATCTGCAGTAGCTAACCAAGGCCTTCCCAAAATGAGAGGATATCCAGTAAGCTTGGCCTTTGGTTGCAGAACCAGGAAGTCTGCAGGGTATTCCCAAGAATCAATGGAGACCATGACATCCTCCACAATCCCTTCAGGAGTCACGGTGGAGCGATCTGCTAATTGCAGTACCGTCGAGGTCTTCCTCAAGGAACCCTGAAGATTGAGCTTAAGCATGGTATCCCTGGTCATCACATTGATGGCGGCCCCCAGATCAATCAAGGTGTGAGGTATAATAGTGCCATTGATGTGAACATCTACTACAGGACTTCCAGGATCTAGGTACTTTGGGCAGATGACTTGTCCTAGCATATGGTCAGACAGTTGTCCTATGACATTGATAGTTGAGGCATCTTTCTTCCGTCTGCCTGGGTGTTTGAAACACTTCTCCTTAACCAGCTTGTTATATATTGGCACATCCTTGATGGCTTGGAGAAGTGGGATTTTTACACACAACTGCTTGAGCTCACCCAAAAGCTCATCTTCCTCTGGGTTAGGTTGTGTGGTGGCTGTTAGTCTCTCAGGAAAGGGTGGAATAGCCTTTGGTTCACTTTCCTGTTTATCTTCCTCATCCTCTGGGGGAGGAGGTTGGCGATCTGGTAGAGTCTTTCCAGATCGAAGTTTGATCTCCTGGATCTCCACAGCATAGGTAGGGCATGAGGTTTCCCCAGTGTATACCTGCTGGGCCTGTCTATTGTTGGGATTCGGGTTCGGTTGAGCAGGCATTTGAGGCTGCCTTGGAGGAGCAGGAGGTAATGGTTGAGGTTGAACTGGTGGTGGAGGCAAAATGGCAGGAGGAGTGTTGTATTGGGGCCTCCACCCCGACTGAGGTGCATTCCATTGAGGCTGTGGCTGGGTATGTGAGTGATATGGATGAGAAGTAGGTTGAGTGGGGTACTGAGGTGGATAAGACCATGGAGGAGGCATGGACCATGAAGGATGAGCAGGGGGACCCCAGGAAGGCATAGGAGTCGATTGGTTGGGGCTGTAATAAGCTTGAGATTCCCCTTGCATCCCCTGCTGATAAGGTCTAGATCCCTGTGGCCTCCTTTGGTTGAGGTAATAGAGAGGCTCTGTGGGAGCTTCGGTCCCTTGGTACATGGCTTTAAACCCAGGTAAGGTTGGACACTGATTTGTGGGATGGTCCTCCTCACAAACGAAACACACTTCAATCGAATGCAATAGACATTCGTTCTTAGGGTGTCTCCTTGTGCACCTAGGACAGAAGACAGCCAAGGCTCTCTCAGCCTCTTCTTTCTTTTGCTGAATCCTGAATGTGTCAAGCTGCATGGCAATGGTTTGTCTCACCTCACTCTTAAGATCTTCTAATTGGTTTGCAAGCTCATGTTTGGAGAAAGGGACACTAATTGAGAGGTGGTTTCCTCTACCTCGTTTTCGAGCTGCCCTGGAGTGGTTTCTAAACACGGTCTTGATGTCCTCATAAGGCATTTGGTAAATGTCCCCCCCAGCTAACATGTGAAGGGTATCTAAGAGGTCTTCAGGGACTCCTCGGAGTAGGACCAACTTGAGGGATTCAGGGTCAAGTGTGCACCTGGCCCGCTTATAGGTTAGTTGGAACCTCTCCTCATAATCCTCTAAGGACTCATCATTTCCCATGGACATCCGAAAGATTTCCCCCTTTGTTTCCTTGGACCTACAGTAATCCCGGTACTTGGTGTTGAAAGCTTGCTGCATCTGAGCCCAAGTAGTGATACTATTCCCAGGTAAACCCATGAACTAGCGTAATGCTGCATCCTTGAGAGTGGAAGGGAAAAGTTTCAACTTTTGCTCATCTTCAGTATAGTCATAGGTTCTGCAAAGGACAACAAACTCAAACAGGAAGGTATCTAGATCTTCAGTGGTCAGCCCATGGAAGTGAGGTAGGGCGGAGGGGCTAATGTTTTTCATTTTCATCTCTCCATTGGTCTCTCGGATGGGGAAGGCACCTTCTATTCTCTCATCTTCTCTTCTATTATCAGCCATAGCTTCAAATTGAGTAGTCTCTAACTCTTCTTCTACTATAGGATCTTTGGATATCTCAGGATGTTCACCTATAGGTTCTTCTGGGTCACTGTCACCAAAGAAGAGAGAAGGGTGACTCAGTGATGTGGTGGGGGTGTTTGGTAGGAATTTGCCTGATCTATCTCGGTTCCTACGAGGCATGAAATGGAAAAGACTTTCTTTTTCTCTTTGATTGCTTTTGCTTTGCTTTTCTTTTGGTACCTGCAAAACTGAGACAGATTGATCTGCAACTATCTATGAAAGATGCAAAATTAACTGAAAGCAGGAAAGGACTAATCTACTTTGCTCAAATGAGATTGCAGAAAGGAAATGCTAGTCTACGAAAGCAGGAAATGCTAATCTATGAAAGCAAGAAATGCTAATCTATGAAAGCAGGAAATGCTAATCTATGAAAGCAGGAAATGCTAATCTATGAAAGCAGGAAAAGTCTATGCTACTTTTGCAGAATGGAAATGAAGTAAACTACTCAGCAGAAGGCAAGAGTAAGGAAATAGAAGAAAAGCAACAATTACTAATACTCTGACGCTTCCCCGGCAACGGCGCCAAAAAGATGGTGGGCTCTAGTATTGTAGCAATAATGCTACAACTCCTGGAGCTTCCTGTCTCTTAATTTTATCAACCCGGTAGTTCGTACAAACTTGGAAGCGACGGTGCTGTATGCACAAGTACTAGCTCTTGTCACAGCTGTCACTTGGTCAGCTGGCACAAGTCCGCTAGGGCTCAAGCCAACTTCTATAGGCTCACAGAAGAAGCTTTATCAATGATGGACGAAAGCTAACTCAAAGGAGACTAGTCTAATTGCAGAAGGAAACTGAAAACCAATAAAGCATGGAAACCCTAGGAAACCCTAATTTGACTAGCTAGACCCTAACTATGCAAAACCGTGAATGAAACAACTACCAATAATGCCATTACTTGCAGTGAACTGAAATACATGCATCTAAGCTACTTGCATCTGAAAAATCATGTTTTTGTACTTTTTCATTAAGTGGTTGGACTTATTGTGATGATGCTTTTAATTAGGGTTTGGTTGTGCAGGGGCGGTTGGAATGGAAGGAAAGCATGGGCAAGGTCAGAATGGCTATGGGAGGTCCCAGAGGGTCTCCAGCATCAATCCCCAGAAGTCTACCACGTTTGGATGCTCAGCAACCAAGTTTGCAGACTTCTACAGGAAGTCTGCAGGGGATCCTACAGGAAACTCAGGGGTTTCTACAGGAAGGCTGTGCAATTCTACAGGATGATTGGCCGTGGAAGTTTTGGAAGATGGTGAAGGGTTGGAGTGGTGTGGAAGGATAGGTGAGATGGAGATGGAGCTGGTAATGGCTCAGGAGCAGAGGAATCAGATGGAGGAAGAGTGTATGCGGTGGTTTGATGATTGGAAGGATGGGAACTATGAAAGTTGAAGGAGATGGAGCTATGTGGAAAATGAGAGAGTTGGAGGGTAAATGAGTAAGACAAAGGTTAAATAGGACTTGAGGATAGATCAAGAAGAAGAAGAAGGAAGTGGATTGAGAAGGAGCAGCGTAAATGAAACAAATGACTTATGCATCAAAACGAGAAATTCATTAACCTATGATAACTGTGCCATGAAACCTACGAACAGAAATGGAAAACAAGAAATGAAACCTATGCGTGGAAATGAAATGTGAAAGTATGGTTCAATGTCAAAAATGAACGGATGGATCTTCAATGAAAACGTTTATGTTGTAGCTTGCATGGAAATGAGAAGAACTGCTTTTCTTTTTGGTGGTTGGTCATGGACTGCACCCCAATCCCTAACAAAGAGATGGCAGTGAGACTTTACAACCTTTTTGCTGGAGCTCCAAGAGATTATATCTATCCTCCTATCAAACTTAAGCAACTGAAAGCAAATCACCATAAACTAGTCCTATCTATGCTCATGAAAACGACTAAATTAACAAACTGTAAATTCGAATTGCATGTGAAAGTAAACAAACTCAAAGTGCTGGAACGAAATGCAAACACATTACAACACTGAGGAGATCTATTGCTCTCAGGTTGGGCCCTAACCTGAGAGCTATAGCTCCTTGAGAAAACTCAGAACTAGATCAAAATCTGCCTTCTTTATTCATAATCTGATGTCATGCCAAATTGGCTTACAGAAAGGAACAAAAACCGAGCTCTAGCTCGTACTTCCAAATTACAAGAGTAATGCCAAGGTCCAAAAAGCTTCTATCCAAGGCTACGGCCTCAGTATTTATGCAAAAACGATCATCCAACAGGTGTCCTTGATTTTAGGAGCTCGGCTGTCCAAGTAAAGTTTAACTGCTGATCCTGTAGGACAGTCATAACTACTGTTCCTGTAGAATAGTTATAACTATTGTTCCTGTAGAACAGCTGGCTGCTTCTAAGCTCGGTGGGGAGATGGATTGGAGCTCGGAGTTCTTGCTGGGAATCACGAGGAAGGTCCCCAAGACCGTGGACATCCTCTCCTAAAAACCAGCAGTGCCACCTCGTTGTCTCCTTGTCTCCTTCTTCGTTGTCTTTTTCTCCCTTTTAATGCCAAAATCCTGAAAGCATCATGCATTAGTCACGTAGATAAAATGTCTACCCTTCTTCCTACAAACAACACGAATAAACCAAGAAATGCATGCATAAGCAATAAAAAATGAATGGTTTGAGCAGAGCAAGTAGGCCAAATGAGCCCAAATTGTACCAAAAATTGGGGCTCATCACAGCCCCATGACCCCACCGACAGGGAATTGCCGAATTAATCACAGCCATCCATTTTTGGGCCCCAAATCAATGGCCCATATGTAATCGGTGGTCACCCCATGTATATGGCTCTGACCAACGGAGCCGAAATAAAATTAAGGCGCGGCGTATAAAGGATTTCGGGTCCGTAAGGGGGCGTTGCACAGCGAAAAGGGAAGGCTCCGACAGGGCGGAGCCGAAATATAATAAACTGCAGCATATATAGATTTCGGGTCCGCTAACCCTTTTTTATTAAATCCGCCGATTGACATCGCCGATGGGCCGGACCCGATTCAAATAAAGAAGGGCCTATAAGCATTTCGGGTCCGCGGCAGTTCGGAGGTTTTATGTGTTGGGACCAATGGTCCGCCCCGATGTGAGTTAGCGCCAGCCGTTGGATCGGCCCGCGCCAGATCCAACGGCTATGATTTAATCTAATGAGCAGTGATCGCTCCCACCCTAGTTGTGGTAAAATTTCATGTTTTAAGGCATTTTTGCCTTATAAAAGGAAAACAGCCATTTTTCACAGGGTTTCTTCTAGCGCCCGCGCCCAGCTCCAGTTAAAGAAATTCATGCATTCTTAAGCCATTATGGATTGCTCCAAAGCCCTGTTTAGCTCCAGGAGCCAGTCTCGGCCTCAGCACGATCAGCAGCATGCAATTCCTCCTTTTTGCGGCATTTCTTCAGAGTTTAATACTATTTTGGATCGGCCAGCGCCGATAGCATCCCAAAGGCCACGGAAGTCTTTGCAGCAGTTATTTTTGCATTTAATTGGCAGATAAAGGGGCGATGGGACAGTTTAAAGAGTATCAGCGGTGAGAAAAGGCCCAGATTCAGTGCCAAAGTGTATCAGGATGCGGCAAAGAGTATCAGTCCAGTTTTTCAAAGCAGATGAAAGCAAAGCAAGCCCAGCAAAGTCAACAAAGCATCATTCGGCCATTAAGGCTCACCAACACTTCTTTTGTTTCTTTAAAGCCATCTAAAGGCATAGATGAAAGCTTTCAAGGTAGATTTATTGTAGAGACATTGTTCCCAGTCATATTTTTGGAGCAGCGCTGCTTCCTCAAATGCACAGTTATCACACAGAGGACAGCGCGTGGCTTAAGGAACTCTTTTGATCCATTTTTGAGGTAGCTTCCCCAGCGCAACACTTAGATAAATGTTTTAAGCATTTACTTCAAGATAAAATAGATTAAAGCACTCATTTTCCTCAGATCTGCCTAAGATCTACTGTAATAGATATTTTGAGATGCCAGTTACCCCTGCGCAGCTGTTAGATAGATATTTCTGCCATTTACTTCTGTACAAATTAGGTTAAAGGCATTTATTTGAGGAGATCTATCCCAGATCTGATGTTTGTAAATATTTTCTATTTAAACCACCCTCTGCACTGTTTTAAGGGTTGGTTGGTCGATAACTTCCTCTCAAGACTTGCACTGTATTTTCTGAGAGTCTCTATAATCAAAGATCGCTGGAATGTTTGTGAGATGAACTCACTGTTGTGTTTTGATGTCTGAAGAGTGACTATGGAATCCTAACGCTTCTACATAGCCCAATAAGTGTTTCTTATCTATGTTTACAGTTTATATGTGTTTATGCCATCATTGTTTCACTATCTAAATAGCAGAAAGAAAGAATAGTTCAGAGCTCACTTAGTTGTATTCTGTTCTCAATTTCTATGATTTATCTATGTTTTCCTCTGAATTAGTCCTGAATATGAATACTGACTGGCTCATATTTACACTAGTTCCTTCATATATGAATGTTGTTTAGGAATCCTTTATTGCTCCTATATAAATGTTCATTCACCTTCCCTCTGTTAGCATAATGAGAGCTACTTAGTTGCCTTTCATTCACTGACCTTCATTCCATCCTTATTCCAGCTTGATATTGTTTTATGTGTAGCTATCCTACTCTGTATTCCTCTTGTGACCAAGAAAACGCAACAAAAAGCCTAATCCATGACTCCATGCCCAATGGTTTGAACTTCTCACACTATGCATCCCAACTCTGTTTGAAAGAATCCTCCATCCGACCAAAATCAAAACAAAACCCAAGAAAATCATAACTAGCCTAAAATCAACCCAAAACAAAGCTAAATTATAAAGAGAGAGCCCTCTCTGATTGCAGGTAGGCTAGAACCTGCAGTCCAAAGATTGGTTTGTGGTTACCTCGGCCGTATCCTTTAAGGAGCTTTAAGGACAACCTGAGTGATAACATAATGGCGACTCCACTGGGGAATTTCCTCAGATAATTTCATAAAGTTTCACAAAGAAGGTAAGAAGACTCCACTGGGGAACATCCTCAGATAATTTCACAAATCAAGGTGGAAAGCTCCACTGGGAAGGAACCAGACCTTCAAAAGTTTCTTTCTAGCCCTTATATTCTTAGAAAAATCCCCAAAAAACAAGCCAGAAGCTGGCTCCCAGGAAGAATTCACGTTATACAAGGTCAAATCCAGACCCAAATTGCCCAGCAGCTTCTAAAAATCCCAATATAATCCCAAGGAACCTCAGGAAGCTAGAGCGAAGAGAGGATTTTGCTGATAATAGTCCTGAAGCAGTTCACCTGTCAAAGTTTTATTTCGTTCAACCCCTAGTTCCCCTTGTTCTTCATCCACCTCTCAAAGCACTCCTTCCACACCTCCATTCACTGCACATACTACCACTACTACTCCTATTATCCCAGTTGTTCCTATTGTCCCTCTTATCCCTGTGAATATGGCTAACAGATATGCACCTTTACAGCTGCCTGCAAATCCCGGGGCTATGCCTCAGGATTACCAAACTAAAATCAAGTATTTTGATGGCACAAGTGCTTGCACATCCCTTCAGCATACAAAGAAAATGCAGGATTACTTTGAAAGCTATGAGATTGACTATGATGGTGTGAGAATGAAGATTTTTTTCCAAAGTTTGATAGGCGATGTCAGGGCTTGGTTTAGAGCACTCCCAGCCAATTCCATAGCAGACCCAGAAGCATTATACCAGTCATTTATCAACAGATGGGAGAAAAATAAAGATCCCTTGCACATACTAGCTGAATACGATACAATCAAAAGAGGTCCACAAGAAACAGTCTTGGACTATTGTGCAAGGTTCAATAGCGTTTATAATGCTATCCCACAAAACTTAAGGCCCCCACCTGACCTTGCCTTATATAAATTCCCTGATGGATTCGACCCAGATATGGCCTACCAATTAAAAGAAAGAGCCCCTAACAGCCTTGCAGACATGCAAAACGTGGCTGTCACTGTGGAGGCAAATTTAATTGCCAAAAGAAACAGAGCTACAACGGAGAGAAGAACCACCTTCAAGGAAGAGCCCTTAGCCTTGGATCAAAAGCTAGATGCTATTATCAATGGCATGCACAAGCTAGGAGACAGAGTAGAGAGTGTTGAAAGGAAATCATCATGGGAAGGACAACAGCCCAATACCATAAGGAACCCAAATTTCAGGAACACTCAGAACTCAAACGCTGGTAGATCTAGCCCAGACCGTGATATAAGGCCTCCTTTCCAAGAAAACTAACAGAAGCATCCACATCTAGTGATGCCATAGAGGACACTGACATGAACTTGCTGGATTTTAAGGGTGAGCAACAAATTTTCCTAACTCAAGAAGACCAAGATGACCATGAGATAAGTCAATTTCATACTAACTCTGGTGAGTCTTTTGACTTTAAACAAGGTTATGATTCAGCTATTTATGAAGTCAACAAACAGTATAAGTTGAAGACAAGAACCATAGATGTGCCCAAAAAAGTTAAACCAAAGGAGGGCAAACAGCTCAACCAGATTAGAGGCAAGGCTATTATAACAGAAACAGCTGATATAACTGTCCCAAACCCGCACCAAGTGACTGTAGAGGACATAACAGACATACAGCCTTCTGTTGATCAGCCTCTGCCACCTTCTCCCTCAAAAGATAACTTGAAGAGCACTCCTAAAAGCCTTCCCAAAATAGAAATACCGCAAGGTATCACTCACCATAACACTGATAATCAAGAGGAAAACGCAGAAAATACACTTGAAAAGGGGAAATGTGCTATTAACAACACAAAGATTCCATTGGAGAAACCATTCAACTTAGAAGCAGAAATAAGCAAACTTAAGATTTCCATCCCTTTATCTGAACTTGCAAAGCATGATGTGTATAGGCAACAAATCCAAAGATCATTGCAAATGCCATAGGTCAGGGATGATGTGAATGTTTTAGATGATACACCTGAATTGCTTTTTGGTCCAGAAGTTGATGGAAAATCAGCACATGGAGCTGTTCTCCCCTTTTATGTCAGTCTGCACATACATGATAAAGTTTTACATAATGCAATGTTTGACTTAGGTGCCTCACACAATCTTATGCCCAAAGCTGTAATGGGGAAACTGAACCTTGATATCACAAGACCCTACAAAGATCTATTCTCCTTTGACTCAAGTCAGGTCAAGTGCTTAGGCTTAATCAAAGACTTATGTGTCTCCTTAGTCCAATTTCCCAACAAGACAATCCTAATGGACGTGGTGGTTGCTGACATACCACCAAAGTATGGCATGCTGTTGTCAAGATCTTGGGGAGAAAAACTCCAAGGATCTCTCCAATTAGACCTCTCCTATGCCACTATTTCAGTCTTTGGGAAACCAAAGAGACTGTATAGAGAAACACTAATGAAGTATGTGGTAAGTAGTGAGGAAAAGCCCCAGAATTTCCCTATCTATTCAATCCATTCTGATATGGATTCTTTTATTTTGTTTAATGTTGAAACAAGTCCTCCAACTGATGATAAGCCTATGGCTTTAGTACAACAAGCACACATCAATGAAGAATCGGTTGCACATACCCATGAGACTGTCACAACAGCCAATGCAACCAGCACACAAGAAAAACCTCCCGAAACACAAGACTCAGGTCTGCCTAATCCTAAAATGACTGAAACTCTTAATGTCAACCACAAGCAAGAAATCACATGGTATTTAGAGTTTGATGGCTCTGTTAACAAGTTAGGAGCAGGGGCAGGAATATGGATTCACAATACACATAACAACCATGCAGAGGGTCATGCTTATAGACTGAATTTCAAATGTACCAACAACATGGCAGAGTATGAAGCTCTCCTTTTAGGCCTTAAACTGCTAAAAGCTCTAGGAGCTGCAAAGGTGTCCATTCTAGGTGACTCAGACCTAGTAATCCAACAAATGAAAGGCAACTTCTTTACCAATGATAGAAGGCTAAGAGCTTATAGGACTGCTGCCACTGCAATACTTGATACCTTCACTGAATCCAAACTTGCTAAGATTTCTAGAAGCAATAACATGCATGCTCACAGCCTAGCTACTTTTGCTAGCACTTGCAGGCTTCCTTTTGAATCCAATAACCACTTTACTGCTGAGATAAAGCACAGGCCTGCTGTCCCTAACAATGTTAAAGATTGGCAAGTGTTTCAGAGTGATGCTCAAATCAACAATTTTCTTACCTTACAGCATGAGTTTTCAGGCCTAAACATTGATATGGATGCTATGGATGATCCACTGCAAGCAAAAAACCAAATCCAGCAAACTGTAACAGCTAGAAAATTGCTACAACCAACCATCTTTGATGAAGAAAACATAGAAGAGCTGAAACAGATGCATTTGGAGTAAATAGCCAAAACAGAGTCCGAAATCATTGATCTAAAGGACAATTTTCTCCCGGTTGGCCTCACTCCACTAGAAGACATGTTTGATGCAAATGGTGTGCCCAAAAAGCCAAAAATGCAGCCTATAAACACTGCCATAGAAGAACACAACATTGGGACAGCAGAGAAGCCCAAAATGATCAAACTGTCTAAATCTTTGCCTCCTGATCAAAAACCAAAGTATGTGGATTTGTTCAAAGAATTCCAAGATGTATTTGCTTGGAGTTATGAGAACTTGAAGTCCTATGACACCTCAATTATTCAACATACCATTCCCTTAAAGCCAAATCAAAAGCCCTTCAAACAGAAACTGAGGAGAATCAATCCTGTGCTTCTCCCTTTGATTGAGACAGAAGTGCAAAGAATGTTTGAAGCAGGTATCATAGCACCCATTAGATTTTCTGAATGGGTATCCAATCTTGTTCCCACAAGAAAGAAAACAGGTGAGATTAGGCTTTGTGTAGATTTGAGAAACTTAAACCAAGTCTCCCTTAAAGACCACTACCCATTGCCCAAAATGGACCACATCCTACAAAGAGTAGTGGGGTCATCTAGAATCTCTTTGCTAGATGGCTTTTCAGGTTTTAATCAAATACTGGTTCACCCGGATGACCAAGACAAGACAGCCTTTACCACACCGTGGGGAACATTTAAGTATGTTAAAATGCCTTTCGGCCTAAAGAACGCAGGTGCCACCTTTCAAAGGGCCATGGAAATTGCATTTGCCAAGGAAATCCATGATTTCTTGGTTGTCTATCTTGATGATCTTACCCCTTTCTCCAAATCTGATCAAGAGCACCTAAGACATTTGAGACAAGTGTTTCTAACATGTAGGAAATATGGCATTTCCTTGAACCCTGAGAAGTCTTTATTTGGCCTTGAAGAAGGAAAATTACTTGGACATATCATTTCAAAAGACGGGATCAGAATTGATCCGGAAAGGATCCAAGCCATTCTCCAAATCCCGTATCCAAGAAACATAAAAGAGATGCAAGCATTCCTAGGAAAGATCAATTTCCTAAGGAGATTTATCCCAAATCTAGCCGAGCTGATAAGACTGTTGAGCAACATGTTAAAGAAGGATGCCAAGGTAAAATGGTCTCTTGAAACCAAGCAAGCATTTGAAAGTATCAAAGTTGCCTTAACTCAAGCCCTAGTCCTCACAAGTCCTCAATTTGATAGGGACTTTATCATATTTTCATTTGCATCTGATAATACCATGGCTGCTGTCCTATTGCAAAAGGATGACCAAGGAAATGAAATGCGAATTGCTTTTTTCAGCCGAGCCTTAAGAGATGCACCCCTAAAGTACCAAATCATGGAGAAGCAGGCCTATGCCCTTGTTAAAGCAATTAAAGACTTCAGAATTTACATTTTATATTCACACGTGATTGCCTATGTCCCAAATGCTGTTGTAAAAGACATATTAACCCAAGAGGGGTTAGAAGGCAAAAGAGCAAGTGGATTGCTAACATTCTTGAGTATGACATAGAAATAAAGCCAACTAAGCTAATAAAGGAACAAGGTTTAGCCAAACTGATGTCCGAAACAAACTTTCAAGCCTTAGACATCAACCAACTGGACAATGAACAGGAGCTGGCGACTCCACAGATTAGTGACACCTTTCTGCAATCCCCATGGTATGCTGATATATGCTTTGTATTGTTAAACCTGTTTGCTCCCCCAGGATTGTCCAAGACCAAGAAGAGATTTTTAAGAATGAGGGCTTTGAAATTTTGTGTCTTAGATGGTGCTTTATTTTGGAAGAATCATGAAGGCATATTGCTTAATTGTTTGACCATGAATGAAACTAATAATTTCATGAAAAAATTCCATGCAGGGGACTGTGGAGGACATCTATACTAGAAGTCCACTGCTGATAAAATTTTAAGGGTTGGTTTCTATTGGCCCTCTTTGTTTGCAGATGTAAAGAAGTTTGCTATCTCATGTCACAAATGCCAAATCTTTGAGGGCAAAAGAAAGCTGTTGCCCTTGCCTCTTAAGCCCATCTCAACCGAAAAGCCTTTTCAACAATGGGGTCTTGACTTCATTGGAGAAATCCATCCCTCTTCCTCAAGCCAGCGTAAGTGGATCTTAACAGCCACCGACTATTTCACCAAGTGGATTGAAGCCATTTCATGCAGGCAGGCCAATGACACCACCATTATCCAATTCCTTGAGTGCAATATCCTGTCTAGATTTGGCTGCTCTGAGAAGATCATCGCTGACAATGCCGCTGCTTTCAAATCCAAAAAGATGATCAATTTTTGCCATAAATTCCATATCACTTTAGGCCATTCCACAGCCTATTACCCTCAAGGTAATGGCTTAGCTGAGTCATCTAACAAGAGCCTGATCAGTATTATCAAGATCTTAGAAGAAAACAAGAAGAACTGGCATAGAATGCTCACAAATGCCCTATGGGCAGGCAGATTGTCAACCAAGAAATCCATTGGGATGAGCCCTTATGAGCTAGTATATGGCATGGAGGCCAGATTTCCTTCATCACTAGGCATTCCTATTACCAAGCTGCTGCAAGAGATTCAAGCTGAGCCAAATGATATACAAAGGAGGATAAACCAAACAATTCATTTATAGCAGACAAGAGAGTAAGTCTATGACAGAGCTCAAATTATGCAAGAAAAACTCAAAAGGATGTTTGATAAGAGAACTAAGGCTGAGAATTTCTGTGTTGGCAACAAAGTTGTAAGGTGGGACTCACGAAGAGAAGACAAGGGAAAACATGCAAAATTCGATTTCCTTTGGAGAGGGCCATTTGTTATTTCTGTTGTTCAGGGAAATAACACATATTTCGTCAGATCTATAAAGGGCAGCACTGCTGAAGAAGGCCCTGTAAATGGCCGTATGCTGAAGCATTATCATGATCCCTTTATTTGAACATAACGCAGCTTTGTAAATATCTCTTTGTACATTGATATTTGTATATATCAGCACTTTTGTTTTTATTTTGTATAAACAGTCTGATTGTTAGAGGAGCAGCGACAAAGATTGTGAAGACACAGCCAATGCAAGTCCTCTATTTTTAATCTCTGTCTTTGCAGTAATCTCAGCAAAACAACAAGAGCAGCGCTGTCATGTCCCAATGATTTATGTTAAAGAGAAACTTTTTGCAGCTTGTAGTCTTCAAGTCAACAGTATCAAAAAGAAAGGAGGATTTTCAGTTTACTTCAGCACCCTTTCAAAGACAAGAAAAGAAGAGCTCCAGTTTTATTTCATCTTTTGTGTTTATTTCACAAGGCAGTGCTCAAGCAAAAGTGTATGCAATACCAAGCACGCAGAAGAAAGCAGGCGATGCTTTATTTTTCATAGTGTTTCAGATAAGGAGGAGTGTTGCATTTAGAAGTTAAAGTTCTACTCATTCAGAAATTAGCACAGAAGAAATTTTCAATTAACAGCAACTACAGAGAATCAAGGCATTCTAACCTATTGTTCTTGGCTTGTCACAAGGAAAAGCCATCCCCAAGTGGAGCCACTGTTAGCCTCCTGCTGTAGCAGGTTAATCATCTTTCATGATCGACATTTTTACATGCCAAATATGTCATACTATGCATGCTGCAATGCTCCATATTTGCTACAGATGGCCAGAGAAGTGTCCATGAGAATGTGCTAGTCTAAATGCCACTGCTGTGTTCCATTTTTGATAAGTTGATCCATTTTCATGAGTTTTTAAGCTAAGGGAGGTCCAAACAGCTTAATCTTGGTCTCCCTAGGTTTCAATTTCCTGTTGTAGAATATAGAGAATGAACATCTGTCCAAACAGCTTAATCTTGGCAGATTTGTAGATAGGTAGAGAAACAAGGGTGCTCAACAGCTTAATCTGAGCCCCTGGACGCAATAAGTGTAGTTGTAGATAGGAGGACAGCAAGAAGAAAAGAATGAAAAGCTGGGTATGCTAGTTCAAGTGCACCCAAACCAAAAACAAGAGAAAATGCTAGGCAAGTAGGTCGGGTAGGTAGCTTTGTGGTTGCAGAATCATGGCTCGTGATCCATTTCATATTGTCAAGTGTTATATCTATCATATCACAAGTTTGAGGCAGTTTTCCAGTTGGAGGACTTCAAGCGAGGCATGTCTAACTCCCCTTTCTCCTCTTTCCCCAAATCACTCACTAACTTCCCCCAAAGAAGTCAAGATCTGCTTGATACCTCTTAGATTCATCATTCTCCATATCATTTGCCTTGGTGGAGATCTGCTTCATTCAAGGAATGCTTACACTTCTTCTATCAGTCATTTTCCCCCATTGATAGCCTAAGACATCATACTTAGCGCTTTTTCTCTTCATTATCATATTAACTACTAACCTTATTATGTAACTCCCTATCTCTTTTCCCTTCCCCTACTAAAACTATCTCTATAACTCCCCTATATACTTATCCCCTCCCCTTGGTTGAAAAATAACCATATACATCCTTGGGAATTGCTAAGTTTATCTGAAACTCAGCAAGAACCCTCATTGACCCCTCTAACCATCTTCCAAATGTAAAAGGACTCATTCCTTTGCATAATTTACCTTCATATGTATAAAAATCACCCCTTTGACCTTGGTTTGCCTTTATAAGGCATGGAACCCTCTTTGGCCACTAACCCCTCTCAAAACCACATCACTTTCCTCATATGCCTTTGGACTTCTTTCAAGGCATAAGAACATGCAAACCATGCAAAAACCATGAAAAACCTTCAAAAAATGATAAAATCCTCCCTTTTTTGGCTATCGAACCCCTTCCGATGCCTTAGAATCCAAGCAAAAGCATAAAGGTTACCCCCTCCAAATTCAAAAGACTTGCATTTTTGAATAAATAATGGCTCCAATGAGAAATGGGTCCCCCTCCGATGCGATTTCGCTATCAGGAGGGGGCAATCATATGTTCAAATACCATATATAACTCCTCCGATTTCATGTTTCCTTTGCATTTTAATAAAATGCATGCCCCGATGAGAAAAGGATCTATTTGATCCCCCTCCGATGCGATATCGCTATCGGGAGGGGGCAGTGGCATATATAAGCGAAATGGCTAAGTCTCAAGGCATGGGGCATAATGCCGATGGGCCGGACCCGAAAACATATAAAGTGGACTGGTAAAAGCATATCGGGCCTGCCACATTTCGGCGTTTCTATGTGGCAGCCCCATGACCCCACCGATAGGGAATTGCCGAATTAATCACAACCATCCATTTTTGGGACCCAAATCAACGGCGCATATGTAATCGGCGGTCACCCCATGTATATGGCTCCGACCAGCGGAGCCGAAATAAAATTAAGGCGCGGCGTATAAAGGATTTCAGGTCTATAAGGGGGCATTGTACAGCGAAAAGGGAAGGCTCCGACGGGGCAGAGCCGAAATATAATAAACTGCAGCATATATAGATTTCGGGTCCGCTAACCCTGTTTTATTAAATCCGCCGATTGACATCGCCAATGAGTCGGACCCGATTCAAATAAAGAAGGGCCTATAAGCATTTCGGGTCCGCGACAGTTCGGAGGTTTTATGTGTTCGGACCAATGGTCCGCCCCGATGCGAGTTAGCGCCAGCCGTTGGATCGGCCCGCGCCAGATCCAACGACTATGATTTAATCTAATGAACAGTGATCGCTCCCGCCCTAGTTGTGGTAAAATTTCATGTTTTAAGGCATTTTTGCCTTATAAAAGGAAAACGGCCATTTTTCACAGGGTTTCTTCTAGCGCCCGCGCCCGGCTCCAGTTAAAGAAATTCATGCATCCTTAAGCCATTATGGATTGCTCCAAAGCCCTGTTTAGCTCCAGGAGCCAGTCTCGGCCTCAGCACGATCAGCAGCATGCAATTCCTCCTTTTTGCGGCATTTCTTCAGAGTTTAATACTATTTTGGATCGGCCAGCGCCGATAGCATCCCAAAGGCCACGAAAGTCTTTGCAGCAGTTATTTTTGCATTTAATTGGCAGATAAAGGGGCGATGGGACAGTCTAAAGAGTATCAGCGGTGAGAAAAGGCCCAGATTCAGTGCCAAAGTGTATCAGGATGCGGCAAAGAGTATCAGTCCAAATTTTCAAAGCAGATGAAAGCAAAGCAAGCCCAGCAAAGTCAACAAAGCATCATTCGGGCTTACCATCACTTCTTTTGTTGCTTTAAAGCCACCTAAAGGCATAGATGAAAGCTTTCAAGGCAGAGTTATTGCAGAGACATTGTTCCCAGTCATATTTTTGGAGCAGCTCTGCTTCCTTAAATGCACAGTTATCACACAGAGGACAGTGCGTGGCTCAAGGAACTCTTTTGATCCATTTTTGAGGTAGCTGCCCCAGCGCAGCACTTAGATAAATGTTTTAAGCATTTACTTCAAGATAAAATAGATTAAAGCACTCATTTTCCTCAGATCTTCCTAAGATCTGCTGTAATAGTTATTTTGAGATGCCAGTTACCCCAGCGCAGCTATTAGATAGATATTTCTGCCATTTACTTCTGTACAAATTAGGTTAAAGGCATTTATTTGAGGAGATCTATCCCAGATCTGATGTCTGTAAATATTTTCTATTTAAACCACCCTCTGCACTATTTTAAGGGTTGGTTGGTCGATAACTTCCTCTCGAGACTTGCACTGTATTTTCTGAGAGTCTCTATAATCAAAGATCGTTGGAATGTTTGGGAGATGAACTGGCTGTTGTGTTTTTATGTCTGAAGAGTGACTATGGAATCCTAACGCTTCTACATAGCCCAATAAGTGTTTCTTATCTCTGTTTACAGTTTATAAGTGTTTATGCCATCATTGTTTCACTATCTAAATAGCAGAAAGAAAGAATAGTTCAGAGCTCACTTAGTTGTATTCTGTTCTCAATTTCTGTGATTTATCTATGTTTTCCTCTGAATTAGTCCTGAATATGAATACTGATTGGCTCATATTTACACTAGTTCCTTCATATATGAATGTTGTTTAGGAATCCTTGATTGCTCCTATATAAATGTTCATTCACCTTCCCTCTGTTAGCATAATGAGAGCTACTTAGTTGCCTTTCATTCACTGACCTTCATTCCATCCTTATTACAGCTTGATATTGTTTTATGTGTAGCTATCCTGCTCTGTATTCCTCTTGTGACCAAGAAAATGCAACAGCAAGCCTAATCCATGACTCCATGCCCAATGGTTTGAAATTCTCACACTATGCATCCCAACTCTGTTTGAAAGAATCCTCCATCCCACCAAAATCAAAATAAAACCCAAGAAAATCATAACTAGCCTAAAATCAACCCAAAACAAAGCTAAATTATAAAGAGAGAGCCCTCTCTGATTGCAGGTAGGCTAGGACCTGCAGTCCAAAGATTGGTTTGTGGTTACCCCGTCCGTATCCTTTAAGGAGCTTTAAGGACAACCTGAGTGATAACAAGATATATGGAACCTAACCATTCAAAGCAGAGAATTAGTCGATGGTCATATTTTTTGGGAAATCAGAGGAGGTCAGAATGCGAGATTTTGGGAGGAAGCATGGCAACAAAGGGAGAAAATGTTGGACCTACAAGGAATGCAGGACATCTACAGAACAGGTATGGACAAAGACCTCATTAGGGTTAAAGATTATTGGATAGAAGAAAGAGGAAAAGAAGAATGGAGGGAATGGAAATCAATGCAAGAATGGAACAGGAATGCAACAGGGGAACAAAAAACAATATTTAGCAAGGAATTAGATTCCCAAAAAATATAAAATAGAGAAGGCAGGGACATTCTACGATGGGGTAAAGAAACCAAAGGAGCGTTTACCATAAAGGAAGCATATAATGTAAATATACATCAAGAGCAGGAGGAGGAAGAGCAGAAGTGGAGGAATCAATGGAGAAATAAATGGTGGCCAAAGATTAAGATGTTCGTATGGCTGGTAGGAAGGAAACACATTCTAACTTGGGATCGAATACAAAAATGAGGTTTCTTAGGCCCATCAAGATGCTGCCTTTGTTACCAAGATGAAGAAGACCAGGAACACCTTCTCAATGGATGCACCATGGCCCAATTCTAATGGGAAAAGACTAGAAACTTATTCTTGACCACAGAACGAAATCCACAGGATATAATTCAAACCCTATGTGACTGGAGAGAACGAAAGTTCAAAAGCAAGGTAGTAAGAAGAGCTTGGAACATGGAGGCAGGCTTCAACGTGTGGAATCTTTGGAAAGAGAGAAATGGTCGAATCTTCAAGGGGAAAACATCAAATCCGGAAGAAGTTTGGAAAAGAACCCTAAGACAAATCAGAGAATCAATCCTCGCGGAAAATTGGGCAGAAGAAGATTGGAAGACCTCTGAGGAAGAAGCAGAAATCCTAAAAAGGCTGAACTTGGAACAAGGAATGATCTACCAACAAAAAGCAAAGCAACACCAACCCACCGTGGGCCAAAGTCATGCAGTCTATCGTAAGCCACCGGAAGGGTTTATCAAGCTCAACTTCGACGGGGCAGCAAAGGGGAATCCAGGTCCAGTTGATTTGGAGGAATCTTTAGAAATAAACAAGGAGAGGTAGAATGGATCTATGCAGAACACGGAGGAACAATGAGTAATAACGAGGCGGAATTTATGGCAGTTTATCAGGGTCTCAAAATTGCTATAAGAAATGGATATAGGAAGATAGAGATTGAAGGTGATTCAGCCCTGGTCATAAGCACCATAAGAAAATTAATACAAGGGAAACAGTGGGAGAAGGTAGTTAAAAGCTGGAGAACAATGAGTATAGTCCAAGAAATCGAGGAAACACTGAAAGGGATCGATTACAAGATCACCTCGCATGTCAGAAGAGAAGGAAATAAGCCCACGGATTGCATGGCCAATTGGAGAAGTAAGGAATCATTGGCGAAAGTGGATGACAGCTGGACTAATCAAGCAGCGATGACAAGATGGGACGGCTTAAAACAGCTCATAGACAACGATAACCATGAAACAACATAATGGTAATCAAAAAATCGCGAGGATCTGGAGAAGGAAAATAAGGCAGGTTTATTCGGCAGCGAAGATAGGACAGAAGGACGGCAGCCTCACCTCCCTGACATCAGCATTTAATGATAATTCAGAACAGCAGGTACGCAGCCCAAAACAAAAACCGGAAAACACCGAAGGAAGCATCATTCAAGGCGCAAGGGAGAAAGGAAGTGGAGAGCAAACCCATCATAAGCGAAAAGGTGGCGAGAATTCTATAAGGTGGAACAGGAGAAGGATGACAGGCAGCAAGAAGTCAAAGAAGATGGCGAGAGAAGGAGAGACTTGGCAGAGGAACCAAAATCAATGCCTCAACCGTACCAAAATGGCTGAGAAATGGGATAATACAGTCCAGGCAGAGAGGGAGGCAGTAGGCGACAGGCATTTCGAACGGGGTAGAGTAAAAATCGAAATAGAAAGCTCAGATGAAATGGAGTATAACCAGGGGGAAGGTTTCAGGAGCAAGCATTTTGAAACAGGGCAAAGCAGCAAAGGAACTAAGCGGGGCAGAAAGGACGGAAGAAGGAAGGAGCGTGAATAGAGAGGCAGAGGTAGACCCCGACATCCAATCATCAACGAGGAGGGTAATCAGACGCAGAGAAGATGAAAAAGGGGGAAGAAATCGATCCGCACGGCGGTGCACGAAGCAGAACAGGCATACAATCTGGAGACAAATGTAGACATAAGGAAAATTATTGATGTTATGGAGGACAGAGTATTGGAGGAACCGTCCGACCCGGAGATGGAAGAATGGACTTCTCAGTTGCCGGACCCAGGCAACACGCGAGGCAGATTAACCCTTTACCGCCGCGCTCTTCACACATACTGGGTGCTGAAGCATCTCTTGGCAAAGGCCATGGAGCAAGTAGCGGCTGAGATGGTGGAAATGGCTCAGGAAACGGCGGCAGCGAAGAAGGAGGTGGCGAACGTTGAAGGGCTGCTCCGTCAACAGAACGAACAACTCAAGGAAATTCAAGAGATGCTGAAGGAGCTGGGGAAGACCAACGACAGCAATGAATCCAGAAGAGGAAATGCGAAGAATTGAGAGGCCTGTTAACTGTCTTCTTTTTGAATTTAGAATGATATTGCTCTGGTTTTTGAATATTAGTTTGCATGCCATAGCAGTAGTAGTAAAGTTGGGTCTGTTAGTAGATCTTGGAAAGAATAGTTTTTTGGAAAAACCTGGCGAGATAGGGCTTAATGTCCTGCAAAGTTTTTTGACAGTATTCAGCATGAAAAACATTATTGAACGTCTGATGAATAGGAGCCAACAGATCCGGTTTCCCAGTTGGGCGGATTGAGGTTCCTAAGTTTGTACTTTTAAATTTGATGTAGATAATAGAAATGCCGTAGCTTACAAAAATAAAAATAAAAAAATTGAGTCAATATTTTGATTTATTACTATTATTTTTTGAAATATTAACATGTTTCTTATATCAACCTCACATTTAAATGTTTACTCTCAATTACAACCACTACAATATTTCTTCCATATTAAATAAACATTTATATATTTACATTTATTTATGATCACTGCAACATCTCCTCACACTAAATTATAGAACACCTCTCAATGTAATTAATAAAAAAAAACACAACTATTTAAATTAAACTAAATCACTAACAAAAATTAAATAACTACCTTATATATAAATAATGCATTATCAGTCTATCATCACAAATAATATCTAATATATATTTTTTCATTTTTATTTTTAAAGAAATTTTAATCTTTATTTTTTTCAAAATTAACATCTCTTTACTTTACCATCTAGTTCATTTAAACTTATTGAATATAGACAAAAATACTTAATACAACAAATTACGTGACCAAGTCAGGTTTCCATTTATTTATTTTTTTTGAGTTGTTTTTAAGGTGACTTTTTAGACTTTCTAGCTGAAAAATTTAAGGTGAAATTTTGATTTGTGTTCTTTAAACTAGGTTTTTGATGGTATATATGGATTCTAACACCCTCAAAAATTCTAGTGCACTTAGATTGTGCACGGTTATCCATCAAACTTGTGATTTCAATAAATTTCTACCAAGATTTTAGAGAAATTAAACAAGAAAAACCCACCCAAAAAACTTCCAAAAAATCTCACTAAAAATGACTTTTTTTTTAAATAAATAACCCTTGTAAAAGTAATATTTTTTTTTTTAAAACAAAACGATTAGAATGAAAGCACGCATAAAACTATGCAGATGGTAAGAAACCAAAAATCAATTCAATATTTTTCAATATTCAATATCCTCGACACATTTTCAGTTTCCTTGGGCATTAACGTAGATGAAGAAAATCTCCTGCGTATAATTCTACAGAATGAGCTATAAGATGAAAGGAAGGATTGATTTCTTGGAGCTTGGTGCGCAGGGTTTATCACAATGGGTTCGATCCAAGATGACAGTTTGGAAATAAAAGACGTTTCAGAGATCCTTTGTCGTGCAGATCGGGATTGATTAATATGAACCTATTAATCAAATAAAGTATCCAATTTTCTAGAGCACTCGAATTCAGCCTCTAAAAAATTTTAGTTAATGGGTGTATCAAATATATACCTTGAATATCCTTGTAACATCATCATCTATATATGGCCAGTTTGAAATAATCCATATGTGAGATGCTCCTGTAAATTTCGATGGAAAGGTAACTTTGTCATCAACATCAATAACCTTTTTCAATGTCAAACCATATTCAACATCAAAATATAAAATCATGATCACAAGCCATTATGTAAATCGTCACGCAACTCAATACTCCATATAATGGCAACAACATAAACAAGCCTTTCTCTCGGCCATAAATACAATCTCTGCATATACAACAATCTTTGTTTAAACAAATCTGCTCAATATGACATAATAGCAACCGGACATACACTTTTCTTCTACATAGACCTCTAGTGATCAAACAAAACAAAGTCTCAAAACAAGCAAGATGCTCTCAACACTCATGAAAAATTGAAGCAGCGGATCTAAACAAGCAAGATGCTCTCAACACTCATCTAATGAAAAATTGAAGCAGCGGATCTTATCAATAACAAGACCCTTGGCATAATATACATGGCTTCTCACAATCATACTCTGATAATAACAACATTGGAGTAGCAACATTTTGTCAATATCTTGTCATCAAACTTAACATTACATATCATACCTTAGTAGCTTCAAGTTCTCCACCCACCGCAAACCACAAACAATCTCTCTACAATATTTATCAACTCAATTCGTCGAACTCAAACAAACAACAACAAACTTCCTCAAAACAAACAACAACATATATCATAATCTCAACCATACAAGTATCCATATATCACCATGACATTATATTTGGGCAAATGATTCATACGCACATAAATATATACTCTTAAACACTTAATAAACATCAACAATAAAGCCATACATACATATAGTATGAGTGGATCTTACACAAAACATGTCACAAGCAATATACCCCTGCAACCACAACACTGTTAGCACATGTATATACCACAGCATAATTTTGAAGCTTAACCCTTTGCTCTGGCAAGTCAACTCACAACACTATACTATGTTCATCTTACATCACACTATCTTAGCCCACTAGTCGCACTACATTACACATATTTCAGTGATCCACATGCACAAGTGTATGCACAACAGATTGATTCTCCCAAATAGACAAAAAAAATTATTCAACACACTATGTATAGACTTGATGCAATCGGCCTCTTCGTATTGTTATATATGCTCTGTTATAAGTTGCACATCATTACAGGCCATTCACACTTCACAAAGCATATCACGCCTTTTCAATTGATCTAAGTGATTGTTGTTAATTAATGTGTACAACACTAATTCAGTTATGCATATAGACCATGTTACAACCTTGTCATTGAACTCTTCAAAACATACGCGCTACATGGGAATGAGAATGTGTACTTTATCCATCAATTATGTCCACAATATTCTAGCCAAACACTTAACACACATTCTCCATCAGCAAACCTGTGCCACAACAATACAAAGAAGGCTAAAAGAATCGGTGCCAGATCGTATTCATTGTCAAACCAGAACATTAAAAATGTCCCACTGGATCAACCATTTCAATCTTTAACTGTGCACTACATCAATTTTAATCATTGAAGATCAAATAAGCAATGACCATTAATATTACTTGGATTGCACTTTCATCCCGATCCACTTAACTGACCACGTGCACTCCCATTTGATCACTTGCACCATTAAATTGCTTTCAGGTCGCACATCGGATAACTCGATGGAATACATACCCAAATGTGATTTTGGCCAGACATATATAGGCTTAGGGAGGAGAATTACCATGGGTACAATCAATTGTAAACTTTGATTGATTTTCCAAGCCACCTTTTGGACCAAATCAACTTTTGACCATATTGATAATAAAATAATAGTTAACTATAAGGCCCACTCCATGCACTATGACCACAAAGTGTCGATGACCAATTCACTTACTGCCTCCACACATTTTGGATCCATCTCAATAATCAGCACATGCATTCTAACCATAACCGTTTATTAAAAGAGCGCTTGGGCCATATTTAATTTACCATTTTAACAATGCGTGCATGCTTTGTAAGCTTGTAACTATTGAAGACCAATTACAAAATGATTTGTGACCACATCCAAGCGGACTAACGCATTAATTCTGTGGACCAAGTGATTAATGTTCTCAACAATTTTGGACCTTTTGTAACTATCGAAAACCAATTAAAAAATGATTTGTGACCACATCCCAGCGGACCAACGCATTCATGTGTGGACCAAGGGATTAATGTTCTCAACAATTTTGGACCTTTTCCGACATTGGAAAATTACTGGAGTATGGAATTCTCGTAGTACTGGAGTATGGAATTCCGGTAGTACCGGAGTATGGAAGTCCGGTAGTACAAGAATATGAAATTCGTGTAGTGTTGGAGTATGGAATTCCTGTAGCAAAATCTGGTAACACTTGGATACTTGAATTTTCTTTCCCAGAACTTTGCCACTTGCCTTCAAACCTTCTCCAACACTTCTATGGACCTATACAAGCCTTAACAAACTGTGCAACCATCTTATCATCATCCACAAGCTCATCAACTTATTAACATCAATGCAAACTCTCCAACCACCTCGTCATCATCCACAAGCTCATCAACTTATTAACATCAATGCAAACTCTCCAACCACCTCGTCATCATCCACAAGCTCATCAACCAAGCTCATCAACTTGTTAACATCGATGCCAACCTAATAGGCACCATGTTGTCAACATTACGGTTTGCTATTAACTCGAAATATGGTTTTCTTCCTTTCAAAGGTAAGAATAATCAAATATGGGTATACAATGATCTTCACATGATATACTATCATAAAGTTGGAAGGACTAAGTGAACCTATAAGTTATGTTCGTGCAACTAATATGGGAAAAATGTTTCATGCAACTAATATGGGAAAAATGTTCTTGGAGATAGATCTAGGTTGTTATTTGTCCTAGTCATCACCAATACCATCTTACAAACAATTGAAATTCCTTTCTTATACCCGAAATGATGCTAATGAGGAATGCATAATAGATGCAAATAACCTCAGTATAAATAGTAATGCCTCTGTAAATAATAGTATTTGGACTTTTTATTATGATGGCTCTAAAACAAAGGATGATGCCACTATAGGTTGTATCATGTTAGATTCAATAAATAACAAAACACTTATCTCATGTTGCGTAGAATTCGATTACACCAAAAATATAGTAGAATATGAGGATTTAATATTTGGACTAAAAAAAATCCATAGACTTGAAGGTAGAATGTATCAAAGTCATTGGAGATTATGAGATCATCACCAAATAGGTATTAAATACTATCTACTATTTATCTCTACATCTAAAGAATTATCGGTAAGAGGTATGGCATCTCATATCATATATTAAAGCTTTTAATATGTCTTCAGTTCCTAGATCTATGAACGTTGAAGCTCATACCCTACTTAAAGCAACAACTCACTTCACTCCTTTAAGAGATGGTTTTCCTTTAAATTAGTTTATAAACCTATTGTACCTAATAATGTAACTAACTTCATAGTGTTCAATGATGATAAACAAATTTTTGAGTTTATTACAAATTCGGATGCGTTCAAAGAAGTGGTTATTTATGAAGAAAAAATGAACAATCCTTGGAAGATGAGATGAAGATACACAATGGAAACCCTATGCCTAAAGGAGTAGTCACATTGGAGAAGCTATATGAACTACAAAATTGCTTTAAAAGGCCCCCGGATACCAAAACTCAAAGTTCCACACTAAGGCATGAACAAGTAAATTGTAGTACTGAACAAAACCCCAAGTATGTTAATCTCTGTACCTATTACACCGAAGCAGAATGACAAGCATTCATCGAATTATTCAATAGTTACTAAGATGTGTTTTCTTGGGAATATGGTGATCTAAAGGAGTATGATACCTAGATTATTCAACATGTCATTCCCATCAAAGAGGGTGTTAATATTTTCTATCAAAAGTTGCATAAAGTGCATAAAAATTTACAACCTCTTATCTAGAAGCAGTTGAAGAATTCATTGGATGCATGAATCATCTTTAAGATAAGATACTCTACCTAGTTTTTTAATCTAGTGCCTATGAGAAAGGAATCAGGGGAAATTAATCTATGTGTGGATTTTCGTAATCTAAATCGAACCTCTGAAAAAGATAAATATCATGTCCCATCTGTGGGGTAGATTCTTCAAATAGTATAAGGTCTTGAGATGTTTTCCCTATTAAATGGTTTCTCAGGATATAACTAGGTCTTGGTTTCTGAACTAGATTTCTCGAAGACAACCTTCATAATCAAATTGGGCACTTTCACTTATAAGTGCATGCCTTTTGGGTTGGTAAATTTGGAGCCACTTTACAACATGCTTTAGACATAGCTTTTAGAGGGTTGATCAAGAAAAGTGTAGTTTTATATCTAGATGATGTCATGGTGTTTTATAAGAAGTGTTCATACCGTTTACATCATCTCAAGAAAATTTTTAATGTTGTCGCAAATATGGAATATCCCTGAACCCCAAGAAGAGTATATTTATGGCATCTAAAGAAAATCTTTTGGGACATATTAAATGGAATCACCGTGGACCCTAAGAGAGTGAAAGTTATTACATAGATTACATACCAAAATGAAAAAGATCTATGCAATCCTTCTTAGGAAAGATCAACTTTGTCAAAAAAATTATATAAGATTTTACGCAAATTGTAAAACCTATACAATATGTGATCAAGAACCAGATGTTGTATTTCAATGGAATCAACAAGAAAAGGAATCCTTCACAAATATTAAGGAAGCTATCATTGTGGCTCGCTCTTATACATCCTATATTTTAATAAAGAATTCATATTATACAAATTTTCCTTAGATTTCTCTCTCGTAGTTGTGCTAACACGGAAGGATGAGCAAGGGAATGAATTACCCATATATTTTATGCGCACCAGAATGTACGGATCTCAATTAAACTCTCCATATATTGAAAAACAAACTTATGATGTTTTCAAAGTAGTAAATCATTTTAGACCTTATATTCTGAAAAGACACATTAAAGTAATTGTTCCCCATTGAAGGAATTCACTACAAGAGTATGACCTAGAATTATATCCTACACATACCATCAAGGGTCATAGGCTGTGTAAACTAGATGGACAAGCCCTGGACCCCAAAGCATAAGACTGTGAAGATTCAAACAATGGAATTGACATGTATAATTAAAATATGTTGTATGGGTTCATTCCTGACTCAAGCTTGGTACAAATAATTCAGGTAATGTTTAGAACAAGGCACCTTACCCTCTAAGTTATCATCCAAGTAGAATGCACAATCGTTCTCAAATAAACTCAATATTAATTCATAAAAAGAGTCATTTAAGAAAATATCATAATGGAGCCTTATTATGATGCCTAGAATCACCGAAGGAAAACAAAGTTTTGGTTGAAATCCACAATGGACCGTTTGGAGGACATTTTGTTGGTGATACCAAGGCATGTAAAAATATTCGAGCAAGATATGATTGACATATATTGTTCAAAGACACACATGTTTATGCTAGAAAATGTCCTGTATGTCAAAAGTGTGTCATCAGAGAGAGGAGAACAATCGCTTCTTTGCAATCAGCCAAAATCGAAGAGCTCTTTCAACAATGGAGTTTGGATTTTATTGGTGATATATTTCCACAATTTTCCAAATAGCATTGATATGTTCTCACTACCACTAATTACTTCACAGGTTGGCTCAAAATTATAACTCTAAAGAAAAGCAATGACCAAGTGTGTAACAACCCTTGGTTGATTTTTCATGTAAATAAAATAAGACCAAGGTCATGGGACACATATTCCAAGTTGAATGTTGGGAAAGAACTATAGTGGGCATCATTGGTGGTTTATTATGGATATGGAAATTGGCGAAGGCATTGAAAAGGGAAAAGAGGCAATAATTGGCATTTAATTATGAGAAATAAAGGAAAGTAGGAGAAAAAGAAGGTGAAGAGACACAAATTTGCATGCAAAAGAAATTAGAGGAAAAATGAAGGAAAATGAAGAAAATAGTCTGATAGAAAGGATTTAGAGAAACAGTTGCTAGCGTTTTTCTGGTTTAGCCTTTTGACAATTTTGAGGTGAGCACACTCTTATTCTCTCATACTCTTGCACACTTAGAACATTCTTGGAGCTTGCTTGGATCATTTGAGTATTCACTTGGATTTGGAGAAAGAAAACAAGGGAAAGCAAGGAAGCACAAGGAAATGGTTTGATCAATAGATACAACAGGGATACTTTGCAGGTAATCGGTTGCATGTTTGATTTCCTTGCTTATTTTTTGATGCATGGTATATGCATCTCATTCTCTAGTTATGTGTTTTCATTGACTTGGAGATTTTCCTGGATTGACAGTCACTTCAGCCATTCCTTGTCATTTCTTAGATAGCCATGGTTTTGTGGGTTTCCCAAATTTTCTGATTGATTCTTAGGTTCCCTATGGTTTTGCATTGGAACAAATGCTTTAGGATCCCTAAAAAAACTTGGGTCGAGCTACTATTTTTTGAAGCCATAGATTGGAAAAAATGCTTTGGAGCCTTGTGGGTTGAGTTATTAGTCCCTGGAGCCAAGACTGGAACAAATTCTATGGAGCCCTAAGTTAGTTGTGGGATGAGTTACTAGTTCCTAGAGCCCTATACATCTTGGGTAAAGACTGGTCTGGTTGATGTTAGTGATTTCCTAACCATAGAGGTGGAATCACTATGGTTGAGAGTTGAGGTGGTTTGGCCTCTGAAAGCCCTATTTGTTTTTGTTTTGGTTTAACCCATGAAATCCCACATTTATGCTTGGAATATGGAGCGGGGATGATTAGTTGAAAGAGAGATTTCGTTCTTCCCAATCTATGGTCAGGTGGTACATGGAAGTCCCTTATTTGGTTGGAATTTTCATATGTTAAAATGAGATATTTTCCTATTGTGATATATGAACATTTGTAGTGATTATGTTGCTGATATTATGGTTTATTTTCCGTGGTTTCCATTATGGTTATACGCAGGCTATATGTTGGTTGTATGATGAATTCTATATATGGCTCTTGACATGTTTTGATAAGTATTTGAATGGTTCATGAATGCATTACCTAACAAGTGTTATTTCATATATATAGAGAGGGCTTGGAGCCTTATTGGTGATTCTTAGATAAATATTATTAGTTTATGATCAAATATGCATTCATGACTTGTAACATATATGTTTTCCATATGTTTGACAAAATGTCTATCATAGATTAGGCATTTCTAGGTCAAGTTATTGCTTGAGTTTTGATTGATTAGCATTGTCATTACCTTTGTTTGTATTCTAGAAAGTTATAGGCAATTTTCGCTAGTGGTCTAGAGGCTAGCTTGAAAAAGTGTCTCAGATCTCGAAACCGTTGGCACTGAACCAGGGATTTTAGGTCATAATTGCATGGAAGCAGACCTATGCGTGCAGTTGGCACCCCATAACTACAATGATGGTGTGTTGTGTGTGTGGTTGGGGAGTTTCCCTAGTGAAATATAGTTCCAACTAAGGGATTGATCACCTGGGATAGTTTGAAGCCTCCTAAGTGGTTTGTGGTCTCTTAGGGATGTGAGGTTGTGGTCAAATTGTAGGCCCCACTTCCATAACTAGAACTTGGAGGTTGAGCCATATCATAGTGATATTGATCTCATGCTTTCCCTAGAGAGCTTGTAAAAGTGGTTAAATGTGGGAGTGGTGGTTACAAATTGGTATCAGATCAGGTTCCATTCTCTTTGGGTGATATCTGATACCACAAATCGATATCAGAGCTTCCAAGTTCAAGCACTTGGATTGGATGGGCTAGATGCAATTGTTATTCATGCATGTCCATTGTTGATATGTTTGTTATGCATACATTGTGATGGTCATTGTTGCAGGCTTGTGCCATCATAATTATGTTGAGATGATTGATATATTAATGTCATTATGTGTACATATATCATGCTAATATGGATTGATTTTGTAGAAGAGATAGCCTCCCTTATGTAGGTTTTAACCTCGTACAGAAATTACCTACATACGAATTCTAAAACACAGAAAATAAACAATGCGAGAACATAACACATAAAACACATAAACACAAATATTTCCCCCTGGATCCCAAAACCGGGACTACCAGCTTGGTTTTTCATTATGTTCGTTTCAATGTTACAATACATATATATACATGCCGAAGCATCTAATACCATGGACCGAAAACCAGGGAAAATTTTAGGGGCTAATATTCGCCCAGGGCTAATTTTCTATACTTTTTCCAAAAAACAGATTCGCTAATTTCCATTTTTTTGTAAAAATGATTCGCCCAAATTGTATAGAATGAAATTACCCTAAAAATCACCAAAACATTATATATACTATATAAAAGTATTATAAATTTGAATATTTTTACAAAAATATCTCCAAACATTTTATAGATTTTATATTATGGACTAGTGGGATTCACTGAGGTTTCTAAACTTTAAGATAAATTTCCATCGTTAAAATTTTCCCTACCGAAAACCATCGCATCCAAAACCATGTGTGAAAACCATGCACAAAACCATATGTAGGTTCACCCCACCTAATATAGGGTCCAAAAAAAATTCCCCCGGGCCGTTGTCATGGACCCCGTAGAGGGGGGCTAATAGCTCCCCTCAAACCCCCCATACAAGGGGGGCTTCGACACCAACCCGTCCCCCCCTATAAACTACGTGGGCTAGTCATGGAAAGAATATAACACAACCCAACATTCTCCCACTTGTTTTCTTTCCACATAAGAGTTTAGTCATTTATCCATCCTTGAAACACCCATTGTTTCTCTACACCAAAAAAAATTCTTAGAGCTCACAGATTTTGTCAATGCATCTGCAGTATTCTTCAAAGTGTCAACCTTTACCAACAACGCCTTTTTGTCTTCTATCATATCCCTCACAAAGTGATACTGAACATCAATGTGCTTTGTCTTTTGATGATAAGCAGGGTTCTTTGCCAAGGAAATTGCACTTTGGTTGTCACAGTCTATCCTTATAGCTCCCTGTACTAACCCCATACTTGAACACAATCTCTGGAACCAAATTGCTTCCTTGCTTGCATGAGTGGCTGCCATGTATTCTGCCTTTGTAGTTCATAATGCTACTATAGATTGTTTCTTACTCATCCAGCTGACTGCACCTCCAAATAGGTTAAACACATACCCACTTGTAGATCTTCTCTGATCTAGATCTCCAACCCAGTCTGCATCAACAAAGCCACAAATATCCAAAACTCTGTCCAATCCTAGTCTTCTTTGGTAGCACAAACCATAATCACTAGTGCCATGCAAATACCTAAAAACCCACTTCGTTGTTATCCAATTCTCCTTTCCTGGTTTTGACATAAGCCTGCTCAATACTCCCACTTCATGTGCAATGTTTGGTCTAGTATAGACCATCGCATACATTAGGCTACCGATTGCACTTGTATATGGAACACGAGACATGTCATCTTCCTCTTCTTGTGTCTTGGGACACTGTTTAGTAGATAACTTTACACCAACATGAATAGGAACCTCACCGATTTACTATCCTACATATTAAACCTCTGCAGTATTGTCTCGACATACTTCCTTTGGTTTAACCAGAGCTTCCTCTTTGCCCGATCTCTTTTAATTTCCATGCCCAAAATATAGTTTGCAACACCAAGATCTTTCATGTCAAATTTGGAGGAAAATTAGGTCTTCAAATCCTAGATACTTTCTTTGTCATTTCCAACTAGCAACATATCATCCACATACAAGGCTAGATAAATAACACAATCACCAATTAATTTAAAATACACACAGTGATCTTCTTTGCTTCTAGTGAAGCCAAGTCCCCGTATAAATGTATCAAATTTCTGATACCACATTCTTGGTGACTATTTTAACCCATATAGAGACTTCTTTAACTTGCATACCAGTTCTTTCTTACCCTTCACCACAAAACCTTCAGATTGCTTCATGTAGATCTCCTCTTCCAGATCCCCATGAAGAAATGTTGTCTTCACATCCATTTGTTCTACGTCAAAATCAAAAGCAACAACAATAGATAAAAATAATCTAACAGAAGCTACCTTGGCAACTAGATAAAAAATATCACCAAAATTAATTCCCAACACCTTGGAATAACATTTTTCTACCAACCGAGCTTTGTATTTCTCCACCTTTCCTTTTTCATTTGTCTTCTTCTTGAACACCCATTTGCTGCCAATGGGTTTCCTTCCAGCCGGCAACCCCACCAGATCCCAAGCCTCATTTTTGTGCAAAGATGTCATTTCGTCAACCATGGACTCTTTCCAGAGTTTTCCATCCTCTAAATCTACTGCTTCCTTCACAGTTCTGGGATTATCATCAGTAATAGATAAAGAAAAATTTGAACAGAAAGAAGATGGACTATACCTTTCTAGCTGCCTTCTTTCTCAAACTAATCTTCTCACAACCAGAGTTTGTGGCTCTTCATCTTCTGATTCCTCTTCTGCTATAGAGTCTGATTCTTCCTCCTTTAGCTCAAACTCTATCTTCTCAGGTTCCTTTGATGGGACTTCATGTTTAATAACATCTTTCACCTCTCTGAACACCACATCTTGGTTGTACACAACCTTCCTTGTTACTGGGTTCCAAATCTTATAACCCTTTAAACCATCCTTATACCCAATAAAGATGCACTTTTTAGATTTACTATCCAACTTGGTTCTTTTCTCCTTTGGAACATGTACATATGCATCACATCCAAATACCCTCAGATGTGAAAGAGAGGGTTTCTTACCAGTCCATACCTCTTATGGAGTCTTATCCTCCAATGCTGATGAAGGTGATCTGTTGACCAGGTAACATGTTGTCTCCACTGCCTCTGCCCAGAATTCTTGTCCTAACCCGACACCACTAAGCATGCTTCTTTCCCTTTCCATCAACATCTTATTCATTCTTTTTGCAACTCCATTTTTCTCAGGTGTATATGGATTAGTCTTCTACCGTGCTACATCACACTTCTTATAGAATTCTTCAAATTCCCTAGTGCAAAACTCTCCATTGTTATCTATCCTCAGCACCTTTATCTCCTTCTCTATCTGGTTTTTCATCAGAGCCTTAAATTCTTTAAACCTTTCAAAGACTTCAAATTTCTTCTTAAGGAAATATATCCATGTATTCCTTAGTCATCTATAAATGATACATAGTACAAATACTTACCCAGTGATGGAACCTTCATAGATCCAAACACATCACTGTGAACAAGCTCTAATATATGTTTCGCCCTCTTACCACCAGAGGGGAGACTCACCTAATTTTGCTTCCCATATACACAATTTTCACAGAAATCAAAATCCAGAGAGCTATTACTCATACCTTATACCATACCTTTACCATGAAGTATTCGAAGGCCCTTCTCTCCAATATGTCCAAGCCTCTGATGCCACAACATGGTCTTCTCTCCAGAGACCACTATATTTTCTGCTTCACTTTCAAGAACCACAGAACCATTGCACCCATCAACAATAATGCTACCTTGCAACTTGTACAAAGCTCCAATCTGAACTCTCCACATCAATACCAATGCTCCTCGAACCATCTTGCACGTATCCTTATCGAACATTGTTTTTACTCCAGCATCATCTAGCTTGCTTACAGAAATTAGATTTCCGGCCAATGCAAGAATATGCAGAACACTCGGAAGTGTTCTAACCCTTCCACCTTGCAACTTCAATTTTACTTTTCCGTGACCAACGATTCTAGCCTTCCTATCATCCCCCAAGAAGACATCACCACAGTCATATTTCTCATACTTTTAGAACCACTCTCTATGGGGAGTGAAGTGGAAGGATGCACCTGAGTCAATCAACCATGCCTCATGATCCACATGTGTACTTGAAGAAACAAGTACACATCCCCACCTTCATCTGAGGTGGTTTTCACCTCTACAGAAGGAGCATCATCAGATCCCTTTCCTTTGTTAGGAGATTTAGATTTACAACCCCTTTTGTAGTGCCCTTCCTTTCCACATTTCCAGCACACCAACTTTACAGGTTTTTCTTGAGATTTAGATCTCCCTCTAGATTTAGATCTCCCACTCGATGACTTATTTTTGTTTCTGTTCTGGGACTGTCCTCGTACAGACAAGGCATCACCATTCTAGCTCTCCATATTTTTCCATATCATCTCCTCTGTCAGTAAGGATGAGACTATTTCATCAAACTACAAGGCAGCTACATTTCTACCTATTTCAATAACTAGACAATCCCACGAATCTGATAGAGAACACAACAAACTGATGCACTTACCTTCATCTGAAATTCTAATATCAGCAGGTGATTTTGACTTACCACAGTATTAAATGCGTTCAGATGTTTTGTCACTGAGTCTCCATCTTTCATCCTCAGGTTATACAACTTTTTTCGTAGGAAGAGTTTATTCACCAAAGACTTAGATTGGTACAAAGTCCCTAACTTGTCCCACAAAGCCTTCGCTGTAGCTTCCGCTGATACATTTAGCAATACTGAATCTGAGACACACAATTGTATTGTGCTCTTAGCCTTTTGATCCAACTTCTTCCATTCTTCATCCGAAACTCCCATTGGTTTAGTACCTGGATCTATCGTGATCCACTAATCTTTATCCACCAACAAATCCTCCATGTTGAGTTTCCATAACTCAAAACTATGACCATTAAATCTCTCGATCTCTATCTTTTCACTGCTCGCCATCTTCTTTCACCACCAAAATCGATCCCACAGATCTCCCACTGAATAGGGTCTACCACAGGCCTGAGTGAAACCCCTCAGTAACAAAGGGGTCTCCTTGAAGCCAAAACAACGTTGATACCAAATGTAGGTTTTAACCCTATACAGAAATTACCAGCATACGAATTCTAAAACACAGAAAATAAACAATGTGAGAGCATAACACATAAAACGCATATACATAGAGATTTTCCTCTGGATCCCAAAACCGGGACTACCAGCTTGATTTTTAATTATGTTCCTTTCAATGTTACAATACATATATATACATAATGAAGCATCTGATACCATGGACCGAAAAACATCACGTCCAAAACCATGTGCGAAAACCATGCACAAAACCATAGGTAGGTTTGCCCCACCTAATATAGGGGTCTCATACTTAGCTAAGAATCGCTAAGAACCATTGATGCCTTAACGCATCAACTACCATTCCATCCATTATGTCATAGATACATTGATCATTCAATTATAAGTAAAAACATGATGAGAGCCACACATGGCTGCTGTCATAAAACACATACATAACCAGCATAATAGCAACAGAAAATACTCATGAAAGTATAGTCATATAAACCACATATAATCCATCAAAATTCTCATAGAAATACAAGGAGAAATAACCTTTCATTAATGATGCAAAATCCAAACCCAGGATGGGACTTCCACATTCCACCCAACCATAGAATGGCTGAGCCAAATCTCTCTTCAACCATTCACCCTCGTGCCATATTCCAAGCATGAATGTGGGATCTCATAAAACACATTAATCAAAACTCATCTAGGGCATCTAGAGGCCATCCACCTAAACCCATCAAACATTGATTCCACCTCACAGTCGGCCATCACCAAACCATCATCAAATTTTTCTCTATCCCAGTCATCCAGGGCTCCAGGGCATTTATCCAACCAAGGCTCCAAGACTAGTAACTCAACCCGTAGCTTTTACCAGGCTCTAGAGCATTTGTCCAGCCAAGGCTCTAGGACTAGTAACTCAACTCACCAAGGGCTCCAGAGAATTTTTCCAACCAAGGCTCCAGGACTAGTAACTCAACCCAAGCTAAGGAACATGAGAACCAATAATAAAAAACAATGCAAGTAAACCCACAATCACCATGGCTATCCAGGAAATGGCAAGGCTAGGCAATCCACTGTCAATCCAGGAAATCCTCCATGACAATGACAGATCACCCAACCGAGAAACCACATGCATGTGCCATGCATGCTAAAACTAGTGAAGAAATCATACATGCAACCCAGTACCTACAATCAAATTTGATGTAGCTGTTGATCCTGATGCCTCCTTGCGATTTCCTACTTCTCATTTTCCTTCTTGCTCTAAGAATCCAAGTATGCCACACCCTCCAAGAGTGCTCCAAGAAAAATCTAAGTATCCAAGAGTGTGAGAGAGAGCTCCAACATTGAACTGACAAAAGGTTAACAAAAATCTTGCCAACTGATCCTCAGAAGCCTTTTTATGGATGAGGCCTATATTTTCTTCATTTTCCATTATTTTCCTTCATTTTCCTCATCACATGCAACCTGTGACCTTTCACCTCCCTTTTCTCCTAATTTCCATTATTTTCATAAATAAATGTGCCAAAAATGCCATTTTTCCTTTCCAAAGCCTTAGTCATTACCTTTGGCAATTTCCTTAGCCATAAACAACCAAATGAACACCCCCTAGGATGTCTTGCCCAACATTCAGCTTGGAATAAGTGTCCCATCATCCATGGTTATGGGATTTTTTTAACTTTTATTACATGGAATTTTCCCCAGGGTTGTTACATATTTTGTAGAAAGGATGCAAGGTAGAAAAGTCTAGATTAGTGGGCCCTCCCACCTAGTTATGTTTCAGGCATTAGTTAACTAGACAAGGCACAAAGCAGGCAAAAGAATGCAAGGTAAAACACCAACACAATGCATTGTACTAATCTATTCCCAAATAATTTACATGCCAACAAGAATCAGAAAACCGCAACAGAAATTTGAAATGAACATTTTATAAGATAAATTGATCAATCTACATACTAGTCTCCCCCTTTTCCTCTCGTACGACACACAAAGGGTCGAGATTTATACAAATGTATAAATGGGAGGAGTGAATAGGCGGATTGAGTTAATCCCCTTTCTCACTCAATGAGTACAAATTGATTTCATTTGAAAACTAAGAATGGAGATATGAGTGGATTTCATGGTTGATATAAACAATGATTGCACCCTATCCCACTCAAACTATGCCATATGCAAACTTTGGAGAATCGATTAGATACAAGCCTATTAGTTGGGTTACGTCCCGAACTTGGAAGTCTGGTCAACTCATGTTTGAGCCACAACCATTTCTTTGCACAGTGACCCTAGATTTGATCTAGTGAACATGAGAGCATAATGATGATGCGTGGAAGAAAACCCATGTTGTCATTTTTTTCGAGAGCAGTGGAACCTCCTTGAACTTGGAGGTCGACTACAAGATCCCATGCTGGTTACCGGACCTGCTAAAAAACCCTCATTAGTAGCATAAATCCATAATTAAGTCTCCTAATCATGCTAAAACATTCAAATAGATATATAATATACACAATAATCTTGTCGACTTCATTTGGCAACTTTTCATGGAAAGAGGCATGAAGGGATAATTTCATTGGTCAAAAAATGGTCGTTATATAATGTCAAAAGGTGGAGACTAGTAGTAAAACCATGTCAATTTCAAGCCCTGGAAATTATATAATGTGAATGACTAATAATTTACCAAGTTTAATAGGCAGGACCTACAATTACTTGAGATGAGTCAAATTAAATGGACCCAAGTTGCAATTAGAATATTTATATCCTAATTTAAATACTATGTTATTTACATGTGATTATAATCTATATTGGTTACATGTGATTTATGATTTATCTTAAAGTGAAATGTAGTCATTTCCTACCTATTAGTAACTCCTTCTGTAAAATGGATCAGAGTAAACATGTGTTCACCTAGTAGATACATGATGTTATGAGGGCATGCCATGGATTTAAATCCTCATGAAGTTTAACGAAGAAAATAAATATAAGGACACAAATCCCTTATTACTAGGTGACCATGAGTCTCTCACTAGCAATAAATGGGATGAGGTCAATGAGATCTCAAATGTCTTATGTTGGTTTCTCTGCAATGTAAATATGTATATATAGTGGAGTGATCACATCCTTACCCTCGCTATTGGTTGAGTAGGGCAACTCGGTCCATAGCCTTACCTTTGGTATTAATGCTATTTGAGATACAATGTTATAAGATAAAAGAATCATTTATATGCATGCATTTTGAATGATATTTTTATAATAATAGCCTTACCTTTCGTATTAATGCTAGTTGAGATACATTGTTATAAGATAAAAGTATCATTTATATGCATGCATTTTGAATGATATTTTTATAATAATAAAATCGTGTTCATGAAATAATTGTCCATATAAGTATAATGCATTCCTTTGAAGTAAGAGGACACTTGGGAAAAATAGATTTTATTTTATTTCATATTAAAAAATGGCAAATGTGCATCCAAATATAATAACAAACATTATTTAATAATTAAAAAGGCTAGTATTATATACACACAAATGAGTTGTTTAATGTTGGGGAGACAGTCGGTGAAAAAAGTAGAGTAGAGTATTTAGGAGATGAGTGGATAATATTAATATTAATTAAAAATAGAAGTTATCCATTAAGTGGTATGTGACATTTTCCATAAGTAAAGAGATATTTATGATCGTTAATGCTATATGGATGTGATAATGTTAATATTTAGATGAGAAGTTTTAGAAAGTGTGGTTTTAATGTACAAAATCTCTATTATGTTTGATTAATATTGTGATGGATAATTTTTTGTTGAAAAATATTTACATCCTTTGCAACCCAAGGATTCTAGGGGAAGAAGAGCACCTTTAGGATACCATAGGCAAATTTAGAGTTAAGATTAGCTTCACAGGAAGGAGAAAGATGCAAATAAACCCTTGGAGTAAAATTTTAAAATAAATTCTTAAAACAATCTTGGAGTGGAAATCTAACATAGATAAACATATACAACCTTTAGAGTAAGAAAAATGTCTCTCAGAAAAAAAAATTAAATAGTTTTAATTTGAAAAAATTTATAAAAATAAATAAATAAATTTTATGAATAATGGAATTGAATATCTTGTTAAAAATAAGTTAATCTTATAAAGTTAAGTCACTTTCCTTATAATAAGCCCCTCCCACACCATATAAAAAGCGTAGTAGCCACCTTTTACCTTACCTTACTTCTTATTACCTTACTTCTTTAAGGAAACTCACAGGCACATGTAAAAAATGGAACCACATGTTAAGGAACCATCATTATTCTGAAGTTTGATATTCTGTTGTAAAGGTACTGAGGTAGCTTTGCACTGATCCATTTCGTTTTTTTTCAATAAACCTCTCACATACTTCCCTTGAGTGAGAAAAGTTTGTCCAAAGTCCCTCCAAACTTCCAGACCCGAACAATAGTGTAATTCTCTAAGGTCTTTCATTTCAAACACTTGCAACATCTACACTTTGATTTCTTTAATCAAATCATCAACATTTCCAGTGATAATTAAATCATCTACATATAAAGAAATCAAAACACTTTTCCCCTTTTCATCAAACACAGAATATCGATTTGGGCTATTTTTACTCCTCTTATAACTATGATACAGGAAAAATGAATCAATTTTTTCATACTATGATCTGGGTGTTTGTTTTAACCAATATAATGCCTTTTTTAATTTGCAGACTAAATTCTCCTTCCCCTATTTGATAAACCCTTCAGGTTGTTTTAAATAAACCTCTTCTTTCCATTCTCCATTTAAAATAAGACTTCATATCTAGTTGGTGAAGACTCCAATGATGTTTTGTAGCTAAAGCTATCATCATTCTAATGGTGTTTAGCTTAGCTACCAGAGCAAAGGTTTCCTCGTAATCAAATCCTTCTCTTTGAGAGTAACCCTCAGCAACCAGCCTAGCTTTCTATTTGTCTACAATACCATCAGATTTAAATTTAGGTTTATATAACCACTTGCAATCTATAGGTTCTTTTCCTTCCAACAATTCAACTAAATCCCAGGTTTCATTTTTAAGTATTGACTCATATTCCTCTTCCACGACTGACCTTCCTTCATCATATTGACTTGCTTCTTTCTAAGTTGAGGGTTTAACAACATTTAACATACTAGTTATAAGAGCATGATCCATATATCTTGCTGGAAATTGAGTTTTCCTACCTGATCTCCTTAGTGGTGGACTTGCTTCAAATCTTCTTTGCTCATTCCTTGGTGGATTTGGCTTGCTACATGTACCTACATCACTTGATTCTTCCATTTTCTATTGTTCCTGCTCATGGTTGTCCCTTGTTTCATCACTTCCATCTTCCACTAGCAAAGGCATGTGCCACTCTTCATTGCCTTTATCATAGTTTCCATCATCAACTTGCTCATGGAATACTACATCTCTACTCGAAAACACTTTGTGAGTAGAGGGATTAAATAGTTTATATGCTTTAAACTCTGTACAATACCCTACGAAAATGCATTTAATGGCCTTTGAATCCAGTTTCTTCCTATCCTCTTTTGGAACATGAGCAAAAGATTTCGAGCCAAAAACTCTTAAATGATTAATTATAGGCTTAAAACCTAATAAAGCTTCGAATGGAGTCTTAAGATCAAGGCTCTTTTTTGGACTCATATTCTTTAAATACACTATAGTATTTATTGATTCCTCCCAAAAACTATTAGACAGGTTCTCACCTTTTAACATGTTGTGTGCACACTCCACAAGGGTTTTGTTCTTCCTCTCTGCAACCCCATTCTGTTGAGGAGTGTGGGGTATTGTGAACTGCTGAACTATCCCATGGTCCTTGCAATATTTTATGAATCCATCCTTCTTGTATTCTCCCCCTTGATCTGAGCAGAGAATTTTGATGAACTTCCCTCTCTGTTTTTCAACCATGCTTTTGAACTCTTTAAAATATTCAAAATAATGACTCTTCTTTTTGAGAAAATATACCAAGGTAAATCTTGTTCAATCATCAACAAATAATAAAAAATAATAGGCATCTCCTAATGACCTTGTCAGCATCAGCCCACATATATCAATCTGCACAAGCTCTAGTATATCTCTCTTCTTTATATTTAAATTTGAAGGAAAATCATCCCTATGCATCTCCCCAAGGGCGCATCCTTCACAATCAACATGAATATTTTTTAAAATGGGAAGACCATTGACCATACCTCGTTTCTGAAGAAGCAGTAGGTCATGAAAATTGATATGATCGAATCTTTGATGCCACAAATTATCTGCAGTCATAACTATTGAAATGAAGGCTTGGTGTGGTGCACTTCTTGAATTTACCTTGTACAGGCATCCAAATTGAATACCTGATGCAATTGGCTTCATATGATCCAGTAGATCTTTAATAACACAATAAGACTTAAAAAATTCTACCTTAAGATTCTGATCTGTTATCATAGAGACAAATATCAGATTCTTTTTAATTCCTGGTACATACATCACATTTTGAATACGCCTAATATTACCATCAGGAATATTTCCATACCCCTTAATCTGGTACCCTCTGTCATCACCAAGGTAGATATTAGCACCACTGTTGGTTTCTTTAAAATTTTCAAACCAATGTCTGTTACATGTCATGTGAGTGGAAGCTCCTGAGTCCACAAACCAAGTTTCTGCTTCATCATTCTCAGCAGAATCAGATACAAAAAATCTGAGGTTCCAATTTTGATCTTCATCAGCAAAGTGCCCTACATGCTTCTTATGTCTATGTTGAGTTTCATCAAGCTTCTTCTTATGGAAATTCCTAGCAATGTGACCAATTTTACCACAGTAAAAACACTTGGTTCCTAAATCATTTTTGGTCAAAGACATACCTTGACATGGATTTCTCTGTGGTATACCTCCATCCTTTTGTCCTGCACTTTCTTTCGCTCTGAATGGATTTTTCTTCGCCATTAACGCTAGATCTGAATTGTGGGGTTTCAGAGTCATCCACCTCTCTTTCTCTTGTATCAAGATCCCTATCAATTCTTTGAAATTGGGGGATTTCTCCCTTGCATTCGGGCCTGTAATAAACATCTAATAATTGTCAATTGTACTATTCATGGTAACAATGATGATATCAGTGTTTGATATTGTCTCCCCTATATTGGCCAGCTTATTTCTCAACTCCTTGATCTGAGAGAGGAATGAAACACTCTCCTCCATTTTGATGGAGAGAATCTTTCTTTTCAGGAACAATAAACGATTTGTTTTATTTATCTCATACAAATCCTTGAGAGTTTTCCAAATGTCATTTGTTGATTTACACTCTCTGATGTGAGGGATAATTCAGTCTTCAGCTGACAATTTCAATGACACTTTCGCTTTGTTCTCCCTCTTCTCCCAATCTTGAATTGTTGCAATTGTTCCGCCTCCTGCTACAGTTGGCTTCAATTCATCCCCATTTGCAATCGCACACACACTTTTCCCTTCAAGAAGAGTTTGAAATTTAAATTTCCTGTTTGAATAATTGGACCCATCGATCTTATTACTCTCATTCAATTACGCCTCTACCATCTGATTATTCATCGTGACAAGATTGATCTATAGATCCTCCAAAGAATCCACAAGTGCTTTCAATGAAGAAAAACCCACAAGAGCAATCGAAAACAATCTTGGTCACCCAAACTTTACTCGGGGTCTCGATCTAAAAACAAATCACCAAAAAATGCAATCTTCCTTGGCAATTTCCAGAAATCAAACCTTGGCCTCCACACAAATGGAGCGATCAATAATCATAGCGATCTACAACAATTCCATTATTTTGGATCATCGCCTGCACTTTTTTAAGCATTACGAGATATATTGCACGCACCCAACATGTTTTTTGTGTAAAAGAAAAAAAAACCTTTGATCTATCCATTAATCTCTTCATGCCTTTTCTCCACATTAAATTCTCAAGTCATATGAGAGCTAGATTTTATTAAATTCCTTGACTCTTCTTGGAATACAGTTTACATTCAAGCCTCATATGTTCAAACCTCTGTCTATAATCATATAAGAATTATATATCTAACCCATACTAGCTAAAATCTACTGAATCAGAAACCTCAACTGATATCCATTGCAACTTACAGTGCAACATCAACGCGGAAAGACATCAATACTCAAGGTTTGAATCTGCTCTACAATAATACTCAAGGTTCTCGGCATACCACGATGCTCATCGCTCCACAACAAGGATGCCACTTCGAATATACCACTAGGGATATACCACCATGATCCACTGCAATCCAATTCACCGGACTTAATCGCCACGATGACACTCACCACAACTGCCACAGGTCTCCCACATGAAGGCACCACCAAATTTGATAGATTATTTCACACTCACCTCACCAGATCACTAGACGAAAGCCATGATGGCACCACACCCGTGAGCTCCACAACAGCTCATCGCTCCATGAATTCAAATCTATAGGTCATAAACTAAGCTCGGCACCACCGCTGTCACCACCACTCTGATCCTCTTACACCTGATAGTATAAAAATGACAGCCCACAGTGATCGCCACAATGCATGACGGATCCACCAATGGTCTCAGTAGCTCGATCTGCCAACCGCTCGATTTGTGCCAATGCTTCAATGTCTTTTCTAGGAAGGAAACTCAATGTATCCATGATCTCCATGCCAAGCAGTTTGTAGCACCGAAACGCAATCGATGTAATCGACCTTCATAGGGCAACCACTGGACCTTCAAAACGCAACCACGCTCTTTTTGAGAATTTCGTACTTATGGCCCGCACTACTCAGAATTGCTTAAAGTAAATGTCAATAAGTGCATTTTCTAGACCAAATCTCACGCTACTCCAAAGCTAGGGAAGGACGACTGTATGGTATAAAACCCGCGCTGCTCCAATTTTACCTCAGAGAAAAAAACAATTTTTGTGTTATTCCTCAGTAGTTCGCCTCCTTGCCAGGCCTGCTTCGTACTAGCCACCAAGGGCCACAGTTATGCCACTTAGGCACTCCCATAGCCACCAAAGCTCACTAGCTCCGATACCATGTTAAAAATGGAAGAAATCAAATATATTCAGAAACTTAGTAGCTCTCAAGAGTAAGTTGCACTTGGACACTGCCTCACGGAGAACGTTCCACATTGATCATTATTCATCAAGAATATATAAGTTTAAATGAGAATAGGAGAGTTAGAATTAACACCTAGAAAATAGAAACTAATTCATAAATTAGGACACACACACAATTAATAAACAAACTCTCTCCAATAATACAAATTCTCCATTAATTCCAACAACATATAATGTAGTAACTTGTATTAATGAAAAGTCACTAAATTTTGATTATTTTAAAAGGAATTTGGAAAACTTTCTTTATAAAAAAACCCCTCATGCATCTTATAGAAGGCGTAGTAGACACTTTCTATCACTTTTACCTTTTTGTTTTCACTTACACATACATGAAAGAAATAATTAATATCTTCTAGTTTATGATTTAATTTAAATCTACTCTCATACTTGTGATTTGGAAAAAAAAACTTTTGGTTTCGTTTTCCCTTTCACCTATTTGTGTGCTCTCCCGAATTATATGTGAAAAAAACAAAAAAACAACTAATTTTGATTTGCCCTGGCATGATGTTCCCTTATCTCCTCCGCATAAAGAACGTTCGTCAACAAAAATGTTTACCCCCATCTTTTGAACCAAGTGACCATTCCGGTGAAGGAGGTAAAGCAAGGAGAACGTTGTTACGTCTGTTACAGGGAAAATTTTAAGAACCCCCCCTAAATTTATAAATATAATAAATGGGCGAATCTCCATGGTATATAGGAAAAATGGAAGGCGATTTTATCAATAATATAATATGTATATATAATTTTTTGGCGAATCTCTCACTAGGCATGGCAAATATTATACTCAGTTATAAAATCTTGTAAGATCTTGGCGAGTCTTTCACTAAATAATAAAACTTTGTAAAGTCCTAGTGAATCTTAGCATAGGCTACATGCTGGTTTAATTCCCCCATTTAAATAGGCTACATTCCAGGTGAATACCATGGGTCAATACCATGTGCCATTTTGGTGAATACCATGGGTCAATACCATGTGCCATTTTTATTTTTATTAATTCTAATATTAGGGTTAATAATGGTTTTTTGCATGGTATTAATAACAATCTAGTCCATGGTATTTGTCCCATCGTATTTTGGCCATAGGTTTCACCTAAATATAACCCATTTTTGAGTGTTCGTAAATATAAGGTGACTTATGGAGTAAATATAAAAAAATGTTTTATTTGTTTACCATACCTCTCGTTTATTTATATTTTTATTAATTTACCATACCTCTTTTACAAATATGGTATTTGGCCCATAGGATTCACTTAAATAAAACCTCTTTCTTGAGCCTTCATAAATAGAACGAGGGTTATGGACTAAATATAAAAAGAGGTTTTATTTATTTACGATACGTCTAGTTTATTTATATTTTTATTTATTTACCATATCGTTTGAGTAAGTATAAAAAGACGTTTTATTTATTTACCATACCTCCATTTTACTTATATTTTTATTTGTTTACATCGTTACATGTATATAACGTGACTTATGGAGTAAATATATATATATTTTTTATTTATTTACCATACCTCTCATTTATTTATATTTTTATTAATTTACCATACCTCTTTTATAAATATGGTATTTGGCCCATAGGATTCACTTAAATAAAACCTATTCTTGAAAATGGCGAATGGATTCACTTAAATAAAACCTATTCTTGAAAATGGGTGAATGGAAGGTTGTAAGTCCTAATTTCAAGGGCTAAATTTACCTTTTTTATCCTCTCCCTTAAAATAAGGTGGGCTATTTGAGGTGATTTGTAAAAATGTACTATGATACAAAATATTCGCCCACTAAAAATTTTAAACCCCTTAATTTCGCCAAAGGGCAAACATTCGCCCCTAAAATTATCCTTGGTCTGTTATTCGCTCTCCCCAATTCACATTTGGATTGTTCTGCTTCTGCCCCTATCAAGATTTGGTATCTTACCCAAAAGATTGTATTGCCTCTCACAACTAAAACTATTTTCTTATATTACAATATAATTATAATTATATTATAATTATATAATTATAATATAATTATACTAAAAATTGCACTAGATATTGCAATGGAAATGTCATAATGCTTAAATTCGAGAGAAACGCTAACAAAAAATCTAGAAGTGCATCATCATTTGCCTAGACAACTTGAATCGAAGGAGGCAAACAATTTTTTGAATGAGCATTCCAGCTCTAGAAAATTTGGAGAATATATTCTATGATTTTTCTTGTAAGTCTATAATTACTTTGTGGATCATAATTGTCCTTGCTTTTACCAAATACCTTATCGCAGTCGCTTGCTAAACTACACAGTATGACTTGAACTTGTACAATATTTTGAATTTATTTATTCCCACTCTGTAGTATCTTTCTGGGATTTTATTTTAGAATTATCATTATCCCATGCACCCCAAATGTTTCTATACCTCATTATTTCTAGCACACCATTTTCATCTAAATTAACTATTTTTACCTTTCATAAACTTTTGAGATTTTTCATCAAAGTTCATAAGACGTGAAGAGGCTAGTACTCTTCCTAACATAGAATCAACTAATGTTTCTCTAAACTAGCAACTAAATAAAATCGTTAAGCAAAAAAGATGAGCAATCACAATTTTTGGATTGTTTCTATGTATATAATTTGATGCATCAAAAACTGCTTTGCATTTTTCATTAATAATAATAATTATAAATATATGTCTGGCAAGATGTATGAGGTGCCTACCTTAGTTGCACTGATTTGCATGATAAATATAAGGTAAAAAGAAAACCTCATAAAATGAGTTCGCTATTGATCAAAATTCTGCTCATTCATTGACAAATACGAAACATAGAGGTATGGTAAACTTCTAAATAATCGCATTGAATAATTCAGTGAGCAAGAAAGGATTCGAGGATGATGTGTACCCTTTAGAATCCAACAATGGAAGAGTCACTAGCGGCTATGTGTACCCTTTAGAATCCAACAATGGAAGAGGCACTAGCGGCTGGATTGACATTGGTATCGGCATTGGTATTGACATTGGTATCAACATTGGTACTGACATTAATCAAAACTTACAACGATGAAGCCATGGCCCAAGGTCAAGTAATCAATATTAGTTATGGACTGACAGAGTCTATGAAAGAAGCATCCCTGCAAATCTGAGGAAAGATAATGTTAAATCAAATATTGATATTTATCAAATAATGAAAATAGGAAACAAAGATATATACCTTGAAGATTTCAAATAGTAAATAAACTACAATCCATTTAAAAATCAGTGTTCAGCTCCAGAAACTCATATGGTGCTTTGCAATTGAAGTTCCATGGGTTAATTTGAATCTTGTAGAATTTGTTTGTATAAAAAACAAACAAATCCCTCAAAACCCATATAGTTTTTTTACACCCTCAAAATCTTATCCTGCAATCGCCCAAAATTCATGTTGTGGCCTCTTAATATTTTAGTTTTGAAATCAAGAACATTACCCAATCAACCACAACTGCTCCATAGATAGTGCCTCGTCGATATAAAAAATTGAGGTTGGTTGAATGTTCATAAAGAATTCGATTAATAGTTCATCTATCAAAACACTGAGTCGCAACCGCCACTGTTCGTACCATTCAATTTAAATCAACAGGTAATCACAACCTAATCATCTAACAAAAGATGCAATGGCACAAATTATGACATGGATGCAGCTAGGAGAGTTTTTTTCAGAGGGGAACGCCTTACGGCGAAATTATATTATAATATAATTTTATTATATTATAATTATATTTTAATGAAATCATAGAGAGAGAGAGAGAGAGAGAGAGAGAGAATTTATTGCACCGAGAGACGCATTCTACAGCCTAGTATGACCTCGATGTGTAAGTATGTTCACGTCCTCAAAAAATAATAATTTTCGTTAAAAATAATTTCCGTTAATGCTAAATCGCTAATTTGTTTAATATCTCTTTTATCATATACGTGAATTTGAATGGATCATAAATTTACCTTTAACAAAAAAAATTACCACATTAAAGTTCCAAATTAGGTAAAATTTTAAACATCTTTACTCTTTACTCAAGCCAATACCATTTCTTAAATCAAAAGAAAAAAATGTTAATTCAACACAAGGAATCAAAAATCTTGCTCCAAAATCTTTTAATACTTCTTTTAATTAAATATTTGTAAAATGAATCTTTAGAGGAAAAACCATATATATTAATTTGATGTAGTTTTATTATAAATTTTGTTATCATGCTATGTAAAAAACATCATTAAATCTAATATTGATATTAAAATATTAGTATTAATATTAATATTAATATTAATATTAAATATTAATATTATATTTATATAAATATATTATAATATCAATATTATTAAATTTAATAACTTTGGATTAATACAGTAGTAAATTTAATATAATATTCATTTTGTTATATTATAATATATATTAATATTAACTCTAGATATATATGGAGGGAAGAACAAAGACATAGAGTGATAGAGGTGGAGAGATACAAGGAGAGATGGAGTAGAATGAAGGAGAGGGGAGAGGAGTAACGAAGGGAGAGAGAAAGAGAGGAGTGCAAGAGGGAGGGAAGGGTAAGAGAGGGAGACACAAATACGAAGGGGGGAGAGGGGAGGAGAGAGAGGAGGAGAGAGGGACAGAAATAGTGACAAGGTCAAAGGGCAGAGAGAGAGAGAGAGAGAGAGAGAGAGAGAGAGAGAGATGGGTGGAGGGAGGAGGAGGTAGGATAGAAAGGGAGAGAGGGGAAGGACCAGAGAGAGGACTTGAGAGGGAGGGACAAAGAGATGGAATTGGAGGGGAGAGAGGGAGTGAAGAAGAAATACATAGAGAGAGAAAAGTGGGGAGAGATAGAGAGAGAGGGAGCAACAAGGGAGAGATGGAGAGAGAGTGTGTATGTTTTGGGGTGAGATAGAAAGACAAAGAAGGAGAGATGGAAGGAAGGGGGGAGAGAAGGAGAGAGGGAGAGAGATAATGATTGAGTTGGAGAGTGAAGAGAGAGATAGAGAGAGGGAAACATAGGAGGGGGAGACAAAGGGAGGTGGGAGAGAAAGGGAGAGAGAGGAAGGAAGAGATAGAGGACATGAGAGAGAGAAGGAGAGAGAGACAGGGAGAGAGAGGGAGGAAAGAAGAAATAAATAGAGAGAGAAAGGTGAAGAGAGAGAGAGAGAAAGAGGGAAGAGAGATAGAAGGGGAAGAGAGGGAGAGAAGGGGAAGAGAGAGGGAGAGGGAGATGAAGAGGGAGGGAGATATAGATAGATATGGAGAAAGAGTGTGTATGTTTTGGGGGTGATATAGAGAGACAAAGGAGAGGCAGAGGGAGATAGAGATATAGATGGGAGGTGAAGAGAGGGAAGAAGAGAGAGATAGAGAGAGGGAGAGAGGGAGGGAGAGATAGATAGATATGGAGAGAGAGAATGTGTGTGTTAGGGGGCGGGTGCGGGGTGAGATAGAGAGACAAAGAAGGAGAGATGGAGGGAGATATGTGTGTGTGTGTGGAGGGGAGAGTGGGAAGGAGATTTCTTGCACTAGATGCATTGGTTTCAGTATAGATGATGATTTCTAATCCTACTTGATTGCTTGAACTAAATGCATTGATTTTAGTGTAGATGATGATTTCTAATCATATTTGATTGCTTGCTCTAGATGCATTCATTTTAGTGTAGATGATGTTTTCTAATCCTATTTGATCGATTGCACTAGATGCATTGATTTCAACATAGATGTTGATTTCGAATTATATTTGGAGTATAGAACTTTAGGAAAGGTTTGCACCTCATGGGATTTGATCCCTATCGATGCATGATAGATCTGGCATTAGATGGATTTAAGCTGGTTATAATTCAGTTATCATATTAACTCTGGAAAAGATATTATTGGCTACTATCCGCAAATGTAGGTTGACTCATCATTGTTATGCATAAAGAATCATACCACAAAAAATGAAGACCATGGATAGTAGTGGTAGGGTTTCACTCCTTCCAAATACCTTTGTGTTTTGAACCTTTAACATAATTCATTAAGATTGAAAGAAATGAACACTTCCCTATAACAAACAATTTTAGAATATATATATATATATATATATATATATATATTCCTTTTTATAAAAGATTAAATATATAATAATTTAGAATCTTAAAAAAATCAAACCTTATTTTACATATATTTAAAAAAATTAATAAATTAATTAATTAAAAAAAATACTCAAATAAAACATTAAAATTTAAAAGTTTAAAATGGTTTTAGTAAAAAGTAACCATGATTATTTATCTACATATATTTAAAAAATTAAAAAATTAATTAATTAAAAAAATTACTCAAATAAAACATTAAAATTTACAAGTTTAAAATGGTTTTAGTAAAAAGTAACTATGATTATTTATCCACTATTTTTATTAAAAATATTTGCTCATTCAAATAAATTTAGGGAACATATTTGAGTGCCTATTGAATGGGACCCAGGAAAATTCAATTTTTAGAATTTATATTTAAAAAATGTTTTAGTAAAAAGTAATTATGATATTTATCGAGTATTTTTATTAAAAATGTATGCTTTCAAATAAATTTATGGAACATATTTGAATGTCTATTGTCTGGGAGTAAGGAAAATTCAATTTGTAGAATTTATATTTAAAAAATGAAAATATATTTCACAAATATTAATTATGTAAAACAGTTTTGGAATTTAACATTTTACAAATTTTTTTTTTTTCATTTTCTAAATACACTTGATGTTAAATAAGATTCTCTAAACATAAAAAATAACAAGTAGAACTAAAATGAATTCATATATTTAAGATCCAGTAATTTAAGTTAAGTGATTTACAGGTAGAGAAGGCTTAGTATTGCACAAGGCATGAACAAAAATATTCACACAAAAACATTTTCTGAAATTGGTAACACTTTTTAGGCATGTCATGAATTTTCGCTTAACAAATAATTTCATAATGAACAAGTAGTCACTATCCTAAATATGAGGATTTGATTTTCAAATTATGTTCCATAACTATGATTGATTTTTTTTTAGTATGATGGATACCTTTCTTTGCTTCAATAAAAAAGTGTTGGAACCTTGTGACAAAACAACATGTTGTTAATTCCAATTCCACTAATAAATCCATCTTCTTGCTAAGATTTTTCATTATTCTTTTCTCTTTCATAGTGAACAAGTGGTCACTATCCTAAATATGAGGATTTGATTTTCAAATTATCTTTGATAACTATGATTGATTTTTTTCTTATTATGATGGATACCTTTCTTTGCTTCAATAAAAAAATGTTGGAACCTGGTGACAGAGCAACATGTTGTTAATTCCAATTCCACTAATAAATCTATCTTTTTGCTAAGATTTTTCATTATTCTTTTTTGTTACATGTGTATGTTGTGAATTTGCATAGTTTTAAACAAAAACAAGTAAGAATGTTAATATGCTTTAACATGCTCCCATTGGAAAACACATTTTTGTTAAAAAAAACTAAAATTTAGGATCTAATCCAATTTGAAACATAATATCTCTTCCATTTAACTAGAATTCACAAAAAAATAAAAGGCATTTATTATATTTATTGTTTTGAGGCTTTTGCGATCAGTGCTTTGTGTGTTGTTTTCTTCCGGAGTTTTCGCATCCATGATTTGTTTGTATCGACATTTCGAACCTTCCACCGTCGCTCATCATCAGGATAGATCAGTAATTGTGTAGGACAGATCTCCTTGAGTTTTAATAAATATAGATGAGAGATGCACAGAGAATGGAAGCCGACTCTTTTTTTATAGAAATACCTAATTATGTAATTGAACTAATTAATTTTTAACTTTATGTTTATATAGTTTGAGTAAATAATTTTATTTATTTATTTATTTTTAAAAATGTTTAATTATGTAATAGAATTGTTCAATTTTTATATGTTCAAATAGTTTAATTTATTAATTAATTGATATTAATTAATTTATTTATTTGTTTATTTATCAATATTAGTTTCATAATAGAATTGATTAATTTTTAATTTTATGTTTATATAGTCTAATTAATTAATTTATTTCATTTATTAATTTATTTATTTTTAGAATTGAATTAGAAATATTTAATTATGTAATTCAATTGTTTAATTTTTAATTTTATGTTTATATAGTTTGATTAATTACTCGATTAATTAATTAATTAATTAGTTTTATTTCTTTCTTTCTTTTTAGAAGTGTTTAATTATGTAATAGAATTGTTTAATTTTTAATTATATGTTCAAATAGTTTAATTAACTAATTAATATTTATTTTCCAATATTAGTATCATAATTGAATTATTATATATATATGTATTAAGAATTGTTTAATTGTTTAGTTTTATGTTAACAATGAGATTTTAATTTATTTTAATTTAATTTAATTTCTATATATTGTTTATTTATTTATGATTAATTGTATTATGTTTGTTACATCCTGTTTCTTAGTTTGAATTTAATAGTAATTTAATGTTTAGTACTAGTTTAATTCTAATGTTTGTTTCCATAATTTTAATGTTAATGAATATTAATGTTAATATTGTTAATCTAAGATTTATAGATTATAGTTTTAAGATGTAAATTAATGATTATAATTTTTAAGAGATGGGCGATTAGGTAGGTGAGAAGAGTTTCAACAGGGGAGAGGGTTAGGTTAGGTTAGAAGGGGATGTTTTAAGACATTATAGTAGGAATCCAGTTGTCGCTTATTTTCCATCCTTCGTCTCGATTGAGGTTGTTAGGGTTTTTACCTATTTCTATGGCTTCTCTCAGTTTTCTATGGTGATAATGATCAATTTTGGCTACTACTTTGGAGTTTTCAATGCAGATGTGATGATTGGTTTTACTAGAATGTTCCGCCAGAGCTGAGGTTTTTGAGCGGTTGTGTTTTATATTGGCGGCATGTTCCTGAATTCTAGTATGGATAGATCGACTAGTTTCTCCAATGTATGTTTTTCCGCAGGAGCATGGAACCATGTAAACTCCTTTGTGGCATTTAGGATCAACAGGATCTTTGACTGATTTTAGGCATCTACTAATGGTGTTCATGGGTTTTAATGTGGTTCTAATTTTGTTCTTTCTTAATATGTGAGAAATTTTATCTGTTGTGCCTAATATGTAAGGGAGGTGTACCTTGCCTAGATGATCATCTAGAGGTTGTTTGTTTTTAGGCTTTTCGGCCTTCTTGAAGGCTCTGATCACTTGGTGTTTTTTGTATTCATTTTCTGTGAATACCTTCATAAGATGGTTCTTTTCATCTTCAAAGTGATTTTTATCTGAAATACAGACGCCCCTGGTTGCTAAAGTGTTGAGAACTCCAGTTTTTTGGGATGGATGGAGGTGAGAGTTGGCATGTAGGTAATGTTGTGTATGGGTTTTCTTACGATATACCTAGTGTGGTATGGTTCCATCTTTGTTTCTTTTGATTAAGATGTCAAGAAAAGGAAGGCTGTCGTTCTCCTCTATTTCCATGGTAAATTGGATGGAATTGGATAGACTATTTAGGTGTTGTAGGAAATGCTTTAATTTTTCTTTTCCATGAGGCCAAATGATGAAGGTGTCATCGACGAAACTTTTCCAAAGTTTGGGTTTTAATGGGGCAGATTCAATGGCCTTATTTTCAAAATCCTCCATAAAGAGATTAGCAATGATAGGAGATAGAGGGGATCCCATGGATACACTACACGTTTGTTCATAAATTTCATCCTTAAAAATGAAGAAGGTAGATTTGAGACATACTTCAACTAATTTGGCTGTGTCAGAATTTACGATTTTCTGGACTACTTCCATAGCCTCATCTATGGGAATGTTGGTATAGAGAGATTTAACATCAAAACTTACTAATATGTCCTCGGTATCTAGGTTTAGATCTTTGATCTCATTGATAAAATGGGTGGAGTCTTTGACGAAGGAATTGGTGTTTCCTACTAGAGGTTTTAACTTCCTAGCTAGGTATTTTGCTAACTGATAAGTTGGACCTCCTATGGTATTAACAATGGGTCTTATGGGGACGCCTTCTTTGTGTATTTTTGGGGCTCCATAGATTCTAGGGGTGTATGGGTTGTTTTCTAATAGGTTCTTAATGTTGTGTTCTTTACTTGATTTTATCAAATTGTGTACGTTTTTGGATATCTTTTTTAGGGGATTCTTATTTAATTTAGTGTAACACCCACTATTAGTGAGGTGGTCTATCATTTTTTCGTTGTAATCTGTAGTGTTCATTATGACAGTAGCCCCACCTTTGTCAGCTTTTAGGACTACTATATCAGGATCTTGGTTTAAGTTTTTGAGGGCTAAATGTTCAAGTTTGGAAATGTTACTTTTGGGCGGGTGGGATTTTCTCAGAATGATGGAGCAGTCTTGTCTGATATTTTCTTTGATTTTGTCCGGTAAGTCCCTGATTCCATACTCTATGTGCAAAGAATGTCTTGTTTTGGGATTGTCCGAGGGGAAATGGCAAAATTTAATCCTTTTTGAAGGAGGTATAGGTGTTTTGGTCAATTTTCTTATTTGATAGGTTTACTACATGTCTGTTTTTGGAGGTGGGTGGATTGTTTTCCATGGATATTTTTGAGCCGCATCTTTTATTTTCTGGCATTTGTTCCTTAGTGATAGTTGTCAGCTTAACAACCTCTCTTACTTTTAATGAATCAACTAGGATGTCTTTGGGAACGTACCTGGGTTCTTGTGTTGTTGCTGCGCTGTTGAGGCCTATATGTTCCTGCGTGTTACCATGGAAATTAACACCTGAAACTTCAGAGCCAGCTGCGTTGTATGCTGTATAACCTGTTGGTACCATGCTTTTTTGCCTAGGTTCCCATCCTTTAGCGTTGTTGAGGCTCTCCTCATTTCCATATGCTGCGCTATTGAGGCTTATATGTTCCTCAATGTTACCATCGATAACACCTAAAACTCCTATTGGTACCACACTTTTTTGCCTCGGTTCCCATCCTTTAGCGTTGTTGAGGCTCTCCTCGTCTCTATATGCTGTGCTGTTGAGGCCTATATGTTCCTGCGTGTTACCCTCGATAACACCTAAAACTCCTGTTGGTACCATGCTTTTTTGCCTGGGTTCGCATCCTTTAGCGTTGTTGAGGCTCTCCTCGTTTCCATATGCTACGCTATTGAGGCCTATATGTTCCTACGTGTTACCATCAATAACACCTAAAACTCCTGTTGGTACCACACTTTTTTGCCTGGGTTCCCATCCTTTAGCATTATTGAGGCTCTCCTCATTTCCATATGCTACGCTGTTGAGGCCTATATGTTCCTGCATGTTACCATCGATAACACCTGAAACTCCTGTTGGTACCATGCTTTTTTGCCTGGATTCCCATCCTTTAGCGTTGTTGAGGCTCTCCTCGTTTCCATATGTTGCGTTGTTGAGGCCTATATGTCCCTACGTGTTACCATCGATAACACCTAAAACTCCTATTGGTACCATGCTTTTTTGCCTCGTTCCCATCCTTTAGCGCTGTTGAGGCTCTCCTCGTTTCCATATGCTGTGCTGCTGAGGCCTATATGTTCCTGCCTGTTACCATCGATATCACCTAAAACTCCTGTTGGTACCATGCTTTTTTGGCTGGGTTCACATCCTTTAGCACTGTTGAGGCTCTCCTTGTTTCCATATGCTGCGCTGTTGAGGCCTATATGCTCCTGCGTGTTACCATCGATAACACCAAAAACTCCTATTGGTACCACGCTTTTTTGCCTAGGTTCCCATCCTCTAGTGCTGTTGAGGCTCTCCTCATTTCCATATGCTGCGCTGTTGAGGCCTATATGTTCCTACATGTTACCATCGATAACACCTAAAACTCCTGTTCGTACCACACTCTTTTGTTTGGGTTCCCATCCTTTAGCACTGTTGAGGCTCTCCTCATTTCCATATGCTGCGCTGTTGAGGCTCTCCTCGTTTCCATATGCTGCGCTGTTGAGGCCTATATGTTCCTACGTGTTACCATCGATAGCACCTAAAACTCCTGTTGGTACCACGCTTTTTTGCCTGGGTTCCCATCCTTTAGCATTTTTGAGGCTCTCCTCGTTTCCATATGTTGCGTTGTTGAAGGATGGGAACCCAAGCGAAAAAGCGTGGTACCAACAGGTTATACAGAAAACAACGTCTCTGAAGCAAACAAAAACATGCAGGCACCTACAGCAAACATCCACAATGAAGATTACAACAAGGATGAAAGGAAAAATAGCGTGAGTCCGATGGTTAATAATGACTGTTTGGAATTTGGAAACGAGGAGAGCCTCAACAGTGCTGAAGGATGGGAACCCAGACGAAAAAGCGTGGTACCAACAGGTTATACAGCAAACAACGTCTCTGAAGCAAACAAAAACATGCAGGCACCTATAGCAAACATCCACAATGAAGATTACAACAAGGATGAAAGGAAAAATAGCGTGAGTCTGACGGTTAATAGCGACTGTTTGGAATTTGGAAACGAGGAGAGCCTCAACAACGCTGAAGGATGGGAAACCAGGTAAAAAAGCATGGTACCAATAGGTTATACAGCAAACAACATCTCTGAAGTAAACAAAAACATGCAAGCACCTACAACAAACATCCACAATGAAGATTACAACAAGGATGAAAGGAAAAACAACGTGAGTCCGACGGTTAATAGCGATGGTTTGGAATTTGGAAACGAGGAGAGCCGCAACAGCGCTGAAGGATGGGAACCCAGGCGAAAAAGTGTGGTACCAACAGGTTATACAACAAACAACGTCTCTGAAGTTTTAGGTGTTATCAATGGTAACACGAAGGAGCATATAGGCCTCAACAACACAGCATATGGAAATGAGGAGAGCCTCAACAATGCTAAAGGATGGGAACCCAAGAAAAAAAGTGTGGTACCAACAGGTTATACAGCATACAACGCAGCTAGATCTGAAGTTTTAGGTGTTATCCATGGTAACACGCAGGAACATATAGGCCTCAACAGCGCAGCAACAACACAAGAACCTAGGTACGTTCCAAAAGACATCCTAGTTGATTCATTAACAGTAAGAGAGGCTGCTAAGCTGACAACTATCATTAAGGAACAAATGCCAGAAAATAAAAGATGCGGCTCAGAAATATCCATGGAAAACAATCCACCAACCTCCAAAAACAGACACGTAGTAAACCTATCAAACAAGAAAATTTACCAAAACACCCTAGACCTCCTTCAAAAAGGATTAAATTTTGCCATTTCCCCTCGAACAATCCCCAAAGAAGACATTGTTTGCAACATAGAGTATGGAATCAGGGACTTACCGGACAACATCAAAGAAAATATCAGACAAGACTGCTCCATCATTCTGAGAAAATCCCACCAGCCCAAAGGTAACATTTCCAAACTTGAACATTTAGTCCTCAAAAACTTAAACCAAGATCCTGTTATAGTAGTCCTAAAAGCTGACCAAGGTGGGGCTACTGTCATAATGAATACTACGGATTACAACAAAAAAATGATAGACCACCTCACTAATAGTGGGTGTTACACTAAATTAAAAAAGAATCCCCTAAAAAAGATATCCAAAAATGTACAGAATTTGATAAAATCAAGTAAAGAACACAACATTATGAACCTATTAGAAAACAACCCATACACCCCTAGAATCTATGGAGCCCCAAAAATACACAAAGAAGGCGTCCCCATAAGACCCATTGTTAATACCATAGGAGGTCCAACTTATCAGTTGGCAAAATACCTAGCTAGGAAGTTAAAACCTCTAGTAGGAAACACCAGTTCCTTTGTCAAAGACTCCACCCATTTCATCAATGAGATCAAGGATCTAAACCTAGATGCCAAGGACATATTAGTAAGTTTTGATGTTAAATCTCTCTATACCAACATTCCCATAGATGAGGCCATGGAAGTAGTCCAGAAAATCGTAAACTCTGACACAGCCAGATTAATTGAAGTATGTCTCAAATCTACCTTCTTCAGTTTTAAGGATGAAATTTATGAACAAACGTGCGGTGTAGCCATGGGATCCCCTCTATCTCCTATCATTGCTAATCTCTTTATGGAGGATTTTGAAAATAAGGCCATTGAATCTGCCCCATTAAAACCCAAACTTTGGAAAAGGTTCGTCGATGACACCTTCATCATTTGGCCTCATGGAAAAGAAAAATTAAAGGATTTCCTACAACACCTAAATAGTCTATCCAATTCCATCCAATTTACCATGGAAATAGAGGAGAACGACAACCTTCCTTTTCTTGACATCTTAATCAAAAGAAACAAAGATGGAACCATATCACACTAGGTATATCGTAAGAAAACCCATACAGAACATTACCTACATGCCAACTCTCACCACCATCCATCCCAAAAAACAGGTGTTCTCAACACTTTAGCAACCAGGGCCGTCCGTATTTCAGATAAAAATCACTTTGAAGATGAAAAGAACCATCTTATGAATGTATTCACAGAAAATGGATACAAAAAACACCAAGTGATCAAAGCCTTCAAGAAGGCTGAAAATCCTAAAAACAAACAACCTCTAGATGATCATCTAGGCAAGGTACACCTCCCTTACATATTAGGCACAACAGATAAAATTTCTCACATATTAAGAAAGAACAAAATTAGAACCACATTCAAACCCATGAACACCATTAGCAGATGCCTAAAATCGGTCAAAGATCCTGTTGATCCTAAATGCCACAAAGGAGTTTACATGGTTCCATGTTCTTGCAGAAAAACATACATTGGAGAAACTGGTTGATCTATCCATACTAGAATTCAGGAACATGCTGCCGATATAAAACACAACCACTCAAAAACCTCAGCTCTGGCAGAACATTCTAGTAAAACCAATCATCACATCTGCATTGAAAACTCCAAAGTAGTAGCCAAAATTGATCATTATCACCATAGAAAACTGAGAGAAACCATAAAAATAGGTAAAAACCCTAACAACTTCAATCGAGACAAAGGATGGAAAATAAGTGACAACTGGATTCCTACTATAATGTCCTAAAACATCCCCTTCTAACCTAACCTAACCCTCTCCCCTGCTGAAACTCTTCTCACCTACCTAATCACCCATATCTTAAAAATTATAATCATTAATTTACATCTTAAAACTATAATCTATAAATCTTAGATTAACAATATTAACATTAATATTCATTAACATTAAAATTATGGAAACAAACATTAGAATTAAACTAGTACTAAACATTAAATTACTATTAAATTCAAACTAAGAAACAGGGTGTAACAAACATAATACAATTAATCATAAATAAATAAACAATATATAGAAATTAAATTAAATAAAAATAAATTAAAATCTCATTGTTAACATAAAACTAAACCATTAAACAATTCTTAATATACACATATATATAATAATTCAATTATGATACTAATATTGGAAAATAAATATTAATTAATTAATTAAACTATTTGAACATATAATTAAAAAATAAACAATTCTATTACATAATTAAACACTTCTAAAAAGAAAGAAATAAATAAAACTAATTAATTAATTAATTAATTAATTAATTGAGTAATTAATCAAACTATATAAACATAAAATTAAAAATTAAAGAATTGAATTACATAATTAAATATTTCTAACTCGATTCTAAAAATAAATAAATTAATAAATGAAATAAATTAATTAATTAAACTATATAAACATAAAATTAAAAATTAATCAATTCTATTATGATACTAATATTGATAAATAAACAAATTAATTAATTAATTAATATTAATTAATTAATAAATCAAATTATTTGAACATATAAAAACTAAACAATTCTATTACATAATTAAACATTTTTAAAATTAAATAAATAAATAGAATTAATTAATTAATTAATTAATCAAACTATATAAACATAAAGTTAAAAATTAATCACTTCAATTACATAATTAGGTATTTTTATATAAAAAAAAAAAGAGTTGGCTTCCATTCTGTGCATCTCTCATCCCTATTTATTAAAACTCAAGGAGATCTGTCCTACATAATCACTGATCTATCCTAATAATCACTGATCTATCCTAATGATGAGCCACGGTGGAAAGCTCGAAACGTCGATACAAACAAATCACGGATGCAAAAACTCCAGAAGAAAACAACACACAAGGCATTTATTATAGTTTTACCCAACAACCAAGATAAAAAAAAACCCTTCAACCAAAATCACATATTTTTTACATATAATTAAAAACAATATAGCAACCATAACATGACAAATATGAAACATATAACCTCTCATCGAATTTTCACTTGAAATATAAACTAAATTTGAAATTCCAAGCCTAATGTAAAACTTCATATATATATATACCCTTGAACATACTTCATGAAGAAAGACATGAAGTTCGTTGCACCAAGATTCATCATAAAATCTCCCATACATTCCTAAGGTAGACCTTGAGTAGTTTTTTGCGGCTATTGTATCTTTTATGGACATGTTTTCCATTCTATTTAAATTCTCCAATACTATTCAACAACCATGCACTCTTATTTTTTTGGAAGTGTTTTAAAATCTAAATAACTTTTCGGCAATCTTTCTGATGCTTCACATTTCATCAATGTAGCGACTTTTAGTGAAAGCAATACTCCCTCTTCTACTATTGATAGTTCTTTTAATTCTTGAATTAGTATAACCCAACCAATGAAAATATTTCCAACAAAGGAAATGACCCCCTCCTGCCAAATTCTTTGGGAATTGTCTTAATCTTGTCACAGTCTAACATATCGAGTTGCTTTGGGTTCTTTAATTCATCCGAGTGAGGGACCTCCTCTAAATTAATACAATATGTAAGCCTCAGATGGGTCAGACACCGAAATTGGCCAAAGTTACTCCCAATTTCAACCACATTAGGGCAGCATAAATAGAATCTTCTCAACCTTACCATATTGGTGATGTCAGGGGGTAAACCTGTCATCGCTGTGAGGGTCAATTCAAGTGTCTCTACATGAGCAAGATTACCGAAGGTCCCGTCACTAATTGCTTGTCCTTTATTCCTTAAATATAAGGCTTTGAGTTGCGTTAATTTACCCACATCATTAATGGAAGCCACTCTTTTGCACCCATGTTTTGCACGATCTTCAGTCCACATAACGTGGGAGCAGAAGAAGTACTGCAAGGACGCAAGGCGAAATATACCATAAGGCAGACATAGCAAATTTGAACACGCCTCTAGCGATAAATATCTGAGAGAGATCAACTTGTGAATGTCATATGGTAATTCTCAGATTTTAGTTGCAGTAAGATTGAGGATTTGGAGATTTACCAGATTTGTGAGAGATGGAGGCAGCGCGGTAATGGGCACCTCTGTTAAGTTCAGGAGTACCAGCTGTTTCATACGGCCAACACTATCTGGTAATGATGAAAGTAATGTGAAACTCAAATCTAGAACCGTAAGAGAGCTCATACCGCCCACCAGTGTTCCTGGAAGACCTGTAATATTATTGTTTCCAACCATCAATGAGCAAATTTCATTAGAGGTCAGTGATTCGGGAAGCGAAGTCAAACTGTTGTGGTTCAACAAAATCCGGGTGCATCCTGAACATTCAGTTTCAGCTAACGTTGCCAAACCTCGACTGGTGCCACAGTAGAATTTTTCTTCTTGCTCGGCAATCTGTATTGCCAAATCACATATGACATCGTGCATCCTGAACACGGCCACGTTCCCAAGTTCCTTCAATAAGCTGGCCCAGCTCATCAAAGGAACCGAGTCAAGATGTTGGCAGATCTCTGAACTCATCTTCATGACACTTTTACTTGTTTTATACCGAGAGACAACGTCGCAGCTGGGTATTGTGCACTTTTGCGCCATTGTTGTTGCTTGTCGGAGAAGGCCGTCCAACTTTCTTTGCCATTCATTAACAGCTGGTGCCTTATTACGAATTCCTTTCTTCCAATTTAATTGGAGGCGATACTGCTGGATCTGGCTTACAATAGGCTCGATTCTCCGTACCTGCTCGCTAAGAGAGTTCAGCTCTTTCTGGCAGTAGCGCGCAATATTAATCTGATCTAGAATATAGTGGACTGAGATGTCTATGCCAACACCAATAAAGCCAGGGATGAAGCCAGGATCAGGCATGATATCACTATTATGCAATCCCCGGAGCGCTATAACACGACATAAATTCACTAACACAGACCAAACGACCGAATATGTATTTTGAAAAATCTCAAAATGGGAATTTCTGTGGCAATCATTCAACTCCGACAATAACACCCACAAAACAGAGCCTCGAGCGAGAAAACCACGGAATGCAATGGTGCAACTAAAACCCAACCAGGCAGATAGTCAGTAAGGAGACCCTGTATAAATTCTATCTATTCAGCACAAAGATATGGAGTAGTAAACAATTGCATATTTATAGTGGTGGTGCCTGCTGCCATTTGCGTCATTTGACGAATCGCAGACTCTAAAAATTTAATTAAAAGGATACTGTTTTGATATACCTTATTTCAATTCGTTGATGTTTCCGTTGTTCGTAGCATACGACGTAAAGGCAACCTGCCACTCACAATACGTGCATTTACCTCATTATTGATGCAAGTTTTCGAATGCTCTACCAAAGTGTTCTCATTTCTTTAATTGAAAAATATTTGTTCATAAATTTTAACTTTAAGATGGTATATTTTAAAATTATATTAATTTTAAGGTAATGGGAGATATATTTTGTAATAATTATTTAATTTTAAATTCCTACATTATAATTTTAATTTAATATTTTACAACATAATATTTTATTTTATTTTAATAAATTTTAAAATATGAATTTTATATATATTCAATCTTACATTATATTTATTTAACATTCATCTAACAAAGGCATTATTAGTCCCTGCTATCTGGCAAGGGACTATAGGAATCGAAAAGATGGTATTTAACATTAATTTCACCTGCTTACCATTACAAATGACAAACGACTCTTAGGAATAACCAAACTTTTTAAGAAAAATTAATTTGATAGTCTTATTTAGCCTCTTCTCGAGGCGGGAGGGGCTAAAACATAGGTTATATTCTTTTTTCCGTCGGCATTTGGAATTTTTGCGTAGCAGAGTAAACTAATGCGTAGCAGAGTAAACTAATGCGTAGCATTAGTTTAAAACATTAAGTGTTATACTGAATTAAATTAAACCTATAGCAACTGAATTGAATTAACCCTAAGCTCATAAGCTTCACGGCAAGGTCGGCAAGGTCAGAGACTTGGCATGTCCATCTGCGAAGGCTTCTGTCTAGTGCGCCTGTCGCCTGCCACGTACCACCGCTTCAATCTAGGTGCCATTCCATAAACTGGAACAGTTGTCCCTTTCGCCAGATTGCATAAGAGAGTTTTCCATAAGCCAAAGTCCTTGAGTCTTCGGAGTCCCTGAGTCTTCTGCATAATAATGGAGTCCAGTCCCTTGCTAATACTCTGATGAAGCGCTCCACCGTTTGGTTGTAATGCTGTGGGCTGTTGGAGCAATTGAGGCCACCAGCACGTCTACTGACCTGCATTATGAAAGCATACATATCGAAAGTTAAACAGGTAAACCACCTATCGCTTAACTGATTGATATAGAGACTTGAAGATGAAAGCATTTTGAAACAACAAATTGCTGCCGCAATTCTTCTACTGTTGTGCAAAGAGCCCTGTCACAGAGATCAATATCAAGAATTAATGGATTCTGAATATTTATTCCCATCCAACAATCTCAAGTAATTGATTAATTTGGTATAAACCTAAAAAATGCTACATAGAATTCAATTTTCAGAAACTATTGGCCTGAGGCCTGCAAATCAGCTTAAAGAAACATGCAGCTATGATAAATTGCTCTTACTCTGCACATCTTGTTACAACACTATTTGCTGTAGCAGAAAGCTCCATCTTTTCATGTGTTGCAGTTTCCTTAATTCTCTGAGCAGAATGCTGCATGCTATTATTATTTTTCTCTGCCAGTCATGGCAGCCTCCCTCTCTATAACAGGCGATGGACAGCAGCCTTCCCAATGTTCAGCCACATGTCTCTTGCATGCACATCGACGCGCTGAGAAACACATATTTTAATGGAACGTTGAGCTTCAAAGATTGAAGCATTTATCTGGGAAAGGGTTAATAAAAGCATAGATATATCTATTTCATGTTTTTCAGCTTAAAAAAGCTTGTCACAGATTGTAAAGGCTTGCCTACTTAACAAATTTCACTCAATAAATTTCTTGTTCCAAATTTTCGAAAAGAAAAGTCTTTCATCTATAACGCACAAACATAACTTGATTACAATTCTTACCTTCAAGCAAAATTATCTCGCCAACTCGTCCGATACTTCACAAAAATCGAGGCTATAAATTTCACCGCAAATGCAAATTATGCTGTGATAACTTCAGGATTTTTGAGAGCATCAAAGCTTGATATGTAAAGAAATATTAATGTACTTTTTGTTTTCTGCAATTTTACAACAGGATTAAAAATGCACAGAAACCTGCCCGAATGTTCACTTCTAAATCCCTCTCTACAGATGGCCTTGAAGCAGCCCCGACATGTATGGTATGGCACACTGGCAAACGCCAATGCAGGTCCTAAAAACGCCAGAAGCAGCAGAGAATTCATGATTCTAAATTCCATTATAATCAAATGCTTCGGCATCATTGCAGTGTTGAAGAATATCTCCTCTCCTTCTTACGATGAACACCAACAGTGAGAGCTATCAAGTTTGGAACTGTACTCCAAGTTCCCGAAGCCGAAACTCCAACGAAACGCTTTGAGCTTCCAACCGGCTCTGCGGTCAATGGATTTATCTCACTGAATCTGGCATTATCTCGGCTTTATCTTCGTAGGTCTGTAGCAAGCACTATAACAGACTCATTCTTAGCTCATTCTGCAACTAAACAAGCCACTAGCTTTAAAAGTCGACATAACATTTCCATAGGGTGCACCTGTTCAACATGCAAGCCCATGCAAGCCATTGTGCCAATCGGCTCGTCGCGTTTAGGAGAGGAACAATGGAGTGGCATAGCAGAAATAGCATGTATGCAAGACACGTATATCATGCATGTTAATCTTGAACATTACTTCTCCATTTGAAAAAAGGGATTTATTTAGTGTTGTATATAATTTTGTTTTTTTTTTTTCATTATTGTTATAGCAATGTTATGTGGGTGTACACGAATATATAGCAAGTCTAGTATTGCCATGTGGGTCCGTTGTTTCATTACCGGAGCTGATATGTTGGTAGTTTCGAAACTTTATTGTTTGCGAGTTATGTTTGTCATGATCTCACGCTTCCAAACTTCAAACCGTTTCCATTTTGGCCATTAATCTCAGGGCCATGTGCACGTTGTTCGTTTTGATTGATAAGATTATGAGGAACATAAGCTCTAGCTTTATTACTCCCACGTGCAAGCACTTTTGACTTGTTCAAAATATGTTGCAGCATGAAAAAGATACTCATGGTTGAGATCTGGCCGTACATTGCACCGATCCCTCAAGGCCGTTCCCAGCTTTTCCCTCCAGATAGGTGGTGGATTCGGCCTTGAACATCCATGCTGTTCTCTAAAACAATAACAACTTCAAGTTGGGATCTCTCTCGCTTCTGTCTGAGAAGCCGCCAGAGAAGCTAGCTAAGCCCGAAAAGCAAGAGAAGAAGTATAGTATCCGAGTAGCCAAGCCCAGCTATGACTGGCATCGACACGTGGATCGACTAGCAGCTATTATTGAGTGCATCGACTCTTGGATCGACTGCTGGGCATGAACTACTGGGCACGAACTAGAGCTTCTTCCTGCACTGACCAGAGTTATAGCTGCACTAAGTAGAGCTTGTATCACTGACAAGAGCTTCTAGCGATGACTGAGCTTGTAGAATGATACCGGCAATGAGAAAAAGACTATTTCAATGTAAATAACATTGACTTACCCATCTATGTTTTTATGATCATCGACTGTTTTAATGTAAAGAACATTGGAACCAGTTCCAGTGGCAAATCTAATTAGTTGGTGTCATTAAATTGCACTGACTGTACTGTTTCTCAAAAATAGATTTCCAGCTCAATGCAGGGACTTGATGCTTAGCAGCCACCCTTGTTTATAATTCAATTTGAGGGGAGCAATATTGATCTTTTATATTGATTAATGTCAGGATAATGTCAATTGGTTCATTTCGAAGAGTTTAATTATTTTTAACTTTTACAGATAGAAATTTAAAATACGACATTTTCAACAATAAAATAAGGGTGATATTAAGTTTTAAAATATTTTTTTATAATGACCGGCCTAGGAATGACCCTTCTAATCTTTGCAACTTCAAATCACGCGCATGAGTAAATTGTAATAAAGTTTCATTGTAACTCAAACTTACTCGCAATGGTATCTTTTCCTGTTTCAACTAATAAAGTTGTGATGTGACTCATAATTTGTGAGGGGTAGAGAGTGGCAATGGAAGGACGAGGACGTTTTTGGACTTCAAACAATGAACACCGAATAGCAAAGAGTGAATGGTGGGTTAAATAATTCGTCGATTAAAATGCATTTTTGACATTTTAGAAAGCGAGTGATAAATTTGGAATAATTGAGTGGTGCAGCCCGTTTTCATTGGTTTATTCTTTTTAAATTCACCACAATTTCAAATCACACACATAAGTACTAAAAAGTTTGAGTCATATTTCAGTGGGAGAGAGCAATTCTAAAAGCCGTAGTCTAATGAGATTGTTTTTTTTTGCCAGAAATTTATAGAAATTCTGGCTATATTTTGAGAAAATCTCGCAAGGATTTTTGTAATTCCAAGTTACAGTTGTTAAATTTTAAAATTTTAGGTGCCCTAGAGATTTTGGATGGTGTTGAATCCTTTCTTCTTCTTCTTTTCACTACGAAAAAAGCTATATATATTATCATATTGGATCATATCCATAACATATACATCATCCATGCTTATCATCATAGGACCATCTCGGAGGACAATCCATGCATCCCCCATCAAAATAACCAAGATATACAATAAACATTATATGAACACATATGTCCAGTGAGCAGCATGGATCAGAATTAGAAGGGGATTGAGAGAAGTAAAACATCGAGCATTATAGTCAATGAACAAAGACGAGGTCTTCCCCATAACCACCCATATCTTTAAAATCCAATCGCCAACAAGTTGACTATGTGGCCAACAAAAACAAAAAAAAGATGTATAAAACTTTACAAAAAGGTAAACATAGAATTTACCTCGGGAATGGAAATTCCCCAACATTTAGAGCATTGCCATCCAAAATTATATCAATGTGCATATCTCCCAGATTTCCTTGAAGTCCTTTCTTTGAGAGTTCATCAGCAAGTTGATTGTGTTCTCTGCCTATGTGCTTGATGGAAGGTTTTCGGTGTTGTGTCCATTGATTATCAATTCTCCTTAGCCAGCCAAGGAGCGTTGGTTGATTGATATTTGCATAGCCATTTACATGATCCATGATAATCTAGGAATCCCCAAATATATGAATATCAGGAATATTGAGGAAACATGTGAACCATAATACACCCCATAAGGCCATTGTTTCTGCCCAGTATTAGTGCCACTTCACGCATTCCAGTGAATCCTGTACTGTAAATCTTTGGATATGGCAATCCAAAAGTCACAACCACAATAGTTTCTTTGCGTCGCACCATCGAAGAAACCAAACGGGTACTCCATTTGTGGATTAGGTCGCTTCTGGTGATGTTTGATGTTGTTGGTATCTTGTACAAGAAAAAATGAGTGATATGATATAATATTCTCATAAACCTATATGAAGTCTTCTATTGAATTCTCAAAATTATGTTTATTTTGCCATTTCCATATGGCCCAAAATAGTAGTGTGGGAATGATCTGCCATGAGATCTTCTGTTTGCTCCACCACTCCATACAATCTGCAATACTGTGAAAATGTTTATTAGGAAAGTTAAAGTGATGGGCCAGTTTGTCCCATACCTGGATTGTAAGGTGACATTGGAGAAACATATGACAGTTGCTTTCCTCATCCATTTTGCAGATAGAACATATATTGGGACCGTGTCGCTGTCGCTTTTGCAAGTTTTCCCAAGTGAGATTTTTGTTGTGATATACTAACCAGGAGAATAGGATGATTTTGATAGGAATATTAGTCTTCCAAAAAGCCTATAATATAGGATTCTCCACATACTATGCCTCCCTTCCACAGAGGGTGTAATATATATCAGCAACCATGATATTCCCCGCCTTCATCTTCCCCGTCCAAACAAGTTTGTCTCGTTGACCCTCCCTACATATACCCAATTCCTTCATGCCAGCACAAATCCAGTTCCAATCCATCGTCGATTTCCCATCGAGTCCCATCTCTTGAGAAATTTTCCATACAGGGGAAAGGTCCTTCCATGTGGATATAACTTGATTCCAGAAATATATACCACGCCCATTTAAACACCGAAGGAGTGCCTCTGATATGCTACACTCCATGCCAGCACCCATAATATGATCTGCACAAATGAGGATCCTATGACCCATCCCCCATAAACCAGGCAAGATAATGTAAGAATACTTTAGCAATCTTTTGGAAACTAAGCCATATAGTCGAGCTAGTCGGGGTGCCTATGCAATTCTTCTAGTACCAGTACAGAAAATCATGATCCTTTAAGTATTTATGTCTAAGCACCATATTCCATATACCGTAACCAAATAAACCGCCCATAAAGATTTAATCAGCAAAGAACATCCAAAGCGCCGAAGATTCATAATACCCCAGCCCCCAATCGCTTTGCACATGAAATGTGGGACATCTTAACCAAATGATATTTATTTTGTCTATTGCACCCCACCCAAATGAAATTGGCCATAATGTGATTAAGATTGTGAATAGTGTATTGGATAATGAAATAGGTGAGCCCAATGTACCCCCAACTGCGTAAGGGCAGCCTGTGTAAGGATAGTGCGACCTCCCAGAGACAGGCATCTAAATTCCCATCGAGAAATCCTTTTGTAGAAATGGTCTACAAGCCACTGCCAGTCAGCATTCCTGTAGCTACATGGTTTGATGTGGTATCCAAGATATTTCATACCAGATTTCATCGGCTCCGCCTCTATTCCAAATAGGCTTTTTATATAATCAATAACCTCCATATCACACATATCATGATAAACAATTGACTTATGTAGATTCATATGTAGGCCAGTGGCGTTAGAAAATTTTTTTAAAATATGAAAGAGAGTCAGCCATGTAAAACGATTTAACATACCCATGATAAGCACATCATCGACGAAGAAACTGTGTGATATTTTGATGTTTTCCCCAATGATCAATGCCTGGAACTGACCATCCTCCACTGCTTTTTTGATGTGCAAGCTCAATCCATCCATTGCTAGGATAAATAAGAGTGGAGAAAGAGAGCAGCCTTGTCTCAGTCCCCGACCAACCCTGAAGAAGTGTGTTGGATATCCATTGATGATCACCGCATAATTTACATTAGTAACACAAGCCATTATCCAGGCCACGCATCTGGGCTGCAGACCAATCTTATGCAAAACCAATCTGAGGTATCCCCAGTCCAGATAGTCGTAAGCCTTCTGTAAATCCACCTTCATAATGGTGGCATTTAGATGCTTTGTATGAATCAAATGCATACATTCTTGTGCTATAACAACACATCATGAATTTTTCAATCCTGAAGAAAGCCATATTGTTCAGGTGATATATAGCGTGACAATGTACACCTCATACAGCTGGCAATAGTTTTTGAAATGATCTTATATATAAGGTTGCATAGTGATATAGGCCTGTAATCAGAGAAACTTGTAGAAGGGCGTCGCTTCGGGATGAGAGTGATATGTGTGGAGTTTATATGCTGGTGGATGTTCCCCATGATCCTCGACTCCTCCACCATATCCAGGAGATCTCTTTTGAACATGTTGAAAAAATGTGTAAAAATTTCTACAGACCACTCGTCCAGTCCCAGACTCTTGTCACCCTTAAAGGATTTTAAAACCTCCAGTAGCTCATCTTTAGAGACTTCTTTAAACAATATTTCATTTGCATCAGCATCGAACATAGTGGGATAAAGATCTACTCCCCATAATTACTTCATATTCTGATGTTAATTGCCAGAATATGAAGTAATGAATACATGACAGTGAAGATGACAACATCAATATTAGAATATGATGGACAACCGAGTTTGTGTAAGTTAGTGTGAGTTTATGGGATAGACTCACTAGCATGTTGTATTATGAGTCACACATCTTAATTGTAAGCAAGTCTATGGTATTTTGTAGTGGTCCTTGAAAGGTTTGTAAGATTATGTACCTGAAGTTGCATTATTAGATTTATAAGGAATGTGTAACCCCATGAAGTTTATGGTAATCTTAAAACCACTTTGTAAGTGAAGGTTTGTGGTAAGCCAGAAACCACTTGTGAGAGTGTAGTGCAGGTTTGTGGTAAGCTAGAAACTAGTTGTGAGAGTGAAGTGGACATGGATTCCTATAGCATGGTTTAGGCTCAACTGACAAAACCCTAGGCATGGTTTAGGGTAAGCTAATACAACAAAAAGCATGGTTATGGGTAACCTGAGAAAACCCATGATGACGATGATGGAGGGGGATTTGTAGGTACAGGTACAGGTATGCATATAATGGTTGACTAAACCATGTACACAAAGAACATCCTAGTAGACTAGCGGTTGCAGCGATTGGTACCCATGTAGTTTGGTAGATGATTGTTCCTTTATATGGACGTAGAGATATTCTTTATCATGATTGTAAACACGAGGACCATATTTAGACTTTTTTGATTGAGATCAAGACAAATAGTTATTAAACGAGGGACTTGGAAAATATAATTCCTACTTATCTCTGGTGTACTCATCAATTCTAGAATGAGTTTGTTCCTAATATTTGGGTGTTTGTTGAGGTCTAGTTGGTTGAGAGATTTTCTCTAACAAGGTAGCCTCCTAGATTGGTATGTGGTTGAGATATTTACTCAACCACGAGATTATATGTCCAAGATAAACTAGCTATCTCGAAACATAACTTGATGTATTTATATTGTATTACTATTTCATGTAAATACAATTTTTTTTATGTGCATTTAGAAAATATTTGTAAAGAAAAACAATCATTCCACTCCAAAGAGAAAAAGAAAGCTAAATGAGTTATCACATTCAAAATAGACATTCCACTCCAGGAAGAAAGAAAAAATTCCACGTGACTATTTCTATTTGGATGAAGTCATCGTTTTGATTATTTATACATAAATATGATTTACGTAACTGTCTCCCTATTAAGAATCCAAAATATGAATGACAAATGGCTAGTTAGTGTAGTATATGAATGACAAATGGCTAGTTATAAATAGTGTAGTATATTTACATTTATTGGAGTTGGAAACTCAAAACTTCATTGTGAAGCATCATCTAACTGAATCCAAGAAGGCTAAGGACAAGTTTGATCTCATATGTTGTATTTGGTAAGAATCATGGTGGAAACAACAAATCGATTTCTTGCCCACACTGAGCCTCTTTCATGTGAACATTACTTGAATTTGGCTTTAAATTAGAGAATGAAGACCTTGAAATGTGGCATGACATTTTAAATATTGTCATATTATGGAATGGTTCATTTGAGATAGATATCTCTTCCCATCCAGACAATGAACACACTATTTCCATGAGCTTCATTCAAGCACACTACTTGATTGTGTTACTCCATTCCTGCAGTGAAGTGCACTTTCTCATATGATTAATCACCCTCTTTCGATTATCTTTCAAGTGACTTCCTCAGTTATTTTGGCTAATCGCCCTCTTTTGGTAATCTTTCAAGTGACTTCCTCATAGTCATTTCGGCATATTCTTTGCTTTGGTTTATTGGTGGTTTTTTTAAGTAATCTTATATCATTGAGTATAAATTATTGACTATAATAATATTTTTAAATTAATTAGTTCGATATGGAAAATTATATCGTACCTTAAAGATGAAGTTCTATGTATGTACTAAATTTATAATTAGTCACCATACTAGTTTCTTTGATACTTTTATGTATATAATAAATATATAGTTAGTTGAAAATTAGACTGGGGTATCTAATGAATTAAAATTAAAATTATATATATATATATATATATATATATATATATATAATTATGATAAACTTATTTTAATTGTTATATTTTTATTTTATAAAGATAACAAATGATTTCATATTAGCTTTCAAAAAATTAACGCTTATAACTTTCACTATTAATAACTATATTTCAATAAAGTTTGTTATCTAAAATAAAATTTAATTGAAACTAAATATTAATTTATAAATAAATAAATATTAATTTATAAATAAATAAAAGTTTGTAATTGCTAAATATTATATTATTTTTAACTAAGTAAAATATTACATGATTTTTAACTAAGTAAATTAGTTCATCAAATCTGTTGAGGATGAGCCTCATTAACAAAGGCGACCCACAATCAAACCTCATCGGGGTGGTTGTGCCTTGTGCTAGGGGAGTAGTCATGTTGAAAAATCGAGTCAGCTAAGGGCTTGTGTGGCCTAAGCTAGGTGTGATTCCTAGGTGACTTTAACAGCTTAGATACTCATGGTTTGCGGCTCCTCATCATAAACAATTTAACAAAAAAAACCTAAATAAATTAGTTCAATTTGTTTAAACTTATCATTTTAGGATGTAACAAACACCCTTATAAATTATAAATTATGACGTGAGACATTCTATACATATCAAAACTTATCAAGTAACTTTTAATATGTAACCAATATTTACTCTTAATTTTATGTTTCCTTTTATTTTAAAGCTATTCTTATTGTGTATTGCATAACTTTTAATTCATGTCTCTTAATTCATGTTTTTTAAAGTGATAATTATCACGTTTACAGTTATTACGCTTCAAAATAAATGAAAACAGTTCAATGTTAGGTTTTTCTTATATATGATAGGATCTTATCAATAAATTCAACAAGTTAACCAGTTGAACTTTTGATAATAATAAAAAATGGCAAGAAGACTAGTCCTCTTTAAGTAGGTTCTATATCATTTTCCCATATATTTATGCTTTACTCTGATGGCTCCCTCTCCATCTTTAACTCAATCAAGAGCTTGCAATGGTATTTCCTTTAGGGAGGAGAAACATTGAAAACAAATAGGCACTTGTAACTTGGGATAAGATGTGCGGACCTAAACTAAAAAGAGGACTGGGCTAAGATATCATGTTTCTATTGCTTGTTGGAGAAGGCCCTCCAACTTTGTAAACCATTCATTAAAAACTTGTGCCTTATTACGAATTCATTTCAGAGAAAATTTTAAGCATCGAAATTTATTTTAAAGTTTATAAATCTTGGTGAATCTCACTAGTGTCTAATATGAAAACTATAAAAAATTTGTTGATATCTTTATAAAAATATCCAATTTTCTAATTATTTTGTAGGTAGATTCCATATAAGTTTGGCAATTTTTATGGTAAAATAATTTTATCCTATAAAATTTGGGCGAAACATTTTTAGAATAAAATGAAATTGGCAAATCATGTTTTTGGAAAAATCATGGAAAATTAGCCCCTAAAATTTTTCATAATTCTTTTCTTCCAATTTAATTGGACGTGATACTGCTAGATCTAGTTTTTTTTTTTGTTTAAATGGAGGGCCTAGTCCCTTTAAAAGCTTTTATTAGGCCCAGAGTACAATATTTACATTATATACAATTTTCAATCACATCATTCACATTCTTACAGAGGCGAGATAGTACAAATATCTGTTGCGGAGCCGCGGAGCAAGCATCAACAACATATGACTGCAGGAGTAGCTGTAAACGTGCAGCGAGGGGAATAGAACTCGGGTGGGGAGGCGGCAAGCCATCCATCCCGACTGCAAGGGTATAAGCCCAGGTGCACTAGATCTAGCTTACAGTAAGCTAGATTCTCTAAACTTGCTCGCTAAGAGAGTTCAGATCTTTCTGGCAGCATCATGCAATATTAATCTAATTTGGAATATACTTGACTGAGATGTTGATGCCAACACCAATAGAGTCAGAGATGAAGCCCGGATCAGGGATGATATCACTATTATGCAATCCCCGTAGCACTATAACACCAAAAGAAAAACACTAACACAGGGAAGGCGACCGATATGTATTTTGGAAAATATGAAAATGGGAATTTCTTAGGCAATCACTCAACTCCAACAATAACACCCACAATACAACGCCTTAACCATGGAAATAAATTGTGCAACTAAAACCCAATAACGAACGCTTGTATAAGTTCTATCTCTTCTTCCATTAAGCACAATAATATGTGATAAATGATTGCATATTTATACTGGTGGTGCCTGCTAGCATCCACCATATTTTATACTTCATTTAAGTTATTTTAGGTTTTTGTGGTTCATAGCCATGTAACTACACCCTCGTTCTGAGGAGTCCCTCCGTATCCTTTTCGAAAAATGTTCTGATCAAAGTGTCTATATCACGTAGAAATAATAGGATTAGTATAAATAAGGCGTTGTCTACCTGGCTTATAATTTTGGGGAGACATATTTTCGGCTAGAATCCATTTAAATTTATTTTTTTAATGATGGAAATGGATTCAACACCATCAATAAATTTTTAGCCACTTAAATTCATGAAGTTTTAGAGTTGTAACAAAGATTTTCAAAAAATTTAGCCATACTTTTGTGAAAATCTTGCCAAATTTTCCATTATTTTCTAGGCTAAATTGTGGCCTGTTAGACTATTGTGATCAATAATAACTTTTATAAATATTATCTATGCAATTAATTTTGACTTTTTTTTTTTTTCAATTTTAAATTAATTATGGATGGTACAAATTTAATTTCCATAAATTATTATGAAAATCTTATTGATAATAGTCAAAAATCAAAGGTTGAGAATTATTTCAAAATTAGGTATGTTATTTATGTCTTTTTTAATTAAAGTGGGAGTTAATCTTCATGCTTACAATCTTCTATCTCATAAATGTCACAAATGGACATGTTTTTGAGACTTGAATCTGCTAAAATTAGCAAATGAATTATTCCCAAACCACTCGAGGTAAGGGTTTTTAACTGTTTAATTCATATAATACTTCGTTTTATAATTATTAATAAGAATAATTTAAAATAAAGTTATTGTTATGCCATTGCTTACGCAGTGACATCTACGATTAGTTCAGGGCTATTAGTTTGTTCGTACCATTGCAAATTTTCATTTTTCCATAGTGAACATTAGGATTTTTGGTGAAATTTTTTTATGACGTCAGTGCGCCGCCACATGGCTGGCTCCAGAATTTGAGGTTTGACGTCATCCTAGCATGCACGGTAAACGGGTGTCGATTCAATTTTATAATGGAGGTACAAGAAATGGCGATTTTCCAAGTGGTTTTTTCTTTTACTTCACCAGATGCAAGCAGTGAACTTTAATGTTGAAGCAATGGACTTTGTATGTGGAATGTTGAAGCAGTGAAATTTCAGGATGCAGGTTTGCTAACCTTCTCGATGACCATTTGATAGGTGAATGCGTGGAAATTGTTTTGTTGTTTAATTGCCATGGTGAATAATTTGGAGTTCTATTAATGGTTCACTGTTTCACAAAACTTTAAGGTTAGACTTTAGGATTTAGAGCATAAGAATTATTCAAGTAAGCGAGTTGTTAGATTCTAGCAACGGGAACCTAGTGACTTTTGGAGTTCTCCCTGCGAGTAAACTGTGGTTTATGGGTGATTTTATTTGTTAACGAAATTGTTAAATACATCGGGGGGTCGAGTTTTGATGGTTTGGGTGCAATAATGTAGGAATAAAGAAGTAGTAACTAAGAACGACTAGGTCGAAGGTCAGGACATCTCAGCGTTTACAAAAGTCTTGTGAGCAGGCGTCGACCCTGATTGCATGTGGTCTAGTTTTAAATTGTCTACCAAGAACTATTTCATGCTTTTCTATAGCTGTATTTTTTTTATTTTTTATTTTTTATTTTTATTTATTTTTTTTTGAATTTGTCTACTCCTATATTGATACAAAAATATTTTTACAAAGAGTCAGCGGCCTCGAGAAGTCTAGCCTAGAGTGGTGGCATACTCACATTACATAGCTGAACACTGACCAAAAAGACTTGCTGTTGACTGACCAGAAGAGCTTCTAGGACCAGGACCATGACATTGCATAGAAGCATAATACACCATTGTCAAAACCGTAGACTGACCAGAGGTAATTCAAGGACCAAATCAAATTGGCTGGGCCCATACAAATAAACAGGGAAGCACTTCCCAGTTCAAAACTGTAATTTGATCCATTACACAACTATAACCGTAACTTTGGGCAATAGAGAAACAAAAAACCAAAGAATGCAGAGCTGTTAAGCTTCATGAGTGGTGGAAGGCGACTCTTCAACGATACGACACCCATAATTGTAGGGATCATCATCCTCAGAGGGATGGCCCTCTTTGCCTCAAAAACTGCCACCAGTAGGGACACTCGAACCAGCTTGAGTTTGCACATCTTGGGTAGCAGTTCCACTAGGATCCTTATTCTTCTTATTCTGCTTGTTGTAAAGCTGAGAAGTGCCAGGAAAATCTTCCGCCCTCATCTCCATAGTCACTCCTGGAGTTGCGGCCACCAGACCAGTAATACCCTCGCGAAGCTCAATGGTGACTGAAGCTGTGAAGGAGTACTTATTGAGAGTACAGGGGAATTGAAAATGAGCAGTGTGAGAGTGAGAATTGTGAGAGCTCGTCGCTGAGTTATGCTGCCCTCGACCTCGTCCACGACTGCTCCTGGTAACTGGATAGCGATCAAAGCAGAAGCCCGAGGAGTAAGGCGAGGAGTTCGAGGGAGAGGAGGAGGGCTGACGGATAACTTGCCCATGGGAGCTTCCCCTCTTGCAGCCCATTCTTTGGCGTAATTTAGGCATGATGAAAAGAGCAAGAGGAGCTGAACAGGTAGCAGAACTGTGAAGGCAGGGGGAGACTGAAAGGAGCCTAGCTTCAGCATGCAGAGGAGCATTGAGAATGACAGAGGGCGAGTGACACTTGAAATTGCAGGAAGGACTTTGTAAAACATGAAATCCCGGCAGCGAATCAACCCCACATTCCCGAGCACAATGATTCCCTGGCTGGTCCGAGAGCAAGGCTCTGCGGCAACGAGGGAGCAATACACTCACAGAGGAGGAGCATTGAGGAATTGGAGGGGCGCCATGACAGAAGAACAAGGAGGCTAGTATGGAAGGACGAGCTGCATTAACGCAACATTGAAGGTGTTTGCAGAGAACATAAAGGCTGGAAACACGTGAGGCCAGATGGCGGTGGTGATAAGCCACGCGCCAACCCACCAAGCCACCCTTGTACAAAGCTCAGTACTACACACCCGCCTCCGGGAGCTTTTCTATACCTGTTACGGTGAAGTTTTCATAGAATTTACTTTGAGAGTTGCGAAGTCAGGAGTATAGGAATGTTTTCATTTTTAGAAGGCTTGTGAGAAAGGTGGAGGCTCTGACTCCATATCATGTTGTTTTATATGGTTGGGGTGTTGGAGTACTATTGACATAAACATGTGGCCTCGAAAGAAAATAAATCTGATTTAAGTCAACCACACGCATAGAGACAAGGATATGTTAATTATTAACTTTATAAAATTTGCGATGTCAGAAGTTGGTGCATGTTTCCATTTTCACAGACTCGTGGGCAAGGTCTCGATGTAGACTCAATATCATGGTCTTTTGAATATTCGGGGAGTCAAATCTCTATTGGAAAGAGTATCTAAGAGGCGATGGAAATAATATCAACCCGAGTCGGGCTCAATGCATATACACAACGTTTTAAGTTTCTAAAATTTGTGGTGTCATAAGTTGACCTATTTTTTCTTTTTGAAAAGGCCCTTATGCTATAAATATATGAATAAATAAATAAATGAGCTATGTTGGATTGTTTAATCTGCAGTTCAAAGCTTCATTTTTCGTATGCAAATTTTCTCATGGTTTTTATGTTCAATGCATTGTCATGGGACATATTTGGTATTATTAATTTGTTTTTCAAAACACTAAATTTATTGGAATAAAATTTATAATTTAACTATCGGGAAATTACAATCTCAGATAATTGCATACTAGGAAAACAATGGCATAAAATAATTGACGCCAAAATTGAGCTTTCAAGGATATTGGAGAATGTTTGAGACCAATGCTACCAGTATTCTGAGTTTCCAACGGTGGGATTTTCTAATGTATGTTCTTGCTAAATTTTATGCATAGATGAACTTGCTTGAGCTGCGGTGGTAAGAGTACATTAAAAAAAAATCATATCTAGAATAAGGGCATTGGTCTCCATTTCATTTTTTTTGGGTTTCTTTGGAGTTAGAGGAAGTTCGTAGTCAAGGTGGGCCTTGACTTCGTGGTCAAGAAGTCGGCATGCCTATGAAAAAGAATCATAAGGAAAAGGTCGACCTCTGACCCATCTTAGAAAATGCTAAGATTGGAGTCGTTTTGAAGTTGGAACTAGTGTTTAAGTTATTTGTTTTTTACTTTTGTAATTTATAAACCATATTCACATTATTTTTTTCTTTAGACGAGAGATAAGGGATTAATATCTTTTAAACTTTTTAATATTAATTTGTTTAAATTTGTAATTAGTTTTTGGTTTGTTATGTTAAACTTTTAGATAGAAATAATAATAATCTTTTCTATAGAATTGCTTTAAATGCATGTCTTATAAAAATAACATTGAATTTATTTTTTTTTGATAAAAAAATAAGGTATTTTAAATTACATTTATTAAATAATATGTTAAATGGAAAAAACAAATATATTATGGGCCCATATGTTTCTTATGTGGGCTTCCGTATGGGCAACTCGAAGGTCACGCTGACTATGAAGTCAGAGGTTGCGGTTGTAAGCATGAATCATTCTATGGACATATTTCTTTTGTGGTCCCTACTAAAAGCAAGTTAGAGGTCAACGCGATTGTGAGCTTGGGGGTCAACATTGTCATTTGAATGGTCTCTCTAGACATTTTCATCTACTAATACTCCCCGACCAATTCATCTCAAACTTCAATGCTTCCCGTGAGCTGGTGCGAGGTCAGAAAAATTCAACATAGATTAAAATATATGTTTGATTTAAATATTATTTTAATCAAAATTATTGATGTATACATTAATGTTGATATTAGTTGAGATTAAAGTACTATCTTGGTAAAAAAAAATTGTTCAATATAAATTGAAGGTATATTTTTTTTGGGTTTTGTTCTAAATATAAATAGACAAGGAAATAATTTTTATAAAAATTTATATTGTTGATTGATTTGTATCATTAGAAAAAGAAAATAAAAACAACCATATTCACGTTATTTTTTCTTCAAAAAGGGATAACAGATTCCTGCCTTTTAAACATTTTATCTTATAAGAATAATTTATTGAATTTATTTTTTATTGAGAAAAAACAAGATATTTTAAATTAATTTTATTAAATAAGATGTTATATGAAAAAACAAAATTATAAACTATAAAACGTCTAACTATACATATATGTTTGTTTTGTGGACCTTTCCAGAAGCAAGTCAGAGGTTGGGTTTGTCTTTTGAATGGTGTTATGACACTCTGCGACCTATTCGACTTTGTAAACAGGCCCAACTATATGCACATATTTGTTTTGTGGTCCCTATTGAAAGATAGTCGAAAGTCGGGAGTGGTTATAAGGTCTGAAGTTGACCTTGTCATTTGACTGGTGTCTCTGCACACTCGCAACTATTGAAAGTACTCGACCAAATTGGCTCAAGCTACAATAGTACATGCAAGCTAGTACGAACGCTGATGAATTGAACAAATGTTGCCATAAGCATTCAATTTAAATGTAATTTTATTCAAAATTATTCACATATATATTAATGTTGATATTAGGTGAGATTAACGTTCTCTCTTGTTTTACGAGGAAATAAGTAGGAATGGTCAAATTATCTTGCTTCATGGTATTTATCGTTTGTGTTGAGATTTAAGAGTAATGATGTCATTTATTACTTGAAAATTGTATCTTATTCTATTGTCCATGTTTTATTTTTGTTCTGATACATATTTGGCTGGTCATATACTTTTTTATTCAATATAGACTCAAAACATAATTTTTGGATTTTGTTTTCTAGAATCCAAGTTTGTTGTTGTTATTATTATTATTTTTTATAAATGACTTAAATGAGTTCTATGATTAGGTCTATCATTAGTTGATATGTTATGAACATAAAGTTAAATATCTATTAAATTAGTTGTTATTATACATTCACTTATTGACATAAACAAAGGTTGATCTAAATATTTTATATATATATATAAATATAAATAGGCAAAGAAATAGGTTTTATGTTTGGGTTTTTGTTTTTTTGTTTTCCTTCCCTATATCAATTTTGTTTTAAAATTCAAAATTATTTATATAAATCACAATTTAGACGACGAATTCTAAAGTATATATATATATATATATATATATATATATATATATATATATATATATATATATATATATATATATATATATATATATATATATATATATATATATTCATTCTTGTCAAAAAAAAATATACAACGAAAATAGTTTACAATATATATAAAATAATTAAATTCTTTTATACTTTTTAACTATTTTATCAATTTATATTTAAAATACAACTTTGCAGTGTATTTGTCTTTTGGTTTATAGTGCATTTTATATCAAGATTTTTTTTGGTTGGTCTTGTTTTCCTTTCTTTTTATTTCTTTTTATGTTTTTCTTGGGAACCTAATTATTTTAAATTCTGGCAAGTGACTAAGTTGTTGAGTTTTATTGGTTTTGCTTAAGATTGTGGATGGTTGCAAAATAAATTGAAGTTTCAATAGATGCTTTAATTATTTTTACTAAACTTTATAAAAGTAAAAGGGACTTATTTTAAAATGATGTGAGTGTGAATTTAAATTTTATTTGAATCTGAATTTATTTATTTTCCATAAATTTTGTATATTAAGTATTTGGAATATTAAATAATTAATTATATTTCAAATTATATATATATATATCATAAAAAAAAAAAACATATATTAAATTTTCAATAACGCTGTATTTTTTTAACTATTTACATAACATTAAAATGCTTTATTATTAAAATTTATTGTTTTTATATATAAATAAATAAAGTATTAAATTATTATATAAAGTTCTTTTATATTTTCTTATTATAAATTCCATGAATGTTAAAATTGCTTATTCAACTAGTATTTTTTTACATTATTGTGATGTTGTTTCATTTATATTGAATTTAAGGGAAGAAAAACAATAAATAAATGTAAATAAACATTAAAATTACAATAATCTTGTAGTTAAAAAATACGTTTTGTTGTATTCTATTATAGCAATTTGTGTGTGTATATTAGTTAATGATATATAGTTAGAAACATTTTATTATTTTATTAGTTGTTTTTGTAAATCATGATGCATTGCTTGATATTTAATGAACAAGTGTTATTGAGAAAAAATAAATTGTAATTGAATTGAGCAATAAAAGTATAAAGTCATGGATAAAAATTGCTAATATAAACTAATCTATCTAAGTGTTTTGCATAAATAGATTATGCACTAGTTTACCGCCTTCATAATATTCATAATGGGATTCTGAAATATATATTTTTAGAATTTGATAAAGTGATTGCTATATTAGCTGAGAAATATTTGGTTTTGCATGCACTTTTTATTTTATAGATATATAATCTTAATAATTAAGATGTTGTAGACATTTATGCAAGTTTGAATTTGCTTTGAATTTTAAATTGCTAAATACTTTATGTAGGGAAGACAATTTATCCAAAACTTAATAGGTTTTTTTTTAGAAATTTTAAATGTACTTTATTCTTGTTCATTTATTTGGGGTTAAATTACATGTTACTTATGTCTAGATGGCAAGCCAAACTTTTTTTAAAATTATTGAATTATGGAATAATATTAGTGTTTTTAAATTGTGGTTATGTGTTTTTTTTTCTTCACAAGAAGTGAAAAGAAATAAAAGACAAATGAGAACTAGAAGGAATTAAAGAAGCTTATAACCTTTGTTATTTGCATTTGTGGTATTTAAGAACATTTAATGCCTCAACATTTAAAGACAATTATAAGGTTTTTAGAATATTTTTAGAGACCTATATTTGAATTTTCTTGTTAGTGGACGTTTGGTATGATTCGAAGGCCAGTGTCTAATTTGTTTACATTTGAACATTCAAGATTAGTTTTTAGAGCACTTTTCCCTAGTATTATTTATTGTAGTTGATATTAAAAAATATTTAAGGAGCAACAATATTTAGATTGTTATATCAGTATTTGACTTGGTGATATACTGGATTCAAGTAATGTTTGCTAGTTTGGGTGGAATCTATTAAAAAATAGTGTTATGCGGTTGTGAGTGATTTTGAGTCATGTATTGTGTAGTTGTGCATCTTTCAAAGTCATTGCAACAACTTATAAAGGAGGAGGAGATTGGTGATCAGAAATTGGATTCTGCAAATAATATAGAGAAGAGGAAAAACAATGAGTGGTTTGGATTTCCATGGTAGGTGGATTAGTTGCAGTTTTAAATGACGCAAATGTTTGTGTTGTTGTATGCAACATCTTTGTTCGAATACAAAGAACAGTGAATGGTTGTTAAAGAGAAACATTCAAAAAAAATTGTGAATTAAATGATAATTTTTTTGATTTACTATGTCTCACGTGAGAAAGAATTTTGGTAGATTATAATGTTAAAATTAGCATTTATTAGATTTAGCTCTAAGTCTCATATATGCTTCTTTTGTGTATGTGCACTTGGAATCTTTATTCCAAGATGGGTGACTATATAAGCTTAGATTATTGCATTTCTAGACAACTTTGGTGCAATATATTTTGCTCAAATTGAAACATTTACTAAAGTGCATATGTAATTTGATGTAGTTATAGAACTATGATTAAGATTGAGCAAATGTTTTTTTTTGCAATTTTTTAGTCATGTGTGGCTAGAATTTTCTTTGTTAAAAATGACATAGTAGATAATGCTTTCAATAGCTATCAAACAATACGATACAAAGTCACATTTGCCACTTTTTTTTCCAATTTAAAGTAATTAAAGTCCTATGATTACAATTGGGCAATGATTTTTTATTTGTGCTTTTTTTAGCCATATGTCACTAGAATGTTGTGTTTTACTTATAGCGTAGTAGGTAATGCTTTCAATGGCTAGCAAACTATATTATACAAAATCACATTACCCATTTTTTGTCATTGTTATTTGCACAAAATAGATTAGATATATTTGTGTGTGTGTGTATTTCTCTAATATAATTGAATGCAATGTTAGTTTTTCTTTGTACACAAGTGTTGTGTACCTTGCACAAATTCATTGCTTCAGTGCTACAAATACTATTGTAGCTTGCATAAATTATAGCATATATAGAAGTATTCTAAAATCATATATGCAACAAAGAAACTAGAAATTTTATGACCAAATAAATTGCATGGGTTTTTGTGAAAAAAAAAACAACAATGTGTGGTGTGTTTTATTGATCAAAACGCTTGCAATTTTTCTTATGTGCTTCTTGGTACATAGAAATATCAATTATTAGTTTTTCTAGTTTTCATTTTTTCCATTTACTCCATGCATTGTTTTTTTGTCCACCAATTATGTCTAGGTTTCATTCTTGTATATGGACCTGCTAGCTATGAGACTTTGTTCAATTGTTATCATGTGCATATGTGAAACAACTGCAGTGTTGATATGTTAATCATAGTTATGCTCAATTTAAATGGAACTATATCCACTTGCAGCAAGACTTAAAAAACAAATATTACATTATCTTAGGAACCCAAATACTTTGCATTTTATTTGATAGCATATTGTCTTTATAATGCAACAATAGTTTAGTAACTTAGACATGGTGCAACTGATAGTTTTATAGTAATTATCATTTGAATATGTTTATTATTTCAATAAACTATTGAATATGATTATTGTTTTAAGTAGCTTTATGCTTGTTATTTTAAATTAAAGTTGTTTATTATAGGAAGCTATATTTTTTTTTTTAAGCAATATTTGGATTCTATTTGATTTATATATTTTGAAAATAATTTTCAATAATTTTCAAAAAAAAACTATGGAATTTTGCAAATTAAATACTGCCTTTTGAAATTTGTTAAAATGATAATAACGCTTTTGTTGATATTATTTTAAATTGTATAAATGCCTTTCATTTTAAATTACGTTTCAGTTGCAAAGAATGCAATTTTCAAGGTTACTTATTGCCATTTTGTCTACTCCTTTGTCACAATGCTAGATACTCATTTTCGGATTATTGTGAAACAAAAAACAGGGAAAAAAGATCGTGAAAAAATATAATATAGACTATATAATATATGAGGTGTAGAAAGTTTCTAGTATTATATGTGGTGGTCAAACATTCAATGCAGTTTATGCTCTTAATGTTATAAATCATTGTAACATTCGGACAATTTTTCATATTGTCTCAATATACTTTATGGCAATGGAAAATACTTTTTCGTTGAAAGGTACAAAATTGCAAGAAATTGATCACAAGTTATCTAGATTCAATTTGCATATACTAGAGCATTTATTCTATTATCCCGATGACTATTTAATTGACTCATTTGTTGTTCTTCTTCACTTTCGCTATAGTTCAGCTAAAATAAGACATGGCAATGTAAAGCACTTTTGACATTTCTTATCTCATCGACATGATGTTGCTTTGCACCCATTGCATACATAATTGACTCCTGAATACCTTCAAGACATCATCTGGATGATGATCATGAAGTCTACTTGGAAGGATTCTCTACAACTTCTGCTATTTGTGCTTCATCTACAATTAACTGATGGTGGGATGCATTTTGTATCAAATATTTCTCCAAGTGGTTGTCAGTTCTAGTCAATTTTTGGCTATTTATGAATGGCAAAGCATGTCTATGGTTCCATTCGAACATTGATGGTTATCAATATAACATTTTTCTACATAACCAAAATCCTACATGTGGACATTTTCAACGACTCTTGTTACATAGGACAATAAATAATGTATCTTCAATAGATAGAACAATTGGCCCATACATTTGTCCATATCAATTCTCACTTAGACAATTTGACACACAGTCAATTGGGCAAATGTAATTTGAACAAGACTTCTTGATCTATCATCAAAATTTCAATGACTGTGATGAATCTTTGTTTGAGTCTATTTTGACGCTTGCATTATGGTTTGATATGTCTAATATGAGAAAACTAATTGCACTTAATTTTTACAATTTTTTCATTTGCAATGATGAGAGAGCTACAAATTGTTTACAACAACACCTAAATGTTGGAGACATTGAACAAGAGATATGTCTCAATGATTGGAAATCTTACATTATAAACTTACAAATTCCATATGAAAATGGACATATAGAAGGAAAAGGTTTTGTAATACAATGGATATGTGAACTCCTTGGTGTTAACATATATATTTAGAATATAGAAACAAAATATATTTATTCGAGATTCTATTCAACAAAAAATTACCCCAAAGTCTTGTACCTTGTGCATATACCAATATTGACATTGCATGCACATTTCCATACAAGGATTGAAGTTCAGAGTGTTGAAAATATTAATGGAAATTACAAGATACCACAAATGCTCCAAAGAATCTCAGAAAGAGAATTTTGCAAACTTTTCTCAAGTGTACCTTGCACGTATCTTGTTAGCAAAGAATATAGGTTTACTAGAAGTTATAGTGATTTAAAACATTTGTAAAACAAAAATATGATAAAAATAAAAATAAAATGTTGAAGTTTCAAAGGATTTCACATCATGAAATGAGAACAATATTCCTTTTCCAATGAAGATACAAAATAACAAAGAAGTTTGTACTTCTTTCTCCAATGCATATAGTCGGTGGTACACTCATTTACATCAATTGAAATCTGCAATACGAGCACATTGGTGCTATAATAAAAAAAAAAGAACAAAAGAGACATGTAAAGTAGAATAAAGAAATTGAGGCATATTTGCAAACAATACAAGGCACGCCTAGATATGCATGTTGAATAAGAAAAATAATGTCTTTTGGGAAGGACAGGCAATCTATTGACAAAGACATATTATCCACTATTTGTCACATGATGCCTGCTTCAATCTTCAAAGTCATTAAACTCAATGAACAAATATGAAAATTTTGTAATAATGCATTACTCAATGAGAAAGTGCCTACATTTTCATCACCTCTTCATATTCAACAAAACGAAAAATTGATGTCTGTTGCACAATTGGCATACTTAGAAGAGAGATTGGTGGCACCGATGATGGATTTTGCACAAATAACACAACTTGTTAATAAAATATCAGAAATTGGATTAAAAAGAACAATTATAAATGTTCCTTCTACTCTAGATAGGATACAAACAACTTTACCTAGAGATATTGATGACAATATGATAGTGGGAATTATGATAAAAAGAAAATTGAAATACAAGAATGCCTATTTGTCTGGAAATATTTGACCAAAAAAAAGTGATGTCTGTATTACATGAATTTTGCAACACATCTCTATACAAGAGCAAACAGATAGTAATTGACTATGAATGGAAAAACTATTTTGATCAAAGTAAACAAGATCATTAGGACAATATTCCAGAAATGAAGGAACTGGACTCATCAAGTGAAAATAATGATCTAGAGCCAAAAACTGAAACACTTCTACATGGTTATTCAGAGGCCCATCTTATCCATGATCTTGATAAGAGGATAATACAAATTTCACCTTCTAAAGGTTTTTTTCCTCTGGCCATTTTTCAAGACAAATTCTCTAAAGAACTAAACTTCTCGACACTATTCTTTGGATAAAGTCACCCTATTGATGTTATCAGTCACTTTTTGTGTGAAAAAATTGCACAATGGAAATTTTTGCACATGTCTAATGACTTTTCAACACATATTACAAACATGTTTTTTAAAGCAATTTGTATTTTGATAAACCAGGTTTCTAACTCGACTTGGATTTCTATTCACAAAGGAGAGATAAAAGGACAAAAGCTAGTTGCTAAAGACGTTAAAAATAAAAGAAACCTTCAGAAATTATTAAAAACACCAATTACATATCAATGCTTAAGAAGCATTCGCACATCACTTGACTATGTTGTGTTGGAAATAACACTGAGAGGGGGGTTGAATTAGTATTATTAGTTCAATAATTTTTCAATTCCCAATCAGATTTACATATGCTACTTTAGTGAAGTCAACTTGCGTGTGCACGCAACTGTGATTAAGGAAACTAGTGTATACCCAAAGAACTTATGATTTATTTAATTCATCATGTGTTTATCTTTAATCAGTGCATCAATACTTTATTATATAGTAACTATGTGCAGTAATAACATAATAAACCATCACACATTATCAACACACATGAACACCAAGATTTAAGGTGGAAACCAAATACGGGAAAAAAACCACCTGCTGTTGTCGTCTCTGTCTTCTTTTTAATATAAAAAAAAAAAAAAAAACTTTTTATAATCTTGTACTAGTGCAGACTCATACTAGTATGTAGGCACCCACCTGTAGAAGGCTAAAACCTTCTCTCATTCTCTAGCTTCTACTGGAAGGTAGCTACAACCTCCTAGCTCTTATACTAGCCAATATGTTTACTAGTACGTAGGTGCCGACCTACATAAGGATACGACCTTCTCTCTTCCTCCAGGGACCACATTTCATAAATTTTCAAAAAGGATGTTCTTGATACACAACAACACAATATGAATGCCTCGTTTCATCAAATTTTAACACTAGACTCATCAGAAACTTTGAAGCTCAAACTCTATAACAACAACTGTATCAACCAATAATCAATGAATCTGAATAATCAGATCACTATCACCAAAACACTGTGTTGAACCCAGAAACCTGCATCATCATTCAAAACTAGCTACAACCTCAAAAATCATACATAAGAATGCATATGCTACTTTAATGAACCCAACCTATGTGTATATGCTAGTTGATGTAACCAGACCTGCGTATACCTCCAAAACTAGTGAATCATAAAAATTTCTGAATCAAATATGTACCAACCAGTAATATTCTGAAAATCTATTGTCAAATTACAGAGATCTAGATAGTCAACAGCAAAGATCAGTGTTCTCACTTAATCAATCAATAAATCAGACTCAATCTCATTTATGCATTCAACTCTACTTTCATATCTAAGAATACATCATTGGTAGACAACAATAAACCAACAACATTGATCATCAGATAGATCAATCATTACAGAATAACATGCTTTTCTTTTGTATATGCTACTTGGAAGCTTCGAACTAGTGTGTATACACACCTTCACCAAGGTAAACCAACGTATATATCTGCAAATACTAACTTACAACTTTGCTGCTATTCCAAATTTCAGACATACCCAGATCATGACATTTAAAGAATAAAACATGTGTAAACAATCACATCTATCCCAACCAATATCAGATCATTCAATGATAATTCATTTTAGGTCTCATGATCCTGATCCAACATTGAATTCAAGGTGCACATAATATTTCAGATTATATCATAATCATAGCCCCTGCAACATAAAGTGTACTTAAAATAGAGGTATTCCTGAGAAACCCTTTCACTTGCACACCTGGCCATTTGATCTTCTCCTCCTTATATAGTTTTTGGCCTTTCTTAATACCTCATACCAAAACAACACTTAGAACCTATGGTATTCTTGGACGAGATCAAATAGTCATGACTCCACTCAATATTATGGGCTAATACCATGGTATTGACCCTTTGTATTCTTTAATCTTGTATTTCCTTGATCTTCCAACCCATACGCCCTTTTCCACTTGTGAAAGTGCGTGCATACGTATACTCTCTTTTTGTTCTGTGAACCCACGTGTATACACTACTTTGGCAAGGTTAACCTGTGTATACAACTTAAACTACCTTACAACATCCTTTTCCTTCAATTTCTTGATTCTGAACGATAGACCTTTGTTCCAACTTCCTGTTCTTTTGTACCACTGCCCTATTACCTCTGAATTGACTTGTTTACAATGTGAGTTTCCCTTTATCAAATATGAAATGACCAGTGAGTGAGTTGCCATCAAGGACAACACATGCATCATAATGCCAACAATCTCCCCATTTGGACTTGATGGCAACCATATTGGTGTTGATTAATTCAAGATGTTGAACCTGTCAGAGATATTAAGAAACACCAAAACACTCTCCCCCTTTGACATCAAGGGAAAAGGGAAGACCAAGATATTCTCCCCCTTTGAGATACATTATGCTGTCCATGATCCCCTTGAGTACATGCAGAGTCTGCAGAGATATTTTTCAAAAGAATAACATGACTCTATAACTCAACTATGTGAGTATGAAATTCCTATCACCAATGAATCATACACCAAATTTGACTCATCCACCCAACCCAGTGGGGATACACCAAATTTGACTCATCCACCCAACGAAGTAGGGATATACCAATTGTTTATACATGAATGAAATATAGAAATTATTACATCATCCTTCCCATGCATAGTGGGGATACAAATTACATCATATGTTTAATAGGACTCATTCAAAAATAGACTATGACAGAAGGAGACATATTACATCCTAGATATTTACATGACCTATGCAACAATTGACATGAATATTCTAAACCATAGCTAAAATCAACAACCATAATGCCAACAATGCAGAATGTTTGTGAAGGCTAATGCTCGCCTTGAACCTGTGATACCTGTGCATTGTGAACAAATCATTCATCAAGTCATCTTCATTAGTCAGGTCAAAATCAATGAACAAAGAATATCAATAGACAATAATCATCAATATCAGACTGAGCACCCATGTCAGAGTCTAACCCATTGGTTTTCTATCAAAAAAACATATACGCTCCTGCAACCATAAAAGCTCATGTATATACGTGACTTTCCTTCATGAAACCCGTGTATAGGAACCTTCTTCTGAAAATTGGATTTAACATAGGATGATGCAAAAAATACTCCCAGCTTTTGTCTGAGATATTCAAATGTTTCTCCGGGAAGCGGTTTGGTGAATATATCAACAACCTGTAATTTGGAGGTAACATACTCCAATTTAACTTTTTGTTCAAGCACTTGTCCTCATAGAAAATGGTACTTAATGGGAATGTGCTTGGTCTTGGAGTGCATGACAAGATTTTTCGAAATGCTAATGGCACTTGTATTATCACATAGAATGGAGATGGGTGGAGTACATGTGATTTGAATATCTTGCAATGTTTGTATCATCTAGAGTAGTTGTGTGAAGAAAGATGCAACAACCACATATTCCGCTTCAGCTGTAGATAAGGCAATCGAACTCTTTTTCCTGCTGAACCAAGATACTAACCGTGATCCCATTTAGAATGCACCTCCACTAGTATTTTTTCGATCATCAACATTTCTTGCCCAACCTGCATCTATATATGCATGAAGAGTAAGATCTGTATATTTAGGATACCATAAACCAAATTCTTGAGTTCCTTGAAGATATTTGAAAATTCTTTTCACAGCCTGAAGATGTGATTCCTTTGGGTTTTCTTGGAATCCTACAACAATTCCTACTGCATGCGTGATATCAGGTTTGGTACCAGTTAGATAAAGCAGACTTCCAATCATATATCTGTATGCTGATTGATTCACTATGGGTGATTCATTGTTAGAGTTGAGACTAAATCATGTTACCATTGGAGTACATACTGATTTAGAATCTTCCATTCCATATTTCTTAAGAATCTACTTAAATATTTGGTTTGTGAAAGAAAAATTCCATCTTTTGTTTGGTGTACTTGTAGACCAAGAAAATAAGTTAGTTCACCAAATAAGGAAATTTGAAATTCTTGCTGCATAACCGAAGCAAAGTTCTGACTCATAGATTCTTCATTGCTACGAAAGATGATATCGTCAACATAAACAAAAATAATTAGAAGTTTATCATTCTCAATCTTGGTGTATAAGTTGATGTCTGTAGATCCTTTTGTGAACCCTTATTGATGTAGATATTTGTCAATGTGATAATAACAAGCGCTTGGAGCTTGTTTCATTCCATAAAGAGCCTTTTTGAGCTTGCATACAAGTTTTGCATCATTTCCTATAATGAATCCTTTTGTTTGTTCAATATAAACTTCTTCTTCTAACTCTCCATTAAGAAATGCAGATTTTACATCCATTTGATACACTTTGAATTTCCGAAAACTTGAAAGAGCAAGAATCATTCTTATGGCTTCAAGTATGGAAACAGGTGCAAATGTTTCTTCAAAGTCTATACCTTCTTATTGAGCATACCCTTTATATACAAGTCTTGCTTTGTTTCTAATAACCTCTCCCATTTCATTCAATTTATTCTTGAATATCCATTTTGTTCCTATAATATTTTCATCAAGAGGTCTAGGAACTAGTTCCCACATATCATTCTTTTCAATTTGGTCAAGTTCTTCATTCATTGCCTTAACCCAACATTCATATTTTTTAGCTTCATTAACATTCTATAGTTCTATGGAGGATAGTAATGCTAGATAACTGGAAGTTCCTGGAAGACTTCTTCTTGTTTGTACTCTAGATCCTTTTTCTCCTAGAATTTGAGATTCTGGATGATTCTTTTGAACATACCTGGATGGAGTCTTTTCCCTGTCAGTTGTATCTTCTCCTGATGCTTCATTGGTTTCTTCCTATATATCATTTTGATTTGACATGGGAAAGAATTCACCATCTTCCTCATCGTTATCATTCTTCGTTGACTTCATCGGTTTTAGATTTTTGCATGCTTCATCAATTACTACATCAATGCATTCAACAATTTTCTGAAGTCTCTTATTATAACATTTATATCCTTTACTTCTACATGAATAACCAAGAATAATTCCTTCATCTTCTCTAGATTCAAACTTACTAAGTTTTTCATCAGTCATTTTCAAGGATAATTTTAGGGGCGAATGTTCGCCCTTTGGCGAAATTAAGGGGTTTTAAATTTTTAGTGGGCGAATATTTTGTATCATAGTACATTTTTACAAATCACCTCAAATAGCCCACCTTATTTTAAGGGATAGGGTAAAAAAGGTAAATTTAGCCCTTGAAATTAGGACTCACAACCTTCCATTCGCCCATTTTCAAGAATAGTTTTTATTTAAGTGAATCCATTCGCCCATTTTCAAGAATAGGTTTTATTTAAGTGAATCCTATGGGCCAAATACCATATTTATAAAAGAGGTATGGTAAATTAATAAAAATATAAATAAATGAGAGGTATGGTAAATAAATAAAACATTTTTTATATTTACTCCATAAGTCACCTTATATACATGTAAGGGTGTAAACAAATAAAAATATAAGTAAAGTGGAGGTATGGTAAATAAATAAAACGTCTTTTTATACTTACTCAAAAGGTATGGTAAATAAATAAAAATATAAATAAACTAGACGTATCTTAAATAAATAAAACATCTTTTTATATTTAGTCCATAACCCTCGTTCTATTTATGAAGGCTCATGAAAGAGGTTTTATCTAAGTGAATCCTATGGGCCAAATACCATATTTGTAAAAGAGGTATGGTAAATTAATAAAAATATAAATAAATGAGGTATGGTAAACAAATAAAACATTTTTTTATATTTACTCCATAAGTCACCTTATATTTAGGAACAGTCAAAAAATGGGTTATATTTAGGTGAAACCTATGGCCAAAATACTATGGGACAAATACCATGGACTAGATTGTTATTAATACCATGCAAAAAACCATTATTAACCCTAATATTAGAATTAATAAAAATAAAAATGGCACATGGTATTGACCCATGGTATTCACCAAAATGGCACATGGTATTGACCCATGGTATTCACCTGGAATGTAGCCTATTTAAATGGGGGAATTAAACCAGCATGTAGCCTATGCTAAGATTCACTAGGACTTTACAAAGTTTTATTATTTAGTGAAATACTCGCCAAGATCTTACAAGATTTTATAATTGAGTAAAATATTCGCCATGCCTGGTGAGAGATTCGCCAAAAAATTATATATACATATTATATTATTGATAAAATCGCCTTCCATTTTTCCTATATACCATGGAGATTCGCCCATTTATTATATTTATAAATTTAGGGGGGGTTCTTAAAATTTTCCCTGGTCATTTTTATGAAACATTTGCTTCCAAAAACAGTAAAGTGTTTTACAGTAGGAGGCTTACCATACCAAAGTTCATATGGAGTTTGATCACTATTTACCCTAACATTAGCTTTGTTGAGAATAGTCACAATGGTAAATACAACTTTACCTCAAAAGGTGGCAGGAGTTCCAGATTCATCAAGCATAGCTCAAGCCATTTGTTGAATTGTTATGTTCATTCTTTCCACTACACCATTTTGTTGAGGAGTTCTGGCAACAGAGAACTGCCTTTTTATTCCATGTTGTTCACAAAAATCAAAGAATTCATCTGATATGAATTCTCCCCCTCGATCAAATCTGAGACATTTGATTTTTCGATCTGATTCATTTTCAACTAAAGCTTTGAAGGCTTTAAAATTTTCAAATGCTTCATCTTTATGCTTTAGTAGACCTATCCAACACATTCTAGAAAAATCATCAATGAATAAAATAAAGTATTCTTGTCCACGATAAGTGAAATTTTCCTTGTTGGTCCACACAAATCTGTATGGATGGGTTCAAGAGGCTTACTTTCTAATCCTTCTTTTTCATAGAAATGAACTCTGGTTTTCTTACTCACTTGACATGGTTTGCAAATGGTATTTTCTTGAATGTTTATATCTCGAATATCATGAACCGCCTTGAGCCTGCATGATTTTCTTATTTGAGAAAAGCTTATATGCCCAAATCTTTTGTACCATAACTAGATTTCATCTGTTTTTCTTAGATAGCATTGTTGTTGTCCTCCTTTCAGTATGTATAGATTGCTTGGAGTTCTTGTACCTTTGATTACGATATTTCTTGTATCAAGCTCACGAACCACACATCCATTTGATCGAAATAAAACTTCATTTCCTTGATCATACATTTGACTGACACTCAACAAGTTATGTTTTAAACCTCAATATACATGACATTTCTAGCTTTAACCTTTTCTTTCAAATAAACAAAACCTTTACCTTTAATGACAGCTAGTGTGTCATTTCCAAAGGAGACATTCTTTTCCTTTTCTAAAGCATTATATGAATGAAGTTTCTCTTTATCACCTTTCATGTTTTTAGAGCATCCATTGTCCAAGTACCACTAATTTTCTTGTCCTCTTGCAAACAGAGCTACGCCACATATTTCTTATTGAAATTCCTTCTTTCTCCATACCTTGGAATTTGATGATGTTTTCGCCTTTTGAAGTGTTGGCTTAAATTTTCTCCTGCATTCAAATTCTTCATGACCAAAGTATTACAAAACAAACATTCAATTTCATCTTCAAGACTAGAAAAGTTATTATAAGAACTTTTCTTGATTCTTGTTATGCTTCTTTGTTTTCATGTTTCTCTAGTCATGATAGCTTTTTAAGAAACACATTAAGCAACCTTATGGCCAAAGTTATGGCATGAAAAGCATTGTCCATTAAAGAAGTTTATGTGATCATAGAATATTTTGCTATTGTTTACCTTTTGGTAGATACTTCTATTGATTTTCATCCTTAGATTAAATTGAGCATGATTTACCTCATGAGTATTTTTCAGCTTTTGCTAATGATTGACATAATGTTCATTGGTCTTTGCTGCATCAAAATAGCTTCTAGTGGAGGTTGAAGTCTTTTGTGATTGGGATGATTCTTCAGTATATCGACGACCTATATTTATAAGAGGATAATGTGAAACCTTGATTATTTAATTTAAATTTTCTGATCCTTTAGTAAATATAAGATTAAGATATTTTGTCTTCTCAAGTTCTTTTCTTAGATCCACAACGTCACATTCTAGTTTTTCATTATGCTTTTTTCTTTCAGTGAGTTGATTTGTCAACGCGTCTATGATCATATTATTTTCTTCCAAACAGATTTTGTGTTTAGTGATTTCTTCACGAAATTCTTCCTCTTCTAAGGTGTCCAAAAAATCATCATTGTCATCAGCCATGAATAGTTTGTAATCTTGTTCAGTTTCATCTTCAACACTATTTGATAATCCATCACTATCTTCATGAGTATAGTAACTTCTTCTATTAACAACTTGTTTTCTATTGCCTTTTGTAGATTCCTTTCCTTTTTCATGATTATATTTATGAGGACATTTTGTAGCATAATGGCCAACTCTACCACAAGAAAAGCATTTGAATGGTAGCTTACCTTTGAATCTTCCGGAACCCCGTTGAATATTCTTGACAAATTTTACCTCATCTTCTTCTTCTGAAATATATCCTAATTCAATGTGCTCTTCCTTTTCTTTTCCCTTTGTTAAATCTTTGAAAGAGTCTTCTCTCATATGTGATGGACCTCCTTTCCTCATTTCAAAGGAAGTTAGAATTCCATGAAGTTGAACAACAGTAATAGATTCAAGATCCTACTTTTCTTCTATGGAAGATACTTTTGACTCAAATTTAGAAGACAAATATCTCAAAATTTTCTCTACCAAAGTAGCCTCCTTTATCTCTTCACCCCGATTCTTCATACAATTAACAATCTCATCTACATGTAAAAAGTAACTAACAATACTTTCATCACTATGCATCTTAAGAGTTTCATACTGAATTCTGAGAGTTTGGAGATTAACATGTTTTACCTGGGAGTCTCCTTCGTAGCTCTAAATGATTTTGTCCCATATCTCCTTGGTTGTCTTGAGCTGCATGACTTTGACAAATTTTGATTTTGACAGACTTCCCAATAAAGTATTGACTTCTTTGGCATTGGTTTCGTATAACTTCTTACCTGCTGTATCTGTAGGTATTGCTGCTAGAAATTGGTATCCTCCTTCCACAATTTCCCAAACATCGGCTCCAAGTGACTAAAGATAGGCTTTGGTTCTTATTTTCCAATATACCAAGTTGTTCCCATTGAAGATTGGTGGTCTGATAGATCCCATTCCTTCGTGATTGTTCATCTTGAAAGATCTCCCTTCAAGTGATCAAGCTTCTTCTAAAGGACCTGCTCTGATACCAATTGTTGGAAATAATACTGAGAGGGGTGGTATTATCAGTTCAACAAATTTTCAATTCCCAATCAGATTTATATAAGCTACCTCAGTGAAGTGAAATTGTGTGTGCATACAACTGTGATTAAGGAAACCAACGTATACCCAAAGAACTTATGATTTAGTTAATTCATCATATGTTGATCTTTAATCAGTGCATCAGTACTTTATTATACAGTAACTATGTGTAGTAATAAAATAATTTCGTCAACACTCGAGTGACCAGGTGAATGATTTCAACCTTCTTATGTGTCCAACTATTTTTCACCATCAGCAGTCATATCTGATCTTTGTCGTTCTTTCCCAGGGAATATATGATCTTTCGTTTCCCTGGCAACAACGATAATATGTTAGCACTCCTCCGGATCTCCAAGGTTGAGGAAGAGTCCAACTGAGGTAACCATAAACCAACCTTTTGACTTGGTAGCTAGCCCTACCAGGCCAGAGAAGGCTCTCCCCAAAGAATCATAGCCAAGAGCGTTGGATGGATTAGGGTTTTAGGCTAGGTATAAAGTGCAAAGGGTTGTTTTCATTTGATTTGAGTGGGTTATTGGATGAGGATTAGGTCAAAGAAGCTAGGTCAGGGCAAATAAGATATGACTGTAGAAATTCAAAGGGGCAAGGTAAGCAAAAGGCTTAACACTTAAAAGGTGATTTGGTGAGATGTTTTAAGATTGATGAGGAGTTAGGAAGATCATAGGAGATGTATTATTCCTAAACTAAAGAAAAAATGGACAAATTATGATAACTTTATTAAAACGGAGCATGAGCAAACATGTATTCTGCCTATCAACTTGAAAATTATAATATAGTAGACATGAAATGGTTTATGAACTTACAAAGATTTCATACAAATTATAACAGAGAAGAAACAATGCTAAACATTCATACCACATGTATCCCAAGGAAATAGTTGCAACCCATCTATTAAAACTGGCCAAATTCTGATACAATAGTGTCTCTGGTCAATCTAACAACATGCAATTGAGTCTGACCTATAAAAAGCGTGAAGAAAGGGAAGATATAGACATCAAAATAACCTCCTCTCATCCTCAGGGGTCGATTCCCTGAGTTGAGGAAGAGATCCACAAAAATCTACATTAGTACCTAGAGTTTAGGGAGCTCTGAGTGACTCCTCCCTAATTACATCAAAATTGATTCATTTGATTAGATGATAAATTTTACCTAATGAATCTACCCCTAGGTAACTTATCCACGTCATTATTACATTGAAAACATCAATTACATTAGTAAAAAGTTGATTCCCAAGGATGAAAATCAAATCTAGAGAAAAATAGTGAAAAATCAAGCAAATGGTCAAGTGCAACAGATTTCTATCAAGTGTGCCATCAGAGTGTCAAGTGCTCCCTCCATATTTCAGGTTTCTTTTGACTACCTTTCCGGTTTACAAATTGAGCCCAGGATAGCTCATTAGAAAGCTTGTCTTGTCTAGTTTCCAAATCTTCCTTTAGTTTCCAAAATGGACTTGATTTGACCCTCCAAAAGTTGATTCTCCAAAGACTGGGTTGTGCACAGCGCCTAGGCCATAATTGAGGCAGATACATGATGTTTTTCTTATTTTTTGCCCTTTTCACCTAGTATTTTTGCAAACTAAGGCTCGCAACATGCTTTTCTTAGATGTATATGTCATTTTGCATCCAGTGGTGGTCTCTATTTTCTCAAAAAGTGCCCCAAAATAGTGTGTAACGCCTACTGCATTGCGCGTTTGACCATGTTGTTGATATAACATTGTCCAAAAGCACACAGAAAAGAAAAAAATTGCAAAAATGAGCCCAAATGCTTCAAAATTGGTGAAGTGGCTAATGTTGGTGTGGCTAGGCTTGGAGTGAAGCCTCTGCAAGTATATCAAGTTTCTTTTTCTCTTCTCAGTGAGTTAGGGCTTCAATCTTTGCATTTGCTGCCTTGAGCTTTGCCCTTGCATTTCTTTCTCTTTTGGCATAGTGTTTGGTCATTCTCCTTTGAATGTTGTTGTCCTTTTTATATTTCTTCAACAACTTCTCCAAGTGATCATTGATGGCCTGAAGCCAACCTTCCTTGTCTTCTTTGATCATATCCAAGAATTAATCATCAAGAATAGCTTCACAAACTATCTCCCTTTGCCTTTGCCTTTCAAGTTCCAAGGCTCTTTTCAAACCTCTGGTTCTAGGCCTGCCTCTTGGTGCTTGCTCATCTTGCTCTTCAAGCAAACCATGCTTCTCAAGTGTCTCTTCTAACAAAACCCTGGCTTTTTCTACCTCCCTTTGAGTGGTCTCTTCACCTCTATTTCTTCTCCCTCACTGTATGGTCTGTTTTCTTTTTCTACCATGGTGTTTTAATTTCAAAACCCTAGGGAGATATGATGTTGGTGGAATGTGGTTTTGGGGAATAAGGAATAGGAAAGGGAAATTGAAGGAGATGGGGTTAGGGATTTATGAAATGGGGGAGGGGATAGGGGATAATAATATGATGGAATTTAGGATAGGAAATTATTACAATGTTGGGTGTTTAGGAGCCTAGGTAGTTTTAGTACCTAGGGCTTAGGGTATTGGGATAAAGGCTTTAGAGTATTACGATAAATATTAGGGAAAGGGAAAGGTAATTCTAGTGAGGGAAGGTTATGAAAGTGTAGGGGAGTGAAATTTTGAAATTGAGAGTGAAATTTTGTTTTTAAGGGAGATAATAGGGTTTTGATATGAGAAAAACACCAAATATTTAATAAAATTTCAAAACACCATAGGAAATGGCTATAGGAGGAAGGAGAATGCTATCTTTTTCTTTCACTCACTTGCTGGAGGTTAAAGACAATGTTGTTGAAGCTTTGGAGGAAATTTGGTGAAGTCTGGAAGTGTTTCTAGATTTTCTGGGCAAGTGAGCAGCACCATCTCTTTGGCAAGTGTGTAGCACCAAAAGGAAGTGTGTAGCGCCAGAAGGAAGTGTGTAGAGCCAGAAGCAAGTGCGCAGCACAAGAAGCAAGTGCGCAGTGCCATCTCCCAACTGCGTTTTGAAGGGGCTCCCAATGTCCAAATTTAACTCATGATAGATCATTGGAAATATCTATCTCTTGCATACAAAATGGACCTATCAAGCACTGAAAATGATCAAGTATAGCCCCTCAAAAATCAATTCTCCCAAGACTGGTCAAAAGGTGGAGAGTGAGGGTGAAAAAATGAATTGTGATCTTGCAGACAACTTTTTGAGGTCTTCCTCAACTCCAAATTCAGCTCATGATAGCTCATTGGAAATATCGTTCTATGTAGTTATCATTTGACTCATCAAACAAGTCATTTGGACACTCCAGCTAGGAGAAAAAATGATTTTCCCAAGGTCACTCTAGAAATGCAGAAAACCTTTTGTAGCAACTGTATTTTTTACATTTATCCAAAACCATGACAACTATGTAAAATGGGAAGGATTTTTTTCATCATTGGCCTATGGTGGACAAAAACCTCTCTCACTTTTGTCAAATTCATCTATGTTTGGTCAGAAACATAGTTTGAAGAAAACCTAGCCCTATGTGCTGCAAATGATTTGTCCCTTGGAATGACTTCTTGAAAAATGATGGAGACATGATGTTTATGAGTTGGATGGCCTTATACTTGCTGAAATGACCTCCATTATGCCTCCGCTTCTCATATGTCTCTTATTCCAGAGCAAAACCTAGCTTAATGGGATATGAAATTAGGGTTTAGTGTAGGCAAAAAAGGGGATTTGGGAAATTTATAGGAATGAAGGGAAATGAAGGCGGTAGGGGGCTTCTAAATTGCTCGATCTAGTGCTTAAATATTTCTTGGTCGATCACTTCAAATCGCTTGATCATGCTTCATTTTTTCATCAAAATGCGCCTTCACTTTGCTAAAAATTATAAACCAACTCCATATATAAACCCACCAATCAAAATAGAACCCACCAATCAAAATAGTTATAATTTTTTAGTAAATTTTATTTTACATGTTATATAAATTTAATAATTATCATTCTTTTTCAAGAGAAAATTAAAGATCTAAAACAATTTTTATATAATATTATTAAATAAAAATAAAAATATATAATTATTAAATTCACAATTTATGTATTTGATTTATAAATCAAATAAATAAAAGTTTTTTTGTTTTGTTTTTCCAGCTATATTCACATTGCATATGTGTGATTTATGAAATCAATAAATAAATAAAAAATGTTGTTTTAAACAACATTCGCATATTAGAAATACAATTATTTTTAATAAGTTTGAGGATTCAAATATTTTTACTTTATTAAATAAATTTTATAATGATTATAAGTTTTCAGTGTTTTTTTATATTTTATACATATTTATAATTTTTCTTTTTTTAAATAATTTTTTTTAAGAGAAACATAGAAATTAAGAAAATTTATATATAATATTATTAAATAAATATTTAATTATTTATTTAAATTTAATATAATTCACAGTAAGAAAATCTTAGTATGGAAAGGAACCAATAATTAGGTCATTCCAGTGGTATGAGTTCGATTCACATTGGTTTTTATCACTATAACTTCATCTTTTAGACGAAGTTATCTTTGAGCAAATTGAGCTTTCCATATTTTACTCACAAGACTTCATTTTCACATGAATTGCCAACTGACTTGTTTAAAGCAAATATAATATATTGTGAATTTAATTATTTTTAATAGTTTGAAAATTCAAATACTCTCATTTTATTAAATAATTTTTTATAATGGTTTTAAATTTTTAGTGTTATTTTACATTTATACACATTTATAAACTATCATTTATTATTTTCTTTTATCAATAATTTTTTAAGAAAAACATAAATATTTAGAAAAATATGTATATAATATTACTATTGTAGATCCATCTTAACCTTGGATCTATCAAGGGAAAAGAGAGATCAAATATCTCAAGGTGCAAACTTATTTCTTGAGTGTAAAACCTGAAGAAATGTTATCATATCCAGAGATTTGATCCCACTTGAAAAAACTAAAAAAACCTAAGTAGACATCTCAATAAACCACCTTTTTTGATTTTATAAGATATTTATAAAATTACAATCTTTGTGGTAAACAATGTTTAAAAAGTGATCATGTTCATCAACGTATCTCTCAATATATCTAGGAAGGAAAGGTACTCGAGAGAAGATAACTCTTTTTCTATGTTAAATTAAATCAGAGAATCCTTGATTTATAAGGAAAAGGGACAAATATACATTATCATGTTTTATCTTTCAAAATTTTATTTATCAAAAGAGGTTTTATTAATAGACTATGTTATTTCTGGAATTATAAACAATAAAGTATATTTTACGAGAGTGTTCCTTTGCAAGATCTTGTTATGCTCTCATTGAATCTCAATTCAATAGTATTTGCTAAAGCTATTTGTATTGGCTTTGTGTTATTTTTTTTAATAGTACTTTTGTGATTTATAACTTGATAAGACAAAAAAAAAACATTGTTAAATAAAATTGTCAAACTATTAAAACTAAATTCTTATTATTAAAATATATGTCTTTTATTATTATTATTTTTAATTATTATATATACACTATTTAAAGAAAACAAAAAAACATTTATTTCATGTCCCAAACAAAAATAAATGGGATAGTACAAAATTATACACAATCGTTTGGGGCAAGTGCTATTTCATGGACTATAGCATAGTAAATGCTCTCTTAACAGAGTCTAAGGACAGTCTTGGGAGACGGGTTCTGACATCGCCTCCGTTCTCCGGCTAACAGATTCCGATTGCATAGTGATGGAGATATGCATGATGCCATCGTTGTTTGTATTCATGCCCATCGAAACGAGCGGCATATGTATCATGGCATGTGGTGTATCGTCGATAATGGGCATGGTTCGCATAGAGGTTTGGGTTTGTGAAGGTAATGGGCATGGTTCGCATAGAGGTTTGGGTTTGTGAAGGAAATGAGGGCGGGGTTGATTTTCCAGAATGAATTCAAATTTGAATTTCATTAGCCCGCGCATAATTTAAAAACTTGAGCGTATACAATCATGTATGCTCCATGCCATAACCTCCAAAAGCATGGCGTACTATCAACGCAATTTCAAATTCAAATTTGAATTCATTCTGGAAAATCAACCCCGCCCTCATTTCCTTCACAAACCCAAACCTCTATGCGAACCATGCCCATTATCGACGATAGAAGAACTCTGGAATTGGTCGTTCTGATGATAATGGTAAGCGCAGCAGAAGCCGCAGAGGTGAAGGCAGCAGCACCGAGTCCACAATGGAGGCAGGCGCTGCTTCATTGCCCTTCCTCCCTTCTCTATTTGCCACTCTCGTCGCCGCCTTCATCCCCTTCCTGGCCTCTCGATTTTACTGAGATCTATTGCAGGCAGCTACTATTTAGTTCTTATATATATATATATATATATATATATATATATATATATATATATATATATATATATATATATATATATATATATATATTCGGATATGTAACATATTCTTTATGTATACGCCGTTGTAGGTTAGGGGTTTGTTTCAGGTTATTCTTTATGTATATGACATTATAGGTGTGGGTTCTGTGGATGCTATTCTCTTCTGGACGAAAGAGCATTTTGTAATTTTTCTTGCTTCATTGTTTAGCCATTTAGGAAATAAAGGATCTTTTAACAGTTCTTGTATATTCTTTGAATGAGTTAATAAGATTCTTGCAGGCATGATTGGATTTCAAATATTTATACGGTGGCGACATCATCCAGAGTTAGGGTTTGCTGTCTTAGGGTTATTAATGAATCTCTTTGAGCGGGATCATCGTGGAGACTATTATAATATGGATGTGTGCAAACCTGCTATATCTTTTATTTACAGGGTTGCCTAATGATAATAGATTAGGGATAATCCATAGCCTTTTATTTACAGGGTTGCTTAATGATCAAAGATTAGAGATAATCCATCCATAGCCGTGTTAATTTTGATGTACTAAATATCTCCAACATAATGAGGGCTTTTTAGATTTTGCGTTTTACATTTCTGGGAGTCACCGTGCGAGAAATGGGAAAGATGTGTGTGATTTACCCAATTAAAACTAATAACGTTTGAGTTGAGTGAAGTTCACTGTTAATTCAGAGCCCGAGCCAGCGATGCGTTGGCATTTTGTTTGCATCTGCTGCGGCGGAGATGCCATTGTGTTAAAACTTGTGCAATAAAATTGAGGCATGCACGATATTTGGTATCATTTTGTTAGAGGCGGGCATAATGAAAATGAAGATGGAGAATGTCAAAGTTCATATCTATAATTATGTTATGTTATTGAAGTTTTTAATTTAGTTTTAAAATTGTTATACTTATTAATTTTATCACTTCAACACTTAAAATTCTTTAAGTTTTCATGGATTTTTGTTATTTTATTGAAATTATATATTATTTTATTGAAATTTTTAATTTAGTTTTAAAATGGTTATACTTATTCTTTTTTCCCACTGGGAAAATCACAAAAATTTCATTATATTAGCTTTGAAATTACATTTGTATCTGTCGGTAGCAGATGTCATATATATGCTGTTTATAACATTCAAAAATTTCTATATAGACTGTATTTGATACCACGCAGGGTATTACAGTGTTATTCTATCTAATAAGCTGTATATGTACTGAAAACTTTCAAAAATATCCTGTGTCTCTGCTGCTTCATGCCTGTGCTGTCTATTGTGTATTGTGTTGTCCCGCTGTTGGGTAAGCCTGGTCTATGTAGGGGCGGTGGTAGAATTTTCGTTCATGTGCATCTTTTATTTCCGTGATCTCCCACAGGCCCCTATCCATCCTCGCGGCCTCCTTGGAAAGCTTATCTGCTTCCTTGTTGTGCTCCCTGTAAATATGAGAAACAGTGATAATGTTAAATGCTGCTTTGAGTTCAAGTGCTTCGTGCAGAATGATGCTAAGAGAGTGCATGTGACATGTAGAAGTGCCGTTGATCCAGTCTATAATGATCTTAGAATCCCCCATAATATTGATCTAATTACAGCGGTGGCTCAAGGCAAAATGAAGGAGGTGGCGGAGGGTGATTAGCTCTGCAAAATTGTTGGTGCCAGGCCCCAGCCCGGCCTTGATTTTGTACAGGTGATTCTCAGATAGGTATATAATGATGCCTCCTCCACATCGCTGCTCAGATGCAGCACCATCAAAGAAAGCCCACGGGGTGCTGAGATCGATACATGGAGGAGGGGTATGCTGACGGACAGCGTGGGGGATAGGCTCGGGTAGCTCACTAAGGGCAGTTATGATGGCTGCTTCCAGCGCAGGCCAGTGTATCGGCTTGTCCTCAAATATAATCCGGTTCCTAGCTTTCCAAATCGACCAATTGACAATGATGGGAAGGTTTATGAGTTTTGTTCCTTTGTGCCAATTTGTCCAATTTGTCCAAGCTGTGATGAGATCAGTGCCACCCCATTCACCCACAAAATTTGTAGCCGGTTTGAGATGTTGCCATAGTTCCGATATAACACTGCAACTCAGGAATAGGTGGGAAGTGGATTCCGATTCCATTCTGCATAAGACACACCAGGTAGGCCCTTGCAGTGCCCGGCGTTTGAGATGTTCCCCTGTGGGTATGCAGTCCCGTAGGATGCACCATGTGAACATTTTAGATCGAGGGGATGCCTCCACTTTCCAAATTTGCTTCCACCAACTAGCAATGGCGTCGGGATGCTTGTGAGAGATCAACTGTAAGTATCCTTCTTTTGGTGTATAATGTCCTGTTTCAGCCGGACTCCAGGAGAGTTCATCTGGTCCTTCTGTGATGCGAATGTGTGATTCAATTAGAGCCTCTATGTAGGCTCTCCAATCCCGATGCCATCTCCTGGGAATGTTAAGATGCAGTTCTGATTTCCATGCTTGATGAAAAATATCGGATTGCTCTGGGTCTGCAATATGAGCTATTACTTTGATGCCACGTCCAGTTAGAAGATTAATCAGGTCTCGAGGCAGTATGTGTCTCCCTCCACTGCCTATCCAGGGATCAAGGCCAATTCTAGCTCTAATCCCATCTCTTATTCGCCAAGCTATGTTGTCTCTGATGAGCGGCATTGAGTGTAGGAGGGCCTTCCAAATTGATGAGATACCAGCTCTGTTCCATGCCGGTAGTTTGGCCCAGTCCTCGATGCTCAACGGCCATATATATTTGTAGTAAGAGATTTTAGGCCATAAGCTTTGAGAGGTTAAAAGTGCCCAGCCCATTTTACCCGCAAGTGCTTTGGCAATAATGGGAAGTTCCTTTAGTCCCCAGCCTCCCCATTTCTTAGGTATTGCAATTTTGTCCCAGCTTATCCATGCAAATATTATCTTATCCTGATTGCCAACCCATAAGTATCTGTTGCAGATATGTTGTAGTTTGGCCAGAATGTGCCTAGGTATCCATGCCAGGGCCATCCAATAAACCGGCAGTGCTTCAAGTACAGATTTAATAAGGGTGAGTCTTCTTGCCCTGGATAAGTATCTGTTGCACCAACATGATAATCTTTTTTCGACTTTTGTGATCAGCCATACCCAGTCTGCAATCTTTTGGTTAGTTGGCTTTAACCAATACCCCAGATATTTAAGGCCTTCGGACAGTGGTTGCGGGGTGAATGGATAGCATTGAAGTGCCCTTTGTGTTTCATTCATAGTAATGCCAACCAGAGTGATGGTGGATTTCCTCTGATTTGCTTCCATGCCAGTTGCCCGGGAGAAGAGGTCTAGCAATCTTTTGAACGTGGTAGTGTCCTGAATGCTGCCATCCAATAGTATTAGAATATCGTCTACAAATAATAGGTGGGTAAGATAGCATTCATCAGATATTTTAAGACCCCTGAGGCTTCCAGCTCTTTTCGCAGAGATTATGAGTCTGCTGAGAGCCTCCATAACCATAATGAAGAGTAGAGGGGAGAGTGGGCATCCCTGGTGGAGGCCTCTTTCAGAATGGAAGAAAGGGGTGGCAGACCCATTGATTAGGATGCTGAATGTAGGGGTAGTGATGCAGGCCATGATCCAATTTATGAGGTCCATAGGAAATCCAGTGTGGATGAGGATCATTTTGATATAGAGCCAACTTACCCTGTCAAAAGCCTTGGAGAGGTCGATCTTCAGAAGGATGCCTTTGAGGTGTTTCGTCCAGATTGAGTGTATAGCTTCTTGAGCAGATCCAATAGCTTCATGGATCTGTCTATCTTCCAGGAAAACGAATTGTTGGGGACCAATACGACAGGATAGAATGGGCTTGATCCTGTTTGCAATGATCTTTGAAATGATTTTGTAGAGCACATTGCACAGAGATATGGGACGAAATTCATCAAATGAGGCTGGAGAGTCCAATTTGGGAATGAGTGCTATGAAAGTGGTATTGATGGCGTTGTATAGGGTGCCTGTGGCTCTGCTTTCTTCGACCACTTTCAAGATGTCTCCTCCCAGAAGCTTGAAAAAATCTGTGTAGAATTCAATGGTCCATCCGTCTGGGCCCGGGCTTTTCTCCTTTTGGAACCATTTTAGAGTGCTCTCCAGCTCTGCCATAGTAACAGGGGCTGTTAGATCTTCAGTGTCTTCTTCCATGACAAACCTGGGTAAGTGAGTGGCCACATTGATAATCTCAGCCAGGTTTGTGCCTGCAGGGCATTTATATAGTCCCCTGAAATGAGCCATACCAAGATGGGATAAGTTACTGAAGGAGTCCGCCAGGCTGCCATCTGGTCGTGGGAGGTTCCAGATGGTATTTGTGACTTTCCTGCCTTTGGCGAAATTATGGAAATAGCGGGTGTTTTCATCCCCAGCTTTGAGCCAAATGGCTCTGCTTCTTAGTCTGATCGATTCAGCTCTTTCCTTGAGAATCTTGTTCTTCTGGTTTTCCAGGTTCACCAATCTGGTTTTGTCATCTTGAGTTATGAAGCCCAGGTTTCTATCATCAAGTAAGTTTTGTAATTGATCTTCTACCGACGCTATCTGTGCATCATCCCTCTTCTTCTTCTCTTTTGCCCAGTTTATAACCAAGTGCTTTAGCTCCGTAAGATTCTTCACAAATCCTCTGGCCATCGAGTCTTCCTGGTCAATGGGGTGTGATCGCCAGTAGTCCGAGACCAAATTTATGAAGCTCTGGTCCTGAATCCATGTATGATTGAATTTGTAGGGCGCCTTGGGCTTCTGGTGTGTGCCCAGGATCTCTAGAACGATGGGGGAGTGGTCCGATATACCTCCCTTGCCTACCCATTGTCTGTAATGATTTAGTTGTCGTATCAACTGGCTTTTCATCAGGAAACAGTCGAGTCGTCTAGCCAGTGCAGCAGGGCCTACCCTTCTATTTCGCCAAGTCGGTAGGGGCTTTTGCATGGGTATGTCAATGAGGTCATGCTGATCAAGTAGGTTCCTGATGAAGGTAGTGATCGGATCCACTTGAGCCATAGAGCCCCAGGATTCACTAAATCCCAGCAAGAAATTCATGTCGCCCCCCAGAATGATGTGGTCTTCCGACATCAGGTTGCCTCCAAGTAATTGCCTCGAGTAGTTTTCTCGCTGATGACATGGTCCGTAGATATTGATGATTCGAAAGGACATCCCCAGTTCGGTAGAGAAAATGTCTGCTCCGAGTATGCCTTGCCCCCCCCAAGATGACTCCAGTCTGATGTTCCTGGGGTTATATCCAATCACCATCCCCCCCGATCTTCCAATAGCATCAGATGCGAAGTAGTTCCATCTAGTCGATAGAAGGGAGAGAGCTTGAGTGGTGGATTCAGCAGATCCGAGGGTTTCTTGTAGAAGGATAATGTTCGGCAGATCGACCTCAAAAAGTCGTTTTAGGGCTAGTTTTTTGGGGGCACTAGCTAGGCCCCTGCAATTGAATGAGAGACACTTCATGGGGGACCCCGTTTAGGGGGCTTTGATGGTCTAAGGACCCCATCAATGGTAGCTTGGCGGCCAGCTGCTACTTCTGCTCCCGCATGTCTGATAGCCTTATTGAGATGAGATATCCGACCCCGAGTGGTAAGGAAACTAGGGCTAATAGGTACCAGACCCAATCCGATTTGGGAGGCATCTGGTTGGGGGGTGCGAGACCGCAAGGAATATGAGTGAGAGGGGGCCAATTTGGATGATGAGGAAGATGTTGGGGATGATGAGAGGGTCAGAGACGGAGGGGCGGCTGGGGGGATCAGGGGGGGCTGGGGGATAGTGCACTGTTCCATGGTGCAAACATCAGAATTCATACAAGTAGATGTGATACCAAGTGTGCAAGGAGGGGGAGAGGGAGATATTCCCGGATTGTGCGCTGCTGCTGCTGCTGCCCTTGCTCGAGTCAGTGGTGGCGAGGGAGGCGCAGGCATGTTCACCGCAACATTCATAGGTACATCGCTGAGGATCTCGTAGCTTCTTGGAGGGCGTGGAATAGTCGGCGAAACCCCTCTGGACACCGTGGTCGCAGCGACAGGCGAATCTACCGGGCTGAGATTCAGCGGACACTCCTTGAATAGATGACCAATTTGATGGCACCGGTTGCAACGGAAAGGAACCCCTTCGTAGTCCAAAGTTTGTAGTCTGTTGAATTGTCCCCATTTCAGTGTGATTTTTCCTACTAATCCCTCCCTGGTGTCTAAATACACCAGTATCCTGGCTAGGGTTCTTTTCCTGTTATCCTTATACGAACGGTCGTGATCCAAGTAAGTACCGAGAGCGTTCCCAATTTTGATGAAGGCCTCTTCTATCCAGTATTGTAGAGGAAGCCCCGGTAATCGAACCCATAGAGGGCCAGCCCCAATCTGTTCGCGCTCTGGGTCAAATAACGGGCTCCAGCGTTTCAGTAATACTGGTAACAGCTCGATGTGCCAATATTGTGCCAATACCTTTTCCGTGCATTCCTCTGTTGCGAAATGAAGTGAAAACCATCCCCGTGGGAGCTCTTGTACCTCCGGTAGAGTGGTGAGGTAAGAACCCCAGTTTTCTTTTACCCATAGCATCAGTCGATCCGTTGTGAAAGTACGCCCCCGCACATGCCCTACCAGAACCGTTCGAGCCATCGCCATTGATTCTTTGTAATTTGTGGGATCACCGAAGGCCACCGAGATGTCGATCACCGTTTCCTTGATGCATTTGATCTTCTGCTTCTTCGATCGCGGCGCCTTTGGGCGGTCGGAGAGCGGATTCGAAACCCTAACCGGGTGCGAGGGTTTGGGGTTCGGGGCCGGAATAGCCGGCGTACCGAAATTACCTAAATAACGGGTTCCCTCCCCAGTCTGAGGGATCTCAGATAAACATTGAGGCGGATATGGAACCGGAGGAGGGCTAGATCTCGAGGGTGGGGGCGGGTCTAGGGATGGTAAGTCCGGCGAGGGCGATGCGAGCAAGAGGGATGTTGTGCCTGGAGATAGCGGCGGAACTTCCAGGTCGTGTGACGGAGACAAATGAACCGGTGCAGTTGATTCCGGGTTGTCAATCTGTGAGAACTCGCCGGCGACAGCTGTCTGACCGAATCCCGAAGGGTTAGGGTTTCCGAAAATGTGCTGGTCCTCCCAGGGATCAGTGGAATAATCCACGAGGTCGGTGTAACCTAAATCCTCCATCGCTGTCGGTTGCCTTATTCCGTTCCGAGGTCCTGTTCCGGAACCGTAGCCATTTACCTCCTCGCGGTTGCGCCAGACAGCAACCCTAACACCTTAAAACTCCCTGCCTCTCCTGTGGTTGGTCAACCCTGACCTTTGCGTGTGCGTACCTTCATATTTCAGAGCCCAGGCTTAAATGGTTATACTTATTCATTTTTATCACTTCAGCACTTTAAATTCTTTGAAATTTCATGGATTTTTATTATTTTATTGAAATTTTAATTTGAATTTTCTATGTAATAAAAATATTTTACAATTTTCTTTTCATGTATCATGCAACTATTTGTTGTCTAATTGGTCATTAAGCAATGACACTAATAGGTATTTCGATACTTTGTATTTGTATATTGATGTCTTCAAATTTTGTTACCACCAACCATATTTTAAATTTAATTTAGTCATTAATCATTTATGAAAAGAAGTAAGTAGAAGTTATGATAATCATTTATGAAAGGAGAAGTAGAACTTCTTAATATATTCTCTACACTAACCAATGAGAAAATATTTATAAAAACTTTAAACAAATTTACTATAAGAAAAAATAAATCAAAGAAATAACAATATATTACAAAGATGTTGTGATCTCAACAAAGAGTGTTCAAAAGCAACATAAAGATTCCATAGAAATTTTGCAAACATAATAGTAAGCAAGTTTACTATAAGCAAAAATAAATCAAAGAAATAACAAACCATTACATATAAATTTCTTGGAAAAACACCTTTTGGTTAAAAACCCCACACTCTAAAGCATGCTCTATGTATCATTTAACAACTAAATTGTTATAATATATTAAAAAGATGTTGTGATCTCAACAAGAGTGTTCAAAAGCAACATAAAGATTCCATAGAAATTTTCAAAACATAATAGTAATTTAAACTTAGGCACATAGTTTTCCACCAATCCTAGCACTCAATAAATAAACATAACAAAAAACCTTGTAGGGTTTTCCAATCCACATGCAACAAATCACTAGATTAATTGGTCATTTCCTATTGCTTAGGATTCGTTGACTACTATTGACATGCATTTATTCGCTACCACTACTCAATATTTCTTCTTGGTATTTGAGGATTTATTCGCCTATAGTGATCAATGCCTACTCCACTAAAGGGTGCAAGGCATATGGCACACCTATCACAATGTTTTGCAACTTATACCTTGCAAGACTATAAGGGAAACTGTGGTCACAATGTTTTGCAACTTATACCTCTACAAGGGAAACTATGGTCACAATGTTTTGCAACTTATACCTCGCAAGACTATAAGGGAAACTGTGGGCTAAATTCTAAGTACTATAAGGCCCATAGACTCACAATACCTTGAAATTTTATGTGCTCACTAGTTTCATCAATGCATCCACAACATTATGAAAAGTGTCACATTTCCTATTTATACACATGCTTTATCTTTGAATGAAAGGTCAAGTTCTTTGCTAAAAAAATGGCATTGTTATTATCATATTGAACTATAAAAGTTCTTTGAGTCAGCCTTATGTTTGAACACAATTTCATTAACATATACTTCTACCCATATAGTGAACAAAGAAACCACTACTTGTTGCTTTTTCATCCAACTTATTGTTGTGCCAAAAAATGGAAATGCACAAATTCTTATAAATCTCTTTTTCTACTTACTTTCCCTACCCAATAAGAATCCACATAACCATGTATTTATGTTAAGTGTGGATTCCTTGAAACATCACTATGATAGAAAATGGAATATCTAAAAGTACTTGCAAATACTTGAAGGTCCTCTTCATTGTGACCTAATGTGATTGTTCAAGAATAGCCATGATTGTACTGAAATCTTGCACTACTTGGACAATGTCTAGTCTAGTACAAACCGCAATGTATGTCAAACTACCAATTGCTCTAGCACAAGATATAGAATCTATATCCTCCATATTTATAGTTGTTGAAGAACAATGTTGAACTGAAAGTTCAGTTCCTATAGAAATAAAAACATTTAATAGTCTGCAATGTGACATGTGAAATTGTTGCATCCTACATAAATAAAAACATTTAATAGTCTACAATGTGACATGTGAAATTGTTGAATCCTACAGAAATAAAAACATTTAATAGTCTACAATGTGACATGTGAAATTGTTGAATCCTACAGAAATAAAAACATTTAATAGTCTGCAATGTGACATGTGAAATTGTTGCGGCACATAGTTTAAATACTTATTTTGGCTCAACCAAAGCATTCTATTTTCTCTGTCTCTTGATCTCAATTCTTAAAATATATTTTGTATCCCCCAAGTCATTTAAATCAAATTGTGCTACAAGCTAAGACTTCAAATCATAGAGCACATTCTTATATTTCTGGGTCACCGTGATAAAAATATTTGTGAAGTTGATTGGTCTCGTGTGATTTACCTAATTAAAATTAATAATATTTGTGAAGTCAATTGGTCTCGTGTGATTTACCCAATTAAAATTAATAATGTTTGAGGATTTCACTGAAATTCACTGTTAATTCAGATTTTGAGAAGAGGATGCATTGGCCATGATAAGTATGTGTGTGCATGTGCATTTTGTTTGCATCTATGCAACGGAGATATTGTAGTTAAAGTTTATGCAAGAAAGTTCATGTTAATTAACCAGGGGTGCATGATATTTGATATTTAAAGGTGGGAAAAATGAAAATGAATGATAAGTATGTGTGTGCGTGTGCATTTTGTTTGCATCTATGCAACGAAGATATTGTAATTAAAATTTATGCAAGAAAGTTCATGTTAGCTAACAAGGGGTCCATGATATTTGATATTTAAAGGTGGGCAAAATGAAAATGAAGACGGTTAGAGTTAGAATAGAGGAGATGCCAAAGTTCATATTTTTTTAGGGAATGGATCATGGTGCTATTGCATTTAAAATGTTTATTCTAATACAATTTGCAAATTCTTTGGTGCATAAAAATTGTTTTAGATTCTTTAATATAAAGTGGAATTTACAATGTTTATTCTAATACAATTTGCAAATTCTTTGGTGCATAAAAATTGTTTTAGATTCTTTAATATAAAGTGGAATTTAAGATAATTATATAAGAGTAGCCAGAGAATTGAACGTGTACCCTGTCAACAGAAAAGGTATTTTAACAATGGGGACTTGAAATTTTCTTCTTTTAATAAAATTATTAAACTAATTTTTAATATAATCATATATAATAAGAGTATCTTCTTTTTCATTTTTTATAGTTATACCCCTTGGCATCTCTTTTATTTTCACTCTAACCACCTCTATTTTGTCTATATTTAACGAAAATGATAACAAATATATTTAAGCTATGACTTTTAATTTGAATTTCCTATGAATACAAAATATTTCTCAATCTTCCTTTCACCTGTCTTGGAACTATTTGTCTCAATAATCAATAATGACACTATCCAATATAATTAATCTTGAATATATATATATATATATATATATATATATATATATATATATATATATATCCAATGGGGTTTCTAAACTATAATGGTCATAACAATGACATAAACTATTAGCAGTTATTTGGATGTGATATATACATCCTCTTTATATTTCATATTTGGATAGTGATGTCCTCAATTTTTGTTGGCCGCCAATTATATTCTAAATTTAATTCATCCTTAATCGTCTAAGAAAGGAAGTAAAATTTCTTAATATATTTCCTACACTAATCAATGAATAGCAAACCATTACATAACATTTTCTTGGGAACACACTTTTTGGTTTAAAAAACCCACACTCTAAAGCATGCCCAATGTATCATTTAACAACTAAATTGTTACAATACATTACAAAGTCATGATCTCAACAAGACTGTTCAAAAACAACATAAGGATTCCACAAATTTTTTGAAAACACAATATAGATTAAAACTCATACACATTGTTTTCCACCAATCCTAGCACACAATAAATAAGCATAACAGAAACCTTGTAGGGTTTTCCAATCTACATGCAATAAACCACTAGCAATTAACTGGTCATTTGTTATTGCTTGAGATTCATTGCCTCCTATTGACATGCATTTATTCCCTACCGCTACTTGATATTTATTCTTTGTAATTGAGGATTTATCCCCTATCGGTAATCAATGCTTACTCCACTTAAGGATTGCAAGGTGTATACCGCACCTACCCCAACGTTCTGACACTTATATCTTACAAGAATATAAGGGAAATTGTGAGCTAAACGCTAAGGACTATAAGGCCTATAGACTCACAACACCCCTTGAACTTGTGCTCACTGGTTTCATCAATGCATCTACAACATTATGCAAAGTGTCACATTTCTCTAGTGTCTATATATACACATACATGCTTTATCCTTGAATGAAAGGTCAAGTTCTTTTCCAGACAAATGACATTGTTGTTATCATTGAGCTACATAGTTATCTGATTTACCCTACTTTTGAACACCATTTCATAAGATAAATGGTGTCCTTACATGCATGCGTAGTTATCATATACTCTATCCATATAGTGGAAAAAGAAACCATTTCTTGTTTCTTGTTCATCGAACTTATTGTTGCACCAAATAATGAAAATGCATAAATTCTTATAGATCTACATCCCCTACCCAATAAGAATCCACATAACCATGTATATAAGCTAAGTGTGGTTTCCTTGAAACATCACTATGATTAAAAATGGAATATCTAAAAGTATCTTGCAAATACTTGAAGACCCTTTTCATTGCGGCTTAATGTTAGTATCTAATAATAGTCATGAATGGAATCAAAGCTTCCACTACACAGACAATGTGTAGTCTATTACAAACCACAATGTATGACAGACTACCATTTTCACTAACACAAGGTATAGAATGCATATCCTCCGCATCTATAGGTGTTGAAGGACATTGCTCTACTGAAAGTTTAGTTCCTACAAAAATAGGAGCATTTAATGGTATGCATTATGCCATGTGAAAATGTTGTAGCACATAGTTTACATACTTATATTTATATTTATAAATTATATATCTATTCAACATTAAAATAGAAATATATATAAATCAACCATTGAAATGGCTCGATAAAAACTATATTCTTTATTGTGTATAATATTCCCCACAAAAATGATACGTAATCGAATTTCATATATAGCTATTAGTCTCTGCATTCTGGACCATGATGCATTTCCAACTCGAATTCATCATTGTTGCTACTGCTCATCATACGAAAGATAAAAGACCCTCTCCATGGATACCTACGCAGCATGCCTTTCCGCCACATCGACAGTTACTCCGTTCTACATGCCTAATGCACCTATTTCGCCTGATTTCATTGACTTGTGGATCATATATTTCCATCTCTGTCCGGTATTCTTTAGGAGGCTGTGAAACCGAATCAACCAAAATGAGAGACTTAATGGAGATTGCAACGTGCAAACTGGGTGGCGGCTGGGAACCTCCACTGATAATAGTATTAAAGGGTATCAAGGGAAACCAATCGTTGATTGATATGCCCAGTTTCTGTATATGTGCAATTTCTGTATATGGAAACTGTGCATATACGGAAGATGTGCGCATATCTTCCGTATATGCACAGTTTCCATATACAGAAATTGCGCGTATACGGAATAGGCGTAGCCCATAAACGTTAGTATTGTTAAAAAGAAAGCGTTCGGTGGTGCCGCACCTCGCTACAAGCGGTTGGAAGATCACCGCAGGTGTAGGGGCGTGACAGTTGGTATCAGAGCTCGGTCGGAGCTGATGAGCTGGGGTGCTCATGACAGTGGACAGCAAGGCATGGCGAGTTTGGTTGAAGGAAAAAAGAAGCTCTTGCTTACCTTGGACGAGTTGAAGAAGTTGAAGGAAGAGAGGCCCCGAATCCGTGAAGAAATTAAAGCCTTGAGAAAGAATATCGAAGGACTTCTCCAACTTAGTTGGACAATGAAGCAAGTTGTATTTGATGCCAACAAGGGAGAGGAAGTCTGACATGGTGATCTTGGTCTTCAAGAGCTCTTTGATAAAAGAGCCCGATTGAGGAAGGAAAGTGACCAAGTGGAAGCCAAAATCAAGAGGAAACTTCTCAGTAAAGAGGTTGTTGTAATTGAACAAGAAGAGCTTAACTACATTGACAGGTTGGGAACTCACTACCGAGAACATCCAGAGGACTTTCGGAAGTTTAGTTCTATGAACTTGGTCAATGGACACTTGGTTGGTGCACTTGAGCTTAACATAGAGAAAGATGTTGCAGACATGACTACGATAGAGGATGAACTTGAAGGTGATCAAGTTGAACCAGGATCGTGCAGTTTGCCAACATGGTTGAATGAGGAGGAGCCTCATGATGATAAACAAGGATTGTCAACCGTTGCAGGGCTTGTTGGGGTTACTTGTGACCTTGTGATGGAAGGTGCAAGGACCCAGGACAAGGGTGGAACTTGATGATCGTTGTGGTAGAATGAGTCATGCTTAGCCATATGGAGAATTGGCTAAGTGCCCGGCATGACTCATGGACAGGTTGAGGAGGGCACACACTTGTGATGTTTTGGGTGGACTTCTCATGGCCGAGACCAAGAGCAAGTCTTGGTGGACACTTTGGTGGAGGAGCTATGGTGAAGGGACTCATGACATGATGATGAGATGGTTGGGTGACCGAGTTCACTAAACCGAAGATAGCAGCTTGAGTGAGGATGACCGATTGTTGTGGTAGGTCTACTTGGTTGGACAACCTAGAAAAAAAATAACATTTTGTTAAAGTTGAATTCTGTTTGTGCTACTTCAAGATTTCACATATCACCACTATTGCATGAGGAACACCATTCTCAAAAATATCAAACATGGTCAATGGGGTCTAGCATGGGTGGTTAAAGTAGTGTGTGATTTTCCTTTGTATCTAAGTTTGATTACCTATGAAGTACATGCTTGTTTCTCATGGCTAATTTGCCTCCACAAGGAACCACTTCATATGGATTGAGATCAATGCACTTTCTGGTAAATTTGGAAAAATATATCATCCCTAGCCATGATCAATTAGATTTCTTTTCTCATTTACAAGTTACATGTTAAATTTACATTCTTGGAGAAGAAATTTCAAACAAATAAAATATTAGGAAACTTTGGGGTGGAGAAGAATACCATATTATAAATATATTTCTTATTTTCATAGATGACACAAATGGTAACCACGTTTTTCAAATATTGTTTTCTCTTAATAACATTTAATTCAATAATTTAAAAATTGCGAAAATTTCTTGGAGTTTTATTAATGAGAAAACCATGGGAATTAATTTTAATATATTTATTTGGATGTTTGTTGACCACTAATAGGGATAACGACTATCTTATCTTAGTTGTGGATCACTTCAATGAAATTATCATGATGATACCATGTAAAAAAAATACTTTTAGTCCATTATGTATAAAAATATACTTTTAATGCATTACGTCAAATAATTATTCTTTGATAAGGTGTGGATGTATTTTTGTTTACCATTAATAACTGTAACATGATTATCAGAGTAGATGACACAACTAGACTTCACCAACATTCTTGTCATTAAATAACACCAATAAGAAGAAGTGTATCACATGTGAGAAATACCACTACACCAAAACATGCGCATATGTTCCGTATGTGCACAGATTCCATCTACGGAAATTGCGCATATACGGAAACTGGGCATATACGGAAATTGGGCATATACGGAAGACATGCGCATATCTTCCGTATATGCACAGATTCCATATACAGAAATTGCGCATATACGGAAACTGGGCATATACAGAAAGATGTTGCAGACATGACTACAATAGAGGATGAACTTGAAGGTGATCAAGTTGAACCAGGATCATGCAGTTTGCCAACATGGTTGAATGAGGAGGAGCCTCATGATGATAAACAAGGATTGTCAACCGTTGCAGGGCTTGTTGGGGTTACTTGTGACCTTGTGATGGAAGGTGCAAGGACCCAGGACAAGGGTGGATGTATATGCCCAGATCTTCCGTATATGCCCAGTTTCCGTATATGCGCACATCTTCCGTATATGCCCAGTTTCCGTATATGCACACATCTTCCGTATATGCCCAGTTTCCGTATATGCGCACATCTTCCGTATATGCCCAGTTTCCGTATATGCCCAGTTTCCGTATATGCACACACCTTCCGTATATGCCCAGTTTCCGTACATATGGGTTGATTCATATATTTCTTTACATATGAATTATAGTTTATAGTTTATGTTCATATTCCATACATTTTACATGTGAGAATCAACCCATTTAATAAACATGTACTTGTTATTTAACCTCTTTAACCTTTATTGATTTTTTTTTGTTTTATGGGGTTAAGGGTGTGATTGGAGAAGAGGGAATATTAAGATTACCAAAATAAAACTACAATTGAAATAGTAAGGAAGTACAAAGTTATGGAAACTGTGCATATACGGAAGATATGCGCATGTTTTCCGTATATGCCCAATTTCCGTATATGCCCAGTTTCCGTATATGCGCAATTTCTGTATATGGAAATTGGGCATATACGGAAGATGTGCGCATATCTTCCGTATATGCACAGTTTCCATATACAGAAATTGCGCATATACGAAAACTGGGCATATACGGAAATTGGGCATATACGGAAGACATGCGCATATCTTCCGTATATGCACAGATTCCATATACAGAAATTGCGCATATACAGAAACTGGGCATATACGGAAGATGTGCGCATATATGGAAACTGGGCATATACGAAAGATATGCGCATATACGGAAATTGGGCATATACGGAAACTGGGCATATACGGAAGACATGCGCATGTCTTTTGTATATGCACAGTTTCAGTATATGCGCACATCTTCCGTATATGCCCAGTTTCCGTAAATGCACAATTTCTGTATATGGAATCTGTGCATATACGGAAGATATGCGCAAGATGTGCGCATATACGGAAACTGGGCATATACGGAAACTGGGCATATACGGAAGATGTGCGCATATACGGAAACTGGGCATATACGGAAGATGTGCGCATATACGGAAACTGGGCATATACGGAAGATGTGCGCATATACGGAAACTGGGCATATACGGAAGATGTGTGCATATATGGAAACTGGGCATATACGAAAGATGTGTGCATATACGGAAACTGGGCATATACGGAAACTGGGCATATACGGAAGATGTGCATATACGGAAGATGTGTGCATATACGGAAGATGGGCATATACGACAGATGTGCGCATATACGGAAACTGGGCATATACGGAAGATGTGTGCATATACGGAAGATGTGTGCATATACGGAAGATGTGTGCATATAAGGAAACTGGGCATATACAGAAGATGTGCGCATATACGGAAATTGGGCATATACGGAAGATGTGCGCATATACGGAAACTGGGCATATACGGAAACTGGGCATATACGGAAGATGTGGGCATATACGGAAGATGTGCGCATATACGGAAACTGGGCATATACGGAAGATGTGTGCATATACGGAAACTGGGCATATACGGAAGATGTGCGCATATACGGAAGATGTGCGCATATGCCCAGTTTCCGTATATGCGCACATCTTCCGTATATGCCCACATCTTCCGTATATGCCCAGTTTTCGTATATGCGCACATCTTCCGTATATGCCCAGTTTCCGTATATGCGCACATCTTCCGTATATGTCCAGTTTCCGTATATGCCCAATTTCCGTATATGCGCACATCTTCCGTATATGCCCAGTTTCCGTATATGGAAACTGGGCATATACGGAAGATGTGTGCATATACGGAAACTGGGCATATACGGAAGATGTGCGCATATACGGAAACTGGGCATATAGGGAAGATGTGCACATATACGGAAACTGGGCATATACGGAAGATGTGTGCATATACGGAAACTGGGCATATGCGCACATCTTCCGTATATGCCCAGTTTCCGTATATGCACACATCTTCCGTATATGCCCAGTTTCCGTATATGCACACATCTTCCGTATATATTAAAAAAAAGAGTTTTTCCCACTAAAAATGAGACCTGTAAAAATGGAAAAGCAAGCACTGCAAGAGTTATCTAGACTGTTGCGTCCCAGTTAATGTTCAGAACTGTATATGCCCACTTTTAAATGATCTACTTACTTAAATCCAACAATAACCATATACAATCCCAGCCTTGCGCATTAACTGTGGCACAACAAACTGAATAAACCAAAACTACATTATTTGCCATTCACTACTTTCCACAATCTTGCGATGTAACGCTTGTTAACCTCCGCAATGATGAGACTCGTACTCAAAACGGATCTGCGCCTCAACTACTTTAACGCAACTGTGACTTCGCCATCACTGCCTAAAGGCCCCCTGGTGCGGCGGTGCTCATTGTGAATATGTGAAACACACAAAGAAAGTGATCAAAGATAAGAGGAGACATTAGAAAATTCATTCATATAAAAAATAAAGTTACAAAACCACATTAGGGGAAATCACAATTTCATTGTTTATAAGATGAGATGGAAGCCATTTCATTGGTCCTTTGAGACAACCTTTTTGGTTGTCACTCAATACCAATCCAACTCTATATTCCCAGCAATGTGTGTTAACCTTTTCGTACTAAATCTATTAGAATAATCTAATGAAAATATTGAAATAAAGTGATGCATATGTAGCCACATGCATGAAATCTTATTGTGAAAGAATGGATGGATGGAACGCATGGATCCTTTGTGAAATTTTAGGGCTTTGAAGTGGAGACTCAAATCATCCTCACTCAAGAAGAAAAATGGAAGAGGAATAAATGGATCCTTTGTGAAATTTTAGGGTTTTGAAGTGGAGACTCAAATCATCCTCACACAAGAAGAAAAATAGAAGAGGAGCATGTGAGAATGACATGGATGAGATGTTTCCTTCATTACTACATTTTATATTTCTATTCTTATATTGGATATACAATTTATTGAATCTATTGAAGGATTCAATTACAACGCTATCTGCATGGTTGGATTTGGATAATAAGGATGTGAAAACATCATTTATGGTTGACTCACAATGGTTGAATTTAGTTCTTGTCTCAAAAAACATTTAAAATTCATTCATATAAAAAATAAAGTTACAAAACTACATTAGGGGATCACAATTTCATTGTTTATAAGATGAGATGGAAGCCATTTCATTGGTCCTTTGAGACAACCTTTTTGGTTGTCACTCAATACCAATCCAACTCTATATTCCCAGCAATGTGTGTTAACTTTTTCTTACTAAATCTATTATAATAATCTAATGAGAATATTGAAATAAAGTGATGCATATGAAGCCACATGCATGAAATCTTGTTGTGAAAGAATGGATGGATGGAACGCATGGATCCTTTGTGAAATTTTAGGGCTTTGAAGTGGAGACACAAATCATCCTCACTCAAGAAGAAAAATGGAAGAGGAATAAATGGATCCTTTGTGAAATTTTAGGGTTTTGAAGTGGAGACTCAAATCATTCTCACACAAGAAGAAAAATGGAAGAGGAGCATGTGACAATGACATGGATGAGATGTTTCCTTCATTACTACATTTTATATTTCTATTTTTATGTTGGATATACAATTTATTGAATCTACTGAAGGATTCAATTACAACACTATCTGCATGGTTGGCTTTCGATAATAAGGATGTGAAAACATCATTTATGGTTGACTCACAATGGTTGCATTTAGTTCTTGTCTCAAATAACATTTAAAATTCATTCATATAAAAAATAAAGTTACAAAACTACATTAGGGGAAATCACAATTTCATTGTTTATAATATGCGATGGAAGCCATTTCATTGGTCCTTTGAGACAACCTTTTCGATTTTCACTCAATACCAATCCAACTCTATATTCCCAGCAATGTGTGTTAACTTTTTCTTACTAAATCTATTATAATAATGTAATGAAAATATTCAAATAAAGTGATGCATATGTAGCCACATGCATGAAATCTTGTTGTGAAAGAATGGATGGATGGAACGCATGGATCCTTTGTGAAATTTTAGGGCTTTGAAGTGGAGACTCAAATCATCCTCACTCAAGAAGAAAAATGGAAGAGGAATAAATGGATCCTTTGTGAAATTTTAGGGTTTTGAAGTGGAGACTTAAATCATCCTCACACAAGAAGAAAAATGGAAGAGGAGCATGTGACAATGACATGGATGAGATGTTTCCTTCATTACTACATTTTATATTTCTATTCTTATATTGGATATACAATTTATTGAATCTATTGAAGGATTCAATTACAACGCTATTTGCATGGTTGGCTTTAGATAATAAGGATATGAAAACATCATTTATGGTTGACTCACAATGGTTGCATTTAGTTCTTGTCTCAAAGAACATTTAAAAGTTGGTTTCCTTAACTATATAAAGTTATTTTTCAATGACATTAATGGGGTTAACAATATATGCATTGGTGGGCACCAATATATGACACCATAAACAATTTGTAAAAGGTCATAGCATTATTGTAACAATTGGAAATTTACATGTTGTTCAAATTATCACAAAAATTGTAAAAATAATTTATTCCATGGATATTAGTGTTCATCTATGGGTTGTTTATCATCAAAAGGATTTAATTACAGGCTTTAATGATTCTATTTGAATAATAAGGATGTGACAACATCATTTATGGTTGTCTTACAATGGTTGCATGTAGTTATTGTCTCAAAGAATATTCAAAATTTTATTTAGATAACTATATAGTGCGTCTTTTTAATGACATTGATGGGGTTAGAAATATATGCATTGGTGGGAACCAATATATGACATCATAACCAATTTGCAAAAGGTTGTAAAATTTTGTAACCAGGGAAAATTCACATATTGTTCAAATTATCATAATAACTTTAATCATAACTTATTCCATGGATATTCGTGTTCATCTATGTGTTTCTTATCGTCAAAAATAACCTTGTGCGTATACGGAAACTGGGCATAATTCCGCTAGACTTCCACTAATCTAGACCCGACGGTAACACAAACCACAGTTTAAAAATGTTTGAAATCTGCCCCTTTAAAGATACGTCGACAATTCTTCATCGTTGATCTATTCAAGATCGAATGGTCACAACACTTCCCGACTTCGAAACATGCTCCTCGTCTATCAACCGTCGATCTCGCTCCACCAGATCTAACGGCTTACACGTATTTCGGCCGGTCAACTTGCACACTTCAAATCCTCTCGGAAAGCAGTTTCCCTCTATCACCTCAATGTTATGTGTCATTGAGTGAGTGGAATTGGAGCCAACTGGGAAAAACCATTTACGGCTTTTCCTCCACCCGAAATCCACTTGTGGTTTTCTCCAACCCATTTCTACTAATCCAGACCCGATGGTAACTCAAACCATAGTTTAAAAAAGTTTGAAAGTTTCCGTATATGCCCAGATCTTCCGTCTATGCCCAGTTTCCGTATATGCGCACATCTTCCGTATATGCCCAGTTTCCGTATATGCCCAGATCTTCCGTATATGCGGACATCTTCTGTATATGCGGACATCTTCCGTATATGCCCAGTTTCCGTATATGCGGACATCTTCCGTATATGCCCAGTTTCCGTATATGCGCACATCTTCCGTATATGCCCAGTTTCCGTATATGCGCACATCTTCCGTATATGCCCAGTTTCCGTATATCCACACATCTTCCGTATATGCCCAGTTTCCGTATATGCACACATCTTCCGTATATGCCCACATCTTCCGTATATGCCCAGTTTCCGTATATGCGCACATCTTCCGTATATGCCCAGTTTCCGTATATGCGTACATCTTCCGTATATGCCCAGTTTCCGTATATGCGCACATCTTCCGTATATGCCTAGTTTCCGTATATGCGCACATTTCTGTATATGCCCAGTTTCCGTATATGCCCACATCTTCCGTATATGCCCAGTTTCCGTATATGCACACATCTTCCGTATATGCCCAGTTTCCGTATATGCACACATCTTCCGTATATGCCCAGTTTCTGTATATGCGCACATCTTCCGTATATGCCCAGTTTCTGTATATGCACACATCTTCCGTATATGCCCAGTTTCCGTATATGCACACATCTTCCGTATATGCCCAGTTTCCGTATATGCACACATCTTCCGTATATGCCCAGTTTCCGTATATGCGCACATCTTCCGTATATGCCCAGTTTTCGTATATGCGCACATCTTCTGTATATGCCCAGTTTCCGTATATGCACACATCTTCCGTATATGCCCAGTTTCTGTATATGCACACATCTTCCGTATATGCCCAGTTTCCGTATATGCGCACATCTTTCGTATATGTCCAGTTTCCGTATATGCACACATCTTCCGTATATGCCCAGTTTCCGTATATGCACACATCTTCCGTATATGCACAGTTTCCGTATATGCACACATCTTTCGTATATGCCCAGTTTCCGTATATGCCCAGTTTCCGTATATGCATACACCTTCCGTATATGCCCAGTTTCCGTACATATGGGTTGATTCATATATTTCTTTACATATGAATTATAGTTTATATTTTATGTTCATATTCCATAGATTTTACATGTGAGAATCAACCCATTTAATAAACATGTACTTGTTATTTAACCTCTTTAACCTTTATTGATTTTTTTTTGTTTTATGGGGTTAAGGGTGTGATTGGAGAAGAGGGAATATTAAGATTACCAAAATAAAACTACAATTGAAATAGTAAGGAAGTACAAAGTTATGGAAACAGTGCATATACGGAAGATATGCGCATGTCTTCCGTATCTGCCCAATTTCCGTATATGCCCAGTTTCCGTATATGCGCAATTTCTGTATATGGAAATTGGGCATATACGGAAACTGGGCATATACGGAAGACACACGCATATCTTCCGTATATGCACAGATTCCATATACAGAAATTGTGCATATACGGAAACTGGGCATATACGGAAGATGTGCGCATATACGGAAACTGGGCATATACGGAAGACATGCGCATGCCTTCCGTATATGCCCAGTTTCCGTATATGCGCACATCTTCCGTATATGCCCAGTTTCCATATATGCGCAATTTCTGTATATGGAATCTGTGCATATACGGAAGATATGAGCATGTCTTCCGTATATGCCTAATTTCCGTATATGCCCAGTTTCTGTATATGCCCAATTTCCGTATATGCGCACATCTTCCGTATATGCACAGTTTCCGTATATGCGCAGTTTCTGTATATGGAAATTGTACATGTCTTAGTTTATGTATCTGCGCATATACGGAAACTGTGCATATACGGAAGATGTGCACATATCTTTCGTATATGCACAGTTTCCATATACAAAAATTGCGCATATACGGAAACTGGGCATATACGGAAATTGGGCATATACGGAAGACATGCGCATATCTTCCGTATATGCACAGATTCCATATACAGAAATTGCGCATATACGGAAACTGGGCATATACGGAAGATGTGCGCATATACGGAAACTGGGCATATACGGAAGGCATGCGCATGTCTTCCGTATATGCCCAGTTTCCGTATATGCACACATCTTCCGTATATGCCCAGTTTCCATATATGCGCAATTTCTGTATATGGAATCTGTGCATATACGGAAGATATGCGCATGTCTTCTGTATATGCCCAATTTCCGTATATGCCCAGTTTCCGTATATGCGCAATTTCTGTATATGGAAACTGTGCATATATGGAAGATATGAGCACATCTTCCGTATATGCACAGTTTCCATATACAGAAATTGCGCATATACGGAAACTGGGCATATACGGAAATTGGGCATATACGGAAGACATGCGCATATCTTCCGTATATGCACAGATTCCATATACAGAAATTGCGCATATACGGAAACTGGGCATATATGGAAGATGTGCGCATATACTGAAACTGTGCATATACGGAAGACATGCGCATGTCTTCCGTATATGCCCAGTTTCCGTATATGCGCATATCTTCCGTATATGCACAGTTTCAGTATATGCGCACATCTTCCGTATATGCCCAGTTTCCGTATATGCGCAATTTCTGTATATGGAATCTGTGCATATACGGAAGATATGCGCATGTCTTCCGTATATGCCCAATTTCCGTATATGCCCAGTTTCTGTATATGCGCAATTTCTGTATATGGAAACTGTGCATATACGGAAGATGTGCGCATATCTTCCGTATATGCACAGTTTCCATATACAGAAATTGCGCGTATACGGAAACTGGGCATATACGGAAGACATGCGCATATCTTCCGTATATGCACAGTTTCCATATACAGAAATTGCGCATATACGGAAACTGGGCATATACGGAAGATGTGCGCATATACTGAAACTGTGCATATACGAAAGATATGCGCATATACGGAAATTGGGCATATACGGAAACTGGGCATATACGGAAGACATGCGCATGTCTTCCGTATATGCACAGTTTCAGTATATGCGCACATCTTCCGTATATGCCCAGTTTCCGTATATGCGCAATTTCTGTATATGGAATCTGTGCATATACGGAAGATATGCGCATGTCTTCCGTATATGCCCAATTTCCGTATATGCCCAGTTTCCGTATATGCGCAATTTCCGTATATGGAATCTGTGCACATACGGAACATATGCGCATGTTTTGGTGTAGTGGTATTTCTCACATGTGATACACTTCTTCTTATTGGTGTTATTTAATGACAACAATGTTGGTGAAGTCTAGTTGTGTCATCTACTCTCATAATCATGTTACAGTTATTAATGGTAAACAAAAATACATCCACACCTTATCAAAGAATAATTATTTGACGTAATGCATTAAAAGTATATTTTTATACATAATGGACTAAAAGTATTTTTTTTACATGGTATCATCATGATAATTTCATTGAAGTGATCCACAACTAAGATAAGATAGTCGTTATCCCTATTAGTGGTCAACAAACATCCAAATAAATATATTAAAATTAATTCCCATGGTTTTCTCATTAATAAAACTCCAAGAAATTTTCGCAATTTTTAAATTATTGAATTAAATGTTATTCAGAGAAAACAATATTTGAAAAACGTGGTTACCATTTGTGTCATCTATGAAAATAAGAAATATATTTATAATATGGTATTCTTCTCCACCCCAAAGTTTCCTAATATTTTATTTGTTTGAAATTTCTTCTCCAAGAATGTAAATTTAACATATAACTTGTAAATGAGAAAAGAAATCTAATTGATCATGGCTAGGGATGATATATTTTTCCAAATTTACCAGAAAGTGCATTGATCTCAATCCATATGAAGTGGTTCCTTGTGGAGGCAAATTAGCCATGAGAAACAAGCATGTACTTCATAGGTAATCAAACTTAGATACAAAGGAAAATCACACACTACTTTAACCACCCATGCTAGACCCCATTGACCGTGTTTGATATTTTTGAGAATGGTGTTCCTCATGCAATAGTGGTGATATGTGAAATCTTGAAGTAGCACAAACAGAATTCAACTTTAACAAAATGTTATTTTTTTCTAGGTTGTCCAACCAAGTAGACCTACCACAACAATCGGTCATCCTCACTCAAGCTGCTATCTTCGGTTTAGTGAACTCGGTCACCCAACCATCTCATCATCATGTCATGAGTCCCTTCACCATAGCTCCTCCACCAAAGTGTCCACCAAGACTTGCTCTTGGTCTCGGCCATGAGAAGTCCACCCAAAACATCACAAGTGTGTGCCCTCCTCAACCTGTCCATGATTCATGCCAGGCACTTAGCCAATTCTCCATATGGCTAAGCATGACTCATTCTACCACAACGATCATCAAGTTCCACCCTTGTCCTGGGTCCTTGCACCTTCCATCACAAGGTCACAAGTAACCCCAACAATCCCTGCAACGGTTGACAATCCTTGTTTATCATCATGAGGCTCCTCCTCATTCAACCATGTTGGCAAACTGCACGATCCTGGTTCAACTTGATCACCTTCAAGTTCATCCTCTATCGTAGTCATGTCTGCAACATTTTTCTCTATGTTAAGCTCAAGTGCACCAACCAAGTGTCCATTGACCAAGTTCATAGAACTAAACTTCCGAAAGTCCTCTGGATGTTCTCGGTAGTGAGTTCCCAACCTGTTAATGTAGTTAAGCTCTTCTTGTTCAATTACAACAACCTCTTTACTGAGAAGTTTCCTCTTGATTTTGGCTTCCACTTGGTCACTTTCCTTCCTCAATCAGGCTCTTTTATCAAAGAGCTCTTGAAGACCAAGATCACCATGTCAGACTTCCTCTCCCTTGTTGGCATCAAATACAACTTGCTTCATTGTCCAACTAAGTTGGAGAAGTCCTTCGATATTCTTTCTCAAGGCTTTAATTTCTTCACGGATTCGGGGGATCTCTTCCTTCAACTTATTCAACTCGTCCAAGGTAAGCAAGAGCTTCTTTTTTCCTTCAACCAAACTCGCCATGCCTTGCCATCCACTGTCATGAGCACCCCAGCTCATCAGCTCCGACCGAGCTCTAATACCAACTGTCACGCCCCTACACCTGCGGTGATCTTGCAATCGCTTGTAGCGAGGTGCGGCACCACCGAACGCTTTCTTTTTAACAATACTAATGTTTATGGGCTACGCCTATTCCGTATACGCGCAATTTCTGTATATGGAAACTGTGCATATACGGAAGATATGCGCACATCTTCCGTATATGCACAGTTTCCATATACAGAAATTGCGCATATACAGAAACTGGGCATATCAATCAACGATTGGTTTCCCTTGATACCCTTTAATACTATTATCAGTGGAGGTTCCCAGCCGCCACCCAGTTTGCACGTTGCAATCTCCATTAAGTCTCTCATTTTGGTTGATTCGGTTTCACAGCCTCCTAAAGAATACCGGACAGAGATGGAAATATATGATCCACAAGTCAATGAAATCAGGCGAAATAGGTGCATTAGGCGTGTAGAACGGAGTAACTGTCGATGTGGCGGAAAGGCATGCTGCGTAGGTATCCATGGAGAGGGTCTTTTATCTTTCGTATGATGAGCAGTAGCAACAATGATGAATTCGAGTTGGAAATGCATCATGGTCCAGAATGCAGAGACTAATAGCTATATATGAAATTCGATTACGTATCATTTTTGTGGGGAATATTATACACAATAAAGAATATAGTTTTTATCGAGCCATTTCAATGGTTGATTTATATATATTTCTATTTTAATGTTGAATAGATATATAATTTATAAATATAAATATAAGTATGTAAACTATGTGCTACAACATTTTCACATGGCATAATGCATACCATTAAATGCTCCTATTTTTGTAGGAACTAAACTTTCAGTGGAGCAATGTCCTTCAACACCTATAGATGCGGAGGATATGCATTCTATACCTTGTGTTAGTGAAAATGGTAGTTTGTCATACATTGTGGTTTGTAATAGACTACACATTGTCTGTGTAGTGGAAGCTTTGATTCCATTCATGACTATTATTAGATACTAACATTAAGCCGCAACGAAAAGGGTCTTCAAGTATTTGCAAGATACTTTTAGATATTCCATTTTTAATCATAGTGATGTTTCAAGGAAACCACACTTAGCTTATATACATGGTTATGTGGATTCTTATTGGGTAGGGGATGTAGATCTATAAGCATTTATGCGTTTTCATTATTTGGTGCAACAATAAGTTCGATGAACAAGAAACAAGAAATGGTTTCTTTTTCCACTATATGGATAGAGTATATGATAACTACGCATGCATGTAAGGACACCATTTATCTTATGAAATGGTGTTCAAAAGTAGGGTAAATCAGATAACTATGTAGCTCAATGATAACAACAATGTCATTTGTCTGGAAAAGAACTTGACCTTTCATTCAAGGATAAAGCATGTATGTGTATATATAGACACTAGAGAAATGTGACACTTTGCATAATGTTGTAGATGCATTGATGAAACCAGTGAGCACAAGTTCAAGGGGTGTTGTGAGTCTATAGGCCTTATAGTCCTTAGCGTTTAGCTCACAATTTCCCTTATATTCTTGTAAGATATAAGTGTCAGAACGTTGGGGTAGGTGCGCTATACACCTTGCAATCCTTAAGTGGAGTAAGCATTGATTACCGATAGGGGATAAATCCTCAATTACAAAGAATAAATATCAAGTAGCGGTAGGGAATAAATGCATGTCAATAGGAGGCAATGAATCTTAAGCAAGAACAAATGACCAGTTAATTGCTAGTGGTTTATTGCATGTAGATTGGAAAACCCTACAAGGTTTCTGTTATGCTTATTTATTGTGTGCTAGGATTGGTGGAAAACAATGTGTATGAGTTTTAATCTATATTGTGTTTTCAAAAAATTTGTGGAATCCTTATGTTGTTTTTGAACAGTCTTGTTGAGATCATGACTTTGTAATGTATTGTAACAATTTAGTTGTTAAATGATACATTGGGCATGCTTTAGAGTGTGGGTTTTTTAAACCAAAAAGTGTGTTCCCAAGAAAATGTTATGTAATGGTTTGCTATTCATTGATTAGTGTAAGAAATATATTAAGAAATTTTACTTCCTCTCTTAGACGATTAAGGATGAATTAAATTTAGAATATAATTGGTGGCCAACAAAAATTGAGGACATCACTATCCAAATATGAAATATAAAGAGGATGTATATATCACATCCAAATAACTGCTAATAGTTTATGTCATTGTTATAACCATTATAGTTTAGAAACCCCATTGGATATATATATATATATATATTCAAGATTAATTATATTGGATAGTGTCATTATTGATTATTGAGACAAATAGTTCCAAGACAGGTGAAAGGAAGATTGAGAAATATTTTGTATTCATAGGAAATTCAAATTAAAAGTCATAGCTTAAATATATTTGTTATCATTTTCGTTAAATATAGACAAAATAGAGGTGGTTAGAGTGAAAATAAAAGAGATGCCAAGGGGTATAACTATAAAAAATGAAAAAGAGGATAGTCTTATTATATATGATTATATTAAAAATTAGTTTAATAATTTTATTAAAAGAAGAAAATTTCAAGTCCCCATTGTTAAAATACCTTTTCTGTTGACAGGGTACACGTTCAATTCTCTGGCTACTCTTATATAATTATCTTAAATTCCACTTTATATTAAAGAATCTAAAACAATTTTTATGCACCAAAGAATTTGCAAATTGTATTAGAATAAACATTTTAAATGCAATAGCACCATGATCCATTCCCTAAAAAAATATGAACTTTGGAATCTCCTCTATTCTAACTCTAACCGTCTTCATTTTCATTTTGCCCACCTTTAAATATGAAATATCATGGACCCCTTGTTAGCTAACATGAACTTTCTTGCATAAATTTTAATTACAATATCTTCGTTGCATAGATGCAAACAAAATGCACATGCACACACATACTTATCATTCATTTTCATTTTTCCCACCTTTAAATATCAAATATCATGCACCCCTGGTTAATTAACATGAACTTTCTTGCATAAACTTTAACTACAATATCTCCGTTGCATAGATGCAAACAAAATGCACATGCACACACATACTTATCATGGCCAATGCATCCTCTTCTCAAAATCTGAATTAACAGTGAATTTCAGTGAAATCCTCAAACATTATTAATTTTAATTGGGTAAATCACACGAGACCAATTGACTTCACAAATATTATTAATTTTAATTAGGTAAATCACACGAGACCAATCAATTTCACAAATATTTTTATCACGGTGACCCAGAAATATAAGAATGTGCTCTATGATTTGAAGTCTTAGCTTGTAGCACAATTTGATTTAAATGACTTGTGGGATACAAAATATATTTTAAGAATTGAGATCAAGAGACAGAGAAAATAGAATGCTTTGGTTGAGCCAAAATAAGTATTTAAACTATGTGCCGCAACAATTTCACATGTCACATTGCAGACTATTAAATGTTTTTATTTCTGTAGGATTCAACAATTTCACATGTCACATTGTAGACTATTAAATGTTTTTATTTCTGTAGGATTCAACAATTTCACATGTCACATTGTAGACTATTAAATGTTTTTATTTATGTAGGATGCAACAATTTCACATGTCACATTGCAGACTATTAAATGTTTTTATTTCTATAGGAACTGAACTTTCAGTTCAACATTGTTCTTCAACAACTATAAATATGGAGGATATAGATTCTATATCTTGTGCTAGAGCAATTGGTAGTTTGACATACATTGCGGTTTGTACTAGACTAGACATTGTCCAAGTAGTGCAAGATTTCAGTACAATCATGGCTATTCTTGAACAATCACATTAGGTCACAATGAAGAGGACCTTCAAGTATTTGCAAGTACTTTTAGATATTCCATTTTCTATCATAGTGATGTTTCAAGGAATCCACACTTAACATAAATACATGGTTATGTGGATTCTTATTGGGTAGGGAAAGTAAGTAGAAAAAGAGATTTATAAGAATTTGTGCATTTCCATTTTTTGGCACAACAATAAGTTGGATGAAAAAGCAACAAGTAGTGGTTTCTTTGTTCACTATATGGGTAGAAGTATATGTTAATGAAATTGTGTTCAAACATAAGGCTGACTCAAAGAACTTTTATAGTTCAATATGATAATAACAATGCCATTTTTTTAGCAAATAACTTGACCTTTCATTCAAAGATAAAGCATGTGTATAAATAGGAAATGTGACACTTTTCATAATGTTGTGGATGCATTGATGAAACTAGTGAGCACATAAAATTTCAAGGTATTGTGAGTCTATGGGCCTTATAGTAATTAGAATTTAGCCCACAGTTTCCCTTATAGTCTTGCGAGGTATAAGTTGCAAAACATTGTGACCATAGTTTCCCTTGTAGAGGTATAAGTTACAAAACATTGTGACCACAGTTTCCCTTATAGTCTTGCAAGGTATAAGTTGCAAAACATTGTGATAGGTGTGCCATATGCCTTGCACCCTTTAGTGGAGTAGGCATTGATCACTATAGGCAAATAAATCCTCAAATACCAAGAAGAAATATTGAGTAGTGGTAGCGAATAAATGCATGTCAATAGTAGTCAACGAATCCTAAGCAATAGGAAATGACCAATTAATCTTGTGATTTGTTGCATGTGGATTGGAAAACCCTACAAGGTTTTTTGTTATGTTTATTTATTGAGTGCTAGGATTGGTGGAAAACTATGTGCCTAAGTTTAAATTACTATTATGTTTTGAAAATTTCTATGGAATCTTTATGTTGCTTTTGAACACTCTTGTTGAGATCACAACATCTTTGTAATATATTATAACAATTTAGTTGTTAAATGATACATAGAGCATGCTTTAGAGTGTGGGGTTTTTAACCAAAAGGTGTTTTTCCAAGAAATTTATATGTAATGGTTTGTTATTTCTTTGATTTATTTTTGCTTATAGTAAACTTGTTTACTATTATGTTTGCAAAATTTCTATGGAATCTTTATGTTGCTTTTGAACACTCTTTGTTGAGATCACAACATCTTTGTAATATATTGTTATTTCTTTGATTTATTTTTTCTTATAGTAAATTTGTTTAAAGTTTTTATAAATATTTTCTCATTGGTTAGTGTAGAGAATATATTAAGAAGTTCTACTTCTCCTTTCATAAATGATTATCATAACTTCTACTTACTTCTTTTCATAAATGATTAATGACTAAATTAAATTTAAAATATGGTTGGTGGTAACAAAATTTGAAGACATCAATATACAAATACAAAGTATCGAAATACCTATTAGTGTCATTGCTTAATGACCAATGAGACAACAAATAGTTGCATGATACATGAAAAGAAAATTGTAAAATATTTTTATTACATAGAAAATTCAAATTAAAATTTCAATAAAATAATAAAAATCCATGAAATTTCAAAGAATTTAAAGTGCTGAAGTGATAAAATGAATAAGTATAACCATTTTAAAACTAAATTAAAAATTTCAATAAAATAATATATAATTTCAATAAAATAACAAAAATCCATGAAAACTTAAAGAATTTTAAGTGTTGAAGTGATAAAATTAATAAGTATAACAATTTTAAAACTAAATTAAAAACTTCAATAACATAACATAATTATAGATATGAACTTTGACATTCTCCATCTTCATTTTCATTATGCCCGCCTCTAACAAAATGATACCAAATATCGTGCATGCCTCAATTTTATTGCACAAGTTTTAACACAATGGTATCTCCGCCGCAGCAGATGCAAACAAAATGCCAACGCATCGCCGGCTCGGGCTCTGAATTAACAGTTAACTTCACTCAACTCAAACGTTATTAGTTTTAATTGGGTAAATCACACACATCTTTCCCATTTCTCGCACGGTGACTCCCAGAAATGTAAAACGCGAAATCTAGAAAGCCCTCATTATGTTGGAGATATTTAGTACATCAAAATTAACATGGCTATGGATGGATTATCCCTAATCTTTGATCATTAAGCAACCCTGTAAATAAAAGGCTATGGATTATCCCTAATCTATTATCATTAGGCAACCCTGTAAATAAAAGATATAGCAGGTTTGCACACATCCATATTATAATAGTCTCCACGATGATCCCGCTCAAAGAGATTCATTAATAACCCTAAGATAGCAAACCCTAACTCTGGATGATGTCGCCACCGTATAAATATTTGAAATCCAATCATGCCTGCAAGAATCTTATTAACTCATTCAAAGAATATACAAGAACTGTTAAAAGATCCTTTATTTCCTAAATGGCTAAACAATGAAGCAAGAAAAATTACAAAATGCTCTTTCATCCAGAAGAGAATAGCATCCACAGAACCCACACCTATAATGTCATATACATAAAGAATAACCTGAAACAAACCCCTAACCTACAACGGCGTATACATAAAGAATATGTTACATATCCGAAAATATATATATATATATATATATATATATATATATATAAGAACTAAATAGTAGCTGCCTGCAATAGATCTCAGTAAAATCGAGAGGCCAGGAAGGGGATGAAGGCGGCGACGAGAGTGGCAAATAGAGAAGGGAGGAAGGGCAATGAAGTAGCGCCTGCCTCCATTGTGGACTCGGTGTTGCTGCCTTCACCTCTGCGGCTTCTGCTGCGCTTACCATTATCATCAGAACGACCAATTCCAGAGTTCTTCTATCGTCGATAATGGGCATGGTTCGCATAGAGGTTTGGGTTTGTGAAGGAAATGAGGGCGGGGTTGATTTTCCAGAATGAATTCAAATTTGAATTTGAAATTGCATTGATAGTACGCCATGCTTTTGGAGGTTATGGCATGGAGCATACATGATTGTATACGCTCAAGTTTTTAAATTATGCGCGGGCTAATGAAATTCAAATTTGAATTCATTCTGGAAAATCAACCTCGCCCTCATTTCCTTCACAAACCCAAACCTCTATGCGAACCATGCCGATTACCTTCACAAACCCAAACCTCTATGTGAACCATGCCCATTATCGACGATACACCACATGCCATGATACATATGCCGCTCATTTCGATGGGCATGAATACAAACAACGATGGCATCATGCATATCTCCATCACTATGCAATCAGAATCTGTTAGCCGGAGAACGGAGGCGATGTCAGAACCCATCTCCCAAGACTGTCCTTAGACTCTGTTAAGAGAGAATTTACTATGCTATAGTCCATGAAATAGCACTTGCCATCGTTTGGCATATACTCATTACAATGTGGTTTGAAAAGACTACATAGCCATCTCATTAAGCCATCTTTCTGATTTTATAAGATGCGTATAAAACCAGTGTCATGGTGGTTAACGTAATTGAGTGATCATGTTCATCTACGTGTTTTTTTCAATATGGCTTCTTACCAACCCTAGAAAGGAAAGATACCTGAGAGAAAATATTTCTTGTTTCTATTATAAATTGAAAGATACTCAAGAGGAAATAACTTTCGTTTCTATTTTAAATTGAAGAGGCATTGATCCTTGATTCATTAGGCAGAGAAGAAATCATGTATATTATCTTGGTCTTGTATTCAAAAATTTATTAATCAAAAGGCGTTTGGGGGATGATCTATTTAAATAATGAATTCTAGGATGAGAAATAATAAAACATTTTTATAGAAATGTTTTTTCAAGATTTTGTTCTGGGTTAATTCTCAATCCAATAACATTTTCTAAGGCTATTTACATTGCATTTTCTAAAGCTATTTACATTGGCTAATAATACTTAATGAGATGAAAAAACAAATATCAAACTATTAAAGATAAATTCTTAATAAAATATAGACTTTTATATTTTTATAATTTATATATACAATATTTATAAAAAAAAAACAAAAATCATTTATTTGTTAGTATCACATAAAAATAAACATGCTACTCCAAAGTTATACACCAACCACTTGCAATATCCCCGTGACAATTGTTTGAAAAAACTAAATAGCTATCTTGTTAAACCATTACATATTGATGTTCTTGGTCATTTCAAAGAACTTTGATTAAACATGTTCTTAGAGAGGTAGTATCTCTTCCAGGTGTTAGTTTGTAAGCTTGGATATCTCTTTCTAAGCTTTTCCATATGATTTAAATCAATTTTCTTCATGGGCATAAAGCTATCTAAAGCCATCTAACTCAAGTGAACCAGCATGGAATTTATGTTCGGTTTAAGGAAAAACAATTATTGTTCACCTTCTTTCATAGAGTTTTTCTACTTTTATAATAAATAAATAATATAAAAATTAATATGGAATTTTGAAAATTTAATTTAATGGAAAGCTTTTAACATTTTAAAATAATTATAACAATTATTCAAATTTCATTATTATATTATTTTGTTTTCAAAGAAACAAATAGGAATGTTTTATTAAAGAATGAGAAAGTTGTGATCTGACCCAAAACCATTATATTTATTCATAATTGTTTGTATCCTTTATGGGTTTGAAATTGCGCATGGTGACTCAATCCAAAACCTCAGTTGAGATTTAGTGATACAATAATTTTATTCCCATTCCAAATGATTTTTTTCCAAAAAATTCTAAGAACCCAAATGTACTTACATTCCATTGCAATTTATTGTTTGGATTTTGATTGACTTCTCATTTTCCTTGTCGATATATCTTTTCCCTCTTTTCCAACATGGATCCAATCAATTGTCTTTGCTACTTAGTTCATATGCCTGATCAGCCTAAGAAATTTCTTTGTAGGCTTATTTCCTCATAATTCAATGGAATATCCTAAATTCATTGGGGTTTGATGGACTCAGTCCTCCTCTTTTTTCGAATTCAATGGATCCTCATTGACTTGCATTTCTTCTTGATTGTCTTTTTATTCCTATATTGAATCTTCTTCCTAAGTTTCTTTTACTTCCTCCATGCCTTGACTTTGTTCCTCCTTGTGTACAAAATAATGTTTTATTTGCACATCTTCCCACCATTTGGGCCTCCAACTATTTTTCTGAGCTTTATTATTCTGCATCATCATGGGACAATTCTTGATTACATGTCGTGTATGATAAAATGTTAGACATCGAAATGAAACATTTTCATAATCAATCTTTTAGATCCATACATAATTTGGTGTCGTTAAATTGATCTTGGTAGGAAAACCCTTATTGACATCCATTTCCATGCATATTCGAGTATAAGCATATTTAAGGAAATTCTTAGAGTCGGGGCTATAGATGAAATATTTTCCTATTGCATTTCCAATATTAGTGAACATAGAGAAATTCCAAAGATGTATGGGAAGTTTTAGAAGCCTTACCCATATTGGATTCAAGGATATTGTCGTTGTAACTGGGTCAAAAGAATGGGACAAAGGTTGCATAAAGAGGCCAATATTAATCTAGAACTAGGGCCCAAAATCCCATATGATCTCCTTATCCATGTGATTAGAAAAGAAAACAACAAAAAATCCCATTCCATGGGGAAAATATTCAAACCATGAGACAAAGTGAGCTCCCATGTGTCAGAAATCCCCTTATGTAGATTTGTCAACTATGGCCAAAACCCATTAATTCTACATACTAATACGAGATCCGGAAAAATTTCACATTATTGACAGCTTCATTCCCCACAGGGACATTAATACCAGGTGATTCATGAACAATCAGAAGGTAATTTCCATATTTCAACATGGTACTGTAAGAAACCCTAGCTTGATCTGCCTAAGAAGGACTTGCAAAAGAAATTTTCATTTAATCAAGATTCTACAATTTCTCCATTGACACATAGGTACTCACCAATATGGATTACAAATATCACAATTGGACGAGGAGGGCCATGTTACGAAGACTGATTAGGCCAAAACCCTAGCCACCATGAGGGTCTTCTATTGGAGTTGTCACTGCATCATTTTTGCATAAACTTTAGCAAACACAAATTTTAATAATCTATTATTATTATTATAAATTTCATTCTTAAAAATATAATACAATTTTAGGACTTAAAATTATAATTTTTTTGTTTTAAAATCGACTTAAAACTCTAAAATAAATAAACAAAGAAAAAAGAAATCATAGGGAAATCACCTCATTAAACTATTGCATATCTAAGGAATACTATAAATATTAACTCCTAACTCAATGTACAAATTAGAGTTGTGTAATAATTCATCAAATCAATTTAGTCACATCTCATTTCCTAAAGCAAGAAAAGAAACACCATATTTTTCAAAGTTATTTGTATATATTCATATTGTTATTAATTTCAAGAACCCACTCTAGTTGATAAGAATCTTTGTACACATATGATTATACATGCAACATAAGGACTTCAGTTGTGATTGATGGCATCAATGATACTCATATTTTCATGTACTATCCCTCATTGTTTTTGCCTTCTCTATCGAAGTTTTCCAAAATCTCTGGTGTGTCGGCAGGTCTTTAATCAATACCTTTAGGGCATAAATCTGACCAAAGAAGCATTGATGCAACATCTAATCTAAGAGTTCTCTAACCTGCATGCCATGTTAACTTCATTATTTCACTATATCCAAGCTAACTTGGAAAAAATATTACCGAATACATGTGAATGCAAAGTCATAAATGAAAACTTAATTTTGAGAAAAGTTCTACCTATTGCAATATATTATAAGGCTTGGCATGCTCATGTGACCCAAGAGTTACAAATCCTAGTGCGAGCATCAATTTTGGTGTTGAGCCCAAGTTATTTGTCTATTTTATTCAAAATATTAGTTTGGAATTTGATGTAATTATGTAAAAGGAACACAAAATTAGAAGATAAAGTGAATTAGAAATTAGAAATGAGGGTAGGTGAAAAGTCATGGATGGTGAAGATTCACCTCACTTTTGTATAAGTATCGCCTGGTGGTAAGGAGGAAAGGATCTTAGATTTTGGAATTTTGGAGTATTTTAGAGTACTTTCAAAGGGAAAGCGTGTAATCACCTTAAGGTCTAGTTTTCAAATCTATTCACTCCCACTGTTGGGATTTTTTAGGAGACTTTGTGATTTGGCATTGAGTGTTCCACTATAATATTTAGAAGTTGGAACAACCACGGAAAGGAATGTTTTGTCATGTGTTATCAAATGTGGTAGGATTTTTGTTTATTTTTGTTCGTTAGTATATGCTTATTTTATATTTGTGGTAAGTTAATAAAATAAATTTTTAGTTGTAAACTATTATCATTCTTAAAATTCTTGTTGATATTTTCATATGTTTATGTTAGTTGTTGATTGTTGATTGTAAATTGCTTCACAATTACTAGCTAGTATACTTTTAGTTGTCATGTATCATAATTATAGATCACTATTACTCTTTCTTTGAGATACATGACTATTATAAATTTGTGGTAGTGCTCCTATTGTATAGATTCATTTAAAGTATTTACATTGAAGTTGATATTAATTGCATTCCATCAAGGAATTAATTTATGTTTCCCTTTCATTTGACATTCATAAAAGCACATGATGGAAGTCGGGCTAAAAAATTCATGGGACTCTCATCCCAAACTGTCATGCTCCTACACCTGCGGTAGTCTTTCAACCGCTTATAGCGAGGTGTGGCACCACCGAACACTTTCTTTTCACCAATACTAATGTTCATGGACTACGCCTTAACATTCAATACTTAGTTTATTTTTCTTTACCAAGTATTTAGATTAGCCTTTATACTAATGAACACCCATACACATTCATTATCCACAGCAATTACACATATACAACACAATTGCAATAGTATAAAGGGAGGGGCAACTCCTTAAATATGAGTCTGCCCAATTTCAATATATTTTCACTCTTCATAAAAATACAAGTATTACCTTGGAAACCCCAAGTTTCCTACTTAGAAAAAATTCCAACTTCTTGCCTTTGCCATGAGCTGCCCACCTCGTGCACACCTTGCGCGGTGGTCACCTCCACAATCCACACTTAGCCAATTTTTTCGATTTTCCAACTCGTGTGCATGGGCACCCTCACCAGTTACCCACCTCATGCACGACACGGTTGGGCAGGCGCGCCTTCGTGTGGCCCTCCACCCAACGCGTTCACCCAAGTCACCAACTCGTCAGGCGGGCACCTTCATGCGACCCTCCACCCGAATCTCCAACTCATCGAGTGCGCCTTTGTGTGGCCCTTCCACCCGAACTCTTTCACCGCGGGTGGGCGCCTTCGTGCGACCTCACCCGAACTCGTTCACCGCAGGCGAGCACCTTCGTATGACCTCACCCAAAATCGTTCACCACAGGCGGGCGCCTTCATACAACCCTTCATCCGAGCTCGTTCAACACTAGCGGGCATGCCTTCGTGCGGCCCTTCACCCGTTCAACTTGTCCGTTCACCAAACTCGTGTAAGACTCGTGCCAACCTACCCGACGAGTAGGCACATGACCATCCGTAGTTCTGTACCTTTATGCCTACTCCTTTTCACTTCGACCTGCACTTCTCCAACCTCTTCGCGCCTCTTCCTTAGATGCTCGAGCTCATTGGATGTTTGTTGGATGAATTGCTTGATGATCGAATGCTTTTCATTCCACCTCCATCTGCCTATACATACGGTTGGTTGGTGCGGTCGTGCCACCTAGCCGACCTTCCATACTTTGCACAATCGATCGTTCAAACTCCATGTTTGCTTGCGCGTGAGGTGTGTCGGCCCGCCCAGCTCGTGGGACTGCACCCTCACAACTTTCCCAACACGCCTCATCGTTTGGTCGACCCGTGGGTAGCTCATCCAGCTCACCCCTGCCATATAAACATACAGCCAACTTCCTTCCACGCGCATTTTACACATCGCACATCTCTCGTTTGGCCGCAGCTCAGTTGTCTTCGCACGGTGGAGCTCATCCTGCCCGTCGCACGGACTGCAGGTCCTTACATCCTCCTCCACCTGAAGTCATTGTCGTCCTCGACAATATCTCATCCCGGTAACCATCTGCCACCAAGATAATCATATCCGAACAGTCTTATCCTGATCCATGATATCATCTGGTCCATATACTGCAACATCCCTGCAACATATGTAAAACAACCATCTCCACCATGTGTCGTCTTGTCCTTTAATCTGTCGTCAGGATACTCCAACATAACACCAACACACCTCTACACACTGGTACCCCTCATGACTCGAACTAGTTGGGTAGCTAATCCAACCATACGCCCAAACCATAAGAATGCACATCCTTATGTCACCATCAATCTTTCTCTAACTTCTGCTACATCTTGGACTCATCAAGAATCTTCTCTAATCCCCATGCTCAGGTCCATGGAATCTCCATCCCATCTGCAACATGTCCATATAGTCCATGGTCTTGTTGTACAAGAGTGCACAACCTCTCCATCGACTCATACACACATCTCCATGTCACAACAACATCTACACAACATCCTTGCCTCAGCACTCTCCATAGGATGCCCATGAATGACACCTCTACACATGCTCCTACATAATGTCCCTACATAAACCACCATGCTCCATGTTTCCAACCTGATGTCCATGACTCTAGTTGTCCACGATATCCAACCAAGTAGATCTCATCCCAACATCTGGTCATCTGCATCTAAGTCTGCAATCTGTCATAAAGAAGCCCTTCCTTAAGGCCCCTTTCCAAGTTGGTGCATCCCCCTCCAATTAAGGTCCCTGCACCAACCTATCTCCAAGGTTTTCTATCGAGAAAGGAGGGCCAGAAAGTTTCTCCCTGACTCTCATCCACCCATGTATCAGATTGGTGTTGTGTCCTCAAGCATCTATGCCCAGCCTCAACCTCTTCACATGTACACCCAAGCTCTCCAAGCTTGTCTTTCGTCAACTAAAAGTCATATATGCCCATAGCATACCTACAAAACTCCACTATGCCAGCCGGATCTCTACCTGCATAATCTTCTCCAACCACTGCTTCTGAAGTAGTACTCGGACTCCCTTCATTTGTAACTCCATTGTGAAGATCTTTAGTAGAAGATGTCTCTACCAAGTGCTTCAAGATTCATGAGATTGATCTCCCACTTGCTTCCTTCTTCCTCACTCTTGCAACGAAGTCAATCAACTTCCCTTCCTTCATTGTTTGAGTCATACTCCCAAGTCCTCTTTGCTCCACATCCTCATGCTTCACATTCGGATCTTTGGGATACAAAGTCATAGAATTCATCCTCGGTCTATACCCCAAGCAACTCCTTCTATTCATTGGAACCAACATAGTTCTCCCTTCAGCTGTGATCAAGAGAATGTCCCAGTCCACCTCTGGTATGGCTTGTGCAAGCTTCATGAAATCTTTCCCCAACACCATAGAATGATCATCCATGTCCACAATCCTCAACTCCAACTTCCCAAACCACGAGCCCACTCTCACCCGAGTGTTCCCCATCACACCAGTAATAGCCTTCATGGTAGAGTTGACTGCTTTGAAAGAACTCCACTCTTTCTCCATCTCATCTTTCTTCCCAAAAGAATTTGTTGCCTTTCTTCTTTAGAAGCTATGAGTAGCTCTCATATCCACCAAAGCTACAAATCTCTTGCCCTTCACGGTCACCTGCACAAAACTCAACTTCAAGGCATCTCCTCCTTCTGTCGGCTTTATCTTGTGTCTCACATCAGCAACCTTCTTCAAAAATTCAGCCTCAAAAGTGTCCATTGGCTTATGCTCCAATTTGACTTTCCTCCTAAGGTACTTCACTTCCTTGCTTGGATCCTCTAAGCAATTTGATCCTCGCTCAGCTTGACTTCCTTCAAGTTTTTCCTCCATCGCATTCTACTCAAGTCCACCAACCAAGTGCCCATTGACTACCTCCATAGAACAAAGCTTCCAAACATCCTCTGGATTTTCATGGTAGTAATTCCCTAGCCTGTCAATGTAGTTTAGCTCATCTTGCTCAATTACAACAACCTTCTTTCCAAGAAGCTTCTTCTTTATCTCCTCCTCAATCTGCTTGACTTCGGTTTCCACCATGGCACTTTTCTTCCTTAGTCGAGCTCTCTCATCCAAGAGCTCTTGAAGACCAAGACCATTCTGTCAGATTTCCTCATCAAGTTTCCTGAGTTCACCATCCATCATACTTCCACATTGGTCCTTGAGTTCTTCAAGTTCTTTCCTTAGTTCCGAACAACTTTCCCGAATCTTCATATTCTCGGCCTTCATCGAAACCCAGTCAGAACTCCATCTACTCACTTGCTCCAACACTTTGTACCAGAAGACTTCACCTGCATTATGGCTAGATTCACCTGCCATAGGTTCTTCTACCATCTTTGTCATTCAGCCTTCTTACCATTCACCAGCTTCACCAAGTTCCTTGCAAAACTAAACCCGCCTTGATTTCACTTGTATGTGAAACCAGCTTCCTTCACTTGCAAGTACCCTGATTCCACTATCACTTTGCCACGTACTAGCTTCAACTGTGAGCTCTGATACCAACTGTCACGCCCCTACACCTGCAGTAGTCTTTCAACCACTTATAGCGAGGTGCGGCACCACCAAACACTTTCTTTTCACCAATACTTATGTTCATGGACTACGCCTTAACATTCGATACTTAGTTTATTTTTCTTTACCAAGTATTTAGATTAGCCTTTATACTAATGAACACCCATACACATTCGTTATCCACAGCAATTACACATATATAACACAATTGCAACAATATAAAGGGAGGGGCAACTCCCTGAATATGAGTGCCCAATTTCAATATATTTTCACTCTTCATAAAAATACAAGTATTACCTTGGAAACCCCAAGTTTCATACTTAGACAAAATTCCAACTTCGTGTCTTTGCCATGAGCTGCCCACCTTGTGCACACGTTGCGCGGTGGTCAGCTCCACAATCCACACTTAGCCAATTTTTCTGGTTTGCCAACTCATGTGCACGGGTGTCCTCACTAGGTACCCACCTCGTGCATGACACAGTTGGGTGTGCGCACCTTCGTGTGGCCCTCCACCCAACTCATTCACCCAAGTCACCAATTCGTCGGGCGGGCACCTTCATGCGACCCTCCACCCGAATCTTCAACTCGTTGGGCGCGCCTTCGTGCAGCCCTTCCACCTGAACTCGTTCACCGTGGGCGGGCGCCTTCGTGCGACCTCACCCGAACTTATTCACCGCGGGCAGGCGCCTTCGTGCGACCTCACCCAAACTCGTTCACCACGGGCGGGTGCCTTCGTACAGCCCTCCACCCGAGCTCATTAAACACGGGCGGGCACGCCTTCGTGCGACCCTTCACCCGTTCAACCCATCCATTCACCAAACTCGTGAAAGACTCGTGCCAACCTGCCTGGCGAGCAGGCGCATGACCATCCGTGGTTCTGCGCCTTTATGCCTACTCCTTCGCACTTCAACCTACACTTCTCCAACCTCTTCGCACCTTTTCCTTAGATGCTCAAGCTCGTTGGATGTTTGTTGGATGAATTGCTTGATGTTCGAATTCTTTTCGCTCCACCTCCATCCGCCTATACATATGGTTGGTTGGTGCGGTCGTGCCACCTGGCCGACCTTCCATACTTTGTACAGCTGACCATCCAAACTCCATGTTTTCTTGCCCATGAGGTGGGTCGGCCCGCCCAGCTCATGGGACCGCCCCCTCACAACTCGCCCAACATGCCACATCGTTTGGTCAGCCTGCCAGTAGCTCGTCCAGCTCACCCCCACCATATAAACATACAACCAACTTCCTTCCACATGCATTTTACACATCAGACATCCTTCGTTTGGTCGCAGCTCGGTTGTTTTCACACGGTGGAGCTCGTCCTGCCTATCGCATGGACCGCAGGTCCTTACAAAAATAGTGTGAAGCCTAGTTGGGGCCTCATAAGAGAGAGATCCCCTTAAGGTTGTAAGTAGTGCATTCATCCATGTCAACAGAGATATAACCAAGAGCCTTGTTGTTTTTTTTCTTGTCAATATTTCCTATCATTCGGAGTGCATTCTATAGTTTGGCATGAATTTGGTTATGAAGGAACCACACTGGAACCATGAACCTTGGAACCCTAAAGAAACATTAAAATGTGATAAATCATTATCTCTTAGGATTTATACCAAGTCCCATATACCATTGGAAATGTATTTGAGAGAACTCTCCAGCGAAACATTCCTCACATGCTTTAGAGCACATCACTTGATGTGAAAACGACCTGACATCAATGACTGGACTTGAAATTAATGAAAACCAACTGTCATTCTTCTCAACACTTTAATGATCCTCTATTTTAATTTGGGTGACGAATGTTGTGGTAATATTCTTGCCACCAAATAATTTTCTATATCTACAAACAAGGAATGTTAGTGGACACATAAAACAAAATTTCGTTAGGAAAATAATCATTTACAGGGATATATAACATTTCATTATCGATCTTGGAAATAAAATTTGCTATTAAATTAGTTTTTCTAGACCTATGCAAAATAGTAACACTAAACTTATGTAATAATAAAAGCCACCTAGTAACTCTGCCATTTATTATTGGTTTATTCATTAAATATTTTAGGGTTGAGTGATCAATATGGATAAAAACCTCATTCCCAGTAACATGATGTTTGAATTTATTTATTGCATGTAATACTGTAAATAATTCTTTATCAATGGTTATATAATACATCTCAACGTGTCATAAATTCTTACTAATAAAATAAATGGCAAAAAATGATTGTTTTTCCTATTGCCAGAATAATGATCCAAGGTTTGTATCAGCGACATTTGCGGAATTGTGAAAGGGGAGGGACCAATTAGGTCCCCTCAAAATAGGTGCTTTAGTGAGCTTATATTTGAGAACTTGAAAAGTGACTTGGTAATGGTAATCCCAAGTGAAGTTAGCATCTTTTGCAAGTAATTTATATAGAGGAGAAACTATGTTTGTAAATTTTTCTATAAATATCCTATAGAAACCAACATGTCCTACGAAGTGTCTCACCTCCTTTGGAGTTTTTGGTACTAGTAACTTGGTAATTTCTTCAATATCTGCAAGGTCAACTTGTATTCATTTATCAGGTATATAATGCCCAAAAGCAATCCCTATAGTCTACATTATTCAACATTTTATATTTTAAAAGAAAGTTAGCTTCTTAACACCTAATTAAATATTTCTCAAGATTTTTTAGGGATTCATGAAAAGAGCTACCATACATAGAAAAGTCATCCATATAAATCTCAAATCAGTCATGAATAAAGACATTGAAAAAGATGGGTAATAAAACTCTCTAAAAGGTAGTAGGAGCATTGCATAACCCAAAGGGTAACACTCTAGAAGCGTAATTCCCCCAAGGGAATGTAAAAATCATCTTTCTCAGTCTTCCAAATCTATTTGTATTTAGTTATATCCACAGAATCCATCAAGAAATGATAAGTTCTTCTTACCAACTGAAGTGTCCAAAAATTGGTCAATGAAGGGAAGGGGAAAATAGTCCTTTAAGGTGACCTTATTTAAATATCTATCATCTATGCAAATTCACAAATTTTAATTATTTTTAGAAACTATCACCAAGGGTGAACTTCATTGGTTATGAGAGATAGGGTAAATCAAATTGGCACCCAATAGATTTTGTAACTCCTCATTTTCTATTTCTTTAAGGGTTGGGTTCATTTGTCCCTATGGTTGTCTAATAGGTGAGCATCTTCACAAGTATAGATGTGATGTTGTGTAATAGGTGAGCATCCTCACAAGTATAGATGTGATGTGTACATGTGTTAAGATGAATTAATTTCATATTTTAGTAATCCCAAGCAAATTCATTGGCATGCTTTCGCAATATATTAATTAATTCTTCTTGTTGCGATTGATCAAGTTGTGCGTTTAGATACAATGTTTTTCCTAGACTAATCTATAAAGGTATAGTAGAAGGTTTTGAAGTGTCATTCGCTAATGCAAGTATTGGTAATGATGGTTGATTGTGAGGATAACAATTCTCTTGAAAATATGAACTAAAAATATGATCAATGGGATCATTTTTTTGCATAGGTTCCAGATTGACAAGAAAATCCTAGATCTATCTTTCTTTAGTTTTTTCTTTAAGATATACAATGTAATCCACTATAAATATTGATTCATTGTTTTCTTCATCACTAATGGTGTTTTTAGGACCTATGATATTTTTGTCATTAGTTTTTGCGGGTGGATATAAGGTCTTTTTTTTAATAGATTACCCATATGAAATAATCGTATTTTTTTACTGACATCCAATAAAGGAATTCACAGTAGCTAACCATGGTCTTTCTAAAACTACAAGGTGGCCTCCTATGGCAACTTTGGTTGTAATACCACAAAGTCGACATGGTACTCTATTGAATCAAAAGAAACAATGACATCATCCAATACAACTTCAGGTTTATTTTTAGACCTATTCGCTAGTTCTAGACCAATAGATGTGAGACAAGGATCAAGTAATTGTAATTGATCAATGGTACGTTTAATAATTATGTTAATGTAAACCCCTAAGTCTATAAAAAAATTCAGAATGTAGACTACAATTAATATGGATTGACATACAAGGACTACTAGGATCTACATATTTCTTTATAAATGGATGGCTTTTCATTAAGTCTATTATTTTTCCTTCAAATTGAATATTTTGGGTTTAACCCTTTTCCTTTATACATTTTTCAAACAAAGTTACCTAATAGTTTTGGTGTAAATGGGAATATTTCTAATGGCTTATAGTAAGGGAACTTGGATGAAAACATGTTCCTCAGTTATGTTATCAACTCATTTTCAAAACATTCAATATGATATTTTGAGCTAATTTTTTGTGGTTAAGGAGGAAAGCTACATGATTATGGGGTTTCCAATGTTGAAGGAATCTATTGTATTTTATTATTATTATTTTGAATGGGGTCTCCTGCATAAATTTTCTTCAATTATCACAAGGGAGTTTTGATTGAGAATCCTTTTCGACCTAAGGTGTACATCTTGCAACTCTACAGGGGTAATTAAATAGGTAGGAAAGGGAGGTGGCTCAACATTGAAAGCATGATGATCCACTTTGTTGTTCGGATTAGGTAATGGATGAGAAAGAAATTAAGTTGAATTTGGGTGTTGATTAGGTGGCAATCATAGTTATAGAGCTTGTGGAGCTAGTGACAGTTGTTCCATTAGTTGGGTTGTTGTAAAGTGTCAATGTTGACACAATGGTGGAGGTGGTTGTGTAGGATAAGGTTGTTGAGGTTGCATATAATATTGATAAGAAGGAATACCCTAGAAGCTAGGAAATTTCCACCCTTGTTTCTAAATATAGTGTGGGACTAGTTGTGGTGGGCATGCTTTCCAAGCGAACATTAGAATTAGAAAACTAGGATTGATATTGCAGATGATAATAAGAAGGAAATTTTTGAACAGGTCGAGAGGTTATACTTGAAGTTCTTAGTTATCAAGGCTTCCTTGGTGCTAATGCACATAGTTGCTCACTTAGTGTTTTTTTTCTATATTTAGAACAACAAATAAAGAAAGAAAATATTTCACCTTATTGCTTCTTTTTAAGTTGTAAATCATAATTAAATACTCAAAGTGCCAAGAAGATCAATTTTGAAATTCTCTAGTAAATGTCCTAACTCATTTCTAGTAACACTACCTTCAATTAATTTGCTAAATTTCAAAAAAGTGTCTTCAACTCCCTTACCAGATCAAGTTTTTCCCCTTAAGTATATAATTTACAAATATCATTGATTTTATCAAAGGTAAATTGTGACACATTCCCTACTCCCATTAGATTATGAAGCTTAATTGATTCATGAGAAACCCGCCTCAAAAGGATGGTTCTAATATTGTCTAGGTAGAGCTTATTTTCTCTATATCTTTGAAGATTATACATGAATCATTCTAGATAATCATCTAGAATTTAATCCTCTTTTTAAACCATTTTGAAAATATCTTCCCTTATGTATCTATCCTTTTACCTTTTCATTTTCATTTGCACTTACAAATAAATGTAAAAAAAATAATTAATATCTTCTAGTTTATGATTGAATTTAAATCAACTTTTATGCTTATAATTTGGAAAAAAAAAATACCCTTAATTTTAAAATTTTTGTCTTTCCTTTTCACCAATTTATTCTCTCACAAATATATGAAAAAAAAAATTGATTTTTCCTGGCATGATGTTCATGTACCTCCTCCGCATAAAATTAGTTCATAAACAAGAATAGTTAATTGTTGCCCCTCTCTATTTCTGAACCGAGTGATCATTTAGATGGAGGTAAAGCAAGGAGAAAGTTTGTTCTCTCTCGTATCTGCTCTCCCCAATTCATGCTTGGATTAGAGGTTGAAGCTGACCATAATTAAATATAAAATGTGAATGCACATGTAATGAAATGAAAATGACCTAGAATGTAAATTTGTAACAGAGGGAAAAACAATTATGGGATTTTTTTTTAATATTAAAATATTCGCTCCATGAAATAGAAAAATATTAGGGTTAGGGGTCTTCAGGAAAAGGTAATCAAAGTTTCTGTTCAATTTCTCTTGGTTTTGCATAGAGTCTGAGTGAGAGAAGAGTGTGGGACACAGCACAACCTCCCTTTCGGCATGGAAGAGAGGGTTGCATATTATCTAAATTATGTCTATGTTAATGAAAAAGGGAATTCGAATTCTAGTGCATTCTAGTTTTATGTGTGCTATTTGTAGCAGTATACGTTGATTTTCAATATTTTGGTTGTGTAATGTAGTTTTGTGGTTTATTCAGCTTTCAATAGATGCATTTATGTTCAGTTTTTGAAAAATAATGAGTTTTTTTGTTTTTATTTTCCTTTTGTCAACCCTCTAAGCCAGAGGGCCACCAACAAATTACACCAGTCAAAAAAGTCCTAGTTCACTTCTTCAATAGGGTGGAAGAAATAGTGGAGAGAAACCTATGTGGTTGAACTTGTGGTCAGATGGAGGCTATGGTCCTAGCTAGTCTGCAACTTCAGAAAGTGCAAAATCAAAAATTTCTTCGCTCAAAATGTTGTGGGTTTTTTTTGGGCTCTTTATGGCTTCCTGAACTCTTAATGGTGGTTGGCTCCATGGCTACTTTTGTGCTTCTGAAAGGTTTTGCTCATTTGCGTGGATAAAATCCGCCAGATTCCCTCACATCAATCTCCTTAGGGTCACGGGCTAGAGCAGTTGTTGCAGCATTGGAACCTAGGAGAAGGGGCCCCCTTTTGGTGTCGAAAGCATTAGTGGAAGCTCTGGAGGAGGTGGAGGTCAGCAGCAATGATGTGGCAGCATAGTGCATTGTTTGTAAGGATGAGTTTGAACCGGAGAAATATGAAAAGTGGATGCTCTGTAATTATATGTATCATGCTGACTTGCAGAGTAATACGTATCGCACCAACTACATTCTTCCATGGCTTGCATAGTATAATTTTTTCCCGGTATCTCAATATGAGATGCCTACATATGATCCAGAATATGATTTGATGCACAATCGAGGTCAAAATGGCACCTCTTCTTTAGGTAGAAAGTCACACTTTTCTCATATCTGGCCCTGAAGATCATCCACGACAACATCCCAGCATGCTCAGGACAAGAGAGTAGTTGAGAGATTGTGCCTAATGTCTTCCATGACACTTAAGGAAACAATTCTCGGTGTCCTGGGATAGATGATGGCAGTCATGCAATTATGCAAGACAAAAGGGGGCAATTGTAAGGTGAACTATTTTCATATTATACCATGCAAAAAAATTTTAAAGTCACACAAGCTAAGTTTGTTAATCTTATATACACCAGCCTAGTAGAGGGAGTGAAAACTAGTCTGATGTGTTTTTTCCCTCTCAACAATCATTTTGATATGTGGTCAGTGTTCTTTAGGAATTAATAGCAAATGCAGTGCTTGACCATTGCGCAGTGGGATATGGTTGCGTAGTGCCCTCTGCATGCTCAATTTCAAGTCTTGCATAGAGAATTGATATCAAAAGCTAGCGGATGTGACGAAGCCACTCACAGTTTGTTAATGTGGTTGAAGAAGCTTGAGGTGTTTGAAACTAGGTCAGTATGGACGGCGATAGTCCACTGACTTCTTGGGCATGTTGCGGTGGAGTGCACTATGAAATTATTGTGTTGAAATTATGGGGAGCCTGGTCATTTTGTGAGCCAATTTTTCAATGATTTCAATTGTCACACATGCGCAAAATCTGCTACTTATTAGTGCTCTTAGAAAATTGTAGAACCAGCCCAATGCTACTACATATGACTACATTTCTTTTGAAAAATGAAGAGTGTTGTTAGAGCATTTACCTTAATTGCATGATTCAGAAATTTGGCACCAAACTTTTTCCGGGGGAGCCACAACTCATAATGTGAAGAGCCCATAATTATAGTTTTGGTTGTAGACAATTTTATTTCATGTTATTTTTGTTGTTTATTTTTTTCAACTCATATAAAACCCATGCATCACAGAAATAAAATATGGGAAAAACATCTGGGAAGCTTTTTTTAAGTCCCCCACTAGTGTCGCTAGTTGGTATTGTGCAAATGATTTGGAACCTTGCATTTTTCAGATTCCCCATACTAGGAGAAGGTACAAGAAGAGAGACAAAGATTGGCAATTGAAGACTCTAACCCAACAAAAACAGAGAACTCCAAAAACACTCGTAAGTAACAAAGAGAAAGGAGTTCACAGAGGTACAACAGACACGTGCAGTGGAAGAAGGGAGAGAAACAAAGAGCTAATTGCAGGTTGTAATAGATAGAGTAGAGAAGAAGAGAGTGGGATCTTGTGGCCAAAGACTTAGATGCCCGCGAAAGGAGAAGAGAGATGGGCTCTTGTGAGCATGAGGCTTAGGAGCCCATAAACAGAGGAAGAGGTGTGCCAAGGAGTACAGAGTAGCTTGTTAGTGCATAGCCTACAGTTCAACATTTAGAGGTGGATTGGAATCACACATTAGCAAGACAAGCATGCATGAATGCCCGATTGCACCTGGCTTATAATGAGCCAGGATTTGCGTCGGGGGTCTATTGGAGGTTGAATGTAACCATAATTAAACATAGAATGTTAATGCAAATGTAATGAAGTGAAAATGACCTAAAATGTAAATTTGTGATGGAGGGAAAAACAATTATGAGGTATTTTTATTAAAATATTAAAATATTCCCTCCATGCAATAAAAAATATTACAGTTAGGAGTTTTGTAAAGAAGGTAATGAGAGTTTTGGGTCTGTCTCTCTTAGTGCTATGTAGTGTCTTTGAGTGAGAGAAGAGTGTGGGAGGCAACGTAGTGTCCCTGTCACCATGGGAGGGAGGGTTGCATAGTATGTAAATTTTGTTTGTATTAATGAAAAAGGGAATTTGCTAGTTATGTTTTCTATTTGCAACAATATATGTTTATTTTTAGTATTTTTGTTGTGTGATGTACTTTTCTAGTTTATTCAACTGTCAATACATACATTTATGCTTAGTTTTAGCAATAGTGGCGAGTTTTTTTTGCCTCTTAAATGTAAAAAAAATTATTGAAATAATGCATTTTATTATTATTTCATAATTTTTAATTTTAATGAAATCATATATATATATATATATATATATAGATATATAGTGGGGATAGTCATAACTGGCTACTATATGCAAATGCAGTTTGACTCATCACTGTTATTCAAGGAAAACCATAGTATATACCTCTAAGCTTTGGAATGTTAACATATTTCCTTACAATTCAAAACAGATAAACTCTTAACAAAACACAAACTATTTTAAGATATATATTGTAACATCCCTAAGCATATAAACAATTGGCATTTTTTTTAATGAAAACCTTGGTAATTCGCTTCATTAGAGGCTGGTAAAAGAACTTAGAAATAAAATGTTGAGGTTATTATTTTATTTGCTAAAAAAATGATACTTAATTAGAGAAATGACAGGAAAGATTTAAAAAGGAAAATCTTGAGTTTTCAGGTAGTTTGGCAGTTACTTCCTTCCCTGGAGGGATTAAAAGAAAATCTCTCAGTTGGGAAAATCCATGAGTGGAAGTGAGTGCGGAACAAAGAACAAGTTTCTGACAGGACGCTATCTAGTAAAGTAGTTGCATTGTTGAATGTTCTTCTTGAGATGGTCACAGCCAGTGGAAACCCTAAAACAAAACATTATGGACTGGATTGGGAGACTTGAGGTCCTAAAATGACTTTTTCTTTAACTACTTTGGAATCTAGGAGGCTTGAGGGAGACCTAGATATAATTGGAACTCTCACGGGTTGGGTGATTAAAGAAATCCTTTTTTCTAACAAAGTTGAGTGAAGTAGATAAGTATAATTGGCAATCTCACAGGTTGGGTGGTTAAAGGAATCTTTTTTCTAACAAAGTTGAGCATTGTAGATAAGTATTAATTTCTTGAATAAAACTGGATAAGAAATGTTTGGTACTTTGGTCTTTAGAAGAAACTGAAAATTGATATTTTGTTGAACAAATATAGATAAGAAATGTTTGGTATTTTTTTCTTTAGACATAATAAGAAATGGATATTTTCTTGAACATAACTAAATATTGGTACTTGCTCTTTAGATGATTATTGTCTTGAACAAAAACAAGGAACTAAATATTTGGTAATTCTCTTTGAATTTGGAAAATTGATTAGATGTCTCAGAGTTTTTCATTTCTTATTTCTCTAGCTTAAACTCCTAGTAAGTAAGCAGGATATTGAAGTGCGAAAGGGAAATTGGGAATGCATATTGTTAAGGAAATATGGTTGTTACAGATTTCTTGCATTAGTTGGGTTAGACATGTTATGTTCCTATACCAATAGGTGTCATAATTTATGATTGACTAAGTTAACTCTGAAATATGTACATACATTTTCTTCTGAAAATGTCTTCCATATTTGTAAGAAATCAAAAAATTAAAAAATGTAAAGAGGGTATGTCTTAAAAGAAAAACCAAAGGAAAAAAAGAATGAAAAAAGGTCAAAAAGAGGAAAAATGGACCCCAAAGAAAAAGAAAAAGACCATGAAAGTGTGCAAGTCAAAATGCCACTGCTATTTTATTTTTTGTATAATAATGGTTGTGTAAAATTTTTTACTTATGCCAAAATCCATGGTAGTCAAATAGTTTAAACTTGACTATCTCATGTTTTAAATTTTTATGTCTATAGATAGAGAATAAAATCTAACCAAATTGTTTAATCTTGGCAGATAAGTAGATAGGTAGAGTAAATAAAGGAGCTCAATAATTTAATCTGAGCCCTTGGATGTAATAAGGATAGAATTAGATAGATTTCCATTGTAAAATAAAAGAAAAATGTTTCATAGGGGTTTGCCAGCTTAAGTGCACCCTAATAAAAAATAGAAAAAATGGTAGGATGTGTAGGTGGGTAAGTAGATGAATGGTTGTAGAATGGTGTATGATGAATGATTAGTTGAAGCTCATATCATTTACTTTCATCATCATATTACTTTAAAAGTATGGATAACAGAGACATTTACAAAGTCAGGTTATTAATTTCCTCATTTTCTTTTACCCCTAATGTCACTAATTTCCCACAAATAACAATCAAAGCACCAAAAGCCTTAAGTCAAAGGGGCTCAGAGCATTTCTATGACTTTTGGAGGGACCAGACCCTCGGCCCAATGATTTACAGGTTCCAAGTGCTAAAACCCACTCATCAACATTCACTCCTCCGTAATTCATCCATTTCATCTAAAAAATCCCTTTTCCTAAGGTGAAATCATTATTTGCCTAGGGAAAGTAATTAACCCTACATAAAACCCCTTTTCCCACACAAACCCACAAAAAGCATTCCGCCTAAGTTATAGTGTGTAAATGTGGATATAAAAATAAATGTTAATACATTATACTTAGCGCATTTTCTTTCCTCGCTTTCATTTCATATTAACATTAATTTTTTATTATATTAAATCCCGAAAATAAACCCTTTCCCGTATTATTTATTCAACCCATATGATAAATATCCCACCCTGATGGTTTGAAATATAAACCATAATAAAATAATTAGAGGGATTAATTAATCGATCTGTGATTAATTAAGAAACATAACCATCCGTTGAGTTAAAAAGAGTAATTAATCAATCAGTGATTAATTAAATCTGCCCCGCCAATCACATCGCCCCTGACGTCATTAATTTCCCTAATCTGTAGTTACTATCCCATCGGGCCCCTCCACTAAATCCCGATCAAGTCCCTTCCTCGACCATCATACGATCTGACCCCTTCAGATCTAATGGCTGACGCTCATATCGGGCGGCCTCCGATGTCGACCTTTACCCGCCCGATGTGAGCGGTTTCACTATTCACCCCGCCGCTACGTGTCGCCCGATGAATGGCATCAGGCAGACTTCTCCCAATACCACCATACCCTCATAAGCGGTGCGATGGATTCTGCTTACCACCTTCGCTAAATGACAAAACATCATTTCTATCAGTTGGCACCAACTGTCACTTTCCAGCACCAACTGTCAAGTTTCCATTATACATGCCAAAAGCATTGAATTTGCCAATAAACCCAAAAATACTCATTATTTTTGTTTTACCAAGAAAAGAACCTTTTGTTCTCCATGCACACTCAGAGTACGTTCAAGTTGTCACCCTGCTTCCAACTGTCAACCTTCAGAAGCCACTGAACTCTAGATTGCCATTGCAGACCCATGCACTCCATGCAAACAGTGCACCAGAGCCATTTCTCCCTTCATGCAACCATAACCAGGTATTTACCCATTTTACTGAGAAACCCTATTTTCATATTGAACCTAGACTAAATTGCTGTAAAAATCAAGTAATTTAGTGAAAGTAATTTGTTTGATAGTCTAAAGACTCCCTGAAACAACCCAGTTCTTCATCATTCCCTGAAATTCCCCACCCTCGTCCTTGAATCCACAAGAACCAAGGATGGATGTTCCAGTTGCCTTAAATGTCATGCCAGTTACCACTCCCCACAGAGATTTGGACCATCTTCCCCTGGCTGACAAGGATTTCCAGATAAAAGACCTCATCTTTAATGAAACCCCTTTGAAATTGCATTGCAAATACCGGGATATCTACTTGAACCATGTAGATAAGATAGGTCTCTGGGAATCAAACCTACCCAAATATCAATTCCCGAGTGTTCATGTCTTTCCGGAAATTATTCATTACTGCCATTCAAACTATGACCCTATTATGAGAGTTGTAATGTCCTTAGACCAGAAAATCCTTTTCACCATTACAGCTGAGTCCATAAACGAGATGTTACAGTTGCAGCCTGGTCAAGACCTCACTCCCCTGTCCATTTCTGATTTGCTTGAAAGATTCTCCAAACTGTCTAGTTCCAGAAGTACTCAAATCCTCCAGACCTTCATTTCTGAAGAGAAACACATGCCAAAGGACCCCCCTCCTTACATGTCAGCCTTCTTTTCTGATCTAGGCAAAGACATCACAACAATGCTATCATGCATTTTGGGTTCTACCACTAGTGAATATGTAGATGAGACTATTTTAGCTGGTATGTCTATTTTTACCCCAGTCAACCTCCTACAGTCAAGTTTGATTATGCCAAATTCATCGCAGATAAAATGCATGATCAGTTTATGAGACTTGAAAATGAGAGGGTGTTCAAGTATTCATCAGTCCTGTATCATTTGTTTCTTTACTACCAGACTGATAGATTTCCCTTCTTTGTACAAAAACTTGATACCAGAGGGAATCCTAGATCTGTCATTTTCTGGACTTCTCTTTTCCATAGGTCTTATGATTCTCCCTATTCATATACAGATTTTATTGACCAATTTGTGCATCCAGTGACTACAATGTTGATAGGAAGTCCCCCTCCCAGAATTAGTGCAGACATTAAGAGGGTTCTCCAGCTGTCCAAACAATACAAAGTTGGGGATTGGTATTTATACCAAAACCATACTGAAATCAGAATTTATGGGTGTGAGCTGCCTCTGTATAAATTACCTAAACATCTCCCTATGCGATTATTTGATCTAGAGTACTATAGGAAAATTATTAATTCTAATGAAATTCACTTTGTCAAGACCAAGAAGAAGGCCCAACTGAGAATAAAGGATCACCTAGGCCCATTTATTTGCAATAACAGAGAAGCTAGAAAGGAGGCAGATGAAATCCTCCAGAGATTGAAATTAAAAAAGAGTTTCATCTGGGCCTATGACCCTCACGGATTCATTTGTAGCAGAAGACAGAAACATAAATTATCTCCTTATATCCACCATAGGATCCCAAAAATTGAACAGTATGCCAATCAATCAGAATGGGTGGAAGGCACTCTGATAGATCAAGATAGCACACAAGTTGAAGTTGACAATGTAATGGTGGACTTAGAAAGAAGGTTTGATGAGGATTCATTTGTACAGGTGTTTGGAGAAACTTCATCAAGAAAGCAGTCACAAGAACCCAGTACACAGCCATCAGAGCAACAAGGAACCTCAGAACAGGTAGAAGATTTAGAACAACAAGAAGAATTTGAGTAGCCTGAAATCTCAGAGGAGCTGGCTCAACCTCAGCAAATCATGAGCAACCCTCCTATGTTGCAGACTCCTCTTAATGAGGAAAGAAATCTTAAAAGAGACAGGGAAGAGGCCACTCCTTCCAGCAGGCCTATTGATCAAAATTTTGCTAAAAGGCAAAGGTTGAACCCCTATGCAGAAGAAGAATACACTGAGGAGACCACAGGAAACACAGTGGCAGAAAAGATAGATAGTATGCATATTATCCTAGTAGGTGGTACACCATCCACCTCACATATACAGGCATTGGAAAGACAACAAAGCACCAAGGTGTCTTCTTTCAGAGCTTCCTCTGAATAGAGCCTAGACATTAAAGGAAAATACAAAGAAATTAAAGCAAGGAATGAGAAATTAAAAGCTCAAACCTATGCTCACTACCTCAAAATGGCTCCAACTAACCAGACTAGGCTTATGTTAGCTTTTGACATAAAAGAAGGAAAAATGCATATGAGCTTCCTAAAACCAACTGTACAATAGCTGAGGTCAATGGCTGACTATTTGAAAACTGATTTTGAAGTTTTGGCCAAGGATATCCATCCGAAATAGAACTGCACAAGCATACTGGTCAAATGGTCTATTCCACACTAACTAATAAGGCCATTATAGCACATCAGTTACAAAATTCATTGCACAACACCACAGCACAGCTGCAACTGGAAAAGGCCTCCTCTCAGGCCAAAGACATCAGAATCAAAACTTTAGAAGATCTGGTGATAGAATTGGGACATGATCCCAAAGATGTCAAAGCAGTTGAACAACTGATTAAGAAGAAAAATGATGATATAGTTGCATTGAAGAAGCAGCTTAAGATCCCTCCTCTCCATCATCCTCAAACTACAGAAGTCATAGAGAAACAAAAGGAAGAAGAACTTATGGACTTAGTCCTTAAGTTAAATAATCAATTAAAAGAAACTGAATAGGAATTAGAGAAAGCAATACAGTCTAAGCAGAGTGAGCTAGCCACCGCTCCTCAGGCTGTCATACCCACAGTTTCTACAGCAGTACCCTCCACTCTGGCAGCTTCTTTGGCACCAGCACTTCCACCAGTGATAGCATTGCCAATAGCAGAGACTATTCCAACTACAGGTACATCAACCAGTGTAGAGTCAACAGCAGAAATGACAAATGAAGTGATCAAAGCTATGGAACAGATGAGTATCCAGGCTATAGAATTAAAAAGGCTTAAAGAACAAATATCAAGTATGGAAACAAACTATGAACTTGCACAAATTCAGAACAAAGAAGAAGAAAGGAAAAGCAAAAGGATGGAGGAGAGAATCAGAGTCTTGGAGAAGGACTTGACACTAGAAAATCCACTGGGTGACATGAAAAATATATTGTGGGCCAATATCATTGATTCCATCAATGATATTTGGCCTTCTATCCAGATAATTTTTTAGCAGACTGAACTAGTCAAGATAGCTGTGGAAGCTATACAAAAAACAAAAGAAGAATTGGGAAATAAGCCTGAAGAAGCAAATCAGTTAATTGATTTCTTGAATAGCAGGAACAGGTACCAACTGGATGAGTTAGAGATTGAAGATAGAACAACTACCATCATTGAAATCAAGAAAGTTCTTACGAAAAGGAACTTGATGCTCAACTTAGAAAAAAGGTGTCAGAGTATTCAGGCAGATATAGATGACTTCATGTTGAAGTATGGAATTTTGAGAGAGAAAGGCCTTCCAAGCCCACTGGTCATAAATGACAAGTTGATGACACATGAAGACTACATCGAGAGACTAAACAAACAGGCCAAGAGCCAAGCTAGCTCTTCAGTAGTAAAAGCACTACCTACAGGAAAGGTGCTTTATGATGGCTTGGAAAACCTATTTTACATAGAACATGAAGTGAAGCACCTATTCACCAACAGGCCCAATTTTGTTAAGTACATAGAAGTTGATGAAGTATACAGGAAAATGATCAGAATGAAAATACCGAATGATGAATGGTGGACCAATATGACAGATATACTATAAAGTTACTATAGTAAATCTATGGAGTAAAAATGTTTACTACAATAAAGTTTGGTAAATACAGGTGAAGATAAGAGTGAAGTCCAGCACACAATTACCAAGACAATTGTAGGAGACAAATCCGAGTTCCAACATCCAGCACATTCACAAATAGAGGGACAACAAACAATCTGTTTTCCATCTGTCTCTATCTTCGTGTGGACGATAACTTTTGTTTCCTATAATAAATATCGTATAGTTATGAGATATTTTGTAATATTTTTTGTATAAATACTTCACAAAACAAAGTAATATGGTGGATTAAAAAGCATTGCTGGAGACATTTGTTTTGAGCTAAAGGAGCTGTTGTAATCATGGCTGGATTGGTTTACTGGATTAAATAAAGCTAAGGACATTTCACTCGATTCATGTGCATTGTGGGAAACAAATAAGTATCATTTCTCTGAGTTTGAATATTGTCTTTCTTTCATGTTATAAAATATCACATGTGTTTTCTTATAAATCTTAAAAGCAAACAAGGAATAATACTATCAGAATTAGCTTAAGTGCTCTCTGTTTTAACTGTTTGCTTATTTAATGTTTTCTGCTAAATTTCCTAAGTCCGGGAATTCTTAATTGCTCCCTCACTTCTGTAATTTATTCCCCCTATTGGCCCCTAGTACAGGATTCTTAATTTCCCTTGCTACTTGCCAAACCTCCTTTCTTCATCTTAATCCCTGTTAAGGATTCTTCATTGCCCTTCGCCCTGGTTAAGATTTTCTTCCATTAAGACTTTCAAATTTGTCCTTGCTATGCTAGCTTGCCTTGTGGACTCTTACCTCAGTGATTAATCAAATCCTGTTAGACTTTTCCTACTTGACTCCATAGTCCAATGGCCTGAATACCCGCTTTGCCCATCTGTTTCCTTAATTCCACCAAACAAATCAAAACAAATCCATTGAACATTAATAACTAGCCTAATATCATATCAAAACAATGCCAAATTATAAATAGAGAGCCCTCTCTGAGTGTAGATTGGCTAGGCTCTATACTTAAAAGATTGGGTTGTAGTTACCTTGGATTCTTTCCTTCTTTTAAATAACTTCTAAGGAAAATCTGAGTGATAACAAGATGCGTAAAATTGTTCTTTGAATAAAGTATGATAGAAGACTCTTTGTGTATTTTAAAGTAGATTTGGGTACGTGTGGCTAACTCTCACTAACTATCACAAGAGTGAAATGAATAGGTAAAACTGAGACTCGATGAGAAAAATTTCTTTGACAGGGCTACTGTGTATTAATCCAAGAAATGAGAACAAGAAGGGTTCATGAAAATTAACAGTTCTGGAAATTAGTTTTTCTTTCGAGATTGAGCCCCAAGAAAAAAAATCATCTTAGTTTAAACAAAATATTAGTACCAAGAGCATTTGAAAAAAATATAGGATCGGATTTCATTCCTTGCTGGCACACTTTCAATTACTTTAAGGATAAGAGGTATATAAAAAACAGTGATTCCTAAAGTACCCAAATAGAAAAAATAAATAGAACCGCATACCCTTGAAAACTACCATGAACAAAATAATTCTTAACCAAACTATACAATACAACGTGCTTAAGGAATGAACAAGGTTGAGAGCAATGACAACCTATATTTGTAATGGTACCTGAAATTTAAGTACACAATATATATATATATATATATAGATATATATATATATATATATATATATATATATATATATATATATATATATATATATATATATATATATATATATATATATATATGAAAAGCGACCATTATTCCAGTGACACAATTGTAAAGAAAATAAGGTGAAAATCCATTCATAGAACTTCCATTATAGTAAATATTTCTTGAGCATGAAAATAACCCATGTAAGTAGGTGGACAAAGAAGATATTCTATAGATCTATTGAGTAGGGAAACCCACTCTCTTCTTAAAGAATAATATAGAAAACCAAACAAAACCATTTTACAAAGTTGAATCTTAAATGACCTTGCTAAATAGTCCTCAAAATGAACTGAAATCCCTCCTCGGAGGAATAATATAAAGCCCGGGAAAAATTATTACATTTACATATGTGCCATGCATTGAACCCTAGTCATAACTTAATTCTTAAACTGTCTCAAGGAAGGTGAGAATATCTAAGAACATGTTACACAAGAAGAACCCCAAGAAGTTAACGTCTAGACCCTTGAGTACGAACTACTGAAAGAAAGAAGCAAGTAGACTGAACTGAATCATACATGTTTAGAACCAAGGGTTATATGAGACACGAGCAGGTGAATGAAGGAAACATACAATTGTACTTAGTTACCAAATAACAGAAAGACTTGAAACCTTAATCAAAACAAAAATTACCTCTTGAAACCTGCGTCGAAAGCATAGTGAAACATACAGAGAATTCCCAAACACTAGAGGAAAGGAATAAGTCACTTAGGTATAACTGTGTCAGAGATAAGCACCCAAAACAGAAGCGGTAGAATCATACCTGGAGAAAATAAGTTTGAGTTGTGTGGAATTCTAGTTTCACACATGTATGTTATAGACATTTTTGTGCCTCGCGTCAAGGAGCAGGAAATGTCGATAATTACAGGGATCCTCAGTCCCTAAACATGTTGTTCTTACCCCTAAAAGAACAAGGTCATCAATCAACAGCACTTCCAATCAGTTCTCCACCTGAAAACACTTCAGAACAGGCTTATTTTGGATCATGTCAACTGCTTAACTGAGCTTCTGCGCTGTATTGCAACTGTCCCACTCTGTACCTGCGCTGGAAGTCAAAAACAATGAAGGCTACCTGCGCTGGGCGAGATTGGCCAAGTGGCACAGTCCTCCTGCAAGGTGTCAATTGCCCAGGAAGCTTCCAAACTGACACTTGGTTCATCAGATTCGCCTTGTGATGAGTAAGAGGTACTTGATCACCATGTGTAACCAAGGATCTCCAAGTGGACTCAAGAACTGAAGATTAACTGAAGAGGGAGAGGACACTAGTCAGCTCTATGCCAGCCTCAAGCTGACTCATCCTCTCTTCTTCTCTCCTATATATAGAGCTCTTCTATGAGGTCTAAGGAGGCTGGAATTTTGTATAAGCAAGGAGGTGCTGTTGGTATACTGCCAGGATTATTGGGTGATTGTTTTACTAGAGGTGAAGAAGAGAGTTCTTGCTACCGAGGAGGTGCTGCTGGATTGGGGCCAACATCATTGGTTGTAACTTCCTCTGGAACCCTGTTACTTTCTATCAATAAAGTTTGCATGTTCTTCTATATACTTGTTTTACATAGATGCTTTTGTGTTTACATGTATATTTGATGCAACCTAATCCATGCTTCAATTATGATTGCTTGTATCTCGTAGTTTGCTCCCTTTTGTTGTGCAGATTCTGTGTGTAGCTGGATCGGCTTGGAGAGTAAAGAGCTGGGAACGGGATACAAAGCGAGAAGGACAAGGATCGACTAAGCGCAAGACACCAGGTTGGTTGATCCTCTTTCTATTCTCTCTGTGCTTTCATAAAGATGAACATGAAAACTTTGTCATTCAGTTGTTGCTAAAGTCTGTCACCTTTAGAAAGGGTTAGTGTCATCCGCATCGGATACTTTTCCCCACAACAAACTGGCGACTCCGCTGGGGAGATCCTAGTATCTTGTTGTTGTAGAATTTTGCTATTCATTTCTTGAAGAAAGGAGTACCGAATCGAAAAGCTTTTGACTCTATCAAAAGCGAAGTAGAGGGTTTTGCTACTCTTGCTCCTTTGCTGAGCAAATTCAAGATTTAAAGAGCTAATCTACAGATGAATCCTTACTCTTTGTGATAGATCTTTATCCTCTTGATCATCCCTTAGCCTGTACTTAACCCATAGCATTTTATTTCAGTCAAAACAGTACATTTTTGAGCTTTTTATGACCCGGAATTCTTAGCAGACGTAACTCTCGTAAGTCAGTGCAGGCTGTCCACAGGCAGTCTGCATTACAGCGCAGGTGCTCCCTTCGGGAACTGCGCTGAGAGTGAAACTGGCAGACCAGTGCCTGCGCTGGTCCAGTTGGCCTTAGTCTAGCTCAGCTCTTCCTTTGTGTCTTGGCCCTGTTTGCGCTTGTTTTTTGGCTGATTGCTTGCTGGTTATTGTATTTGCTGTAGACCTCTTCTCCTTGACATTATTCCGCCTCAGTTGTGTGATGAAATTGTAAACGTTCTTTCAGTATTTCTTGTTTCAGTTACAATTTCCCATTGTGAAAAGCGAACCTAGTAGCTGTGGCCTCTTAGATTGCGATCTTATGAGTTAGTGTTATTGCTGTTCATAGCTGTTTTGGATTGGTTTGCTTCTCACTTTATGGTTTGAATCTATACTTTTCCTGTATTTAAAACAAGTCTTTCATAAGGTGTTCTTTTGATTGTGGACAAGCTTGTTTATTTTTTACTTGAAAGTTGATTCAAAAATCATACAACAGTTTCCTTTTGTTAAGCATCAACATTAAGGATAACGAAAAGAAATACATGCATTGTGCATTTTGCATTTGACTGTATGCTTGACGATTTAGGAAAATGTGCATTTTAGTGTGTGTTCTTTGATCTGTGGAAAAAGTTGTGTCTTGCTCTTTCCTCAAGTAGATTAAGGTTTTCAAAGTTGAAAGATTGAAAAGATTTTGCTTCTCATTCTTAGATTGCATATAGGAAGTTGTATATATACATCTCGTGGCGAACCTGAAAGGCAAATTGTTAAGGAAGATCAACATTAAAATAAACTCAATTTACATAACAACGCTTTGGAATTTAACGCAAACATCTAGAGGTCTAGGTAGAGACGTGTTCCGGCGTCGTTAAACATAGTGACTGTCGATCTCTACGAAGGTGGGTGATTCCTCCTGAGAGTCGGTGGCACTAACACGGATTTGAGCTCCCGCGTACCGTCGCGTATATTGGGAGACCCCTATAGGCTTTTATCCTTTATCCTTAGGAAACCGTGTCGGCCGCCCTACTGATCGCGATGCAGTGAACACAGCATTCACGAAGATCGACCACCCGTACCGTAAAACGTATTCTGTGGTTTCGCGAAAGGTTTGGCACACCCTCTGCCTAGATCTCCAGAGCAGTTTCTTTTGGCCTTTTTCAAACTCTATAACTGAAAAGGCCCAACCGAGCATTTGTCACTTCGGGCTCGTTAATACATCGAAGGCGACTAGAGTCATCTTTAGCTTTTTCTCGACTCTTAAAACATGAAAAAGCAAGTTTGTGTCTAAAAGCGTCGTAAATAAAACTTATTTTAAAGCGGAACATAATCACCTGTTATTCCCACGTTGATCTTTCAGTTGAAAAGTATGGAGCCCACCAACCAAGGAAGTAACCTTGGCGGAAGTCCAAATCCCTTCTCCTCTTGGGGAGATGTTGGTGCGCCTCATATGGCTACATTGTCACTTCCAGGATTGACAATCGGCCTTCCTGTTTGGCTCTTTTCAACTAATGTTGTCCAAATCGCCACTAATCCTGAGCAGTCGAATCAACTGTCAGAACAATCTAGAACTACCCACCAGCCTTCTACCTCTTGTGATACTTCCTCTGATCCTTCATATTCGCAGGGTAGAGCTGGCAAAAGTCAGCCTCCCAAGGAAAAGAAGGAAAAGAAGAAGAAAGGGAAGAAGCAGAAGGAGCCTCTGGCGAAGGCGACTGGGGGCAAGCAGAAGAAAACTGACAAAAACCCACACACTGCACCGACCGGGCCTAAATCGCCATGTGTCATTTGCAAAGGGATCCATTTCCATTGTGATTGTCCTTGTATTCCCCGGATACTAAGGGACTGGTCCCCGAGGTTGCACAATCCGGTAGCATCGACCTCTGGTTGTCAAGTTGATTGCATTCCCTCAACTAGCGAGAGTAAAGGACGAAGAAGGGGACCAAGATCACCCTGTCTATTGTGTGAAGGTCACCATGCCATCCACAAATGTCCATTCTTAGATGAGGCAAAGAGAGTTTTGGAAGATCGCCCGGTGTCACCGGTGCAACTTCCGCCTGGATACCGAAAACTCGCGCCTAATCCCTCGATAGTTGAAAATCCAGTTGAACCACTCAAGTGGTCAGCTGATGTGTCAGTCATTGAGAATGAACCTACCGAATCTAGACTAGACGAAAGTCTAAAGGTCGAAACGGCAGTTGACCCGGTTCTTCCTTCAAAGGTTCTATCGTCCAATGACTCCGTCATTGAAGACCCGTCTTCAAATGACACCGTCACCGAAGTGTCGTCTTCATGTGACACCCTCACTGATGAGAACAAGGATGACACCATCCAGGTTCTCTTTATCAGCACCGACTCCGACGAGCATCCGGGCAATGCGCCCATTCCTTTATCGCAGGAAGGAACATCATCTGAGTCGTATCCGGCCGTATATTCGGTCCCACCACCAAGCAACCTGGTTGTATCCTTTGATTGGAATCAACTAGGCAGACCCCGGTTACCAGCCAGTACACCATTTAGAATCATTGTCCAGATCTATAGAATGGTTATGGCTGGTACTATCATTGATGAAGGGGCGTCTGTGAGTATCCTTTCCTCTATTGCTTGGAAAGCACTGGGTTCCCCAGCGCTTTTACCTGAGTTGAGAAATCTCTCAGGTTTTGATAAAGGAACCAGTCGACCATTAGGAATCCTCCCCGATGTACCTGTTACATTGAAGGGGAAGACCGTCAGGATGAACGTGTTGGTAGTTCAAGGACCCTTGGATTATAACCTACTCCTTGGACGCGACTATATTTATTGCATGGGAGCGATAGTCTCCTCACTCTTTAGAGTAATGTGTTTTCCACACGAAGGAAGGGTGGTCAAGCTCGTAGACCAGCTTTCATTTCCGGGATCTCGCATCGCAAATAGTCAAATACCAATCCTAAATGGTCTGTTCACTCAAGATTCGCCTCCGCCCCCAGTCCTCCTTCCCGATGAGCGCGAATAATTCGGAAAGAAAGACTAGGACCCAGGGGGCATGCACCCTGGTCTGCTTCGGGCAGAAGAAACTCCGGGTATAAGGAAGAATTTCCGTAGGAGAACATGACTAGTCCGTACCCCGTCCGAAGGAAGTGGGGTTGTTCTGGAATAATGATCTTTTGTTAAAGTTATGTGTTTGGGAATCATTCACCTTTGTCTAAAAAAGTGGGCAATGCCCAAGTAGGAATTCCCTTATTGTAACAAGTAGTCACCATCTTTAAATTCAAGCCTCGCCCATCGAAACATATGTTTTGAAGGATAAGCAGGGGCAGTAAACTAAGAAGGAGACCGTATTGTTGTGACAGAGGGTAACCATCTTTGGACAACCCAATGATAGACACCGCCGAAGAAAGAGATTGATTTGCGGCAGCGAATAGAACCACTCTTCGGATAATAAGAAAGAGGCAAGCCTCCCTCGATAATACCAATGTTTTATCTTTGAGTAGTGTTCTTCTATTGTCACAATAGCTGTTTGTTAAAAGTGGGCCGACAGGAAGTCTGAGTACTGCGTAAGACCCCTTAAAATAACGAGAAGACAAGTATCGTTAACATTAGATTAGCAAGATGACAAATAACTGTGAACACCCAAAGAAAAGCAGAAGTAGGAGAGAGGAGGGGCAACCTCGAAATTCTATCCTATACCTGGGGGCATGCAAACTTTCTGGAGTGCAAGCTAGGGGCGGTCATTTATCTGGTTTTAAGATTAGCCGTTTCCAAACTTGCATGAAAGAAAGCCTGTGGGGCAGAAGTAAAATTTGCCAAAATAAGAGCATAGTTGTAGTAAGGCATAAGCTCTATAAAAAATTGGTCCTTATAGGAGGCATTCTTATGACTGGTATATCGAGCAGTTTTAGCATATAGTTCATGCTCGTTAAAAAATAAACGCGAAATTCGAGCAGTTTTAGGCCTGAATTTATGCTCGTTAAAAAATAGAAAAGTGTGAGCAGAGTTTTTCCGCCAAAGTTCAAGCTCATTAAAAAATGAACCTATCTAGGTAAATAACCATTGCGATCATAAATTTATAAGCCTTAAAAACCTTGGTCGTGTTTTCATCCGTCACCTCCATTTCATTTGGCCGATCGTTCACCCCCATATGTGTGTTTACCTATTTTGAGGAACAGCTACGAAGAGTGATTTCACCTAGCCCTCCTTGTGACACTACCGTGATTGGAAATTCCAATTTGTACCTGGAATCAGTTGCTATCCTTGTTTATCACTCGTTCCTCAAAAGACGAGTCTTCTTTGAGCTCTTTTCACTGACTCGTAAAATATGAAAAGTTTGCCGAGTTTTTGGCCTTCTAGCTCGTTAAATGACCGAAAGCTATCCCTCCTCTAGATTTTAATCTTTTTGGACCTGAGGGATTATTACACAAAAAGATCGAGCGCTTGTCTTGTTCGGCTCGTAAAAATACCGAATAGCCATCCCTTCTGTATTGTTTTATACTTTTTCGGACTTGAGGGATTAGATGACGAAAAAGGAATTATGGAGTTGACTTTCTGTACCTTTTTAGACTCTCTAAAAATGAAAAGGACCGAGTTTTCCTTGTCGTTAGACTCGTTAAAATGATTAAATAGCGACAAACTTGTCTTTAGACGAGAACGAGTTTCCCTATCGCTAGGCTCGTTAAATCTTAGCGATGGGCTTGCCCGAAGGGCAGGTTATAGAACAAGCATATGTTATCCTCCTCAAGCTTGACAAAAATAAAGAGGTACTGGTCAGAAATTACTGGGGAAAAATTGGGAGAACATCAAAGTTTAGAGGTAGCAAGTCACTCTTGAACATGACACTTTTCCTCCGTATCACATCGGGTTGGGTCGTCTCATTCACCGGTTTCATCACCATGGTCCTCGCCACACCATCCATTCGGGGTAATGCTACCGATCCATCGCATCAGTGTCGTTATATGTTCAAGAGGGGTCATTCAGAAAGTGTCAACCGTGTCCCATCCACTACCATACATTATCCTTCATCCATTTCACGATCGCCACCCTGAATCATATGTCACAGTTTGTTTCCACCTCCACTAAATCATTAGCTCCATTCCGTGTCATTGATGTGGGATTCATTAAGGCCCTCCTTTGACGGATCGCTTCTTGTCGACATCAGCTCATTATCCAAGAAGTCGATCTAGGAACACCCCCATCAGTACTTTGAAGCTTGCATGCCTCAATGGCAAGTTTCTCACTTCCGGCGACAGGTATACATCAATGACCTTCGACCAGAAGATTTTGCGTGGCGTTCGACGCCAAGTCCTTTATTCACGCCACGTGAATTGTACTGCCGTACCTTGAGGGTCATCGTCCTTATTGGTGATTCCTCTCGCGCTTGTTAACGGTTTTCATTATTGACCGGTAATCAAGCGATGTCTTTCCATGTTCGACTTCAGCGTAATTCTCACATGGATCGACTTGTACTTAGAGTGAAGATCGAACGAGTTTGAAGACCCCGGATCTAGTTTCATCCATCCGGGCTGCGATATATATTCAGGAAATATAAAAGCATTTACCATGTACATCATTGCAGCAGATGATCATCCTCCTCAAAGGATGATAATTTTAGCGGAAGATTATCAGTCTGTCTTCAGACGATCGTCTGTCATATGTACCAAAATGTATTTATAGAAAGCTGAGCATGGGAATACCCGCCTCAGCTAGATCATGAGAATAATGATGAATGAAAGATAATGTATTGTATTGTATTGTATTACAGGGCACTCTCCTCAGCACTGGAACGAACTTCGGACCCTCTAGCTAAAGCATTTCACCCGATTAACGGCCTCATACTTTAGGGGGCAACTGTTATAGACATTTTTGTGCCTCGCGTCAAGGAGCAGGAAATGTCGATAATTACAGGGATCCTCAGTCCCTAAACATGTTGTTCTTACCCCTAAAAGAACAAGGTCATCAATCAACAGCACTTCCAATCAGTTCTCCACCTGAAAACACTTCAGAACAGGCTTATTTTGGATCATGTCAGCTGCTTAACTGAGCTTCTGCGCTGTATTGCAACTGTCCCACTCTGTACCTGCGCTGGAAGTCAAAAACAATGAAGGCTACCTGCGCTGGGCGAGATTGGCCAAGTGGCACAGTCCTCCTGCAAGGTGTCAATTGCCCAGGAAGCTTCCAAACTGACACTTGGTTCATCAGATTCGCCTTGTGATGAGTAAGAGGTACTTGATCACCATGTGTAACCAAGGATCTCCAAGTGGACTCAAGAACTGAAGATTAACTGAAGAGGGAGAGGACACTAGTCAGCTCTATGCCAGCCTCAAGCTGACTCATCCTCTCTTCTTCTCTCCTATATATAGAGCTCTTCTATGAGGTCTAAGGAGGCTGGAATTTTGTATAAGCAAGGAGGTGCTGTTGGTATACTGCCAGGATTATTGGGTGATTGTTTTACTAGAGGTGAAGAAGAGAGTTCTTGCTGGCGAGGAGGTGCTGCTGGATTGGGGCCAACATCATTGGTTGTAACTTCCTCTGGAACCCTGTTACTTTCTATCAATAAAGTTTGCATGTTCTTCTATATACTTGTTTTACATAGATGCTTTTGTGTTTACATGTATATTTGATGCAACCTAATCCATGCTTCAATTATGATTGCTTGTATCTCGTAGTTTGCTCCCTTTTGTTGTGCAGATTCTGTGTGTAGCTGGATCGGCTTGGAGAGTAAAGAGCTGGGAACGGGATACAAAGCGAGAAGGACAAGGATCGACTAAGCGCAAGACACCAGGTTGGTTGATCCTCTTTCTATTCTCTCTGTGCTTTCATAAAGATGAACATGAAAACTTTGTCATTCAGTTGTTGCTAAAGTCTGTCACCTTTAGAAAGGGTTAGTGTCATCCGCATCGGATACTTTTCCCCACAACAATGTAGTAATCTTGTGGGATCCTAAAGAAGAAAGAAAAGAAATGGTGTTTCTTATGGGGTTGTCAAAAACAAGCCGTAGGTAAATGTCAAAGAAGGAAAACTTAGAGTAGGTTTAGAGGAAGAACCTGGTTGCAGATTTGTAGCGCCATTGTGTGAAAGGGAAGAATCACAACGACGACAGTAAACCAGGGTGGGAAGGGTTTCCTTCAACTAACCCTTGCAATCTCCACCATCTGATGTGAATTAGGGTGAGTGTACGAAGGAGATGGAACCAAATGTTAATTGCATTAAATCTCAAAAACAGAGAAACAACTCGCCTTGCGGAGTCTAGATAATTCTTTATTACATTGACATAAACTTCATTATGAAGACTGTAATCTCATTTATCAAGATACGAGATGCTACAGAGCATCAATTCCCGTAGTTAATGTGCAGATTCTTAAACAAGGGGACTATAATTGTGGGGTTGAGGTTGAGAAGTGCAACTGATAACCAAATTAATTAGAACCCCAACCCTACCCTTCACCTCTTTGTCAAACCTAGTTTAATTTTTTAAAGTCTTCTTAGGAATACAAGCTCATGATGTTCTCTGATAGATATTGTAACTATTAATATTTATTTTTATATTTTTTGGGTAAGGGTCTTTCAGTGATTGGCCCATGATGATTCTTTGTGATATGGGTGGTCATTGTGGTTTAGTAATGTAAGCATAAGTAAATATATAGACAATATATATATTTCATAGTTAAATATTTTCTAACCGTTTAAGTTTTTCTTTTGAGGTTGATAAGGATGAGTGTTAAAAGGGGTATCAAAGTCGATTGTAAAACTGTGGCCAAGTTTGAGCAACTGATTTACAAATCCACGTGTTGTGACCACAGAGAGTGAATAAAAATGATTTAGAGAGGATCTAGAAGTACACACCCAATACAGTCATTAGTCGAATCAGGTTCCATACCTGGCTCAGGGGTTAACCTAGAGTTGTGGGTGTAGTTGGAAGGAGGTCACCAAAACCCCATTGCTATGCTATTGGAAATTGTTCAAGAATTAAGGATTGATATGGCTAGTCTATGGTCAGACAATGAGAGATGGTAGTCTACACGTAGACTGAGATCAAGAACGACTATTGAAAAGTTTATCTAATTGGAAAAATCATAGAACTTTTATACCTATCTCTGGTAATGAAGACAAGGACGAGGAGCAAAAGCAGAGAGGTGAAAATGTGCTTGAAGGAAGTCATACTCGATGTTTAGAATGGGGTAAGGGAGGAAATGAGGAAGAATATGAAAATGTGTCTAACCATAAAAAAAATAAGAAACAAAAAGACCGAATTAAAAGAGAATTCAAAAAAATAAAACCCCCTACTTTTGATGGAGAAGTGGAAGAAGCCATTGAAGCATGGTTGATTAACATTAACAAATATTTTCAAATTTATGAATATGATGATAATCTAGAGAGATTAGAAATCTACAAGCTTCAAGGGAAGGCCACGTTGTAGTGGGAATATGTTAAGGTTGTAAAAGTGATTGATGAGCAAGGGGTGACTTGGAGAGATTTTCATAAACACTTTAAAGAAAAATACTTGACTGAACGATTTTATGATGATAAGGTGAAGGAAATCCATGACCTTCGACTGGGAAAACTTTATATGGATGATTTTGTGACCAATTTCACATCCCTATTGAGGTATGTACCTTACATCCAAGTGGAGAAGGCCAAAGTGTAGCGATTCATGAGTAGCCCACTGGCCTTCATGAAATAACAATTGGAATTTGATAATCCCAAAACAATGGATGAGGTCATCACAAAGGTGTGAATCTGTTATTAACAGATGAAGCAGAACGGAGAACGTGGTAAGACTTGGCCTAACAAAAATTCATCGAAAAATTTCCAGAACATGAAAATATAAAAAGTGGATATGTTAGAAATGCACGTAAGAATTAGTAGTAAAAAGCGTTTGGAAGGAGTCAGCAAAAATTTAAATCACAAAATGAATCAACAAGTGGAGGTCTCCAGAAAACCAAAGTTTAGTCAATCACAGAAACCTCCATTGCAATGTTGGGGCTGTGGGGAGCCTTGTTATTACCAGAATTTCCCTCATCCTACTAGAGTGGGGCTGCCAACATTCAGGAGGCTTATATAGTTGTTGAGGTGGCAAGAAACATACCCAAGATTAATGCTACCTTGGATGATCATCAAGCTAAATACTAGCCTACCATGATCGATTTTGAATGTAAGATGTTTAACCATGCCATGTTGATTGTGATAGACCCAAGAGCCAGTTTAAGTTATATTAGTCCAAAAATTGTTGAAATATGCCACTTACAAACCAGTAAATTTAAAAATTCCTGGCTAGTGCAGCTAGTCACCGGGGCAAAAAGAAGGGTGACAACGAAAGTGGATGACTTCCCCATTGAAATAGCAGGTCATCTAATTAATGTAGATTTAAATGTGTTTCCCCTGGAGTCTTATGATGTTCTAAATCGGAAGGATTTGTTCAAGGAAAATTGGTCTTTAGTAAATTGTAAAGAAAAGACCATCAGTTACCTTAATAAGGAGGGTGTTATACAAGAGCTATGAGGAGTTAAAATTCCCATGGTACTACGACCAATCACCACTTCCCTGTTAAGTAAATGTATTCATAAGGTATGTTTGGTATATGCAGTCTAGGTGGGTTTTACTAACTCCAAATATAAGTCAGCCTCCTTAGGAAACCTACCAATTATACAAGATTTCGCTGATGTGTTTTCGGAAGAAATACCAGGGCTACCAACCAATAAGGTTATCGAATTCACTATATAATTAATTTCGTGGGTTATGCTTGTGTCAAAAACCCCTTACTGTATAAGTATACCTAAGCTAACCGAGTTAAAAACACACTTACAAGAATTTCTTGATAAAGGTTATATTTTCCCAAGCTTGTCTCCTTGGGGATCCCCTATCTTATTTGTTAGACAAAAAGACGGTACTATGAGGCTATGCATTGACTACATATATCTTAATAAGCTCACTATTAAGAACAAATATCCTTTGCCAAGGATCATTGATTTGTTCGATCAAGTTAATGGGGCTACAGTGTTCTCTAAGATAGATTTGTGATCTGGGTATCATAAAACAAGACTAAAAGGAGATATTCCTAAAACAACTTTCAGGACTTGTTATAGTCTTTATGAGTTTATGGTTTTTCCCTTTAGCCTTACCAATGCTCCAACCACCTTCATGAGTCTTATGAATAGTGTATTTTCATCCCTATCTTGATAAATTTGTCTTGATTTTGATTGATGATATCCTTGTATATTTAAGAAATTTAGAGGCACATAAGAAACCTTTACAAATTGTATTACAAATATTCAGAGAACATTATTTATATACCAAATTTAGTAAATGTACCTTTTAATAGGATTAGATACAGTGTTTAGGTCATGTAATTTTTCACAGAAGGGATCACTATTGATCTCGAGAAACTTAAAACTTTCATGGAATGGTCTATTCCTACTAATGTTGTTGATATCTGATCTTTTATGGGTTTAGCGGGGTATTATCATCGTTTTATTAAAGGATTTTCCAGAATATCTTATCATATAACTACCTTAAGAAGAAAGCAAAAAGTTACAGATGGACTGCAGAATGTCAGTGTAGTTTAGAGTTATTAAAACATCTATTAACCATTACTCCAGTGTTAAAGATTGTAGATCCAGAAAATGAATTTTTGGTCTGCACTGATGTGTGTCAAGATGGAGTAGGGGGAGTGTTGATGCAAGAGGGCAATGTGATTGCCTACGAGTCCTGAAAGCTAAAATAACATGAGTAGCAATATTTTTCTTATGATCTAGAGTTAACCGCAGTGTTGCATGCTTGGAAATAATGAAGGAATTATCTATTGGGAAAAAAATTGTACTAATGACTAATCATAGCAGTTTAACTAGCTTCTTTAAGCAACCTAGTCTTAATGAACGACATGCTAGGTGGACAACCTTTCTAGGTGAATTTGATTTTGATATTAAACATCTAAAAGGGAAAGAAAACCATGTGGCTAATGCACTAAATAACATCACATATATGAAATTTAATATAGTCAAGTGAAATTTAATTTTTTAGATTTAATTAAAGAGGTTGTTGACAAAGACCTAGAATACATATTTTAATGGAAGCAAACCAATCAAATAAATAATTTTCAACAAGAAGTTGATTAAAACATAAATAAAGACAATTTAATGACATTTAGGGGCACGATATATGTTCCTAATCACGTATTTGTTAGACTATTAACTTTGGATGAATTTCATAAGAGACCCTATGTTTCCCATCCTGGATATCAAAAATTGTTCTTTTCTATAAATAAAAATGATTTTTGGCCCAGAATGATAAGAGATATCACAGAATAGAGTGTCAGCAAGTCAAGGTTGAACATCAACATCTAGTTGGGTTGCTTCACCCGCTACCCATTCCAAAATGGAAATGGGAAGTAATTACTGACGATTTTATAACAAGGTTGCCTAAAGCTAGGTGACAAAATGATTCAATCATAGTAGTGTGTTGAAGGCGTCGAAAATAGGGTCTAGAACAAGGGGGATACCCACCCGGTCTGGACCTTGAAAGCAACTCTTTTTCCATTTGGGATGGTGGGTCTGACTGGGGATAATGGGACCAGTTTCCCAATTTGTATGTGATGAAGATAAGAATTGATGTTTTCCTTTCTAAAATATTTCTAACTAGAATGCTTTTAATATAAATCTATAAAACATGCAACTCTATTCTACTGAACAGAAATATCTAATTCTAAAACTAACCCAGGATTTATCATTTTCAATTATGTGATCTAAAATAATTTCTAACAGCAATTGGTAATAAAGATCGTTCAATTGCTACAAGAAAAGAATTCATTAAAAATGAATTGTTTCGTAAAAGAAATTAGCCGAAACAATTGTGAGAAGCATATCGCATAATAAGATATTCATACATTAAGCATAAACAGAATAGTCATCACCGTACAATAGTGTCAAATGATAACTCAAACATTCAAGCTTTCATATATAAATAACTGAACATAGAATATTACTTTGGCACATAAGCATAAATCAATGAGAGATAAAAGTACCATTGATAACAAGTCATACTCATGAGCTTCAACAATATAGATTTATCTTCTCCTAATTCAATATCTACTAAGAGTACAGAAATGAATTTCAGTAGCAGACATTAAACACAGATATCAATAAATCTCGTTCCATTCATTCATCAAAACCTCCTCAGAGGGTGCAGAAGTGCATGTTCTAAAGAAATGTTTTTGACAAATTTTTGGACCCCTCTCTAAATGCATGAGAGGGGTTAAAATACTACTAACTAAGACTAAAAATAGTTTATTACAAAATTATAGGAAGAGGTTTAAATGACCAGCACTTGCCGATTCTGTTTTCGCAAGCATTCAACATCGGCTTCAGGAGCGTCAGTTGGCCGACCTCTGATTTTAATTGTCCTGTGAAAATAGAATCGGCAAGTGCTGACGCTATCTTTTCGGTAGAATTTGTAAGGAATTTTAGAGTCATGCATTGATTGTGTGGTTTAACTAAGTACTGCCAGTAAGTTTCACAATTCAACTTGGTTAACTTCTTGATCGACTCCACCTTTTCTTCAGCCTTTTGTCTCCAGTTTGTTTGCAGTTGTTGTGCCTTTGGGAGAAACCTTAGAGTGGTTTCTGATATCAGGTTTGATCTATGGAAATTTTCATTGACACAGTCAATGACATTGTTCGTCGTTTTTGGTGCTTCTTATGCTGCCTATTCTGCCTTTTTAATTTGTGCATCCCACTTACTGAATAGCATTTCTTTGTGGGCTTCATTGATTCTGAGCAAGACTGCTTTCTTCCCTTCCTTCGATTCCTGCCAAATCAAATAATCAGAAATTCTTTTACCAATTAAATCATAATCAAGTCACAAAACCACAACTTGACTTGTAATTTTATCGCTCATCTCACAATGGGAGCTCCATTGCGATATTATTTGGCAGAGTGCCTCTTGCTGTTGCAAGAGTTGGTCATTCAAGGAAAGGGCTTCTGAGACATATTCTGTGATTTTGGGGTCATCTTTATGTCATTCTAGCATAGCCTATAATTGATGTTATTTTTCAGCCAAATTGCTCTGATACCCCAGCTGCATTTGTTGAAAATCCTATTATAATTTTTGCAATTTCTCCTCTACTTCTCAGTTGGCACTAGCCTGTTGTAGCTGTTGTTGTAAAACTAGGATTTGTTCCTCTTTATCCTTAAGTAATAGTTGTACTCTGGATGCTTTATCAATGGTATCAGAAGCATAGGCTCCTGCGATCTAGGATAAATTAGTCAATTTTTCAGTAGCGCTAGTGGTAGGGTCTCACCAAAGGACATCTAGCTACTCTGCCTCAGGTGAGATCAAGTTGTCTAATTTTCATTTCTTCCTTTGTCTTCTTACCACTGCTTTGTGCTGCGGAAAATAAAATACATCCAGAGGAGGAATATCCTCTATTTTCAGCATGATTTCAGATGATGGAGTCATAGGAATATGCTCCATTTTTTGAGCATTGCTGACTGTTTCAATGACCATATCTGTCATTGTCTGCACTGTATTCTCAGGTGTCTTCTTGTTTTTCTCCTCAGTATTAACCAATTCATTAAATGTTTCCAACTCTTTATCCAGCTCAGTTCTCACTAGCTTTGGTGGCTGGATGAGGGAAGGGGAACCTTTACCTGTGGTGTCGACAAAACTTGTTGCTCTTGGTGCTCTTTAGATTGGGTAGTATCCCTGACTGACCCTTCACTTTTATTATGGTCACTCTCAGACCATTTAGAGTGTTTTGGTGATTCTTTCCTAGACATAGACCTAGACTTATCTGTACCCGAGCTTCCACTTAAACTGATGCTGGGAGTTGGATCCCTTATTGGTTCTACACACAACTTATCCAAGGAGATGTTTGCTAATCTCTTTTCTTTGTAAAGTTTGAATTCCTGGAATTCCACTGGGCCAAATTGAATTTGAGCCATATACAAAATGTCTTTCAATGTACTTTTCTGCTGGAAGATATCATCAAAGAGATCATCTTCTTTAGTGAATACCTTTATCTTGACAGCCATAGAAAAATTCTTAATCACATCAAAGGGATCAAATTGTCTCCCTGGAAATTTAAGCAGTCGTAGACTCAGCATTTTGTCTACTTCTCTAAATGCATGACCTAACTCAAACAGTGAAAAGGCCCCATAGGCCTTAGGAAATTGTGGCTAGATGGCCTTTTTCTTGTATTTCAATTCTTTGCTCATTCCTCCAACCCCGCAGGTCTGGTAGGTAATTTCACGGGCCAATAACTTATCAAGAACATACAAGGGTAGCACATGAGGGGAAGCAATGCTTCCAAATACTCTGATGTAAGTGAAAAACTCTTCTCCAAACCATCTACCGACACTTCCACTTCGGGGGGGAAATATTGGGGCATCCTTATTGTACAACATTCTGTGAAGAGGTAACATAACTCCATGACAAATTCTATAAAAATATGGGATAAACTTGGAATCCAATAATTCTTTATGGTAGACGTGAATGGGAAAATGATTTTGTATAGCCCACTTCCAACCCATTAAGGGAAATCTAGAAACAGAACAGATTACATCCATAACATAAGTAGCTAAAAAGAAAGGAGGATAAATCCTCTGAGAAGAATTTCTTTTAGACTGGTAGTTCCAAATAGCCGAGGCTAAATTATGAGACAATATCTGGGCCCAATCCATAATAGTGGCGTTAGTGGCCGAATCTAATAGGGGTAGCCACTCAGATGAAAACTTGTTGATGTTAGGCCTTCCAAATAGACTACATAGCATAGCAGTAGAAAAACAATACGGGGAGGAGAGGGAACCAGTACTGTACATACCATGTTTGTCATTTTTCAATGGCTCTTCCTTTTCCGACCAGTTCTTGGTGCACGTCGCCAAATCTTCGTTTTTCTTGGCGAACTTCTCCACAAACTGTTTGTTGTAGCTTGCTTTCGGCTCTAGTAAATGATACATAAGTCTTAAGTCCTATGGGGTGAATGACCCTATAAGCTCTTAGCTCTGAGACTTGAATTTCCTGTCTCTTATATCAGCACTGTCCAATGCCCGCTTGACCATGTTTTTATATTGAAGTATCTTAGGCCGTGTTGCTATGCGGTGCAAGAATGAACCTGCAAGTTCAGTAAGTGAGGCTTCAGATGACCCGCATGCATCTGTTGTAACTGTAACTTCCATAACTTTGGGGTTTTCCTCTTCTAGTAGACTGTACATGCCTTCCCAAGTGGATATGCTAGCCTCTCTGGTATAGGTGGTGTCTGTGAATAATGGTGTCATCTCTGTTTTCTCAGCAACCAGAGCTTTTCCCTTCTTCCCTATTACGTTCTGTACACTGCTCTATATATTACTCTGCTTTCTGCTGCTGCAAATTTATAAATAAGGAACGAATAATGGTAGGTGATAAAGTGACGGGAAATCTCTTAACTTCAAAATCATATCAAATATATCACCCCTACGTGAAACAAACTTTCGATCAGATCTAAAATATTTTTTCATAAATGACCATCAATAAACCACTAAATTGACATTAATGCCCATAATACGGTATTGGATTACTAAAAATATTTTATTGAACAATGAGCCCTATTGATCCACGGTAAAGCGACTTTGCGATTTGCTTCACAATATCACAGATAGCAATATCGCTAATCCTTTTCATTAATAATCATTTATTTCTTTATGCGACTGCGAGATGCTTTATTGCATATCGCAGGATCGAGATGTTTTATCTTAGATGGTGCTTGCGACATATGACATCTGTGATCTGTAATGAATCTGTAAGGCACGCAATCTCACATTATCGCATTTTCGCAATTTCGAAAGTTCTTTTATAAGATATCCTCCATTACTCTTTTGCAATGCGATGTTTGTGTTAGGAGAATGTTTTTATTTGAAACTTATCGTAAAACTTAAGTTTTTGGGTTTAGCGGATGTTTTTCTTGAGTTTATGATAGTGTGTTTCATTCAAAGGGAACCATAAGTGCTAGTTTTTTATTTTTTAGAAGGGTCCCTATTTATTTAGTTTTATTACTAATACTAAATAAAAAGGGGGGTTGTTGCTGGCCACAACAATTGGTGATTCACTAGGAAGAACTAGTTATCTCTGATTATCTTTTGAATTTTCTAAAACTTCCAAAACAGAAAAGTTTTCTGGAAAATCAAACTTTATTATAGAAATATAAAGTGCATTATGCTTTTAGCCGTTAATGGTAGTTTATTTCTTCCGTGCTAATTCTGATTATTTTCTTCCCAAAGCTAGTCATTGTATTTACATTAGCCACTACTTGGTTTATAAAGATAATAAAAAAGACATCTTTGTAGATCAGTTCTAAGTATGCTCATTTTGCGTAGGTATAGCCTCTGCTGCCAGCAGTCGTTTATAGCCTTGACAAGGTTACCTGTTACCCAACAATGATCTTGTATCCTACTTTGGGAAATATACAATTTTCAAAGATAAATCCATATCCACACTTATTACGTTTGTTTTCTTTTAATTCTTAAAGAACAATGTCTTGGTTTGGTAGCCAAATTATGACATTCCCATTCACTTGATTTATAACTTTGTTGAACAAGTTGGCTCGTGATGAGACCCCTTTTCTTTTGATTGCAACAATCTTGAGTCATTGCCCTGTTTTGGTATGCATTTTTGGCAATGTCAGCAAGTTATAATCTCTATGATCATGATAAGTCGCCTCGTGATGAGACCTCTTGTTCTTTAAGTTTATAGTGTATCATTGGATTACTCCTTGAAACTTGTAATTTCCTAGGTGGGGAGGATGTCATTGATTCCTTAAGAATAGCTCTGGACGACAATTATAGAGTTTTTGAAGACAACTTTTCTACAGAGAACCTTCATTTTGTTATTGATGCTTTTTGTGACTGACATAAAACAAATTCCCATCAAAGGTTGTTTTTATCAAAATTCGTAAGGTTGAAACTAGTAAAATTTTTAGGCTTGTAGCATTTGACTATATCTTTCAATAATAATGATTAATTTTCCAAATCAATTCTATTTATACAAGCGAAAAAACAAAATTTAAAAGAAACAGTTATCTTTTTCATGAAATCCAAAGGTAACCATTTACAACCTGTTTTATTATCAAAATAAAGCTATAAACAATAATTTACAAAAATAGAAGAGATCATCTTCGATGGGAAATATTTCTTAAGGATCTTCCCATTAACAGGTAAAGATTCTCTTTTCCCTGCTAAATCTTGAACATGAAATTTGATGGACCTATAATTTTAACAATTTGGAATGGTCCAAGCCACATCCGTTGGAATTTAGAATATTTGTCTTTTTCTTCGTGAGCCTTATCCCATTTCAATACTAAATCTCCAATTTGAAAATCCTTCCCAGATACCATGTTTGAATCAAAGGAAGCCTTTACTAATGCTTGATGATGAGTATGTGTAATTTTAGCTTGTTCTCGTTGCTCTTCTAGCTTAAGAATTTTCAATTGTCTTAGTTGTAAAGATGAAGTTGGTGTTTCGTCAATAAATTGAACTAAGGCTAGAGAAGGAATTGCTATATGAGTTGGGAGAACTACTTCTTTCCCATAAACTAAATTAAAGGGAGAAGTGCCAATGGAGGCCTTTTGAGTTATTCAGTCTGCCCAAAGAGCATACATCAAAGATTTGTGCCAATTTTTATGATTCTGATCAATGGTTCGCTTAATGATTCTGATTAAGTTTTTATTTATTGATTCGGCCAACCCATTCCCTTGTGGGTAATAATTGGCAGAATATTTAAGCTTAAAACCTCTTTTAAGTGTGAATTCAGTCATAGCATTGCCAAAAAAATATGATGCATTGTTAAACATTAAAGCAGAAGGTAAACCAAACCTGGTAATTATGAACTGATCTATGAAATCAATGATATGTTCAACATTGGCTGTCTTGAGAGGAACTGCTTCTACCCATTTAGTAAAATAATCTGTAGTTGTAAGGATGTACCTATGTTGTTTAGAAGAGTGAGGAACGATCTCACCTATTATATTCAATCCCCATTGATCAAATGGTTGATCGATATTGACTGGTTGCAATGGTAATGATGGTTTTTTTTCTTCCAGTAGCAATTTGACAAACTTGACATTTCCTTACGTAGCTATGTGCATCTTTAAATAGTGTAGGCCAATAGTATCCTGCACGCAAAATTTTATGTGTTGTTGCATCTCCCACATAATGTTCACCTGCTGGTCCATCATGGAGTTCCTACAACACTTTTTCAGATTCAGATTTCTCAAGACATTGAAGGAGAACAAAATCATAATTCATCCTAAAAAGCCCATCGTTTACGAGTTGATACTGTTTGGCTTTCAATCTTAGAGCTCTTTTCTTTGTATAATTCAGATTTGAAGGAGAATATCCATTTTTTAAATAAAACATGATATCAGCATATCTTGATTCAATATCGTTTAGGCTTAGCTCATACATTTGTACCTCTTGATTTGAAGATGGTATTTTAGAAATAAACGACGCTCCAACCAACATCTTGCAAAAGCCTTGACCTTTTACAATATGGGCTGGCTTGATCTCAGCATCATATTCTTGCAGGGTAGTGACCCAATTTGCTCTCTTTTCACGTCTTTCTGCACTAAGGGATTTCTTACCACTGGGAATGGCACTATTATCTTTGTCTGGATCTTAAGAAGAAAGGGTCTAAAATATTTGATCTCTTTGAAAACAACATAAGCTTGTTTCTTAATGTCAGAGTAATTTAATTCAGCCCCTTGCAAATTTGAACTAAAGAAGGCAATTGTGCCTTCCGCTTTGTCTTGATTGGTTTGCATGAGTATTGCAGCATATGGCTTCTCAGAGGAAAATGTATACAAAATGAAAGGATTGGAAAAATTTGGAGTTGCTAGGGTTGAGGCATTAACAACTGCTTGCTTAATCAGATTGAATGCTTCATACTCTACTTGGCCCCATTTAAAGAGTGAATTTTTCTTGATCATTGCTTGTAATGGCGACATAATTCTTGAGAAGTCTAGAACAAATATTTTAACAAAATTAATTTGGCCAATGAAATATTGCATTGCTTTCTTATTATGTGGTAAGGATATTTCGGAAATTTCCTCAATTCTATCTGGATTAATATGGATTCCAGATTTTGACACTACAAATCCAAGAAGTTTTCCTTTACTTAACGCAGAAAAGGACTTTTTTGGATTAAGCGAAATTCCATACCTTTGACAACGTTGGAAGATCTGCTTTAAGTCTCTGAGGTGATTACCGCGTTTTTTAGAATATACTGTTATGTCATCCAAGTAAATCACCACTGATTTGTTTAGTAATCCCTTAAATGTGATATCCATGGCCCTTTGGAATGTGGCACCAGCGTTAATCAACCCAAAAAGCATCTTTTGATATACATAAGTACCCCATTTGGTTCTGAATGTGGTTTTTAGCTGATCGTCAGGATGGACTAAAACTTGGTTGTAGCTAGAGAAACCATCTAAAAAATACATTAATTCTCATCCTGCAACTGCTTGCAATATTTGTTCCATAGGAGGCAAGGGAAAATTATCCTTTTGGCAAGCTTCGTTAAGATCCCGAAAGTCAATACAAATTCGAATGTCTCTGTTTTTCTTTTTGACTGGGACCATATTGGAAACCCATCTAGAATGTCGAACAGGAAAAATAATTTTGGCTTTCAATAATTTATTGAACTCAGATTTAATCTGGCTTTCTAGATTAGGATGGATCTTCCTCAACTTTTGCTGGATAGGATTTTCATCAGTTATCATCCAGATAGTATGTTGGATGAATGAAGTGTCGTAAGTCTTAAGGTCATCGTAATTCCAGGCAAAGACACTTTTATATTGCTTCAAGAGTCGAGCAAAGGCCAATTTTTCTTCTCGGGCTAGGCCAAGACCTAGGTTGATATTATGTGGCTTGGTATCCGTTCCAAGATTTACTAATTCATAGTTTAGAGTTGAACTCTAAAGTTTTGAATTGGTAGACCTTTTAAATTTGTCTTTCAAATCATATAGGTCTTCCAACTTGATTACAGATTTTGGTATAGCATTATTAGTGATATCTTGTTGTAACTGCTTGGCATGTTGGTCCTCATCAATTATCTGATTAGTGGAAGATCCTTCTGATGTCAGGAAGCTTATAATATCAAGATCATCGTTAAAAATTCTCCAGTTAGTAGCATTATCAGGGATGTATGGCCTAAAGACCAATTTGATCGAGAATCTGTTTGGGCTATAGTATTTTGAGGGAATGAGATTGGAAGCTATATTAGCCAGGAGGTCAGCACTAGCATTTTGGAGTCTGGGAATGGATGAAATATTAAATGCTATAAAATGTTCAGTCAGATCTTGCACTAAATATTGATAATGCTTTAAATGACCTGATAGACAATGTATAATATTTCATACCTGTTTAATAACAATCTCAGAGTCTCCAAAGACTTGTAGATACTTGATGTCTAGTCCAATTTCCTTGTACAGTCCTTGTACTAGAGCTTCATATTTTGCAGTATTGTTAGTGCAATCGAACTTAAGTCTACATGTTAGCATAGTTTTATTCCCTTCTGGAGTAACTAGTACACATCCTGCTCCTACTCCATCATTAGACTTAGAACCATCAAAAAATAATTTCCAAAATAAAGAAGAATTTAAAGGACTATCTACAAAATTAACGCATTTAGAACTATCTATTTGAGAAAAGTTTTCTATATGAGACAAGACAGAATGTTCTAAATAAGGCGAAGTATGAGCATTAAAATTTCCTAAGAAAGAGTCAACAGAATAGTTGCCAATTATATTGTTGTTGTATGCTACAGGTTCATTTTCTCCTTCCAATTCTGTCACTATGTATTTTTAGTGTCTTTCTCGCTCAACCTTTATCTGATTTGGTTTTCCATTGTAAGGGAGCCACATGTTTGACCAGTCGGTCGCAAAGTATCCATGAAGCTTTTTAGACCAATCCCTACTAAGAATTAAAATGTAAAATTCAGGAATGTCTGCAACTAGAATATCAATGACTTGACATACCTTTGGATTAGATGACAACCTTATGGTAACTTGATTAAGTTCACCAATTACTTCAACCTGCAATTAGTCCAGCTAAACTATGTGTACTATAGAATTTTGAGGTTGGACGTTTAAATTTGCACATATTGTTTTAGGCAAAATATTAGATGAAGCTCCTGAATCTACCAAACAATTATGCAAGTTTTTATTGAAAATTTCGTAGGTAAGAAGGAATGGGGGAGTATGGGATTTTGACCTACCTCCAATTAAATCAATATCATTTGGGTCAACTTTATTTTCCATATTAATTTGAGGTCTTCTCATCTGATGAGAAGCTTGAGAGATTACAATGGTAGGAAGGGGTGCAACAGGTATTGCATGTAACTCTTTCAAAAGTAGCTTATGTTGATGTTTTAATTTGCTCAGTTCGTGAAAAGTAATGTTAGCCCTAGTCTTCTTCATGTCTTCAACGATATTATACTCCATCTCATTAAAAACAATCAGTGTTTTAGATGGAGTTGAGGAATCAGATTGGACTGGGCTTGTTTGAGTCACTTTTGGTGATGATTTATTACCTGCGCTTTATCTTCAGATGTTGAGCTTGCGCTCTTCTATTTAGAACTAGGTTTTGGAGGATCGAGTTGATTTCTACTTCTGGTACTAACTGGTGATGCCTCTTCATCCTCTTTGTCAGGAAGAATGAATTCCCACATTCCCTGTAGCTCTACAACTTCATCTTCATCGCTAGGTTCTTCATTAGAAACATCCTCTTCTTCTCCTTCAGATTCTACATTTGTTATAACATTGGGAGGCTTTGAATCAGTTGAAGGGTATTTTCTATTAGTTTTGTAGGGTTTCTTAGAAGAAGTCTTTGCGACTTGTATTTTAGTGTCAACCATTTCGTTAGACATGGTTTTTAAAACTTTCTACAATCCTTCTAAATCAAATGGGTCCTTTAATTGCTTTTTCTTAGGGTCATCTTTAAAAGTAACCTTCTTAGATTTTATTTCATCAACAACGCTTTCATTTTTTAAAGCTAAGATACATTTTTATACCACTATCGCTTCCTTCTTGTTTTCGGCTAATGTTGTCTTGTTAGCCCGATCAACAAAGATTGCTATTTTCAATGGTAAAGCAGATATGTACCATTCACTTCGAACTTCTTCACTAGGTTTGGAAGCAGTCGAAATTTTATACAAAAGCTTGTTGAAACGCGAGTTAAAATCTTTGATAGGTTCTCTCGATTCAGCCTTAAGATTTGATAGATCATTGATCAATTTTTCCATAGACCTATCATTGCCTAACTTTGTCAAGAATTACTCTTGGAAAATGTCCCAACTAGTAATAGGCCCTGATGGTAATGAAAAATACCAAGATCTGGCTGTTGCTTGTAAAGTATAAGGAAAAAGTCTAACAACAACGTCTTCATTTGTAACTCCATTTAAATTTATTGATAACATAAAGTTGTTTATGTGTTCTTTTGCTAGCATGCCTGCTTCAGGATTAAACTTGGGCAGCCATTTTTCAGGATGGGCTGGCAATTGACTCAAGAGAGCAGGCATTGAGACTACCGCTGGATTGTTCCATGGGTTTCGAGCCATTGTTGAACTACTAACAGAGGAAAGCACAAACGAGGTTGCTTGTAGTGAGGATGAGGATGTCAAAGTTCCAGTACTCTGATGGACAACAATATGAAGTGGAGGGGTGGATGGTTGACTTTGCAATGGAGAAGCTAGAATGGAAGTTGATGATGAAAGAGTCTCACTATCAGACCCTTGAGGTGACTTCCTTGCTCTTTTCCTTTTAGGTAGAGGTAATTCAGTTGGTTCAATACCAAACTTTTCACTCTGTAATTTGGTAAGAGGATGAGAAGGATTGTATTGCGAAGTCACACTACCTTGAGATAATTCAGACTTTTGTGGTGATAAAGGAAATCTTTGAAGTTTATGGATCAAAGACTCAACTTCAGGAGGTTTTGATAGTAGATCTGTATGAAATGTCTGGGTTTATGGCAGTGGTTGTTGTTTTCTCAACTTCTCGCTTAAGATTTAAAGACTCGGAATGTGATGGAGAAGTCGGGGGAGATGTTGAGGGTGATTTACTCTCAGAATGGTATTTAGATTTAGATTTACTAGCCATTCATAGTTCAGGGCCTCCTTCTAGCACCAAATATGTTGAAGGCCCCGAAAATCAGGTCTACAACAAGGGAGATACCCACCCGGTCTGGAACTTCAAAGCAGCGCCTTTTCTGTTTCGGATGGTGGGTCCGACTGGGGATAATGAGACCAGTTTCCCAATTTATTTGTGATGAAGATAAGAATTGATGTTTTCCTTTCTAAAAGATTTCTAACTAGAATGCTTTTAATCTAAATCTAATCTAAAATATGCAATTTTATTCTACTGAACATAAATATCTAATTTTAAAACTAACTAGGGATTTATCCTTTTCAATTATGCGATCTAAAATAATTTCTAACAGTAATCGGTAATAAAGATCATTCAATTGCTACAAGAAAATAATTCATTAAAAATGAATTGTTTCATATAAGAAATTAGCTGAAACAATTGTGAGAAGTGTTGGCATTATGGCACAGGGTTGGAGCTATGGCACAGGTGTTGTCCTTGATGGCAACTCTCTTTGGTAACAGATCTCAGTCCAGGCTTTTAGAATGAAGGAAAAGTCATATACGCAGGTTCATCTAGACGAAGGCGCGTATACACGCGGGTTATACATTTCAAAGGCGCGTATGCATATACACACACTTTCATGCAAGGAAAAGTGCGTATATGTTGGAGAACTTACATTTGGTCCATGGTATTTAGTCCTTGGTATTTGAACCTATGGTTTTGGACCATGGTACCTCGTCAAACGTGTTGATCCCAAGTATTGGATCCATGGTATTGGTTTATTATGGTTTTGGACCGTGGTATTGTGGAAGGCCTAAAACTATAAAAGAGGAAGGAGATCATGTGGCAGGGGATCATCTGAATTATTATTGAATATCTGATAAAGTGCTAGATCTGGAATACTGAAAATTGGGTTATGGTGCAAATCTGGATGAAGGAGGAACCTTAGCGCAAAGAGAAGGATAAGTTCTATTGATGGATCATAATCTTTAAGCCTGAATGATAGTATCTTTGTAAGATTTTGATTTGTTATTTGTGGCACTTGCTTGATCTATAAAACTGACAATCCGGGTTATTTATATCTGAAAGAGCAAATTATCCTTTCTAGATCTGTACGTAGGTTCAGAGGAGCGAAGGCGCGTATATATGCTGGTTCATTGAAGGAAAACAGCGTATATGCAGGTTGTTCCATACGCAGAAGCGTATGCACGCAGGTTTCAGGCTATTAAAGTAGCGTATATATTTTGAGTTGTGATCTTGCTGCTTCTGTTTATTGTTGCAGTGTTCTGGGTTCAGATTTTGTGTGTGGTACTGTTATTGTGATCTGGATACAGTGGTCAGGGAAGTGTTTATGTTGATTCAGTTTTGATTGGTGAAAAGGTGATTGGTTGATGCAAAAATTCTTGATGTTTGACTGATGTTATTTGTGGATCCAGTCTGAAAATTTATGAAACGTGGTCCCTGAAAGAAAGAGAAGGTTGTAGCCTTTTGTAGGCCAGCACCTACGTACTAGTATCTTGGCTAGTGCAAGAGCTAAGGGGGTTGTAGCTCCCTTCCAAGAGAAGCTGGAAAACGATAGAGGGTTGTAGCTCTCTGCAGGTTGCAGCCTGCGTACTGGTAAATGACTGCACCAATACAATTGTAAAAAGAAGTTTCTAATTAAAGAGAAGATAGAGACGAATTGCAGCAGGTGGTTTTCACCCACATTCGGTTTCCACCTTATATCTTGTGTTCTTGTGTGCGATTGTCTTTCTGCTTTATTTTACTATTTCTGGTTACTGGTTATTTGCTTCTGAATCACAGATTAACAATCAACATCAGAAAGATAAATTAAATTAAAAGTTTGCATTATATACACGGGTTTTCTTCTACATAGTTGCGTATATACGCGGGTTTAATTAACTGAAGTAGCATATATCATTTGATTTTGAGAAAGGAATATTTGACTTGATAATACTGATTCACCCCCCCTCTTAGTATTATCTCCAATAATTGGTAACAGAGCAGGTTCTTTAGAAGAAGCTTGATCGCTTGAAGAAAGATCTTGCATCATGATCAAATACGAGAGGGAAGCATCAATCAGGGCACCGACTTTTGATGGGACAAACTTTGTTTATTGGAAGGTAAGAGTTACTACCTATCTTCAATCTCTTGGTACAAAAGTCTGGGATATCATAGATACAGGGTATACTTTTCCATCAGCAACTCCTACAGATCCAGCTGAGAAGAAGAAATATGAAACAAATGCAAAGGTGGTCAATACTCTATTAGGATGTCTATCTCAATCAGAATGTGTCAAGGTAATGCAGTTTAAATCTGCAAAAGAGATATGGGACAAGATTGTTCTGACCTATGAAGGAGATGATCAGGTAAAACGAGCAAAACTTCAAACCCTTAGGATTCAGTATGAAAATCTCAGGATGTATAATGATGAAAGTGTGGCTAACTATTTTCTTTGTGTAGATGAGATTGTTAATTGTATGAAAATTTTGGGTGAAGAAATAAAAGAGGTTGTTGTGGTTGAAAAAGTTCTAAGATCTTTGTCCCCTAGGTTTGAATCTAAAGTTTCTGCAATAGAAGAAAAGGAGAATCTACAAAGCCTTAAAATGTCACAACTGCACGGAATTCTAACTGGTTATGAAATGAGGAAAGGAGGTCCATCATACAGGAGAGAAGCTGCCTTCAAGGCTTCAGGCAAAGGCGAGTACTACGAGTCAGGACACGTGTCAGAAGAAGAAGAAGAATCAAATTTTGTCAGAAATCTTCAACGGGGTACTGGACGGTTCCAAGGTAAGTTACCTTTCAAATGCTTTGCTTGTGGAAGAGTCAGTCACTATGCTGCCAAATGTACTCACAAGGATAAGATTGACAAAGGGAAGGAACCTGTTAGATGGAACAAGAAAGAGAATGCAACTAAGAAACGTTACTTGAACGAGGTAATGATTATAAACTTTTAATGGCTTTTGAAGATGATGATTACATGGATGCTGTAGATGTGGATGACTTTTATGAAGAGATTTCTAGACTCAAGACATGTTTAGAAGAAAAGAATGTGATCATTTATACTCTGTAATTTCAACTTGATGAAAAAGAAAAATCTCTTGAGAAGTTAGAATGTGAAATTGTTGGCCTTAGAAAAGAAATTGAGAAAACAAAGGTTCTTAATCTTAAGTTTGTTAAAGCATCTGAAACTCTGGATGAGATTATCAATGTACAACTCTCTCCACTAATCAAGACAGGTCTGGGTTATTATGGAGAAACATCTCAAGCATCCACCTCAAAGAGTTATCTTGATGCAGCAAGGAGGAATGAGCAAAAACCCAATGGAGATCATCAGGTAAAGCAGGGACGAATTACATCAAGAACAAACAGAGACTACCAGGTAAACAATGGGCAATCCATCTTAAGGGTGAACAAAAGCTACAACCAGCCACAGGTAAAAACTTCTCAATTTGCTTCAAGAATGGATGACAATAGAAATTACAATCATTTGGCTCGTAGATTTGATAATCGCAGAAGTTTCTTCAATGGCCAATGTTTCTCTTGCCATAACTTTGGTCACAAAGTAGCTCAATGTGTTGCCTATAAGACAATCATGACTAGAGAAGCTCAAAAACAAAGAAGTATGACCGGGATTACGAAAAGGACCTATAACAACTTTTCGGCCCTTGAAAATGAAATTTAATGTTCTATTTGTAATAACTTCGGTCACGAAGATTCTGAATTCAGGATCAGGTTTCGGCAGACAAAGGAACAAGCCTCAAGCACCCGAACATGGAGAATAAACAAACCACAACCAGAAAGATGTGGGATAGCTTTTTATGCAGATGGACAGGAAAATATATGGTACATCGACAACGGATGTTCGAAGCATATGATAGGTGATAAAGAAAAACTTGAATCATATACTGCTTTAGAAAAGGGTAAGAAAGTTTCGTTTGGAAATGATACCCCTGCAGCCATAAAAGGAAAAGGCACTGCTCAGTTGAAAGAAAAGGTCAAAGCTGGAAATGTTTTGTATGTTGATGGCTTGAAGCATAATCTACTGAGTGTCAGTCAGATGTGTGATCAAGGAACTGAGGTAATATTTCGATCAAATGGATGTAGCGTTCGTGATCTTGATACAGGAAAAACAGTGATCAAAGGCAGAAGAACTCCAAATAATCTATACATATTTGAAGAAGGACAACAACAATGCTATTTGAGAAAGGATGATGAACACTGGTTATGGCACCGGAGGTTGGGGCATCTAAGCTTTTCACAAATAAGAAAAGCATGCAAATACCAGGAAGTTCGTGGTCTTCCAGATATCAAAATTCTAGACAACACCATATGCAAATCATGTCAGTTTGGAAAGCAAACCAGAACTAACTTCCCTGAGAAGGAAGGATCAGCCAGCAGGCCTCTTGAACTAGTCCATACAGATGTATGTGGTCCATTTAGGACAAGGTCACCTCGAGGAGAAGAATACTTTATATTATTCATCGACGACTTCTCCAGGATGGTTTGGTTGGGACTTATTAAGCACAAGGACGAAGCATTCGAAAAATTCAAATCTTTCAAAGCCTTGGCTGAAAACGAATCAGATCACAAAATTAAGTGCCTCCGGTCCGACAAAGGTGGGGAGTTTACCTAAAATGAATTTTTTGATTTTTGTGAAGAACATGGAATAAGAAGGGAATCCTCTACAGCTAGGACTCCTCAGCAAAATGGAGTGGTGGAAAGAATGAACAGAACGGATGGCTCGTGCTACGCTTGATGAGTCTGGAACTCCCGCAACCTTCTGGAGTGAAGCTGCATTACTGCGGTGGTTATTCTCAACAAAACAAATGTCTGAGTAAACAGCACTCAAACTCCTCATGAGCTCTGGTATGGTGAGACTCCTTCGGTAAAGCATTTCAAAATTTTTGGAAGAAAATGCTACATTAAGAATAATGATGAACAACTTAGCAAACTTGAACCTAGAGTAGATGAAGGCATTCTCCTTGGTTACTCTCCCCACAGCAAAGCATATAAGTGTTACAATAAAAGACTTGGAAGAATTGTTGACAGCATTGATGTAGTGGTTGATGAAAAAGGATACATTCCTAGGCAAGTAAATTATGAAAATATCGAAGAGGATGAAGACTACTCTCCAAATCAGACTGATGATGAAGAAGAACCTCAAGAGGTACCTGAGGAACAGATAAGGATAGAAGAGAAGACTCCATCCAGGTATGTTCAGAAGAATCATCTAGAATCTCAAATTTTGGGGCAGAAAGAGGCAGGTGTACAAACATGAAGAACAATCGCAGAAGCCTCAAGCTATTTGGCATTACTCTCCTCCACTGAGCCACAAAATGTAAAAGAAGCATGCCAATATGAATGTTGGGTCAAGGCTATGGATGAAGAACTTGAGCAGATCGAAAAGAACAACACTTGGGAGTTGGTTCCTAGACCAAAGGATAAGAATGTCATAGGGACAAAATGGATCTTTAAAAATAAGTTGAATGAAAATGGAGAAGTAATCAGAAACAAGGCCAGACTTGTGTGTAAAGGGTATGCTCAACAAGAAGGAACAGACTTTGAAGAAACTTTTTCTGTCGTTGCTAGACTTGAGGCCATCCGAATGTTCCTTGCTCTCTCAAGCTTTCAAAAGTTCAAAGTATTTCAAATGGACGTGAAATCAGCCTTTCTGAATGGAGACTTAGAAGAAGAAGTGTACATTGAGCAACCAGATGGTTTCATTCTTGGGAATGATCCAAATCTTGTATGCAGACTAAAAAAGGCTCTTTATGGTCTTAAACAGGCTCCAAGGGCTTGGTACTACCATTTGGACAAATATCTTCATCAACAAGAATTTTCAAAAGGATCAGCAAATAGCAATCTCTATATAAAAATTGAAAATGACAAATTGCTAATACTTGTTGTGTATGTAGATGATATTATCTTTGGAAGCAATGAAGAAGCTATGAGTCAAAGCTTTGCCTTGGTGATAAAGAAAGAATTCAAAATGTCCTTGCTTGGAGAACTGACATACTTTCTTGGATTGCAAATCCAACAAAATGAAGGCGGTATCTTCTTGTCTCAAACCAAGTACCTCAAGTAGATTCTGAAGAAGTATGGCATGGAAGATTCGAAACCAGTATGTACCCCCATGGTCACAGGAAGCAGCCTCAGTTCAAATGATGAATTAGTAGCAGTGAATCAACCAACCTACAGATCTATGATTGGAAGTCTACTTTATTTGACAGGTACCCGACCAGACATCATGCATGCAGTGGGAATAGTTGGAAGATTTTAGGCAAATCTAAAGGAAACTCATCTTCAAGCAGTCAAGAGAATCTTCAAGTACCTTCAAGGAACTCAAAAATATGGCTTATGGTATCCTAGAGATACAGATCTCACACTTCATGCTTACACAGATGCAGATTAGGCCGGAAGCGTGGATGACAGGAAGAGCACAAGTGGTGGTGCATTCTTTATGGGTTCCAGATTAGTATCTTGGTTCAACAAGAAACAGAGTTCGATTGCTTTATCTACAGCTGAAGCGGAATATGTGGCTGCTGCATCTTGCTGCACTCAACTTCTTTGGATGATGCAGACTTTGCAGGATTTACAAATCACTTGTACACCACCTATCTCCATCTTATGTGATAATACAAGTGCAATCAGCATTTCAAAGAACCCAGTCATGCATTCAAAGACCAAGCACATACCGATCAAGTATCACTTTCTCCGGGAACAAGTGTTGGAACAAAAGGTCAAATTGGAGTATGTTCCTTCTAAGGAACAAGTTGCTGATATTCTCACCAAACCACTGCCCAGGGAGACATTTGAATACCTCAGACAGAAGCTGGGAGTAGTTGATGCATTATCTTGCTGTTAAATCATGTCCGTTTCGGAGAAAAATTGGTGTAGGCGAGTTGAATGAGGAAGATCTGCATACATACGCCGATTTATGTAGGTGCGGTCACGTATATGGAGTTCTGAAGAAAATCAGCACGGACAGACTCTGGTTGAAGAGAGTCTGATATGGGTCTGACAGAGACCATCTGGCACAGGTTCAGGGGGAGCAGATAATCTTCTTATAATGCGTTGTTGGCATTATCTTAGAAGCTTTTGGTTCTAGTTCACAGTTGTTGCTAGTTTTAGGTGGAGCAGAGGCAGAGGGAGAACAGAAGGAAATATTGGTTCTGATCTGAATTGTGATTGACAGATGTTGTTGCTATCAGTTATTTGTGACTTTCATAAGTCTTGTTCTAGATATTTCGTCTCTATGTCATGTATCTCTTTAGTGGTATCTCTTTTATAGTGTCAAGGTCATGTAACGGCCTATCTTGGTTTCCCCACTATGCCTGGGATGAACATGTAATGAACTTGTTTGTCATATGTAATTTTCTGATGTATCCCCACTTGGTTGGGTGATGGATGTATGTATTGAGGCTTTTGGTGATAGGAAGGTCTTTTATAATGTATAAGTCATGGTTCTTCTTGAAGAACATCTTTTGCAGATCTTGTCAAGGGGAGCATGGTTAGCACAGCAGGGCAGAAATTTCAGCATGTACTCAGGGGGAGCACAACCCTTTGCCCTTGATGACAAAGGGGGGGAATGACTTGAGGATTTTGGGTTGCCATCAAGTCCAAAGGGGGAGATTGTTGGCATTATGGCACAGGGTTGGAGCTATGGCACAAGTGTTGTCCTTGATGGCAACTCTCTTTGGTAACAAATCTCAGTTCAGGCTTCAGAATGAAGGAAAAGTCATATACGCAGGTTCATCTAGACGAAGGCGCATATACACGCGGGTTATATGTTTCAAAGGCGCGTATGCGTATACATGTACTTTCATGCAAGGAAAAGCGCGTATATGTTGGAGAACTTACCTTTGGTCAGTGGTAGTTATTCCTTGGTATTTGAACCTATGGTTTTGGACCATGGTACCTCGTCAGACGTGTTGATCCCAAGTATTGGATCCGTGGTATTGGTTTATTATGTTTTTGGACCGTGGTATTGTGGAAGGCCTAAAACTATAAAAGAGGAAGGAGATCATGTGGCAGGGGATCATCTGATTTATTATTGAATATCTGATAAAGTGCTAGATCTGGAATATTGGAAATTGGGTTATGGTGCAGATCTGGATGAAGGAGGAATCTTAGCTCAAAGAGAAGGATAAGTTCTATTGATGGATCATAATCTTTAAGCTTGAATGATAGTATCTTTGTAAGATTTTTATTTGTTATTTGTGGCACTTGCTTGATCTATAAAACTGACAATCTGGGTTATTTATATCTGAAAGAGTGAATTATCCTTTATAGATCTGTACACAGGTTCAGAAGAGCGAAGGCGCGTATATACGTTGGTTCATTGAAGGAAAACAGCGTATAAGCAGGTTGTTCCATACGCAGAAGCGTATGCATGCAGGTTTGAGGCTATTAAAGTAGCGTATAAATTTTGAGTTGTGATCTTGTTGCTTCTGTTTATTGTTGCAGTGTTCTGGGTTCAGATTTTGTGTGTGGTACTGTTACTGTGATCTGGATACAGAGGTCAGAGAAGTGTTTATGTTGATTCAGTTTTGATTGGTGAAAAGGTGATGGGTTGATGCAGAAATTCTTGATGTTTGACTGATGTTATTTGTGGATCCAGTCTGAAAATTTATGAAACATGGTCCCTGAAAGAAAGAGAAGGTTGTAGCCTTCTGTAGGCTAGCACCTACGTACTAGTATCTTGGCTAGTGCAAGAGCTAAGGGGGTTGTAGCTCCCTTCCAAGAGAAGCTGGAAAAAGAGAGAGGGTTGTAGCTCTCTGCAGGTTGCAGCCTGCGTACTGGTAAAGGACTGCACCAATACAATTGTAAAAAGAAGTTTCTAATTAAAGAGAAGATAAAGATGAATTGCAGCCGGTAGTTTTCACCCACATTGGGTTTCCACCTTATATCTTGTGTTCTTGTGTGCGATTGTCTTTCTGCTCTGTTTTACTGTTTCTGGTTACTGCTTATTTGCTTCTGAATCACAGATTAACAATCAACATCAGAAAGATAATGTAAATTAAAAGTTTGCATTATATACGCGGGTTTTCTTCTGCATAGTTGCGTATATACGCGGGTTTAATTAACTAAAGTAGCATATATCATTTGATTTTGAAAAAGGAATAATTGACTTGATAATACTGATTCACCCCCCCTCTCAGTGTTATCTCCAACAAGAAGCATATCGAATAATAAGCTATTCATACATTAAGCATAAATAAAATAGTCATCACCGTACAAAAGTGCCAAATGATAACTCAAACATTCAAGCTCTCATATATAAACAACTGAACATAAAATATTACTTTGACACATAACCAGAAATCATTAAGAGATAAAAGTACCATTGATAACAAGTTCTATTCATGAGCTTCAGCAATATAGATTTATCTTCACCTAATTCAATATCTACTAAGAGTACAGAAATGCATTTCAGTAACAGACATTAAACACAAATATCAATAAATCTCGTTCCATTCTGTCATCAAAAACTCCTTAGAGGGTGCAGAAGTGCATGTTCTGAAGAAATGCTTTTGAAAAATTTCTGGACCCCTCTCTAAATGCATGAGAGGGATTAAAATACTACTAACTAAGACTAAAAATAGTTTATTACAAAAACATAGGAGGAGGTTTAAATGACCATCCTCATCTAAGGCAAAAATAAATCAAAAATAAAACTAAAACTGTATTTGGAAATTAAATATCTATGCATCTGTTCTCTCAGATCGCAAGCATTTAGCATCAGCTTCAGGAGCATAGTTTGGCCGACCTCCGATTTTAGTTGTCCTGTGAAAACAAAATCAGCAAGTGTTGGTTCTATCTTTTCGGTAGAATTTGTAAGGCATTTTAGAGTCATGCATTGATTGTGCGGTTTAACCAAGTACTGCCAGTAAGTGTCCCAATTCAACTTTGTTAACTTCTTGATTGACTCTGCCTTTTCTTTAGAGTTTTGTCTCCAGTTTGTCTGCAATTGTTGTGCCTTTGGGAGAAATCCTGGAGCAGTTTCTGATATCAGGTTTGCTATATGCAGATTTTCATTGACACAATCAATGACATTATTCTCCGCTGTCGCTGCTTCTTCTACTTCCTATTCTGTCTTTTTACTTTGTGCATCCCACTTATTGAATAACACTTGTTTGTGGGCTTCATTGATTCTGAGAAAGTCTGCTTTCTTCCCTTCCTCCGGCTCCTGCCAAATCAAATAACCAGAAATTATTTTATCAATTAAATCATAATCGAGTTTCAAATCCATGACTTGACTTGTAATTTTATCGTTCATCTCACAATGGGAGCTCCATTGGGATATTCTTTGGCAGAGTGCCTCTTGTTGTTGCAAGATTTGGTCAGTCAAGGCAAGGGCTTCTGAGACAAATTCTGTGATTTTGGGGTCATCTTTATGCAATTCTAGCATAGCCTGTAATTGATGTTCTTTTTTAGCCAAATTGCTCTGATACCCCAGCTGCATTTGTTGAAAATCCTGTTGTAATTTTTCTAATTTCTCCTCTGCTTCTCGGTTGGCACTGGCCTGTTGTAGTTATTGTTGCAAAACTAGGATTTGTTCCTCTTTATCCTTAAGTAATAGTTGTACTTTGGATGTTTTATCGATGGTAGCAGAAGCATAGGCTCCTACGATTTTGGATAACTTAGTCAAATTTTCAGTAGGGTCAGTGGTAGGGTCTCGCCAAAGGACATCTAGCTCCTCTACCTCAGGTGAGAGCACACTGTCTAATTTTTGTTTCTTTCATTGTCTTCCTACCACTGCTTTGTGCTGCGGACTCTAAAATACATCTAGAGGAGGAATCTCCTCTATTTTCAGCATGATTTCAGATGATGGGGTCATAGGAATATGCTCCGTTTCTAGAGCATTAATCACTATTTCAATGACCATATCTGTCATTGTCTGCACTGTATTCTCAAGTGTCTTCTTGTTTCACTCTTCAATATTAATCAATTCATTAAATGTTTCCCACTCTTTATCCAGCTCAGTTCTCACTGGCTTTGGTGGCTGGATGAGGGGAGGGGGAACCTTTACCTGTAGTGTCGACAAAACTTGTTGCTCTGGGTGCTCTTTAGATTGGGCAGTATCCCTGACTGACGCTTCGCTTTTATTATGGTCACTCTCGAACCATTTAGAGCATTCTAGTGATTCTTTCCCAGATTTAGACATGGACTTGTCTGTACCCAAGCTTCCACTTAAACTGCTGCTAGGAGTTGGCTCCCTTATTGGTTCTAGATGCAACTTATCCAAGGGGATGTTTGCTAATCTCCTTTCTCTATAAAGTTTGAATTCCTGGAATTCCACTGGGCCAAATTGAATTTGAGCCATATGCAAAATGTCTTTCAATGTACTTTTCTGCTGGAACATATCATCAAAGAGATCATCTTCTTTGGTGAATACCTTTATCTTGACAGTCGTAGTAAAATTCTTAATTATATCATAGGGATCGAATTGTCTCCCTAGAAATTTGAACAGTCGTAGACTAAGCATGTTGTCTACTTCTCTGAATGCATAATCTGAATCAAACAGTGAAAAGACCCCATAGGCCATAGGAAATAGCGGCCAGATGGCCTTTTCCTTGTCTTTCAATTCTTTGCTCATTCCTCCAACCCCGCAGGTCTGGTACGCAATTTCACGGGCCAATAACTTATCAGGAACGTACAAGGGTAGCACATGAAGGGAAGCAATGCTTCTAAATACTCTAATGTAAGTGAAAAACTCTTCTCCAAACCATCTTCTGACAGGGAGAATATCAACTTCTGCTTCAGGGGAAAAGCTTGGGGCATCCTTATTGTACAACATTCTGTGAAGAGGTAACATAACTCCATGACAAATTCTGTAAAAATATGGGAAAATTTGGAATCCCACAATTTCTTATGGTAGACGTGAATGGGTAAGGGATTCTATATAGCCCACTTCCAACCCATTAAGGGAAATCTAGAAATAGAACAGATTCCATCCATAACATAAGCGACTAAAAATAAAGGAGGATAAATCCTCTGAGAATAAGTTATTTTAGACCGGTAGTTCCAAATAGCCGAGGCTAAATTATCAGACAATATCTGGGCCCAATCCATAATAGTGGCGTTAGTGGTTGCGTCTAATAGGGGTAGCCACTTGGATGAAAACTTGTTGATGTCAGCCCTTCCAAATAGCCTACATAGCATAGCAGCAGCAAAACAATATGGGGAGGAGAGGGAACCAGTATTGTACATACCATGTTTGTCCTTTTTCAATGGCTTTTCGTTTGCCGACCAGTTCTTTGTGCACTCCGCCAAATCTTCATTTTTCTTGGTGAACTTCTCCACGAACTGTTTGTTGTAGCTTGCTTGCGGCTCTAGTAAATGATACATAAGTCTTAAATCTTGTGGGGTGAATGACCCTATAAGCTCTTGGCTCCGAGACTTGAATTACCTGTCTGTTATATTAGCACTATCCAATACCCACTTGACTATGTCTGTATATGGAAGTATCTTAGGCCTTGCTACTATGCGGTGCAAGAATGAGCATGCAAGTTCAGTAAGTGAGACTTCAAATGACCCGCGTGCATCTGTTGTAACTATAACTTCCATAACTCTGGGGTTTTCCTCTTCCAGTAGACTGTACATGCCTTCCCAAGTGGATATGTCAGCCTCTTTGGTACAGGTGGTGTCTGTGAATAAGGGTGTCATCTTTGTTTCTCAACAACCAAAGCTTTTTTCTTCTTCCCCATTACGTTCTGTACACTGCTCTGTATATTACTCTGCTTGTCGCTCCTGCAAATTTGCAAATAAGGAACGAATAATGGTAAGTGATAAAGTAACGGGAAATCTCTTAATTTTGAAATCATATCAAATATATCACCCTACATGAAACAACATTTCAATCAGATCTAAAATATTTTCTCATAAATGACCATCAATAAACCAATAAATTGATATTAATTCCCATAACGCGCTATCGGATTACGAGAAATATTTTATTGAACAATGAGCCCTATTGATCCACGATAAAGTGACTTTGCGATTTCCTTCGCAATATTACAGATCGCAATATCGCTAATCCTTTTCGTTAACGATCATTTATTTCTTTATGCGACTGCGAGATGCGATTTGTGAGTTGCTTTATCGCATATCACAAGATCGGTATGTTTTATCTTAGATGGTGCTTGCGACATATGACATCTGCGATGTGTGATTAATCTGTAAGGCGCGCGATCTCACGTTATCGCATTTTCGCAATTTCAAAAGTTTGTTTATATGATATCCTCCATTACTCTTTTGCGATGCGATGTTTGTGTTTATTTGAAACTTATCATAAAACTTAAGTTTTTGGTTTTACCAGATGTTTTTCCTAAGTTTATGATAGTGTGTTTTATTCGAAGGGAACTATAAGTGCTAGTCTTTTATTTTTTAGAAGGTTCCCCATTTATTTAGTTTTATTTCTAATACATAGTAAAAAGGGGGGTTGTTGCTGGCCACAACAATTGGAAATTCACTAGGAAGAGCCAGTTATCTCTGATTATCTTTTGAATTTTCTAAAACTTCCAAAACAGAAAAGTTTTTTGGAAAATCAAACTTTATTATAGAAATATAAAGTGAATTATGCTTTTAGCCATTAATGGTAGTTTGTTTCTTCCGTTCTAATTCTGATTATTTTCTTCCCAAAGCTAGTCATTGTATTTACATCAGCCAATACTTGGTTTATAAAGATAAAAACAAAGACATCTCTATAGATCAGTTTTAAGTATGCTCATTTGTCGTAGGTATAGCCTCTGCTGCCAGTAGACGTTTATAGCCTCGACAGGGTTACCTATTACCCAACAATGATCCTGTATCCTACTTTGGGAAATATACAATTTTCAACGATAAATCCATATCCACACTTATTGCTTTTGTTTCCTTTTAATTCTTAAAGAACAATTTCTTGGTTTGGTAGCCAAATTATGACAGTGCCATTCACTTTATTTATAACTTTGCTGAACAAGTTGATTCGTGATGAGACCCCTTATCTTTTGATTGCAACAATCTCGAGTCATTGCCCTGTTTTAGTATGCAGTTTTGGCAATGTCAGCAAGTTATAATCTCTATGATCATGATAAGTTGGCCCGTGATGAGACCTCTTATTCTTTAAGTTTATAGTGTATCACTGGATTACTCCTTGAAACTTGTAATTTCCTAGGTGGGGAGGATGTCATTGATTCCTTAAGAATAGCTCTTGACGACAATTATAGAGTTTTTGAAGACAAATTTTCTACAGAGTGCCTTCATTTTGTTATTGATGCTTTTCGTGACTGACATAAAACAAATTCCCACCAAAGGTTATTTTTATCAAAATTCGTAAGGTTGAAACCAGTAAAATTTTTAGGCTTATAGCATTTGACTGTATCTTTCAATAATAATGATTAATTTTCTAAATCAATTCTACTTATACAAGAGAAAAAACAAAATTTAAAAGAAACAAGTATCTTTTTCATGAAATCAAAAGGTAACCATTTACAACCTGTTTTATTATCAAAATAAAGCTATAAACAATAATTTACAAAAATAGAAGAGGTCATCTTCTATGGGAAATATTTCTTAAGTATCTGCCCATTAATACGTAAAGATTCTCTTTTCCCTGCTAAATCTTGCAACATGAAAGTCGATGGACCTATAGTTTCAACAATTTGGAATGGTCCAAGCCATATCTATTGGAATTTAGAATGTTGGCCTTTTTCTTTGTGAGCCTTATCCCATTTCAATACTAAATCTCCAATTTGAAAATCCTTCCTAGATACCATGTTTGAATCAAAGGAAGCCTTTACTAATGCTTGATGATGAGCATGTGTAATTTTAGCTTGTTCTTGTTGCTCTTCTAGCTTAAGAATTTGCAATTGTTTTAGTTGTAAAGATGAAGTTGGTGTTTCGTCAATAAATTGAACTAAGGCTAGAGAAGGAATTGCTAGATGAGTTGGGAGAACTACTTCTTTCCCATAAACTAAATTAAAGGGAGAAGTACCGATGGAGGCCTTTTGAGTTATTCGGTCTGCCCAAAGAGCATACATCAAAGATTTGTGCCAATTTTTATGATTCTGATCAATGGTTCGCTTAAAGATTCTGATTAAGTTTTTATTTGTTGATTTGGCCAACTCGTTCCCTTGTGGGTAATAATTGGAAGAATATTTAGGCTTAAAACCTCTTTTAAGTGTGAATTCAGTCATAGCATTGCCAGAAAAATATGATGCATTGTCAAACATTAAAGCAGAAGGTAAAACAAACCTGGTAATTATGAACTGATCTATGAAATCGATGATATGTTCAGCATTGGTTGTCTTGAGAGGAACTGCTTCTACCCATTTAGTAAAATAATATGTAGCTGTAAGGATGTACCTATGCTGTTTAGAAGAGTGAGGAACATTCTCACCTATTATATCCAATCCCCATTGATCAAATGCTTGATCGCTATTGACTGGTTGCATGGTAATGATGGTTTTTTCTGTCTTCCAGTAGCAGTTTGACAAACTTGACATTTCCTTATGTAACTATGTGCATGTTTAAATAGTGTAGGCCAATAGTATCCTGCGTGCAAAATTTTATATGATGTTGCATCTTACGCATAATGTCCACCTACTGGTCCATCATGGAGTTCTTGCAACACTTTTTCTGCTTCAGATTTCTCAAGACGTCGAAGGAGAACAGAATCATATTTCATCCTAAAAAGCACATCGTTTACGAGTTGATACTGTTTGGCTTTCAATCTTAGAGCTCTTTTCTTTGTATAATTCAGATTTGAAGGAGCATATCCATTTTTTAAATAAAACATGACATCAGCATATCTTGATTAAATATCATTTAGGCTTACCTCATACATTTGTACCTCTTGATTTGAAGATGGTATTTCAGAAATAAGCAATGCTCCAGCCAACATCTTGCAAAATCCTTGACCTTTTATAATATGTGTTGGCTTGATCTCAGCGTCATATTCTTACAGGGCAGTGACCCAATTTTCTCTCTTTTCACCCACGTCTTTCTGCACTAAGAGATTTCTTACCACTAAGAATGGCACTATTATCTTTGTATGGGTCTTAAGAAGAAAGGTTCTAAAATATTTTATCGCTTTGAAAATAGCATAAGCTTGTTTCTCAACGTCAGAGTAAATTAATTCAGCCCCTTGCAAATTTAAACTAAAGAAGGAAATTGGGGCTTCCACTTTGTCTTAATTGGTTTGCGTGAGTATTGCAGTGTATGACTTCTCAGAGGCAAATGTATACAAAATGAAAGGATCGAAAAAATTTGGAGTTGCTAGCAATGGGGCATTAACAATTGCTTGTTTAATCAGATTGAATGCTTCATACTCTGCTTGGCCCCATTTAAAGAGTGAATTTTTCTTGATCATTGCTTGTAATGGCAACAAAATTCTTGAGAAGTTTGGAACAAATCTTTTAACAAAATTAATTTGGCCAAGGAAGGATTGCATTGCTTTCTTATTATGTGGTAAGGATATTTTGGAAATTTCCTTAATTCTATCTGGATCAATATGGATTCCAGATTTTGACACTATAAATCCAAGAAGTTTTCCTTCACTTAATGAAAAAAAGGACTTTTTTGGATTAAGTGAAATTCCATACCTTTGAAAATGTTCGAAGATTTGCTTTAAGTCTCTGAACTGATTACCACATTTCTTAGAATATATTGTTATGTCATCCAAGTAAATCACCACTGATTTGTTTACTAATCCCTTAAATGCGATATCCATGGCCCTTTGAAATGTGGCGCCAGCGGTAATCAGCCCAAAAGGCATCTTTTGATATACATAAGTACGCCATTTGGTTTTGAATGTGGTTTTTAGCTGATCGTCACGATGGACCAAAAATTGGTTGTAGCCGGAGAAACCATCTAAAAAAGACATTAATTCTGATCTTGCAATTTCTTGCAATATTTGTTCCATAGAAGAGGCAGGGGAAAATTATACTTTTGGAAAGCTTTGTTAAGATTCTGAAAGTCAATACAAATTCGAATGTCTCCGTTTTTCTTTCTTACTGGGACCATATTGGAAACCCATCTAGAATGTCGAACGGGAAAAATAATTTTGGCTTTCAATAATTTATTGAGCTCAGATTTAATCTGACTTTCTAGATTATGATGGATCTTCCTCAGCTTTTGCTGGACAAGCTTTTCATCATCTATCATCGGGATAGTATGTTGGATGATTGAAGTGTCGTAAGTCTTAAGGTCATCGTAATTCCAGGCAAAGACACTTTTATATTGCTTCAGGAGTCGAGAAAAGGCTAATTTTTCTTCTGGGGCTAGGCCAAGACCTAGGTTGATATTCTGGGGCAAGGCCAAGACCTAGGTTGATATTCTATGGCTTGGTATTCGTTCCTAGATTTACTAACTCATAGTTCAAAGTTGAACTCTAAAGTTTTGAATTGGTAGACCTTTTAAATCTATCTTTCAAATCATATGGGTCTTCCAACTTGACTACAGATTTTCGTATAGCATTATTAGTGCTCTCTTGTTGTAACTGCTTGTGATGTTGGTCCTCATCAAATATCTAATTAGTGTAAGATCCTTCTGATATCAGGAAACTTACAATATCAGGATCATCGTTAAAAATTCTCCAGTTGGTAACATTATCAGGGATGGATGGCCTAAATATCAATTTGATCGAGAATCTATCTGGGCTATAGTCTTCTGAGGGAATGAGCTTGGAAGCTATATTAGCCAAGAGGTTAGCACTAGCATTTTGGAGTATGGGAATGGATGAAATATTAAATGCTATAAAATGTTCAGTTAGATCTTGCACTAAAGATTGATAATGCTTTAAATGACCTGATAGACAATGTATAGTATTTTGTACCTGTTTAATAACAATCTCAGAGTCTCCAAAGACTTATAGATACAGTCCTTGTACTAGAGCTTCGTATTCTGCAATGTTGTTAGTGAAATCGAACTCAAGTCTACATGTTAGCATAGTTTTATTCCCTTCTGGACTAACGAATACACATCCTACTCCTGCTCCATCATTACACTTAGAACCATCAAAAAATAATTTCCAAAATAAATAAGTATTTACAGGACTATCTACAAAATTAACGCATTTAGAACTATCTGTTTGAGAAACGTTTTCTACTTGAGACAAAACAGAATGTTCTAAATAAGGTGAAGTATGAGCATTAAAATTTCCTAAGAAAGAGTCAACAGAATAGTTTCCAATTATATTGTTGATGTATGCTACAAGTTCATTTTCTCCTTCCAATTCCGTTGCTATGTATTTTTGGTGTCTTTCTCACTCAACCTTTATCTGATTTGGTTTTCCATTGTAAGGGAGCCACATGTGTGACCAGTCGGTCGCAAAGTATCCATGAAGGTTTTCAAACCAATCCCTACTAAGAATTAAACCATAAAATTCAGGAATGTCTACAACTAGAATATTAATGACTTGACATACCTTTGGATTAGATGACAGCCTTATGGTAACTTGATTAAGTTCACCAATTACTTCAACCTACGATCGGTCCAGCTAAACTATGTGTATTGCAGATTTTTGAGGTTGGACGTTTAACTTTGCACATATTGTTTTAGGCAAAATATTAGATGAAGCTCCTGAATCTACCAAACAATTATGCAAGTTTTTATTGAAAATTTTGTAGGTAAGAAGGAATGGGGGTAGTATGGGATTTTGACCTACCTCCAATTAAAGCAATATCATTTGGGTCAAAATTATTTTCCATATTAATTAGAGGTCTTCCCATCTCATGAGAAGCTTGCGAGATTACAGTGGCAAGAAGGGGTGCAACAAGTATTGTATGTAACTCTTTCAAAAGCATCTTCTGTTGATGTTTTAATTTACTCAGTTCGTGAAAAGTAATGTTAGCCCTAGTATTCTTCATGTCTTCAACGATATTATACTCCATCTCATTAGAAACAATCATTGTTTTAGATGGAGTTAATGAATCAGATTGGACTGGGCTTGTTAGAGTCGCTTTTGGTGATGATTTCTTACCTGCGCTTTATCTTTAGATATCGAGCTTGTGCTCTTCTATTTAGAACTAGGTTTTGGAGGATCGATTTGATTCCTACTTCTGGTACTGACTGGTAATGCCTCTTGATCCTCTTCATCTAGAAGAATGAATTCCCACAGTCTCTGTAGCTCTACAACTTCATCTTCATCAGTAGGTTCTTCATTAGAAACTTCCTCTTCTTCTCCTTTAGATTTTGCATTTGTTATAGCATTGGGAGGCTTTGAATCAGTTGAAGGGTTTTTTCTATAAGGTTTGTAGGGTTTATTAGAATAAGTCTCTGCGACTGTTACACAAAAATATCGTCACCATGATTATTTGCAGTTAGTATGGGTCTATCATCACTTGTACTCTTCAAGTCAAGCTTTCAAAATGAGAGAAAGACATTGAAAATCAATAAAACTCTGGTTCTGCACTTCCTCTCACTGTTACCTGCGGTCTTGCACCTTCTGTTTATAAAACCTGCGGACCTGCCCACTCTGTCTCTAAAGGTGTGGGTGCCGACCCCTGTGAAAGTTAAAAAGGTGCAAGTTTATTCTAAAAAACTTACTTTGGGTTAATTCTAGATGATTCTAGAAGGAATTTTGACGTGGATTGGGAGCTCTTAGGTGGTTCATGCATCCCAAAAGAGAAGGAGCTAATCCCTTGATGAGAGGAGCTATCCCTTTGAAGGAGGGCTTTATCCCTTTGAAGGAGGACCTAGTAACTTCCCTCCATTGCACTATAAATTCAGACATTGGGCTGGTTGCTAGAGAGGTTAGAAGCTGAACATTTTTTAGGGTAAATGCTGGTGAAATTAAGACTTCCTAGTTAAGCTTAAGAGGAGAGATCACATACCTTTTTGGCTTCATTGGGAAGAGAGTGAAACTTGTCAAAGTAGAGGAGACTTCTTGCTGGACCCTGGGAGGAGCTTGTACAGCGTCAAGGCACAGGTTGTAAAGTTCTTCTTGATTTGAATTAATACAATCAAACTCATTTTTCTCAACAAATTGTCTCATGTCATTTGTTTCATGAATTCCTTGACTTTCATGTTAAATATGTTTTATGATATTGGCTTTTCAGGTGCTATTTAATTTGTTTGCTTGTTTGTGTTTGCAGATTCGCGACAAGGGAGCTCATTTGAATCGAAGGAGCGAGGCTTCCACAAACTTGCGTTGGACCCAAGGTAGGCCTAAAACACTTTTTTGCCTTTGTTTATAAAAGCATATTTAGAGAAAGATAGTGTCTGATTGGTTTGCGTGTCATTAGGTCTTCTTTAGATTTTAGGAAGGCCTATCTTGTCCGCAAGATCGACTTATTCCGTGTGACAAAATGGCGACTCCACTGGGGACTTCATTTTTTCCTTGTTTTACTTTGACCTGAGAAACTGTGTTTTTGTTTCTGTTTTTGGCTTGTTGTGTGTGAAATTGGGTAGAGATTGTAGATCCAGGGTTATTTTTCATTTTTCATAACTTTGGGAGAGGACCGCACCCTAGCCTTTTGACACAGTGCGTACTTATCCGCACTTTTGCTTTTAGCACAGAGCGGTACCGCACTTGTGTTAACTGTGGGCCTGCGGACCCTGTCAAAATTTTGAAAAACCTAAGATTTTCTCTGTTATTCAGCTTAGTTTTTGTTTAGAAGTTATTATCTACTGCCCAGACCTACATATAACCTGTGAGAAGCTTTCCTTAGGTTGATTTCATTGGTGTTAGGTTTTTAGGTGAAATTCGTAGGAGTTTTGCTTGTTGGGTTTGTTTTACATTTTGGTCTTGTAGTAGCTCTGAGCTTAGAAGCTGTAGGGACCTCAAATCACATTGGTTTCTGCCAACCTTCTTATGAGTCTGACCATTAATGAAATCTACTCTTGTTGAGGAATCTGCTTTGTGTTTTCTCTTTACAAAACTTCGAAAAGCTTGTGTTTAAAAGTTTGGATTTTCATTTTTTAAAAAAGAAAACAAAATTGGTTGTTTTTGATTGATTTGTGATTCTACATAAATTAGTCCTTAGCTTACATCTAGCTAAGTAAAAACATCCTTAAAAAAGGCATCCTGTAGGCTTTGACTTCAAATAGGTTTTTATAGTTTATAGATCTCAAAGTTAGTCATTTCCATAGTTTTGAGTCTTTTATAAAAAATAAAAAATAAAAATCTCTTTTGGAAAAAGTTTGTTCTTTGTAGTGGTTGAGTGCTTTGAAACGAAAAAGGGAATTTTTTGTGAAATAACTAGTTGTCTCGTTTTGAGTGCATTGGAAAGGACAAAAGCTCTTCTTTTAATTTGTTTATTAAGAAATATTTGTGTTTACAAAGTATTTGCATTCTCAAGCTCTTTCTTAGCTAGAAGTTCATCGAAGAGAAAAGATTGTTTAAATCATCTTAGGTTCATTTTTAGTGATTTTGAGTCGAGTCTTCATACCACAAGTTTCATCTCTGCACCTTTTGACTTAAACAAAAACCAATAAAAAATAACGCTTAAATTAAAATTCATCTAGCAACATCTTTATTTCTAGGGATCTGATACACCAACTTTGCTTAGGCTAGTGTCTTGGAGTAGGAGAGTAATTAACTCTCCAAGACAGTAAAAACAAACAAGTAGCTGTATCTTGTGGTAGGGAAGAAATCCAACTGTTTCATTTATGCTCTGGGAAAGCTCCTCTTAAAGGAGAAGCACGAGATCGTGTCCAAACCAGCGTGGGAATCAATCCTTCCTCATTGGGAATGACGCCAAATATTCACGTATTAAAAATGGTAAACCTCGGATTAACCATTGTCGAGGAGCCTGGGGTCACTTGTTGGTAAACCTTGGATTATTTCAAGGAGCCTTCAAGGGGATTGAGCTTACTACTCTGCCGTTGCGTGCGTATCAAATCGTAGACTATTCCCCTAGGTATATTTGTTTCAGTTGGTAACCTTAGTGGCCATATTGTTTAGGATTCTTCCTAAGGTGACAGTGGTGGGAAGATCCCACTGTACCTGGAGCAGACGTCGGCTAGACTCACTTGGATTTTCTGGGGGGTTCTCTTCACTCGAGACGGTTAAGTGGAGGAACTTGTGCCAGTCTATTCATTAAGCAGGTTGTTGGGGTAACTGTTCCAACCGCCATTTCTATATTGAACTTTGCGATGTTGGATTTCATCACCAACTAGTGTTTTCAGTACGGAAAGTTACTGTTTTTGTGTGTTTGATCTCCTAGATTCTTTAGGCATGTGATTCAAATTTGTTTGGTTCTTTAGAGGCTTTAGGTGGTTTTCATTGAGATTTTACTTTGTTTGCGTGTGAAGTAGTTAAAAGTTTTTAACCGTGGCTGAATTACCGAGAAATTCACGTAGACTTCGGGGCCAACCTCCTGATTTTTCACGGAGCCAGCTTGAAGGTTTGAAATTCCTCGTAACTCCTAAAGACAGTAGAGTTGGGTCACCTGAATAAGGAGATTCTTCTTTGGTGGTACATCCTGATTTTCAAGCTTTAGTAGCAGATTATAATCCACAATCAGTGTCTGTTTCTGAAGTTACTGGTAGCTTTTCATCTACTAATGATGTAGGTGAGGAACCTGAAATATCTGAACCTGAAAGTGAATTTGCTGCTACTCCAACATTGGGGTTTTCTTCTCCAGCTTCTAGTGGTCCTCATTCACCTAGGGTAGAAAGAGTAATCACCCAAGATATTCCTTCTAGACTTATAGCTATTGAAGAACTTGCTACTCCGAAAGAAAAAGTAGGCATCCCTATCCCTGAAAATCAACCTGTTATTGAGCTAAGGGAGCATGAATCAATTTTTTACAGTCCACCTAGGAGCAGTACTTGGTATCTTTCTTTGACTAATTTTTTAGAAAACCTAGGGTTAAGTTTTTCACCACCTCGTGTTCCTTATCACCCAACACCTGGAGGTTATTATCCTTTGTTAAATATGTCAAGACAGTCGTCCATGTTTACTCAATCGCCTGAATCCTTTTTGTATGGTGGTCCTTCTATTCCCTCTAGGTATTAGTCACTTTCTGGTACTTTTTCGGGAGCATCTCCTCAACCCATTGAGCAAGGGTTATTAACTAGAAGCAATGGTACTAAGCTGTTGAGCGTAGAAGATATTCTCATGATGTCAGGTTCTATTCCCAATCCTCAACCTCAAGGTGGCCAGTTACCGCCTAGGGGGCAGCCTCAATTATCGCCTGGGGGGCAACCTCAAGGTACCCAATTTACGCCTGGGGGACAACCTCAAGGACAGTACATACCTACGGGACAGTACGTTCCTCAAGGTCAACCCCAGACTCAATATGTACCCAAGGTCAACCCCAGTATCAATTTATACCTCAAGGTCAACCCCAGTATCAGTACGTGCCTCAAGGGTATCAACCCCAAGGTCAGTACTCGAACCAAGGTTTCCAACCACCCTTCGGTCAATCATATGTTCAAGGAACGGGAAACGTACCTTTGAATTATCAATCCTACCCTCAACCCGGTTATGGTCCTCAATATTCTCAACCTGTTATGGGTCCGTACCCCGGAATGAATATAGTGTGGGATCCATCACAAACTCAACAGGTGTTGCAGCCAAATGTACAGTTGTCATCTCAAACTGGACTACCCTTAATTTCTGGTACACCCAAGCAACCAGTCCAGTCTAATATTCAAACTTTTGTACCTTCGGTATTTTCTTAGCCTAGGCCTAGTACACCTCGTACTTCACCTCAAATGACTGCTGCAACTGCCGCAACATCTGTTCAATCTACCCCACCTACTTCCGGAGTCTCGACAGCTCCGGTTTCTATTGTTCCTGTATCTACTCCTCGGACATCTTTACCACCATCTGGATCCACGATTCAAACTTCGGTTCAGATGCCTGTAGGACAACTTGGTTCAAGTACAGTTGTCACAAGTCAACCACAATTTACTTATCAACCGTACCAGGGACAGTACCAATTCCGTCCTGCTGTGCAGTAGCCAGTCTATCAGTATCAACCGTACCCTGGATACACAATTCAACAACCTCAACAAACCCAGTATGGTCCGGTTAATCCTGGTTTTCTGGGAGGATACAATATCCCAAATGCAATTCCTATTCCTAGTTATCTTGGATATCCTCCTCCTGGGGCTGGTCTCATGACCCAGAGTTTTAGGGACCCTAATCGTCAGTTACCGTTTATTGCAACTTTGGACTTGCTTGACTTGTCGTGCCTAACGAACGATCCCATTAATTATCTTTCGTTTTGGCCGCCAATGCCGAATAAGTTTCCTAGTGATATTCCTAAGTTCAAAGGCAAATCATGAGAGGACCCGTCGAACCATGTGATGACTTACCACCTCTGGTGGGCGTCTAACTCCATTTCAGATGATTCAATCCGTCTAAGACTTTTCCAGTGCACTCTCATTGGTCTTGCGGCCAAGTGGTACATTGAGTTACCACGAGGCACTTTTATAATTTTAGACAGTTAGCTACCTCATTTTTAACTCATTTTCAGTTGCCAGTCCAATATGACAATGGCACGGAATTGTTAACTTCGTTAAAGCAATCGACGTCCACTTACATTTCAGATCATATTCATGAGTGGAGACGTCGATGGCGTTTAGTGAAGGTTTTTATTCCGGATCATATCTTGGCTGAGTGGTTTGTAAAATCTTTATTGCCAAAGATCACTGAATATGTAGCTAAAGCTGGAGTTGTTACTGAGGAGCAAGTAATTGCTCAAGCACAGTACCTTGACTTGGTCTATACTCAGTCAGGTACATTACACGAGAAAATCCCCGATCTTCCCAAGAAAAATCAAATCGCTGCAGTTCCTTCGGGATCTCATGCCACCGATGGTATGATTGGTACGGTTAACACTAAGAGTAATAAGAAGTCTTCCAAGAATTCTTCTCCTATCATAACCTTGGCTGATTCCCCGACAGGAGATTCTTCCGCGGAGATTTCCGCCGATATTCACGTTGTAGAGTCATCGACGGCCAAATCAAAATCCGTTGGCAAGAAGAAAGGGAAGAAGAAGAATAAAACAGACAAAAGTTCAAAGGAGAAACCTGAAAAATCAGAATCCAATGATGAAAAACGCAAACCTCGTTATCCTTGTCTCGTTTGTGACGACGAAAATTTTACAAGAGACTGCCCTCATCGTGTAGAGGTTGCGAAGATTGTCAAAGATTCCCAAATGCCTGCTGTTTTGAAGGATCCTTTTCTAGCTCAAGACAATAAGATGATAGGTTCTTCCTCGAGTGCCAATGAAGAACCCATACTGATGATGTCCCATGGTAGGATTGTGACTCGATCGCATGATTATGGTAGTAAAAGTCCTATTGATGGTAAAGAAGCAGAATCTTCTCATTCTAATCCATCAACCTCAGCTCTCGGTTCCGATCCACTACAGATCGAGAAACCTAATCCAGACTTGGTAATCAAACCACCCGCCAAGGGTATACTTCGAAAGTCAGCTTTCAATCCACATGCGAGAGCGGCTCAAAACTATAACATTGTTGAGGATTTAGCTGTTTCACCCCCAGCAATGTCGGCTTTGGAAGTGCTGCAATCATGTCCAGCACAGCGTATATTATTTTTGTCGGCTATAGGAGCTGTTGACGTTCAGGACTTGAACCTAATAATTTTCGATCTAGAAAATAGTACACTGTGCTTACCTCATCAAATGGCTTTCCACATTCCAATGATAGTCAAAAACAGGCCTATTCATCGGACTGTGATTGATGAGGGAGCCTCAACATGTATTATGTCGATACAGTGTTGGAGATCGCTTGGTTCTCCTTTGCTAATTCAATCCCCGATGATTCTTAAGGCCTTTGATGGCCATGGGTTTCATCCTTTTGGCATTCTACAAGATTTGCCTATAGGGGTTGAAGGAAAAACTATTAATCTAGATGTGGAGGTGGTTGATGCCCCTCTAGATTACAACCTTCTCTTGGGTCGAAGTTGGTCTTACGCTATGACAACGGTCGTTTCATCAGTCTTTCGGGTTATAAAGTTTCCAAATAATGGAAAGATCGTAACAATAGACCAGCTGGCTTACTTTTCATCCGACCCAGCCTCTTCTGAAAGTATTCAACATGTCGGTAAAATGACTATCCCGTATAAAGATGTTGGAGTAGGATTAGTTAAAGGTGTTGGTTTACTCAGAACTTTTCCTTTTCCTCCGATCAACACATCATCTTCATTTGCAACCATTCATATGATTACGTCAGACACCATTGTTTATGATGATCCCTTGGATCATTCCTTCTGAATCTAAGATAGACTCATTTGGTGATGTCATGCCTTTGAGTCCATATGAAATTGCGTATGAGACCGTGCAATCGTTTACCGACCCATCTTCAACCGAAATTGACTTAATGAATGTGGTCCGTGAAGAATCACTTTTCGCATCAAGCTCGGATTCAATCACGTTTTCTGAACTTGTTCACTCTGTTGAACAAATTTGTGAAATCCTATGTGTGGATGATTTACCATGGGAAGATCTCCATCACATATATTCGTTTTTACCCGAGAATGATCGTTTTGAAAATGATTTTTCATCAATTTTTACGACTAAATATGGCAAGGAACCTCAGAATTCAATGAAACATCCTGATTCAGAGTTAAATTTGGGAAACATCTCTCGAACTATTCCTATTGACATTTCGGTTAAACCTGGAATTGTTGAAAACATTCATATAGGTGCCTCGTGTACAGATGACGAAATTCAAATATATAAGGCCCTATTTCAGGAATTCCGCGACGTGTTTTCTTGGTCCTATGAGGAAATGCTAGGAATTGATCCCGCGATTGTTGTTCATGAAATAAAGACTTACCTGGATGCTAAACCCGTTCGGCAACATTTGCATCAGATTCACCAAAGAAAAGTTGCTGCAATTAAAGAAGAAGTTGAAAAATTACTCAAAGCAGGTTTCATTTATTCGATCCCGTTAACGGATTGGGTATCGAATATTGTTCTGGTTAACAAAAAGCAAGGGACAATAAGAATATGCATCGATTATAGGGACATTAATCGAGCCTGTCTAAAGGACAATTACCCAACTCCCTATATCGATCAAATTATTGATGATTGTGCCGACAGCGAAATATTCTCCTTCATGGATGGTTTTTTCGGATACAATCAAATCAATATTCTACCTGCCGATCAACCAAAAACGGCTTTCATTTGTCCATGGGGGACATTTTCTTATTGCAAATTACCTTTTGGGCTCAAGAATGCCGGAGCAAATTTTCAAAGGGCCATGTCTTATGCGTTTCATGACATCAAGCACATTGTGCAACCCTATCTTGATGATTTGCCTGCTCATTCATTACATCAGGCAGATAACCTCGTCCATTTACGAGCAATATTTATGAGGTGTAGGCATTATCGAATTCGGTTGAACCCACACAAATGTGTCTTCTGTATAGAAACGGGTCGATTGTTGGGGTTTGTAGTTTCAAAAGCTGACATTCACGTCGATCCCTCGAAGGTCGAAGCTATTGTCAAATTGCCTCCTCCTTCGAGTCTTCGCCAACTCCAAAGTTTGCAAGGGAAAGCAAACTTTTTACGACGATTCATTCCTAACTACGCCGAGGTTACAAAGGGTTTTACCCGGTTCTTGAAACAGAATACTCCATTCTATTGGGATGATATAGCTCAGAAATCTTTTGATGCACTCAAACACGCATTGACCCATGCACCATTATTGCATCCTCCCAACTACAACCATGATTACTTCTTGTATCTCGTCGCCTCTCATTCAACCATTGGAATGGTCTTAGTTCAGGAAGATGAATTTGGAACTGAACATGTGATATATTACCTTAGTCGAACTTTAAATCCAACTGAGCTAAAATACTCACATGTGGAGAAATTGGCATTAGCAGCTGTTCAAGCTGTCCAACATTTTCGTCACTACATTTTACTACGTAAAACTATAGTAATTTCGGATCGCAACCCTATGATCTACATTTTGACCAAGCAATTGCTAGGGGGCAAGTACTCTAAATGGATTGTTATCCTGCAGGAGTTCGACTTGGAATTTGAGAAATCTAATTCTAAGAATTCTTTAGTTTTTGCGGAGTTAATGTGTGACTTCCCGCGTGCTGACACGGAAACTGTGGCAGAGGAGCCCATTGCGGACAAATCCTTGTTTCTAATCAGCACTTTAGATCCGTGGTATGGGGATATCATCGTTTATATCCAGACCCAATCCTTTCAGCCAGAAATTTCAAGGTCAGAACGTCCGAAAATATGATTCCAGTCCCAACAATTCAGGATTATTGGAGATACTATTTATCGCCGTGGGGCGGACTCTGTTTTTCGACGTTGTTTAATTCAAGCGGAAGTTGAAAGGGTTCTAAATGACTGTCACTCTAGAGCATGTGGCGGTCATATTTCTGGGTATGCCACAGCCCAAAAGATATTGTGCGCTGGCTACTTCTGGCCGTCTTTGTTTAAAGATTGTATTACTGCGGTCCGAAAATGCCACAACTGCCAAATTTTTGATCGAAAGATGCACACTCCACCTGCTCCTCTCCACCCTATAATTGTCGTTGGTCCTTTTGCCAAATGGGGTATCGATTTTATTACATGAAACCCTCACTCGGTCGGGGGGCATGTGTATATCATCCTTGCGGTAGATTATTTTACCAAGTGGGCCGAGGCGATGCCTACATTTGAGGCAGACGGCAAGACAGCTGCAATTTTCATGTTCAATCATATAATTGTTAGGTTTGGTGTCCCACAAGCGATAATCACTGATCATGGGCATCATTTTCGAAACGTTATGATGACCGAACTCACAGGCCAGCTTGGTTTGCGTCACGATAGTTCAACCCCTTATTATCCAAAAGCTAATGGTCTGGTTGAATCCATCAAGAAAGTTTTAGTCATCATGATCCGACGAATCATTGGGATTCATCGGTCGAATTGGCATAACATGCTATTTTCAGCACTTTGGGCGTATTGAACCTCAGTAAAAACATCAACAGGGTTCACTCCTTTCCAACTAGTTTATGGTCTGGAAGCTATGTTACCCATCAAATGCGAAATCCCGTCACTGCAAATGGTCATCGAGTTACTTCCAGCCACTTCCGAAGAGGAAAAGAATTTGTTATACTTGGCTCAATTAGATGAGAATCGACGTAATGCTGCATTGGCGATCGAGACTCATGCAAAATGTATGAAAGCTCAGTATGATCGAAATATGACCCCTCGAAATTTTTCAGAAGGAGATCTAGTCTTAGTTTACGATCAAGCTAATGATAAATTAGGCACTGGAAAATTCGTTCCTATGTGGCATGGTCCCTATGTTGTCAAGCGAAAGCTTGCAAAAGGGGCCTATGAATTGGTAGACTTTGACGGGGACTCTTTGGGTAAACCCAGAAATGGTTTTTACTTGAAGAGGTATTATGCTTAAAGGATGGGTATGGAGATTTTTAGTTAGGATAGTTTTTCTTTCTACCTGGTGTGTTTTAGTTTAAACAGTGTGCTTAGCTTAGAGAGTGTTTTCTGTCATTATTCCTGCTTATCTTGGTTTTACTCTTGATATTGCAGATGTCAATGCCTCTCCAAACATACATTGGTTTCGCTGATGGTGCTTGTCGTAATACATGGAACATTTCTTCCGCAGCTTGGGTTATCTATTCGCCCTCTGACGAGTTGGTATCTATGCATGGGGTAAGCCTCGGTCAAACAACGAACAACATTGCCGAGTATAGTGCAGTGATTGAGTTATTATCTGAATCTATTTCATTTGGGATTCGGAGTTTGATAGTGAGGTTAGATTCTGAACTCGTTGTATTAAAGCTTAATAGAGTGTATGCCATTAGAAATCCAGTGTTATTAAGATTATTTTTTAGATTGCGTCTCTTGGAACGTGAATTTGATTATATTGAATATCATCATATTCCAAGATCTTTAAATACATTAGCAGATGCAATTGCTTCTCGAATGTTAAGTAGACATTTGCAATAATCATACATGTAAATTTAAAACCATTCCATAACATGATTTACAAGATAAGCCGGTAATAGTGATATATATATATACATATAGGAGTGTGTCAAAAAATATGTTGTCCTCGATCATAGGTTGAAAACACCTTATGATCAGAAAAAATGATAAGTACAAAAAACAAAAATGTCATATGTGCCCACAATAGGCGATCATCCTATCACTGGTGATGATCTCGATAAGAAACCACTGCACGGGCCACCTTGCAAAGAAACATCCTAAAAGGTCCTGGGACCCCAATCACATAGCGCTGAAGTCGACGAGGAATGTCATCTATAGTGGTTTCCGGAATATCTCCTGTCAAGCGCTCGAGATGACCCTCCAACTCGGCCAAAACCTCTACTGATTCGTCCTATGGGGCTGGCAAGGCTGCAACTGGTTGTTTCCTCTCGTAAGGCCAGAGAGCGGCTGGTCACTGTGGACCCACATCTGCATTTGAAACTTTTACTATCAGTTTTGGGACGATGGAAAAATAGTAAAAAAAAAATAAATAGGAAAAATGTTGAAAATGATTTTTTACCTGAGTCATCCCACTGCTCTCCTGGTGGAAGAGCCATGTCTCGGTCACCACGAAAATCTACCCTAGCGTAAGGAAAGTCCTGAATAGAAAAAACCTGGTTTTCCAACCATTGGAAATACTCAGGTTTGAATCGAACAACCTCTGTCCCCTCATCCGGATGGCGGGCCATAACTGCGACCCATCGCATCAGTTTGGGCTCTCGAGGAAGCCCAGCTCCAACAATAAGGTGCTGCGGGATCAACATGGGAACCCTCTCTAGACCAAAGCTCACAACCAAAGCCCCATAACCAAAGGTCTTTAGTTGTCCATTCTTGTCTCTAGTCAGTTGGCCTTTCACATTGGCCAACACAGCATCGCACCAGTTGAAGATGGTGCCTCGAAAGCAGTCAACTGCCATACGCATCTGGGATCCGGTGGCAACATGTAATTCGGAACTCCCGCAAAGTCTGGTGACAGTAAACGTGGTCACCATGAGTTCAGGAAGGGATATGGTTTTTATGTCTATCCCTTTGTCTCTAGCCTGGCTGTTGCAGAACTCTAGCCGAAGGCTATCAATAGACTAGCCACCTGGCCTAGCCATGAATAGAGTCAAGTCTTCGCCTCTCTTAAGCAAACCAGTCAAGAAATATATGTGTGCCGGCTCGATTTTGAGCTGGTGGCCACCAATAAAGAAGCACTGGTCCTGTATGCTCCATCTGTCAACCAACCACTGTAAGAAATCCACCTGGGCCCTCATGCCAAGAATGGCCCAGAATTTGTACAAGCCACAGGCCTTCAATGCATCGATTGAAGGTTGGTGATTCAATGCGGCAGCATCCATGTCCTCATGCTCTCATTCATGCCAATCTAGCATGGTGTACTTTCTGCATCAAGTTAAAAGACAAATTAGAATGCTAGAAATTAATTTGTTTGGGTCAATTTTGAGAATTTTTGGGTTAAAAACCCTTGCAGCGGGGACCGCACCCTCTGGGTTAGACACAGTGCATGGGTCTGCACCTTGCCTACATGGAAGGTGCGGACCCCAAAATTTTTCCCCATTGAGAAAAAGTCGGGGTCCGCGGGCTGGCAATGATGCACGTGCGGGCCCCCGTGTGCGGGTTTTAAGCCTAAAAACCCTCCAAAAAAAAATGAAAGCCTAAAACAAGAAATGAAACGGTCAAAAATGAAGAGTAGGATGATGTGGATTATCAGGAGAAGACAGCGTTTGATTCCAACGGTTGGATTTTCCGCAATCTTCACGGGAAGTTTTCTAAACAAAAGCACTATTTTCTCACCCAAAACTCAAACGGTAAAAATGAACTGACGAAAGTCCTTTTTATAAGTTTTTTGAGTAAATAATTGCAAATTTGTTTATGTTTCACTTTGGAAAGGTATTTTTGCAACATTTTTATCCATTTCAAACAGGTATGAGTAATGTTTGCATTTTTGTTCAGGATAACGGATTATTCTGGCGAAATTTATCATTTTCAACAGAAAAACATTCAGAGTCACCTTTAAGCTCTTTTCTGACTCCTGAAACATGAAAAGATTGCCGAGTTTTTCTTTTAAACTCGTTAAAACGGAACTAAAATATGGTCCACTTACAGCTCTTTTCTGACCGTAAAAACATGAAAAGATTGCCGGATTTTTGTTGTTTCAAATTCGATACTGGTTATAAACGACGTGTCGTTGATCGATTTTTTACTTTTTCGGATCAAGGGCACTAATTACAAAAAGTACTCCTTGGTCGTAAAGATCAAGCGGTTCTCTCAAGTATTATTTTATACTTTTTCGGGCTTGGGAGACACAAATTTACGAAAAAGGTCAGCCTTGGAGTCTTCTTAAGTTTTTTTAGACTCTCTAAAATTGAAAAACGTCGAGTTTCTCCTATACTGGACTCGTTAAAATTTCACAGTAAAGGACCTGTTCAATTACAAACAGGAACGAACCACTCCTTCTTAGGGTTCGAATTTAAACTAAGTTGGACTCATCCGAAGGATGAGCTTATAATCAAGCAAAGGTTATCCTCCTCAAGCTTGTCAAAAATAAAGAGGTACTTGGCAGAAATGGTGGGGGAAAAGAGAGAAAAATGAATCTGTTTGTCATACTTTGTAACCACTCTTGAACACGACACTTTTATTCACCTGGGCTAGGAAATCCTTTGCCTAACAGTTGATCAAACCACATTGAAAGTCTTCAGCCGGTTTCTGGGTATTAACTTTGGGTCAATTGTCACCAAGCCATCTGTCATGTCGTTATGTGTTCAAGAGGTCACTGCCAATAAGCCATTCATCTGCAAAATATTTGTCATCCATATTGACCATCCCTGAGTCAGTCCTTGCAACTAAATTTCTTCAATTTGATCTATGATTTCGTGTTATGGGCTTGCCTGTGACGGATCGCTTTCTATCGACTTCAGCTCATTATTTAAAAAGATGATCTAGAAATCATCAGTACCTTGGAATCTGCATGCCTCAATGGCAGGTTTCTCGCCTTCGATGACAGGTTGCATCATTGACCTTCGATCAAAGGATTCCATGACATGTTCGACATCAACACATTTATTCACATCTCATGGATTGTACTGGGTACTTTGAGAGCCATTGACATCACTGGTGGTTTCTCTCACACTTATTAACAGTTTACATCATTGACTGGTAATCAAGTGGTTTCTACCATGTTCGACATCAACACATTCATTCGCATGGATAGAATCGTACTGTTTTGGTAAGTAGATATGAAGACCCTGGATCTAGTTTCCACAATCCAGGCTGCGAGGAATTTTGTATTCATTATATAATGGACTATTCATAAACAGATGGCTACGCCCATACTGTGTCCACATGAGCCTATACTTGTGATGTATTACAAGATCATTCCTGTATCAAAGCAGTAGTTAGTTTTCTAAGTCAGTTTTGATCTAAGTATGGGAATGTCTACCTCAGTGATGATATGATCTCATATATATATCTTACATTGAATGTTTTTATAGGTTCCAAGCGGGCTCTCTACAAGATGATCCTCGAAATGATAAAGTACTTCACTCTTCCTAAATGATAAATGAAATCCTCATATACTACAGACTTCGCACTTTAGGGGGCAATCTGTTACACAAAAATATTGTCACCATGATTATTTGCAGTCAGTATGGGTCTATCATCACTTGTACTGTCCTCCTAAGCAAGTCTCAGACCTCAGCTCTTCAATTCAAGCTTTGAAAATGAGAGAAAGACATTGAAAATCAATAAAACTATGGTTCCGCACTTTCTCTCACTGTTACCTGCAGTCTTGCACCTTCTGTTTATAAAACCTGTGGACCTGCCCACTCTGTCTCTAAAGGTGTGGGTGCGGACCCCTGTGAAAGTTAAAAAGGTGCAAGTTTATTCTAAAAAACTCACTTTGGGTTAATTCTAGATGATTCTAGAAGGAATTTTGACGTGGATTGGCCGCTCTTAGGTGGTTCATGCATCCCAAAAGAGAAGGAGCTAATCCCTTGACGAGAGGAGCTATCCCTTTGAAGGAGGGCTTTATCCCTTTGAAGGAGGACCTAGTAACTTCCCTCCATTGCACTATTAATTCAGACATTGGGCTGGTTGCTAGGGAGGTTAGAAGCTGAACATTTTTTAGGGTAAATGCTGGTGAAATTAAGACTTCCTAGTTAAGCTTAAGAGGAGAGATCACATACCTTTTTGGCTTCATTGGGAAGAGAGTGAAACTTGTCAAAGTAGAGGAGACTTCTTGCTGGACCCTGGGAGGAGCTTGTACAGCGTCAAGGCACAGGTTGTAAAGTTATTCTTGATTAATGAATTAATACAATAAAACTCATTTTTCTCAACAAATTGTCTCATGTCATTTGTTTCATGAATTCCTTGACTTTCATGTTAAATATGTTTTATGATATTGGCTTTTCAGGTGCTTTTTAATTTGTTTGCTTGTTTGTGTTTGCAGATTCACGACAAGGGAGCTCATTTGGATCGAAGGAGCGAGGCTTCCACAAACTTGCGTTGGACCCAAGGTAGGCCTAAAACACTTTTTTGCCTTTGTTTATAAAAGCATATTTAGAGAAAGATAGTGTATGATTGGTTTGCTTGTCATTAGGTCTTCTTTAGATTCTAGGAAGGTCTATCTTGTCCATAAGATCGACTTATTCCGTGTGACAGCGACTTGTCTTCTAATGTCAACCATTTCATTAGACATGGTTTTTAAAACTTTCTGCAATCTTTCTAAATCAAATGGGTCCTTTAATTTCTTTTTCTTAGGGTCATCTTTAAAAGTAGCCTTCTTAGATTTTCTTTCATCAACAATGCTTTCATTTTCTAAAGCTAAGATACGTTTTTCTACCGCTATCGCTTCCTTCATGTTTTCAGCTAATGTTGTCTTGTTAGCCCTATCAACAAAGATTGCTATGTTCAATGGTAAAGTAGATATGTACCATTCACTTCTAACTTCTTCACTAGGTTTGGAAGTGGTTGAAATTTTATTCAAAAGCTTGTTGAAATGCGAGTTAAAATCTTTGATAGGTTCTCTCGATTCAGCCTTAAGATTCGATAGATCATTGATCAATGTTGTTGTAGACCTATCATCACCGAACTTTGTCAAGAATTGCTCTTGGAAAATGTCCCAACTAGTAATAGACCCTGATGGTAATGAAAAATACCAAGATCTAGCTGTTGCTTGTAAAGTATAAGGAAAAATTCTAACAACAACATCTTTATTTGTAACTCTATTTAAATTTATTGATAACATAAAGTTGTTTATGTGTTCTTCTGCTAGCATGCCTGCTTCAGGATTAAACTTGGGTAGCCATTTTTCAGGATGGGCTAGCAATTGCTCAAGGGAGCAGGGATTGAGACTGCCCCTGGATTGTTCCATGGGTTTTGAGCCATCATTGAACTACTAACAGAGGAAAGCGCAAAAGAGGTTGCTTGTGGTGAGGCTGAGGATGTTAAAGTTCCAGTACTCTGATAGACAACACTATGAAGTGGAGGGGTGGATGGTTGAATTTGCAATGGAGAAGTTGGAATGGAAGTTGATGATGAAAGTGTCTCACTATCAGACCCTTGAGGTGACTTCGTTTCTCTTTTCCTTTTAGGTAGAGGTAATTCAGTTGGTTCAATACCAGAATTTTCACTCTGTAATCTGGTAAGAGGATGAGAAGGATTGTAATACGAGGTCACACTACCTTGAGATAATTCAGACTTCTGTGGTGATATAGAAAATCTTTGAAGTTTATGGATCAAAGACTTAACTTCAGGAGGTTCAATAGTAGATCTGTCTGAAATGTCTGGGTTTATGGCAGTGGTTGTTGTTTTCTCAACTTCTCGCTTAAGATTTAAAGACTCGGAATGCGATGGAGAAGTCGGGGGAGATGTTGAGGGTGATTTACTCTCATAATGGTATTTAGATTTAGATTTACTAGCCATTCATAGTTCAGGCCCTCCTTCTAGTGCAAAATATGTTGAAGGCCCCACAAATCGGATCTACAACAAGGGGGATACCCACCTGGTCCGGACTTTGAAAGCAGCTCCTTTTCTGTTTGGGATGGTGGGTCCAACTGGGGATAATGGGACTAGTTTCCTAATTTGTTGGTGATGAAGATAAGAATTGATGTTTTCCTTTCTAAAAGATTTCTAACTAGAATGATTTTAAACTAAATCTAATCTAAACTATGTAATTTTATTCTACTGAACAGAAATATCTAATTCTAAAACTAACCTAGGATTTATCATTTTCAATTATGCGATCTAAAATAATTTCTAACAGCAATCGGTAATAAAGATCATTCAATTGCTACAAGAAAATAATTCATTAAAAATGAATTGTTTCATATAAGAAATTAGTCGAAACAATTGTGAGAAGCATATCGCATAATAAGTTATTCATACATTAAGCATAAACAGAATAGTCATCACCATACAAAAGTGCCAAATGATAACTCAAACATTCAAGCTTTCATATATAAACAACTGAACATAAAATATTACTTTGACACATAAGCAAAAATCATTAAGAGATAAAAGTACCATTGATAACAAGTCCTACTCATGAGCTTCAACAATATAGATTTATCTTCTCCTAATTCAATATCTACTAAATGCATTTCAATAGCAGACATTAAACACAAAAATCAATCAATCTCGTTCCATTCATTCATCAAAACCTCCTCAAAGGGTGTAGAAGTGCATGTTCTGAAGAAATGTTTTTGACAAATTTCTGGACCCCTCTCTAAATGCATGAGAGGGGTTAAAATACTACTAACTAAGACTAAAAATAGTTTATTACAAAAATATAGGAGGAGGTTTAAATGACCATCCTCATCTAAGGCAAAAATAAATCAAAAATAAAACTAAAACTGTATATGGAAATTAACTATCTATGCATCTGTTCTTTGAGATTGCAAGCATTTAGCATCGGCTTTAGGAGCGTCAGTTGGCCGACCTCTGATTTTAGTTGTCCTACGAAAACAGAATCCGTAAGTGCTGGCGCTATCTTTTCAGTAGAATTTGTAAGGCATTTTAGAGTCATGCATTGACTGTGCGGTTTAAGCAAGTACTGCTAGTAAGTGTCCCAATTCAACTTGGTTAACTTCTTGATCAACTCTGTCTTTTCTTCAGCCTTTTGTCTCCAGTTTGTCTGCAGTTTTTGTGCCTTTGGGAGAAATCTCGGAGATGTTTCTGATATCAGGTTTGCTATATGCAGATTTTCATTGACACAGTCAATGACATTGTTCGCTGTTGTTGCTGCTTCTTCTGCTGCCTGTTCTGCCTTTTTAATTTGTGCATCCCACTTATTGAATAACATTTCTTTGTGGGCTTCATTGATTTTGAGCAAGCCTGCTTTCTTCCCTTCCTCTGATTCCTTCCAAATCAAATAATCAGAAATTCTTTTATCAATTAAATCATAATCAAGTCACAAATCCACGACTTGACTTGTAATTTTATCGCTCATCTCGCAATGGGAGCTCCATTGCAATATTCTTTGGCAAAGTGCCTCTTGTTGTTGCAAGAGTTGGTCATTCAAGGCAAGGGCTTCTGAGACAAATTTTGTGATTTGGGGGTCATCTTTATGCAATTCTAGCATAGCTTGTAATTGATGTTCCTTTTCAGCCAAATTGTTCTGATACCTCGGCTGCATTTGTTGAAAATCCTGTTGTAATTTTTCTAATTTCTCCTCTACTTCTCTGTTGGCACTGGCCTATTGTAGCTGTTGTTGAAAAACTAGGATTTGTTCCTATTTATCCTTAAGTAATAGTTGTACTTCAGATGCTTTATCGATGGTATTAGAAGCATAGGCTCCTGCAATCTGGTATAACTTAGTCAAATTTTCAGTAGGGTTAGTGGTAGGGTCTCGCCAAAGGACATCTAACTGCTCTGGCTCAGGTGAGAGCACACTGTCTAATTTTTGTTTCTTCATTTGTCTTCTTACCACTACTTTGTGCTGCGGACTATAAAATACATCTAGAGGAGGAATCTCCTCTATTTTCAGCATGATTTCAGATGATGGGGTCATAGGAATATGCTCCGTTTCTGGAGCATTGCTGATTGTTTCAATGACCATATCTGTCATTGTCTGCACTATATTCTCAGGTGTCTTCCCATTCTTCTCCTCAGTATTAATCAATTCATTAAATGTTTCCCACTCTTTATCCAGCTCAGTTCTCATTGGCTTTGGTGGCTTGATGAGGGGAGGGGGAACCTTTACCTATGGTGTCGAAAAAACTTATTGCTCTAGGTGCTCTTTAGATTGGGCAGTATCCCTGACTGACCCTTCGCTTTTATTATGGTCACTCTCGGACCGTTTAGAGCGTTCTGGTGATTCTTTCCCAGACTTAGACCTGGACTTGTCTGCACCCAAGCTTCCACTTAAACTGACGCTGGGAGTTAGCTCCCTTATTGGTTCTAGACGCAACTTATCCAAGCGGATGTTTGTTAATCTCCTTTATCTGTAAAGTTTGAATTCTTGGAATTCTACTGGGAAAAATTGAATTTTAGCCATATGCAAAATGTCTTTCAATGTACTTTTCTGCTGGAAGATATCATCAAAGAGATCATCTTCTTTGGTGAATACCTTTATCTTGACAGCCGTAGTAAAATTCTTAATTACATCATAGGGATCGAATAATCTCCCTGGAAATTTGAACAATTGTAGAATCATCATGTTGTCTACTTCTATGAATGCATGACCTAAATCAAATAGTGAAAAGGCCCCATAGGCCACAGGAAATTGTGGCCAGATGGCCTTTTTCTTGTCTTTCAATTCTTTGCTCATTCCTCCAACCCCAGAGGTCTAGTAGGCAATTTCACGGGCCAATAACTTATCAAGAACATACAAGGGTAGCACATGAGGGGAAGCAATGCTTCCAAATACTCTGATGTAAGTGAAAAACTCTTCTCCAAACCATTTTCCGACAAGGAGAATATCAACTTCCGCTTCGGGGGAAAATCTTGGGGCGTCCTTATTGTACAACATTCTGTGAAGAGGTAACATAAATCCATGACAAATTCTGTAAAAATATGGGATAAAATTGGAATCCCACAATTCCTTATGGTAGATGTGAATGGGCAAGGGATTCTATATAGCCCATTTCCAACCCATTAAGGGAAATCTAGAAACAGAACAGATTGCATCCATAACATAAGCAGCTAAAAAGAAAGGAGGATAAATCCTCTGAGATTAAGTTATTTTAGACCGGTAGTTCCAAATAGCCAAGGCTAAATTATCAAAAAATATCTGGGTCCAATCCATAATAGTGGCATTAATGGTCGCCTCTAATAGGGGTAGCAACTCGAATGAAAACTTGTTGATGTCAGGCCTTCCAAATAGCCTACATAGCATAGCAGCAGCAAAACAATATGAGGAGGAGAGGGAACCAGTATTGTACATACCATGTTTGTCCTTTTTCAATGGCTCTTCCTTTACCGATCGGTTCTTGGTGCACTCCACCAAATCTTCATTTTTCTTGGTGAACTTCTCCACGAACTGTTTATTGTAGCTTGCTTGCGGCTCTGGTAAATGATACATAAGTCTTAAATCCTGTGGGGTGAATGACCCTATAAGCTCTTGGCTCCAAGACTTGAATTGCCTGTCTGTTATATCAGCACTGTCCAATACCCACTTGACCATGTTTGTATATGGAAGTATCTTAGGCCTTGCTGCTATGCGGTGCAAGAATGAGCATGCAAGTTCAGTAAGTGAGGCTTCAGATGACCCGCGTGTGTCTGTTGTAACTGTAACTTCCATAACTCTGGGGTTTTCCTCTTCCAGTAGACTGTACATGCCTTCCCAAGTGGATATGTTGGCCTCTCTGGTACAGGTGGTGTCTGTGAATAAGGGTGTCATCTCTGTTTTCTCAGCAACCGGAGCTTTTCCCTTCTTCCCCATTACGTTCTGTACACTGCTCTGTATATTACTTTGCTTGCCGCTCCTGCAAATTTACAAATAAGGAATGAATAATGGTAAGTGATAAAGTGACGGGAAAGCTCTTAATTTTGAAATCATATCAAATATATCACCCTATGTGAAACAACCTTTCGATCAAATCTAAAATCTTTTCTCATAAATGACCATCAATAAACCACTAAATTGACATTAATGCCCATAACACGGTATCGGATTACGAGAAATATTTTATTTAACAATGAGCCCTATTGATCTGCGATAAAGCGACTTTGCAATTTTCTTCACAATTTCGTAGATTGCAATATCGTTAATCCTTTTCGTTAACAATCATTTATTTCTTTATGCGACTGCGAGATGCTTTATCGCATATCGCAGGATCGGGATGTTTTATCTTAGATGATGCTTGCGGCATATGACATTTGTGATGTGTGATGAATATATAAGGTGCGTGATCTCGTATTTTTGCATTTTCGCAATTTCGAAAGTTTGTTTATATGATATATTCCATTACTCTTTTGCGATGCGATGTTTGTGTTAGGAGAACAATTTTATTTGAAACTTATCATAAAACTTAATTTTTTGGGTTTAGCGGATGTTTTTCCTAAGTTTATTATAGTGTGTTTTATTCGAAGGGAACTATAAGTGCTAGTTTTTTATTTTTTAGAAGGGTCCCCATTTATTTAGTTTTATTACTAATACTAAATAAAAAGGGGGGTTGTTGTTGGCCACAACATAGTGGTGGATAAATTTAATAAAGTAACCCAATTTATTCCTGTTCAATCTACATATAAAACTGGGTAATTTGGAGATATATTCATGCAAAAAATATTAAGACTACATGGAATGCCAAAGGTTATGATTTCTGACAGAGATGTAAAAGTCAGATCTGCATTTTGGAAAACTCTCTTTACAGCCCTAGATGCTCAATTTCAATTTAGCACTGCTTATCACCCACAAATTGATGGGTAAAAAAGAGTGAGTAAGCCAAGTGTTGGAAGATATGTTACCAATGTATGTGATGCAACAACCCAGTAAATGGGAGGAGTATCTCCACCTATTGGAACTCACATACAATAATAGTTATCAAGAATCGTTGAAATGAACCCTTTTTAATTTTTATATGGAAGAGTATGCAGAGCACCCATCAATTGGAATATCCTAGAGGACAAACAAATGTTGGGAACTAATATGTTAGCAGAAATGGAATTCACTGTAAAAAGGATCTAGCAGAATTTGAAAGCTGCTAAAGACAGGCAGAAGGCATATGCAGATAAAAAGGGAACTTATAAGGAATTTTAGATAGGGTTTCATGTGTATGTTTGAGTAAAACCCACGAAAAACACCCTGCAATGGAAGGGATGTGAGAAATTAGCTCCTCGATATTGTGGACCCTTCCAATTATTAGAAAAAATTGAACCTGTTGCATACTAGCTAGAATGACACAACTACATATGAGTCCATAACATGTTTCACGTATCCTTAATTAAAAAAATGTGTATATGATTCTAAGAATATCATTAACTGGCAAGAGGTGCAGGTAAAAGTCTTAATAAATAATTTGTCTTTGATGGTTAATTATGTTTATTAAATATTAGTCATTGATGACATTTTCTATTGTGGAACAGGTGTAACCAAACAAAGAGTTCCTAGTAGAGCCTCTATGTATTCACAGTCGAAGAGAAAAAATGCTACGAAGGCAAGCTATCACCCAAGTTAAAGTGTAGTGGAGGCACTTTAGCCCAGAAGAGGCAACCTCGAAGGATGAAAGCTGGATATGGGAATCGTATCCTAGCTTGTTCCAAGGGCATGAATAACCACCGAGGACGGTGTTTCACGCAAGAGGGGGAAGATGTAACACCCCTGAGCATATAAACAGTTGGCAATTATTTTATTTTGTTTTATGTAAAACTTGGTAATTCGGTTCGTTAGAGGCTGGTAAAAGAACTTAGAAATAAAATGTTGTGGTTATTATTTTATTTTTCAAAAAAAATGATGCTTTGTTAGAGAAATGACGGGAAAGACTTTAAAAGAAAATTCTTGACTTTCCAACTAGTTAAACAATTACTTCCTTCCTTGGAGGTATTAAAAGAAAATATTTTAGTTGGGAAAAGCCACGAGTGGTTGAGAAAGGAAGTGAGTGTGGAACAAAGAATAAGTTTCTGCCAGGACACTAGAAAAGCAGATGCACTACTGAAGGGTCTTCTTGAGCTCGTGACAACCAATGGAAACCTTGAAACAAAAAAATTTGGACTCGACTGGGGGTCTTCAGGTCCCTGAATGACTATTGTCTGTAACTACTCTGGAAGCTAGGAGGCTCGGGGGGGGGACCTAGATGTAATTGGCAGTATCACAAATTGGGTAGTTAAAGGAGTATTTTTCCTAGTTAATCTTTTTAGAAAAGGTGAGTGAAGCAGATAAGTATTAATTTCTTGAACATAACTAGATATGAAATGTTTCTTACTTTGGTCTTTAGAAGAAATTGAAAATTTGATATTTGGTAGAACAAATATGGATAAGAAATTTTTGGTATTTTGTTCTTTAGATGAAACTGGAAATGGATATTTTCTTGAACAAAACTAAATATTGATACTTTCTTTTTAGATGATTACTATCTTGAACAAAATCCAAGAACTAAATATTTCGTAATTCCTTTTGGTTTCGGGAAATTGATTAGATATCTCAAGGAGCTTCATTTCTTATTATTCTAGCTTAAACTGCTAGTAAGTAAGAAAATATTGAAGTGTGAAGGGGCACTTGGGAATTCCTATTGTTAGGGATAGATGAATATTATGGATTTCTTGCATTAGTTGGGTTAGATGCAATTATGTTGTATGTGAAAAATAAAATTTTCTTGTGAACAGAGTATGATAGAATATTCTTTGTGCATTTTAAAGTAAAATTGGGTACATGTGGGTAAGTCCCACTAACTAGCCCAAGAGAAAAATGAATAGGTAAAACTGAGACTCGATGAGAAAAATTTCTTTTACAGCCCGCTATTGTGTATTAATCCAAGAAATAGGAACAAGAATGGTTTGGGGATATTAATTGTTCTAGAAGCAAGTTAGTTTTTCTTTCGATCTTGAGCCCCAAGAAATGAATCCTCTTGATTTAAACATAATATTAGTACCAATAGCATTTAAATAGACTCCAGGATCATATTTTGTTCCTTGTTGGTACACTTTCAATTCTTGACAACTGTAAGGTTAAGAGGTATAACAAAAATAGTAATTCCTGAAGTACTCAAACAGAAAAAAACAAACAAAACCACATACCATTGAACCACCATGAAAAAAATAATTTGTAACGAAATTGTACAATACAACGTTCTTAATGAACAACCAGAGTCGAGAGAAATGACAACATATATTGGTAATGGTACTAGAAATTTAAGGACGCAATATATATATATATATATATATATATATATATATATATATATATATATATATATATATATATATATATATATATATATATATATATATATATATATATATATATATTAATATATATATATATTAATATATATTACCAGTAAATACAAGAAAAGCGACCATTATGCCAGTGAAAGACATCTAAAGAAAATAAGGTGAAAATACGTTCACAAAACTTCCATTATAATAATTATTTCTTCAGCATGAAAATAACCCGTATAACTGGGTGGACAAAGAAGATATTCTATAGTTCTGTTGAGTAGGGAAACCCCTTCTCTTCTTAAAGAATAATAAAGAAAACTGAACAAAGTCATTTTACAGAGTTGAATCTTGAACGACCTTGTTAAACAATCCTCAAAATGAAAAAAAAAACCCTCCGTGGAGGAAAACTGTATATACCAGGAAAGCATTATTACATTTACATCTGTATCAGGGATTAATCCCTAGTCGTAACCTCAAATGCTTAAACTATCTCAAGGAAGGTGAGAAAATCGAAGAAACTATTACACAAGAACAACCCCAAGAAGTTAACATCCATTCCCTTGAGCACAAACTGCTCTAAGAAAGCAAAAGCAGACTGAATTGAATCATACATGTTCAAAACCAAGCGTTATATGAGACATGAACCGGTGAATGAAGGAAACATACTGTTATGAAACCAGCTCACAAAAAGGTATAAAAGATAGATGAACGCCTTAGAAATAAGCCTCTTCGAGGGGGCAACCTCCTTTACATTACACAAATGAAAAATTCTTAGATGATACAAATGACAAGACCTCCTTTCTATATATAGGAGTCTGAGGGGTCATAATATAATCAAAGCCGACATAACAATAATGATATAAGGGCACAATAATAACAATAGTGGGCTTCTATGGGGCACAATAATAATAATATGGGGACTACATGAGCACAAAAATATAATAAGGGGGTTTTACTAATAACAATAAGGGGTTATACTAGTAGTATAGGGACCTAACATTCTCCTCTCCTTCAAAAAGTGTTGACCTCATCGCTTTAGTAGTTCTTGATGCTTCTATATAAAAATCTCATCCTTCCATGTGGAATCTTCAGTGGGTAAGTTCTTCCACTTGATGAGATACTCTAAAATTGATCGGTTTCGTAGCTGTCGACTTCTCGGTTCTATGAATGCTTCAGGTTCCAATATGATTTTTCCTTCCTTATCAAGTTCTGGAAATATTGTTTGAACTGGGATCTTCTGAAACTTTTGAATGAGTGGGCCACACTTCTTCATCCTTCTTCCATTCATCCCTTACTTCGTTTATCAAATTTGGTTGGATAATCGGAATAACACAAAACAATGCTTCCACAACCTCATCCTTTCTTGAGAGTGCATCTGTAACAACATTTTTCTTCCCTTTTTTGTAGATGGTTTCAAAGTCATAACCCAACATATTTGTGACCCATTTTTAATGTCCTTCTAAAGATAATCTTTGTTCTAAAAAGTATTTAAGACTATCATGATCCATTTTTACCTTGAAATGTCTTCCCATTAGGCAAGGTCACCATTTCTTAAGTTCATGTAGAATTTCCAACATTTCCTTCTCATAAATAGCTTGCTTGAGATGTAGTCGTAAAAATACCCAATCGCCTACATCAAAACTTATTTCACTGTGATGTTGATAAGCCTGTTATTCCTTTCGATTCTGCACCAAAGTGGTGTTATCCTTTAAAAGTTGGAGAACTTGTTGTTGATGCTCAATGTGATCTTTCACTGCTTGAATCTTTTTCTTCTTGATATGTCCTTCTATCTTGAGATTTTGAGGAGTGGTAATTTCTTCCAATGCATTACAAGATATGATCGGATTCATTTCTTGATGCTCGATGTGATCTTTCACTTCTTGAACATTTTTATTCTTGATATGTCCTTCTATATTGATAGTTTGAGGAGTGGTAATTTCAGCTAATGCATTACAAGATATGGTCAGATTCACTTCTTCTTTCTCAACGTGATATTTCACTTCTTGAACCTTATTCTTATTGATGTGTCCTTCTATCTTGAGATTTTGAGGAGTGGTAATTCTTTCCAATGCTTTACAGGATATGGTTAGATTCATTTCTTCTTTCTCTGGGGTTGGTTCCTGGTGTATATCCTCTTCTTTTGATGTTTCTTGATCCTTTTCTTCCTTCTCTTCACAATCAATGTAAAATAATTTCTTCTCAGCACACTTATGACCTTTAATGTATTTGTTATCGCAATTTTAACAAAGCCATTTTTCTCTTTTTTCTTCCAATTGTTGTGGTGTCAACCTTGTAGGTTGTGTAAGGCTAGGAGAAACAACACTTCCATATTTATAGTTCTGACGGGTAGACTTCCTTGTTTCCATAATTTTTCTGTCCACTTTTCTTGCCAACTTGAATTCCCTCTCTAATGAATCAGGTTCCCAAAGACGAACCTCATGTTGAATGTTATCCTTTAAAGTCCCTATGGAGACATCAATCCTCTGCTTCTCTGGAATATCATTTTCCCTTATATTCAATTTTTGAAAGTCCTCAATGTGCTCTGCCATTGAACACTTTTGTTTGAGATTTATCAATTGGCTAAAGAAGGTGTTTCTCTCTGTATCCTCATAATGTGCTATCATTTCCTCCGTGAAAATTGATCATGTAACAAGTGGTTTACGAGAACAAAACCCTTTATACCATAAAAATTGATATGGTTCTAAATATGAAGATGCAATACGTACCTTTTGTAATAGTTGCACCTCATGTAGATCAAAATATTGCTCCATCTTTAGTATCCAATTTAACGGATCCTTGCCATCAAACTTACTCATATCACCTTTTCTTGATTTTAGGAGCTCAATCTTGAAACGCCTGTAACTCTGTACTTTCAAATCTCCAAGTTCTGAAATTGCATCCTGCAGTAGCCCTCTAAGTCCTCTTTCTAACCCCGTAAGACTGATCAAGGTTGGATTCTGCAAGGAAGAGTTATGTCAAATATCCCACGATGACCTGATTATAGACTGGTTCAGTAGAGCGAACTTGTACAAAGCGCCACGTGTCATTGTTTCAAACTTAGGAGCTAGAACCAATACACAGAAAACTAAAGTTTGTCCGCTTCTGTAATTTCTTATGAAATTTCAATCTGATGCACGCAAAGAAAGTTATGAAGATTTTCCCAAGGTCACATGTTTGGAATGTAATTCAGGAGTCTGCAAAAACCCTAACGTCCTCGGATCATATCTCCGAAAATATAACGAGACAAGCTCTGAAATTCAGATCCAAAGTTCAGAACAATTTTGGCTCAAATGGGTTTTTTTTAGCTTTTGAAACGTCGCATAAAAAAATTATAGCGAAAATGCCACGATGACCTGTTTGGAGCAGCAAAACCGTAGAATCCAAAGCTCTGATTCCAAATGTTATGAAACCAGCTCACAAAAATATAGAAAAAATAGATAAACACCTTAGAAATAAGCCTCTTTGAGGGGGCAACCTCCTTTACATTACACAAATGAACAATTATTGGATGATACAAATGACAAGACCTCCTTTCTATATATAGGAGTCTAAGGGGTCATAATATAATCAAAGCCGACATAACAATAATAATATAAAGGCACAATAATAACAATAGTGGGCTTCTATGGGGCACAATAATAACAATATGGGGACTACATGAGCACAACAATATAATAAGGGGGTTGTACTAATAACAATAAGGGGTTACACTAGTAGTATAGGGACCTAACACATACAATTATACTTAGTTCCCAAACAACAGAAGGACTTGAAACTCTAATCAGAAAAAAACTTACATCTTGAAACTCACGTCGAAAGCATAGCGAAATATACAGAGAAATCCCTAGAACTAGAGGAAAGGAGTAAGTCACTCGGGTATCACTGTGCGAGAGATAAGCACCCAAAACAAAAGTGATGTCATTATAGCTAGAGCAAAGAAGTTTGAACTGCATGGACTGCCAGTTTCACCTGTGCAATAATCCTGCAAGATCGTGAAGGAGAAAGAAAAGAAATGATGTCACTTATAGGGTTGTCAACGACGAACCACAGGAAATGACAGAGAAAGAAAACTCAGAGTAGGGTTAGAGGAAGAACCTGGGTGCACAGTTGTAGCACCATTGCGTGAAAGGGAAGAATGAAAACATTGACAACAAAGCAGGGTTGGAATGTCTACCTTCAACTAACCCTTGCAATCTCCACCGTCCGATGAAAATTAGGGTGTGTGTATGAAAGAGATGGAACCGGATGTCAATTGCATTAAATATCGAAAAAAAAAAGAAACAACTCCCCTGGTGGAGTCTAGAGAATTCTTTATTACATTAACATAATGAAGATCGTAATCTCGGTTATCAAGATAGAAAATGGTAGAGAACATCAATTCCCATAGTTAATCCTCGGATTCTTAAACAAGGGAAGTATAATTGTGGGGTTGAGGTTGATAAGTGCCAATGATAATAAAATTAATTAGAACCCCAACCTTACCCTTTGCCTCAGTTTCAAACCTATTTTAATGTTGTAAAGTCAGCTTAGGAATACAATCTCATAACGTGTTCTTGGATACATATTGTAACTATTAATATTTTTTTGTATTTTTTGGGTAAGGGTCTTTCGGTGATGAGCCCATGATTCTTTGTGATATGGGTGGTCGTTGTGGCATTGTGGTATAGTAATGTAAACATATATATATACAAAATTAAATATTTCCTATATTTTCATTCTGTTTAATTTTTTGTTTTGAGGTTGATTAGGATCAGTGTTATATATATAATAATAATTTAGAATAAAAAAGTTTTAAACAAAATAGAATAAAAAAATTCAAACACATTTAAAAATATTTAAAAATTAATTAATTAAAAAAACAAAGTATAAAAAATTCCAATAAAACATTAAAATTTCATTTAAAGTTTGAAATGGTTTTACTAAAAGAAACGTAATTATTATAATCTATCAAATATTTTATTAAAATGTATATTTCAACACATTTAAAAATATTTATAAATTAATTAATTAAAAAATCAAAGTATAAAAAATTCCAATAAAAGTTTGAAATGGTTTTATTAAGAGAAATGTAATTATTATAATCTGTCAAATATTTTATTAATATGTATATTTCATCCAAATAAATTTATAAAACATATTATAGGATAAAGAAAAAATCAGTTTTTAGAATTTATATTTAAAAATTAATAATATAAATGATTAATCTTAATTATCTAAAACAACCTTGAAATTTGATGTGAACAAAATATTTTTCCTTTTTTAAATATAATTGATTATGAATAAGATTTTTTAAATGTAAAATCAAAATAAAATGTATTTATAAATTTAACATCCAAAAATAAACTATCTAATTTATATAAATTATCTAATTTATAGTTAGAGAAAGTTTATACTTCCAAAATTATTCGCACCAAAAATATTTCTGAGATTAGTAACACTTTTTATGTATGTTAATTACTCGTCAATAATTTCACAGTGAATAACTAATCATTAGGTCAACTATGAAGATTTGTATTTTCAAATTACGTTACATAATTGTAATTGATTTTCGTCTTGTTATGGATGCTTTTCTTTGCTTTAATAAATGAATGTTAAGACCATGTAACAACCTAATCCCAATTCCACTAAGATTTGTATTTTCCAATTACTTTACATAATTGTAATTGATTTTCCTTTTATTATGGATGCTTGTTTTTCTTTGCTTTAATAAACGAATATTAAGACCATGTGACAACTTAATCCCAATTTCACTAATAAATTCATTTTCCTGCAAATATCTCTTATTATTCTTTTTTTTCATATATATATATATATATTGAATTTACACCAATTTAAATAAAAAAATAAGTGATATTTTTAATATGCTTTAACATGTTACTATTAAAAAACATATTTTTGTAAAAATTAATAAATAAAATTTTAAATCCATCTCATTTGAAACATAATCTCTCTTCCCATTCTTGGGCAGAAAAGTTCAGACTTTGCCATAATTCTAAGAAGACTCCAGTAATTGATTTTCTTTTCATAATGGATATCTTTCTTTGCTTTAATAAAGAAAAGTGGGGGATTTTGTGACAAAACATGCCATTAATCCCAATTCCACTAATAAATGTAATTTTTTGCAAAGATTTTTCATTTTTTTTTATCTATGTATATGTTATAAATTTGCACTTTTAAAAAATAACATGTGATAATATTAATATGTTTTAGTATGCTGCCATTGGAAAACACATTTTTGTAAAAATCAATAACTAAAATTTTGGAAGCAGTGAAATTTGAAGCATAATCTTTCTTCCTTCTGATTGGAACTCACAAAAATATAAGAGGCATTCATTGTAGTTTTAACTCATGACTAAAAAATAACACCTTCAACAAGAATCACATATATTTTAACATCCAATAAAAATACAATCACAGCTTAAACCATAAAAAAGACAAGTATGAAAAATATTACTTGTCATCAAATTTTCACTTTATAGATAAACTAAATTTGAAATTTTAAACTAAATGTAAAACTTCATATCTTTGTATATACTTTATCAATAAAAACAATGAAATCATTACACAAATATCTTTGTATATACTTTATCAATAAAAACAATGAAGTCATTACACCAAAGTTCATAGTAAACTCTATCACCACCTCTTGACCTAGAAAGATAGTAATAGTTTTCTGCAGCTAGTATGTCTTTTGTAGACATTCCTACCACTTCAATACTAGTATTTGTGTTTTCAATTCTTTCTAAATTCTCCAATACCATTGAACAACCATACACTTTTATTTTTTGGAGTGTTCTAAGATCTAAATAACTTTTTGGCAATCTTTCTAATGCTTCACATTTCATCAATGTAAATACTTTTAGTGAAAGCAATGCTCCCTCTTCCACCATTGGTAATTCTTTTAATTGGTATAACCCAACCAATGAAAATATTTCCAACAAAGGAAATGACCCCCTCCTACCAAATTCTTTGGGAATTGTCTTAATCTTATCACAGTCTAATATATCGAGTTGCTTTAGGTTCTTTAATTCATGCAAGTGAGGGACCTCCTCTAGATTAATACAATATTTAAGCCTCAGATGAGTCAGACGCTGAAATTGGCCAAAGTTACTGCCAATCTCAACTAAATCATGGCAACAAAAACGGAATCTTTTCAACTTCGACATATTGGTGATGTCACGGGGTAAATCTGTCATCGCTGTGAGGGTCAATTCAAGTGTTTCTACGTGAGCAAGATTACCGAAGGTCCCGTCACTGATTGCTTGTCCCTTATTGTCTAAATATAAGGCTTTGTTGCGTTAACTTACCCAAATCATTAATGGAGGCCACTCTTTTGCACCCATGTTTTGCACGATGTTCCGTCCACATAACGTGGGAGCAAAAGAAGTACTGCAAGGACGCAAGGCGTGATATACCCTGAGGCAGACATCGCAAATTTCGACAACCGTCGAGGGATAAATATGTGAGAGACATCAACTTGTGAATGTCATATGGTAATTCTGTGATTTTAGTTCTAGTAAGATTGAGGATTTGGAGATTTACCAGATTTGTGAGAGATGGAGGCAGCGCGGTAATGGGCACCTCTGTTAAGTTCAGGAATACCAGCTGTTTCATACGGCCAACACTATCTGGTAATGATGAAAGTAATGTGAAACGCAAATCTAGAACCGTAAGAGAGCTCATACCGCCCACCAGTGTTCTTGGAAGACCTGTAATTTTATTGTTTCCAACCATCAATGAGAGAATTTCATTAGAGCTCAGTGATTCGGGAAGCGAAGTCAAACTGTTGTGGTTCAACAAAATCCGGGTGCATCCTGAACATTCAGTTTCCGCTAACGTTGCCAAACCTCGACTGGTGCCACAGTAGAATTTTTCTTCTTGCTCGGCAATCTGTATTGCCAATTCACGTATGACATCGTGCATCCTGAACACGGCCACGTTCCCATCAACGTCTCTATGGATTGGTTCTATCAAGCAACTATCTGCTAAGATGTTGATGTATCTTTTCCCCATCTCGAATGGATCCGAGGAACCACATCGATTTTGCAGCTTCTTCCTTCCAAGAAGTCCCGCCCCTGTCCACAACGGAATCACCCGGAAGTCGGCCCGAATGATTTGATCTTCTCCGAAGGCAGCCAAATATAGAAAGCACATCTGCAGATTAACGCCGTAGCTGCGGCAGAGCGAATCGTAACTCAACCTTAGCCGATGAAAGACAGCATCTTTGTCTTCGCTGTTGGCGATTGGCAGCCTCTGGACTGCCAGCTCCCAGTCGTCTGCATACGTGGTGCCTGCCATTGCTCTCGCCACTGCTTTTATTACAAGGGGAAGCCCCCCACACTTTGTACGCACAAGCTTGGCCGTCCCTTCGTGGATGTTTGTTGGCAGATTTCCATTATTATATGAAAACGCATGATAAGCAAATAACCGCCAGCTATCATCTTCGCCCAGATCCGCCATTCTGATCATGAACTTCTCTGGAACTCCCATCTCTAACAATACACTTCGACTTCTCGAACTCACGATAACTTTGGAGTTGGAGGGGTCTGTTAACCTGAGTAGGCCCAATTCCTCCAGCACTTCTGCACCCTTTTCCCAAACATCATCTAAGATCAACACAAACCTTTTCCCCTTCATCCTCTCATTCAACCATGCTTCTTGGCTCATATTTTTATCTAGATCCTCCTTCATGTAAGAGGCCACTTGTGTAGAGAGTTCATTCAGAAGGCTTGTAAAAGACGGAGAGTGAGAGACAGTGAGCCAAAGAAATAACTGGTCGGAAAAGAAATCCCTCACCTCTTTACAGTTTAGGAGTGCCTTCAGCAGGAGTGTTTTGCCGGAACCACCCTTCCCTAACACGCCAATGCGCAAGAAAGGAGAGTCGGCCGTTTCATCCATCACCAACTTCTGGAGTGCTGAAAGAGCATTGTCTTGTCCCACAATCAAGGGTTCCTTGATGAAGAAGCCCGTTGAAGCAATCGGAGGTTGGGAGGCAGTTGCAGAAGAAATGGATGAAGAAGAAGCCGAGGATTGGAGCATTTCCTTAATATCCCCAAGTTCCTTTAATAAGCTGGCCCAGCTCATCAAAGGAACCAAGTCAAGATGTTGGCAGATCTGTGAACTCATCTTCATGACACTTCTACTTGTTTTATACCGAGAGACAACGTCCCAGCTGGGTATTGTGCACTTTTGCGCCATTGCTGATGTTTGTCGGAGAAGGCCCTCCAACTTTGTAAGCCATTCATTAACAGCTGGTGCCTCGTTACGAATTCCTTTCTTCCAATTTAATTGGTGGCGATACTGCTGGATCTGGCTTACAATAGGCTCGATTCTCCGTACCTGCTCTCTAAGAGAGTTCAGCTCTTTCTTGCAGCGGCGCGCAATATTAATCTGATCTAGAATATAGTGGACTGAGATGTCGATGCCAACACCAATAATGCCAGGGATGAAGCCAGGATCAGGCATGATATCACTATTATGCAATCCCCGGAGCGCTATAACACGACATAAATTCACTAACACAGGGCAGGGCAGACGACCGAATATGTATTTTGAAAAATCTCACCTCAATAACACCCACAAAACAAAGCCTCGAGCGAGAAAACCACGGAATGCAATGGTGCAACTAAAACCCAACCAGGCAGGTGGTCAGTAAGGAGAACCTGTATAAATTCTATCTATTCAGCACAAAGATATGGAGTAGTAAACGATTCAGGGTATATTTATTCTGGTGGTGCCTGCTGCCATCCGCGTCATTTGACGAATCGCAGACTCTAAAAATTTAATTAAAAGGATAATGTTTTGATATCATGTTTTATAGTTTATTTAAATTCGTTGATGTTTCCGTGGTTGGTAGCCATGTAACTACAGCCCCAGTTTCCAGGAGTGCGTCCTTTCCTCTTTTCGGAAAACATTCTGATCAACACCCGTCTATATCAATTAGCCATAGCCAGAATAGGATTCATATGAAAAATAAGCTTGCCATGTATTTCGTTTGGATCTATAGGGTAGAGTTGAATTTTCAGCTTTTTTTTCATTAATTAATTAATTAACTTTTTTTTATTATAATTTAATTAGGGAGGTAAAGTTTTAATCTCTATAAAATATTATAAAAATGGTTGATTGGTTTGAATTTTGTTTGTTTTTTTTTTTTTTTTTTCTAAAATTTTCAATCTCCACTAAATATTAGGAAAATATTGTCCTCCACTAAATATTAGGAAAATATTGTCGATAAATCAAATGTTCATAGGAAAATATTGTCCTCCACTAAATATTAGGAAAATATTGTCGATAAATCAAATGTTCATAATTATTTTAAATTAATTAGGTTATTTATGTTTTTTAATTAAATTAATTAATTATAGAAAAAATTCCCATAATATTGTGATAAAGTTTATTAACAAATTAAAAATTTTATGGTCATGTGAAAGTGGATTTTTATGATTTACGATCTTATATTTCATAAATGTTACAAATGAGCCAATTACAATATATTTTAATAGAGTTAAACCCATTTAATTGAAGAAACAAATTATAGAAAAAACCATAAAAAAATTAATATAATTTAACTATATATTAATTCATTTTATAATTATTAATAATAATAATAATTTAAAATAAAATTATAATTTTATTATTTATTTTTAAATATTAGTCATATAAAATATATAATAAATATTTTTAAAATATATAATAAATGTTTTTATATTTAATTATAGTAATTATATTTTCATAAATTTTAATTATTTTATATTTTTATATTTGTTTTAATTTTAAAATTATTTTTTTATTCCATTTTTAAATATATAAATAAATTCAAAATAAAAATAAAAATAAATAAATTAAATAAATAAATCAGTACCTTATAAAAATATCTCAAGATTTTATTTTATTTTCATTTCAGGAAAATGAATTAATTTTAAAATAATAAATAAATTGATCGATGGAAGGCTTCGACCGATAATTCTCCGTTCTTTCGTGGAACTTAGCATGGCTTTCAGCCTCGGTGTAGATTCGGAACTCTCAACAAATAATTTATCGGGGTGGCATTAAGTTTTAAAATATGTTTTTATAATATCCACCCTACGAATTAGATTCAGTGGCAGACAGTGGCAATGGTATCTTTTCATGTTTCAACTTCAATGCAACCTCAAATCACGCGCATGCCTAATAAAGTTTTGGTGTGACGTTTCTGGACTGCAAACAATGAACACCGAGTAGCAAAGTATGAATGGGCAGGTTAAATAATCCGTTGAGTAGAATGCCATGGAAAAAATAAAAAGATACTTAGATGAGAATAAATAAAAATACAATAAACTAATCAGTGGCAGACAGTGGCAATGGCAGGACAATTAGGTTTGACTCATAATATTTCAGTGGCAGACAATGGCAATGGAAGGACAATTAGGTTTTGGACTGGACTGCAAACAAACAATGAATATTGCCGAATAATGAGGAGCAATTTAATGATGTAAATATTAAACACTTGTATTAGTTTGTTGTTTGATTCACTGATGAGCAAAGTATTTAATCATGTAAATATTAAACACGTTGTATTAGTTGGTTGATTGATTCACTGATTTTTAATTTTTTTCTATTAGATGAGAATAAAGTAATATTTAGTTAATAAGATGAAAAAACAGTGAGCAAATTATTGACTATGTGCATAGTAATTAATATCCGTACACAATATTATTTTTAGTTTCACATCATAAAATAACTTGAAAGATATAGATTGCTCTAAAATAACACCCATTAAATTATGCTTCCATAAATCTAAACTAGTTCAATGTTACCTAATTTAGGGCATATTAAATTATACATCCATAAATCTAAACTAATTCAATGTTACATAACTTAGGGCATAGAACATTAAGTAGTTTGTAGTGATGTGTTTATTATTAATATAAAAACTTTTATACTATGTTGTTTTTTTTATAAAATGATTATTTTTCTAATTATAAGAAAATAATAATAAATATTTAAAATATTAAATTAAATTTTACTTAATTTATATATTATTAATGATGATTAATGTTTCTTAATTTTAGGGTTGTAAATTATAATTGTTTTTGGATTATCTCAATTTTTTTCCACAATTCTCTAGATATAATGTATCCTTAAACCTCATATCTATATCCATTTACTTCTTGATCAAAACTAATAAACATAAAAGTGATTTATAAATAGAGGAAATAAAAGAAAATGAATTATTTTTAAAGCACCTATCATACATTATGATTTATTTTAAGTGGGTTTGAACTTTCAAAACCTCCCATTTTGTTAAACAATTTTTTATGTATGCTTTTAGTATTTTTTTTTTACATTTTATATAAATTTATAAAACGTGATTTGTTATTTTATTTTATGAATGAAAGTTTAAAAAAAACAGTATAATTAGAGATAAAAGGATGAATGTCATGAGTTTAAGTGTTTTTATGAAGCAATTTAATTTGAGATAGTTGTGATATGAAGTTTTTATAACGCATGTAGTTCAAGGTTCAAGTCTCTCTTAAAAGCTTTGTGGGTCATGTGTGAGGATGTCGAAGGAAGGGTTCACCTAGAGGTTTAGTGGTAGTAGTCGGAATTGACTCCATGTTATGTGAGTGCCAGTGCGAGCTGACACACCTAGAAGTTTAGTGATAGTGGTTATAATCGACCCCATGTCACGCAAATATGTGTACAAGCCGGTTCACTTAGAAGTTTAATAGTATTAGTCAAAATCAACCCCATGGCACATGAGTGTGAATACAAATCAGACCCATTAGCCACTGCCTCTAGATTAATAAAAAATAAATAAAAAAAACACAATAAATTTAACACAAAAACCAACGTTATATTATGTAGATAACATATCAACCACTATACATCACTATGTTACTCTATTAATATGATTAAGTAGAAATTGAAAGAAAAAATTATACATCACTACTTTACTCTACTAATATGGTTAAGTAGAGAGTGAAAGGAAAAATTAATAACACTATAGGTAACATTATAAAAAACATCGAATTTGTAATGTGATCAGTAAATTTTGTAATAAACGTTGTTAAGAAATGAGTGTAATAGAATAAATAGATCACATTCCCAAAAAATTATGGAAATTGTGTACTAGCTATCATACATGATGATGATGATGATGATGATAGCCAACATACATCCATCTTAACTTTACATATATTAAGCATTTAGAGGGATCAAATCTCCAAGATCCAAATTTTATTTTGATTATAAAACTTGCGGAAAAGTTTGCACCTAGAGAGATTTTATTCTTTAATATCCTTGATAGATAAGGATTAAGATGGATTTATGCTAGTTATTAATAATATTATTCATATTTACATAAATTTCACACCTCTTTATATATGAACTTATTCTTAGTTTTAGTTTTATTAAAACTTTAAAAATTAACCAACAACTCTACAAAATTTGGACCCTTGATGGATAAGGATTAAAATGGATTTATGCTAGTTATTAATAATATTATTCATATTTATATAAATTTCACATCTCTTTATATATGAATTATTCTTATTTTTAGTTTTATTAAAATTTTAAAAATTAACCAAAAACTCTGCAAAATTTGAACTGAAAACAAACCATAGTTGTTGAACATCTAGCTACTCCTCTATCACTCTTCATATGGAAAATGCTATCGGAGGGAGCAGATCCTCTTCCTACAGCAAGATTGTGGGCAACTATAAGAACACGGGAAACCATCTACTACTATTCGAACTAACCCGGTGTAAAACCCTAATGGAAACCAACAAAAAACCTAACAATAACCACCCTCATTAACGAGGCACACACTTGGAAGTTGTCTAGCAAAAGCAGCTATAGACCCAAAATTTGAAGTCCATTCCAGCTGCATGGGGGACCATATTCAATATATGTGGGACCATGTCCTCATTGGGAAATTTCACAACAATTGGCCTTCAAGAAAAACCCTCACTCAATGGATGCAACTCAAATGGAAATATATTGGGTAGATAAAGCTAGAGCTAGGTGCAAAGAGTTTCTTCATTATCATCTTTCCTAGTCTTGAGGACCAAATGTGATTGTTTCAGAACAACTTGTATTTTTTCAATTCAGCATGGTTATATCTTTGTTTTTGGATGGACTGTTTTGTGCTGGAAAAGGAGGACTTTACAGTTGCCTTAGGATAGATTAGAATGAACTCATTACCATGGGAGTTTTGGGATGAGGAAACCTTGGCAGGCACTAGAAACGTAATCGACAACTATGTGAAGTCTTCAAAAGCTACTAAGTTGGCTAGGTATATCTCCTACACCTACATTTACATTTATATGAAAGTTTCTGAGTTGCTTCTAGTGTGCATCGAGATCTATTATCAAGATGAGCTCTAGAAGCAAACCCTCAATTATGAGAACATCCCATTCTAGTGCCAAAGATGCCATCAATATAACCATCTTTGACATAATTTTTCTTTATTTGCTGCTAATTCTAACTTTTCTTCCCATTCTTCTCATGACAAGGATGGTTTCACCAAAGTGCAGGGTAAATGCTCAAATCCTAAGCCCTTGGTCTTGTAACCCTCCTCCTCCAAATATGCCCCCCTCCAAAAACATTTTTGAACCCATGTCTTCTCTAGATATTGCTAACTATCCTCTAGTTGTACCACCCCTGGAAGCTAGGATGTACAATTCCTCCCAACCCCTACTCACCTTTGTCACTCAGCCTATATCTTCTAATCCCCCACACCCTCCACCTTCTCAATCCATATCTCAAATCCCTCTGATCAAAACTCCTAACATAACCCTTAACCCAATCAACAAAATGGAGCTCGATTCCCTCAATTTATCGAGCTTGGAAAAAACATGGAAAGGAAAAGACCATTTTTCCCTTCCTAAACAGCAAGTTAAAATACTAGGTAGGGTGTATTTGAAATTACACAAGTTTGGCCTAAAATATGATTTTGCTTATTATAATTTTGGACGAATTGAATTCCAATCCTAGCCTCCGAAGGACTCAACCAAGTTGCATAGAGACGAAAAGAGAAAGGGACACAAAACAAATCTTCAACTTTTGGATGAATTAGGGGGTATGTTGGTGAATTCAGGATTCATAAGGACAATACGATATGTTTTCTCTATCTCTAGCATGCCCATGAAATTATGATCTTCTCATGGAATATTGTGGGCCTCAATTGCAAAGGTAAAAAACGGCCTGAAATAAAAAATGGAAATATGAAAACCCTACAGTTATTATGATCGGGGAGACCAAATCCCCTAGTGAGACAATCTCCAATATAATAAGAAAATGGGACAAAGAGTAATGTGTGATTTCCACATATGCCTAAGGGAACTCATGTGGCATTATTATAATATGGAATTCCAAGAAAATTCAAATTATAAATATGTTCATCACTTTTTGCATCCTTATTGTCCAATTTCAACTAAGTGGATATGTAGAGACCTATTTCCTTTCCAATGTATATGGCCCAACTTTTTCAAGAGATAAGTATGTTTTCCTCTGGTCAATCACTGGAATGCACAAAATCCTCCCTTTTTTGCATCCTTATGGTCCAATTTCAACTAAGTGGATATGTAGAGACATGCTTCCTTTCCAATGTATATGGCCCAACTTCTTCAAGAGATAAGTCTGTTTTCCTCTGGTCAATCACTAGAATGCACAAACTCCTCCCTTTTTCCCATCCTTGGTGATAACTTCAATCTAATCAAATCATTATATGAGAAGCATGGAGGCATAAGACGACTTGATGTGGAGTTTGCTCTCTTCTAGGATATAATGAAAAACATGCACCTGGTAGATCTTGTAACAATCAATGCAACCTTCTCTTTGAATAACATTTGGGGAGGGGTACAATAAGTGGCATCAAAATTGGATTTCCTTCTAGTCATATAGTCTATAATGGCTTGGGACATCTTCTTAGAGGCATCTATCTTCTCGAGCCATGGTTTAGACCATTGGCTTATATGCTTGAGTATAGACATCTAATCTTTTCATTTTGAAAATTTATGGCTTCACCATCCTCATTTCCCAGCAAACATTAAGCAATGGTGGGGAGAATTGAAAGGATTAGAAGGATATTCCATGTATAAACTCCAACAAAAATTGAAATACATCAAATGAAAGCTCAAAGGTTGGAACAAAACCAAATTTTGTAATATTCTAGATGAAAAATGTAAAATGGAGCAAAAAATGAAGATCATACAACAAGAAGCCATTTTGTATGGTCAACCTCATACTTTAATCATAGAAGAAAGAACTACCCTCACTAATCTTGAGGAGTGCAGGAAACAAGAAGAACTCTTATAACATCAAAAATTAAGAGTTTGCTAGAATAAAGAAGGGGAAATGAATACAACTTTATTCCACAAATCTATGCTTCAACATCGACATCACAATTGTATATCCTCCATTAAAAGCTCATCGAGGGACAGGCAATTAAATTTATAGGTCTGTGGCTCCAAAATATCATGGAAGATATACCTTGTCTAGTCATTACCAAGTAGAATGAGGCCATGCTCCATGAAATCACTCAGGAGGAGGTGGAAAGAACTTCCAAAGGGATGCTAGGAAATAAGGCCCTGGTATCTTTGGAAATCACGCGCATGAGTAATAAAGGAAATATGGAAATCACGCGCATGAGTAATAAAGTTTTGGTGTAACTCATAATTTAATTTTTCGGTGGTAGATAGTGGCAATGATATCTTTTCATGTTTCAAGTTCGATGCAACCTAAAATCACACCATTACCTCTGCGCCCTCCCTTCCACGCTAGATGCTGATGTGGAGTTTCATTTCTGTCGTACGACACTTGTTGATTTGGACGTGGCACTTTTTGAGGTGGGTGCATGCATTAAATAAACCCTTCTTCCTACCATCTAGGGTTTCCTCAAGCATGTTTTGTGGCATGTCTTCACTTCACCGTGTTATCTTGTTCGGGCCCGGTGTGTGGGCAATGCGCTCCGCCGATGATGGCTCCTCTCAGCTCCAGTATTAGTTCACCCGGTTTTCCATTCTGGCACTACTCATCGAGCAATGTTGTTTGCAGTGGTTCGTTTCTTGTTTAGGGTTTAGGGCATGGTTTATTTACCTTTTTCGACGGGGGTTTAACAATGTTGTTGTTGTTGTTCTTTTTGCTTCATTGGGGGTTTACAAATACCTTTGTTTTCATTTCATCCTCGAGGCTTGTTGTTTACGAAGGAGCCAGTGGGATATTTGAGCAAGTTAGGTGGTTTACATGCAACTTTCTAGGTCCACAAAGGTAAGTCTTGAAATTCATGGATCTTTTTTGCAACTTTGCTATAATTTGTTTTATTTTTTTCCCAAATGCTAATTTCTTTCTGCGTTTGCAAGTTTTTGTTGCAGGTAATTTGTATGGCTGTCACAGAAGATGTATGGATAGGTTTGGGGCAACGTTTGGACACGGTGGTGGCTTCCACGACTCTTTGGTAGGATTCTAAATCCTACCATCCACTGTGTTTTTCAACACTTAAATTTGTTGTTGGGAATTCATCTCTTGTCGCACTGTTGCGTTTTTCAACACTTGAATTTGGTGTTGGGAAATTAACTCTTGTTGCATGGTTTACAGTAGCAGGTTTATGGTTATTCATTCATGGTTTTAGCTCTTTTTTATGCCAAGCCTATCTTTATATGTTGCTTGTAGGGTTGAAAATGTGTTTATGCTTGCCTCTATTGCTTGCCTCTGCTTCTGAGAAGAATTTCCTGCACTTTCTTTCTCTGTTATGATTTCTTCTTGCTTGTAGTGTTGCTTATTGTGTCCTCTTTTATAAAAATATGTAAAAAAACTCTACAATTCCAAGAGAATTATCCCTGACAGATATGTGGTTTGGATCACCAACTTGGTGCGTATCAGAAAAAAGAATGGGGGTTATTTCCCTACGTTGACTTCAGAAACTCAAACAGAGCATTCTTCAAAGAGAATTCCTGCACTTTCTTCCTCTGTTATGATTTATGCTTGCCTTTTCTTCTGAGAAGGACCTGCACATTCTTCCTTTGTTGTGATTTCTGCTTGCTTGTAGTGTTTCTTATTGTGTCCTATTTTATAGAAGGATGTAAAAAAGCTTTGTGATGCCAATAGAATTATCCATGTTAGATACATGGTTTGGGTCACCAACTTGGCGCCTGTCAGAAAAAAGAATGGGGCTTATGGACCTACGTTCATTTCAGAAACTCAAACAGAGCCTCCCTCACAGAGAATTCCTGCACTTTCTTCCTCTGTTACGGTTTCTGCTTGCCTTTGCTTTTGAGAAGTATTTCCTACACTTTATTCCTATATTATGAAAATCTTTTGGGATTGTCTATCCCCTATGGAGTTCTTTTTCTTATGGTCATTTTGGAGGAAATTGTGTTCATGCTCTTGACTTGAAAACCTTGCATATACATAAACCAATGAAAGGCGAATTTACTCTGTCGAGCTCTTGTAAAAGCTTGAACCTGTACCTGTAAGGCAAGGGCATAACTACCAGCTAACAAGCTAGCTTTATATTCCCACCAACCGGTTGCATCTTGACTTTACACATAAACTTACAAATCTTCCTTCTACACGTCTTGACAACACATGGTAAAGGAGAGTTCGAAGGTGGTCGACCTATAGTGGATTCTTTATCACCTCTATGAAAAAATATTGCCTCATTTCCCTTTTAAACATAATTTTGGTTTTGTCCTCCATCTTCCTCCATCTTCATAAAATCTACAAATGACTATCCATCATCTACAAAGTCAAAGTCTCTCATAAATTTTAATAGTTGTTCCTCTCTTTTTATGAGGTTCTCCACTTCAACTTTTGGAGCTATTGTCCCCCTTCAACATGGAAACTTGCACAAGTCATGTTTTTTTCTTTTGGAGGCCATGGCTATCTTTATATGTTGCTTGTAGGGTTGAAAACTTGTTTATGCTTGCCTCTGCTTCTAAGAAGCAATTCCTACACTTTCTTCCTATTTTAGGAAAACCTTTTGGGGTTGTCTATCCCTTATGGAATTATTTTTCATATGGTCATTTCAGAGAAAAAATTGTTCATGCTCTTGACTTAAAATCCCTACATATACATAATCAGTTTTACCATTGAAAATCATCTTTTCCCCTTTAGATGCAATGGGAATATCTTCTTCTACCTCTGGTTCTCTTAGAAACCTTGATTCTTTATCACCTCTATGATACAATATTGCCTCATTTCCTTTCTAAACATAATTTTGGTTTTGTCCTCCATCTTCCTCTTACTTCATGAAATATACAAATGATTATCCATATTTAGTCACTCGTTTGTCATTTAATTATTCTCTTGGCTTGTTGATGCTTTATTTGGCTTGTTGATGCTTCACCGCACATGCACTCAATTTGTATTCTAAGTTAACTTACAGTGAATGAGGTTTCATATGTGGTGTCAGGTTAGGTACTTTTACAGTTCACTCTTTTATGGAATTTTCATATTAAAACAAGTGACTTGTTCAAGATTTCATTATTCACTCATTTTTCATTTAGTTAACAACTCAGTTGATGTTTGTTGATGCTTTATCATTTAATTAACAACTCAATTGATGCTTGTTGTTTTCATTATTCACTCATTTGTCACTTAATTATTCTCTTGGCTTGTTGATTCTTCATCACACATGAACTCTGTTTTTCTTCTAAGTTAACTTACAGTAAATGAGGTTTGATATGAGGTGTGAGGTTAGGTACTTTTACTGTTCACTGTTTTATATAATTTTCATATTAAAATAAGTGACTTGTTCAAGATTTCATTATTCACTCATTTGTCATTTAATTAACAACTCAGTTGATGCTTGTTGATGCTTTATCATTTAATAATCACACATTTGATGCTTGTTGATTTCATTATTCACTTGTTTGTCATTTAATTATTCTCTTGGCAAGTTGATGTTTTATTTGGCTTGTTGATGCTTCACCACACATGCACTATGTTTGTCTTCTAAGTTAACTTACAGTAAACAAGGTTTCATATGAGGTGTGAGGTTAGGTACTTTTATTGTTCATTTTTTTATGGAATTTTCATATTAAAAGAAGTAACTTGTTCAATATTTCATTATTCACTCATTTGTCATTTAATTAGAGACTTAGTTGATGCTTGCCGATTCTTTATCATTTATTTAAGAACGCAGTTGATGCTTGTTTATTTCGTTTTTCACTTAATTATTCTCTTGGCTTGTTGATGCTTCACCACACATGCACTATGTTTATCTTCTAAGTTATCTTACAGTAAAGGAGGTTTCATATGAGGTGTGAGGTTAGGTACTTTTACTGTTCACTGTTTTATGGAATTTTCATATTAAAAGAAGTGACTTGTTCAATATTTCATTATTCACTCATTTGTCATTTAATTAGAGACTCAGTTGATGCTTGTTGATGCTTTATCATTTAACTAAAAACATAGTTGATGCTTGTTGATTTTGTTATTTACTTGTTTGTCATTTAATTATTCTCTTAGCTTATTGATGTTTTATTTAGCTTGTTGGTGCTTCACTGCACATGCATTTTGTTTGTCTTCTAAGTTAACTTACAGTAAACAAGGTTTCACATGAGGTGTGAGGTTAGGTACTTTTTTTGTTCATTGTTTTATGGATTTTTCATATTAAAATAAGTGTCACTTGTTCAAGATTTCAGTATCCACTCATTTTTCATTTATTTAAAGACTTAGTTGATGCTTTATCATTTAATTAACAACACAGTTGATGCTTGTTGATTTCATTATTCACTTGTTTGCATTTAATTATTCTCTTGGCAAGTTGATGTTTTATTTGTCTTGTTTATGCTTCACCTCACATGCACTCTATTTTTATTCTAAGTTAACTTACAGTAAACGAGGTTTCATATGAGGTGTGAGGTTAGGTACTTTTACTGTTCACTGTTTTGTGGATTTTTCATATTAAAAGAAGTGACTTGTTCAAGATTTCATTATTCACTCATTTGTCATAATATTTACATCTCAGTTATAAATGTGTTGTAAATCATTTGGTGTGTAGAGGCATAACATAAAATCCCATTTGCATTCTCAGGTAAGATTTCTCCATTATAATAGACTATAGATGTTCCTTCTAAAATGGATTTTGGTTACAATGTCGCAAACAATATGAAATAAAACAACCTAGGTTGTAAGCCAAAATCTTTATGTGACAAGAAAAAGAGACAGTCCATTCAAAATCCACATCATAATGTGGTTACAACCAAAAACATATGACACCCCTATTCTTTATGGCCTTGAGAATCTTCAATCACAAAACTCCCCGTGTTACCTGTTTGAGCCAAGTATGTTAGCCTACCTAAAAAGGGTTGATTAGGTAATGGTTGATTGCTACCATATGATTAAGTCCAATTTTCACCTTTCAACCATGAAGGAATTGACTAGCCATACCTCACATTTGCGCTACTAACCCCTGTATTAAGTGGAGGTGTGTGATGAGCATACATAGAATTGATACCTCCACCGGTAGGAATAAGGCAAGTGGGTAAACCCCCATTTTGATAGTGAGGCACTTGAATGTTTATGAGGTCTTGGAATAATGGTGCATTATCTGCAGTATTTTCCAATGTGTTTGATATAATCCTAGTTTCGTTAGCTGTGCCTGCATCATTTTCAACCATATCGGTCATCCCTTGTTCCTTTTTAATCATTTGTTCAACCTTTCTTGATTCCTTTTCCTATCTTGCCATTTTTTTTTGTTGGTCCTTCTCTTGCCTTGGTTTCTCTCTTTCAATCCTTTCATCTGCTCGACGTTGTGTTGCAACAATCCTTGTTGTATTCTTCTCCTTGGCTAGATACTTCTTTTTCTGTTTTAGTTCATGAATTTCGAATTTATTTTTTTTAGACTCAACAAATAGGTTTATATAGTCTTCTAAGGTGAGTAACTATGAAATTCAACCCAAATGAAGACTATCAAGTGTTCCTTGCTTTTTTTTTCATTGACACTCTCTTTACTGGTAGCTTTAGGAACTGACCAAGTACCTTCTCCACCCTCCCACCTACATGTCATTGCTCAAGGGCTTCCCTTTCAGTATCCGAGACAACTGATTGAACTATATTGTTATCTTCACCTAATGCCTCATTATGTGCTTCATCTTCTTCCATTGATCTATTTTCCACAAAAAAATGAACAATTTCATTGTTCAATTCTGTTGGTTGTGAAGGCATGTTCATGCTTTGTTCATTGGTTCTTGAGACAGTATGTTCTTCAAATTAATCATGGCTTCTGCCATCCATGATGTTGGGGTTACTTGGCTTGGCAATGTCAATTGGTCATTGTTTCTTCCTAGTACAATATCAATAATGTCATTTTCAAATACATCTTCATTATCGACTACATGTTCAAAAATGTCATTACTAATATCAAGAACATAAGTTTCATGTGCTTGAGTTGGTAGAATGACCTCCATGTTACTGTGAATTTGTTCATGATTATACTGTGCTTCACATACATGTTTATCATCATCCCCATATAAGTGTCCTTGAGAGAGGGAAATCATATTACCAGCTGCAACCACATCATCCTATTCATCTACTTCTTCTTGCACTTCAACACCTATTTGGACATGCCCTTCTTCCTGACCATCCACATGAAACTCCTGGCTACAACCAGTATCATGCATAATAGCGTCATAATTTAGTGGCCATATTCCTATCCTTCTAAAGCCAACCTTGATATTTGATTGCGTCAAAACCCTTTTAAACACTTTACTTGCAAGCTCTGCTAGCTTGAACCTTTTCACCTCAACCCCTAGATTCTTTTCCATCCATGCAACACGCTCTAAGCTGAAATATTTCTTGAAAGGGCCAAACATACTAACATCAGGGGTTGCAATTTGTGAGTGGTATGAATGGGAAATGTTAACAGGTCGATGCCCAAATTATTTTCTTCCTCAATTGTTTGTACAAAAATGTGGCTTTCATGGCCATCTAACATCGATATGTTTTTTTATTAGGTGAGACAACACCTGGTACAGATGCAAAAAAGTGACAAAGCCAATTTAAAAAAAGTTCTTTATTCATCCATGCACGGGGATGTGCAGCCATGCATGCACCTAGTTCACAGTTTTGTATATAGTTTTCAGTTGATTTTTACCTTTCAATAAATAAAATATTAGGATTGAAGCACCAATTTCATTGACACAACATAGAATATTTATCCACTCCTTTCTCTTAGGAAAAATATTTGGCACGTTTCAGCTCCTCTCTTGGAAATCATCCGCATGCCACAATTCCTTCCTGCTTGTAAACATGTTTCATCACAGCTCCATATATGGTTTGCACCATAAGAATGTTTATTGTATGCACTAGAAAGAGTGTCATAAAACTTACATTCAACTACATGACATAGATTTAATTCTCTGTCTCTGTCAAGACCCTTAGTTGTACACAATACAAGGTCTGGAAGCCTTTTTTTAAACCCAAACCACCATGATTTACCAGGAAACCCATCTTTGCATGGGTTTTGCCTCCCTTGATAGATTTGAGCAACTGTGGATTTTAGTTGTAGAAACTCTAGCCCATGTCCCAATTGGGCCATCTCTTTACACCACTCAACCACCTCGGTCTCCTCCTCTTTAGTCATAATTGTAAGAGGCCCTCTATATTTTGTATGAGTGAGCCCATTTATCCAATAATGTATTGATGAGGGAGGAATACCATTTTTTTTGCAGATGCCTAAACTGAATATCCATTAAAATTTATGTCGTCAATTGCAACTAATATTTCTTCTTTTTTCCAACCTCTTATAGCGCTGATATTTTTAGTTCAACTTGCCCCTTGGAATGTGGTTTACGGTGGCTCTGTGGGTGATGGTGTGAGAAAATCAACTTCAGTCGCATGGTCATCCTCAACAACATTGCTTGAAGCATTGTTGACATTCACATCACCTGTCCTATCCTCAGTTGGGCACCCCTTGTCACTCTCCTGCCACTTCTCCTTGTACGAGAAACATAACTAACTCTTTCTATAGATGCAACTACCTGCAGAACTATTGCATGCATTTAGTTAAGAATAATTGAAAATTATGCTTTCATATAAGAAAAAAATATTTCTATTTTATTACAGGCAATTAACATAGTTACTGATCAAACGAGAAAGTGAATTGGTACCCGTTTTTTTGAGGTAGCAAAAAGTCACCTGATTTTGAAAAGTGGTGATGCTAGAATAAAAAAAAAAATTAGCATATTTTTGGCACTTTAAATTTTCTTATGTATCAAGTATGAACATTTTTTTTTGATAATTATTTTCATGATGATTTTGAAAAGTGTTGATGCAACATCAACCCCTTTTTTTAGAAGGTTGATTTTTGACACTTTAAATTTTCTAATGCCTTCTTCTTCCCGTAAGTTTTTTTTTAAGTGTATTTTTTGTGTTTTTTTGTTTTCATTTTTCTTTTCAATTTTGTTTGTAATGAAATCTTCATTTTTTTGCATAGTTAAAAAAAATAAAAAAATGGTCAATATTTTAAAGTTACTATTTTCTATATGTTTATGTAATGTTAATTAATATTTCAATGGACATCAAATAATTGTCACTAAAACACAATAATTTTAAACATTTGACAAAAAAACACATTTTCTATATAAATATAATGATAAAAATACACATTTTTAGAAATTTTGTCAAATATGACATGTCAAATAAATGGTTTTTATGGGAAAATCCTAACAAAAAAACTTTAAAAAAATAGCATTTTTTTTTTATGAATTTTATGTTAATAAATAATAGTAAGCACAACATTTAAAAAAAATGGTTCACATAAAAATTAAAGTGAAAATTAGATAATACAAATATTGAACATATAACAACAATAATCAAATGTTCATTCTTCTCATAAAATCTCAAATTCAAAACATTACAAGTAAAAATAATGAAGATCTTTCAAAATTGAGTTTGATTTGCAATCATAACTTAAATGTCATCAACAATATCATATAATCCATGTTCATCGTCTTTTGTAGCTTCGTTATTTTCTTCTTCCACAATATTTCCTGCTTGAGTTCCCTCATTTTCCTCGTCTACTCGATCTTTCATGTCTGCAAATCTCCCAAAGTGTCATTTTCCAATCATTCCATATAATGGTGGTTGAGGTTCCTTTTCCTTTTTTGCCACACGTGATTCATTAAAATCTTCTTTCCTCAAACGAACTTCTTGCATTTCATCTGGAAGAAATTGAAGAGCATTAATTCTTTGTTGAATAAAATTGCATTATAGAGGGTCTCTTTCAATCACAATGCAATTTTTTCCTTTTTGTAGGCAACATGCTAGTGTTGTACCTAATCATCAAGCACAAAAACATTAAGTAAGTAAATTAGTATAAAAACATAAAAACAAAAAAAAAAATATAATATAATTCAATTTTACATAATAAAACTTACTTGAACATGAAAATAAACCCAAAACCCAATCTCCTTCATTTGAACATAAATCTATAAGATAGTTAATCAATGTTTGTGGTTTCCGATAAATGTTAAGTATCTCTCCTTTTGCATATTTATTCTCATATTTTAACTTTTTTACAACAACATCATGAGCCAGTACTTGGCTATGACTCTTTCCATCTACTTGGTTCAGAAGAATGGACTTATAGTTATCATCTTTTGCCCAACACTCAACATGGATGAACTCACAATCACTTGTAATTGGCTGATCTCTGGAAGAAATAAGATTTGACTTTTGCCTATAACATGACATAGTCAAAGTTCAATCCACTTGTACATAAAAAATTACATTAATCAAACATACAATTTCAATATCTTACCATGTAAGCTGCATCCTTGAGTTTGATTTTCCCTTGAATCTTGTTAATAACATTGCAAATTGTGTGTCTGAATGAAATCTCACAAATCTCCAAAGTGGTGATGTTGTGACTTCTTGAAAGCCCGTAACCACTTTATTAAAAGCTTGATAAGTGTAAGGCTCACTATCATATTCAATGTTTGGGAAATTGAAACCATGAGGAATATCTGCAATAACCAGGGCATATTCCCTTTTAGGTATGAGTTTTGCAATGTCTTCATAGTCACCTTGTATTATTTGATATTGGATAGTCCCCAGCCCATTCCAAATGAAATGAGTAAGAGTAGGATCAAGTTCAACATTCTTAAAACGTTGTTTTTTAATCCAACTTAATTTTTTCAATGAAACTTTTGAAAGTATTTGGTACTCCATTCACATGCTTTTTCGACATCTTTAATGAAATAAATAAATATAAGTATAAATAATATAATAAAATAATAAATTATATGAATAAAATGAATGTAAAAATCAACATACCTTTTTGAATTAAAAAATAATAATTTTTTTTTTATATAAATTATAATTATAATTTATAAACAAATTAAAATTAAAATTAAAAAAAAACAAAAGAATACATTATTCAAATCATAATTTTAAATTAAAACATATTTAAAAAAAATATTTTAAATAAAAGACAAATTAAAATAAAAAGAAAACAAATGATTATTAAATGAAAATTTTAATTTAAAAAAAACAATATAAAATAAATAATTATAAAATTATAATTATAATGTTAAGTTAAAAAAATAAAAATAACAATAAAACAAATAATTATAAAATAAAATTTATAATTTTAAGTTTAAAAAAAAATTAAAATATATTAAAAAAAAACAAATGACTAACTGTTTTTTTAATATTAAATAATAAAACAAAATAAATCTAAAAAAAACTAATAATTTATTTTTATAAATTATTTTTTAATAATTAAAAAAAGATATAACAAATAAATTTATATAAAAAAAAACAAAATTCTAAATATTTATTTTTTAAATTAAATTTTAATTAAAATTTTCGATTATTTTCTAACATATATATTTTAATTTAAAAAAATAAAAAATAAAACAACAAACAAAAATAAGAATATATATTTATATTATTAATAGTGTTTAATAAATATAATTTTAATTAAAAAAATAAAAATTACATATTTATAAAAAAAAATTAAATGTATTTTTTTTTCTAATTATATATATATATATATATATATATATATATATCCTTTCCATGCAATAATTTTAATGCTCCCTAAACAAAATTAAGAAAAATAGAAAAAATAAAAATAACACCCATTTTTCATTTCAAAAGCCTAAAAATAAATAATAATTCTTAATTTTTCTCCTAAAAATCGTACAAATTTCTGTTTTTTTTTCCTTTTCGTCCCTATAAAAATATATATAAACCAAGAGTTTTTATGTGGTTTTTCCCGTAAAAACACAAAATTTCGGCAAATTCATCTGTAAATAGTCAAGATAGAAACAAAACTAACCTTTAAAATGCGTAAAACTCCCGTTGAATGTAAAACTTCCGAATGCAGCTCCTCTGCAAAATTGCTCCATAGTTTTTAACAAGACCCATAAGACTTGGTGTGATGCGATGGATAGAAACGGTGAATTTTATTTTATAGCGATGATTGTGGGAATGTTTTATTGTTTCTTGAATGTGGGATTAAACTTAAAATTAAAAAAATTAAAATAAAAAAAAATTATAGTCAATATTATAGCTTTAGGTTAGTTTTTATTCATTATGGGATTAAAAAAAAATATTAATTATAAAAATTAATTTACTTACATAGTCAATGTTAAATAAATTAAAAAGAAAAATTATTTTGAGTTTCTATCAATATTTTGAATAGAAACTAGGGTGAAATTTTCCAAAACCAAAAGTTTAGTAATATGTTTTCAAGTAAATTATAGATGAAAATTTTGGAGGGAAATATTTAAAAACAAAATTTTGGAGGGAAAATGTTTGACAGCAAAAGTTTTTGGGGGCAAACTTTGGAGGGAAAATTTTAAGCGAAAAAATTTGGGGGGTTAGCTTTAGAGGGGAATTCTCAATCTCTAAGTTATATATTGTCATTGGGAGAGAGTGCATTTGTATCATTCAACATCTTCTGGTTGAAGGCCATGGATTGTTTTGATAGTGAAGTTTTTCTTTCTTCATCATTGACATCTTCGTCATGCAACAACTCTATACATTTTGACAAATGTAATAGGAATTCTTTCACTATGAATAGAGAGACAAATTTTCCACTTGGTCTTAATCCTAAGGATGATGAGAGCAAAATTGATGAAGGGCAGCAAAAAGAATTTCCTGTGAATAGAGAGTCAATTTTTCCACTTCCTCCTAATCTTAAGGATTATGAGAGCAACAATAATGAAGGGGGGGGGATGAAGAATTTTCAAAATCAAAGTTTCCACATAGTCTTAATCCTAAAGATTATGAAAGCAGCACTGATGAAGGGGGTGATAAAGAATTTCCCTAGTCAAAGTTTTCACTTCCTCCTAATCATAAGGATTATGAGAGCAACATTGATGAAGGGGGGGATATAGAATTTTTACAGTCAAAGTTTCCACTTCCTCCTAATCCTAAGGATTATGAGAGCAACAATGACGAAGGGAGGGATGAAGAATTTGCAAATTCAAAGTTTCCACATAGTCCTAATCCTAAGGATTATGAGAGCATCACTGATGAAGGGGAGGGGGGGGGGGATGAAGAATTTGCAGAGTCAAAGTTTCCACATAGTATTAATCCTAACGATTATGAGAGAAACACTGATGAAGGGGGGGATGAAGAATTTGCAGAGTCAAAATTTCCACATAGTATTAATCCTAAGGATTATGAGAGCAGCACTGATGAAGGGGGGGTGAAGAATTTGTAGAGTCAAATTTTTCACATATTCCTAATCCTAAGGATTATGAGAGCACCACTGATGAAGGGGGGGATGAAGAATTTGCAAAGTCGAAGTTTCTGCATGTTCCTAATCCTAAGGATTAGAAGAGCACCACTGATGAAGGGGGGGATGAAGAATTTGCAGAGTCAAAGTTTCCACATATTCCTAATCCTAAGGCTTATGAGAGCACCACTGATGAAGGGGAGGGTGAGGGTGAAAAATTTCTAGTAAATAGAGATTCAAAGTTTCTACTTAGTCCTAATCCTAAGGATTATGAGAGCACCACTGGTGAAGGGGAGGGCGAGGATGAACAATTTCCATTAAATAGAAATTCAAAGTTTCCACTTGTTCCTAATCCTAAGGATTATGAAACCACCACTGATGAAGGGGAGGATGAAGAATTTCATGCAAATGATCATTTGACTATGAATAGAGAGTCATATTTTGCACATAGTCATAATCCTAAGGATTATGCGAGCACCGGTGATGAAGGGGAGGATGAAGAGTTTCTTGAAAATGATAATTTTAGAGGCACAAATGTCAATAATGCATTTTCTCTAAGTGAGTGTTTCAAAGGTAGTCGTGATGATGATAAATTAAGTCCTCCAAGGGAGGTTTTCAAAAGCAGGGATGAAGATTGTGAAGAATTTCATCTGAGTCAAGATTTCAAAAGCGTAGATGTTGGTAGTGAAGAATTTCCTTCATGTGAGGATGGTTATAAATATTTTCGAAGCAATGATGGTGATGAATTTTCTAACTATCTTCGTCAATATAATATTTCTCCTATTGATGATGAAAATGTTTTTGCAGTTAACAATGAAATGAGGGAGACGTTGCAAGAAAATATTGTATCTAGGAGTAGCAGTAGGCCTTTTCATATCAATCCAAAATATTCCAGTTATACAAGGGATAGGAAAAAATATCTCACAAGTAGAAGTTTTGTCAATGATCTAATTTCAAGTGATTGTTGTTGAAAAGATTGCTTGAAACATATGGATTTCAACTTTGCTTTGGAGCAAAGGAAGAAATATTTGTCAATGAATAAAAGCATGCAAAATTCATTTTTAGTGGGTTGCATGTAATCTACACTAGCAGGTTATGATTATCATCTTGGGAATGTATTGATCTGTAGAAAGACTTTCAAAATGTTACATTCAGTTGGTAATTTTCATTTTTCAAGAATCCAAGAAAGACTAGAAAAAGACCACATACCATTCAAAAGTACATTATAAAAGAGAGATTGGGCCATCAATAATTACTGTAATGTCATGGATGAAAGACTTCTTTTCAAATCATGGAGAGTGTATGCCAAATAAAGACACAATACATATTCCCGATAATTTCTCAAGACGAGAAATCTACAACTTATACAGAGAATATGCAGAAGGTGCTAAAGGAGATCGCACATATTCATATTTTATAAGGATATGGAGGAACGAATTCAAAAATGTTCGTATTCCTAAGAAGACAAGGATGGGGATTTACAGTACATGTTCTTCTCTTAAATAAAAAGAGATAAATTTCAAGGGGCAGAAAGAGGTATGAATTCATAACATTATTTTTAAAATTGGATAGTTATTAACTATGAAAATATATTTATTAATAGATTTCTTTTATTTTATGTGTAGACTCCATTGTCAAAGCACTTCAAGAGCATCGCAATCAACAAACATGTGAAAGAAAAAAATTGTATAAAACATAGAAAAAAGTGTTGTGATAATCCAAATAAATATTTGGATTTGATAATTGATGGTATTGACCAAAGGAAAACACTTCTACCACATTTTCTCTGCACACCAAAATATTTACAGGAAGAAAATTTTATTCATTTTCACTTTGTTGGCTATATGGTCTTTAACGGGAAGATGTTGCCAAGGGTTTACTTTACAACTCCAAATATTCATAATGATGCAAATCTTACCATAACTATAATCCATGATGTGCTTTCTCATTGGTCTGGTATTCTTCTTGAATTTTTGTATTTACAGTTAGACAACACAAGCTGTGAAAATAAAAATCAAGTTCTTTTTGGATATCTAAACATGCTTGTTCAATTCGGAATTTTTAAAAAGGTAAAGGTTGGTTTCCTTCTTGTTGGGCACACTCATGACAAAATTGATCAGATGTTTAGTCTTTTTTCAGTAAAATTGAGGAGGAAGAATGTTGGGAGACTTCCATCATTAATTGAATGTATTAAGAAAGCATATATTCCAGATCCTGGTTTTCATGTGCTGAAGGAAACTATTGACATGCGAAGGTTTATTTTGGGATCGCATGGCAAGGAGAAATGCATTGAACAAATTAATGACATTAGCTTCTAGCATCAATTTTGTATCAAAAAAATTGATGGATAAACAGTTATATGGGGCAAGAAGTATTCAAGTATTGTAGAATGGGTGTCTTTGTCAGGCTTAACATTTTTGAAGTTCATTCTATATTATCCAATATTTGCATCAAAGATAATATTATTAAAATCAGTTGTTGAAATCAATAATGCACGAAGGCATAAGAGAGATAAATTATTCTGAATGTCTAGAAGAAATAAAAAAATGTATTAGAGATACGTATGACTACTTTGATATTGTTGATTCAGTTTGGTGGGAGTCTTTTTTCAATGATCAAAGTGATATCATCTCAATATCAGGAAATGAATATACACTTTTGAAGACTCCATTTATTTGGCCTCAAAATATGCCAAATGAATAGGATGAAAGACACATTGTTAAACAACAACAATCTCAACACATTATTAATTCTCAATAGGAAGAGGAAAGAGAAATATATATTGGTTCTAGAAGATCGTGTGCACAATGTGAAGCTACGGAAGACCTTCACAGGGGTTCTGTGCAAGATTTTAAGGATGGTTGTATGATAGCAGTATTAGCAGATGGAGATCCACTTGGCTATCCATTTTGGGTTGCGAAGGTTATAAAAGTCATTAAAGAAAATGAAGATATTACAGCTGTTTAGGTACATTGGTATGCCACAAATACCCACACATTCAACGGTGTGTACAAGCCAGAGATGGTAGTTGATAAAAAAATTCACAGAAAGAGAAAAAGAAAGGGTACAAATATAAATCATTGCCGTACAGACCTATTAAATGCTGACATACTTGTCTATGACTTCAATTTAACAAAGAGAGGAACTCTTCGCTTCAATACCATAGATATTTTGAAGAAGTTGCTACCAGAAGGAACATTGTTGAGATGGCAGTTTGCTGAACCTAGTCGTAGATCTAGAAGACTTTTGAAACCTAAAATGGTGGGCATGCATGTTGACTCAGATGGGGCTCTAGTTGATGAAAGAGAAGAATACGGGTTATCTTCATCTGCATCTAGTCATTCATCTAAAGATGTAGATTCTAATGGTGTGCCAAATCCTGTGGATGATTTTGAATAAATGTCTAAGACATTTTATGTAAATGGATTCTGCATGGTAGCTTGAAAATAAATATTTTGACTTCCATGATCTTACATGAATTTATGAGTCATTTCTATGTTTATTGGATTTAATGTCTTAATTAAAAGAAATTCATTTATTTAGAGATGTTTTCATGGTAACTTGAAATAAATATTTTTGACTTCCATATGATCTTACATGAAGTTATGGGTCATTTCTATGTTTTTTGGATTATATGCTTTAATGTATGTGATATTCAATCTACGAAAGTTGATATTTTGATTAAAAGTAAATAAATATTAGAAATTAATGTTGATTTTTTAAATTATACAGTGATATTGTCATGATATTATTTATTGTTATCATTTGGTATAAGATAGTTTTAAAATTGTTGAAATTTTAATGCCTCATTAAAAAGAACACTTCATTTTGATGGTTGATTTTTAGGTTTTTCTTACAATAGGATAAGTTGTCTTAGGCTAAAATTTGAAAAGAGCTATAGTTTTATCCTTTGAAATAAAAATTACTCTTGGAATAATGAATCTTTCATTTACTTGTTCATTTTTTAAAATTGTTTTAGTCATATAATTTGTCCATAATTTCATGGTTGAAATGTGTTACAAACTGAAGGTTTTTAATTACAAGGTTGAAAATTTGTCAAAATGTTAAGGTGTTTCTGAATTATGATATTTTATCTTTAATGCTATGGTTGAAAACAATTACAATTTCAAGGTTTTTTAGAGTCAAGATATTTTATCTTTAACTCCATTGCTAAAAATTACTCTTGGAATAATGAATCTTTCATTTACTTGTTCATTTTTAAAATTTGTTTTAGTCATATAATTTGTCCATAATTTCATGGTTGAAATGTGTTACAAACTAAAGATTTTTAATTTACAAGGTTGAAAATTTGTCAAAATGTTAAGGTGTTTTTGAATTATGATATTTTATCTTTAATGCTATGGTTGAAAACAATTACAATTTCAAGGTTTTTTAGAGTCAATATATTTTATCTTTAACAACATGGATGGAAATAGTTGGAATTATCAGGATACGAGACATGATATTTTTATCTTTAACATCATGACTAAGAATTGTTGGAATTTTACAGTTTTTCAAAGTCCGGATATTTTATCTTTAACTCCATTGCTAAGAATTACTCTTGGAATAATGAATCTTTCATCTACTTGTTCATTTTTAAAATTGTTTTTGTCATATAATTTGTCCATAATTGAATAGTTGAAATGTGTTACAATCTGAAGGTTTTTAATTACAAGGTTGAAAAGTTGTCAAAATGTTAAGGTGTTTCTAAATTATGATATTTTATCTTTAATGCTATGGTCGAAAACAATTACAATTTCAAGGTTTTTTAGAGTCAAGATATTTTATCTTTAACAACATGGATGGAAATAGTTGGAATTATCAGGATTCGAGACATGATATTTTTATCTTTAACATCATGTCTGAGAATTGTTGGAATTTTATACTTTTTCAAAGTTTGAATATTTCCTCTTTAACTCCATTGCTAAAAAATGTCAAAATTGTAACCCGATTTTCTTTTGTTATTCCAGAATAAACAATTTTTTTAAGGTGTTTTTTTCATCAATTTTTCAAAAAAAAAATGGTTTTTACTTCCATTTAAAAAAAATGTTGAAAATTTACCCTAAAAAAACATCGTTCTCGAATAAACAATTTTCATTTTTGAGTTTTTTTCATGTTTTTTGGGGGTTTTTGGGCTTGAGTACCCGTTTTGAGGTAATAGTTTCTGTTTCATCTGTAACTATGTTAATTATCAACATGTATGTTAGTAGCTTCTTAGGAGATTTTCATACATATGCCTTTTTTACAGTATCCTTGAAAAATCAAATCTACGTAATGAATTTGTTGTATGTCTTCAAAATTATCAGTGGTTGTTGTTTTGATAACTTGTTTTTACACTTAAAATACCATGACTATATTTGCACTTGGAAAACTACTGTGAGCGTGTTGAAATTGACCTAGAATTGGTTATATATCTCCAATTATATCAATATATGTTTTGGATAAAATGTTTTACGCGTTATAGGAGGAATTTCAACTAAACAAAGTGATCTTTCTGGTTAATATGTTGATATGGTTTAGTTATTTTTTATAAACTTTTATTTGACTTTAATTGTTTAGCCTTATGCTTGTCAATATTGTTTAGTTTCACGACATTCAATATAATCTCAATAGAAGCTCTATAGGGAATGGTTCTGAGTTTGTTAATATTGTTGTTATTCCTATAGATAACACTCTTCAGACATGAAGGAAGCTCTAGGATGAATTTCAACTATAAAACATGAAACCTGGTTCCTTTTCTAGTTAAGATGTTGATCTGGTAGTTACTGTTGTTTGAATTAATTTGTTTAGCCTCATGTTTGTCATTATTGTTATTCATAATCATCATAGACATCTTAGATTTGGATTGGGAAGACATGGAAATTTTGCAAGTTGTTTGGCCACTGAGAGTATCCTTAGCTGTTTTCTTGGACCTAGTTATAAAGTGCATTGCCTTACTATTGTTTCAATTAAATTTAATCCTTAAATCTTGAAAACTGTAAAGTCTCCATTTAAAGTCTGACAAGGTTGGAGATGTAGAAAATCTTGTATATACACAAGCTCATGTAATCTACTAAAATAAGAGACAATAATATACTTCTACTCTTTACAACGGAAGCACATAATGATCGAGCAAAACAATAATCAACAAGAGGAAGAACATCAATGGCACATAACACAATAAATATTTGGGGAAAGCCACAGCTCAAAACCCCACTACTATATTATATTAATCTGAAAAATCAAGATGAAATTACAATGTTCTCTCTAAAACAATCCCAGCACTCAGCAAATTCAATATCCAACTCATAAGCAACCTCAAGGCCAAATCTTAGCCTCTTCATATGCTCTCCAAGTCTCTATTCCAATGCACCCTTGGTAAAGTAATTAAGATGAATACAATATGCTCTGCTCAACCTTGAGCTTAACCTACACAAGTATTTCCTATCCTCTGCTTGATGAATTCCTTTGGCCAATACTTAGCCAAATTTCCAAGCCATCAAGCTTCTAATTCTTTTCACAAATCCTGAGAGAATTAGCCTGTATTTAAAGGGAAATTCCTCATCCATAACTGCGTAATCCCTTCAGGATCAGTTCCTGAATGCATGCACTATCAGTGCAACTTAGATAAATCTAAAAAACTAGTACATTGTCCCTGCACTCTAGTCTCAACTGGGTCTTTATCAAAATCGACATGCATGATTTTATGATGAGGGAATATTCAGTTAATTGGAGTAGCACTAATTGAGTGCACTAATGCATTAACTGACTGTTAACTCACTATTAGTTCCTCAAACATTTTGGAACTAATTTAACTAGACTTAATGCAATGAAATAAGTTAACTAATTACCACTCATACTTAACTCATCCTGGACCCCTATAATATATGGAGAATGTATAAATGACTTCAGAAAGACTTCCAACTTGAAATTCCTAAGTTAACTAAGTCAACTCACTCTAGTTAACTAATATTAGTTTCTATGAGAATAAAATTCAATTTTAATTCTCAGTTTAATTCAAGGACAAATTAAACTAGAATTTTTGGATTCTATTTTTATCATTTCTTGTTGCTATTTTCAACATTCCCTCTCAACAAGAAAGGAATTCAATTCGATCCAAATCTTGAACCTTTGGAATTTTATGCATGCAACACTTCTCTCTAGTGTTGTTGCTCCAACAACTCAAGAAACAAAAAAACATCTAACCTGAATCAGAATGATGCCTTTATCATCAAAGTCTCTGACTGTTATTGCCTCTGTCGACTGAAAACTTTGCGCTTCTGTTGACTCTGGCTTTCTACACTGTTGTCAACCCTCTCTACACTTCTTCAGTATCTGGCTGCTCTAGCCTCTGTCACTTTGATCTCTAACTACATAAATCCCATTGATTCCTCCCGCTACTATGTACTTTGGGCTCTCGTAGTAAGGTGTGATCCATGATATAAAACCACTTAGTGGACCCTACCAAATTTCAGCCCACTTGGGACTATCACTTCAAATCGTCCCACCTCACACCTGGAGGTATGGCTGCATGTGATCCCTCTACCCACTTGGCTTGAAATTCCTCCCTACTGGAGGTCTTTGCATGATTGGATGCCTCCACTTGGTCTCCTCTCGGCTTCTCCAATTGTGGCTGCTCCATAATTGTCTGAGACTGCTTCTTCTGGGGCTGCATGTTGAAAGGTAATTTACTCTCCCTCTCAACCACCAAGTCTCTAACCTTTACCTTTCTCCTCAAGGATTTGCATGAATCTTGAACCTCAAGAGCATACAGGTTCTTGGCTAGCACACAAATTTGTTTCATCTTTGCTGCCATCACGAAATTTTCTGGAAAAAGAGATGATTTTTGCGCTTCTCCACACTTACTTTGTATCAAGACTAAAGTTTGAATATTGGCACCAAATATGTCAATGCAAAAATATATATGAACATACAGGACATTGCAGGGTAAAGTGTTTGCATCTTGCTCCACATAGTCATTTTATTGTACATATATTTTAGTATACAAGAAAAATTTGTGCGGAGATTGTCACAACAATTGTGTGTAAAAGTTGTTGAAAATGTAACTAGTGATGGTATTCATAATGTAATTCAAACATATCATTGATGTACTTATTATATTCATTTATTACATTCATTATTATTATTTTATTTTTAGTCAAAGCATGTGCTGCATGCTTATAGGGTTTATTGAGTCAAAAGAAAATGTATTATGAGTCAAATTTATATTTGGACTCTTTGTAAGAAAATGAATAATTATTTTATTTGAGTCAAAAGGTCAATTTATCATCCATAAGACCAAGTCGGCCCTTCCTGGACAAGTCATCCTAGAAGAAGTAGCCATTTGACCTCCTAGACAATTATAAATAGAAGACACTTCGACCTCATTCATCATCTCATTACACACATTGGTTTATGTAAAAAATAAAAGAAGAAAGATAGTGAAGTTAAAGGATAGAGAAGAAAAGACAAAGGAGAGATAATTCGAGTTCTTTCCGCTTGTTTCTATTCACATGTGCGAAGCTACTAAGGAAACTTTGTGAAATTATATGTCCAAAATTGTAGGTTCGAACTATAGGTACGAAATTATGAGAATTGACGAGATTTGACAAAGTTTGACCAACATTGAATTTTGTTTACTTTCACTTGGTTGGAGGAGATTTTAAGGAGGGATGACTTGGGTCTTTGTGGCAGTATTGTTCTTGCTCTTAGTTCTTGAATATATCACTTTGATCTGATTCTATAAGAAGAATACTTTTAGGTTTTTCACTTTGTGGGTTTTTTCCCTGGCTTGGAGCCTAATTTCTTGTGTTCTTTGTCTCTTTGTGATCTTCATGTTTTTTATAATTGCCTGACGAAGAGAACATAATACTAATAAGAAGCCAAAAAATATTCACATGTAATTTCAAGTTAATATTAATCATCACTATCTACTTATTTTTGTTTTCTTAATATGGTATCAGAGGTAAGATGAAGGAAGGAACCTTCAACATCATATATTTTTGGCACTATTGTTTGAAGACATTCTTGAAGTGGCTATATTCTCTCTCCCACTCCAATGGAAATATACATGAAGGAAGGTCTCAAGACTCTTATGATTCAACTTGAATCCATTAAAGGATGCATCATGAAGTTCATCTCCAAGCTATCTAAAGAACTTATTGATGGGGGTCTTTATTCCACTCTTACAAGTTCATTTGAAGATGACAATACATGGTTAATCAACAGTGGAGATTTAAGGTATATGACAGGAGAACGTGGTTAACTCAAAACTCTATCAAAAGGAAAGTATTCTCACTCTGATGAACTTGGAGACATAGATAACTAATCGGTCAAAGGGATCAGTTCTACCTCCTTGGAGCTGGGATCTGGTGCAAATATTCATCTTAACATTACCCTCTATGTTCTAGGTTTGAAAAATATTTTTCCTTCTATTTCTTGCTTAGAAGATAAATGATATAGGGAGGCATTTGTTGATGGAAAATTTATTGTTTGGGCAAAGGGATCTAGTATAGAAAATGCAAGGACTATTGGGATTTGTGAGGGGAGGTTGTATAGACTTCTAACTACTCCAGCTCATGATCTAGTACATTTACACAACAACCCTTGTCAATTATGGCACTAAAGGTATGGTCATCTCCATTACAAGATATTTCCATCATTAAATCAAATGGTTACTGGCACACCCCCGTTAAAAGAAGAGCATGAAGGAGTTTGTAAGGGATGTTCCCTTGGTAAGAATGTGAAGAAACCATTAACTAGCAGTGACACAAGATCCAAGGAAATATTGGACCTCATACACTCCAATGTTTGTGGACCCATGTCAGAGAAGTCACTTTCTAGTCATCAATACTATGTAATATTAATTAATGATCACTCCAAAATACTTGGATATACCTCTTAAATTGTAAAGATGAATTACTTGAGAAGTTCTAAGAGTTCAAGGCATAAGTGGAAAATATGATAGAAAATAAGATAAAACCCCTAAGATCAGATAATGGTGGAGAACATACTTCTAAAGAACTTGAGGCCTTTTTCAAAGAAGTAGGAACTAAGAGGGAGCTAATAGTCACCTACAATCCTCAACATAATCGTGTTACCAAAAGAAAGAACCGATCCATTGAAGAATGTGTAAAAGCCATGCTACATGACAAGACCTTCCCAAATTTTTATGGGGAGAGGTTGTTGTGACACAATATTTATAAAAAATATAAGTCCTCACATAATTATTGATGATATGACATCAAAAGAATCATTTATAGGAAAGAAGTTGAATGTTGATCACCTTAGAATTTTTTGGATGTCTTATTTACATTCAAATTCCCAAGGAAAAAATGAAGAAGTTGGACCTGAAAGGTATGAAATGTATCTTTGTTGGATATAGCACCTTATCCAAAGAATATAAAGTATACATCAAGGAAGCACATCGTATTGAAGTAAGAAGAGATGTTACCTTCAATGAAAAACTTGGATACAATAATTCCAAGGATATCCCCATTGACTCTAATGAATAAGAAGATCCTATCTTCACCAATGAAGAGAATTCAAGGCAAGAAAATGCTCCAGAAACTACAACTCATAATCATGAAGAATTAAAAGGAACAAGTGAGCCTGTACTTCCAATCATCATCCCAAAAAATTAAGAAAAGACCAACTCGGTTAAGATCAACTCTATAAGAAGTTGAAGGACATGAAGAAACAACAGGAACAATTAGAGAAAGAAAGAAACCCAATAGATATTCAATTTACATGACTAAACTTATTGAAGCAAAACCTACAACTTATGTAAAGGCATTCGAACATCAATTATGGAAGAATGTAACATTAGAAATATACCAATCTATAATGAAGAATGGTGTTTGGGAAATTGTTCCTAGACCTAAAGACAAATTAGTTGTGACTTCCAAGTGGGTGTACAAAATCAACCATGCAGTTGATGGAAGTATTGACAGATATAAGTTAAGATTTGTGGCAAGAGGATTCTCTAAAAAATAAGAAATTGATTATGAAGAAACTTTTTCTCCAACAACCAAATGCACAACCATTAGATATCTCATTTCTATTGCAACAACCATGGGATGGAGCATTCATCAGATGGATGTAAAGAAAGCCTTTCTGAATGGGACAATTGATGAAAAAGTCTACATTGAGCAAAGCCAAGCATTCGAAGTGCATGGTAAGGAAACATGTTTGTAGGTTAAAGAAGGCTCTATATGGCTTGAAGCAAGCTCCTAGAGCATGGTATACCAAAATGGATGCTTATTTTCTAAGCCTTGGTTTCATCAAAATTTGTGCAGATCCTAATCTCTACATCAAGGTGGTAAAGAATGAACATGTGATCATATTACTCTATATGGATTACACAATAATAATAAGTGTGGAGCATTGTATTCGTAAATGCAAGAGGAAACTAGCAGTTGAATTTGATATGAAGTATCTTAGACTAATGCACTAGTACTTGGGATACGAAGAGTGGTTGAAACCTAGTGAGATTTATCTTGGTAAAAAAAAATTATGTGATCAAGATTTTGCAGAAATTTGGTATGATGGATAGTAACCCTATGAAAGCTCCTATGGTCACTAATTTGAAGAAGTTAAGGAATCCAGATTCAAGTTTCATTGATCCTACATTCTACCAATGGTTTATTACCTCCTTGATGTACCTTATGAACACCTGGCTAGATATATGTTTTGCAATAAACACTCTTAGTCAATTTTAGATGGAGCCAAGGCATGATCATTGGACAGCAGCCAAACACATCTTGAGATATGTTTTTGGGACTATACATCATTGTCTAAAATATTTTACATGTGATAAGATTCAATTATTGAGTTACACATATTCAGAGTGGGCTAGCATGATGCAGATGGAAAAAGTACCACAGGTGGATGTTTTTTTTATATACTCTCTGGTTTCATGGATGAGCAGGAAAAAAAACTCAGTTGCATTAAGTAGTACCCAAGTTGAATATATAGAAACCAATGAAATTAGTCGAGAAGTAGTTTGGCTTTGGAAGTTGCTTGCAAATTTGTTTGAAGTACCTTTGCGTTGAAGAGTGTAACTAGTGTCAATTTTCAAAATTGTATTTGTCTATTGAAAGAAAAAAGAAAAAAAAAATGTAAAGTAAAACTGACCTATGAAAGCATGGGTTTCATGTTTGGGTCACTGGTCAATAGGTAAAAGCACTCATTGTGTGCTCTAGGATTTTTTTATTGAGTCAAAGTCAAAATCATTATGTAAAAGACCCTTCTTAGGCTTCTTGTGTCAAAGAAGAAAAACATGTTTTTGATTCAAAGTGTATAAAAAGACTCCATCCTTCAAGTTAAATCCATATTTTACAAATCCTGCTCCATATTCTAAAATTCGTCTCTACCTATTACTTATGTTGGCCTCAAAGTAGAGTGACAAACCACTATATATGCTCTAACATTTGACCTAGTTTGGAGGAAAACAAAAAAATAAATTTGATATGCAATTATTTAGTGAAAAAGAGGATGTGAAGTAGCTTAAAAGGAACAAGAAGGTACAATGAAGGAGAGAAGACTATTGTCTAAAACTAAGCCGAAAATCTTGAGATTACAAAGAGAACTGAAAATCTCAGGATTGTAGAGAAATGATCTATGTTGACTTGAAGATTTGACTACAGTTTGACTTGTCTACAAGGGAGAGTGACTTGGAGGATTGGAGGGGGTCAATGTTTTGGTCAAATGTCTTCGATTGTCTCATCTTTATTTGAATCTACTAGAGGAAGAGTTTGACTGGGTTTTCCCCTTCATAGGGGTTTTTCCCTGGTTGAGTGCCTACATCTAGTGTCCATTTTTATTTGATGATCTTCATGTATTGGTAGTTGTTTGATGATAAAGAACACAATAACAACAATAATAATAAGAATATAAAAGAGTGTCAGAATAAACTACCAAATTATCAGAGAAATCAATTAATATAACCCTAACTATCTTGCCCTAGATTTCTCAACATGGTATTAGAGATTGGTTTGGTGGAATAAGGGTAATTAGAAGATCAAGTCATTAGTATAAGGCCTCAAGACATCAAATAAAAATATATGCATAGTATTGATCTCCTAAAAGGAAGCAAATCTAAATTCTGGGCACATCAATCAAACCTAATCACAATGTCTACGTTGCAGGCCTAAGCAAAGAAGATGAAGGTACTAAGATCATAGTTTTTGAGCACCAAGGGGCTAAGATAAATACCCTTGTCAAGACTGAGTATTCTAAATAAAAGAGTGAATCTTTCTGCATGAATATAGAGGTCTGAAATTACCTCAAAATCTGAATTTTGGTGCTATCTCATAAACCTCATGGTTTAGAACTTTGTGCATATTGATGGATGATCAAACTAAGTCAAAGATGCATTTTCAGTGAACTATAAGTAGTCATTGTAATTAATTAAGGAAGCTAGTAATGACGATTTTTTAAAGAATACTTAATGTTTTATTATTAGAATACCTAAGGTGAAGCTACAACCACCTTAAGAACCACTATCATCACTGTAAAAGAGACCTGTAAATATATACATGGAAGACGATACTTATAAGAAGTTAAGAAGTTGGCCTAGGAAGGATAGAAGAATCATAGTAATTTTTGTAAAAGTATATTGGGCTTAATTGAAAGACCTATTCCAATGGTTATGGGAGCCCTATCCAAATAATTTCAACTAAAAGTCTATACTAATAATTTCAATTCTAGAAGACTACATTATTTTGGAAGATCAAGGATGGAAAAGGTCACTTGATACTAAAGTTATTCAAAAAGGTGAAAAAATGAAATCTCAAAAGGTATAGAAAAGCTTAAAGGACTATAAAAGATCATGACATCTTTTGCAACAGACTTATTGTAATCGTAGAGGATTGAGGTAAGCAGTCCTTAAGGTAAGTATAATTATTTTCATTCACATAATTGTCTAAACCTTATTAAAGTAAAGCTTTTGAAACCTCGTTTCGTTCTAGGTTTTTTAATGTTAAAAATTGTTGAAAACCCTAGTTGAGAAATCCTAATCCATTTCTATTTTGTTGAGTTTTGGGCTTATAAGTACTATGGGAAACCCTCATTAGGATAATATAAATCTGAATTTGATGTTTTTAAATACAACTGTTAGAATATTAGAGTTTGGGTCTAAAAATCTAGGACTTTTTCCCTTCCCGTAGAGTCTGTAAAATACCTAGTATTGTACTTGTATATTTTTTGTTGTGCTTGTCAAATAAATGTTGTAGGTTCATGGAGAATAATTGATCTTATAAAAGAGGAAACCCTTCAAAAGAAGCTTCCTCCTTCTCGCAAAAGGAAAAATATTTTTAATATATTTAGCTCTATTATTATTGCTCAAATATAATTTGTTTCCTATATTTTTTCAATGAAAGGAATATTCTAAAGATTTTGCAGATAAAAGAAAAGGGATTATGTCAAGATTTAGATGGGGAGTCTCAAAGACTTGAGTCATGATAGAAGCCTCACTACAAAAGGGAGCCCTTCAATAAGGTAACCCTACAAGGTTTGTAATAGGATCAACTCCAGGTATGTTTTGGTCCACTAGATTTATAAACAATCCTATTCATTATAAGGTACATTCATTTTGAAATTTGATTTACTAACTCTGTTATGTCTAGGGTTTTGAATCATAAAGATTATTTTTAGGGTGACTAATCTCTAGATTGAATCTACCCTTGTCATCTTATCTGTTTCCATTTGTTCATTTTGATAAAGCCCTAACCTTTTGGGGTTCATTGTAACATCATGGTCATTTGATGCTTAGGGTATGTTGACAATAATGATGAAACTCTAGTCTAGAACATATAATATGTTACTCTCTTGATGTTTATGATTTTTGGTAATAAAGAAGCCCTAACCTTTTAGGGTTTTTCATTTATATCTAGGTTATATGATGAAACCCTAGATTTTTGGGGTTTGTTAAACTAGGGTTTATGAAGAAGCGCTTGAAACAATTAATGAATGATCTTAGGAATGAAATCCTAGGTGTATGTGCTTCTGTGTGATTAAAACTCTAGCTTGGTTAAAATATTGTATATTTAACATTAAAATTTTGATGTCTGTATCTAGGGCTTACACAAAACCCTAGGAGAGTTTGATATGAAATTATAGGGCATGATAATAAAACCCTAGACACAAAATGATTTTATTATGATTGAAATGATAACTAAATATAGTTGCTGATATCTAAGGCATAGTCTTAAATATGGAATCTAGGATTTGTGACAAAAAAAACCCTAGCATAAATGGATGTGAAAATCTAGGGTATGAAAGATGTAACCCTTGTTGATTCATGGACCTAACTCGGTTTAGGTTTTGGATGTATAAAGCTTGTTTTGATGCTTTCATTGTAATGACATGATAATCCTATTTTGATAAAGTTAACTTCATGCTCATTTGTATTTGTACTTGGTTGAACCTGTTGTTGAAGACTTGGAGGTACATAGCCTTCAAGGTGTTGAAGATGATTACCTACCTCACACTTGTTGATGACTTGATAATGATGATTAAGTATGATGGAAAGAGGGATTTGTGGGAACCTTGAAGTATACATTATTGATGACCTTTTTTCCATGTGAGGATATAAGAAATGATGTTTCATAAGGTTGAAGTTCTATGATAATGTGGTAATGCAAAAGAAATAGCTTGTATAGCTGAAAGAATAAAGTTGTTAATCTCCCTAAGTTAAGAGGGAGCTTGGATGTAGGAAAGTGTATATCCTCCACAGTTGAGAAAGAGAACATGATCCTAGAAATATAAAGAATATTGATAAGGATAGAATAAAATTGGAGAATGACTAAATCCCTATAGATAATTATTAATGAAGTTTTGGATGTTTTTAAAGTCTTGTGGCTAAGTTTGGTGTTTCTGGAAAACTTGAAGAAGGAAACTTCTGATGAGATGTGCTTGTATAATATGATGACCTAAGCAGCATCAAAATATTTGATGACCCTAGAGGTTTGTGCTAACTTGTATATATTTGAAATTTTGTTACTAATTAGAATCGTAATTGTTATGAAACCAACTCACAAAAAGATAGAAAAGAGAGATAATCACCTTAGAATTCAACCTCTTCAAGGGGGAAACCTTCTTTACATTACACAAATTAACAATTCTTGGATGATACAAACAATAAGACCTCCTTTATATATATAGGAGTCTAAGGGGTCATAATATAATCAGAGCCGACATAACAATAATAATGTAAGGGCACAATAATAACAATAGTGGGCTTATATGGGGCACAATAATAACAATATGGGGACTCCATGGGAAAAACAATATAATAAGGGGGTTATACTAATAAAAATAAGGGGTTACACTGGTAGTATAGGGACCTAACATGCCCCTCTCCTTCAAAAAGTGTTGTCCTCACCGCTTGAGTAGTTCTTGATGCTTCTATATAAATTCTTGTCCTCCCATGTGGAATCTTCAACGGGTAAGTTCTTCCACTTGATGAGATACTCTAAAATTGATCTGTTTTGTAGCTGTAGATTTCTCAGTTCTATGACTTCTTCAGGTTCCAATATTATTTTTCCTTCCTTGTCAAGTTCTGGGATCTTCTGTAACTTTTGAATGAGTTCCCACTCCTTTGGGCATACGGATATCTCTAAGGCCTGATGTTTGGAGGAACACTTCTTGGAATCAAATGAGTAGCATGATCATGATAACGAATAGGTAGGAGGCCTTTGGGAGTCTCAAATACCTTGGAATGATTGTCCAAAATGTTTTGGAGAAATACATGATTTCGATGTGGGATCCTCTAATGAGCATAATTGTGCAATTACACTTCATTTTTCTTTATTTAGAAGCTTTGTCATGTTGTTATAGTTGATTATCTTTCCTGGTTTCCCTTCGATACCCCTCAATTCAACTTCCTTTCCTTCCCAAAAAAATTTCAAAAAAAGTTCTTGAAAATTAAAAACTATCGTACCCAAAGATTGTAGCCATTGGACTCCTAGTAAAAAATCAATAGCACCCATTGGAATGGAAAGCATTGGGCTATTCAATACATATTCTCCCATAGATAGCTTGATATTATGGCACTTTCCAGAGCAATTTATGGTTCCTCCACTTGCAGCCATCACTTGACACTCTGGTGCTGGATATAGGAAGAAATTCAATTCCTTGGCTATCTTACAATGAATAAAAGTATAGGTACTACCCGAATCAATCAACACTATTACCTTTTTCTTCTTGATATCTCCTTCTATATTGATAGTTTGAGGAGTGGTAATTTCTTCCAACGCATTACAAGATATGGTCGGATTCATTTCTTGATGCTCAATGTGATCTTTCACTTCTTAAACATTTTTCTTCTTGATATGTCCTTCTATATTGATAGTTTGAGGAGTGGTAATTCTGGCCAATGCATTACAAGATATGGTCGGATTCATTTCTTCTTTCTCGATGTGATCTTTCACTTCTTGAACCTTTTTCTTCTTGATATGTCCTTCTATCTTGAGAGTTTCAGGAGTGGTAATTCTTTCCAATGCTTTACAAGATATGGTCGGATTCATTTCTTCTTTCTCTGGGGTGGGTTCCTGGTGTATATCCTCTTATTTTGATGTTTCTTGATCCTTTTCTTCCTCCTCTTCATAATCTATGTAAAATAATTTCTTCTCAGCACACTTATGACCTTTAGTGTATTTTCTATCATAATTGTAACAAAGCCCTTTTTCTCTTTTTTCTTCCAATTTTTGTGGTGTAAACCTTGTAGGTTGTGGAAGGCTAGGAGAAAAAACACTTCCATAATTATAGTCATGAGTGGTGGGATTCCTTGTTTCCATAATTTCTCTTTCAATTTTTCTTTCCAACCTGAATGCCTTCTCCAATGAATCAGGTTCCCAAAGACGAACCTCGTGTTGAATGTTATCCTTTAAAGTCCTTATGAAGACATCAACCATTTTCTTCTCTAGAATATCATTTACCCTTATATTCAATTTTTGGAAGTCCTCAATGTGGTCTGCCATTGAACCCTTTTGTTTGAGATTTATCAATTGGCTAAAGAAGGTGTTTCTCTTTGTATCCTCATAATGTGCTATCATTTCTTCCGTGAAAATTGACCACGTAACAAGTGGTTTACGAGAAAAAATCCCTTTATACCATAAAAATTGATTCGGTTCTAAATAATTAGATGCAATACGTACCTTTTGTAACAATGTTACACCATGTAGATCAAAATATTTCTCCATATGTAGTATCCAATTTACCGTATCCTTGCCATCAAACTTCCTCATCTCTCTTTTTCTCGATTTTAGGAGCTTGATCTTGAAACGACTGTAACTATGTAATTTCATATCTTTAAGTTCTGAAATTTCAATCTGTAATAGCCCTTTGAGTCCTCTTTCTAACTCCGCAAGTCTGATCGCAATTGGATTCCTGAAGAAATATTTATTCTCAATCTCCCGTGATGGCCTAATTATAGACTAGTTCAGTAGAGTGAACTTGTACGACGTGCCACATGTCATTGTTTCAACCTTAGGTTCTGAAAATTATACCCAAAAAAAATACAGTCTGTCCTCTTTCTGTAACTTCTTATGAAATTTCAATCTGATGCTCAGAGAGAAAGTTATGACAATTTTCCCAAGGTCACATGTTTAGGATGTAATTTGGGAGTCTAAAAAAACCCTTCCTTAGATCATATATCCAAAAATATAGCGATACAAGATCTGAAATTCGGTCCCAAGGTTTAGAACGATTTCTTCTCAAATGGTTTTTTTTTTTTTTAGGTTCTGAAACTTCATAGTGAAAAAGTTATAGCGAAAATTCCACGATGACCTGTTTTAGATGAAATTTTGGAGCTTGCAAAAACCCTAACTTCCTCAGATAATATATCCTAAAATATAGTGAGACAAGGTTGGAATTCAGACCCGCCGTTCAATGAGATTTCGTCTCAAATGGGTTTTCTTTTATCTTCTGAAACATTGTAGAAAAAAGTTATAGCGAAAATGCCACGATGACCTGTTTGGAGCATCGAAACCCTAGAATCCAAAGCTCTGATACCAAATGTTATGAAACCAGCTCACAAAAATATAGAAAAGAGAAATAAACACCTTAGAATTCAGCCTTTTCGAGGGGGAAACCTCCTTTACATTACACAAATGAACAATTCTTGGATGATACAAATGACAAGACCTCCTTTCTATATATAGGAGTCTAAGGGGTCATAATATAATCAGAGTCGACATAACAATAATAATGTAAGGGCACAATAATAACAATATGGGGACTACATGGGCACAACAATATAATAAGGGGGTTATACTAATAACTATAAGGGGTTACACTAGTAGTATAGGGACCTAACAGTGATGGTACAGGCAGATCTATCCATAAAAAGGTTGAACATCTTGGAAGCATGCTTAGACATGTGGATGTAGTTGATTTATTTTATAGGATGATATGAAACATCTTGGAGTGACAAGATGCTTGGGAGGACATGTGGTCTGCCTCTGATGATGTCAAGATCCTGAAGCAGGGAGGGTATATTTGGTCTTGTGGAGCTTTAACCTTGGATACGATACCTAGATCCCTGGGTTGGTGTTAGAGCTAAATCCTAATCGTACCTATAGTGGAAAAAGCTTGAAACACATCTTAGTCCCAACCAGCTAGATATCTTGGTCAAGTATCTATACTTTAGCATTTCATATTCTATGACTCTATGTAGAACATATCATTTTGAGTTCATCCTTCAACCTCTCTCTCTCTCTCTCTCTCTCTCTATAGCTATATATATATATATATATATATATATATATATATATATATATATATATATATATATATATATATATATATATACATCCCTAGTTAAGAGGGAGTGTTGAATAATGTAACTAGTGTCGGTCTTCATAATTTTATTTGTCTAAATAAAGAAAAAGGAACTTTTATTGTAAAATAAAATTGACTTATTAAAGCATGGGTTTCATGCTTGGATAATTGGTCAATAGGTCAAAGCACCCATTGTGTGCTCTAGGATTTTTGTATTGATTCAAAGTAAAAATTATATGTAAAAAACCCTTCTTGTGATTCTTATGTCAAAGAAGAAAAATATGTTTTTGAGTCGAAGTGTATAACAAGCCTCCAACCTTCAACTCAGATCCATCTGCTACAAATCCAACTCCATATTCTAAATTCAGCCACACTTGTTGTTCATGTCAGACTCAAAGTATAGCGACAAGCCATTATATATACCCTAACATTCGACCTAGTTTGGGGTGCCTGTTGCTGTTGTGGTGGTTTCCGTTGTTGTGGTTGTTGATTATTATTATTTTTAGGCACCTTTACTTTTTCAGTGATTTCATCATGAACTGCGTATTCCTTGTTTTCTTTTTCCTGTTTCTTTTCCTGCAACTGATTCTTATACAAGACCTTTTCATTGAATATTACATCTCTGCTCCTAATGATTTTTTGATTTTCGTAATCATATATGCGATAACCAAAATCATTAACACCATATCCAATAAAGGTACATTTCTTTGACTTTGCTTCAAGCTTTGTTCTATTTCCTTTATCAATATGGACAAAGGCCTCACAACCAAAAGGCTTTAAAAAGGAGTAGTCTACCTTTTTACCTATCCATGCTTCCTCTGGAACACCACCATCCAAGGAACTTGAAGGCCCTCTATTTATTAGATAAACAACAGTATCTACAGCATCTGCCCAAAATTGTAAAGGCAATCTTGCATGCAATCTCATGCACCTTGCACGCTCCATGATTATTCTGTTCATCCTTTCTGACACACCATTTTCTTTTGGTGTTCTTGGAACTGTCTTATCTCTGCGAATTCCATGCTCTAAACAGTACATATCAAACTCTTTGCTGCAATATTCACCTCCATTGTCTGATCTAAGACACTTTAATTTCTTTCCTGTCTCAATCTCAACCAAAGCTTTCCATTTCTTGAAAGTATCAAATACATCAGATTTATTCTTAATACAATAAATCCAAGTTTTTCTAGTTGCATCATTAATAAAAGTAACATAATAACGAGAGCCATCAAGAGATGATACCTGAGCAGGTCCCCATACATTTGTATGCACAAGCTCTAATTTTTCGCTCTTCTTTTCTTTCCCAACTCTAAGAAATTTGACTTTCTTATATTTTCCATAAATTCAATTCTCACAGAAAACCAAATCAACATTCTTCAAACCCGACATCAAATTCCTTGAGTGAAGAATCTTCATCCCCTTTTCACTCATGTGTCCGAGCCTATGATGCCATAATGCTGCATCTGCTCCTTTGGAAGTTAAAGCATTAATAGAGTTAGAAATACCATTTCATAAATACAATGTACCAACCTTTTCGCCTTTTTCTATTACCAGGGCTCCTTTGGTAACCTTCCAAGCTTTATCTGTGAAATTTGTCACACAACCTTCACCGCCTAACTGCCCTGTTGAAATCAGATTTTTCTTTATATCTAGAACATGCCTTACCTCCTTCAGTGGCCATTGCTTTCCATTCTGCTATTTTACAAGAACCTTACCCATTCCAACAATTTTACAGGGTTTATCATCACCCAAACGAACTTGTCCAAAATCTCCTTGAACATAGTCATGAAAGTATTTCTTATCAGGTGTGGCATGGAATGAGGCCCCTGAATCTACCACCCAGGAATTAGTAATATTTTCGAAAGAAAGAATCAAAGCATCTTGTAACACCTCACCTGTCACATTTGCTTCATGATTGTTTTCTTGTTGTGCATCTCCTTCTTTTCCCTTCCAAGATCTACAGTCTTTCTTTAGGTGTCCTTTCTTTCTGCATTTCCAGCACACTATCCCCGATCTAGACTTGGATCTGCCTTTCCTTGATTTACTGCGATATCCTAAGCTCTTTCCTCTTTCCATTTTTCTACCCCTAGACTCTGCACTCAAATCATTACCCGATGTCTCACCAGAAATTTTCCATCGCATTTCCTCGCTAAGGATAGCACTGACAATATCATCAAACTTTAAAGTACTAGATCCAGAAACAGAGTTACTAATGGCCATTACTAAACCATTCCAACTTTCTGGTAGTGGGCACAAGAATAACAAAGCTCTAACTTCATCATCAAAGTTTACCCCTAGAGAACATAATTGACTTGTAACCGTATTAAAATCATTTAAATGGTCTGCAACAGATCCACCTCCGACATCTTCATATTAAATAACCGTTTCATAAGAAATACCTTGTTTGAGGCCGAGGGTTTTTCATATAGTTTCTCCAATTCCTTAATCAAACCCTCTGTTGTTGTTTCCTTCAAAATGTTGAAGGCGATTGACGCTGCGAGGCACAACCGTACTCTTCTGAGTGCCTTTCTATCAAGAAGGTTCCATTCTTCATCTGTCATTCCCGTCGGCATATTTGTTTTTCCACCCAATGGTAGGTACAGATCTTTTTAATTCAGATAATCTTCCATCTGCATCTTACACGGCGAGAAGTTTTGGCCGTTAAATTTCTCGACCCTAAACTTACCATCTTCCGCCATTGCTCCCACTCAAATGAGGAACCCTTCTTTCCTGTGATTTTATCAGCCAAATAGACCTTCGGCTCTCATACTAGTTGTTAGAAAATTATATATTACGGAGCAATGGAACATATAAAATATTGCAGATAAACACAGAAAACGCATAAAACAAGAGAGACGCAGATATACATGGTTCATCCAGTTTGGGCTACGTCCACCTCGAACAGCCAGTCCTTCCTTTCTATTATTCAGCAAAATGAAGAGACACAACCTACATCAAATCCGCTATAATATCCTCTGTTTTCTCTCACAGTCTCACCTCTCTACTTCTCACTCGGAGAATACACATATATTACACAGACTCAATACAATGCCCTCGTACAAAGAGAGGAGTTGCCTTCTAAGGAAAAAAACCCTAAACTAAACATAAGTTCTACCATCAGATCATCCGCCTAATGAACAGCCCAAATTGACTATTAATTACTATACTTTTACAAGGCAATTTTACATCTGTTTTTAGCTTCGGGGGCACTGCCCCCGAAACCCCCCACTAGGGAGGGGCTCCCCAAAGGTTGTAGCCACCCCCCCTGGAGCCCAATGCAGCGAATATTTTATGGGCGGCATTGCCGCCCCATTTCGAACTGGGGTCCAATGTGGCGATACCTTTAAATACAGAAGATAATCAGGTTCCACACCCAACAATCTCCCACTTGGAGGCTGATTATAACAACTCCACCGCTGCTTCATTTGCTGGAAAATGACTCCTCTTTGGACTTGGCTGTTTCTCATCTTCATCATCATCCTTGAAGACCAATTGAAACTGAGAATATTCTCAGTTTCTCCCTAGTTACAACTTTTGTTAGCATATCTGCAAGATTCTGGCTAGTGTGTATATTTTCCAGCTTCAACTCTCCAATGAGTTCTCCCGCTTGAAATTTGTGTAAAATCGTAGGGAGATAAGTTGAAAATATGAGTTGAAAAAATAGTTTTTATTATTATTATCTTTTACTTTTTTTACTCCAAAAATGGTGAATTATCCCCTATGGTTGACATCTTCATCTTGAATCCTATTGGTTCCTATAAAGTTGATTTTAGTTGTACATTTTGGTTTTGAGGCTCATTTTTTACCTCAAAAATTCTCTAATAGTTTTTCACTTTTGTTCGAAATGAGCTTGCAGAAAAAACACCTCACGCCATGAAACTACCAAAGAAATGTTGTACAATCCAAACAATAATTATATTTGTAACCATATCCCCTGAAAAGTAATCAAATATGCATTTGTAATGTGTATGCTAAAAAAATGCATGATAAACACCTGGAAAATGCTCCTACAGACAACGTAACTCTAATTAGTGGTTACATTTGTTAAATTACCTTATAAGTATTTAACATACATATTTGATACTAAGTAAAGATAAGCCTCGTCCAACAAATGGAAAATTAGAAATAATATTTTCATAAATTAGAAAATGGTTTCTGAATTTACAGAAGAATAGGAATATTCAACATTTTCCTGAAAATATGGTTAATATGTCAACATAAATAATCAATAATCAAAAGACTTCGACCTATAGATAGATAAATTATAGTAAAAAATAATCGATAGTCAACAGGATTTGATTGTGAGGCAAGTGTTATAGTCCCTAGTGAGGTAGGGACTAATAATAATAATGATTAAAAACTCTGCAAAATAATGAACATTCAACACACTTCGGCCATGAAGTGAGTGCTACTATTAAAAATTTATTATTAAATAAATTTGACTTACTCATAAAGTTAAAGATAAATTTATTTTCGTCATAATAAATGTTTCATTGTGTGGTGATTTCCTTATGTGGGGATTTTATTGTGCAAGGAAATCTTTCCTTAATGAAAGGATTGATTTTGAGCTCCACACAATGAAAGCTCTACACAAGAAAATATCTGAACAATGAAACATGTTTCTACAGTTATGGTTCTCTTGTTTATTGGGAGAAGTTTTAAAATCATTAGTTCAAAGTACATGCTAAAACTGACTGAGAAGTTTATGTTTATTGTTATAGAGGTGCATAGCCTGAAGTTGAATACTTTAAATAGAGAGCATGCAGAGAGAGCCACCATCCATCCAACAACATTGATACATTATGAGTGGTTAAAGATTATATGGAGCCTTAATACTTGTTTAACATATCTAGAAACCAAGAAAAATCAAAGCTATAGGGAAAAACTAGAGCTACCAATGTTACATTGTTGTTTGTTTAATTAGGCTAGTTTTGTGATATGTGAAGGAAAGAGAAAGGAACAAAAATTGGAAAGAAATATGCAGAAGTAGCTTTGAAATATTAATTTAATATGAAATATGGTAAAATGAACATAAGTATAATAAATATAGTTAAATACAATGACGTACAATTATAACTTTTCTAAGAAGTGCTCTTTTGTTCGATTTATTCTCATTTGATTATTATTATTAAAGTATACATCTTTGTTTTTGCTATATTTTTTATGTACTCTATAATATGTAATGTTGTATAAAGAAAGGCATGTAGAAATGTATACATACATATTAAACATTACAGAACAATATTTTTGTTCTCTGCCCCACATAATCATTCTTCCACACAAAAACTGCACTTAATATTGCATAAAATTGCAAATAAAAGCACCATTCCACTCCTCAGAAGCAATAGAAAATGTAAAATTTTTAATAACCTTGTGTCAACATCTCTTAAACAGTTTTTCATGACTAATTCCTCATTTAAAAGTCTTCTCACTCCACAACGTGCCCCGTATTTTTCCAATCTATTATTAGTATTAATTAATTATTTATGTGAACATTAGTTAATTAATTATGTTTCCAGAAAATTTTATAAAACCTTGTCACCCCAAAACTTGCCCCATCTTCTTTGAATCTACGATATCCAACTTCTTTGCAAATATCAAATAAAACAAGAAACTGTAGTAAGTATCCACATAATCTTGAAGTACTCTACATAATGTTTTGCACCTCCACACAATAATATAAGTCATAATATGATCTAATTTAAAATGTGATATTCTATTAGCACTTCCTCTTGCTAAGTAACTTTCTCCTACAATGTTAAACTAGCTTTATGCAGAATGTGGAGGATGAAAACTTGGCTCAATATAGTCCTCGATCCCACACTCCTTGTAAGCCATTCAGTTATGCCATTTGGAATCTTTAAGCACTTCACATAATGTGTCAATATTACTTGTTCCACACCTCAACACAATAATATAAGTCATAATATGATCTTAATTTAAAATGTGATATTCTCTTAGCACTTCCTCTTGCTAAGTAAATTTCTCCTACAATGTTAAATTAACATTATGAGGAATGTGGAGGAAGAAATCTTGACTCGATATAGTCCCTTCTCTCGCACTTCATGCACACCCTTTCTCCAAACAATAAAATAATAGCAATTAGACCCCCTTCCCTCCCCCTCTTACATAAGGAACCTACAACGCAATCAGTTATTCCATATAATCTTTAAGCACTCTGCACAATGTATCAACGTTACTTTTTCTACACCTAAGCACATTAATATATGTCATAATATGACAACTTAATATTTTCTAAGCATTTTCTCTTGTTTAAAGTAAATTTATCCTCCAATGTTAAATTATCCTTGTGTAGATCTTTCACTATGTGGAGGAAGCTTCCTCTGCACAATGAAATCTTTCATTGTAAGATTTTCACAATCAAAGCCCTACACAATGAAACATTGATCACGACAACTCTGCCTTCCCTGCATGCATTCATAAATGACACTGAATTTTCTTTCATAATAATATCAATTGTTTTCAGAAATTGATAACAAGTTTTTGTTACATTGAGTTAAATTAATTAATTTATGTTTATGATGTTTAGGTTTATAGTTTTTCAATGAAATATTTTATTCTGTGGAGGAGAAAATTTATTACTAAATAAATTTCATTTGTCCATAAGGTTAAAGTATTTAATTTATATTTATGATTTTTATGTTTTTAGTTTTTTAAGTGGAGTTTTCCTTGTGCGGAGCTTTCGCTGTGCATAGGAAGCTTCCTCTGCACAATGAAATCTTTCAATATAAGCTCCACACAATGAAACATTCATCACTGCAACTCTAGCTTCCATGCATGCATTCATAAATGACACTGAATTTTCTTAGAGTCCCTGCTCCCACACTTGTTGCACACCCTTTCTATGTACAATGAAATAATAATAGTTAGCCCCCCCCCCTCACTTATGTAAGGGACCTGTATCAACTTTACTTGTTCTGCACCTCGGCACAATAATATGTCATATTATCATCTTAATTTAAAACATTATATTCTTGGAGCACTTTCTCTTGCTAAATAAATTTCTCCTTCAATGTTAAACTAGCCTTATGCAGAATGCAAAGGAGGCAAGCTTGAGTTGAGATAGTCCCTGCTTCCGCACTTCATGCACACCATTTTTCCCACACTTCCTACACACCGTTTCTACACACAACAAAATAATAGAAATTAGCCCCCCCCCCCCAGTAAGGGACCTGCAACCCCATCAATTCTGGCATCTTTGGACAAAGCAATAGCAGTGTCAGAGCACTCACAAATGCAATGGCCACTCACAAAATTAGTCTTTTTTTATTATTTTAAAATGATTTTTTAGGCATTGACAAATAGAGAAAATAAATTTCCCTCCACTAAAGGAATTATGTCCCATCAAGCCTTTCTTACCCAATGGAAAATTAGAAATAAAACTTCCAAAAATTAGAAAATGATTTTTGAATATACAGAAAAATAGGAACATTCGACATTTTCTAGAAACTTCAGTTAAAATTGCATAAAATCGGCAAAATAATGGGAAGTCAATGCACTTTAACTGTGAGGTGAATGTTATAGTCTTTGGCGGAGCAGGGACTAAAAGGACACTTTTTTATTCCTGAAATGACGTTCCCACATCTCCTCTGCATAGAAGGTAGTTGGCCAACAAGAATAGTTCTTCAGGAGAGAAATATCAAACTATTTTCTATTAATAGATTTTTTTTTACATATAATCAAAATACTCCTCATGCTTTGTATACCTCCATGTTCTCCATTACCCAAAACCAACAAAAATGTCTAGATCTAATATGGGAATATAAATGTCTATATTTGTGCATCATCCTTACTAATAGTCAGATTGTGATCACTGAAGATCAAAGGTCAAGTGTCTCACTCCATGATTTAATCATAGCAAAGAACCACATACAATGGTCATTTTCAAAAGATTATTACAACCAAAATATAAAAAACAGATTTTTTTTTTTTAGCAAATAGATATTACTAAACATGTGATAATGTCTAGCTAATGCATATATGCCCAGGGTTCGTTTTCTTGCCCTTAGAAAAGGAAGTGTAAAATATGCACCCTGATTGTTGGTGAAGCCCTCTTTTAGATTTCTCATCAGCTAATGAATTCTGCTCATGATATATGTGGGAGAAAGGCAACTCCAAAAATTCCTCTTGAAGTTATTTGATACACTGCATTGAATTGATGAGCTTGTTGGGTTCAAAAGTTGTACACCCCAAGAATAGTTACCCCTTTCTATTTTGAAGCGAGTGACCATTCGAGTGCAGGTAAAGCAAGGAGAAAATTTGTTCCAACAAGTATTTGCAGTTCCCTAACTCACACTTGGATCGTCCTGTTTACTCCCCTTTCAACATTGGTATCTTCCCTAGAAGACTGGATTGTCCCTTATAGGTAAAACTTTTTTAATTAAATAAATTGTATTTCATAATTTTTAATTTTATTGAAATCATATATATATTTTACATAGTCCGAAAATATATTGTAATTTAATTATCAAATAAGAAGTGGGCTTAATCATTATTGAGACGACTTATCGTTGTTATTTAAAGAAAACAACATCAGCTTGAATGATTCGTTGGTGTTCTATATGGAGGAAAACTCTCACTTCTCCCATATGCCTCTAGGTCTTGACCCATTACCCTATATATAGATATATATATATATATATATATATATATATATATATATATATATATATATAATTGTTAAGGTTGGTAGATCCTCCTTTTTCATTAATATAAAGCAAATTTATACCACATAGAATTGGCTAGGTGGCCTCAACTTTCCCAGTGGGAAACCAAGTCTATTGGCCACCTATCCGCATTATATGCCATCCAGTAGCAAAAAATATTAAGTCTCTCTATCCAAGCAATATAAGTTTCAGTTTCCTATCCACTTCTATACTCTAGAGTTCTACATACATATGTAAATGCATAGACAAATTTAAAAGCTAGTCGCATATATAAACAAAACTATCATAAAGTAGGCATGCTAATCATGTTGTTCAGCTGACATTGATTCCACCAGTGTTGGATCTTTGGCATTCGTTCGAGGTAGCTATGTCTGAACCAAGATGCATGGCAGGTGCTTCTTAATTTGACCAAGGTGGATGTCCTATTTGTGCAGTTGAAATTGCACCTTCTGAAATTCCTGCTTGTAGTTTGGCATTCCTTGAACCGTGACTGCCATGCCTATCGAGATCTGCTCCATCACCTTTCCCAACAGGATTTTCATCAACAAGTACAAGTAAAGGGTCTATTTGAACTGGATGATTCTCCCTCTTGTGTTTCCAGGATCCAGGACGAGGACTCTCCAGTCCTCCAACTCCATATCCATCTCAATCTCCTGCTTCACTTCTGCCTCCCATTCCTCTAACAGATTTCAAATTTATTCATTGGTTCCCTCCCAGTATGCAGTTGTCACTTCACCGATTAAACGTTCAACAACCTTTTGACCTCATCGGCCACTCGAAGAACCAGGTTTCATGTCATTCTTGGCCTCTCGAGGCTTCTTACCTTGGCCTCGAGTCTTTACAGGTCAAGCCATGATCTCACTGACCCAGTCCTTTGCAATAAGAAAAAATGTAACCTGTTCGGTCCTAGAATTTCCTTGTGTTGGGGTGGGTTTACCAAATGACATAACTAATTTGCATACAAAACATTCAATTGTGTTGAAAATAGCAACAAGAAATGATAATAAAAAAATCCAGAATATTCCAATTTTAATTTGTCCTTGAATTAAAATTGTGAATTAAATTTGAATTTAGTCTCACCAACTGCTTGAAAAATAATTAATTAATTCATCTTGAGTTAACTAGCTGGAGAAATTCAAGTTATAAGTCTTTCTGAAGTCATGCAACAGTTATCCCTTAAATTAAGGAGATTATCCCTTAATTAAGGAGATAAGATTGAGTTATATTTGAGTTGTAATTAGTTAGCTCAGTTTACTGAGTTAAGTCCAGTTAAATTAGTTCCAAACTATTTGAGGAACTAATTGTAAGTTCAGTCAGTTAATGCATGCATGCATCCAACTAGTGTACTTCAGATAACTTAAGATTCTCTCATTAGAAACTCATGCATGCCTATTCAGAGAAATACCTAGTTGATCTAAATGTCAAGGACAGGTTACTATTAGTTGCATGAGTTTTCATATAAAGGAAATTCATCCATGCAGAAGGAAAAGGTTCCTTGAGGATTGCGTAGTTCTCACAGGGTGTGAGATCAGTGTGAAAGATCAGTGTTCCACTTGGTAACAGGAGGATCACCTAGGAGAAACTGCACAAGGAAATAGGAGGCTTGGAGGGCAGAGGAGAAGGTTTGTGAGAAGCCTTGTTTGCCTATGAGCATCCATGAGGATTATACTGAGAGCTGGCTAGCAGTGGGAGCTAAGGCTTTGTGTAATTCTGAGATATTTCCACCTTGTATGATAATACAGATAGTTGGGTTTTTAGCTGAGGCTTTCCCCTGATTATTTTATGTGCTTCATGTGCATTGATTCTTCTTCTGGTTATATGTGTTCCACTTGATCTTGCTCAAATCTTTTAAGCTTCCGCTAACTGATTGTAGAAGTATATTAAAGTATTTTGCTTTAGTTATATTACATTATCAGATTAATCTACAGTCAGATTTTCTACATAGATCTCAGAGGTAGATTTGTAGAGAATTTGCAGGAAATTTTACATGGTATCAGAGCCTAGTTTATCAGAACAGTGAACAGTATACAGAGAAGAGAATTTGAAGTTTGAAGTTTGGGGTTGCAGGTGCAAACAGAATTCATATCATACAGTAAAAAAAAAAAAAAAAAACGAGATGGGAATTATGTGACTAATTGTCCATCAAAGAAGTCCAAGAAGGGATCCTCGGATGGATCAGAAGGTGAGGCATTAGCCTCTCAGTTTGAAATGGACTTCACCCTCATCGCATGCATGCTGACATCGATGATGGGTTGTGGTTGGTATCTTGACAATGGAGCCTCATTCCACATGACTGGCGATAAAAGTTTATTCAGTACCTCGGAGGAGAAAGACCTCAAGATTCGCATAGAGATGGGTGATGAAGAAACGTTTAGTGTTTCAGGAGTGGGCACGGTTGCTTTTCAGAGGTAGCATGGAGCTTCTATCACCTTGAAAGATGTGAAGTATGTGCCTAGACTGAAGAAAAACTTGGTATCGGTCGCGATGTTGGAGGACAAAGGCTACGATGTTGTCTTTAGTAAGGGAAAATTTTTCCTTAGACACATCACCATGAGACAGGTGAAACAGATTAGTTGATGAGTTAAGAACCTGTATGCTCTTGAGGTTCAAGATTCATGAAAAGCCTTGAGGAGCAAGGAAAATGTTAGAGACTTGGTGGTTGAGAGGGAGTGTACATTACCTGTCAACATGCAATCCCAGAAGAAGTCTCAGACAATTGTGGAGGAGCCAAAATTCGAGTCAGCAGAGGGATCACATGCAGCCATACCTCTAGGTGTGAGGTGGGGCGATGTGAAGTGATAGTCCCAAGAAGGCTGAAATTGGGTAGGGTCCATTGAGAGGTTTATCTCATGGATTGTACCTTGCTACGGGAGCCCAAAGTACATAGTAGCGGGAGGAATCAGTGGGATTGATGCAGTCAGAGATCAAAGTGACAGAGGCTAGAGTAGTCAGACACTGAAGAGCACAGAGAAGGATTGACAACAGTGCAGAAAGGTTGAGTCAGCAGAAGCGTAGAGTTTTTAGTCGATAGAGGCAATAGTAGTCAGAGACTTTGATGACAGAGGCATCATTCTAATTCAGGTTGGATGTTTTTTTTGTTTCTGGAGTTGCTGGAGCAAAAACACTGGAGAGAAGTGTTGCATGCAGAACATTCCAAAGGTTCAAGATCATGATCAAGTTGAATTCCTTTCTTGTTCAGTGTTTCTGGGAAAACTAGTGTCTTGTTGAATGACTAGCCCTCTAGGTTTGGCAGCTACCCTAGAAACAATAGTTTAAAGCAATTCAACGATTTCTTCTATGTGTAACAGATAAGAGAAAGATAATGAAACCAACCTGGAACTTCCGCTTAATCCCTTGATTGATCTCTCTCCCCTTTGATAGAGCTTGCAACTCCTCCCCATACTTAACACGCTTGGAGAGTACCTGCACAAGCACAGCAACAAAGAACCGTCAAAGAATCGTGATCTATTACAACATAAACATTACAGAATCAGATATATAATGAACAAAGATAGCATTCACAAATGATAACATTCACAATTGCACAATCATATGGAAGGAAACTTGCAGAACTTTATTAATAGAAAGTAGAATTACAACCCAGTTGTCTGATCCAGCATCATCCTCCCAGCTTCAATCCCTCTTCACCTCATGAAATAGAAAGATCACACCAAAAATTCAATGCTCTTTCCTCAATTACAAACTATCAGTACTTCCTTGCAATTCACAATATTCCAGCCTCTAGATCTCTTAGATGAGGGATCCATTTATAGATGTGTGCAAGGGTGTGAGTCATCCATGGGGTTTTGATTAGTGTCATTCCACTTGTTACAATTGGTTCCACTTGGAGATTTCTTGGATCTCTTACTCATCCCTGGGCGAATTTAGAGAGGCAAGTGGCATAGGAGAAGTTTCTAGAAGATTCCATGAGCAACCACCTAGAAAATTGTCTCGGACATTTGTCCATCCTCGCCCATCGCACCCTATAAAAGGCCCAAACAGTATGCATTGCACCCTGTCAATGTACCACTCAGTATGCATCGCACTTTGCCAGTGGAGCAGTCAGTATGGTTCAGTTCAGGCCATTTTTGGATGGTTTCTTAGATGGAACTTTTGGGGAATGATGTATTCAGATGACTATGTTCTTTTAGGGTATGAAACAAATCTTTTAGGGGTTGATGAGCCCTAGTTTATCGACATATAAGTTTGGGGTTGATGTGCCCAAATATGTCGATAACAGTTTCCCCCTAAAGCATGAAGTCGTAAATACTGATGTTGGGTGAAATGCTTTATCTTGAGGATCTGAAGTTTTGAACTAGAAGGTGACTTGCATAAGTTACAATACAATACATCATCATAATATAATTTTCATGATCTAGCTGAGGGAGGCATTCCCATGCTCAACTTTATAAATTCATTTCATGTACATAGATTAGATATTTGTCTGTAGATGCAGACTGGTGATTCTTCAGATGTAGAGTCATCATCCATGGTTAGGATGACCATCTGTGTAGAGCCTTTGTACATTTGATATCTTTATATCCCTGAATATATCGCAAACCAGATGGATGAAACTAGATCTGGGGTCTTCAAACTCGTTCAATCTTCACCCGATGTACAAATAAATCCATGTGAAGAGATGTTCTGAAGTTGAACATGGAAAGACATCGCCTAATTACCAGCGAATAATGTAAGCTATTAACAGACACGAGAGGAATCACCGATAATGATAATGACCCTTAAGGTACTACAGTACAATTCATGTAGTGTGAATATATGATCTAATGTCGAACACCATGCAAAATCTTTCGGTCGAAGGTCGTTGATGTCAACCTGTCGCCGGAAGTGAGAAACTTGCCATTGATGTATGCAAGCTTCAAAGTACTGAAAGGGGTGTTTCTAAGTCAACTTCTTGGATAATGGGCTGGTGTCGAAAAGAAGTGAGTCATCGTAGAAGGGCCTTTATGTATCCCACATCTACGACACGAAACGGAGCAAATGATTTCTGGAGGTGAAAAATGAACTGACGACACAAGGTTCAGGAATGGCAGTCATGAAAAAATGAAGGTTGGAGGTATTGCAATGGATGAGACATTAACTGGATGGTGGTTTCTCAACTGAATGACTTCTCTTGAATATGTCGGCGACACTAAGATGGATTGGTAGCGTTAACCCCAAAAGATGGATGGTATGAAATACCAATGATGAGATGACCGGTGAATGGAATAACCCAACCCAACTCAATAATGGTGATGAAGTGAAAGTGTCATGTTCAAGAGTGACCTGCTACCATAAATTCTTCAAGTTTTTTCCCCTTTTCCCCAGTCATTACTGACTAGTACCTCTTTATTTTTTTTAAGCTTGAGGAGGATAACATATGCTTGTTCTATAACTTGCCCTTCGAGCAAACCTATTGCTACGTTTTAATGAGTCTAGCGACAGTGAAACTCGGTCTCCTCTAGAATGGACGAGTTTGTCGCTATTGTTTTAACGAGTTTAACGATAAGGATAACTCAGTCCTTTTCATGTTTAGAGAGTTTGAAAAGGGGCGAAAATAAAACTCCATAAGTTCTTTTTCGTAAAATAATCCCTCAAGTTCGAAAAGGGATAAAATAATACAAAAGGGATGACTTTTCCGATCACTTTAACGACCCGAAAAAGGCAAGTGCTCAACTTTTTCGTAAGATAATCCCTTGGGTCTGAAAAATTATAAAATCATACAGGAGGGATGACATTTCCAATCACTTTAACGAGCTGGAAAGGCTGACACTCGAAAATATTTTCATATTTAACGAGTCTGAAAAGGGTTTAAAGGAGACTCGATTTTGAGGAACTAGTGGTGTCTAGGGTATCAACTGGTTTCGGTGAATTTGGAACTTCTCAAAACATGTTGATTTCCATGAAGAGGTTGGCTAATAAGACCACTCATTATAACTGTTCCTCAAAAAAGGGTAAAACAACCAAGTGAGAGTGTATGATCGGCCAAGGGATGGTGGCGATGGGATGTACACAACCAAGGCTCAAAAAGCTGAAAGAATGGCAATCACAAAGGTAATTTAGTTGAAGGTGGGTTCATTTTTTTGACAAGCTTGAACCATGGGGGAACTATGCTTGGATTCGATTTCATTTTTTCACAAGATTGAAATGAAAAACTATGATTGGAGTTAGTTTCATTTTTACACAAGCTCGAAACGACAAAATTATGCTTGAAAAATGGCTGGCATGCCCCCAGCATGATGAAAAGGAGAGTCTCCTGTAACCAGATGGAAATCACTGCGGTGAAGCAAGACGGTTATCCAAGAAGTGACTCAGGGAGAGTTTCCTATAACCAGATGGAAGTCACTACAGTGAAGCAGGACGGTTTTGTCCAGAATAGACAAAAATCCATCTTTGACTTCATCCAGAATAGACAAAGGTGAATGGTGTGTCAGACCAATCATATAAATTACAGGGAAACTCATCTTTACGGTTTCATCCAGAATAGACAAAACACCTCTTTGGCTTTGTCCAGAATAGACAAAGGTGAATGGTGTGTCAGACCAATCACATAACCTACAGGGAAACTTATCTTTACAACTAGGTGCATGCCCCCCAAGCTTCATTACATTCACTAGAATACTCATGGTTATCAGGTGGATGGAATGAAGATTCAAGTGATACCGTTGATGTAAATGGACCATTTAGGGATGATGATTGACTTGGAGCTATGTTTGTACTGGGAAATGAAAGCTGGTCAATGGTGAAAATCTTGCCTTCATGTGGGAAACACATCACTCGGAAGAGTGTTGAAACAATAGCTTCCATGTTATAAACATAGTCACGTCCAAGGAGTAAATTGTAATCTAACGGTCCTGGGACTATCATCACGTTCATATGAATGGTTTTCCCTCCCAAAGTGATAGGTAACTTAGGAAGCATCCCTAATAGTCGACTGGTTCCTTTGTTAAAGCCTAACAAATTCCATGTAATAAGCATAAGCGGTGGCGAACCAGGTTCTTTCCAAGAAGTTGAGGAAAGGATACTCACTAATGCACCTTCATCTATAATAGTGCCAGACATGATCATTTTACAAACTTGTACTATGATCTAGAAAGGTACATAAGAAGGAAGGTGGGATCTTGCTAGTCGATTCCAATCAAAGGAAGTGACTAGACTTCTTGGAGGGGGTACCGAAGAAATGGGAGGATTGACCCCTTGCATTACAAGAACTGGAAGGTTTTCCTCTTGTCTTGATGGAACAGGCGGATTGCCCCCAAGTTCGTTAGAATCTGAAGTAACAAAAAGAACTTGAATGGTATCATTTCCACTCTCTTTGGGAAAGGTACGATTAGCTGAAGGTGAAATTGGGTCAACTGTTACCTTGACCTATTGACTTTGGTCGGGTATAGACTCATAAGATTCACTTTCAGAGAGAGTGGTTTCGACCGATGGTTGATTTAAGTCAGTCGGTTTTTCAACTAGTAAAGGACTTAGGGAGAGTTTCTTGTAACCAGATGGGAGTCGCTGCGATGAAACAGGACAGTTATCCAATACTCTTTTGGCTTCATCCAAAAAGGGACAAAGGTGAAGAGAATGGTTACCTTCACATAACCTACATGGAAACTTAACTTTTCTCCTATGTCCATGAACTTTACTATCACTAGTTGAAGGTGTGTTACCAACATGATCTCCAGAAGTTGATGACATGGGATGGTGTGAACGGGGACACCCTTCTTTCAAGATCCGAGGAAAGCAAGGACAATCTTGATGAAAATGGTCTCCCACACAAAGTATGCATGGAAATTTAGCTTTGGGAAGCTTAATGGGCGGATTTTCACCAGATTATGCCTTCAAAGCAATGGTTGCTTGGTTGTCCCCTTGCTTGCCTGTGAAAAAGATCGCAGTAAATCTCTAGTTCTGATGGAGAACAAGATTTTCCAACATGAATATTCTCTACAATATTAGGTTGGTTGAAATATTAACGGCGATAGTTTCTTCAATGTTGGATAGATTTCGCTTAGAATTTACTGTATTTATAAAATTTAATAAAAAATCAAAAATTGAAGGATGATTGAGGTCGTTTGAATAATCTTCATTGTCATCTCGAAGGTGGGAACGATGGTGGTAATATTCCCACGGTGTCTCTCCTATCATCATTGATTGGATGATTCCTTCGTCTGTAGAATGTATACGAGACCAAGGATCAGAAGAGGTACCATATTCTAAAGACCTATCTACCCAAACACTCGTCGAGTGCTGATTCAGGTTTGCCACCCAAGCCCAGAAAATTGATTGCTACAAAGATTTTATGGGGCTTGGTGGCAACACCTCGTGATGATCCTCACTATCAAAATGGTTGGAGCTCTTCTTAAACTCAGATGATGTAGAAGAGATCATATGACAGGTTTCCACTGTGGCCACTTCCGCGAAACCAGATGGAGGCGGGAGGGCAAAAGTACCCATTAAGGAAGGGTCTTTTAGTAGACCTACTCCAACATTTTGAGGCAATTGTGAACTTCCATGGATCAATGGAATGCTTCCAGTAGCTTGTCAGCTGTTAGGAAAAAAGGGTAGTTGGTCAACGATTGTTATTCCACCTTGGAAGGGAAATGCAATCTTTCCAAAATATGTCGACACAACGGCAGCCATAGCATAAATCTGGGGCTTTCCCAGTAAGATATTGTAATCAAGGTTTCCATCAATGACCTCGACTTCAATCTCTATTGTCTTGTCCCCCAGTTCAACTTGCAAGTTACTTAAAATCCCATATGGAGTGTACATTCTTCCATCGAATGCTTTTAATGTTTTTGATGATCATGACAAGGGTGGTGAACCAAGAGTTTTCCAACAACTCATTGATATAATATAGGTAGATGCCCCCTCGTCAATGATGGTTTGATAAAAAAATTTATTGAGGACTTTTCCCTGTATAAGGAAAGTGAGTTGGGCCTGTAACTGAGGTGTATATCCTTTATGATTAAAGGCCACAAGATTGGAATCCGTTGGATCAATCCCACCTATTGCTGATAACAAAGCCTACTTTTGGGAGGGACAATTTTGTAGTACCTCAAGTGTCGACATAGCGGATGGCGATTGAGCCAAATCCTCCACTATATTATAATTCTGAGCAGCTCGAGCACGAGGATTAAATTTTGATTTATGTATGACTGCCTTTGGCAGCTTTATAGTTAATTTGGGAATAATGGGTGGAACAACTTCGGGTGAAGTCATTGTCGAACCACTAGGTTGATCTGTAGCCTGGTTTTTCGATGATGATGGATTCCCATAATCTTTATTCCTTTTCGATTTCAAAACATCATTTTTCTTGTTTGCAATGGATAGCATAAGCACTTGGGATGTGGAAGCATTATTGATAGCAACCAGATTAGTTTCTCGGTTTGGAAACGGATCAGAAAACATCGCTGAGGTATTCGAAGCCTTCAAAAGTTTTGAAACCTCTGCGCGATGTCGACATTCTCTCGTATAATGTTCCTCGTTACATATTAAACATGGAAAACGAGGAGGTTTCTTCACCCCAGTAAGGTTCTCAGATGATTTTTCAGTAGTGGAATTCTCCTGTTTCTTCTTGTTATTTTTCCCTTTCTTCTTTCCCCCTCGTTGCTTTGGATTTTTTCCCTTGTTAGATGACACAACATTAATCTTCGAGGCAAGAGCTTTATCATTTGCATTCTGACTAGAAGCAAAAAGAGATTGACCAGATGGACCTCTTGCGGTTTGTGTGCTTGAGGCACCGATCACACCGTCATCGGCATGAGAGTCCCTATTCGATTTAGGAGGAGGTGGAACGGAAAAAGCTGGTCTAGGAGCGTCAGGAATTTTGTCGTAGAGTGTGCCAGATTGAGTATAGATCAAATCTAAATATTGGGCATGAGCAATGACTTGCTCTTCAGTGACAACTCCTCCTTTCGCCACGTCCTTAGTGATAGATGGCAATAAGGACTTAATAAACCACTCAGCTAAAAGCTAATCAAGAACATACGTCTTTACCATTTGACGACGACACTGCCACTCATGAATATGATCAGATATGTGAGTGGTCGTGGTCTATTTAAAATTGGTAAGGAGTTCTGTTCTCGTTTCGTACATGATGGGTAACTGAAAGTGGCTTAGAAAAGTAGTGGCAAGGATGTTGAAGTTATCAAACAAAGTTCTAGGCAATTGAATATACCATTTCGTTGCTGGACCAGTGAGCGTTCTTTGAAAAAGGCGAAGTCTAATAGAATCATCATTGAGGGTGTTAGATGAGCACCACAAATGAAAAGTCATTACGTGATTCGATGGATCTTCACCTGGATTGCCATTGAATTAAGGAATATCGGAGAGACGTTTATGAGGAATCGCTGGCCACCAAGGGGTGTATGCAATTGGATCATTCATCAGCCAGTTCAAATCTGGTAATTCTAGAGTTGCTACAAAAGGCAACTGCTGATTCAGGTTTGGTGGAACATACCCAAGATAAGCTGGAATCGCCTGACCAGTAGGTCTCTGCATACTAGCATAATGTATCTGTTGCTGGTAACTTTGATAAGGTTGTGGGACATAACCAGTATAGTGTGGTTGTTGATAACCGTTTTGAAAATTCGGTTGTCCATAACCTACAAAGCCTTGTTGCTCGGGTCCTCGATAGGCTTGATATTGACCAAATCCAGTTTGAGCTTGTAGACCAAGTCCTGTTGAAAATGCAACAAGATGATGGAGCTTAGTGAAAAGAAGTCACCTTCACTAAGTGAGCCCGCAAGCTATTTTTGGCGCAAAGTCTATTTTTAGACTATGTCTATTTTTAGACATATGGATCATGGTCTATGAGTTGCAGGATGTTATTTGTGAATGATTGGTCATGTTGGTAAAAATAGATGGACTTCTGTTTTTAGACATATGGTCAGAGTCTATTTTTAGACTGCCAGTCAAAAAAATAGAAGAGTCGAATATTATTAGCTCTTAATAATATTTGGACTATAAACATTATCTTATCCTCTTGGAGCACTTTAGTTCGAGCTACGGATGTGTGGCACATGCAACTGTCAGAAGGAAATATGCATTTCCTATGGGTTAGTTGAGCTATTGCATGATGGACTTCAGTTAGAACTCAAGTGATTGAGTTTGGTGGAGTTGATTGAGGAGTTGATAGAGTTGTGTTCAGTTTGACTTAGTTGAACTAGTTGTATTTAGTCTAACTGCAGAATACACTAGTGATAAGTGATGTGAATTAATTATTAATTAATTCACTAATTATTAACTCATAAATTAACTCAAGAATACATTAGTTAACTCAGTGCATGGACAGTTCAATGGAGACAAGTGTTAGAGGTGAGTGAAAGGGCAAGACAGATGTCAGTTGTGACTATAGTTGTGCATGAGATTTGCACAATCAATGGATTGAGTATTTCCAATGAGGATTGCGTGGTTCAACCAAGGGAAATACGAGTTTGGATCAGCCATTCTCTGTGATTGAGTATTTCCAATGAGGATTGCGTGGTTCAACCAAGGGAAATACGAGTTTGGATCAGCCATTCTCATCCATTCTCATGCAGGATTGCGCAGTGGAGGAAGGCAAGCAGCGAAGGAGATTTGAACCTGTGATTTGATTCAGATCTGAGCTAGTTTGTGTGTAACAGGTGGAGATAGTACTGAGTACTTGCGAGGAGTATTGTACTATGTATTGTTACATGTTCTAAATCAATATAATATACAGATAGTTGGGGGTTTTCAGCTGTATGCTTTCCCCGTGATATACTGTGTTGATATGTGTGATTGATGCTTCAATGTGCGCATGTGATTGTTTTTGAATTCTGCAAATTGATGATCAACGTAGAGGAGGTTATGTATTATGCATGCATTCCACAAATAGTGTATAATCAGGATAATCTCTATGAATAAGTGTTATATTATTCAAAATTTCTACATGGTATCGGAGCAAGGTTGATCATCAGATCTATTATTCAGAAAGTGATTACATTTTATTTCTTCAGGCAGAGTCTGTAATCGGGCCAGGTAGCCTCTGGATTCATCCTTCTTTTGGAAGGTGAGATATCCGATGAATTCCCATACAGTCAATCTCTATACGAGAAATACTTTGTTCTCACAAATTTTAGATCAGAAGCGGTAGAGTTTTGAGCTAGTGGAATTCGAATTTGCAGCAGTGTTTTCTTGTTGTCGAGGTTGAAATGTCTTTCAACGGATTGCGATTAAAGTATGCCCTTGAAGGCAGCTCAAATTATATTGCATGGAAAGACAGGATGGAGGCGGTGTTAGATGGCAATGGGTTGAAGGAGTTCATAGATGCTGATGTCCCAAAACCTACTGATGTTGCTCGTGTTGAGGCTTGGCAAAAGAAGACAGCAAAGTGTCGAAGGATTCTGTTGGAGGGCATGAAGGACCACATTGTATCTAGCCTGCATGGAAAGGCTTCTCCATACTTGATGTGGAAAGTGTTGGTAGAATTATTCCAAAGCAAGAGTGACCAAAGGAAGTTGGCGCTCAAGGATAAACCTAGAAACATTAAGTGTGAGAATGGAGACAGTATGCCCAAGTATCTCATGAAGTTCACCCAATGCCGGGATGAGCTGGGAAGTGTGGGGGTGACTGTCTATGATGAGGACTTGGTGAGCTTGGCTCTCCTTAGTCTTTTGAAGAGTTGGCATGAACCTATCAGGACTCTATCAATGGTCGGGAGAAACTGCTAGGATGGGAGAGACTTTGGTCAGATCTTGTGCAAGAGGAGATCAGGTGGAGTACCAGGGACAGATCTTCATCAAAGGCATATAATGAAGAAAATTATGCTTTGGCTACCAAAGAAAAGAAGGGGAAGTAGAAGGGTTCTCTTTCCGAATCCAATTCTTCCAATGATGGGAAGAAGGTTGACAAATCGAAAGTGCGATGCTTTCGGTGTCATGAGGTGGGCCATTATACTGCAAATTGTCCACGGAGGAAATCCAAGAAGGGATCCGGGGAAGGATCTGAAGGTGAGGCACTTGCTTCATAGTTTGAGTTGGATTTCACACTCTTTGCATGCATGGTTTCATCCATGGTGGGAAGTGGTTGGTTTCTTAACAGTGGAGATTATTTCCACATGACCGGTGACAAAAGTTTGTCCAGTACTTTGGAGGAGAAAGATCTCCAAATACTCATAGTGATGGGTAATGATGAGAAGTATAGTGTCTCAGGTGTAGGCACAGTTATTTTTCAGAGGGAGCATGGAGCTCACCTTACCTTGACTGATGTCAAGTATGTACCAGGACTGTAGAGAAACTTGGTGTCAATCAAGATGCTGGAAGACAGAGGCTATGATGTAGTCTTTAGTAAGGGAAAGGTTTTCCTTGGACACATCATCACTAGACAGGTGAAGCAGATTGGTTCACAGGTCCAGAACCTGTATGCTCTTGAGGTTCAAGATGCATGCAAATCCTTAAGTAGCAAGGAAACTGGTTGAGACTTGGTGGTTGAGAGGGAGCATATATTACTTCTCAACATGTACAGCTAGAAGAAGTCTCAGACGATTATGGAGGAGCCACGATTGGTGCAACAGCTTCAGGAGGTTGTGGAGCAGCCACAACAAGGGAAGCTGAGAGGAGATCAAGTAGAGACATCTACTCATGCAAAGACCTCCAGTAGGGGGAAACTTCAAGCCAGGTGGGCTGAGGGATCACATGCAGCCATACCTCCAGGTAGGAGGTGGGGCGATATAGAGTGATCGTCCCAAGGAGGAGGGGCAGGATCCTTGAGGTACCCAACCTCTTAGATGAGACCTTGCTACAAGAGCCCCGATGTGGAGTAGCAGGAACTGACTGATTGGGTAGAGACAGATGCGGATGGAGCAGCAAATAGAGCAACAGTGTAGGGAATCCCAGGACAGTGCATAGCTAGCAGGCTGGAGCAATGCGAGAGGCACAAGTGTTTTGCACAGTGCTAGGTGGCACAGAGAGGTGTGCAATGGTGCGAGATGCATGGAGATGTTGCAGTAGCGCAGATGTTAGAGAGGGATAAATTGTCAGTAGTAGGTAGAGCTTCAGCATCAGAGTATGTTTCTAGCCCAATAGAGTGGTCAGTTGGGAGTGTTTTTGTTCCAATTGTTGTTGGAGCAAGTGGACCGGGCAAATGTGTTTCATGCAGAACATTCCAGAGTTGCAGGATAGGGGTTGCAGATAATCCATATCTTTTTGAGAGGGAGTGTTGGAAATGCAACAAGATGATGGAGCTTAGTGAAAAGAAGTCGCCTTCACTAAGTGAGCCCGCAGGCTATTTTTGGCGCAAAGTCTATTTTTAGACTGTCTATTTTTAGACATATGGATCATGGTCTATGAGTTGCAGGATGCTATTTGTGGATGATTGTTCATGTTGGTCAAAATAGATGGACTTCTATTTTTAGACATATGGGCAGAGTCTATTTTTAGACTGCCAGTCAAAAAAATAGAACAGTCGAATATTATTAGCTCTTAATAATATTTGGACTATAAACATTATCTTATCCTCTTGGAGCACTTTAGTTCAAGATACGGATGTGGCACATGCAACTGTCAGAAGGAAATATGCTTTTCCTATGGGTTAGTTGAGCTATTGCATGATGGACTTCAGTTAGAATTCAAGTGATTGAGTTTGGTGGAGTTGATTGAGGAGTTGATGGAGTTGTGTTCAGTTTGACTTAGTTGAACTAGTTGTATTTAGTCTAACTGCAGAATACACTAGTGATGAGTGATGTGAATTACTTATTAATTAATTCGCTAATTATTAACTCATAAATTAACTCAAGAATACATCAGTTAACTCAGTGCATGGACAGTTCAGTGGAGACAAGTGTTAGAGGTGAGTGAAAGGACAAGACAGCTGTCAGTTGTGACTATAGTTGTGCATGAGATTTGCACAATCAATGGATTGAGTATTTCCGATGAGGATTGAGTGGTTCAGCCAAGGGAAATACGAGTTTGGATCAGCCATTCTCATCCATTCTCATGCAGGATTGCGCAGTGGAGGCAGGTAAGCAACGGAGGAGATTTGAACCTGTGACTTGATTAAGATCTGAGCTAGTTTGTGTGTAACAGGTGGAGATAGTACTGAGTACTTGTGAGGAGTATTGTACTATGTATTGTTACATGTTCTCAATCAATATAATATACAGATAGTTGGGGGTTTTCAGCTGTATGCCTTCCCCGTGATATACTATGTTGATATGTGTCATTGATGCTTCAATGTGCGCATGTGATTATTTCTGAATTCTACAAGTTGATGATCAACATAGAGGAGGTTATGTATTATGCATGCATTCCGAAAATAGTGTATAATCATGATAATCTCTGTGAATAAGTGTTATATTATTCAAAATTTCTACAAGTCCAAACTGAGGTTGGGTTTGTTGGAATTGTGGTTGTTGGTATTGTGGTAGCCATGGTTGCTGGACCATTTGCTATTTCCCAATACTGGAGAATTGACCAAGTTGCGGATTGACAATACCCATTGGTGCTTGAGTCATTCCAAATAAATAAGCACTAACTTGAGGTTGTGATCGAGCTATAGAGACAAGTGGTTGTTGTATCACAACCTGAGAAATTTGAGGTTGAGACACAACAAGCTGTGCTTGCGCTTGCGACACAGTCATAATAGCAGGTGTAGTGGGAATATTAGACACAGGTTGGATTGGTTGCATTGGATATACAACCCTTGGTTGTTCTGGCAGTATTGGTATCCAACCACTAGATGTAATTCCAGTTTGACTTGAATTTTGTTGTAAACTCTCATATGGTTGTTCCCTAGGAGGAAATAGTGAAAAGGAACACTTCCCTCCATATGGTGGCAGTCTAGTGTTTAAAGGATATATCGGTCTTTGAAAACTGGTTTGCCCAAATTGATACAGGCATGTAGGATCAAATTGCTGAGTTTCTACATAAGAAATACTAGATGGGACTCTGGATGAATACATAGGATTAGACCATGGTGCCGAAGCAACCCCTGAGTGGACTCCAGCTAGTGATTGATAACTATTTGGAACAGATGGTATACCAGCAAACATTGTAGGAATAGCAGCAGGAAGTTCTGCCGCAGCTGCATTAGATGTCACATTCCTAGATGTTGATGGTTTCTCAGACATGTTTAGTCTATCCAAAAGATTTCCAAGCGATTCGACAGGAACTTACGATGAAAGAGGATTAAATGAATCAAACTCAGGAGTAGAAGGACACAAATGAATCCCAGTTCCAAAATGTAACGGTGTACTAGATGGGGGATCCTCCACTATCTCCTCTATAGCAATTAGACAAGGTGGAAGAGGTAGACCGTCAGGTTGGTAAAAGATTTCTGGAGCCGAAGATGGTGTAGTTTCTGCAGTGATAGATGCTGGAGGGGTGACACCTTCTAAATACTGAAACTCAACTTCCAGATGTTTAGGTAAATGAACTTCAGTCTCAAAGGGAGGTTCTTGAACAACTACTGGTTCAAATATAGCCTCGGTTTGAACTGAGATGGGTTCTGGATCAACTCTAGATGGAGTTGTTTCAGGTACAGAAGTGTCTACCATTACACTAGGATCAGTTCTAATGTCCTCTTGTAACTACGGAACTTCTTCTGTAAAGGCAGATGTACTAGAAATAATCAGAGTAACTAGAGTCTCTGACGATGTTGAAACAAAAGTTTCAAGTAAACTAGTTGAATTGGACTCAGTTAAACAAGACCGCTTTGTCTGGATTGGATTCGCTTCCGGAGTCAAAGACGATTGACTCACTAATCTCCGCGAATGACGGGGTTTTGATTGACAGTCTTCCACGATTGCGGATTACTTGATCAACTCAAAATTAAGGGGAAAAATATGTTATTCCGAATTCAATTAATCTTAATGATGCTTGGACACAACTTTTCTTTTTCAGTTTTTAAGAGTCGAGAAAAGCTAAAGATGACTCTAGTCTCCTTTGATTTTTAATGAGCTTGAAAGGACAAGTGTTGAGATGGACCTTTTCTTTTAAAGAGTCAAAAAGGAACGAAAGTGACTACTCTGAAAAATCTAGACGGAGGGATAACCAAACCAATCGCAAAACTGCAATATACACCTTGGTGATAAATTAAAGAGAAATTACCAAGGACTTATGTATGGCAGTCAATCTTCCCGAACGCTATGTTCAGTGCATTGCAACCAATAAGGCGGCAGACACAGCTTCTTATAGAAAAAGGATATAAGTCTATTTTGTTCTCCCAATATATATGCGATGGTACGGGGAGGACAAGTCTGTGCTAGCACTTGTCGTATCAACGAGGAGGAATGACCCAACCTTCAATGAAGATGATAGTTACTAGTTTTAACGATGCCAAAACACATCTCTATCCTAGACCTCTAGATATGTTGCGTTAAGTTCCAAAGCGTTGTTAGGTTCATTGAAATTTATTTTAGAGTTGATCTTGTTTAGGGTTTTCCTTTCAATGGTTCACCGCGTGATGATGATTTTGAAATTCCTAAAATGCAATGTACAATGATAAACAATCTTTGTTTATTTTGAGCAATGAAAATCCTAGCTACTAGGGAAAGAAGATTACAATTCTTTCAAACAAAGAGAAAAGAGCACACATCAGTGCATTTTCCTAAATCATATTTTCGCACACAAATCTAAAAATGCTAAATGCAAATGCATGTATTTGTTTTCATTCCCCTTAATGTGAAAAATACCAAAAAGGAAAACTAAATGCAGCAAAGATCTAAAATATTTTACTTAAAGTGACATTTTTGACAATTTCATTTTCAAAAAATAAAGGAAGACTCCACGAAACTTTTCAATTTTGAATAAAAAATGCTTTCGACACTTCGAATATAAACAAATCAAACCAAATACATGAAGAAAATTTCAATCGACTATCAAGGGAAGGAAGAATTCACGACACTTCTCTTTTTGACACAAAACGACAATTACGACACTTTTTGTACCAAAGCGACAAATCGATTTAAAAAACTTTTCGAAAAAGGATTGTAAATGATGAACAAATACATAAAAAATATTAACTAATCCTAATCTAATTGAGGCTGATCTATGTGATGCAATTAGGCTTTGACAGTAAGGAGGCACTGTTCATATGCAGCAAATCAACTAAACAAAACTGAAAACAAGGTCAAAAACCCCCAAATTCTAGAATGGAAAAAGAGTTCATTCAGTCATTGCACCTGGGCTTCACAGAAGCAGGGATGCATCGCACTTACTACACTTGGGAGGTGCGATGCATTCTGGGTTACAGTGACAGACAGTGTGATGGTCTAGGGAGTGCAACTGAAATGGGTTTTGGCTCGATGTGCAGCTGTTTTCAATGAGTTAGGCTGAGCTTTGATGAATAGTAAAGAGCAAAGTATGTAGGAATGTCTTGAGAGGTTACTGAGCTACCAAAAGGGCATCTAGATGTGCTTGCAAGTCAAATGTTTGATTCATAAACTAAACCAGAGATTGACTGAAGTAGCATTCATCTACTATGCAATTGTAGAGAAAGAGCAGTTTGAAGGCTGCCTGGCTGACTTCGGGCTTTGTCTATAGTTTATAAAACAAACAATAACAAAAAACAAACATCTATTCATCCCCAGTGGAGTCCCCAATTTGTTTTTGGGAAAATTAGTGTCTTCTCGAACGACTAGCCCTCTAGGTTCGGCAGCTACCCTAAAAACAACAGTTTAAAGCAATTCAACGATTTCTTCTATGTGTAACGGATAAGAGAAAGAAAATGGAACCAACCTAGAACTTCCGCTTCATCCCTTGCTTGATCTCTCTCCCCTTTGACAGAGCTTGCAACTCCTCCCTGTACTTAACATGCTTGGAGAGTACCTGCACAAGTACATCAAAAAAGAACCATCAAAGCATCGTGATCTATTACAACATAAACATTACAGAATCAAATATATAATGAACAAATGATAACATTCACAATTACACAATCATATGGAACAAAACTTGAAGAACTTTATTAATAGAAGGGAGAATTACAACCCAGTTGTCTGATCCAGCATCATCCTCCCAGCTTCAATCCCTCTTCACCTCATGAAATACCAAGATCACACCAACAATACAATGCTCTTTCCTCAATTACAAACTATTAGCACTTCCTTGCATTTCACAATATTCTAGCCTCTAGATCTCTTAGATGAGGGATCCATTTATAGATGTGTGCAAGGGTGTGAGTCATCCATGGGGTTTTGATTAGTGTCATTCCACTTGTTACAATTGGTTCCACTTGGAGATTTCTTGGATCTCTTACTCATCCCTGGGTGAATTTAGAGAGGCAAGTGGCATAGGAGAAGTTTCTAGAAGATTCCATGAGCAACCACCTAGCAAACTGTCTCGGACATTTGTCCATCCTCACCCATCGCACCCTATAGAAGGCCCAAACAGTATGCATCACACCCTGGCAGTGTACCACTCAGTATGCATCGCACTTTACCAGTGGAGCAGTCAGTATGGTTCAGTTCAGGCCATTTTTGGATGGTTTCTTAGATGGAACTTTTGGGGAATGATGTATTCAAATGACTATGTTCTTTTAGGGTATGAAAAAACTCTTTTAGGGGTTGATGAGCCCTAGTTTATTGACATATAATTTTGGGGTTGATGTGCCCAAATATGTCGATAACATTGAGAGGGAGTGTTGAAAATAGCAACAAGAAATGATAAAAATAGAATCCAGAATATTCCAATTTTAATTTGTCCTTGAATTAAAATTGTGAATCAAATTCGAATTTAGTCTCACTCGCTGCTTGAAAAATAATTAATTAATTCATCTTGAGTTAATTAGTTGGCGAAATTCAAGTTAGAAGTCTTTATGAAGTCATGCAACAATTATCCCTTAAATTAAGGAGATTTTCCCTTAATTAAGGAGATAAGATTGAGTTATATTTGAGTTGTAATTAGTTAGCTCTGTTTACTAAGTTAAGTCCAGTTAAATTAGTTCCAAACTATTGAGGAACTAATTGTGAGTTCAGTCAGTTAATGCATGCATGCATCCAACTAGTGTACTCCAGATAACTGAAGATTCTCTCATCAAAAACTCATGCATGTCTATTCAGAGAAAGACCCAGTTGAGCTCAATGTCATGGATATGTTACTCTCAGTTACATGAGTTTTCCTATAAAGGAAACTCACCCATGAAGAAGGAAAAAGTTCCTTGAGGATTCCGCAGTTCTCACAGGGTGTGAGATCAATGTGAGAGATCAGTGTTCCACTTGGTAACAGGAGAATCACCCAGGAGAATCTGCACAAGGAAATAGGAGGCTTGAAGGGCAGAGGAGAAGGTTTGTGAGAAGCCTTGTTTGCCTGTGAGCATCCAGGAGGATTGTGCTCAGAGTTGGCTAGCAGTGGGAGCTAAGGCTTTGTGTAATTCTGAGATATTTCCACCTTGTATGATAATACAGATAGTGGGGTTTTTAGCTGAGGCTTTCCCTGAGTATTTTTTATGTTTCATGTGCATTGATTCTTCTTCTGGTTATAGGTGTTTCGCTTGATCTTTCTCAAATCTTTTAAGCTTCCACTAATTGATTGTAGAAGTAGATTAAAGCATTTTGCTTTACTTATATTGCATTATCAAATTAATCTGCAGTTAGATTTTCTACATAGATCTCAAAGGTATATTTGTAGAGAATTTGCAGGAAATTCTACATGGTATCAGAGCTTAGTTTATCGGAGCAGTGAGCAGTATATGGAGAAAAGAATTCGAAGTTTGAAGTTCGGGGTTTTAGGTGCAGATCAAATTCATATCATACAGTAAAAATAAATAAAAAAAATGAGATGGGACATTATGCGACTAATTGTCCATCAAAGAAGTCCAAGAAGGGATCCTCGAATGGATTGGAAGGTGATGCATTAGCCTCTCAGTTCGAAATGGAATTCACCCTCATCGCATGCATGGTGACATCGATGATGGGTTGTGGTTGGTATCTTGACAGTGGAGCTTCATTCCACATGACTGGAAATAAAAGTTTATTCAGTACCTTGGAGGAGAAAGACCTCAAGATTCGCATAGAGATGGGTGACGGAGAAAAGTTTAGAGTTTCAAGAGTGGGCTCAGTTGCTTTTCAGAGGGAGCATGGAGCTTCTATCACCTTGACAGATGTGAAGTATGTGCCTGGACTGAAGAAGAACTTGGTATCGGTCGTGATGTTGGAGGACAAAGGCTACGATGTTGTCTTTAGTAAGGGAAAGGTTTTCCTTAGACACATCACCATGAGATAGGTGAAACATATCAGTTCACGAGTTAAGAACTTGTATGCTCTTGAGGTTCAAGATGCATGAAAAGCCTTGAGGAGCAAGGCAAATGTTAGAGACTTGGTGGTTGAGAGGGAGAGTACATTACCTCTCAATATGCAATCCTAGAAGAAATCTCAGGCAATTGTGGAGGAGACACAATTAGAGTTAGCAGAGGGATCACATGCAGCCATACCTCCGGTGTGAGGTGGGGCGATATGAAGTGATAGTCCCAAGAAGGCTGAAATTGGGTAGGGTCCATTGAGAGGTTTATGTCATGGATCGTACCTTGCTACAAGAGCCAAAAGTACATAATATCAGGAGGAATAAGTGGGATTGATGCAGTCAGAGATAAAAGTGACAAAGGCTAGAGCAGTCAAATACTGAAGAGCATAGAGAAGGATTGAAAACAGTGCAGAAAGGCTGATTCAACAGAAGCACAGAGTTTCAGTCGATAGAAGCAATAGTAGTCAGAGACTTTGATGATAGAGGCATCATTTTGATTCATTTTGTATGTTTCTTTTTTCCGGAGTTGCTAGAGCAACAACAATAGAGAGAAGTGTTGCATGTAGAACATTCCAAAGATTCAGGATTGGGATCGAGTTGAATTCCTTTCTTGTTGAGAGGGAGTGTTGAAAATAGCAACAAGAAATGATAAAAATAGAATCCAGAATATTCCAATTTTAATTTTTCCTTGAATTAAAATTGTGAATTAAATTCGAATTTAGTCTCACCAGCTACTTGAAAAATAATTAATTAATTCATCTTGAGTTAATTAGTTGGAGAAATTCAAGTTAGAAGTCTTTCTGAAGTCATGCAACAGTTATCCCTTAAATTAATGAGATTATCCCTTAATTAAGGAGATAAGATTGAGTTATATTTGAGTTGTAATTAGTTAGCTCATTTTACTGATTTAAGTCAAGTTAAATTAGTTCCAAACTATCTGAGGAACTAACTGTGAGTTCATTCAGTTAATGCATGCATGCATCCAACTAGTGTACTCCAGATAATTGAAGATTCTCTCATCAAAAACTCATGCATGTCTATTCAGAGAAAGACCCAGTGGAGCTAAATGTAAAGGACAGGTTACTATTAGTTGCATGAGTTTTCCTATAAAGGAAACTCATCCATGCAGAAGGAAAAGGAGTTGGAATAATACTGAGAGGGGGGGAGGGTGAATCAGTATTATCAAATTCTTTTCAATATATCTTCCAGATTTATACTTTAATTTATTCTTCAAATATTGATCATTAGTTTGTATGTCAGTACCATATAATAATGAGCAAGAACAAGAAAAATAGATAGTCACACCAAAGAACACCAGATATAAGGTTGAAAACCAATGTGGGTGAAAACCACCTGCTGCAATATGTCTCTATCTTCTTTCAATTAGAAACTTCTTTTACAATTATTTTGTACTAGTGTAGTCCTTTACTAGTATGCAGGCTGCAACCTGCAGAGAGCTACAACCCTCTCTCGTTTTCGAGTCTCTCCTGGAAGGGAGCTACAAACCCCTTAGCTATGGTACTGGCTGAACTACTAGTACGTAGGTGCTGACCTACCTCTTTTCTTCCAAGGACCACGTTTCATAAATTTTCAAACTGGATCCATGAACATCAAATAATCATCAAGTACATGTGAATCAACCAATCTCCTTTTACAATCACCCAATGACTCAACCAATAACTTCTCAGAATGTAGTAACCAAAAAAGAAATACCAGTAATCTAAACCCAGAACTTTGCAGCAATAGATAAAAGGCAGCCAACAAATATTTCAAGAAAAGTCCGCAACTTCACCAATAGAAACCTGCGAATATCCGCAGTTCTTCTGTGTCTGGACTGCGCAGCTCCGCACCTGCACTGTCTACCCGACAACGTACCTCCGCACCTGTGCCTTCTGTTGCACTGCGTACCTCCACACCTACGCCTTCCACTGCACTATGTACCTCCACACCTGCGCCTTCTGCTATGCTGCGTACCTCCACACTGCGCCTTCTGCTGCGCTGCGTACCTCCGCACCTACGCCTTTTGCTGCACTGCGTACCTCCGCACTTGCGCCTTTTGCTGCACTGCGTACCTCCGCACCTGCACCTTCTGCTGCGCTGCGTACCTCTGCACCTTTGCTATGGATCTCCTATGAACCTCTGAATAGAGCCAAATTAACAGTCCTCCAATGTGCCACAGATAGTCAGATCCACAGATCTGAACATGCGCCAGAGAGATCACGATAGATTTGCCTTACCGTTTACAGATTTCACCTTGATTTAGATCTATCTTTTCAAGCTGATTACCCAAAATTTCAGACCTTAAGATATTCAAATTTCACAAGTGACTAGCCAAGTGATCTCCTTTCATTTTTATAGGCAAGCCCTTACTCAAACCATGGAACAAAACCATCAAAAACCAATACAAGGGATCCAAAACCAGGGTTCAATAATTTAGATGCTATACCACGGACCAAACCATAGGATCATGTACGTCAGACTAAATACCAAGGACCAATCACAAAGATTCCCATGTGCGCGCGCTTCTCTACATTGAAGTGAGTGAATTTGACGCCCGCACTTTTTGTTCGGGGAACCTGCAGGTATGCCCGCACTTCTTGTTCGGGGCACCTGCGGGTCCACAACTTTTCTTAAGCTCACCTGCGGGTATCTCTTTTTCTATGATTTTGAGAGCCTGAATAGAGATTTTCCACTGGAGTGAGTTGCCATCAAGTACAACACCTGTGCCATAGCACCAAACCTGAATCATAATGCCAACAATCTCCCCCTTTGGACTTGATGGCAACCCCAATATCCTCAAAGTCATTCTCCCCCTTTATCATCAAGGGCAAAGGGTAATGCTCCCCCTGAGAACATGCTAAAAACTCTACTCTCCTGTGCTGATCATGCTCCCCCTGACTAAAGGCTAGATCTGTAAAAGAAATTTTCTTCAAGAAGAACCATAATCCACCATACACCATAAGTGACCTTGACAAAAGAGATATAAGACAAAGAGACAAAACATTAGCAGCAATATTCAGATCAGCATCCATGTTCTTCTTCTGAACTTTCTCCTCCAAGATCTTCTATAATAATGCCAACAATGTATTATTAGAAGAATGAATGTTCCGCCTGACCTCTTCTAGATGGTTTTCAACCAATCCATAAACTAGCGAATGTACGTGTATACCCCATATGAAACTCGCGTACAACCAACAATCTCTGAAACAGATAATATTCAACAACAAGATGATGCATCAACTACCCCCAGCTTTTGCCTGAGGTACTCAAAGGTTTCCCTGGGCAGTGGTTTGGTGAGAATATCAGCAACTTGTTCCTTAGAAGGAACATACTCCAACTTGACTTTTTGTTCAAGCACTTGTTCCCGAAGAAAATGATATTTGATAGGTATATGCTTGGTCTTTGAATGCATGACTGAGTTCTTTGAAATGCTGATAGCACTTGTGTTATCACATAGGATGGAGATAGGCAGAGTACAAGTGATTTGAAAGTCCTGCAAGGTTTGCATCATCCAAAGAAGTTGTGTGCAACAACATGCAGCAGCCACATACTCTGCTTCAGCTGTAGATAAAGAAATTGAACTCTGTTTCTTGCTAAACCAAGATACTAATCTGGAACCCATGAAGAATTCACCCCCACTAGTGCTTTTTCTATCATCCATGCTTCCGGCCCAATCTGCATCTATATAAGCATGAAGTGTGAGATCTGTATCTCTAGGATACCATAAGCCATAGTTTTGAGTTCCTTGAAGGTACTTGAAGATTCTCTTAACTTCTTGAAGATGAGTTTCCTTTAGATTTGCTTGAAATATTCCAACTATTCCCACTGCATGCATGATATATGGTCGGGTACCTGTCAAATAAAGCAGACTTCCAATCATGGATCTATAGGTTGGTTAATGCACTGCTGCAGATTCATCATTTGCACTGAGGCTGCATCCTGTAACCATAGGGGTACATACTGGTTTCGAATCTTCCATGCCATATTTCTACAAGATCTGCTTGAGGTACTTGGTTTGAGATAAAAAGATACCACCTTCATTTTGTTGGATTTGTAGACCAAGAAAATATGTCAGCTCTCCAAGCAAAGACATTTCGAATTCTTTCTTCATTATCAAGGAAAATTTTTGACTCATAGCTTCTTCATTACTACCAAAGATAATATCATCTACATACACAACAAGTATTAGCAATTTGTCATTCTCAATTTTTATATAAAGATTGCTATCTGCTGATCCTTTTGAAAAACCTTGTTGATGAAGGTATTTTTCCAATTGATAGTACCAAGGCCGTGGAGCCTGCTTGAGACCATAGAGAGCCTTTTTTAGTCTGCATACAAGATTTGGATCATTCCCAAGGATGAAACCATCTGGTTGCTCAATGTACACTTCTTCTTCTAAGTCTCCATTTAGAAAGGCTGATTTCACATCCATTTGAAATACTTTGAACTTCTGAAAGCTAGAGAGAGCAAGAAACATTTTTATGGCCTCAAGTCTTGCAACGGGAGCAAAAGTTTCTTCAAAGTCTATTCCTTCTTGTTGAGCATACCCTTTACAAACAAGTCTGGCCTTGTTTCTAATTACTTCCCCATTTTCATTCAACTTGTTTTTGAAGATCCATTTTGGCCCTATGACATTCTTATCTTTTGGTCTAGGAACCAAATCCCAAGTATTGTTCTTTTCGATCTGTTCAAGTTCTTCATCCATTGCCTTGACCCAACATTCATCTTTGCATGCCTCTCTTATATTTTGTGGTTCAGTGGAGGAGAGTAATGCCAAATAGCTTGAAGCTTTTGCAATTGTTCTTCTTGTTTGTATGCCTGCCTCCTTTTGCCCCAAAATTCGATATTTTGGATGATTCTTTTGAACATACCTAGATGGAGTCTTTTCTTCTATCCTTATCTGTTCCTCTGGTGCCTCATGGGTTTCTTCTTCATCATGAATCTGATTTGATGTTGATGAATAGTCCTCATCATCTTCGAAGTCTTCAGATCTTACCTGCCTGGGAGTGTTTTCTTTTTCATCCACCACTACATCAATGCTGTCGACAATTCTTCCAAGCCTTTTATTGTAACATTTGTATGCCTTGCTGTGACGAGAATAACCAAGGAGAATGCCTTCATCTACTCTAGGTTCAAATTTGCCAAGATTTTCATCATTATTTTTAATATAGCATTTGCTTCCAAAAATTTTGAAATGTTTTACTGAAGGAGTCTCACCATACCAGAACTCATGAGGAGTTTGAGTGCTACTACAGCAAATGTGGCTTCACCCCATAAATATTCCAAAAGATTCCCAAGTGCGCGCGCTTCTCTGCATTGCAGTGAGTGAATTTGACGCCCACACTTTTTGTTCAGAGAACCTGCTGGTAAGCCCGCACTTCTTGTTCGAGGCACTTGCGGGTCCACAGCTTTTCTTAAGCTCACCTGCAGGTATCTATTTTTCTATGATTTTGAGAGCCTGAACAGAGATTTGCCACTGGAATGAGTTGCCATCAAGTACAACACCTATGCCATAGTGCCAAACCTGAATCATAATGCCAACAATCTCCCCCTTTAGACTTTATGGCAACCCCAAGATCCTCAAAGTCATTCTACCCCTTTGTCATCAAGGGCAAAGGGTAATGCTCCCCCTGAGAACATGCTGAAAACTCTACTCTGCTGTGTTGATCATGCTCCCCCTGACTGTAGGCCAGATCTGTAAAAGAAATTTTCTTCAAGAAGAACCATAATCCACCATACACCATAAGTGACCTTGACAAAAGAGATATAAGACATAGAGACAAAACACTAGTAGCAATATTCAGATCAGCATCCATGTTCTCCTTCTGAACATTCTCCTCCAAGATCTTCTATCATAATTCCAACAATGTATTATTAGAAGAATGAATGTTCCCCCTGAACCTGTTCCAGATGGTTTTCGACCAATCCATAAACCAGTGGATGTACGTGTATACCCCATATGAAACTCGCGTACAACCAACAATCTCTGAAACAGATAATATTCAACAACAAGATGATGCATCAACTACCCCCAGTTGTTGCCTGAGGTATTCAAAGGTTTCTCTGGGCAGTGGTTTGGTGAGAATATCAGCAACTTGTTCCTTAGAAGGAACATACTCCAACTTGACTTTTTGTTCAAGCACTTGTTCCCGAAGAAAATGATATTTGATAGGTACATGCTTGGTCTTTGAATGCATGACTGGGTTCTTTGAAATGCTGATAGCACTTGTGTTATCACATAGGATGGAGATAGGTGGAGTACAAGTGATTTGAAAGTCCTGCAAGGTTTGCATCATCCAAAGAAGTTGTGTGCAACAAGATGCAACAGCCACATACTCTGCTTCAGCTGTAGATAAAGCAATTGAACTTTGTTTCTTGCTAAACCAAGATACTAATCTGGAACCCATGAAGAATGCACTCCCACTAGTGCTTTTTCTGTCATCCACGCTTCTGGCCCAATCTGCATCTGTATAAGCATGAAGTGAGATCTGTATCTCTAGGATACCATAAGCCATAGTTTTGAGTTCCTTGAAGGTACTTGAAGATTCTCTTAACTGCCTGAAGATGAGTTTCCTTTGGATTTGTCTAAAATATTCCAACTATTCCCACTGCGTGCATGATATATGGTCGGGTACCTGTCAAATAAAGCAGACTTCCAATCACGGATCTATAGGTCGGTTGATGCACTACTGCAGATTCATCATTTGCACTGAGGCTGCATCCTATAACCATAGGGGTACATACTGGTTTCGAATCTTCCATGCCATATTTCTTCAAGATCTGCTTGAGGTACTTGGTTTGAGATAAAACAATACCGCCTTCATTTTGTTGGATTTGTAGACCAAGAAAATATGTCAGCTCTCCAAACAAAGACATTTCGAATTCTTTCTTCATTATCAAGGCAAAGTTTTGACTCATAGCTTCTTCATTACTGCCAAAGATAATATCATCTACATACACAACAAGTATTAGTAATTTGTCATTTTCAATTTTTATATAAAGATTGTTATCCGCTGATCCTTTGGAAAAACCTTGTTGATGAAGGTATTTGTCCAACCGATAGTACCAAGCCCTTAGAGCCTGCTTGAGACCATAGAGAGCCTTTTTTAGTCTGCATACAAGATTTGGATCATTCCCAAGGATGAAACCATCTGGTTGCTCAATGTACACTTCTTCTTCTAAGTCTCCATTTAGAAAGGATGATTTCACATCCATTTGAAATACTTTGAACTTCTGAAAGCTAGAGAGAGCAAGGAACATTCTGATGGCCTCAAGTCTTGCAACGGGAGCAAAAGTTTCTTCAAAGTCTATTCCTTCTTGTTGAGCATACCCTTTACAAACAAGTCTGGCCTTGTTTCTAATTACTTCCCCATTTTCATTCAACTTGTTTTTGAAGATCCATTTTGGCCCTATGACATTCTTATCTTTTGGTCTAGGAACCAACTCCCAAGTATTGTTCTTTTCGATCTGCTTAAGTTCTTCACCCATTGCCTTGACCCAACATTCATCTTTGCATGCCTCTCTTACATTTTGTGGTTCAGTGGAGGAGAGTAATGCCAAATAGCTTGAAGCTTCTGCAATTGTTCTTCTTGTTTGTATGCCTACCTCCTTTTGCCCCAAAATTTGAGATTTTGGATGATTCTTTTGAACATACCTGGATGGAGTCTTTTCTTCTATCCTTATCTATTCCTCTGGTGCCTCATGGGTTTCTTCTTCATCATGAATCTGATTTGATGTTGATGAATAGTCCTCATCATCTTCGAAGTCTTCAGATCTTACCTGCCTGGGAGTGTTTTCTTTTTCATCCACCACTACATCAATGTTGTCGACAATTCTTCCAAGCCTTTTATTGTAACATTTGTATGCCTTGTTGTGAGGAGAATAACCAAGGAGAATGCCTTCATCTGCTCTAGGTTCAAATTTGCCAAGATTTTCATCATTATTTTTAATATAGCATTTTCTTCCAAAAATTTTGAAATGTTTTACCGAAGGAGTCTCACCATACCAGAGCTCATAAGGAGTTTGAGTGCTACTACAGCAAATGCGGCTTCACCCCACAAATATTCACAAAGATTCCCACGTGCGCGCGCTTCTCTGCATTGAAGTGAGTGAATTTGACACCCGCACTTTTTGTTCAGAGAACCTGCGGGTATGCCCGCACTTCTTGTTCGGGGCACCTGCGGGTCCACAGATTTTCTTAAGCTCACCTGCGGGTATCTCTTTTTCTATGATTTTGAGAGCCTGAACAGAGATTTGCCACTAGAGTGAGTTGCCATCAGGTACAACACCTGTGCCATAGCGCCAAACCTGAATCATAATGCCAAAAATCTCCCCCTTTGGACTTGATGGCAACCCCAAGATCCTCAAAGTCATTCTCCCCCTTTATCATCAAGGGCAAAGGGTAATGCTCCCCCTGAGAACATGCTGAAAACTATACTCTCCTGTGCTGATCATGCTCCCCCTGACTGTAGGCCAGATCTGTAAAAGAAATTTTCTTCAAGAAGAACCATAATCCAACATACACCATAAGTGACCTTGACAAAAGAGATATAAGACATAGAGACAAAACATTAGCAGAAATATTCAGATCAGCATCCATGTTCTCCTTCTGAACTTTCTCCTCCAAGATCTTCTATAATAATGCCAACAATGTATTATTAGAAGAATGAATGTTCCCCCTGAACCTGTTCCAGATGGTTTTTGACCAATCCATAAACCAGCGAATGTACGTGTATACCCCATATGAAACTCGCGTACAACCAACAATCTCTGAAACAGATAATATTCAACAACAAGATGATGCATCAACTACCCCCAGCTTTTGCCTGAGGTATTCAAAGGTTTCCCTGGGCAGTGGTTTGGTGAGAATATCAGCAACTTGTTCCTTTGAAGGAACATACTCCAACTTGACTTTTTGTTCAAGCACTTGTTCCCGAAGAAAATGATATTTGATAGGTATATGTTTGGTCTTTGAATGCATGACTGGGTTCTTTGAAATGCTGATAGCACTTGTGTTATCACATAGGATGGAGATAGGTGGAGTACAAGTGATTTGAAAGTCCTGCAAGGTTTGCATCATCCAAAGAAGTTGCGTGCAACAAGATGCAACAACCACATACTCTGCTTCAGCTGTAGATAAAGCAATTGAACTCTGTTTCTTGCTAAACCAAGATACTAATCTGGAACCCATGAAGAATGCACCCCCACTAGTGCTTTTTCTATCATCCACGCTTCCGGCCTAATCTGCATCTGTATAAGCATGAAGTGTGAGATCTGTATCTCTAGGACACCATAAGCCATAGTCTTGAGTTCCTTGAAGGTACTTGAAGATTCTCTTAACTTCCTGAAGATGACTTTCCTTTAGATTTGCCTGAAATATTCCAACTATTCCCACTGCATGCATGATATATGGTCAGGTACCTGTCAAATAAAGCAGACTTCCAATCATGGATCTATAGGTTGGTTGATGCACTGCTGCAGATTCATCATTTGCACTGAGGCTGCATCCTATAACCATAGGGGTACATACTGGTTTCGAATCTTCCATGCCATATTTCTTCAAGATCTATTTGAGGTACTTGGTTTGAGATAAAAAGCTACTGCCTTCATTTTGTTGGATTTGTAGACCAAGAAAATATGTCAGCTCTCCAAGCAAAGACATTTCGAATTCTTTCTTCATTATCAAGGCAAAGTCTTGACTCATAGCTTCTTCATTACTGCCAAAGATAATATCATCTACATACACAACAAGTATTAGCAATTTGTCATTTTCAATTTTTATATAAAGATTGCTATCTGCTAATCCTTTTGAAAAACCTTGTTGATGAAGGTATTTGCCCAACCGATAGTACTAAGCCCTTGGAGCCTGCTTGAGACCATAGAGAGCCTTTTTTAGTCTGCATACAATATTTGGATCATTCCCAAGGATGAAACCATCTGGTTGCTCAATGTACACTTCTTCTTCTAAGTCTCCATTTAGAAAGGTTGATTTCACATCCATTTGAAATACTTTGAACTTCTGAAAGCTAGAGAGAGCAAAGAACATTCTGATGGCCTCAAGTCTTGCAATGGGAGCAAAATTTTCTTCAAAGTCTATTCCTTCTTGTTGAGCATACCCTTTACAAACAAGTCTGGCCTTGTTTCTAATTACTTCCCCATTTTCATTCAACTTGTTTTTGAAGATCCATTTTGGCCATACGATATTCTTATCTTTTGGTCTAGGAACCAACTCCCAAGTATTGTTCTTTTCGATTTGCTCAAGTTCTTCATCCATTGCCTTGACCCAGCATTCATCTTTGCATGCCTCTCTTACATTTTTTGGTTCAGTGGAGGAGAGTAATGCCTAATAGCTTCAAGCTTCTGCAATTGTTCTTCTTGTTTGTATGCCTGCCTCCTTTTGCCCCAAAATTTGAGATTCTGGATGATTCTTTTGAACATACTTGGATGGAGTCTTTTCTTCTATCCTTATCTGTTCCTCTAGTGCCTCATGGGTTTCTTCTTCATCATGAATCTAATTTGATGTTGATGAATAGTCCTCATCATCTTCAAAGTCTTTAGATCTTACCTGCCTGGGAGTGTTTTCTTTTTCATCCACCACTACATCAATGATGTCGGCAATTCTTCCAAGCCTTTTATTGTAACATTTGTATGCCTTGCTATGAGGAGAATAACCAAGGAGAATGCCTTCATCTGCTCTAGGTTCAAGTTTGCCAAGATTTTCATCATTATTTATAATATAGCATTTGCTTCCAAAAATTTTGAAATGTTTTACTGAAGGAGTCTCACCATACCAGAGCTCATGAGGAGTTTGAGTGCTACTACAGCAAATGTGACTTCACCCCAGAAGGTTGCGGGAGTTCCAGACTCATCAAGCATAGCACAAGCCATTTGTTGAACCGTTCTGTTCATCCTTTCTACCACTCCATTTTGCTGAGGAGTCCTAGCTATAGAGAATTCCCTTCTTATTCCATGTTCTTCACAGAAGTCAAAAAATTCATTCGAGGTAAACTCCCCACCTCTATCAGACCTGAGGCATTTTATTTTGTGATCTGATTCGTTCTCCACCAAGGCTTTGAATGATTTGAACTTTTCAAAGGCTTCATCTTTGTGCTTCATAAGTCCTATCCAACACATCCTAGAAAGGTCGTCAATGAATAATATGAAATATTCTTCTCTTCGAGGTGACCTTTTCCTAGATGGGCCACATACATCAGTATGGACAAGTTCAAGTGGCCTGCTAGTTGATCCTTCCTTCTTAGGGAAGTTACTTCTGGTTTGCTTACCAAACTAACATGATTTGTAAATTGTATTTTCTGGAACTCTGATGTCTGGAAGACCACGAACTGCCTGGTATTTACATGCTTTCCTTATCTGTGAGAAGCTAAGATGCCCCAATCTTCTGTGCCATAACCAGTGTTCATCATTCTTGCTTAGATAGCATTGATGTTGTCCTTCTTTGAATATGTATAGATTATTTGGAGTCCTTATGCCTTTGATCATTTTTTTTCCTGTATCAAGATCACGAACACTACATCCATTTGATCGAAATATTACCTCTGTTCCTTGATCACACATCTGACTGACACTCAACAAATTATGCTTTAACCCATCAACATACATAACATTTTCAGCTTTGACCTTTTCTTTCAACTGAACAGAACCTTTACCTTTTATGAGCGCAGTAGTGTCATTTCCAAAAGATACCTTCTTCTCCTTCTCTAAGGCACTATATGACTGGAGTTTTTCCTTATCACCTGTCATGTGTTTCGAACAACCACTATTAATGTAGCATTGATTTTATTGCCCTTCTGCATATAAAGCTATACCACATCTCTCTGGTTGCAGTTCCTTCATTCTCCATGTTCTGGCACTTGAGGTTTGTTCCTTCTGAGTTTTCTTCCGAAACCTGCTCCTGCATTCAGAATCTTCATGACCGAAGTTATTACAAATAGAACATTCAATTTCATTTTCAAGGGCGGAAAAGTTTTTATAGGTCCTTTTCGTGATTCCAGTCATACTTCTTTGTTTTTGAGCTTCTCTAGTCATGATTGTCTTATAGGCAACACATTGAGCTGCTTTGTGGCCAAAGTTATGGCAAGAGAAACATTGGCCATTGAAGAAACTTCTGTGATCAGCCAAATGATTGTAATTTCTATTGACATCCATTCTTGAGGAAAATTGAGAAGGTTTTACCTGAGGCTGGTTGTAGCTTCTGTTTGTCCTTAAAGTAGATTGCCCCCAATTTACCTGATAATCTTTGTTCATTCTTGAGGTAAACTATCCCTAATTTACCTGATGATTTCTATTAGGCCTTTGCTCGCTCCTCCTTGCTGCATCAAGATAACTTTTGGAGGTGGATGCTTGAGATGCTTCTCCAATATATCCCAGACCTGTCTTGATTAGTGGAGAACGCTGCACATTGATAATCTCATCCAGATTTTCAGATCCTTTAACAAATTCAAGATTAAGAGCTTTTGTTTTCTCAATCTCTTTTCTAAGACCAACAATTTCACATTCTAACTTTTCATGAAGTTTTTCTTTTTTAGCAAGTTGGAATTGAAGAGTATCAATGATCACATTCTTCTCTTCTAAACATATTTTGAGTCTAGAAATTTCTTCATAAAGACCTTCTTCATCTATAGTGTCCACAAAATCATCATCTTCAAAAGCCATTAAGAGTCTATAATTGTTACCTTGTTCATCTTCATCACTATTTGAAAGTCCATCACTGTCTTCATGACTGTAGTAACTTTTCTTAGTTACATTCTGTTTCTTGTTCCATCTGACAGGTTCTTTACCTTTATCAAGCTTGTCTTTATGTGGACACTTTGCAGCATAGTGACCGACTCTTCCACAAGCAAAGCATTTGAAAGGTAACTTACCTTTGAATCTTCCAGCCCCCCGTTGAAGATTCTTGACAAAATTTGATTCTTCGTCTTCTTCTAATAGATGTCCTGACTCATAGTAATCTTTGCCTGAAGCCTTGAATGCAGCTTCTCTTCTGTCTGATGGTCCTCCTTTCCTCATTTCGTAAGCGGTCAGAATTCCGTGCAGTTGTGACATAGTGAGGTTTCGTAGATTCTCCTTTTCTTCTATAGCAGAAACTTTAGATTCAAATTTAGGGGACAAGGATCTTAGAACCTTTTCAACCACAACAGCCTCTTTTACTTCTTCACCCAAGTTTTTCATACAATTAACAATCTCATCTACACGAAGGAAATAGTTAGCCACACTTTCATCAATGTGCATTATGAGATTTTCATACTGAATTTTGAGGGTTTGAATTTTTGCTCGTTTTACCTGTTCATCTCCTTCATAGCTCAGAACAATCTTGTCCCATATTTCTTTTGCGGATTTATACTGCATAACCTTGACGAATTCTGATTGAGATAGACATCCTAGTAGAGTATTGACAGCCTTTGCATTTGTTTCATATTTCTTCTTCTCAGCCGGATCTGTAGGAGTTGCTAATGGAAAAGTGTACCCTGTATCTATGATATCCCAAACTTCTGTACCAAGAGATTGAAGATAGGCAGTAACACTTACCTTCCAATATATGAAGTTTGTCCCATCAAAAATCGGTGGCCTGATAGATGCTTCTCTCTTATAGTTGCTCATGATGATGGATCTTCCTTCAAGCGATCAAGCTTCTTCAGAAGGACCTGCTCTGATACCAATTGTTGGAAATAATACTGAGAGGGGGGGGGGGGGGGGGGGGGTGAATCAGTATTATCAAATTCTTTTCAATATATCTTCCAGATTTATACTTTAATTTATTCTTCAGATATTGATCATTAGTTTGTATGTTATTACCATATAATAATGAGCAAGAACAAGAAAAACAGATAGTCACACCAAAGAACACCAGATATAAGGTGGAAACCCAATGTGGGTGAAAACCACCTGCTGCAATATGCCTCTATCTTCTTTCAATTAGAAACTTCTTTTACAATGATTTTGTAATGGTGCAGTCCTTTACCAGTATGCAAGCTGCAACCTACAGAGAGCTACAACCCTCTCTCATTTTCTAGTCTCTCCTAGAAGGGAGCTACAACCCCCTTAGCTCTTGTACTGGCTAAACTACTAGTATGTAGGTGCTGACCTACTTCTTTTCTTCCAAGGACCACGTTTCATAAATTTTCAAATTGGATCCATGAACATCAAATAATCATCAAGTACATGTGAATCAACCAATCTCCTTTTACAATCACCCAATGACTCAACCAATAACTTCTCATAATGTAGTAACCAGAAAAGTAATACCAGTAATCTAAACCCAGAACTCTGTAGCAATAGATAAAAAGGCAGCCAACAAATATTTCAAGAAAAGTTCGCAACTTCAACAATAGAAGCTTGCAAATATTCACAGTTCTTCTGTGTCTGGACTGCGCATCTCCGCACCTGCACTGTCTACCCGACAGCGTACCTCTGCACCTGCACCTTCTGTTGCGTTGTGTACCTCCGCACCTACGCCTTCTGTTGCGCTACGTAGCTCCGCACCTGCGCCTTCTGCTATGCTGCGTACCTCCGCACTACGCCTTCTGTTGTACTGCGTACCTCCGCACCTACGTCTTCTTCTGCGTTGCGTACCTCCGCACCTGCGCCTTCTGCTACGTTGCACCTCTGCACATATGCCTTCTGTTGCGCTGTGTACCTCCGCACCTTCGCTATGGATCGCCTGCGAACCTCTGAATAGAGCCAAATTAACAGTCCTCCAATGTGCCACAAACAGTTAGATCCACAGATCTGAACATGCGCCAGAGAGATCACGATAGATCTGCCTTAGAATTTATAGATTTCACCTGGATTTAGATCTATCTTTTCAAACTGATCACCCAAAATTTCAGATCTTAAGATATTCAAATTTCACAAGTGACTAGCCAAGTGATCTCCTTTCCTTTTTATAGGCAAGCCCTTACTCAAACCATCAAAAACCAATACAAGGGATCCAAAACCGGGGTTCAATAATTTAGATGCTATACCACGAACCAAAACCATATGATCATGTACGTCGGACTAAATACCAAGGACCAATCACAAAGATTCCCACATGCGCGCGGTTCTCTGCATTGAAGTGAGTGAATTTGACACTCGCACCTTTTGTTCGGAGAACCTGCGGGTATGCCTGCACTTCTTGTTCGGAGAACCTGTGGGTATGCCTGGACTTCTTGTTCGGGGCACCTGCGGGTCTGCAGCTTTTCTTAAGTTCACCTGCGGGTATCTCTTTTTCAATGATTTTGAGAGCCTGAACAGAGATTTGCCACTTGAGTGAGTTTCCATCAAGTACAACACCTGTGCTTGCCAAATTGTTGGAGAGGTAAATCCCCTCTACGGATAGAGGCGATCCCTACTAGCCCAGAACGGGTCTAGCAACAATCAGTCAATGCTACTTTGCAAGTTCCTAATTGCAATTAAAGATAGGCAATGAACACCTACTTGGATTCCAACGCTATTGTTTGATGAAGAGATGCCGCTCTCGCTCCTTCGCTCTGGCCGGTCACGATCCTCCGCGATCTCCGCGAATAGATACCTGCACACACGAAGAGAAAGACAAACACAAGCGTGAAATCTAATAAAAGCAATTATACATCAGTCAGAAAGGATGTAATTCACATTAACCATTGCAGAGACAAATGAGAATGGAACCATAATAGTAGTCATCTATTATTAATCAATAACAGAGAAGAGTACAACCAAATGTTCTGACGTCGATATCCTTCTCAAGAGGGTCCAGCCAGCAAGTCTCTCAAGCATTCACCCTTAGAGATAGATCTCCCAAGACAAGAACTCTCTCTCTCACACAAGCAACACTCCACAACCTCCCTTAAGCTATCTAGCAATTCCACACTTATCACACCAACTACCTACAGTAGCAGCAATCTGAGCACTATAAACTCCACACAATCCAAACTAAGAACTAGCTGCTCATGGCAATGGTAGAGGTATAAATAGGAGAAGGAGTCTCCTTGAATGGTGGAAGGATGAGCTTATCTTCAAGGGAGGTGGTTTCAAATGACGAACAGACATGCCATAGAAGGGAGGCGATACTCACAAGGCCAACAACCAAGTCTGGAGTTATCTGGAAGGCTGGCTGTTGGAACAAATTCGCCCAAACTGGATCAGCGCGGGTGCATAACTGGACTGGAGTGCTGACATCGCAAAGTAATAACAGTCAGGTCCATGTCAGCGCGACTTAATACAAGCAGAGACTGCGCTGGTCATGAAATTCGACCAACGCGGAAAACTTGTGTGCTTCCGCGCTGGCAGCGCATGGGATCTGTTATGAAGCGCCAGTCAGCGCGGTTATTTTAATAACAGTCGCACTGATGATGAAAACTTTGGAAAAGTGGGTTATTTGGCCAATTCAGAGGGTATGAACTTGATTATTGTGAAATCCTGACACAGTAGGGTGACTGACAGGGAGACAGTGAGAAATTACTGTGTAACAGTGCCATAGCGCCAAACCTGAATCATAATGCCAACAAAAGGTACCTTGAGGATTGCGCGGTTCTCATAGGGTGTGAGATCAGTGTGAGAGATTAGTGTTCCACTTGGTAACATGGGGATCATCCAAGAGAAACCGTGCAAGGAAATAGGAGGCTTGGAGGGCAGAGGAGAAGGTTTGTGAGAAGCCTTGTTTTCCTGTGAGCATCTAGGAGGATTGTACTGAGCGCTGGCTAGTAGTGGGAGCTAAGGCTTTATGTAATTCTAAGATATTTCCACCTTGTATGATAATACAGATAATGGGGTTTTTAGCTGAGGCTTTCCCTTGAGTATTTTCTGTGTTTCATGTGCATTGATTCTTCTTCCGTTATATGTGTTTCGCTTGATCTTGCTCAAATATTTTAAGCTTCCGCTAATTGATTGTAGAAGTAGATTAAAGTATTTTTCTTTAGTTATATTGCATTATCAGATTAATCTATAGTCAGATTTTCTACATAGATCTCAGAGGTAGATTTGTAGAGAATTTGCAGGAAATTCTACAAATTGACCAATTAAACTTCAATGTGTTACTACATAATTCATGTATACGGAAGGTAGGATTGTGTCACTCCATCCCCCCAACTTCATACCCCCCTTGACGTTTGCAATAGCATGCCCCTCATGGTCGCAGGTGGGTTTCGCAGAGAGGACTTGCCAATGCCCGTCACAAGTGGTTCCAAGTCCCAATAGAAGCCCACCGTTAGCATTTCTCATGCATGGACTATCCCCCTGTCCCGGTTAAAGAGACCCAACTACCTTATGGAAATCAGCCCAAACTAGCTGAATTTACCTTTGCTACTACCCTGGCAAGCAAAATGGGAGCCCAACACAGACAACCAACCATCGCCAACCCTCCTTCCCATTCTTCCATAGCCAGTCTCAATTCCTTGCCAGGTTTCATGCCCACAGTAATTCTCCTCCTTCTCCCCCATTCCCAAGTCCCTGCAAACCCCCCTCTAGATGTGCATGGTCATAAGACAGAGGTTTCCTCCCAAAATGTGGGTGTATAGGCAGACATTATCCCCATAGCCCAACCCCTCGGCTTCTCCAGCGACGCAACTGCATGCTCCTACAATATGCTCCCTACCCAGAGCCATCATAATTCCCATACAGGATAGGATTATATCAAATTAGAGTGAGATGGTAAGGATGCCCAACAATTGCCAAAGACAGAAGAAGACTATCGCCACCAATCTACGCCACCAACCACTAACATCCTTACGTTCCTTCCCCAAAATTCCTTCCCTCTCCTGCAGATGAAACCAAATATAGGGCAACATAATGAGATGAAAGATATTGCCAATAACATACTTGGTTCCTTCACTTGCAGACGGTGGAGTTTATGCTGCTCGTGGAGCCACTGAGCCAACCCACTGCTCCAATCTCCTTGCACTCGGTCGTTCTAGTGTTCACTAAAATTCTCTCCAGGGCAATTAAAAACTAAACTCTTCCCCTCCTCTCGCTTCCACCTTTCTTTAATGCATTTTCCATCATCATGCAAAGGGCCACCACACCCATCACCTCAAGCATGTGGGGAGCAGTGGTTCTGTACCTCGTAGTACCAACCATTATCATCACCTTAATGAGGTGATCCACCAGCTCGCACCTCGATCGGGGGGTTCGCCTACTGGTTGGCCATGCTGAAAGTTTTGCTTTTGATCCTACTCCAATATTTCTTCCAGGGTCTGGTACCATTCATCCCAGGGTTGAATTGGCCATATTTTCTCAACAAGGTCATTTTGGTGACTACATCCCCAATTGGCTAGGAAATTTGCCGCTTTGTTGCCCCCTCGTCTAACATGATTGACCATTATGTAGTCAAACTTGTGAATTAACTCTCCAATTTCTTGGATTAGTTTGGTAGTTCACTAACTGTGGTTGACCTTATCCCATTTGGTTCTATGGTTCAATTTTGTCATCGTGTTAATGACCAAACTGGAATCCCCCTCCACCACTAGATTTCTATGCCATTTGAATAACAATTTGCATGCCTTGTTTGACAGCAGAAAATTCAACTTCATTGTTACTAGCAAACCCACAAAAGTTAGCATAATTTAGATAGGTATTGGTCTGAGGATCCCTGAAGAGACCATCCAGTCCAACCAACCCTGGGTTTCCCTTTGAGGCACCATCAAAACTCAACTTTATGAACCCCTCCACCGGAGTTGTGAAGTGGTCCAGAGATGTCATTCCCAACCTAATTTTTTTCCAAGATGAGGGGGCTATCATCTCCAGTGATAGATTCAACCTCTGCAAGATTCGAGCTTCCTGGGGGGGTACCTTCCAGTCCTCCTGATGCCATTGTTCCACTAGGATTATTTCCTGAATGTTCTGGATGACTCCTTCCCAGACTTTCTCTTGGGGTAAAGATTGATTCTTAAAAATTTGGTGATTCTGCTCCTTCCATATGGTCCATAGAGTTAAGCCCAAAGCCAACCCCCAAGCTCTGTTTACCACAGGGCTGGAGAATATGTGGGCTCTTCGTAGGAGTATTGTTTCGTAGATTTTGTGGTTATCCCGGTCCATTCTTCCAAATACTTCTTGCAATTGTCTCCATTTTTGTTTTGTGAAAGGACAAGAGTTGAGCATATGTTCAAGATCTTCATTGTGTTGTTTTCACAACCAAAGGAACGAAGGACCATGGAACCCCCTTCTTTGGAGCAGGTCCCATGTTAAAATGTGACCTCTACTTACTAGCCATAAGAAGTGTGTCACCTTCGGCCACCATCCTCCCTTCCATATCTTTTTCCATATCAAGTTTTTCCCTTCCAGATCATTCCCCATCTATAAATCATATGCCTCTTTTATAGTAAAGGTTCCTTTAGTGGTGTGTCCCCATCTAAGTATATCTGGGCCATTGAGGGTGGTTAACTTTTTGGATTCAAGTTCTTTATCTAGCTGCTTCCACTATTCTGATGCAGGTGCCTGTGGCCAGTCTGATTGCTTCTTCCATCTCCTCCATCCTTCCTCCGCTTGTCCTTCTTTCCAGAATTTCTCAACCGTGTGGAGGTTCCTATCTCTGGTGTATGTAAATATGTCCCTCAAGTCTTGCCTTCCAAGCAGTCACTCTCTTTGTTTCCAGGAGTCTTTCCAGAACAATGTCGTTTTTCCATTGTGTATTTCCCAGAAAGCGTGTTGTTGGATGAGGTTCCTATTTTGGGCTGCCAAGTTCCATATCATCGATCCTTTGGGGGGGTCCCTATATCTGAGAATATCTTCTGTTCTCACTGGCATGTTATATTTTCGTGTCCATATTTGTTTCTAGAGGTCCATCCCTCCTCCTATCCATCTCCACCATAATTTCTCTCCCATTACTTGGTTCAAAATATAGGGGTCTCTGAGGCCTAGGCCCCCTTCCATACTTTTTTTTATGAGAACCAACCATGACACCAGAGCCCACTTCTTTTCTTACTGTGTGCCTCCCCATATATCTTTTTTAAATATGTCTACCATTTTAGAGTAGGCCATTTTTGGGGTTTCCATTCCTGAAAGTTGATAAATCGGAATGGATTGAAGTACTGCTTTGAGAAGGACTATCCTACCCACTAGGTTGAGGGATCTAAAGGACCAACTGCTGAGTTTTCCACTGAGTTTTTGGAGCATAGTTTTCCAACAAGAAGTCTTCAATGAGTTCACCGATAAAGGCATTCCCAAATATTTAGAAGGAAGGGATCCAATGCCAAACCCCAGGATCCGGGCAAGATATGACTGAACATTCCCCTGGGTATTAAAAAAGAAGATACAATATTTTTCATTGTTGATCATTGTCCTAGAAGCCTCCATGAAGGTGTACATAACCTCTTTTACTCGACGGGATTCTCTCAATGAAACCTAGCAAATTAGCATGATATCATCCACAAATTGTTGGTGGGTGATGGGCAGGTCATTGCCCCAGATCCTCAGTCCTTTGATCCTTGAGTTTCAAATTTTATTCTTAATAAGGCGTCCCAACCCTTCCACCGCAAGAATAAAAAGGAAAGGAGATATAGGGTCCCCCTGTCGGAGGCCACAAGAGGGTTTGAAAGTAGGGGAAGGGGAGCCATTGAGAAAAATAGAGAACACCGGGGAGGATACCATAACATTCTAAAGATCTTTGGGTTTGACCAATGCCCATCTTAAACGGTCATAGGATTTAGAGAGATCCAATTTGATCATCATCCTCAGAAGCTTTCTCGTCTTTAGCGAGTGCACTATTTATTGTGCAGTTACAAATCCATATAGGATCTATATTCCTTCCACAAATCAAGTTTGCTCAAGTAATATGAGGTTGGGGAGAAGGGGTTTGAGACGCTTTACAATCACCGTAGCTATGATTTTATATATTACATTGCATAAGGCAATGGTTCAGAACCCTTGTGGATCTTCAGACTTCGATTTTTTTGAAATAAGAGCAATGAAAGTGGCGTTTAGGCTAAGACATACCTTCTAATTTCGGCACGACTCTTCCACCACCTCTAGTATGTCCTATCCCATGAAGCTCCAAGCTGCTTGGAAGAATTTCGCCGTGAAACCATCTGGTCCAGGGGCCTTATTTTTCTGCATTCCTTTTACTACCTTTTTGACCTCCTCCAGTGTGATTGCTCACATCAAAGCTAAATTTTGATCTCTTGATACGAGTTGAGGAATGTTTCTTGTGACCCTTTGTGTAGCATCTGAGTGATCCTCAGGTGGTTCGGTGAGGAGATCTTTGAAATGATCCACTAACAGTTCCTCCATTTCCTTGTGTTGAACCATTCATTTCCACCCAAAATCTTTCAAGGAGTAGATTTGATTGTGTTGCCTATGTTGAACCATGGCTTTGTGGAAGAAAAATGTATTCCGTTCGCCTTCCCGCAACTAGTTAACCCTTGATTTTTATTTTTGTAGTATTTCCTCCTTTCTTATTAACTCCAACTAGTTAATTAGTTGACCTTCTTCTTTCACTAGGTTATCTGATCTTCCTTCTTGAATGATTTGTTGCTGCAACTCCTCGATTTTATTAGTAAACTAGTTTTGGTCTTTCATAATATGCCCAAATTCTTCCTTATTCCATTTCCTTATCTTATGTTTGAGTTCCTTTAGCTTTAGTTGAAAGGTGTGCATACAATTCCTCCCTTGCTCTTCATTGTTCCTCCACCATTCTTCAATTTTTTTTAGTAGTTCTGGGTCCCTTAACCAGAAGGCCTCAAATCAGAATGGGTGGTTCTTGGGCCTTGACTTCAAGTCAACCTCCAGTCTTATCGGCCAATGGTCAGAGCCCATGCAAGGGAGGATCGAGGCTTCCATGAATATATCCTTGCTTATGGTTTTCTTTGAGATTAGATATCTGTCTAGGCATGAGGCGATCTGGTGGCTTCCTCCCCGCCTATTATTCCAAGTATAAACTCCATTAATCATCGGCAGGTCCACTAGGTGCAACTCCGCTATAAGGTCCCTGAAAGCTTCCATATCAACTTTTGTTTGCCGCATCCCCCCCTTCTTTTCTACTAGAGAGGTTATCATGTTAAAGTCTCCTCCTACTACCCATAGATCATCTGGGTACAAATTCCTCAACTTTGTCAAATTCTGGAGAAATTCCCCTTTTTCCCCTGGAATGTGAGGCCTGTGGTTCCCCGAATTCCTCTGGTTTCTCTTTTGTCGTTGGACTTCTTGGAAGCCCTCACCATCTTCTTTTGCTTTCGTTTCCTCATCTACTTTAGCTGCTTCATGGCATTAATTCTAGTTTAGTGGACAGACTTGGAACAAGTGCCCATATTCATGCAAACGTCGACATCTGAAAGGTATATGCTTGTAATCCATGGGTTTTTTCCATACCTCATCATGGTATTCTAGCTCTATGAAGTCGGGTAGTGGCTCTGTGATGTTCATGTAGACGCAGATTCTAGCGTAGGAGGTATACCTTCCCCGTCTCGTGGAGTCTACAACCTTGACAAAGGTTCCAATAGAGTTGTCAATCCCCTCCAAGATTTTTGGGTCCCAGAAATCCATTGGTAAGGCAAATAGTCGAACCCACACTGGAGCGACAAGTATTTTTTCTTGATCTGGGTTATAACATTTCTCCCAGTGTCTCATAATTTAAGGTCTTGCATTGTTGAAAAAATATGGCCCTTCCTCAAAAAATCTTTCCTTGTCTTCCATGTTGGAGAATATCACTGTAAAGAAGCCTTTCGCTCCGAGTTTGAGGTTGATGTGGTCCTTCAGCTACCATTTGAGTTGGATCCATTTGATTAGGTCCTCCTCTATCGGCCATGCTCTAATAAATTTGCAAATGAGGGCATGATCCTTCATATACTTCTTTTATTCCTCCATCTTGTTATTGGGGATGACAAACCTCAGTTTCTTAGCAGCCCATGGTAAGCACTGTCCTCTCAAACTCACCTGCCACTAAGCTCCCAAGACAGGGGGTCTTTTACCACGGCCGTTGTGGTTACCTGCTGGCGCTCCATGCAAACTCGATTTGCCTGCCACTACATTTCGGTAGGAGGGGATCTCTCCCCCCCTTGTCAAATCACTCATGACCCCCGATCAAAAGACGTAATCAATGTGATGCGATTGGAGATGTTTTCTTTGCCGAGGGTTTCTGCAAGATTTTTAGGTTGAAACCCTACCCGCGCTTCATCTTCTCTGTCGCTCTAAACTCAACCTGCTCTCAAAACTTGTTTCATTACCATTTATTTATATATATATTATTTTTAACTTTAGAAATATTTTTATAAAAAATTAAATATATAATGATTTAAAATTTTGAAAAAAAATCAGAGTTTATTTAACATATATTTTAAAATATTAATTAATTAAAACTCAAATACAACATTATAATTTTGTTAAAATTTCAAAACTGTTTTACTAAAAAGTAATTATTATCACCCATCAAGTATTTTATTAAAACATCTACTTCATTTAAATAAATCTATGGCTGATATTCAGAGGCTTCTTTACTAATTTAACAAAGGAATTTTTTTTATTTAAAAAGTTAAAATATAAATAAAGAATCTTAATTATTTAAAACAATGTTGAAATTTGACATTCTACACAATGTTTATTTTCTTTTTAAATGTAATTAAATGTGAGTGAAATTTAATGAATGTTAAAAATGATATCTAAACTGATTTCATAAATTTAACACATTTAGTAATTTAAGTTCTCTCATTTACAGGGAGAGAAGGCTCAATATTGCAAAAGGCAAGTTCAAGTTATTAGCACTAAGAAATTTCGTGAGATTGGTAGCACTTTTTATCTATATTAAGAATTTTAGCTTAAACAAATAGTTTGATAGTGGATAAGTGGTCATTATTCAAAATATCGAGATTTTTCTTTTCTATAATTGTGATGGATTTTTTCCCTATCGTATACACTTTTTTTGTTTCAATAAAGAAATGTTGGGGGATTTTTTTGACAAAACATGTTCTTAATAGCAATTTCACTCATAAATCCATTGGCAAAGATTTTTCATTATTTTTTTATTATTTTGTATGTATATGTTGTGAATTTGCACACTTTTACAGAAAACAAGTGATAATGTCAATATGCTTTAGCATGTTGGCATTGGAAAACACATTTTTGTAAAAGCCAATAACTAAAATTTTGGATAATCTTATTTCCCTCTAACTGGAATTCACCAAAAAAATAAGAGGAATCCATTGTAGTTTTATTGGACAACCAAGATTCAAAAACAACCCTTTCATCAAAAATCATATATATTTTAACATTTAACAAAAAACAGTTTAACAGTCTAACCATAAAATATTAACTGTCATCGAATTTTCACTTCACAAATAAACTAAATTTGAAATTCCAAATCCAATGCAAAACTTCATATCCTTGAATATACTTTATGAATAAAGACAATAAGTTCATTACACCAAAATTCATCATAAAGTCTCTAATAAAATGCTGACTTAAAATGATAGTAGTTTTCTGCAGCGATTGTGTCTTCTAAAGACATTACTACCACTTCAATATTGGTATTTGTGTTTTTCATTCTTTTAAATTCTCCAATACCATTAAACAACCATATAGTCTTATTTTTTTGGAGTGTTATAAGATTTAAATAAATTTTTGGCAATCTTTCTAATGCTTCACATTTCATCAAATAACTGCATCACACCCTCCTCTGCCACTGGCAATCCTTTTAATGCATATAGCCCAACCAATAAAAGTATTTCCAACAAAGGAAATGACCCCCTCCTACCAAATTATTTGGGCAATGTCTTAATATTAACACAATGCACTATATCTAGTTTCCTTAGACTCATCAACTCATGCAAGTGAGGGACCTCCTCTAACTTAATACAACCCCAAAGTTTTAGCTTAGATGAGTCAGATATTGAAAATGGCAAAAGTTACTCCCCATTTCAACCAAATCAAGCATCCTAAATCGAATCTTCTCAACTTTGGCATATTGACGATGTCAGGGGGTAAACCTGTTTTTGTTGTGAGGGTCAATTCAAGTGTCTCTACGTGAGCAAGATTACCAAAGGTTCCATCACTAATTTCTTCTCCATTATTGGCTAAATATAAGCCTTTCAGTAGTGTTAGCTTGCTCAAATCTTTAATGGATGACACTCTTTTGTACCCATGTTTGGCACGATGTCTCGTCAACATACTGCGGCACCCAATTGAGAAAAATAAGTATTTCAATGACGTAAGGCGTGATATACTATGAGGCAGACATCGCAAATTTGGGCACAATTTGATGGATTTGTTTTTAGTGTGATTTTTTAGATTTTATGGTGTTGGAATTTGGGGGAAAATTTGAGGTGAAATTTTGGCTTTGTGTTATTTAAACTGGTTTTTTGACTGTACATATGGATTCAGCATCTAAAAAATCTATAGGGCACTTCGATAGTGCAGGGGTTACCCATCAAACTTGTGATTTCTCTTACTTCCTGCCAGATTTTAGTGAAATTAAACCTGAAAAACCACCTGAAAAACTTCCAAAAAATTACACTAAAGACAACTCTGAGTTAGATGGAAAAATATGTGAGAGAGATCAACTTGTGAATGTCATTTTTAGTTCCAATAAGATTGAGGATTTGGAGATTTACTAGATTTGTGAGAGATGGAGGCAGCGTGGTAATGGGCACCTCTGTTAAGTTTAGGAATACCAGTTGTTTCAAACATCCAACGCTATCTGGTAATAATGAGAATAATGTGAAAATAAAATGCAAGCCTTTTTCCCTTCATCCTCTCATTCAACCATATTTGTAAAACTTCTTGACTCATGCTTTTAGCAAGATCTACATTTGTGTAAGAGACCACTTGTGTAGAGAGTTCATTCAAAAGGCTTTCAAAAGACGGAGGCTGAGAGACAGTGAGCGAAAGAAAAAATTCATCGCAAATGAAATCCCTTACCTCTTTACAGTTGAAGAGTACCTTCAGCATGAGTGTTTTTCCACAACCACCCTTTCCTAACACACCAATGCACGAGAAGGGAGAGTTGATTGTTTCATCGATCATCGACTTCTGGAGTGTTTAAAGAGTATTGTGTTTTCCCACAATAGAGGGTTCTTTGTCTTGAACTTTAATATATAAAACAAGATTAAACACCAAAGAAAATACGTGGAGGAAAAAACTAAATGGAAACTGTATGCAAACACACATTAACAGAAAATGATTTTACTTGGTAAAACCTTGACAGGGCATCAAGGAAACATCCACGGGGGAAAGGATTGGAAATCTTTTAATCAAAGATGATTCTCCATGATTACAATAGTTCGGGTATTCACCAGTTTTATAAGAGCCTCCTCCGTTACATAACTGTCGTTTCAGTATAAAACTAACTTGGTAGTAATTAATACAATTTTTACACATATTTACATAATTCGTTGTCAAATTCCAACAAACTCCACCTTGACAACAATTTTCCTAATCCCTTGCCCATGCCTATTCATCATCTCTTCTGCAAGCCAAGAGAAGCTAAACACCATCGCAACTTCTCTACTATAACTGGCTTCGTGAATATGTCTGCACAATTCTCCCGTGTATGGACCTTCTTGAGAGCTACTTTTCTGCCATCAATCACATGTCTTAGAAAATGATACCTTACATCAATGTGCTTGGTCTTGCTGTGATAAGCTGGATTCGTAGCCAAGTGAATAGCACTCTGACTGTCACAGAGTACATTCACTCTCTCCTGCATCCTTCCAATCTCATCAAGTAGACCCTTTAACCAGATTGCTTCTTTACTGGCATCTGAAGCAATTATTTATTCTCCTTCGGTAGTGGACAACACAACTGTTTCTTGAAGCTTTGACATCCAACTAATTGCTCCACCTGCAAGAGTAAAAACATAACATGTAGTAGATCTCCTTTTGTCCAAATCATCTACATAATCAACATCCACATATCCGCAGACTGATCCTTCACTACCATTAAAGATGATGCAATGATCATTTGTGCCTCTTAAATACTAAAGCACCCATTTCATTGCTCACCAATGTTCTTCACCTAGATTTTCCATGAACCTACTGGCAACTCCAATTGCATGTGAAATGTCAATTCTTGTAGATACCATCGCATATATTAAGTTGCCTACAACATTTGCATATGGTACACGAGACATATACTGCTTTCTTCATCAATTCTAGGACTCAAAACTGAAGAAAGCTTAAAGTGGGAAGCTCATGGAACATTAATAGGTTTCACATTGTTCATACCGAACTTTTCAAGTACTCCTTCCACATACTTTTGCTGTGATAACCAAATCTTACCATTTTTCCTGTCTCTGTGTATCTCCATGCCCAAGATATGCTTTTCTGCTCCAAGATCCTTCATATCAAACGTCCTAGAGAGTTGAGCCTTTAACCTATTGATCTCATCCATGCCTTTTCTTGCAATAAGCATATCATCAACATACAAGACTAAGATAATGAATATGCCATTGAAACTCTTGAATTATACACAATGAACATACTCACTTCTAATAAAGTTTTGGCTCACCATGAAGGAGTCAAAATTCTTATACCATTGCCTGGGAGACTACCTCAGGCCATACAATGATTTCCTAAGCTTGCAAACTAATCTTTTGTTGCAATCTTGTACAAAACCTTCTAGTTGTTCCATATATATCTCTTCATCCAAATCACCATGTATAAAAGTTGTTTTAGCATCTAACTGTTCTAACTCAAGGTCAAGTAATGCAGTTAGTGCCAACACAGTATGAAAAGAAGCAAGTTTTACAACTGGTGAAAAAAACTCATGAAAGTCAATACCTTCAACTTGAGAATACCCCTTTTCTACCAGCCTTGCCTTATACCTTTCGATACTTCCATCAACTTTCCATTTCAATTTAAAGACCTATTTGCATCCAAAAACACTTCTCCCTTCAGGAAGTTCTACAAGATCCCAGGTTTTGTTCTTGGCTAAGGAATCCATTTCTTCTTCCATAGCCATTTTCCATTTTCCACTATCTGTATCATCTACTGCTTCCTCATTACAAGAAGGTTCCCCATCTTTAGTAATCAAAGCAAAGGATGAAGCAGAATATTCATACCTTTCGGGAGTTTTTCTTTCCCTTGTAAACCTTCTTAAAGTGACTGGTTGCTGAACTGGTTTAAAAAATTCAACAGTTTCCTTTGTATCTTCATCACCTTTTCCTCTAGAAGCCTCTGCTTCCTTTTCACTTCCAAAAAAAGGTCTAGCCTCCAATTGAATTTGTTGATTTGGCGATACCTGTTCCTGTTAAATTATTTCAACATTTGATTTAAAAAAAGAATATTCATCAAATGTTACATCTATTCTAATGACTATCTTTCGCGATGTAGGATCCCACAACCTGTATCCTTTCACTAGGTAGTCATACCCAACAAAGACATAAAATTTTGATTTTGGATCTAATTTTGAACGATGATTTTTAGGAATAAGAGCATAGGCATCACAACCAAATATCCTTAAATGTGAATAATCACAAGACTGACCTAACCAAACTTCTTCAGGAATTTTACAATTAATTGCTACTGAAGGAGATTTGTTAACTAAATAACAAGCAGTTGATACTACTTCTGCCCACAACTCCTTTTGCAAGTTAGCATTGCTGATCATTCTTCTGGCTCTTTCCATAAGAGTTTGATTCATACGTTCAGCAACACCATTTTACTGAGGAGTATAAACAACAGTTTTGTGTCTAACAATTCCTTCATCCTTACAGTATTGTTCAAATTCTAGAGAAGTAAATTCACCACCATTGTTAGTTCTTAAACATTTAATTGATTTTCCTGTTCTTTTTTCTACCATTGCTTTAAATTGTTTAAAGACATTGAATACATCAACTTTTTTTTTTCAACATAAAGACCCAAACTTTACGGGAGAAATCATCAATAAACGTTAAAAAATATAAAGCGACTCAATATGATACAACATGAGATGGTCCCCATAGATCATAATGAACATAGTCCAAAATTTCTTTACTATTATGACTTCCAGTTTTAAACCTCTGTTTACACTGTTTTCAATACACACAATGTTTACAGAAATCAAACTTCAAGGATTTCAAATCAGGAAGTAATTTATGGTTCATCAGTACTTGAAGACCTTTCTCGCTCATGTGACCTAATCGCTGATGCCATAGGCGAGTACCTTCTTCTTCTTTCTCTGACACAATTGTTGCTTCACTGACTTGAGTACTTTCTTTAAGTCTGTAAAGATTTCTGACCTTTTCTGCTTTCATAACAACTAGGGCACCTTTTGAGACTTTCAACACTCCATTCTGACCTGTAAACTTATAACCATCTGAATCCAACACTCCCAAAGAAATCAATTTTTTCTTCAATTCAAGTACATGTCTAACACTAGTTAATGTTATAACTATGTTATCATACATTTTAATCTTGATATTTCCCATCCCAACAGTTTGACATGATACATTATTACCCATAAACACAGAACTACCATTTACATCTTCATATGAAGTAAACCAATTTCTGTGTGGACACATGTGATGAGAAGCACCAGAGTCTAACAACCAACTTTCAAAATCTTGAGAGACATTACATACAGGTAAAGTTTCATCTATCATACATAATTCTTTAGCAGATAAAACTTCATCTATCATACCTGAATCAACTTGATTTGCTTCCTTCTTTGGGTTATTAGACTCTTTCCATTTCCAACAGTCTTTCTTGAGGTGTCCAATTTTATTGCAATGCCAACATTTCGCCTTACACTTCTTTACCTTTGATTTTGATCTAGAAAATCCCCTTGTTTTTTCTCCTCTTTGCTTTGACCATCCTCTGCTATCATGGTTTCTGGTGTAGCTGTTTTAGTACTGGATTTCCTCCATACTTCTTCATATAAGAGCGCTCCCACAACTGATTCAAATTTTAGAGAAGTTATGAAGTGGTTCCACCACTCGGCAGGGAACACAACAAGGTTATATCTTTGTCTTCTTCCTGAATTTTAACTTCCATATCTGATAATTGGCATATAAGTGTATTAAAAACATTTAAATGTTTTGCAACTTTTGTACCCTCCTTAATCTGAAGACTGTAAAATTATCTTTTCAAATAAATTCTATTGGTTAACGATTTTGTCATATATAGTTTTTCTAGTTTTTCCCATAAACCTGTAGTTGTACTCTCTTCACAAATGTTGAAGAGAACTCCATCCGCTAGGCATAACCTAATGGTGCTGAGAGCTTGGACATCCAATTCCTCCCAGTCTGAATCTGTCATGCTAGCAGGTTACTTATTTTCCCCATCCAAAGCTTTGTGCAACCCTTGTTGCACCAGCAAATCCCTAACTTTCAATTTCCATAAAGCAAAGTTGTTCTTTCCGATGAATTTCTCCACATCAAACTTTGCATTCATCATTTTAGCCATTTCTTTCTAATTTTCTTCTAACTGTGCTTCTAGGGTTTATTTATGAATTTGAATTTCTCCACAATCCCCCTTTGTTGGGTAGCGGAGGCCCCACGTAACGTTTTTGGGGCTCAAAGCCCACAATTTTGGGTAAAAGTATTATAAAGGCTCCGCGAGGTGCGTGGAGTGCGAATTGTAATAAGTCAAGTCAAAGGGTTGTCCACCCAAAAATAATGTAAGAAAATAGAAAGTGAGTCAGCCTGCCCATGGTTCGTGGACCATGGAAATGTATAAATAGAGAAAGGCTCTATGGTTAGAAGTCAGTTTTAGTTTTTTATTTTGATCTTGAATGCAATGGGTTTATGAAGAAATCAATCTCTGAGCGTCTGTAAGTCCGAGTCAAGGGTGTTGGTAGATAGATAGAAGCTCTGCAGCTATGTGCGCGGACCCCTGTAGCTGAGTGTGGAGGGCGGATCTGGTTGTACTGAAGAGAAGATCAATAAAGATAAGAATTTATGAATCATTGTGTGTTTCCTTGCGGATCTATCTATTGCTTATGTTCTGAATTTATGCATTATCTGTTGTAATTACGTGCACGGGGTCTTATTGTTAAATGTTTTCTTAAAGACTGTAATAAGAAGATCAGATCTGTAATAATTTCATTAATAAGAAATCGCATTTGTGTGGATCTACGTAAAAGCCTGATAGTTGTACAGAGTGGCGCGAGGCTGCACAATGGTTCGCGACCCCTCCAGACCCCATCAAGACATCCCAAGGGTGTGGAAACCTGGTTCTAGCACCCTCCCATACTACCTCGGGTGAGACTTCAGTCGCGCTCCGCGAACTGTTGCTGAAAGGGCGGTAGTGCGGGATTTGTTCGGCTAATACGCTTCTAAAACCTGGGTCAGGCCCCTATAAACCAACAAATGGTTTCGTTTCCAGGGCCAGGATCAGAAGCTTAACGACCTCGTGGTTCAGGAAGACAAAAATCTGCGGATATCTGAGGAAAGGTAGCTGGATCACTACATATACACAGAAATCCACAAGATCTTCTTCACGTCTTTCTCGACAGAACTGTATGAGTGGATCGTGAGGCTAGCTGATAGTCAGGGAAGGTGCAGACTGGATCAGCCCATCGTGTGGACTCCAGAGTTGGTGCGTAGGCTGGAAGCGTCTGAAGATAAAATCGCACAGGTACTAGACCATTGGTTGGATCGGATAATAGGAGGGTTTATAACTGAGTTTGTGATAGACACAACTGTGAGTTACAGCGAGGCAGAAAGGCGCTTTCTCCAAGGACCACGGGGTAAGTACATCAAATCGTTGAATACTTGGATTAAAATGTTGTTATGTGAAAAATGGGTTATGCGCATCCATTGATGTCTGGGGTAACGAGGAGCGGAAGAGGCTACCGAGGGACTGAAGGGTTAGAAAACAGTCCTCTGATTTCACTTTCACGAGAAAGCAAGGAGGAGCTTGTAGGGTTCTCTCCGAGAAGCGCAGTCTGGTTGGTTAAGAAACGTATTCCACTGATACCACCACCATCCATGCCATCACCTACTTCACCTACATCAAATCCATCTTCACCTACCCCACCTTCGCCACCACCGAAGGTTGGGATGGCGAGTGTAGTCAAGTTGCTGGTATTTAGAGGTGTAGGAAATGAGGAACCAGATCAGTTCTGGTTTGTGGTAAAGGTTGTATGGGAAGCCCAAGGCATAACGGATGATAACATCAAAAAGGATACTCTGGTTAGCACGCTGCAGGACCGCGCATTGACGTGGTATATAAAGTACTTGAGCAATCACCCGAATGCGGGAATAGCGGCGATCCAGGATGCATTGAACAAAGAATTTAGTCAGCCAAAATCAGAGATGTAGTCGATCATTGGGTTCAAGGAGATCGCGATGTTACCTGGTGAAACCCCATGGGATCTGGATCAGAGATTGAAAAGTACAATCTGCGAGGCTAACATGACATTGACGGATGCGTAGCATTGCACATGGTTTGTGGCATTTTTGACACCACATCTGAGGACGATGTTGTCACAACAAAAGATCTCAACCCAAGCTGAAGCATTAGAGATAGCAATGAGGTTGCATGACACTCCAATATAGGGTCCAGGGTTGGAAGTTCAACAAATCCACGCGCAGATACAAAACCTATGCTTGGAGATGTGAAGTTTGAAACAAGGTCAGGCGCCTCGGTCAGAGGCGCGCGAAGAAGTGTGGTGCATCAAATGTAAGGGCCAAGTCCATGATAAGGATCATTGTCCACTCTTCGCGAATTATGTGGTAGGGGGGACCAATACCATTGCGACTAGAGGCAAAAGCAAGGCCAAGCACGGCGCTTGCACTCTGGTGCACGATCTGTCAGGTGGGAGGAAAGCATGCCATGGACAACTGTCATCTATTGCAGAACCTGAGACAACCCCCCAACAGTTATTTTGCAACTTTTGTAGGACGATGGGCCACGATGAATGAAATTGCTGAAGTTATGAGTTGTTGATGGATCAAACACCTGCTTACAAGATGCAGATGGGGGCGTGCAGTCAGGATCCAGTTGTAGCAATAGCTCGGGGCGGATTCCAAGGACACGGATGGGGACGAGGGGGAATGGAACCCGGACGAAGATGGGGACAATTAATCTGCTATAATTGTGGGGGACCTAGGCACTACACATGTGATTGCACGAACCTGACCATAGCATGTTTCCCATACTGTTACCAATTTGACCATGAAGCAGTCGACTGCCCCACACTAATTGCCCAGATGTGGGAAAAAGGGGTGCTTCAGGCTACTTCCACCCAAAACGTCCAAATGATGAAGGTTGAACCGCGCACAGAAGATCCTAACGTGAATATGATGCTCAGAAGTGGTGTAACTACAACAGAAGATAAGGGGAAGCAACCAGAGGAGGATGCATGGGTTCGCAAGGCCCCTACAAAACAACCTTAATTTGATTTGGAATGCGTGAAGGAGACATTTATGGAAGCTAAGAAGAGCTTTGCGGATGGCGAACCAATAGAAGATCTTGCCTATGGGAAGACTGCAAGGAGTTACGGTAGACATTGAAGGTGCAAGCACACAAACCGATTTTGAGGTCATAGAAATTGTGGATGACAGTAACCCATATCCTACATTGTTAGGGATAGAATAGGCAACAGATATGAATGGAGTCATCAACCTAAAGAAACGAAAAATGATATTCAAGAAAAAATCTCTCCGCGTAGTGGTTCCACTAGATCCAGCCAAAGGGGCATGCTACACTAAGCCTGTCCATGACAAGGATAGTGACGATGAACTGGAATGTATCTACCAGATCACAATGCAAGATCAGGACCAGGTGAATCTGACAGTGGATGGGAGAATCTCGTGGGTTTGTGACAGTTCCTACATGTCGGACTCAGATGAAGAAATTGAGCGATCGCAGAACCGATTGCATGAGGTAACAACGCTAACTTGTAATATGATGGTTAGATCACTACGCCATGTAATGACAGAAGGAATGGAGCAGCCAACTGATGAGGATGCCACAAAAGCAGAGGAAAGTCGACCGATGCGAAACGGTGAATCTGAGACAAAAGCCACACGGTGCGCACATGGAGGCACCATGCATGACAACTACTCAAGGGTGGAGTACATGCTAAAAGATTCAGTGAAAGTGGCACATATATAGGAGGCAGGTGCACGTACGGTTTGGAGGAAAAAATGGGGTGAGCATCCATTGACAGCGTAGGGTGCAAGTGTATGTTGTGTAGACACCCAACCGAATCAGAGTCACAAATCCGAATTCACCGCAGTGATCCAGTCTGCCAGTGGCCCATGACAAAGTTAGGAGGAAAACAGGGGGGAGCACGAACATCGTCCACCCAATAAAACGACCCAGTGGGAAGATGTGGATACCCCGGGTTCGATGGGCCTATAACAGGAGGGAGGCGAAGGTGAGCTTGTCAATAGTAAGACAGGAGGGAGCCCAAAATAAGCGTGGTAGCAGCAGGCCTCGCAAAATCAATGAACTATGGGCGCGGCTGAGAAAGAAAAGCACGCTAGTAGAGGAGGGAATCAGCAAGATGGAAAGTGGCGACGCACATGTGGGACACGTGAGTCTACACATCAAGGAAGCAGGCCCGGCTGGGTCTACCACAAGACTTGAACAAGCTGTGACCCTACTATCATGGTTGCGCCCGCACCCACAAAAGAATATACCCCACACAACAACGCACGAAGAGATAACAGATACAAAGGCACTCGAAAGGTGCCCGCAGCCCGGGCTAGCAGGAAAGCTGAGACATCGCACCTGGGGTGCGACCACCTGACTAGCTGTGGAAAGCACAGTCTCAGCACCCCAAGCAGTTGAAAGAAGGCGCGGGACTATAAACAAGTCTGCGGGAGGCCGGCGCGGAAAGCAGGTTCTGTACAGAGTCATTCGGTCCACAAAATCGTGGCTGCGTTGTGCTACCGCACAGAAAGTTCGAGGGGTGACCGTTAACGCCACTATTCCTGACAAGAAATTTGAGTTACGGTAGGGAGGAGTGGGCGGCGGGCCATTAAGACAGGAGTTCCGAGCTAGATACGAAAATATCTGCCACCTAGATGCTATTAATGAACTGGAAGTGGAGGGAAGGGATCCATTCAAAAGTACGTGTTCCTATCAAAACCTATGGCCAACACTGGGATATTTGAGATTTGAACCAGTAAAGACCAACAAACACTCGGCTACCAGGCATCCCATGAGTACCATGGCGAGAACCCGAGCACGGTTCGCGGAAGAGCTATATCCAACCCAGGAGGAGCCAGATGAAGCAGCTACAGCCCCCGAAGTTCCAAAGTCCCCACGCACACCGCGGCCTCGGAAAAACAAGCAGACGATGGGGCCAGTTAGGGTATCACCGAGATTCAGTAAGTTATCAGTAGCCGAAAAGGGCAAAGCAATCACCACCGAACTCGAGGAGGACGACGAATATTTGCAAGCTTTGATCACTCAGATTGAAGCATAGGATGAGGACAAAGAGGATGCTTTCCAAATCCCTTCACGATCCCCATATGTCTCTCCATGGAATGGGACAGCCAAGATATCGAAGGACATGGACACTGCAAAGAGTACACTCCAGATCCCACTTCTTCTGGATGAGATAGGGTTTGATGGTTTGTCGTTGGGCCGAGTACTAAGTATCAAGTTTGAAGATTGGGATCTTTCAGAGAGCGAAAAGTTCCCCCAATTGGCCGAAGACAAATTACTACTGCGGAAGTGGTTACTGGGTGTGGAGAAGGCAAGACTATTTAATCTAAGGTGGATACCCCGCTATCACCGTGCGACCATCACCATTTTTGTTATCTGGCAATTACTATTTCTGGTACATGATGGGTAACTCTGGTTGGAGGAACCGATTCCTATCATAGCCGATTTAGTACACCAGATTACCCACCTTCCTGTTAAAGGGAACAACCCCACAAACATAGCCAAAACAAGTAGCGATGTGGGTCTCGCAGAAGCAATGAAGGCTAAATATAAGTTGGAGAAGCGAAAGTGTGGGTATGTAATAGCAAGCATCAAAAACCTAGGGTTTCGAGTTGTCACCCAGCTACTAGCCAATAAATTAATGAGGAAATGTCGTGCAGATGAGGTGCCAGCTCCTATCATTGCGCTTGCGAAGCAGTGTGTAGAAGGGGTTTAGTTCAACTAGGCGCAGTTCTTATGTGACGAATTCTTGACAAATTGTAAGGAAGCACAGGAAAAAGGTAAGACATTTCATTATGCATGGTTTTTACTATCAATCCTTCTGGTTGCAGGCGAACTGCAGCAGGGTAGCCAGTTTCCCAGCATTGAGAACAATCTACCTGAAGCGGTGTGGTATACCTCGCTCTGGGCTACAAAGGATGCCATGAGGGTTTGAGAGATTAAGGTCTTTTGGATATTCATAGAGGCAAGTATCTGGACAGGGATTGCTCGTAGACCACAGATTTCCCCAACAGTATACAACAATTTGCAAATCATGGCCAAGTTCAAAGCGGACATGCATAACCTATATATCCGGGCGTGGAAGGATCCAAAACGAACATGGGTCAGGCTCCCATTCATTGCAACGGACGATGCAATTTACGAGGTATTAGCAGCATGGCCTACAGAGTGGTGTGCCCCCAACAAGGCCATTTTAGATAGAATGGCAGCACAACAGCGAAAGAAGGTAATCCCGCTGCGACTCACTAAATTGGAAAAAAGGACACATCAGGGAAAAAAGGCAGCTTCACAGCAGGAGGCAACCAAGGAAATCATAGCCGAGGAGATCATGGAAGATTAGGAAATGTCCTTGGAATAGGACATGCAGAGGGAAACGGAGACACAGAAACGTACGTACCATCTTACAGAATTGACCCAAGTCAAGAGGCCGTGCAGCAAGGAATCGCCACACACATGCAAAAAGTAAAAAACAACAAAGGCTTTGGAGAAAGAGTTTCTTGATAGCAGCAAACCGGTGCGCAATGTCACTACAGGTGCATTGGAGGAACTGATGACAAAGCAGACAACTGTGTTGGGGGAGATCAGAGTGTAGTTGCAGGCATTACAGGTGCGACCCCCGGGCAGGGTGATCCTAAACCTAGCAGAGGACACAGCTGCAACTGAGCAGATGGTGCACACCCACACAATGAACACTTTAGTGTTGCCAGCAGATGTTGTTCTCGCAGAAGCCGAAGGTGACATGTGCAGTTGGGGGTTGAATCTAGCCGCCCTTCCTAGAGAAACCCTATACCAACTGCAGGATGGGGTAACCGTTGAGCTTCGTGCCAGGGAAGGCCATGCCCTCCAAACCTTAATGGAGCACAAGGCAACTCTGGAGCAGGTCAGTCTACAGTGCGATGACTTTGTCGCACATAACCAGGAAGTGGAACAGGCCGTGGCAGAGGCTTGCAGCAAGATACCATAGCTAGCTATCCCAACGGGACTTCCAACAACTGACAAGATTTATCACATGGCCGCAGGGTTCCGTACGGCCCAAGAGGAGGCCGCGAAGGCTCAGTGGGAATTAAATTTACAAATTGCAAACCTAAGATTGAAGGCGCAACTGCCCACACCCCCAGAAGTTTGAGAGCGCCGCCGCGACACAATTCAAGCAGGATTGGAAATGATAAAGCACGTTGTCCAATTGTAGACCCAACACTACAACAAGTAGAGGCAAAAGCACGGGAGTTGCAACAGGCTTATGACACAGTCTGGGAGACTGCGCAGATGGTCACTATCACGCAGTGGTTGGCCAAAATGAGGGAGGTCTAGGTTCTGAAGGCACAAGTTGACGCCGCTTGGCAAAAGGAAGAAGTGCTTAAAGAATGCATCCAGCCCTGGCTTGATGAGGCATTCGCGGTCTCCACCACCATCAAGGGAAAATTAACACACATGCAGGCAACATATGACCCCAGACAGGCAACTGAAACTGATATTGATGTTCGGCGGCTCACGTAGAATAGGTACAACAAATGGCGGAAGATTTTGTTGCAAGTGTAAGCGAAGCGCAAAAGTTGCTAAATGACCTCCGCGCGAAAATTGTTGCACCAGCCAAGTGACATGGGATGAGTCATGATGATTGTGTTGGGGGCCTATTGGGTAGCGAAGGCCCCACGTAACGGTTTTGGGGCTCAAAGCCCCCACAATTTTGGGTAAAAGTATTGTAAAGGCTCTGCGAGGTGTGCGGAGCGCGAATTGTAATAAGTCAAGTCAAAGGGTTGTCCGACCAAAAATAACGTAAGAAAATAGAAAGTGAGTTGGCTTGCCCATGGTCTGTGGACCATGGAAATGTATAAATAGAGTAACGCTCTATGGTTAGAATTCAGTTTTAGTTTTTTATTTTGATCTTGAATGTAATGGGTTTATGAAGAAAGAAATCTCTAAGCGTCTATAAGTCCGATTCAAGGGTGTTGGTAGATAGATAGAGGCTCTGCAGCTGTGTGCGTAGAGGCCTGGTAGAGTTCGCAGCTATGTGTGTGGATCCCTGTAACTGAGTGCGCGGGGCGGATCTGGTTGTATTGAAGAGAAGATCAATAAAGATAAGAATTTTTAAATCATTGTGTGTTTTCTTGTGGATCTATCTATTGCTTATGTTCTGAATTTATGCATTATCTGTTATAATTGCACGCACATGGTCTTATTTTTAAATGTTTGCTTAAAGACTGTAACAAGAAGATCAGATCTGTAATAATTTCATTAATAAGAAAGCGCATCTGCAAGGATCTACGCAAAAGCCCGATAATTGTACAGAGTGGAGCAAGGCCATAGAATGGTTCGCGACTCCTCCAGACCCCATCAAGACATCTCAAGGTTGCGGAAACCTGGTTCCAGAACCCCCAATACTACCTCGAGTGAGACTTCAGTCCACGCTTCGTGGATTGTTGCCGAAAGGGCTGGTAGTGCGGGATTTGTTTGGCTAATACACTTCTAAAACCTGTGTCAGGCCCCTATAAGCCAACAACCTTCAACTAAGGTTTCTTCTTTATTTTGATTTTCTACACAAAATCTGATTCTATTGGCCCCACTCTTTTTTAAAACTCTGATTTTAATTTCTGGAATTTCTTTTAAGCTTAATCCAAAAATTCTTAACAATAATATTTATTGATATTGTCTCAAATATACAGGATTTTTTTTTCAAAAGATACTTCAAACCCTATTCCCCTTATCTTTCCACAAATTTATCGAGCTCAACAAAATTCAAAATTCTGAAAAAAAATAAATACTTGGACTTTAGAGGACTTTTTAGCCTTTCTGTTGATTGAAGGCTTTCATCTGGAAACTATAAATTCTCCACAGTCTGCTTCTAGAAGAGACTTCCCACAAGCGAACCGGCCACAGCTCCTCCTCCTGACTTAAATTCTATATTTATGCGAACTCTTAGCGATCTGTACGCAGGTGCAGACAGAAGGCGTTTTCTTCACACACCGGGACAGGCTTTCTCTCTCTCACATTATCTTTACACGTAGAGACATGCAGGCCTGACAGCTGCAAGTGGCAGAATCTCTCTCTGACAACAGGTTTTCTACTCTTCCTTCTGGCGGTAGGGAATCAATCTTTATCTCTGCAACCACAACATTCCATTTGGGCATAACAATCAACGGTGTCGGCTATCTTGCCGGGCACTATTGCACCTCTCCGTTCTCGGCGGCAGAGACTATTTTTCTCTAGCTTATCTCCAACATGTAGGCTTCTCTCCAACGGGGATTCTATCCAACGTAACAATTTATCCAGTGAGCATGGCTTGAATGTGCAGGTCTTTCCAAAAAACAACGGTTTCTTTTTCTTCGGCGGCAGCTCCTTGTTTGACTAGCGGCTTAAACAAAAAAAATGATGGTTTCGTGCAGGCTCATTCAAATGAACCCTGTTTCCTTCAATCGTGCTTGGTCATGCTTGGCTTAGGCTCCAGAAAAGTTTCTCGACTTCCTCACAGACTTCAATGACCCAATTGCTCTGATACCACTTCTTGAACTTTAATCTATAAAACAAGATTAAACACCAAAATAATATGTGGAGGAAAAAACTGAATGGAAACTAAATGGCAAACACACATCAACACAAAACGATTTTACGTGGTAAAACATTGACAGGGTATCAAGGAAACATCCACAGGGAAAGGGATTGGAAATCTATTAATCAAAGATGATTCTCCATGATTACAATAGTTCAGACATTCATCAGTTTTATAAGAGCCTCCTCCATTACATAACTATTGTTTTAGTATAAAACTAACTTGGCAGTAACTAATACAATTTTTACAAATATTTACATAATTTGTTGTCAAATTCCAACACTTTGATGAAAAATATCGTTGAAGCAAGCAATCATAGGTTGGGAGGCAGTTGAAGAAGAAATGGTTGAAGAAGAAGCGGAGGATACAATTATTTCCTTAATCTTCCCAAGTTATTCTAATAAGCTCGCCCAGCTCATGTTGGCGGATCTCTGAACTCATGTTCATAATATTTTTATCTGCTTTATACCGAGAGATAATGTGCCAGGTAGGTATTATGCACTTTTGCTCCATTGTTGATGCTTGTCCGAGAAGGCCATCCAACATTGTAAGCCATTCATTAACAACTAGTGCCTCATTACGAATTCCTTTCTCCCAATTAAATCGGACGTGATACCATTGCATCTGGCTTACAATAGGCTCAATTCTCCGTACCGGCTCTTGAAGAGAGTTCAGGTCTTTCTGGCAGTAGCCCGCAATATCAATCTGATCTAGAATACAGTGGACTAAGATGTCAATGCCAACACCAATAAAGCTAGAGATGAAGCAAGGATCAGGCATGATATCGCTATCTAAAGAGTAATACATGAAATCCTCGGAGCACTATAACACAACTAAAACACTAACACACACCAGAAGACCGAATATATATTCCAGAAAATCTCAAAATGGAAATTTGTGTGGCAACCACTCAACTCCAGCAATAACACCCACGATATAGAGCCTCTAGGGAGAAAACTACGTAAAGAACTTGTGAAACTAAAACCCAACCAAGAAATGAAAGCCTGTTGTAAATTCTATCTAATCAGTACAAAAACTATGTATTAAACAAAATATGTAGTAAACGATTGCATATTTATATTGGTGCCTCCTACCATCCGCGTCATCTAACAATTCCCAGGATCCTAAGAGCAACACTAACAAGTTTGAATTCGAAGCTCATAACGCTTTTAACAATAATTATGAACTTTTTGTTCTCAAAGCCTTGTAATAGTGGTAGCTACAAAAAAAAATTGAGTAAGAACCCTATAAATAAGGTGTTGAACGTTGTTGCTTTAGCTATAAAATCCTATAAAATCTAGTAGCACGATGAGTTCCATAAGTCATAAGCTTACTAAGAGCAGCCCTCTTACTTCTAGGATCTATGGGCTTCTGAAGATCTATAAGGAGAGAGTCCCCTAGACCTATTGTCAATACGATAGGTGGACCAACTTATATTTTGGCTAAATATTTAGTCAGAAAGCTCAATCCCCTTGTTGGCCTTACAAAGTTCTTTGTTAACGATGATTCCTCTTTTGTCAATGAGGTAAAGGGTATTAAGCTTGAACTTAATGATATTCTTATTAGTTTTGACGTCGTCTCTCTTTACACCATTATGTCTATCAATGAGGCGATGGAGCGTATCCATCGCATCACTAATCCAGACACTGCTAAGTTGGTTGAGATCTGCCTTACCTCAACCTTTTTCATCTTTGAAGGTGATTCTATCAACAAACTTGTGAAGTTGCAACGGGTTCTCTGCTCTCCCTTCTTGTAGCTAACTTCTTCATGGAGGATTTTGAATCTAAGGCATTAGCTTCCGCTCAATTCCAGCCTAAACTCTGGAAGAGGTTTGTAAATGATACCTTCATAGTCTAGGCTCATGGTCATGAAAAGTTAGATTTTTTGTTTCGACGTCTTATTAATCTATCAAGCTCCATTAAGTTCACTATGAGTCAGAAGTCAATGGTAGCCTATCTTTCTTTGACGTTCTGGTCTCTAAGAAAGATTATGGTTCTTTCTCTCCCCGAGTCTTTCATAAGAAGACTCATATAAAGCAATATGTTCGTGTCTGTTCCTATCATTATCTTACCCAAAAACTTGGAGTTCTCAACACATTGGTTACTCCTGCTTTAAGGGTTTCAGAAGGAGAAATCCCCTCTCCTTACTTGGTATTTGATAATAATGGCTATAATAGGCACCAAGGTCTCAAAGCCTTCCTAAAGGCAGGAAAAGATCTGAGGATAAGGAAAGAGCCAAGTGACTTGGTTACCAATGTTCAACTTCCCTTTATCCAAGGGACCACCAACAAGATTGCTCGGATTCTTAAGAAGCACAAGTTCGCTTCCACCTTTAGGCCTTTAAACATCATTACAAGCTCCCTAAGATCCGCAAATACCTATTGGATCCTAAGAGCATGAAAGGTGTTTATGTGATCCCATGTTCCTCTAGGACCCCTATCTTGGAGAAACGGGCCGCTCCATAAAACAAAGGATTCAGGAGCACACAACCGACATCAAGCATTGTAGGATTCACTTCTTAGCTTTGGTCGAACATGTTGAAATGATAAAATACCATATATGTATAGAGGAGTCTCCAGTCATTGCCAAAATTGATTATTTCCATCATCGAAAATTTAGGGAGGCCATCGAAATCAAAAGAAGATCTAATAAATTTAACAAAGAGAATGGTTGGAAGGTCCTTCCTTTGGTGTCTTAGGTCTATGCTGATTTTTTATTATTTCATTTGCTTGTTTTTCTTAATTAAAAGTTAGAGCACTATTCTTTCTTTTTAGTTACATATTCTTATAGTCATATTGCTAATTTTATTTTTCTATATTTGTATTGCTTATTTTTATTTTTATACCTATATTTTTTCCTTTTATTCTTATTCTTATTATTTTATTTTTATTTCTTATTATTATATTCATATGTTTCTTTCTTTCTTATTTACATTTTTTTTAATTAATATTTCTACTTTAGTTTCATTTATATTTATATATATATATGAGAAAATTGGACCCGTATGGTATTTATTAGTTTATTTTTGTTTCGTTTCTTCTTTTTGTTGTGTATTTATTAATTTATTCATAAATAAATATATTTAAAGTTTATAACAACATCTTTCCGTAAAAATCACATAGAGATATTCTCGTCCATGCATTTCAAACCAGCCAGTGTGGTTCATCTTTAGGACAAGATGAGGAACCAGATCCAGGCATTGAGATAAATAGATGTAGAGAGCTGCTAACAGATCCAGGCATTGAAATAAATAGATGTAGAGAGCTGCTAACTAGGGTTAGCAGCTAGTTTGACTAATGGTAGAAATTAGAAAATGTTTTTATATCATTATTTTATCAAAATTATTTTTAAATTCTATAATTAGATTCCCTTACCTTTTTTGGTCAAAACCTTTTCTAATTTCTACCCTTAGTCAAACTAGTTGTTACCCGCTAATTGCTAGTTAGCAGCTCTCTGCATCTATTTATCTCAATGCCTGGATCTGCTTCCTCATCTTGTCCTGAAGATGAACCACACTGGTTAGAAACACGTCGACGATAATATCTTTATCTCAATGCCTAGATCTGCTTCCTCATCTTGTCCTGAAGATGAACCACACTGGTTAGAAACACGTCGACAATAATATATCTTGTTCTAAATTGTTTTTGGTTTTTTAAACTTTTAATTTAATGAAAGGTACAGAATTAATTTGCATAAATAATATTGCTAATTATAGTTATAAAGGAAGGATTGAGATTTAAAAAGAGTTATGTTATTTTATTTTTTTCTTACTTAAAAAGATTAATTGTGAAAAATAGTTTATAATATCAAGATAAAGTTTATTTAGAAGTTAAGAATGTATATTGTAAAATGAGAGTGAATATTTAAGGTTACAAATGGATTAATTATAATATGGAATGAATTTCTATAATTTATAATTTGCTATTTTATAAATGGATTTAATTAAAGAAATAATTCTTCACCAAAATATTAGAGGTAAGATGTTTTAACTGTTTCACTGTATATTAATTAGTTTTATAATTAGCAATTGCCCCTAAAAGTGCAAAAGTAAACTGAAGGAATAAAAGATTTGGGAATTGTCCATTAATGACATGAGTGAATATTGAAACTACATCGGAAAGAACACCAATGGTGAAAGCACTCTTGGGCCGACACTGACACTGAGAGACGAAAGCTAGGGGAGAAAATGGGATTGCCCCTTGCAACGATCGAGACTAGTAAGTCCATCGGTCCAAACAGTGGTCCATGTACCGGTGGAAGATTCAGCAACTACTGCTGCTCCCGCTTCTTCAGGTGGCACCCCGAGTTGAGGAGTTACTCGGAGTGCTGCCAAGATATCTGTATCTTTGGTCTAATATTCAGGAGTATAATAAGTTAATCTATAATCTTTAACATCTTTTTCTATTGGGTATGGCTCCCACCATTCCCAGAGCTAGACAATTAGTGAATCATGAACATATCCAGGTCAATGACCATATGATAGATATACCAAGTTACCCTTGCAAACCTCAAGATGTGATTACTATAAGAGATCAACAACATATCCCCTGCATAGATTTAACAAGTGGTTTTTGTTCAAATCTGGAAACTCCCCTAAATAATATCATTAAATCTGGCGTGGCTCATATATACATAAAACTATAACTTGGTTTATCTAAGTTGGATTTAGTTGATTTACGTTTGGTTTTACAAATGCTAAAAGTAACTTGTATGAAGCATCACATCTAAGTGTTGAAGCCTTTTACTCTCAGGGTATAAATCATGTTGAATTTAGTTCATTTGTATTTTATAAAGTAAACATTTGCATCATCTAAGTCCCCTGCATCTTTTGCAAACCTTAACCTCCACCCAAGACTCCACGCTCATACGTACGTACGCGGCGAGGGACCACGTATGTGTGTCATGAGTACGAGATGGGGCGTATATACAAACATGTAGGTGGGTGTATAGGATAACAACAGTGCAGTCTTGCCTTTCTGAATTTCTTCTGTGGCGATCAAGAAAACCAAGAAAGTGGGTCGGTAGCAGGCTGCGAATGGGTTTCGAGAAATATAATTTTAAGAGGTGATTGGGTATTGTGATCTGGAGATTCTCCGTATTTATCATTTGGCTGAACTTTCAGTGCAGAGTTCACATGCACAGGCTCACTGTAACGACTCCTACTTTGAATTACTGCAGAGCTTCACCTGCAGAGAGGCTCACTAGAACGACTCTGTCACATAACATAAACTGACTGTCGGGAAACTGATTGTCCGAAAATGGTGCCGGAAAAAAAATGGCTCATGCAAAAACTCGGTTTCCAGGTGTGATATTTTCACTCGACAAACGGACGAAAATCAAGCGGATTGGCAAAATCTTTACAATAATTCCAAAATGCAAAAACAAAACATAGTAAAATTAAATTATTACCTTATAAAATACCTCATTTTAGATGTTTGGTTGATTTCATAATTTTTAAAATTAAAAAAGAAACAAATTAATTAATTTTAAAATAATAAATAAGTTGATCGATCCAAAGCTTCAACCGATTAATTCTCCATTCTTTAGTGTCTAATATGTTACTCGTGACCTGAGCATCACTTTTTCAACCAATTCACTCTCCACTCAAGAGTCCGATTGTGTATGTCATGCCCTCCAATTCTTTTTTTTTAAATTGGCCAGGTGCGGCACTGCCTAAGTAACCAACATCTTCCATCGTTAGCTTACTTTGCGAACTACGCCTTAACATTCTTCATAAACATGAATTATTATATTAATGTGTGGAAACCATTAATAACAACATGATAGAACAGCAGCAAGAATACAATCATATGCAAGAGAAACTTCTTTTATTATATATATCAAGATTTTGTACAATGACTGGGAGCTGGGCTCAACCGACGTTCATAACCAAGTCGGGCACCCACCTATGCGAGAGCGCACGGTGGTCACACCACGGCTTCACCCAAAATACAATACAACACAAGTTCTTGCCCAAATAGGCGGGCGCGCCAGTGCACACCCGCACGACCCTCAATCAAAACCTATTTAACACAACCGGCAGGCGGGCGCCTTAGTACGCCCTCCACCCGCACCTCCAACCGCCCTTCAACTTTGTGCGACCGTGCCTTCTGCCCGGCTGGCAGGCGCATCTCCCTTGCACCTTTGAGCTGCGGCTCTTGCTACTTTGCACTTTCCAATTGAGCGATGGATGCTTGCGAAGGTTGATGGTTCAAATGACCATCCATTCCACTTGTTTATACGCTTCCAAAGTGTGGTGACCATGCCTTTGGTCGACCCACCAAAGTCTCCCATGAATGCCCAACCGATGTGTCTCCAAACGATTTACAAGGTCGACTTGCCCCTTCGTTTGATGCACCCTTTGGTCGGCTCGTTTGGAAAGTTATCCAACTCGCCCTATAAATGTATGAGTACCAACCCGCCTATACATGTGTATTTTGTCCTTGGTTGCTCGCTGCTTTTGCCTTAGTCGATTTTTTGAGCAGGTGGAGAGCGCGCCCAGTCCGCTGATGACCGCAGGGCGTTACAATGTGGGTGCAGTTGTTGCCACGTCACATACACGATGTGAAGGCAACCTGCCACTCACAATACGTGCATTCACCTCAAGGCAACCTGCCACTCACAATATGTGCATTCACCTTATTATTGATGTAACTTTATAGTAGTAGGAGTCGGAATCGACTCCACGCCATGTGAGTGTGAGTATGAGTTGGGGCACCTAGAAGTTTAGTGATAATTGTTAGAATCGATCCGAAGTTTAGTGATAACTGTTAGAATCGACCCATGTCATGCAAATATGAGTACAAGATGATTCACATAGAAGTTTAATAGTAACACTCAAAATCAACCCCATGGCACATGAGTGTGAATACAAACCAGACCCATTTGCCACTTCCTTTAGATTAATAAAACAAAAAACAAAAAACACAATAAATTTAACACAAAAAAAACTTTATATTATGTAGATTAAATATCAACCATTATACATCACTAACTTACTCTATTAGTATGATTAAATAGAAATTGAAAGAAAAAATTATACATTACTACTTTACTCTATTAATATGATTAAGTAGAGAGTGAAAGGGAAAATTAATAACACTATATGTAACATTATAAAAAACATCAAATTTGTAATGTGATTAGAAAATTTTGTAATAAAAGTTGTTAAGAAATGAGTGTAAAAGAATAAATAGATCATATTCCCAAAAAATGAAGGAAAATGTGTATGAGCTAGCATACATGATGATGATAGCCAACGTACATCCATATTAACTTTACATCTACCAAGCATTTAGAGGGATCAAATCTCCAAGATCCAAATTTCTTGTCGAGTATAAAACTTGAGGAAAAGTTTGCACATTGAGAGATTTGATTCTTCTATATCCTTGATAGATAAGGATTAATATGGTTTTATGCAAGTTCTTAATAATACTATTCATATTTATATAAATTTCACATCTCTCTACATATGAAATTATTCTTATTTTTAGTTTTATTAAAACTTTAAAAATTAATCAATAGCTCTGCAAAATTTGGATTGTAAACAAACCATAATTGTTGAACATCTAGTTACTCCTCTATCACTCTTCATATGGAAAATGCTAATGGAAGGAGCATATCCTCTTCCTACAACAAGATTGTGGCCAACTATAAGGACATGAGGAAACCGTCAACTTCTGTTCTAACTAACCCAATGCAAAACGATAATGGAAATCAACAAAAAACCTAGCAAACACCACCCTCATTAAGGATGCGCACACTTGGAAGTCGTCTAAAAAAGGTAGCTATAGACCCAAAATTTGAAGTCCATTCAAGCTACATGGGGGACCATATTCAATATATGTGGGACCATGTCCTCATTGGGAAATTTCATAACATCTGGCCTTCAAGAAAATTTCTCACTCAATGGATGCAACTCAAATGGAAACCTATGGGGTAGATAAAGCTAGAGATAGGTACAATGAGTTTCTTCACTATCAAAGTTTCCGAGTCTTAAGGACCAAAAGCGAGTGTTTGAGAACGACTTGTATTTTTCAATTCAGCAAGGTTATATCTTTGTTTTTAGATGGAATGTTTTGTGCTAGAAAAGAAGGAATTTACAACTGCCCCGGTATATATTAGAATGAACTCACTACCATGGGAGTTTTGGGATGAGGAATCCTTCACAAGAATTGGAAACACAATCGAAAACTATGCGAAGTCTTCAAAAGATACTAAGTAGGCTAGGCATACCTCCTACGCCTACATTTACATTTATATGAAAGTTCCAAAGTTGCTTCTAGTGTCCATCGAGATCTATTATCAAGATGAGCTCTATAATCAAAACCTCGATTATGAGCACATCCCATTATGGTGCCAAAGATGCCATGAATATGACCATCTTTACCATAATTTCCCTTTACTTGCTACTAATTCTAACTATGCTTCCCCTTCTTCTCATGACAAGGATGGTTTTACCAAAGTGGGGGGTAAACACTAAAATCCTAAGCCCTTGGCCTTGTAACCCTCCTGCTCCAAAGATGCCCCCCTCCAAAAACCTTTTTGAACCATGTATTCTTTAGACATTGCTAACCATCTTCTAGTTGTGCCACCCCTCGAAGCTAGGATGTATGACTCTACCCAACCCCTGCCCACCTTTGTCACTCATCCTTCTTATTCTTCTGATCGCCCACTCCCTCCACCTTCTCAATCCATATCCCAAATCCTTCTGCTCAAAACTCCTGACATAACCCATAACCTAATCAACAAACTAGAGCTCAATTCCCTCAATTTATCGAGCTTGGAAAAAACATGGAAAGGAAAATACCAATTTTCCTTCTCTAAACACCAAGTTAAAATTCTAGGTAGGGCGTATGTCAAATTACACAATTTTTTCCTGAAATATTCTTTTGCTTATTCTAATTTTGAACTACTCGAATTCCAATCTTAGCCTTTGAAGGACTCGACCAAGCTGCATAGAGAGGACAAGAAAAGGGGACAAAAATAAATCATCAACTTTTGGATGAATTAGAAGGTATGTTGGCGAATTCAGGATGCATAAGGACAATACTAGATGTTTTCCCTATTTCCAACATACCCTCGAAATCATGATCTTCTCATGGAATATTAGGGGCCTCAATTGCAAAGGTAAACAAAGGCTCCTGAAAGAAAAATGGAAATTTGAAAACCCCGCAGTTATAATGAGCTGGGAGACCAATTGTCCTATTGAGACCATCTCCAATATAATAATAAAACAAGGCAGATACTAATGTGTGACTACCAAAAAAATATAACATGTGATTTATGGAATAATGTCTCTACACTCCCAGAAAATTCAAATTATAAATATGTTCATCACTTTCTGCATCCTTACTCTCTATTTTCAACTAATTGGATATGTGGAGACCTACTTCCTTTCCAATGCATATGGTCCAACTTTTTCAAGATATAAGTTAGTTTTCCTCTATTCAATGACGAGAATGTGCAAACTCCTCCCTTTTTCTCATCGTTGGTGATGACTGCAATCTAATAAAATCACTAGATGAGAAGCATGGAGGCATAAGACACCTTGATGTGGAGTCTTCTCTCTTCTAGGATATAATGACAAACATGCACCTGGTAGATCTTGTAACCATCAATGGAACCTTCTCTTGGAATAACATATGGGGAGGGATACAACAAGTGGCATCAAAATTGGATGTTAAATAATGAATCCATACAGGTGAGGATAGTTTTAAATAGAGGAGGAATGACCTCTTATAGAGTTTTATGAACCCATCAACAGAGAGGATGTTTGCAAGTAGTATCTCTACAATTATTAAGAAAATTTAGATTGGAAATCATTTTCGCTTTGGATAATCTTAATTTCTCGAATTCTGATGCGCTGTCCATCATGTCCCTTCCGTGGTAGGACTTGACGTTGTTAAATAATGAATCCACGCAGGTGAGGATAGTTTTAAATAGAGGAGGAATGATCTATTATAGAGTTTTATGAACCCATCAGCAGAGAGGATGTTTGCAGGTAGTATCTTTGCAATTTTTAAGAAAATTTAGATTCGAAATCATTTTCACTCTGGATAACCTTAATTTCTCGAATTCTGATGCGTCGTCCATCATGTCCCTTCCATGGTAGGACTTGATATTGTTAAATAATGAATCCATACAGGTGAGGATATTTTTAAATAGAGGAGGAATGACCTATTATAGAGTTTTATGAACCCATCAGCAGAGAGGATGTTTGCAGGTAGTATCTCTGTAATTTTTAAGAAAATTTAGATTGGAAATCATTTTCGCTTTTTATAATCTTAATTTCTCGAATTCTGATGTGCTGTGCATCATGTCCCTTCCATGGTAGGACTTGATGTTGTTAAATAATGAATCCATACAAGTGAGGATAGTTTTAAATAGAGGAGGAATGATCTGTTATAGAGTTTTATTAACCCATCAGCAGAGAGGATGTTTGCAGGTAATATCTCTGCGATTTTTAAGAAAATTTAGATTGGAAATCATTTTCGCTCTAAATAATCTTAATTTCTCGAATTCTGATGCGTTGTCCATCATGTCCCTTCCATGGTAGGATTTGATGTTGTTAAATAATGAATCCATACAGGTGAGTATAGTTTTAAATAGAGGACGAATGACCTATTATAGAGTTTTATGAACCCATCAGCATAGAGGATGTTTGCAGGTAGTATCTCTGCAATTTTTAAGAAAATTTAGATTGGAAATCATTTTTGCTCTAGATAATCTTAATTTCTTGAATTCTGATGCGCTGTCCATCATGTCCCTTCCATGGTAGGACTTGATGTTGTTAAATAATGAATCCATATAGGTGGTGGGCTCCAGTATTGCAGCAATAATGCTGAAACTCCTGGGACTCCCTTCTTTACTTATATCAACCCGGTAGTTCGTAACAAACTTGGAAGCGACGGTGCTGTATTCACAAGTACTAGCTCTTGCCACATCTATCACTTGGTCAGCTGACACAAGTCCTGCTAGGGGCTTAAGACAACTTCTATGAGCTCTTAGAAGAAGCTTTTTAACTGATGGATGAAAGATAACTCAAAGGAAGCTAATCTACTTACGGAAAGAACTGAAAGCCAAAAAGTAACGCAAACCTTAGCAAACCCTAATTCTACCAGCTAGTCCTATTGATGCAAAGGAGAGAATGCAAACTACTAGAAGGAATTCCATTAATTCTATGAAGGTAAAATACATGTGCCTAGACTACCTCTACCTGAAGAAAACATCTTTTTGTATTTTTGAATAAGTTATTAGAATTATCATGCATCTGCCTTTGACTGGCTTTTTAGTGTGCAGGGGTGGATCAAGGAGGAGAAATGGTTGGAAGAGGTTGGGAAGGTTGAGAGAGGGTCTAAGGAGTCCCTAACACCCTTCCAGAGAGTTTCACAAAGTTTGGCTCTCAAGAAACCTCATTTGTGAGCTTCTACAGGAAGTCTGCAGGGGTTCTACAGGAAGTTCAAGAGTTTCTACAGGATGTTCAGAAATTTCTACAGGATGTTTAAAAATTGGATTTTGGAGGATGGGTGAGTGAGGGGAGATGCATGAATGGATATGGAGGTAGGATAGGGGTCTGGTAGTGGCCAAGGGACTGGTGGATGGAGTGGCGAGAAGGTGTAGATGGCTAAATTGGCTCAAAGGAGGCTGAAACAATGATTACACAAAAAGGTAGGGTTACGTGGCCAAGAGGATAGATGTGAGACGAGGAACCTAGCTAGGAGATGGAAAAACTGGCTCTGATGAAGCTTAGGTGGATGAGAGAGTGGTCGAGATGCCCTGCACAATGTACATTTAATCGAATCAACAACGTCTTACAAATAATCAAAGTCCTAGCTAATCTAATCTAACTGTCAATAAAATGAATGAACAACAGTTTTATTGGGAAAGAAAACCATGTACATCAATCATGCAGAGAACATTTCAGAGATCTAAACCCATAATTAACTTCTGCAAATGAAAACAGTGCACTAAGGATTGCATGGTCAAGCAAACTAGTGTTTTTGTTGGGGCAGCACTGTTTCTTCGGTTCCAGCCCCTGATCCAATAAGGATGAGGTGAAACAGAGAGTATTGTTGACCCATTTTTTGGAGCCTCTTCCTATTATTATCCTACCAATCCATTTTAAACATCTGAAGCAATTCTATTCATAAACAGTGACCTATTTAACCAACACACCTAAATCTGCCCAACAGAAATACGTTTCAAATGCATAAAAGGAGAACAACGATGCATAAAGGAAAGGTAACAGTACAAAGAAGGAGGCCCTAGGCTCTCAGGTTGGGCCCAACCCCGAGAGCTATGGCTCCTATAGGAAACTCAGAGTTGATATAAAATCGGACTGCTTCTCATTATCAAAAAATAGTCATAAGTCAAGAGTTATGCCACAATGGCTACAAGAGAACAAAAGTAAAGCTAGCAGCACTGTAGTGAAAAATATGCAGTGGTTTCAAAAGTCCCTCATGAAGGCTGAGGCCTTAACATTTATACACCACGAGGGCCCTAGCTGGCCTCCTAAATCTATGGGAATTGGCTGCCCAAACTGTGAGTAGAAAGCTTCTTCCAAAATCTGCTTGGCTGCCTTCTAGATCTGGTTTTGGTGGCCTTTGGAGCTCAGAGTTGGGGGTGAAGATCCTCAGGAGGGCTATTTAATTCCATAGACAACCCCCCTACGAATCCTCACCCCAAGCTTGGCTGTCTTCCAGCCCATGATTGCTCAGTTTTTCTCCAACATGTGTAAAAAAAAACTTGAAATGAGCACGTGTTAGCCACCTAGGAAGAGTGACTACCCTTATTCGTACAAATGACATAAACATACTGAAAAATAATGCATAAGCTATGAAAAATGAAGGATTGAACAAGGATAATTAGGCCAAATGAGCCCAACAAGTTACCAAATTTGGGGCTCATCAACAGGTGAGGATAGTTTTAAATAGAATGGCTTGGGACATCTACTTAGAGGCATCTATCCTCTCGATCTATGGTTTACACCATTGGTTTATATGATTGAGTATAGACATCCAATCTTTACCACAATAGGAATTTTCATTTTGAAAAGTTATGGCTTCAACATCCTGATTTCCAAGAAAACATGAAGCAATGGTGGGGAGAATTGCAAATATTTCAAGGATCTTCTATGTATAAACTCCAACAAAAATTGAAATACATCAAATGGAAGCTCAAAGGTTGGAACAAAACCAAATTTTCTAATATTCTAGATGAAAAATGTAAAATGGAGCAAAAAAAGAAGACCATGCAACAACAATCAATTTTTTATGGTGTGACTTGATGCTTTAATCATAGAAGAAAGCACTACCCTCACTAATCTTGATGAATGCAGCAAACAAAAAGAACTCTTATAAAATAAAAAATTAAGAGTTTACTAGAAGAGTTTGCTAGAATAAAGAAGGGGAAATTAATACAACTTTCTTCCATAAATCTATGCTTCAACATCGGCTTCACAATTGTATATCCTCCATCAAAAACTCACTGAGGGATAAAGCATTATATTTATAAGAGATTACCCAGGAGCTTATCTACTTTTATCAAAACATTTTAACTAATCTGTACCAGAATAGGTTCGTGGCTCCATCATATCATCGAACATATACCTTGTCTGGTAACTACCAAGCAGAATGAGGCCACACTCCATGAAATCACTCAAGAGGAGGTAGAAAGAACTTCCAAAGAGATGTCAGGCAATAAGGCCCCTGGTTCAGATGGCTTCACTATAGAGTTCTTTCAAGGTTGTTGGTCCATAGTGGGTCAAGAGGTATGGTAATCAGTGGAAGAATCTAGGAGAACTCATTCCAAATTGAAAGCCTTGAATTCCACCTTCCTTAAATTAGTTCCAAAGTGGAGGATCCTAATGGATTCAAACTTGACGCTCTCTATAATTTCATATACAATATCATTACTAAGATTATTTCCAATCACCTCAAAACCATCCTCCCAAGGACGGTATCATTAGAGCATATTGGCTTTGTGGAAGGATGACAAATCCTTGATGGCATCATGGTTGCTCACAAAGTCATCCACTCCATGAAAATATCTTGTAAAGTTGGGATGTTTCTTAAGCTCGACCTCTCAAAATATTTTGGCAAGATTAACTAGAAATACACGTTCCACATACTCAAAGCTTTTATTTTCTCCTTAGACTGGAAGGGTGACCCCCTCTCAACAGTTCTTTTCATTTTAGTCATGGAAGGGTTGATCCAATCTCTTAAAGAAGTTATCTCCATGAAATCACTCCAAGGCCTCTATCATTTTGGTGATTGTGTCCCCTTCACTCATTAATAATTCGTGGATGACACAATGTGAATGGGAACCCCTTTTGTCTTTGAAGCCCAAGAGTTCCTTTAAATTTTAAAGGTGTTTTATTTAAGCTCATGCACAAATGTTAACAAATCTAGATCTCATGTTTTTTTCTTCTACACTCCCTTGTGCAATGACATATATCCAACAACTTGGGCTTCCAAAAATGCAGTATTTCCTCAAAATATCTTAGAGATTAGTGGGTGGAAAGAAAATTGAGATGGGGCCTATGGGAGGACCTCATATCCAAAATCAATAAAAAAAATTTAAGGATGGGCCTTCTACTCTTTGAATATCGTTGGAAGACTATTTCTTTTGAAATTTGTGCTCCAAGCCCTCCCCATATACTTTTGTTCAACACTAATGGAACCATCCTCAATCCTTCAGGAACTCAAGTGAATTTAACACAAATTCCTTTTGGGGGAGACTAATATGGAATGAAAATGGCCGTTGTTACCATGGGATAAGCTCTACAAACCAAAAATCAAAGGAGGACTCAATCTTTGTGACCCCACCACAATGGCGACAATCCTAGGTGTAAAAATTTGGTGAAAATGGATCTAGGGTGTGACCCTTGGAAATGTATATGGAACTGTAAATACAATCCCCACACACCATAACAACTCCCGGTATTATTATACACCATGGAATATGGCTCATATTTATCCCTATCCAAGAAAGTTATGCACTTGATCTAGCAAAACTGCTTCTAGGAAATTAAGGATGGAAACATTGGTATGTTCTAAGAAGACTCCTGGGAGTAATTCCCAAATATTTGTGATAACAAATAACTCAATAGTATGAGGTAGCTAATGAAAACCCAGGGCTTAACTAAACTCATTCATTGTTGGCACATCACTGAGACCACCCAACAATGGCACCAATAGTTACCACCAACATCCTGGCATCCTAAACCAGTGGAAGAACAATGGCAAAAATTCTTGGGAAATATTCAAAAAATGTTGATTCCCATCTCAACTCATCTAAACATAATCTGATGGTTCTACACCACAAAAGGAACCTTCATTATTAAGGAGGATTACCATTTGATCGCAGGTCATCATGAACTACCAATAAAGGAGCATGTCTTAAAATATGGAAATAACATGCCTTGCCAAAGATATCCTTCTTTCCATGGTTGTTGTTTCAAAATAATACTCTAACATGGGACAAAATTATAAAACAAAGTTATCAAGGGCCATCTAGATTCCCCTTTTTCCTTTTCTACTTAGAAACTCTAACACATATCATTAATAACTACAATTTTACCTCTGATCTTTGCGCACCTATTGAAGTAAATTTTTCCTACTCAGATTGAGATCTACTCAACATTCACAACACCATCGCTAATTGGTGAAACTATGCTTCTTATAACCTATTTCTCAAACACATCTGAATGCTCACCCTTGATTTCATATTTTCGACAATTTGGAAAGAGTGAAACTAAATAATCTTCAAACAATCCTCCTTTCCTAATGACTCACTTTGGAGCTCCACTCTAGAAAACATTAAATAATCCATTCTTACTTTCTCCTGGTCTTCTTATGTTTTGAAGGCCCACAGACAAGAATCCTAGCTCCTTCACCACTGGCAACTTGTTCCCTCTACTTTTCTCAATTATACATCATCCACACCCCTGTCGCCATTCCAACTCTATGGTCCCCTCCACCCACTGCTTTCCTCAAACTCATTTTTGATGATAGATGGAAGGGGAATTTTGGGTCTAATTAGCTTTCGTGGTGTCACTAGAGACCACAAAGGTTGTCCACTCTTCATTTACTCAGGGTCCTTGGGTATCAATAGTAATAATGTATTGAAACTTACCGACCTAGTAACTAGGCAAGAAATCACTCATGCACCTGGTCTCCAAACATTTTGTGGAAGTTGACCCACAAATCACCATTAGCATGCTTCACAAGCTGCAAAATGGAACCCTTATTCATAAACTTTCTAGAATTTGGTGTCTTGAAGCACTAATTGGCAAGTCATAGAACCTTGTGGTCCGCATTTAGGTTATTTTCCCATTCCATGTCCGGCAAACAAGAAACAAAGTAACAAATATGTTAGCTACCCATGGATGTCTAGATTCTATAGAAACACTTTCCTCCACCCAAAACCTCTTGCTAGAATCTCCCCTCAAAGACACATGTTGGAAACTTATTAAGTAGGATACATATGTCCCACCAGATAGGGTGTCCTTATTGCAAAACGGGGGGGGGGGGGGGGGGGGAGATGCCACTTCCCCCTGGCCAAGTGATCAAAAGACGTGGCGTCACACCCTTGTAATGAGTCTTTATGACAATTGCATCTTTGAGATCTCACCTTAGGCGAGCTGGCCACAAGACCATTGATCTCTTCTTGTGTGGTGACTATTTTCATTTCACTTATACTCATGGATTCCTCATTTGTGGTGTTACTCTCATTTAGAGTGGTTGGGTATTCATTCCACCTATCTACAAGATTCCTTTTGGCTCTCGTCAACATGATTTGGGGGCACAAGTTGACCAACTTTTGTGATCCTTGGCTAGGTCTTATCTTTCCAAATTTGGTCTTGTTCAGATGATTTAGGAAAATCTCGCCTCCTCTCCTTAATTGGATTTTCAGAGATTCTTTCTAATTGGTTCCTTGGTATATTGACAAAAATTTGTTGTTTCCATTTCATAGAAAAACTAATGTGAATGCATTGGCTCACTATACAAGTTTCTTTCACATGCCATTTGATAGTTCCTATGGTGATGCGACCCTAAAAAGGAACAGAAAAAAATACATATATAACCATAAATACAGAATTGCGGTAGAAATAACACTTCATTTCATTAATATCAAAGAACTGAAATATGCTTACATATAATATGGAAATAAACTAGCTTGGGCGATGGTAGCTTATCTCTGAGAAGATATGTGGTGGCTACATGCCTCTGAACTGTGTTATAATGAGGCTCAAAGGCCTATTTATTATTGAGAAACAATGAAAAACCCTAAACATCCAAAAACCTAACCCTAGGAGATGAAGCGTCAAAACTGTGGGCCCCGTTTGGGTAAATCGGTACATCAACTTCCTGGGGTTGTAACTTTGGCATACTATCTCTGTTTGGCTATCATAATATCATGTTTTAAATATGTCAAAGAGGAGGCCAAAAAAAAACCAACAAATTAGTTTGGGGCTTTTCCAATCTCTCTATTTTCCTTGAAAACCTCTTTTAGTCCCTCAAAACGGCTCGAAAAGTTTAGGACCCGAAAAACTACCAAAAATAGTAAGTTGTACTACAATTAGGGAAACTGGAAATAAACAATGGTGGGGGTTCAAGTCGAATAGGTGGGTGGCCACCAACATATACTTGGATTAGTCCTCCACCCTTAGGAAGAAATGGTCCCCATTGCATTGTGTGCCTCCATGAGATGGGGAAACTTCTGTTGAACTTAGTCCCTAGTGAGCCACTTTCCTTGGTGCAGGAGTTAGCCAACTTTGACAACCCGATATAGTTGGATCTTTTGTTGGCAAGTGTTCTTGATTTGCATGTCCATGAAATGATCAGTTGTAGACTATTCCATGCAGTCTGGGTTTAACTCTATTGGTGTGAGTTGTTCTGCAATGTTTGATGTGTCCAATAATGGTGGAAAACATGGTCGAAGGCGGTCCACATTGAACACTGGGTGTAGGCCAAGGAATGGTGGAATGATAAGCTTGAAAGCATTTTCCCCTACAACCTTAGTGATCATGTAAGGCCTATATCGGATTGGGAAAATCTTGTAGTGGGGCCCAATGAGGCGCTCCTTCTACAAATGTAACCAAACTTTGTTGCCCACTTGGAACTTCTATGGCACCCAATGTTGATCATGACACTGCTTGTACTTAGCATTGGCCCTTTCCAATATGTCATGGATTTGGATGTGATGAATGCACTTAATGAAGTTATTAGCCTCGTTATCTTCAGAGTGGACATGATTCGAATATTCCTGAGTAGTTGCAAATGGTATGGCCACATCAATGGGACATAGTGGCTGGAATCCCAACTCCACCTGAAAGGGGTTATGGCTAGTTGAGCTATGGAGAGCTTTGTTGTAGTTGTGTTGGACATAGGGGAGGCTTTCATACCATGTGTGTGGATTCTTCGAGTTGTACATATGTAGAATGTGTATGATCATCTTGTTAATGACCTCTGTTTGGCCATCAGTCTGGGGGTGGAAAGTTGTGGACTTAGTGAGCTTGGTATCCAACATCAACTAGAGACTTGACCAAAATGTACTTAGGAACCTGCTATCCCAATTTGAGATAATGGACTATGGGATCCCAAAGTGTACCAACACTCATTCAAGGAAGAGCTTAGAAGTGACTTCTATTGTGATAATATTATTGTAGGCTGCCAGAATGGCCATATTAGAGAATCTTTCAATGACCACGAAAATGTAGTCATTACCATGCTTCGTAGAAGGAATGCCCAACATGTAATCCATGGAGATGGATTCCCAAGGTCGACTAGGAGTAGGAAGAGGAGTGTATAAGCCTTTCTTCTTGATGGTTGGTTTGGTAATGGTGTAGACAGTGCATGATCTGGTGTGCTTCCCAACATCTTGTCGAAGGACCAACCAATAAAAATATTTCTACAACACTACCATTGTTTTCTCTACTTCGAAATGTCCAGCTACTCGACTGTAGTGTGCTTCCCAAATAATCTTGGCACGCTCGCTTGAAGGAACATAGAGGTGTCCCAGGTGGCATAATAATGCATCCTAGAGGTGAAAATTTGGAACTTTAATGCCTTCCAAGAGTGTCTAGTATGTGTTGTCGAATTCTAGATCGCTCTTGTAAATATGCGCCACCTAGAAGTCTCGTGCCCACAAGAGTTGAGCACAGTGGTCAGCGCCATGATTGGCGGTCGATTGAGGCAGTCCGCAACATTATTGGTGATGCCCTTCTTGTAGTTAATGTTCAAATGGAACTAGTGCAATTATGTGGACCATTTCTAATGGTGATTGTTCTGCAACTTCCCTTGTGTCTGTATGAATTACAGGGGTCGGTGGTCTGTGTAGATGACAATTTCCTTCCCCATAATCTAATTCTTCCATTATCGACATGCCTGCATTATGGAATACATCTCCTTGTCATAGGTGGGATGCTTTTGGACTGTGTCTGAAAGTGTCTCATTATGATATGCCACTAGATGCCCCTGCTAAGCAAGAACTACACCAATAGCATAGTTGGAGGCATATGTCTCAATCCCAAATGGTTGCTTCAGGTCTGGTAATGTGAGCACTGGTGTAGATTAGAAGTGATGCTTCAACTCAACAAATTCCTTTTGTTGGGATTCAAACCAAAATAACTTTTTTCGCTCCACCCTTGGTGACCTGACTTAAAGGTCAAGTGATATTAGAGAACCCTAACACAAACTTATGGTAGAAATTGGCAAGACCAAGAAAGTTGCAGAGCTATGTTAGAGTGGTTGGGGCTGATCAATCATGAATGACTTGTATCTTGGTTGGGTCCACATGCACACCTCGCTCATCGATGATGTACCCCATATATTGAACCTAGGTCATACCAAAAGTGCATTTCTCCAATTTGGCACACAACTTGTGTTGTCATAGGGTTTCGAGGACCTGTCAAATATGGTGGAGGTGCTCTTATAGAAAATCTTGTAGATTCACAAGCTAATGCAATTTTCTAAAGAAAGAGACAAGAATCTAATTATACTCTTTACAGCGGAAGCCCATAAACATCAAGCAAACAATAATCAACAAATGAAGAGAAACAAAGGCACATAAACAATAAATATCTGGGGAAATCCACAGCTCAAAACCCCACTATTTGTTTTGTATTAATCTGGAAAATCAAGATGAAATTACAATGCTTGTTCTCTCTAGAACAATCCCAACACTCAACAAATTCAATCTCCAACTCATAAGCAAGCTCAAGGCCAAAGCTTAGCCTCTTCACAAGCTCTCCAAGTCTCTATTCCAATGTGTAATTCGTATGAAGGATAGCTTGTATTTAAAGGGAAATAAAGCCTCTAAAAATATCACAATCCCTCAAGGATCAGTTCCTGAATGCATGCACTATCAGTGCAACTCAGAAAAATCTAAAACAAATAGTACACTATCCCTGCACTCTAGTCTCAACTGGGTCTTTCTCAGAATTGACATGCATGAGTTTCTGATGAGTAAATATTCAGTTAACTAGAGTAGCACTGGTGGAGTTCATTAGTGTCACCACTGACTGTTAACTCACTATTAGTTCTCTTAATCAGTTTGAGAACTAATTTAACTGAACTGACTCATGAAACTGAGTATTCTATTTTACAACTCACAATTAACTCACATTGGACTCCTACAAAGTAGGGAGAACATATACACGAATTCCAACTCGACTTTTCTAAGTTAAGTAAGTTTAATAAACTTAATTTAAATATTTTAAGTTTCTATGAGAATAGAATTCAAATTTAATTCAAAGTTTAATTCAAGGAAACATTAAACTGGAATTTCTTGTTGACATTTCTCAACACTCCCTCTCAACAGGAAATGGTTTATTAACTACCCCGATCCTATCTCTGTCAAACTCGAATTTACATCCTGACAATCCCTTTGTCAAGATGTCAGCATCTTGCTCCTCCGTGGGAATGTAATCCAACAACATGTTGACGGTGTTGGACCCGCCAACATGTTAGGGGATCTCCCCGGTAAGAAGTCCCAACTAGACCTCAGACCATTTGGTGTAGGAGTACCAACAGTGGGTCGTATGGTATTGCCTTGACCACATTTGCGCGCAGAGGCAAGTAGGATGTCGTTGTTGGTAGCAAGGGTGTGACATGCACAACAATCCAAGGAAGGTGCATGAATGGTTCTAACACACGGAAGGTGGAATTAGTGCACCGCTTGGAACCCTGTGTAAACACGTAGTTTGGAAGGGAAAACATGAGCAAATATGCATCACGAACTGGAATGTAGGTGAAACAAACAATCCAAAGTGATGGTTAAACCAACAACACATCTCACTAATATTCATACATACACATACAGAAAGATTCTATACATACATGCGTAAGCACATAGATACATATATCATTAGAGTAGCCAAGTTAACTGAAATACAATAAAAAAATATGCATGAAATATGTTGGCTCTGTTATATTAAGAAGTGAAAGTTCCAATCATACAGTACAACCATGACCGATCACTAGTCCTAATAATGGAACATTACAGTCACTGTCACCTGCTCTTACAAAGAGATGTACTAGCTCTGCACTATGGAGAAGCTAATGCTCATTACAATAATCTCCAAGCTTTCTCTAAGATACTCCTATCGGAAGCTTGGCTGACCAAAAGACTCTACAATGAGTTATGAGACATGTTCTATAAATAGCAAAGGTTGGGGTGACCCATGACATTCCCCTTTGTGACTCTTCACCTACTACATGACTGTTATATTCAACTATCTACACTTGGACTTCCACTTTACAAGATGTTACATGCAATCTGCACATGTACCCATGTGAGACAAAATAGGCTTGAGCAAGCCATGCAAGCTATCACTAACACTTAAATAGTTGTGGTGAGACCAACTCTTTGACATCCTTGCGATGATTGATGGTGGCGAATTGATGCCAACCTTGGTCATCCATGATGGTGTTCATGCACTCAATGGTAACATCCTATTGAAAGTGAACTCTTGCCTCCGTTGCATCAGGGTACACTAATATGGCTCCTCTCTCCAACTCGTCTGATAATATGCGCATCACTGTATTGAGTGCAGCTGCACCAGCAACATACTCATGCCTAATGTTTGTGTTGGTCCTCAAATGTGTGCTAGTGACTATGCACATCAACCTATTGAAATACATGTTCAACTCAAGTCGGACTTGCTTCTTTTCTTTGCCTCGGTGAGTGTGCCCACATGTGGGATCGCATGAGTGTGCATAATGACATTCATGTTCATGAAAAACTGTGCATGCAATCGATGGCATTTCTCACCCTGTTTGCTCTGTGCCAGCTGCTAGACTAGGTCTATAACTTGTATGGGCGTAGTTTCATCAATCTGTGCATGTTGCGCCTCTTTTTGTACCTGTTCCTACTGCAACTCCTTCTCTCGTTTGTGAAACTCTTGTTCTTCCTTGAGTTGTTGCATCAGCATCTGCAACTCCTTGTCTATCTATCTCTCTACCTTTACGTGATCCTCTTGTCATGTTGTCACCTCATAGCCTCAATTTCCAAAGCTGCTTTCATCACAAGTGGATCTACTTGAACTTGCAACTTCGCTCTACCTCTGTGTTGTCAACAACCTTCCTCTTGCTTTTGTCACACGCAGGCCTGCTACCTTTTGTTGGTGCTGATGGTGCTTCTCGCTATGATGTCGTTGCCATTTCATCTTGATATCCTTGTCCATGAACAACTTGATGTCTTCATAGACAGGCAAGTTCATAGACACTTGACCGACTGCATCCCTAGTTGTGCTCTCAATGGTGTCTTTGACTCTGCTCTCTTATAAGCCATTGTACCTATGCTACTGAGAGGCAGACGAACACTTGTGGTACTTGGAGACATAGAAACACTCATGGCAAGAATTATGTCAGTCGAAAACCAAAAGAAATTGGAGGACTGGCATGCAACATACCTGCGTGACTGTCTGTGAAGATTGCACAAGTTTCAATGGGAGGCTGGGAGACTGATTGCCAAAACTGTACAAGGCATAGTCTAGGCTATTGGGAGGTTGACCAACTACTGGAACTGCACAATGCACATTCCAGCTTGGCCTGCTGAGGACTGAAACTGTGCAATGCACAATTTTAGTCAGTAGTGACTTGCAAACCAGCAAACTGCATTGCGCAGTTTCTGGGGCCAAAAATGCTCTGCCTCCTAGAATTGCACAATTCAAGCCTGGAGGTTAGTGTTGGGCCAGACTTGGGAAATTTCTTGAGGGAAGGTATAGCCTTCACTTCTAGAAATGTGCAATGTTAGAAGGGCAAGGCAAGGTCCGGGTTGAGGCATCCCAGACTCACCGACAGGCGATTGGAAACATGAGAAGTCTAGATGCATGGTGAATCCAACTGTAAACAAGAGTGAATGATCATGCATGAAAACAGTAAGTGCAGGATTCAAAAAACGGGAAAACATGCATGTGAAGTGGGTCGCCGCAATGGTGACCATCGATGTAAGAACAATGTCATGCATGTGACAACAGTGAGATGCAAACGAAAACTGAAACGGTGCTTCTACAAGCTAAAATACATCAAAATGACAACAAATGCTCATTGAAATGAAGTAGAAAACACTTACATGAAGTGAAACACAAAAAGCGACAGAAACGCAGTGCAAGATATGAGAAGTCAACTCACCCTAAAACAAATATGCTGAAAGTGCTGAAGACTCCTGGATATGATGTGGGATGTCAGAGTTATAAGATTGATGTGAAGAATGAGCTCTGAAGCGTCCAATTCATAAGTTTTGATAAGTTCGAGGTTATGATACACATGCCACAAATCTAGGAAAAAGCAACACTTGGCGAGAGGTTTCTAAAATCATATTTGCATGTAACCTATAGCTGCTAAAAATAGGTCCCTAAATCTAGAGATGCCTCTTGCATGCTGCCTTTTGCTATTTTGGGAAGAGCATCCCATGCATGCAAATCAGTTTTGCTCGGTCCCGGAGGGAACCGGTTAACTTGAAGGCACATGCAACAGCCTGCAAGACTGGGAGAGGGATTTGCACAGTTTCTGAGCTGATATGGGTTGGTTGTCCCTGAGGGATTATGCAATTTCTAGGGTTAGTAGGTGATTGCTTCCCATAATTGTACAATTTTGGGGCTGAGTTGCAGTGCTGGGCCACATTGAGCAGTTTTTCCAAGGAAGGTTGTATGACTGTTTTTCGCAAAGTAGGATACCCAACATTTTTGTGAAATTTTTGGAGGGAAGGTTGGTTCCCCTCTAGAATTGTGAAATTTTTTGAGGGAGCTACTAAGCTAGAAATTAGCTTGAGTTTGGAATGCTAGCCTACAGGAGGGAGACAAAAAAGCTAACATGCATAAGCTGGCAGGCCACTGAAACTCAACTAAAGCCTAGGTACTTGACAATGCAAGACATGATGCTAAGGATGGTTGGTAGGGAGGCTCCAAAATGAAGCTAAGGAAAAATTTTGAAGGGTAGTTGTAGACGCTACAACACTTGGTGACACACTCGTAGAACTCCAGCTCTCTGAATGGACCTTGTTCATGAAAATAAAGTATAAAACCTCTGGAAGTATTATTCATTTCTCTGTACGTCTTGGTTTCTGCACTTGCTTGATCGTAAGATGTAGCATCTTCCAAGCTTTTGGTCATTTGGCACACATTCCAAGCCAAGTCAACACAGTTGTTTCGATTGGGGATGAGGAGTATATTGGTGCACAATCAATGTGATCGTCAGAGTTTTAGTTTCATCTCTATTTTTGCTCCACTGCTAGTAGGAGTGACAGTACCCTCACAAAGTCACATAGGAAAACAAGAATCACTTCACTGCCAGCGAGCTTGGTCAGTACCCTGGTGGAGTTACTTGTATAACCTCTCTGCGCAGGAAGCCTTTCGCTTCTTTCACCTTATTCATTTTCATTTTTCGATTTTTTTTCACATTTTCATTTTCATAACTGTGCATAGCACTTATTCATTTAAGAGGCTGAAGAGGGATACCGACTTATTGAGAGAAGAAGAGATTGTTTCTTCAGAGAAGTAGTTTGTATATACCTCGAACATGCTTGTTAAGGTTTTCCCCCTCACCTTACTCTACTTGACTAAGCTGACAAGGGTTAACCAAAAGAACCAACTAGAATTGGTGAAACTAGTTAGCACGCAAGAATTGTGTTTTCACCAAGGTTCACTTCAAACAATACGTATTTTCCATTGATGTATCATGGAATAAATACAACAAGTTCTTCATTTAGATGTAGGATGAAACATAACCAAGTATTGATAACTACACAAGTCCTCTTGTACTTTACCCATCTTGTTTCAAGGGTCACACACAATGTCCTGCGAAACTAACCTACAAACGTAAACAAGAAAACAAATGACAAAACAAAGCAAAAGAAGAAGTAAATGTGTAAGAAAAGCGAGTAAGAAAACAAGTAGGCAAACAAACGAACATGAAAAGTGAGAAGCAAACATGGATGCAAGACAACAAACCAAAAGAAACCACTACTCCTACTCCTAAGCTAACAATGCATGGGTCTACTTATGTAAAGTGATACTTCCAATGCAGCCACTGGCACATTGTTCGACCTATGTTGGTGAAGGCATGGTTCACGAATAGTACAGCTATGCAAAACATCAAACATGAAAGATATAACAGTGAAGCCAAACACACTTCGGGCTTAAGTTCGTCCACAGAATAAAAGTGAGTGAAAGAACATGACATGTACTCTGTGGACTTGCCATGGTTTTGTACTATACTACGTGCAGATGTTAAGCATACACATTCTCTTGACTATGACATGTAAGTAAACGTGAGAGAGGTAGACCACTTACGTTGCACAAGTGTGCTTGCTGTGTAAGAATCCTCCAATGCATGAGCGATGCGATCATGTAGTTCGAGTGGAGGAAACGAAATTTGAGTGTTAGATTGATCTTCAGTGCATGCAGATGAGTGATGAGGAGCCTTGGATGTTTAAACAATTTCCTGATCGGAAGTGAAACCATCCTCAGGACAGTGAGGTCCTAACATAACCATCAACTTGGGCTGAAGTGCCTCAACAGCCTGAGGGTTTTCGACTTCATGGATAGGTAGATCATCGTAGACTAGTGTCTTAAACAGATTAACAACGATTGAATCAGCATCGTGATCGGATGAAGAAGTAGAGAGATCACGACAACCAAGATCATAAAATTCAGGATGTTTTTCGACATCCTCATGATTTGATGAATCACACAGAGGGGTAGATGAGAAGCAAGAATGTTCACCCTCTACATTTCTAGAAAAAGTAGATGAAAACTTGAGTGGATCTTCAATGAATGATTTGACATCTCAGTTGTCGTATGATGGATTGACATCCGGTGTGTTCTGCAAATGATCAACAATGGGTGCATCCATAGATGGAGATACACATGCAAAATCAGGGATGGCAGAATCACCATAGATGTCAGGAAAAAACATAGGAGGCGATGACAGAAGGGAATCATCCTTTGGCGCGGGTTGATGTTCAAGCTCCCGTTCATACTTTTCATGAAGGATAACACAGGTTGGTTGTGCAACACCAACTCCATCGATAGCTTGATCCTCGTCCACAACAAGTGTAGAGTCTGAAATGGAAGAACATAAGCCATTGTAATTCGGAGGATCATGAGAATACGAAGACAAAGTTTGAGGTACGAAATACATGTGACAACCCATGGGATTCGCGACCAAGTCTACGTGGGAATGGAACAAAGTTATGTTGAGAGGATGTGACAGTTTAACAGATGTGTGTGCATGCTCTCCCACATAATTCTGTAGTGGTGGAGCTGTTTGATGAGGGGACGTTGGATAGTCACTTGTGACAGTGACTGTGTCCATCCGTGATTGCACAGCTCCATCACCGAAGTATGCTTATCGGGGCTTGGGTTTGAAATTCTTCTTCGGATTGACAAATTTGGTAAGGCAATACTCAAATATGTCCATGAGATACTGAATTTCATTTGACTTTTCGGAGCTTGAAACTGCAACACACGGAAGCAGTCCCTAAATTCCATAGATGATTCTTGCAGGGTCTTCCATTGTTTTAACAGTTTTTTGTCAAGATTTTCTAGATCAAAATAATGGAAAGTAGATTCAATGAGATCACAGAACTGCTCCAGTGAGTGCATGTTTTCGGGTGGCAGATTCCAGCACCACCGTAGTGGAGATTCACGAAGTGTGTATGAAAGCAGCACATTGACCCCTTCTGCATAGAACTCATCTACATCCTCAAGGAATGCATATAATTCTTCTAAGTACTTAGGCCAGGCTACTTCGTCTTCACCATCATATGTGAATTTGGACAAGAGATCAAAAAACTTCCTCATGATGTCGAGAGTTTTGACATGCAAAAAACATCATGGAGGGATGAGGGATGAGGGCTGAGGTTTGATATGCATGAAATGTGATGGCTCTGTTATATTAGGAAGTGAAAGTTCCAATCATACAATATAACCATGACCGACCACTAGTCCCGATAACGGAACGTTACAGTCATTGTTGCCTGCTCATCCAAAGAGATGTACTAGCTCTGCATTGTGGAGAAGCCAAGGCTCGTTACAATACTCTCCAATATTTCTCTAAGATACTCCTATAGGAAGCTTGGCTGACCAAAAGACTCTATAATGAGTTAAGAGGTTCTATAAATAGCAAAGAGTGGGGTGACCCATGACATTCCCCTTTGTGACTCTTCACCTACCCTCATGATGCTTCACCTACTACATGACTGTTACATTCAACTATCGACACTTGGACTTCCACTTTACAAGATGTTACATATAATCTGCACATGTACCCATGTGAGACAAAATAGGCTTGAGAAATCCATGCAAGCTATCACTAACACTTGGACAGTTGTGGTGATACCAACTCTTTGACATCCTTGTGATGATCGACGGTGGCGAACTGATGCCAACCTCGGTCGTCTGTGATGGTGTCCATGCGCTCAATGGTGACATCCTGTTGAAAGTGAACTCTTGCCTCCATTGCATCCGGGTACACTGATATGGCTCCTATGTCTAACTTTTTTGATAATATGCACATCATTGTCTTGAGTGCAGCTGGATCAACAACACACTGATGCATAGTGTCTACATTGATCATTAAGTGTGCGTTGGTGACTATGCGCATCAACCTGTCGAAATATATGTTCAGCTCCAGTCGCACTTGCTTCTTGTCTTCACCTTAGTGAGTGTACCCATGAGTGGGATCGCTTGCATGCGCATAATGACATTCATGCTCCTGAACAACCTTGCATGTGATCGATGTCACTACTCACCCTGTCTGGTCCATGTCAGTTGTTGGGATGGGTCTATAACCTGTATGGGTACAGTTTCATTAGTCTGTGCATGTTGCGCCTCTTGTTGTACCTATTGCTGCTACACCACCTTCGCTAGTATGTTCAGCTCCTTTTCTTCCTTGAGTTGTTGCTTCAACATCTGCAACTCCTTATATGTCTATCTCTCTACCTTCAGGTGATCCTCTTGTTGAATTGTCATCTCATAGCCTCAATTTCCATAGCTTATTTAATCACAAATGGATCTGTTTGAACTTGCAACTTCACTCCGCCTCTGTGCTATCAACAACCTTCCTCTTGCATTTGTCACACGCAATTCTGCTACCTTCTGCTACTACTGCTGATGGTGCTGCTCACTGTGATGTTGCTGCCATTTCATCTTGATATCCTTGTCCATGAACAAATTTATGTCTTCATAGACAGACAAGTTCATAGACACTTGATCGATTGCATCCCCAATTGCACTCTCAACGGTGTATTTCACTCTGCTCTACTGGAAGCCATTGTACCTGTGTTGCTGAGAGTAAAACGGACACCTATGGTACCTGGAGACATGGAAAAGCTCATGGAAAGCATTCTGTCAGTCAAAAACCAAAACAAACTGGAGGACTGGCATGCAACATATTTGTGTCACTGTCTGTGGAGATTGCACAATTTTCACTGGGAGGTTGGGAGACTATCTACCAAAACAGCACAAAGCATAGTCCGTGTTGTCAGGAAGCTGAATGACTGCTGGAACTATGAAATGCATAGTCCAAATTGGCCTTCTGAGGACTAAAACTGCGTAATGCACAATTTCAGTTAGCAGTGACATACAAACCAGCAAACTGCATTGCGCAGTTTTTGGGGTCAGCAAGGCACTACCTCCATGAATTGCACAATGCAAACTTGGAGCTCAGTGTTGGGCCAGACTTACACAATTTTTGGAGGGAAGGCAGATCCTTCACTTCCAAAAATGCGCAAAGCTAGCCAGGCAAGGCAAGGTCCATGTTAAGGCAGCCCAGACTCGCCGACGAGCGACTAGAAACATGAGAAGTTTGGATGCATGGTGAAACTGAGTGTAAACAAGAGTGAATGATCATGCATGCAAATAGTAAGTGCAGGATCCAAAAAACGGGAAAACATGCATGTGTGTGAAGAGGGTCACCTCAACGATGATCGTCGGTGCAAAAATAATGTCATGCATGCGATGGCAATGAGATGCAAACAAAAACTGAAACAATTCTTCTACAAACTAACATACATCAAAACGACAACAAATGCTCATTTAAATCAAGAATACAACACCTACATGAAGCAAAACACAAAAAGCGACAGAAACGCAGCGCAAGACGTGAGAAACCGACTCACCCTGAAACAACTATGTTGAAAGTGCCAAAGACTCTTGGACGTGACGTGGGATGTCAAAGTTATAAGATCGATGTGAGGGATGAGATCTTCAATGTTCGGTTCATAAGTTTTGATAAGGTCGAGGTTATGACATGCATACCACAAATCTAGGAAAAAGTGACACTTGGCAAGAGGTTTCTAAAATTATCTTTGCATGTAACCTCTAACTGTTAAAAATAGGTCCCTAAATCTCAGGATTCCTATTGCATGATGCCTTTTTTTCAATTTCGGGAAGAGCAACCCATGCATGCAAATCAGTTTTTCTCAGTCCCGGAGGGAACGGCTAACCTGAAGTCACATGCAACAACTTGCAAGATTGGGAGATGGATTTTCATAATTTATGAGTTGAGCTGGGCTGGTTATCCCTGATGGATTTTGCAATTTCTAGGGTCAACAAGTGACTGCTTCCCATAATTGCGCAATTTCTGGGCTGAGCTACAGTGCTGGGCCAGATTGCGCAGTTTTTCCAAGGAAGTCTGTTTGACTGTTCTACGCAATTTTGGAGCCTAGCAGGTTGCCCAACAGATTTGTGCAATTTTCGGAGGGAAGGTTGGTTCCCATCCAAAATTGTGCAATTTTTTGAGGGAGCTGCTCAACCAGCAATTAGCTTGAGTCTGGAATGCTGGCCTGTGGCAGGGAGACAAACAAGCTGATATGCACAAGCTGGCAGGCCACTGAAACTCAGTTGAAGCCTAAGTACTTGATAGTGCAAGACATGCTGTTAAGTATGGTTGGTAGTGAGGCTCCAAAATGAAGCTAAGGAAAAATTTTAGAGGGTGATTGTAGCCGCTACAACACAACATGATCCGCCTCAATACAGAATCTCTGAGATGATGATACCAGACATCAATATGCTTGGATCGATCATGAAAGACTGGATTTTCAGAGATGTTACCGGGAAAAGTGTCTATTTAGAACTGCTCTATCCCACTAAGGTGTGACAGCTGCCTTAGAAACAAACAGAGAAAAACTACTTTTGTATTTCCTTTATGAACTATAGATAGAGAGGAATAGAAAGAACCAACCTGTGTCTTGCGCTAATCCTTTGATCCAATCCCTCTCTTCTTTGACGGCTTCCAGCTACCTGCTCCCTTACTTGCCCAGCTTCACCAAGTACCTGTAAGATCACAGAAGAAGAAAACTATACAAAGACATGGATCTATATTCATAAACAACTTAGGATCAGATTTAAGTTAACCATACAAATGTAACAAGCATCAATGATACAAAAGCATGGAGGAGAAACTCAAATAGTTTTTATTGATAAACAAGAAGATCCAGGAGGAGTTACAACAGATGATTCTTGACCTAGCATCAACCTCCCAGCAAAGAAGCCCCTCTTCACATCCAACAAAGCATAGATCACCCAATTCTCTGATGTTTGTCTCAAAACCAACAGCAATTCCTTACAATGTGCAAAATTCCAGCCTCTGGATCTCTGGGATGAGGGATCCATATATAGATGTGTGTAAGGAGGATGAGTCAGCTTGTGATTTGATTAGTGTCTTCTCTCTGTCAGTTCTTGCTTCCACTTGGAGACTGAAGGCCTCTTACTCATCCTTGGTCGAATTCAGTGAGGCAAGTGTCATAGGAGAAGATTCTGGAAGCTTCCATTGTCTCTCCACCTTGCGGAATGAAATTTCCATTTGTCATTTCTCGCCCAACGCACCCTCATAGTGCATTTAGGTGCATTGCAACGCACCTAGCCAGTGGATTTAGGTGATATGCAACGCACTTACCCAGTGGAGCAGCTGAAATGATCCTGTTTTGACTTATTATGAGCAGTTTCTGGTGGAGAACTTCTGGGAGAAGCTGTAATTTGTTGACCTTGTTCCTTTAGGGGTTAGAACAACACTTTTAGGGACTTAGGAGCCCTTGGTTTATGGACATTTCATGCTTGGAGTTGTAAGGCACAAAAATGTCTATAACAGTTGCCCCCTAAAGTATGAGGCCGTTAATCGGGTGAAATGCTTTATTATGAGGATTCGAAGTTCTTTCAATGCTGGGAGGAGACCTGTAATAAGATACAATACAATACATTATCTTCATACTGTTTTCATGATCTAGCTGAGGGGGGCATTCCCATGCTCAGCTTTATAAATTCATTTTCATGTACATAGGACAGACAATCGTCTGATTGTAGACTGATGATTCTGATAGAGCCATCATCCTTTTGGTAAGATGATTATCTGTGCTGCAATGTTGTACATTTTAACGTCTTTATTTCCTTGAATATATCTCACAGCCTGGATGGATGAAACTAGATCCGGGGTCTTCAATCTCGTCTGATCTTCACTCAAAGTACAAGTCGATCCATGTGATAAATGTTTTGAAGTCGAACATGGAAAGACATCGCTTGATTACCAGCCAATGATGTAAATTGTTAACAAGCGCGAGAGGAATCACTGATAATGATAATGATCCTCAAGGTACTGCAGTACAATTCACGTGGTGTGAATAAAGGACTTGGCGTCGAACACCACACAAAATCTTTCGGTCGAAGGTCATTGATGTGAACCTGTCGCCGGAAGTGAGAAACTTGCCATTGAGGCATGCAAGCTTCAAAGTACTGAATGGGGTGTTCCTAGACCAACTTCTTGGATAATGAGCTGATGTCGACAAAAAGTGATCCGTCATAGGAGGGCCTTAATGAATCCCACATCAATGACACGGAACGGAGCAAATGATTTTGATGGAGGTGAAAACAATCTGATGATATACGGTTCAGGGTGGCGGTCATGAAAGAATGGAGTATAATGTATGGTAGTGGGTGGGACACAGGTGGCCTTTTTGGATGACTTCTCTTGAACATGTCGGCGACACTGATGTGATGGATTAGTAACATTAACCCCAAATGTGGATGGTATGGTGTGACCATGGCGATGTGACTGGTGAATGAAACAACCCAACCCGACTCGGACACGGAGTGGAAGTGTCATGTTCAAGAGCGACTTGCTACCAATAAAGATTCTTTGAGTTTTATTCCCAATTTTTCCCCAGTCATTGCTGACCAGTACCTCTTTATTTTTTTCAAGCTTGAGGAGGATAACATATGCTTGTTCTATAATTTGCCCTTCGGGCAAACCCATCGCTATGTTTTAACGAGCCTAGCGATAGTGAAACTCGTTCTCGTCTAAAGACAAGTTTGTCGCTATTAATCTTTTTAACGAGTTTAACGACAAAGATAACTCGGTCGTTTTCATTTTTAGAGAGTTTGAAAAGGTACGTAAAGGTAACTCCAAAATTCCTTTTTCATCATCTAATCCCTTAAGTCCGAAAAAGTATAAAACAATACAGAAGGGATGAATTTTCGATAGTTTTAACGAGCCGAACAAAACAAGCGCTCGATCTTTTTGTGCAATAATCCCTCAGGTCCGAAAAGATTAAAATCTAGATGAGGGATAGCACTTCCTGTCCCTTTAACGAGTTGGAAGGCCAAGAACTCGGCAATCTTTTCATATTTTACGAGTCAGTTGAAAAGAGCTTAAAGAAGACTCGTCTTTTGAGGAACGAGTGATAAAATGGGTAGCAGCCGATTCCAGGTAAGGTTTGGAATTTTCCAATCACGGCAGTGTCACAAGGATGGATAGTGAAATCACTCTTTGTAGCTGTTCCTCAAAATTGGTAAACAATCAAATGGAGGTGAACGATCGGCCAATGAAAAAGTGGAGGTGACAGTGCAAACACGACCAAGGCTTTAATGGCTGAAGTACTACATTCACGGTGGTTATTTACCAGGGAATAGTTCATTTTTTAACGAGCTTAAACACGGGTGGAAACATTTGCTCGGTGCGGGTTTATTTTTTAACGAGCTTGAACCTTGCGGTAACACTGCTCGATTAATCCAGTCATATGATAAGAATGTCTCATATAAAAACGACAATTTTTAGAGTTTTGCCCCACATCCTTTCTTTATGCAAGTTAGGAAATGACCAATCCAAAAAACAGATAAATGATCGCTCTTTACTTGCACTCCAAAAGGTTTGCATGCCCCCAGGTATGAAATAGAGTTTCAAGGTTACCTCTACTTCCATCCGCCAAAACATTTGTTTTACCGAGAGAGGCCTACCTCTTACAGGTTACCCAAATATTGTTCTATTCACGGCGCAAACAAAAAACTTCTTTGGCAATGTCTACCGAAATAAACAAAGTTGAGTGGCAGTGCTCGCCAACTCACATAACTTTGACAAGAGAATCTTGTTCTAGAATAACCCTCTTTTCCACTCACGGATGGGGTACAGACTAGTCATATTCTCCCGCGGAAACCTACCCTATACCCGAAGTTTTCCTGCCGAAGCAGACCAGGATGCATGCCCCCTGGGTTTCAGTCATATCCCTCTGAATTACTCACGCTCATCGGGAGGACGGACTGGAGATTGAGACATTTCTTGCGTGAAAAGACCATTCAGGGATGGTATATGACTATTTGCTCTGTATGATCCGGGGAATGAAAGCTGGTCCACGAGCTTGACCACTCTTCCTTCATGCGGAAAACACATTACTCTAAAGAGTGAGGAGAAAATTTCCTCCATGCAATAAATATAGTCTCATCCAAGGAGTAGATTGTAATCCAGGGGTCCTTGAACTACCATTACGTTCATGTGAACTGTTTTCCTTCTCAATGTTATGGGCACATCGGGAAGGATCCCTAAAGGTCGACTGGTTCCTTTATCAAAGCCCGTCAGATTTCTCATCTCAGGAAAAAGCGATGGCGAACCAAGCGCTTTCCAAGCAGTTGAGGAAAGGATACTCACAGAAGCCCCCTCATCTATGATGGTACCAACCATAACCATTCTATGTATTTGAATGATGATTCGGAATGGTACGCCTGTTGGTAAACGAGGTCTGCCTAGTTGATTCCAGTCGAAGGAGACAACTAGGTTGCTTGGAGGTGGGACCGAATAAATGGCCGGGTACGGCTCTGACGAACTTCCTTCCTGCGATAAAGGAATGGGTAAATTGCCCCCATGTTCGTCAGAGTCTGTGTTTATGAAGAGAATTTGGACGATGTCATCCTTGTTCTCTTCAGTGACTGTATCATCTGAAGATAAAACCTCTGAAGGAAAGACCGGGTCAACTGCCGCCTCGACCTTTTGACTTTCGTCTGGTATGGATCCAGATGGTTTATCTTCAATGATAGGTGCTTCAGCCGACCACCTGAGTGGGTCAGCTGGATTTTCAACTAATGACGGACTCGGCAAGAGTTTTTTATATCCAAGAGGAAGTCGTAACGATGAAACCAGACAATCATCCAAAACTCTTTTAGCTTCGTCTAAGAAGGGACAAAGGTGGACGGCATGATCGCCTTCGCACAGTTTACAAGGAAATCTACATTTCCCTTTTTGTCCCGGGGCTTCACTTTCACTAGTTGATGGTGTGCTTTCAACATGGTCATCAGAGGTTGACGACACCGGGTTGTGAAAACGAGGAGACCAGTCCCTTAATATCCGAGGGAAGCAAGGACAATCTCTGTGAAAGTGGTCTCCTTTGCAAATGACACATGGCGATTTAGGCCTGGTCGGTGCAGTGTGTGGATTTTCGTTAGATGACACTCGTTTTCCCCCATTCGCCTTTGGCTCCTTTTTCTTCTTCTCTTTCTTCTTCTTTTCCTTCTTCTCCTTAGGAACTTGACTTTTGGCTTTACCAGCCCCATCAAGCGAAGAGGAAGGAGGAGAGGAAGAATTAGAGGAAGTAGAAGGCTGGTGGGCAACTCTGGACTCGTCTAATTGCTGATTCGACTGTTCAGGAATAGTGGTGTTCTGAACGACAGAGGTTGAGAAGAGCCATACTGGCAAACCAATTGTCAGCCCTGGAAGCGACAATGTGGCCATATGAGGCGCACCAACATCTCCCAAAGAGGAGAAGGGACTAGGATTTCCTCCAAGGGGAATTCCTTGGTTGGTAGACTCCATTTTCTCAACCCAAGATCAACGTAGGAAAGGGTAATGAATATTCCGTTTAAAATAAATTTTTATACGCTTTGAAACAACTTGTTTTTTCAGATTTTAAGAGTCGAGAAAAAACAAAAGATGACTCTAGTCTCCTTCGATTTTTAATGAGCCTGAAGTGACAAGTGCTCAGATGGACCTTTTTCGTTAAGGAGTCTGAAAAGGAACGAAAGGGACTGCTCTGGAGGTCTAGGTAGAGGGAGTACCAAACCAATCGCAAAGCTGCAGAATACTTTTTACGGTACGGCAGTCAATCTTCCCGAATGCTGTGTTCAGTGCATTGCAATCGATAAGGCAGCAGACACGGCTTCCTATGGATAAAGGATTTAAGCCTATAGGGTTCTCCCAAAATATACTCGACGGTACGTGGGAGCACAAGTCCATACTGGCACTTATCATCTCAAAGTGGAAGAATCACCCAACCATCAGTGAGGACAACAGTTACCAGGCTTTACGACGCCAGAATACGTCTCTAGCCTAGACCTCTAAATGTTGTGCGTTAAGTTCCAAAGCGTTGTTAGATTCATTGAATTTATTTTAAGTTGATCTTGCTTATGAAGTTTACCTTTTGGGTTCACCACGAGATGTAGATGTAATTCCTAAAATGCAATCTAAATATGATAAACAAACTTTTATCTCTTTTGTGCAATGAAAATCCTAGCTACTAGAGGAAAAGAAAGACACAATCTTTTCACAAAGAGCAAAGAGCACACTGTAAATGCACTTTCCTAAATCAAGCCAAACAGACTATCTATATGCAAATGCACATGCATGTATTTGTTTTCGACTTTCTTAGTATTGATGCTAAAAATAAAGTTGATGTACAAATCTGAATTTGCTTTCAAGCGACAAACACAAACAAGCTTCTTTTCGAAATCAAAAGATAAAGACGATTACGACACTTTACGATTTTGAAATGAATACTCATTTTTGACACTAGAAAATCACAAATTCAGACCAAAGGAAATAGTAAAAGTATAATCGACCATCAACAGTAATCAAACTTTCTCCTAGGATTGAAATCGACACTTGCGACAGATCTAAATCAAAGGACGATAGTACGACTATTCTACTTTTGCAATGGAAAACTGTAAACGACTCAACAAACACACAAAAACATCTACAATTCTTTTGTACAAAGGAGGCGGAATAACAACAAGGAAAAGGGGTTTTAAACAGACATCCACTGATCACAGGCAGCAAAATTCAGAGACAAAACTGGAAAGAATGAAGCACAAGAACCTCAGCTGCACAGGGCTAGTCTGATCAGCGCACTTGTAACACAGAGAAACTGCATTGCAGCGCAGGTTACCCTTTCGGGAAGTGCGTTGAAATGAAGGATCTCTTAACAGTACCTGCGCTGGGCCAGAAACGAGAATCTGTCCGGGTTCTGGGTCACAGTTTACAGTTTAGTCTTTGGTTTTTGGCCGAGTAAAAGCAATCAGTAATGCACAATCAGGGGTAGATCTAAGGAGGGTCTAAGAGCTATCACAAGGGCAATCAGATGGTTTTCGAATCAGCTGTTCAAATCATAAACAAATCCAGTGAATGGATTGAAGCAGCAGATGTCTACTTTGCATTTGTTATGGCAAATGCAGTTCGAATGCTACTTATAAGTTTATGAAACAACAACAAAGAGATACACAAACAAACTAATTAGACATTCTCCCCAGTGGAGTCGCCATTTTGTTACCGGGAAAGGTGTCTATTTAGAACTACTCTATCCCACTAAGGTGTGACAGCTGTCTTAGAAACAAACAAAGAAAAACTACTTTTGTATTTCCTTTATGAACTATAGATAGAGAGGAATAGAAAGAACCAACCTGTGTCTTGCACTAATCCTTTGATCCAATCCCTCTCTTCTTTGACAGCTTCCAGCTACCTGCTCCCTTACTTGCCCAGCTTCACCAAGTACCTGTAAGATCACAAAAGAAGAAAACTATACAAAGACATGGATCTATATTCATAAAAAACTTAGGATCAGATTTAAGTTAACCATACAAACGTAACAAGCATCAATGATACAAAAGCATGGAGGAGAAACTCAAATAGTTTTTATTGATAAACAAGAAGATCCAGGAGGAGTTACAACAGATGATTCTTGACCCAGCATCAACCTCCCAGCAATGAAGCCCCTCTTCACCTCCAACAAAGCATAGATCACCCAATTCTCTGATGTTTGTCTCAAAACCAACAGCAATTCCTTACAATGTGAAAAATTCCAGCCTCTGGATCTCTGGGATGAGGGATCCATATATAGATGTGTGTAAGGAGGATGGGTCAGCTTGTGATTTGATTAGTGTCTTCTCTCTGTCAGTTCTTGCTTCCACTTGGAGACTGAAGGCCTCTTGCTCATCCTTGGTCGAATTCAGTGAGGCAAGTGTCATAGGAGAAGATTCTGGAAGCTTCCATTGTCTCTCCACCTTCCGGAATGACATTGCCATTTGTCATTTCTCGCCCAACGCACCCTCATAGTGCATTTAGGTGCGTTGCAACGCACCTAGCCAGTGGATTTTGGTGCTATGCAACGCACTTACCCAGTGGAGCAGCTGAAATGATCCTGTTTTGACTTATTATGAGCAGTTTCTGGTGGAGAACTTCTGGGAGAAGCTGTAATTTGTTGACCTTGTTCCTTTAGGGGTTAGAACAACACTTTTAGGGACTTAGGAGCCCTTGGTTTATGGACATTTCATGCTTGGAGTTGTAAGGCACAAAAATGTCTATAACAAGAGAGTTTGTTACAACTCTGATTATCACAATAAATAATTGTCAGATCCATCTACTGAAAAAACAAACCAAATAGTATATTCCTCATCCAGATAGCCTCACGTGTTGCCTGACTTGCAACCATGTACTTTGCCTCTACCGAACTGAGTGCAACCGATCTCTGTTTCCTACTGTACCAAGAAATTGTCACTAACCCAATACTGAAGATCCCTCTTGATGTGCTCTTCCTGTCGGATGGACTCCCTACCCAATCTGCATCGGTGAAGCCTTGAAACTTCACTCCCTATGTTCATATGTACCATAACCCAAACTAAGTAGTACCTCTGAGGTATCTCAATACATGCTTTGTCACCTTCCAATACAACTTGGTAGATCTAACCATTGCTTGACTAAGCTGGTTAACTGCATAGCACATATCTGGTTGTGTGTTCACCAATTACTTGAGTGAACCTAAAAGCTGCCTGTAAAAAATAGCTTCCACTACTTCCCTTGAAGTAGCATCCTCCTTCCTCCAGTTACCATCTAGAGGTGTCTCCATGGGTTTACTACTCTCCATGCGGAATCTCCTGAGTATCTCATTGACATACTTTCCCTGAGATACAAACAACTCCCCATCTCCCTGTCATACCTCCATGCCAAGAAAGTAATGCCAAATCCCCATGTCCTTCATCTCAAACTCTCTTGCAAGGTCCTCCTTGCAAGATTTGATGAGCTTCTCATCACCTGTCAGTATGAGATCATCTACATAAAGTACAATGATCAACAACTTACCTTCCACAACTATGTGATACAGATTCACATCCGCTTCAATCTTCATGAAGCCCAACCCAGTGAAGTAGCTATGTATCCTGGTGTACCAAACACGGGATGCTTTCTTCAACCCATACAACGCTCTCTTGAGTTGGCATGCATGCGACTCACGGTCTAAGGTTCCAAAACTTTTGGGCTACTCTATGTACACCTCTTCCTCAATCATGCCATTGAGGAAGGCAATCTTCACATCCATTTGATGGATCTTCCAACCCATTTGTGCTGATAGTGACAAAATAGATCTAATTGACGAGTACCTTGCAACAGGAGTAAGGGTCTCATCATAGTCAATCCCCTCTACCTGTGAAAATCCACGGGCCACAAATCTGGCATTATGATTCTCCACACTACCATATGCAGCTTACTTTACCTTGTAAAGCTGATGGGAGGTCACAATTGACTTGTCCTCCGGTCTCAGGACCACATCCAAAACACTGTTTTGAACTATGGAGTCATACTCCTCCACCATCGTATCAACCTAAACCGGTTGCTGCACTGCTTCCTGAAAGGAAGGTGGCTCTATCACAACACATACACCCATAAGTGGCATGTATCAAGTGTACCTCTCTGGTGACCTCCTTTGTCTACGCTGAGAAGAGGCTGCTCCCACATTCTACCATGCATCATCCAAAAATCTGTCAGCCTCTCTAGTGTGCTTTCTTCCCTCTCTAGAAGACTTTACCTGAGTGGATGTCTCCACTCTCTGAGCCTCTGCATGTGGCTACTCCACATAAATTTGAGGTCCCTCAATCTTAGGATCTAAAAGCTCCTCATCTACATGTAGCTTAAGCTCCCTTTCAAGGGATACTCGCATGGCCTTCTACTCATTGAACCTGATATCCCTAAGAACCACTATCATCCAAATGGTTGGTATGTACACCCAATAGTTGTGTGGTGTATCAGTGTACCCCACAAAGATCCCCAACTTTGTTGTTGGCTCAAGCTGTTATAGCACCATTTACCACTCTTGGTAGATTTGATGCTCTAATTATGGCCTAGGGAAACCCTTCCTTCTAGGCTTGGTCCAAAATCTAAAAAATAGTGTTTTATTCCCTATACGCTACTTTTCCCTGTGATAAAAGCGTGTACATGTGGGTCAGCATTTACCAAACCTGCGTACATGTGTTAAAACACTTTAAAATAATAAATTTCCTTAATTTCGGGTGGAGTTCACGGGTTTTACCTGTTACTCACCTCCTATAGCCCATGGCCCAACTGTTTCCCAACTGAAAAAACTAATTTAGAGAAGTATAAATAAACCTCCATGGGAAGGCCTTGGAGGAGAAGAAATGAGATATTGATATTATAGTTGATTTATCCCTGATTGAGACTGACGAAATTCCTGTGCCTCTTGTACTCCCCAAAGCTTTAGGAAACCTTTGTTTCCTCTTTTGTGATATCCTTCATCCTTCTTGAGATATCCTTGTGTATGATGATGGAGGAAGATTGAGGAGGCTGGGAAAGGACGGATCCGAAGGACGGTTCTGCTTGGAGCTGGAGGAATACTCAGGTTGTAGTTTTCCACCTTTCTTGCAGCTTACTTCAATAAAGAAATGTCATTTTGTTAGTGATATTAAACGTGTTTATGCATTGATCTATATTGTGATTTGATTATGAATCGTATATTGATGTGTAATTGTTCATTCATTTATATGATCTAACGTGAATATCATGAATATGATTTATGTTTCTATTGTTGCATATATTTCATTTGAATAATTTACAGTTTTCAAAGGCATCCAAAGAAGCAGAGGGTTTGCACCCTGTGCGATCTACCCAAACATAGGACCTCTGGGTAAGGACACTTCTTTTGAGTTTAGTAGAATAAGCATTTATGTTGTTTGCCTGAGCATTTCTTGTTGTTGTTTTCCCTCCTCTATGTTGGGGTTTTCAACCCAAGACCCTAGGGTGATTTCACTCACAACAGAATTGGTGACTCTGCTGGGGATAACATTCTTGTTATTCCTGATTTGGGTTATTTTTTCTCGATCAGGTTTTTTTTTCTTGATTGCTTTCTTTTACAGTATTATTTGACTCATTAGCTTCTCAGGCATAAAGTCTGATCCTCTGGATCAGGCCTTGATTTTTGTTTTTTCTTAATTGAGCCTTTTATAGGTTGTTTTCTTGGGTTACAGTCACATATACACGCAAGTTTCCTCAAATAGGCTCGCATATATGTGAATTTATTGTGTTAAAAATGCATGTGCACGCTTCTGTGTCTTTACACAGTCACGTATACAATTTGATGAAGTGGTTTTTCAAATCTTTTCACCCCGTTAGGTCTACTGCCTAGTGATTTCTGTTGTGTTATGGTCATCCACTGCCTGAAGAACTCAGTTCTCCTGCAAGCTTTCTTTTTCAAATCTCCTTCTCACTTAAAAGCTGAGTTGGCCTAGGATTTCTTCTAAAGAAAGTTTGTGGTTTGTGTCTTGGGTTCAAGGCTTCTGTCTAAAGTTCTTAGATGTTATGGTTTTCCAGGACAAGAAATTGATTTTGATTTTGTTTGCAGCATAGATTTCAAGTTGCCTTGCTTTGCTTTACCTTTTGATTGGCCATGTATTTTTTTGTGCCTTTTTGAGTGTCTTTTTGGAAATTTTGAAAGTTTTCCTTTCTTGACATGTTATCGGTTTGCTGAAATATTTTTTTGTTGTTCGGATCAATTTGTATGAGTTTGTAGTCTTTCTTGTTTCAAGTTTCATTTAATAATGAGTTTTATAATTTGCAAGATATAAAGACTCCTTGTGCTTATTTCTTGATCTTTCGAATTTAGTAGTTCTTTTTGTGACCTCAAAAGTTGCTTTCATTTCCTTAAAAGAAAAACACAAAAACTTTGCTTTTCTTTTTCCAAGCTTTTGGTTTTCAGTTTCTTTTGTTTTGTTGTTGTTAAGCAATTGGGATCTTTTGCAATTTGTTTTGCTTTCTTTGGAGGGAGATTTGTTTTTAATTTTTTCCCTCTTCATTATCAAGTTGGCTTATTGACTCTATAAAGAACCACATTTTGCTTATAGTATGAGTGTTTTTTAGGATCTTGCATCATCATTTAAACTTGCATTAGGTTAGTTTGCATCTTAAGCATTCTTAGTCTTTTTAGATTTTGAGTGTGTGTGGAGTGTTTTAGAAAAGAAAAGGAAAATATTTTGCTTATATAAGTTTTTGTAGAACCCAAGTAGAAATCAATCTTCATCGAAAGAAAATAACTCCATGCATATAGTTAGGCTTCTATTGTTTCCTTTTGCGTCATAAACATCTTCAGTTTCACTCTCATAATATCCCTGACCTAAAGAAAAACTCTATAAAATCAAGTGATTTAATAAAATGAACTAGAACTTTTTATTTTTGTCTTTAACAAACACCAACAAGTTTAGGTTCATTAGGGCCTTGGAATAGGTGAGTGGAGAGTTAACTCTCTAAGCCCGCTCGAATTATCAAACATAGAAGTTGAATAATGAGCGAAATCCAATATTGTTATAAATAATGGGAAAGGTATGTGATTGGGAGTTAAGCATGAGGGATAGTGAAGAGAAGGAAGAGAGATGCCTCCTCTCTTGCTTGTTGGATCCTGCCTCATGACTATTCTTCCTGACTTTTGATACCAGTTGGTACCCATAGTTTCCTTTCCTAGGGATCTCATAGGTCGTTGCGGAAGGGAATCCCATGGCACCTGAGGTTGACATTGCATCACGCTCAGTAGTACTTCTGGAAGGTACCCTTGCGAAGCTTGGGTGCTTGCACTGGAAAAGGTTGTCTTTTGGAGGTCAGCGTAAATGCTTTTGATACCTTCGCTAGTAAGCCTGGGGCATAACTACGCCAGACTATTTTCGAAAGGTCCTTGATTTTGTATTTCTTGCATTTTGGTGTATGGTCCTAATCACCTGGAGTGGAAATACTTGAAAGTAGTTTGATTGCCTATATCTTTAGGGACTTTTAGAGAGTTCTCTTTGCTCCTAGTTGGCCTAGCTTTACAATTTTTTTTGAGTATTTAATTAGATTTCTTAAAAATAATTCAAAGTGGCTGATTGACCGATTCATTGGTCTAGGAGACTTCGTGGGCTTTCACCTACGAGTCCTGGGCCTTCTCCTCAAAGCCGTAGGAGCAATTCTGCCAGTGATTTTCAATCAGTGGCAGCAGGCGCATCGGAGATTTATCCTCCAGTTGAAGTTATTGATTCACAAGATAGACCTGGTACAAGTAGAGAGTTCGAGAGGAACACTCTAGTTCTTTCTCAAGCCCTCTTCCAGTTGGAAGACGTTATTGAAGTCAAAGAGATTCCTGATACTATTTTGACTCCTAATTCTCCTCTTCCTCCCGATCATCCAGAAGTTTTATTATATGTTAGGACTCTGACCAATAGGTCTTCGAGCCCATCTTTATATTGATCTTTTCCTTCGATGAACATTGTTGGAAGCATGGCATGCACGATGAGTGCTACGAGTATGAAAAATCCTATATCCGTACAAGGAAGAGAAACAATTTCTATACCTTCTGTTACTCCTAGCATTGCTATATTTGATTCTACTTTCATTCCATATTTGAGTGGAAGTACTCAAGTTGTTGCCTCTAGCATTGGCCTTTTCCCTTTTGGAATGCCAACCAATGTGATTCCTTCAGTTCTGTTAAGTATTCTGTCGGCTGCCTCCACATCCATGGCTTCCATGGAAAGTGGGTAATCTTCCTTTTAGGGTTTCCCATTTGGGAGTGGTCATATACCACATTCCATCCCATTTTTGGGATCAATACCTTTTTCCTATATGGGTCAAAGTTATATTCCATTTCAAGGTTGGACAAACACTATGATTAGTGGGTTAGGAGCCAGGAATCAATCTTATTTCAGACAACAAGGGAATATGTCGTATTCTTCTGTTAGTTCATTCCAGAAATTTTCACCCTATGTTAACGCATGGAACCCTTACCAAGGGCTCTCCGCTCCTTTCAACACCTCTCTAAGGGGCAATTTTACTGGCTAAGGAAATTTTTTGGCAGGAGTTGGTCAAACTCAGGTTTTTTCTGGACCACAAGGAGCTCCTTATGGTTCAATCCAGGCCATTCTTTTCAGAACATTGGGAGTTCTGCCCACACTGGGTGTAATCATCAGGGTCCTCCACGACTACCTTTCCTGGCAACGTTAAAATTTATAGATCTTTCTAAATTGACTAATGATCCGATTAGGTATAACGCAGTTTGGCCTTCGGTCCCAACCAAAATTCCCTCATATATACCTAAATTTGAAGGGAAGACTGGTGAAGACCTGGGTGACCATGTAACCACTTTCCACTTATGGTGTTTGTCAAACTCCCTGATAGACGATTCAATCAGGTTGAGATTATTTCAACATACCCTAACTAGAAATGTAGATAAGTGGTACATAGAACTTCCAGGGGGCACCTTCGCTTCTTTCGATGATTTGGCTACTATCTTTTTGAACCATTTTCAGTTGCATCTCCCCTATGGTGCTGGAACTGAGCTTTTGGCTAATTTTCACCAAGATCAGGCAACCCACATTTCGAATCACATACAGGAATGGAGGAGCAGGAAGAGGCTCATTAAAGTCGATATTCCACAATAATTCCTTCTTGAATGGTTTCTTAAATCTTTACAACTCGATATCTCTAAGGACATGTCACTCTTTGGTGTGTTTACTGAAGAGTAGGCTATTTTTAGGGCCCAATAATTAGAACTTATATATTCTTAATCTGGGGTTCTTCAAAAAATTCTACCTGATGCTCCTATGTCCAAGGTTGTTATAGCTAAGCTGAAGCTAGGTCCCCATGCTGGCAGGCTAGTCGAATCGATCAATGCTAACATGGCTAACATGTTGACTCAATTGTAGTAGTGGTCTTTACAAATTGCTTCTTCTATGCAGGCATTGTCATTTATCACTACACCTTCTCAACCTACGTCTATAAATTCTGCCCAAATTCTAATCCCAAAGGAAACCAACAATCTGATGGGAAGAAGAAAGGAAAACGTAGGAAAAAGAACTAGGATGGGAAGGGAAATGCAAACAAGCTTGAAATGATGTCGGTCGGGGTGGAAAGGAGTTTAAGAAAAAAGTAAAATTTCCATGCAAGTTATGCAATGGAGATCATTTGACTCATCTTTGTCCTAAGATCCAAGGTGCTCAGCGCTTATTAGTTTAGCAAGGGTCCTCTAGCTCTTAGGCTATCTTCACTAACCCTTTTCCCCAAGGGTAGCAATTATTTGTTGGCGTGAAATCTAGTACTGGTACCCCCGCAGGGGGCAACCCGGAAGGGGATAATACATCAAATGTCTACATGATGAGTTCACATATCAACGTCGCTATGTGATCGTGTGATTATGGTGAATCAGAGTAATCTGAGGCTATGTCTGCTTCCGATGCTTCAAAGCCACTCCATATTGAGAGGCCCTCTGTTGAGTCTATACCTTAGATGCCGAAAGGCTCCGCAAAATGCTCGACCATTAACCCTAATGCTAGGGCAGCCCAAAACTACTCGATTGTAGAATATCTGGCTCAGAGTCCTTGTGCTATGTCAGCATTAGAGGTACTCCAGTCATGCCCCGCTCAGAGGAGTGCATTACTCTCTACAATCAGAGCAGTTGATCCAAAAAATTCTCTTGTGCTTACATTTGATATGTCAAACGTCAGAAAGATACTCCCGCATCATATGGATTTCCAGATAAAGTCTACATATCAAAAGACTAATATCTCTCAAACAATTATCGATGAGGGAGATTCCACATGTGTGATGTCCATGTCATGTTGGAAGGCCATTGGATCACCTCAAGTTGTTCCTTCACCTACTCTATTGACGACATTTGATGGAAATTCTCATAGGCTGCATAAGATTATTCCAGCCTTTCCCATCTGTGTTGGGGGAAAGGTGGTAAATATTGAGGTAGAAATAGTTGATGCGAATCTGGATTACAACCTCCTTTTAGGCAGGATTGGATTTATGGGATGGATGCCATAGTATCGTCATTATTCACATCCCTTGTTTTCCTCATGAAGGGAGAATGGTAAAAGTTGATCAGATGGATTATTCTCTAGGTGAATCCCACACATATTCTGAGTCTATTGTTCCATTAGTGGACAATCCCAGGCAACCTATAGAGAATTTAGGAATTGGAATGTACTCTTCCTTAATGGGTACTTTTGATCTTCCTGCTCCTATAGATATAATTAATGCTATTTCATCCTCTAAGGGACCTTCTCGAAGAGAGTTTTTTCAAACTCATTATGCTTTGGACCCTTTGCCTTTAGCCTCATCTACCACCACATTAGATGAAGGGCAGGTAGGTGGAATAGCATGTCCCATGTCTACAGCAGAAATTGCTTATTATTCTATTGTTAACTCTATAGACTCAAATCCTACTCCTTTCTCACTAGAGGAACTAGATGGAGATGTGGCTCTGGCGTCGAGCCTCGATTCAACTTCAGCTCAGGATTTCTTAGATACTGTCTTGCCATCCGAAGAAGAAGTTCTAGAAGCAATGATGGGTGTTGATAAACCATGGGATGATTTGCATCATCGTTCGTTTTTCCTCCCTCATTTGCAGGAAGTTGAGTCAAGTTTGTCTAATCCTTCTACTATTGATGTTCATGCAGTTTTAAACCCTTTGGCCCCAGCACTGTTTTTTGCCGAAGGTAACATGTCTGTTATCTCACAAACTATACTGGTGAACATATCTAGGAATCCTAACATTATTGAAAATGTTTTCGCTGGAGTTAACTGTTCCCCTGAAGAAATTCAAACTCGATCTCTTCAAAGAGTTTCGTGATGTGTTCGCTTGGTCTTATGAGGAAATGCTTGGAATAGATCCATCTATAGTCTAGCATGAGATCAAGACATATGAAAATTCTAAACCTATTCATCAAAAACTTCGACCGGTTAATCCTAGAAAAGCAACAGCTATCAAAGCTGAAGTCGAGAAGATGCTAAAGGTGGGTTTCATATACCCCATTCCTTTAACTGAGTGGGTCTCTAATCCAGTCCCTGTAGACAAAAAGCAAGGAACGATTCAAGTATGCATTGACTTTAGGGACCTAAATAAGGCTTGTCTAAAAGACAATTACCCCACACCCTTTATTGATCAAATTATTGATGAATGTGCAGGTAATGAAATTTTTTCATTCATGGATGGATTCTCTGGTTATAATCAAATTACTATCCGTCCAGAAGATCAACACAAGACAACCTTTATTTGTCCCTGGGGTACATTTGCGTACAAAAAGATGCATTTTGGCCTCAAAAATGTTGGAGCTACTTTTCAACATGCCATGTCTTATGCTTTTCATGACATCAAGCACGTTATCGAAGCATATCTGGATGATTTAGCTGCTCATTCTTGAAAGAGAATGGATCATCCTAAACATCTTCAGTTGATTTTTGAGAGGTGTCATTTTTATAAAATCCGGTTGAATCTGAATAAGTGTGTTTTCGTAGTCACATCCGGTCGACTGTTAGGATTCATCGTGTCAACAGAGGGGATTCATGTAGATCCCTTCAAGGTTGAGGCAATAATTCAGTTGCCTACCCCGTCTTCCATACGTCAACTTCAAAGTCTCCAAGCAAAAGTGTTGGCTTATAGGAGCTTGACCCAGGTTTAGAAATGTTTAGTTAAACAAATCCCGAAACGACTGGCCCTTTCGGCAACAGTCCGCGGAGCACGGACTGAGGTCTCACTCGAGGTAGTATGGGAGGGTTCTGGAACCAGGTTTCCGCACCCTAGGGATGTCTTGATGAGGTATAGAAGGTTTGCCAATCGATCCCTTGCACTATGTTACTTCCGTGCAGCCGCCTGTTCAGAGAAACTACCTTCGCGCGACTTGGAGAAAAAGCGCGAATGCTCTTTACTGTGCTTAGTATTATTATAGATCTTGGATTAATTTAAGTGGGCACAATACTTTCATTTACCATTTAACATAAATAGACATGCGCGCAATCATAAACTGTAAAAGGATGTGTAAACAGAAACAAAGCAACAGATATGCGATATTCCAAAACCAACTTATCTTTATTAATGCTTTTTCTAGTTACAATCCACTTCCTACCCTACGCACATAGTTGTAGGGGTCTACGCACACAGCTGTGGACTCTACTAGGCCTCTACGCACACATCTGCAGAGCCTCTTCTACTACTACGACCTGCGACTCAAACTTACAGAATTAGAGTAAATATGACTTTTAGAAACCCATCCACCTCAGATCCAAAGAAAAGCTACCTTCTACACTTAGAGCCTCACTCTCTTTATACATTCCCATGGTCCACAGACCATGGATAGGCTGACACATTCTAGATTAAATTACAATATTTTAGGGCAGACTACCCCTTGACTTGACTCATTACAATTCGCGCTCTACGCACTTCGCGGAGCCTTTACAATACCAATGCCCAAATTTGTGGCTTTAAGCCCCAAAACCGTTATGCGGGGGATCCTCTACCTAATAGGCCCCCAACACAATCATCGTGACTCATCCCATGTTGGGTCCCTATAATACTAGTGATTACCCCATTACTATTGTAGTTATACCCCTTATTAATATTTTTGTGCCCCTATTGCCCCCATATTGTTATCACTCTGCCCCATAGAATCCCTCTATTGTTATTTTTGTGGCTTTATATTATTATTGTTAGGTCGGCTGGATTATATTGTGACTCCTTAGACTCCTATATATAGAAAGGAGGTTTTGTCATTTGTATCATCCAAGAATTGTTCATTTATGTAATGTAAAAGAGGTTTCCCCCTCGAAGAGGCTGAATTCTAAGGCGTTGATCTATCTTTTCTTGAGCTGGTTTCATAACATTTGGTATCAGAGCTTTGGATTCTAGGGTTTTGCTGCTCCAAACAGGTCATCGTGGAATTTTCGCTATAACTTATTTTCTGTGACGTTTCAGAAGTTGCAAAAAAACCCATTTGAGAAGAAATCGCGCTTAACCTTGGGTCCAAATTTCAGAGCTTTTTGTGTGATATGTGCGGAGATATGATCTGAGGAAGTTGGTCTTTTTGCAGACTCCTGAATTACATTCAAAACAGGTGACCTAGGGAAAATCGTCATAACTTTCTCTCTGGGGATCGGATTGAAATTTCGTAAGAAGGTATAGAAAGAGGACGGACTGTAGTTTCTTGTGGGTGTTTTTCAGATCCAGAGGTTGAAACAATGACTCGTGGCACGTCATACAAGTTCGCTCTACTGAACTAGTCTATAATCAAGTCACTGTGGGAGATTTCGCATAACTCTTCCTTGGAGAATCCAATTTGGGTCAGACTTGTGGCATTGGAAATAGGACATAGAGGGCTACTATAGGTCACAAATTCAGAACTAGATAATCAGAAAGTACAGAGATACATCAGAGGCAATATCGAGCTCCTACAAAGTGAAAAAAGGTGTGTAGATTTTCTTTAATTTTTGCTTAAGCTTGGTTTGAAAATTTATTTTGAAGGAATTCAAAGGGAATAGTAGAGAATTATTATCGGTAACTGATGCCCCAAGGAAAGAAAATGCAAACACCTAGTAAGGAACCTGAAAGCTCTAGCATGACTCATGAAGAAGAAGAAGAAATGCTATATGATATATCAAAATTACAAGAACAAGTGCAACAAGTGTCACTTGCACAAAAAGAAACAGAATATAAGATGGATGGTTTAAGGAAAGATGTAGAAGCTAAGATGGATGGTTTAAAGAAGGGTGTATAAGATAATATGGATTGTTTAAAGAAAGGCGTAGAAGCTAAGATGGATGGCATGGAAGCTAAGGTGAACGGCATGGACACTAAAATTGATGGCATGGATGATAAGATGGAAGAATTGAAGATAAATATGAATAAGTTGCTACAAGAAATGGTAACTAAGGGTGAAAGGGTACTAAAGGAAACTCATGATGAGAACAAAAGAAATGTTAATCATGATTCCATAGACTCTAATGTTGGATCGAAGACTCACCATATTCCAAAAATCGATATGAGGAAGTTTGATGGCAAGGATCCCGCCACATGGATATTACAGATGGAGCAATTCTTCGATCTCAATAATGTGCAAAACACACAAAAGGTACGTATGGCAACTTTATATTTGGAACCAAATCAGTTTGTATGGTATCAATGGCTTTGCTCTCGTAAACAATTTATCACTTGGGCAATTTTTACGGAAGAATTGATAGCACATTATGAGGATACAAAAAGCAACACTTTTTTTAGCCAATTGATAAGTCTCAAACAAAAGGGTTCAATAATGGAGCACATTGAGGAGTTCCAAAAATTGAACATAAGGGTAAAAGATATTCCAGAGGAGCATAGGATTGATGTGTTCATAGGGTCTTTAAAGGATAATATCCAACATGATGTTCGCCTTTGGGAACCTGATTCATTAGAGAAGGCATTCAGGTTAGCAAGAAAAATGGAAAGAAAAATTATGGCAACCAGGAAGCATACCACTCACAACTATAAAAACAGAAGTGTTGTTGCCTCTAGTATTTCACAACCTATAAGGTTGACACCACAACAATTGGAAGAAAAAAGAGCAAAAGGGCTTTGTTACAGTTGTGATAGCAAATACACTAAAGGTCATAAGTGTGCTGAGAAGAAATTATTCTACATAGATTGTGAAGAGGAAGAAGAAAAGGAGCAAGAAAGGTCAAAAGAAGAGGATATACTCCAGGAACAAAGCCTAGATAAAGAAGAAATGAATCCGACCATATCTTGTAATGCATTGGTGGGAATTACCACTCCTCAAACCATCAAGATAGAAGGACAAATCAAGAAGAAAAAGGTAATAGTGTTGATTGATTCAGGAAGCACCCACAATTTTATTCATTGTAAGGTAGCAAAAGAATTGAATTGCTTCTTATATCCAGCACCAGAGTGTCAAGTGATGGTTGCAAATGGAGGAACAATAAATTTCTCGGGAAAGTGCCATAATATCAAGCTATCCATGGGAGAATATGTATTGACTAGCCCAATGCTTTCCATTCCAATGGGAGGTGTTGATGTTGTACTAGGAGTCCAATGGCTACAATCCTTGGGTACAATAGCTTTTAATTTTCAAGAAATTTTCATGAAATTTTCTGTGGAAGGAAAGGAAGTTGAATTAAGGGGTATTGCAGGGAAACAGGGAAAGATAATAGCTCTAATGGTATGACAAAGCTTCTAAAAAAGGAACAAAGAGGTGTAATTGCACAATTATGTTCGCTAGATGTTTCCACATTGGAATCATCTATTTCTCCAGATCTCCAAAAAGTCTTGGACAATCATTCCAAGGTATTTGAGACTCCCAAAGGTCTCCCACCTATTCGTGATCATGATCATGCTATTCATCTGATTCCAGGAAGTGTTCCTCCAAACATCAGGCCGTACAGATATCCATATGCCCAAAAGAGTGAAATTGAACGTATGGTTGCAGAAATGCTAGAGGCTGGTATAATTCAACCAAGTCAAAGTTCTTTCTCTGCTCCAGTAGTATTGGTGCACAAGAAGGATGGATCATGGTGCATGTGTCTGGATTATAGGGAGCTCAACAAGCTCACTATTAAAGATAAGTTTCCCATTCCTGTCATTGATGAATTACTGGATGAATTGCATGGATCAATTTACTTCACCAAGTTGGATCTTCGTTCGGGATATCATCAAATCAGAATGAAGATTGAAGACATTCTGAAAACAGCATTTAGAACTCATGAGGGTCATTATGAATTTTTGGTCATGCCTTTTGGCCTTACCAATGCACCTTCAACATTTCAAGGTTTGATGAATTCAATTTTCAAACCATTCCTTAGAAAATTTGTGTTAGTATTTTTTGATGATATACTAATCTACAGCAAGTCTTGGAAGGATCATGTTGAACATGTTGACAGGGTGCTACAACTATTGGAGGAGAAACAATTATATGCAAAAAGATCCAAATGTTTCTTTGGAGTACAAGAGGTGGAATATCTGGGTCATATTGTATCTCATGAAGGAGTTAAGGTAGACCCTAGAAAAATTAAAGCCATTAAGGAATGGAAAATTCCCACATCCATAAAGCATCTGCGAGGATTTCTCGGGTTGACAGGGTATTATCGCAAGTTTGTTAAGAATTATGGGAGAATAGCAGCACCTCTAACAACATTATTGAAGAAAGATGCATTTTCATGGACCCCAGAAGCAAAAAAGGCCTTCGAACATCTTAAAGAGGCAATGTGCCAAGCACCGGTCTTAGCTACACTGGACTTCACAAAAACCTTTATTGTGGAATGTGATGCTTCAGGAAATGGAATTGGTGCTGTTTTAATGCAAGATGAAAGACCCATTGCTTTTGAAAGTCGTCCAATCAAGGGAAAGTTTTTACACAAAGCTATTTATGAGAAGGAAATGTTGGCAATACTCCATGCACTTAAGAAATGGTGACCCTACCTAATGGGAAGACACTTCAAGGTAAAAACAGATCATGATAGCCTTAAATACTTTTTAGAACAAAGATTATCCTCTGAAGAGAAACAAAAGTGGGTCACAAAGATGTTGGGTTATGACTTTGAAATCATCTACAAAAAAGGGAAGCAAAATGTGGTGGCAGATGCACTCTCAAGAAAGGATGAGGATGTGGAAGCATTGTTGTGCGCCATTTCTATTATCCAACCAGATTGGATAAACGAAGCAAGGGAGGAATGGAAGAATGACGAAGAAGTGTGGGCACTTATTCGAAAGTTACAACAAGATTCCAGTATGTCTGATACATTTAGCTGGCAAAATGATTCGTTATGGTACAAAGATCGCTTATACCTCTGTAAGAATTCCCAGCTAAAACAAAAGATTCTTATGGAATTGCACACTTCTCCCTTAGGAGGGCACTCAGGATTTTTAAAAACTTACCACAGGGTTAAGAAGGAATTTTTTTGGGATGGCCTTAAATCAGATATTCAAAAGTTTGTGGCAGAATGTTTGGTTTGCCAACAAAATAAAGTTGAAACAATTAAGACACCAGGTCTATTACAACCTTTATCCATTCCAAGCCAACGTTGGGAGGAGGTTTCAATGGATTTTATCACAGGTTTACCAAAGTCTGAGGGAAAGAGTGTCATCATGGTGGTAGTTGACAGACTTACCAAGTATGCACACTTTTGTGCATTATCACATCCATTTAAAGCCAGTACAGTTTCTACTGCATTTATGGAAACAATTCAAAAGCTACATGGAAACCCAAAGATTATTGTAAGTGACAGAGATCCCATTTTCACTGGAAATTTTTGGACAGAATTATTTTCTTGTCTTGGTACTCAGTTAGCTCATAGCTCATCTTATCATCCTCAATCTAATGGGCAAACTGAGATAGTAAACAAATGTTTGGAAGGATATCTTCATTGCTTTGTATCTGATAAACAGACGCAATGGGTAAAATGGTTGCCTTTGGCTGAGTGGTGGTATAACAATTCCTTCCATACAGCAACAAAAATGACCCCATTTATGGCACTTTATGGGTATCAACCACCATCCATCACATCATATTTAAGAGAAAATTCTAAGGTTCAGGCAGTGGAACATCACATCGAACATCAACAGCAAGTCCTCCAACTCTTAAAGGATAACATCGTGTTGGCACAGAATAGAATGAAACAACAGGCAGATCAACATCGCAGTGAAAGAAGTTTTGATGTAGGTGATTGGGTATTCCTACGGCTACAACCATATAAGCAAATGTCCCTCAAGCAAGCTAAGAAGGATAATAAATTATCACCAAAGTATTATGGTCTGTACAAGCTGTTGCAAAAGATTGGTACTATGGCATACAAATTGGAGCTTCCTGCAGCTTCTCGATTGCACCCAGTTTTCCATGTTTCATGTTTAAAGAAGGTTATAGGCGACAAGCTCCCAATTCAAACAATATTGCCAGAACTTGACGAGGAAGGAAAAATTATATTGGAACCGGAAGTAGTCACAGAAACAAGAACTCAACAGCTACGAAATCGATCAATTTCAAAGTATCTTATCAAGTGGAAGAACTTATCCGTTGAATATTCCACATGGGAGGATGAGAATTTTATGCAGAAGTATCCAAAACTACTCAAGCGTTGAGGAAAACACTTTTTTGAAGGAGAGGGGCATGTTGGGTCCCTATAATACTAGTGATTACCCCATTACTATTGTAGTTATACACCTTATTAATATTGTTGTGCCCCTAATGCCCCCATATTGTTATTACTGTGCCCCATAGAATCCCTCTATTGTTATTTTTGTGGCTTTATATTATTATTGTTAGGTCAGCTGGATTATATTGTGACTCCTTAGACTCCTATATATAGAAAGGGGGTTTTGTCATTTGTATCATCCAAGAATTGTTCATTTATGTAATGTAAAGGAGGTTGCCCCCTCGAAGAGGCTAAATTCAAAGGCCTTGATCTATCTTTTCTATTTTTTCTTGAGTTGGTTTCATAACATCCCAAGTCACTCGTTGGTGCGGCGAGACGCGCTGCCAAGGCCTCGCGTTCCACCATCCCTGTGAGTGATGCACTACGTTCTGCTACTCCATTCTTGCTTCCTACAACATTTCTTCAAGCTCCTGCTCCATTGCCTCTACTAATTCTCTTAACCGATGATGCTCATTCTGCTCTGCTCGGTTAACACAAAGAAACCTCTCATAGGATTTTAGCTCTAGCTGAGATGCCCAAGGCGTGAACTCCTTGTGCACAAGCAGCAAGCTTGTGATCTTTGGTCTAGTATACTCCATGTCTGCTGAAGCTTGTGTTGCATTTTTTCAAGAGAGATGTTGCTGTCTGCGAGGTCCCAATCTTCAAGTTTCGTCGTGGGCACGTGGCCCAGGGATGCACTTTTCAACTGAATTCTGTCTTGTATCCCAAGATTCAACATCTTGCCCCTATCTTGCATAGATCGCTTACCAGACCACAAGTTTCGCGGTGACATCCGGACCGGTCCTACTATCTTGCTAGGGAGTTTTGGCACTTCTCCCACCGCTAACATTGAACTCAGCGTTGCAACCTTGGCGGTGGACATTACGCTGCCCTGAAGGTCCTGCGGCTCTTTTGGCAATGTCGCAACCATGGGGCTTACTCTCGACTCGTCGAAGTTCGACGAATCCATGCCTATTGGATAGCACAATAACTTAAGTCTCAAGATGCCACAGTTTTTTCGGTGGATGACCAGCTGTAATTTATAGACCTGATGAAATTCAAATTCACCCGTTCCCCCCTTTTCTCATTCATTAATGTGATATTGGCGGTAAATCAGTTCAAATCGAGTTCCGACTTCATTTTTTAATTGCATGTCATTCACTCCTTGTTGCATTAAATTGACCATCTTGTCAGGAACAATGTCCTCAATGGCCACTTTCCAGCCTGTCCATGTAACAGCGTAGCCCCTTATGCGAGACCGCGATTCCTGCAATAGGTTCACCCTATGAGGAACCATATTTTTGTGTAGCTTTTCTGCAGACTCATTTATAGTCCCGCGCTTTCTCTCAACTACTTGGAACGCTGAGACTGTGCTTTAGTTGGTTAGTCAGATAGCCGGCCCACTTGTGTAAGGCTTTAGGCGACTGCCATTTACTCTTCCTGGGAAGGTCTCTCCATTAAGCTTGCAAAGCTGGACCACGCTTCCGTCGGTGACCTCTTTTACCACATATGGTCCCAACCAATGCATTCGTAGTTTTCCAAGGAATTTTTTGAACTTGCTGTCATACAACAATACTAAATTGTTTACTTTGAATGTGCACAACTTGATATGGTGATCGTGCCAAGGTTTCTCGCACTGTTTCTGTACCTGCTGATGGAATTCTACCAAAAACCGTTCTTCCTCAAGTTCTTCCAGTGGCGCGAGCCTCTCTTCCAAAGCTTCGCAGTTTTCCATGCCTATCATTGCTGCTATCTGCAAACTGGGTACAATGTATTCCATTGGCATGATGGCTTCCATGCCATAGACTAACCTGAAAGGTGTCTGACGCGTTAATTTCTTACATGTGGTTTGGTATGCCCATAACACGACAGGTATGTGCAAATCCCAATCGTTTCACTGTGCGTTACATACTTTGGTCAAGGCAGTTTCCAGAATCTTGTTGAATGCTTCTACTATCCCATTCACTTGTGGATGGTATGGCATACTTTGCTGATGATACACCTGGAATTCTTCAGTGAGTGCACTGATAGTTTCATTTAGGAAGTGCATTCCATGGTCACTGATTAGAATTTTTGGGCATCCAAACTATGTCAACACATTATCGAACAAAAATTTCACAGCTGGTAGTCCTTAACTGGCTATGCTTCCACCCATTGAGTCAAGTACTCTATCACAGTGATGATATAGTGTGCACCCGTCTTCCCTCGAGGTGTGATGGGCCCCATAAGTCTATCACCCATTTTTCAAATGGTTGCATCGTCATCTATGGGTTGAGGGGCATTTCATCCCTGCGTGATGGTTTCCCAATTCGTTGACATACGTCATAGGCCTCACAGTACGCTTTTGAATCTTGATGTAGGGTTGGCCACCATAGCTCGGCGCGAAGAATCTTCTGTGTTGTTGCCCATCCTGCATAATGTCCTCCAATAGCCCTGCCATTTGCTTATGCGAGGATCTTCCCTCGTTCAAATTCAGGTACATATCTTCGTAATATTTCTTCGTTTCCCATTTTGTAGAGGTGCCCCACAATAACAGAAAAATTTGCCGCGTGTACCACCAATTATTTCTTTTGTTGCACTAAATATCCCCGTGGTGCGGTCCTTGTCGTTAAGAATGGATTATATCTTTGAAGTGGCCATCCGCGCCACGCATTGCATAGAGTTGTGCATCAGGTAGTCCTTTCTCCAAATTTGTCGGCTCCTCACCATTCTCAATTCGTGATAGGTGATCTAGGCCTGCATTTAAGCGTCTCTGCTTAACGATGACTTCAAAGTCATATTCTTGAAATAGTAACAACCATATACATATGCGCCCCCCCAACAGAGGCTTGTTCACCAGGTATTTCAACGTGAAATGATCGGTATACATCTTGAAGTGCCCACCAAGTAGATAGTGGCGGTATTTCTGGAGCGCGTATACCATCACTCATCTCTTGTGCTCCGTAGTGGAGTAGTTCTTTTCGGCTTTGGACAACCGTCGAATTGCAAATGCGATCAGGTGATCAATGCCTTATGCTCCTTCTTGCGTAAGTACGGCGCCCAATGTGATACACGACGCATCAACATGTATGTGAAATTCGATGTCCAATTTCGGGAAAACCAAAATGGGAGCAGATGCCATTTTTTCCTTGAGTATTTCCAGACTTTTCTTACACTCATCATTCCAACAATATGTGGCATCCTTTTTTAACAACTATTCCATTATTGCCGTGATATGCACATAGCTCTTAATAAACTTCTGATAGTAGATAGTGTGCCCTAACGTGGTGCGGAGTTGTTTGACACTTTGTGGTGCTTCCAGATTGAGAATGACAGCAATCTTCGTAGGGTCCACCATCAGGCCTTGTCTGCAGACCACATGGCCAAGCAAATTTCCAAAGGGGACGAGGAAGGTGCACTTCTTAAGATTCAGTGCAATCTGGTGTCGTCGGCAAGTATCCAACATCAACTGTAAGCTCGCTATATGTTTCTTGACTAGCCCAAATACAGTCCAATCGTCGAAATAAACCTCCAAAAACTTGTGGATGAATTCCTTGAATGCGGCCACCACTACGCGCGAAAATATCACTGGCACATTCTTCAACCCAAAGGGCATAACAGTGTACTGAAAACAACCCCATTCAGTCACGAAGGTTGTCTTGCTCCTATCTTCTGGTGCGATCTTGATCTGATGGTACCCTAAGAACCCATCCATGAATGAGTAAGCTTCCTGTCTGCCAACATTCTCCAAGACTTCAAGTGTAAATGGTGTTGGGAATCGATCATGAACACAAGCATCATTAAGTTTTTTTAGGTCCTCGTAGATTCGGATTTCACCCTTCTATTTTTTCTCTTGCACTATCATAGGACTCACCCAATCGGACTCTTCCACTGGTTCAATAATTCCAAGCTTTCCAATTCTTCATCGACCTTTTCCTTATACTTCCGATTCAAATGGTAAGGACGCTACTTAACTGGCTTCACGTCCGGTTTCAAAGTTATCTTCATCATCCCTAGGTCGCCAAGGATCCCCTTTAACTCTGTGATTTTGGTTGGGAACAAGTCTTGATATTCGCGAAGTAGCTCGATGACCTTATCCACCATGGCATCATCCCAATAATCCCCGAGCATCGCGTACTTTGGTTCCGCATCTGTACCAATGTTTACCTACTTTGTTCTTAGTGGTGCAGTGATGTCGGGGTCCTCGATTACTAGTCCTTGAACTTCGCAACTCCCTTCAGTTTCTGGAATATTAATATTTCGAGGGTCATCATCATCATCCTCTGCTTGTACGTTGTAACATTCTAGGGCCTGGCTTAACTGAGGTGACCATTCTGGTTGAACTATTTCCCATGGTTCCTGTGGTATTTTGAAAATGGCGGCTTTCACGGCTTGCAGCGCATCGTCAACAGTATCCGCCCATAGGTCTTCAAATGAAAATGTTAGCAAAAATCCTTTGTGCAAGATATCCCATTCACCCGTACCATGTCGGAGTTCTGTCTCGGTATACCAGTTCCTTGGGATGACATCCAGGGTATGATAGAATAAGTGTACCCATTCAGGCTGAGGTTCTTCTCCATAGGCCTTGGTCCATTTTGTGAGGTGTGTGCGCGGGTCATCGCATCCATCATATTTTTCGGTTATTCATAGTTCCAGATTCCCAAACCATAGCCGCATCATCCTCCTGCAGCCACGCCAGTTTTCAAAGTCTCCTTGATGTGTTCCCCACCAACACGCAGGTGTCGCCCGCAGCGCCCATTTTAATGCATCGAACCTCTGGTTCTCTAGTACTGTGCTCTCAAACTTGTCCAAGAATTCATCCACCGTTGTTAATCCATCATATATTGGTAGATCTTGAGCCTGGGCCATTACGCAATGCAGCGATTTAGTCATCATATTACAATTTAGTGTTGTTACTTCACTCAACTGATTGCGCCAGCATTCATCTTCTTCGTCTGAATCCGAAGGGCAGGAATGTGTGCATTGCGATGAGGCCCTTCCATCTGCAGTTGGATTTAGCCAATCCTGATGTCACGCAGTTATCTTGTAGATACAATCCAGCTCATCATCACTCCCATCATCACACACAGGTTCAGTGTAGCGCTCTCCTTCAGCTGGATCCAATGAAACTACTATACGTAGGGACTTTTTCTCAAAAATCATTTTCCACTTCTTCAGGTTGATGACTCCATTCATGTCTGTGGCCCAGTCTATCCCTAACAACGTGGGGTAAGGGTTACTATCATCCATAATCTCTATTACTTCAAAGTCGTTCTGCGTGCTCGCACCTTCGATATCCACTATTACCCCTTGCAATATTCCCATGGGAAAAAAAAATTGTTGGTTCACCATCCATAATTGAATAGGAGACCACTACAACGTGAGCCTGACCATGTGTTCCCATGTCTGTTTTGGTAACACATTCGCATCCGAACCCAAGTCTAAGATCACCTGATCCATTTCATACTCGCCAATCTGCGCCATCAATCTCATTTCCCTCCCAGTATGTAGTGCATGCCTTCCCAGTTTCCAAACGATGTGTGGTTCACGCGGTCCTGTGCACCTAGCACTAAACTCTTGTAGTCCTTTAACTGCCTTATTGTCGCATAGCAGCTTCATGGATGTCTCTAAAAAGTTAGTAAGCATAGAAGGATCCATTCTTGGCTCTAATTGATCCTTACTAGTTGAAGTAGAGGCCTCCGTGAAGCTCTTCTTAGCTTGCATAAATGTTTCCCTTACGCACTCCAAGTCAAACTTAGGTTCCTTCGTAGGAGCCTTGTGACCCCACGTATCTCCCTTGGGTTGCTTTCCCTTATCTTCTCCCATGGTCATGCCGCTTCTGAGCACCATGTTTACGTTTGGGTCTTCTTCGCATGGTTCAGACCTCATCATTTGAATATTCTGTGTCGGCGTAGGCTGTAGCACCCCTTTCTCGTGCATTTGTGTGATCAACGTCGGGCAATCTACCATTTCATGATCAAACTGCTCACAATACGGACAAGATATTCTCGTTGGGTTGGTACAATCATGAGCATAGTGCCCTGGTCCTCTGCAATTATAACAGATTAGCTGTCCGCACCCTCATCCGGGTCCCATTCCTCCTCATCCTCTTCCGTGTCCTTGGAATACACTATGAGTTATGGCTGCGGCTGGATCTTGACCTCGCACCTCGATCTGCATCCTGTAGGTAGGTGTTCGATCCATCAACAATTCATAACTTCGACAGTTTCACTCATCGTGGCCCACTGATCTACAGAAGTTACAAAATAGCTGCTGCGGAGTCTGTGTATACTTCTGCAATAGGTGATAGTTGTCTGTGGTGTGCTTCCCCCCCACCTGACAGATTGTGCACCAGAGTGTGGGTGCCACACTTGGCCCTACCTGAGCCTCTGGTCTCAATGGCATGGGTCCCCCTCCTGCCAAATAGTTTGCGAATACTGGACAGTGATCCTTATCGTGGCCTTGTCCTTTACATTTTATGCACCATACTTCTTTACGCACTTTCGGCTGGGGTGCCCTATCTTGCTTCAAACTTTGCATCTCCAAGCATAGGTTTTGTAGTTATGTGTGGATTTGTTGGACTCCCAGCCCTAGATCCTGGATTGGTGTTTCATGCAATCTCATCGCTATTTCCAAAGCTTCTGCCTGGGTAGAGAGCTTCTGTTGTGACAATGTCATCCTCAGGTGTGGTGTCAAAGATGCCAAAAACCATGCTTGGTTCTACGCATTTGTCAATGTCATATTAGCCTCACGGATCATACTTTTCAGCCTCTGATCCAAATCCCAGGGGGTTTCACCTAGAAGCATTGTGATCTCCTTAAGTCTGATGATCGACTGCGTCTCTAACTTCGACCGGCTAAACACTTTTTTCAATGCAATCTGGATCTCCGTTATTCCTGCATTCGGGTGATCATTCGAGTGTTTGATATACCACATCATCGCATGGTCCTACAATGCAATTACAAATGTGGCCTTCTTAATAGTATCATTCGTAACCTTGTGTGCTTCCCACACTGCACTTACTATGAACCAAAACTGATTTGGATCTTCGTTTCCTACTCCTCTAAATACCGGTAGCTTGATCGCGCTCGCCATGCTAAACTGCTAGTTTGGTGGAGGTGGTGTGGGCGAAGATGGAGGTGAAGGAGGTGACATGAGTGGTGGCGTTAGCGGGGATGATAACTACAGAATGTGTTGCCTTATCAAACTGACTACACTCCTTGGAGAAACCTTGGCGTGCTCTTCCTCGTTCGCTCGCGGAGGTGAAATTAAAGGACTATTTCCTAACCCTTCGATACCCTTGTAGACCTTTCCGCTCCGCATTGTTCCACTCATTAATGTATTCTCATCACCCGTTTTTCACACAACAGCATCTTAATCCAGGTATTCAAGGATTTGATGTACTTACCTCACGGTCCCTTGAGAAAACGTCTTTCTACTTCACTATAGCTTACAGTAGTGTCTATCGCAAATTCAGTGATAAACCCTCCTATTATCCGATCCAGCCAATGGTCTACGGCCCGCGCGACCTTATCTTCAGATGCTTCTAGCCTGTGCACCAACTCTGGAGTCCACACTATCGGTTGATCAAGTTTGCACCTTCCCTGGCTATCTGCTAGCCTTGCGATCCAATCATACAGTTCTAAAGAGAAGGACGTGAAGAAGATCTTGTGGATTTTTGTATATATGAAGCGATCCAACCACCTCTTCTCAGATATCTGTGGGGTTTTGTTTTCTTGTACTATGAACTCGTGAAGCTTCTGATCCAACCAATCTTCAATTTCCTTCTTCATAGGGTTCCAGTGTTCTGACATCAGACATCCCTTAGGCATATCCTGGTCCCGGCAATGGAACCATTTGTTGGCTTATAAGGGCCTGACCCAGGTTTAGAAATGTTTAGCCAAACAAATCCTGAAACTACTGGCCCTTTCGGCAACAGTCCACGGAGCGCGGACTGAGGTCTCACCCAAGGTAGTATGGGAGGGTGTTGGAACCAAGTTTCTGCACCCTAGGGATGTCTTGATGAGGTCTAGAAGGTTCGCGAATCGATCCCTCGCACTATGCTACTTCTGCGCAGCCCCTTGTTCAGAGCAACTACATTCGCGCGGCTTGGAGAACAAGCGTGAATGCTCTTTACTGTGCTTAGTATTATTATAGATCTTGGATTAATTTAAGTAGGCACAATACTTTCATTTACCATTTAACATAAACAGACATGCGCGCAATCATAAACTATAAACAGATGTGTAAACAGAAACAAAGCAATAGATATGTGATATTCCAAAACCAACTTATCTTTATTAATGATTTTTCTAGTTACAATCCACTTCCTACCCTACGCACACAGCTGCAAGGGTCCGCGCACACAGCTGCAGACTCTACGAGGCCTCTACGCACACAGTTGTAGAGCCTCTTTGACTACTACAACCCGCAACTCGGACTTACAGACTTAGAGCGAATATGACTTTTAGAAACCCATCCACCTCAGATCCAAACAAAAGCTACCTTCTACACTTAGAGCCTTGCTCTATTTATACATTCCCATGGTCCTCAGACCATAGGTAGGCCGACACATTCTAGATTAAATTACAATATTTTAGGGTGGACTATACTTTGACTTGCCTCATTACAATTCGCACTCTATGCACTTCACAAAGCCTTTACAATACCAATACCCAAATTTGCGGGTTTTAAGCCCCAAAACCGTTACACGGGGGATCCGCTGCCCAACAAAAAGAAAATTTATTGAGGAGATTTATAGCCAATTATGTCGAGATCACAAAAGGATTTATGTGCTTTCATAAGAAAGGGGTCCCATTTTTATGGCATGATTTCGCCCAACGATCTTTTGATGCTTTGAAAAAAGAATTAACCCCTGCTGCATTATTGAGTCCACCTGATTATAGCAGAAATTTCCTCGTGTATCTCGCTGCAGCAGAATCAACCATTGGTATGGTTCTGGTTCAAGAAGATGATGCCTTATGTGACCATGTAATCTACTATCTACGCTGAGGCCTGGTAGGTCCTGAACTGTGCTATTCTCCCATCAAGAAATTAGCTTTGGCAGCTGTCCATGCTATCAAGTGGCTTCGACATTGTATTTTTCTTCGAAAAACGTTAGTCTTAGCAGCCGTTAATCCATTTCAGTTTGTTCTCAATATGCGAGTGATTGGGGGAAAATATAATAGATGGATTATCATCTTGCAAGAATTCGACCTCGAATTCATGTCGGCTAAATCTAACAAATATTTGGTATTTGCAAAGTTGATATCAGAGCTACCTTGTGAGGAAGAAATTATTCATGAGGAAAATTTCCCTGATGAATATCTATTTCTTGTTTCCTCACAAGATCCTTGGTATGGGGATATCATTACATATCTCCAAACTTCGAAGTTTCCACCCACTTTTTCCAAGGACGAGCGTAGAAAGTTGCATCACCTCACTAAGAAGTATGTTATTATATGTGACACATTATATCATCGAGGGGTTGATTCAACCCTTAGGCATTGTTTAACCTTGGAAGAGGCTGAGTCAGTACTTAATGATTTCCATAGTGGAACTTGTGGCAATAATCTATCTGGGCTTGCTACAACCCAAAAAAAATTGTGAGTGGGCTATTTTTGGCCTTCGATCTTCAAAGATTGTATTGAGGTGGTCAAAAAATGTCATCCTTGTCAGGTCTATACTCGGAAAATACGCACACATCCAGCTCCATTTTTCCCTGTTATCACCATCAGCCCTTTCATGAAGTGGGGCATTGATTTTACTACTTGTAATCTGCCTTCAGCAAGAAATCACAAGTATATCATTGTGGTTGTAGACAACTTTACAAAGAGGGTTGAGGCCATGCCTACTTTTAAGAATGACAGTGAAACAACAACCTTGTTTCTCTTCAATCAAATTATTTCCCAGTTCGGTATTCCTAAAGAGATTGTCAATGACCATGGCAGTCTTTTCCAAAATCAACTGATGTTTGAATTGGCTCTCAAGTTGGGTTTCCGGCAGGAGCATTCATCTCCATATTATCCTCAAGCCAATGGGTAGGGTGAAGCCATGAACAAGTCCCTTAAAATCTTCCTACAAAGGAATATTAACAAATCTAGATCCAATTGGCACATCATGTTGTATCCGACACTTTGGGCATACTGAACATTAGTTAAGACTGCCACTGGTTTTACTCCCTTTCAACTGGTTTATTGGTTGGAATCTATTTTTCTTGTTGAATGTGAAATTCCCTTCCTTAAACTAGTTGTAGAACTTCTTCCTGAGACTTATAGTCTTGAAGAGCACCTCATTAATTTAGAGCTTCTTGATGAGCAGCATCGAGATGCTGCCATAATAAATGAAGCCCATAAAAAGAGGGTAAAAACTCAATATGATAAAGCTATCTATCCTAGAAATTTTTCTGAAGGTGACCTTGTCTTGGTCTACGATAAAGACAAAGACGCCTTGGGGGCAAGCAAGTTTAAGTTTATGTGGTACGGTCCCTTTATTTTCAAGTGATTTTTAAAAAAGGGAGCTTATGAATTGACTGAATTTGAAGGAAACAAGTTGGTGGAGCCCATAAATGGGCTTTACCTTAAGAAGTACTTTGCTTAGGCTTCGGTCGAGCACTTACTTGTTTGTATATATTGTATGATTGTATATATCTATCTATCGGTTTTATTGATGTCAATATTTTTGATCTTCTTTGGCAGGTATTGATGGACGATTTGATATATCTAGTGTTCACCAATGGTGCCAGTAGACACACCCAGAACCTTGCTTCTGTGGCTTGGGTGATTTATTATCCATCTGGCCAGTTGATGGTTTCAAGAGTATGTATCGATCATGCTTCGAATAATATTGTCGAATATACTATTGTTATTAATCTACTATCTGAAGCGATATCTCTTGATATTGATTCGTTAGTGGTTTATTTAGACTCGCAACTGGTGGTATCTCAACTGAATAACATCTATCGGGTACGAGATCCCTTTTTGTATCGACAATTTATGAGAGTGCGATTGTTGCAACGATCATTAGTTTACATCACATTTATTCGCATTCCACAATCAGAAAATTCCTTAGCAGATTCTATTTCTAATCAAGCATTGGACTGGCATATAAATCATTCATCAAATTAAAAGAATAAAAAATAATCGAAAAATCATCTTTATATATGATCATCATAAAATCGTCTGTATATAGATAGAGTGTTTGTGTCCAAAATAATATACAAAAATCGGGACAAGATGCCCTACAAAATTTGGGCTTATGCCCCTCATCAAGTCTAAATCATTAAAAAGATCTGATTATTTATCTAATGATCCTTCTCATGATGAGCAGCTAGAAGGTAAATGACGACATTGGCCACACGCCGAAATAGTCGCACCCAGTCTCGTGGTACTCCTACCATGCGACGCTGCATCTCCTCTAGTAAGTCCTGTATTGCCACCATGGGTACTTGCTGAGTGAATCTCACCAAGTTCCTCTAGACTGCATGGAGAACTCTCTCAGTCTTAGTTGTAGCCCCTTCAGCATCTCTTCCATGACACCTATGTCAAGGAAATCCGTCAGGTCTCACTGGTCCCACATATGAAACATGATAAATATGTTTTGTAAGTGTCTTGTTTCATCAATTTTTTTTCATTTATATTGAAAATCCAAAAAATCTTAAAAATTCAAAAATCATTTATACCTATAGCACCCCATGTTGTGCCTGGTGGCAATACTAGATCCGGATCTCTTGGGAAATCGATTCCAACATAGGGGTAGTCGTCGACTGCAATGACTTGTTGATCCCACCAAAGGAAAAACTCGTCATAAAAATTCATCCTAGGGACCTCACTAGCTCCTAGGAGTTTCATCAAGTCATCCCATCTGCCCATCCGTGGATCTCTCGGGCTACTAATGGTAGATAATACCTTGGGATGAAGCCCAAGTACTTTCTCAAAAAAGAACGAGCATAAGATAGTGCCGTATCCGAAATTATTTGTTTGACCCTTCTGAATGGAAGTGAGTTGGTTCTTCATGTTGGTCAACAGAGGTGTACACCAATCAAAGACAATAGTGAGGCAATCCACTGCTAGGCTCATGGACACACATGAAGCCTAATGTAAAGCAGCAAAACCATTTACCCTGGCTATGGTAAATAGTAGGATTTTCAATGATAAACTTTCTACGTGCTTGATTGGAATCTGACTTCCAACCTTTTCACGGTGGCCAAGAAAATATATGCGGATGTAGTCTTCTACGATGAGACTACCTCTTATCCTGCCAGTAGAATTCACTCTCTCTCCCCTTCGAGAAAGACCTGTAATGAAATATATGTCTTCTATCTCAATCCTCAGGGGCATTTGATCAATCATGAATGCATCATCTTCTTCACTCTAGTAATGAATCAGCATCTTCGACTTCATGTTTGGCATTTTAAAGAATTTTAACAAACCACAACCTCTCAAAGTATCTAAGGCATTTTGATCCTCCATCACTTGGTTATCAATGGCACTGTGCTCCCTTTCATGCCAGGTAATTGTCGTCCTGCCAAAAAGGTTGTTTCAAATCATTAAATTAATGTTTAAAAATTTTTACTCGTGCACACGCAGGTTCCCTTTTTACACAGTCACGTGTAGCGCCCTCATGTACGTGGGTTACCTGTATCGAAGCTGTGTGTAGGCAGAGTTGAAATTTTTAACATAATCTCCTACGGTTAAAATTATGAAAAAACATCTAGAAAGCATAAAAAAATGATAATAAACATGATTAAAGGGTTACTTGGAGGTTTTTGGAGGTTTTGGAGTAATTTGAATGGTTGAATTTGATGGAGGAAGTTTGTTTGAGTTTTTCTGCACAACTCCTTGCTCAAAACTCAAATGACAAAAATATGAGTCCAAAAGTCCTTATATAGCTTGAAAAATGAAAATTGTTTTTTCTAAAGTTGATTTTTATCTTATGGACTTTTTGACCTTTTGGCTTGGAGTGTCGGGAATGGGTTGTCTTTACAGGATATTTTGGAGACTTTTTTGAGAAATCGTTTTGGTCCCATGACTGCAAACCTGTCATGGCAGGTATCGCTTTGTTACTGGCATATAGGTTAGGGAATATCACTTTCCACTACATTTTGCATACTAACCTCCATACTGCGATATTTTTGCCATAAGGTCCACCCCATCATGTCTTGATTCACAAAACATTTTCACTTGACGACTTTTAAATTCATGACATGATGGTAGAGCCAACCTTTACATGGGCATGTTAGTTAGATCATCATTGACATTTGTTGCCCATGTTGGTATATTGAGTAGGCTCGGGAGTCCTCTTTAGTCCCACCATGATTTATGCCTTAGAGACTCATTTCTTGTTCTTCTTCACTATTTTTTGGATTTATACCCTAGAGGCTCCTTTGTGTTGAGTTGTACTGCTGCATTGCATATTGACTATTTACACCTTTTGACCTTGAGCCAATTTCAGTTGGACTCGTGTTTAAGCCACTTTTCGACCATGTCTTCTGAGAAATCAACCTTGCAATCACTTAGCTTCTGCAACTTGACGCACCCTCTTACCCGTGGAAGTGTCATTGACCAGTTTCACCACCTTGCATTGAGCATAGGAATGTTCCCCTCCTAGGACTAGAGCATCTACTTTTTTTGACACTTGTTATTTCCACTATAATATATCATTCTTTTAGTCTTTTTTAGGCTTCATATAAATGAAAAAGACAAAAAAAATTATATATCCCAAAAAGAGCGGGAACAGGACATTATTTCCATGTTTGATGGTAACTAGAGTCAGTTGTGTCGCCCTTAAACAAAGAACTCAAAAAATAAGTCTTTCCTCCATTCGGATGGGCTTTAGTTTGACTTAGGAGAGCCTTAACCTTGTTATTGAGTTAGTACTCGGTTATATCTTCCAATCATATGGAGAGTTTTCTTATGCCTCGTGCATGAGAAACTTGTAGAAAGTTATCATATGCTGCCATGTAGTCACAGTTGAGTCGTGCTTTTGTTCAAGGGAAGTAAATCTAATTCAGCCTCTCTGCGGTTTGAGAAGGTCTCCATTGACTTCTCGCTGGCAGGTCTTACTCTTATTGACTACGACAAATTTCTCTGAGGGAAAATTTAGAGCCGCACCCTGGCCCTATTTTCATTATTGATAGGTCACCTTGTGCTCAACATCGATTAGTATCATGGGTGTTTGACTGCGAGGTTTCCCTTGTGTTCGACATCAGCTTTCATTATCACACATTGGGATTCATGGAGTGCCTTGGTTTCCATTTGACCCTATTAGTGGATTCCTCCCCTCTGTGTGAGATTTCATTATTTGTTAGTTTAGAGGGTTTCTATCATGCGCTAGCTACATCTTGTGTATGCCAGAAATGTACTTCGGTTGGGTTACTACATCTTTATTCGTCTGATTCCTTCCACATTATTGGCCTAGGGGTTACACTCACACTAGATTGATGAAGGATGCCTTAATGCCTTCCTTCTAGTGGATCTTTTCCCATCGACTTCAGCTCATTGCTCTGGGAAAGAGATCTAGATTCCATTTGGCAATATCTTAGGGTTTGCAGTCATCAGTGGCAGATTCTTGCGGTATCGACAGTGGGAAAACATCATTTTCTCATGATTGATAGATTCTTCCAAGTGTTCGACTACAGCTCATTTATTCACACTTGTTAGATTGGACTGGGTACCTTGACTTTCATCATCATTATCGGTGAGTAGTCTCACATTTGTTAACGGTATACATCAATGGCCGGTAATCAAACGATTTATCACATGGTCGACTTCAGATCATTTATTCCCATTGTGTAGAAATGTACCACGGTGGTCAGTGAAGACCTCAGGTTTGCATCAGCATGTCTTGGTTCACTTGTTAGTTGCTCATGTTTCTTCTAGTTGACACCATCCACCTTATATGTTGCAGTTCCTTATAGCGACATCCTATATGTTGGCACCCAAGTTGCATTGTAGTATAGTTTATTCCACCATTTTGACTTGGTACTATTTGGATTAGTTTTATGACTTCAGTGATCAGCTTCATACTTCAACATCATTGATCAGCTCTTTATATGTGATATTCAGACATGTACTTTCTTGGTTATGATCAGATGATCCATTATGTATTTTCAGTTCCTTTATACTTGTATGCATATTGGATCCGCTTTTTTACTTGAAATGCGGACATGCTTTACTATTTTTGAGCATGGGTATGCCTGCCTCAGATAGCAGTTTCTTTCTAATCTCTTTCACTCTCTTGGTAGGCTGAATTCTAGTGAACTCCTCCTCGGTCTCGGCATGATTCCTTCTATACACTTAATACATTTCGGCCATCATGTACCCCTTCTGACCTCATATATTAGGGGGCATCTGTTATAGCACCATTTACCACTCTTGGTAGATCTGATGCTCTGATTATGGCCTAGGGAAACCCTTCCTTCTAGCATTCGTCCAAAATCTAAAAAACAGTGTTTTATTCCCTATACGCTACTTTTCCCTGTGATAAAAGCATGTACACATGGGTCAGCATATACCCAACCTGCGTACATGTGTTAAAACACTTAAAAATAATAAATTTCCTTAATTTCAGGCAGAGTTCACGGGTTTTACCTATTACTCACCTCCTATAGTCCGTGGCCCAACTGTTTCCCAACTGAAAAAACTAATTTGGAGAAGTATAAATAAACCTCCATGGGAAGGCCTTAGAGGATAAGAAATGAGATATTGATATTATAGTTGATTCATCCCTGATCGATTTTGACAAAATCCTTGTGCCTCCTACACTCCCCAAAGCTTTAGGAAACCCTTGTTTCCTCTTTTGAGATATCCTTCATCCTTCTTGAGATATCCTTGTGTATGATGATGGAGGAAGATTGTTGCGGCTGGGAAAGAACGGATTCAGAGGATGGTTCCGCTTGGTGCTGGAGGAAGACTCAGGTTGTATTTTTCCACCTTTCTTGTAGCTTACTTCAATAAAGAAATGTTGTTCTATTCCTGATATTAAACGTTTTTATGCATTGATCTATATTGTCATTTGTTTATGAATCTTATATTGATGTGTAATTGTTCATTCATTTATATAATCTAATGTGAATATCATGAATATGCTTTATGTTTTTGTTGATGTATATGTTTCATTTGAATAATTTACAGGTTTCAAAGGCATCCGGAGAAGCGGAGGGTTTGCACCCTACAGGATATACCCAAATGTCGAACCTCTGGGTAAGGACACTTCTTCCCAGTTTAGTAGAATAAGCATTTAGGTTGTTTGCTTGAGAATTTCTTACTGTTGTTTGCCCTCCACTCTATTGGGGTTTTCAACCTAAGACCTTAGGGTGATTTCACCTGCAACACAAGATTCTTCTGTGCATCTTTGGTCACATGGAAATAAACTGATGACCCAAAAATCCTGAAGTGACCAACATCTAGCCTCTTACCGGAATAAGCCTCCTCTGTTGTCTTCATCTCAAGTATCCGATGCGGGCTACGATTCTAAAAATAAACCACTATGTTGCATGCCTCAATCCACAAGTGTAGTGGTAGGCCCTGATCATGCAACATCGCCCTTGCCACCCCTACTATGCTCTTCTTCTTCCTCTCAGCAACTCCATTCTATTGAGGGTTATGGGGTGTCATCAACTCTCATTTAATCGCTCAACTCTCAACTCTCGTAATCATTAATCACTTAATGGTGTCTTAACTCTCATTAAATGATTAATCATTATGGGGTGTCGTCTCAACTTTATGAAAGTTTGATCCTTTTTCTGCATAAACAATACCCAACATTTATGAGAATAGTCATAAAAAAATATAACATAATACCTATGTTTATCCATGGATTCTATCGAGAATTGTCCACACACATCTGAACTGACTCTCTCCATAATAGACTCTACTCGAATGTCTCTGTCTCCAAAGGAAGACTTGGTGTATTTTCCCAAAGTGCAACCCTTGCATGTATCAACTTGCTCAAGCGTACCTTTGGGAAGACCGATAGAGATTTGCTGCAATATCTTCAAAGCCCCATGATGCAAGTGGACCAATCGCCTATGCCACAATTTTTCGACATCTCGACTCAACATATTTTCTACTTTTGAACTCAAAGCAGCACAATCCTTTACCTCTATCTTATAGAGATTCTGAACTCAAACCCCTATCTTCTTTACTTGACCTGTGGCTATGTGTCAAAGGAGTGCCTTTCCTTTCGAAAAGATCACATCATAGCCTCTATCCTCAAGCATGGAAACGGATACCAAGTTCTTTTTCAGTCTAGGTACATGTGCTCCCTCTAAAAAGTAATAGTCGCTACACCAGTAACACTATACTTATTGTCATCACCTATCTCAATATGCATTTTGAGATATTTCTCCTCCAGTTCACTGAATAGATCTTTGTCACCAATCATGTGGAAAGAAGCTCCACTGTCTAAGTACTAGACACTTCCCATCATTGAAGACACCATGCATGCAATGAGGGAAAATTCCAATTCAAATTGGGAGGCCAAAGCCTCACCTATCGCTCCTCCTGAGTACTTCTCCTTGGACTTATTCAACGGAAAATTTGTAGCAAAGTGACCCATATTGTGACAATGAAAGCATTTAATTTTCATCATGTCCTTGTTCTTACCTCAATGATAAGAATTTAATTTGGAATGATAAAATTTACCTTTCCCCTTCCTCACCTTAATCGCTAAGGCATAGTTCTCTTCATTATCAATATTTGATGAAGAGTGATCCTTGGTGTTCCTTCTGATCTCATCCTGCATTAAATCTGACCATAGTCGTTCCCAATCTGGCAGCTTCTCTCGACCATTGACAGAGTCCTCATAACTATGCCAACTCTTTGGGAGTCCAAGAAGAGTAAGCCTCACCATATCCTCCTCAGAAACTGTGATTCCAACACTTCCAAGTTCATCCTCACATTGAGTGAACTTGGTCAAGTACTTTGGAATTATCTCGCCTTTCTCCATCTTGATTTTATGAAGTTTATCCTTCAGTGCCAACTTCCTTTGATCACCGTTATTATAATACAAGTCTGTCAATGTTTTCAACATAGCATGCGGGGTTTTCTTTCCATGGAGACTCGAAGCAATATGATCTCGAACTCCCTCAAGGATTATCCGCCTTGCCTTCACCACACAGTTCTTCCACTCAGCCAAGTTTTGTGCATCAATAGTTGTTGGCTTAGGAATTGATTGTCCAACAAATTTCTTCAATCCATTGTCCTCTAACACAACCTACATCCTGTTCCTCTAGGCTATGAAATTTGAGTTTTCTTCGAAGGCATACTCAAGCCTCAACCCATGGAACACCATCTTCCAATCCTGAAGTATGTATTGCAAATTAGACTTTCACCTGTAACCCAAAAACTCAAAAGTTTGAAATCTCCTCTAGAGAGCTGATTTTAAATCAGTGATATCTCCCTCATCTGAACTCCAATTCGGGCGATTTGGTTTTTGAATTTGGGTATCTTTTCCCAAAGAATCCAGATCTATAATTTGTTTCTGAAAATTTTTCACATAAATTTTTAGACCTGCTCTGCAAACTCTTGGCCCAAAAAAAATCTTGCTTGGATACCATGTAGGAAATCTTGTAGATTCACAAGCTAATGCAATTTTCTAAAGCAAGAGACAAGAATCTAATTCTACTCTTTATAGAGGAAGCCCATAAACATCGAGAAAACAATAATAAATAGAGGAAGAGAATCAAAGGCACATAACACAATAAATATTCGGGGAAAGCCACAACTCAAAACCCCACTATCTATTTTATTTTAATCCAGAAAATCAAGATGAAATTACAATGCTTGTTCTCTCTAGAATAATCCCAGTACTCAACAAATTCAATCTCCAACTCATAATAAATCGTAAGGCCAAAGCTTAGCCTCTTCACAAGCTCTCCAAGTCTCTATTCCAATGTGTAATTCCTATAAATGATAACTTGTATTTAAAGGTAAATAAAGTCTCTAAAAATAGCGCAAACCCTCAAGGATTAGTTCCTGAATGCATGCAATATCAGTGCAACTCAGAAAAATCTAAAACAAATAGCACACTGTCCCTGGTCTCAATTGGGTCTTTCTCATAATCGACATGCACAAGTTTTTGATGAGTAAATATTCAGTTAATTAGAGTAGCACTAGTGGAGTTCATAAGTGTCACCACTGACCGTTAACTCACTATTAGTTCTCTCAATCAGTTTGAGAACTAATTTAACTGAACTAACTCATGAAACTGAGTCTTCTATTTTACAACTCACAATTAACTCACACTGAACTCCTATAAAATAGGTAGATCATATACATGACTTCCAAAAGACTTACAACTCAAATTTCCTAAGTTGAGTAAGTTTAATAAACTTAATTTAACTATTTTACGTTGCTATGAGAATAGAATTTGAATTTAATTCAAGGAAAAATTAAACTGGAATATCTTGTTGCCGTTTCTCAACATCTCTTACCAACTATGTCTAAACATCAGGATGTCATCCAAATGCACCACCATGAATGAGTTAGTGAAGCGTCACAAGATGTCGTTCATCATCCTAATGAAGGTTACAGGGGAATTCATCAACCCAAATGGCATGACAAGCCATTCAAAAAGGTCCTCCTGGGATTTGAAGGCAATCTTCTACACATCAAAGGGTTCGATTGGTACCTAGTGATAAACAAAATTCAAGTTAATATTGCTAAAATATTTGGCCCCCTTGAGCTAGTCTATAAGGTCATCAATTTGTGGGATTGGATATATGTTTCGGACATTGATCTTGTTCAGTGCCCGATAGTTAATATAAAGTCTCCAAGTCCCATCCTTCTTTTGTACCAACATGATCGAGCTCCCACAGGGTGATGAACTTGGCGTGATGTGCCCTTTATGCAACAACTCCTGAATCTGCCTCTTGATTTCATCGTTCTCTAGAACAGAGCGTTGATAGATCTATCCATTAGGTAGAGGCGCACCTGGGGTCAGATTGATGAAGTGCTTGACCTGATAGTGTAGAGGTACCCCTGTGGGTGAGGTGAAAATTTCCCTGTACTCCTCCATGACCTTGTTCGTCTATTGTTGTCGTGCAGAGGAGCTATGTCTAGAGGTAATCGCTACAATATTCTTCTTTCCCTAAGGGCGAATCATCAGGAAAACAAATTTCCTGATCTGGGAAATGATCTTACTACATTGCTTCGAAATATCAAAGAGAGTGTGGTAAGTGGTGCTACCTATGGTATCATGTACAAATTATTACCCAAAGTAATAATAACTATGTGAGGCTTAGACTTATACACAACATGTCGCTTCCATAAGTATGGTTGTCCTAATAATACATCACAAACTTCAAGAGGAGAAACATGCTGAGATGAAGAATGAAGTGACTTGATCCCAGCAACACTAATGATTTGTATAAAAAATCTTATAAGATCCCAAATTGATGTTCGAAAGATGGAAATGAAGGTGTAGAGCATTGTGGGGCCTGTAATGACACCTAATTTGAGCTTTGGTGAGGTGGCATCCACATTATTCTAAGAGATTTGTATGATAAATTTTGATCTACCAGAGTGTATGATTAACAAACTGAGATAGACATGCAAGTTATGACATTTTCCCCTTTGTTAATTTGGTTGTGTAGATGGGGTAGGTCATGCGGTACAGGTTAGTACAACCATTTTATTAGTATGGGCCCCACAACCATGTGGGAAACTCATAAATAGTTGTGAGGGAAGTCACGAGGGTGGGACCTTAGTAGGCAGACGACCAATATTCTACTTGGGATGCTAGATATTAGATGGGAAGCCTTAGGAGATAATGTAATGGATTTGGTTGGGAGACCATACCATGAGTGGCAACTAACTCTATGGAGGGTAGTTATAGCAGTGGCTACATCTAGACCGATTTTGATACTAGATCCTAAGGAGGCAAGAGGGCCTCTTGCTGGTGGTGGAGGGAGTCAAGGGGTTGGCTCTTCATTGCCACGCCCTTAGATGTTGCTATGTACTAGGGAAAGAACCCATTATGAGGATGCTCCCCTATTATTGATGTATATCATGTTTTGGTGAAAACATTCCTTATATATATATATATATATATATATATATATATATATATATATATATATATCTATTTGTGTGTATGATTTTTGGACAGTTCATATGGTGTGTTAACAATTGATGTGATGTTTTTATTGGATGCATGTTTATTTATTTATGTGATGGATAATTATGATTGATTTTATGTGTCTCAATAATGATATGTATGTAATAGTTTTCAATTTAGGATGTTGTTTGCGATGTTAATGACAACATTTTTTTGATGCATAGGGATATGTGACAATGTCACAAGATCAAAACCATGTACTAACAACTTAGCATGTAGGTATTTTCTAAAGAGACGAGGATCATGAACCTAGAATGTATGGTTTGGTTGCATGATGAAAATTTGGGAATCAAGGAACACACTCAAATGATGGATACCTAAATAGGAGGCATCAACCAAGAGGCCTATGATGGTGTAGTATACCTAGGGGGGATATTATGGGGTACATAGGGAGGTACCCAAGGGAATAATGTAATAATGTGATGGGTCATAGTTAATAAATAAAGTGGTTAACCTACATCATGTAAGGGACCACAAGTAGTTAGCAATAATGTGATAAGCCCATTGTATTAGATATATGGTATTGAGATACCCATGGTAATGACCCATGATATTGTATGTATGAATTCTATATAGAGGCTAGAGACTTCCCATGGAGATATGTTAAGAATTTTTGTATTGGCAAGCACATGGCTTGTGGAGTGTTCTCCTTCCTTAAGGAGTGATTGTATGGTGTTACCCTACCTCAAGGGTTTTGATAATAATAAAGAAGTATTTATATTTGTCTTTTTGGATCGATCTTTAGATTCTTTACAGTGACTGGGTATATTTGCATATAATGATATGTATGCAATAATTTCCAATCTAGGATGTTGTTAGCGATGTTATTGACAACATTGTTTTGATGCATAGGGATGTGTGATAACGTCACAAGATCAAAACCATGTACTAACAACTTAGCATGTAGGTATTTCCTAAAGAGATGAGGTTCATGAACCTGGAATGTCTGGTTTGGTTACGTGGTGACAAGTTAGGAATCAAGGAACAAACTCAAATGATGGATACCTAAATAGGAGGCATCAACCAAGGGGTCTATGATGCTGCCATAAAAAAAGTGGATTGCAATCACGTTTTTCATCTATTTCTCATTTTTCATGTAGCAGGCTCCATCGAAAATATGCAATATGGGTACTCCTTGGAAGAGGAATTAAATTTCACATCCAAGAAGTGCGCCCGCTCAAAATTTGAGCGAAACCGCTATTTGTGTGTGTGATTTTTGGACAGTTCATATGGTGTGTTAACAATTGATGTGATATTTTTATTGGATGCATGTTTATTTATTTATGTGATGGATAATTATGATTGATTTTATGTGCCTCAATAATGATATGTATGTAATAATTTCCAATCTAGGATGTAGTTAGTGATGTTATTGACAACCATGTTTTTGATGCATAAGGATATGTGACAATGTCACTAGATTAAAACCATATAGTAACAATTTAGCATGTACGTATTTCCAAAAGAGACGAGGATCATGAACCTGGAATGTTTGGTTTGGTTGCGTGATGACAAGTTGGAAATCAAGGAACACACCCAAATGATGGATACCTAAATAGGAGGCATCAACCAAGAGGCATATGATGGCACCATAAAAAAAGGGGTTTGCAATCACGTTTTTCATGTATTTCTCAATTTTCATGTAGCAGGGTCCATCGAAAGTATGCAATATGGGTACTCCTTGGATGAGGAATTGAATTTCACATCCAATGAGTGCACCCACTCAAAATTTGAGCAAAAGCACAGGGAGATAAGCTGAAAATATGAGTTGAAAAAGTAGGGTTTTTTTATTTTTTAATATGTTCATTTTTTTACTCCAAAAATGGTGAATCATGCCCCATGGTTGACATCATCATCTTAAATCCTATTGGTTCTTACAAATTTGATTTTGGTCATACATTTTTATTTTGAGGCCCATTTTAGACATCAAAATTTCTCTAATGAGTGTATGGTTTCACTCATTACCCCATTTTGATTAGGATCCTAGTGGAGTAATAAATTATAATCATAGAGTTGTAAGCTATATTAAAACATGTACACATAAAAATCCTCCTTTTGATGATGTTTCCATAAACTTTGATAGTTTTTATGAGGTGATTGAAAGGGGAAACTATTGATGTGTACAACAAAGGCACAAGACGTGATATACGATAAGATAAGAAAACAACAAATTTAGACACCCATCGAGTTATAAACTTATAAATATGTGAGAGCGATCAACATGTGAATGTTGCATGGTAATTTTGTGATTTCAGTTGCAGTGAGATTGAGGATTTGGAATCTGTAGATTTACCAGATTTGTGAGAGATGGAGGTAGCGTGGTAATGGGCACCTCTGTTAAATTTTGGAATACCAACTGTTTCAAATGGCCAACACTCTCTAGTAATGATGAGAGTAATATGAAACTCAAATCTAGAACTGTAAGTTAGATCATACCGCCCATCAGTTTCTTGGTACCTCCATAATATTATTGTTTCCATCCATCAATGTGCAGATTTCATTAGAGCTCAGTGATTCGGGAAGCAAAGACAAATTGTTGTGGTTCAAAAAAATCCGGACGTATCCTGAGTACTCGGTTTCCGTTAACATTGTCAAATGTCGATTGGTGCCACACTTGAAGTTCTCTTCTCTCTCATCAATCTGTATTGTCGATTCACGTATGACATAGTGCATCCTGAACATGACCACGTTCCCTTCAACGTCTCTACAGATTGGTTCTATCAAGCAACCATTGTTTCCCCATCGCGAATGAATGCCTCTATTTTGGAGCGACTGATCATTAGCGTGAAGGAGGTAAAGCGAGGAGTATCCACTCTTCCCCAATTAATGCTTGGATCGTCCCGCTTCTGCCCCTCTCAAGATTTGGTGTCTTCCTGGGAGACTGGATTGTCTATTGTTAGGTAAATTTGTTTTTATGAAATAATTCATATTTATAATTTTACAAATTTTAATTCTAACTAAATATCATATAGGAAAATCTATCATAATTGAATTATCAAATTATAATAAGTTTATATGAAAGTAGAGTTTCACTTTTACTATATATTTTTTGGTCTTAAGCCATTAACCTATTTCCTTATGTCATCTGAAAATGAACTCTTAACCAAAGAAAAATAATTTTAAAATATATATATATATAATTTTTTAATAGCAATTTACATATATTAAATTTATTGTTATTGTTATTAAAAAAACCACACCATTTGAAATGACTCTTATTGTGATAATCCAAATTAAAACAACATTTCACTTTTATATGCCTTTTATTAACATTCTTTATATAAAAAAACTTTAACCAAATAAAAATAATTTTAAAATACAAGGAAAAAATTCAAACTTTATTTTGCATATATTTTAAAATATTAATTAATTAATTAATTAAAAAATAATACTCATAAAAACACTCAAATAAAATATTCAAAATTCATTAAAAACTCAAAATGACATCATTCAAATAAATTTATTGTCATCATCCATCAAGTATTTTATTAAAATGTCTACATCATTCAAATAAATTTATGGAACATATTTAAAGCCATTATCTAAAATAACATTGGAATTTAAGAGGCAACCAAATGTGTTTTTGTGTTTTTTGTGTTCTTTACATATACTTGATTGTATGTATTCAAATAAATTTATGTAACATATTTAAATGCATTATCTAAAATAATATTGGAATTTAACACTAAAGAAAATGTGTTTTTCTTGTGTTTTTTTTTTTAAATATAATTAATTGTGTGTAAAACTTTCTAAATGTTAAAAAAAAAAAAAAAAAAAAAAACTAAAATGAATTCATAAATTTAATATATCTAACAATTTAAGTTGTAAAACTAAAAAAAATTCATAAATTTAACCTATTTAGTAATTTAAGTTATTTTATGTATAAGTAGAGAAGGCTTAGTATTTCAAAAGGCATTCTTATTGTGGTGATCCAAATTAAAACAAAAATTCACTTTTATATGCCTTTTATTAAGCTTCTTTATATATAAAAAAAACTTTAATCAAATAAAAATAATTTTAAAATATAAGAAAAAAATTCAAAATTTATTTTACATATATTTTAAAATATTAATTAATTAATTAATTAAAAGAATAATACTCATAAAAACACTCAAATAAAATATTTAAAATTCATTAAAAATTCAAAATGGTTTTACTAAAAAGTAATTGTCATCATCCATCAAGTATTTTATTAAAATGTCTACATCATTCAAATAAATTTATTGTCATCATCCATCAAGTATTTTATTAAAATGTCTACATCATTCAAATAAATTTATGGAACATATTTAAAGCCATTATCTAAAATAACATTGGAATTTAACAGGCAAAAAAATGTGTTTTTGTGTATTTTTTCATTCTTTAAATATACTTGATTGTATGTATTCAAATAAATTTATGTAACATATTTAAAGGAATTATCTAAAATAATATTGGCATTTATGTAACATACCCCGGTAACCTCACATGTAAAAGAAGGAAGTTAGAATTTTTATACAAATTACCCACAAGTAATTATCCAAATCGCAACTCCACATTCAACATTAACCATTAGATATAATTTTCATTAGTACATAACGTAATTAGTAGAGGACAGTAAGATACATAACCATTAACAACCATTGTTGTAGTGTAATAACATAAATTGTCTCATGAACCTTGCATCCATTTCATGATTTCCGTAACCATATTAATTAATCTCTTACTTGGACATTATGATTATCACATCACATAACGAATCATCATCATCAAGGATTCAACATCATCAATTGACACAATAAGCAATCACAACATTGAACACCGATATACCTTGAAAACCCCATAGAGTGAAAACCAACAAACGTTTAATCTTATTATTAAACGCTTGTGAGGGTTTTCACCCTCACTTAATGGCTTATAAGGGATTCCATCCCTTAACCATTGTTATAAAATTATTACAATGAATTATCTTTAAATTGTTACATAACTAGCTAAAAGCTAATACATTTTCCATGAAACCCCTTACCTACATACTGGCACATGCAACATCCTTGTGGCATGATTGTTCTAGCAATGTCTGATCCCGCAACTCGTACTCATCTGCATGGACCATTAATCCTTTTCTTGCCACAACGTTAAATATAATCTATGCCTTACGCAAGTAATCCAACTTTACCTTCCCATGTTATCGTTATCAACATTGATATCATTACTACATTTATAAATAATCATATTAACTAACATTTCCCTTCGCATAAGCACATATTCTTAGAGGACAAAACACTAAGGAATTCCTTTGAAGGGACTAACTAAAACATCAATTATAATCTTCTTACATGAAAATTTACATAAACTTTATCAAAAGAACTAGTCCTTTAGCTATTACTTTTGATGCATGCAAATATGTAAAGCAATCTACACAACTTGTTGTCTCTTCCCACATGCAAATGTATATCCTTTCTAATGAAAGCTAACACCAATCTCGTGTGCATACACATCTCATTCAACAAGAAACTAAGATAATAGTTATGTTAGCATAAAAGTAATCACATATCATTTTCCTAAAGAAATATGACTCAATAGTTCTTCTATCCATACAAAGAATATATCTCTATAACACATTGACTATACTTTGTGCATCCAATAGCTTATCATAATAGCCCTTCTTTAACGTATGCAACACATATTCCCTTCTCTAGAATTCTACCATCATTTCATGTAAACAGTTACATACTTCTTTCTTAAAGGAGGTCATTATAACCCCATTTCTCTATCTTCCTATAAGTAAGTTTCTCATGCTTTCCCTTTCAAGAAAATATTATAGATACCCATCTTTATGCATAAAAATCAAGAAACAATAACAAGGTTAACTTACCCTTTTATGCACCATAATCAAGAAATCGACCCAACTCATCTAGCAAGATAATCTTTTCAAGGGATTAATAATTTCAAGAAATTTAACATCAATTATTATTTCCAAGAAAGTCAACATAATACTTTCTCTACGTACACCCAAAATCATATTTCCAATGTCACAATAGCTACCCTTATGTGCATGCAACATGTGTTTTTCCTAACACAATTACTTTTACTTCATTGCACATAATCTTTTCATGAAACAAGTATGCACTTTGGTTCTTTTATGAACACTATTCATATGTTTCTTTTAAGGAAAGAATCTCTATTTTTGTTTTCAAGAGATCTCTCATAAAAGCCATCATTTTCATGCATGAAGTATGCACACTTTTTCTAAAAAGAAACTATATTTATGTGTATATAAAACATACGTTTTATTCAAGAAAGTAGAATGATTATCTATGTGCCTAGAAGGACATCATTAGCTATTTCTATTATGCATGCAATGCATAACTATTTCACAAGAACTTCGAAATTAGCTAGCATCCCATTGCAATAAAGCATGTATCCCTTTTCAATAAAATCCAACTTAACTGCTATTTCTTTTATATGCATTCTCTTTTCCATAAATGCAATAACTATTGTTTGAATATGGGCTATCCTTACTCAAAATAGTTATTTCTATGTCCAAAATAAACATATACTCATTTCAATTACTAACACAAACTCCTATATTTTCCAAGATTTGGCATACATACTTATCTCTTCAGTGGCTCACTCCATGCTTCCATCAAAATAATAAAACAATGCACGGCCAGCATGCTCATCGACCGTGATGTATCCAACATATTGTTTGAGATTTACTTTTGGCTGACCAGGCAGTCTACCAAATAAATCCTCCGCCGGACCTCCACTAATTTGGACAACTATGCCAAAGAATACGTACATAATCAAGAACAGCCATCGCTGCAATTATAGTTGCAACTCCATTCTACTTTCCCCGCTAAGAATGAAAACAAAAGGCTCGAATACTTTTCTGTGAGCTGAAGAGCCCCTGGATCCAACTGTCCAGTCAAGAAATGCGCAAGCTAATTCAGAGTATACTTCAGAATCAAGCCACCACTAGATTCAAAAGAAAGCATACTCTTCCTTATGACTCTCATAAAACATGATAATCTTCATCAAATATTCAATAAAACAATAGCATCTGGCATGACTGTGGTCTAAAATTTGCATGCCAGTCCCTGCAAACCTATATAGAAACACTTAATTATATAAGCCAGAAAGGTAGGCATCCAAAAGCCTAATGAGTCGGAGTGCAAGTTCTGATAAAATCCAACCGCTGCCTCCATCCACTTTATTTCCTTTCTTGATTTATCCTCATTCAGTTATCAAGAATTAGTTTCTGTAACTTTTTCATAACTCAAAATTACTTTTACGCAGGGTTAATTACGATAGGGATATTACATACTGCCCCCCTTAACAAGAACACCGTCCTCTGTGTTCATCTCTCGTTGAAACCTTAGATTTTACTCATGATATAACCATCTAACCACACAAAAAGTGATCCTTCCTCTTTAAAATCAAAGATTTCATTCCAAGAAATGACAATAAACAAAAATTGTAATGTTATAACATAAGAAAAATCAATAGTCATAAGCATTTATAACTGCAAAATATGCAAGTTCTAATTTCCATCACTTGGCCCTTATTCAAATTCATAATATACAAAAACAAATCTCTATATCAACTTACCATTACTTACCAATTACTCTTGAAAATCATGAGCACTTTCACGTAAGCATTTTAATAGTGATTGAGCAACCCATCAACACTCCATGGTAAGTAATCTGTAATGTATGACTAACAAATTTAATCACATTAGTCACAATATTTTGAGTCAAATGAAATACTTTTAACTATCAATCATTGTGCAATGTTAGATGATATTTATATCACAGTACTTTTACAAGTACTTAAAGAGCACTAACACTAATCATCAAAATGATAAATCACTGCTCCACAAGCACACTATATTAATTCTCACTAAAGACATCCACATAGTACTTCTAAAAGTACCAAAAGAGCACCTAGCTCTCTAATCATCAAAATAGTCATTCATTGCATCAAGTAAAAATTGTCTTAACCCCTACTAAGACGTTTACAAGATTAACAATACGATAAAGGAATTAAAATTTCCAATAACTCCTTATTGAGCACTAAGCTGAGCATTTCCTGTTAAATGTGCATAACATATTTTACGCAACTATATATAGAATTTTTAACATAACATATAGCTAATTAGTTAATTTCTTTAGCTATGAGAACCACCATATGCTAAAGAATTCCCAACCCATGGGAACTGGTTTCCACAACCAGATCGAATCATTTTCACATCTAGACAGTTTCTTTGATAGAGACCTTACCAGGTCTAACATGGAATTCCACTGGCCAACCAGCTCAAGAATTCCAATGACCACATAGGGTCTAATATAGGATTCCTCTTGGCAGCGTCCTGCCTATTCCTCTAACGACGTCCCATCTATGAGGAATTTTGGGCCTCCTCCAACAGGCTCCAAATCAATAAAGTTGCCTCAGGCTTTTTACCCTCTTCACCATCTTGGAAAACTCTTTTCCCTTACTGAGATCATTTATCTCTAAGGAGAGGAAATTTGGGCAGGCAAGTACCATCAACCCCTCTGGGCAGGTAACTAACATCAACCCAAGGCATTCTAGCCTGCGCTATCTTGTCATCACCAGACTTAGCGTCCTCTGCAAGATTTGGCACTCTAAGCCTATGCTATTTGGTCATCACCAGACTTGGCGTCTTCTGTAAGATTCTGGCACTCTAAGCCCGCGCTATCTGGTCATCACTAGACTTAGCGACTTTTTCCCCAAAGTAATTTACATAATAAACCATATGATCATTATCATTAACAAAATAAACATGCATGTACACCGTGCATTTACACTTAACCCTCAACATGCGTCCACAACGTCTAGATTGATAGGAAACATAACCAACATAGATGTCGTATGCATTCTGATTTTCCAAGTAACACAATCATGCATATCATATAACATTATAATTTCTCATTTATGATTGCAATTCACATTGCAACAATTTTACGTGACGAGTTTTATTGTTGCTATTAAGCTACCACTACTTAATCCCATCAGCAACGTTAGTTATAAATATGCATCATTTAACAAGTATTCAATTTCCAAATCATTTTAGTTTCATGCATACAATATTGTCATGCATAAAATCATATGCAAATATTCATTAATGTATAAATGTCAACAATAGTTGTGTTAACAATCTAAGCATTTCCAATTTCCCATAGTGTATTTTCATCAACAGCCCAATACATGAAGTAACTACCATAATCACTTGTTTACGAATTGTAATAATCTTAAATCCAATTCAATTAATGCATGTAAGTTCTATTAGCTAGTCATACAACACTAACCAATCACAACCACCAACCATCTTCATGCATCCATGACAAGACTTAATCAAAAATTAGTTATTACAGTCAAGTCTCATTACTCAACTCATAGTATATTTTCAATATCTAAAGGGGTTCTTACAATGTCTCTTTTAAACCACTTATCGTTATATTCAAAGACATTCCCCGTATTTTACATTCATGCATTGACTCACTAAAATTAGTTCATTGGAACTTCAATCATGTTCATTAAATGTATCATTATTATTGCCATATTTCAAAGAAAAAGTTGGTAGTTGATTGTCACTTTCCTCAATGAGTATTCAATATTGTTCATAAGTGTAATGAGTGTTCAATATTGTTCTTAAGTGTGACAAAAGTTTTATTGTCTTTTATCCTCATCAAGAATCCAATGTCGGGAACATAGTTATGTAGTAAATTTTATTACTTACTACTCAAAGTAGTTATAAACATGAATCACACATATCATGTCAAAAATAGTGTACTACATAATTCAATATGTAGATTGTTAAACTCATACCTGAGTTAATGCCTACTGGTGGAATACCTCAATTTCTTTTCCGTTTACCAATTCCCAAAGGCGTCAGTACTCAAACCTTTAGCTTTGATACCACTTGTAACATACCTCGCTAACCTCACATGTAAAAGCAGGGAGTTAGAATTTTTATACAAATTACCCGCAAGTAATTATCCAAATCACAACTCCACATTCATAATTAACCATTAGATATGATGTTCATTAGTACATAATGTAATTACAGTAGAGGACAGTAAGATACATAACCATTAACAACCACTATTGTAGTGTAATAACATAAACTAACTCATGAACCTTGCATCCATTTCATTATTTCCTTAACCATATTAATTAATCTCTTACTTGGACATTACGATTATCACATCAAATAAAGAATCATCATCATCAAGGATTCAACATCATCAACTGACACAATAAGCAATCACAACATTGAACACCGATATACCTTGGAAACCCCGTAGGGTGAAAACCAGCAAACGTTTAATCTTATTATTAAACACTCATGAGGGTTTTCACCCCTCACTCAATGGCTTATAAGGGATTCCATCCCTTAACCATTGTTATAAAATATTACAATGAATTATCATTAAATTGTCACATAACTAGCTAAAAGCTAATATATTTTCCATGAAACCCTTTACCTACATACCGCCACATGCAACATCCTTGTGGCATGATTGTTCTAGCAATGTACGATCCCGCAACTCGTACTCATCTGCATGGACCATTAATCCTTTTCTTGCCACAACGTTAAATATAATTTATGCCTTGCGTAAGTAATCCAACTTTACCTACCCGTGTTATCATTATCAAAATTGATATCATGATTACATTTATCAATAATCATATTAACTAACATTTCCCTTCGCATAAGCACATATTCTTAGAGGAAAAAACACTAAGGCATTCCTTTGAAGGGACTAACTAAAACATTAGTTATAATCTTCTTACATGAAAATTTACATAAACTTTATCAAAATAACTAGTCCTTCGGCTATTACTTTTGATGCATGCAAATATGTAAAGAAATCTACACAACTTGTTGTCTCTTCTCGCATGTGAATGTATATTCTTTCTAATGAAAGCTAACACCAATGTTGTGTGCATACACATCTCATTCAACAAGAAACTATGATAATAGTTATGTTAGCATAAAAGTAATCACATATCATTTTCCTAAAGAAATATGACTCAATAGTTCTTCTATCCATACAAAGAATATATCTCTATAACACATTGACTATACTTTGTGCATCCAATAGCTTATCATAATAGCCCTTCTTTAACGTATGCAACACATATTCCCTTCTCTAGAATTCTACCATCATTTCATGTAAACAGTTACATACTTCTTTCTTAAAGGAGGTCATTATAACCCCATTTCTCTATCTTCCTATAAGTAAGTTTCTCATGCTTTCCCTTTCAAGAAAATATTATAGATACCCATCTTTATGCATAAAAATCAAGAAACAATAACAAGGTTAACTTACCCTTTTATGCACCAAAATCAAGAAATCGACCCAACTCATCTAGCAAGACAATCTTTTCAAGAGATTAATATTTTCAAGAAAGTTAACATCGATTATTATTTCCAAGAAAGTCAACATAATACTTTCTCTACGTACACCCAAAATCATATTTCCAATGTCACAATAGCTACCCTTATGTGCATGCAACATGTGTTTTTTCTAACACAATTACTTTTACTTCATTGCACATAATCTTTTCATGAAACAAGTATGGATTCTGGTTCTTTTATGAACACTATTCATATGTGTCTTTTAAGGAAAGAATCTCTATTTTTGTTTTCAAGAGATCTCTCATAAAAGCCATCATTTTCATGCATGAAGTATGCACACTTTTTCTAAAAAGAAACTATATTTATGTGTATATAAAACATACGTTTTCTTCAAGAAAGTTAGAATGATTATCTATGTGCCTAGAAGGACATCATTAGCTATTTCTATTATGCATGCAATGCATAACTATTTCACAAGAACTTTGAAATTAGCTAGCATCCAATTGCAATAAAGCATGTATTCCTTTTCAATGAAATCCAACTTAACTGCTATTTCTTTTATATGCATTCTCTTTTCCATAAATGCAATAACTATTGTTTGAATATGGGTTATCCTTACCCAAAATAGCTATTTCTATGTCCAAAATAAACATATATTCATTTCAAATACTAACACAAACTCCTATATTTTCCAAGATTTGGCATAGATACTTATCTCTTCAGTGGCTCACTCCATGCTTCCACTGCATGCTTCCATCAAAATAATAAAACAATGCGCGGCCAGCGTGCTCATCGACCGTGATGTATCCAACATATTGTTTGAGATTTACTTTTGGCTGACCAGGCAGTCTACCAAATAAATCCTTCGTCGAACCTCCACTAATTTGGATAGCTATGCCAAAGAATATGTACATAATAAAGAACAACCATCGCTGCAATTATAGTTGCAACTCCATTCTACTTTCCCCGCTAAGAATGGCAACAAAAGGCTCGAATACTTTTCTGTGAGCTGAAGAGCCCCTGGATCCAACTGTCCAGTCAAGAAACGTGCAAGCTAATTCAGAGTATACTTCGGAATCGAGCCGCCACTGGATTCAAAAGCAAGCATACTCTTCCTTATGACTCTCATAAAACATGATAATCTTCATCAGATATTCAATAAAACAATAGCATCTGGCACGACTGTGGTCTAAAATTTGCATGTCAGTCCCTTCCAAACCTATATAGAAACACTTAATTATATAAGCTAGAAAGGCAGGCATCCAAAATCCTGATGAGTCAGAGTGCAAGTTCCGATAAACTCCAACCGCTGCCTCCATCCACTTTCTTTCCTTTCTTGATTTATCCTCATTCAGTTATCAAGAATTAGTTTCTGTAACTTTTTCGTAACTTAAAATTACTTTTACGCAGGGTTAATTGCGATAGGGTTATTACAATTTAACGCTCAAGAAAATGTGTTTTTGTGTGTGTGTTTTTTTTAAATATACTTAATTGTGTGTAGGCTTTTATAAATGTTAAAAAAAAAAGTAAAACTGAAATGAATTCACAAATTTAATATATCTAATAATTTAAGTTGTAAAACTGAAAAAATTCATAAATTTAACATATCTAGTAATTTAAATTATTTTATGTATAAGTAGAGAATGCTTAGTATTTCAAAAGGAATTCTTCTTGTGGTGATCCAAATTAAAACAAAAATTCACTTTTATCTGCCTTTTATTAACCATCTCTACAAAAAAACTTTAATCAAATAAAAATAATTCTAAAATATAAGAAAAAAATTCTAACTTTATTTTGCATATATTTTAAAATATTAATTAATTAATTAATTAAAAATATAATACTCATAAAAACATTCAAATAAAATATTTAAAATTCATTAAAAATTCAAAATGGTTTTACTAAAAAGTAATTGTCATCATCCATCAAGTATTTTATTAAAATGTCTACATCATTCAAATAAATTTATGGAACATATTTAAAGCCATTATCTAAAATAACATTGGAATTTAACAGGCAACAAATTGTGTTTTTGTGTTTTTTTTCATTCTTTAAATATATTTGATTGTATGTATTCAAATAAATTTATATAACATATTTAAAGGTATTATCTAAAATAATATTGGCATTTAACACTCAAGAAAATGTGTTTTGTATGTGTGTTTTTTAAATATACTTAATTGTGTGTAAGCTTTTCTAAATGTTAAAAAAAATATGGTAAAACTAAAATGAGTTCATAAATTTAATATATCTAGTAATTTAAGTTGTAAAATTAAAAGAAATCATAAATTTAACATATCTAATAATTTAAGTTATTTTATGTATAAGTAGTGAAAGCTTAGTATTTCAAAAGGCATATGCAAAATTATCATTACTAAGACATTTATTGAGATTGTGAGCACTTTTTATGTATGTTAAGAATTTTCATTTAAACAAATAGTTTTATAGCAGACACATGGTCATTCTTCTACATATTAGAATTTGTATTTTCAAATTATGTTTTATGTATGTTAAGAATTTTCATTTAAACAAATAGTTTTATAGTGGACACATGGTCATTATTCCAAATATTAGGATTTGTATTTTCAAATTATGTTCTATAACTGTCTCTATTTTTCTTCCTATCATGGATACTTTTCTTTGTTTTAATAAAGAAATATTGGAAGCTCTTTAACAAAACATGCTATTACTTACAATTCCACTCATAAATCCATTTTCTTGTCAAGATTATTCATTACATTTTTTTTTGCATGTATATGTTGTGAATTTACACACTTTTAAATAAAACAAGCGATAATGTCAATATGTTTTAGCATGTTGCCCATGGAAAACATATTTTTGTAGAAACCAAGAATAAAAATTTTGGATCCAGTCCAATTTGCAGCATAATCTTATTTCCCTCTAATAAGAACTCACAAAAAAAAAAGGCATTCACTGTAGATTTACTCAATGACCAAGATTCTAAAATAATCCCTTCAACAAGAATCACATATATTTTAACATTTAATTAAAAAAAAAATTGATAGTGGAAACCATAAAAAGACAAGTATGAAAAATATAGCATGTTATTGAATTTTCACTTCACACATAAATTAAATTTGAAATTCCGAACTTAATGTAAAATTTCATATCCTTGAAAATACTTTATGAATAAAGACAATAAGTTCATTACATCAAAATTCATAAAATCTATCATCAACTTGTGACTTAGAAAACCTTCATATCATGTAATATACTTTATGAATAAGGGCAGTAAGTTTATTACTATGGAAAATTTTAGGGGCTAATATTCGTAGGTGGGCTAATTTTCCATTATTTTTCCAAAGAATAGGTTCGCCACATTCCCTTTTTTTTAAATGATTTGCCCAAATTTTACAATATAAATTTATTTTACATTAAAAATTGCCAACATTATATAGAGAGTATATATAAAATCATTATAAATTTGAATACTTTTACAAATACATCAATAAGAATTTTATAGTTTCCATATTAGGGACTAGTGAAATTCACCAATGTTTTTATACTTCAAGATAGTTTTCCATCCTTAAAATTTTCCTTGTTCATTACACCAAAATTCATCATAAGATTTATCGTCCATTCCTGATTTTGTGTCTTCTATAGACATTGCTACCACTTCGATGCTAGTATTTGTATTTTCCATTCTCTTTAAATTCTCCAATACAATTGAACAATCGTATACTATTTTTTTTGAAGTGTTACAAGATCTATATAAATTTTTGGAAATATTTATAATGCTCCACAATCCATCACTATAAACACTTTCAGTGGAAGAATTACACCCTCTTCTACTGTTCTACTATTCACAATTCTTCTACTATTGATAATTCTTTGAACTGAAGTAACCAAACCAACGAAAATATTCCCAACAAAGGAAACGACCCCTCCACCCAAATTATTTGGAAATTGTCTTAATTCAGGTAAAAAAACCAATGAAAATATTTCTAACAAGGGAAATGACCCTCTCCGGCCAAATTCTTTGGGATTTGTCTTAATCTTAAGACAATCCAATATCTCTAATTGCCTTAGGTCTTTTAAGTCATGCAAGTGAGGGACCTCCTCTAAATTGGAACAACCACAAAGTTTTAGATGAGTAAGATAATGATATTGGAAAAATCTACTCCCCATTTCAACCACATCAGGGCTACCTAAAGAGAATCTTTTCAGATTTACCATATTGGTGATGTCATGGGGTAAACCTGTCACCCCTATGAAAGTCAATTCAAGTGTCTCTACGTCGAAAAGATTACCAAAGGTCCTGTCACTAATTTCTTGTCTGTTATTGCATAAATATATGGATTTTAGTTGCATTAGCTTGCACAAATCATTGATAGAAGCCACTCTTTTGCACCCATATTTTGCATGATATTTCATCCACATAATGTGGGAGCAAAAGAAGCAGTGCAATGACACAAGGCGTAATATACCATGAGGTGGACATCGCAAATTTGGACAACTCAACTGTTGAGGGATAAATATCTTAGAGAGATCAACTTGTGAATGTCATATGGCAATTCCGTAATTTTAGTTGTAGTAATATTGAGGATTTGGAGATTTACCATATTTGTAAGAGATGGAGCCAACATGGTAATGGGAACCTCTGTTAATTTTAGGAATACCATTTGTTTCAAAAGGCCAACATTATCTAGTAATGATGAGAGTAATGTGAAACTCAAATATAGAACCGTCATAGAGCTCATACTACCGACTAGTCTTCTCTGCAGCTCCGTAATTTTATTGTGTCCAACCATCAATGTGTGAATTTATTTAGAGATGAGTGATTCGGGAAGTGAAGTCAAATTGTTTTGGTGCAACAAAATCTGGGTGCATTCTGAACATTCAGTTTTTGTTTATTAAATGTGAAGTGAAATGAAGTCAATACCAACTCCGCCATCCACAACCGACAGCCGACTGACGCCATCTTCAGCCAAAATTACCACATCACCCTTTGAATTTATGGAAATCACTATGCAGTCATGTATTCCAGATGAGAGAACTAGATATTTCTAGAGCTTCTTGCTATAGACATATTTGGGCACTGCAACCCCAATCACATATGTTGATAAACCAAGGGCTCTCAAACCCCGAAAAGTGTTGTTTCACACCCTAAAAGATCAAGGTCAACTGATTACATCATTTCCCAGAAGTTCTCCATAAAAAACTAATCAGAACTGGTCAAAACTGGACCATACAGACTGCTCCATGCTGAGGGTGTGATGCATACTGAAAAGGCCTTCTATAGGGTGCGATGGGCGAGAGTAGACAAATGGAAGAGACAGTTTGCTAAGTGAAAACCTAAATAATCTTCTAGAAACTTCTCATATGACACTTGCCTCTCTGAATTCACTCAAGGATGAGTAAGAGATCATGAAATCTCCAAGTGGAACCAAGAACTATTAGTGAAATGACACTAATCAAAAACCCAGAAGCTGACTCACCCCCTTGCAAATATCTATATATGGATCCCTCATCCTAGAGATCCAGAGGCTGGAATTTTGTAATCTGTAAGGAAGTGCTGTTGTTTTCACTTTGAGACATTATATTGTTGGGTGATCTAGCTTTTCATGAGGTGAAGAGGGCTTTCATGCTGGGAGGATAGCGTTGGATCAGACAACTGGGTTGTAATCCTCTCTTCTACTTCTATCAATAAAGTTATCTAAGTTTTCCTCCATATACTTTTATATTTTTGAATCTTATATTTATGTGTGCAATTTTATGGTTAATGTACATTTGATTCTACATTGTTTATGGTATTTTAGATCTCTATGCTTTGATGGTATTTTGCTGCTTTGCCTGTACAGGTGTTCTTTGAAGTGGGACAAGTGAGAAAGGAGTGGCGAAGATCTATCAAAGGAGAGAAGAAACAAGCAAGGAACCAAGAAAAATACTAAGGTTGGTGCTCTATGCTTCTCTCTTATCTATCTCCCATAAAGGAAAACACAAGTTACTTTGAATTTTTCATTTCTAAGATAGCTACACATCTTAGTGGAACTAGCAGATTTGAATAGACACTAGTTTTCCTGGAAACAAAATTGCGACTCCATTGGGGAGCGAATAGTTTGTTTGTTTGTTACTGTTGTTTGCTTTATAAACTACAGACATAGCCTACAGTTAAGCTAGCTAGCCTTCGAACTGCTTTTGCTATGCAACTGCAAAGTAGATCAACGCTGCTTCAGTCAATCTCCGAGTTGGTTTATGAACTGAACATCTGACTTGCAAACATCCTAAGTGCCCTAGTGGTAGCTCAATAACCTCATAAGATCATACCCCTATACTTTGTGTTTACTGTCCATCATAAGCTCGGCCTAAATCCTTGAACTTAGCTGCAAATTGTGAGTGAAAACCAAGCTCAGTCTCATCCCTGGACCATCGCATTGTCTCTCATTGGCAGTCTGGATGCATCGCACCTCCCATGTGCTACGGGTGAGATGCATCCTTGTTTCCCTTAAGGACATGTGCGTTGATTGAATGAGACTGTTTCCCTCTCTGGATTTTGGTTTTTTCTTCATTGTTTTCAGCTCTATTTAGTATTTTTGCAGCCTATGATCAGTATATCATTGTTGAAACCTTCTTCATTTACATTATTCAGCCTCCATTGATAAGGAATTGTAAATGTTTTTTTATGTATTTTTCATCATTTACGGTCCTCCTTTGCAAAAAGTAGCTTAATAGAAATGTCGTCATTTGATTTGAAAGTGTCGCAACTGTCGTTTTGAGTCAAGAAAAAGAGTTTCGTAATGTCTTCCTCTTTTAGATAGTCGATTGTACCTTTGCCATAGTATTTGATTTGAATTGTCAATATTTGAAGTGTCGAAAGTAGGTTTCCATTCGAAATTGAAAGTGTCGTCTTAGTCTTCCTTTTGTTTTGAAAATAAATTGTTAAAGTGTCGCTTTGAAGAAAGTAGTTCAGATCTGTACTTAGTTTTCTTTTGGCATTCTCACATTAAGGAAATGAAAAAACAAATACATGCATGTGCATTTGCATTTAGACTGCATGCGGAAAATGATTTAGGAAAAGTGCATTTAGTGTGTGCTCTCTGCTCTCTGTTGAAAGAATCGTACTTTTATTTCCTTAGTAGCTAGGATTTTCATTGCTAAAAGAAAACAAACGACTGTTTATCATTTTAGATTGCATATTTAGGAATTTTACATCTACATCACGCGGTGAACCTTGAAAGGAAAACTTCTTAAGAAAGATCAACTATAAAATAAACCTCAATGAACATAAAAACGCTTTGGAACCTAACGCACAACATCTAGAAGTCTAGGCTAGAGATGTATTCCGGCATCATAAAGCCTGGTAACTATCGTTTTCATTGTAGGTTGGGTGATTCCTCCTCTTTGATACGACAAGTGCTAGTACGGACTATGCTCCCATGTAACGTCGAGTATATTTTTGGGGACCACAATATGCTGATATTCTTTATCCTTAGGAAGCCATGTCTGCTGCCCTATCGATCGCAATGCATTGAACACAACATTCGGGAAGATTGATTGTCATATGTAAAGTCCTCGGTAATTTCTCTTTAATTTGCCACCGAGGTGTATATTGCAGTTTTGCGATTGGTTTGGTAATCCCTCTGTCTAGACTTCCATAGTAGTCACTTTCATTCCTTTTCGACCCCTTAAAAGAAAAGGTCCATCTAAGCACTTGTCACTTCAGGCTCATTAAAAATCAAAGGCAACTAGAGTCACCTTTATCTTTTTCTCGACTCTTAAAAATTGAAAAAGCAAGTTGTGTCAAAGTGTCATAAAATTTATTTAATTCGGAATAACATCACTGTTCCCTCGTTGATCTTAGGTTGAGATAATGGAGTCCACCAATCAAGGATTTTCCCTTGGGGGAATCCTAGTCCTTTCTCTTCTTGGGGAGATATTGGTGCTCCATACATGGCTACATTGTCCCTTCCAGGACTCACAATTGGCCTGCCTGTTTGGCTATTCTCGACCTCTATCGTTCAAAACACTGTAATTCCTCAACAATCAAATCAGCAACTAGATGATACTGGAGTTGCTCCCCCACCTTCTACTTCATTTGTTTCTCCCTCTCCTTCTTCCTCTTCGCTTGGTGAAACTAGAGATACTAAAAACCAAGTAGCTGAGAAGAAGAAGAAGCCAGCTGCGCAAGGGGGCAACCATGCATCGTCCGATGAAAATCCACACACTGCACCTTCCAAACCCAAATCTCCATGCGTAATTTGCAAAGGGAACCACTATCATCGATATTGTCCTTGCATCCTGCAAATCTTGAGAGATTGGTCTCCCCACTTGCACCATCCGGTGTCATCAACCTCTGTCGATCATGTTGAGAGTACACCATCGACTAGTGAAAATGAAGTCAATGGACAAAAAGGAAAATCTAGATTTCCTTGTAGGTTGTGTGAAGGCGATCATGCCCTTCACCATTGTCCTTTTCTAGATGAAGCTAAAAGAGTCTTGGATAACCATCCTGCTTCACCATAGCGACTTCCACCTGGATACAAGAAACTCTTGCCAAGTCCATCGCTAGTTGAAAATCCGACTGACATACCTCTGTTGTCGGTCGAAGCGCCTGTCATTGAAGATAAACCCTCTGAGTCCACATCGGACCAAAGTCAATAGGTTGAGATGGCAGTCAACCTAGTCTTTTCCTCAGAAGGTCCACCTTCAGATGATACAGTCTCCAAAGAGAATGAGAACGACATCGTTCAAATTCTTTTTGTTAACACAGAGTCTAATGAACATGGGGGCAATCTACTTGTTTCTTTACCACAGGAGGGAAGTTCCCCATTTCAAGAGATTCATCTGGCCATTTATTCGGTCCCTTCTCCAAGCAATCTAGTCATTTCCTTTGATTGGAATCTACTAGCGGGACCCCGCCTTCCATCTAATGTACCATTCTGAATCATAGTATAAGCTTATAGAATGCTCATGGATAGCACTATCATTGGTGAAGGGGCTTCCGTGAGTATCCTTTCCTCAACTGCTTGGAAAGCACTTTGCTCGCCATCGCTTCTGCCTGAGATTCGAAATTTGTCAAGTTTTAATAAAGGAACCAGTCGACTATTAGGGATCCTTCCAAATTTACCTATAAATTTGAGAAGGAAAATCGTTCATTTGAACGTGATGGTAGTCCAAGGGCCACTAGATTACAATCTACTCCTTTGGCATGACTACATTTACAGCATGGGAGCTATTTTTTCCTCACTCTTTCGGGTGATGTGTTTCCCGTATGAAGGCAGAATGATACAACTTGTTGACCAGCTTTCATTCCCCGGTTCAAACATGGCTACTAGCCAAACACCATCCCTAACTGGTCTCTTTGCACAAGGAATGTCTCATCAACCTCCAGTTGATCCACCTAATGACCGCGAGTGATTCAGTGAATGTAACGAAACCCAGGAGGCATGCACCCTAGTCTGCTTCGACAGGTGAACCCAGATGAAAAGATAGATTTCCTCGTAGGATATATGACCAGTCTGCCACGCCCGTCCATATAGGATATGGGATCAATCTGGAACAATATCTCCTCATCGTAGGTTATATGATTGATCTGACAGACCCTTTTGTTTAGGATATGGGATCAATCCAAAACAGGATCTCCTCGAAGGTTATGTGAATGGTGCAAAACACCATTTCCTTATAGGTTATGTGATTGGAAGTGCCAACCCACACCATTCACCTTTGTCTATTTCGATGGACAAAGCCAAGGAAGTGTTTTGTTTGCTCCGCGGATGAAACAATCTTGCTTAAATGCAAGGACTTCCATATGGTGACCTGGAAACTCTACTTTTCATTAAACGTGGGGGCATGCAAACCTTTTTTTACACAAGTGAAAAGTGACCAGCGTAACTCTAACCCCGTAGTAGTTTACTAAATTCAATTGCTTAGGTTAGGTGATTGGTCCGATCCACCATTCACCTTTGTCGGTGGCCCCAGCAAAGCAAAGGAAATGTTTTCCTAAACTATCCTACCTAACCTCAGTAGTTCATTAACTCTTAGTTCTGTAGTTGGTCGTTTCTAGCCTGCATACAAAAGGCACCTGAGCAAAGTTTCGCATGGGGCAAGCTCATTAAAAAATGAACCTACTAATAAGAGACATCCTTAAAGACGACTGGAGCGAGAAATGTTTCTGCACAGTTCAAGCTCATTAAATAATAAACCTAGCACTGAGCACATGTTGGCTCAAGGTTCAAGCTCATTAAAAAATAAACCCGCCATTGAGCACATGCTGGCACAAGGTTCAAGCTCATTAAAAAATAAACCCTCATTTCAGTAAATAACCTTTGTGATTTCATTGCTATCATCCCTTTGATCCTTGGTCATGTTCTTACCATCACCTCCACTCTTTTAGCAGATCATACGCCTCCACTTGATTGTTTGCCCTTTTGAGGAACAGTTGCGACGAGTGATTCTACTAGCTACCCTCATTACGCTGTTGTGTTTGAGAAGTTCCAAACTTACCTAGAATCAGTTGCTACCGAGCTACTGGCCTCTACAGCTCATTAAACTAAAGGGAAGTGACATCCCTCCTCTATATTTTAATATTTTTGGAGTTGAGGGATCATTACACAAAAATATCAAGCGCTTGTCTTGTTTGGCTCGCTAAAACTATCAAAAATTCATCCCTTTCGTATTATTTTATACTTTTTCGGACTTAAGGGATTATACCATGAAAAAGGACTACTGGAGTTTCCTTTTCATCTCTTTTAAAACTCTCTAAACATGAAAAGGACAAAGTTATCTTTGTCGTTAAACTCGTTAAAACAATAGCAACAAACTTGTCTACCCAGACGATAGCGAGTTTCACTGTCGCTAGGCTTGCTAAAACATAGTGACAGGTTTGCCCGAAGGGAAAATTATAGAACAAGCATATGTTATCCTATTCAAGCTTGACAAAAATAAAGAGGTACTGGTCAGTAGTGACTGGGGAAAATGGGAAGAAAACTTGAAGAACTTCATTGGTAGCAGGTCGCTCTTGAACATGACACTTTCATTCCATCACCATGATTGAGTCGGGTTGGGTTATTCAGTTCACCATCACCATTGGTCCTGTGTACCATCCATGGGGTTAACGCTACTTATCCATCACAGTGTCGCTAATATGTTCAAGAGAAGTCGCTCAGAGAATTCACCAACCCAACTAATGCCTCATCCACTGCAATACCTTCACGCTCCATTTTTCATGACTGCCACCCTGAACCTTGTATCATCGGATCGTTTTCATCTCCACAAAATCATTTGCTTTGTTTCGTGTCATAGATGGGGGATTCATTAAGGCCCTCCTATGACGGGTCACTTCTTATCAACATCAGCTCATTATCCAAGAAGCTGACTTAGGAACAACCCTTTCAGTACTTTGAAGCTTGCATGCCTCAATGGCAAGTTTCTCACTTCCGGTGATAGGTTTACATCAATGGCCTTCGACCGAAATATTTTGCGTGGTGTTCTACATTGACTCATATATTCACACCACGTGAATTGTAATGCAATACCTTGAGGGTCATTATCAATATCGGTGATTCCTCTCGTGCCTGTTAACAGCTTACATCATTAGCTGGTAATCAGGCGATGTCTTTCCATGTTTGACTTCAGAACATCTTTTCACATGGATCGACTTGTACATTGGGCGAAGATTGAACAAGTTTAAAGACCCCGAATCTAGTTTCATCCATCCAGACTGTGATATATTCAGGAAAATAAAGACATCAAATGTACTCCATAGCTACACAGATGATCATCTAAGCTAGGGATGATGGCTCTACTAGAATCACCAGTCTGCAACAACAGACGATTGTCTGTCCTATGTACATGAAAATGAATTTATAAAGTTGAGCATGGGAATTCCCACCTCAGCTAGATCATGAAAGTAATATGAAGATAATTTATTGTATTGTATTTTATACAGGTCACCTTCCAATTTGAAAAACCTCGGATCCTCATGATAAAGCATTTCACCCGACATCAAAAGATTTATGACCCCATGCTTTAGGGGGCAACTATTATAGACATATTCGGGCACTGCAACCCCAATCACATATGTCGATAAGCCAAGGGCTCTCAAACCCCTAAAATTTTTGTTTCACACCCTAAAAGATCAAGGTCAACTGATTACATCATTTCCCAAAAGTTCTCCCTGAAAAACTACTCAGAACTGGTCAAAACTGGACCATACAGACTGCTCCATGTTGAGGCTGCGATGCATCTCACCTGTTACACATGGGGGGTGCAATGCATACTGAAAAGGCCTTTTATAGGGTGCGATGGGAGAAAGTAGATAGATGGCAGAGACAGTTTGCTAAGTGGAAACCCAAAGAATCTTCTAGAAACTTCTCATATGACACTTGCCTCTGAATTCGCCCAGGGATGAGTAAGAGATCATGAAATCTCCAAGTGGAACCAAGAACTATCAGTGAAATGACACTAATCAAAAACCCAAAAGCTAACTCACCCCCCTACAAATATCTATATATGGATCCCTCATCCTAGAGATCCAGAGGCTAGAATTTTGTAATATGTAACGAAGTGTTGTTGGTTTCTCTTTGAGACATTGTATTGTTGGGTGATCTATCTTTTCATGAGGTGAAGAGGGCTTTCATGCTGGGAGGATGGCGCTGGATCAGACAGTTGGGTTGTAATCCTCTCTTCTACTTCTATCAATAAAGTTATTTGATTTTTCCTCCATATACTTGTATATTTTTGAATCTTGTATTTATGTATGCAATTGTATGGTTAATGTACATCTGATTCTACATTGTTTATGGTATTTTAGATCTCTATGCTTTGATGGTAATTTGCTGCTTTGCCTCTATAGGTGTTATTTGAAGCAGAACAAGTGAGAAAGGAGTGGAAAAGCTCTATTAAAGGAGAGAGGAAACAAGCAAGGAGCCAAGCGAAAGACTAAGGTTGGTGCTCTCTGCTTCTCTCTTATCTATCTCCCATAAAGGAAAACACAAGTTACTTTGAATTGTTTGTTTCTAAGATAGCTACCCGTCTTAGTGGGACTAGCAGATCTGAATAGACACTAGTTTTCCTGGAAACACTTCTCCCTCATCTATAAATTTTTAATCTTACTTTTTCCTGAGCAATGCAAGTAAGGCCAAGGCCTGCCATGTGTAATAGAAGTTTGATTTATGTTCTCAAATGAGTAATTTCTTCTTTTGTGTTGTCTCTAAATTTTCAATGTTGTTGTTTTTCTTATCGTTGTGTTCCGTTGTGATTTGCTTCACTCTGATCTATAACCCGATCAACTGGTATCAGAGGTAGGTTATTCACTTTTGTGTTGAGGTCTGGGGGTTGTTGGGTCACCGCATCACCATGTTTTAGATAACCCTATTCATAACTCGATTAGATTTCTCAACATTGTTTTCAATTGCTGCAAAGTGATTTTTTGGGGCAGGTCTGGTTGAATTTTGTTCGATTCTGCAAGAGAGGGTGTATAAGGCCTATCATAAAATGTAGATTTGACCCCTTTATAAAGAAAATCGACCCACAAATCTGGTGTTGCATGCGAGGTGAGACGTTTTGGATGGTTAATAGCCTATGGAGGATAGCAGGAAGAGTGTTCCCCTATAGTAATGGAGCAACGCTGGTCAAATAAAAGGTGATGTTAATATTAGTAATGGAGCAACGTTGGTAAAATAAAAGGTGTTGTTAATATATGATATATGTTATGCAAGATTCACATGACAACATAGTAGTTTTCACAAGTATAGTTGCAAAATAATTGACGGGACAATAGTTTCCAATTCGAACTCTATGACTTTCATCCCTTTGTTTTAGATTTTGTGATAAGCTCTCTTTCAACATTTTTTATTAAGGAAGTGGATATTTTGAATGTGTTCTACATTTATCATGAAAAATAATAAAGTTTGGATTCTGAAAGGGGAAAGAAAGTAAGAAGTCAAAATATAAATCATTTTTAAAAATAGATTGTTTTGGCTCTTTATCTTAAAGAGTAATAATTAAAGTTTTAAAGTAGTGCCTTGATTTTTATGGGCATGAAATTTGTTGAGAATGGAGACAACAGCAATAACTGACATGGATAAGTTGGGCAGGGATAATTTTTCCCTATGGAAATCATAGATGGAGGATATATTAATTTTAAAGGATCAGTATTTGTCGATTGAGGTAACAACAAAGAAACCCTCATCGATGAGAGATGAAGAGTGGAATAAGCTAGATAGAAAGACGATTACAACAATCCACCAATATATAGCAAAGAATGTGTACTTCAATGTGTGTAGAGAAAAGACGATAGAAGGATTATGGAAGAAGCTCTATGATCTGTATTAGAAGAACACGACATCAAACAAAGTGTTCTTGATGAAGAAGCTTTATAATCTCAAGATGAAGGAGGGTGCTTCAATTGTTGAGCACTTGAATGAATTCAATATTATTACTAGTTAGCATGCCTCTGTTAAAATCATTCTATATGTGTGGTGAAGTAAAATTCTAAGTGCGGACACAAACAAGATATTCTATGGAAGATTTCCTTAGGTTAGAACCAATTGAGAGGGCCTATCTCTCAGTACACTTATCCCATTTGGTGATGACCTTGCTTGCTCGCTCCAGCTATCTCTCGTTTCCTTCTTCGAACACTTGAAACAAGTAAACAACAGTGAACACCAACTGTGATAATAGACAAATTGTAATTCAACCTACTTAACAAGTCAAGAAGCATTAAGCCATAAACATGTGAGATGACACATTATGTAGGAAATCAATCGATAGTTGCATATTATCAAATCAAGAAGAGATTACAACCATTGTCTTGATGTTGTTTTTCTCCTCCGAAAAATCCGGGTTCCCACACACTTTCATTAGCATTCCATGATGGTCTCAACAATGATAGTTTTAAGGCTCTTCCCTTTAGTCTTCACACTAAACCAAATTCATACTTCTCCCTCACACACAACTAGAGATCTACAACTATGAATAACTTATTGATTACTCCAAACTTAATTAGCACTAGCACACCAACCCTAACACTAGCTTGTGCTTGGGAAAAAGGGAGGTTTATCTAACATCAATGGATGGGAGATGGTTCCTCTTCTCATGGGAGAAGGTCTTATCTCTTGAGGTAGTTCCATCCTAATAGGGGAAAGGAGCCCAAACTGACATCCTCGACTCCATCCAGCCCAACCATTCACCATACTTCTGTTACGATGCTTCTAGAGCTGGAAAATTCGACTCCTTATTGATAAAAAATTCCAAAAGAGGATCAGTGTGACTGGAACAAGGCTCAGTCACTCCGGTCGGTGCTAGGGATAGTTTTAATCCCTACATATTGGCGCGAGGAGGACACTGGTCATTAGCGTTGGTCTTGTAAACTGGGAAAAATAGAAGATTTTTTGGAAATGATGCAAAAAGGAATTGTTCTGCTCATGAAGAGGGACACAATGGGAGTTTCTTCATGAAGTGGAAGCATGTAGGGTTCACTGTAGAGGTCCTCCAGGATCATGGAATGGGGAGTTTAGGGACAATGACAAAATTTTGTGTAACAGATGCTCCCTAAAGCGTGAAGGACGAACTAGAATGAGGGATAAAATGCTTTATGAATTAGTGTGGGGAACCAGAGTCTGCTGTCGGAAAACCTGCAAGCAAGTATAGATACATAACTGAAAACCATTCCAAATGATACATGAATCATGGTATGGACACAACCATCCAGAGAAAGATCATGCAAATGGATCCAGGCATGGGCACAACCATCCGATAAAGAGGATCATATCGAAACCAAGGTATGGTCACAACCATCCAATAATGAGAAGGATCACATATAACAACTCATGGTGTGGTCGCAACCATCCATCTCAAAGAGAGATGCATAGCAGTACAATCATGTCACACCGCCCTGCAACTTGGACTTGTGTAATCTGAGCCCAGGGTCTTGCGCTCCAACACGACCCGATCAAAATACAGATTCTAACATGAAAATAGATTTGTTGATGTCTAACATTCTATAAAATCACTTGATTACCAGCCAAAGATGTAAACTGTTAACAAGCGAGAGAGAAACCACCAATTATGGCAATGGCCCTCAAAATATTATCAACACAATTCATGGAATGTGAATAAAAGAATTGTAGTCGAACACCCGTTAAATCACCCAGTCGAAAGCTAATGATGTGAACGTGTCGTCGAGTGCGAAGAACTTGCCATTAGGGCATGCAAGCTCTAAGGTACTAGCAGGGAGCTTTTCGGTCAACTTCTCGGATAATGAGCTGAAGTCAACAGGAAGTGACTGTGTTGAAGGAGGGCCATAATGTATCCCACATCATCGACATGAGACAAAGGGATGCAAAATGATTTTGGATGATACAGAGAATCAGGGGTAAGTGTAACTGCAGAAGGACAACTCTTGAACATATCGACGACACGACTGGAAGTTTGGCAGCTTTTGGATCCATAGGATCGGTGGTCATGATGATGTGGCAGAGATCAAATGGAAGGAAAAAATAAACGGCCCAACCCAGGAAGGTCAATGATAAAAAGGAGGATATCCCAACTCGACACGAAGCAGAAAGTGTCATGTTCAAGAGTGAGCTGCCAACACAACTGATTGGATTTCCAAATTTTCCCCCACCATTTCTGGCAGGTACCCCAATTATTTTTTAATCGCAAGCTTGAAGGGGATAGCATATGCTTGCACTGTAAGTTCATCCTTTGTCCGAATCCAACCTATTAAGTTTAATGAGCCCTAGGAAGGAGAATATCATGTTCATCAAGGTGAAAAATTCGATGTCATTTAATATTTTAATGAGTCCGACAAAGGTGAAACTCGGTATCTTTTTCATGTTTAGAGAGTTTGAAAAAGACATGAAAAATAAAACTCCACATGGTCCATTTTCGTACATTTTGTCCCTCGAGCCCGAAAATGTTGAAAACGATACTTAAGAGAACCGCTTGACAATTTCAGTCAAGGAGTACCTTTTTCGTAAATAGTGCATCCCATCCCAAAAAAGGGGTCAACGTATACTAGGCGCATGAGGTTTCGCATCCATTAACGAGTTCAAAATGACAAGAGCTCGGAAATCTTTTCGTGTTTAAAGGATCAGAAAAGAGCTTGAAGCAAACCCCCCATTTTATTCTCTTTTACGAGTCAAAAGGGAAAAATACTCGGCAATATTTTCATTTGAGTTTATGAGTCGAGAAAAGAGTTGAAACGTGACTCAGCATCATTGTCAAACATCCATCACCTATCATCGCGCAAAATAGGTAAAGTGTATTATCCAATTCTTGAGGCAAAATGGGTCAAAAATACTTGAAAACCCTAATGTTTCATGAAAACTGAATAAAAGGAGGGAAAAGTAAATATTTTTTACCATTTACCATTTTACCTTATTGTGAAAACTTTTCACCCACTTTTGCCCTAATTTTTCCGTAGCATATTGCAGGAAATCCGGGAGGTCATTCACCGAGTCGCCAGTTGCAGGTAAGAGCCAAGTCCCTAAGCTCCATTTCCATACTATTTATTCCTGTTTTTATCCATTTTTTGGATTTTTGAGGGATGTTAAAGAAAAAAAATCGCCCTCGGTCAGCGCGATTTCCGGCCACAGAATCGCGTCGGCCAAGGGTTGCTAAAACATCCAATCGTGCCATTGACGCCACTGTTTTTAAAACAGGTGGGTCGGCGCCGTGAATAAAGAAAAAAACCATTTTTGTCTCAAATCCACCATTTGAATCCAAATTTTACTTGCAAAAAATGATTATTGACTTGAATACATGGTTTTTGCAGGAAAGAATCGTCGAAAATGGTAGAGTGGAAAGAACGTGAGCACAAAGATGTGGACACCCAGGAAATGAATGATCCAAAATTCTTGGACGCCTTGAGGAATTGTGGGCTCCTCAAGTTCTTTCTTAGACCAAGGATGTGGGATCAACCTGAGCTGCTCCAATACCTAATTAGTCTCTGGGACATAAAACAAGAAATATTTATCATTGGTGGCCAGGAGCTGGAGTTGGAAACTTCAAACATCTATTTCATCATAGGACTATCCTAGATAGGGGAACTAGTCAATTTATATGAGTCATGACTGATTGGGGCAAGCATATCTATGCTACTTGCAGAAAATTGCCCAGAAGCCCTCAAATCCAAGAGCAAAAATATTGAGATTTCCACTGTGCGAGATCTGACACTAAGAGTGCTATTGTTGACTATCAACAGAGTGGTTGGGTCCCAAGCAGAGCTCGAGACTAACAGGTTGAAATTTCTTTATGCTATCGACTGCACAACACCAACGATCTCCAATTGGGCTAAAGCCATGAAGATCAACATGAAACGCCATCTCTCAAAAGCTAAGGCGGGGAATCTGAAGCAATTTTGCTTCGGATATATACTAGTGACCTTCTTCTTGGAGTGGGTTCCGTTGTTCCAGTACCAGTTGACTGAGGTAGATTCGTCGATGCCACGAGACCCACGGATGGTCCGTTGGAGTCGTTTGATGCCTAGGATCACTGGGGGCTGGCATATGTCCTATAGGCCCACATTCTTTTCATGGCTACGATGACAGCTGATCGTAGTGGGGGATTGGCCATACAGTGGTACCAGCTTCTGCGGAGATCTAGATACGCTGCTTCTAGATGGAGAGGATTTCGATGATGAAGGTAAGAAATAAATTTTTAATTTTTGATTTTTCAGTTGTTTTTGATATATATGTGTTTATAACATTTTGTTTTATCAATGCAGATGTTGGACCAGAGCGTCGTGTCAGGATGTCCCCGATAGCCGAGCGCATCACTCGCCAGTTTGATATCACTCCTTATCAGGAGGGGAGTGACAACAAGGAGGAGATCGCGAGGAACCTTGAGGGGTTTGACTCGTGGTATCCCAGAGTACGCCCGGGTGGGGAAACATCCCACGCCAATACCATAGGCATACGATGGGGGTATCAAATCGGATCCGCCGATTGCTGACTCATGTTGCATGAGTAGTTTCATGTTACCACGATCACCATGCTGATTAGTTCCTAGGTCCAACATTTACATTTTTTAGGCCTGCGTGCCACAAATATATGAGGCTTGTGAGCCGCTGATGTTATTTGAACACACATATTATTTTTGGGGTTTTGATGTATCAAACATTATCACCATATATATATATATATATATATATATATATATCTATATATATATATATATATATATGTTGTATTTTCTTGCTTACTATGGTACAAATGATTTGTTTTGGCTTTTCACATGGTTTGTAAATGTCTATCAAACACATAATTAACTAATCCATCTGTCAATGTACTCATGTGTCTAGGAATATGATGATATGTAATATGATCAAAATTTCTTTCCAGTAGACGAATACGTAGATACATTCTCAATATCTGAGGGTTTCTGATGAAATATTTCCCATTGAGTTGAAGGACAACAAACTGTGAATCTAGGTTGACAACCAATTCCCGAATGTCAAAAGTGATGGCTTCTGATAACAATTTGATGACTACGTTGTATTCAGTAATGTGACCTAAACAAATAACTTGAAGATCAATCAACTGATCAGGAGGGTCATAAATGGCCCATGCCGCGAAGGATAGATTCCGGGTACTACGACAAGTACCATCAGCGAAACCAATGTGCGGAGTCACAAACATCTGCAAAGTTGGGAAAAACATAGTAAACATGAAAGTTGTTTGAAAACTAACACACCAAACCACACTGCACAAAAATGAATGACACTAATGCACATAAGTAACCATGAAAGATGCCCTAAATGTAGTACTTTTTGAGAGATTCCATGCTCGGACTAAGGTAATCAATCAACACAAATGACCACTATAGTTTTACCATTGACATGATGAGTAAGCATCGACATGGCCAAATAAAAGAGTAGAACTCATATGAGGCTTTTTCCCCCATGCCCCCTAAGCGAGGGAGGGTTACAAGTCAGATGACAAACCCATTGCAAAAATGAGCAATCGGTAAAAACTTGGGGAGGGAGAAAAATCCCGAATCCACGAGGGGATAAAGGTGCCCTTAGTTGAAAGATCCTGACAATGTTAGGAGAAACTGACATGTCAATAGGCAGAGAAGAAGAGAACTTCTCAAGACACATAGACATGACTGTCGGGCTAGGTAGGAACTATTAACCTTGTTGGAAAATGGCCCAAAAATGGATTTAAGTATGCTCTTTAAAGTCTCCATAAACCGGAAAAATCATGCCAATGGATCCAAATATGCTCTTGAAGTCTTCAAAATCTTCTTAAGATCATCCAAAGATCGAAACCATCAGATGCCGAGAGCCCTTGGAAGGGCGGAAAAACACTATCAGGAGGCTAAAACACTCCAAAATAGTGAAAAAACAAAGTATTGTGGGCATGAGCATAGCAACACACAGCTACCGTTAGATCTGGCCGATCAATGGCCCAGATCTAAGTGGAAAATCGCAATCAGCACTGCAAAGAGAACGACTTAAGTATGGGCACAAGACACCCACGATCAGTGATCTCCGATGATCAGATCGGCAGGTCGCAATCGGCAGAGGCAGGTCGGCGGAATAAGCAGGGACCAAGTGGATATACGATTACTATTAGCGATGCAACATGGACCGTCGATCAAGTGACGAAGATTGACGGCCCACATCGCATTGCAAGAGTCGATATCAGAGGAATACAAGGGGTGATCTAACAGTGGCCCTGGGCATGAGCGATATGCGACTACGATCAGATCGCATCGCTATATCATAGTGGAGCAGCACCAAGGGGTGGGGCCTTTACACATTCATATGCGTGATGCAATAACCGGACCTAACGGTTATATACATAATATTTCATAAGATTTCAAATACGCGGGAAGGCCATTTTTAATGTATTTTGTGTATTTTCGTTATATAATGAAAATACAAAGGGAGCCTTGGGTAGCGCCGATGCGATAAAGCCCAGACCTGAAAGGTTTCGGGAATGAAAATTTATAATATTTGAGGTCCGCGGGAAAGTTATTTTCAATGCATTTTCGTGTATTTCATTACTTAACGAAATACAAAGGGAACCAAGGGGCAGCGACGATGCGATAGATCCCGGACCTGAAAGGGTTCGGGAATGAAATTTTATAATGTTTTTTGGTCCGCCAAAGCCATTTCTCATGTATTTTTGTGTTTTTTAACACATTCCAGGATATAAAGGGAACACAAGAGCAGGCCATCTGTGACATGTGATAGCGACCCTAAGGGCAGACCCGATAGAGGATAGGCCATGATTAAGTACTTGTGAAGTCCAAAATGTTGAAAGCTTGGTGGGATTTCTCACAGTTGCAACGTTTTCTGTTTGGAACAGAAAACAATGATTTTTCACATTTAAAAGATAACAGAGGCCTGAAAACCCATTCTATCACATAACAGAGACCGAGAAGAGATCATGGGCATCAACATCGCAGCTCATCCAAAACAAACAAAAACATCATGGAGCAGACCGCGCTGAGCAAACCAACAGAATCGATTATGGGGCATCTCTGGCACAAGAGAGCTCCCAGACAGCGCAACAAACTACCCAAAAATAGTTACTCTTCTGTCAGAAGAAGGAACCTCCGAGCCCATGCTTGCCTAATCAGGGCATCAAAGTATTTAACAAGACATGGAGGATAGATTAAGACTCTGAGCCTTTGAGAGCTCAGGAGCATTGTAAAAGGCCTATAAAAGGCTGAAAACTAAATGTAAGAAGGGTTCAACATTTGGAGACTGTATAGACTCTACTCCTCCAGTTTCTCATCTTCATTCCAACAATATAAGCTTCTTTTGCTATTACATGTTCAATTCCATTTGATCTGTTATTCTATGCTTGCACATGAATAGGTTATTCATGTTTTCTACTGCGTCTAATGCCAGATAAATGTCATCTTATCTCTGCATTGATAAATTAGATTTGCAAGTCTCATTTACTTCCTGTAGCTAGCCATTCATATGTGTTTATGTATGCAATCAACTGGTACAGTCAGTATTCTCCATCTATCCATTGAATCTATAAACTATTGAGCATTAGTGGTCTAAAGCCTTGTATTGTTGAGGGTTTTCATGCATGTATTGAGTGAGAATAGCGCTAAAATGGTTATATAATTTGATCCAAATCATCATCCATTCCAATAGTTCAAAGAACAGTATTGAAGATTATATGTTACTAGGCATCTCCGAGCTGCAACCTAGGAGAGTTTCCTGGAGTGATAACATAATTTCTGCCATTACCGGGGAGAGGAAACTGAAGCTCAGCTTCCCTGGGAGACGACACAGATCCAGCTTTGATGATAGACAAAGTCTGGGCACTTTTTTGGTTGTAATAATCTATCTGGCGACTCTACTGAAGGATAAACCTCTTGGCGACTCCACTTCATAGTTCTAGCTCAATTTGTGAGGCATACATGGAGAAATCCTCAGAAGCTACAAGCTGATCCAATACCTAATCCTGAAAAAATCATCAAAGAAAGAAAGGTATTGCAGAAAGGAGCATCAAGTTAAGGTAAACCTAAACAATCTTCCATATCTCTGCAAGAAAATCCTGCAATAGAACAAATACATGTTGAGAGTATAGCATCTAATACTAGCAATGAAGAAAAACTCTCAGAGATTCATAAAGCTGCTTATTCTTTAGGTTATCCTTTTGTTGTAAGCCCAAAGGAAACCTCACCTCCTATCCATCATACTCCTTTAGTCTTGTTTGTCACTCCTCATCCCTCTTTCATTCAGACTGCCAGTACTTTTATAGCCACCATAGCTATGGCAAGACAACAAGCATCCACCAAAATGGAAATAATCATAGCTGCTAGGTATGGACCTCTAATACTGCCCACTCGTTTGAATGCCATTCCTACTGGAGAATATCATAAATATAGGCCTAAGTTCACTGGGACTAAAGGTGTTACAACCGAAGAACATCTTGAGTCATTCTATAGCTATGCTGATAACCTGGACATTAGTGAAGATGATGTGTGGATGAGAGTCTTTTTCCAAAGTCTAGATGGAGAGGCTAGAAAATGGTTTAGAGAACTAACCCCAAGATCTATAGCTGATATTGAGGCTTTAGATGATGCATTCCTAAAGCATTGGGGTGACAAGAAGGATATCCTCTACTACCACACTGAGTTTGGGAACTTAAAGAGGGGAAATGGTGAGTTTTTGTCTGATTTTAATAAGAGGTTTAATTGTATGTACAACAAGGTACTAGCTGAAGTAAAACCCACTACTACCTCTGCTAAACTCACCTATGCCAGTGCTTTTGATTCTGACTTCTACCTACTGTTGAGGGACAGGTGATGTGCTACTTTGGCTGACATGTAGGATGCAGCCTTGGAAGTGGAATCAAACATCATGGCTGCAGAGAAGCTCAAGGGAAATGTTGATAGAAGAAGATAGAGGGGCGAGTCTTTGTCATCTTCAGATCCCAAGATAGATAAAATGACCAAAATGATAGAGTCATTAGCCTCTGAAATCTCCAAATTAAAAGTTGAGCAACAGCCTAGGAAAGGAAGAGTTCCTAATACCTTTCTCCTATAAATCCAAATCCAAATCCATATAGAAGAGCTAATGAGCAGTTGCAGATTTTGCAAAGAAGCAAAGATGCCAATGAAGACCAAAGGGTGAAGACCCCTTTAAAGAATGTAGTCATGGAAGAAGAGCAGTTTGAAGAAGATGATGAGATCTACTGTTTGGAATAAAAAGGAAATGCCTCCTTTTTTACCTCAACTGCCTATGAAAAGTCATTATTCAATGACCAGATAAACCGAGAATGGTATGGTGAAGCTATTCTGCAAACTGAAGATCAGCACAGATATAATCTGAGGTCGAAGATGAATAATGCCAAGGAAACTCATGTTCAAAGAGCTGTTGTCTCTGCAGTACAACAAGCTAATAAGCAGAAGCAACTAGTAGTTGATCCCATCATCCTCAAAGCTCTAGCTCATGAGGTAAGAGGCCTTGACAAGTCTCCTTCTCCTTTCAGTTTTCAATCAGAAATTCATAAACTAAGAATACCATTGCCTCTGATTGAACTAGTCAAGAATGAGTCTTTCAAAATATCCATCCTCAAGGCCCTTGAGCCTAAATCCATCCAAGCCTCCACTTACTATGTAAATATGCAAGATGACAAACCAACTGTTATTCCCAGCCCAATGATTGAAAATTGTGAAGACAACTCCCCATCATTCTATGTCTCTCTGACCATTCATGATAAAATCCTTCACAACTGCCTTTTGGACACCGGAGCCAGCCATAATCTAATGCCCAAGGCTGTCATGGATGAGTTGGGTCTTGACATTACCAAGCCTTATCATGACCTATTTTCTTTTGACTCTAGAAAAGTGAAATGTTTGGGATTAATCAAGGACCTAGCCATCACTTTGTCTTAGCTGCCCATGAAAAGCATGATGATGGATATTGTAGTAGCAGATGTACCCCCCAAGTTTGGCATGTTACTTTCCAGAGGTTGGATCAAGAGATTAGGTGGATCATTACAAAATGATCTATCCTATGCTATTGTCCCAGTTTTCGGAGGTGAGAGCAGGAGATTATACAGAGAAGCTCAGTTGGATTATATCATCAGCAATGAAAGGAATCCCACTAATCATCCCATCTATGTTGTTGACACTAATTTTGGAGCCTGTATTCTTCATATTGAAGAATCCCAGTTGGCCTCCACACAGCTTAAAAAACCAGTTTGCCAGATCGCTGAGGAAGAACGCCCACAGATTTGCGACATGTTCTTTGATGGGGCTTTCTCTAAGGAAGTTTCAGGGGCAGGTGTAGTCCTTGTGTCCCCCACACATGAATACATACATTTATCTTTCAAATTAACCTTTCAGGTCACAAATAACATAGCAAAGTATGAAGATTTGATTTTGGGCTTAATCGCTACTAAATAAATGGGCATCAAAGGCCTAAAAGTGTTTGGAGATGCAGACCTCATTATTCAGCAGTTCAATAAAACTTTCCAAGCAAAGCATCCAAGGCTAAAAGCATACATAGATGAGGTATGGAGGCTCAAGGATTCTTTTAGTAATTTCAGCATTTCTTACATTCCTAGAATGAAGAACTAGCTTGTCAACTCCCTTGCTATGTTTGCTAGCACGTTTATTCCTCCTTTGCCTCATAAATTTACGTATGAAGTTCAGGTGAAATATAGACCGTCTCTACCTGACAATGTCAAATACTAGAAATTTTTTGAAGATGATGATGAAATTAACAGGTTTTTATAAGTCGTTGAGTAATTTTCTGAAACGCACATCGACCAAGAAAATGAAACCATGGAAGAATGCGGCCTGTCCAAGCTAAAAAATGAGATCAGCCAAGGAAGAATTGTCCAGCTGCCTAGTAACCATATACCAAAGGAATTGGTCCCTCTAGAGAAGTTGTTCGATCATATCGATGTGCCTTATAAGCCTACCAAAACAGAAAATGAGTTTGTTGTTCGTAAACACAATATAGGGATCCCAACACATCCGAAATACATAAATTTGTCCACTCATTTGTCTGCTGCCCAGAATTCCGAGTATTGCATCCTCATGAAGCAATTCGCTGACGTTTTTACCTAGGAATACAGTGATCTTAAGACCTATGACACAAACATCATTCAGCATAAGATTCCACTAGAAAAGAACACCATCCCTTTTAAGCAGAAATTAAGACCTATTAGCCCTCTCTTATTGCCTTTGATTTAGAAAGAAATCAAGAAGCTGTTGGATGCCAAAATCATAGTTCCCCTAAGGTATTAAAAGTGGATAGCTAACCTTGTGGTAGTAAGAAAGAAAAATGGAGAAATCAGGCTTTGTGTTGACTTTAGAAATCTGAACAAGTGCTCTAAAAAAGATAACTACCCCCTGCCTAAGATGGAACAGTTGCTGCAAAGAGTTTCAGGGGCCAGAGTCATGTCTTTCTTAGTCTTTCTTAGATGGATTTTCAAGTTACAATCAGGTTGTTATACATCCAGAAGATCAGGAAAAGACCGCCTTCACTACTCCTTGGGGCACTTTCATGTACTCCAAGATGCCTTTTGGACTGATGAATGTTGGGGCTAATTTTTAGAGGGCCATGGACATAGCCTTTATGGAAGAGAAGGACAAGTTTGTCCTTATTTATCTTGATGACATAGCAGTCTTCTCCAGTAGTCACAAAGACCATTTACAACATTTGAAGAAGGTCTTCCTAAAGTGCAGACAATTTGGAATTTCGGTGAACCCAAAGAAGTCACAGTTTTCTCTAGAAGAAGGCAAACTTCTGGGACATATTGTTTCTGTTGAAGGTGTGAAGATTGATCCAGCGAGGGTTCAAGCAATTCAAACATTGTCCATCCCAAGGTCAAAAGGGGACATTCAATCCTTCCTGGGTAAGATTAACTTTGTAAGGAGGTTCATTCCAAACTTTGTAGAGCTAGTAAAGCACATCACTTCCATGCTGAAGAAAGGATCAGAAATAAAATGGACAAATACTTCAAGAAGCTCTTTTGAAGCCATCAAGCAAGCTATCATGGAAGCTCCCACTCTAATCAGCCCAAATTACACTAAGGAGTTTTGTATCTTCTCTTTTGCCTCTTATGATACACTTGCAGCAGTTCTGTTGCAGAAAAATGATGAAGGCATAGAGCACCCCATGGCCTTTTTCAGCAAAACTCTAAGGGATGTTGAACTAAGGTATGACCTTATTGAAAAACAAGCTTATGCTCTCATAAAATATTTAAAGGCATTCAGAATTTATATTCTGCATTCCAAAATGGTTGCATATGTACCTTCAGCCTTAGTAAAATATGTCTTAACTCAACCAGATATTGATGGAAAGAGAGCTAAATGGATTGCAAAATTCATAGAGTTTAACATAGAGGTGAAGCCCACTAAGCTTGTCAAGGGCTAGGGCTTGGCTAAACTTATGGCTGAAGAAAATTGTAGCTTGTTAGACATAAATTGCATGGGTCTAAATTCAGATGATGAGTAGACAGAGGGAGCAGTAGAAGAGAAAAAGCAGAATCAGTCTCTGGCTGAAAATCTAGCCACCTGTGAATGGTATTCCAGCATAGTTCATTTTTTGCAGAAGCTAGAAGTCCCTCTAGGGCTTAGCTCAAGTCAAGCCCGGGCCATTAAACTCAGATCAGCCAAATTTTGCATTAATAAAAATCTGATTTATTGGAAAGACCCATCAAGAATCCTCTTGAGATGTCTAGATAAGGAAAAATCTATGGAATTCATACACCAGTTCCATTCTAGCATCTGTGGAGGGCATCATTATCCGAAAACCACAGCCCACAAAATCTCGAGGGCTGGGTATTATTGGCCTACTCTGTTCTCTAATGCGTTTTCTTTTGTGAAATCTTGTGTCAAGTGTCAGAGGTTTGTAGGAAGACAATAGCTAAAATCTCTGCCCTTGAAGCCAGTACATGTCAATGGTCCCAACCAGCAGTGGGACTTGGACTTTATAGGTGAGGTAAACCCACATTCTAGTGGCCAACACAAATGGATCTTAGTAGCCACTAATTATTTCATCAAGTGGGTTGAGGCTATACCCACTAAGAATGCCAATCATCAAGTTGTCATAAAGTTCTTGAATGAGAATATTTTCACTAGATCTGGTTGCCCAACCAAACTAGTCACTGATAATGCAACAACTTTCAGGGAAAAAGAATTTGTGGACATGATTGAATCCATGGGCATTCAAGTGGTGCATTCTAACTCATATTATCCTCAAGGCAATGGCTTGGCAGAATTATCTAACAAGATTCTAGTAAGGGTAATGAAAAAATTGTTAGAGGACAACAAAAAGAGCTGGGATTCCAAGTTGAAGTTTGCGCTATGGGCGGACAGAGTTACCATCAAAAATTCCATAGGGAATTCTCCATTTAAGGTGGTCTATGGCACTGATGATGTTTTCCCTATCCATATGATTCTCCCTACGGCTAAGAAGAACAAGATGAAGAGACTGACATGGTAAGAAGAATGAATAACTTGGTTGAACTACAGCAGATCAGAGAGAAGTTGGTTGAGAAGTCAAAGGCTCATCAGAAGAAAATCAAAGAAACCTTTGATAGGAAGGCAAAAGTGGACAATTTCCAAGTTGGTGACTGGGTGCTTAAATGGGATGCATTCAAGGAAAAGAAAGGTAATCATGGTAAGTTTGACTCCTTATGGACAGGTTTGTTTTTCATCGCTCAAATTCAACAGAAAAATACCTTTATTCTGCACATTCTAGAAGGAGGAGATGTTTTTGGTAGCCCAAGCAATGGGCGGTTCTTGAAACTATATTTCATTTAAGGCTTTAAAGCCTTGATATTGTAAATATGTTTTTTCCAGTTTTTATTTCATTGCAAAATAGACTCCATGCCCAATAGAACACTAGGAGGAAGATTTGATCTTTTTTTTACAGGAAAGGGATTATTCTGTGATTCTTGAAACCTCACAAGGAGGATTTCATCCCCAGAAGGAGCCAGTGTTAACCTTGTTGGCAAATGGCCCAAAAATGGATCCAAGTATGCTCTTTAAAGTCTCCATAAGCCAGCAAAATCATGCCAATGGATCCAAATATTCTCTTGAAGTCTTCAAAATCTTCTTAAGATCATCCAAAGATCAAAGCCATCGCATGCCGAGAGCCCTTGGAAGGGCGGAAAAACACTATCAGGAGGCTAAAACACTCCAAAACAGTGAAAAATATAGTATTGCAGGCATGAGCATAGCAACACACAGCTGTTTTTAGATCTCGCCGCTCAACGGCCCAGATCTAAGTAGCAAATCACGATCAGCGCTGCAGAGAGGACGACTTAAGGATGGGCACAAGACACCCCTGATCAGTGATCTCCGATGATGGGATGGTGGGTCACAATCAGTCGAGGCAGGCCGATGGAATAAGCAGGGACCAAGTGGATATGCGATTGCGATCAATGATGCAATGTGGACCATCGATCAAGCGACGCAGATCAACAACCCACATCACGTCGCAAGAGTTGCTATCGGAGAAATACAAGGGGCGCACTAACAGTGGCCCTAGGCATGAGCGATATGCGATTGTGATTAGATCGCATCGCTATATCGCAATGGAGCAGCACCAAGGGGCAGGGCCTTTACACATTCATATGCGCGATGCGATAGCCAGACCCGACGGTTATATACATAATATTTCATAAGATTTCAAATCCATGGGAAGGCCATTTTTAATGTATTTTGTGTATTTTCATTATATAACGAAAATACAAAGGGATCCTTGGGCAGTGTCGATGCGATAAAGCTTGGACCCGAAAGGGTTCGAGAATGAAAATTTATAATGTTTTCAGGTCCGCCAAAGCCATTTTTCATGTATTTTTGTGTTTTTTAACACATTCTAGGATACAAAGGGAACACAGGAGCAAGCCGTTTGCAACATGCAATAAAAACTCTAAGGGCGGACCCAATAGAGGGATAGGCCATGATTAAGGACTTTTGAAGTTCGAAACGTTGAAAGCTTGGCGGGATTTCTCACAGTTGCAGCATTTTCTGTTTAGAATAGAAAACAGTCATTGTTCACATTTAAAAGATAACAGAGGCCTGAAGACCCATTCTATCACATAACAGAGGCCGGGAAATAACTGTTGGGAGACAGAGGTCGAGAAGTGATCATGGGCATCGACAGTGCAGCTCATCCAAAACAAACAGAAACATCATGAAGGAGATCGTGCTCAGCAAACCAACAGAATCGATTATGGGGCATCTTTGGCAGGAGAGAGCTCCCAGATAGCGCAATAAACTACCCAAAAGTGGTTACTCTTCTGTCAGAAGAAGGAACCTCTAAGCCTATGCTTTCCTAGTTAGGGCATCAAAGTTTTTAACAAGACAGGGAGGATAGATTAAGACTCCGAGCCTTTGAGAGCTCAGGAGCATTGTAAAAGGCCTATAAAAGGCTGAAAGCTAAATGTAAGAAGGGTTCAACTTTTGGAGACTGTGGAGACTCTACTCCTCCAGCTTCTCATCTTCATTCCAACAATATAAGCTTCTTTTGTTGTTACATGTTCAATTCCATTTTCTCTATTGTTCTATGCTTGCACATGAATAGGTTATTCATGTTTTCTGTTGTGTCTAATGCCAGATAACTGTCATCTTATCTCTGCATTGATAAATTAGATTTACAAGTCTCATTTACTTCCTATAGCTGGCCGTTCATATTTGTTTATTTATGCAATCTATTGGTACAATCAGTATTCTCCATCTATACATTGAATATATAAACTATTGAGCATTAGTGGTCTAAAGCCTTGTATTGTTGAGGGTGTTCATGCATGTCGTGAGTGAGAATAGAGCTGAAATGGTTATCTGACTTGATCCAAACCATCATCCATTCCAATAGTTCAGAGAACAATATTGAAGATTATATGTTACCAGGCATCTCCGAGCTGAAACCTAGGAGAGTTTCCTAGAGTGATAACAGGAACGAGGAACAATGATGAGTATAGTTCCACGGTGGTTCCTCCAGAGAGATTACGTCCATGATACCCTCATCAGCAAGAAAAATCTCGGCTAAGGGATCAGAAGATTCCCAAGCACCAAGCCACAGGGATTGATAACACATATCGAGGGAATTCCTTGAAACGGGAAAATCAGAGGATATGGAACTTGAGGCCGAAACAATTTCCATGTAATTGATTTCAGCCGGACTAGTGGCATAACCTCGCCCCAGGAGTCAACAAGATCCAGTGAATGTATGACCCAAGGATCAGATTTGACTGAGATCATGTTGAAAGGCAACATGAGGAGGTGGTAGCAGAAAAAATCTCATCAAGGCAGAATCTTTAAAAAGTCCTTCCCCCACACTCTCATAAGGAGCACTATTGTGCTTGACATACGGAACATTTCCATCCAAGGAGGAAGAGGCAAAGAAAGATATTCGGTCGACTGTAACGATCCTCCTTGAGAACCTTATGGAACATAAGGAGCTTGGTACTGAACCTAAGCCTCATAAGGCTGCTCATACTAGAAATTGCTTGACCCAAACAGACCAACATGATTTTGGACCTGTTGGTACTAGACGTTGCTTGATCCAGCAGCACCAGCAGGGTTTTGGATAACACCAGAAGAATTCTCATTCATCCCAATGATGTGAGCCTATGAGCTACTCACATTGGTTGTGCCTAACATCATAGGAACACTTAGATTCTTCCACCCAAGTAGTGGCACAACTTGTCCACTTACTAGAGGGGTCGAAGACCTGACAACAACATGCCTCGAGACTTTCGGTTGAACCAAATGGGTAACTAGGATGGATGAGACAAGAGAGTTTGGAACGGTGGGTGGCACCAGGACTAAGGTAACGATAGAAAGCATGGCCTATTGGGAGGTCGGGTTCGGAATGAATGAACATGTATTAGGCATGGCGCCAGATGCCCAAATAGGGTTGTGATAAAGTGATGAGGCACTAGGTGTACCTGAGACCAACTGTGCTAAAGTCACATAATTAGGTGGCAAATCCCGATACACACTGATGGGAATGCTCCCCATGAAGGGGAAACCTTTAGGAGGAAATTGATGTTCTTCCTCTTCGACAGTGTGTGGAGTAGAAACTTTTGATTGATTCGGAGAGGTAACTAGAGCTTCGCCTTCGGGTTCCATAGCTAGGAACAAACGACGACGAATGACCAAAGATGTACGAGGGGATAATTCCAAAGGAACACCCAGCTGATCATACGGACTGTACGGACGCTGCGGTGATATCACAACAGGGTCGAACAAAGGATTCACAGGATATATAACCAGTCAAAGCTAACGGTCAATAGTCAGTGAACTCTTAGGAGTCTGGATGGGATTGTCCGGAGATTCTGGGCCAACATCAGCAGGTGACCCAGTTTCTGAAGTAGGTGGAGGACAAGATGACAAAGGTTGAATACTCAAGACGATTCCGAGTTCAACACCTTGGTCCTCGAGTGACTCTGGTAATTCAGGAAAAGGATCCTCAAGCAATATTTTAGACGAAGGAGAGGAAGAGGAACTAGGTGAACCAGATGGTTCAGCCACAATGACCTTGTCTTAGTTATAACAGGAAAAGAGTGATAAATTTCAAGGCTTTAAAATTTAATTTAGGGAAAACTCATGATTTGGTCTAGAAAAGACTTAATAGGATGTTATAAGATCGTGGGAAACAATTTTTTAAGACACATAAATAAACTAGTGCTCTTTCATGTTTTAAGAGTCGAGAAAGAAGCAAAGATGACTCTATCACTTTAGATTGGAAACAAACTCGAAAGGACAAGTGCTCAAATGATATTTTAAGTTTAATGAGTCAAAAAGATCCAATGACTACTCTAGATGATCTAGGTAAAAAGGATTACCAGGCAACCGTGAACTGCAGAATACCTTCCAGTGAACCAAGAAGTATGAGTAGGTAATCTCCCCGAATGATGCGTTCGGTGTATCACGTTTGCAAGGCAACAGACTCAGATTCTTATGGACAAAGGATTGCAGCCTACAGGGGCCTCCCTTTATATACTCGATGGTATGGGGAGCACAAGTCCATACTAGCATTGCCTAGTGCCGAAGCTAATGACAGTTGCTAGGTTTAAAGACGTCAGAACATGTCTCTAGCCTAGACCTTCTAGATGTGATCATTAGGTTTCAAATGTGCATTAGGTTAATTGAGTTCATTTTAAAGTTTATCTTGAATTATTTCTTGGTTTTCAGGCCTTAGCAATGTGACTTAGAAAGCCCTAAAGGCAGCTAAATGAGACAAGACCCTTTCAATCGATGAATTGTCTACACTAGAGAGGGTAGGAAACATAATCAAATGAAAACAATCAAGCAACCAAAAGAAAAATGATTTTTCACTACTTCACTTTTTGAAAAAATAAACTAATAAAAAAATCATTCCCATTCCTAATTTCCTAGTAAGTACATTCAAAACAGTGCTCTCAAAAGTAAAGAGAATTCTTTTCTTTTCAAATGAAAATACAATCATAGTCTTCAATGATGCCAACTACTGTAACATATTAATGCAACAAACTAGAATTTTACACTTTCCATGAAATGATGAAATGAATTTCTCATAAAACAATCCAATGAAAAAGTTTCGAGACAATCGATTCTCAAGAAAATGAAAAACACAAAAAGAGAATCTCTTTCAAACTAATGACGCAATGAATTTACCAGAAACAAGATAAGTAATGTGATATATGTCGGAAAAGAGACGTTTAGACAAGAAAATGAAACTTTTCAAACTTGTGTAATGGAGGTCAAAGCCATAGAAGGACCATAAACGAAATGCAAGGAGTAAATGCACCAACAACTTGACTCACTAAGTTCACAATCAGCTGAATGGATGACAACCTAGATGCCCTAGGGCCACAAACCATCCAATGACCCAAGAAATCAAGCGAAAAGAAGGAAAATCAACAAGAAAATAAACCAAATGAAAAGAAGCTTTCCAGTCAAGGAGAAGATGGTCTAAACAGCTTACAAGGTAGAAATCAAGAGAGCAAGACACACTGGCCAAGATCTGGGGTGAACCCTAATATTCACTTACACGCATCGACACAACTGCCTAATTGAAAACAAGCACCAGAAGGGGGTCAACGCAACTGTTTCTTAGCATATCATGCTGATCAGCATGACTGTCAGCGAAATAAGTGAGCTGAGTGAGGATGCAAATAAGAAAAAAAAAAATCAAAATTTGAGACCAGACTTGCTACTGTGAATTTCAGACCCAGAGTAGTAAACAGCGCAAAGTAGACAGAACTAAAGGGAAATGGAGAAACTAGAAAAGTTTAGAAAAAACCATGAAATTCCAAGCAAACAAACAAAAGGATTGGTTCCCCAGTGGAGTTGCAAATTTGTGGTGAAATAAAATTCTAAGTGTGGACACAAACAATTCCTCTAGCCCGATAGTGGGTCTAGCCACAATCAAGACATTCTATGGAAGACTTCCTTAGGTTTGAACAAATTAAGAGGGCCTACCTCTTAGTACACTTATCCTGTTTGGTGATGACCTTGCTTGCTCGCTCCAGCTATCTCCCGTTTCCTTCTTTGAACACCTGAAACAAGTAAACAACAACAAACAACAACCATGATAATAGACAAATTGTAATTCAACCTACTTAACAAGTCAAGAAGCATTAAGCCATAAACATGTGAGATGACAAATTATGTAGGAAATCAATTGATAATTTCATATTATTAAATCAAGAAGAGATTACAACTGTTGTCTTGACGTTGTTGTTCTCCTCTGACAAATCTAGGTTCCCACACACTTCCATTAGCATTCCATGATGGCCTCAACAATGATATTTTTAGGGCTCTTCCCTTTAGTCTTCACACTTAACCAAATTCGCACACAACTAGAGAGCTACAACTATGAATAATTTGCTTATTACTCCAAACTTAATTAGTACTAGCACACCAACCCTAGCACTAGCTTGTGCTTGGAAAAAATGGAGGTTTCCTCTTCTCATGGGAGAAGGTCTTATATCTTGAGGTAGTTCCATCCTAATATGGGAAAGGAGCCCAAACTGACATCCTCAACTCCATCCGACACAACCATTTACTAGACTTCTATTACGAAGCTTATAGCGCTAGAAGCTTCGACTACTTATTTAAAAAACTTTCCAAAAGACGATTGGCATGACTAGAACAAGGTTCAGTCTCTCCAGTCGACACTAGGGATAGTTTTAATCCCTTCATATCGGTGCGAGGAGGACACTGGTCATTAGCGTCGGTCTTGTAAACTAGAAAAAACAGAGGATTTTTTGGAAATGATGCAAAAGGGAATTGTTCTGCTCATGAAGAGGGACACAATGGGAGTTTCTTCATGAAGGGGAAGCATGTAGGGTTCACTGTAGAGGTCCTCCAGGATCATGGAACAGGGAGTACAGGGACAATGACAAAATGTTGTGTAACAAGATGATGAAATTAGAGCTATCTTATTAATGTGTTCTATGCCAAAATACTGGGAAAATTTAATTCTATCTATGAGCACTTCAACACCTACAGGGACCCTGAAGTTTGATGATGTCAGTAGTAGTTTAATGAATGAGGAGATATGATGCAAGTTAATTGTAAAAAACTAGGGAAGATAAACTCTAGCTCTAGTTGATTGTGGTAAGAGAATTAATTAAGGCCGATAAGGGAAATCAAGATCGCGAGGCCGATCGAAATCAAGGAGGGACATGCACATGTGCTTTCATTGTGGCAAATCCGAGCACATGAAGAAAGAATGTTGAGTCTGGAAGAAAGGACAAAATGATCAGACACTGGCTAGTACAAATCACAAGTCATCCAGCACAAATGAAGGTGAGACTACTGTTGTATTTGCAGATGGTGATGTGTTGTTTACTATTTCAGTAGAGGATTCATGTTTATATACTTCCAGTAATAGCTTTGATTGGATCCTTGACTCTAGGGCATCTCACCATATAACCCCATGCAAAGATAATTTTGTTGTATATAATCCTGTTGATTTTGGTAGAGTGCATTTGGGGAATAATCATTTCTGCAGTATTGCTGGAGTGGGAGATGTCCAAATCAAGATGAAGGATGGACAAGATATATTGTTGAAACAGGTCAAGCATGTACCAGAAATGGGCATGAGTTTGATCTCTATGGGATAACTGGATGATGAAGGCTATTTCGCAAGATTTGGAAAAGGAGGCTAGAAAATTAGCAAAGGAGCATTGGTCGTGGCCAGAGAACTCGAGACAAGAACATTAAATGAATTGAAGGCAATGATAGGAAAATAAGATTTGGCTCCTATCACAAAGGAAGGAAATTCAATAGATCTGTGCAATAAGTGCTTGGGTCACATGAGTATAAAGGGCTTAAAAATACTTGTTGGTAAAAATGTACTATTAGGTTTGAAATCCTATAATCTTGATCTTTGTGAACATTGTATATATGGTATACAAAGAATGGTTTCATTCCTTAGAGGTGACCATGACAGAAAGAAAAAATTGTTAGAATTGATACATTTAGATGTGTTTGAGCCTGTTAACAGCAAGTCATTAGGAGGAGCATCATATTTTGTAAATTTATAGATGATGCATTTAGGAAGGTTTGGGCCTAACCTATGAAAAGTAAAAATGAAGTGTTTGAAATATTTCAAAAATTCCATGTTGTTGTTGAAAGAGAGACTAAAAAATTTCTCAAGTGTCTAAGAACAGATAATGGTGGAGAATATTGATCAAATGCATTCAAGGAATAGTGTAATAAGTTTGGCATAAAGCATGAGAAGACTGTGCCAGGTACTCCTCAACAGAATGGTGTTGTAGAAAGGATGAATCACACCATTATGGAGAAGGTGATGAGTATGTTGTCCAATTTTGATTTGGAGAATCATGTTTAGGCAGAATTTGTAAGGACAACTTGTTATCTTATAATCTAGTCTCCAACTACAACCTTGGATGGCAGAATCCCTAAAGAAGTTTGGACTGGTAAGAAGTTGAATTATTCTCATTTGAAAATATTTGGATGTGAAGCTTTTATACATATTACCAAAGAAAATAGAACTATAAGCTAGATGATAAATCTACGAAATGAATTTTTCTAGGATATGCAGATGAAGAATTTGGTTATCGTCTATGGGATCTAGTCAAATGTAAAATTATTAGAAGCATGGATTTTATATTTAATAAGTCATAAATGTTTAAGAGGTTTGTAAGTGAGGTGGAAGTCAAGAAATTTATTGACAAGTTTGAAGATCATCAGGAAAACACCCCACCAATGTAATAAAATGGACAACAAATTCAATAGCAAGAAGGACAGCAAGAGGAAAGTGATGAACATCAAAAATAAGGAACCTTACAGGAACCTTTACAGGAGATACAACCTGATAATACACCACCATAGTTGGTTCGTAGATATTCTAGGCCTCATAAGCCTTCACAAAGGTATCCTCCTTCAAACTATATCCTATTAATTGATGAAGGTGAGTGTGATTGTTTTCAAGAGTAGTTGAGCACAATAAAGAATGGAAGAAAGCAATGGAGGAAGAAATGAACTCTTTGATGGAAAATAAAATTTGGGAGTTGGTAAATCTCCCAAAAGGTAGAAAGGCTCTACAAAAAAAATGGGTATATAGGATTAATCATTAAGGTGACAAAAAGAAGGAGAGGTATAAAAAGAGGCTGGTGTTGAAAGGATTTTCCCAAAAAGAAGGTATCAACTTCATTGATATTTTCTCACCTGTTGTAAAAATGTCATCCATCAGAGTCATTCTTGGTCATTTTGTTGCTTTAAACTTAGAATGTAAACAACTAGATGTAAAAATTTATTTCCTTCATGGTGAATTAAACGAAGAAATATATATGGAGCAGGCATAAGGCTTCATAAAAGGCAAAGAAGGCCTAGTTTGCAGGTTGAAGAAGAGTATCTATGGGTTGAAACAAGCACCTCAACAATGGTAAAATCAATTTGATTCATTCATGTTGGAACATGATTTTCATAGGCTAAAAGTTGACCATTATGTCTATATCAAGAGGTATGATCAAGGAAAGTATATCATATTATTGTTATATGTGGTTGACATGTTGATTCTTGGGCACGATTAAAGAAATGTTTGGGCAAAAAATTTGCAATGAAGGACTTGGGTCCAACACAACAAATAATTGTCATGAGGATCATGCGTGACAAGAAAAACAAAAGGTTGTGGTTGTCGCAAGAAAAATATATCAAGAAGGTGCTTGACAGGTTTAATATGAAGAATTCCAAGCCAGTTGGTACATCCCTTGCAACCTACTTTCAAGTTGAGTACTGAGTTATGTCCTAGTGATGACAACGAGAAGGAAGAACTGAGAAAGATTCTTTATGCTTCAACAGTTGGGAGTTTGATGTATGCCATGGTATGCACATGACCAGATATTGCATATTTAGTGGGAGTAGTGAGCAGGTTTCTTTCCAATCCAAACAAACAGTATTGGCAAGCAGTAAGATGGATTTTGAGGTATCTCAATCGTACTAGTCATTATTGTTTATGTTTTGGTCATAATGAGATTGTGCTTGAAGGATTTACAGATGTAGATATGACTAAAGATATGGACACTAGAAATTCCACTACAACTTATTTATACATATTTGCAGGGGAAACAATATCTTGGGTGTCAAAGCTACAAATAATAGTAGCTCTCTCTACAACAGAGGAAGAGCACATAGCTGCAAAAGACTCTTATAAAGATATGTTGTGGATGCAATGGTTCCTAGGAGAGATAGGAATATAGCAAGACAAGTATGTTCTATATTGTGATAGTCAGAGTGCCATTCACTTAGTGAAAAGCCCAAAATTTCACTCAAAAACCAAGAATATTAACTTAAGGTACCTGTTGACGGTGTTGGATCCGCCAACATTCAGGGGATCTCCCTAGTATGAAATCTCAACTAGACCTCACACTGTTTGGTGTAGGAGTCCCATCTGGTATGATGGCCAGATTGCCATTATCTTAAAGATATGCCTTAGCTCTTGATTGTCAGCACGTGAGAGTGGTATACTTAGTCTTCAAATAACGAGGTTCGTGTTCCTAGTGAGTGCTTAGTGTCACTTGTGTCTAAGCTCTTTCACTGTAGAGGGAGAGGGTGAGAGTGAGTCTCAAGTCGAGATGGAATAGTCCCACCTTGGGTAGAGACACACAACACAACAGGATCTCCACACCTTCCGGCGGAGTAATCCACATGGATGCGATAGTCACATACAAAAAGGTGAACATATAGCACGTACAACAACCAGCAGAGTAGTCCATATGAGTGCGACAACCATTATAACAAGTTTACAAGAATGAGTTTGTCTAATGTCTGGAGGAGTAATCCACACGGGCAAGACAACAATAACAACTGATACAACACATTTCCAATAGCATATGTGTAGAAATTTCACCTGTAGAACAAAATGATATATGTAATATCCTAAAGCATAATACTTGTTCTACTTCTACAAAATATTAAGCGGAAGCATAATCGAATTCATGAGCAACATCAAGAAGAAACATTCTGTCACACGGAATGAGTCGTTCTTGCGGACAAGACCGACCTCCCTAGTATCTAACGATATCTAGTGACAAGCAAGCCAATCAAAAATTATCTTTCTCTAAGTATGCAATTTATAAACAAAGGCAAACAATTGTTTTAGGCCTACCTTGGGTCCAACGCAAGTTTGTGGAAGCCTCGCTCCTTTGATCCAAATGAGCTCCCTTGCAGCGATTCTGCAAACACAAACAAGCAGACAAATTAAATAGCACCTGAAAAGCCAATATAATAAAGCATACTTATTATGATGATCAAGGAATTCATAAAACAAATCACATAAGACAATTTATTGAGAAAAATGAATCTGATTTTATTAATTCAAATCAAAGAAGAACTTTACAACCTGTGCCTTGATGCTGTACAAGCTCCTCCCAGGGTCCAACAAGAAGTCTCCTCTACTTTGACAAGTTTTACTCTCTTCCCAATGAAGCCAAAAGGTATGTGATCTCTCCTCTCAAGCTTAACTAGGAAGTTTCAATTCCACCAACATTTACCCTCAAAAACGTTCAGTTTCTAACCTCTCTAGCAACCAGCCCAATGCCTTAATTTATAGTGCAATGGAGGGAAGTTACTAGGTCCACCTTCAAAGGGATAAAGCCCTCCTTCAAAGGGATAGCTCCTCTCATCAAGGGATTAGCTCCTCTTTTGGGATGCATGAACCACCTAAGAGTGAACCATCCACGTTAAAATTCCTTCTAGGATCATATAGAATTAACCCAAAGTGAGTTTTTTAGAATAAACTTGTGCCTTTTTTACTTTCACAGGGGTCCGCACCCACTCCTTTAGAGATAGAGTGGGCAGGTCCGCAGGTAATATGAACAGGGGGTGTGAGACCGCAGGCAACAGTGAGAGAAAGTGCAGAACCAGAGCTTTAATGATTTTTAAGGTATTTCTCTCATTTTCAAAGCTTGACATGAAGAGCTGAGGTCTGAGACTTGCTTGGGAGGATAGTATAAGTGATGATAGACCCATACTGACTGCAAATAGTCATGGTGACGATATTTTGTGTAACAGATTGCCCCCTAAAGTGCGAAGTCTGTAGTAGATGAGGATTTCATTTATCATCTAGGAAGAGTGAAGTACTTTATCATTTCGAGGACCATCTTGTGGACAGCCCGGTTGGAACCTGTAAAAACATTCAATGCAAAATATATATATGAGATCATATCATCGTTGAGGTAGGCATTCCCATATTCAGATCAAAACTGACAAGAAAACTAACTACTACTCTGATATAGGAATGATCTTGTAATACATCACAAGTATAGATACATGTAGACACAGTATGGACGCAGCCATTTGTTTATGAATATTCCACAGTATAATGAATACAAAATTCCTCGCAACCTGGATGGCGGAAACTAGATCTAGGGTCTTCATTTCTACTTCCCGAAACAATACGATTCTATCCATGCGAATGAATGTGTTGAATTCGAACATGGTAGAAACCACTTGATTGCCATTCAATGATGTAAACTATTAACAAGTGTGAGAGAAACCACCAGTGATGTCAATGGCTCTCAAAGTACTCAGTACAATCCATGAGATGTGAATAGATGTGTTGATGTCGAACATGTCACTGAATTCTTTGATCGAAGGTCAATGATGCAACCTATCGTCGAAGGCGAGAAACCTGCCATTGAGGCATGCATATCCCAAGGTACTGATGATTTCTAGATCATCTTTCTAGATAATGAGCTGAAGTCGATAGAAAGCGATCCGTCGTAAGCAAGCCCACAACACGAAATCATAGATCAAGTTTGAAGAAATTTAGTTGCAAGGACTGACTCAGGGATGGTCAAGATGGATGACAGATATTTTGCAGATAAATGGCTTATTTACACTGACCTCTTGAACACATAACGACACAGCAGATGGTTTGGTGACAATTGACCCAAAGTTAATACCCAGAAACCAGCTGAAGACTTTCAATATGGTTTGATCAACTGTTAGGCAAAGGATTTCCCAACCCAGGTGAATTAAAGTGTCGTGTTTAAGAGTGGTTACAAAGTATGAAAAACAGGCTCATTTTTCTCTCTTTTCCCCCACCATTTCTGGCAAGTACCTCTTTATTTTTGACAAGCTTGAGGAGGATAACAATTGCTTGATTATAAGCTCATCCTTCGGATGAGTCCAACTTAGTTTAAATTCGAACCCTAAGAAGGAGTGGTCCGTTCTTGTTTGTAATTGAACAGGTCCTTTACTGTTAAATTTTAATAAGTCCAGTATAGGAAAAACTCGGTGTTTTTCAATTTTAGAGAGGCTGAAAAAACTTAAGAAGACTCCATGGTTGACCTTTTTCATAAATTTGTGTCTCCCAAGCCCAAAAAAGTATAAAATAATACTTGAGAGAACCGCTTGATCATTACGACCAAGGAGTACTTTTCATAATTAGTGCCTCTGATCCGAAAAAGTAAAAAAGCGATCAATGACACATCGTTTTATAACCAATATCGAATTTGAAACAACAAAATTCCGGAAATATTTTCATGTTTTTACGATCAGAAAAAGAGCTGTAAGTGGACCGTCTTTTTAGTTCTGTTTTAATGAGTTTAAAAAGAAAAGCTCGGCAATCTTTTCATGTTTTAGGAGTCAGAAAAGAGCTTAAAGGTGACTCTAATGTTTTTTCGTCGAAAATGACCGATTTCGCCTGAAAAATCCATTATCCTGAACAAAAACTCAAACATTACTCGTACCTGTTTAAAATGGAAAAAAATGTTGAAAAAGTTACCTTTCTAAAGTGAAACATAAACAAATTAAAAACTCATTTATTCAAAAAACTTATAAAAAGGGCTTTCGTAAATTCATTTTTACCGTTTGAGTTTTGGGTGAGAAAATAGAGCTTTTGGTCAGAAACTTCCCGTGAAGATTGCGGAAAATCCATCCATTGGAATCGAGCGTTGTCTCCTCCAGGTAATCTACATCATCCTACTCTTTAATTTCATCTATTTCAAATTGATTTTTAGGTTTTCATTTCATTTTTTAGGAGCTTTTAGGTCAAAAAACCTGCACGCGGGGGTCCGCAGGTATAACATAGGGGACCCGCGAACCCTGACTTTTTCGCACAAGGAAAAAAGTCGGGGGTCCGCACCTGCCCTTAAGGCAAGGTGCAGACCCATGCACTGTCTCTAACAGAGAGGGTGTGTATGTTGTAGGGAAAAGTATCCGATTCGGATGACCCTATCCCACTCTAAGGGTGATAGTACCTCAGCAACAACTGTAAACAAGACTACTTAAGGTTTACTTCTTTATGAAAGCAAGAGAGAATGAAGAAATGCACTAACCGTTTCCTTGCGCTTAATATTTGCTCCAATCTCTTCTCTTTGCTGTTTGCTCCTAGCTCTTTGCTCTTTTGCTGGCCCAGCTACAATGAGATCCTGCAAAATAACAAAGAAGGAAACTACAAGAAGCATGCATTCATAACTGATTCAAGGATTAGCATAAATCAAATATACAATCATCACAATACATCATTGAAACAAATGCATATAGAAGAACCTCAATAGCTTTTATTAATGGAAGAAGTAAAGTTCTGAGAAGGTTACAACCATTGAAGGCTCCATTCCAGCAACACCTCCCAGCAGAAAGAATTTCTCCTCTTCACCTCCTTCAAGCAATCACCCAATAGTTCTATAGTGAAACCAACAACATATCATTACTTTGCACAAAATTCCAGCCTCCTGAGCTCATAGGAGAGAGCTCAATATATAGATGAATTGAGAAAGGATGAGTCAGCTTGCAACTGATGTGTAGCTGCCTTGTGTCCTCTCTCTCTTCAGTTGATCTTCAGTTCTTGAGTCCACTTGGAGAACTTTGCTTCCACTTGGAGAAACAGAGCCTCTGACTCATCACAAGGCGAAATCCCTGATCCAAGTGTCATTTTTGGAAGATTCCAGAGCAATGACTCAGTGTGCCACTTGTCCCATCTCGCTCAGCGCAGGTGGCCTTTGTTCTACCTGCTTTGCAACGCAGGTACACCATGGAGGAGTTGAGTTTCAGCGCAGAAGCCTAGTGGAGCACCTGCTTTGATTTCAGGATTGCTTGTTTTTTAGTGTTTTCAGGTGGAGAACTGATTTGAGAGCTGTTGGTTTGCTGACCTTGTTCCTCTAGGGGTAGGAACATCATGTTTAGGGACTTTGGATCCCTTGGATTATTGACAATTCATGCCTGATGCTGCAAGGCACAAAATTGTCTATAACAGATGCCCCCTAAAGTATGAGGTCGTTTATCGGGTGAAATGCTTTATTAGGAGGATCCGAAGTTCATTCAATCTGCTGAGAAGTGTCCTGTAATAAGATACAATACAATACATTATTTTTCATACTTTTTCATGATCTAGCTGAGGCGGGCATTCCCATGCTCAGCTTTATAAATTCATTTTGGTACATAGAACAGACGATTGTCTGATGGTAGACTGATAATTCTCTGCTAAAATTATCATCCTTTGAGAAGGATGATCATCTGCTGCAATGATGTACACATCAAATGTCTTTATATCCTGAATATATATCGCAGCCCGGATGGATGAAACTAGATCCGGGGTCTTCAATCTCTTCCGATCTTCACTCGATGTACAAGTCGATCCATGTGAGAATTTCTTGAAGTCGAACATGGAAAGACATCGCTTGATTACCAGTCAATGATGTAAACCGTTAACAAGCGCGAGAGGAATCACCGATAAGGATGATGACCCTCAAGGTACAGCAGTACAATTCACATGGTGGGAATAAAGGACTTGGCGTCGACCACCATGCAAAATCCTCTGGTCGAAGGTCATTGATGTATACCTGTCACCGAAAATGAGAAACTTGCCATTGAGGCATGCAAGCTTCAAAGTACTGAAGGGGTTGTTCCTAGATCAACTCCTTGGATAATGAGCTGATGTCGACAAGGAGCGATCCGTCAAAGGAGGGCCTTAATGAATCCCACATCATTGACACGGAACGGAGCTAGTGATTGTGATGAGGTGAAAACAAACTGTGATGTATGATTCAGGGTGGCGGTCATGAAATGGATGAAGGACAATGTATGGCAGTGGATGGGACACGGTTGACTCTTTGCAGAACAACATCTCTTGAACATATAACGACACTGATGTGATGGATCGGTAGCATTACCCCAAATGTGGATGGTGTGGCGAGGACCATGGTGATGAGACCGGTGAATGAAACAACCCAACCCGATGTGATACGGAGGACAAAGTGTCATGTTCAAGAGCGACTTGCTACCATTAAAGCTGTGAGGTTCTCCCAATTTTTCCCCAGTCATTGCTGACTAGTACCTCTTTATTTTTGTCAAGCTTGAGGAGGATAACATATGCTTGTTCTATAACCTGCCCTTCGGGCAAGCCCATCGCTATGTTTTAACGAGCCTAGCGATAGGGAAACTCGTTCTCGTCTAAAGACAAGTTTGTCGCTATTTAATGAATTTAACGAGTCTAACGACAAGGATAACTCGGTCCTTTTCATTTTTAGAGAGTCTGAAAAGGTACATAAAGTCAACTCCAGAATTCCTTTTTCGTCATCTAATCCCTTCAGTTCGAAAAAGTATAAAACAATACAGAAGGGATGAATTTTCGATTGCTTTAACGAGCCGAACAAAACAAGCGCTCGATCTTTTTGTGCAATAATCCCTCAGGTCCAAAAAGATTAAAATCTAGAGGAGGGATAGCTTTCCGGTCGCTTTAACGAGCTGGAAGGCCAAAACTCGGCAATCTTTTCATATTTTACGAGTCAGTGAAAAGAGCTTAAAGACGACTCGTCTTTCGAGGAACGAGTGATGAACAGGGCAGCAGCAGATTCCAGGTACAGGTTGGAATATTCCAATCACGGCAGTGTCACAAGGATGGCTTAGTGAAATCACTCTTCACAGCTGTTCCTCAAAATGGGTAAACAAACATATGGAGATGGACGATTGGCCAAATGAATGGATGGAGGTGAGACTGCAAGAACACGACCAAGGGCTTTAATATGGCTGTCAAAGGTTACATTTACCAAGGTTATTTACCGGTTCATTTTTTCTGGGTGAGCTTGAACTCTAGGGGAAGATTGCTCACAACTTATGTTTATTTTTTAACGAGCATGAACTATGTGCTAAAACTGCTCGGATCTTGCGTTTATTTTTTAACAAGCATGAACTGTGTGCTAAAACTGCTCGAAGATAAGTTTGCATGCCCCCAGCATAATAATGCAAATCAAGGTGCATGCCCCCCAAGCTTCATTGCATCCAACTCGGTGGTTGGAATGGAGGTTTACCTAGGGGATTTGCTTCATTTTTTGATGAGGTTGACACAAGATAGGAACTATCCTCGACTCCTTGTTTCATTTTTTAACGAGGTTGACACAAGATAAGAACCGTCCTCGGTGCCCATTGTAGTATTTCTATTAGGGCGATGCTCCATGCCGACAAAATATTTAGGAATCTTCCAAATCCAACCAGAAGATTGGATTAGATTTCATTTTGTAGGTTTCCACCGTGGCCACTCCCGCCAGATTACTTGGAGGCAGTAGGGCGAAAGTACCCATTAAGGCAGGGTCTTTTAGGAGACCTACTCCGATATTTTGGAGCAAATGATTCCTTCCATGGATCATTGGAATGCTTCCTGTAACTTGTGAACTGTTGTGGAGAAAAGTTTGTTGGTCGACGATTGTAATTCCTCCTTGGAAGGGAAATGCAATCTTCCTGAAGTAGGTCGACACAACTGCGGCCATGGCATAGATCCATGGTCTTCCAAGTAGGATGTTGTAATCGAGGTTTCCATCAATTACTTCAACATCAATTCCTACTGTTTTGCCCCCCAGTTCAACTTGCAAGTTACTTAAAATCCCGTATGGAGTGTATGATCGTCCATCAAATGCTTTTAACGTCATTGACGATTTCGACAAGGGTGGTGAGCCTAAATCTTTCCAGCAACTCATCGACATAAGACATGTAGATGCCCCCTCATCAATAATTGTTCGATGAACAATTTTGTTGAGGGCTTTCACTTGAATAAGGAAAGCTAGTTGAGCTGGTAATTGCGGGTCATATCCTTTATGATCAAAGGCCACAAGATTGGAATCCATTGGGCCAATCCCACCTATTGCTGATAATAAAGCTTGCTCTTCGGAGGGGTAATTTTGTGGTACCTCAAGTGTCGACATAGTGGATGGCGATTGGGCCAGGTCCTTTACTATATTATAATTCTGTGCTTCTTTGGCACGAGGATTAAATGTCGATTTGTGTACTACTCCCTTTGGCGACTTTATCATTGGCTCAGGAACGATGGGTGGCACAACTTCGGTCAAAGTTGTTGTTGAACTACTAGGTCGTTCATTAACCTTGTTGTTCGATAGCTTTGGATTCCCGTAATCTTTATTCCTTGTCAAAGCATTATTCTGTTGCTTTGAGGTAGACAACATAAGCACTTGGGATCCGGAAGCATTTTGATTAGCAACCAGATTTTGACCTGGATTAGGAAACGGATCAGTCAATACTGTTGGGGTTTTTGAACTCTTAAAGAGTTTCTTAACTTCAGCTATATGTGGACAATATTTCGTCCAATGATCCTCATCGCATATATGACACCCTGCCGGGGGTTTCCTTTTTCTTCCTGTCTTTTTCTTCTTGCCCCCTGGTTGCTTCAGTTGTTTGCCCTTGTCGGTCGACATGGCATTTACTTCTGAGGCAAGAAGTTTTTCATTTGCATTTTGACTGTAAATTTTGTGCTTGCCAATCACGTCATCGCCGGTGTGAGAGTCATTGTTTGATTTAGGAGGAGGAGGAATTGAGAATTCCGGTCTAGGGGCGTCAGGTATTTTGTCGTAGAGCGTGCCGGACTGAGTATAGACCAAGTCCAGATATTGCGCACGAGCGATAACCTGCTCTTCCGTTACGACCCCCCCCTTTGCCACATCTTCCGTGATGGCAGGAAGTAATGACTTGATAAACCATTCAGCTAATAGCTGATCGAGAACGTACGTTTTTACCATCCTACGACGACGTCGCCACTCATGTATATGATCAGATATGTGGGTGGCAGTCGTCTGTTTGAAGTTGGTGAGGAGTTCTGTTCCCGTTTCATACCTTATCGGTAATTGAAAATGGGTTAAAAAGGTTGTGGCTAAGGTACTGAAGTTGTCGAACGAAGCTCTAGGCAATTCAATGTACCATTTTGCCGCTGGACCCGTTAACGTCCTCTGAAAGAGGCGAAGTCTTATCGAATCATCATTCAAGGTGTTCGATGAACACCATAGATGGAATGTCATCACATGATTCGACGGGTCTTCACCCGGATTTCCATTAAATTTAGGAATATCTGACGGAAGTTTATGTGGAATCGCTGGCCACCAAGGGGCATAAGCAATTGGATCATTCGTCAGCCGGTTTAGATCTGGTAATTCTAGAGTTGCTACAAAGGGCAACTGTTGATTCAGGTTAGGCGAAGCATATCCAGGATAAGATGGGATTGCCTGAGCAATGGGTCTTTGCAGACCAGCATAATGCTGGCAACTTTGACAAGGTTGATGGGCATAACCATTATAGTATGGTTGCCCATTACTTACAAAGACTTGTTGCTTAGGTCCTTGATATGATTGCTGGAATGGCAGTTGTTGACCAATACTGGATGATTGACCAGGATGAGGAGTCACAGTAGTTGTTTGAGCCTGAGTCGCTCCAAATAAGGAGGCACTACCCTGAGATTGCGATTGAGTCGTTGAGACAAGTGGTTGTTGTATTGCAACCTGAGATTGGGGTTGACATACAACAGGTGGAGCTTGTACTTGCGACACATTCACTATAGCAGGTATGGTGGGAATATTCGACACAGGGTGTACTGGTTGCATCGAATATACAACTCCTGGTTGTTGAGGCAGTATTGGTACCCAACCGCTGGATGTAATTCCAGTTTGACCTGAACTTTGTTGTGAACTCACGTATGGGTATCCTCCCGGAGGAGGTAATGAAAGGGCATACTGCCCCCCATACGGTATCAATCCGGAACTCAAGGGGATTGATTGCCCAGATTGACCTCCAAATGGATCAATTTGGCGAGTTTCAACATAAGAAATACCAGATGATAATCCGGATGAAGAAATAGGAACTAACCATGTCGTTGTCCCTGATTGGACTCCGGCTTGTTGTTGACAATTTGCCGGGACAGATGGTATACCAGCGAACATCGTTGGAGTAGCAGCAGGAGGCTCTACTGATGCTGTGTCGGACGACACAGTCCTAGATGTCGATGGTTGTTCAGACATATCTAGTCTATCCAAAAGATTTCTTAGCGATTCTACAGGAACTTCCACTTGTGGTGGACTAACTTCGAAGATCAACGAGGGAAAGGTGATGATTATTCCGCTTAAAATAAATTTTATAACGACGCTTTAGACACAACTTGCTTTTTCAGTTTTAAAGAGTCGAGAAAAAGCTAAAGATGACTCTAGTCTCCTTCGATGTTTTAACAAGCCCGAAGTGACAAATGCTCAGATGGACTTTTTCAGTTATAGAGTTTGAAAAAGGCCAAAAGAAACTGCTCTGGAGATCTAGGTAGAGGGTGTGCCAAACCTTTCGCAAAACCATAGAATACGTTTTACGGTACGGGTGGTCAATCTTCGTGAATGCTGTGTTCACTGCATTGCGATCAGTAGGGCGGCCGACACGGCTTCCTAAGGATAAAAGATATATGCCTATAGGGGTCTCCCAATATATACTCGACGGTACGTGGGAGCACAAGTCCGTATTAGTGCCACCGACTCTCAGGAGGAATCACCCACCTTCTTCGAGATCGACAGTCACTACGTTTAACGACGCCGGAACACGTCTCTAGCTTAGACCTCTATGTGTTTGCGTTATGTTTCAAAGCGTTGTTAGGTTCATTCAGTATATTTTAAGTTGATCTTTTTAAAGTTTGCCTTTCAAGGTTCACCACGAGATGTATGTAACAAATTCCTAAATGCAGTCTAAGATGAGAAGCAAGCTTTTCAATCTTTCAACTTTGAAAATCTTAACTACTGAGGGAAAAGCAAGACATATCTTTTCACACAGATCATACAGCACACACTAATGCACTTTCTCCTAAATCAACATGCAAACTTTTAAATGCAAAATGCACAATGCAAGTATTTCTTTTCTCTTTCTTAATGTTGATGTATTACAAAAAGAAAGTTGTTATATAACTTTGAATCCAATTTCAAGTGAAAGCAAACAAGCTTGTCCAAAATCAAAAGACACCTTAAGATTTACTTGTTTCGACACTAGAAATACATGAAAACAAACCATATGACGAAAGCAAAAGACCAATCAGCTATGAACAGCAAACAAACTAACTCTTAAGATCAGCAAAAAACACCTATCACAGGTTTAGATCTAAGAGGCCACAGCAAGACTAGTTCACTTTTCGTTATGGGAAACTGTAAATGATGTAAGAAATACAAAAGAACAAGTACAGTTTCTTTATATAACCGAGGCGGAATAATGGCGAGTAAAGTTGGTTTCAGATAGGTACATGGACTGGTAACTGGCTGCAAAAACAATGGTGAAAACAGGGCAAGAAACAGGAGGAAACCCCAGTAGCACTAGGCAAAACTGGATCAAAGCAGGTAGTACACTGCCTGTTTGACATTCAGCGCAGGTAGCCCCTTCGGGACCTGCGTTGCAAAGCAGGTAGCCTGTGTACAGCCTGCTTTGGAAAACGAGACTTGCGTTTTCTCAGTTTCCGGGTCACAGATTTCTCAAAAATTCACAGTTTTTGGCCAAATCAGAAGCTATCAGTCAAGTACACACTAAGGGATGACAAGGAGGATGAAAAGCTATCACTAAGAGCTTACAAGGATCCTTGTAGATCAGATCTTCAAATCATGAACCTGCTCAGAAATGAGCTAGAGTAGCTGCCCTCTACTTCGCTTTTGATATAGTCAAAAGCTTTTCGATTTGGTACTCTTTTGTTCAGGAAATGAATAGCAAAATACTACAAACAATCAAACAGATACGATCCCCAGTGGAGTCGCCAGTTTGTTGTAGGGAAAAGTATCCGATTCGGATGACCCTATCCCACTCTAAGGGTGATAGTACCTCAGCAACAACTGTAAACAAGACTACTTAAGGTTTACTTCTTTATGAAAGCAAGAGAGAATGAAGAAATGCACTAACCGTTGCCTTGCGCTTAATATTTGCTCCAATCTCTTCTCTTTGCTGTTTGCTCCTAGCTCTTTGCTCTTTTGCTGGCCCAGCTACAATGAGATCCTGCAAAATAACAAAGAAGGAAACTACAAGAAGCATGCATTCATAACTGATTCAAGGATTAGCATAAATCAAATATACAATCATCACAATACATCATTGAAACAAAAGCATATAGAAGAACCTCAATAGATTTTATTAATGGAAGAAGTAAAGTTCTGAGAAGGTTACAACCATTGAAGGCTCCAATCCAGCAACACCTCCCAGTAGAAAGAATTTCTCCTCTTCACCTCCTTCAAGCAATCACCCAATAGTTCTATAGTGAAACCAACAGCATATCATTACTTTGCACAAAATTCCAGCCTCCTGAGCTCATAGGAGAGAGCTCAATATATAGATGAATTGAGAAAGGATGAGTCAGCTTGCAACTGATGTGTAGCTGCCTTGTGTCCTCTCTCTCTTCAGTTGATCTTCAGTTCTTGAGTCCACTTCGAGAACTTTGCTTCCACTTGGAGAAACAGAGCCTCTGACTCATCACAAGGCGAAATCCCTGATCCAAGTGTCATTTTTGGAAGATTCCAGAGCAATGACTCAGTGTGCCACTTGTCCCATCTCGCTCAGCGCAGGTGGCCTTTGTTCTACCTGCTTTGCAACGCAGGTACACCATGGAGGAGTTGAGTTTCAGCGCAGAAGCCTAGTGGAGCACCTGCTTTGATTTCAGGATTGCTTGTTTTTGAGTGTTTTCAGGTGGAGAACTGATTTGAGAGATGTTGGTTTGCTGACCTTGTTCCTCTAGGGGTAGGAACATCATGTTTAGGGACTTTGGATCCCTTGGATTATTGACAATTCATGCCTGATGCTGCAAGGCACAAAATTGTCTATAACAGTGTACCCCACGCAAATGTTTTTTAAACCTAACAAACTCAAATTTCACCCAAAAATTTCGATTTTAGATATTCTAATTCGCCTTTTTGTTGAATGTAGAGTATACATCATGCTTGATTGGCGAGAACGGGAGCATGAGGATGTAGATCTTGCCATGATAAATCATCAACCTTCGATTGATGCATTGAAGGCATGTGGCTTATACAAATTCTGGGCCATACCTGGCATGAGGGCCCAGGTGGACTTCTTGCAGTGGCTGGTAGACAGGTGGAGCATACAGGACCAGTGCTTCTTCATTAGTGGTCACCAGCTCGAAATGGAGCTGGCAGACATATATTTTTTGACTGGATTTCCTAAGAGAGGTGAACACTTGACTCTATTCGGGACTAGGCCAGGTGGCTAGTCTGTCGATAGCCTCCGGCTAGAGTTCTGTAACAACCAAACTAGAGACAAAGGGATAGACATCAAAACCATATCCCTTCCTAAACTCATGGTAATCGCGTTTACTGTTACCAGGCTTTGTGCGAGCGCAATACTACATATAGCCACTGGATCCCAAATGCGGATGGCAGTTGACTGCTTTCGAGGCACCATCTTCAACTGGTGCGATGCTGTGTTGGCTAATGTAAAAGGCCAACTGACTAGAGCCAAAAATGGACAACTGAAGACTTTTGGATATGGTGCTTTAGTCGTGAGCTTTGGTCTGGAGAGGGTTCCAATGTTGGTCTCACAACACCTCACTGTTGGAGCTAGACTTCCTCGAGAGCCTAAACTGATGCGATGGGTTGCAGTTATGGCCCGTCATCCTGAGGAGGGGACAGAGGTCGTTCGATTCACTCGTGAGTATTTCCACTGGTTGGAAAACTAGTTTTTCGCTATTCAGGACTTTCCTTATGCTGGGGTAGATTTTCTTGGTGACCCAGACATGGCACTTCCACCTCTCTAGCAATGGGATGACTCAGGTAAAATCATTTTCAACATTTTCCTAATTTAATTTTTTTTGTTTTCATCTCGTCCCAAAATTGATAGTAAAAGTTTCAAATGCAGATGTAGGTCCGCAATGACCAACCACTCTCCGGCCTTACGAGAGGAAACAACCAGCTGTAGCGGCACTAGCCCCACAAGACGAATCAGCAGAGACCTTGGCCGAATTGGAGAGCCATCTAGAGTGTTTGATAGGAGACATTCTGGAGATCGGCATAGATGACATTCCTCTTCGACTACAGCGCTATGTGATTGGGGTCCCAGGACCTTTCAGGAGGTTCCTTTGTAAGGTGGCCCGTACAGTGGTTTCTTATCGAGATCATCACCAGTGATAGGATGATCACCTATTGTAGACACATATGACATTTTTTGCTTTTTGTACTATCATTTTTGCCAATCATAAGGTGTTTTTCAACCTATGATCAAGGACGATGTATATTTTGACACACTCCTATATTATACTATATCACTATTACCGGCTTATCTTGTAAAACATGTTATGGAATGTTTTTAAATTTACTTGTATGATTATTGCAAATGTCTACTTAACATTCGAGAAGCAATTGCATCTGCTAATGTATTTAAATATCTTGGAATATGCTGATACTCAATATAATCAAATTCACGTTCCAAGAGACGCACTCTAAAAAATAATCTTAATAACACTGGATTTCTAATGGCATATACTCTATTAAGCTGTAATACAACGAGTTCAGAATCTAACCTCACTATCAAACTCCGAATCCAAAATGAAATAGATTCAGATAATAACTCAATCACTACACTATATTATGCAATGTTGTTTGTTGTTTGACCGAGGCTTACCCCATGCATAGATACCAACTCATCAGAGGGTGAATAGATAACCCAAGATGGGGAAGAAATGTTCTGTGTGTTACAACAAGCACCATTAGCAAAACCAATGTATGTTTGGAGAGGCGTCGACATCTGCAATATCAATAGTAAAACCAAGATAAGAAGGAATAATGACGAAAAACACTCTCTCAGATAAGCACACTTTTTAAACTAAAACGCACCAGCTAGAAAGAACACTAACCTAACTAAAAATCTCCACACCCATTTTTTAAGCATAATACCTCTTCAGGTAAAGACCATTTATGGGTTTACCTAAAGAGACCCCATCAAAGTCTACCAATTCATAGTCCCCTTTTGCTAGCTTTTGCTTAACAACATAGGGACCATGCCACATAGGTACAAATTTTCCAGTGCCTAATTTATCATTTGCGTGATCGTACAATAAGACTAGGTCTCCTTCCAAAAAATTTCGAGGGGTAACATTTCGATCATACTGAGCTTTAATACGTTTGGCATGAGTTTCGATCGCTAATGCAACATTACGTCGATTCTCATCTAGCTGAGCCAAGTATAACAAACGTTTTTCTTCTTCGGAAGTGGCTGGAAGTAACTCAGTAGCCATTTGCAATGACGAGATTTTGCATTCAATGTGTAACACAACTTCCAGACCATGAACTAGTTGGAAAGGAGTGAACCCTGTTGACGTTTTTACTGAGGTTCGATACGCCCAAAGTGCTGAGAATAGCATGTTATGCCAATTCGACCTATGAATCCCAATGATTCGTCGGATCATGATGACTAGAACTTTGTTGATGGCTTCAACCAGACCATTAGCCTGTGGATAATATGGAGTTGAACTATCGTGACGCAAGCCAAGTTCAGTCATCATAACGTTTCGAAAATGACGCCCATGATCAGTGATAATCGCTTGTGGAACACCAAACCTAGAAATTATATGACTGAACATGAAAATTGCAGTTGTTTCGTCTGCCTCAAATGTAGGCATCGCCTCGGCCCACTTGGTAAAATAATCTACCGCAAGGATGATATACGCATGCCCCCCGGCCAAGTGAGGGTTACATGTAATAAAATTGATACCCCATTTTGAAAACGGACCGACGACAATTATAGGGTGTAGAGGAGTAGGTGGAGCACGCATCTTTCAATCAAAAATTTGGCAGTTGTGGCATTTTCAAACCGTGTTAATACAATCTTTAAACAAAGATGGCCAGAAGTAGCCAGCGCATAATATCTTTTAGGCTGTGGCATACCCAGACATATGACCGCCACACGCTCCAGAGTGACATTCATTTAGAACCCTTTCAACTTCCTCATGAGTTAAACAACGTCGAAAAACAGAGTCCGCCCCATGGCGATAAAGAGTATCTCCAATAATTCTGAATTGTTGGGATTGGAATCGTATTTTTCGACGTTCTGACCTTGAAATTTCTAGCCGAAAGGATTGGGTCTGGAGATAAACAATGATATCCCCATACCATGGATCTAAAGTTTTGATTAGAAACAAGGATTCGTCTGCAATGGGCTCCTCCGCCACAGCTTCCATGTCAGCATGTGGGAAGTCACACATTAACTTCGTAAAAACTAAAGATTTCTTCGACTTAGACTTTTCAAATTCCAGGTTGAACTCCTACAAGATCACAATCCATTTGGAGTACTTGTCCCCTAGCAATTTCTTGGTCAAAATATAGATCATAGGGTTGCAATCAGAAATTACTGTAGTTTTACGTAGTTTAATGTAATGATGAAAACGTTGGACAACTTGAACAGCTGCCAATGCCAATTTCTCCACATGTGAGTATTTTAACTCAGTTGGATTTAAAGATCGACTAAGGTAATATATCACATGTTCAGTACCAAATTCATCTTCCTGAACTAACACCATTCTGATGGTGGAATGCGAGGCAGCGAGATACAAGAAGTAGTCCTGGTTGTAGTTGGGAGGATGCAATAACGGTGCATGGGTCAACACGTGTTTTAGTGCATCAAAATATTTATCAGCTATCTCATCCAAAATTAATGGAGTATTCTGTTTCAACAACCGGGTAAATCCCTTTGTTATCTCGACGTAGTTAGGAATGAATCGACGTAAAAAGCTTGCTTTCCCTTGCAAACTTTGGAGTTGGCAAAGACTCGAAGGAGGAGGCAATTTGACAATAGCTTCAACCTTCGAGGGATCGACACGACTGCCGGCTTTCGAAACAACAAATCCCAGTAATCGACCCGTTTCTATACAGAAAACACACCTGCGTGGATTCAACCTAATCCGATAATGCCTACACCTCATAAAGGTTTCTCGTAAATGGATGAGATGATCAGCTTGATGTAATGAATGAACAGGAAAATCATCGATATAGGGTTGCACAATGTGCTTGATGTCATGAAACGCGTAAGACATGGGCCTTTGAAAAGTTTCCCCGACGTTCTTGAGCCCAAAAGGTAATTTGCAATAAGAAAATGTCCCCCATGGACAAATGAAAGCCATTTTTGGTTGATCAGCAGGTAGAATATCGATTTGATTGTATCCGGAAAAACCATCCATGAAGGAGAATATTTCACTGCCAGCACAATCATCAATGATTTGATCGATATAGGGAGTTGGGTAATTTTCTTTTGGACAGGCTCGATTAATGTCCCTATAATCAATACATATTCTTATTGTCCCTTGCTTTTTGTTAACAGGAACAATATTCGATACCAAATACGTTAACGGAATCGGATAAATGAAACCTGCTTTGAGTAATTTTCCAACTTCTGCTTTAATAGCAGCAACTTTTTGCGGGTGGATCTGACGCAAAGGTTGCCGGACGGGTTTAGCATCCGGGTAAGTTTTGATTTCATGAACAACAATTGCTGGGTCAATTCCTGACATTTTCTCATATGACCAGGCAAACACGTTGCAAAATTCTTGAAATAGGGCCTTATATGTTTGAATTTCATCTTCCGTAAAGGAGGCACCTATATGAATGTTTTCAACAATTCCAGGCTTAACCGAAATATCAATAGGAATAGTTCGAGAAATGTTTCCCAAATTTAACTCTAAATCAAGATTTTTCATTGGATTCTGAGGTTCCTTGACATATTCAGTCGTAAAAATAGATGAAAAATCATTTACGATCACTCTTAGGCAAAAACGAAGATCTATGATGAAGATCTTCCCATCAGTGTGAACAAGTTCGGAAAACATTGTTGAATCCAAGTTTGATGCTGAAAGTGATTCCTCATGGACCACATTCATTAAGTCAATTTTTGTTGAAGATGGGTCGGTAAACGACTGCACGACCTGATACACAATTTCATATGGACTCAAAGGCATAACATCACCAAATGAGTCTATCTCAGATTCGGAAGGTACGATCCAAGGATCATCATAAACAATAGTGTCTGACAAAATCATATGAATGGTTGCAGTAGAAGACAATGCGTTGATAGGAGGAAAAGGAAAAGTTCTGAGTAAACCAGAATCTTTAACTAGTCGTACTCCAACATCCTTATACGGGATAGTTGTTTTGCCGACATGCTGAATACTTTCAGAAGAGGCTGGGTCGGATGAAAACTAAGTCAGCTAGTCTATAGTTACGATATTTCCATTATGAGGGAACTTTATAAGCCGAAAGACCGATGAAACGACAGCTGTCATAGTGTAAGACCAACTACAACCTAAGAGAAGGTTGTAATCTAGAGGGACATCAACCACCTCCACATCTAGATTAACAGTTTTGTCTTCAGCCGCTATAGGTAGATCCTGTAGAATGCAATTTTTGAGGAAGAACATATCATCTTACTGTCTTGACTTGGAAAAGGATCCTTCAAAACAGCAGGCGTTTGGGAACCTTTGCCAATTTTCGCAACCTCTGCACAATGAGGGCAGTCTCTTGTAAAATGCTCTTCATCACAAATGAGACAAGGATAACGAGGTTTGCGTTTCTCATCATTTGATTCCGCTTTTTCTAGTTTCTCTTTCGAAGTTTTATCTATTTTATTTTCCTTCTTCCCTTTCTTCTTACCGCCGGATTCTGATTTGGCTGTAGATGACTCTAAAACATGAATATCGGCGGAAATTTCTGCAGAAGAATCTCCTGTCGGGAATCTGGCAAGGTTATGATAGGAGAAGAATTCTTGGAAGATTTCTTCTTACTTTTGGTATTAACCGTACCAATCATACCATCAACGGCATGAGACCCTGAATGAGCTGCAGCGATTTGATTTTGCTTAGGAAGATCGGGGATTTTCTCGTGTAATGTACCTGACTGCGTATAAACTAAGTCAAGGTACTGAGCTTGTGAAATTACTTGCTCCTCAGTAATGACTCCGGCCTTCGCTACATCTTCAGTGATCTTCGGAAGTAAAGATTTTACAAACTATTTAGCTAATATCTGATCTGGAATAAAAACCTTCACTAAACGCCGTCGACGTCTCCATTCATGAATGTGATCTGAAATATAAGTGGACGTAGACTGCTTTAACAAAGTTAATAATTCTGTGCCATTGTCATATCTGACTGGAAACTGAAAATGAGTTAAAAACGAAGTAGCTAACTGACTAATGTTATAAAAAGTGACTCGCGGTAACTCAATGTACCACTTGGCCGCAAGACCAATTAGAGTGCGCTGGAAAAGCCTTAAACGGATTGAATCATCTGAAATGGAATTAGACACACACCAGAGGTGATAAGTCATCACATGGTTCGACGGGTCCTCTCCTGATTTGCCTTCAAACATAGGAATATCAGTAGGCAACTTATTTGGCATTGGCGGCCAAAACAGAAGATAGTTAATTGGATCATTCATAAGGTGTGACAAGTCAGGCAAGTCCAAAGTTGCAATAAACGGTAACTGGCGATTAGGGTCCCTAAAACTCTGGGTCATGAGACCAGCTCCAGGAGGAGGATATCTAGGATACTAGGAATTGGAATTGCATTTGGGATATTATATCCTCCCGGAAAACCAGGATTAACTAGACCGTACTGGGGTTGTTGAGGTTGTTGATATGTATACCCAGGGTACGGTTGATACTGATAGACTGGCTGCTGCACAGCAGGACCGAATTGTTACTGTCCCTGGTATGGTTGATAAGTAAAATGAGGTTGACTTGTGACAACCGTACTTGAACCTGGTTGTCCTATAGGAATTTGAACTGAAGTTTGAATTGTGGATCCAGACTGAGGTAAAGATGTCTGAGGAATTGATACAGGAACAGTAGAAACCGGAGTTGTCGGTACTCCAGAAGTAGGTGGGGTAGATTGAACAGATGTTGCAGCAGTTGTAGCAGCCGTTTGAGGAGGAGTACGAGGCGTACTAGGCCCAGGCTAAGAAACTACAGAAGGTGCAGAAGTTTGAATAGTAGACTGGACAGGTTGCTGGGGTGAACCAGAAACCAAGGGTTGTCCAGTTTGAGATGACAATTGTACATTCAGTTGCAAGAATTGTTGAGATTGAGATGGATCCCACACTAAGTTCATTCCGGGGTACAGACCCATAACAGGTTGAGAATATTGAGGACCATAACTGGGTTGAGCGTAGGAATGATAATTCAAAGGTACATTTCCAGTTCCTTGGACATATGGTTGACTAGAAGGGGGTTGGAAACCTTGGTTCGGGTACTGACCTTGAGGTTGATAACCTTGAGGCACGTACTGATATTGGGGTTGACCTTGAGGTACATATTGATACTGGGGTTGACCTTGAGGTACATATTGAGTCTAGGGTTGACCTTGAGGAACGTACTATCCCGTAGGTATGTACTGTCCTTAAGGTTGCCCCCCAGGCGCAAATTGGGTACCTTGAGGTTACCCCCCAGGCGATAATTGAGGACTTTGAGGTTGAGGATTAGGAATAGTACCTGTCATCATGAGAATATCTTCTACACTCAATGGCTTAGTTCCGTTATTTCCAATTAAAAACCCTTGTTCAATAGGTTGAGGATATGCTCCCGAAAAAGTACCAGTAAGTGACTGATACCCAGAGGGAACAGAAGGACCGCCGTAAAAAAAGGTTTCTGGAGATTGAGAAAACATGGATGACTGTCTTGACATATTTAACGGAGGATAGTAACCCCTAGGTGTTGGGTGAAAAGGAATACGAGGTGGTGAAAAACTTAGTCCCGGGTTTTCCAAAAAATTGGTCAATGAAAGATACCAAGCACTACTCCTAGGTGGACTGTAAAAGATTGATTCACGCTCCCTAAGTTCTATAACATGTTGATTTTTAGGGATAGGGATACCTTCTTCTTCCAGAGTAGCAAGTTCTTCAATAGCTATAAGTCTAGAAGCAATATTTTGGGTAATTATTCTTTCTACCTTGGATGAACCAGGACCATTAGAAGTTGGAGAGGTAAATCACGATGTTGGAGTAGCAGCAAATTCAGTTTCAGGTTCAGATATTTCACGTTCGTCACCTAAATCACTAGTAGATGAAAAATTACCAGTAACTTCGAAAACAGACACAGACTATGGATTATAATATGCTACTAGAGCTTGATAATGAGGATGTACCACTAAAGAAGACTCTCCTTCTTCAGGTGACCCAACTGTATTGTCTGTAGGAGTTACAAGGGCTCTTAACCCTTCACGCTGGCTCAGTGAAAACTCAGAAGGTTGGCCCCGAAGTCTACGGGACTTCCTCGGTAATTCAACCACGATTAAATATTTTAACTACTTCACACGCAAACAAAGTAAAATATCAATTAAAACCACCTAAAGCCTCTAAAGAACCAAACAAATTGAATCACATGCCTAAAGAATCTAGGAGATCAAACCACACACAAACAGTAACTTTCCGTACTGAAAACACTAGTTGGTGATGAAATCCAACGCCGCAGAGTTCAATACAGAAATGGCGGTTGGAACAGTTACCCCGGCAACTTGCTTAATGAATATACTGGCACAAGTTTCTCCACTAAACCATCTCGAGTGAAGAGAACCCCCCAGAAAATCCAAGTGAGTCTAGCCGACGTCTGCTCCAGGTACAGTGGGATCTTCCCGCCACCGTCACCTTAGGAAAGAATCCTATAGAATATGGTCACTATGGTTACCAACGGAAACAAATATACCTGGGGGAACAGTCTACGATCCGATACACACGCAAGGGCAGAGTAACAAGCTCAATCCCCTTGAAGGCTCCTTGAAATAATCCAAGGTTTACCAACAAGTGACCCTAGGCTCCTCGACAATGGTTAATCCGAGGTTTACCGTTTTTAATACGTGAATATCTGGCGTCATTCCCAATGACGAAGGATTGATTCCCACACGGGTTCGGACACGATCTCGTGCTTATCCTTTAAGAGGAGCTTTCCCAGAGCATAGATGTAACAATTGGATTTTTCTCCTACCGCAAGATACAGCTACTTGTTTGTTTTACTGTCTTGGAGAGTTAATTACTCCCTACTCCAAGACACTAGCCTAAGCTATGTTGGTGTAATAGAGCCCTAGAAATAAAAATATTACTAGATAAATTTTACTTTAAACGTTATTTTTATTGGTTTTTCTTTAAGTCAAGAGGTGTGGAGATGAAACTTATGGTGTGAAGACTCAACTCGAAATCACTAAAAAAATGCACTTAAGATGATAAGCAATATTTTCCCTTCAATGAATTTCTAGCTAGGAAAGAGTTTGAGAATGCAAGTGCTTGTAAACACAAATCTTTCTTAACAAACAAATCAAAGGAAGAACTTTTTGTCTTTTCCAATGCACTCAAAACGAGACAACTAGTTATGTTCACAAAAATTTCCCTTTTCTTTCAAACACTCAAATGCTACAAAAACAAACTTTTTCCAAAAGAGATTTATTTTTTATTTTTTATAAAACACTCAAAACTATGGAAATAACTAATCTTGAGATCTATTATTCTAAGAACTATTTGAAGTAAAAGCCTACAAGATGTATTTTTCAAGGATGTTTTACTTAGCTATAAGCGAACTAAGTAATAATTTGTCCAGAATCACAAATCAGTCCAAAAACAACCAATTTTTGTTTTCTTTTCTAAAAATGAAATCCAAACTTTTAACACAAGTCTTTTCGAAGTTTCGCCAAGAGAAACACAAGATGGATTCCTCAACAAAGGTAGATTTTGCAAATGGTCAGACTCATAAGAAGGCCAGTAAAAACCAAGGTGATCTGAGGCTTCTACAGCTTCTAAGCTTTGAGCTACTACAAGACCAAAATGAAAACCAAGCCCGGTAACCAAAACTTCTAGGAATTTCACCTAAAACCCTAACACCAATGGAATTAACCTAAGAAAAGTTCCTGACAAGTCACATGCAGGTCTGGGCAGGGGATAACAACATATAAACAAAAACTAAACTGACTGAAAGAGAAAATCTCAAGTTTTCCAAAATTTTGATAGGGCCCGCAGGCCCATAGTTCACACAGGTGCGGTACCGCTCTGTGTGAAAAGCAAAAGTGCGGATAGCTCCGCACTATGTTGCAAGCCGAGGGTGCGGTCCTCTCCCAAAGTTATGAAAAACAAAAAATAATCCAAGATCTACTAAATCTACCCAATTCCACACACAACAAGCCAAAAATAGAAACAAAAACACAGTTTCTCAAGTCAAAGTAAAGCAAATCAAGAAATCAAGTCCTCAGCGGAGTCGCCATTTTGTCACATGGAATGAGTCGTTCTTACAGACAAGATCGACCTCCCTAGTATCTAATGATATCTAGTGACAAGCAAGCCAATCAAAAACTATCTTTCTACAAGTATGTAATTTATAAACAAAGGCAAACAAGTGTTTTAGGCCTACCTTGGGTCCAATGCAAGTTTGTGGAAACCTCACTCCTTTGATCCAAATGATCTCCCTTGTAGCGATTCTGCAAACACAAACAAGCAGACAAATTAAATAGCACCTAAAAAGCCAATATAATAAAGCATACTTATTATGATGATCAAGGAATTCATAAAACAAATCACATAAGACAATTTGTTGAGAAAAATGAATTTGATTGTATTAATTCAAATCAAAGAAGAACTTTACAACCTATGCCTTGATGCTATACAAGCTCCTCCCAGGGTCCAACAAGAAGTCTCCTCTACTTTGACAAGTTTTACTCTCTTCCCAATGAAGCCAAAAGTTATGTGATCTCTCCTCTCAAGCTTAACTAGGAAGTCTCAATTCCACCAGCATTTACCCTCAAAAATGTTTAGCTTCTAACCTCTCTAGCAACCAGCCCAATGCCTTAATTTATAGTGCAATGGAGGGAAGTTACTAGGTCCACCTTCAAAGGGATAAAGCCCTCCTTCAAAGGGATAGCTCCTCTCATCAAGGAATTAGCTCCTTCTCTTTTGGGATGCATGAACCACCTAAGAGCGAACCATCCACGTCAAAATTCCTTCTAGAATCATCTAGAATTAACCCAAAGTGAGTTTTTTAGAATAAAATTGTGCCTTTTTGACTTTCACAGGGGTTCGCACCCACTCCTTTAGAGACAGAGCGGGCAAGTCCACAGGTAATATGAACAGGGGGTGCGGGACCACAGGCAACAGTGAGAGAAAGTGTGGAACCATATCTTTAATGATTTTTAATGTCTTTCTCTCATTTTCAAAGCTTGACATGAAGAGCTGAGGTCTGAGACTTTCTTAGGAGGACAGTATAAGTGATGATAGACCCATATTGACTGCAAATAGTCATGGTGACAATATTTTGTGTAACACATGCATAACTGATCAAGAGAAATAATCACACATAACACAAGATATATCCAGGGCAAAGCACCAGCATAAAACCCCAACCATGTATTATCAATCAAGTGGAGATCCTCAACCACATGCAAAAAGAATCAGCTCAATAGCTATCCTGCTCCCTCTCTAATCAGAAGATAAAGATCATAGACTACCTAGGCCTCAATATATAGGCCACAAGTCCTCCAATCTCCTATAAAACGTATTTCTCTTAGAAATAGATCCTTCTCCAGGCAAGGAATGCTTACTAGAAATATCCAAGCATCTGATAATACACTGTCCCTCATCTGATCTCAACTGGGTCTTTGACAGAACTGACATGCAACATTTATCCATGAGTGAATTCTCAGTTATCTAAAATAATAGTTGTCACATTCATGCAAGCATTAAAAAACTATATTTATTATTTTAACAACTTGTTAAAATAATCTAACTGGACTTGACTAGTTAGAACTAAGTCAACTGACTCTCTCATTATAGAACTCATACTTATTCCCTCAATCAGTGGAGGAAATTAAGGATAAATTCCTCAATCAGTGGGACAACTCATGTGCATGCTCACAAAGACTTCAAATTTGAATTTCCTTAACTAATTAACTCAATTGAATTAATTAATTAATATTTCCAACTGTTGTTAAGACCAAAATTAATCTTACTTCCTATAGATAGACTAGGGACTACTATAAATAGGAAGAGACCCAGAAATGCTATTTTTAGAACTTTCTGTTTTTAGCAGTTTCACATCTCACCCAATGTGGCCAATGACCTCACTAGCCAAACTGCTATTTTAGACATGCTATTTTTAGCAAGTCTATTTTTAGCACATTCTAAATTTAACATTTCTTATTGCACATTTTTCAACACTCCCTCTCAACAAGAAAGGCTTCCTATCGAACCTAATCCTGTAACTCTAGAATGTTCTGCATGCAACATATCTACCCGGTCCACTTGCTCCAACAACACTTGGAACAAAAACACTCCCAGCTGACCACTCTATTGGGCTAGGAACATACTCTGATGCTGAAGCTCTACCTGCTGCCGAAAAGTGCTCCCTCTCTGACATCTGCGCTGCTGCAACATCTCCATGCATCTCGCACCATTGCACACCTCTCTGTGCCACCTAGCACTGTGCAAAACATTTGTGCCTTTGCATTGCTACAGCCTGCTAGCTATGCGCTGTCCTGGGATTCCCTGCACTTTCGCTCTCTCTACCGCTCCATCTGCATCTGTCTCTACCCAATCATTCAGTTCCTGCTACTCCACATCAGGGCTCCTATAGCAAGGTCTCATCCAAGAGGTTGGGTACCTCAAGGATCCTGCCCCTCCTCCTTGGGACAATCACTCTATATCGCCCCACCTCCTACCTAGAGGTATGGCTGCATATGATCCCTTAGCCCACTTGGCTCGAAGTCTCCCCCTACTGGAGGTCTCTGCATGAGTAGATGTATCTACTCGATCTCCACTCAGCTTCCCCTGTTGTGGCTGCTCCAAAACCTCCTGAAGTTGTTGCACCAATCATGGCTCCTCCACAATCGTCTGAGAATTCTTCTGGTTCTACATGTTGAGAGGTAATATACCCTCCCTCTCAGCCACCAAGTCTCTATCAGTTTCCTTGCTGCTCAAGGCTTTGCATGCATATTTAACCTCAAGATCATACAAGTTCTTGACCCGTGAACCAATCTACTTCACTTGTCTAGTGATGATGTGTCTAAGGAAAACCTTTCCCTTACTGAAGACTACATCATAGCCTCTATCTTCCAACATCGCGATCGACACCAAGTTTCTCTTCAGTCTTGGTACATACTTGACATCGGTCAAGGTAAGGCAAGATCCATGCTCCCTCTGAAAAATAACCATGCCTACACCTGAGACACTATACTTCTCATCATTACCCATCACTATGAGTATCTGGAGATCTTTCTCCTCCAAAGTACTGAACAAACTCTTATCGCTGGTCATGTGGAAAGAAGCTCCATTGTCAAGAAACCAACCACTTCCCACCATGGAATAAACCATGCATGTGGAGAGTGTGAATTCCAACTCAAACTGTGAAGCAAGTGCCTCACCTTCAGATCCTTCCCCAGACCCCTTCTTGGATTTCCTCCGTGGAAAATTTGCAGCATAATGGCCCACCTCATGAAAACGAAAGCATCGCACTTTCAATTTGTCAACCTTCTTCCCATCATTAGAAGAAACATATTCGGAAAGAGAAACCTTCTCCTTCCCCTTCTTCACCTTACTCGCTAAGGCACAGTTCTCCTCATCATGCATGGATGAAGAACTGTCTCTGGTGCTCCGTCTAATCTCCTCCTACATCAAATCTGACCATAGTCATTCCCAATCTGGCAGTTTCTCCCTTTCATTCACCGAGTCCTGGTAGCTATGCCAGCTCTTAGGAAAGCCAAGGAGTGCTAGACTCGCCATATCCTCATCCGATGTCACGACCCCTACACTTGCAAGCTCATCCCTACATGTGATGAGCTTGATCAAACACATAGAGATCGTCTCATCCCTTTCACACTTGATTTTTCGAAGTTTGTCCTTCAGTTCCAGCTTCCTCTGATCACTACTATTCTGATATAAATCTTTCAATGTTTTCCACATTGAATGCGGAGTCTCCTTCCCATGGAGGCTCGAGACAATGTGATCTCGCACTCCCTCCAAGAGAATTCTCCTAGCTCTAGCCACACACTTTCTCCATTCCACCTGCTCAGTCTTGTCAGTAGGCTTAGGAATTTCTTGATCAATGAAATCCTTAAGGCCATTATCTTCCAAAACTTCCTCCATGCGATCCTTCCAAGCTATATAGTTTGAGCTCCCATCAAGGGCATACTCAAGCCTCAAACCATAGAACACCATTGATGAACTGGATGTGATAAGAACTGAGATCTATATCCCGAATAATAAACTTTGAATTTCTCCTGCTAGTATATTGTTCTTGCATGATCACCTGTGCTCCGATACCATGTAGAAATTTCACCTATAGAACAAACCGATATATGCAATTTTCTAAAGCATAATACTTGTTCTAATTCTACAAAACGTTAAGCGGAAGCATAATCGAATTCATGAGCAACATCAAGTAGAAATATGCATAACTGATCAAGAGAAATAATCACACATAACGGAAGATATATCCAAGGGAAAGCACCAGCATAAAACCCCAACCATGTATTATCAATCAAGTGGAGATCCTCAACCACATATAAAAAGAATCAGCTCAATAGCTATCCTACTCTCTCTCTAATCAGAAGATAAAGATCATAGACTACCTAGGCCTCAATATATAGGCCACAAGTCCTCCAATCTCCTATAATACGTATTTCTCTTATAAATATATCCTTCTCCATGCAAGGAATACTTACTAGAAATATCCAAGCATCTGATAGTACATTGTCCCTCATCTGATCTCAACTGGGTCTCTCACAGAAATGACATGCAATAGTTATCCATGAGTGAATTCTCAGTTATCTAAAATAATAGTTGTCACATTCATGCAAGCATTAACAAACTATATTTTATTATTTTAACAAATTGTTAAAATAATCTAACTGGACTTGACTAGTTAGAACTAAGTCAAGTGATTCTCTCATTATAGAACCCATACTTATTCCCTCAATCAGTGGAGGAAATTAAGGATAAATTCCTCAATCAGTGGGACAACTCATGTGCATGCTCACAAATACTTCAAATTCGATTTTCCTTAACTAATTAATTAATTAATATTTCCAACTGTTGTTAAGACCAAAATTAATTTTACTTCCTATAGATAGACTAGGGACTGCTATAAATAGGAAGGGACCCATAAATGCCATTTTTAGAACTTTTATTTTTAGCAGTTTCACCTCTCACCCAATGTGGCCAATGACCTCACTGGCCAAACTACTATTTTTAGACTGTTATTTTTAGCAGGTCTCTTTTTAGCACATTCTAAATTTTACATTTCTTGTTGCACATTTTTCAACAATATGCACTAAAACAACTGAAATAGTTCAACTATATTAGTACAATTTAAAGAAACATGCATTACAAGTGTCCAAAAAATAGTCTTACAAACGAATACAATATATGTGTGAAAACGTGCTAGCCTATGAAAGGCTTATGAATTAAGTGAAAGTTCCAAGACACATTCGTACACCATACATCACTAGCCCCAGTAATGGAGCATTGGAGCCACTACTCACTCCTCAAAGAAAATATTACAGACTCTCAAGGTTATGTTGGAGGAGCCAAGGTGAAAAGTCCTTTGCATGTACAAATGAGGGGGTATATATAGCCAAGGGTAAAACTAGCCCTTGTGACTCTTCGACTTCCCTTATGATTGTTAGACTTACATGACTCTTTAACTTCATCCTTATGTCTCTTGGACTTCCATGTTACATTACATTGATTACAAAAGTATGACCCAAAGTAGTGATGTGGCCGAGGCGACTCATGACATAACTCGATATGACACTGTTGGTTTGCACATGCTAGCTATGTTATTTGTGTCAAAATGCTATATTGTTAAGTGATGAGTGTGCTCGTGGTGTACCATAGCTTCACCTCTGCATGCACAAGTGCATGAATTCATAAATGGTCTTGGTGTTTGCTTGATGGTTCATGCGTGTGCATCTATCTCCTTCTCTTACTACTTGGTATGCTTCGTGTGTTCGTCCAACTGCGAGAAAATATTATAGCATGCACTCCTTGTTCATCTCGTTCGTCATCATGCCATGTCTCCCCCATGTACCTGTTTCTATAATCACTCATGACGAGATGACATCAAATCCAGAAATCCCCTTGTCTACCATGATGCATTGTCTTTTGTTTATGGGTGCAGGTGACTGGGAGAATGGAAAAGGCTTTGAAACAGCACAAAAAACATGTGAGGCCGGGATGCGAGGCTGCGAGACACTGTTAGGAAAACTGCGTAGAGGTCACTGGGAGGCTAGGATGAGCAGTTTGGGACAGTAATGAAATCTGCGAGAAATAACTCAGATGGGAGGCAGAATCACGCAATTTTTCTGGGGAAGGTAGTGCGAGCAGTAGGGAGTACTAGCAGTGAAAATTGTGTAGTTTTCCAAAGGAGCTCGAGATCGGGCTGCAGGAGCTTGCTGGTCAAAACTACACAGTTCTGGGAGGTAGTCAAGTAGGACATGACTGCGTAGTTTCCGGGCTAAGTGGACTGTCGGGTGGCGAGAGGACTGTCAATGAAAATTGCGCAGTTTCCATAGGAGTGGAGAGCAGGCCATTAGGGAGACTACTTGACAGAACTGCGCGATTTCTCGGGACAATGCAGTGACAGTTAGCAAGTGTTTTTCATTCATGTCTGTGTAGTTTCTTCAGGTGGTGTAGGTAGGAAGGTTGGATAGCTTCTGCATAGTTTTGGAGGTGAGTGCAGCCCTAGGTCACAGCTCAAGTCAAATTATTCGGCTGACCAGTGGGAGGCTTAATGGATGGGCTTGCGGGAAGCACAGACCAAAATGGCTTCTTCAAAAACTTCTGCATTGTTCTAGGTAGACAGCAAGACATGTAGAGGAAACACATGAAATTACTTTTTGTGTTTTCACACATGCATGTTACTGAAGACAGGATGATATGGCAATGAAAAGCAGTCCTACAAACTCAACTAAGATATGTACTTCAAAAGGTGTTCTTTACTTACCATAGTTACCCTCGAGTTGATCATGCATCCGACAAAGTTTGCACATGGTCTTGATAGTTTTCCATCACTTGGTCTCTTGCTCCTTCTCCTCAATTCCTTGGAAGTGATCTCATCATGTCACATTTTCCTATAGTCACTGAGAGATAGATCAACGCAGTTTCAGCGGGGAGTGACAGTTGTCGGGACAAATCCTTGGGAGGCCCATCTACTCAATTTTTGAATGCAAGACAGATAAGGTAACTTGGAAAACACTCTGAATTTTTGAGGCACGGGACACTACTGAGGGATTGGGTCATGGGAGGAAACCTCTACGAATTTTCTGAGTGTAATGTAGCTCGGGAAACTGAGAGGAAATAATGTTCAGTTTCTAGATACAAGGCACTACTTTGGGATGGGTTATGGGAGGACACATCTGCGCAGTTTCAGGTTGCAATGCAGGGTGAGCAGCTGAGGGACACTATTACACAATTTCTGATGACAATGGGTTTTGTCTAGGGGAAGGACACTGGAGGAAACCACTTTGCAATTTTGGATGCCAAGGGAGGTTGGAGCCTCTGTGCACTATGCATTTCCAGCAGGAAATGGAGAAAGATTGAGGGTTGCAGAAGCAAAGTTCACAGTTCCGGGAAGCTGGATGAGGCTAGGTTGCCCAAGAAATGGATAAGTGTGAGAATAGTGACAAAGATGTAAAAAATGATAGGACTCGACTATCATCACACACAAACACTTAGTGATACAATGTAGACCATACAAAATGTATAAAACATACTTTGCTTGAGGGAACAACCTTTGTGACAAGAGTGCATGAATTGAGTGTGAAACATTTCTACGTGATGATAACAACTCCTGTGTGCATTCTTTCCCTTGAAGCAAAACAACATCCCATTTGCATGACAAACAACAATCCCTATGCTCAAAGATGATACATGTTGGATGAATATGAGAACATGGACAACTCTTAAGATCAAGGAGGGGAGCTTGAGATCATCAACTTACCAACAAGTGACCAAGGAATGATTGATCTTACGATCCAAGGTACGATTCAAAATTTGCATGCGAGCCAAAATTTTGGAGGGTGTTTGTCGCTACTACAACATTGGTGACACAATGGTAGAACTCCAGCTCTCTGTATGGACCTTTTTTTGTGAAAGTGATTCTAAACCTTCCACAAGCATTGTTCAATTCTTTGATTGTGATGGCTTCCACACTAGCTTATGTGAAATATGTAGTCCCTACCATTCTCTTAATCGGCCAGGACACATTCTAAGCCAAGTCAACTAATATGTTTCGATTGGGGATGAGGAGTATACAGGTGCACAAGTAATATAACTGAAAGAGTTTAAGTTTCATCTCTAGTGTTGCTCTGCTGCTAGTAGGCCTGGATAGTACCCTGATGGAGTCACGCAGGAGCACAAGAATCACTCTGATTCCAGCGAGCCTGGTCAGTACCCTGGGGAAGTTACTTGCATCACCTCTCTGCACAGGAAGCCTTTCTCTTCTTTCGCCTTATTTTATTTTTTCCATTTTTTCATTTTCAAAGAACTACGCATAGGCACTTATTTCTTTTAGAGGCGGAAGAGGGATCTCGACTTATTGAGAGAAGAACAGGTTGTTCCTTCAGAGAAGTATGTTATATATACCTCTGACATACTTGTTAAGGTTTTCTCCCTCACCTTACTCTACTTGATTGTGTTGACAAGGGTTAACCAAAATGACTAAATAGAGTAGGCAGTACTAGTTAATAATGCAAGCATTGTGTTTTCACCAATACTCACTCTGAATAGAATGTATTTTCCATCAGGTTATCATCCACTAAAGACAACAAGATCTTCATAAAGAGAGAGAAAACAGATAATGAGATGTTGATAGTTGTACAAGTCCTCTTAGATTTTCCCGACTTGTCTTGAGAGCCAAACACGTTTTCATGTGAGGCTAACCTACAATAGAAGCAAGCAAAGAAAGAAAAAAGAAAAAAGAAGTAAAGTGAAAGAAAAACAAGTAAGCAAATAAAGCAAGCAAGAAAACCAAACCAAGTCAGCAAGAAAACAAACATGCAAACTAGAAAGCAAAGAAAATCAAGAAATCAAACACTACTCCTACTCCTACACTAAACAGTCGGGGTTAAGTGAAATGAAATTTCCAGTGAAGCCACCATAGGTGTACCCGACCTGCAATCACAAAGATACAAATGATTAAAACAAATAAAAAATAGTGTGCAATAGAAAATACAAAAACTTGACAATCTTGCATGTTATACAGTAATTTGTCACCATTGGTCACCGTCCCTGTTACCCCTTTCCCGCACTTTGGAGGACTCATTCTGGGACCTGTGAGAAGTGACATGGCTTGAAAACACTTGCATTATGTTCCCCTAAGTATGGACTTCATATGCCTTGAAGACATCTCCTGCAGATTATCCTTAAAAAGTCCCCTTTTTCCATTAGCGCGGATCCACAGTGTATCACCCGTGCCAATGGGGGAAATTCTCCAAAGAGGGTGCGCCCATTGGTACTCTGTCTCAGAATCTTACCCGCGCTAACCGATTTTGGGAAAGCTTTTTAACAAACGCACGCCCGAGAGTTTTTTCCCTTCGACTCATGAGGCTTTTCAAGGATAATGCCAATCTCATGGATGTCGAGATTCATCGTATCTCTATCCATAATAGATTTTCCAGGATAATGCTTATCCCATGGATGTCTGGATTCATTGTATCTCTTCCTCCTCCTCCATCTATAAATGCTTGTTCTGGTGCATTTGACAAGCTAGTTTTGAGCATAGGGAGAATGATACTGTCAGAAGCCTGAGAGATTGTTGAGTCTTCTTTTGCAAAGAGAGAGAGAGGCTTGTTCCTGATCCCGACAAGCTTTGCAAGACATATGTAGCTAATCACCCAACCAAAGGAGGATTTGACGTCAGGCCTTCGGTTGTATACTCCTTTGTTGATTATCAATAATAGATGACTATCATTATGGTTCCATTCTTGCTGTTCATTATGATGATGATTGAATTATATCTTTTCTGACCGATATATAATTGCATCCATTGGATTTTATGCTTGTATTCATGTCTTTCTTTTCATGTGCAGGTGTCCATTCACGGAGATTGTGAGGATCGTGATCGGCCGGAGCAAAGGAACGAGAGTGTCAACTCTTCTACAACACTAGCATTGGAATCCAAGTAGGTTCTCGTAATCCACCTTTAATGTGCAATTAGGAACTTGCATGATAGCATTGTTTGATTGTTGCTAGACCCATTTTGGGCTAGTGGGATCGCCTCTGTCCGCAGAGGGTATTTACCTCTCCAACATTGCACACGAGAGAAAAGGTCTTGCCTGTGGGCAGAAAGATGTGTCACAACCACCCAATACACATGCTTACCTCTTCGATGACTACTGTTTTTCAACAAACCTCGGAAGCCCATTGCGAGTGTGGTTCATCTGCACCAAGTTTCTTAACAAGTGTGAGGAAGGACTGAATCTTGTTATTTGCAACACGACTCGTCAAGTAAGATTGTTCTAGCCATTCAGTGATTCAATCATAAAATTCATGATGGATTTTTTGAAAGTCTCGCGATCTTTGAAAAGATGGATTTTTTATTCAAGAGAGGGGATCACAATGGGAATATGGTATGGATAGATAGATATGATCATTCTCGTTGGTCATGTCAAGACAGTGAGGACCTACCATAGCCATCAGCGCAGGCTGAAGTGCCTCACCTTCTTGACAGAAGTCTGAGGAGAAAGATGTTACATGGGGAAGATCATAGTGTGTGAAGTGACTATCATTGGATGTATTGTTAGGAAAATGATAAACTTCATGACAGTCACCCAAGATAGAAGAAAGATCAGACCAGTTGGTCGAGATGCCAGATTCCCAATTTGACATGAAAAAATAAAATTTTTGAACAATCTTACGAATGCTTTGAATGATGGAACTAAGTTCGTTGTGCCCTAGATATGACAGAACACCCACCTACAACTGGTGAAAAATTTCACAGGAATCATGGTCATCGCAGGAATATAGAAAGGATGCTAACACTTTGAATGTGTGAAGCCAGTTGGGGTGTGGTGAAATAAGAGGAACTTGATTCGCATGATATCTTGTGCACTCATCATCAAACATGGATATTGCTGGTGTGATGAATAGGGATATTTGAAGTGCGAGATTCAAAAGAATACCAAGGAGCTGATCAGGGGAGAGAACATTCAATAAGTATGATTCCAGAGAAAGATAGTCTTTGAGATAATCAACTTGACAGTTCCATTATTTCATGATAGATAGGCACTCCCAACTCGAGTTGGATGTAAGAGACGTGCATGACGATGGACACACTATAACAAACTCGTGGATTTGTTCATGACTGAAATTCTAAAATCTTGAAATATCAAACCCAGAATAGTAAACATTTTCTACACGGGGTCCAAGTCAAGTGAAAGCATGCAGATATATGGATTGTGCCTGAGAAACCAGATTTGAATTAGTTCGAGAGGCTTACTAGAGTCGCGAGGTCCTGACATAACCATCAATGGAAGTTGAAATGTCGTGACTCCCTAGCATGTCCTAGAACTTTCTAGAATTGAAAATTTTCATTTTGAGATGTGAACCAAATCATGCATGGCTTGAGGACAGCTGTTGTTGCTTATTTCAAAATTTCTCTTAGGATGGCAGTTATCTCTGTCACAAGCTTCATCAAAATTTTCATCTTTAGCAAGCTAACTTAACAAGTTGTCTTCATGCAACATACAAGATGATGATGAGTGGGAAGATTCTTGTGCGTTGAGACTGATTTCATCATGGGCATCTTCACTGCCTTATGTCAATCAAGGACATAACTCATCAGATGAAGAAGCAAGAGAACAGGGAGTATCTCCAGTGCATCTAGATGCGCCATGAATGTAGGACACATGGGCAAGTGAGGTGCAAAGGAAGTTTCGATATGAATGTCTTCTTTCACCAGAGTAAATTCTAGATCTGAGTTAGAGTATTTATGATAAAACGGAAGATCACATGATGTGCTTGGGTGTTCATCACGGCATATGGAAGCATGGGAATGGTGAGTACCCAAGGTTGGAGGTTGATCGAAAGAATTAATTATACAATATGTTTCACCGAGATTAGTAGATTGAGAATTGTTATAGAATGGAATCTCATTGTTTTTTTACGGATAATTTTGAATCAGTGAGGGGGAATTGATAGTATCCTCACCTTTTTGCTCCTCTGTTAGTGTAATTTGATTGCCTTGCACCCAATCACAATTTGAGCGAGCAGCTTGAGAATTGAGAGAATGTGTATAGCTAGCTGGTGAAATAGATTGATCAAGTGATTCATGGTACAAGGAGTCATGGCTTGTGTTAGGGTCCTATAATAATAGGATTCATAATTTTGAATTGACTACGGTTAGTATTGTAATATTGTACATACTTTTGCTTTCTACAAAATGTTTTCCTATATTAAAAATAAAAAATGTAAAGAGGGTAAGTCCTAAAAGAAAAATCAAAGGACTAAAAGAAAAGGATAAAAAATAAAAAGTAAAATATGAACCCCACCAAAGAGATAAAAAATAGATTTTGAAAGTGATGCAAATTCAAATGCCACTACTTTTTACTTTGCCTTGCAAAAATAAGATTGTTTGCAGCTTGTCAAAAATGCCACAATCCATGATGGTCAAATAGTTAAATCTTGATTCATTCATGCTTTAGATTTCATGTTGATAGATAGAGAATAAAGATCTAGCCAAATTGTTTAATCTTGGCAGATCAGTAGTTAGGTAGATAATAATAATGAGCTCAATAGTTTAATCTGAGCCATTGGAAGTTATAAGACTAGAACTAGATAGTTTTCTTATCAAAGAAGAGAAATAAAGGGTCAGCAAGCTCAAATGCACCCAATAAATGAAGAAAAAATGCTAGGGTAAATAAAGGGTAGGTAAAAGAGGTTTTGGAATGCACAAGGTTGCTAGCTCAAATGCACCTTCATCATGCTTAATCCTATGTTTCATGTGCAACAAGAATTATCAAAGAAAAAGGACATTCACAAAAGTTGTATATTACTTTGGGTATTTACCCTAAAAAGTTCTATATGATTTTAGGCCTAAGTACTAAAGCGCATTCACTAATGTCCCCTCATTTCACTAAAACCTTTACATGACTAATTTATTAATTTTCCCTCATTTACCCCTTCATTACTTTTCATTCACTAATTTCCCCTTCTTGATTCCAAAGGACCCTTCCCTCTTCATTTCCCCTTGTAAAAATATCCCTACCCCTTCATTTTACCTTTCCCCTTATTTTCCCTTGTAAACCCACTAAAACCCCCTTATCCTAAGTTTAAAAAGTTAAATGTATCAGGCCCCATTGAAAAACCCTCCCCGATACCCTTTTAACTCAACCCTTATATTATTTTAACCTATAGTCCTACTTTATATATTTCAAACCCCCACTTTATAATTCCCTGACCCTCACAAAACCTTTGTATATATTTAACCCACCACACCATTTATCCCTGGGCCCCGCCAATCAATCCTCGACTTATCCCTCGCAAATCTGCCACGCGATAGCCCTCCGATCACCCACCTCTAGATACGACAGCCCATACCAATATCACGTGTTCCCATCATTCGGCTGTTAAGATCTCAAAAGCACGTGAAATTCACAGTTTTCCCCAATCACCTTTTTGCTACGTGGTAGTGCCACTTTATATCACATGCTCTAAAAAAATACCACCCTATACTCAAAAGAAGTGCGATAAGCCATAATATCACCTCCTCGCGTAGGATGAAACCGCCTACTATTCACACATTAATTCCGCGCCCAAAATTAACCATTGTTGGTTAAAAACCAAAAAGCCACCCTTTCTACCCTTTTCATTGTTATTTCGTTGCAAAGAACCTCTGTCAACCAATTCTAATGCCTGGAAACTCTGCTCAACCGTTTTAACCCATTTACAACCAGAAGACACTGTAGACTCCGATTTCAAGTAGCATAAAGACCATTCAAGCCTCAAAAAGCCTCCACTGCTACCACAAAACCCTGAATGCACACCAAATCTTCATTTTCCAGGTATTCTTGAAAGCTACCAGAAAGGCCCTGTACTTAAGCTCTGCACAGTGTTTATAAAAGGTTAATCAATTAAATTAATTAAAAAACTTGAAAAACTAAAGAAACCCACTGAGCATCCAAAAACCCTTTGATGCAGACTATATTCACCTCTCACACTATTCTAGCGATCCTAACCATACTCCTTAAGCCAGAGAGTCATTAATTCAGTAAAATAAACAAAACTATGGCTTCCCAGAGCATTTTGAATGCAAATCCCCTTCAAACCCCTCACCTAGACATTGACCACCTCCCATTGGCCGATAGAGATTTCCAAATCAAAGACACAGTTTCCCCTAGCCATCTATCGAAACTCCACTGCTAGAGTAAAGACAAGTTCCTCAACCACGGTGATGATATTCAGTTATGGAAAAACTACTTTTCCTAAATACTTGTTCTGACGGGTATACCAGTTACCTAAAATCATCAACCTATGCCAACTCTGCTATATCCCAAGTCAAAGAGCCATAGTCTCTCCTAACCAGTAGGTTTTGTTCACAATCACTGTAGAGTCAATAAATGAGATGTTGCAGATCCAGCCAAAGCCCAATGAAACCCCATTTTCTATTGAAAACCTACTTGAGTTGTACCTAAAGCTAGACCTTCCCAAGAGATCTCAAAATTTTCAAACTTTCATCCTAGAAGAGGCTCATATTCCTACAGACAGTCCTCCATACTCTGCCACCATTTTCTCTGAGAGGGCCAGACAGATTGTAACCATGATGTCTTGTATTCTAAGATATACCACTGATGCGCATGTAGATGAGCCTATACTTGCTTTCCTTTATATTTTTTGCCCACACAAGCCTCCAACTGCAGTTTTCAATTTTGCCTAGTTCTTAACAGAGAGAATCCATGATCAATCGATCAGATTACCAAATGAAAGAGTATTCAAGTACTCTTTAATATTGTTCCATATGTTCTTATATTTTCAATCAGATAGGTTTCCAGTCAGCATCCAAAAGCTGGACATTAAGGGAAATCCTAGATCTATTATCTTTTGGACACCCTTAATCCAAAATTATTCCACTGTTTTCAGCTACAAGGAGTTCATTGATTCCTTTGTTCACCCAGTTGTTAATATGCTAAGCAATAGCAATCAACCTAGGATCAATGATGAGATAAAGAGAGTTTTACAGTTGTCTAAAAACAGTAGAATAGGAGACTGGTATTTATACTAGGACCACACTGAAATTAGGATATATGGATGCCATCTCACTCCCTATAAGCTGCCCAAATATCTCCCCATGAGGATATTTGCATTAGAGTATATCAGGAAGATTATAAATTCAGATGATGTAAATTTTCTATCAGCCAGGAAGAAAACACAGTTCAAAATAAAAAAACCAGTTGGGTCCTTTTATCTGTAATAATAGGGAGGCTAGGGAAGAAGAAGAAAAATGTTTATAGGAAATGAAGTTCAGTAGCAGTTTCATGTGGCAGTATGACCCTTTAGGAGTCATAAACAAACTAAGGCTCAAATTTAAATTGAGCCCTTTTATGCATGAGTCCAAGCCAGACATTGAAAAATATGCCAACCAGTCAGAGTGGTTGGAAAACACCTTGATAGATATGGAGAAACAGATGGATACTAGTTCCATTCTGCATACTCCAGCGCTACAGGACAAAAATGAAAATATTACTAGGGAAGAAGGTTCTTGCTCAAACATAGACACAACACATGACAAATTTGAAATCATGTACATGAAGAAGCCCAAGCTAAATCTTGTAAATGAGCAAGAAGAGATAGTTGAGACAGTTGAGATACTTCAAATCATTGATACATATACAATGGTCAAAGAGAACACAGCTCTAGCAGTTTCAGAGGAAACTCAACAGCCTTCCACCTCTAATACTCAAAGTATTCAGAAACATCTTAGCATTGAGGTCTCATTGTCAAGCAAACCGATGGATAAGGAAAAAGACATAAAAGAGAAGTATAAAGAGATCAAGTTGAGAAATGAAGCATTGAAAGCTAAAACCTATGCCCAGTATTTCAAACAAACTCCTAGTAATCAGAATAGGTTACTTTCAACTTTTGACATTAAAACAAGGAAAATGCAAATGACCTTTTTGCAGCCTACAATACAATAGCCTAAGTCATCAGCAGATTACAGAAAGACAGAATTTGAAGTTTTGGCCAGGGATGTTCATCCCATAGATCAGATTGAATTTCATAAGAAAGCAGGAGAAATGATATACTCAACAATGACCAACAAGGCTATGAGTGTACAAAAACTTCAAAATTCTCTAGACAATATCACAACACAGTTTAAGCTAGAGAAAGCATCCTCACAAGCAAAGGATAACATAATTAAATCACTAGAAGACTTGGTTATTGAGATTGGCTACAATCCAAATGACATCAAGGTAGCAGAAAATCTCATAAAGAATAAAAATGAAGACATTGTTGCATTAAAGAAGCAACTAAAATTGCCTCCTTCTAAACATCCACAGACCAAGGAAGTTCTAGAGAGCCAAAGCCAGAAAGATGAGATGATGGACCTCATTCTTCAACTAAATGCCCAATTAAAAGAAATGGAGAATGAGATGGATAAGTTAGTATAGGAGAAACAGGCCAACATTGAAACAACTACTGCCACTGCTATTCCTACAGTTACTACAACAATTCCTTCTACTTTGGCAGCTTCATTGGCCCCAGCAGCTCCAGTAGCTACAACACTTCCAACTGCATCAGCGACTACTCATCCTAGTGATGAAGCAAGTAAACTGATCAAAGCCATGGAAGATATGTCCATCCAAACCACTGAAATAAATAGACTTAAGGAACAAATAAAAATTCTAGAGGATGAAAAGAAACTGGCTCAAATCATGCATAAGAATGAAGCTCAGAAGTCAAACAGGTTGAATGAAAGGATACAAAAGTTGGAGAAAGAATTAACACTGAAAGAGCCACTAGCCCAAGCAAAACAACTTTTATGGGCCAATATCATTGACTCAATCAATGATATTTGGCCATCTATACATGTGATATTTGAGCAGAATGATTTGGTCAAAGAGGCTGGTGAGGCAATTCAAAGGGTTAGAGCCGAACTTGGAAATATGCCAGAAGAAGCCTCAAGAATAATCTAGTTCCTTAACTCAAAGAACAAGTATGAATTGCAGGAGCTTGGAATAGCTGACAGAACTGAGACCATACTAGAGGTAAAAAAGGTAATCACCAAGAGGAACTTGATGATACAGCTTGAGGAGAAGTGCCAAACAATGGAGCTAGCAATAGCCAAGTTCATGGTCAAATTTGATGCTTTGAGGAAAAAAGGTCTACCTAACCCATTGGTGATTAATGACAGGTTGATGCCACATGAAGACTATGATAAGAGAATCAGAGAAGTGGCAAAGGAACAAGCCAACAGTTCCTCCATGAAAGGGATTCCTACAGGAAAAGTCCTTTACCAGACTTTTGAGAACCTCTTTTACCTCCAACATGAGGTAAAACATATTTTTATAAACAAGCCCACTTTTGCAAAATACACAGAAACTGATGAAGTCTACAGAAGAATGGTAAATATTAAATTACCAGATGCAGAGACTTGGGAAAAGTTGAATGATTTACTGTAAAAATGCAAGGTAAACAGTGAATATAGAGTAGTGAAGGTAAAACAAAAAATTAGCTAAGCCAAAGAGTATCAGTCAAAAGGTGGATTAAAAGGACAGCCAGCATAGAGCAACAGCCAAAGAGAGAAAGTAGCAAAAGGTCAAAACAACAAACAAAAAAATCAGTAAAAGAAGGGATAGCTAGCCTTTTAGTCTCCTAGGTGTCTGTATCTTCTTACATGAAGATATTTTATTTTCCTTGTGATGTCATCATGCTGACGTCATCGGTCGTACCAGGTCCCGCCCGCTTATGTCATGCTGACGTCATCATCAATTTTTGAGGTGAAAGGTGAAAATCGTGCTTAGGAAGCCCAGAATCAGTTTCTGAGGGAGTTTTTCATGCGCGATTAGCGCCTAGAGCTAATCGCGCATGGCTACGGGAAATGAGCCGAAATGGAAAACCCCTCATTGTGCAGCCCCCAACAAGCCCAAAAGGTGCCGAATGACCTGTTTTTCTCTGCGAAGCATGCAGGGAGGAGCAAAAGACAATTGTAAAGGAAACAGAGGACCGAACAGCAACCCTTAAATTTTGATTTGACTCACAGGGAAGGAGATACGCAACTCAATTCATTTGTCAAAGAGTATCAGAGGAGAGATGAAGCAGCAAAGTGTACTAGTTAAATTGTTTAATTGAAACCTTCAGTTCCCAAAGCAGGTTACATTGAATGGCAGCCAGCAAAGTCAAATCAATTTGTGCAAAACCATCCCAGCTCTCAAATCACAGTTAAAGCATTTAAAGCCACCGAACTACAATGGAGCAGAAGCCCATGCACAGTTATTACAAAAACACTGCACCAAGCCACCGCGGACAACACATTTACTCAGTTTTGATATAGCTGCCCTCAGCGCAGCTCAAGATATTTTCTTACATTTATTTCTGGATAGGATTAGGTTAAAAGTAATCATTTCTCATACCTGTTTAGGTCAGGTTGTAATAAAGGAAATTAGGAAATTTTTCCCTATATATACCACCCTCTGTATTGTTTCAAGGGTTGGTCGATTGATAATTCTCACTAGAGACTGGCACTGTATACCTGAGACTGTTTCTGTAATCAAAGATTGCTGAAAGCCTGGAGAAGACACTGTATGATGTGTTGTTAATGATTTCTAGAGATTGAAAGATGGAATTCCTGCGCTACAGCATGAAACAATAAGTGCATCTTACCTCTGTTCAATGTTTACCACTATCTAAATAGTAGAAAGAAAGATTAGCCTAGAACTTGTTTAAATACACTCTATGCTCAATTTCTGTTGTTCTTTATGTTTTCATCTGAATGAATTGGTAATGAATATGAATTCCTTCTGGCTCATATTTACCCTAATTCACCTGTGTTTGCCAATTATCTAGGGATTCTTTACTGCCCCTAGGTAGGGCTCCGTTGTTTCCCTCTGTTAAGCTGATTGAGAGATTCTTAACTGCCTCTCATTACTTAGCATTCACTCCATCCTTTAAACCTAAAACATTGTTTCATGCGCAGTTACCTTGCTCCATACCTCTCTTGTGACCAAGAAAACGCACCAGCAGTCCTACTCTTTGACTCCATGCCCAATGGTTTGAAATTTTCACACTATACCTGCCTCTTTACCTGAAAACATCAATCTTCCCACCAAAACACAAACAAAAACCCATGAACTCAATAGCTAGCCTAAAATCATCATCAACAAAGCTAAATCAGAAAGAGAGAGCCCTCTCTGACTGCAGGTGGGCTAGAACCTGCAGTCCAAAGTTGGTTTGTGGTTACCTCGGTCGTATCCTTTCTGGAGCTTAAGGACAACCTGAGTGATAACACCTTGAATAATTCCTAAAACAGTTTGGGATATTTTGTAATATTTTTTTGTATAAATACTTCATAATTCAAAGTATAGAGTGTGGATTGTTGAACATTTCTATATTTATATTGATCTGAAAATTGTAGAAAAATTGTTGTAGGTTAACCTGATAATGCAATATAAATCAAAGCAGAATACTATAACCTACTTCTACTATCAATTCTGTGAAAGCTTAAAGATCGAGCTGAACAATATAACCATAAGAAGAAGAATCAATACATAATACACGTGAAAATACTTTGGGGAAAGCCTCAGCTAAAAACCCCACTATTTGTATTATCATACAAGGTGGAAATACATAGGAATTACACAAAACCTTAGCTCTCACAGCTAGCCAGCTCTCAATACAATCCTCACAGATGCTCACAGGCAATCTTGGCTTCTCACAAGCCTTCCTCTCTACCCTCCAAGCTCCTATTTCCTTGCGCAGTTCCTTTGGGATGATTCTCCTTCAACCAAGTGGAAAACTCATTCACCTAGTGGATGATCACCTGATCTCACACACTGTTAGAACTGCGCAATCCTCAAGGAATTGTTCCTTCTTCGTGAATGAGTTTTCTTTATAAGAAAACACATGCAACTGATAGTACATTGTCCTTGTCTTTAATCTCAGCTGGGTCTTTCTTAGAATAGGCATGCATGAGTTTCTGATAAGAGAATCTTTAGTTAACTGGAGTACACTAGTTCAGTGCATGTATGCATCAACTGACTGTTATCTCTCTATTTGTTCCTCAAACAGTTTGGAACTAATTTAACTGGACTTAACTCAGTAAACTAAGTTAACTAATTACAACTCAAATATAACTCAATCTTATCTCCTTAATTTAAGGATTATCTCCTTAATTTGAGGGATAACTCTTGCATGACTTCAAAAAGACTTCTAACTTGAATTTCTCCAACTAATTAAGTCAAAATAACTTAATTAATTATTTCCAAGTAGCTATTAAGACTAAATTAGATTTTAATTCACAATTTAATTCAAGGACAAATTAAATTGTAATATTCTTGTTGCCACATTTCAACACTCCCTCTAAACAAGAGAGGGATTATCTGCCACCCTGATCCTATCTCTATGGAACTCGAATTTACACTTTGACAATGCCTTTGTCAAAATGTCACCATCTTTCTCCTTTGTCGAAATATACTGCAGCAACATGATTCTCCCATCATCAGCAGCTTGTTTTACCTTATAAAGCCAACGAGAACTCACAACTAACTTGTTCTCTGGTCTCGGAACCACATCCCATTCACTGTTACGAACTGTGAAGTCATACTCCTCCACCATAGTATCAACGCAAATCGGCAGTTGCATTGCTTCCTCAAAGGAATATGGCTCGGTCTCAACACATTCCCCAGCAAGGGCCATGTATCCAGTGTACCTCTTAGGTGACCTCCTATGTCTGCGTTGAGAATATGGTTCTCCAATATTCTCTCTCGCATCCTTCAACAATCTGTTAGCTTCTCTTGTGTGCTTCTGTCCATCTCTGGAAGACTTTTCTTGAGTGGATGTCTCCACTCCTAGAACCTCTGCATGTGGCTGCTCCGCATCAGTTTGAGGTTCCTCCTCCTTATGAACTAACACTTCCTCCACAGCCTGTAGTTGGAGCTCCCTCTCAAGGGAAACTCGCATGGCCTTCTTCTCATCAAACTTGAGATCTCTGCACACCACTGTCCTCCGACTGGTAGGCAAGTACACCTGATAGTTGTTAGGTGTATAAGTGTGCCACACAAGTATCCCCAACTCTGTTTTCGGCTCAAGATTCTTCCGTGCATCCTTTGTCACATGGAAATATACCGATGAGCCAAAGATCCTGGATTGACCCACATCTAGTCTCTTACTGGAGAAATCTTCCTCTGGTGTCTTCATCCCAAGTATGTGATGCGGGCTTCTATTCTACAAATAGACCGTTGTGTTGCATGCCTCAGCCCACAAGTGAAGTGTAGGCCTTGGTCATGCAGCGTTTCCAATGTTGCCCCTCCAACATCGTGACCGATACCAAGTTATTCTTTAGTCCAGGCACATACGTCACATCTATCAAGGTGATAGGAGGTCCATGCTCCCTCTGAAAAACAACCGGGCCCACTCTTGAAACACTATACTTTCCATCGTCACCCATCTCTATGTGCATCTTGAGGTCTTTCTCCTCCAAGGCACTGAATAAACTTTTATCACTAGTCATGTGGAATGAGGCTCCACTGTCAAGATACCAAACACAACCCATCACTGATGACACCATGCATGCAATAAGGGTAAAGCCCATTTCGAACTGAGAGGCTAATTCCTCACCTTCCAATCCTTCCGAGGATCCCTTCTTGGACTTATTCGATGTGAAATTAGTCGCATAATGTCCCATCTCATGACAATTAAATCATCTCACTTTAGACTTGTCACCCTTCTTCCCTCCATGAGAAGAATTCGATTTGGAATGGGAAGCCTTCCCCTTCCCTTTCCTTGCCTTACTCGCTAAGGCTAGATTTTATTCATCATCATTCTTAGATGAAGAACCATCTCGTGTGCCCCTCCTTATCTCCTCCTACATGAGATCCGACCACAGTGGTTACCAATCCGACAGTTTCTCCCTTCCATTCACAGTCCTAGTAGCTATTCCAACTCTTTGGAAAGCCAAGGAGAGCGAGGCTCACCATATCATCATCAACAGTAGTTATTCCCACACTGCTAAGCTCATCTCTACAGATGGTGAGCTTGTTCAGATATGTGGAAATAATATCGCCCTTCTCCATCTTGATTCTTCGAAGCTTATCCTTGAGTGCCAATTTCCTCTGGTCGCTACTATTCTGGTAGAGGTCCTTCAATGTCTTCCACCTTGAAAATGGAGTATCCTTCCCATGGAGACTCAAGACAATATGGCCTCGAACTCCCTCAAGAATGATCTGTCTCACCTTCGCCACACACTTCTTCCACTCAGCCAAATCTTGTGCACTAGTTGAAGTTGGCTTTTGGATTTCTTGATCAATGAATTCCTTCAAGCCATTGTCTTCTAATACAGCCTCCATTCTATCTTTCCATGTTATGTAATTTGAGCTACCTTCCAAGGCATACTTGAGTCTCGAGCCATAGAACACCATTGGCCAACCTTGAAGTATGATATGAATTCGATTTGCACCTGCAACCTCGAACTCCAAACTTTGAATTCTCTCCTCAATATACTGTTCACAACTCCGATAAACTTGGCCCTGATACCATGTAGAATTCTTTACAAATCCAGCTCTGATACCATGTAAAAAATATATTGTAGGTTAACCCGATAATGCAATATAAATCAAAGTAGAATACTATAACCTACTTCTACTATTAATTTTGCGGAAGCTTAAATATTGAGCTGAAAAATATAACTAGAAGAAGAAGAATCAATACACAATACACATGAAAATACTTTGGGGAAAGCCTCAGTTAAAAACCCCACTATTTGTATTATTGTACAAGGAGGAAATACATAGGAATTATACAAAGCATTAGCTCCCACAGCTAGCCAGCTCTCAGTACAATCCTCACAGATGCTCACAGGCAATCCTAGCTTCTCACAGGCCTTCCTCTCTACCCTCCAAGCTCCTATTTCCTTGCGCAATTCCTCTGGGATGATTCTCCTTCAACCAAGTGGAAAACTCATTCACACAGTGGATGATCACCTGATCTCACACACTGTCAGAACTGCGCAATCCTCAAGGAATTGTTTGTTCTGCATGCATGAGTTTTCTTTATAAGAAAAAACATGCAACTGATAGTACACTTTCCTTGTATTTAATCTCAACTGGGTCTTTCTCAGAATAGACATGCATGAGTTTCTAATGAGAGAATCTTCATTTAACTAGAGTACACTAGTTGAGTGCATGCATGTATCAACTGACTGTTATCTCTCTATTAGTTCCTCAAATAGTTTGGAACTAATTTAACTGGACTTAACTCATTAAACTGAGTTAACTAATTACAACTCAAATATAACTCAATCTTATCTCCTTAATTTAAGGCTTATCTCCTTTATCAAGTCAGCAGACTGGACTGAGTAATAAAGGCATTGCATTACACAATTCATGTGTTGGGCCACTTCAGTGAAGTATCTTTCATTTTTTAAATTGTTATTTTCTTAAGTATTTCACATAAGTACATGTTTTCCAATTTGAATGAAATACCTGGAATGTTACTACAGAATTTTTTTAAGTACACTCTATCTTGAATAGTTATTCATTTTTATGTTTTCTTCTGATATCCAGAGTAGGGAATTCTTCATTTATCCCTAGTTTTGATTGAGCTCTTTCATTTCCCTCATTATCCGGCTTGAGGAATCCTTAACTGCTCCTTGACCCCAATTGAAAAACCATTTCACCATCCAGCCTAAAAGATCTGAATTTACTCAGCTACCTTGCCCTGTGAACACTATCTCTAGAACTTGATTCAGACCTGTTTTCTTGACATTTGGACTCCATTGCTCAATGGTAAAAAGAAACTTATCTATCCATCTGAATCAATGATTCCACCACCAAATCAAATCAATTTCCAATCAAGCTTAAATAACTAGCCTAAAATCAATTAACTCAACAAAGTTAAATCATTAAGAGAGAGCCCTCTCTGAGCATTAGGAAGGCTAGATCCTGATCTCAAAAGTAGGTTTGTGGTTACCTCTATCATTTCTTTGAACTCAACATGACAACCCTAGGGAAATTTTAGAGTGATAACAACTTGTAGATAATGGAGGATGGCAGAGATGCAGATCAAACTCAAGACTTGGGTTATGAACAGTGATGTCCTCTTGCAGAAAGGAAGAATGAGTCTTCGCCATAGGATTTCTGAGCCATTCTAGAATTTCCTCCATTGGAGTGGGAGATGGCTGAGCAGATGGGTTGGGAACATGCCATGTATATTTCTCAACTTTGCAACTGCTACGAGGGGGCACCCTCTGCGCAAATTTCTCTCCTTTGTTGTTTTGAAGAATTTAGCATCTATGGATAAACACTAATTCATTAGACAAGTAGTTGTACCTAGATCAATAGTTTAAAGTGTCTTAGACTTTCCCTATAAGCAACAGATAAGAAGAGAGGATAGAAGGCCTACTTGTAGTTCCGCTTTCCTCTCGTCTCCCTTGTATCAATTCCGTCACTCCTTCCCGTACTTCAACCGCCTGAAAAGTACCCTTTGAACACAACATAAGACGAAAACCGATCAAAGAATACGATCTATTGAATACAAATGAAAGGAATCAGAAGCAACTCATATATATAAGCATTATGAAAGAACACAAATATGGAAAAATGTTCAAACACTTTATTATATAGAAGAAGGAATTACAACCATCAGTGTTTGATTCAAGGTCATTCCTTTAGCTTGGATCCCATCCACATCACATTAAAAGCAAGACAAGCTTGTGGCATCACATCGTTTGCTCCAAAGTCAAGTCTCATAGTAGCATTATGTCTTTACAATTCAACATAATCCAGCCCCTGATCACTTAGATGAGTGGTCAATTTATAGGAAGATGAAGGAGGTTTTGTCATTAATGGTGACATTGAATGACCTTCCATACTTAGAATTAGTTCCATGGAGGAATGGATGAGAGGATAGGATCATCCTTAACTCATTCCTCATCCATTTTCAAGCTCATGGGAGTTGATAAGATAAGGAAAATTATAGATGACTACACAAGATAATCATATTCCCAAACCCTATGTGAATTTCCCTCATTCTCGCCCAACACAGGTGAAAGGAAGCCTAAGTGCTCTGTAGAGCACCCTAGCAGTGGACTTAGCTGCTCTGCAGCACACCTTCATAAGGGCTTACCTGCGCGGGTCCTTCTAGAGGCAATTTTTGGATGTCTTCAAGTCATGAAACAGTCTAGGAAGGAGGCATTCAAAGGGTTGACTTGTTTAGGGCATGAAACAAATGATTTTAGGGTTTGATGAGTCCTAAATCACTGATCTGAATGTTGGGATTTGATGTGCCCAAATGGATCTATAACAGTTGCCCCCTAAAGCATGAAGTTGGAAAAATGCCAATGTCGAATGAAATGCTTTACAATGTGATGAGGAGGTATCGAGATGGAAGGTGACCTACATCAATTACAATACATATATCATGATAATTGATTTTACATCAATAGCTAAGGGAAGTTATACCCATGCTCAGCTTATAAACTTACATTATATGTACATAAACAGTCGTCCACAGATATAGACCCATGATCAGAATGAATATCAATGTAAAGCCATTGTACATATGATTTAGTACTCCTGATATCGTAGCCTAGATGGATGAAACTAGATCCAGGGTCTTCAATATCGTTCAACCATTCGCTCAAGTACAAGTCTAACCATGTGAATATGTGATCTGAAGTCAAACATGGGAAGACACCATCTAATTACCAGCCGATGACGTAAGTTGTTAACAGATGCGAGAGAAATCACCGATAATGATAATGATCCTCAAGGTACTACAGCACATTCTGCATGGCATGAATGGATGATTTGATGTCGAACACCATACAAATTCTTTTGGTCGAAGGCCATTGATGTATGCCTATTGCTGAAAGCGAGAAACCTACCATTGATGCATGCAAGCCTCAAGGTACTGAAGGGGTGTTTCTAAGTCAACTTCTTGGATAATGAGTTGATTTCGACAAGAAGTGACTCATTACGAGAGAGACTTGATGTATCCCACATCAACGACATGAAATGAGTGTAGTGATTTTAGAGATGGAATTTGACTGATGACACAAAGTTCAGGAATGGTGGCCATGAAAATGAAGGTTTATGGTATTGCAAAAGATGGATTTTGACTGGATGACTTCTCTTGAACATGTCAGCGACACTAAAGCGAATCGGTAGCATTGAACCAAAACAAAGCAATGGATGGTATGATAGACCAACGGTGTGATAACCATCAAGCTAATAACCCGACCCAGATAGTCACGGTGATGCAGTGAAAGTGTCATGTTCAAGAGCGACCTGCTACCATAAAGTGGTTTTCCCATTTTCCCATTTCCCCAATCATTGTTGACCAGTACCTCTTTATTTTTATCAATCTTGAGGAGGATAACATATGTTTGTTGTATAATTTCACCCTTCGAGCGAATCCATCGTTATTTGATGTTTTAACAAGTCTAGTGAAGGTGAAACTCGGTCTTGTCTAGATGGATAAGTTTGTCGCTATTTGATGTTTTTAACGAGTTTAACGACAAAGATAACTTGGTCTTTTTCATGTTTAGAGAGTTTTAAAAGGGACAAAAAGAAAACTCCACAAGTTCTTTTTCGTAAATTAATCTCTCAAGTTCAAAAAAGAGTAAAATAATACAAGAGAGATATCGTTTCCAATCCTTTAACGAGATGGAAAGGACAAGCGCTCATCAATCTTTTCATGTTTAGAGAGTCCGAAAAGAGCTTAAAGAGGACACCAAGGGGGCTCCTTTTTCGTTTTTAACAAAGCTCGAAAAAGAGATAAAATTGTGCTTTGTGGTCAAAAGTACAACCTATAATCAAGCACGTTGAATTTTGCAAATCAGTTGGAAACCTGCTCAAAACATCACCAAATGGATTAAAAAATATATGTTTCATAGGTAAAAATAGGCAAATACTAATGTTTAGTCGATTAATTAACCTGAAATAAACATAAAATAAGTTTTTACCATATCATTTTTACCATTTGGAACTTACCATCTAGTTTTGTGCCCTGAGCTCAGGTTTTACCTCAAACTTCACCGGTTGATTGCGAAAGATTCTGCGGAATGTTTCTGGAGCCGTCTAGACCAGGTTGGAACTAAACCTCTCTACTTTCTTTTCAGTCCATTCTTTTGTCATTTCATATAAGTTTTAGGGTTTTTTGGGGACCCTAGGGTTTCATTTTTTTTCCCTGGGATCAGCACAGGCTTTCACATCGAAAACTATGCTGAAGAGCACCTAGATAAAAGGCTAGATGCTCTGCAGCACACTATCTCATTGTCTAGGCTACGTTGAGCGCATTTCCCAAGTTGGTTTTAGCTATTTGCTCCAAAATTTTCCTTGTTTTTTGCATGGAATGGATCCTAATTTAGCTTATGATTTTGTTTCAGGCTTTCATCAGATCATAATGTCGATTACATGGCGAGAAAGAGAGCATGAAGAACAAGACATGGTTTCCCTAAATAACCTGGGTACAGTTGAGGCCCTCAGGAATTTTGGGTTACTAAAATACTTTAAGTTGTCCGGAATGAGGCAAAAAATAGAACTGTTGCAGTTCCTTGTTCGTTCATGGGATCCGACAAATCAGACATTTCACATTAGGGACAAGATGGTCCCTATTACTATTGACGATATTTACTTTCTTACCGGATTATCGAGGAGGTGCCCCCATCTCACTTTCTGGATCTTCCCATGCAGGTGAATAAGTGAGAGATTAAATCAGACAGTTTTGTCGGCCATGTACACAGCCTAGCAGGGATGGGAAAATAAACATCCGGGATGTAAGTGAATTTTCTTTACGAACAATCCTCTTTACGATCCCAAAATTGGTTGGCAGTGTGACACTACATCTGGCAAACAGATCTTATATGCAATATGCACTGGAGTGTCTAGATCCAAAAGTTTTCAACTGGTGCGAGGTTGTACTTTCACTGCTGAAAGAACAACTGACTAAGGTGAAAAGCGGTAAGACGAAGAATTTTTGCTATGGTTCGATCTTGATTGTTTTTGCCTTAGAGAAAATCCCATTGATGCAACCACAGCATGTATCACTAGGTGTGGCTGGTCCGAGAGATCCATGTATGCAGAGGTGGGTCGAATTAATGGCTCGACATGCCGGTCAGTCAACAATCATTTTCTCCCCTAAATTTTTCAGTTGGCTTGAGTGACAACATGTCGTTATCGAGAAGCATCCATACTCAGGGATGGGCTAATGTGGAGATCCAGATTTGATTTTACCAGTTGGAGCACAATGGGGTGCTATGGGTAAGTTGTTTGACCAAAGTGTTCTTTGATTTTTCAATTTTCTACATGTTTTTTGTGTTTTTTAATGTTTCCAAGACTAAACTAAAATTACTCGTATGCATACAGAAGTGGGTATTGTTTGACCTGCGATATGCCAACAGGTTGCAGGTGGGCCAGCACAGAGAAACATTGGGAGAGCAGTTCTCCAGGACATGGATTTTGCTGAGACCTTAGCGGAGTTGCAGGATCACATAGAGGGATTAACCCTTGGTATTCCAAATATCTAGATCGAGGAGTTACCTATGAGGCTGCAGTGCCACACTATTGGTGTTCCTAACCATTGGGCTAGGCTTTTGCACATGATAACACACGCTGTGACTTGTTACCATGAGCACCACTAGAACTACTTAGGATATTTTGTATTCATTTTTGAGTTTTCGGGTTAGATGACCAAATGTTTCTTGGGCACAAATTTTGTAAAAACTTTTAAAACACCTATCTATTTTACTTTCAAAGATTTTTATGGCTATATGCAATCCTATTCCACTGATGATGTGAATTGAAAATATTACTTTTACATATGTCGCAAATGTGTATTTAACACATAATTCGCTAGAGAATCAGTTAATGTGTTAAGATTTCTAGAAATATGTTGATATTGAATGTGTTCAAAACTTCTTTCCAAAATACGAACTCTAAGGAACATACAAAAAATTGTTGGATTTCGGATAGTATAAATGTTTGTGAGTTGTAGTACAACGAGTTGTGAGTCCAGCCTAATGATGATTCAGAAAATGCCAAGTGAAATGGCATCAGAGAGTAGTTCAATCAATGCACTATACTCAACGATATTTTTCGTCGATCGATCGATACAAATCCCTTGAAAACTCACTGACTCGCCACTTGGAGTAAAAATGGCCCATGCTGCAGAAGACAAATTCTACATACTACGACTAGCACCATCAGGGTAACCAACAAAAGGTTCAGAAGACTCCGACATCTGCAACAAATGCAAAGCAGATTACTAACTAGATAAAAATCTCTAAAAGATACACACACGCACATGTAATGAAAGCATATATATAGTGAGTTTTACTATACTTAATCAAGCATAGTAACGTTTAAGATACAGCCCATTTCGGGACTACGACAATGGAATCCCATCATAATCTACTAACTCGTAGGCTCCTTTCTCTAGAACACGCTTGACAACATAAGGACCCATCCACATTGGTTTGAATTTCCCTGCTTCAAGTTTATCAGCTTCTTGATCATAAAGAAAGACCAAGTCTCCTTCTGAGAAGATACGAGGCTTGACATTTCTATCGTATTGCACCTTAATACATTTCTTATGCGCTTCGTTAGCCAATACGGCATCACGACGAGTTTCATCTAGATGGATTAATTCCAATAAACACCCTTTTTCTTCAGAAGTGTCGAGTAACAAGTCAATCGCGAGTTTGAGGGATGAAATTTCACATTGTATTGATAAAATTGCTTCCAAACCATACACCAACTGAAAAGGTGTAAATCCAGTTGCATTTCTCATCGAGATTCAATATGCCCACAAGGAAGAGTACAGGATTAAGTGCTAGTTTCTTTTATGAACCCCTATCATTCTTTGCAACAACTGCTTCAGGGCCTTGTTGATGGCCTCAACTTGTCCATTCGCTTGCGAGTAATACGGGGTAGAACTATCATGTGACAGTCCTAACTTAGCAGTCAATTCAGCCATCATGTGATTGTGAAAATGCAACCCATGATCTATAACTATGGCTTGTGGTACACCAAACCAGGCAACCACATGGTTAAAAAAGAAAACAGCAGTCGTTTAGCCATTGTTGTTCAATGTTGGCATCGCCTCAACCCATTTGGTAAAATAGTCAACGGCGACTAAAATAGTCAATGGTTCCATTCATAAAGTCAGTACTTACTTTCTGTATCGTTGAGATTATGTCTCAAATAATAAATAGGATGTTCAATCTCGTTTTCTTCCTGGACTAAAACCATGCCAATGGTTGTATCTGCAACGGTGAGATATAGGTAATAGTAATTTTGGTAATTTGGAGAGTACATTAATGAAGCTCTAATCAGGGTATCTTTAAGAGCGTCAAAGGAATCTTGCACAACCTGATCCCAATGAAAGGGTATCTCATTTTTCAAAAGACGTGTAAAACCTTTAGCCATTTCAACGTAATTAGGAATGAACCTCCTCAAAAAGTTGGCTTTCCCTTGGAGTCTCTGTAACTGTAAAATATTTGAAGGTGGAGGCAAATCCAGAATTTCCTGAACCTTTAATGGATCCAGTCAAATCCCTTCTCAAGACACTACAAATCCAAGCAAATGACCAGAACCAACACAAGACACACATTTGTGTGGATTGAGTCGAATCTTGTAGTGTCGACACCGTAAAAATATTGCTCTTAAATGTTGCGGGTGATCAGTCTACTTTCGTGAATGAGCAGGTAAATCGTCAAGGTAAGGTTTAAAAATGTGCTTGATTTCATGGAAGGAATAATTCATTGCCCTCTGAAATGTGGCCCCAACGTTCTTCAAACCGAATGGGAGGTGAATGTGCCCCATGGACAAGTGAAAGTTGTTTTCGATTGGTCCTGTTGGCGTATATTGATTTGATTGTAGCTGGAAAAGCCATCCATAAATGATAATATTTCGCATCTAGCACATTTGTCAATAATCTCGTCAATAAAAGGTGTAATATAATTGTCCTTTGGACATGCCTAATTTACATCACTATAATCGACACACACTCATATTGTTCCTTGTTTCTTCATGACAGGAACAATGTTGGAAACCCAGTCAGTAAGAGGAACAGGCTAAATGAAACCAGCCCGCAAAAGTTTTTCAACTTCTGCTTTAATTGCAGCATCTTTCTTTGGATGAATAGGTCGAAGCCACTGTCGAACTAGCTTGACATCAAGGTACAATTTAATTTCATGTTCAACAATACTAGATTCAATGCTTGGCATCTCCTCGTAACACCACGCAAAAATAACTCTAAATTCACGAAAAAGAGCACGGTAATTATCAAGTTCCAATGGAGAACAAGATTTGCTGACATGAATGTTCTCTACAATATTAGGCTTGGTCGAAATATTAATAGAAATTATTTCTTCAATAATTGACAGATTTTGCTCAGATCCGATTGTGTCTATGAAAACTGAATTCGATAGGAAATCAATGACTAATGGGTGATTTAGTTCATTTGAATAATCTTCGATGTCATCTGGAAGATGGGAACGATGATGATAATATTCCCAGGGTTCATCTCCTATCATCATTGATTGGATGATTCCTTCATCTATAGAATGTACACGTGAAAAAAGATCTGAAGAGGTACCATATTCTAATTACATATCTACCCATACAATTGTTGAGTGCGGATTTGGGTTTGCCGCACAAGCCTGAAAGATTGATTTCTATGATGATTCAATGGCGCTTAATGACATCACCTCAATATTACTATCAAATTCAACTTTGTTGGTAATCCTCCTTAAATCAGATGAGGTGGAGGAAATCATATTGCAAGTCTCTACTCTTGCCACTTCCACCAAATCAGATGGTGACGGTAGGGTAAAAGTACCCATTAGGGAAGAATATTTAAAGAGACCTACTCCAACACTTTGAAGTGTCAGCGGGGGTCCATGTACCAACGGAATGCTTCCCGTAGCTTGTGAACTATTGGAAAAGAAGGCTAGCTAATCAATGGCTGTGATTCCACCCTTAAAATGGAATGCAATAGTACAAAAGTACGTGGAAACCACAATAACCATAGCATATACCCAAGGCCTTCCCAGTAAAATGTTGTAATCAAGGGGTCCGTCAACTACCTCAACTTCAACAATAACTGTTTTGCCCCCTAGTTTGATTTGCAGGTTACTCAAAATCCCACAAGGAGTATATGTTCTTCCATCAAAAGCTTTCAACGTGGTTGGTGATTGTGACAATGGTAGTGAACCAAGTGTTTTCCAGCAGCTCATGGACATAATGCAAGTAGATGCCCCCTCATCAATAATAGTTCGGTGAACATTTTTATTGAGAGCTTTTACTTGGATTAGGAAAGCTAATTGTGCCGGTAACTGTGGTGTATATCCCGCATGGTTAAAAACCACAAGATTTGAATCTGTAGGATCTATTCTACCTATTGCTGACAGTAAAGCCTGCTTCTAGGAGGGACAGTTTTGTAACACCTCGAGTGTCGACATAGCAGAAGGTGATTGAGCAAGATCTTCCACTATGTTATAATTTTGAGCTACTCGAGCCCGAGGGTTGAATGTCGATTTGTGCACAACTCCCTTTGGTGGTTTTATTGTCAATTCAGGTACAATGGGTGGAACAACTTCAGATGAAGTCGAAGTCGAAGGATTAGGTTGATCAATGGCCTGATTATTCGATGATGATGATGGATTTCCATAATCTTTGTTTCTCATTGACACCAAAACTTCGTTTTGTGGCTTTGTGATGGATAACATGAGTACTTGGGATGTGGAAGCATGGTCTGTTGCAACCAAATGTGTCTCCGGGGTTGGAAATGGATCAGTCAACACTGCCGATGTGTTTGAAGTCTTTAAAAGTTTAGAGACCTCAGAGCAGTGTGGACAATCTCTTGTAAAATGCTCGTCATTACATATTAGACATGGATAATGAGGTTTCCTTGCCGAAGTAGAGGAATCAGATGATTTCTCTGGAGGGGAATTTTCTTGTTTCTTTTTGTTTTTCCCTTTTTTCTTGCTACCTAGTTGCTTTGGATTTTTTCCTTTTTCATATGACATGGCATTAATCTCGAAGGCAAGAGTATTTTCTGATGCATTGGTTGTTTGATTAGAAACAACAAGAGTTTGACCAGATGGTCTTCCTGCTGTTTGTGTGCTTGAAGAACCGATCACACCATCGCCGGCATGAGAGTCCTTACTCGATTGTGGAGGAGGGGGATAGTGAAAGTTGGTCGAGGTGCATTGGGAATTTTATCATAAAGCATGTCAGATTGTGTGTAAATCAAATCCAATTATTGGGAATGAGCAATAACTTTCTCTTCTGTGACAACTCCACCTTTTGCCACATCCTCGGTGATTGATGGAAACAAGGATTTTATGAACCACTTAGATAAAAGTTGATTGGGAACATGTGTCTTAACCATTCATCGACGACGACGCCACTCATGAATATGATCTAATATATGGGTAACAATAGTCTATTTAAAGTTAGTTAGGAGTTCTGTTCCAGTCTCGTATCTGATAGGTAACTGGAAGTGGGTCAAAAATGTAGTGGCTAAAGTGGTGAAATTATCGAAAGAAGCTCTTGGTAATTCAATGTACCATTTAACAGCTGGACTAGTAAGTGTTCTTTGGAAAAGACGAAGTCTAACCAAATCATCATTTAAGGATTTTGATGAACACCACAAATGAAAGGTCATGACATGATTTGATGGGTCTTCTCCAGGATTTCCGTTAAATTTCGGAATGTCAGATGGTAACTTATGCGGAATTACCGGCCACCAAGGTGCATATAAGATTGGATCATTAGTGAGTCGATTTAAATATAGTAATTCTAAAGTTGCTACAAATGGCAACTGTCGATTCAAGTCAGGTTGAGCATACCCGGGATATGATGGAATTGTTTGAGCAATAGGTCTTTGCATACCAACATAGGGCATCTGCATTTGGTAACCTTGGTATGGTTGTTGAACAAAACCAGTATAAGGTGGTTGTTGATAACCAGGTTGAATGTGTGGTTGTCCATACCCTGCAAAGCCTTGTTGACCACGACCTTGGTAAGCTTGAGATTGACCAAAATCAGGTTGAGCCTGTGGAACAAGTCCAAACTGGGGTTGGAATTGCTGGAATTGGCGTTGTTGAAATTGAGGCTGGCACTATTGTTGAATCAACTGTTGTTTTTTTTGGTACAAATGCTATTGATTTAACAGTTGTTGTTGTTCAGCAATGAAAGGTTGGTCAGGTTGTGAATAAACTATACCAATGTAAGCCCAGGTCAGTCCAGATAAGGGTATACTAACCTGAGGTTGTTGTTGAACTCCAGAAACAAGTGGTTGTTGTACAAAAACTTGAGGAACGTGAACTTCTTGACTTGAAACTTATGGTTGCAAGGTAGAAGGATTAGTTTGTACCAATTGATATACAACAGTTTGAACTTGTGACTGTGGTACAGTAGTAATAACAAGTGTAGTAGGAATAGCTAACACAGTTTGCATTGGTTGTGTTGGATACAAAGCCTCGATTGAAATGACATTGTTGGTTGCCATTGACAAACTCTAATTCTAGATCGACCTGAATATTGTGGGATATTACCATATGGTAGTCCTCCGGAATAAGGAGGATACAGTGAATAAGCATATCTCTCTCCATATGGTGGCAATCCAGTATTTAATGGATACATAGGTCTTTGTTGACCAGATTGCCCAACTTGATACTGATATGCAGGATTAAACTATTGAGTTCCCATTAGAGAAGAACCAGGTAAAATTATGGTTGAGGACATGGGTGATGACCATGGTGTAGAAGCAACCCTTGAGTGGGTTCCAGACAATGATTGCTAAGCAACCGGAATGGACGATTCACCATACAAGTGTGACTCAAGTGTGGTAGAAAACATTGAAGAGGTCACAACATAAGATTCTGCTACAGCTACATCAGATGATACAGTCTAAGATGTTGACAGTTGTTCAGCCCTAGTTAACTGACCCAAAAGTTGTCCCAAATAATCGACAGGTACTTGAAAAGAAGTAGGATCAAATGAAGTGAAAAAAATCAATAATATTAGGGTAAAGATAAAGCCCAGTTCCAAAGTGAAACGGGGTTCTAGCTGTGGAATCTTCTTCCAATTCCTCCTCCATAGCAATTAAACCCGGTGGAAGAACTTCACCGTTAGGTCCGTAAAAGATTTCTGGTGTTGATGAAGTTGAAGTTTCAATAGTTACTGATTTCCGATGGGTAACTGGTTGATCATCTTCTGGTAAAGTAACAACTTCTGAATGTTCAAATTCAAAGTCTAGATGTTCTGGTAAATGGACAACAATTTTAGAAAGAGGTTCTTGAACAACTTCAGGTTCAGATGTAACTTCTGTTTGAACTGGGATAGATTCTGGATTAACTTCTAGTTGAACTGATTCAAGTTCAAAAGTACTTTCTTGTTGAGAAATTTCAAGTTGAGGATCAACTTGTTGTTGAAAAAGCTCAGTTACTGTTTTAGTAGGATCAGTGCTAATGTCCTTAGGTAATTGTGAAACTTCTTCTTCAGAAACGGATTGGCCAGAAATAGTTGGAGTAATTGGAGTCTCTATACTTACCGAAATAGATGATTTAGGTAACTCCGATGAAGAACTAGGAGCTCTTGATGTACTAGACTTAGTTAAGCAAGACCGCTTTGCCCGAATTGGTGTCGCTTCGGGAGGCAAAGGCGATTTTCTCGTTGTTCTCCATGAACGATGGGGTATGGATTGATGTTCCTCCATGATTACTGATTAATTTTACTATCAAAAAAGAAATAAACAAAAAGGGGTATACTAGGCAAAAGGTTTACCAAGCAACTGTGAATAGCAGAATACCTCCTGGCAAACCAATAAGTGTGGGTAGGCAATATCCCCAAATGTTGTGTTCGGTGTATCATAGTTTACAAGGCAGCCAACTCGATTACTTAAGGATGGATAGCAACCTAGAGTTGTCCTCCAATATATACCCGAAGGTACGTGGAGGCCTAGTCCGTATAAGTGTTGTCTAATGCAAAACCGCACAGTGAGAACATTCCCATATACTTTACATACTATAACACTGCCTTATATACCCAAAGGTATGTGGATGAGCTACGATATACTCACATACGTGGAATGAGGTATCACACTCAAGATGTATTGCAGACAAGTTAGCGACAGCTGCTTTGTTTTACGACACCGAAACACGTCTCTAGCCTAGAACCACTAAATGTTCTCGTTAATGACAATGCTCCATTAGGTAAAGTGATGTTTATTTTATGTTGATCTTGCTTAGGAATTTGCCTTTCAAGTTCACCATGTGATGTATTCTGAAATTCCTAGGAATGAAACTATCATGATAAGAATTCTTTCCGTTAAATTTAACGATGAAAATCCTAGCTACTTAGGGATAGAGCAATCAAATTTCTTTTGATCAAAGAGAAAAGAGCACAATCTAAATGCAATTTCCCTACACTATTCCTATCAGCACACACAAAATTTTTCAATGCAACATGCATGTATTTCTTTTCGATTCCCTTAATGTGAATATGAACAAAAAGGAAATATGCACATACAATCAATCAATCTTTCATATGAACGAAGACTTTTACGATAGTTCAGATTCAAAGGAAGAGAAGACTTTACGACACTTTCTTTCGAATGAATTATTAATCAATTATATCCTAACTTTGACTATTGATCGATAATGACAAAGAAAACATGAAGAAACATTAATCAATCCAATCAAAGTTAGGCTAGACCAGGAGATAAACACTCATTTTCAGAGACATAACATTCATTGATCAATCAACAAACAATCAAATAGAGAAAACTTGGTAAAAACTCTTTCCAAAGGTGGGAAACTGATCCTAGGAGGATCAGCGCAGCCCAAAGTGGGAGACAGTGCACTTTAGAGCATTGTCCCTAAGCCAAGGATGCTCTGTAGCACACTGTGTCCCTCACAAGCCTGCGCTGGTGACAGTAAGCCATTTCAAGAGGCAATTTGACACAGTTTTGACCAATTTTTCAATGTAAACAGTTGAATTACAATCTATGAACACAAATAAAGTCTACAAGGATGTCTTAGGAGGTGGATAAGCTACTAGGAAAGAGGATTCTTCCCTAGTGGAGTCGCCAATTTGTTTTGGAGAATTTAGCATCTACGGATAAACACTAATTCACTAGACAAGTAGTTGTGCCTAGAACAACAGTTTAAAGTGTTTTAGACTTTCCCTATAAACAATAGATAAGAAGAGAGGATAGAAGGCCTACCTGTAGTTCCGCTTTCCTCTCGTCTCCCTTGTATCGATTCTGTCACTCCTTCCCGTACTTAAACCACTTGAAAAGTACCTTGTCAACAGAACAGAAGACGAAAACCAATCAAAGCATACGATCTATTGAATATATATGAAATGAATCAGAAGCCTTCATACATATAAGCATTATGAAAGAACACAAATATGGAAAAAGGTTCAAACACTTTATTAGATAGAAGAAGGAACTAAAACCATCAGTGTCTGATTCAAAGTCATTCCTCCAGCTTGGATCCCATCCACGTCACATCAAAAGCAAGAAAATCTTGTGGCATCACATCATTTTCTCCAAAGTCAAGTCTCATAGCAACATTATCTCCTTACAATTCAACATAATCCACCCCCTAATCACTTAGATGAGTGGTCAATTTATAGGAAGATGAAGGAGGTTTTGTCATTAATGGTGACATTGAATGGCCTTCCATACTTAGAATTAGTTCAATGGACGAAGCGATGAGAGGATAGGATGATCCTTAACTCATTCCTCATCCATTTTCGAGCTCATAGGAGTTGATAAGACAGGGAAACTTCTATATGTCTCCACAAGATGAGAATATTGCCAAACCCTATGTGAATTTTGCTCATTCTCACCCAACGCAAGTGAAAGGAAGCCTAATTTCTCTGCAGAGCACCCCGGCAGTGGACTTAGCTTCTCTGCAGTGTACCTTCATATAGGCTTACCTATGCTGGTCCTTCTAGAGGCAATTTCTGGATGTCTTCAAGTCATGAAATAGTTTGGGAAGGAGGAATTCAAAGGGTTGACTTGTTTAGGGCATGAAACAACTGATTTTAGGGTTTGATGAGTCCTAAATCACTGATCTGAATGTTGGGATTTGATGTACCCAAATGGATCTGTAACATTTGTGACTGGTGCGAGGGGGCATCCTCTACGCAGATTTCTCCACTTTGAAATTACTCGGAGGGGGCACTCACTTGGGATCGAAAAGGGAGGAGTACAAGGAACAAATGAGGTGTTGGGCTCCTCCTCTACAAATTGAGGGGCCTCATGATCCACAAGAGTCAAGGAACAAAGGAAACCAAGAGGTTCACCATGTCGGGAAACATGAAGCAAGAATTTCAACTCTTAGCTCATGAAGTCAAGGCTCAAAAACTGTTCAGGAATTTCTTAATAGAGGTGAAGGAAGCGGGTAGCAAAGTCCTCAATTGATTTGTCAGGCTTCATCCTTAAACGAGAGATTCTTTCATAGAAATCTTGATCATTACACTTATTGAAGGCTTGATGGAGATCCTTGAGGGGAGTAAGAAGGGAATGGACGGAAGCAGGTGGCAAGCTATGAAAACACCAATTTGTATGACCTTCAAGGGCGAGGAAGAAAAGTACGCAAACAATCTCTTCATTATTGATTTCATGAGATTTTCAGAAAAGAAGAAAATCAGAAATGTGCTTGGTTACATACGTTCTATCATCGCCGCCAAACTTTAACACAGATAAGTGATCGAGAAGCTCATTTGGGAGTGATAGTTGATTAAGGGAGAAATGGGAGAAACATCCTGGGAGCATGATTTGTGTATGATCCATTTTGATAAGAGATTCGAACCAAATGCAACGGGCTCAACTTGTCATATCTCGTTCTTCTAGCGCAAGAAATGTTGAAGGTCTTGGATCTGCCAACATCCAGGGGATCTCCCCGATATGAAGTCCCAACTAGACCTCACACCATTTGGTGTAGGATTCGCATCTGGTATGATGGCCCGATTTCCATTATCTTAAATATATGCCTTAACTCTTGCTTGGCAGCATGTGAGAATGGTATACTTAGTCTTCAAACAACAAGGTTCGTGTGCCTGGTGAGTGCTTAGTGTCACTTGTGTCTAAGTTCTTTCACATTAGATGGAGAGGGTGAGAGTGAGTCTCATGTTTAGAGGGAATAGTCCCAACTCGGGTAGAGACACACCACACAACAAGATATGTGCAGCTTCTGGTAGAGTAGTCCACACAGATGTGGTAGTAAAATACAAAAAGGTGAACAGATAGCACGTACAACACCCAGCTGAGTAGTCCACATGAGTGTGGCGGTCATTATAACAATTTTACAAGAATGAGCCTGTCTAGTGTCAGGCGGAGTAGTCCACATGGGCGAGACAACGATAAGAATTGATACAACACATTTTCAACAACATATGCACTAAAATAACCAAAATAGTTCAACTATCTTAGTACAAGTTAAAGCAACATGCATTACAAGCATCCAAAGAATAATATTATAAACGAATACAATACATGTGTGAAAACATGATGGCCTGTGATAGGCTAACTAGACCTCACACAATTTGGTGTAGGATTCACATCCAGTATTATGGCCCGCTTTCGATTATCTTAAATATATGCCTCAACTCTTGCTTGGTAGCACGTGAGAATGGTATACTTAGTCTTCAAACAACAAGATTCATGTGCCTGGTGAGTGCTTAGTGTCACTTGTGTCTAAGTTCTTTCACATCAGAGGGAGAGGGTGAGAGTGAGTCTCAAGTCGAGAGGGAATAGTACCAACTTGGGTAGAGACACACCACACAACAAGACATGTGTAGCTTCATGTAGAGTAGTCCACACTGATGTGGTAGTCAAATACACAAAGGTGAACAGATAGCACGTACAACACCCAACGGAGTAGTCCACACGAGTGTGACGGTCATTATAACAAGTTTACAAGAATGAGCCTGTCTAGTGTCAGGCGGAGTAGTCCACATGGGCAAGACAATGATAAAAACCGATACAACACATTTTCAACAACATATGCACTAAATAACCAAAATATTTCAACTATCTTAGTACAAGTTAAAGCAACATGCATTACAAGTGTCCAAAGAATAGTGTTACAAACAAATACAATACATGTGTGAAAACATGTTGGCTGCGGGAACTTGCTGGTCAGAACTGCGCATTTCTGGGAGGTAGTCAAGCAAGACATGACTGTGTAGTTTCTGAGTTAAGTTGAGTGCTGGTCAGTGGGATGACCGTTAGTGAAAACTTCGTATTTTTCAGCAGGAGTGGAGAGTAGGCCTGTAGGGAGACTGCCTAGCCGAACTATGCGATTTCCCGGGACAATATAGTGACAGGAAGCAGGTGTTTGTCCCTCATGTCTGCGCAACTTCTTCAGGAAGTGGTTTCAGGCAAGCTGGATAGAATCTATGCAATTTTGGAGGTGAGTACAGCCCTGGGTCAGAGCTCAAGTCAAATTCTTCGGCTGACCAGCGGGAGGCTTGATGGATGGGCTTGTGGGAAGCACAGATCGAAATGGATTCTTGGACAACTTTTGCGCTTTTTTGGGTGATAGTCAACTGGCTTGATTCCAGAACTATGCAGTGCATACTTCCTGGAGGACAACCTCAAGCTATGTGCAGTTTTGGGCAACAGTGCAATGCCACTAAGGGTCGAGACTACGTAGTGTAGCTCAATGGAGGTCCAACCGATAGAGTGTGGTCTAGTCAACAGATTTCGGAAAAATGGCTAAGTGTGTGAGCGAGTGAAATCTTATATACATTACCTTGTGAACACACACTCAACATGACTCAATGCGAGACACCTAAAATCAAAAAGACAACATATGCTTGGAATGACCCTCTACGGGACTGTTTAACGGTGAAAGCGACAAGTGAAACACTTGGGATAGACCTTCGAATGACCATGAAGACACTTGCGCAACAATGATTACAACATTGTGTATGAGTGCGATGGGTGTTTACATAGTCTAAACAAATCATGCACACAAAGACAACCCTTCGATATCACCATAACAAGGTCGCAAGCATGACATAGCAATCAACATGCTGAAGATGATAGTTGGTCAAACAAGAAAAAAGGAAGAAATACATGTAGAGGAAACACATGAAATGAATTTTTGTGTTTTCACACATGCATGTTACTGAAGACATGATGATATTATAATGACAAGTGGTCTTGAAAACTCAACTAAGAGGTGTACTTCAAAAGGTGTTCTTTACTTACCATACTTACCGTCGAGATGATCATGCATCCGAAGAAATTTGCACGCAGTCCTGATCTTTTTCCATGACTTGGTCTCTTGATCCTTCTCCCTAACTCTTTGGGAGTGATCTCAACATGTCACCTTTTCCTGTAGTCACTGAGAGATAGATCAACGGAGTTTTAGCGGGCAGTGACTGCTGCCGGGATGAATCCCTGGGAGGTCCATCTACGCAGTTTCTGAATGCAAGACAGATAGGGAAACTTGGAAAACACTGCACAATTTTGAGGCACAAGACATTGTTGTGGGATGGGGTCCTGGGAGGAAACTTCTGTGCAGTTTTTGAGTGCAATGCAAACCAGGTAGCTGAGAGGCAATACTACACAGTTTCTAGATGCAAGGAATTGTTGCGGGATGGGTTCTGGGAGGACACATCTACGCAGTTTCAGGTTGCAAGGTAGGTTGAGAAATTGAGGGACACTACTGCATAATTTCTGATGACAGTGGGTTCCGGTTGGGGGAAGGACACTGGAGGAAACCACTACACAGTTTTGGATTCCAAGGGAGGTTGGAGTCTCTTCGCACTACACATTTTCAGCAGGCAAGGGAGGAAGCTTGAGGGTTCCAGAAGTAGAGTGCATAGTTCTAGGAAGTTGGATGAGGCTAGGTTGCTCGAGAAATGGCTAAGTATGAGATCAGTGACACAGATGTAAACAATGATAGGGATCGACTATGATCACACACGAACACTTAGTGATACAATGTAGATCATCCATAATGTATAAAAGATACTTTGCTTGATGCAATAACTTTTGTGACAAGAGTGTCTGAAGAGAGTGTGAATCATTTCTATGTGATGATAATAGCTCATGCGCGCATGCTTTCCCTTGAAGAAAAACAACATCCCCTTTTCATGACAAACAACAATCCCTATGCCCAAATATGACACATGCTGCAAAAAGATGAGAACACATACAACTCTTAAGATCAAGGAGGGGAGCTTGATATTATCAGCTTACCAACAAGTAACCAAGGAACAATTGATCGCATGATCCAAGGTAGGCTCCTAAATTTGCGTGGGAGCCAAAATTTTGGAGGGCGGTTTTAACCGCTACAACATTGGTGACACATTGGTAGAACTCCAGCTCTCTGTATGGACCTTGTTTCGTGAAAAGAGAGTCTAACCCTTCAAGAAGTATTGTTTGATTCTTTGATCGTGATGGCTTCCACACTAGCTTGTGTGAAAGATGTAGTCCCTACCATTCTCTTAATTGGTCAGCATACATTCCAAGCCAGGTCAACTAACCTGTTTCGATTGGGGATGAGGAGTATATGGGTGCACAAGTAATATAACTGTCATAGTTAAAGTTTCATCTCTGGTGTTGCTCCACTGCCAGTAGGCATGGATAGTACCTCAACAGAGTCATGCAGGAACACAAGCATCGCTCCGCTGCTAGCGAGCCTGGTCAGTACCTCAGCAGAGTTACTTGCATCACCTCTCTGCGTAGGAATCCTTTCTCTTCTTTTGCCTTATTTTATTTTTTCCATTTTTTCATTTTTCATTTTTCATTTTTTCATTTTCAAATAACTATGCATAGGCACTTATTTATTTCAAAGGTGGAAGAGGGATCCTGACTTATTGAGAGCAGAAGAGGTTGTTCCTTTGGAGAAGTATGTTATATATACCTCTGACATACTTTTTAAGTTTTCCCCCTCACTTACTCTACTTGACTGTGTTGAGAAGGTTAACCCAAAGGACTGAATAGAGTAGGCAGTATTAGTTAACAATACAAGCATTGTGGTTTCACCAAGACTCACTCTGAACATAACTTGTTTTCCATCAGGCTATAATCGATTGAAGACAACAAGATCTTCATAAAGAGAGAGGAAAACAAATAACCAGATGTTGATATATGTAAAAGTCCTCTTACATTTTCTCGGCTTGTCTCAAGAGCCAAAAACGGTTTCATGTGAGGCTAACCTACGGATACAAGAAAGAAAAAAGAACAAAGTAGAAGTAAAGAAAAAGAAAAACAAGTAAGAAAAGAAAGCAAGAAAGAAAACCAAACCAAGTCAGCAAGCAAACAAACATGCAAACAAGAAAACAAAGAAAAGCAAGATAGAAAACACTACTCCTACTCCTATGCTAAACAATCAGGGTTACGTGAAATGAAATTTCTAGTGAAGCCACCGTAGGCATACCTGACCTACAACCACAAAGATAAAATCGATTAAAAAAAATAAAAAATAGTGTGAAAAATAAAATACAAAAACTTGACTATCTTGCACACGAGAGAGAAGGTCTTTCCCGTGGGCAGAAAGATGTGTTACAGCCACCCAACACACATGCTTACCTCTTCGATGACTACCATTTTTCAAAAAACCTCAAAAGCCCCTTGTGAGTGCTTTTCATCTACACCAAGTTTCTTAGTGAGTGCGAGGAATGACTGAAGCTTGTTACCTACAACACAACTCGCCAAGTAAGATTATTCCAGTGTTTTAGCAATTGGATCATAAAATTCATAATGGATTTTTTGAAAGACTCATGATCTTTGAAAATATGGATTTCTGATTTGAGAGAGGGGATCACGATGGGAATCTGGTATAGATAGATAGATTTGATTATTCTCGTCGGTCATGTCAAGACAGTGAGGACCTACCATAGCCATCAGCACACACTGAAGTGCCTCACCTGCTTGACAGAAGTCTGAGGAGAAAGATGTTACACGGTGAAGATCATAGTGCACAAAGTGACTGTCATTGGATGTATTGTTGGGAAAATGATAAAATGCATGACAGTCACCCAAGATAGAAGAAAGATCAGACCAGTTGGTCGAGATGCCAAATCAGAGCAGATGGAACACCCACCTGCAACTAGTGAAAAATTGTGTAGGCATCATGGTCATCAAGGAATGTAGAAAGGATTCCAACATTATGAATGTGTAAAGCCAGTTAGGGTGTGGTGAAACTTGATTCGCGTGATAGCTTGTGCGCTCGTCATCACACGGGGAGATTAGTGGTGTGATGAGTGGGTAGATGATAAGTGAAAGATTCGCAAGAAGGCCAAGGATCTAATCACGAGAGGGAATATCCGTTAAGTATGATTCCAAACAAAGACAGTGTTTGAGATAATCAACTTGACATTTTCATGATTACATGAGAGACGGACACTCCCAACCCGAGTTGGATGTAATATACGTGCATGAAGATCGAAATGTTCTAACAGACTCGTGGATTTGGTCATGAGTGAAATTCTAAAATCTTGAAATACCAAACTCGAAATAGTAAACATTTTTTACACGGGGGTCCATGTCGAGTGCAACCATGCAGATAGATGATTTTGTGTAAGAAACCAGATCTGATTCAGTTCGAGGGGCTTACCAAAGTCGCGAGGTCCTAACATAACCATCAACAGAAGTTGAAGTGCCTCGACTCCCTGGCATGTCCCGGAACTTTCCAAAATTGAAAATCGCATTTTGAGATGTGAACCAAATCATGCATGGCTTGAGGATGGCTATTGTTTCTTATTTCAAAATTTCTCTAGGATGGCAACCATCTCTGTCATAGGCTTCATCAAAGTTTTCAACTTCAGCAAGCTGATTTGACAAGTTGTCTTCATGAAACATACAAGATGATGACGAGTGGGAAGAGTCTTGTATGTTGAGACTGTTTTCGTCATGGGCAGCGTCACTACCTTATGCCAATCGAGGAGATAACTCATCAGATGAAGAAGAAAGAGAGAAATGAGTATCTCCACTGCATGTAGATGCACTATCAATGGTAGGACACATGGGCAAGTGAGGTGCAAAGGAAGTTTCAATATGAACATCTTCTTTGACCAAAGGAAATTCTAGATCTGAGTTAGAGTATTCATGATAAAACGAAAGATCACATGATGTGCTTGGGCGTTTGTCACAGCATATGGAAGCATGGGAGTGATGACTGCTCAAGACTGGGGGTTGATCGAAAGAATTAATTATACAAGATGTTTCACTTAGATTAGTAGATTGAGAATTGTTAGAGAATGAAATCTCATTGTTGTGTTGCAGACAATTTTGAATCAGCGAGGGGGAATTGATAGTGTCATCACCTTTCTGCATCTCTATCAATGTAATGTGATTGCCTTGCACCTGATTGCAATTTCAGCCAGCAGCTTGAGAATGGAGAGAATGTGTGTAGCTGGTTGGTGAATATTATTAATCAAGTGAGTCATGGTCCAAGGAGTCATGGCTTGTAGATAATGGAGGATGGAATAGATGCAAATCAGACTCGAGATTTGGTTTATGAATGGTGATGTCCTCTTGTGGAAAGGTGGAACGAGTCTTTGCCATAGGATTTTTGAGCCATTCTGGAATTTCCTCCACTAGAGTGGGAGACGACTGAGAAGATGGGTTGGGAACATGCCATGCATATTTCTCAACTTTGCGACCGCTACGAGGGGGCACCCTCTACACAGATTTCTCAACTTTGCGACTACTACGAGGGGGAACCCTCTGTGCAAATTTCTCAACTTTGCAATCGTTGTAAGGGGGCACCCACTCCGGGATCGGAAAGGGAGGAGTACAAGGAACAAACGGGATGTCGGGCTCCTCCTCTGCAAACTGAGGGGTCTCATGATCCACAAGAGTCGAGGCAGAAGGGAAATCAGGAGGTTCATTGTGTCGAGAAACATGAACCGACCATTTAAACTCTTGTCTCATGAATTCAAGGTCCAAAAATTGTTTAGGAATTTCATGACAGAGGTGAAGGAAGTGAGTATCAAATTCCTCAACTAATTCGTTGGGCTTAATTATTAAATGAGAGATTCTTTCATAGACATATTGATGGTTACACTTATCAAAGGCTTGATGGAACTCCTTGAGAAGAGTAAGAAGGGAAAGGACGAAAGCAGGTGGAAAGGTATGACAACACCGATTAATATGACCTTCAAGGGTGAGTAAGAAAAGCACGCAAATAAGATCTTCACTTGTCAATTTCATGAGATTCGAAGAAATGGAGAAAATCATAAATGTGCTTGGTTACAGACATCCTCACCGTCAAACTTTAACAAGGACAAGTGATCGAGAAGCTCATCGGGGAGTGATAGTTGATTAAGGGAGAAATGGGAGAAACACCCTGGGAGCACGATTTGTGTATGATCCATTTTTATAAGAGATTCAAACTAGATGCAGCAGGCTCAACTTATCATCTAGACTTCTTTCTAGCACTAGAAATGTTGACGGTGCTAGATCCACCAACATTCAGGGTATCTCCCCAGTATGAAGTCCCAACTAGACCTCACATCGTTTGGTGTAGGAGTCCCATCTACTATGATGACCCAGTTTCCATTACCTTAAGGATATGCCTTAGCTCTCTCTTGTCAGCACGTGAGAGTGGTATACTTAGTCTTCAAACAACGAGGTTCATGTTTCTAGTGAGTGCTTAGTGTCACTTGTGTCTAAGTTCCTTCACATTAGAGGGAGAGGGTGAGAGTAAGTCTCAATTTGAGAGGGAATAGTCCCAACTCGGGTAGAGACACACCACACAACAGGATCTGCGCAGCTTCCGATGGAGTAGTCCACATGGATGCGAAAGTCACATACACAAACGTGAACAAATAGCACGTACAACACCCAGCGGAGTAGTCCACACTAGTGCAACGGTCGTTATAACAAGTTTACAAGAATGAGTATGTCTAGTGTCCAGCGGAGTAATCCACATGGGTCAGACAATGATAATAACTTAAACAACACGTTTCATATATGCACTAAAACAACTAAAATAGTTCAACTATCTTAGTACAAGTTAAAGCAGCATGCATTACAAGCGTCCAAAGAATAGGTTTACAAACGAATACAATACATGTGCGAAATGTGTTGGTCTGTGATAGGATTCTGAATTAAGCGAAAGTTCCAAGAGACATTCATACAACATACATCACTAGCCCCTGTATTGGAGAGTTGGAGCCATTGCTCGCTCCACAAAGAAAATATTACAGACTCTCAAGGCTATGTGGGAGGAGCCAAGGTGAAAAGTCCTTTACATGTACAAATGAGGGGGTATATATAGCCAAGGGTGAAACTCGCCCTTGTGAATATTCAAATTCCCTCATGACTATTCAACTTACATGACTCTTCGAATTACATGACTCTTTAACTTCACCTATGGGTCTCTTGGACTTCCACATTACATTACATTGATTACACAAGTATGAACCAAAGTAGTGATGTTTTCAAGGTGACTCATGACACAACTCGACATGACATTTTTGGTATGCACATGATAGGTATGTTGTTCGTGTCGAGTTGTTTTGTTGTTGAGTGATGAGTGTGCTCGTGGCATACCATAACTTCACCTCCACATGGCAAAGTGCGTGGAGTCTTCAATGGTCTTGGTATTAGCTTGATGGTTCATGCATGTGCATGTGTCTCCTTCACTTGCTACTTGCTATGCTTCGTGTTCTTCAACCCATGAGAAAATCTTCTAACATGCACTCCTTGTTCATCTTGTTTGTTGTCACACCATGTTTCATCCATGTTGGTGGGCTCCAGTATTGTAGCAATAATGCTACAACTCCTGGAGCTTCCTTCTCTAATTTTATCAACCCGGTAGTTCGTAACAAACTTGGAAGCGACGGTGCTGTATGCACAAGTACTAGCTCTTGTCACAGCTGTCACTTGGTCAGCTGGCACAAGTCCGCTAGGGCTCAAGCCAACTTCTATATGTTCTCAGAAGAAACTTTTTAAGTGATGAATGAAAGCTATCTCAAAGGGAATTAACCTACTTTGCAAGAATGAACTGAAAGCCAACAAAACATGGAAACCCTAGTAAACCCTAATTCTACCAGCTTAATCCTTATGATGCAATGGTGGGAATGCAACTTCTAAAAGTGATGCCATTACTTCTATTGAGATGAGATGCATGTGTCTAAACCACTTTCATCTGAAGAGAACATGTTTTTGTATTTTTTCTCAAGTTGTTGGAGTTATTATGTGTGTGCTTCTAACTGGGTCTTGACTGTGCAGGGATAGATCAAGGAGGGAAATGCTTGGAAGAGGTCAGGAAGGCTCAGAGAGGGTCTAAGGGATCCCTAACATCATTCCACAGAAGTTCACAAAGTTTAGACGCCTGGCAACCGTGTTTGAAAGCTTCTACAGGATGTCTGCAGGGGATTCTACAGGAAGTTCAGGATTTCTACAGGAAGTCCCGTAATTTCTACAGGATGTTCTGCAATCGGAGTTTTGGGTGATGGATGAGTGAATGAGCTGTATGGGTGGATAGAGAGGTAGGAGGGGAGCTTGTTATGGCTTATGGACAGAGAGATGAGATGGAGAGGGGGTGTGTAAAGCTGGTTGGTCTAGAGAAGGGTAGAGGCAATGGAAGGCCGAAAAGATAAAACAACGTGGATGATAGAAGAGTTGGGAGGCAAATGATCTAACTGGGAGATAAGTAGATGGCTTAGGCACGGCTTAGAAGGATAAGGAAATGATAGAGTGGTGTTGCGCAGTGTAAATGAAACAAATCACCCCTGTCTCGCATATAACCGAAAGTTCGTCAACCTAGTCTAACTATTTTATTAGAAACCAAAGAACAACAATGTAGTTTAAAGGGAAATCATGCATGGTGCTGAAACAAAGAGTTATTCCACAAGATCTAAATGCATGGACACTTCTACAACCGAAAACATTACCTCAAGACTTGCATGAATATGTAAAACAGTGTTTTTGGTAGTTGGCACGGTCTGCACTTCCGGTCCCCAAACAGAGGTGAAAGTGAGTGTGCATTCAACCTTTTTTGGAACTCTGATTAACTCCAATCCTCTTACTCTAATCTAAACTACTGAAGCAACTTTGTTCATAACACTAACCTATGTAACCACACCAAGAAATTCGAATCAGCAAACTGTGTTTCCAAGTGCATGTAAAGGAAAAGAAATATAATGCTGAAAGAAAGACAAGTAACAATACAAAGGAAGGAAGCCTTAGGCTCTCAGGTTGGGCCCAACCCTGAGAGCTTAAGCTCCTTTAAGAACTCAGAGCTGCCTCAAATCTGCCTGCTTATTCATTAAAAGATAATAGTCAAAAGTCTGATAACATGCCAAAAATGGCTTACAAAGAGCAAAACAGAGCTATCAGCTCGTAGTCTAGAATAAACAACAAAGTTTCAAAAGTCCCCATCGAAGGCTACAGCCTCAATATTTATACATTATGAGGGCCAAGCTGGCCTCCTAAATTAGTGGGGCTTGGCTGACCAACTAAAAGTAAACTGCTATCCCCTTAGAATCCGTTGGCTGCCTTCTAGCTCGATGGTGATAGCTGTTGGAGCTCGGAGTTGGGGTGGAGATCACGAGGAAGGCCATTCAAGGCTGTGGACAACCTTCCTACAAAACTGCAATCCCCTCTTGGCTGTCTCCTAGCCTTCATCTGCGTGGTTTTGCTCCATTAAATGTCAGAAAAACCTGAAATAAACATGTGTTAGCCACCTAGGAATAGTGACTGCCCTCCTTCGTACAAATAACATGAATATACTAAAAAATGATGCATAAGTGATGAAAAATGAAGGGTTGAGCAAGGGTAAGTAGGCCAAATGAGCCCAAAATGTTACCAAATTTGGGGCTCATCATCACCCCCCAGCTAAAGTGATTGCTCATCCTTAAGCAACTAATCTAGCTCCTCATCTTTCATTGCCTTTACTACCACCCTTACATCCCAAGCCTCTGTAGTAGTGTCCTCCTTGCTGATATGGAACCCAGCCTTTCTGTTCACCTCTTCCCACTGTTCATTATCATCTTTCTCTATGCTACCTTCCATCAATCCTAGCAGCAGTGGTGGGCTTAGCTTGAGGCCAATCCAGCTGGCCTGGAGGTTTTGCATGGATTTCTTATAGAGGGCCACCCGTACTAGAGCTTCCCTCATCCAAGTTGGGGTATGATACTCTCTGATTTTCAGACTGTGGGCCAATGTATTCCATCGGCGGGTGCAAGCTTAGACAGAGTTGTCTCCTAACAGTCTCTCCATGTCCTCAAAATGCGCTATGGCCTGGGCCTGCTGATCCATATATCTCAATGAAGCTTAAGGGTCGGTGGACAAGTGTTGGTGTGCCGAGATTAGTGCAACTGGATCCCCTGGTTCTGCTCTAATTAGCAATGGCTCATTCAGCTCTCGGTTCATGACCGCTTTGGCTTCTACTGCTCTTTTTTCCTCATGGTTCAACCATGAGGCAAATGCCATTAATTACATATCTCCTAAGGTCGTATTGGGATCCCATGAAATTACATTAGGCAGGGCCAAATTATGGAGGTAGAACTCCGCTAATTTGGCCTTATCCTCTGATGAGCTGGTACTGCATAATTCAGTGAATTGTTGCGGGTCTTGGAGCTGAGAGATACCCCTTTGCGCCAAGGTATTGATTTGAAATTGCAGCCATTGGTCTTTCAGGTACAGGCCATAGGATTTGGCCGATTGTCTGCATTGTATAGCATCCATGGCCCAACTGGCCATGCAGGCCAATTGTGCCTCTTTCTGCTGCAGCTGTTGTCTGAGAGCTTGCACCTCAATTTGTGCTTGCGGTTCTGCTTCCTGTAGATGCAAGGTTGGCTCCCCAAGACTGGTTTGCAGTTCCTTTTTGCCTTGCTGTTCTGTTGTGGTGTCCCCGGAGGGTGTGCCTGTTCCTCTCCTCAGCTCTTGTAGCTGCAGTCTAAGTTTTTCGTTTTCTTCCTGTAGGAACACTCGTTGGCAATTTGCCACGTGTTTACCCATGGCTAATTCACTTCTGGCCTCCTTAAGTTGCTCCTCCAAGGGGCCTATGTCTGCCACACCTTTTGATTTGGCTATTTTCATCCACGTGTGGGTTCGTAATCGCTCTTCCTCCAATGCAAAGAACAGTGGCACAGTGAATTTCTGAGGTATAATTTTGCCAGCCTCTAAGAAGTTGTAATATGAACTCAGACTTGGCTGAGGGCTAGGCTCTGGAATATGCTCTTTCTCTACTTCTTTTGGTGGCTCTACTTCGCCCTCCCTCAGTGGTGATGAGGGTGCTTCTCCTTCCATCCTCTCGGTCTCCTTAAGCTGGGCTAAGGTTTCCTGTAGAGCAGCTTCAGCATCCTGTAGCCGGGCCTTTGAAGCCAATTGGTCTAACCTTTCTTTCCAAGTGGTTTTCTTCGGGCTCCCCCTCTCATAGGTGACTGATATCTTTGAGGGGGACCTCTCCTTGGGCGAAGTAGGGGCATCCTCTATAGTGATTGGGCTGCTGGATGGAGGTTGTGGCTTGCCCGTCTTTATTCTCACACTTCTTCGAGCTTTAAAATATAGAGGGGCCTCCCTCTTTCTCTTTTCCTTGGGCTTAGGAGGTGTACTGAGGGCGGCCAGCACAGCTGCTGCCTCCCTTGCAAGAACGTCGGCCTTCTTTTCCTTTGATTTTCTTTTCTTAGGGCTTCCTGTAGAAGGCCCTTTTTCAGCTGATTTCGGGCTTCCTGTAGAAGCTGGTTTCGGTTTTCCTGTAGGAACAGGTGGCACCACTTTAGTTTGCTTTGCTGAGGGTGTTTTACTTTTTGACTTGGTCGAGGCTGCTGTCGAGGTGCCTTTGCTGATGTGGACCTGCTCAGTCTTGTCCACCCTGCTTTGTAATCTCTTCTCTCGGGGTGTTAACATGGGTGCTTCCTTTTTCTCCTTGGCACCCTTTTTCTCTTGTTTCTCCTTTCTCTCTGTCTTTGGTGCTTTGGCCGTGGGTCTCTGGCCTTTTTCTTTCTTCCCTGCGGGCACTGACTCCTTCTCCTCACTGCTGGATGAACCGAGCTCTTCGGTCAACATCTTTATATCACCATCCTTGGTCAAATTCCTGAAGGCTTCCCATGAGAGAGGAACCTTGTATGTGTGGAGCGCATCCTCCACGAGGAGTTTAATGAGTCCATGGTGGGCTACCTGGTCTGGTGTGCCTTCTTTCAACTTGGTGGCACATTCAATCATAGACTGTAGTAGAAAGTAGGGGATACTTAGTTTGTTTTCTATAGGTAGGTCCATCTGATGCCTTAATTCCGTGAGTAACCGAAAATGGTACCCATATACAATGCTAAACCGACCTTCGCAGGTGATGTACTTCATAATCTGAAGGCTAACTTCACTCCAAAGTGGTAGTAAGCTGGTTCTACGAACCTCGTTTTTATCTTCTGAGAATTCCTCCTCTCGGGGGGAAGAATTCCTTCTTAGCCTTCTGGCCCAATTTCCTCTCTTCTTTATCCCATGGTAATCCCATTGGGAGCTCAGTAACTCGGCTGATGAATTGTGGGGTGAGTCTGAGGCTCAAACCCCTGAAGTTGACGGTGGCCAATGTTTTGGATTTTGGCTTCAGAGCTTGCAAGAACTCCTCTGTCACCTCATCGTCATAGCCCTGCAATTTGTCACAGAACGACATCCATTGCGCTTGCATGAACAGCTCCACCACCTCAGGATTCTCTCTTAGCTTTGTTGAGTCGGTTGGTTCCCTTCTGATGAACCCACCCGGCATGGTGAAAAACTGCTGCGTTAGCTGGAGGTGGCGGGTGCGGAAGAAAATTGGCCTACTGGGACAGAGCGTAGAATTACGCCTCTGCCACGCATACAATTCACGAAAACTTATCTCCCGATGAGCCTTAACACGGCTTAATTATAACTCACATTCTATAGGACGACAATTCATGCAAATAGCAGACAATCCTTGCAATTTTTTTACGACCAGACTGTAGAACGTCGACTCTGCCACCCTCGAAACCAATTGCATGGAAGGTTCAGGCTTACCTTTTTAATCCGCCACCTTTTGACGTGAGGAACCCAATTTCCTGTAGAAGCAGCGCACGGGTTCTGGAGAACACTGCAGTGTTTCTACGCTCTCTGTGCTGCTTAACAGGCGTTCGAACGGCCGAAGACTTGGAGTGTCGAGCTTCAGAGGAATCCGGATGCTCACTCGACTTTCAAACAGTTGATGATAAATTCGTGGGGTGGCAATCTAGCCGATTAGATTTGAATCCGGCGGAATCCGTGGCGCGGGGGTGAGCTGTCCCTGCTGGACCGTTGGATGACGTCATCTACTCATTCTTCTGCAAGTTCCCTTACTGCCGCATCATTCCCCGCAGATCCGCCGCCGTCATTTCTGTTAAAACGCGCTTCTCCCCGACTGGATGGCTCTCACGTGTGCACTGCCCGTTCCTTTTGCCACGACCACCGTTCACACATCCGACTAGACCATCTGACTGGTCGACGTGGCCAGTCGAATGGCCATACGACCGCTCAACCCATTCACTTCACACTTGCAAACATTTCAAAGTAAAATTCATGCAATTCGACGGAAGAAAGGGCGAGGCACTTACCTGTGCGGCCGCGACATGATTCTTCAGGCTTTTGGACGACGATGACTAGATTTGTTTGCTGCTGCTTGATTGCACAGGCCCGGAGGTTCCTCTTCACAGGCCGCTGACGATGAATCTTATGATTCGGCTGCATGTGCCTGCGTTATCCTTGCATGTTGCAGGCGATGGAATGGTGTACACTCTAGTTGGCTTAACTGCTACGGGACTCCTGCAGGATGTCCTGTAGCAGTTTTTCCTCCTCGGGTGCATGCTGCACGATGAAGACAGTGGCCTCACGATCACGCTCACAGGGCTCTTGGATAGCTGGGATGGGTATGGCATGGCATCTCAGCGTCTTTTTTCATTTAAAAATTGCTTTCTCTTGATAACTCAATGATCTGCTTTGATTGTGCAGGTACTTTTATTGCATGTCAACTGGGGTGGTAGCAGGAGGTGACAGCAGTGTGTGATGGAGGAAATAGTAGCTTGCATGCCTCCGTGTCGAACCTTGGTCGTTAGATCTCCCCACATAATGAATTCTGGGCCGTCCCGAACTTCTACAGGAAATAGTAGCTTGCATGCCTCCGTGTCGAACCTTGGTCGTTAGATCTCCCCACATAATGAATTCTGGGCCGTCCCGAACTTCTACAGGAAGTTTCCTGTAGAAATACAGAACTTCCTGTAGAAAGTCTGCACCTTCCTGTAGAAGACTAAGCTGTGATGAAATCGTGCCCATACCTTGGAGAAGATGAGTATTCTTGGAGGAGGTGCTGGTGAGGTCTCCTGGCAGCATGATAAGGATCCTTGACTTTGAGTTGAGAGACCTCCTCTCCTTCATAGAATACCTGCAACCTGCATGCATTGCCACATTATAAACTTGTTGTCCCTGTCTTTTTTTCTTATTGTTTTTTTCTTTTTTTTCTTTTCTCTTTTTTTTTTTTTTTGAAAGATAGCAGGGGCGCCTCAATGAGGTTTTCACCCTTGCCATCTGCCTTAAGCGCCTCAGAGAGGTTTTCACTCAAGGATCTTTTTCAAATCCCTTTTTTTTTTTTTGAAAGACAATAGGGGCGCCTCAATGAGGTTTTCACCCCTACCACCTGCCTTGGGAGCCTCAGAAAGGTTTTCACCCAAGGATCTTTATTTTTTCTTTTTTCTCTCTTTTTTTTAGATCTTTCAGGGTATGCCCAAAGTAAAGGCAGAACCCTTCTCTATGACCAACACTGATTTCTCCACAGTTTTGATGAACTCTTATCTTGAGAGAGGTTTCCTGTAGATCTTCAGTCGATGCCCATTGACAAGCATGGGGATGGCCTCCTCATCAATGGTCCGAATAAGAACAGATCCATTGTCATGACATTTTTCCACTACATATGGTCCCAACCATCTGGTTCTCAGCTTCCCCTTGAAATCTTTGTGCCTGGAGTCATACAACAGCGCCCAATCTCCTGGCTAGAATTGCTTGTCATTGAGGTGTTGGTCATGCCACACCTTTCTCTGAAGTTGAACCACTTCTGAGTGAAGGAGGGCCTGCATTCGGTGCTCGTCCAGTCCATTCAGCTACAATAACATTTCTTGTTGTGCATGGCTGAGATCTAGGTCCAGCTGAGCTGCCAACTTCAAAGTGTTTTATTCAAATTCAATTGACAGCAAAGCTCTCTTCCCATAGACCAGCTCATAAGATGTGAAGCCGGTTGTGGTCTTCCAAGTGGTGTTGTAAGCCCATGTGGCCTCAACCAGTCGATCTGCCCAATCTTTCCTACTGCTGCTCACCACCTTAGTCAAAATCCCTTCCAATGCTCTGTTGGTGACTTCCACTTGCCCATTTGCCTGTGGATGATAGGGGGTGGAAGTTCTATGCTTGATTTTGTGATGAGCTAGTAGGTCTTCAATTAAGTTGGATGTGAACTGGCTTCCTTGATCAGTGACTAGCTCTCTTGGGTAGCCAAATTTGTAGAAGATGTTCTCTCTTCAGAACTCAGCCACCTTTTCTTCTGTTGCTGCTTTGATTGCCTTAGTTTCTGCCCACTTGGTCAGGTAGTCAGTGCACACAATGATGTAAGACCTTTGCCTCGAAGGAGGGTTGATTGGACCCACAAAGTCCATACCCCACTTCTCAAATGGCTCAAGAGTCACTTGAGGTTGGAGAGGCATCTCATCCCTTTGAGTCGGTTTCCCCATTCTTTGGCATCGGTCACATTGGCTGATATACCTTCTGACATCTTGATGAAGTGTGTGCCAATAGTAGCCTGCCTGCAGGATTTTGAAGGCAGTCCTCTTTGCTGCAAAATGTCCTCCACAAGGCCCATCATGACAGGTGAGGAGGATATCAAAGACTTCCTCCTCCCTTACACAACGCCTTAAGATCTGATCAGGGCCAAGCTTGAACAGGTTGCCCCCGATCCAAGTGAATGAGGCACTTTTTCTGATGATTCTGCTCTTCTCTCTTGAGGATAGGTGCGGAGGGAACTGTGTTGAAACAAGGTAGTTTGCTATATCAGCAAACCATGGAGAGAGTACTGAGATAGCAAACAGAGGTTCATCGGGCATCTGGTCATCCACTGTTTCATCCTCATCTGCAGATAGATCCAATCTAGATAAAAAATCAGCAACAACATTTTCTTTACCTGGTTTGTCAACGATATTCAAATCAAATTGCTGCAACAAAAGTAACCATCTAATAATACGAGCATTCACATCTGGTTTATTCATTAAATATCTAATTGCAGCATGATCAGTATGTACAAATGTTTGATAGCCAGTGATATAATGTCGGAACTTGTTCAGTGCATGGACCACAGCCAAGAATTCTTTCTCAGTTACAGTGTAATTCAGTTCAGCTTTGGATAAGTTTTTGCTAACAAAGTAAATGGCATATGGAAGCTTTTGTTCAACTTGTCCTAAGGCTGCCCCTATGGCTTTGTTCGAGGCATCAGTGTGGATGTGGAAAGGTAGGGCCCAGTTTGGACCTCTCAAGATTGGGGCAGACACCAAATTGTCCTTTAATTCATTTAGATCCCTTTGACAATCGTCAGTCCATTTAAACTCCACATCCTTTGCCAAGAGGCCAAACAATGGTGAGGCTAACTTGTTGAAGTCTTTAATGAATCTCTTGTAATACCCTGCTAATCCTAAGAAACTCTGAACATCCCTTACCTTTTGAGGAGGTGGAACCTTCTTGATGAGAGCAATTTTGTTAGGATCCACCTGTAACCCTTGGCAAGAAATGGTATGGCCTAGCACGGTCCCTTCAGTCATCAAGAATTCACATTTTTCAGGACTAAGGGACAGGTTCATCTCAATGCATTTGGTTAGGACTTTTCCCAGATTGGACAATGCTTCCTGGAAGTTGGACCCATAAGGAGTGAAGTCATCCATATAGATTTCCACTGCATCATGGACCAGCTCAGAAAATATGCTCAAGACGGCTCTCTGGAAGGTAGCAGGAGCATTGCATAGCCCAAAGGGAAGAACTCGGTAGGCAAAGGTACCCCAAGGACAAGTGAAGGTGGTCTTATCTTGGTCTTCCGGGCTGATTTGGATTTGGTTGTACCCGCTAAACCCATCTAGGAAAGAGAAGAACTTCTTTCCTGCCAGTCCATCCAACACTTGATCTATGAAAGGTAGAGGGAAATGGTCTTTCTTGGTAGCTTTGTTCAGTTCTCGGTAGTCCACACAAATTCTCCACTTCCCATTTTTCTTGGGAACCAACACCAGAGGGGACACCCATTCGCTATCTGAGATGGGGTAAATGAATCCGGCATCCAACAATTTTTGCAATTCTTCCTTGACAATGTCCTTAAGGGCTGGATTCATCCTCCTCTGGGGTTTCCTAACCGGTTTACAATCCTCCTTGATGTAAATGTGATGGGTACAGACCGAAGGATGGACTCCTTTCATCTCCTTATAGCTCCAAGCAAAAGCATCTAGATGACTGGCCAACAGACTACACAGCTCCTTTTCCTGCGAAGGAGATAGGGAGGAGCTGATCTTTAACGTTCTCTCAGGGCCGAACTCCACATTCTTGACTCTGGGAGTGACAGGGTTGGTCGCACTAAGATCCACTAGGGCACTGGCTTGGGCATCCTCCACCAATTTCTCTAAGGATAGTGCACTGGGAGGTGGATTCTGGATCAAGGTCTCAATCAAATCATCCTCGGTTGGGGGGTCTCCCCTAGTGGTGTCTAGGGTGCACAAAGGTGCTGATTACACCTCATCTTCCTCTCCTTCCTCCAACCAAAGTGGTAAGTCATGCTCTAATGAGGGTTGGGCAGGAGGGTATAGGACTAGCTGCTTGGACATAGGACCATTTTTTATGGTCATGTTTCCTGCATGGCAACTTATGTAAGCATCTGCAGTGGCTAACCAAGGCCTTCCCAAAATGAGAGGGTATCCAGTAAGCTTTGCCTTTGGTTGCAGAACCAAGAAATCTGCATGGTATTCCCAAGAGTCAATAGAGACCAAGACATCCTCCACAATCCCTTCGGGAGTCACGGTGGAGCGATCTGCTAGTTGTAGGACTGTCGAGGTCTTCCTCAAGGAACCATGAAGGTTGAGTTTGAGCATGGTATCCCTGGTCATCACATTAATGGCAACCCCCAGATCAATCAAGGTGTGAGGTATGATGGTGCCATTGACGTGGACATCTACTACAGGACTCCCAGGATCTAGATACTTTGGGCAGATGACTTGTCCTAACATAAGGTCAGACAGTTGTCCTATGACATTGATGGTTGAAGCATCCCTCTTTCGCCTGCCTGGGTGTTTGAAACACTTTTCCTTAACCAGTTTGTTGTATATTGGCACATCCTTGATGGCTTGGAGAAGTGCTATTTTCACACACAACTGCTTGAGCTCTCCCAGAAGCTCATCCTCCTCTGGGTTGGGTTGTGTGGTGGCTGTTAGTCTCTCAGGAAAGGGTGGAATAGCCTTTGGTTCACTTTCCTGTTTGTCTTCCTCGTCCTCTGGGGGAGGAGGTTGGCGATCCGGAAGAGTCTTTCCAGATCGCAGATTGATCTCCTGGATCTCCACAGCATAGGTAGGGCATGATGTTCCCCAGTGTATACCTGCTGGGCCTGTCTGTTGTTGGGGTTCGGGTTCGGTTGAGCAGGCATTTGAGGTTTCCTTGGAGGAGCAGGAGGTAATGGTTGAGGTTGAACCGGTGGTGGAGGCAAAATGGCGGGAGGAGTGTTATACTGGGGCCTCCACCCCGACTGAGGTGCATTCCACTGAGGCTGTGGTTGGGCATGTGAGTGATACAAATGAGTAGTGGGTTGAGTATGGTACTGAGGTAGATAAGACCATGGAGGAGGCACAGACCAGGAAGGATGAGCAGGGGGACCCCAGGAAGGCATAGGAGTAGATTGGTTGGGGCTGTAATAAACTTGGGGTGCCCCTTGCATCCCCTGCTGGTAAGGTCTAGGTCCTTGTGGCCTCCTTTGGTTGAGGAAATAGAGAGGTTCGGTGGGGGCTTCTGTCCCTTGATACATGGCTTTAAGCCCAGGTAAGGTTGGACATTGATTTGTGGGATGGTCCTCCTCACAAACGAAACATACTTCAACTGAATGTAATGGGCATTCGTTCTTAGGGTGTCTCCTTGTACACCTGGGGCAGAAGATAGCCAAGGCCCTCTCAACTTCTTCCTTCTTCTGCTGGATCCTGAATGTATCAAGTTGCATGGCAATGGTCTGTCTCACCTCACTTTTGAGATCCTCTAATTGATTTGCAAACTCATGTTTGGAGAAAGGAATACCGGCTGAGAGGAGGTTTCCTCTACCTCGTTTCCAGACTACCCTAGAGTGGTTTCTAAACACAGTCTTTATGTCCTCATAAGGCAGTTGGTAAATATCTCCTCCAGCTAACATGTGAAGGGTATCTAAGAGGTCTTCAGGGACTCCTCGAAGCAGGACCAACTTGAGGGATTCAGGGTCAAGTGTGCACCTAGCCCGCTTATAGCTAAGTTGGAACCTTTCCTCATAATCCTCTAAGGACTCATCATTTCCCATGGTCATCCGGAAGATTTCTCCCTTGGTTTCCTTGGACCTACAGTAGTCCCGGTACTTGGTATTGAAAGCTTGTTGCATCTGAGCCCAAGTGGTGATACTGTTCCTAGGTAAACCCATGAACCAGCGTAATGCTGCATCCTTAAGAGTTGAGGGGAAGAGTTTCAGCTTCTGCTCATCTTCAGTATAGTCATAGGTTCGACAAAGGACAGCAAACTCAAACAGGAAGGTATCAGGATCTTCAGTAGTCAGTCCATGGAAGTGAGGTAAAGTGGAGGGGCTAATGTTCTTCATTTTCATGTCTCCATTGGTCTCTCGGATGGGGAAGGCACCTTCTATTCTCTCATCTTCTCCTCTATTGTCAGCCATAGCTTCAGATGGAATGGTCTCTAATTCTTCTTCTGCTATAGGATCTTCGTATATCTCAGGAGGTTCACCTATAGGTTCTTCTGGATCACTGTCACCGAAGAAGAGAGAAGGGTGACTCAGTGATGTAGTGGGGGTGTTGGGTAAAAATTTGCCTGTTTTATCTCGATTCCTACGAGGCATGAAATGAAAAGACTTTTGATTGCTTTTGTTTTTTTTTTCTCTGGTACCTGCAAAAACTGAAACAGATTGATCTACAACTAACTATCTTGCTGAAATGAAAATGCAGAATTGAAATGAAAGCAGGAAAGAACTAATCTACTTTGCTCAAATGAAATTGCAGGAATGGGAATGCTAGTCTACGCTTGCAGAATTGAAATGCTAATCTATGCTTGCAAAATTGAAATTGCGGAATTGAAATGTTAATCTATGAAAGCAGGAAATGTCTATGCTACTTTTACAGAATGGAAATGAAATAAACTACTTGGCAGAAGGCGAGAGTAGGAAAATAGAAGAAAAGAAACAATTACTAATACTCTGACGCTTCCCCGGCAACGGCGCCAAAAAGATGGTGGGCTCCAGTATTGTAGCAATAATGCTACAACTCCTGGAGCTTCCTTCTCTAATTTTATCAACCCGGTAGTTCGTAACAAACTTGGAAGCGACGGTGCTGTATGCACAAGTACTAGCTCTTGTCGCAGCTGTCACTTGGTCAGCTAGCACAAGTCCGCTAGGGCTCAAGCCAACTTGTATATGTTCTCAGAAGAAGCTTTTTAAGTGATGAACGAAAGCTATCTCAAAGGGAATTAACCTACTTTGCAAGAATGAACTGAAAGCCAACAAAACATGGAAACCCTAGTAAACCCTAATTCTACCAGCTTAATCCTTATGATGCAATGGTGGGAATGCAACTTCTAAAAGTGATGCCATTACTTCTATTGAGATGAGATGCATGTATCTAAACCACTTTCATCTGAAGAGAACATGTTTTTGCATTTTTGCTCAAGTTGTTGGAGTTATTATGTGTGTGCTTCTAACTGGGTCTTGACTGTGCAGGGATAGATCAAGGAGGGAAATGCTTGGAAGAGGTCAGGAAGGCTCAGAGAGGGTCTAAGGGATCCCTAACATCATTCCACAGAAGTTCACAAAGTTCAGACGCCTGGAAACCGTGTTTGAAAGCTTCTACAGGATGTCTGCAGGGGATTCTATAGGAAGTTCAGGATTTCTACAGGAAGTCCCGTAATTTCTACAGGATGTTCTGCAATCAGAGTTTTGGGTGATGGATGAGTGAATGAGCTGTATGGGTGGATAGAGAGGTAGGAGGGGAGCTTGTGATGGCTTATGGACAGAGAGATGAGATGGAGAGGGGGTGTGTAAAGCTGGTTGGTCTAGAGGAGGGTAGAGGCAATGGAAGGCCGAAAAGATAAAACAACGTGGATGATAGAAGAGTTGGGAGGCAAATGATCTAACTGGGAGATAAGTAGATGGCTTAGGCACGGCTTAGAAGGATAAGGAAATGATAGAGTGGTGCTGCGCAGTGTAAATGAAACAAATCACCCCTGTCTCGCATATAACCGAAAGTTCGTCAACCTAGTCTAACTGTTTTATTAGAAACCAAAGAACAACAATGTAGTTTAAAGGGAAATCGTGCATGGTGCTGAAACAAAGAGTTATTCCACAAGATCTAAATGCATGGACACTTCTACAACCGAAAACATTACCTCAAGACTTGCATGAATATGTAAAACAGTGTTTTTGGTAGTTGGCACGGTCTGCACTTCCGGTCCCCAAACAGAGGTGAAAGTGAGTGTGCATTCAACCTTTTTTGGAACTCTGATTAACTCCAATCCTCTTACTCTAATCTAAACTACTGAAGCAACTTTGTTCATAACACTAACCTATGTAACCACACCAAGAAATCCGAATCAGCAAACTGTGTTTCCAAGTGCATGTAAAGGAAAAGAAATATAATGCTGAAAGAAAGACAAGTAACAATACAAAGGAAGGAAGCCTTAGGCTCTCAGGTTGGGCCCAACCCTGAGAGCTTAAGCTCCTTTAAGAACTCAGAGCTACCTCAAATCTGCCTGCTTATTCATTAAAAGATAATAGTCAAAAGTCTGATAACATGCCAAAAATGGCTTACAAAGAGAAAAACAGAGCTATCAGCTCGTAGTCTAGAATAAACAACAAAGTTTCAAAAGTCCCCATCGAAGGCTACAGCCTCAATATTTATACATTATGAGGGCCAAGCTGGCCTCCTAAATTAGTGGGGCTTGGCTGACCAACTAAAAGTAAATTGTTGTCCCCTTAGAATCCGTTGGCTGCCTTCTAGCTCGGTGGTGATAGCTGTGGGAGCTCGGAGTTGGGGTGGAGATCACGAGGAAGGCCATTCAAGGCTGTGGACAACCTTCCTACAAAACTGCAATCCCCTCTTGGCTGTCTCCTAGCCTTCATCTACGTGGTTTTGCTCCATTAAATGTCAAAAAAACCTGAAATAAACATGTGTTAGCCACCTAGGAATAGTGATTGCCATCCTTCGTACAAATAACATGAATATACTAAAAAATGATGCATAAGTGATGAAAAATGAAGGGTTGAGCAAGGGTAAGTAGGCCAAATGAGCCCAAAATGTTACCAAATTTGGGGCTCATCACATGTACCTATTTCTACAATCACTCATGACGAGACAACGTAAAATCCATAAATCCCCTAGTCTACCATGATTCATTGTATTTCGTTTTTGGGTGTAGGTGACTGGGAGAAAGGACAAGGATCTTAAATAGCACAGAGAACATGTTAGGTTGGGATGCGAGGCTCTGGGACACTGTCTAGAAGAACTGTGTAGAGGTCATTGGGAGGCTGGGATAAGCAGTTTGGGACAACAGTGACATCTGCAGGGTATGGCTCAGTTGGGAGGTAGAATTGCGTAGTTTTTCCGGGGAAGGTAGTGTGGGCAGCAGGGAGTACTGGCAGTGAAAACTGCACATTTTTCCAGAGGAGGCCGGTATCGGGCTGTGGGAGCTTGTTGGTCAGAACTGCGTAGTTTTGGGAATTAGTTAAGAAGGACATGAGTGCGCAGTTTCCAGGCTGAGTGGAGTACCGGGAAGCGGGAGGAATGTTTGCGAAAACTTTTTAGTTTGAAGGAGGAGTGGAGAGAATACCAGTAGGGAGACTGCCTAGTGGAACTACATGATTTCCCAGGACAATGCAGTGATAAGCATAAGTTTTCTATCCCTCACATTTGTGTAGTTTTTTCAGGCAATGCAGGTAGGCACGCTAGATAGCTTCTTCACAGTTTTGGAGGTGAGTATAGCCCTGGGTCACAGCTAAAGTCAAATTCTTCAGCTGAACAACGGGAGGCTTGATGGATGGGCTTGCAAGAAGCATAGACTGAAATGGCTTCTTGGGAAACTTCTGAATTGTTCTTGGTGACAGTCAGCTGGCTTGATTTCAGAACTATGCAGTGCAGACTTCCTGGAGGACAGCCTCAAGCTCTACGCAGTTATGGGCATCAGTGCAAGGCCACTGAGCGCTGAGACTGCGCGGTGCAGATCATTAGAGGTTTGGCCGATGGAGGGTGGTCCAGTTGATATACTTTCAGAAAAATGGCTAAGTGTGTGAGTGAGTGAACTCATGTATAGATGACCTTGTGAACACAATCTCAACATGACTCGATGGAAAGACACCTTAGACCGAAAAGACAACATATGCTTAGCATGACCCTCTGTGGGATTGTCTAACGGTGAAAGCGACAAGTGCGACACTTGGGATAGACCTTCGCATGACTGTCTAAAACATTGTGTGTGAATGCGACAGGTGTTTACATAGTTGAAACAACTCACGCACACAAAGACAAACCTTCGATATCACTAGAACAAGGTCGTAAACATGACATAGCAATCAACATGTTGAAGATGACAGTTGGTCAGAAAAGCGAAAAGGAAGCAAGACATGTAGAGGAAACACATGAAATGACTTTTTGTGTTTGCACACATGCATGTTACTGAATATAGGATATGGCAATGACAAGTAGTCCTGCAAACTCAATTAAGAGGTGTACTTTGAAAGGTGTTCTTTACTTAACATACTTAACCTCGAGATGATCATGCATCCAACGGAGTTTTCACGCGGTCCTGATCTTTTTCCATCACTTGGTCTCTTGGTCCTTATCCTCAATTCCTTGGGAGTGATCTTAACATGTCACCTTTTCCTATAGTCACTGAGAAATAGATCAGCGCCGTTTCAGCAGGCAGTGACTGCTTCCAGGATGAATCCCTAGGAGACCCATTTGCACAGTTTCTGAATGCAAGATAGATAGGGAAGCTTAGACAACACTGCGTAGTTTTGAGGCACAAGACACTGTTGCAGGATGGGGTCCTGGGAGGACACCTCTCCATTGTTTCTGAGTGCAGTGTAGCCCGAGCAGCTGAGAGGCAATATTGTGTAGTTCTAAATGCAAGGCACTCTTGTGGGATGGGTTTCGAGAGGAAACATCTGCGCAGTTTCAGGTTGCAAGGTAGGCTGAGCAACTGAGGGGAACTACTGCGCAATTTCTGATGACAGTGGGTTCTGGTTGGGGGAAGGACACTAGAGGAAACCACTGCGCAGTTTTAGATGCCAAGGGAGGCTGAAGTCTCTGTGCACTGTGTATTTCGAGCAGGCAAGGGAGAAATATTGAGCGTTGTAGAATCAAAATGCACAGTTCCAGGAAGCTGGATGAGTCTCGGTTGCTCGGGAAATGGCTAAGTGTGATATCAGTAACACATATGTAAATAGTGATAGGACTCGACTATGATCAAACACAAACACTTAGTGATACTACGTAGACCATCCAGAATGTATAAAACATACTCTGCTTGATACAACAACCTTCGTGACAAGAGTGAGTGAAGTGAATGTGAAACATTTCTATGTGATGATAACAACTCATGCACGTATGCTTTCCCTTGAAGCAAAACAACATCCCCTTTGCATGACAAACAAAAATCTCTAGGCCCAAATATGACACATGCTACATAAAGATGACAACATGGACAACTCTTAAGATCAAGGAGGGGAGTTTGAGATCACCATCTTACCAACAAGTGGCCAAGGAACGATCAATCGCAGGATCCAAAGTAGGCTCTGAAATTTTCATGCAAGCCAAATATTTGGAGGGTGGTTGTAGCCGCTACAACATTACCATTGGATCTGGCATGTAATGGAGGAAGGAAAATTATCCTTGGAAAAGATCCATACAGATAGAAACCCTATTGATATGCTCACTAAGGTTCTATCAAGAAATAAGCATGAGTTATGTAGAGGCATGGTAGGACTCGGTGTGACTTGATTCAAGACTCTTCATTTGGCTTCAAGTGGGAGAATGTTAAATGTGAAGCGAAATGAAGTCAACACCAACTCTGTTGTCCACAACTGACAAGCAACCGACCTTGTCTTCAGCCGAACCTACCATACCGTCGATTGAATTTCTAGAAATCATTGTGTGGTCATGTATTCCACATGAGAGAATTAAAGAATTCTAGAGATTCTCCCCTCATCTATAAATTTGTAATCTTTCCTTTACCTGAGCAATGCAAGCAAGGCCAAGGCTTGCCCTATGTAATAGAAGTGTGATTTTTTTTCTCCATGGAGTAATGTCTTCTTGTTTTTAAGATCTATCTCTCAGATGAGATTGTGATGTCTCTAAATTTTCAATGTTGTTGCTTTGTTGATTGTTGTGTTCTATTGTGATTTGCTTCACTATGGTCTATAACCCCATCATCGTTAACGTTGTCAAACCTTGAATGGTGCCATAGTAGAATATTTCTTCTTTCTCAACAATTTGTATGGCCAGATCAGGGATAACATCATGCATCCTGAACATGACCACGTTCCCATCAACGTCTCTTTTGATTGGTTTTATCAAGAAGCTATCTGCTAAAATGTTGATCTATCTTTCCCAATCTCATATGAATCATAGCCATGTTGATTTTCCAGCTTCTTCCTTTGAAGAAGTCCCGCCCCTATCCACAACGGAATCACCCGGAAGTCGGGTCAAATAAGTTGATCTTTTCTTAAGGTAGCCAAGTATAGAAAGCACATCTGCAGATTAACGTCATCGCTGCGGGCAAGAGCATCGTAACTCAACCTCAGGAAATGAAAGACAACGTCTTTGTCTTCGTAGTTGGCGATTGAAAGTCTCTAAACTGTCCAGTCCCACTCTTTTTCATACGTAGCACCTGCCATTTCTCTCCCCATAGTTCTGATTGCACGGGGAAGCCCTCCACACTTTGCACACACAAGCTTGGTCGTCCCTTCGTGGATGTTTGTTGGTAGATTTCCATTATTATATGAAAAAACATGATAAGCAAACAACCGCCAGCTATCATCTTCCTCCAAATCCTCCCGTCCCCAACAATATGCTTTGAATCCTCGAACTCATGATAACTTTGGAGTTGGAGGGATCTGCTAACTAGAGTAGGCCCAAAGCCTCCAGCAATTTTGCACCCTTTTCCCAAACATCATCTAAGATCAACGCAAAACTTTTTCCATTCATCCTCTCATTCAACCATATTTCTTGGCTCATATTTTTATCGAAATCTACCTTTAGGTAAGCGGCCACTTGTGTAGAGCGTTCATTCAAAAGATTTTCAAGAGACGAAGACTAAGAGACAATGAGTCAAAGAAATAACACGTCACAAAAGCAATCCCTCACCTCTTTACAGTTTATGAGTTCCTTCAGCAAGAGTGTTCCGCCGGAACCACCCTTCCCTAACATGCTAATGCGCGAGAAAGGAGAGTTGGCAACATTTCCCGAATCTTAATAAGCTCGTTGATCTTATCAAAGGAACCAAGTTAAGATGTTGGAAGAGCTCTGAACTTATCTTCATCACATCTTTACTTGTTTTATATTGAGAGACAACGTCCCAGATAGGTATGGTACTTCACTTTTGCACCATCATTGATGCTTATCAGAGAAGGTCGTCCAACTTTCTCTTACATTCACTAACAGTTGGTGCCTCATTACGAATTCCTTTCTTCCAATTTAATTGGAGGCAAAATTGTTGGCTCTCGCTTACAATAGTCTCGATTCTCCGTACCTACTCGGTAAGAGAGTTTAGCTCTATCGTCGATGCCAACACCAATAATGCCAGAAATGAAGCCAGGATTAGGCATGATATCACTATTATGCAATCTTCATAGCACTATAACACCACAAAAACGCTAACGCGGGCCATAAATACTAACACCGGCTATAACACAACATAAACACTAACAATAGAATATGTATTTTGAAAAATCTCAAAATGGGAATTTCTCTGGCTACTTTGCAAAGACCTAACAAAATCTTTTTCTTCTAATTCTCTTCCTCTTACAAAAATCTCCTTTATAAAATCTTTTTTTTTTAACTTTATAAAAGTCTTTTCTTTTTATTTCATATAATACTAAGTTATATTCAACTCTATTCTTTTTTATTTCATATAATACTAAGTTATATTCAACTCTATTGAAAAAAAAAATCAAATTTCAATCTAATTCTATTCAAAAGATTGATTCTTTTTAAATTCTGGAAATCTATTCATGACATATTCTCAAATATCATGTGCTTTTTAATGTAGTTCCATCTTAATAACCCACTCATCATAATCTTTCTCTGTGAATAGAAAATCATAATCCTTCTATGTGAATGGAGAAAACTGTGACTAAAAACTAAATGAGACCATCTTAAAAAAATCTCGTTAAACAATAAATTTCCTTTTTATAAGCTTTGCGAATCCTTTATAAATAAACCTTTTTTTAATATAAAAAATCTTAAAAAAAAAAACAACACCTTTTTAAGTAACACCTAAAATACTTCATAACCAAACCTTTGTAATTAAAAAAAAAAACCTTTGATTCTTTTATATATTAAAAGGCCTTTTCAAAAAGCACTCTCGTATTTATGAATAACTCAACTAAATCAACGTGACTAAGCACCCACGACTGTCTTTTTTTTATCTTTTTAAATACCATGTACCTATGGGTTTCTTTTAACAATAAAAAAAACCAACTTTTAACCCCAAGAAAAAACAAAACAAAAAACCCTTTTTAACAAAACCTCTTTTTTATAATATTTGATAAAACCCGTCTTCACCCTTCAAAACAAATTTGTTACTTTTTAACTGGAAAAAAACAATCATAAAATCCTTTTTAATATGCCTCTTTAAAACTATATAACATGCCATATGTTGAAAATTTATAACATGCCCTTCAAACTTTCGGCAGTTCTTTCAAAAAAACACTTTTTTGAATAATTTTTTTCGAAACCTTTTAATAACCTTTTTAAACGTGTTGTTATCGATTCATCTTTCGAGGAGCTGGGTTAACGCGGGTTTGATTGCTTGAGGATCGCGTGCTAATGCTTTTTACGGTAGTGAAAGCTCGGTGCTACATATTTTGTTTCGGATGATGAAAGTGTCACAACAGGGTGCTTTTTAGATGTCCATGAAATCACATATGAACTAAGATGGAATGCATAATTAAAAGTGTTATTCTTATTATCCAAACTGTTTATAAAATCACTATTAATTTATTTAATCAATTTTTTTTCTATGTGCTTGCATACATTATACCATAATCTGTTGTTGTTGCTATGTATCTCATAATTCTTTATAAAAGAGAATTTTATAAAGGAGATTTTGGTAAGGGGAAGAGAATTAAAAGAAGATTTTATTGAACAAGAGAGTTTAGGGCTTTGAAAGTCCTTTAGTTTACAAAACCTATCTCATGTTTTATCAAGCATGATAGTTTTTTGGGTGAAGATTGTGCCTTACGAGGACACATATTAAACATCATATTTTTTTCGAGGGCGATATGGAAGATAGCCTCATGCAATCAGGGAAGCAACTATAAGACAGAGGAAAGACAACAGTCATGGGTCGCAAAGTGCGACTGAAGCAAATTAAGAAAAAGAATCGACAAGAAGAGACAAATATCCTTGTCATATTTAGAGAGGTTCAGGGCACAACCAATGAACTAAGAAGTCGAGCAGACAAGAAAGAAGAGACCAAGGGTGATTGGTGTAGCTTTGATCTGCAACCATCTGGTGTGTTTACTAGTGAATATTTTGAATTTTGGGTTATTAAAATGCTAACTTTTCTTCGAGCTAAAGAGTTTATTAAGTACGAGTCTAATAACCCATATGATGAGGTATGTGATGCATTAGCATTGAATTTTATAAAATAGAGATTAGATGAGAATTTTTTGTGCAAAGTAGCAAAAACTAGAACTTCCAAGGAAACATGGAAGATCTTAGAAGAAGAATTTGGTGCAAGGAGGAGTGACATGCAACAAAAGGTTATGTCATAGGTAAAGAAGTCAGTCGCAGATCTGAAAGTAGATGAGAAAGACTCCAAAAATACAACAAAGCTTGGATAATCCTACTCAAAAGTGGATGATGGTCATGAAGACCATAAAATTGAAACTGGATGAAGAAGATGCAGCAAGGATTACAGAGAGAGAAGTTGAAGCCTTTGTGTATGAGGCTGAGCAAGAACGTATAAAAGCTCAAGGACTCCACTGTAATGTAGGTGGTGTAGATGATGGTGAATCCCACTATGATGAAACACATGTGGATGGTGACTGCAAAGTGAGATGTGGGCTAATGAATCCAGTCACATTTGATGGGTTTGGAATTGTCAATGAACACATGCATGCTCGAATATCACACCACAAAATGGATGAGAATTATGATAATGAATTTTGTGAAACGAGGATTGATTTTGGCAATATGGTAAGCGCCATGTTTGATGAAGCATGAAAGTTGAAGCTGTCATTATAGCAACTAGTTATGAAGTAGTTGGAACTGCTCATGAAGCAGTGTGAACAAGAAACAACTGAGATTGACATAGATAAAGCTATCAATAGAGCAGCAAGTGGTTTGGTGGATCCAACAATTGGAATTGTTGATGTTAAATTTGATGAAGAACCATTAACTGGTGATGAGTGGTTGCACATGATGCAACAAAAAGAACATATTGATATGTTGTTATTTGGTGAGAGAAACCCACTTGTGATTGGAAGCCAAGTGGAAGACAACATATTTGTAGCAACAGATGTTTGTAAAAGAGTGGAAAATACAGTAGAGAAGGAAGAGGTAGAGCAGGAAGCTCTCACTAAAGAACATAAGAAATATGTTTTTAACATTGTTTTTTAATATGTAGGTGTTTAAAGCAGCATGGGAGCATAAGTTGAAAACAAAGTTGCTAATAAGTATGATGCAAATTTGAAGCTCATTGAAGAGTGGATTCAAAATCCAATTGAAGAAATTGATGATTCTTAAAGCAACAACTGGAATAAAAGAATTACATGAAATGGTGAATGAGAAAAATGAGCATGAATGTGATTTTACATGTAATCCTAATGATGATCTTGAGTGTTCAGACTACAAGAAAAAAGCGGCAAAGTTTGATGATGAAAGTGAAGAGACAAAGATGGATGTTTCTGAAAACAAAGATGAAAGCATTGAAATTATTTTTCACCAATGGAGTAAAGAAAAGATTAGATTCTGCTATCAAGAAATATGGCAGAAAGAAAGTTAGGGATATGAAGTGCAAGAAGATACATGATGAACATTATTTGAAGATGAAGAGTTATGATAGTAGTTCATGACCGAAAGAATCCTTTAAGGGAATTTGTGGAAGATTGACACATCAAAGAAACATTGCAACAACAATAAGTAATGAAATATGCACCCTACAACAAGAATGCACAACTAAGAATGAAGCAGTTTCGAGGATATATAACCTAAAAGAAACAAAAGATAAAATGTAAAATTGTAAAATCATTGTAAGCCTAGCTTAGACTTAGACCAACAAACATGCTTGAATGATGGTTGATTCAATTTCTATTGTAAGCCTAGTAGGAATAGTTAAGTCATGTTGAGTCATGTTTGAGTTATTTTGAGTCATAAGATCGTACTAAAGGGGGTGTGTTGGGAATTGTAATTACTCCTGCATACAAGAGTTGGCTAAATTTGGAAAGTTAGTCAGCTGAGACAAGTCAAGTGAGTTCGATTTAAGTCATATTTTGGGAAAAGTAAAATTTAGAGTGTGTGTATATTTGAAGTTATTTTACGCGAGTCACTAGACGAAAAAGTTCAAATACCCTTTAGTGGCTTCATTGTAATCAAGTCAAGTTGAATCAAGTTTTTTGTGATCAATAAAAGATCCACAACTCATGTGTGTTTTGTGTGTGAAATTTTGTGTTATTTTGTGCCTTACCTCCTCTGTCTTTCCAACAACTCTGACAATAACACTCAGAATATAGAGCCTCAGGCGAGAAAACCATGGACAAAAATTGTGCGACTAAAACCTAGCTAAGAAGGTGTTGAGTAAATTATGTCTATTCAACACAAAAATATGCATTAAATACTTAAAGTTTTGATCAACACATGTGTATCACTTAGAAATAATTGGGATTCGTATGAATAATAACCTTAGAGATATTTCGCAAGGATTTATGTGTTAGAGATGAATTTTGAAATAAGATGACTAATTGTTGGGATCTATGCATTAGAGATGAATTTTGAAATAAGGGTGGTCTGGTTTGTTTTAGTTTTAGTTTTCTTTTTTTAATAATAATATTATGGATGGCAGAGATTTAATTTTCCTAAAATATTAAATAAAAATATTTTTAATAGCAGTCATAAATCAAAGAGAATTATTTCAAAACTAGTTAATGATGCCACGATTGGGGTGGATGAGTTTGGTATGAATAGTGTGGTAGGGAGCAGATTTAACCCTCCCACTTGATGATGAAATGACACATGCGCTACGCTAAGGACATGCGTTGGTAGGATCCAAGAAGGTTCGAGATGTTAGACATTTGGGTTATAACCATACTGGTGAGTTGGCTCCAACAGTTGATATTTTAGGTTGTGGGTGATTGCAAAGGTGGTGAGGGTAATGTCGAGTATGCAAAAGCTACCAACTTATGCATGCTCTTTAGTTTGGTGATATTTGCGTCTAAGACTACATCTAACCAGAGAGGTATGCGCTGTGGCTCCATTGGCGAATTAACTCGCAAGGTTTGGGATCTCAGAGAAAGGTTATGTCAAAATTTTCATTCTTGTTGGCTATTACTAGAGTGGGAGGGTGCTTCGCTACTTTGGCTTGATGTTCGTCGTCTCAAGGGGGATTTGAGTTCTTCAGGTGCATATCTAGTAAGTCATCTTGTCCTAGTCTTTAGATCAAAGAGTGTTACTTTTGTAGGAAAATTGGGTGTGGTGTTGCTTTGTTTCAATTGTGTCATGTCTCCCTGATACATTGTGGCACCATTATGGGGTTTTCAAGTTGGTAGTGGCAATTACTGTGTTTTTTACCCTTGGTTGTTTTGGGGTTGGGGGCTGGATTTTGGAGTTTTAGGTCTTTTGTTTCTGTGTCAAGGGACTCTGTCCTTGGATTGCTAGGGGAAATGTAGACAAGGGGTGTCTTTGGGTTTATGGGGGGAAGTTTATGCAACCTCGGTGGCTGATTGTCGGTGCTTAGAGGCATTCTTGTTGGTGAACCCAAGAGTTGGATAAAATTGTTGGTCTTTACACTTGGGAAATAGTTCAACATGATTTTAGGTGGTCTAGGGAAATTGAAATGATGCTTTTCCAACATGGGCCGGCTCGACGAGGGTTGGGACCTCGTTGCCAGTGGGTGGGTCGTCGAGGTCAGGCAGGGGAAGTGGAAGGTGATGGGGTTGTGGAGGAAGTGTTTGAAGGTGAATTGGCTCATGACCGGGTCCCATCTCCTAGCCATGTGGATCTTCCACCATCTATGGACTCATTGGACCTGCAATTACACAACATTATTGCACTCTTGGAGGATCTAGGGCGATAACGACATGAGGACCAGAACGAAGTGATAGATTTTATGAATAATCTATAGCATAATCAGTGGGATATCCTTGATCGATTGGCTTCTCTTAGATAGAGTCAAAGGAAAATAAACAACCAACTTGATCATGTTGAGGTATGGCTTGCTCATCTGGAGTTTCACGTTCACAGTGATCCTTGCCTTCCGGAAGTTCCTGGTGTCATTCGTGCACTGGCACTTCTTGATGATCACTGATGGTGGTGGGTTGTATTGTCATACTTTACGTGTTCTAGGTGTCGTGGTCATTTTGTCTCTAGATATTATGAGAATTTTGACATTTTGCTCTTAGTTTTTGTATTTCCCTCTTGGCCAACAAGTCTGGTAGGAGTAAGGTCAGGAGAGCAGTTACATTCTTGCCTATATCCTGTAATGTTTGATGAATTAATAGAAGATGGTCGACCAACAAAAAAGAAAACTAGTTAATGTCATTTGATTAATTACAAAAAATGGTCGATGATATAATTATGACAAAGCCTATTTACAAGTTAAGAATGTCTATAGAAAAGTGGGAGTGAATCTCCATGGTTTACAATCTTCTATTTCATAGATACCATAAACGACGAATTACAATATGTTTCTAGAGACTCGAAGCTAGAGAAAAGAATAATAAATATTTTGATGTCCATCAATATTTACCAACCCTTTAATCTATATATTTGATCTAATTATATTTTGATAAACTCTAATTATTTTAGATTTTTATTTTTATTTTTATTATCTTCCTCTGAATTTTAAAATAAAACAAGTTTTATGTATAATTTTATTTATATTTTTTTAAATATAGAAATAAATTCAAAATTAGAAAAAAAAAATATTAAAAACAAAATTTTAAAAAATATTAAAAATCAAACTCAAAATCAAAATCACAAGAGAGTAGAATCAACTTATTACCTTACAAAATATCTCACGGTTTTTGGTTGATTTCGTAATTTTTAAGATAAAAAAATAATTAATTTTAAAATGATAAATAAGTTAATCGGTCGAAGGCTTCAACCAATTAATTCTCTCTTTCATATTACTCGTTAGAGGGTAGAACTTACGCATGACTGTTTCAACCAATTCAGTCTCCAGTGGAGAGTCGGAACTCTCCAGCTGTCTATTTGGGTAGGTGTAGTTATCGGCACGTCACATCCGATGTAAAGGCAACTTGCTACTTACAATAGGTGCATTCACTTCATTATTGATGCAAGTGCATAAAAGGATACATGTAATTTAGTAATTTAAAAAAAATATTATGATAAATATAAAATAAATAAATATCTTTTCTGGCCAATAGTAGTATATAAATAGTAGTAGCTTTTTTATGTAATTATGTTCAGCGGTTTGTATATAGAATGTGAATATATAGTAAATCATGTTAAAGCCACTGTTTTCAAAATTATTTTTAAAAACTAGTTATTGGTCTAACCGGTCAGTTAGCAAGGTTGCCGGTCTAAATCGGCCGAAAAACCTGGTTGGAAAAGCCATTTCGCCATATTTTTTGCCCTAACCGGTGAAAACCGGCCGGTTTGTATCAAACCGGCCAGTTCTGTCCTAAACCGGCCGGTTTTAGGCACGCCCACCGTAAAGTTAAAAAAACATATTTTTGACTACGTTTTAGGGGTTTTGGGGGGAAACTAAAGGTGTTTCAACCCTAACAATGTTGGAAATTAATGGTAATATTAAATTCTTAAAGTAAAAGTGACATTTCCTTTGATTTTCATTTTCATCCTTTTACTTAAATTTTTAACATTACCATGAAATGACTCAGGGTGTTTGAGAGTGGTTTCGACCTCATTGGATTTCATATGGAGAAACTAGAATTTTAGATTTCACTCAAAATTCAGCAGAGTTAATGGTTTTTAGGATTTCATGGTTTGGGGGTAAACAATAAATGCAATCGGAGCTCCAAATGATGAGCAAAACTCCTGATCTAAATCCCATTGTGTTGGACGATATTGATCCAACATCAGAATGGGTGGATGAGATTGAAGAACCTGTGTTTGAGGCTGATTTTGATATCGACATGGCTTTAGCAGGGGATGAAGCAGATTATGTGGTGGCATCAGAACTAGGATCAGTAGCGGCATCAAGGAAAGGCAAAGAACAAATGGAAGGCACTAGTCATGCAGGTCGACAAACTCGTGCTTCCATTAGGTCCACTTCTATTGTCATTGGTGGCATTGATAATTTGATACTGAGGTTGTAGATCAGGCTGAGGCATCCTTAGACTCTGAACCAGATGATGTTTATGTAGCTCCTGATGATGATCCTGTGTCTAGTAGTGGTGATGAACTTGATGATTGATCATATGTACACCGTAGACTTGTAGTAGGCCAATGGCCTCATAGCTTGCAGCATTGTTTTTGGACTCTATAGGCCATTTAAAGCCTCATTTCTTATGAATTTTGCTATTTTGTCGACGATATGTATTGCACTCAGTGCCATTTTGATATATTCACCTTTACATGGTATATAAATGAGCAAAATTTGCATATTTTGTCTTTATTGGCTTGGAATCATGGTTTTACATCTTAAAAATTGTTTTGTTTCTTTAAAAATTAATTATTTAATGTATTTTTTTAAAACCGGTTCGTTTAGACCAAACCAGTCCTGGTTAGACCGCTTCTGGTCGGTAAACCAGTTCATTAGGTGGACCGATCCGGTCACTGGTTCCGGTTTTAAAAATTTTGGTTAAAGAACAATGTGAATATATAAATAAGAAAAATAACAGTGTGAATGCACATTATAAAGGAAATATGAAAAAAATAATGTGAATGTATAGTGTTAGATTTAATATTTTTGTGATTACTGATTAATATTGTAAAATGAATGCTTTTTTGATTAATTATATCATTAGGATTTGGTGGACTAACCAATTAATGTGATTAATCACATCATTAAGATTTGGTGGACAAACCAACTAATATGGTTCATCGTTCCGATTAATCACATCATTAAAATTTGGTGAATAAACCAACTAATATATTAATCACATCATTAAAATTTGTGGACAAACTAATTAATGTGGTTCATCTTTAAAGAAAAAAAAAAAAATTTAAAATTATACATATAAAAAAGTTAAGTTAAGAATACTTTGTGACAGGTCTGACAAGTTCTAACCAAAATAATTTAACAGGTCCGACAAGTTGTAATGAAAATAAATTAACAAAAAGAGAGGTATTGCAGAGCATGCATGCAATAATAAACAAAGGGCACGTCTTTTGGAAGGGAAACGAAAATAACTATTGTGATGACAAAAAACAAATAACAATATCCAGGACTCCTGCGCAAAGGAATGAGTAGAAAGTCTCTAGAGTTTGATTAAAAAAATAAATAAATAACAAGTCTTTTGTAGAATGGACTTCTCGTGTAGAAACTAGTAGTTAAAAAAAAAAAAAAAAACCTAAAAAACAAGTCTTTTGAAGAATGGACTTCTAGTGTAGAAATTAGTAGTTTTAATAAAGACTTGTTAGTAGGGTGTGCCAGGTGATACGATATCCTAAATCAAGCCATGATTGTCAAATTAAATCACTTGTAATATCACAAGGTCAAATCACTTGTAAAATTAAATTGATTAATGTGTAAATTTAAATGGTTAACCGGTTAATTTATAATCATAGTTTTGTATTTATAATTATAATTATAATTTTTGTCATTATAATTATAGTTTTTATAATCGAAATAATTATTTTTTTATAATTATTTTGGTAATTATTTATTTAAGAATAAAAATAAATTTAATTATAATTACATAATATTTTTTTATTTTATTTTTGTAATTTAAAATTTTTTGCTGTAATTTTCATAATTTAATTTTTGAATTTAAATATTTCGCTTATTTTGATATTAAAACAAGGGCAGCTGCGATGCAGCGAGTCCCTGCATCAAGTTAACATTTAAGGTCTACTGACTCCCGGGCATATGAGTTTGTGAAGATGCGTTGGTTGATCCGGAGACATGGCCACTACTGGCCTATGGTCCTGTCAGATTGCATAGCACATGCTAAAAGTTGCGATGCCTGCGGATGTGGATAGAGAAGTGATTCTGGTTGAGGCGATCAAGGGAATGGTGAGAAGCCACAATGCACATATGTATCCTAAGAAATAGAAAGCGAAACAACAGCAGCAAAAATAAGACATGATCAGTCATAGAGAGTAACTGAGCTTATACATAATGCAGAGGAAGAAAATCTTATACATCGTGAGCCATACAAACTGTGTAGAGCCAGAGATGCATCTATATATGTAACGTGATCACTGATGAATGGATAAACATTGTGCAGTCTATAAGAGTTTATATGCTAGAACAAATTCGTATGTCAAGATTTCCTTGATAGAGAGTAACTAAGCTTATCATGTCAAAATACATATCACTAGAATTGTGATGCCATACATATCTGAGTACTGAGATCATTCATAAGCTTATAAGGCTAAGACACATGCTACTGAGATATACGTCAAATACCACATATATATTGCATAAGCTATAGACCACCCTTCCTTTGTAATGAACACAAAGGTGTTGAGATCGAAGCTATACATGGCAATGGCACACAAAGACGAAGGCAAGCTCCTAAAGCTGCTTCTGAGAAGGGCAGGGCAAATCAATGTCGAATCAATGTCGAAGGATCCCAAAACGGTAAATAAGGCAAGCTCCTAAAGCTGCTTCTGAGAAGGGCAGGGCAAATCAATGTCGAATCAATGTCGAAGGATCCCAAAACGGTAAATCTTCCTGTGGCATGCTAGAGTATTCTATGATCACTGGATAACAGATCACTACTCTGTATTTTATGCAAATATATGAGTCTTCCAACTATGTGTCCTAGACTTGAAACTAAACAGTGAATTCTCAACCATGGTGTCTTGTCACTAGATAAAAAAGAGAATGCTCAACAATGGATAACAGATCACTACTCTGTATTTTATGCAAATATATGAGTCTTCCAACTATGTGTCCTAGACTTGAAACTAAACAGTGAATTCTCAACCATGGTGTCTTGTCACTAGATAAAAAAGAGAATGCTCAACAATGCCTTGCGGATCTTAAATTCGACAAGTTTATTTATGCTGGTCTCTGTAAGATTACAGTCTTCATTAGGATTTATTTTCATGGTAACTGACATGGTTGTAGAGGAACATGTCAGTCGACCTGTGTTAATGTTATACATAATGCAGAGGAAGAAAATCTTATACATCGTGAGCCATACAAACTGTGTAGAGCCAGAGATGCATCTATATATGTACAACAGACAACGAAACACATATGTACAGAGAATCCTACTAGGTCGCAGAGGAACAATGTCTGTATGTCAACGTGATCACTGATGAATGGATAAACATTGTGCAGTCTATAAGAGATATACACCGAAACCAATAGCAAGGTCCCTTGAGAAATGAAGATCAAAACAGAGAGACTTCCTGACAGACTTTCTATGGTGAGAGTCATACCATAAGAAACTACAAACTTTATATGCTAGAACAAATTCGTATGTCAAGATTTCCTTGATTTGTACAGATTGAGAATTTGATTGTCAAGACATGATCAGTCATAGAGAGTAACTGAGCTTATCATGTCAAAATACATATCACTAGAATTGTGATGCCATACATATCTGAGTACTGACATCATTCATAAGCTTATAAGGCGGCCAAATTGGCAATGACTGCCAACTGCAAATGTGTATTTCAGTAAGGAAGTATCATTCAGAAACCTAAACTTTCCAAGCCCAAAATAATAGCTAATGCCTTGACCTTTAACAAGTGGACACAGAGACCCTTATACCCAAAATTTTCTCTCCAGTCGAAACGTGAAGGAACCATCAATCATTTATGCGAAATAATGAAACGATAATCAAACATTCTAACTGTTTATTTCTGTTATAGAAGAATCAATCAGAAACCCTAGAAGTCTAAAATAACGGCCGGGCCATCTTCAGGGCTGCTACCTTTACAGTTAAACCCAAAATGCTTTCATTTCTTTATGCAAATAGAGGTTTGAGAAATAATAAGGAGATCAATCAAACACTCAGTCTATAGACCACCCTTCCTTTGTAATGAACACAAAGGTGCTGAGATCGAAGCTATACATGGCAATGGCACACAGTTAAGCGAGATGGATAAAACACTGAATTTGATACGATATTTGTTCCTATCATAAGGTCTGGTGATTCCCTACAGATAGGAACACCATCTTTTGTTATTTGAACAGAGCAATCAATGCAGTCAGCTCCATCTCTTATTGCAGCCTGATAGGCAATATCCGTACAACCTGGGTAGTCACCGCTAGCTCCATTGTGAGAAATTATTAATGGTTTTCCTGGAACCACCAGTTGAAGCACAGTTAATGTTAGCAGTCCATGTACAGTACTCCAGAATTTCAATATTTCCAGCAGCAACTATATCAGAGAGCTAAACGACACAGTTGAAAAATGACTAAAAGGCAAGCAGGATATGAAGTGAACTGTGCACCTGCTTTGGAGGATGTACTGACATTGCTATGAGCATATCAAGCTGTATTGTCATTAATCCACAGAAATCCAGTTAGGTTATAGTTTTAAGAATCTTGATCAACAAAGAAATATATTCAGAAAGAGATACATACTTATTATTATAAAAACATTCTGGCCTTGACAGACATAAGAAGAATTATAGCCCTACATGGGTAGGGGATTGTACAAATTGATGGAGGTTAAGTAGCAAGAAAGCCATACCTATAGCCTCTGACGCTGTTACAGAGAAATCGGTTAGGATGCCATCAACTGTGAAATTCTTGTTGTCCATGAACTGAAGATATTCCCTTATTGGATCATAGCTATAATTGTAGCTCATGCCATATTCATCATTGGCAAAATTAGCAGCAAATATTTCCAGCCTTGCAGAGTGTGCATCTTGTACAATACTTGTAGGTGCTTGTAAATATAAGTTTGTACCGACAGGCCAAATGTAGTCCTTTGGAACCATGATTCCAGCAGCAAATGTCTTCACAAAACGAGGGAACCATATGTTGCATTCGTTGATGGGTCCACATCTTCTTTGCCCAGAAGCATCAGTATTAGCTTTGTCTTGGTTTTTCTAAATTGTGGTGCAATGGCTTGAAAAAACCCAACCTCGGTGGAAGAAATGTAGTTCAAAGTCATTGATTTTGATAGAGATATCACAGATGATGACATGCTTAAGTTATGTTTTTCATAAAACATGGAGTACTGCCACATATCAAGAAAAATTTAAGTATCAAAGATGATGAAAAGAAACAAAACAGAGCATAAGAGAAATCATTCAAAACTACACCCACAAAAGAATCTTGGTACTTTCTAGAAAAAGAATCACTAAAAGTCCATAACTGCGAAATGGAACATTAGATGTGGGCATTAGAAATATATACCTGTACATTCAACCAAAATGCACCGGGTTGATATTGACTTATGTTTTCCTCATAGCAAACTGTATTGTCATTAATCCACAGAAATCCAGTTAGTTTATAGTTTTAAGAATCTTGATCAACAAAGAAATATATTCAGAAAGAGATACATACTTATTATTATAAAAACATTCTGGCCTTGAAAGACATAAGAAGAATTATAGCCCTACATGGGTAGGGGATTGTACAAATTGATGAAGGTTAAGTAGCAAGAAAGCCATACCTATAGCCTCTGACGCTGTTACAGAGAAATCGGTTAGGATGCCATCAACTGTGAAATTCTTGTTGTCCACGAACTGAAGATATTCCCTTATTGGATCATATCTATAATTGTAGCTCATGCCATATTCATCATTGGCAAAATTAGCAACAAATATTTCCAGCCCTGTAGAGTGTGCATCTTGTACAATACTTGTAGGTGCTTGTAAATATAAGTTTGTACCGACAGGCCAAATGTAGTCCTTTGGAACCATGATTCCAGCAGCAAATGTCTTCACAAATGTTAAATTTTTTACGAGGGAACCATATGTTGCATTCGTTGATGGGTCCACATCTTCTTTGCCCAGAAGCATCAGTATTAGCTTTGTCTTGGTTTTTCTAAATTGTGGTGCAATGGCTTGCAAAAACCCAACCTCGGTGGAAGAAATGTAGTTCAAAGTCATTGATTTTGATAGAGATATCACAGATGATGACATGCTTAAGTTATGTTTTTCATAAAACATGGAGTACTGCCACATATCAAGAAAAATTTAAGTATCAAAGATGATGAAAAGAAACAAAACAGAGCATAAGAGAAATCATTCAAAACTACACCCACAAAAGAATCCTGGTACTTTGTAGAAAAAGAATCACTAAAAGTCCACAACTGCGAAATGGAACATTAGATGTGGGCATTAGAAATATATACTTGTACATTCAACCAAAATGCACCGGGTTGATATTGACTTATGTTTTCTGGTCGAAGCAATGGATATAAATTGTCAAATGCATAAGAGCGGGATTGGATTGACTGAATTGCTGCAAAAAATTGAAGCATGAGATTCTTGTAATTATTTAAATTCATCAAAATCAAGAAATCCCACTACGAAAGTATAGATTCCCCTTTTTAAATCTCCATCAACTATAATATCTATTTGACCTTGGCTATGAAAAGGTCACACTAAGTATTTTCTGTTATTATAAGAGGGCCTCGGAGAGCCGGTTAAAATAAACCTGGACCATGGCATTACTACATGCAAATAGTAGGCTCGAATTTGGCGTTTCGATCATTCCTATGAAATCTTTAACTGAATTGCACAATGCACCGACATTAAGATCAGAGTCTCTCTCAGAAAATTACGCCAGGTAAAAGAAACGAACATAAATACTGGCTTAAAATTTAAAGATTCACACCAGGAAAAACGTGAACACGAATATTTCTTTACTAGTCACTGTAACTGTGATCCAAATCAGAGAGACCCAAACTTCTTTCTGTTCCTTGTCACTGCAACTGTGTCTAGCCCTAAAGCTCTTCGTTGCTCCTTGTGAACATGAATATTTTCGATTCTCAAATGGACATGAAAATTTAAAGATTCTTTCCAGTAAAATTAAAAGAATTTTGCCAGAAAAGACACGAATACGAATATTTTCGATTCTCAATCTGACTTGAGAATTTAAAGATTCTTCAGAGTAAAAAAATCGGTTCTCGTACCGAACTGAAATTTTAAAATTCTTTCCAGTAAAATTTAAAATTAAAGTCAAATGGACTGAGAAAGAAAATCTACAGGTGAATTTGTAAAACAGCTTTAAAGGCAATGCAAGGGCATTTTCAAAGCACCGCAAAGTTACGTCCAAACCAGGAATTTAAATCATGCCGCAGTTCACCTTCTTTTCCATTACGCATACTCCAACTGTGATTCTGGAGGGGGAATCGCCCGCATCCATCCCCATCTTTCGCAATTCCACAGATTCGAAACAGCAACTTGAATCCTCTGTTGTTTCTGCAGCTGGTGCCTTCGCATCTAAAGGCCCTTCCCTGATATTAACAGTATATAACACTATAAAAAGCCAACCCTCGAAAAAATTAAGAGAACCTCAGGGATTTTGTGGACAAAATTGATGAAACCACACCCGAGAAGCCAACCCTCGAAAAAATTAAGAGAACCTCAGGGATTTTGTGCAGAAAATTGATGAAACCACACCCGATTTAGTAAAGGAGGAAGAGGCCTTTTAGAAGGGAAGAAATCACGCGTAAACCTGTTATGAGAAAGGACGCAAGGAGTAGCATTATAACGCTCCAACAATGAAAATATATGAAAAAGGGGAAAACAAAATTTTATAACCAATTTAATATATAATATAAAATTAAGTTTCAATTATTTATAATAACAACTTCGCTTACATGCATTTTGACAGATGTTGTCTTGCTTGCTCTTGAGGCTCAGCTTGTACTCCAGGGAACGGCCTCCCACTTCCTGAACTTCGAAAATGAGAAAGAAGACGTGTGGCCTTGAAGCCTCAGTACCCGCAACGAAGGTGTCGTCTGCTGCACCAGCCACGCCCATGGAGGCTCAGTATGCGCCGAGCAAGTGACATTTGCGTTGTCTTCGTAAGTTCTGTGACGGCTGTAAGCACTTTTAGCAAACACTGTGTCAGTCTGGTCTCTGGTTCAAAAGCCAGCAACTAGCAGAACAGTGACTGAAGTTGATGTTAGTGAGATTTGTGTTATATTCGTAAATTCTGCCTCTGTGTCACGGCTTCTGGTACTGTGCTTCACTCTGTTCGCTGTTCGAACAGCTTGTACCACAAGCTTTGAAGAAAAAAAAGTGAAAAAGAAAACGAGCAATGGCTATGCCCAGTTCAGCGACTGCCGGTGGCGCACAAATGGTTCCGGCAACCCCTTCTTTTGCCGGAAAGTTTGACATTTTGAGGTGACCCGGCTTTGGCAATTCTGGACAGCCTATTTCCCTCTTGGCAAATCATTAGGGTTCGGTTTCAGAACAAGGAGTTGTTCCATGCCTCTGTGTCAGGGCTTCTGGTACCGTGCTACGACTAGCGGTGGTGCATTCTCCACTGCACCCTGCAAATTATTAAGCGATACATATTTTCTCCACGGCAACCTGCAAATCATTAAACAGGAAGAGAGCCATACTATATTATTGAGCTGGGTAATACTTGGCTTAACTGCAAGAATGCTCAGAAATGTAACAATAGCAGCTATAGGTGACTGGTTCGCTGGCTCAGAAATGAAACAATGTAGGAAAGAGTAACTGCTTCCATGACGATTGGATCATGAAAGAATTTTCGAAGGCATGCAGAAACCGGAGGAGACTGCATGTGTATAGATACTTCCAAAGTGGAGGGATCTTGTCTCGGCGTTGGAGACGAGAGCTGCTAGTTGAAGAAGCAACCATCGAAGGAAACACAGTCTGTTTTTGTTGCGTGTGTGCAATTCGGTGAGCCATTTATCTCCCTTTTATCTCCTTTGTTGCCATTTAGCCCCTTTCGGTAGCAAAGTAGGGTCAATTGTTGTCGCAGGAGAATTTCCTATCCTCCTACAGCTAGAAGAAGCTCTCTGGGAACTCCTCCAGAGAGACCCTTTTGCTCTTTGGCACGGTTGTCAATGGGTTAGAAATTTCTGAAATTTGTAATCGAGATAAAGATAATTATTATCATGTATCAGATATTTTTAAAATCTGTAATCAAGAAGATATTTCTAGAATCTGCTATCTAGATAAGGAGAACTTACAGTTTGTCATGGATTCGATACAACAGGTCGCAGGTTTGAAGCCCCGCAACCGACGTTTTCAGCGCCTGCTCCACAAAGCCTGGGTCGGAACATTGTGCCCTAATGATCGCCGCTCCACTTCTAGTGGCTGCATATTCCTTGGACCCAATCTTATCTCTTGGTGCTCTCAGCAAACAGCCGACTCTTTCTCGTTCCAGTGCTGAGGCCGAATATCGAGCTCTTGCCTTCGTCCTCCCTGAACTGCCCTCCTGATTAGTTGCGGAGTAGTTAAACCCTGCTTGTTTGAGAGCCCCCCTCCCGCCTACCTTACTACTGGACTCTGCTGAGCGTAACGAGTCGGTGCAGAGCATAACGAGCCGGTACAGAGGCAGAGCAGGTTCATGACACCTGCCCACATCCACGGACACCTGCAGCGTAACACCAAACCTTACGAAACCTTAGCATACCCCTGCAGATAATACGAATTAATGGAATTAATGTTAACATTAAAACCAGACCGTTGACGGTTAGGGAGAATGCACTGGGCATAAAGGCAATTTAAGCTATGATCAAGCCTCTTCCGCCTCGGGAAGAGGCCAAATAAGATGGCGAAGCGTCAGGTGGAAATGGAACTTAGGTTATCTCGGCACATCGTCGTAGAGGGAATTTGGAAACCTTATGATAAACAACGAATAACACTGCGCAGCTAACAAGAACTAATGCTAACTCCACCCTGTTCGATTACTATAGTCCTTGCCGAATGCCAGATGGCAGCTTGGTGCTCTCAGTAAACATCCGACTCTTTCTCGTTCCAGTGCTGAGGCCGAATATCGAGCTCTTGCCTTCGTCCTCCCTGAACTGCCCTCCTGATTAGTTGTGGAGCAGTTAAACCCTGCTTGTTTGAGAGCCCCCCTCCCGCCTACCTTACTACTGGACTCTGCTGAGCGTAACGAGTCGGTGCAGAGCATAACGAGCCGGTACAGAGGCAGAGCAGGTTCATGACACCTGCCCGCATCCACGGACACCTGCAGCTTAACACCAAACCTTACGAAACCTTAGCATACCCCTGCAGATAATACGAATTAATGGAATTAATGTTAACATTAAAACCAGACCGTTGACGGTTAGGGAGAATGCACTGGGCATAAAGGCAATTTAAGCTATGATCAAGCCTCTTCCGCCTCGGGAAGAGGCCAAATAAGATGGCGAAGCGTCAGGTGGAAATGGAACTTAGGTTATCTCGGCACATCGTCGCAGAGGGAATTTGGAAACCTTATGATAAACGGCGAATAACACCGCGCAGCTAACAAGAACTAATGCTAACTCCACCCTGTTCGATTACTATAGTCCCTGCCGAATGCCAGATGGCAGGGACTAATAATATTGATTATTTAAATTGTTTTGACAATATTTTTCAAATTTAAGTTTCTATGATTTATATTTTGATAATTTTAATTTTTTTTTATTGTTTTTTAAGTTATTTGATTATTTTAATTATTTTGATAATTATAATAATAATTGTTTTTATATTTCTTTTTATAGTAAGAAAAAATAAATTTTTAATTGTAATTTTAATTATAGAATTATACTTGTAATTTTTGAATTTTTAAAATTGTAAATTTATAATTATATTTTTTACAATTTAATGTTTTAATTTAAATATATAGTTTTAATTATATAGTTTTTTTTAAATATATTAATAATTTAGTGGTTTATTAGGATATAATTTATATATTTGAATTTTGAGTTTTTAATAATTTAGATAGATGTTTTTTGGGTTAATCATATAATCAGGAATTGGAACTAACGAATATGGTCCATTCTTAGGACAAAGTTTGAAATGTTAATTACTTATGTAAATAATTTTGAAAGATATATATCTACATTATAGATCACAAAAATTTTAGATATAACATTTATATTTATATATATATAAATATAATTAATTAATTTAAATTACTTTTACAATTAAAATTGTTATTTCAAAAATAATAAAATATTATTACATTTAAATGATTCAAATAAAATAGAATTATTCTTGTTATTAAATTTATTATTTTCAATAATTTATTTCAAAAATAATAAAATGTTAGTCATTTGAATGATTCAAATAAAATATCGTTATTTTTTTTATTAAATTTATTATTGTTAATAATTTTTAAAAAAATAATAAAATATTATTACATTTAAATGATTCAAATAAGATAGAATTATTCTTGTTATTAAATTTATTATTTTCAATAATTTATTTCAAAAATAATAAAATGTTAGTCATTTAAATGATTCAAATAAAATAGCGTTATTCTTTTTATTTCAAATAAAATAGCGTTATTCTTTTTATTAAATTTATTATGGTCAATAATTTTATTCTTGTTATTAAATTTATTATTTTCAATAATTTATTTCAAAAATAATAAAATGTTAGTCATTTAAATGATTCAAATAAAATAGCGTTATTCTTTTTATTTCAAATAAAATAGCGTTATTCTTTTTATTAAATTTATTATGGTCAATAATTTTATTTAAAAGATTTGTTTATTGTTAAAGAAGATTTTTAGTAATATTTATGGAAATGAAAAAAAAATGTTTTTATTGAAGTAATAGAAATTAAATAAAATTCTATTAAAATATTTATTTGAAATACATAAATATTAATAATTTTTTAAAATGTGACATTGAATTTAATATTAAGATGTATTTTTCTTTAATATAATGAAAATTACGATTTTTTCCAAGGGAAAAAAAACATTAAAATATATATTTTTTATTTAATTATTTTAAGTTAACATTTAAATAGACATTTTTATAATCATGAGATATCCCTTGAGCTCCATATTTATGGTTGTGCCATCCTAGAATATGTTTGTAGTAATGTTTGGTTTTGTGTTTGTTGAATATTTTACAATTTTAAATGTATTTAAAAATTATTGTACGCTGGTTGACACATGGTTGTTTTGTAAGATTGTAGGAAAAGTGTTATAATTTTGTAGGGAAAGTGATACAAGTTTGTAGTGTTGTAATTTAAAATGTGCTTTTGCTTGTTGCTGTAGTGCTATGTTACACATTTCATTTTAATTAGTATGGTTAAATTATTTTTTTCTTTGATTTGTATAATTGTTTTAGACAAACCTAGTCATCAACGAAGAAAAACCACTTGAGCAACGAAATATTAATTTGCACATAAGATGCGTCTATGAAATGGAGCACATACTAATGTTATTCAAATTATGAAAAACAATTATAATGTCATTTTTTTATTTGGGATTATATTGCAATGTGATTTTTATTATTTTGTTTTATTGCAATATAGTTTCTATTACATTGGAGTTTTATATTTATGTATCAAGAAATTTTTATGTTGTTCACAACTTTGCTAAAGCATGTTGGATCATAGATGTTGGGTGTGGAGTCTGATTATCTTCTTTATTCAGAGGTCTTTGTTTCAACTGAATGTATACCCCAAGAAGACTGTAAACCACTCCACACGGGGCGACTTGTCCCCCCGCAAGGGTTCACGGACAGTGCCCCAAAAGCTAAAAATAGATGTAAAATTGCCTTGTAAAATATCGTAATTTTGTAGCCAATTTGGGTTGTTCATTAGGCAGATGATCTGACGGTAGAAGTTATGTTTAATTTCGGGGTTTTTTACCCTAGAAGGCAACCCTCACTATATATGAGGGAATTGTATTACGTCTGTATATATGTGTATTTAGAGCGAGAAAGAGAGAGGAGATTGTGTGAGAGCGAAGAGGAAATAACAACGGATCTATTGTAGATTGTATTTCTTCATTTTGTTGGATAATATAAAAGGAATGACTGGTTGTTTCTCCGTGGAAGTAGACCAAATTGGGTGAACCATGTATATCTGTCTCTCTTGTTTTATCCTTTTTCTGTGTTTTTGTTTCTGCAATATTTTATGTGTTCCATTGCTTTGTACTATATAATTTTATAAAAACTGGTATCAGAGTCGAAGGTCTATTTGGATGATAAACTCATAGGAGAGAAAGGTTCCTATTTCGAGTGGGAGCAATGGCGGAAGATGGTAAGTTTAGGGTAGAAAAATTTAACGGCCAAAACTACCAACTGTGGAAGATGCAGATGGAAGATTATCTGTATAAAAAATATCTGTACCTACCATTGAGCGGAAATACAAAGAAGTTGATGAATATGTCAGACATAGAATGGATATTCTCGACAGAAAGACACTTGAAACAAAATGTCTGTGCCTAGTAGCATCGATAGCCTTTAATATTTCAAAGGAAACGACAACATAGGGTTTAATGTCGGCATTGGCCAAACTATACAACCTCAAATAAGGTATTTCTTATCAAGCGTTTATTTAATATGAATATGTCAGAAAGTGGATCTTTTTCTCATCATTTAAATGAATTTAATATGGTTATGAGTCAGTTATGTTCTATAGGGGTAAATTTTGATGATGAAGTTAGGGCTCTATTATTTCTGTGCTCATTAGCAGAAATTTGGAATGGTTTATTTATGGCCATTAGTAACTCTGTCATTGGATCTAGTAATTTAAAGTTTGATGATGTTGTCGGTGAAATCCTTAGCAAGTAAATGTGATGGAAAAGCTTTGATGAGACATCAAGCAATGCTTTGATTACAGAGACCATGGGAAAAAAATGGAAAGAGGAAAGAGCCCAGGATATCACAGTAAGTAAAGGAAAGGTAGATCCAAGTCCAGATCGGGGATAGTGTGCTGGAAATGCAGGAAGAAAGGAAACCTAAAGAAAGACTGTAATTCTTAGAACGTAAAAGATGGAGATGCGCAACAAGAAAACAATCATGAAGTGAATGTGACAGGTGATGTGTTGCAAGACACTTTGATTCTTTCATTAGAAAATATTATTGATTCCTGGGTGGTACATTCAAGGGCCTCATTCCATGCCACACTTGACAGGAAACATTTTCATGATTATGTTCAAGGAGATTTTGGACAAGTTCATTTGGGTGATGATAAACCCAGTAAAGTCATTGGAATGGGTGAAATTTTTATAAAATAGCAGAATGGAAACCAATGGCTATTGAAGGAGGTAAGGCATGTTCCAGATTTGAAGAAAAATATAATTTCAATAGGGCAGTTGGGAGGTGAAGGTTGTGTAACTAATTTTACAAATAAAACCTAGAAGGTCACTAAAGGAGCCCTGGTAATAGTAAAAGGAGTAAATGTCAGTACATTTTATTTATGCAATGGTATTTCTAATTTTGTTAATGCTTTAACCTCTACAGGAGCATATACAACATTATGGAATCATAGGCTCGGGCACATGAGTAAGAAGGGGATGCAGATTCTTCACACAATAAATTTGTTGCCAGGTTTGAAGCATGATGATTTGGAATTTTGTGAGAATTGTGTTTATGGAAAACAAAAGAGAGTTAGATTTCTGAGAGTTGGGAAAGAAAAGAAGAGTGAAAAATTAGAGCTTGTGCATACAAATGTATGTGGACCTGCTCATGTATCATCTCTCGGTGGCTCTCGCTATTATGTTACTTTTAGTGATGATGCAACTAGGAAAACTTGGATTTATTGCATTTGGAATAAATCTGATGTATTTGATACTTTCAAGAAATGGAAATCTTTGGTTGAAAATGAGATAATAAAAAGGTTGAAGTGTCTCAAATCAGACAATGGAGGTGAATATTGTAGCAAAGAGTTTGATAAATACTATTTAGAGCATGGAATTCTCAGAGAGAAGACAGTTCTAGGAACACCACAAGAAAATGGTGTGTTAGAAAGGATGAACATGACAATCATGGAGTGTGCAAGGTGCATGAGATTGCAAACAATATTACCTTTACAATTTTGGGCAGATGTTGTAGATATTATTGTTTATCTAATAAACAAAGAGCCTTCAAGTTCCTTGGATGGTGGTATTCCAGAGGAGGCATGGACAGGTAAAAAGGTAAACCACTCATTTTTAAAGACTTTTGGTTGTGAAGTCTTTGCCCCCATTAATAAAGAAAGTAGAACAAAGCTTGAGGCAAAATCAAATAAATGTATCTTTATTCGATATGGTGTTAGTATTTTGGTCATCGCTTTTATGATTATGAAAATCACAAAATAATTAGGAGAAGAGATGTTCAATGAAAAGATTTTGTATAAGGATCAGATGCAGGAAAAGAAACAGGAAAAATAAAACAAAGAATACACAGTGCTTGATGAGATCATAGAAAGAGTAAAGGTGCCTAAAAATCATAATGATCAACATCCAGAACAACAACAACAACAACAAACACCTTAAACACCTGAAAGTGGTGTTAGAAGATCTACTAGGATAAGTAGACCCCTTGGATGATACTCTCCTTCATTATATTATGTATTATTGATTGATTCTGGTGAACCAGAATGTTATGAAGAAGCAATTTAGGTAGAAACCATGAAGAAGTGGGGGCTATCCATGAAAGAAGAGATGGACACCTTGGTACATAACCAGACTTGGGACTTAGTCAAGTTTCCTATGGGTAAAACAACATTGTAGAATAAATGGGTTTATAAGTTGAAGGAAGAAGGTGGAGGCAAGAAAAGGTATAAAGCTAGACTTGTGGTGAAGGGGTTTGCACAGAACCAAGGTATAGACTTTGATGAAATGTTTTCCCATGTTGTTAAAATGAATTCAATCAAAACTATTTTAAGTCTAGCAGTAGTTACAGAAGATTTGCATCTTGAGCAATTAGATGTAAAGACAACCTTTCTCCATGGGGATTTTGAGGAATATATCTATATGCAGCAGTCACAAGGATATGAGGTCAAAGGGAAGGAGAAACTAGTCTGCAGGTTGAAGAAGAGATTGTATGGCTTAAACAGGCTCCAATGCAGTGCTATATAAAATTTGACAGGTTTATGTCTGAACAAGATTATACTAGATGTCAGTTTGATCATTGTGTTTATCTCAAAAGACAAAATGATGGTAGTTATATTATATTGTTTTTGTATGTAGATGACATGCTTATTATAGGGTCTAACATGAAGGAAATAAATGCGCTTAAAGGAAATTTGGCAAAGTCATTTGCAATGAAGGATTTGGGTGCTGCAAAACAAATCCTTGGTATGAGAATAACTAGAGATAGGAAAAATCGCAAATTAACATTGTCTCAAAGTGAGTACATACAAAAGGTGTTGGAAAGATTTAATATGCAGAATGCAAAACTAATTACTACACATTTGGCTAGCCATTTCAAACTAAGTAAGGAGATGTGTCCCAAGACTTAGGAAGAGATGGATTATATGTTTAAAGTTCCATATGCATTAGCAGTTGGAAGCTTAATGTATGCAATGGTCTACACAAGACCTGATATTGCACATGTCATGGGACTTGTAAGTAGGTACATGAACATTCGAGGAAAATAACGTTGGATGGAAGTGAAGTGGATTCTCAGGTATTTGAGAGGTACAACATATCAAGAATTATGCTTTGGTGGTTCAAACATTTCTCTACAGGGATATGTTGATGCAAATATGGTAGGGATAACAAGAAGAGCATCACTAGGTATGTGTTCATTGTAGTTGGAACAATTGTAAGTTGGGCTTCAAAATTGCGAAGTGTTGTTGCGCTTTCAACAACAGAAGCAGAGTATGTTGTTGCTACAGAGGCTGGTAAATAAATGATTTGGTTACAAAATTTTCTGGATGAACTAGGTAAGAAGCAAGAGTTGGTAAGGTTATACATTGACAACTAGAGGGCCATTCATCTTGAAAAGAACTCAACATTTCATTCCAAGACTAAACATATACATCTCAAGTACCATTTCATACGGTCAGTGTTGGAAGATGGACAATTAAAGATGGAAAAGATACACACTAGCCAGAATCCTGCAGATATGTTAACACAAGTTGTAACCAGGGAGAAACTGAGATTTTGTTTGGTTTCAATTGGTCTTCAAGTATGACGATGAAGATGAGAAAAAACAAGGTCCAAAGTGGAGTCATTTTCCAGAAAATGAAGCAGCAACGGAGTTGCTATCACCAGTCTCCAAGTGGGATATTGTTGGGTGTGGAGCTTGATTATCTTCTTTATTCAGAGGTAATTTTTTTAGCTGGATGTCTTAGGGCCAACAGGCCCCCTAGGGCAGTGCCCTTGAAGCTAAAAATAGATGTAAAATTGCCTTGTAAAATATTGTAATTTCGTAGTCAATCTCGCCATTCATTAGGCGGATGATATGGCGGTAGAAGTTATGTTTAATTTAGGGTTTTTTCCCTAGAAGGAAACCCCTCGCTATATATGAGGGAATTGTATTACGAGTGTGTATATGTGTATTCTGAGCGAGAAAGAGGGACGAAACTGTGTGAGATCGAAGAGGAAATTACAACGTATCTTTTGTAGGTTGTATCTCTTCATTTATCTAGATAATATAAAAGGAAGTATTGGATGTTTCTCCATGGAGGTAGCCCAAATTGGGTGAACCACGTATATTTATGTCTCTCTTGTTTTATGTGTTTTATGTGTTTTTGTTTCTGTAATATTTTATATGTTTCATTGCTCTGTAATATATAATTTTCTAACAATAGGTTTGATAAAGGATTTTGAATCATTTTTTATATGCAATTTAAGTAGGTTAACTAAAACACCGAAGAATCTCATAAAAATTTATGTGCGCATATTGCAATGGAAATATTCTGTGCATAGATATGTCTAGTAGTGAAATGTTTTTAAAAATGTAAAGGTTGATTTCCTTGCAATGACTTAATCGTATTGTTGTGTTTTTTCATTTTGTTTATTGAATATTATTTCCTTCTTGTGCAATTATTCATTTGGTGCATAGAGTTATATTTTTGACAATATTTAACATGGAGAAGCAAAAATTTAGTTATTGTATACATAATATTTTTAAGAATATTAATAAATATTTGTTAATAAATGTAATGGTTTAATATTGTAGCCCTTATGATTTATATGTTGTGTGTTTTCCCATTGCAATAAAATATGCAATATTTCATTTGTTTTTAGGAAAGTTGTTTCTTTCACCATGGATCTGAATATTTGGAATTTTCTAACCTTTGAGATTATATTTCATTGGCTTCCTTTATCGATTTTGATGAGATTTAAGTTGATTTGTAAACAATGGAGTGTTTTATTGCAAAACCTGGTTTTCCACTCCAGTTGCCATCGATTCGTAGACAAAGAATTTGGATTTATTGTTTTGCCAGTTCGTATGGGCCATGATAGCTTTGCTGCATCCTTCCTTAAAGATGAAGGACATATATCTTCCATGTTTTTTCCTTTTCTCCATTTTGGATATAGAATTCAATGTACAATTGGATCAATGATTATGTTTAATGCGCTTGGAAGTTATTTGCATTCAAATAATTATTTTGTCTTCAACCCTTTTACAAAGACATTTAGAAATCTTGGATTTCTTACTCTTAGGGAGTGGGGATTATTCTCTTTGTTGGAGAAATTTAGTCCACGAAAATATGGATGGGTTTTAGTGAAACATGTTTCTAAAAACATGGATTCACATTTTCTTATTTGTAGCAGTGTTGACATGGTTTGGAAGAGGACGAAACTTCCTTATGGTCATGTTGTGCTCCCAAAGGAGGCTATCTTCTATAAAGGATTTTTTTTTCTTTAATTAAATCAAGATTATGATGATTATATGGTTACACTATCTATTGGTTAGATCTTAAAATAAATGAATGGGGTTTTTCATTTGTTCTTACTATTAACATACGATGTATGTCATTAGGATTATACAGGAACCAACTTCTTTGTCTTGTTAATAATGGTTCTACCTCCATTTGGTTACTTGAAGAAATAGAGAACTTATGAATTTGGTCAAGTTTCTAATGAACGAAGCTTATAATATTTTGAAGATGATTGGGGGTTCAAATGGAGGTTTCTCGATAATATCTCTATGGATATTAATAATAAATTCCTAGGGTACCTTGCTTTTCATGCAACTAGAGGAAACATATTTTTTTCGAGTTGTACAGAAGCACAATTAAAGTTATATGATTTTCTAACTAGATTATGCACAACAACAATTATTCATGGTATCTCCATCCATGAAACATCAAGGTTCCATGTGAGATCGACTGAATATTTTAATGATTTGATTGAAAATGGAAATGTTTTCTTGCTTATTCCAAATACAGATTCTATTGTTGACATACGTCCACTACATGTGGATATTGTAATAAAGCCTTTCAGGATTGAACATGTTTATTATTTCACATTGTTATAGATCTTATGTTTGCTTAATCCTTTCAGAATTTATTTGAAGATCATTATAATTTGAATTTCGACATTATACTAAAAACATAACTATGTCAATTTTCAATATGTTTGTTAGAGATTAGTTGTGTCCTTTAGCTATTTCAGATATTCAACAATGCATTCCATATTTGTTTGTCTATTGTGGTATGTGAAAATGGAAATGTTTTCCCAGTTATTCAAAAGAAAGCTTTTGTTGATAACAAACCACAATTGCCTGAGTCTAACATTGTTTGAACTTAAACGCTTGAAAGTATTTGGTTTTATATATTTCCATATATGATTTCTTTGTACAATTTCTTCGAATGTCTATTGAATATAATTTTCATGTGGGTTTCAAGTCTATGTTGAAAAAGTTAGTCATGCCAATTTTTTTTATGTTTCTATGGATTGCTTACATTGTTCTACTATTTTGTTTATGAAAAAATGTCATTGATGAAATTTTTTTCAATGTAATAATTTAAATATTGTGTGTATATGTATTTCTTACAAATTAGAAAGGTTGGTTGTTATTATTTAAACTTATTTGATGTTGAAGTTCAGTTTATGTATAAGGTTAGAGAAGATTAAGACTTTTAGTTTTTCAAGATGCGAGATTATATTTTAACCTCTTCGGGAATTAAAAATAAAAATTTCAATATATTTTAAATTTCCTATAGAAATATTAAGTGAACGAAAAAGAAAATTTGGTGTGAAAAGATCTCGCTCTCTCGCTTCACATGAGAGAGAAAATGAATATCGATGACAATGGTATTAGAATAATAAGGATGTTACAAAAGAGTGGAGAAGAGCTAAATACCAACAAAAGAAAAGAGTTTCAATAAATCATCGAGATGTTGAAGTCATTAATCGTAAGTATGAAAACCAAAGTAGTGTGTTATATGGGATTTATGATTGTGGACAAAAGTATCTCCCCTAGGTTTGGTGTCTAACCTAGAACAAGAGAGAAATAAGGAACCCAATTCTTTCCTTAAAGTAAATAGATGAAAAAATGAAGCCTACCTGGAATCTGTAGTGGGCTTCGCTCCTTTATATTGAATGCTCCAATTCCAGCTTTGATTGCCAAAATTAGAACCTGCACAGTCAGATAACACAAGCCAAGAAATTATGAGATCTATGAAGTATAATCTAAATACTCTATTCAATAGATCAACATGGTATTGAAATACATGAAATAACATCACATATAGGAAAATAAAGATTTTTTTTCATTAATATAAATGGAAGGAGTTACAACCATAAATAGGTGTTGATCTTGTATAAGAACTATTCGAGGCTAACTTGTCCTTTCCTTGTCATAATGTGCACCTCCAATCACTCTACATGCATGAAATGAAACCTCTCACCATAGCAGCATAAGAGTATAATCACTCTCCAAAATCCAACCCCATGCATACAGAAGGTTGTAAATATATAGAGGAGTGGGGCAAGTTGGGAGTTCTTATACAGTTACTAATCTAAGGTTTTAGATCCACCTTTGATGGGAGGATGGGATCAAAGGATAAGGGATGGAAACTCCAAAGTAGGGTAGGATAGGATTTGAATGTTTTATTTCAGGTAAATGGTTGTAACAAATTCTAGAAGCTTCTATAAGAGGAGGCTTCTAGAATTTATCTCTTTTACCAAATTTCTAGAATCAATGCAGGTGCAAAGGGGAGGAACTTGTACTTGATCAACACAGACCATAGTGGAGAAACTTGTAAGTGAACGCTGTCAAACAAGAGGTCAGGGAGAATTGGTCCTAAAACTGGCTCAGATGATGTATTTTCAGGCAGAAACTCTGGGGAATGAAAGAGGCATGCTTAGGGCTTTGTGCAAGATGATGATAATGGGGAATAGGATGTTGATTGCTCCCATTAGGAGGCCTATTGATCGGATGTGAAAAAATGGCCTATAACAAATTCCCCCCTAAAGCGCAAAGTCAGAATTGGTGAATGATGACTGAATTTCTTTACCTTGTGATAAGTCAGGATCAAGAACAACCAACGAGCTTCATCTATTACAATACATTTTCATCATGACATGTTTGTTGCTGAGGGAGTCATACCCATACTTAGCACATAAGCTAACATAACATGTACAATGATCAAAAGACGTGCCCATAATTGACAACTGGTGGACCCATGAATGGATGATTGTTTGCATGATCATGGCCATCATACATTGTGATCTTTGTATAACTCCTAAAATCGCAGCCTGGATGAATGAAACTAGATCCAGAGTTTTATATCTCCTTCACAAAACTAACCAATGTATGAGTCCAACCATGTGAATCAATGAGCCGAGGTCGAACATGGTAGACACCATCTAATTACCGACCGATGATGTAAGCCATTAACAGACATGAGAGAAACCACTGATGATGTTAATGGCTCTCAAGGTATTACAATACAATATGTATGGTGTGAATAAATAAGTTGATGTCAAACACCACACAAAGTCTTTTGGTTGAAGGCCATTGATGTAAACCTGTCACCAAGAGTGGGGAAAATTGCCATTGATGTATGAAAGAAACAAGGTACGAAGGAATGTTTCTAAGTCAACTTCCTGGATAATGTGCTAATGTCGGTAGGAAGTGACCTATCGCAGGAGGGCCTTGATGTATCCCCCATGAACGACACAAAATAGGTATCATGATTGAGATAGAATGGTTCTGATACAAAATTGGATCAGGGAAGGCAAACATGGAATGAAGGATTAAGAGTATTGTAACAAATATTAACTGAATGACTTCTTTTGAACACACCAACAACACTAAATGGAGTTGGAAAAATTGACCCAAAATCGAAATGGAGGCTCTAAAAATGGTATGATAACCAAAATACAAGAATATTACTCAACCCAACAGCCACAAAGATGAAGTGGAAGAGTCTTGTGTGCAAGATTTTCCTAACCATACTGGTTAGTACCTCTTTATTTTTTAACAAGCTTGACCTGTAAGTTCACCCTTCGGATGAATCCCTCCAAGTATATTTAATGAACCATGAGAAGGAGTGGTTCAAGCTTGTCATGTTTGACATGTCCAATGATGTTTGATGCTTTAACGAGTCCAGCGAAGGTAAAACTCAATATATTTTTCATGTTGAGAGATTTTGAAAAAGAGGTGAAAAAGAAAAATCCAGATGTCCCTTTTCGTAGATAGTCTCTCGAGTCCAAAAAGGTAGAAAAAGATACTTAAGAAAACCTCTTAGACATGTTCAACTAAGGTATCCATTTTTCGTAGATAGTCTATCTAATTTTTCTTTGTTTCTATTTCTGCAATATTTTATGTGTTCCATTTCTCTGTAATATATAATTTTCTAACAACTGGTATCGGAGTCGAAGGTCTATTTGGCTGATAAACTTGCAGGAGAGAAGGGTTCCTGGTTCGAATGGGAGCAATGACAGAAGATGGTATGTTTAGGGTCAAAAAAATTAACGACCAAAACTACCAGTTGTGGAATATGCAAATGGAAGATTATTTGTATCAGAAAGATTTGTACCTACCATTGAGAGGAAAGACAAAGAATTCAATGAGTATGTCAGGCACAGATTAGATATTCTCGACAGAAAGGCACTTGGAACAATATGGATGTGCCTAGCAGTGTCGATAGCCTTTAATATTTCAAAGGAAATGACAACAGAGGGTTTAATGTCGACATTGACCAAACTATATGAAAAACCCTTAGAAGTGTAAATGACGACGTTAGAAGTGTCAAAAGCTTATTTTGGGGTGGTTTGCTCCTCCAATTGTATGTTTTGGATGTTTTTCAGCTGTTGTGCTTTTTGAGGTTGACCCATGTGGGATTTGTGCTATGTTATGAGTACTTTTTGTTGGAGTCATTGTCAATAGTTTGGTTGATCAAGTTGGCTTATCGGGGTCACGTTGTGAGGATTTTCTTTGCGTGAGTAAATAGCAGTATGCTCCAGCTTTTTTATCTAATTATGTTCATAAATACATAAATAGGAAAAATAATAGCGTGAATGCACATTATAAAGGAAAAGAATAGTGTGAATACACATTATAAAAGAAATAGGAAAAAAAATAATGTAAATGTATAGTGTTAGATCTAAGACTTTTGTGATTTATATTGTAAAATGAATGTCTTTCAATCACATCATTAGTTCATCGTCCTCATTAGCTCATCGTTAGGATGAGGTGTACAAAAAAAATCTAATGATTCATCACTAGGACGAGGTTCATTAGGTTCATTAGTTCATCCTGGACGAGGTTCATTAGTTCATCGTCAGGACGAGGTGTACAAAAAATATTGAAATTGAAATCATTGAGATTGTACATTATATAAATGTATAAAAAAGTTAGGAGTAACATTGTAAAGGCAAAAAAATTATGTCAGATAATACTGTATGATAGGTCTGACGAGTTCTAATCAAAATAATTTAACAGGTCGGACAAGTTGTAATGAAAATAAATTAACAAAAAGAGAAAAATAGAGATATTGCAGAGCATGCATGCAATAACAAGGCCGCATAGCTAGTGTTTCCCTACAGCGTAGTTCAATTATTGAATTTTGAAATGTGTGAACTAACTATTGTATTTGAACAAGGGCTACTTTGTAGATATTCTTGCTTATTTTAAGTATCCTTAAATTAGAGGCCCATGTCACAAATGTTATCAAATGTATTATTATAATAAACGTACATAAACACATGTTATAAACGTTGACTAGGGCCAACCTAATTTTAAATATTAAATTAGTTTGTTTATACATAGGACCCTAATAACGTGAAAGTGTTTATAAATAATGTTATAATATCAAATAATAGATATTAAATAATTTAATGTGAATTTTAGTAAACTAACCATTAGTTATACATGGTTTAGGATAGTATGTACTTTGGTGATAATATGTAGATGGGGATAATATTATAATATTATTATCTCCATAGGTTATTATATGCGTTTAAGTATGGAATTGTCTGTCAAATTTTAGTACGCGTTATCCTTCATGATGTATACTCTATTATGCTCGCCTCTAGTAGGTATTATGCATTAGATTTTTGTTTGACCATCTATTTTGGTAAAAAATGTTAAATAATTTTCAATTTTACAAAGTAAAATTTTAACAATTACTTTTTTATTTATTGCAATATTTTTAATCAGCGTTTATTTGTTGTAATTTTAAAAATCTTATTATTCCATACTTCTTACTTAATTCGTGACGCAGGAGCATCCAGCTCAACAATTTCATTATATTCTAGTTAACTTAGGGGTTCTTGTGTTTTCAAGGAAGTTGGATTCCTATGTATCAAATTGATGTAATTATTAATGTTTTGAGTGATTGGAATATGAATTAATTAGATATTGTGAGGATATTTGTAAATGCTCTCGAATGTAGGAGAACATGAGTGATAATGAGTGATTAGTGAGTATTGAGAGATTTGGAAATCAATTGTAAATTTTAGATTAGAAATTGGTTTCATGGTTTGTGGAACAAGAGAAGATTCTTAGGGATTAGTGGAGTCAAAAGTGGACTTAGAGGATATTCAGGATGTAGTTCAGCAGACTAAAGATCTGATCGGAATTGGTCAACAAAACCTTTTGTATAAATGTAAGCCTAAAAGGCATAGAGCAAGTCAGTTAGTTAGAGTGGTAATTAGAATTCAGAGATTAGATAGGGTTTGACTGTAAGCCTACGAGTAGGAAAGGAAAGGCCACTGATATAGAAGATCAGGACGAGAAGGAATTCATTGTGTAAATATTTATTTAATACAGAAGTGCAATTTTTGAGTTTGTGTGGTGTGTATTGAGTAGTTGAATTATAAACTGTGTGTGGATTAGAGTAATTTTGCATAACATAAGTGTGAAGGTAATTCAAAAAGAATATGAGAGAGAGGACAATGCTCAGAGGAGTATTGTGATAATCGGATAGTGTTGGAGTTTGATTGAATAACCAAATCAAAGCTCAGGAGTGGTAGCATTTAAGTAATACGCAGAAAAAAGTTCAGGAAGGAGTCAAGCGGAAGAGCAAATGAAGATTGAAATCAGTGAAACGAAGAAATAATGAAGCAACAGTGCACAGGAATCATTGGATCAGTCGGATCAACGAATAGGATTAATGGAAGATGACCAGCGAAGATCTTATCACAGGAGATTAAGTTAATAGATGGATGGATCACATCAAGGCACGTGTCGACAGGAGGGTGGAAAACGTGCAGAATGATGGAGCAGTCTTCTGAGGTGGTAAGCAGTATCTCGAGCGCCCTAAAAGTTGTAAATGGTATTCTACGATTTCACGCAACTAACATTAGCGGTCGACATGTAGCACAGGGAAACTACTTTTCTCGCACACTCTCGATTTGATATCGGTCGTGCATGATTTCACGCGAGATTGCACGATAGCCGTTGGATCGAGCAACATTGATCAATGGTGGAGATCGACCAAGCTATTTGGCGAGCAAGTGACGCGATAGCCATTGGATCAAGTGAGACAGATCGACAGCGGATATTTAGAGCATATAATGTCAAACGTTGAAATGAATGCGTCAACTATGCGACACGTGGTTAACGGTGATTAGTCAGGTTTGTTGTGTATTAGATGGTAAGTAAATCTAGGAGTGTAATCTGATCAATATATGATTAAATAGCTTCTGCTTAAGCATTTAATTAAAGAAAGTTAAACCTTGGGTTATGGAAGGTTTCCCTAAGTATGGAATTTTGGAATTCCTGGGACATAGTGTGACATGAAATTTTATTTGCATACTGTGGGTATGTGCGGCTTATGCTGCATCATTTGGTATTAGAGCAGAAGAAGGAAATTCTACGCATAAGAATTCTTTGAGAAAACTTAGAACAGAGTTATGTTTTGAAGGTGTGTATTTAGGCAAGAGGAGATCAGATTTTAAATCTGATAAACAGTAGGCACACAGAGATAAAGTGTAGCAGAATTTGTAGATGCAAAGGAAACAGAGAACAATCCATTCAAAGTGCAGGTGAATGGTAGAACAAGATCATGCAGAGGTCTTGAAGGTAGCAACATAAGAAGGTGAGAAGATTGTAGCAACCTAGAGTAAGGAGTGCTCAATTGGTTCCAAAGGAGAGAACTAGAGAGATGCCAAAAGACTGAGTTCAAAGGAGAGAAACTTAGTGAGGTATCATGTAGCAAGGGGTACTTGTTACTGCAGAGGTTTTGTTGTAGCTCACGGAAAGATCATAAAGGAAATTCCACAGAGGATGTGGGTAGAATTGCTAAGGGATGAAGAAAGATGGTAAGAATTTCTGAGTGAAAGAAGAGGTGGCCAAAACCTAGCATTTCATTGTGATTGATATATAAGAGGATAGTTGTGTTCTTAAAAGGTGCAGATGAGTTGAAGCCTAGAAGGAGCAGAGAGAAGTGCTTAAAGAGGTTTGAGAGAATAGAGAACCAAGTACTTGCCAAAAGACTTAGTACATAGGAGAGCTTGGTGAGGTAAGTGGCAACAGGGAGGACTTGTTGTTGCAGAGGCTTTAAAGCAACGCATAGTAAGTGAGTGAGGAAATCATGAAAATAGAGAAAGAGATGACTATTGATAGTCATAACAGAGATAACAGAGTTTCTAAGGAAGACCAAAGTAGAAGAAAAGTGAAGAACGAGGATGCCAAGGCAAATGGAAAGAGAATGAGTCAAGAGGAGCTTGACAAGGAGATTGCGGAGTAAAAAGAACAACTCGATGTATTAAGGATGCTACTAAAGGAAAACCAAAGACAAGTTTAGGTCTTGAGGAAAAAGGTAGTGAAGTGGTCTAAGTTACAGAGAAGGTTAAAATAGAACCAAGTGAAGTGGCTGGTGGAAGAACTCAGAGAAGCTGAGTTCAGAATGGAAGTTTCTATTTGTGAAGCAGAACTGAGTGAAGTTCTGGGTGAAGATGAAGACTGGAGATCTGTGGAAGATCTTATGAATTATTATGAGAATTCAAGACATCAAGGAGATATGATGACTGAAGCATCAAGTGAGACCACAAGGTATCATGTTTTTAAAACTGGTAATTTGTGTATGATTGTAGGTATTGCAGGAGAAAAGCAACTTTGTGAAGATGTCTTCAGGATGGATGAAGATCTTGAAGTAAAAGGCGACAAAGAAATTCATTTAAAGTTGTCACTTAATGAGAGAGGAAATTCATTTAAAGTTGTCATAGAGATGGAAGATCAAGATCTTATTCTGATGAAGAATGAAGGAATATTGTCTATGTTAGCTCTGCTACATGTTTGAGCATTTTGGAGGTTCAAAGTGTAGCTTGGCAGTGTATTCTGTGCTAAAAGGAGGCATGTATCAGTCCAAATCCTCAATTCCCCTTCATATTCATTTATCCTCTATAACCACTATCATCTTTGTTTCCTCCAAAATTTGGCATAAACCTCTGTTTGTTCCTCCCTAAAACCTGTGTAAACCCTCTTCCATCTAGCCCCTCAACACTAAGTCTTTACCCATATAACCATAATCTTCAGAAAAATCCCCATTCCACAGCTTTCCCTGTCACATCAACCACAAAAACAAGTGTTTTTCTTCCCAACTGTCCAATCTTCCTCCCTCACGATCGGACGACAGTCGCTTGTCCCTCTCTCGTTACCTGCGCACCCGTTAATTCCCCAGGAAAGTGGTTTCCCACCCATCACATCAGACACGCGTCACATGTTCATTCCATCACTCCCCTGTGTATGCAAACCACTCACCTCCCGCAGGCGGTGCGAGGAAAGTGTTTACCGCCATCTAGTACGGTCCCCGCCCGCTAACTCTTTCGCATCTCAGCCGCCCGTCAACCATCGGATCTGCCCAACCATGATCTGACAGTCCACGATCTTCTCATGCATATATCTCTTGATAACTCCTCCTGTGCAATCTCCGCTGTTGATTTTTATCATCCGACAGCTAGGATTTGTCCCGCTATTTAATCTACCTCCATGTCTTTCATCGCCTTCAGCCATTTTCCAATATAATTTCGTGTTTATAACAGTCTTGTGCACTTGAAGAAAAAGGGAGTTCATGGCTAAATACTTAGCGCATTTAATCTGCAACCAACTACATTTAAAGATAGAATGGTCGAAGGACAGAGAGGACACCCTCGAGTAGTTCAACACCTTCAGCAATTATGGACATTTATTCATGAAACTTTCCACCTACTTAAGGAGTACAACAAAGTACCAAAGAATGTCAAATTTGTTAATTAAAACAGTCAGAATGTATCAAAGGTCCATAATAGTTTGTAAGTGTGGTTGGTGATCAGTTATGACTCCTCCACGTATAGGTTAGCAGAGATTTTTGTATTCAACCTCCATATATACCGAGAAACAGAATGTAGTGAGGTTGATGAGTGTTATTTTGTTGTAAGCTTCAACTTCTGGAGACTGTAACTACTATGATATCTACAGTGTCTGGTCTTCATTTTCAGCTAATGCAAGCTTCTTTTGCTGTTAATTGCTCACTTTCCACTTCTTCTTCTTTTTTCCAGGCTATGCCTATGATGCATTTTTCATGTGCTGTAGATGTTTAGCATTAGAGGGGCTGTCATCCCACCTCTGTGTTAGAATCTAGTTAGTATTATTGAATGTGTATGCGGGTTTCTATTGTTGTAATGCCAGAGAGATGTCATCCTGTCTGTGCATTTGGAAATAGATTTGTAGACCTTTAAACTAGTTGCAGCTGGCTATGCACAGGGTCCTGTGCATCTGCTGGTGTGGTCAGTCTTCTCCATCATCACATTTTCTTTAAACTGTGAGTAATTGGTGGTCTAAAGCCTTGTAGTCTGGGGGTGTTCACCCATGTCTGGGGTTAAGCATAGTAGAAGTGGTTATCTGGCTTGAATATGCAGCATTTCTTTCATTCATCCACCAATTTTTCCAACATTTTTGTTGAGTTTGTAATGTTCCCGAGCATCTCCGAGATACAACCTAGGAGAGTTTCTTGGGGTGATAACATTAATTGGCGTCGTTGCCACGGAGAGGAGAATTGAAGCTCAGCTTCCCCGGGAAAATGACACAGTTCGAGATTTTGATGATAGACAAGGTCTGGGCACATAATTTGGTTGTAATCATCTATCTGGAGACTCCATTGGAGGAAGACCAACCTTTGGCGACTCCACATTGAAGTTTTGGCTCAGTTTATGAGACACACTTGAAGAAATCCTCAGAAATGTCCAGCTGAACCATTGCCTGACCTGAGAGGACTGTCAAATCGAAGAAAGCTTCACAGAAAGGGGAATTGGGATCAGGTAAGCCTAAGAAATCTAATTCATCTATGAATGATAAAGTTGTAGTTGAAGATTTACAGCTTGAAGATTTAGAACCCAACACTGTTAATAAGGAAATTCCTTCAGAGATTGAATTAGCCCATTGTACAGTTAGTTCCCCCTTGAATCTCAGTCCAAAGAAAGTTTCCCATACAGTTCATAACATCCATTTGTCTCTACCATCCATCACATTACTCCCTACAATTCAATCTGCTACTGTTCCTCTACATATTCCAGTCATGGCACGACAGCAAGCACCTACAATGATAGAAATAATTGTAGCCACCAGATATGGACCTTTGGTCTTGCCTATCCCTTTAAATCCTATGACTGTGGGAGAATATCAGAAATATATGCCTAAATTCACTGGCACAGAGGGAGTGACAACAGAAGAACACCTTGAATCTTTTTACAGTTATGCTGATAATTTAGATATAAATGAAAATGATGTGTGGATGAGAGTTTTTGTCCAGAGCCTTGATGGAGAGGCTAGGAAGTGGTTTAGAGAATTACCCCAGAGATCTATAACTGATATTGAAGCATTAGATGATGCATTTTTGAAGCAATGGGGAGATAAAAAGGACTTACTATATTACCATACTGAGTTTGGTAATCTGAAGAGGGGAAATGGTGAATCTATACCTGATTTTAATAAAAGATTCAATCGCATGTATAGGAAGATACCAGCTGAGGTAAAGCCTACCCCCACCTCTGCCAAACTCACCTATGCCAATGCTTTTGACTCTGATTTCTGCATGTTATTGAGAGAAAGAAGATGTGCCACTCTAGCTGATATGCAAGATGCAGCACTAGAGGTGGAATCTAATATCATGGCTGCAGAAAAGCTAAAAAGTCAAGCTGACAGAAGGAGGCAGAGAAATCAGGCTTCTACTTCTTCTGCATCATCTTCAGAGCCTAAATTAGATAAAATGACTAAGATGATAGAGTCATTGGCTACTGAAATTTCTAGGCTGAAATTTGAACAAAATTCAGGGAAAACAAGGCAGCAAAACACATTTGCTCCAAGAAATCAGAATCCATTCAGAAGAACAAATGAGCAGTTACAAATAATGCAGAGGGGTGAAGAATCAAAGGAAGATCAGAAAGTTAAAGCTCCCTTCCAAAATGTAGTCATGGAGGAGGAACAATTTGAAGAAAATGAGGATGAAAATGATTGCATGGAGGATAAAGGCAGCACTGTATTTTTGACATTGACTGAGTATGAACAATCATTGCTGCAGGAACAAAACAATCAAGAGTGGGACAGAGGAGTTGTTCTACAAACTGAATGGAAGAAGAGATATAATTTGAGATCCAATGAAAAATATGTCAAAGAGAATCCTGCACAGAGAGTTGTTGTCCAAACAGAACCACAAAATATCAAACAGAGAAGACCAGCAGCTGACCCAGTCATCCTCAAAGCTCCAGTTCAAGAGGAAAAAAGTTCTGATAAGTCATCTTCTTCTTTCAGCTTTGAGTCAGAAGTTCAGAAATTAAAAATATGTGTGCCTCTGGTTGAGTTGGTAAAGAGTGAAGTATTTAGGAAGCCTATCCTTGAAGCCCTTGAGCTAGAAACCAGACAAACCTCCACTGACTCTGTCAATTTGCAAGATGACAAGCCTGCCATTGTGCTTAGTCCTATGATTAAACCTGCTGAAAATAATTCTCCATCCTTTTATGTCTCCTTAACCATTCATGATAAAATCCTCCACAATTGCTTGCTAGACACAGGGGCTAGCCACAATTTAATGCCTAAAGTTGTCATGGAAGAGTTAGGCCTTGACATCACTAGACCTTATCATGATTTATTTTCTTTTGATTCAAGGAAAGTCAAATGTCTGGGATTAATCAAAGATCTAGCCATTACCTTAAATCAGCTGCCCATGAAGAGTATGATGATGGATATTGTGGTAGCAGATGTCCCTCCTAAGTTTGGCATGTTGTTGTCTAGAGGGTGGATTAAGAGACTAGGTGGGACATTACAGAATGATATTTCTTATGCCACTGTCCCAGTTTTTGGAGGAGAAAGCAGGAGATTGTATAGAGAAGCACAATTGGCATACATCATCAGTGATGAGAAGAATCCTACAAATCATCCCATATATGCAGTGGACACTGATTTTGGAGCATGTATTCTCCAAATAGAAGAATCTCAGAAGGCCTCATTGCAGCTCAGGAAACCAATAGTTCAGGCCGAGAAAAAGCAAGGAAGTCGGGTTTCGGAGATGTTCTTTGATGGATCATGTTCCAGGGAGGCTGCAGGAGCAGGGGTGGTGCTATTATCTCTAGAGAAAGAAAGCACACAGTTGTCTTTTAAGCTGGTTTTTCAAGTCACAAACAATATAGCAGAGTATGAGGCTTTGCTGTTGGGTCTTAATGTAGCAAAAGATAGAGGAATCAAGAATCTGAAGGTGTTTGGAGATGCTAATCTGATTATTCAGCAAGTAAATAAAACATTTCAAGCAAAGCACCCAAGGTTGAAAGCATATAGAGATGAGGTATGGAGAATCATGAACTCTTTTGATTATTTCTGTATTTCATATATTCCTAGAGCCCAAAATCAACTTGCTGATTCCCTTGCTGTTTCCGTTAGTCTATTTATACCTCCCATGCCTCCCAGACTGGTGTATGAAGTCCAAATGAAATATAGACCATCCTTGCCTGATAATGTCCAACATTGGAAAGTTTTTGATGATGATGATGAGATAAATAGGTTTCTTCAAGTCATTGATGAGTTTTCTGAAATGCAAATTGATCAAGATAATGAAGCCTTGTTAGAGAACCCCCAGTCCCAGCTTAGAAATAAAATTGGTAAAGATAGCATTGTCCAGCTTCCTAGTAACCATATTCCTAACGGTCTAATTCCTCTTGAAAGACTGTTTGACCAGAATGATGTGCCTTACAAGGCTGCCCCAAAAGAATACCAATCTGCAGTCTGTAAGCATGATATAGGAAGTCCAGGTCAGCCCAGATATGTAAATTTGTCCACTCATTTGTTTGCTGATCAAAGTGCCGAATACTGCAATTTGATGTGGCAATTTGCTGATGTGTTTTCCTGGGAATATAGTGATTTGAAAACTTATGATAAAAACATAATTCAGCATAAAATCCCTCTGGATAAAGACACTATTCCTTTCAAACAGAAGCTGAGACCAATAAATCCTATGCTTCTTCCTCTGATTGAAAAAGAAATTAAAAAATTGTTGGCTGCCAAGATCATAGTTCCTCTTAGATATTCCAAATGGGTGGCCAACTTGGTGGTTGTGAGGAAGAAGAGTGGAGAAATCAGACTGTGTGTTGATTTTAGAAATTTAAACAAATGCTCAAAGAAAGACAACTATCCTTTGCCAAAGATGGAGCATTTGTTGCAGAAAGTCTCAGGAGCCAAAGTAATGTCTTTCTTGGATGGATTTTCAGGCTTTAATCAGATTGCTGTGCATCCAGATGATCAAGAGAAGAATGCATTCACCACTCCTTGGGGCACTTTTATGTATGCCAAAATGCCATTCAGATTGTTGAATGCTGGAGCCGCCTTTCAGAGAGCTATGGATATAGAATTTGTATTGGAGAAGGATAAATTTGTCCTTATCTACCTTGATGACATAACAGTATACTCCAGTAGCCATCAAAATCATTTGCAACATTTGAAAAAAGTGTTCTTGAAGTGCAGGAGGTTTGGAATTTCAGTCAATCCCAAAAAGTCACAATTTGCTTTACAAGAAGGCAAGTTGTTAGGACATATTGTGTCTGTTGTAGGTGTTCAAATTGATCCAGAAAGAGTCAAAGCAATATAGACTTTGTCTATCCTTAGATCAAATAAGGATATCCAATCCTTTCTGTGCAAAATTAATTTTGTCAGGAGATTTATTCCAAATTTTGCAGAATTGGTTAACCACATGACCTCCATGTTGAAGAAAGGAGTAGAGGTAATATGGACTGATACAGCAAGACAATCATTTGAGTCTATTAAAAAGGCTATTATGGAGGCTCCCACATTAATAAGTCCATATTAGAGCAAGGAGTTCCATATGTTTTCATTTTCCTCTAAAGACACCATTGCAGCAGTTTTATTGCAGCAAGATGAAGAAGGTTCAGAGCATCCAGTGGCATTTTTTAGAAAGAATTTGAGGGATGCTAAACTGAGATATGATATTATTGAAAAACAATCATATGCTCTTATCAAATCCTTAAAGGCTTTCAGAGTTTATATCTTGCATTCTAAGATAATTGCATATGTACCTTCTGCTGCAATAAAAGATGTTTTAACACAACCTGATGGTGATGGAAGAAGGGCGAAATGGATTGCAAAAATGATAGAATTTAATATAGAGCTAAAGCCCACCAAGCTTGTCAGAGGTCAGGGTCTTGCCATTATTAGCTGAAGAAAATTGCAAGTCTTTGGATATTGATTTCCTGTGCGCTATTGATGGTCAGGTAGATAAAGAAGAGGAAGCTGCTAAAACAGAGAGAAAATAGTTAGTGGTCGACAATCTAGCTTCATGCAACTGGTATGCTGAAATAATTGATTTCTTGATGAAGCTAGAGATCCCTTTAGGATTTACTCAAAGTCAAGCTAGAACCTTAAAGCTTAGGGTAGCAAAATACTGTATCAATGAATATTTGCTCTACTGGAGGGATCCATCTAGAATATTTTTAAGGTTTCTGGACAAAGAATAGTCAAAAGAAGTTATGCGGTAGTTTCATCCTAGCATGTGTGGAGGGCATCATTATTGGAAAACCACTGCCCATAAGATCCTGAGAGCTAGGTACTATTGGCCCACTTTATTTTCTGATGTATTTGCTTTTGTTAAATCTTGTGATAGGTGCCAAATATTTGAAGGAAAACAACAGTTCAAATCCCTGCCCCTAAAACCAATTTAGGCAAAAGGACTTTTTCAGCAGTGGGGCTTGGATTTTATTGGAGAAATCAATCCACATTCCAGTGGCTAGCATAGGTGGATATTAGTAGCCACTGATTATTTCACCAAGTGGATTGAAGCAGTCCCTACAAGGAAGGCTGATCATCATGTGGTCATGAAGTTTTTGACAGAGAATATCTTCAGTAGATTTGGTTGTCCACATAAATTAATCACAGATAATGCAGCAACCTTCAGGGCAAAAGAATTGGTGGAAATGTGTAATTCAATGGGGATTAAACTTGTTCATTCCACCTCATATTATCCTCAAGGAAATGGTCTGTCAGAGTCCTCTAATAAACGTCTGATAAGGATAATTAAAAAGCTGTTAGAGGACAATAAAAAGAATTGAGATTAAAAGCTAAAGTATGCATTGTGGGCTGATAGAGTGACCATTAAAAAATCCACAGGCAACTCTCCTTTCAAGCTGGTATATGGCACTGATGTTGTATTTCCAATTCAGCTAACTCTCCCTGTGGCAAAATTCCTTCAAGAAGAGCAGAATGAAGAAGAAGACATGGCAAAGAGAATCACCGATTTAGCAGAAATACATTAGATTAGAGAACAACTGGTTGAAAAGGCTACAACACATCAGAGAAAGATCAAAGAAACCTTTGACAAGAAGAAAAAAACAAATAATTTTCAGATTGGTGACTTGGTTTTGAAATGGGATGCATTGAAGGAAAAGAAAGGCAATCATTGGAAATTTGATGCTTTCTGGATAGGGCCTTTCATCATTTCATAGATTCAAGGGAACAACACCTTCATACTGAAAAGTATGGGAGGAGAAGCAGTTTTTGATGGCCTAGTGAATGGGCGTTTTCTAAAAAATTATGTAATCTAAGGTCTTTGGCCTTAAAAGTTGTAAATATTGTGTTTTATCAGTGTTAGCATAGATGTAGTAGACTCCATGCCCAATGGAACACTAGCAATTTTGCTAATTAGTTTTTATCAGGAAGGCATTGATCTGCAGGTTCTTGAGACCTCACAGGGAGGATCTCATCCCCAGAAGGAGCCAAATGTTAGCTCTGCTACATGTTTGAGCATTTTCAAGGTTCAAAGAGCAGCTTGGCAGTGTATTCTATGCTAAAAGGAGGCATGTAATAGTCTGAATCCTCAATTCACCTTCATATTCATTTGTCCTTCGTAACCCCTATCATCCCTGTTTGCTCCAAAATTTGGCATAAACCTTTGTTTGTTCCCCCCTAAAACCTGTGTAAACCCTCTTCCATCTCACCCCTTAGTGCTAAGTCTTTACCCATATAACCATACTCTTCAGCAAAATCCTTGTTCCGCGGCTTTCCCTATCACATCAACCACAAAAACAAGTGTTTTTCTTCCCAGCCGTTCGATCTTCCTCCCGCACGATCGAACGGCAGTCGCTCGTCCCTCTCCCATTACCTGCGCGCTCATTAATTCCCGGGGAAAGTGGTTTCCCACCCATCACATCGGACACGCGTCACATGTTCATTCCATCGCTCTCCCGTGTACGTAAACCACTCAACTCCCGCAGGCAGTGTGGGGAAATTGTTTACCACTATCTAGTACGGTCCCTGCCCGCTAACTCTCTCGCATCTCAGCCGCCCGTCAACCGTTGGATCTTCCCAACCATGATCCGACGGTCCGTGATCTTCTCATGAATATATCTCCCGATAACTCCTCCCGCACAATCTCTGCTGTTGATTTTTATCATCCGACGGCTGGGATTTGTCCCGTTGTTTAATCTGCCTCCATGTCTTTCATCGCCTTCAGCTAGTTTCCAATATAATTTTGTGTTTATAACAGTCTTGTGCACCTGAAGAAAAAGGGAGTTCATGGTTAAATACTCAACGCATTTAATCTGCAGCCAACTGCATTTAAAGACAGAATGGTCGAAGGACAGAGAAGACACCCTCGAGCAGTTCAACACCTTCAATAGTTATGGACATTTATTCATGAAACATTCCACCTGTTCAAGGAGTACAACAAAGTACCAAAGAATGTCAAATTTGTTAATTAAAACAGTCAGAATGTATCAAAGGTCCATAATAGTTTGTAAATGTGGTTGGTGATCAGTTATGACTCCTCCACGTATAGGTTAGCAGAGATTTTTGTATTCAACCTCCATATATACTGAGAAACAGAATGTAGTGAGGTTGATGAGTGTTATTGTGTTGTAAGCTTCAACTTCTGGAGACTGTAACTACTGTGATACCTGCAACATCTGGTCTTCATTTTCAGCTAATGCAAGCTTCTTTTGCTGTTCATTTCTCACTTTCCACTTCTTCTTTTTTGTTCCAGGCTGTGCCTATTATGAATTTTTCATATGCTATAGGTGTTTAGCATTAGAGGGGCTGTCATCCCACCTTTGTGTTATAATCTAGTTAGTATTATTGAATGTGTATGCAAGTTTCTATTGTTTTAATGCCTCACAGCTGTCATCCTGTCTGTGCATTAGGAAATAGATTTGTAGACCTTTAAATTGGTTGCAGTCGGCCATGCACAGGGTCTTGTGCATCTGCTGGTGTGGTCAATCTTCTCCATCATCACATTTTCTTTAAACTGTGAGTAATTGGTGGTCTAAAGCCTTGTAGTCTAGGTGTGTTCACCCATGTCTGGGGTTAAGCATAGTAGAAGTGGTTATCTGGCTTGAATATACAACATTTCTTTCATTCATCCACCAATTTTTCCAACATTTTTGTTGAGTTTGTAATGTTCCCGAGCATCTCCGAGATACAACCTAGGGGAGTTTCTTGGGGTGATAATAGTCTCAGAGAGGTAATCTAATGAATTTGATTAATGTTATTGAAAAAGAAAAAATGCAGGAGAATATTAATGCAGATGATGGGGCAAGGATAGCTCTTGAGGAAGGTTTACAGAGAGACAACAAGGCAAAGTGTATTGAAGAAGAAGGGGAGATAGATTTGTCTCACAGAATTGAAGAAAGAAGAAGTCTATGCAAAAGATTTAGCAAGGGAAGAAAGGATATCTAATGATTGGTCAATAACAAAGGAAGGTATGGGAAGTTGTGTGAAATTTCAAAATTCTATTCCAATTGAAATTATTGAGTTATATAGAAAATTAGACTTTCAAGGAAGGAAGTTGGAAAAGCAGAGGATGTACACTCAAGATAAATTGTTGAAAAAGGAAGACAAAGAAATTGTCATGAATGAAAATCATAAGGAAAAGAGAATGGTAATAAAAGTTTAGAAAATTGACATTACAGAAGGAGGAGTTCATTATTGTGAACCAGAGCAGAGAGATATCATTGAAATAGATGATATGAAGGAGAGTTTAAATCAACATACTGATGTGTTGACAAAGGAATTGAAGGAAAACTCAGAGCATCATACTGAGATGTTTCCAGAAAGGGAAAAGATAATGAGGCCTTATATTTTTAATTCTGATAATTGTTTTATGATTATAGGATTTGATGAAAATGAGACAGACATGTTTCAACTTGAAGAGTCATTTTTATAACTGAAGAAGACAGGAAGTTTCCAGGATGGAAATGCTTATGAGGAAAAATAAAATCATGAAGATACCATGCTTGAAGAAGTTAAATTGATTGTCAGAATCAGTCAAGGAAGTGAAGGACAATTACTGAGGGTTGTCAAAGAAGAGGAAGGAAAATATGCTGGAATTGATGAACAACATAGTGATGTATTTGAGGGGAATCAAGTACAAAGGAAATTGGAGGACAATTTATTTTTTGAAAGTAAATTTACAGATATTGAACAAAGGTTGTTTGGAAAGTCACAAGAGGGTAAGGATGAAAGGGCGGTAGTAAGAATCCAACAACTTCAAAGAGAAGACAGTAAACAACAGTTTGAAGATGAGTGGATAGAGTACAACAACAAATGGCAAAGTAATTATCAGTCAAAAGATAAATTGGACATAGAGATTGAAAGAATAATAAGATTGATGATGAAGGTGCCTCAGAAGAAAGCAACAGTAAGAAGGCCAAGCAACAACAAGAGAAAGATAGGAGCAGACTGTGAAAGCATAACTAGTGGGGCAAAGCAACATAAAGTGTGGAGACCTGGAGAACAACAACAAACAATAGCAGCAACCAAAGACAAATTACAGAACAAAGTATGGGATCCAGGAGGATAAAGATCAAAAGCACATGATCAGGAGATCATGATTATTTTAACCTTGGGAGTTTGATGCAGGAGCATCCAACGCAGCAATTTCATTATATTCTAGTTAACTTAGGGAGTCTTGTGTTTTCAAGGAAGTTGGATTCCTATGTATCAAGTTAATGTAATTATTAATGTTTTGAGTGATTGGAATAAGAATTAATTAGATATTGTGAGGATATTTGTAAATTCCCTAGAATGTAGGAGAACATGAGTGATGATGAGTGATTAGTGAGGATTGAGAGATTTGGAAATCGATTATAAATTTTAGATTATAAATTGGTTTCATGGTTTATGGAACTAGAGAGGATTCTTAGGGATTAGTGGAGTAAAAAATGGACTTAGAGGATATTCAGGATTTAGTCAGCAGATTAAGGATCTAAATCAAAATTGGTTAACAGGACCTTTTGTATAAATGTAAGCCTAAAAGGCATAGAGCGAGTCGGTTAGTTAGAGTGGGAATTAGAGTTCAGAGATTAGATAGGGTTTGACTGTAAACCTATGGGCAGGGAAGGAAAGGCCACTGATATAGAAGATCAGGCCGAGAAGGAATTCATTGTGTAAATATTTATTTATTAATATAGAAGTGAAATTTCTGAGTTTGTGTGGTGTGTATTGAGTAGTTGAATTATAAACTGTGTGAGGATTAGAGTAATTCTGCATAACATAAGTTTGAAGGGAATTCAAAAAGAATCCGAGAGAAAGGACAGTGCTCATAGGAGTGTTGCGATAACCGGACAGTGTTGGAATCTGATTGAATATCTAGATCAAAGCTCAGGAGTGGTAGCGTTTAAATAATACGCAGAACAGAGTTTAGGAAGGAGTCAAGTGGAAGAGCAATCGAAGAATGAAATCAGTGAAAGGAAGAAGTAATGAAGCAACAGTGCAAAGGAACCGTTGGATCAATCAGATCAACGAACAAGATTAATGGAATATGAGTGGCAGAGATCTTATCGCAGGAGATTAAGTTAATAGATGGATGAATCACATCAAGGCACATGTCGACAAAAGGGTGGAAAACGTGCAGAATGATGGAGTGGTCTTTGTAGGTGGTAAGCAGTATCTCATGCGCCCCAAAAACTGTAAATGGTATTCTATGATTTCACACGACTAACCTTAGTTGTCGACACGTAGCACGGGAAAACTACTTTTCTCGCGCACTCTCGATCTGATATCGGTTGTGCATGATTTCACGCGAGATTGTGTGATAGCTATTGGATCAAGCGAGATTGATCAACGGTGGAGATCGGCCAAGCTAGTTGGCAAGCAGGTGATGCGATAGCCATTGGATCAAACGAGACAGATCGACGGTAGAGATTTGAAGCACATAAAGTCAAACGTTGAAATGAATACATAAGCTATGCGACATGCGGTTGATGGTGATTGGTCAGGTTTGTTGTGGATCTGAGGGTAAGGAAATCCACGGGTGTAATGTGATTAATATATGATTAAATAGATTCCACTTAAGCATTTAATTAAAGAAAGTTAAACCTTGGGTTATGGAAGGTTTCCCTAAGTATGGAATTTTGGAGTTCCTGGGACATAGTATGGCATGCAATTTTATTTGCATACTGTGGGTATGTGCGGCTTAGGCTGCATCAATTCATGATTGCACAATAATAAATAATAACTTATAAGTAAACAGTTAATAACATTTACGATTATTTGTACCTGAACATTAATGGTTCCACTAAAACACTGATTTCAAAAAATTCGATAAATTTGAAACACCAATAAATTATTGTATCTCAACGAATACATTATTAAAGATTGAATGCTTATTATGCCTTCCCCCCTCTAAGATTTTTGTATATTTCCGGTAGCTGTTAGATCGCATTTATTAGGATATCTGTCCTCCTAAATATAAAGGAAACTTGTGGGCTAGGAAACGTGTGCCCATTGTAATTTATTGAACTTCGCCATCGCTTTTCTTGGAGTACATGTCCTCAGAACTTGTGCACATTAATGCTTATTAGACTCTATGACCAGATGTTCAGAATCCGTGTGATAACCCTTTACCTTTTGGGCGATCTAATATTACACTTGGTTAGGATATGTGAGGTCTTACTGCAAAAACAAGGTGGGGACTCGTACAATATAAATTATATTAGTGATGGAGTACATCTATCATTTTATAGTGGAAGTTGTACATTAAATTGTACAATATTAATTAATAGTGAAGTACATCTGGCATCATTACATAATAAGAGGTGAAAGAATTGAACCAATAGTATTTTAGATAAATGAATTTAAATATGGTTTAAAAATAATAAATTTTAATTTATAATGTTAAACTTTGGAAAAGTTTCATAAATTTTTGGACAACTTAGATTTAATGTCAACATCATTTTTTTTTAATACGTTATTACCCTGCTGCTGCAGGGAATAATAATGAAGAAATTATGTATCTTATTATTATTATTATATAAAATTGATATAAAATTAAAGTAGAAATTGAAATATCTTATTTCTAGTGGGTATTAATTTTTTATTATTAATTTTTTTTAATTTATTAATGTATCCACAATTTTATTATTTTTAAATATAGTATTCCAAACAATATATTCCTCATCCTACACTATAGAGTATCTCTTTACATAATTAAAATTTATATCAATTATATTAAATTTTTTTACAAAATATAAATAATTATAAATTCAATTTAGAGAGAGATTCTTCGGCGAAAATCACATGGAAAATCATTTGTCGACGCGTTTCGAACCAACAAGTGTGGTTCATCATCAGGACAAGTCAGATCCAGCTAAGCAAGTTAAATAGGCAGAGCAGAGACTCCTGACCAACGGCTAGTTTGACTCAAGGATCAGGGTCAAAAATATTTTATTAGCTTAGTTAGTAAGGATAGGACCAAAATATAAATTGAAGGGTAATTTAGTTTACAAATTTTAATAAAAATTCGAAATTAGTTAAATAATGGACCCTAAAAGCAATATAAAATAATATTATTTAAAATATTAAAATTACAAAACAATAAGAGATCTAACAAAGGTCAAAAGGGGGAAGGTTAGTTAAAAATATTCAAAATAAAACAAGTAAATAGATAAATAAAAATAAATTAAAAATAAAAAATTATAAAATACTAAGAAGCGTCAAAACGAGGATAGGTTAGTTAGGAAAAAAATATTAAAATAAATAAATGGATAAATGAAAATTAAATTAGAAATGGTTGATGGATGCCTTCCTTTCCTTGATATTCTTATTTCTAAGAATAGTGATGGTTCCCTCGCCCATCGAGTTTTTCGTAAGAAAACTCATACAGAGCAGTATCTTCATGCCAATTCCCACCATTTCCCGGCTCATAAGATGGGTGTCCTCAATACCCTTGCTACTCGGACCCTTAGAATCTCCGACAAAAAGAGCTTTGAGGATGAAAAATCCCATCTGCTTGGTGTCTTTGTTGAGAATGGCTATAGTAGATACTTGGGTCAGAGGGCTTTCATTAAGGCTTCCAAGAATTCTTTGAATAAAAGGGAACCGAAGGAACGAATCCCAGGTGTCCTTCTTCCGTATGTTCAGGGGACTACCAATAGGATTGGGAGGATTCTCCGGAAGCATAGTATCCCTGTGACCTTCAAGCCCCTGAACACCATTCGTGGGTCCCTAAGATCTGTAAAGGATCCTATCGACCCTAAGGATATGAAGGGGTTTATTTGATCCCTTGTTCCTGTGGGACCCCCTATATTGGAGAGATTGGTCGCTCTATTAATCAAAGGATTAGTGAGCACGTTGCGGACCTTAAGCATAGGAGAGCCAAGTCCTCCGCTTTAGCTGAACATGCTGAGAAAACCAATCATCATGTTTGCATTGAGGAGGCTAGTGTTATTGCTAGGGTTTCGCATTTCCATCATCGTAAATTTAGGGAAGCGCTTGAAATTGAAAAAAGACCTTGCAATCTTAATAGAGACGATGGCTGGAAAGTCAGTAGATGTTGGGTCCCTGCTCTCTCTTCCTAGTTGGTTTCCGCCCTCTTCTTTAGGGTTTATTTCTTTTTATCTATTTACTTTTTATTATTATTTTTATTATTTATCTAGTATTAACCTTTTTATTTTAACTGATTTATGTTTTATGGATTTACTTTTATTGATTCATTCTATTATCACCTTTATTTTAACTAATTTTTATTATTTTTATTCTTATTTTATTTGTTCGGTTATTACTTTTTTAACTAACCTACCCTCTTATATTTTGTTTATTTGTTTTGTCTTTATTTTATTTATTTATTCCGACTTTTTTACTAATTTTTCTAACTAGCCTATTTATTTTATTCTTTTTATTTTCATTTATTCATTACATTGTTACCATTTTTGACTTATTTTTTCTAACCTCTGTGGTTTTCTTCCATTAATTTTTCGATAATTTTTAATAATATTTATAGGCTTTTACTTTTGATTTGATTATTTTATTTTTATTTTTATCTTTATTATTTTATTTACTATTATTATTATTATTTTAACTGATTTATGTTTTATGGATTTACTTTTATTAATTCATTCTATTTTTACCTTTATTTTTTGAGTCCTTTTAACTAATTTTATTATTTTTATTCTGAATTTATTTATTTATTTAACTAACCTACCCTCTTATATTTTATTTGTTTTGTCTTTATTTTATTTATTTATTCAGACTTTTTAACTAATTTTTCTAACTAACCTATTTATTTTATTCATTCGTTACATTATTACCATGTTTGACTTATTTTTCTAACCTCTGTGGTTTTCTTCCATTAATTTTTCCATAATTTTTAATAATATTTATAGGCTTTTAATTTTGTTTTGATTATTTTATTTTTTATCTTTATTATTTTATTTACTATTATTATTATGTTTTTAACTAATTTATTTATTTATTTCTAATTTAATTTTCATTTATCCATTTATTTATTTTAATATTTTTTTCCTAACTAACCTATCCTCGTTTTGACGCTTCTTAGTATTTTATAATTTTTAATTTATTTTTATTTATCTATTTACTTGTTTTATTTTGAATATTTTTAACTAACCTTCCCCCTTTTGACCTTTGTTAGATCTCTTATTGTTTTGTAATTTTAATATTTTAAATAATATTATTTTATATTGCTTTTAGGGTCCATTATTTAACTAATTTCTAATTTTTATTAAAATTTGTAAACTAAATTACCCCTCAATTTATATTTTGGTCCTATCCTTACTAACTAAGCTAATAAAATATTTTTGACCCCAATCCTTGAGTCAAACTAGCCGTTGGTCAGGAGTCTCTGCTCTGCCTATTTAACTTGCTTAGCTGGATCTCTTTCTTCAACTTGTCCTGATGATGAACCACACTTGTTGGTTCGAAACGCGTCGACAAATGATTTTCCGTGTGATTTTCGCCGAAGAATCTCTCTCTAAATTGATATGGATCACAGAAGCCTGAACTCTATTAATTATAAATTCATTTTAATGTTAAATTTATTAAATATTAAAAAATATAAGATTAATAAATATAAAAAAACTTATCATTTAATTAAAATGCATTTAATAAATTAGAATCTTGGATTAGGTCTATTCATATGATAAAATGATGAGTGATAATAGTGCGTACTTTATAATGAGGAATTATAGAATGTAATTCATGGTATTAAAAGAGGCATGGGGCAATGGAAATTTTTATATAAAAAAAAAAATAAATTAAAGGAGCTTCCAAATTTGGTAGAATATGGTAAGTTATAATTTTATTTTTATTTTGGGAAATTTGTAATCATGATCATTAAATAAATCCATTGAGTTAGGTGTGGACGTGCTATATAGAAAGATTAAACAATTTTAAGTAACATAATGTTTCCATTAATAACAATGTGTCCCAATAAATATGTGTAAATAACAATTAAAAACAAATATTCCCAGTTGTTAACCACTCAATTATATCCCTTTCAAAAAAATAAAAACAAAAACCTCATTTAACAACACAACCGTCAATAATCATAATGGAAAGATAATGGATGTAATTTTCCCTTCTCCACATTAAATGATTATACAATAGAATAATTGTTCCCCTTATAAAAGATAAACAATACCCTCATTTACCGACAACATTCACTTTTTCACATGCTCACTTATCCGCATTAAATAATTACAACTTTATTATTTGGCTTAACTGGGCTACATTCAAAATATGAAAGATAATTAATAGTGAAGTACATCTGTGATCATTACATAATAAGAGGTGAAAAAATTGAAATAATAGTATTTTAGATAAATGATTTTAAATATGATTTAAAAATGCATATTTAAGAGCTTGAGTGGGCCTAATGGTTAAGAGCATGTGTTTCCTCCTAAGAGGTTTCAAAACCAGAGGGGGGTAGAGTATGTATGCCTTTGTAGACTTAGCAGTCAAATGGCTGCGCGAAGGTGGGTCCCTTGTCCCACAAACAAAGGGGTCTCATACACCAATTTGGTGTCTGGCTTGGCTGTGACTTTAAAAACAGATATTATTATTATTATTATTGTTAAATTTTAATTTATAATATTAAACTTTGAAAAAGTTTCATAATTTTTTGGACAACTTAGATTTAATGTGAACATCAATTTTTTTTGAATACGTTATTACCATAATGTAGAGAATAATAAAATTTTATAGTGTTTTAAGCTTCTATCTCCAATATTTAATGGTGTTTAAACTATATATCTCGAAACATAACTATATAAGTACAATAATTCATAACTACTTTTTTCTAAAAATTAACAATAACGTGTAAAATTATGATTTTATTATATGCGAATCATTATGACATTTTCGGAAATCACTAACAAGTTAACAATGACGTGTATATTTTAAAATAAATTGTATTTGACAGCTAGAAATAGTCAAGACTTGTATACATACATCAATTCAATTTTAAACCCTGCTTGAAGTGGTCAAAACGTGTATACATACATCAATTTTAAACCCTGCTTGAAGCAATGAAAAACCATGGAGAGAATGTGTATACATACGTCAATTTTAAACCCTGCTTGAAGCAATGAAAAACCATGGAGAGATGTGAAGTCCATTTTGAAATTCCAACCCTCCTATTAATGAGTTATTTAAAGTGAATAACTTTGCAGAAATTCTAGAGTTATATTTGTCCTCTCAAGTTTTAACTGCCATTGATGAAATTAGTGCTGGGAAAAGTATGATATTTTTTTCCTCAGGAAAGGTACGATTTGATGGATGATGCATATGCCAATCCGTCCAATCCTAGAGATCAACAACGAATGCCCTCGGATTTTATCCACATTAAATGATTACAACTTTATTACTTGGCTTAACTGGGCTACATTCAAAATATAAAAAATAATTAATGAAAGATAATCAATAGTGAAGTACATCTACGATCATTATATAATAAGAGGTGAAAGAATTGAACCAATAATATTTTAGATATATAAATTTAAATATGGTTTATGAATAATAAATTTTAATTTATAATGTTAAACTTTGAAAAAATTTCATAAATTTTTGGACAACTTAAATTTAATGTCAATATAAATTTTTTTGAATACCTTATTACTTGCGACTTTTTAGAATAAAGAGAATCCCTTGAATAGAAACTAGAAGCTCTAGAAGCTCATCATCCATCCCTTAAGCCATAGGAACCCTTGATGGAAGCTCGCAGACGCCACAAACCCTACCATCAATGATATAGCTAAAGGTGGATGGCCAAATGAGGGTTTGCTTCCTCCCATTTCCAGTGACATTCTGGTAACTAAAAGCGAGAATTTTTTACCAAAAAGAAATGGGGTTGAAGTAGAAAAGAAGTAAAATTGAAGGGAAAGTCGTATAATAAAAACCTACACCAGAGACTCACATAACAAGTAACATGGAAGTAGTCATTGCCTTATTGTGCTCTGACAAGGTTGCGGGTGCTTCAAGAAGTGTAAAATGCTAGAACGGGGGCAAGCGCAACAGAGAGAACTTGTGGTTACACCGTGTCAGGCCAGGAGTAACTCCAGTTTGGAAGAAAACTCAGAAAAACGGATTCGTGTATATTCCATAGGTAACCCATTGTTATATACAATAGGGAGTGATTGTTCAGTTCATCTCCCGATGACTGTTCACCTTCCCAATTTATTTATTTACATAAAATTCCCAATCATGAAGATTAGGTGTCAACATTCCCCCCTTAATCTGAAGGGATGTTGGTGAGTCCAAGCATCATTCTGAATCGTTCAAGCTTTTCCCTTCCAAGTGCTTTGGTGAAGATGTCTGCAATTTGCTCATTTGTGGAACAATGACGGAGATGGATTGTTTTGGCCTCAACATGATGTCGAATCAAATGATATTTAGTATTGATATGCTTTGTTCGATCATGGAACTTTGGGTTCTTGGCCAACTTTATTGCAGAGGTGTTATCAATCATGAGTGGAGTTGATTGTACTTGTTTTACCTGCAAATCTTCAAGAATTTTCCTGAGCCACACAATTTCTTTTGTTGCTTCAGCTGCTGCCACGTATTTTGCTTCTGTTGTGGAATCTGCTGGAACTGATTTTTTGCATGATCTCCAGGAGATAGCTCCTGATCCAAGACTCGTAGCATATCCTGAAGTAGATACCCTAGTTTCTTTGTCTCCATCGAAGTCTGAATCAGAGTATCCAATCAAGTTGAAGTCGTCCACCTATGTATACTTGATTCCAAGGTCTTGAGTTCCCTTCAAGTACCTTAGAACTCTTTTTGCAACAGACCAATGTCCCTCACAAGGCTTTTGCATGAACCTGGAGAGGATTCCAACAGTAAATGAAATGTCTGGTCTGGTAGTAGTGAGGTAGATGAGACTTCCTACAAGCTGTCTATACTTTGTTGCATCCTCAAATTCCTTTCCTTCAACAGATGTGAGCTTTAAGTTTTGTTCCATTGGAGTAGAAAGAGGATTGCACTATGTCATGCCAAATCTGTTTAACAAATTTTCAATGTATTTATTTTGAGAAAGAAATATGGATTTTGGATGTTGGGTTACTTCAATGCCAAGATAGTAATGAACATAGCCAAATCATTCATTTCAAAACTTTTCCCCAATTCCTTCTTTATGGATGCAATGTAGCTTTCATTGTTCCCTGTCATTAAAACATCATCTACATATACCACAAGACACACAATTGTTTTGCCAACTTTCTTGACAAATAAAGTTGCATCATCAAGATCAAAATGATTGAAGTTGAGTTTCAGAAGATGCTCAGTTAGTTTTTCATACCAGGCTCGTGGTGCTTGTTGAGGCCATACAAGGACTTCACAAGTTTTCATACTTTATGTTCATGTCCTTTCACAGCAAATCCTTCAGGCTAGGACATAAAAACATTCTCTTTTAGATCTCCATTCAAGAAGGCAGTTTTTACATCCATTTGATGGACTTTCCAACCATTCTGAGCTTCTAGTGCAAAGAGTGTCCGGATGGTGGCCCATTTTCCTGTGGGGGCAAAATTTTCCTCATAATCGACCCCTTCCTTCTGTGCAAAACCTTTTGCCACAAGCCTAGCTTTGTGCTTGTCAAGTGAGCCATCAGCTTTGTATTTGTTCTTGTAGACCCACTTGCAGCCAATTGGTTTGGTTCCAAATGGATGATCAACCAGCTTCCAAGTGCCATTCTTTATGAGGGCATCATACTCCTTTTTCATCGCTTCTTTCCATTCATCATGAGAAGCAGCTTCTTTGAAGGAAGTTGGTTCAAAATCTGTAGACAAGTTCAATTCACAATCATAAGTAACATCCATATCAACAGGTGAATTAGAGTCTTCTACATCACCTCCATCTTGTCGGTTTGAATTTCTGGTTCCTGTTTTTCCAATTTCATCAGGATGAACACTTTCAAGTATCTTTGTCAGCCACTTTGGGGGACTTTCTGAGATGGTCCAGGCTGCTCTGTTGATTGAGTTGGGACTAAATCAAGATTGAGTCTCCCAATTCTATCAATTACATCACTTAAAGCATCATCCGTTGTTGGAGTTTCATGTAGAGGAGATTGTTCTTCAGAAGAAGAAGATTCCACATGTTGTTCTAGTATGGGAATCCCCCCTTCAAGATGTGGAATCTGATTATCAAATTCTTGAAATGATTTCATTTTTGCGAAATTATCCAAGCGATCAAGTTGTCGCTCAACAACATTGTCAGATTTGGATGATTCAAGAAAAATGACATCTCTAGATACAACAAACTTTTTATTTACTTCATCATAGAGGCTGTATGCTTTAGAGGTGTTTGAATACCCCAGGAAGATACACTTACGACTTCTAGCACCAAGTTTTTTTCTATGTACCTTTGGTATCAAAGCATAACAGGTGGAACCAAAGATCCTGAGATGTTTTACCGAAGGAACATGTCCATACCACAATTCATAAGGAGTCTTGTTTCTTATAGCATTAGATGGACATCTATTCTTTATATATGCAGCACATAGAACATCATCAGCCCAAAACATTATCTTTACATTTTTGAAGAAAGGCATGGATCGTACCATATTCAAGATTGTTCTATTCATTCTTTCAGCTACACCATTCTGTTGGGGATTATAAGGCACAGTTATTTGATGTTTGATCCCATGTTGGTGAAGATAATTTTCAAATTCATTTGATGTATATTCTTTTCCATTATCAGTGCTAATAGACCCAATATGAGATTGTTCATCATTTTCAATCCATTTATGAAAATTCTTGAATGTTTGAAAAGCATCAGATTTGTTCTTCAATAAATAAACCCAACACATTCTGGTGTAATCATCAATAAATGTCAAGATATATTTATTTCCATTTGCAGAAGGAACAGGCATTGGACCACATAAATCTAAATGAATGAGTTCAAGCTTCCTATGTGCTCTTGAATGTGAATCATGAAAAGACTGTTTGCTATGCTTTCCTAGAATGCAAGCATCACATTGCTTATGTTTCCTAGGAATTGTAGGCAAACCAGCAACACCATTTTTCTTCAATAAGCGGAGACTGTCATAGTTTAAATGTCCAAATCTAGCATGCCATAATAAACTTGATGGAAGTGTACCTTCTTCATGATGAGAAATATATGAGAAATGTTGTGCATGAGCAGAGGTTCCTTGCAGTTTGAGAAGCCTTTCTTCTTATATTCCCCTCATGACAAGTGAGTGGTCAGATGCTTTTCTTACCTCAAGCTTGCCATCAAACATATGAATGGAGTGACCTTGCTGGCGGATGTGGACCAAGGACAACAAGTTTCTCTTGAGCTGTGGGAGATATAGAACATGATCCAGAAGAAAGTCTGGAAGACCAGGCAGTTTAAGCCTAATTGTGCCAAGCCCTGATGGCTTGATTTTTGACTGATCTACAAAGTATACTGCTCCATCAACATTGTTAGTGAAATCTTCAAAAAAATCTTTTCTATGAGTCATATTACAGGTTGCTCCTAAATCAAGCAACCAATCATTTTTCGAAGAAGCAAGTGAAGCATTAAACAAATCTTCATTTACTCCAATGTTACATTGTGCCTCAATATAGTGAGCAGATTTAGGTGCTTTACCTTTGTCTGTATCATCAATTTTACCTTTTTGCTGGTTTCTTTTCTGCTCAATTTTGTCCCATGGTAGCTTGCATGTAGAAGCATCATGTGATCCATTTCGTTTGCAGCGAATGCAATGTAAGTCTGCCTTTTCTCCTTGAGAATGTCTGCCCCTTGCCTCTGAAGTATCTTCCTCTTCCTCTTAGTCCACCTCTTCCTCTTGTAGAATCTTGAGCAGGATGTTTTTCTTTATGAGCAAGGCACACAATCTCTTCAGAAGATTCAGGAGTTGTCTTCTTTCCAAAGGCTTTCTCTCTTTCAGCAAACTTTTTCACAAGAGAGTCAAAGGTTATATCTTTAAGATTTCCATTTTCTTGTAAAGACTCAAGATAATTGGAGTAGGTAGGATAGAGTGCCTTGAGAAAAGCAATAAGAAGGATATCCAGCTCAACCTTAGTGGATTTAATATCATGCATTATAGACTTTACTTCAGATGCAAGAGCAAGAGGATCATTATTTTTCAGTTCAAGAGTGAAGAGTTTAATCATGAGCTGAACAAATTCAAGTGCAGAATGTGAGTCATAGAGTTCTTTCAGCTTTTGTAAAGCTTCAAAGGCAGTTGAATATGATGAAATATGACGACTTACTTCTTCATTTACAGATGCTGCGATTAATGCATATGCTTTGTTGTTCTTGTTTTCCCAAATGACGAGCTCTTTGTCTGATGTAGGCTGCACTGGGTCATTGTCTCCTTCTCCAACACACACTCCTTTCCACAACTCATTGAAGATGAGGGTGTGTTCTATCATCCGGGACCATTCAGGATAGTTCTTCTTACCAGTGAGAACTATTCCTACCATAGAGATGATTGAATGCATTCTATAAAAAATACTTTTGCTGATAAAAAAAAACTTCTGCTGATAAATAACTTCTGTTGATAAAAAAAAACTTCCTTACGTTACAGCCTTATGTACTATATTTTCTTCAAATCCCTCTGATGTTTGATAGAAGCATCAACATTTCATTGAAATATTATGTACATATCACTTCAATATTAGATATCACTTTAATGCTTCAACGCAGCATTACCATTCAAATGATAAAAAAAAACTGTGCAATACTACTATTCACCTCCACAAATGCTTTGAATGATTTTTTTAAACAAAACTGCGCAATACTACTATGTCAGGCATTCAAATCAAAGGCTGTGTTCAGGCCAATGGAGCAGACTGAAACAAATTGTTTCCATCTCTACTGACCGGAAAAAACTCGATGAATCTGCGATTTCAAAATAAATAAATTCAACTTCTCGATCTCTGTCAAAGATAATTCTTTTTTTCGAATGATGAAGCAATCCCTGAAGAGGAAGGGAATAGAGTTAGCTTGATTAAGCCCGGGGCCCCATGGGGATGATATCCCGCTTCCGAGATTGAACAGTGCGACGATGGGCTGTTGAGGGTTCAACACCGTTTCTCAGCTTCTGTAAGACGAACTGTCTTCTCCTTTGTTGTTCGATTATTGTGCCAGTATGCCCAATAATTAAATCTAAATACATATACCATTTTATTGCTTTTATACCTTGTGATTTCTGTATTTTACAATGGGATTTTCACGATTCAACCCAGATAAAAAACAAGAATCGTTTTAGAGATTTTATTTGATGGGTTTAGCTGTTTCAAAAAAACTGGGTTGTTTCCAACCATCTCTCGTAACATATATGGGCTTCCATGGACTTTCACCAAACGTGAAGCAAAATAAAAATATATTGATATGCTTTGATACCATTACCAATAGAGATATAGCGCAGGCAGCATCATTTCGCCAACCATTTTTTTTTTTTGGCCGATCGCTTCTATTGGAATCATCTTGTGTGCTGATATACTTGCGCTTGCAGCTCACGATGCCGTTGTTATGGAGGTCACACAATTGGGCAGGCCGACTGTGGATTCTTCACCGACCGTTTATACAACTACAAGTCCACGGGAATGTCAGACCCAAGCATAAATCGAGACTCACTGAGGCAACTCCAGAGCATTTGCCCTGCGAATGGAAACGGGAACAGTAGAGTGGCTCTTGACAAAGGGGGGGAGGCGCACTTCATCCACAGTAAAAACAATAACCCACACAATGATCTCAAACCGCCACAGGGATTGGGAAAAAACGATGGATTTCGATTGGGAAAAAAATGGCATCCCCTTTTCCTGCGCACTCTGCAAGAAAGCGTGGTAACGCCAATTTCTTCTCCTGTGGTTTCTCCGACAAGAATAAGTGCGCAGTGTGGGCACTTACTGTCAAGCCTATGCAGGTCAGAGACAAGCGTTATGGACAGAGTGCAGTGGCAGAGGCAGATTATTTCAGAACAGAAGGGAATAAAGCGGAGGCAGAGACAGAGGTCAGGACAAAGGAGTTACAAGGAGCATAATAGCTAAAACAAGGAGCTGGCTCTGATACCATGTCAGGCCAGGAGTAACTCCAGTTTGGCAGAAAACTCAGAAAAACCGATTCGTGTATATTCCATAGGTAACCCATTGTTATATACAATAGGGAGTGATTGTTCAATTCATCCCCCGATCACTGTTCACCTTCCCAATTTATTTATTTACATAAAATTCCCAATCATGAAGATTAGGTGCCAACACATTGCTCTATGAGTCATATGAGTCGTTTGATTATTGATCCGAATAATCAAGCGCCAAGGAATTCCAACTTGTGACTGAAAGTAGGAAACTCTGGGCCATAAAGAAATGGGGGTGGAGTGAAAATGAAATCAAATTGAAGGGAAAACCCGTTTAATAAATCGAAGGGAAAACCCACTGCAAAGCGTAGATTGACATAACAAGTAACCTGCATAACCTAAGAAAGCTAAGAAGCATACTGACCTCCAAGGAAAAGAGTTAGGGTTTGGACGAGGTTGTAGACACTGCAGGAATTGCAGAATGGCAGGATGAGGGTAAACGCAGCAGAGGGCAGAGGAGGTTACACGGTAATGCTGAACTTTTCTGTGTCAGATGTTAGATCATTGATCCGAGCAATGAAGGGCCACAGAAATGCAACCTTGCTGCAGTACGTTAAGTCACATGGCTCGGTAGAACTCTCCAGAAACAAGGTCAAATCACTTGTAAAATTAAATTGATTAATGTGTAAATTTAAATGGTTAACCCGTTAAGCTATAACCATAGTTTTGTAATTACAATTATAATTATAATTTTTATGTTTATAATTATAATTTTTATATTTGTAATTATTATAATTATTTTTATAATCACAATAGTTATTATTTTTATAATACTAAAAATAAATTTTATAATTATAAATTTAATTATAATTTCATAATAATTTTTTAATTTATAATTTCTAGTTGTAATTTTCCTAATTTAATTTTGAGTTTAAATATTTGGCTTATTTTGATAATTGAAATAATAATTATTTAAATGATTTTGATAATTAAAATAATATTGACTATTTAAATTGTTTTGATAATTTAAATTAACTTTTTGATTGTTTTTTAAGTTGATATTAATGTTTCAGATTAATCACATTTTCCAACTAGCTATTTTATAAATTATTTTTATAATTAAAATTATTTTGACCATTGTACTAATAATTGTTTTTATATTTATTTTTATAATAAGAACCATTAAAGTTTTAATTTTAATTTTAATTATAGGATTATACTTGCAATTTTTAAAATTTTAAAATTGTAATTTTTTAATTATATTTTTCACAAGTTATTTTTTTAATTTAAATATATATTTTTAATTATATAATTTTATTGAAATATATTAATAATTTAGTGGTTTATTAGGATAAAATTTATATATTTGAATTTTGAGCTAATAATAATTTAATATTATCGTTAATAATTTAAATTATTTTTATTAATTTTTTTATTGAAATTATTATTTCAAAAATAATAAAATATTATTGGTGTTTAAATGATTCAAATGAAATAGAGTTATTCTTGTTATTAAATTTATTGTTTTTATTGTTTTTTAATTTTTTATGGTTATTTCAAAAATAATAAAATATTAGTCATTTAAATGATTCAAATAAAATAACGTTGTTCTTGTTATTAAATTTATTATTGTCAATAATTTTATTTAAAAAAATTGTTTATTGTTAAATAAGATTTTTATGGCAATTAACATTCTAATTTTAATGGAAATGAAGAAAAAAATGTTTTTATTAATTTAAGAGAAATTAAATAAAATTACTATTAAAATACTTATTTGAAATATACAATTACTAATAACTTTTTGAAATATACAATTACTAACGACTTTTTAAAATCCCATATTGTATTTAACTTTAAGATGTCATTTTTTTTTCACTAGTTATTTTAAGTTAACATCTAAATAGACATTTTTATAATCATGATATATGCGTTGAGCTCCATATTTATGGTTGTGCCATCGTAGAATATGTTTGGGGTAATTTTTGGTTTTGTGTTTGTTGAATATTTTACAATTTTAAATATATTATTGTAAGCTTGTTGGTATATGGTTGTTTTATAAGCTTGTAGGAAAAAATGTTATAATTTTGTAGGGAAAGTGATTCTAGTTTGTAGTGTTGTAATTTAAAATATGATTTTGCTTGTTGCTTTAGTGCTATGTTACACATTTCATTTTAATTAGTATGGTTAATTTTTTTTTATCTGTATAAATGCTGTAGATAAACTTAGTCATCAACAAAGAAAAACCACTTCAGCAACGGAATACTAATTTTCACATTGGATGCATCTATGAAATGAAGCACATGCTAATGTTATTTAAATTATGAAAAAAGAATTATAATGTCATTTTTTATTTGGGATTATATTGCAATTTGATTGTTTTGTTTTTTTATTTTATTGCAATATAGTTTCTATTACATTGGAGTTTCATATTTATGTATAGAGAAATTTGTGTGTTCTTCACAACTTTACTAAAGGATGTTGGATCATAAGTGTTGGGTGTGGAGCCTAATTATCTTCTTTATTCAGAGGTCTCCGTTTCAGTTGGATGTATAATCTAGGAAGACTGTAAACCCCTCCAAGCCCCCCCCCGTGGGGATTCGGGGGCAACATCCCTGAAGCTAAAAATAGATGTAAAATTTACTTGTAAAATATTGTAATTTCGTAGTCAATCTGGGTTGTTCATTAGGCGAATGATCTGACAGTAGAAGTTATGTTTAATTGAGGGTTTTTTGCCTTAGAAGGCAACCCCTCACTATATATGAGGGAATTGTATTACGGCTGTGTATATGTATATTTTGAGCGAGAAAGAGAAAGGATATTGTGTGAGAGAGAAGAGGAAATTACAATGGGTCTGTTGTAGGTTGTATTTCTTCATTTTCCTTGATAATATAAAAGGAAGGACTGGTTGTTTCTCCGTGGACATAGCCCAAATTGTGTTTGCGTTTTTTTGTTTGTGTTTCTGCAATATTTTATGTGTTCGATTACTTTGTAATATATAATTGTCTAATAACTAGTATCAGAGTTGAAGGTCTATTTGCTGATAAACTCACAGGAAAGAAGGCTTCCTGGTTTGAGTGGGAGCAATAGTGGAAGATGGTAGGTTTAGGGTCGAAAAATTTAATAGCCAAAACTACCAGCTATGGAAGATGTAGATGGAAGATTATATGTATCAGAAATATCTGTACCTACCATTGAGCAGAAAGACAAAGAAGCAACCGAGTATGTCAGACAGAATGGGATATTCTTGACACAAAGGCACTTGGAAAAATATGAATGTGCCTAGTAGCGTCAGTAGCCTTTAATATTTCAAAGGAAACAACAACAGAGGGTTTAATATCGGCATCAACCAAACTGTATGAAAAACCCTCGGCCTCAAATAAGGTATTTATTATGAATCGTTTAGTTAATATGAATATGTCAGAAAGTGGATCTTTTTTTGATCATTTAAATCAATTTAATATGGTTACGAGTCAGTTATGTTATGTAGGGGTAAATTTTGATGATGGGGTTAGGGCTCTGTTATTTTTGTGCACATTTCCAGAAAGTTCGAATGGTTTAGTTATGGTTGTTAGTAATTCTGTCTCTGGATCTAGTACTTTAAAGTTTGATCATGTTATCGGTGGAATCCTTAGCGAGGAAATGCGACGAAAAAGCTTTGGTGAGACATCAGGTAATTATTTGACTGTAGAGACTAGGGGAAGAAAAATGGAAAGAGGAAAGAGCCCAGGATATTGCAGTAAGTCAAGGAAAGGCAAATCCAAGTCTAGATCGGGGATAGTGTGCTGGAAATGCAGAAAGGACACCTGAAGAAAGACAGTAAGTCTCGGAAGGGAAATGATGGAGACACACAACAAGAAAACAATCATGAAGCGAATGTGACAAGTGATGTGTTGCAAGACACTTTGATTCTTTCATTAGAAAATATTATTGATGCCCAGGTGGTAGATTCAGGGGCCTCATTCCATGCCACACCTGATAGGAAACATTTTCAAGATTATGTTCAAGGAGATTTTGGAAAAGTTGATTTGGGTGATGATAAAACGTGTAAAATCATTAGAATAGGTAAAGTTTTTATAAAAGAACAAAATGGAAACCAACGAATATTGGAGGTAAGGCATGTTCCATATCTGAAGAAAAATATAATTTCAACAGGGCAGTTGGGAGGTGAAGGCTGTGTAACTACTTTTATAGATACAACCTGGAAGGTCAATAAAGGAGCCCTAGTAATAGCCAAAGGAGAAAAGATTGGTAAATTGTATTTATGCAATGGTATTTCTGATTATGTTAATGCTTTAACCTCTATAGGAGAAGATACAACATTGTGGCATCATAGGCTCAGGTACATGAGTGAGAAGGGGATGCAGATTCTTCACTCAAGAAATTTGTTGCTAGGTTTGAAGCATGTTGATTTGGAATTTTATGAGAATTGTGTTTTTGGAAAACAAAAGGGAGTAAGATTTATGAGAGTTGGGAAATAAAAGAACAACAAAAAATTAGAGCTTTTGCACACAAACGTATGTGGACCTGCTAAGGTATCATCTCTCGGTGGCTCTCAATATTATGTTACTTTCATTGATTATGCAACTAGGAAAACATGGATTTATTTTATTCGAAATTAATTTGATGTATTTGATACTTTTATGAAATGGAAAGCTTTGGTTGAAAATGAGACAGGAAAAAGGTTGAAGTGTCTTAGATCAGACAATGGAGGTGAATATTGCAGCAAAGAGTTTGATAAGTACTGTTCAAAGCATGGAATTTGCAATGAGAAGAAAGCTTCAGGAACACCACCTGAAAATGGTGTGTCCGAAAGGATGAACATGACAATCATGGAACATGCAAGGTGCATGAGATTGCCTTTACAATTTTGGCAGATGTTGTAGATACTGTTGTTTATCTAATAAATAGAGGGCCTTCAAGTTCCTTGGATGGTGGTATTCCAGAGGAGGCATGGACAATCAAACTACTCATTTTTAAAGACTTTTGGTTGTGAAGCCATTGTCCAAATTAATAAATAAAATAGAACAAAGCTTGAGGAAAAATCAACGAAATGTATCTTTATTAGACATGGTGTTAATGATTTTGGTTATTTCTTTTATGATTATGAAATCACAAAATCGTTAGGAGCATAGATGTCATATTCAATGAAAAGGTTTTGTATAAGGATTAGATGTAGGAAAAGAAACAAGAAAAAGAAAACAGAGAATACACAGTGCTTGATGAGATCACATAAAAAGTAAAGGTGCATGAAAATCATAATGATCAACAACCAAAACAACAATAGCAAGCACAACAACAACAAGCACCTCAAACACCTGAAAGTGGTGTTAGAAGATATATCAGGATAAGTAGACCCTGTGAACGATACTCTCCTTCATTATATTATGTATTGTTGACTGATTCTGGTGAACCGGAATGTTATAAAGAAGCAATGCAAGTAGAAACCAGGAAGAAGTGGGAGCTATCCATGAAAGAAGAGATGGACTCCTTGGTACATAACCAGATTTGGGACTTAGTCAAGTTTCCTACAGGTAAAACAACATTGCAGAATAAATGGGTTTACAGGTTGAAGGAAGAAGATGGAGGTAGGAAAAGGTATGAAGCTAGACTTGCGGTGAAGGTGTTTGCACAGGAAAAAGGTATAAACTTTGATGAAATATTTTCTCTTGTTGTTAAAATGACCTCAATGAGAACTATTTTAAGTCCAATAACAACAAAAGATTTGCATCTTGAGCAATTAGATGTAAAGACTACCTTTCTCCATGGGGATTTGGAGGAAGAGATCTATATGCAACAACCACAAGGATGCGAGATCAAAGGGAAGGAGAAACTAGTGTGCAGGTTGAAGAAGAGCTTGTATGGCTTAAAAGAGGCTCCAAGGTAGTGGTATCTAAAATTTGACAGAGTTATGTCTGAACAAGGTTATACTAGATGTCACTTTGATCATTATGTTTATCTCAAAAAACAAAGTGATGGCAGCTATATTATATTGTTATTGTATGTAGATGACATGCTTGTTGTAGGGTCTAACATGCAAGAAATAAATGCGCTTAAAGTAAAATTGGAAAATTCATTTGCAATGAAGGATTTAGGTGCTGCAAAACAAATCATTGGTATGAGAATAACTAGAGACAGGAAAAATTGAAAATTAACATTATCTCAGAGTGAGTAAATACAAAAGGTGTTGGAAAGATATAATATGCAGAATGCAAAACCAGTTACTGCACCTTTGGCTAGCCATTTCAAACTAAGGAAATGTTTTCCAAGACTTGGGAAGAGATGGATTATATGTCCAAAGTTCCATATGCATTAGCAGTTGGAAGCTTAACGTATGCAATGGTCTACCTAAGGCTTGATATTGCACATGCAATGGGACTTGTAAGTACGTACAGGAACAATCCAGGAAAAGAACATTGGATGGCAGTGAAGTGAATTCTTAGGTATTTGAGAGGTACCACATATCAAGCACTATTCTTTGGTGGTTCAAACATTGCTCTACAAGGATATGTTGATGCAGATATGGCATGTGATAGAGATAAAAGGAGGTTTTCCATGTGTCATTACTTAATAAGTATGAGAAATATGTTGATCATGTGATTGATTAGTTTGTATAGTAGGTGGAGCTAGAAGGAGAATTCCATCTAGAACCTCAGTGTATTTTGCAGTGAAAGGTTCTCATGTTCTAGAATTGAGCAATCCAGCAAGTTAAAGTGTAGTGGAAGCACTTTGGACTTGATGAAGCTACATGGGAGATGGCTAATCAGATGTGGGCTATGTATTCTTCTCTATTCACTAGTTGAGTAGATGCATTTTGGTATATTATTTGATGTTATGTTTTGGTCATGTTTGTTTATGCATATGTATGTAAATATTGCATCGCGCTGTGTTATAAAACTCCAATAAGCAGTATGGTGTTCATGGTATGTTGGTTATGCATTCAGTAGTATGATTTGATGTAAATGTTGTATCGAGCTAGGTTATAAAGCTCCATGGGAAGCATGTGTTTTGTTGTTTTATAAGTTTCATTGAACATCAAGTATTGTGTTCCCCCAAGGGGGAGGGGTTTATAACGACCCTGGTTGATTTCATATGTAAATAAAAATAATAACCAACACCACGGGGATCACTTGTGATTAATAAATGTTTATGGAAATTGGAAAAGGAATTGGCAAAGGAAAAGCGACATTAATTGGCATTTTATTTATGAAAAAGTGGAAAATAGGAAAAAAATGGAGATGAAAGGTCACAAATTTGCATGAGGAGGAAATTGAAGGAAAATTGAGGAACAATGAAGAAAATAGAGGCCTTAATGATAAAAAGGATTCTGAGGATCATTTCACAACTATTTTCAGTTCATTCTTTGGAACTCTCATTCTATTCTCTCTCTCATACTCTTGCACACTTAGAGAAATATTGCAGCGTTGTTGGAGCATGCTTGAAGAACTCTAGTTTTCCTTGCATTTGGAGAGTGAAGGCAAAGGAATGTGGGAAAGTGAAAGGTAATAATAGGATCAGTAGCTGTAGCAAGATTTCTTTGTAGGTATCGAGTTTCATGTATGATTTCCTTACTAGTTTTGGCATGCATGGTATATCCGTGTGGTTAATTTGTTATGATCTGTCATTGACATGGAGGATTGCTTGGATTGACAGTGGTTTTACCTAGCCTTGCCATTTCCTTGATAGCCATGGTGTCGTCAGTTTTTATACTTGTTATTTCTGATTGGTGCTCAAGTTCCTTATGGTCATGGGTTGAGTTACTAGTCCCTGGAGCCGTTGGTTGGAACAAATGCTCTAGATCGCTCGAACAACCTAGGTTGAGAAACTAGTCATGGTTGAGGTAATATTCCTAGAGCCTTGGTTGGACAAACTCTCTAGAGCCCTAGAAGGCTATGGGTTCAGTTATTAGTTCCTGGAGCCACGGTTGGAAAAAATGATCTAGAGCCCTAGACAACCTAGGTAGAGACCAATCTGGTTGATGTTAGTGGTGTTCAACTGTGAGTTGGAATCACTAGTTAATGGTTGAGGTGGTTTGGCCTCTTGATGCCCGAGTTTGGTTTTTTTTGGTTTATTCCATGAGATCCCACATTCACTCTTAGAATATGGCATGGGGGTGATTAACTGAAAGAAATATTTGGTTCATCCCAATCGATGGTTGGATGGTATGTGGAAGTCTCTCACTTGGTTGGATTTTTCATATGTTAATAAGAGCTTTTTTCCTCTTGAATTTTCATGAGCAATTTTACTTGTTACTATGTAGCTTTGATGGTTGTTTTATCATGGTGTATATGTTGTGCATTTGTTGGTTATATGGTGTATATTGGCCATATATATTTATGTGTTTTGATTTATTGATGAATGGTTAATGAATGCATGAGTTGATACATGTTATTGCAGCTATTATGGGAGAGTATTAAATCTTCTTAACGATTCTCATATACGTATCGGACCCATGTGTTTGAATATGCATTCATGACCTGTAGATTACATGTTTGCCATATGTTTGACGGATTGATTGTCATGGTTAATCTTAGTTAGGTCAATTCTTTGATCAAGTTTTATATGAATTCCTTTGTCTTGATGTCATTTATCATTCTGGAAAGTCTCACTTAGTTATGGGAAGTGGTATGGAGGCTAACCTAGAATTTAGGCCAAGAATCTGGGACTGCTACCTTTGGATTGGAACATTTTGGTTGCAACCACATGGATGAAATCTTGTGCATGTGGTTGGAAGTTTCAAATCACATGGAGGGTTTGTTTTGGTTGCGGTTAGGGACCCGGGTAAAATAAAAGGGTGTCGAGCTCAGATTTTGGCCACCTGGGGTAGTTACTCAACCTCTGAGGGTCTTGTAGCACTTGTAGGATGTTGTGAGACGTCAGTTTGTCTTCTGTGGTTGGTCCCACTTCCTTAATGGAGCCTAGGAGGTCTGGTCATGTCAGAGTAGCTCTTCCTCTCATGTTTACCCTGGAAGGCTAGTGAAACTAGATAGATATGGGAGGGGTATTTATACATGAAATGTTGACGCGAGTTGCTAATGCAAGTGGATGTGAGGCTTTAGCATTATCTTCGTATAGAAGCTTCCTTGCTGAAACACTTGTTGAGTGTGACATTGGAGATCAAGAAACTTGCCATATGTTGCTAAAACTACCTCTTGTTGTATATAGTCACAAATATTTTCCATTGACTGTTGGGAATAAAGTGTACCAAAAACATTAGTGAATTCTAATGAAACCACGTGCAGAAACAATTTTGTTCAGATTTATCAAACTCGACCCCTTTTTTTTGGAGCAATTGTGTTTGATAGAAACAAAAAGATCATGGAGTTTTAATGTTTGTCATAAGCAAGAGCCATGGAGACCATGAGATGTTTGTGCTCTTGTTAGTGTCTGGCCATGGTTTTATGTTGTTCTTGATAACTATTTAGAAGAGTTTGAAACATTTTGTTGGACTGGGTTTCTTTTATACAAGTCATTCCGTGACATTGCTTCAAATATAGGCCTTTCAAGTGAAACTATCATTGAGAATTGGAGGAATTTAAGATATTACACGTGGCATGTTGATCGAGGTCCTTTGCCAAATGAAGGAAATGAAGAAGACGTTGAGTCCCTTATTCATGAAGAGAATATTGATCGAGATTTAGAAGAGTAGAAAGCTTTTCCCCAAATAATTCCTCCAAACAATGTAAACATTTCTGACCTTGACAATATTGGTAGAAGGGACTTTCATATTCATTATAATTGGTAGGAAACAATGGTGTCAAATGATATTCCATAACAATATATCAATTTTATAAAGGATGCACAGTCTGCGGGTGTTGTTAATGTCAACACATTTGGGGAGATAATTTCGTTCCTTCTTCTTTATCGAGGAAACAACGAGCTACTTTTGAAATTATTTTTCAACACTTTGTTAATGGTGGAAATGATGATCCTTTGAAAATGATTATTCAAGGAACCTCTGGAATTGGTAACTCTTCTCTTATTCATTGTATTTCTCATGTTCTTTCTTCTTCAACAACGGATGATAGAAGTCCATTGTTATTGCTCGCTCCAACCGGTATAGTTGCTTTTAATATACATGGAAAAAAATACACTCTGCTTTGAAAATCCATTTAAAATATATGAAACAATTAAATGGTCAGGCTTTAGCAATGTTTCAAGAAAAAATGAGGCACATTCGATATATTTTAATTGATTAAATGAGCTTTATAGGTCCAAGGTTATTCATACAAATAGATTCTCATTTGCGAGAAGCCTTTCCTAAAAACAAGGCTTCTCCTTTTGGTGGCATGTCCATGATTCTTGTGGGTGACCTTGGGAACCTCCTATTAAGGATAAACCCTTGTATGTAGGTAAAACAATAGGGAAAGTGATGTGTCAAATCTTCAACATTGTTGTGACTTTGGATAAAATTTATTGGAAACAAGGAGATGATCCAAGACATACATCTTTTCACAATATTTTAACCAATATTAGAAATGCAGAGCCTTTTCTAGATGATTGGGATCTTATTACATGTGTCAACAACTGATTGTGTGCACAAGAAAAGAGTTTATTCGAATCTTTAGTTCACTTATTTGCAATGGATAATCTCGTCAATTTTTATAATAGGAGATTGTTGAAATCGTTAAATTGTCTAAGTGCAATATGTGTTGTGGAATGTACTAGAAGAACAAAAGTAACTGACAATGATGATTATGTCCTGGAGCATGAAGCGTTATTGTGTCATGGGAAATCTGTCATACTCACGTGTAATTTGTAGGTTGAAGTTGGGTTGGTCAATGGCGCACTTGGACATAAATAAAGGGGTTAGGGTTGTACCCTGACATGCCCTCCCCCATCAAAAGTATCCTTGTCCTCGAAGCTGAAGCTGTGGAAACTATTGAAGAATAGTGGTTGATTCCCATGTCACATCTTCTGGGGAGGTTTCTTTCCACTGGATGAAGAATTCCTTGATCATGCAGTTGTAGAGATGTATTTCACGAGGATCTAGGACCTGTTCAGGTCGGAGCCAAAGTGAACCTTCCTCATCAATTCCGGCATCATTGTTTGAACCATGAAATTATTCCCCACAACTTTTTTGAGGCAGGATACATGGAATAATGGGTCGATTTTTGAAGTAGTCAGTAGGGCTTTGTAAGCAACTACTCCTATATGCTAAAGCACCTGATAAGGCCCATAGAATTTCAAGGCTAGTTTTTGGCATCCCTTTTTTTTAAAGAGGGTTGCTTATAAGGTTGGAGTAACAGGAACACCTAATCATAAACTTGAAATGACCTCTTTGAACGATGTTGGTCAACCTATTACTTCAATTTATTTTGGAATTGATCTAGATTATATTTGAGATGACCGATCATGGCAGCACTGTTTTGCAGGAGCTTATCAAATGCCTATACTTTAGAAGATCCTAGCATATAAGGATCGAGTGAAGGTGGGAATTGGCCATACACTACCTCATATGGTGTAATCTTTGTGGCTTCATGATAGTTAGTTTTATACCACCATTCAGCTAAAGGAATCTACCCATTGATGTTGCTTGTTTGAAGTGAAGTATTGCAGATAGGTCTCCACGCATTTGTTGAATATTTTTGTTTGACCATCAGTTTGGGGATGATAAGTTGTACTCAGTTAGATTTGTGTGACCTGTAGCTTTAATATTTCCTACCAAAAATTTTTGGTAAGAGTGGGGCCTTGATCAGACATAATGGAAGTCGGCATGCCATGTAGTTTCAATATTTTCTCCATGAAAACCTAAGCCACCAATGTTGGGGTAAATGAGTGCAGTAGAGCACAAAAATGAGCATATTTGAAAAGTATATCAACAACCACCATGACGAATGATTTTTTTCTTGATTTTGGGAGACCTGTATTGAAATCCATGGAAATATCTATCCAAACGGAAGTAGCGAGTGGCAAGGGTTGTAAGGTTCATCGTAGATTGATCGTTTCTCGTTTGTTGCATTGGCATACTTTGCATTCAGCTACAAAGTAAGAATATTGTGCTTCACATCGGTCCAAAAGGCAGAGCGGCGTGATCATGCATAAGTCTTCTGAAAGCCTGAATTTCCTACAACCGGACAGGAGTACAACTCATCCAAGATGCAGGTTTTGAGGGAGTATGTTGGGGATAGAACTACCCAATCCTTATTGTGAAGAATATCATCCATCTATGAGTATTCCTATAAGGAATTAGGATCTACTTGTAATTTGTTAATGATTTGGGACAGAGAGGGGTGGGAGAACCATTCATGATGGGCCACTTCAATCCAATATGGTATGGGTAGAGAGAGGGATAAAGGGGTGCCCTCTTCCTCAAATTAGCATGATAAGGCATCGAACAGTACATTGTCATTCCCCTTCTTGTAAATTATCTCATAATCATATCCCAACATTTTTGTGAGCCATTTCTTTTTCCGTGGCAATGATAGATGCTACTATAGGAAATATTTTAGGCTATGATGGCCAGTGTGGTTTTGGAAACAACACCCCAATAAGTATGGTCGCCAAGTGTCTACTGCATGTAATATGACCATCATTTCTTTCTCATATGTAGATTGACCCAGATGTTTTCCACTGAGTTTTTTACTGGTGAAATCCAATGGTCTATCTTCCTACATTAATACTATACCAATGTTCGTACCTAAAGCATAACATTCAATCACAAACGGTTTTGTGAAGTATGGTAAGGCGAATCCTGGAGTGGAGCACATGGCCTGTTTGAGAGCTAAGTAGGCATGTTAAGCTATGTCAGTCCAGAAAAATGAATTTTTCTTGAGAATATTAATGAGGGGTAGGGAAATACGTTCATAATTGCTGACAAATTTGTGATAGTATCTCGTGAGACCCAATAATCCCCTCAAACCCTTCAAGGTTTTTGGTTGGGGCCAATCTTGCATTACCTGAATCTTTTCTAGATTAATGCTCACTCTTTCATGGCCCATAATGTGTCCCAAATACTCTATTATCTTCCATTCCAAAGGAAAACTTGGATAATTTGATAAATAATTTGTGATCTTGGAGCAGTTGCAGTACCTAGTCAACATGTTGAAGGTGTGTGTCCTATGTTAGGTTGCAGATGATAATGTCATCAAAAAATACCAAGACAAATTTTATGAGATATGGTTTCATAAGGTGGTTCGTGAGGCTCTAAAAAGTGGATGGGGAATTATAGAGACCAAATGGCATGACCAGGAATTCATAATGGCCTTCATGAGTTCAGAAAGTTGCCTTGGGAATGTCAACATCCTTCATCCGTATTTTGTGATAGCCCGAGCAGAGGTCTAACTTGGTAAAAAAATTTGCACCATGCAGTTCGTCAAGTAGATAATCAACTACTGGAATAGGAAACTTGTCCTTGATAGTGAGCTTGTTATGCATCCTAAAGTTGGGACACATGCGCCATTCACCATATTTCTTTAAAACCATTACCACTAAATATGAATAAGGGCTGGTGTTGAGATGAATAACACTGCCTTCAAGGAGTTCCTTGATGATTTTTTCAATTTCATTCTTTTGTGCAAAATGATATCAATAGGGGAGAAAATTTGGCGGTTGGGTACCTGGGAGAAAAGGGATGCTATGATCATGTTCACCCCTAGAGGGTGGGAGCTCCTTAGGTTTTTCAAAGACACGTTGGTGCTGATCCAATACCTATTGCATTTAGGGATGAATGTTAGGAGGAGTGCATTCAATGGCATGCATATAATTAAATTGTGTTACTATCCCATGATGGCCCTTTTCTAAAAGCTTCTCCATTCAATGTGAGCTGCTGATAGTAGGAGCACTTTCCTGGAGTCCTCACAGTTTATGAGTGTGGTTGTTCTGCATTGTAATAGGGCCTAGTGTGTAGATCCATTCAACACCAAGGATGAAGATGCAATCGCCCATTTCAATGGAAAAAATGTGGGTTTTGAGGTGATAATCCCCCATTTGAAGCTTAATATTTTCATAGCATTCTTCAAATTTCATTACCCCCCCATGAATGATAAGGACTTGGAAATTAGATGTTTCCTTGACAAAACAATGAATGGATTATGATACTCTCTTATGGACCAATTTATGTGTGTTTCCACTATCAATAAACACCACTACTAGTCAATGTTTAATAAAACCTCATATTTTGAGAGTCTGGGGAGAAGAAATGTTGGCCAAGGCATGGAGTGAGATAACTAGCTCATCTAGTGTAGTTGTACTATTAGTGTCTTGGGTTGTTTTCGGTTCACCCTCTTCCTCCTTAGGCACTTCAGTGGATAGAGCTTCATCAGGCGAGCTTTTTTAGTAGTGTCGATTTGAAAGAATTTTGGTTCCTTACATTTATGTCATGGGGAGTATTTTTCATCATAGTAGTAGCAGAGTCATTGTTTCCTTCTTTCAGCCATTTCTGTCGATGACACATTTTGAACCTTAAGTGTTTAGGTGGGGTCTGTAGCCAGAGTGGGACGTGCCTATGTGATGAAATTTAGATGACTGGATTGGGCATTTAAAGTGACTTCTACCTCTAAGGTCTTGTTGCATGCTTCCAACCAAGTAGTTGGGTGATGCATTCGGACATGGGCTTGGATGGCTTCCTTTAGGCCACTGATGAAATGCTATAAGTAAAAGGAATCTCCTAGTCCTTCAAGCTGGATGGTCAATTATTTAGAGGCTGCAATGTAGTCTCATATTGTACCCATTTGCTTGAGCTTAGTGAGACGACCCAAAAATTGAGATTCCCAATCAAATCAATCACAAAGGGATTTTGAGAACATGTTCCAAGTTTGCCTCATTAGATAACATTTCTAATGCCACTTCCACCACTACCATTGCTCTTGGTCCAAGTAAAGAGCTCCCACATATATTTTAGTGTCATCATCCCTTATAATATTAAGGTGGAAATATTGTTCCATTTGTGCCACCCATATTGCCAGGTTAGAGCCATCAAATTTGTACATGTCTAGCTTGGGTGTTTGGTGGCTCGAATATTAGTGACCTCTATGGAAATGAATGTGATGGCTCGATTCTCCTTCGACGTGTGCATCAACACTATGTTCTTCCCCCATGGTTTCACAAGACTTACTCAGGACTTGTAATACTATTGTGATTTTTCTTCAAAGGTCACCTGGATTTCATTGAATTTTTTCTCAATGGTTTCAATTTTATTCGCAGTCATAACTTGAGACCTCATACCATACATACACTAGCCCTGGCTAAATTTTGAGCTTACTTAAGAGTAGTATGGTTAGAAAGAGGGAAAGCTCAGGAGTTTAGTGGTTTTAGTGATTTTAGGATGAAGCGTTGATTGCACTCCTAAATCTTATGCGATAGGTCTCTAGCAAGCATCCCATGATGGTCCCAAACTTCTTTTTTTTAATCTGAAAGGAGTTTTACTCCTAGATGATCAATATTCTAGTGACTGAAATCCAAAAGTACTTGATACTGCCAAATATTCTGTGAAAATCAAGGTTGTACTGTAGTAGCCAAAACCCCAATGCCTCAGCATAGAAAATATGTTGTGACAATATGATCTAGAATATGGAAGCCAAAAACCTCACTGCAAAACGAGTCTGATCTGTGCTGTGAAAAACCCAATTGTTGAATTTGATTTGTACGACAACGACATAACCTCAACTACTAGATCAAATCTATATAGCAGCAACCAAATTCCAATTGTTAGATCTGATCTGGATGAAAAGGTAGTTGGAAATCTTCATATAGCTGAGGGAACAACGGTCACAAAAGGAGTGTTAGGTGCTACAAATCACGATATACGCAGGGGTCCTAACATAGTACTTGGCCAAATCTTTCATAGCACTAACTAAGGAGGATCGAAAGTGCCCTTAGTCGTACTACCTGACTACCCTTGATTTTTTTTCTCAATATATGGTAGTAGCAAGACGACCAACGAATTGTCTAAGGTCAGGCTTCAAGTTACCCTAGGGGGGCTTCTGATATACCTAAGGGTACGTGGAAGTGTAGTCTGTGCACAGTTTTGTCTAATGCGCTACTACTTGAAGGGGTATCCACAAGGGTTACAAGGGAGTCCAATAAGTGTGACCACCTCTTGTAGTTCCTGCATGTGTGCCTCCCCAAATTTGTAGGTTTATGCAATCAATGATAGATCTCGTGGTTTAAAGACCCCATAACACATCTCTAGCCTGATAAAAATATTCTACCAAAATTGAAATTACAGATGGCCATGGAAAGTTCTCTAATACCACTTGTTATGCACTTAACCTACGAGAATAATATAATGCCAGAAATATGAAACAAAATTTCTAGAAACACAAAAATATCACATGAATTGAGACAAGCTGCAAAGATATTTTATTATTCATAAGCATAATACAATATCTACTTGCCTCTTCGAGGGGGGAACCTCCAATAGAGAAGAGCTCAATTACAATAAAACTCGATGTCTCTTCCCTTGTTAACTAAGACTATTTGTAGCTTTATGACATCCAAAACCTTAACTACTAGAGGTCACTTGCATGATATGGGTTAACCACTTTATTTATTAACTATGGCCCGTTTATAACTAATTGTGATATGTTTTCTATAATGTGGATCCACCACTTACAATTATTATTAATAAGAATAATTGCTTACGGGCTTTATTGTCTCAACTAACTATGACTTTGACGAGACCCCCTTGGGATTATTACATAAATAAAGGAGTTAGGGTTAGACCCTAACATTAGTGCTTTGGAATATCTTTGAAACTAATATGAATACCCTTTTTTATTTGTTTTTGTAACTTGCAATAAATGGTATGGACATCAATAAGTTATTCGTTCTACTTCTCGATGATTTGAATAGATTTGTTAATAATTAAAACTAATAGATTAAATAATTGTAAACAATTACATGAGAAAATAATTTATCATGGTGTTGTTGTTGTTTAATCGGTTAAATTGTGGCTATTTTTTTCCTTATGTTCTCCTTGTTTTCAATCATATTAAATTTATGTCTCTTTATTTTTTATGTGAATTCATGTTTGATATTTTATCTTCCAATTAGGGATATATACATATATATATGTGTGTGTGTGTGTGTGTGTGTGTGTGTACTAATTTTAATTTTTTCCTTTTCTCATTGAAATGCAAATACTTGTATTACACCTTAGCGGTTTTTGCTATTGTTGAAGCAATAAAGTTTCTTGCATATATTCGGGAAAGGCTTGATAGAAAAAAATGGTTTCATACTCGTTTTGTTGATGAACATGTCTGCATATTAGATAAAATGAAATTATATGTGTAATACTTGTCGCATGTGCACTAGAGAAAATCTAGAAGAAAAGAAAGAAGGGACTGGTTGGAAAGGGTGAAGCGTCACGATCATTATGTTGATTTGAATTTCTACTGCTTTTTTCATTGATTTGGCTATGTTATGGAAGGGGCTATTTAATAAATGCCTTCTGATGAATTATTTAAAGATCATTTTTTTGAAGGGGCTAAAATTGATTGTTTATCATTGGTGTTATTATGTAAAAAATTGTATATGAATGGTCTTCAAATTTTGTATGGTTTTGTTTTTCTTAGATTCCAATGTTTACAATTTAGATGTGCTTTTTTTTCTTTCATCTTGAGACGTTGTGTTGTGTAACAATACAAATTGTTCAATTATTCCAATTGTGTTCCTATGCTTTAATAACAATGCTTCAGTTTAATGTTATTCTCTTGGGTTTGTAATTGATTGGGTTTTTAGTATCAACCCCTTTAGTTTATTGATGCCTTTGGTTTATAAAAATATTCTTGAGGTTTATAGTATTAATGTTAGGGCTTAATGTTTATTTAGCGGTTTACAATATTTATCTTTCACTTTATATCCTTTGGGTTTAAAATGTTGATGTCATGGGTTTGTGACTATTGTTGAAAAACAACCATGGTGAGTCATTCTTGATCATGGTCATACATGTTGATAGTCAACCTTGGTTAACCATGGTGAATCATGGTGGTGAATGGTTGAGTGTGGCTTTTTTATGAAGATTGTTCCAATATGGAAAATATTTGTGGACAAGCATCATTGATCACGATGGTTATTCATGGCCAGCTTGGTTTATAATTGTGGTTTTAAATGGTCAACCATGGTCAAAAACATGGTCAAACATGTTTGTATTAGGGTTTTTAATATTTATCTTTGAGTTTATATACCTTGGGTTTATAATATTAATCCCTTGGGTTTAATATTCTTCCATTGGGTTCATAATTCCTTAGGGTTTTAATATTGATCCCCTAGTTTTTGTATTCCCTTTGGTTTATGGTATCAATCCCTTTGGCTTGTTAATGTCAAGGTTCAACCATGGTTGATTATGGTCCAACGTCACATTGTGACAAATATTGTATCAAAATGAAAATCAACCATGGCCAAACATGGATAGGAATGTTTATTAGACGATCTATAATATTTATCTTGGGGTTTATATATGTTGGGTTTATATTATTCGATTGGGTTTAATATTGTTCCCTGGGATTAATAATCCCTTGGGTTTTTAGTATTGATTTCTTGGGTTTATTATTCGCTTGGGTTTATAATATCAATCATCGTCGACCATGGTCAATAATTGTCAACCAAGGTTGACGTTCAATCATGCTTAACCATGGTCAGTCATTATGACAAAGATTGTCTCAATATGAAAATCGACCATGGTCAACCATGTTAGGATTTATATAGCTTGGGTTTATAATAACAATCATGGCCATCCATGATGAATCATGGTCAATCATGGTCAACCATGTTTTACAAAATCCAACATGGTCAACCATGGTACAATGTCGCATTGTGACAAAGATTGTCTCAATATGAAAATCAACCATGGTCTACCATGGTCCAACATTGCATTGTAGCAAATATTATGATGATATGAAAACAATCATGGTCAAGCATGGTCACTAGTTTCCTACATCGCATTGTGACAAGGATTGTCTCAATGTGAAAATCAACCATGGTCAACCATGTTTATATTAGGGTTTACATTCATTATGTTTATAATATTCATCCCTTGCAGTTTTAATATTAATCCCTTGGGGTTTTAGTATTAATCCCTTGGGTTTATCATATCAATCCCTTAAGTTTATTGATTTAAGGGTCAACTATGGCTGAGCATGGTCGAATGTCAGATTGTGACAAAGATTGTCTCAATATGAAAATTAAGCATGGTCAGCCATGTTTATTTAAAGGTTCATAATATTTATCTTAAGGTTTATATACCTTGGGTTTATATTATTCCTTGGGTTTATAATCCCTTGGGTTTTTAGTATTGGTCATTAGGCTTATTACTCATTTGGATTTATAATATCTATCATGGTCAACCATGATCAATCATGGTAAACCATGGTCAATCATGGTAAATCATGGTCAACTATGGTCAAGTATGGTCAACCATGGTTGACCATGGTCAACTATAGTCAACCATGGTTGACCATGGTCAACCAGAAATCTAATTTTGGTTAACCATTATCAATCATGTTCAATCATGGTCCAATGTCACATTGTGACAAAGATTGTCTCAATATGAAAATCAACCATGGTCCAACATCACATTATGACAAATATTGTCTTGACATGAAAATCAATCAACCATGGTTAACCATGTTTATTTTAGGGTTTATAATATTTATATTTGAGTTTATATATGTTGGGTTTAAATATTAATCCATTGGGTTTAATATTACTCCATTGGTTTCATTATCCCTCGGGGTTTTAGTATTAATCCCTTGGGTTTATTATTCCATTGGGGTTATAATATCAATCCCTTGGGTTTATTAATCCAAGGGTTCATTTTCCTAGAGTTTAATATTATTCCCTTGGGTTCATAATCCTTTGGGATTTTAGCATTAATCCCTTGAGTTTATTATTTAATATCAATCCCTTGGGGTTTATTAATCCAAGGGTTCATATTCATAGATTTTAATATTATTCCCTTGGATTTATAATATCAATTCCTTGGGTTTATTAATCTAAGGATTCATATTCCCAGGGTTAAATATAGTTCCCTTGGGTTTATTATTATTCACTTGAGTTTATAATACCTTGGTTTTTTAGTATTGTTCCCATGGGTTTATTATTCCCTTAGGCTTATAATATCAATCATGGTCAACCATGGTCAATCATGATCAACCATGGTCCAATGTCGCATTCTAACAAAGATTGTCTCAATATGAAAAACAACCATAGTCATCCCTAGTCTACTATCGCATTATGAAAAAGATTGTCTCGATATAAAATTCAATCATGGTAAAGCATGGTCAACCATGGTCCAATGTCACACTGTGACAAGGATTGTCTCAATATGAAAATCAATCTTGGTCAACCATGTTTATTTACGGGTTTATAATATTTATGTTAGGGTTTATATGCCTTTGGTTTATAATAGTATTCCCTTGGGTTCATAATCCTTTGGGGTTTTATTATTAATCCCTTAGATTTATTATTTTGATGGTTTTATAAGATCACTTAATTGGATTAACTAATCTAAAGGTTCATATTCCTAGGGTTTAATCTTATTCCCTTGTGTTTATTATTCCTTTGGATTTATAAGAGCAATCCCTTGGATTAATTAATCTAAGAGTTCATATTCCTAGGGTTTAATATTATTCCCTTGAGTTTTTAGTATTAATCACTTGGGTTTATACTGATAATTGTTAGCCTCTCTCATAAAACAATAATAAATCCAAAAATAAATAAATTAATTAAAAATTCCAAGTTAGGAATTTGTGCCTAACTCTTGGGTTGTTCCTCTAAGATAGGAGTTAGTTTAGGTAACTCGTATATTGGTGTGTCTGGTGAGAAATTATCTCAACCAAAGGAGAAATTATCTCAACCAAAGGTGTCTAAGATAGCACGCACTATCTTGAGAACATTGTCTCTCATATATTTATTTGTAACACTATATTCAATTATTTTTGTAAGAATGTGTAATGAGAGAGAATCATGACGCTTCAGCCTTTTTCCGCCATATTGTGTCTCTGGTTTTTATGTGTCATTTATATATTTCTATGAGTTAATGTCATTTTCAATATGTGGTATCAGAGCCATTTTGGTTCTTAGGGCCTGTTAAGCAAAGCGCATGCAGCGTAGGGATATGTCGATCTTGTGTGGATCATATCAGTGTGAAGATCTTTGACGGTATTTTGATTTTCTTACGAAGATACATAAGGAAATTAGATTCAGTAATGAAGGGAGAAACAATCAACCGTAGGAGATTTCGTGTGGATTGAGCGCGGTTAAGTTGCTATTAGGCAGGAGTGCAACGGAACCTGTTTCGTCGAACGGTGTTGAATGGGACGCGAATCGAAAGTGGTCCGGAGATTATGAAGAAACGGCCAAGGAACTGCAGATAAGAAGTGCTAAAGTCATGACGGAAGGCGGTTAAATTGCCATGGCTTCTGAACACAAAAATATTGGAAAGAGAAGATCACCTCTGGCAGATTGTACAAATACTCCGCCCTTATCCAGACCTCGAAGGGCCTGCGGTGCCTATGCCTCCCCCACTATCGACGCCCAGTTCAATAATGTCAGTGATTGGCATTAATTTATGACAAAGATGTGGTGGGTACAGCAATATGCTGATAGATCCCACACTGTCCTTCGGCGCTAGTGTTCCTTTGAAGTTTGATGTGTGTTATGACCCGATAAGCCTTGTCAACTAGTGGGCGGACTATTGATCGGAGAAAGGACGAGTAAGAGCAGCGGATAAGGTAACTTTGTCACGTTTGTGTGTATGGCTTTCTGAACACTTCACCATTTAAGATAGGTGTATATATAGTCTTCCATGCAAGGATCATATCCCGGAATTTCAATTTTTTTTTTCTTCCTTCGATAAATTTTTTGAGCATAAAGGAGCATAGATGCTGTATGGATCGATATTTCCCATCTCCGTATACATTTTTTTTTCAATTCTGTGCACAAATTCGAATTCACATCTGCTTTAGTACAGCTATCGATTAGAGCATTATAAGTTTCATCCGATATCAATGCATGTGTCCACGGGTACATAAATTCTCCAATGCCAGAACATGATATCGAACAAAAGAAGCTTCTAGGAGGGGAAATTTGGTTTTGCGGCCGTTCGAGGAGCTTAAATTATTGAATGTTGATCCCTGCTTCAGAGGCCGTACATAAAAAAAAAGGGAAAGGTTTGGAACGTCTTTACACTGTGGATCGTCGGAATCTTGATTCCAGCTTTCGTTTGAATTGCTGGAAATTTGCGAGTTTCTACTTTGCAGTCTCTTCTTTCTGTTAAATAAGCGAGGCTGCATGCATTTGAAACTCTTCCTTCATTCTTGACTGTTTACGGGGGACCACATGCTGACGGATGAGTTGTCAAGGTGGAAGAAAATGTATTGACATGAACAATGGTAACTAGCATCACATTGATCCATCTATAGCCGTGTGTATGTACCTTTCTTTTGCTTTTCAACAATTTTATTAGATCTGACTTTCAATTGAGCTGATATGCATAAATTTCTGTAAGGCTCTAGCCCGTATTCAACAAAATCAAGCGATGGGATCCAGGAGATTTTTTTTTTTTTTGATCCTCCCGATGCGAGGGATGGGGTGTTTGTTTTTTGAAACATCAAAATAACTACCAGCAGTGAAAGTGCCAAAGTTCGACTAAAAATGTGGAGACGGGACAAGGTGTGGCCATCAAGGTGCTCAACAAAGAGTGAATATTGAAGGATAAGTTGATGGAGCAGCGTTGCCAGCTTGCCAATTAGTGCAACCAGTGTGAGCCAACTTGCCAACAAGAAGCCTGTCACCTTGGATCATAAATATTTTTTTTTGTAATATTAATGCATATTGTATTTTGGAAAGATCTAATGATTTGTAATTTTGGGAATTTATTGTTAGTGGGGAATAAGGTGCAATAGAAATTTGTAATATTTTGGAGTGATAAGGGAAAGTTGTAATTTAAAGTATTGTCGTGTCATTATCCATTCAGATTTTGAAGGCGAGTTGTTTCAAGCATTTGTCAGCTTGGCATTATCATTGCTTCAGATGTACTCCATGATTAATAAAGATATCATTTTTTTGGTGTTGATGTGTCCTAGATCCGCCCGAAATTGAATAAGGGGATCTTAGGTACACGAAGAGTGAGTTGATGATGGTGCATGCTTCATGTTTTTTTGCTTATGATTTGTGTCTAGTTTTGACACATAAATGATCTCATTTCATGCACACATAAAATACAATGCCAGCAAGCACAACACCTATATTGAAATAGTTGCAAGGAAGGATAATTAAGCTCCACACATACAACAACTCATCAAAGTTTTCAACATCGACATTCTACTTCAACAAGCAACTTCACTTAATCAAGTTAAAGCATTTCAAAGCAAAGTCTACATCAACATTCTTGCAAACAAATTTCAGAACTTGTGAATCAAATTCCAATTACATTGCATTGTACGGGTGCATTCTCGGTTGAAACCGACACCCATGTTTTGATTTGATCAGAAGTCAAGCACGTCAATTCTCTTCAACTTAGTCAAATTAAGACAAGTGAATTCCTTGTTTTATGTGAGTCATTCAAACCATTGTAAGCTTTTTGGGTGCATTTTCGACAGTGTTCGACACCCTTCCTTTAAAGCACAATCAAGTGAGTCCATGAGTTTTAACTCCTTGAAACAACCATCACAGCAACCACAACAAGTTCAACTCTAACACCAATCAAGCAAGTTGAGATCAACAAATCAAGCGAGCGTGTCAGTCAAGTCCCATAGCAAGCGAGCCTGTCATTCAAGTAAAGTGAAACAGTTCAAAACACGACATCTACGACAAGAGAGCCTGACTTCAAGTGAGCAAGTTCAGATGGCACAACATATTCAGTTGTTACACATTCTTCACAGTTTGATCATCTCCAGTGATGAAGACATGGTGCACATCAGCAAAGAAACTCTTGCTGATCTTTCACGGCATCTACAACAAACACATGAAACCATTGAGTTTCTTCAACTTGAGTCCCAACTTCAAAGGAATGAATTGCAAGAAAAGGGTGATACTTTCAAGTCTTTGAACCATCCAGATGGTAAGTCATTCATCCCAACAACTTCAAGTGTCGAAGTTGTTCATGATCAAAGTCAAATTTCTTCCAAACCCATCATCAAGCCCTGGGAAGAAATTCAAAATAACAAGAATAGACGAGGCTTAGGATATGTTCCTGATGACATCAATTTACAAATCCCAGATTATTCCAAGCCAATTAAGTTTGTGAGTGCAGGATTTCTTGAACCACTCACCTCAGCAGGTACTGAGAAAGTTGCCGACAAACAGAATTGCACGCAACCTAAAGTTGAAGTCCAATCAAAGTGTTCTCATTGTCAAAGAACCGGTCATATGGAAGATCAGTGTTTTGATCTCCATCCGTGTTGCCATTGTGGCAAGCCCAATAATTCCTCAGAAAAATGTCGCAACCAACAAAAATCAGGCAGATTGAAGATACATTATGAATGGATTGATCCTTGGGAATGGTCATCCACAGTCAAACGGTTGTCTCAGTTCTACAACCGACTACAATCTTACATAGTGCAGCCAGCATTGAACAGATGATGGTACTCTCATGCAGTTGAATGAGGGAGTACAATAGTGAAACTCTCCTACACCTGAAGGGGGGGAGTTCAAATATATTTTGGAGCAGATTGTCTCTCCTTTCAGCTGACAAAGGGGGGAAAATGTCAATGAAATTGACAAGTGGTTGTCAGACTGAAAGTCTCGACAACATCAGTGAAGCAGCCAGTGGGCATCTTCATTAGCCAGTGGGCATCTTCATCAGCCAGTGGGCATTTGTCATCAGTAGTGAGCATCAGCAAATTCGCCAGTGGGCGATCGACAACCAAAGTAGTAGTGAGCAGCTTTCATCATAGCAAAAGCAACATTGAGTTGTTTTTTGACATCTTCAGCCAGTGGGCGATCATCATCAGCAAATACGCCGGTGGGTGTTCATCAAATTGTGTCAGTGGACACCGGATGCTGTTTTTCAAGCAAAGGACAGTTGGATCCTTTTGCAGCTTGGCACATGATGGAGTTGTCAAGCATCCCTCTGAGATGAATCAGTCATGCAGCTGGCTCAGTCTCTTCATATTGCGGTTTGTTCAGCATCCAGTTTTGGCAGTTTTTTCAGGCAATGTTTTTGAGGATCAACATGAGAACTTGGAAGATGGTTCCTCGTTCTTATTTTGGATTTATCATTGAAGGGGGGAATGTTAGCCTCTCTCATAAAACAATAATAAATCCAAAAATAAATTAATTAATTAAAAATTCCAAGTTAGGAATTTGTGCCTAACTCTTGGGTTGTTCCTCTAAGATAGGAGTTAGTTTAGGTAACTCCTATATTGGTGTGTCTGGTGAGAAATTATCTCAACCAAAGGAGAAATTATCTCAACCAAAGGTGTCTAAGATAGCATGCACTATCTTGACAACACTGTCTCTCATCTATTTATTTGTAACACTATATTCAATTATTTTTGTAAGAATGTGTAATGAGAGAGAATCATGACGCTTCAGCCTTTTTCCGCCATATTGTGTCTCTGGTTTTTATGTGTCATTTATATATTTCTATGAGTTAATGTCATTTTCAATAATAATAATATTTTATAATATAATTTTTATTATTATATTTATATATTTATTCCCATGGAGTTATAATGATAATAATATTTTATAATATAATTATTATTATATTTATATATTTATTCCCTTGTGTTTATAACGATAATAATAATTTATAACATAATTATTATTATTCTATTATTATTAAATTTTTATATTTATTCTTTGGGGTTATAATGATAATAATAATTTATAATATAATTTTTATTACTGTATTATTATTATATTTATATATTTATCAATATCGATATTAATATTAATTGTTAGTATGAAAATTCTTAACGTGTGTACCAAAAATACTTCACTTAAGTCACTGGTGAAAAGTGACCCTGATAACAGTATGTGGTTGTTTATGCTTCAAATCTGCAATAATAAAATGAGAAAACCCTGTAGCAAAAAAATTGTATGCGATCCAAAACAGAAAACAACAAGAAATATCTGATGTAATAACCCAATAGAACAAGACTTGTATATGAATAATCTTTTATTAAAACACTCGGTGAATGGGATCTACAACAAGGGTCTACAAATCCACTTCCGTGGGATGGGTCCTTTGATGTCCTTGTGCCTCAACAATCTATTCTCTCTCTTAATGTATGAAAAACCTAAAACAAAGAATAGAACTCAAGTGGGAGCTTAGATGTGAGAAAATGATAATGGTGACAATGATAATGATCATGGTGAAGAATGAATGGAAAACCCTGTTATTTATAACAAAGTATTGGGTTGATCTCGAAAATGGAAAATAATAAAATAATATTAACCAAATCAAGATCTAACAGTGATGAATACTTTATTATATTTTTTGGAGAGGGAAAATACATTCAAAATGGTCAAATATTTTTACTTAAAAATAATTAACAAATAAAATAACTTATTAATTATTTCACGAGGATTAAGAAATGTATGAAATTGAAATAATTATTAAATAGTGATTTAACAATTATTCAAAAAATAGAATTAAGGAATAATAGATAAATAGTGATTTATTTCATTATTCTTAGGATATTTAGTCAGATGTGACAATCAATAACTATCAAATAATGATTTAATAATTATTCCTAGAGAAAATCAAATAAATAATGATTTACTCAATTATTCTCATGGGGTTTTTTAATTTTAATCAATTTTTTTTAATAAAAATGGTTTACTAAATTATTTCCCATGGTGAAAGTGATTTTAATATGGTAAAGTAACCCTACATGGTGTATTTCAATTCACCTACTTATAAATGGCTAGATGGTTATTTTTTAGGTGATAACAAATTTCCCTCCAACGGATGAGTGTTAGGAGCAAATTGTGTGACCAAAATACGTTGTAGGATACATTTCCACGAGACACCAAAGGGGAGTCAGAGAGAGAGAGAGAGAGAGATAGAGAGATACAATTGAAGCAATGCAAAAAAGGATAGAGGAATGGAGGGGGAAAGACCTACTAATCTAATAGAAGTCTCCTTTTTATTTTGGAGTACATGATCTCAAATGAAACCAAATTCATCAAATTTGCAGAACTACATCTGAGGCTGAATCATAATCTGCTGACATCCGGGCATGTGGGGGGCTACTTGAAGGGCCGCCTCCTCATGAGGTCTATAACATCTCACACATACCTAGGAAACACTAGTACAATCTACTGGATCACTGGACCATCAAGTGTAGGATTCTCGATCATGCGACAATGAGATGGGGTCGAGTACGTGAGAAACAACCAAGTCAAAGGGAAATGATGATCCCCTTCACTTGATCTGAGGCACCCAACAAAGATGAAGGTTGGAACCAAGGTACATGCCCTCTAGAAAACACTTATGGAATAAATGTGTTGAAGTTGATAGAAGAGGGCTAGCCAGAGTTAAGGCAATGAGGAATCCTCAACAAAGGCACGAGGGATCATAATAAAGTGACTGATGGACTGAAACCACGGATGATGATGGAAAGAAACAAGATGATATGTGGACTAATGACATCCTTGTTAGAGCATGTTACACATGGTTGACTTGGTAGCGACTGAATCGATTCCAGAGGGGACGTTCAATTATTGAGAAGGCATCTTTTCAAAGACAGAGTAGTGTAGCTGCAAGCCAAATATGAGTTTGATGGGATGAATGCAACACAAAGATGTATGGAACACTGTAACTAGACTCAAGGGGACTCAGAATAGACTCCATAGATACAAGGGTGACTCATCTTTGATGCCTTGAACAAGGGCGACTCGATGACGCTGCAACATGGGGGAGGACCGGAGGGGAACATAAGAACATGAGTAGATGATAGTTACTCATGATGAAAATCAACATGTGAGTCAACCAGTGCAGAGGTAAAGTGGTACCAAAGTACGGGTGGCTCAAATGAAGAGATTCATTTTAATAGGCGATAAAGTGAGACCTCATGGGAAAAATGGCTTCTTGGTGAAGTGTCAAATTACTAAAAACAAAGGGAGACCCATTAGAGAACTCGGTGATAGATTTCCAATGGTGTTGACAGTTCATCAAACGGAGCTACGGTTTGTTTGAAATGGGTGACGAAAAAAATAGGGTTTTCCCTATAAAAGTGCTTCTTGCCCCCAAATCCAATTCATTTGAATAGTTGGTTGTTGGATAATTTGGAGAGGAGAAGAAGGCCCTAAATCTTGTGGAGAATGTAGCAGATAAACGAACTGTCAAAATATGGATCTGTGAGTTGGAGGTAGGTGGCCTTACTTGTCTAAAAGTGGCCTTAATGCTTCTTGGAAGGATGGTTCCTGGTGAAGAATTAAGGAAAGAGGAACACGGGAATGAACTACTAGAGAAGGTCTAGGATCCTCCCCACCGACCAATTCAAACATGGGGACTGAGTGGTAAGTGTGGCATCACATATAGTATAATGTTTCAATATATGATATGAATCATCTACGATATGTGATGTGTATATGGCTCGTCGTAGAAGCCAGTAGGATAAACTATCCAAGGAATGAAAGGATAATCAACCATACCTATATCGTTGGGATCTAGGCCGAGACTTATTGATGTAGGAGCATGAGGCCTAAAGATAAAAGACTTCGATTTTATTCCAAAACAAATACAAAAAAAGTGTATAGGCAAAGGAGTGGGATCCTTTAGTTGTCACTTTACAAAGCTTTCTAGATAAGATTTAGGCTAGAATTTAGGGGTTTGGATTATCATATAATAAATTCAAGTAGTTAGGCTTAGTGGAGACTCTTGAGGAGAATATCATGAAAATTAGATAGGATTAGGCAGTTTCGACCCTTTGAATTAGGATCTGGTTGTTGTATGTTCATGTATTTATGTAAGTTCTAAATTAATGAAAAAGGATTTGGCTCTGGAAGATTAGACTGTAAAACTGAAGTATCTTTGTGTCTCTATGTATTTTGCGCATGAATGGTTAAATCCCGAAGGGTTGAACTTTGTTCGAAATATCTCTGTGTTTGTTAATTTCAGATTGGTCTGTAGAAGATTTTACATTAATCGTGTGTTATCGCGTTTAAAATCCTTATTCACTTTGTATTGGAATAGCCGAGATATGTCTTAAGGATTATAGCTTAGAGATAGGTTAAAATTGGTGGAACGCTAAAACTTGGCGGAAAAAGGAAAACCCAACAAATTATGGAGAAAGCCCGAAAGAGAACGGAAGCCATTCGATCAATAGATCCATAGGCCTAATGGTCATCATGTGCAAACAAGTGCCGAATTTAAACAAAGGAGTAAAGTGGTCGTCATAGGCAAAAGCTATTTTCGCGCGGGCTCAAGGAGGTAAGCAGTATTTTGGGATAGTCACACGATTCCATTTAGCAGTCGACACGTAGCACGGAGAAACTGGTTTTCTCACGTGCTCTTGGCTTGATAAACATCGGCAAGAATTCCACGCGATATTAAGCATCAACCATTGGATCAAGCAGGCTTAATCAACAGTGGAGGATCACCCAGTGAGTTTGCGAGTGGGGAAAGCGAAAATTGTCAGATTGAAGAAAGAGGATCGGTGATGGAGAATTAACGCGATAAAGGTTTGGAGAATGGCAGACGTGATAAGGTATTAAACTAAAGTTTTATTTCTTGTCGGTTCTGTGGTTAGTCTGAAGGTTTATCAAATACTAGGTAAATTTAGTAGTTCTGCTATTTTAGTAGAACAGATAAATTTAGTGGTAGATGACTGAAACTCCAAAGGAGATCCAAGAGGAACTTCCACCTGAATTAGAAACGATAGTCACTCGTTTTGAACAATTATCTCTTTCACCTGCAACCACCCCACCATTAGTGGTATCAAAGCATCCCATTGACACTGATCGGGATCTCCAAGATCAGAGAAAAAAATCTAACATGGCTTTCAGAGTTGGAGGAAGACATGGTGGTGGTCGAAGAAGAGGAAGACTAGTTGCAAATTCTGAAGTGTTGGAAGCTATACAACAGATGCAAGCTAGATTAGAAGCCATGGAAATGGGAAGAGATGCAGATGCTGGAGATTTCAGTGAGCCTAAAGTTGAAGCTGCAGAAGAAGAGGAACCTACAAATGTTACTGATGAAATGAGATTCTTTAGATCAATGTTGAGATCCACATCTAAACCCAGACTTGAGGTTTTAGTTTACACAGGAGGTTTAAATCCTGAGGAGTTGGTAGACTGGATTAATGACATGGAGAAATTATTTGATTATGAATAAACAAAAGAAGGAAAGAGAGTGAAATTTTTTGTCACAAAATTGAAAGGACAGGCAGCACTTTGGTGGGATGGAGTGCAAGTAGAAAGAAGGAGACTTGGTAAACAACCAATTAAAAATTGGAACAGGTGTTGAAAATGGAAACAAGAAATGCTAAAAATAGAAATGCTATAAATAACATTGCTATAAATAGCATCTTAGGTACCAATGTTGGATATAACAACAAGGAATGAAAAATGGAAATGATAAAAATAGCATTGCTATAAATAGTATTTCAGGATAGATTCCAATTTTAGTTAGTCCCTGAACTAAAATTGAGAAGTAAAATTTGAATTTGATCTTAGCAGTTGTTTGTAAAATAATTAATTAATTCATCTTGACTTAATTAGTTGTAGGAAATCAAACATGAAGTCTATGTGAAGACATGCAATAGTTTCTCCATTGATTGAGGAAGTTATCCCTTGACTAAAAGAGATCAGGATGAGTTGTACTTTGAGTTGTAATTAGTTAGCTCAGTTAACTGAGTTAAGTCCAGTTAGATTAGTTCCAACAATTTGTGGAATTAATTGTGAGTTCAGTTAGTTAATGCATGCATGCATGTAACTGCTGCACTTCATATAACTAAATATTCTCTCATAAATAGCTCATGCATGTCAGTTCAGTCAGAGACCCAGTTGAGATCAGAGGAAGGGACAGTGTACTCTTAGTTGGAGGATTTTTCCTATATAGGAAACTCATCCATGCAGAAGGAATTATCTCCTTCAGGATTGCGCAATTACTTCTGAGTTTAGTGAACAGTGTGAGAGGCCAATTCATACAGTTGGCAGCATTGGACCCCAAGAGAAACTGCACAAGGAAATAGGAGGCTTGGAGGGCATAGGAAAAGGTTTGTGAGAAGCCTTTGACTGTTTATGAGCAGCAGAGGGATTGTACTGAGAGCTGGATAGCTTGTGAGTTAAACCTTTTGGTAATCCTGACATATTTCCACTTGTATGATGATACAAAGATCGGGGTTTTTAGCTGAGGCTTTCCCCAGAGTATTCTTCTGTGTTTCATGTGTATGATTTCTTCTTCTCTGTTATATGTGTTCTGATTGATCTAGCTCAAATTGATTAATCTTCCACAAAGTTTGATTGTAGAAGTAGATCTAGTATTTTGCTTTAGTATATTGCATTATCAGGTGATCTACAGTGAGAATTTCTACAACAGGATGGTGGAAAAGTTGAGAGGTAATTTTTTGCCAAGTGATTATCAACAAACATTATTTAGACAGATGCAAAACCTTAGACAAAGGTCTATGACAGTAAAATAATACACAGAGGAATTCTACAAAGTGAGCATAAGAGTTGGACAAATTCAAGATATAGATGAGAAGGTTGCAAGATATGTAAATGGTCTCAGAATGGAGATTCAAGATGAGTTAAGTGTGTTGTCTCCTAAAATAGTAGAAGAAGCTTATCAGATGGTATTGAAGGCTAAATAAAAACTCATGAGGAAGCAGTGTTCCAGAAATAGAGGTACTTTCTGAGGAAGGGAAAGTCAAGGTGGTAGAGAAAGGTCTACAACACCTAGAGATGGAGCTAGCAGCAGCTCAAGTCAGCATACACCCACAAGAGGTGATGCAAGTGGCAGAGGGAGTTTTTACAGACGAAGAGGAGGAAGAAGCAGAGGAAGAAAAGTCAGATGTTACAGATGTAACAAGCTGGGACACAGAGCCTATCACTGCCCGGAAAATTTAGGAACAAATCAGAAAAATGCAATTGTTGCTCAGGCTGAAGAAGAAACAGAAAAGGTACCAAAAGAAGAAAATATTCCAGAGAAAGGGGAAACTTTGGTAGTTAACAAAGTTTTGGTAAAGCCAGCAAAGGAAGTTGTTGAATCAGCACAGGAAAGACTTTTTTTAGGACTGTGTGCAAGGTTCAAGGAAAATGTTTCCAAATGATAATTGATAGTGGTAGCACTAATAATTTGGTCTCTACAGAAATGGTGGAGAAGTTGAAATTGAAGAGCAAGAAACATACACCACCTTACAAGGTGTCATGGCTTCAAAAAGGGCATCAGCTGTTAGTAAGTGAATAGTGTGAAGTGAAGTTGTAGTTGGGAAAATACAAAGACAAAACACTGTGTGATGTGATGCGTATGAATGTGTGTCACATATTACTGGGAAGACCTTGGCAATATGACAAAGTAGCTATGCATGATGGTAAAAGGAACACATATAAATTTGGTAAAGATGGGATAAATCATACATTACTGCCTATGGAAGAGGAGGATGCATCAAGAAAGTTTGATCCAAAGACCTTGTTGCTGAGTGGAAAAGAATACTTGCAACAGATTGAGGAGGATGATGTAAATTTTGCATTGATTTGAAAACCTAAGGTAATAATGACTTCCACTAAAATTTCTTATTTTCCAATTGAAATTCAAGAGATGCTGGAGAATTTTTGTGATATCACTGTAGATGATTTTCCTAATGAGTTACCACCCATTAGAAAAATCAGTCATCATATAGATTTGATTCTAGGGGAAAATCTTCCAAATAAAGCAGCTTACAGGATGACTCCCACAGAAAATGAAGAAATCTGAAACTAGGTACAGGAACTGTTAGATAAAGGACTGATTAGAGAGAGTTTGAGTCCTTGTGCAGTGCCAACAGAGTTGAGTCCAAAGAAAAATGGAGGTTGGAGAATGTGCACTGATTCAAGAGCAATCAACAAAATAACAATCAGGTATAGCTTTCCTTTACCTATAATTGAAGATTTGATGGATTGTTTGAGTGGAGTAAGATATTTTACAAAGCTAGATTTAAAAAGTGGGTATCATCAAATAAGAATTAGAGAAGGAGATGAGTGGAAAATTGCTTTTAAAACAAATGAAGGACTGTATGAATGGATGGTAGTTTTGTTTGGGTTATCAAACTCTCCTAGTACATTTATGAGGCTTATAAATGAAGTTCTGAAAGAATTTATGGGTAAATTTGTAATAGTATATCTGGATGATATATTAGTTTACATCAGATATAAAGAGGAACATGTGAGACATCTGAATTATGTCTTACAGAGGCTACAATAAGAAAAGTTACTGTTAAATTTAAAGAAATGCTCATTCATGAAGGAAGAGTTGGTATATTTGGGCTTTGGAAGATCAATGAAATCATAGAGTGGCCTTCAATAAAAACTACTTTTGAGGTAAGAATTTTTCATGGTCTTGCTAATTTTTATAAGAAATTCATAAGGACTTTTAGTAAGATCAATACTTCTATTATAGACACTATAAAGAAGGACAAAGAAGCAGAGAAGAACTTTCGGCTATTGAAAAGAAAGATCATTGAGAAACCTACTTTAATTTTCCCTGATTTTAATAAACCTTTTCAAGTGAAATGTGATGCCAATGGAGAAGCTATTGGTGGTGTTTTAAGTTAGGAGGAAAAACCTATAGCCTATTTCAGTGAAAAACTTAATGAATCAAAGAAGAAATATTCTTCTTATGGTAAGGAGTTCTATGTAGTTGTGCAATCATTGAAGAAGTGGAGACATTACTTGATGTCTAAGGAGTTTATACTTTATTCATACAACCATGCATTACAGTACATTATGCAACAGCCAAAGCTTAGTTAGAAGCATGCAAAATCGGTAAAATATCTTCAAAGTTTTAATTTTGTATTGAATATCACTGGACAATCAAACAAAGTAGCGGATGCCTTAAGCAGAAAAAGCATTTTAGTTCAGGAAAGTCAAATTCAAGTGTTGGGTTTTGATTTTCTTAAGGAATTATATGAAAAATATATAGACTTTAAGGAGGCATTTGAAGCATGTAAAATTATTGTTTTGTTAGACAAAAGTAAGTGGCTGGATTTTTTCTTGCAAGAAGGATTGTTGTTTAAAAGAATCAACTGTGCATACCAAGTTGTTCTATGAGGGGAAATTTAATCAAAGAGAAACATAGTGGTGGACTTGGAGGACATTTTGGTACAGACAAGACTTATGAGTAGTTGAACTAGTTTTATTACTGGCCGAAGATGAGATTTGAAGTGGAGAAGTATGTGAAGAATTGTAAAGTTTGTCAGTATGCAAAGGGAAGGAGCCAAAACACAAGTTTTTATGTTCCATTACCTATTCCAGATAGACCTTGGGATATGGTAAGCATGGATTTTGTTTTGGGTTTACCAAAAACTCAAAGAGGACATGGTTCAATTTATGTTGTAATTGACAAATTTTCTAAAATGGCACATTTTATTCCATGTTATAAAACCGGTGATGTTACTCACATTGCTAATCTGTTTTTCAAAGAGATTGTAAGGTTGCATGGGTTACCTAAGAGCATTGTTTCAGATAAGGACACCAAATTTATTGGTCATTTATGGAGAACCTTGTGGAAGAAACTTGGTACTAAACTAAGTTTCAGTTCAACTTATCATCCTTAGACTGATGGGCAGACTAAAGTTGTAAACATAAGCTTGGGTAATCTTCTGAGAAGCAGGTGAACATCCAAAGCAGTGGGATCAAGTTTTGGCACAGGTAGAGTATGCTTATAATGATTCTCCTAATAGGAGTACAGGGCAGAGTCCATTCCATATAGTTTATGGATTGCACCCAAGAGGAGTGTCTGAATTAAGAGACTTGGGAAAAGCTAAAATGAGAAGTGCAAAAGGAGAATATTTTGCTTCAGGGATTCAAGCAATACATGAACAGGTAAAATAGCAGTTACAGGGCAACAACATAAAGTACAAGAGTAGAGCAGATTTGAAGAAGAGAGAAGTTAATTTTGAGGTTGGAGATTTGGTTTTAGCAGACCTGAGGAAGGAAATATTTCCAAAAACAGAGTATAACAAGTTAAAATTTAAGAAGATTGGACCATGCAGAGTCTTGAGGAAGTTTTCTACAAATGCATATGAAAGTGAATTACCCCTTGATATTGAAATATCTCCAATTTTTAATGTTGTTGATCTGTACAAGTATGAAGACAGAAATGCAGATGATACAGTAGAGGGTAAAGAAGAACCAGAGGTTGATTGGGTAAAACAGTTACCTATAGCAAAGGCATTGCAGCGAGAAAGGATTTTAGACACGAAATTTTTTAAAAGGATAAGGGGACAGGAGTATTTTCAGTATTTGGTCAAATGGAAGGACCAACCAATTTCTGAAGCTACCTGGATGACATAAGACATGCTACAGAAGTTGGGAAGTTCTGTAAAAGAGCTCATGGACAGGAGCCCATGAATAATTTTGTCCTCAGGAGTTTGATGCAGGAGCATGAGGCCTGAAGATAAAAAACTTTGATTTTATTCCAAAACAAATACAAAAAATGTTTATAGGCAAAGGAGTGGGATCCTTTAGCTGTCACATTACAAAGCTTTCTAGATAGGCTTTAGGCTAGAATTTAGGGGTTTGGATTGTCATGTAATAAATTCAAGTAGTTAGGCTTAATGGAGACTCTCGAGGAGAATATCATGCAGATTAGATAGGATTAGGCAGTTTCGACCCTTTGAATTAGGATCTGGTTGTTGTATGTACATGTATTTATGTAAGTTCTGAATTAATGAAAAAGGATTTGGTTGTGGAAGATTAGACTGTAAAACTGAAGTATCTTTGTATCTCTGTGTATTCTGCACATGAATGGTTAAATCTCGGAGGGTTGAACTTCCTTCGAAATATCTCTGTGTTTGTTAATTTCAGTTTGGTCTCTAGAATTTGATTGTATATTAATCGTGTGTTATCGCATTTAAAATCCTTATTCATTGTGTATTGGAATAGCTGAGATATGTCTTAAGGATTATAGCTTATAGATAGATTAAACTTGGCGGAATTCTAAAACTTGGTGGAACAAGGGAAACCCGACAAATTATGGAGAAAACCCGAAAGAGAACGGAAGTCGTCCGATCAACAGATTCGTAGATCTAACGGTCATCGTGCACCAATAAGCAACGAAGTTAAACAGAGGAGTAAAGCAGTCTTCAAAGGTGAAATTTGTTTTCACACAGGCTCAAGGAGGTAAGCAATATTTTGGGATAGTCACGCGATTCCATTTAGCAGCCGACACATAGCACGGAGAAACTGCTTTTCTCATGTGCTCTCGGCTTGATAAACATCGGCAAGAATTCCATGCGATATTAAGCGTCAACCGTTGGATCAAGCAGGCTTGATCAACGATGGAGGATCACCCGACTAGTTTGCAAGCGGGGAAAGTGACAACCGTCAGATTGAAGAAGGAGGATCGATGGTGGAGAATTAGCTTATAAAGGTTTGGAGAATGGCAGATGCGATAAGGTATTAAACTGAAGTCTTATTTCTTGTTGGTTTCGTGGTTAGTCTGAAGGTTTATCAAATACCGAGTAAATTTAGTAGTTCTGTTGTTTTAGTAGAACAATTAAATTTAGTGGTGGATGACTGAAACTCTAAAGGAGATCCGAGAGGAACTTCCACCTGAATTAGAAACGTTAGTCACTCATTTTGAATGGTTATCCCTTTCACCTACAACCACACCACCATTTATGTTAATCAAGTAAAACGGTGGCCAAGGGCCATCATTCCCCCAAGCATGAGATACTGCCCCCCATCATATGATGATGGAGGGGAGTGATCAGGTATGCAAAGGTGGGAATGATGCCCCCAATAGGAGGAGTTTGTGGAATGCCATTGTGTTCTAAGTGCTCAAATGAGGGTTATATGGTCCTACTTGCACGAGATCCTCCAGAGGATGATGAGTAGATGTAGGGGAATATGTGCCCCCAAATTTTGTGTGGATGGATGTAGCATGTTATGGGCATACAAGATGTATTTAGAGTAGTGGAATCCAAACACATTGATGCAGCAGCATCCTGCTCAGAATATTTATTGTTCATTTGGTTGATTTAGGGGGTAATGTTTTTATTATTATTTTTAAGAATCTTGTATAAATTAAGTGGAAAATATGTGTGTGAGGTTTTAATTGTAAATATTCTCAATTATGAGAGAATATGAGTGATGATATATTTGTAAAGATATCATAAATATCTTAAGGATTACGATATCCTCGAATAGGAGTTAGTTGAGTGAATTATGGATTAAATCATGGATTTAGTATAATCCATAATTATGTAATTATGCTATAAATGTAAGCTTGCGAGGAGAGTGAAAGAGGTGTGATAGGAGAGGTTAGATAGTGTTAGAAGGAACTAAGTAGTGGAGTGAATAGATCAGAGCACGAGATGTTCTGAACAGATGTGTAAATATTGTGTGAATGAAAGAGTTTTTGTGTACAAAACTTGCTTCTGCGTGATATAATATGTTGTGATTTGATTTCGCTGGTTAATTAAATGATAGGCTGAATTCCTCTGTATCACGTGAATGTTGTGCATGGATGTATTCAAGATCCTGGTGAATATAGTTTAGAGAAGGACTAAACTTAGCGGAAGTGCTAAGTCTTGGCGGAACCCTGACAAATACGTGAGAACCGCTGAAGTAGACCTGAACCGTCTGATCAATAGATCTAACAGGCCCAATGGTAGTTGCGTCGGAAAAAGCACGAGGTTTAATCTAGAAAACGGACGTGATGGTTTATGTAATGTAATTTAGTCCAGTTGAGTTCTGAGTCGATCATATCCGTTTGCTATGAAGTGATGAGATTCGACGGATATCGCGTCAAAAAGTGCACGGGTTTTAATATAAATTCCGGACCCGATGAGTTATCAACTGTGGTTTAATCCAATTGGATTTCAGATTGATTGTAACCGTTCATTGTGAAGGTACGTGATCTGACGGTGATCGCGTGGTGAATTTGCGCGTGATTTAATTTCAAATCCAAACTCGAGAAGGTTATGAGTTGTGGTTTTATTTCCTTTCGGTTCCGTGGAAAATTTAGGTTTTTGTCATATCTGAGTAAATAAGGAATTCTGCTATTTTAGCATAATAACTAACGTGAAGGTTTAAACGAGATTTTAATTTGTTTTGAGTCCTGCTAAAGAGGTTGGGTCCGATAGTTTAATTAAAAGGAGGTTTAATTAATTTAATTTTTGGGATTTGTGTTCGATGCAGTTTCACCCCATCATTTTGGTATCAGAGCAGAAGAAGATTCTGCGTGAAGTATAATTATATTTGTCAGTGCTAGTCTTTATATTTTTTTGTGAAGAGTAACAGCAGAGGAAGGTGAGGAGATTGCAGCAGCCTAGAGCAAGGAGAGCTCATATGGTTCCAGAGGTGAGAACTAGAGAGATGCTGAAAGACTAAGCTAAGAGGAGAAAGCTTAGTGAGGCATGTGCAGCAGGGAGACGTGTTACTACAAAGGTTGATTGCAGCTCAAAGTTAAAGCTATTAGATAGACAAGAAAGCATATGACAAGGAAAATCAGAGGCACAACGGAAGCAAAGGGAAAAGAAGAGGAGTCAGTTTTAGAATTTGATTGAGGTAAATATTTTCTTTTATTGATTTGAGTTTGAAGAATTAGTATGGAGAAACTTAGGAAAGGTTCAAATAAATGTCAGATGAGTGATGAAGAGCGTAGGATAAGTATTGCAGAGATGAAAGCAGAATTGGATATACTACAGGAATGGTTTCAAGAGAAAGTGAATGAAGACCGAAGACATGGATGGAGAATAAGGAAACAGGTCAAGTGGAATCTATTGCAACAGAAATGGAATGTTATGTTGATGAAAAGACTTGAACAAATACATATATCTTTGTTGGAGAAGGAGAGACTCATAGGAATTGAGTTACAACAAAGAGGATTTGATGAAACCTAGAAATTCCATGGTTGGAATTTGGTGCTTTAAGCATCAAAAGAGACCAAAAAGTCTGGTATTTTTAAAATTGATAGTTTGTCTATGAATGCAGGTATGATACGAAATAAGGAATTTGTTGCTATAGAGACAGATAATGACCATTGTTATGATCAAGAAGTCTTTTGTGAACCTGAAGGAAATTGGGATGATTGTTTTTCATTCCATGAAGTTGAGTTTGTAGCTCAATTGGAGGAAGTAGTAGCAGGCAAAGAGCCATAGGCCGAAGAAGTTGAGATTAGAGAAACTGTAACAAAAGGAGGAAAGGACACCATAGAAAACATCAACTGTGTTGATGTGATTAACAAAGAGGAATTACTCTTAGAGCATGGTATACAAAATTTGGTTGACAGAGCGAGCGATGATGATGGTGAGATTTCTGATTTATCTCTTATTAAGACTATCGAGTCAGCTAATAAACCTATGGGCGCTGATGTAAAGCCAGTTTGAGATTCTTTAAAAGTCTGGAGACCAGAAGAATGGGTATCAGTGTTTCTATGCAAGTCTATACTTCCAGAAGTAAAGATGGTGTGGTATGGAAAACTGAGAATTACATTCAGTAGCGTTCTGGAAAAACTAATCCCAGAATTTTGTGCAAAATTACAGAATGGAGTTGACACTTTAAAGGACCAGAGGAAAAACAGAGTTTGGAATCCTGGAGGTAACAAGTCATTCAGACTTGTAGCTATCACATTACTCCAGAAAAGTGATAGATCTCATAGACAGGAGTCTATGAATTTTTTCTACATTGGGAGTCTGATGCAGGAGCATCCTGCTCAAAATATTTATTTTTCATTTGGTTGATTTAGGGGGTGATGTTTTTTTATTATTTTTAAGAATCTTGTATAAGTTGAGTGGAAAATATGTGTGTGAGATTTTAATTGTAAATATTCTTAATTATGAGAGAATATGAGTGATGATAGACTTGTAAAGATCTCATAGAGATCTTAGGGATTACGATATCCTTGAAAAGGAGTTAGCTGAGTGAATTATGGATTAAATCATGGATTTAGTATAATCCATAATAATGTAATTATGTTATAAGTGTAAGCCTGCGAGGAGAGTGAAAGAGGTGTGATAGGAGAGGTTAGATAGTGTTAGAAGGAACTAAGTAGTGGAGCAAATAGATCAAAGCACGAGATGTTCTGAACAGATGTGTAAATACTAAGAGTTTTTGTGTACAAAACTTGTTTCTGCGTGATCTAATATGTTGTGATTTGATTTCGTTGGTTAATTAAATGGTAGCTTGAATTCCTCTATATCGCGTGAATGTTGTGCATGGATGTATTCGAGATCTCGGTGAATATATTTTAGATAAGGACTAAGCTTAGTGTAAGTGCTAAGTCTTGCTGGAACCCTGACAAAAAATTGAGAACCCCCGGAGTAGACCTGAACCGTCCGATCAACAGATCTAACAGACCCAATTGTAGTCGCGTCGAAAAAAGCACGAGGTTTAATGGTTTATGTAATGTAATTTAGTCCAGTTGAGTTCTGGGTCGATCATAGCCATTCACTATGAAGTGACGAGATCCGACAGATATCGCGTCAAAAAAGTGCACGGGTTTTAATATAAATTTCAAACCTCATGAGTTATCAACTGTGGTTTAATCCAATTGGATTCTGGATTGATCGTAACTGTTTATTGTGAAGGTACACGATCCGACAGTGATCACGTGGTGAGTTGTGCGTGATTTAATTTCAACTCTAGACCCGAGAAGGTTATGAGTTGCAGTCTTATTTCCTTTTGTTTCCATGGAAAATTGGGGTTTTTTTCATATCTGAGTAAATAAGGAATTTTGCTATTTTAGCAGAATAACTAACGTGAAGGTTTAAACAGGATTTTAATTTTTTTTGAGTCCCGCTAAAGAGGTTGGGGTCCGATAGTTTAATTAAACAGAGGTTTAATTAATTTAATTTCTGGGATTTGTGTTCGATGCAGTTTCACCCCATCACACATCGTGATGATGTGGTTCTCCATTTGTTTATATTATGGATTTCTTCTTGCATGAAGCATTAGTGGATGCAATATGAGAAAGGAAACAGTGGATTAGCAATCTTTCTTGGTACTAAATATATGAATCAAATGGACTATTTATGGGTTTGCATACATGGTGTCACTATACCAAAGAGTGGATTCAGATATAATGAACTAATGCTCACTTAAATGACATTGAGCTTTACCAACAACAATGTCTAAGGGACTGGGTTGTTGGTATAATATGGAGGAATGATTAAGTGGATCATCCCTAGAGTGATCTGAAGTGATATCAGACTCTAGAGGTTCTTCTAAATGGGGAAGAATTATGTTACTAGAGGCGACACTATTAGATGCACTAGGAGGGTTGGGGAGAATTGCTTCTTGTGGACTCTAAAAAGTGGATATCTCCTTACCCAAACATTGTGCGGTAATGTAATGGTGACAAGGTGGATGTGGTTCGGATTCATGGGTTCGAAGTAAGGGGTTATTGAACCAATCAACCTCATCATGGGTGAACTTTTTGGACTCCACAACATATTTCTCATGGGTTTGTTGTGGAAGGAAGTACACACGGTGGTGCATATCATACCAAGGATAATCAAGGGTGGTCATGGCTTCCATGATGTGTTCATCAGAATGGAATATGGGAGGACAAGAGGAATAGAGACCACATGATGAAGAGGATCTACCTGAGGCATCTTCATGAGAGACAAGGTTCACATGCACATCGTCAAGAAGGGGAGATGGATGACTAGTAGATGTGACATCTACCGATGTCGAGACCAAAGTGTTCATAGAAGAAGGTTCGATAGAATCATAATAGGAAACATCAAGAGAGTCCTAATAGATCGATCCCATTGATACCAAGAGGTAGAGAATAGGGTCGGTACTATCCACCATCTCAACATCAGGAGGAGGGAACACAATGGGTGGTTGAGAGACCTGTTGTTCTGGTACAATAGTGGGACCAGAACCCGCAAGTACAGGGGAGGTGGAATCACTACAAGCGATATCTAACTTGTGAAGCACTTGAAGTGTATTATGAAAGTCCTTGAGATGGGGACAATGATGAGAATAATGGCCATAGTTATCACACAAAGCACAAGGGTGTTTCATGCGTAATGATCTATTCTTCTTGGTTGTCTCGAGTAAGGTGACTTGAAGCTCAAGAATGTTAGAGTCAGGAAAGGTATCAAAGACCACATTCTTCATATGGGGGCGCTTAGGACAATTATTGGTGGCATGACGAACAGCATCACATAAAGCGCATGGAGGAGTAGGCTTTGGTGGCTTAGGAGGAGTTGGAGTTGGTCAGGGTACCTTGTCTTTGGTTCCCTTTTTCTGGGCTTTAGCCCCCTCACCAGATGCTTTCACAATAGGATTGGCTTCTTGTTGAGGTTGTTGTGGAACTAAAGTAAAGGAATGGGTAGGAACATTGGGTTGAACTCGGGCCAAAGCAGTGTAAAGTTTGAGTTAATCAGGAGGAGAGTTTGCAGGAGGATCAATATACACGACTAGGATCCCTAAGGTGATGTTAGGTAAACTGAATGTATCCATAACAGGTGTAGAAAATATTCCTAGTGGCGGGAATAAGAAGGGTATCTGACCAGAAGGGTCATGACCTGGGGGAAATTCTCCTAGATGGATAAGACCCGGGCGAACAGTTCTGGGTTGGAAAGGACTAGGAGAGATACCAGTACAAGGAAAAGGACCTTGAGGAATAATACTTGAAGGCTGGGTTGAGTTGGGAGTAGTAGGTTGCGGAGGTGCTAGTTGTTGTCAAGGTGTACCAGGCTACTTATGCGTGGCTCATGACACTTGAAGAATTCAAACATTGGAAAAGCTAGGCTCCGAGGGGGTAGTCGTAATTCTAGTCTTCAATGAGATAGTGGACTAAGGGGAATTTTGAGACTTAGGATCATAGTAAGTCAATTGATCGATAGTGACAATATTTCCATTATGAGGAAAGCACATCTTACGAAAGACCGCATATGGGACAGTGGACATGGCATAGGTGTAACTATGACTGAAGAGGATGTTATAATTTAATGGGGCATCAATGAACTCAATGTCAAGGGAGACTGTCTTACCAAAAAGAGTAATTGGATAGTTGGGATATAAGCTGAGGGGCTACAAGGGATGATCATCGCAAGCACGAAGAGTGATGGTGGATGGGGACAGGTCAGGTGAACAAATTTTCTTCCAAACACTAGCATCCATCACACATGTGGATGCACCTTTGTCTATGATACACCATTTAACAGTGGTGTTTCTTATGGAGACTGGTATTTGAAAGGCAATGGATGAAGGAAGGGGGGGGATGTTCTGCTTTGTCAACATCAAAGATAATCATACGACCGTTGAAAGGATCCACAACACCCAAGGAAGATAGTAGAGATTTTCGTTGGGATGGGCACATTTGGAGGACTTCCAACATTGACATGGCAGTAGGAGACTGCACCAGGTCATCTATTCTGCTATAGGTATGGGCGAATTTAGAATAAGAAGCGTTTCAACATAATGGACCTTTGGGGATACTAGAGACAACCTCTACCTTAGGCAAAGTGATCTTTAAGGTACCATTTGACGATGATAGAGGCTTGGTGGAAACTTGAGGTTGGGAATCAGTTACTAACTTTACAGAAGGCTTGTCATATTGGCATGACCAAGTCTGAAGGTTGGCTTGTTCAGTATTAACTTCATCGAAATTCAACATAAGCATCTGGTAACCATTGTGACCAGATTATGAAGGTTGGGGAGATGCATGACTTTATGCAAGTTGAGCAACAATATATCCTTGATGAGGAAAAGGATTACCAAGCATAGTCAATTGAGATGAAGCAGGAGGAGGAGGAGGCATAGAAATGGACTGCGGTCCTCTAGAAGCATCTCCTTGATCTTCCCATACTTGGTTCATTTGAGGTAAAAGGGGACACTCATGAGTATAATGGCCAAATACACCACAACAAGAACAAGGTTTATTTGTACAAAGAGCCTTGTTTTGTTTGGGATGTTTGCATTGTTGTTGGGTTGCAGGATTAGTTTGGTTTCCCTGAGCGGTATTAGGTGGTAGACCTTGATTACCTTGAGATGGATAGTTTTGGTTACTTTCCCCTTATTTCGTTTTTTGGGGTTGGGGGGATTGGTTGCGCTCTACTCAACATACACTTAAACTTGAGGAGGAGGTTGATGTCGTGGCAAAGATGGAGGAGGCATGGGGGGCTAGGGAACTGGTGCTAGAGGGGATGGAGCACTAGGCGGTGCATGCATATAGTAAGGAGAGGAGGAAACATTAGGATAAACAGGTGGAGAAATATCTTTCCCTAACATCGACTGTTACGGATGGGGATAAGTGTATGACGTGCTCGGACCTAAATAAGAATTTCCATGAGAAGTATTGGGAGGGGGGTAGGTGTAAGAGGAACTAGTCCCCCCCTGGGGTTGACCATAACTCATCAGAGGTGGAGTGTACTTTGAAGGTTGAGGGTGTGAAATGGATCCAACGATACCATCAATGACATGAGATGCCCCCGACACATTAGTAGCACTAGGCTGAGGCAAGTCGAGAATGATAGTATAAACATATCTTGATTGTGGATAAATCAGATCATATTTCAAAGCTACTTGGAGCGCATCTTCCTCAAACTAGGGGAAGTGGGAAGTGAAATATTTACCAATGGTGGCCAAAAGTGATCTAAGGAACCAATCCATGTAGACGCGCTCTTCAAACTCAAGAGCTTTACATATGATCTTCCTTCTACGTCATTCTTGAACATGGTCAGATAGGCGGGTGGAAGAAGTTTGACAGAAAGAGTTCAAGAGTTCAATACCAGTCTCATAACGGAGGGGTAACTAGAAGTATGATAGAAAAGGTTTGGCTAGAGTCGCGAAGGTGGAATATGAGGCGTGCAGTTGGTCCACATACCACTTACCAGCAACTCCAATAAGGGTGCGTTGGAACAAACAAAGACTTATGGAGTCTTCAGTGATGGAATTGGATGAACACCACATAAGAAATGACCGAACATGATTTGTGGGGTCTTCTCTAGGATTACCTTCAAACTTGGGTATCAGAAGTGTTGGAGAGGTAAATCCCCTCTGCGGACAGAGGCGATCCCACTAGCCCAAAATGGGTCTAGCAACAATCAATCAACGCTACCATGCAAGTTCCTAGTTGCAAATTGAAAGTGGATTTCGAGAACCAACCTGGAGTCCAACGCTAGTGTTGTAGAAGAGTTGATACTCCCGTTCCCTTACTCCGGCAGGTCACGATCCTCATGATCTTCGCGAATGGATACCTGCACATGCAAAAAACGAAGCGAATACAAGCATAAAATCCACTAAATACAACTATATATCAGTCAGAAAAGATATAGATCAAACATTATCATAGCGAACAATAAGATCGGAACCATAATGATAGTCGTTTATTAATGAATAATCAACAGAGAAAAGTACAACCAAAGTTCTGACGTTGAATCTCTCCTCTGGCTGGGCGAGCAGCTACATATGTCTTGCAATAGACCTTTCTCTCTCAGACTTCTGGCAGCATAACCTCCCTATGCTCCAAGACTCTTACTATCACTCAAGACAAGCGTTATCACTACTAGCACTATCACCACTACTCAAAAACTAGCTTGTCAAATGCATGAGGACAGACTTTTATAGATGGAGAAGGGGAGGAAGATACAATGAATCAAGACACCCATTATGGATTGGCATTATCTCCAAAAAGCCGCTGTGGATAGATGTAAGGGATAGATGATGAATCTCGACATCTAGAAGATTAGCTTTATCCTCAAAAGACTTCATGACTTGAAGGGAAAAAACATCCGGGCGCGCGTTTGTTAAAAATCTTTTCCAAACTCAGTTGGCACGGGTGTTACTCTAAGACAGAGCGCCAATGGTCGCGCCTTCTTTTGAGGATCTCCCTCATTGGCGCGGGTAGTACACTGTGGACCCGCGCTAATGGAAAAATGGCACTTTTCAGGGATATTTAGCAGGAGGTGTCTTCAGGGCACATGAAGTCCATACTTAGGGGAACATAATGCAAGTGTTTTTAAGTTATGTCACTGCTCACAGGTCCCGGAATGAGTCCTCCAAAGTACGGGAAAGGGGTAACAGGGACGGTGACCAATGGTGACAAATTACTGTGTAACAAGAAGGAAGCTTGGTAGGTATAGCAGGCCAACTGTGGTCATGAAGAAGAGGGTCGTTGATGATTTGGCTCAAATCAGGGAGGCTCAAACTAGCCATAAAAGGAAGCAACAGAGTAGGAGTGACCATATCGATAGAGGTTCCACTTATGGGGTTACCAAGGTTACCACCTGGGTTTCTCGCACCCACGTTGGTGCCTGACATGGTGGTGATACAGGGTTGGGAAGACGTGGAATGAAAGGAAGAACTAGAAGAATCAACTGAACTAAAGTCAAAATGAGGACTTCATGGAGGACTAGGAGAATGAACTCTAACTCGAAGGGGAGGAGTAAGATGTCCTAAGGGAAACTTGGGGCAAAGGCCATAAAGTCTCCATGACAAACACCTAGGGGGTGCAATGATTTCAAGGCAAAGATGAATCAATAGAATAAAAGGGGATGATAGGAGAAAAAGAGGAACAAACAACAAGCAAACACCTAGTGCAGTGGTGCCAAATGTAAACCAAATATATTAAGATGTTGCTCTAATTCAAACAAATACGTTGGGTAGCCCCGAGGAGACCCTCTCACACGATGACCTAGCCTAACCCCCTCTGAATCGGGTTTCTGATGCACTTCGGCTTTGGACCGTGGGATGGTGATGGATTTTAAACTCCCTAATATGCTAACTTTTATGTCTCAATATAAGTGATCGATGGGTGTTATTGGGAGGTTGTCCCACCGATCCTACACCTAAATTACACAGATTGTTTAGTCTTGGTGCCCAGGTGGGCTTAATCTATGTTTGTTGAATTATTAAGGTGTAGTGCTTCAAGACTTGGCTTGGTGGTGTTAACCAAGCTCACATTCGCTTAGGGTGTGATTGTGTAAAAATGATGTGTCAAGTGGATGAATTAATTGAGCATGTTTTATGATGCCATGTGTTGTTGAAAATAAAGTGTTGATATATTGTAAATAATGTTGAAAACGTATAGAAAAATAAACAACAAATCAAGCACACAAAACCCCACCCAAGAAGGTTATTAAGCATCCAAGCAAGAGAAGGGAAAAATGCTACTCAAAGACACATAAATGACCAAAAGATATAATTTCTAAGGGACTAGGATCTAAAGGCATTAATCTGCTACAAATGGTGCAGACAAACAACAAAAATATGAGGTGAAAAATGCTGAAAAAGATAGGCCATAAGCTCCAAAACCTAGGATACTCAAGGGGATCCTCAAGGGGAAAGGAAAAACCCAAACTCTAAAGGGAATAAAAGGGTGAATAAACCTATCCAATAGGGCTATAAAATAGTGGAAAAATCCCTAGAAACCAGAAATTGAAAGTGTTGTACCCTAGACTCCTCAACTCAACAAATCTACATCTAAATGATGGAAGCGTACTCTAAACCCTAGGGGTTTTTTTTCTTCCTCAATGAGAAATTTACAAGAGAATATATATCTACGGGTGACTATAGAAATAACAGTAACCCTTCCCAGTACACACACAACACAATTAGAAAATCTAAAAAAAAAAAAACCAAAAACAAAAACCAAAAAAACAAAAACAAAAACGAAAAATGAAAACAAAAACTGGATTTTTTTCTTAAAGAGTGCAAAACATAGTTTCTAACCTAGAAAGAGTAATGGAATGCAGAAAATTGGCCAAAAAGTGTGTTCCAGAACACTAGTATGGGGCCAAAGAGTGTGTTTTTCTCTCGAGAATCTCGGTCAACAGATCTTGCCCAGATTTTGTCGTTTCTTGCTCGGCTAGTACCTGGAACTTGCGAAAAGATGTGGGAAACCAACAAAAACTAAAATTTTGATAGAAAAATAAAGGAGGGATAAAAATAGAAATTGAGAGGCTAAAAATAGCTGAAGAAAATACTGAAAACCACGGAAATGACAGTCTCCAAGGATCTGAATTACTACACCAATGGAGTCGCCATTAGTTGATGAAAAATGTAGTTAAAGGCCCAGTGGAGTTGACATTTGTTAGTATGAAAATTCTTTGCATGTGTACCAAAAATAATTCACTTAAATAACTAGTGACAAGTGATCCTAACAACAATATGTGATTGTTTATGCTTCAAATATGCAATAATAAAATGAGAAAACCCTGTAGCAAAAAGATTGTATACGATCCAAAACAGAAAACAACAAGAAATTTCTGATGTAATAACCCAATAAAATAAGACTTGTATATGAATAATCTTTTATTAAAACACCAGGTAAAGGATATCTACAACAAGGGTCTGCAAATCCACCTCTGTAGGATGGATCCTTTGATGTCTTTGTGCTTTAGCGATCTATTCTCTCTCTCAATGTGTGAAAACACACAAAATAAAGAATGGAACTCAAGTGAGAGCTCAGATGTGAGAAGGCGATAATGGTGACGATGATAATGATCATGGTGAAGAATGAATGGAAAACCCTCCTATTTATATCAAAGTATTGGGTTGATTTCGAAAATAGAAAATATTAAAATAATACTGACCAAATCAAGATCTAACCATTAGGAATATTTTATTATATTTTTTTGGAGAGGGAAAAAATATTCTTAATGGTCAATTATCTTTATTTAGAAATAATTAGCAAATAAAATGATTTATTAATTATTTCGCAAGGATTAAAAATATGTGAAATTCAAATTATTAAATAGCTATTTAACAATTATTCCAAAAACAAAATTAATGAATAATAAATAAATAGTGATTTCTTTAATTATTTCTAGGAGATTTAGTCAAATGCGACTAGGAATAATTATCAAATAATGATTTAATAATTTTTCCTATAGAAAAGTAAATAAATAATGATTTATTCAATTATTCTCATGAGGTTTTTTAATTTTAATCAGAAATAATTTAATAAAAATAGTTTACTAAATTATTTCCCATAGTGAAAGTGATTTTACTATGATAAAATTAATCATGTATAGTGTATTTTAAACCAACTAGTTAGAAATGGTCAAATAATCATTTTTAAGTAATAACACTAATATTAAATCCATATTAATTGAGATCTATCATCATATATCAACCACATCTATTAATATAATTGTTCTAATTTATAATTTATAAAATTATTTTAATATAAAAGAGTTTAAAATTTCAAAATTATTTTAATTAAAAATATTAAAAAAATATAAATAAATTTATAAATTTATAAAAAGTTAAATTAATTTAAAATTAATATTAAAAAAATTAAGAAAAAAATTAATTAAAAAATCAAATATGTTAAAAATAAAATATTGATAACTTAATTAACCTTAATGACTGTACTTTTCTTTTGAAAAATAATATTACTATTAAAAAAAAGTGATTACTAATATATTCAATTTAGTTATAACGTTTTTTTCCAAACTTTCCAGCGAGCTTTCGGCTCTTTGTCTTCGTACCACTTGTACCAGCCTTACTTATAACGTCTTTTGCATGGTACGTGTTTTACAGAAATTTTGATACTCCTTGACTTCTAATGGTATTTCTTTATATAAAAACTACACAAAACAAACAATTTTTGTTTTAAGTAAATCATTTTTTATTTATATGTATTAAAGTTGTGTCTAGATTTAGAAAAGAAAAAGGAGAGGGTTGAATGGCTAGATAATATATGTTTGTGACTTAATGGTTGTAAATTTTATTTGAATAATAAGAATATTAATTATCATTGTTTTATGGATGTTTTTTTAGAAGGAGGATTTTGTTACATAAAATACTGTTAAAATGTGTGTGATTATTTTGTTATCTTGTTTATTTATCATTATTTTTGCAATTAAATATTTTGCCGTTATATATATAATTAATTTTTTTTACAAGTTATGCCTTGATTGTTAACTCAACGTCTCACTTTCCCTATCAAAATTTGATATCTTCCCTACAAGATTAAATGTTCCCTATCCCCATAAAAAGAATAGGTAAATAATGTATATTAATGAAATTATATATATATATATATATATATATATATATATATATATATATATAACAATTCAATTTTATTTTAAATAGGTAAATAATGTATATTAATGAAATTTCATATATTTTTACACAAGTTAAAAGATATCAAAAAATTAACTTGTAAAAACTTTAAAATAAAACCCTAAAATTTTATTTCAAATTTAAAATGGTTTATTAAAACATAATTATCACCATTTATCAAATATTTATTAGAACATAATTATCACCATTTATCAACTATTTATTAAAACATGATTATCAACCTTTATTGTATTTTATCGCTAGAACAACTTATATTAGTTTACATTATTTTGATTCATTATTATCAAATATTTTATGACTACCACAACCATATTTATTAATGTGGTTAATGTATATTGATCTACATATTTTCATACACTAATTGATTGACTTTTATTAATGACATTAGTAAAAATGGTTGTGCTAATTAATAACTAGCACATATGTAGTAGATTTATTAACCATGGTTGATAAAGGTTAATGAATTTGATCATAATATTAATGTTAAAAATATTTATATTAATATTAATATTTAATCTAATTTCAATTGTTTTTATAATTAAAATATAAATATCTAATCTTAATCATGTAAAACAATTTAAAATTTAAAAATAAAATATAAAAATTTCATTTCAAATTTACTAAAAATTAATTATCACCCTCTATTGAGTATTTTATTGAAAGGTCCACTTCAATCAAATAAATTTATGAAATGTGTTTCAACTCCTTTAAAAAAACTACACAATAACAATGATAACATAAATAAAAATCCAGATAAAACTTTATATTAACAAAATTTTATATTCTTAAATCTATTTTATAAAGAAAGAGACAAACTTCATTACACCAAAATTTATCATAAAACCTCTCATAAACTCTTAACGTATAATAATGGCTTTCGACATCTACTATGTTTCTCTAGATTGTGCTACCACTTTAATATTGATATTAATTTTCTTCATTTTCTCTAGATTCTCCCATACTATTAGACAACCATACACTCTTATTTTTTTAAGTTTTATTAGATCTAAATAACTTTTTGGCAACCCTTCTAACACTTCACAATTAATCATTGTCAAAGCTTTCAATAAAAACATAACCATACACTCTTATTTTTTAAAATTTTACTAGAACTTAATAACTTTTTGGCAACCCTCTGACACCACAATTAATCACTGTCAACACTAATTAATCATTGTCAACACTTTCAATAAAAACACAACCATACACTCTTATTTTTTAAAGTTTTACTAGATCTAAATAGCTTTTTAGCAACCCTTCTAACACTTCACAATTCATCACTGTCAACTCTTTCAATAAAAGCATTGCACCCTCTTCTAGGATATTTTTTAAAGTTTTACTGGATCTAAATAACTTTTAATCTTAAAACAATTCAATATATCTAGTTGCCTTAGGTTCTTTAAGTCATGCAAGTGAGGGATTTCCTCTAAATTGAAACGACGGTTAAGTCTTAGATGAGTCATATATTGAAATTGGCAGAAGTTACTCCCCATTTCAACCACATCAGGGCAGGTTAAAGAGAATTTTCTCAACTTTGCCATATTGGTGATGTCATGGGGTAAACCTGTTATCGCTGTGAGCTTCAATTCAAGTGTCTCTACGTGAGCAAGATTCCCGAAGGTCCCTTCACTGATTGCTTGTCCGTTATTGCTTAGATATAAGCTTGCCCAAATCATTATTGGAAGCCACTCTTTTGCACCATGGTTTACAGGATGTTCCGTCCAGCTAAAGGAGCAAAAGAAGTACTGCAGCGACGCAAGGCCTGATATAGATAGAGCAAATTTGGACACGACTCGAGCGATAAGATTCTGAGAGAGATCAACTTGTGAATGTCATATGGCAATTTCGTGATTTTAGTTCCATCCGGATAGAGAATTTGGAGATTTACAAGATTTGTGAAAGATGGAGGCAGCGTGGTAATGGGCACCTCTGTTAGGTTTAGGAATACCAGCTGTTTCAAACGACCAACACTATCTGGTAATGATGAGAGTAGTGTGAAACTCAAATCTAGAACCATAAGAGAGCTCATACCGCTCACCAGTCTTCTTGGCAGCTCTGTAATTTTATTTCTCGAACCATCAAAGAACAAATTTCTGGAGAGCGCAATGATTGCGGAAGCGCAGTTAAATTGCAGTTGTTCAACGAAATCCAGGTGTATCACGAACAATTTTTTTCTTTTAAGGTTGTCAAACCTCGACTTTTGCCATGGTAGAAGTTTTCTTCCCGCTCAGCAATCTGTATTTCCAATTCACGTACAACGTCGTGCATTCTGAACGTGACCACGGTTCCATCTGCGCGTCTGCTGATCGGTTCTATCAAACAACGATCAGCTAAAAGGCTGACGTAAGCTTTCCCCGTCTCGAATGGATCATCGGCGCGACATCGATCTTGCAGGTTCTTCCTTCCAAGGAGACCTTCCGCGGTCCACAACGGAATCACCATGAAGTGGGTCCGAATGATTTCATCTTAAGAAAACCAAGTATAGAAAGCACATTTGCAGATTAACGCCGTGGCTGCGGGCCAGCGCATCGTAAATCAACCTCAGGCGATGAAAGACAGCGTCTTTGTCTTCGCTGTTGGCGATTGGCAGTTTCTGGACTGCCCACTTCCACTCGTCTCGCCTGCCATTGCTCTCCCTACTGCTTTGATGACAAGGGGAAGCCCTCCACACTTTGCACACACAAGCTTGGCCGTTCCTTTGTGAATGCTTGTTGGAAGATTTCCATTATTATATGGAAAAGCCTGATAAGCAAACAACCACCAGCTATCATCTTCGTCCAGATCTTCCATTCTTATTATGGACTTCTCTGGAACTCCCGTCGCTAACAGTGCGCTTCGACTCCTGGAACCCACAATAACTTTGGAGTTGGAAGGGTCTGTTAACCAGAGTAGGCCCAAATCCTCCAGCAATTCTGCACCCTTTTCCCAAACATCATCTAAGATCAACACAAACCTTTTCCCCTTCATCCTCATTCAACCATGCTTCTTGGCTCATATTTTTATCGAGATCCACCTTCATGTAAGCGGCCACTTGTGTAGAGAGTTCATTCAGAAGGCTTGTAAAAGACGGAGAGTGAGAGACAGTGAGCCAAAGAAATAACTGGTCGGAAAAGCAATCCCTCACCTCTTTACAGTTTAGGAGTGCCTTCAGCAGTAGTGTTTTGCGGGAACCACCCTTCCCTAACACGCCAATGCGCGAGAAAGGAAAGTCAGCCGTTTCATCCATCACCAACTTCTGGAGTGCTGAAAGAGCACTGTCTTGTCCTACAATCAAGGGTTCCTTGATGAAGAAGCCCGTTGAAGCAATCAGAGGTTGGGAGGCAGTTGCAGAAGAAATGGCTGAAGAAGAAGCCGAGGATTGGAGCATTTCCTTAATATCCCTAAGTTTCTTTAATAAGCTGGCCCAGCTCATCAAAGGAACCGAGTCAAGATGTTGGCAGATCTCTGAACTCATCTTCATGACACTTTTACTTGTTTTATACCGAGAGACAACGTCCCAGCTGGGTATTGTGCACTTTTGCGCCCTTGCTGTTGCTCGTCGGAGAAGGCCGTCAAACTTTCTTTGCCATTCATTAATAGCTGGTGCCTCATTACGAATTCCTTTCTTCCAATTTAATTGGAGGCGATACTGCTGGATCTGGCTTACAATAGGCTCGATTCTCCGTACCTGCTCTCTAAGAGAGTTCAGCTCTTTCTGGCAGCAGCGCGCAATATTAATCTGATCTAGAATATAGTGGACTGAGATGTCGACGCCAACACCGATAAAACCAGATATGAAGCCAGAATCAGGCATGATGTCACTATCTGAAGAGCACTATAACACAACATAAACACTAACACAGGCTAGACGACCAAAAATATATTTTGAAAAATCTGCAAATGGAAATTTTTCTGCCAATCACTCAACTCCAACAATATTAATCTGATCAAGAATATAGTGGACTGAGATGTCGATGCCAACACCAATAATGCCAGAGATGAGGCCAGGATCAGGCATGATATCACTATCTAAAGAGTGATATATCCAATCCCCAGCACTATAACACAACATACAGGCCACACGACCGGATATGTATTTTGAAAAATCTCAAAATGGGAATTTCTGTGGCAATCACTCAACTCCGACAACCAACACCCACGTTACAGAGCCTCAAGCGAGAAAACCACGGAAAGAAATTGTGCAACCAAAACCCAACCAAGAAGGTGCTCAGTAACGAAGGCCTGTATAAATTGTATCTATTCTGAGTCTTTACCGCACTCAGCTGGAGAAACTAATTCATTTAACTCCTCGATTAGATGCTTTACCATTATTAATAATAATATTTCAAAAAAAAAAAATTCAAGTTGGGCAGCATTACATTTTCAATATGTTCACTATATTAGGGGAGAATTAAACCGGAGTCACCATCTCATCTCATAGACAAATTTTTAAATCCTAGCAATATGAAATATCGGTTAATAGTCATTTAATTTATGACTATTAATTATGTTTTGATAAGCTTTAGTTATTTTAGATTTTCTATATTTATATAAATTTTAAAATAATGTTTTTATATTATTTATGTAATTTTTAAATATATAAATAAATTCAAAATCTTAAAAGAATATTAAGAAAAAATATAAAAAAACAAAACATGGTAAAATTAAATTATTACCTTATAAAATATATCAGTGTTTTAGATGGACTTGTTTTTAGTGTGATTTTTTGGAAGCTTTTATTGTGGGTTTTTTTGGGTGTAATTTCTTTAAAATCCGGCACGAATTTATTGAAATCACAAGTTTGATGGGTAATCATGTGTGATCGAAGTGCCCTAGCGTTTTCGAGAGTGCTGAATCCATATATACACTAAAAAAACTAGTTTAAATAACACAAATAAAGATTTCACCTCAAATTTTTCCACTAGATTCTGCCAGCGGAAAGTCCAAAAGTCGCACTAAAGACAACTCCATTTTAGATGGTTAGTTGATTTCATAATTTTTCTTTTTTTAAGATAGATATTTGTATTTAAAAACGCTGGACTGCTAGTTACATATTCCAATTTCTTTAAGGGTTTGAGATTGAACACAAAGGTTCAATACAAACCTTCAAATGAATTCCCCATGACACAAATACTTCAGTCTTTTTTTAACTAAATATTTTCCAAAAGAAACATATCTATATTCCATTTTTTAATTTTATCTAGTTTGACTTGTTTTTCTTTGAGAAAAACTTTTTCCTCGAGAATTTTTTTTAACTTTCTTCCCAACTTGAATCCAACCCCCATTTTTTGCAAATTCTAGTGGATCATTCTTCCACAATGCATGGTATTTTCCTTGAAATCTTCCTCATCCACTTGATCTGCCCAAAAAAATCATTTTCAACAAGATGATTTCCTAAGATAATCTATTTTCTAGGCGGGTTTGCATTCTAGGGATCTTTGGCAAGTGAACTTTCATACTTAGTTTCTATTGTCTCAGTTGTGGTTTCTTTAAGTGAATCTACTTATTTCTTGTCTTCTTATTCTTTCTTGCCCTGAAGCTTTTCTTCTTTGAATACCATATAATGGCCACCTTATGCACATTCCCAGCATTTGGGCCTTAGGTTTTTTCCTATCTTTGTTATTCTAAGGATGCTTGGAGAAATTTCTAATTACATCCATGTTTCATAGCATGCTCTGAATCGAAATGAGATATTCTCATAGTCAAGATTTTGGAGCCATCAAATTAATCTCAATGAGAAAACCTTTGCAAAAGTCCATCTCCACACAAATCCAAGCATAAGTAGTCTTGAAATTTTTTTCGCCTTGTCCATCTCCACAAAAATCCAAGCATAAGTAGTCTTGAATTTTTTTTTCTGTTTCAAAGCAAGTTCGATAGAATTTTCTCAATGTATTCCAAATGGACGAAAGAAATCTTTGATTCCAAAAATGCAAGGGAAGATTCAAAAATCTTATCTAAACTGGGGATGAAGAAAATGATTATTGAATTTAAGCTTATGTGATCCATTTCAAGTTTTTTGAGAAGATTTTTCGGTGTAAATCACATTCAAATGCATTTGTCGATGCATTTCGAACCAGCAAGTGTGGACAAGTTGAAGATTATAAATATACAAAGCAGAGCATCCAACAGCTAGGTAACGGCTATATTGATTTGCTCATCTAGAAGGTTAACAACTATATTTAACTGGGAAATGGCTAATCGTACAGGACCAAGGGTGCACGCAGAGGTCAACGCTCCCCTAAAATGACGCCCAACTTCACAGTTAGTCTTCTTGTCTTCAATATTTTTTCAAAAACCATAGTGAAGAAACCCCTTGCCATAAGGTAAATATTACGCTAGTCTGTCAAAAGGGGCTTCCATCTCTCATAGATCCATTTATGGAGATCGGCCATAGCCCATTAAACTTGCAAACCAAACCATTCTCTAAAAAATATTTTTCACAGTCCAAAGCTTCCTCATCCACAGTAACATTAAAGGAAGAAATTTCTTGCACCACTAAAAGACTAATCCAAACTTCAACATAGAACCATATGAAAGTGAAGAATAACTAGCTTGACCCACAACCATATATGTAAAAGAAAAAGATTTAGGATCACACAAATTCACCATTAAACAATCTGCAAAAAAATCTATAAAAAATCGAGAAAGATTCCAAAGCTAATTCTATCTTCTTATGACAAATGGTTGATTTTATAAATTTTAAAATTAAAAAAAAACAAATTAATGAATTTTAAAATAATAAATAACTCTATTAATGGAAGGTTTCAACCGATTAATTCACTATTCTTTCATGTCTAATATGTTATTCGTGAGAGAGGGTAGAACTCTCCATGTCACATACGATGTAAAGACTACCTTCGACCTACAATATGTGCATTCTCTTTATTATTTTTGTTTTTAGGCGAATATTATGTATTCGGTATTTTTTTTGGTTAGTTTAATCAAATATGAGAAACATTTTCCAATTTAACAAAATGTAATTTTAAATTTTATTATTTTATTTTTTGCAATTTAATTTATTAATATTTATTTTTTTGGGATTGGTTGTCAATTTGAACATGTTATTTCCTAATGCCTCAAATAATAAACCATAATATATGAGTCACATCAAATTTTGTTTTTGTTTTATTGCATTCCACAATTAAGTGAGTGAAACATTATATAATTAAGTAATTAATACATCTTTTTAATTAAAAAATGACTTTTTTTATATTAATTAAAAAATTTAAAATTATAATTAACAAAAAAATATTTAATTAAGCTAATTTTGTAATCTTCCTAATAAATAAAAATTTTAAAATTAATTATTTATATATATATATATATGTTTATCATTCTATATTTACTTAATATAACAATATTAGTTAAGATGTATATTAAATGATAATTTTCAAGATTATGAAATAGATTGAAATTAATCTTATCATAAAGATGGATTTTATAACTACATTTACATAATTTACTTGCTAATTTTTTTAATTTTCAAGATTCTGAAATAGATTGAAATTAATCATGCCATAAAAATACATTTTATAACTATATTTACATAGGTTACTTGCTAATTCTTTTAATATATCGCAATAATCAAATAGTTTCACTATTTTTTTATAAAACGGCAGGGACAATCTACTATGTAGCACTTTTTATTGAATTGATAAGTTTTTCAATGCTACCTAAGTGTTTTCATTTCTTATTAAAAACCTATTTCTTCTTGATCATAATTTTATAACCAATCTAAAACAAGATCCACCGGGTGACAATGTCGCCACATTTTTTTTCGCACATTACTACCAGGTGCCTCTTATATGCAAAGTATTGTGTTTACATGAAAACAAATCAAAATGAAAATCATACTTGATTTTTCGTATTAGATGCAAGAGGTGCAAACTCACCCATCTCCAATACAGCGAATCACAACAAAAAAGAAAGAGAGAAAAAATAAAATTAGCATATACTTAAAAATATATTAATAGATATCCTCAATATTAACTCTATATATATAACAAAAATACCATTTTAATGTGGAAAATATAGTTTATAAATAAAATAAAATAAAATGTTTCAATGCACCTGTTATCTTTATATTTTAATGTCTACTATGTATATATTATATATTTTAAAATGATATATATATATATATATATATATATATATATAACAAATTAAAAAATTGTGGTTATAATTTTTGTATTTTTTTGTTTATATATATATATAATTGAACAAAAGCTTTTAGATTTGTAAATTTAAGTTATGTTATTTATATAGCATTCAAAAATACAATTTAAACAATGAAACATTACATATTTACATCAAAGATGTTTCTTTTTGAAACCTTTCAATACATCTAGCATTTTATTTTACACAATTGATTCAAACTTGAATCAACCAGTTATCAAAGTTCTCCACCATCGGTTCTAGCACAACCACATCCATTACTAAATTCCACCATTTGCTGCTATTTTACCAAGGGGAGTAATTAGAAGCATCCACCACGACGGTGAATATGTCGAAAAGGACCAGTAATGATGTGATGCTGAAGTAGTAAACCATCTCAGAAACCCACCCACTACTGCTTCTCTTCGTTCCAAACTACTTCTCTCAAAGAAGCATGGTTATAGGTATTATTCATTCTTTCTAACCAAAATTCTCAGTTCAGCCTCCATTTTGAGGTATTCAATGCATCTCAATCTCTCAGTTCGCCCCTGCAATTTTAGGTATTCAACGCATCTCAATCACATGCCTTGGCGTGTTCTGTCCACATAAATAACGACCCCAGGTGTTTCTAACCAAAAATGGAAGAAAAACTGTGAAGCATTCACGTTCACGTTTTTGTTCACTCGTCCTTACGAAATCTCTTCTTGGTCGAACTTGAGCCTTGGATCAGATCAAATTACACTAGGTAGAATTAACAAACTTCACTAGTCGGTGTCAAATGAAATTCATTTGCTTTTCAAAAGATTTTGCGGCGATTGCCAACAAATGGATGGTAATTTTGAGATTCCGTTCTGCGGCTACTAGTTTGGATCCCTGACCCCATCTTTACATCAACCCTCCCGCGTATCTCATTTCTTCTCAGATCTTAAAAATTATCGATCCAAAACTGGAACCAACCACACTCACGTAACAAAAGGTTACGTTAACCCAAGGGGTCGTTAGGATTTGACCATTACTGAGAGGGAGGGAGATATTTGGAATCTTTAACATGTAATATTTATGGTTAAGTCAATGATAATACAATTCCATTCGATGACAAACCCGTATCTTTACATTTAAATCTTATATTTTCCTTGTGGCATTAACCGGACAATGTTGAACTTTCACAAACCGGTTTAACAAGCCTCTACCAAAGTATTTATAGTTTGATTTCACCAGCTATGTTAAGTCCTTCTAATACATTGTTGTTAGGTTGTAATTTTTATATCATTATTATCATTCGTTTTAATAGAATAATATATATATATATATATGATTTAGTGTGTCATTGTTTGAAGAATCAATGTAGATAAGTTTTATTAAATTGAAATTAGGTGAAAAGACACCATAAATCATCTCTAGTACACAATTTATACTAGTTTGATAGATAATTATCATTTTTATTTTAACTAGCAATTGTCCCTAAAAGTACAAAGATATACTTAAGGAATAGAAGATTTGGAAAGACCATATTGAAAAACTAATTTATTTTCAAATTTTAGAGAAGCAAATTATTTTCAACATAATTCAATTCTATAATACAACCACATAATTTTATTTTATATAAATTTTCTAATTACAATTTATATAATAAAAATATATATAATTAAAAAAAAATGAGAAAAATTATGACAATCAACCACCATGAAAATACCATAGCGAGTATGGAAATTGTCCTTTGCCCTCATCAACTCTCTCAAACTTTACATTTCCTCAAACTTTACATTTCCTCAAACTTTAACATCAAAATGACATGGGTTTTGACTTTGGTGTCGAAATGAGACAAGTATTGAGGAATTCACCCACAATTCTGTACTTATAATTTCCATAAAATTGAGAAGCTTATAATTTCCATACAGTTGAGAAGCATCTAATTCTTCGCATCACAATTCCCAACTCTTTTATCTTTATGTGTATCTTTGCATCTTTAGGGTCAATTGCTAATAGATATATATATATATAGAGAGAGAGAGAGAGAGAGGGAGAGAGAGAGAAAGAAACCCTACAAATTTAATTTATTAATGAATGAAGCATCTTTAGCGTCAATTGCTAATATATATATATATATATAGAGAGAGAGAGAAACGTTACAAATTTAATTTATTAATAAATCAAAATCATAATTAAGATATTATAAATCTTGTAATTCAAAGTGATACAAAATAATTATAAATTGATTACGCTACAAAATTGAAGTTGCCTATTATTTTAATAGAGTTAAAGGGAAGGAGAGGTAAATATTTGTAAAGACCTAATAAAATTGGCTAAATAGTTGGTATTCTCTAAACTATTGACCGGTCAAAATAATTTACTAAGTTACATAACACAAAATTTGTTTCATAGATCTCATAAATATTAGTAAATAAATGTTTGTTTAAAAGAATGGATTGAAGTTAGTTTTTTTATTTGAGATTATAGTGTGTTATTTTGAAAATATAAATAATATTTTTTAAAAACATTATATATAATTAGAAATTTTTAAGGCAAAGTCACTTTACTTTAAAAATAGCTCATTTTTTATTTCAAAAATAATATTATTAATAATTTTATTATTTTCTAGAAATATCATTAAATATTTTATGAAGTTCATTTTTCTCACTAATACTCTAACATACTTCTTTTAATACATTAATATTCTAACCTACTACTTTCATACAAGAAAATGTAAAGCACATATGAGTTTCTTAGAGAAAGAGAAAAAAATATAAATGCAACATTGAAGTCGTAATCTAGAAGATCTATAATTTTAGAAAATGTTATCAAATCAAATAATTCACATAAATTCCAAATACACAAAGTCCATAGTGACAAAGTCCTATTACATGGTTTGTTTCTTTCACATATGTTGTCATGTGCACCAAATAAGCAAGTTGATAAATTTGTATTAAGGCACTAGGCCTTATTATGTAGAATTAGGATTTGTAAATTTATTCGGAACACAGGAATTATCTACAAATGGATTTTGGTTTTTTAATTGCAACGTTGGTGGGCTAGTAGTCGGAGGTCATCCCTCCTAACCCTTCTCATTCCACAAAGCCCAGAGTTTAGACCGATTTCTGACGTTGCATGTAGGTCCCGCCAGGGATAATCGGACGTCGGGAACAGACAACGGAAAATTTGGTGAACAGGAAGAAGTCCCAATCCTAACTTCAAGTCAATTGGAAGTCAGACCCCAATAGCAGCCTTATTTGGGAAATCAATATAATGTAATGTATAAAAGATATATTTTCCAATAATTATGTAATTTTAAATTCATACATTGTAAAATTGTAATGATTTTATATTCATATTTTTGAAATTAAATTATATTTTATTTTAATAAGTTTAAAAATATTAATTTTATAATTTTACAATGATTTTATGTTCATATTTTTGAAATTAAATTATATTTTATTTTAATAAGTTTAAAAATATTAATTTTATATTTTATATGGTTATAAATTTAAACCAATATAAATTTATATATTACAAAATTTTATTATAATTTTTTTTCAAAGCTAAAAAAGAATTACTGTAACATTTTAATAAGTATTAAAAAAAAAACCTTGCATTCATTTAATGTTACACTATATTTATTTAACATTCATCTAACAACAAATGAAAGGCTTTATTTATAATGCAATTTGAGAAGAGCAATATTGTTTTTTTATATTGAGTAAAGACCATATGGTTGCCCTCTCTCGCCCCTCCTGTTTATTTTGGTGATGAATACTCTCAGTACTCAGATCAATCATGCTGTTGCTCTGGGCAGAGTTAAACCTGTCAAGATATGCAAGGACATCTCTCTGTCCCACAATTTCTTCGTTGATGATATTTTAATCTTTGCTATGCTCTGCAAATCTTCTTGGGTTTGTCTCTACCTGCTCTTTCAAAAGTTTCAATCTGCTACAGGTCTCAAGATCAATAATGGGAAATCTGTGCTATATCACAATGAATCAAACCCTGCAATAGCACATTGGATCGCTGATCGCTTTTCTGTCAATCTCTCTCTCATTAAGGACGGGTTCTCATATTTGGGATTTCGCCTTAAAGCGAAGGGATATCGCTGCCACGATTGGCTCTGGCTGATTGAGCGCTTCTACTCCAAGATCTCTAGATGGGAAATGCGTTTTCTGTCTCTTGCTGGCAGATTTATTTTGGTACAGGCGGTGCTCTCCCAACTTGCGGTCTATTGGGGCCACCTCTTCTATCTTCCGGCCTCTGTCACCAGGCAAATGACGTCCATTGCTGCCAACTTTTTGTGGGGTGGTCGATCCTATCAAGCAAAATTTCATCTCGCGAGAATGGATATTATCTCCAGACCGAAAAAGAATGGTGGATGGGGCCTTTTAAACATGAAGGTTTTTGGAAAGGCGCTCATATGCAAATCCCTTCACAGGGGTATTTTCGGGGACAGTCCGTGGAGTTCTCTTATCAAGCAAAGATATCAAAAAGGCCGAAACATGGCATTCTGGTTCAGAAGGTCTTCCCTTGGCATCAGGAATGGCTCTCCCATTTGGTGCAGTTTCAGAAAGATCCAAACGTTCTTCTTGAAGCAGTTAAAATGGACTATTTTCACTGGTTCCTCTGTCTTTATTGGTTTTGATCCTACCCTATCCAACTTAGAATCTAAGATTCCACAGGTTTTACTTTCTTTCTTCCACACTAAGGGTCTCTTTACCTGGTTCAATCTTATAGACTCCTGGTCCTCTCTAGAACCCATCTGGAAAACTGACCTTCAATTAGGCATCCCCCCTCCTCTTCGCCCTCTCTGGTCCTCATTCACTAGCGCTTTCTCTCACCGGGGGATTCTTCAATTGGGCACGAAGGACGAACTCATCTGGTCCCCCAAATCCAAAATCCTCCCCATCTCTGTCAGATTCATATACTCTGTCCTATCATCTGATCTCCTCCCTCTCCCCTCCCTTTTCCCCATCAATCTCTGGAAAGCCCCCTGCCCGCTTAAATCTATCCTATTCTCCTGGCTTCTCTTCTCCAACCGGAATCTCTCCTGGGAAGTTCTCCAAAAGAAAGGTTGGCACGGTCCTGGAAGATGTCATCTCTGTCTGGATGATGAGGAATCGAACAATCACATGTTCTTTCAATGTGCTGCCGCCTCTGCAATCTGGTATGAGCTCTCCTACACCTATGGTTTTCCTCACCGCCTATTCTCCTCTGTACAGGAAGCATTTTTGTGGTGGGCCTCTCAATGCCCAAAATGGCAGGCTCTCTTCATTCTTTCCTGCTGGCACATCTGGAAATGGAGAAATGGACGTGTTTTTCAGGGTTGCTGCTTGCCACTGGACTCCATTTTGCCCATGATTTCGGGCTCCATGCCATCGGACTAACTTTCCGTCTTCTGTCTTCTTATATGTTTCTCTCTGATATATTTTTGTTCACATACAGCACCTCCTCTCTCTATGTACATGCCCATCTGGTCACTTATGATATCCCTACGAACAGTGCCTTCTGATCTATCTGGGATTTTGTCCTTATTATGCTCAACGTTTTGCGCAGATGCTTTTGGCAACATTGGCGGTTGCACATATCCTATATGTAAATCCTGATATTATGCTCAACGTTTTGCACAGTTGCTTTTGGCAACAATGGCGGTTGCACATATCCTATATGTAAATCCTGATATTTATATGATCTTAATATAAACCATATAGATTTTTTCTTTCTGAAAAAGAAAAAAGACCATATTGATTAATGTCATTGATCACCTCCATCTGGTTCATTTCGAAGTGTTTAATTATTTTTTAACCTAACAAATTCTATTGGCGATAGAGATTTAAAATATGACTTTTTCAACAATAATTTATTCGGGTGGTTTTAAGTTTTAAATTATTGTTTTATAATGCCCGGCCTAGGGATTAGATTAACAGTGTCTAATCAACGGCTTAGGAATGAGCCTTCTAATCTTTGCTTCTTTCCAATTCAACGCAACTTCAAATCACGCGCATAAGTACTAAACATTGAGTATATTTCAGTGGCAGAGAGTGGCAACGATTATGTTTCTGGACTGCAAACAAACAATTGTTTGCAATGAATATTGAGTATATCTAATGAGGTAAGTATTAAACACCCTGGCCTGCACTAATCCATTAATCGATTTATTGATTTTTTTATCTTATCTATGGTAAAAGAATAAAATGATATGCTATGGAAAAAATAAAAGAGATATTTTTCTCACTTGGATGAGAATAAAAAAAAATACAATAAACTAATCTTTAAATTAAATGCAAGAAAGTTATATTTAATTTGACAACATAAAATAACCTGAAAAACATAAATTGCTCTAAAATAGCACCCATCAAACAGATTCTAAGTTATGCATTTTTAAATTTAAAGTAACTTAATGTTACCTCATTTATTGCATATAAGATTAACTACTTTGTAATTGAGTGTTTATTAGAAATATGTCTTTTTTTTGGTAAATTATTTTCTTTTTACTATATTATATTATATTATATTTTAATTATAATTTATATATTAATATTATTAAATATAAAATAACTCATTTAAATTTAATTTTATTCATAAAAAATATTAATAGAAAAGGATGATCGAACAACGGGAAATTAATCAAAACTAATGAACATACATTTGTGAAAAAAGTTTGTTCGTAATGTATGTGATTTATAAATCAAGCAAATAAAAGAAAAGGAAGCTTTTTAAAGTGGCTATCATACATTATGATTTTTTATTTTCTTTGAATTGGGCTTGAAATTCCCAATTTTCTTATTTTGCTAAACAAATTTCTATGAGGGTGAGGGTATAAGTTTTTAGTAGTTTTTATTTTATATAAATTTACAAAATGTTTATAAATAGTTTTTTAATAGAAATGAAAGATGAAAGTAATACATAAAAGTGTTTTTATGAGTTATTGATTTAATTTTAGATATTTATGATATGAAGTTTTTGTGAAGTATGTAATTTAAGAGCTTTTTTTTTTTTTTATAGTTTTGTGGGTCATATGTGGGGATGGTATGGGTTCATCTAAAGGTTTAGTAGTAATAGTACAAATTAACTCCATGTCATGTGAGTGCAAGTACAAGCAGATTTACCTAGGAGTTTAGTGGTAGTGGTCACAATTGACCCCATGCTAAGTGAGTACAAGTACAAGCTGAAATCAACCCCATGTCACATGAGTACAAGTACATTCACATAGAAGTTTAATAGTAGCAGTTGAAATCAACCCCATGTCACATGAGTACTAATACAAGCCCAACTCAGTTGTCAATTCCTCTAAATAAATTAAAATAAATAAACAAATTTAACGCAAAACAACATTATTATATATAGATTACATATCAACTATTATAAATCATTATGTTACTCTGTTAATATGATTAAGTAAAAATTAAAAGAAAAATTTATACTTCACCACCTTACACTATTAGTATGATTAAGTAGAAAGTCAAAAGAAAAATAAAAAATATTACATCCAACATTCATACTGAAATTAATCTTGATAAATAAATAATTTTAAGATATAAATTGAAAATTGAAAATTAAATTACCTTAATTTATTTGAAAAACAAACAAACAAAGAAGTGTTATTAAAAAATATCAAATTTTCAATGACTAATACCAAGAAAAAAATACTTGACAATAATAATACTTACAATTTAAAATAAAATTATAATTTAGTTAATTTTGATTATTTTTTAAAAATTTTGGCAATGTGAGATATATGATAAATGTTTATTATTTTTATTAAATATATAAATATTGAGAAATATTTTATTTTACATAATATTTTCCCTCCAACCCCATTTTCATGTATTTCACCTCCCGTGTTTTACCCAATATGGAATAAAACACATGATAGTGGGATAGGAGACTAACAAGTATTTCAATTCGCTTCTAATTAACTAGTGAAAAATTAAAATGCTACACATTTAATTATTAATCTAATATTCTTATGGAACTTGTGAAATTTGATACACCATCTATGCAAATACAATTTGTAAGTGCCAATTAGGTTGTAGTACTAATTAAATATAACAAAGTTGAATAATAATGTTTTGTCAAGAGTCATCAAACCACACTTTACAATTTGTAATGTTTACAATTTATAAGTGGCAACTAGGTTATAGTACTAATTAAATATGACAAAGTTGAATAATAATGTTTTGTGAAGAGTCACCAAACCCTACTTTACAGGGATTTACAAAATTAAAAATACCAAACTTACAACTTACAAAAATTGAAATATCACACTTGTATGAATAGAAATACTAGCTCTCGCGCTTTTCCATAAATGTAAATCACTCTTTCTGGAAAAATAATCACGTAGACAGGAAATAAATCACTATTCTAAAAAGTAAACATTGAGGAAGAAATAAATAGGTGTCATTGAGTAGGAAATAAATTGGTGTCATTGAGGTAGGAAATAAATAGATGTCTTGATAAACTAACTGATCATTTATAAATTCTGTAAATGAAATATTCTTGAAAATGAATCTGGAAAACAGAATGAATCAATCAACAAGCAAATTCTTAGCAAAGAAAATCAATAAAGTAATGAGTGACTTGTAGCAGGAGCAAATGCTAATGAGTTGTAACAAAACAATGTAATTACTAATTGAGTTGCAACATGAATATTTATGAATCATGGTAAATAATTAAGTAATTTGTTAATGAAATGTAGTACCTAACCTAACTAAAGAGAGGCCCTACCTCCTTAGGCGATGCATTGGTTAAAATTTGCAGTAGCATGCGAAGGAATAAGAGAAGTGAACTTTTGTATTAACAAAAATCAAAGTATAGTATCAAGAATATCCTCTTCTCTCTTCTAATACTCTAGCTTGAGTTGAGTAGGGGTATTTATACAATGTCTCGGTTTCATAGTTTGATTTAGGAATAAGAGGACAACCATGAGAATCTTAGATTCTCACGGTGTTCCCTTTTCATTACAACCAAAATGCCAAAAGATGGAATTGCTAACTCACTCAACTAATGCAACAAATATGGAGTTGAGTTATAAATAGGTACAATCAATTCTTCCCTCCTCATTACAACCAAAATGCCAAAAGATGGAATTGCTAACTCACTCAACTAATGCAACAAACATGAAATTGAGTTATAAATAGGTACAATCAATTCTTCCTTGTGGGGTGGGCAAATTATTTTGAGACAATTTTTTTGATTGGGTGGTCATTTAGTGATAGTGATGTATTTGGTAGTTTATATATGTTAATATGTTACTGTAGCATTTTTTGGTAGACATTGTGCAAAAATACATATGATTATAATTTTTTACCAAATTTACTGGCATGTAATATTTCTAATGACTTATTTCATATTCTTTAATAGATAAAGGAATGATATAATCATGATTTAGTTATAGTGATGTATTTGGTAGTTGATATATGTTAATATGTTACTGCAGCATTTTTCCTTAGACCTTGTGCAAAAATACATATGATTATAATTTTTTACCAAATTTATGGCATGTAATATTTCTAATGACTTATTTCATATCCTTTAATAGATAAAGGAATGATATAATCATGATCATTCAGTGAAGTAACCTTAAAAAAAAAACTAATCTCATAAAGTAATAAACATGATTGTAATTTATTAACATAATGCATCAAGCTACAATTTTGCATCATTAACATTGCTCATTTAATTACCCACACATTTTTTTGTTTCTAATTACTTAACCTAAAATTATATTATGTCATATGGACAACTAACTAAACATGCATAGCATACTCCTTTTTGTTTTTATTATAGCTTGCATTGTTTTTCTATTAGAGAATATTTTATTTTTATTTCAAGAGGGACACATGTCAACTTCACAATGAGCATAGATAGAATTACACATCGCCCTCACGCTTAGTTGTAGAATAAGCCTCTGGGCTTACTCAAGAAAATAAATGAAAAAGAATTTTTTTAAAGCAATTATTATAAAGTATCACTTAATTTTTTCAATTGATTTGAAATTTCAAATCCTCCTATTTTGTTAAACATTTTTTTATGATGGGTGTAAGTTTTTAGTATTTTTTATTTTACATTTTATAAATTTATATAAAATTCTATTTTATATTATAAACGAAAAATTTAAGAAAATATTAAAAATAGAGATAAAGGATGAAAGTAATGCACTCAATTGTTCTCATGGGGCAGCTCAATTTGGAATAGTTATGATATGAAGTCTTTGTGAAGTATGTGTCGGGCTTTAAACCTCCTAAAAGTCTTATTAGTCGTGTGTGGAGATGTGCATGGGTTGACCTAGAGGAATGGTTGTAGCAGTCAAAATTGATTCCATGTCATATGAGTGTGAGTACAAGTTGATTCACATAGAATTTTAAGGGTAGCGATTGGAATGGACCATATATCGCGCTAGAGAGAGTACAAGATAATTCACATGGAAATTTAATGGTAGTAGTTGAAATCAACCCCATATCACATGAGTGTGAATATGAGTCTAACCCAATTATCAATTCATTTAAATAAAAAATAAAAAATAAAATAACACGTATGTAGATTACATATCAACCATTATGCATCACTATCTTACCCTATTAATATCATTAAGTAGAAATTCAAAAGAAATATTAATAATATTAAATTGAACATTATGATACTCTAAGTAATTTTGATAAATAAAAAAATTTAAAATATAAATATTAAATTGAAATTAAATTACCTTAATTTATTTAAAAAACAAACAAACATGCATTACATAGAAAATATTAGATTCCCAATGTGACTAATACCAAAGAAAAAAAATGAAAAACATCAAATTTTCAATGTGATCTATAAAATTTGTAATAAAAGTTGTTGAGAAATGAATGCTAAAGAATAAATGGATCACATTCCCAAAAAAATGATGGAAATTTTTTCCTAGCTATCATACATGATGATGGTGATGGTGATGATGATGATAGCCAACATAGATCCATCTTAACTTTACATCTAACAAGCACGAGGGATCAAATTTCCAAGATGCAAATTTCTTTTTTAGTACAAAACTTGAGGAAAAAATTACATTGGGGATTTGATTCCCTTTTACGCTTCTCAGATAAAGGATTAATATGGATTTATGCTACTTCATAATAATACTATTCATATTTATATAAATTTCACATCTCTCTACATATAAATTCACCTTATTTGTAATTTTATAAAAACTTTAAAATTAAACAAGAGCTATGCAGAATTTCAACTATAACATACCCTAGTTGTTGAATATCTGGTGACTCCTCTATCGCTCTTACTATGGAAAATGTTGGAAGAGGGAGAAGATCCTCTTTTTACAATAGAATTGTGGCCAACTACAACAGCATGTGGAAACATTCTACTACGAATCCAACTAACCTAGTGCAAAACCCCGATGGAAATCAACAAAAAACCTAGAAAGCACCCAACGCATTAGGGAGGCACAAAACTACAATTTGTCTCTCAAAAGTAGTTATAGAACCAATATTTAAAGTCTATTCTAACTAAATCAAGGACTATATTCAATATATGTGGTACCATGCTCTTTGATGGGACCAGCCCGTGCTATATGACTTAATCAACCCAATAACCATAGATTTGCCATTGATTGTTGTGTTAATGATTTTGTATGCCGAGAGGACAGTTGTCCTGGCCTCGGGCTTCCGTCCCGCATTTGGCTAAACCCTAGGGTATTGGTTTCTCCCGGTCATTTTCACTGTGCTCTGTTTGGTTTGTGAGCTCTGTGGTTTTGTGGGTGATTGCCACTGTTATGCAACAATGTTTTGCTCGCGCCGACTGTGGCTTCTCTGTTGGTAAGTGGCAACTGTGCCTCAATCTTTTTCTTGGTTTACGCTCTTGCTGGCTTGGCTCTGCTAGTCGTTGGTTGAACTATTGTGAGATTCTCTGCTCCTTTCATGGCTCCATGCTCACTATCTCATTTTCGTTGCTCGCTCGGTCTTTTGGAATTTTTTTATGGTTCCTCTGCTACTTGTAAGGTCTTATAATCGGCTATTTGTGTGTGCATGCATTTGTGCTCAGGTTGCGGCCTCAACAGGACCCTTCCATTCGGTGTTTGCTCACTCTGGTAAGGTAAAATTTCTCTCCCTGATGAAGATTATGCTCTCAACTTTTCTATCCACTAATAGACTCGACTCCTTGCGAGCAGGGTTTTGTTTTGTGACGGTTGCGGTCAGTTATGACTCCCCTTGTCCAGCATTGTTGTCGAGAGGGTAAGTTCTTTCTGAATTCTCTTTCCCTTTCTGTTAGTCTCCACTATCTTTTTGTTTTACTTTCAAACCACGGTGCTAACGCCTTATTGTATTGTCTATGCAGGTCGCTATTCTCTGGCTGGAGTATCCCTCGGCTCCTTCTTCGAATAGAACCGGTAGGATCTTTCCTTGTTGTCTCTGTTTGGTCGAAGGGTTTCTGGTTGTCTTTTCTTGTACTCGACCTGAGTCCGGTTGCAATGCCATTCGATTGTGAGCACTTTTGGCTTTCTGGTTCGGTTGACTAAATAATGTGGGTTCTACCGTGAACTGTAATGAATTTTGTTTAAGGGTTTAAACCCTAACCCTCTTCTTTGCCCAGAAAATGTCGAAGCCCGCCTATACTGTGCACATCTGTTTTATAATCTTTACAATATAGTTAAGCAAATTGTTGGCAGTTTCTTGTTTAGTTATGCAGTTGTTAACTATCTTGCTATTTTGATTCTTTCGTTCTATAGAATACAAAGATAATATTTTCTTTCCTGTTACTTTGTTATTTTTCAAAAGTAAATAACTATGAAGATAAACTAAACAAGAGACCAGACAACCATGTGTCTGCAACTACTTCTACTTGACTGTACTGTCCCTAACTGTACTACCCCTAACTACCTATTAACAGAAAAAGACATAAAACATGCTCTTAATATTCTTCTTGATTAACAAACAAAATGAAATTGAAATTACTGATGAACCTCTCCTCCTTAGCTGAGACCAACACCCGGTCATGGCGCCCTTAGCTGGATGCTCCTGCATCAGGCTCCCGGGGTAAGAAAAATTCATGACTCCGCTCCATGAGCTTCTCAACTGAATAACCCGCCTGCTCTATCTGCCTAGCGTCAAGCCACGAATTGTCCTCAATAGGACGGTTCTTCCACTTGACTAGATATTGTAGATACTCTTTCTGTCGGGTTCGCTTGGCCACCTGAGTGTCGAGGATCCTCTCGATCTTGGGGGGCTAAACGTAAGGCATTTGTCTCATCCAAGTCTCACTTTCGTCTTGGGTGTCCAGTGTAGGCCGTGCTGCACCATCTTCTTCTAGATCAGCAGTGTATGTAAACAAGTCTACCACATTAAATATGGGTGAGATGCCTATTCCTGGTGGCAGCTGTATTTCATAAGCATTCGCTGAAAATTTATGGAGGACTTTGCTGGGGCCTATCTTTTTGTACTTCGGTTTGTTATACGTGCCTCTCGGAAAACGCTCCTTGCACAAATGCATGAGGACTTCATCCCCCACATTAAACTACACTTCTCTTCGTTTCAAATATGCTTACTGCTTATATTTTTAACTGCTGTCCTGCAACTTGATTTTCACCTGCTTGTGTAAATCATTCATCGCTTTAGCGAAATCTTCCCCATCAGCACTCTGTCTTTCCTGCTGTCCTAGATCTCATAATTCATGCACTCCACGAGGATGCATGCCATACAAAATCTGAAAAGGATTGTAACCCGTACTGCAATTGGGCGAGTCATTGTAAGCAAACTCCGCCTGGGCAAGTACTTGATCCTACATTCACGAATTTTCACCAATCAAACTTCATAGCAGGTTCCCCAGACTCCTGTTTACCACCTCTGTTTGCCCATCGGTTTGTGGGTGATAAGTAGAGGTATAACTCAACTGCGTGTCCATCTTCTTCCACAGGGTGTGCCAAAAGTGCCTTGTAAGCTTCATGTCCCTGTCAAAGAGAATGGACTTAGGTAGACCATGTAGTCTGACGAACTCTGTTAAGAACAAGTGGGCCACGTGAGTGGCATCGCTGGTTTTTCTGCAAGGGATGAAATGTGCCATCTTTGAAAACTGGTCTACTACCACCATCATCGAATCATAACCCCGCTGCGTCCTTGGTAGACGCAAGATGAAGTCTAAGCTGACTGTGTCCCACAGTCTACTTGGAATGGGCAATGGCGTGTAAAGTCCCGTATTTTGACTGTGTCCTTTTGCCAACTGACACTCTTTACATCTGGTCACAAATCTCTGCACATCCCTTCACATTTTTGGCCAAAAATAAAAATGGTTGTGCTGCTCTAATGTCTTGTCTATACCGAAATGTCTGGCTAGATCTCCACTGTGCTTCTCCCGAATGATATTTTCTCTCATTGAACAGTCAGGAATGCATAACTTTCCTCCTCTAAACAACAGCTTCTCCTGCAAATTATAGTCCAACCACAGACTATTATCTCTCACCAACGGATTCTGACAGGCTTCATATGCCTCCTTGAAATCCGTGTCAGTCTGATACAAGTCTTTCAAGTGCTCAAAGCCCAGCACTTGAATCGTACTCTCCTACAAGAGTAAGGCTCTTCTACCCAACGCATCGGCCACCTTGTTGGCCTGCTCGCTGATGTGTTTCAACACAAAGGTGAAACTCTACAAATATTCTACCCACTTTGCATGCTTGTGATTCAGCTTATGTTTTTGCATCACATACTGCAGTGCAGAATTATCTGAGAACAAAACGAACTCATTCCCCAGCAAATAGTGTTTCTAGTGCTTTAGTGCTTGGACGACAACATAGAATTCCTTGTCATAGGATGAATACTTCTGCCTGCTCTCATTCAACTTCTCACTGAAAAATGCAACAGGTTTGTCTTCTTGGCTAAGTAGAGCTCCAATGGCCGTACTGCTTGCATCACAACAAACCTAAAAAAGCTTTTTAAAATCTAGCAATCTCAGGATCGATCTTTCTGTGATCTTCTTCTTTAGTAGCTGAAAACTCCTCTCTTCTGCCTCGGTCCAATGAAAAGGCTGACTTGCCTTCTTTATAGTGTCCAACATAGGTGCACAGATTTCACTAAAATTTCTTATAAATTTTCGGTAAAAACTTACCAGCCCATGAAAACTACGTACCTCAAACAGACTTTTTGCAGATGGCCAGTTGACAATTGCTGCAATCTTCTCTGGGTCCATCTTCAACTCATTTTCTGCAATCACGAAACCCAGATAAACCAATTATTTTTGCAGAAAAGTACACCTTTTCAGATTTATCAGCAGTTTGTTCTGCTGCAATTTTTCTAGCACTTTTCGAACATGTCGAAAGTGTTCATCTCTCGTCTTGCTGAAAATTAATATATCATCCAGGTACACTATTACAAACTTCCCAATGTAATCTTTCAGCATTTTGTTCATTAATCGCGTAAAGGTACTGGGTGCATTGCTCAGTCCAAATGGCATTACCAGCCACTCATATAGTCCCTCGTTAGTCTTGAATGCTGTCTTCCACTCATCCCCTTCTCGAATTCGTATCTGATGATACCCACTCTTTAAATCAATCTTTGAAAAATATGTTGCCCTGCTCAGGCAGTCCATCATGTCATCCATTCATGGTAGTGGGAATCTGTACCAGATGGTAATTTTGTTGATGGCCCTCGAATCTGTGCACATCCGTCATTCTCCTCCTTTCTTGGGAGCAAGAACTGTTGGAACTGCGCAGGGGCTTAAACTCTCCCTTATCAGCCCTTTATCTAGTAATTCCTACACCTGTTTTCTGATCTCCTCATTGTCTTTGGGGCTCATCCGATATGCTGCCTTATTCGGCAAACTTTCTCCGGGTATAAAGTCAATATGATGACTTATACTTCTCTTAGGGGGCAGTTTATCTCGCAAGTCATCCACTACTATATCGCTAAACTCCTGCAACATTTGTTGAATTTCCACAGGAAAATCTGACACCTTTGTTTGTAGCAGCACCGTCTTTTCTCTTCTTACAACAGCATAGCTTACTTCACTGTCTTCAATCTGTTTCAAAAATTGTTTTCCACCTATTAATAACACTCTCATCCCACTTGTTTCCACCGTCTCTTCTTCCTTGATGGGCACAAGCGTGTGCTTGATCCCATCTTTGACAAACTTATAACAGTTTGTCTTCCCGTCATGTACTACCTTCCTATCATACTGCCATGGCCTACCTAGCAGTATGTGACATACATCCATCGGCATTATATCACAAATGACCTTATCCTTATATCTGCCGATATGAAGCTCCACTTCGCATTGCTCATCTACCAGCAACTGATGGCCTTTTTGCAGCCATGATACCTTGTAAGGAGTGGGGTGTTTCAATCGCTTTAACCCCAACTTCTCCACCATCTCCGTGGCAACCAAATTATTTGTACTTCCACTATCAATAATTAACTTACAGCACTTTCCGTGTGATTTGCAAACTGTCCGGAACAAGGATTTCCTTTTGAGTTTGTTTAGTTGTTTTCTTGGTTGGTTTCAGCAACACCTTGTTCAAAACTAAGGCTTCCCCTGTTTCCAGCACATTTTTTTCTTCTTGGGGAGGTGCCTCTGCTTCCTCTGGCTGTGCGACATATGCACCCCTCTGTCCAGTTTGTTCTGTCTTTGGGCACTCAAAAGACCTGTGCCCCCACTTGTGGCACTTGTAACATTGATAACTAGCTCCTCTGCCTCGGCCATTTCCTCTCCCTCGCTAATATGGCCTGCCACCTCTCGTGCTGTCACCTTTTTCTGCTGTCCCAGAAGCTTTGGAACTGCTGCCTTCTTCATTATTGTTGGAAATTCACCCTCTACCATAAGACTGTCCTCTTCCTCTACCGATTCCCCGTCCTCTCCTGGCATTTTGTTTCCTAGTGATCTTCTCCTCTGCTTTCATAACACTTTGATATGCTTCTTCTATGTTTTTCAGGGAAAGAATGTTGATTTCATCTAATATTTTTAACCTTAAACCATTTACGTACCTTGCTGTTTTCTCCAGGGTGTCCTCTGTATAACCAGCTCTCAAATTTACCCGATAGAACTCTTCAATATACTCTTGTACTGTCATCCCTTTCTTCTTCAGATTCTACACTTGCCGATGTAGTGCAATTTGGTAATCCTTAAGCAGAAACCTGCCTTTCAACTTGGCCACCATCCTTGACAATTTCTTGATTGGCAGCTTGTTCATCCTCCTCCTCTCTGTTTGGACACTGTCCCACCATAGGGCTGCGTGTCCCTTCAACTTTGTTGCAGCGAACTTAACTCTTCGATCTTCATTGATCTCTTCACATTCGAAATACTTATCCAGCTCGCTGATCCAGTCCAACAGGACTTTTGTAGACAAGATGTCATCATAATTTGGAATTTCTGGTTTAGGCTTACTACTCGCCAACAGAACCGACCTCAACAATCTCATTTCCGGCCCTTCTTCGTCCGATCCATTTGTTGTCACTACAACTTCTTCTTTGCTATCATCTCCTATCTCTGGATCCCTTCTTCTCCCTGCTTCAAATGCCTCCAAACGGGCATTAAGGATCCTGATCTCCTCCCGCAATCCTTCCTCAGCTATCCTCCGAGCACCTCTTCCACGACCTCATCTTCCTACCTCCATTTTTCAAGCCAATTCTAAATCCTGCTCTGATACCACTATGATGGGACTAGCCCATGTTATATGACTTAATCAACCCAATAACCGTTGATTAATAATGATTTAAAAATAATTATTTTATTAACCAGGGCTTAGCGCTGATATTTTAGATTTGGCATTGATTGCTGTGTTAATGATTTTCTAAGCCGAGAGGACAGTTGTCCTAGCCTCGGGCTTCTGTCCCACATTTGCCTAAACCCTAGGGTATTGGTTTCTCGCAGTCATTTTCACTGTGCTCTGTTTGGTTTGTGAGCTCTGCGGTTCTGTGGGTGATTGTCACTGTTATGCAACAATGTTTCGCTGGTGCCAATTGTGGCTTCTCCATTTGTAAGTGGCAGCTATGCCTCAATCGTTTTCTTGGTTTATGCTCTTGTTGGCTTGGCTCTGCTAGTAATTGGTTGAACTATTGTGAGATTCTCTGCTCCTTTGGTGGCTCGATGCTCACTGTCTCATTTTCGTTGCTCGCTTGGTCTTTTGGAATTTGTTTATGGTTCCTCTGCTACTTGTAAGGTTGTATAATCAGTTGTTTGTGTATGCATGTGTTTGTGCTCAGGTCGCGGCCTCAACAGGACCCTTCCATTTGGCGTCTGCTCACTTTGGGAAGGTAAAATTTCTCTCCCTGATGAAGATTATGCTCTCATTTTTTCTGTGCACTAATAGACTTGGCTCCTTGCGAGTAGGGTTTTGTTTTGTGATGGCCACAGTCAGTTATGACTCCCCTTGTCCAACATTGCTGTCAAGAGGGTAAGTTCTTTCGGCATTCTCTTTCCCTTTCTATTAGTCTCCACTGTCTTTTTGTTTTGCTTTCAAACCACGGTGCTAACGCCTTATTGTATTGTCCATGCAGGTCGCTAGTCTCTAGTTGGAGTATCCCTCGGCTCATTCTTCGAATGGAACCGGTAGGATCTTTCCTTGTTGTCTCTATTTAGTCGAAGGGTTTCTGGTTGTCTTTTCTTGTACTCGACCTGAGTCCAGTTGCAATGTCGTTCGGTTGTGAGAAATTTTGGTTTTTTGGTTCGGTTGACTGAATAATGTGGGTTCTGCCGTGAAGTGTAATGAATTTTGTTTAAGGGTTTAAACCCTAACCCTCTTCTCGTTGCTCTGCTTTCGAAGGAGGGTTTTCTCGCCTTCAGGACTGCTAGACTTTAAACTTGTAATTGTATGGTTGGAACCACAATGTCTGCTATTGTAATTATTGTGAAAAATTAATGAAAAGGATTTTGTATTAGTGTGCATAGGATTACCTCTTGCTCGAATTCGGTTCTGTGACTGTATTTGTTAATGATGGCTCGCTGTAGCATACTCTCGTGCCTCTGTAGTTTCTTAGCGTGCAAAGGAACTATGTGTTCAGTCTTCGTTGTTTATTTTTGTGTTTGTCTTGTAGCTATGCTTCTGCTTGTCATTTATTTTGTAAATTCGCCTCTGTTCTACAAGGAAGGATGTTGAAAGATTGTTTAACTGTCTTCTTTTTACACATAGCAAGAATTAGATGAGAAAGGACATAATAGTTATTCAGATGATGGACTCCCGAAAATGAAAAGAAAATAACTCTGTTTTGTATTATTCTTCTCTGCCCAAAAAATGTCGAACCCCGTCCATGCTGTGTACATCTATTTTATAATCTTTACAATATAGTTAAGCAAACTGTTGGCAGTTGCTTGTTTAGTTATGTAGTTGTTAACTATCTTGCTATTTTGATTCTTTCATTCTGAAGAATACAAAGATAATATTTTCTTTCCTGTTACTTTTCTTTTTTTTCAAAAGTAAATAACTATGAAGATAAATTAAACAAGAGACCAGACAACCATGTGTCTACAACTACTTCTACCTAACTGTATTGTCCCTAAATGTACTATCCCTAACTACCTATTAATAGACAAAGACATAAAATAGGCTCTTAATATTGTTCTTGATTAACAAACACAAATGAAATTCAAATTACTGATGAACGTCTCCTCCTTAGCTGAGACCAACACCCGGTCATGGCGCCCTTCGCTGGATGCTCCTGCATCACTCTCATTGGGAAATTCCTTAGCATCCATATTTCAAGAAAAACCTTCATTCAATCAGTCTAACTCAAATTGAAACCTAACTGGTAGATAAAGTTTTAGCTAGGTATGAAGAGTTTCTTCACTATCATCTTTCCTAGTATTGAGGACCAAACACGAGTGTTTGAGAACGACTTATATTTTTTTAATTCAACAAGGTTATATCTCCATTTTCTATGAAATGTTTTGTGCTATAAATGGAGGACTTTACAACTACCTGATATATATTAGAATATGCCTTGCTCCCTCCTTCTAGAAAGCGTTGACCCCGCTTACCCGTTGACCTCCGCTTTTAGTCATTACCACGACAGTTTTGAGATGAAGAAAACTTGGCAAGCATTCACAACACCCATGACCACTATGTCAAATCTTTAGAAGCTACTAAGTGGGATATATATATCCCCTATGCTCGCATTTGTGTTTATATGAATATTTTAGAGTCACTTCTAAAGTCCATCAAGATTTATTATTAAGATGAGCTCTGGAAGAAAACCGTCAATTATGAGCACACCTCATTCTGGTGCCAAATTCTCCATAAATATGGCCATCTTTATCACAGTTTTCCTTTACTAATTGCTAATTTTAACTCTACTACACATTTTTCTTATGACGAGCGTGGTTTCACCAAAGTGGGGCATAAAAGCTCAAATTCTAAGCCCTTAGCCTTGACAACCCTCGTCCTCCAAAGATTGCCCCCCTAAGAAAACCCTTTTGATCCCCTTGCTTCTTAAGAAAATTTTGACCCTCCTCTAGTTGTCTCACCCTCAGAAGTTGAGATGTACAACTTTCCCAACCCCCACCCACCTTTGTCACTTAGCTTCCATCTTCTGCAAATCCCTCACTCCCTCCACCTAATCAATTTGCATCTCAGGTGCCTCTGCTCAAAACCCTTGAGATAATCGTTCACCCAATCATTGAAATGGATCTCAATTCCCATGATTTGTCGAGCTTGGAAAAAGCGTGGAAAGGAAAACATCATTTTCCCTCCCTAAACATCAAGTTAAACTACTAGGTAGGGCATATTTCAAATTGCGTTAGTTTGGCCTAAAATATGCTTATGCAGAGTCTAATTTTGGATTGCTTTAGAGCCAATTATAGCCTTTGAAGGACTCAACCAAGCCACATAAAGAGAAAAAGACAAAGGCACAGAAAAATATTCAAGTCCTCGATGAATTAAGGGGTGTGATGGTGAATTATGGATGCATAAGGATGATAACATATATTTTCCCTACCTCCACGATACCCTTTAAATGAATATCATCTCATGGAATATTATGGGCCTCAATTGCAAAAGAAAACAAAGGCTCTTGAAAGAAAAATGGAAATCTGAAAACCCTACAATTATGGTGATCTAGGATACCAAATCCCCTAGTGAGACAATCTCTAATAAAATAACAAAATGGGGTAGATATTGTTGTGTTATTTTCATAGATGTCCAATGGCACTCAAGTGGCCTTGTTATAATATGGAGTTCCTATTCTTGAAAAAAGACTGTGCGCGCTCCGTGACGGCTCTGAACCCCTGCTGAACTGGGCGTAGCCAATCCGTTTGCTTGACAGATCGGATCAGAGAACCAGGAACAATTCTGAATCAGATTATCGAGATTGATCAGTTTTGATGCATGGGGCTTTCGCCCTGATCACAACTTTCTCCGAATGGCGAAAGAGGGCGAGCCCCTGCCTTCAGACTTAGATGCCTTCCGAGCCCTGGTTGCTGCATCAGAAAAGCGACCGATCCCACTCTCGCAACAAAAGTTTGTGAAAAAGCTGGACAGCATTCCCTCGGTGTCTCTACCGGCAGAAGAAGCATGCAGAACAGCGTTAAATCTAGCTAAAAGGGGTCTAATAGGCCAGTTCACAGGGCTATGGCCATCCCCGAAGGCAGTAGATGAATGGGTCAATCGAAATTGGATCCCGCTGGTCAAGGAAGGTATAAAAAGTCATTTTGTAGGCAAAGGGTTTTTTGTATTCATGTTTGACAGCGAAGAAGATCGAAGCTTGATCTTCAGAAATGGTCCCTATTTTATGGGGCCACGAGGGTTATACTTGAACAAATGGCATCCGGATTTTGATCCTGCTTAAGACGTTCCCACAGCGGTTCCAGTTTGGGTGCGCCTTCCACATCTCCCTCTCCATTGTTGGAGTCAGAGCTCGCTGAAATCCATCGGCAATGCCCTAGGCAGATATATAGATCAGGCTCCGAGAAAGGACCAGTTCTCTTGCGCACGCATCTGCGTGGAAGTCGACCTAGAGGTCGGGCTCCCCGAAGCTATCAAGCTAACAGTGGCCGACTGGTCGCACATCCAGGAACTAGATTATGAACAGTTGCCTTTTAAATGCCGGCACTGCCACGAATACGGGCATTTTGTAAGGTACTGCAAAAAAAAAATGGAGGAAACAGCAGAAAAAGAAAAAGGTGATCAATGGAAGCAAGCAAAGAGAACAGCGAGCAGCAGGCAGAACAATAAAAACAAAACAAAAGAGACAGCGAACAAATCAGGGCTTGAAGACACAAATAACCAAAACAGTGGAAGTAGAGAAGTTGAAAGCAGTGCTGGAGACAAAAATCCCTTCGAATCCCTCACTCCTCCGGAAGATCTACCAGAGGCTGAACCAGAAGATCCACCGTAGAAGAACAACGAAGATATACAAGAACCAGGTAATATTCCAAATCCGAATCCCAGCATCACTCCCTATCCTTCTTATGGAGACATAATAAAACAAAAAAAGAAGAATCAAGAATATGCGGGTTCATCTGATGAAGAGATACTCGAAAGGCCACTAAAAAAAGTGGGTAGAAGAACAAACAGGGAAACCAGAGAAGAAGAATCAGAAAGGCAGAAAACCCTAGGCAGTCAAGCCACCATAGAAATGTCCATCGGGAGAAACACAAGACCAAGGGCTTCCAAGCCAGGAGGCCCCCTTTCATCAAGTGGTAAATGATGCAATTGATCTCCTGGAACTGTAGGGGGCTCGGTAATCCCAATAAGGCAGAGGCTATCAAGGACTTATTGAAAATGGAAACCGCAGACATCCTAATGCTCCAGGAGACCAAGATAGAAGGGGAAGCCCTTCTAAACACTAGCATGCTGAAATGGAAATATGACTCAGGAAAGACTGTCAGTGCAAGGGGATCGGCCGGTGGAATAGGCACGTTTTGGTCAAAAAGCTCATTCACTTTGGAACGATCCACAGAGACCCAACATTGGATCCACACAGATCTGCGACACACTGTAAGCAATCTCTCCTTGGCTCTTTTTAATTTGTATGTTCCTGTCCACTATGAAGAAAAGAGAGAGTGTTGGAGGACACTAATGGACTATTTAGAACAGATCAACCCTACAAACATAGTCATTGGAGGGGATCTGAATATCATTCTAGACCCCAAAGAAAAAAGACGAGGGATTTATTCTAGAGACCCCTTCGTCAACATTGTGGGCAATCTGATTTTACAGTGGGACTTAGTTGACTTCAAACCTATAAAAGGCAAATACACCTGGTCCAACAACAGATCAGGAGAAAATCAAATCTCAGCTAGGCTGGACAGGTTTCTCATCAGCAGTACATTAATGCTAGACAATAGAATGGTTTTCTCCAAGATCCTCCCCAAGCTTACATCGGATCACAAGCCAGTTCTACTTTGTATTAAAAAAGAAGAAGATCTCGGCCCTCTTCCTTTTCGCTTCAGCCCTCTCTGGGCAGGCAGAGACGGATTCTATGAAACTGTTCAAACGGCCTGGAGGATAGCTGTTTACGGATCCCCAAGTTATGTGTGGGAACAAAAAATAAAAAACACCAAAAAAGCTCTGAAAGATTGGATAAAAAAATCTTTGCAAACCCCAACTAGCCAAAGGAAGGAAGCAGTTCTTCAGCTGGAAAGAGTCCAATTCGAAATGGAGGAGAAAGATCCCTCTCCCACAGATTTAGACATAGAAAAAACTGCCCAAAGGAAAGCATATTGTTGTTTCAAAACTGAAGAAGAATACTGGCGTTTAAAGTCCAGAAGTTTGTGGCTCAAATCTGGAGACAGGAACACCAAATACTTTCATAGACAGTGCAGGGCACGAGTTTCCCGCAATCACATAGCAGAGATAACTAGCACAACCGGACAGGTGTATAATGGATTTTCACAAATCAAAGAAGGAGCGGTCACTCACTTTCAGAATCTTTTAAGTGCGGAAAGAAATGGAAATGAGGAGGATGCAGAGGAGTTTCTCTCAACCATCCCAAACCTAGTCAATGAGGAGGACAACGATTCTCTGTTGAGCCCAGTCACGGAAGAGGAGATAACCAATGTAGTTTGGTCCATGGAACCGGATAAAGCTCCAGGACCCGATGGGTTCTCAGCTCACTTCTACAGAATCTGTTGGGAAATCATCAAAAACGACCTATTCAGAATGGTAAGAGGAATCTTGAGGAAGGCAAAAGTAGGCGGAGGAATAAACTCTACCTTCCTAGCCTTAATTCCCAAGGAAACAAACCCAAGGACCTTTGACAGATATAGGCCGATTTCTCTCTGCAACTTATCTTATAAGATTGTGGCCAAGCTGCTGGCCAACAGAATCAAGCCTCTCCTCCCAAAGCTCATCTCTCAGGCACAAGGAGGATTCGTAAAAGGCAGACAAATTCTGGACAATGTCATCCAGATTCAAGAAGCTCTCCATTCCAGCCTAACCCGGAAAGAACAAGGTATGATCATTAAATTGGATATGTGCAATGCCTTTGATCGTGTTAATCGCTCCTTTTTGTTCAGGGTTCTAGCAGCTTTTGGCTTTAAACAGGATTTCATAAACCTCATCAAGGCTTGTACAGAAAACGTTTGGATCGCCCCAATGGTGAACGGCAGACCAACGGAATTTTTTCAAGCAACCAGGGGATTGAGGCAGGGCTGCCCTCTTTCGCCCTTCCTATACATCTTGATGGCAGACATTCTAAGTCGTAAGCTAACCCAAGAGAAACAAGTCGGTACCATTCCAGGGATAAGGATAGTCCAAGGCATAGCCCCGGTGAATCATGCACTATTCGCAGATGATTCAATTCTGCTGGGGGGCGCATCCATAAGAATTGCAAGCGCTTTTAAAACCATTCTTCAACAGTACTGCAACATCACCAGTGCATTAGTCAGCGAAAGGAAAAGTGCAATATACAGTTGGAATATCGATCAGCACGCTACAGACAGAATTGCCAACGTTTTGGGGTTCAAAGGATATGCTCTGTGGGAGAAAATCAACTATCTCGGCTTACCATTGACGAGGGGCTCCAATCGAAATCAGCTGTGGGAAGAAGTGATATCTAAATACAAAAATAAGATAACAGTGTGGGGCAGAGTTTGGCTCACCACCGGAGGCAAACTCACCCTCATCCGATCCGTGCTCTCTGCCCTGCCCACATATCAAGCCTCGCTGCTGCTGGCTCCAAAACAAATCACTGACCAAATTTCCAGCATCATTCGAAACTTCCTCTGGAGCGGAGGGAAAGGTAACAAAGATCGCTTCCATCTCATCAAATGGGAGACAGTGAAACGCCCAATAGCTGAAGGCGGACTTCAGATCCGCGATCCCCAACATGCAAATCTGGCATTGGGAGGCAAACTCCTGTGGCAATTAATCACAGAGCCTTCGCACCCAATCAGTCAGCTGCTGAACCTCAAGTATTTACAAAAGCAACCAATCTCATCTTTCAATCCAGCGCAATCCCCAAGAGGAACGCAGGCCTGGCGGCTGTGTTGCAGAGGGATCGAATTCTTCCGAAACCATTTATACAAAATCCCTAGGAATGGCAAAAAATCGCTACTATGGAAAGAACGAATCATGAATCACTCCCCTCTCTCAACCATCAACGAAATAGCAGAGTTGAGAGCCTGGCTAATCTCAAAAGGAGTAAGGAAAATTGAGGATATAGCAGAGTGGGACCTCAATGGCAACTGGCAGCGTTGGACATTGCCAATCATCCCAACCCACTTAAAAGAACAGTCAAAAATTCTGTTAGAGGCAATAACAGATTTTACACCTGTGCATAAGGAAGAGGAAGATCAATGGGGATGGGGAAAAACAGGAGAGTATACGGTCAAACAAGGCTACTTTCAAATGCAAGGAAAACAGGAGTCACAGTACCCGGAATCAGTTTGGAAACAGATATGGGAAAACTTCAACATCCCCAAGATTAACTTCTTCAGTTGGACCTTATTCCACAATAAAATCTTGACCGGAGACAATTTGTGCAAAAGAAACTTTGCAGGCCCGCATCATTGTGCCCTCTGCAAGAACGCTTCAGAAACTGCAGTCCATTTGTTTATTGACTGTGAGTATGCACAGAAAGTGTGGAACAGCTTCTTAATAGGGCTGAATGTGAGTCCCCCAACACGCTGTCAGATAACAGAATTGTTTTTGACATGGAAAACTCGGTACCCCCACAGCATCAACGAAAAATCTCTTTGGCACAAGTTATGGACTGCTGCACCGAAATATGTATGCTGGAAGTTGTGGCTCTCTAGGAATGAAGCTGTCTTCAACCAAAAAGACATAAATGCAGAAGCAGTAGCAAGGCAGGCCAAGGATCTCCTCTTAGAAACTCTGAGACAAACTAGTGTCAAAGACAGCAACCTCAGAAATGAAGAAAAGACGTGGCTGGAAGGCTATACACCCATGCCAATTACACATGCCATCATCCGCCCAAACCACAAGGAAAACTGGCAGTACAGAGACAACTCGGACAATTTTCAGAATTGGTGGAAGTCACAAGGTAAATGCACAATCTTCTTCGATGGGGCTTCGAAGGGAAATCCAGGCAGGTCAGGAGCAGGGGGAGTCATTTACTTTCAGAATGGCAGAAAAGAGGAATTCAGTTGGGGACTTGGGCTAAAAACCAACAATCAAGCAGAAGCACTCAGTCTATTAAAAGCTTGTCAACTGACCAGAAAAGGAAACGCAAATGAAATTATAGTTTTTGGAGATTCAGAACTGCTGATAAGGTCTCTAATACACAAGAAAAGCCTCAAAGATCCAGTTCTAAACAAGCAGCTGGCAAGAGTAAACAGATTAATGAAGGAATTCTCATCAGCACAGCTCTTCCATATCCTCCGAGATTTAAACACTGAAGCAGACAGGTTAGCAAATGCAGGATGCAATCTTGAAAAAAGTATGATCAGCATAAATGCAGAGACCCTGAAAATGGCAATCATTCCTTAGGAGTACTAGAAAAACAGAGAAAAACTATGAAAGTGATTTGTAATTCTTCCTTGGCTTTGGCCTCAAATAAATAAAAATACTCGCTTCAGTTAAAAAAAAAAAAATAATATGGAGTTCCTAGGAAATTTAGATTATAAATATGTTCGCCTCTTTCTACATCCTTATTGTCCAATTTTGGCTAATTGAATCTAAAAACATGCTTCTTTGCCAATGTATATGGCCCATCTTCTTTAGGATATAATCTTGTTTTCCTTTGATGAATCACTAGAATACACAAACGCCTCTCCCTTACCCATTTGGATCCTTGATGATGACTTCAATCTAATCAAGTCACTAGATGAGAATCATGGAGGCATAATGTAGATTGATGAAAACTCTACTTTCTTCTAGGATATAATGATAAAATTGCACTTGGTAGATCTTGCAACCATCTATGGATCCTTCTCTTATAATAATAGATCGGGAGTGGCACAACAAGTGGCATAAAATTTTTATTTCTTTGTATTCATAGAGTTTGTAATGGCTTGGGACATCTTCTTAGAGGCATCCATCCTCCTGATCCATAGGTCAGATCATTGGCATATATGCTTGAGTATAGACATCCAAACTAGACCATGCGATATGCCTTTTTATTTTGAAAAGTTATGGCTTCACCATCCTGATTTCCAGAAGAAAAAAAATCAAGAAATGGTGGGGAGAATTGTAAGGCTCATAAGGCTTTTCCATGTTTAAACTCTAACAAAAATTGAAATACATCAAATAGAAACTCAAAGTCTACCAGAAAAACAAATTTGGTGATATTTTAGAGGAAAAACATAAAGTGGATAAAAAATGAAAACCATACAATAAGAAGCCAATTTGTATGGCCTATCTGATACATTAATCATAGAAGAAGCCACTATCCTCACTAATATTGAGGAACACATGAGACAAGAACACTTATGGCAGTATAAATCAAGAGTTCATTGGGTTAAAGAAGGGGAAAGTAATACAACTTTCTTTTATAAACCTATGATTCAACAACAAAATCACAATCATATATCCTGCATAAAAAATTCACTAAGGGAAAAACTATTATATTTCCAAGATATTACCTAGGAGCTTACCTGTTTTTATCAAAATATTTTAACTAAACATTCCTAGAATAGGCTTGTGGCGATCCAACGTATCATTGAGCATATACCTTGTTTGGTTGATACTGAGTAGAATGAGGCCCTATCTCATGAAATCACTCATGAGGAGGTGGAAATTTTTGTAAATGGGATGTCAGGAAATAATTCCCCTACCTCGAATCACTTTAATATAAAGTTATTTCAGGCCTCATGGTCCATAGTGGGCCAAGAGGTATGACAAGCGACAAAAGAATCCATGAAAACTCATTCCATCCTCAAAGCCCTGAATTATACCTTCCTTAGACTGGTTCCAAAGTAGGATAAAGTGGAGGATCTCAAAGGATTTAGACCCAGTGCTCTTTATGATGACATATACAATATCATTACTAAAATAATTTATAATCACGTCAAACCCACCCTCCCTATAGCGCCCTCCTCCCGCATTTACCCAAGTTAACTATTTCATTGGGGTAAACATGTGATGATAGTATACTATGTTGTGATTAAAATCCCCATGTACACTTAAGTAAGTCGAATCGACAAAATCCAAACCAGTCTTACCTTCCTCAGGAGTTATAGACCATTCAGGAGGTAACCAAACCTTCCAAGTGCTTAACCCCTTAGACAAATTGACATTTTACTGATATGGACCCTTAGTCGCTCCCATGACAAGCCATGCATGCGACTAAGTCCTTCCAGTCAATCCCATAGCAAGGCATTCCAGTGACTGTGGACTTTTTTAGCTAGTGACCCCAAATTATGAGCCACTTTTTTAGGGCTAGGTCTCAAGTCACTTCCTTGAACTTCATGAAACCTTCAGAAATGGTAAATAACAATGGAATAATGATACAATTGAATAATTGGTACAATTACTTGATCTGACCCCTACTAGCCATGACAAGAGTTTCGTCAAAGATGTCACAAATATGTAATCTACAAGTCATAACAACATATCTAAGCATAGGGGTTTCATACTTATCTGAGATTCATAAAGAATCATTAATGCCTTGTCAAAATAGTTGCATTACCATCTATTAGGTCATATATTCATTGTACATTCATTTTCTAATAAAAACATGATGAGAGCCATACATCAAGTCTATCATAAAACATACTCATAACCAACATATAACCAATATAAATAACAAGGATATAACAACCATAAGAATCAAATATGAACCAATACATTTACACATGATATACCAAGGAGAAGGAGCTCTTATTAATGAATGCATAATCCAACCAAGTCATGGACTTCCACGAATAACCCAACCATATTTTGGGTTGAACCAAATCTTTCTTTTAATCAATCACTCCCATGCCATATCTCAAGCCTAAATGCGAGACTCACAAAAAAGTGATGCTTACCATGTTATCATCTCATGCACCTTCAATTTTTAGTCGAAGGACTAGAATACCTTGAAATAGGTTGCATGTCAAAGATAATCCACAAGAATTTGAAGTGTTCCAATATCTTTTTAGACAGTATTTTGAAATGAAAACTGGCTGGTTTTGGTATTTTAAGACTTACAACCGAAGGGGAGGTTGGTCATGTTGCCATTATGGTGAAAGGAACAACATGATACTTGGATCTAGAGTATATTCGAAATTTTTCTTGCAATATTATTGATTTAAATGTATTTTCTTTTATTGTATTTGTAAAAATATAATTTCCAATATAGGTTGGGAAACAAGGCTTAGAATTGATTTAGATACAACACCTAGTAAATATTTACAGGAATTTTAAGTGTTCCAATATCCTTTTAGACAGTAATTTGAAATGAAAACTAGTTGGTTTTGGTATTTTAAGACTTACAACAGAAGGGGAGGTTGGTCATGTTACCACTATGGTGAAAGGGACAACGGGATACCTGGATCTAGAGTATATTCGAAGTTTTTCTTGCAATATTGTTGATTTAAATGTATTTGTAAACATATAATTTCCAATATAAGTTGGGAAACCAGGCTTAGAATTGATTTAGATACAACACATAATAAATATTTATAGGAATTTGAAGTGTTTCAATATCCTTTTAGATAGTAATTTGAAATGAACACTTGTTGATTTTGGTATTTTAAGACTTACAACCGAAGAGGAAGTTGGTCATGTTACCACTATGGTGAAAGGAACAATGAGATACCTAGATCTAGAGTATATTCGAAGGTTTTTTTGCAATATTGTTGATTTAAATGTATTTGCTTTTATTCTATTTGTAAAAATATAATTTTATGGTGCAATCCTGGTGACAATAACCCTCTATGACCACATAATCATGCTCGAGGAAAGAGGTTGGATGAGTCACTAATAGGGCTTCAGAATAGCATTTTGATCCAAACCGACCCTAATATCAATGTGCAATTACAAATTCCAATATATAAGACCCTAAACCTTGGAATGTAGAGAAAGAATAAAAGAATGGGCATAATAATTGAGCACATGGGGATCAATCATGAATACAACGTAGTCTTTATTTTCTTACGGATTGGCCCTTTTGTCTCCGTGACTCCTCTCACAAATAAGGCTTATCTTTCAGGAACCCTTAGCGACAACTACTTTCAAATCCAGTGACTCTCCTTGAGTTACGCATCAACTCTCCTTCCCTTTCTATATTTCCTGTCATGGTGGACTTTATGTCAAATTGGTTGTGAATTGTATTGTCATTCTTGACTCGTTGATTGCAAATTAAATCTACACTAACGTTTGCGTTTGCAGGTGACTCTGGGATCACTGTCTCTAAAATTGTCAATCAATGATCTTAAATCTATTCAGTTATTGTGCCATGGTAACTACTACAATAACCGGGCATTCTTAAGTGGACTGCAGATTCCCCGAATATTTGGGAATTTGACAGACATGGGCGCAGTCTGACAGACATGGGTGCGGTCAATTTTTTGATCGCACCCATGTCTATCGGATTCCCGAATATTCGGAGAATCTGCAATCAACTTAAGCTCACCGACAATAACCACCTCTAGTTCTCCTAGCTCCTAAAACGTGACCCTTTGCAGCTCTACTATTTTATTTTCCAAAATAGATGTTGGTTTGCAATAAAAATTACCTCTGTCATTCCTGAACAACTTGAAAGACCAGTTGTGCGTCTTGGAAGTTCCTTAGTGTCTTCACTGAAAACAATAGTTCCTAGGTTCGCTCACCTGAACGATTATAACCATGGTAGAACCATAGGCGCAAGAATGGCTCATTCCAATATCAACTTTCCCACTATAAAACCATCATGACAATTACATCGTTCTAGTTGAATTTACAATTTAATGGGATTTTCATATTCTGAATGGAATAAAATAAAAGTAGTGCGAAATACTACAAAATAGCTGAATAAAAATAACCTAATGATGTTGGGCTATAGGGCATAGGCTCGGAGTCTAGGCAGATGTTAGAAGATGCAACAACTAATTTATGCCATGAGTGACCCAATCATGATTGCTCTAGTTCTAATGAATAACCACCTCATATTCTTATAGGATTCATTCCCCATGACATAGCGAGAAGAGGTTTAAGCGCCATTATGCTCAACATAGAATTCACATTTCTTGCAACAACTACAATTCACATTTTATCCCTACTCATACAACACTAGCATTGCTTTTAGAACCAAAAAATAAATGTTGGATCTAGAATGCTAGTACAAAAATAAATTTACACAACATGCTTGCATAAATTAAAACCAAACCACGAATCTATCAATCACCTTAGTATCTCCTCAGTGACAATGCCAACAATGTCAGTCAGTTTAATTTCTTAAAGGATTCAACATTAAATTATCAACCAATATGTTCATAAACTTCACGACAATACATTATATGTCTAGATGTTAGATCAATGATAGAATTCTATCTTATCACTATGAAAGGAAATGACATGGAAAACAAAACCAAACAAAAGTAAATTCATAGCGGACTTGTTCTCTAGACAATAAAATTAAGGAAGATGATTTATAGGGATTTCATAACCATCTTCTAAGACCACTAAGACCACTAGTATTTCCTACAATGTCCCTCATCTAAAATACCTTATCTATCACACTAGTAGGACCAAAAAGTCATTGAACATCAAGGAGGGAAGCAAATCTTGAAAGTTCCCAAAATGTGCTCTTTCACACTCTACAAATCAAAAGTAAAGTTGAAAAATCAATGAACTTATTGGCAACACACCAAATTTCACAAAGACATGAAAACTATATATGTTTGCATGGAAAGGAAGGAACTGAACAAGGTTCGATTTCATGAGCCCATACACAAACTAGTCATAAGGATTAGTAGTCTATTTTGACAAGTGAAAAAGGGAATTTTCGGTATAAATGCAATACACACATCATTAGTACTCACATTTACACTCATATATTGTAACATGAATCCAAACAACATTGCATACATGCATCACAACAAAATTTCAGCACAACAATATATATGATAGAGTGAATGCAATGGATACATTAATGATATCGGTACATTACGATTGTATGAAAGTGATACACAAAAACAAACGCATTTTCACAATTCAAACCAAACTAGAGTTTTCATGACATGGTATTACCACATGCATTTGATAAGTATTGTGTAACACCATTCTCCCACATCTACCCAAGAAACCAGTCAGTTGGGGTAAACATGCAACGAGATGCCACTATGATATGATTCGACCTCCTAAGTCACATTAAGGAAGTGGAACCGATGGAAACACACCATACAGACATCCAACATCATCAACAGAACCCTCAAAGGATAAGTTATCCACTTAGACAAATTGTCCTTGGGTTCCACTTGTGTTTTAGGTCTCTTGGGCCATAATCGCTCTCATGCTATGGGAAAGGGAGCAAACAACAACCTAAAGTCGATCTCACAGGCCTACCTGTGAGTGACTATGGACCAGAATTTCCAGTGTTGTGCCAGTGACCCCAGGATTTAAGCCACTTTTTTCAAGCTCAGAGGCTAGGTCACCACCCATAATTGATCCATCTCTTCAAACCAATAAGATAACGTGGAAATGATAGTGCTAAGGAAAATACTTGTTTAAGACATTGACTAGACCCCTACTAGCCATTACAGACATTTCATTAAACATATTTCAAATGTGTAATCTACAGGTGTAATTCACAGTTTTGAGCATAGGGGTCTCATACTTAGCTGAGAATCATTAAGAACCATTGATGCCTCAATTCATCAACTGCCATTCCATTAGGTCATAGATACATTGATCTTTCAATTATAAGTCAAAACATGATGAGAGCTACACATGGCTACTGTCATAAAACACATACATAACCAACATAATAGTAGCAGAAAATACTCATGAAAGTACAATCATATAGACCACATATAATCCATCAAAATTCTCATAGAAATACAAGGAGAAATAACCTTTCATTAATGATGCAAAATCCAAACCCGGGATGGGACTTCCATGTTCCACATGACCGTAGAATGGCTGAGCCAAATCTCTCTTCAACCATTAACCCTCGTGCCATATTCAAAGCATGAATGTGGTATCTCATAAAACACATCAATCAAAACTCATCTAGGGTTTCCAAAGGCCGTCCACCTCAACTCATCAGACAGTGATTCCACCTCACGGTCGGACATCACCAAACCATCATCAGATCGGTTTCTATCCCAGCCATATAGTGCTTCAAAGCGTTTGTCCAACCAAGGCTCCAGGACTAGTAACTCAACCGACAACTTTTACTAGACTCCAGAGTGTTTGTCCAACCAAGGCTCTAGGACTAGTAACTCAACCCACCAAGGGCTCTATAGCATTTTTCCAACCAAGGCTCAAGGACCAGTAACTCAACCCAAGTTGATACAGGGCTCCAGAACGTTTTTCCAACCAAGACTCCAGGACTAGTAACTCAACCCAAGATAAGGAACATGAGAAACAATAAAAAAACAAACAATGCAATTAAACCCACAATCACCATGGCTATCTAGGAAATGGAAATTCTAGGCAATCCATTGTCAATCCAAGAAATCCTCCATGCCAATTACATATCACAACCAAGAAACCGCATGCATGTGTCATGCATGCCAAAACTAGTGAAGAAATCATACATGCAACTCGGTACCTGCAAGAAAATATGATGTAGTTGTTGATCCTGATGCCTCCTTCGCTTTCTTGCTTCTCCTTTTCCTTCTTGCTCCAATAATCCAAGTATGCCACACCCTCCAAGAGTGCTCGAAGAAAACTCTAAGTATCCAAGAGGATGAGAGAGAGAGCTCCAACACTAAACTGACAAAAGGTTAGAAAAAAACTTGCCAATTGATCCTCAGAATCATTTTTATGGATGAGACCTCTATTCTCTTTATTTTCCTTCATTTTCCTCCTCACATACAACTTGTGACCTTTCACCTCCCTTTTCTCCTAATATCCATTATTTTCGTAAATAAATGTGCCAAAAATGTCATTTTTCCTTTCCAAAGCCAAGTAGCCATTACCTTTTCCAATTTCCTTAGCTATAAACAACCAAATGAACACCCTAACATGTCTTTCCTAGCATTCAGTTTGGAATAAGTATCTCATCATCCATGGTTATGGTTTTTTCTAACTTTTACTACATGGAATTTTCACTAGGGCTGTTACAGAATCCTCCCCATTGGGGGACATCGTCCTCGGTGTTCAATCACATATATACCTCAACAACCTACTGAAAGAAGGCATACTTCCCATGGAGCTTTGTAACACATCTCAATGCAGTATTTACAATGAAGGACTTGCTCAAGACAAAAGATCATGACAACATGACAACATACCGCATAGTGGAGATTTATAACACAGCTCGTTACAGTGTTTACAATGATCATCATGTTGAGTGCAAACTCACATAACATCATAATAACATAACCACATTATAGCATAATAACATGACACCCGTACCACATAGCAGAGCTTTACAACACATCTCATTACGTTGTTTACATCCATGCATGGGTGTACACATAGTAACACCATAAACATAGAGATGCCAAAACATATGCCAAATAATATACCAAAAAATATATCAAACACATACTAAGCATCATATCTTAGAATATATCAAAGCATCATATAGCATATCAACCCATCATAAAGCATATATCAACCACCATAAAGCATATATCAAACCACCTTAAAGAAAATACCAAACCAACGTAAGAAAATACTAAACCACCATAAGCAAATACTTAACCACGATAAGGCATATACCACACCACCATATCAAGTTGATTTACTTCAACTGAAAAACAAGGAAGGATACATAGCCTACATCTGATCTTCCATCTCCCATGTAGCCTCATCGAGCGAAAAGTTCTTCCATTGCACTTTAACTTGCTCGATTTCTCGGTTTCGTAGCATGAGCACCTTTTTCTGCAATATACACAGAGGCTCCAGCTGGAATTCTCCATCTGGTTCCACCTAGAATACAGACCAATCAATCACATGATCAACATATTTAACATACTTCTTAAGAAATGAGACATGGAAAACGTCATGAACTTTCATTGTCAGAGGCAGTGCAAGTCGATAGGCTACTTGCCCAATCCTCTCAATGAGACTGAGGGGTCCACAAAACCGTGGTGCCATCTTGGCACATGATCCAATCCACAAGGAGCTCTTCTTTGGTTTGATGCACAAGTACACCTGTTCCCCAACCTGAAACTCCTTGAACAACTTGTTCCTATCTACATAGCTCTTCTGCCTATCATATGTTTCCTTTAGATTATTTTTTATCACCTGCATTTCTTGTTATATGTTTGCCAACATATCTGGTCCAAGCAATATCTTTCTAACTGGATCACTCCAGCTGATGGGAGTGTTACAACTCCATCCATAAAATGCCTCAAAAGGACTCATACTTAATGACTCCTGATAACGTTGTTGTATATGAACTCTACCAGTGGAAGGTACTCTTCCCACTTTCATTGTTGATGCATCACATACATCCTCAACATATCCTTCAATATCATGTTGACCCTCTCTGTTTGTCCATCTGTCTGCAGATGATAAGTTGTGTTGAAGGCCAACTTCATGCCAAAACCTGCAAATAACACCTCCCAGAACTTGGAAGTGAAATTTGCATCCATGTATGACACAATATTCTTTGGAACACCATGTAGTCTAACAACATCTCTAATGAATACCTGTGCCACATCAATAACTGAGAATGTATACTTCACTGGAATGAAGTGTGCAACCTTTGTCAACATGTCCACAATGACCATGATGGAATCATGCTTCTTCACTATCTTTAGCAACTCTGTGATTAAGTCAATGGAAATAACCTCCCATTTCCATTCCAGAATCACGATCGGCTATAGCGGTCCACCTGGATGCTTACACTTTGTTTTCACTCGATGACAATTAAAGCATCTAGCCACAAACTCTGTTACACCCCTATTGTCCTGCCCACAAGATCTTGTCTTGTAAATCTGTCCCATAAGAGCTCATAGTTGCTAAGTGATTCACCTGTACCCACCTGCTAAGAGCAGTTGCCACTCTGTTCTCCTTGCCTTTGATTTATTTGATCTCAAAGTCGAACTTGCTGATCATGGACAACCACTGAACCTGCCCACAACTCAGATTTGGCTGGTCAAATAGATATCCTAAACCATTGTGATCACTCATCAATGTGAACATCCTACCCAGAAGATAGTGTGTCCACATCTTCAGTGCATGCATAATTGTTGCCAACTTAAGATCATGTGTGGGGTAGTTATGCTCATGCTCATTCATTTTTTGCGACTCATAGCATACTACTTGTCCATCCCACATAAGGACTCCACCAAATCCTCTCTTGCATACATATGTGCACACAACAAACTCTTTGTTTGTATCTGAAATATAACACTGGTGCATGTGTCAACGATTGCTTGAGCTGCTCAAAACTAGCCTCACATTCCTCTGTCCATTCAAACTTCTTACCTTTTCTTTGCAAATATATGATAGGATAAGCAATCTGTGAGAAGTTCCTAATGAACCTCTTGTAGTAACCTGCCAAACCCGTGAAGGATCTCACCTCATCCACATTTCTTAGGAGCTACTGCAATGCCCACCTTGGAGAGAACATGTCCCAAGTTGTGTACCTCATTCTGAAATAAACTACACTTGCTGAGTTTAGCATACAACTAATGCTTCATCAACAACTTCAACACTACTGCTAAGTGCTCAACATGCTCTTCCTAATTTTTAGAATATACCAGTATATCATCAATGAACATAATAACAAACTTATCCAAATATGGACACAACACACTATTCATCGAAAAAATGAGTGTAGCTAGAGCATTAGTTAAGCCAAATGGATGTACAACAAACTCATAATGCCCATACCTGGTCCTAAACGCAGTCTTGTAAATGTCCTCCTCTTTGATGTGTACCTGATGGTATCTGGATCTCAAGTTAATCTTCGAGAACACTTCTTCTCCCTTTAGTTGATCGAACAAGTCATTAGTCCTTGGCAAAGGGTACCTATTCTTGACAGTCACTTTGTTTAACTACCTATAATCAACACATAATCTGAGTGTACCATCTTCCTTCTTCACAAACAAGATCGGTGCAACCCATGGTGATACACTTGGCCTAATGTATCCCTTGCCAACATTTCCTTCAACTGCAACATTAATTCAACTAACTCAGGTGTTCTCATCCTGTAAGGTGCCTTCGATGCTGGATATGCCCCTGGCACTAACTCAATAGAAAAGTCTATCTCCCAGTGAGGTGGCAACTCTGTATGTCCTCAAGAAATACATCCCTGAACTACTGCAAAACTGGGTACCTGCTCAACACATTTGCATCCTCAACCTCCTTACCCTTATCCTTAGAAATGTGTACTGCAAATATCTTGCACCCTTTCTTGCAACTATGCTTTTCTTGCATAGTTGTCACCATCCTAACTTATGTGGCCTTCTTCTTACCTTGTAAGACTCTTGGTTCTACATTGTCATTGACGCACTCGATAGCGTTTTCATAGAATTCTACCTTGGTTCTATGAAGATACAACCAATCCATGCCAAACAACATATTGTATTAACCCAATGGTAAAACATTCAAATGTGTTGCAGTAGACATACAATTCAAATCAAATGTGCAAGCTCTTTCCCAATTATGAACTGTCTTCTTTGTACCTATAGCCAACTACACTAACCAAGACTATGCATGTAATTCCTTACTCAAACCACACTTATCCACCAAGTCAGGACTAACCTAGCTATAATTATATCCAAGGTCAATCAAAATAAAAATAACTTGATCGCAAATCTTACCGTCCATCTCAATGATAAATGCCTGATGTTTTGCCTTTCTGTTGGCCACAACTGCATAGTTATGACGAATACTTTGGCCTACATCTCCAACAGTCTGCACCTCCTGTGCAATGTATATCTGAGGTATACCACCCTGATTTTGTGGGAAATCTCTCCTGCGATGGTCTTTGCCACAAGTCCAACACTCTATAGGCTTCTAGCCTCCCTCCTTATTCTTTTCTTCAGATCGATGTCCCTTTCCTCTATTTTATGCATTGAACTTCTTAGGTGGTGCAACATTCTCCTTGTTATCTATACCATGTGGCCTTGCTCTCTTTTTATCCCATTTTCCTTTGTTCTTTACATTACCTCTCCATCTTAGCTTAGTTTCAGTGTTGCGCTTCGATTATTCATAGCAATGTTTTAGCTTTCTGATGGCATCCTCCAATTATCTAGGCTCGTCAAATTCAATCCTATCTTTGAATGAAACCGGTAGTCCACTAATGAATCTCTAAATCTTAGCCTTATCCTCCTTGAGGTAAGGCACATACCTCAATAGTTCCAAGAACTTACTAGTGTACTCATCATCTTTCATGGATCCCATCTTTAGTTCATATAATTATTTTTCCATGTCATCGAAGTATCTCTCTGACAGATACTTCTTCTTGAATAGCTGCTCAAATTCACTCCAATTTATATCTTCGTCATTTATGTCCCTAACATTCTTCACATCTTCCCACTAGAAGTCTACTTTACCCTGAAAGTAGCCACTCTAGCTTTCATGTTCTCTAAGTAGTCATGCAACCTGAAGAACTTCTTCATACTGAGTAACCAAGACTTTGCATCATGTGATATCTTTACCTCTCCATCAAAATTAGGTGACTTTGCTTTCTTAAACTCATATGGAAAGTATCCCCTATCACTCCTCTTGTAAGGATGATATCGATGACAATTATAGTGCCTATCTGAATCAGAACTAGAATCATACCAATGTCTATCCCTTCTCCTCTCTGTACTATCCAACAATCTGTCATCTCTTATTGTATCACATTTATCTGACTGGTTACCACCATGCGATCTACTATTGTATGCCCCATTAGTTTCTTTCTCCTGTTCATGACTGATCTGAAGCATTCCCTGTCGCTGCAAATTCATCAAGCTCTAAAGTATGACTGCATTTACCTCTGCTAACTTTTCCTTTGACTGTATGATTTTGTCATTACCTTCCTTAAAACTCCTTATGTCTTCCTTTAAGCTTCTCAGTGTCACTGCCAAGTCGGAAGAGTTACCAACACCATATTTCTCTTCGGATTCATATGGAGAGTCTTTGTAGTCAACCATCTTTCTAGCCATTTGATGTTTCTTCCTACAAGGCATATCATGTCAGCTAAACCAAATCACAATAAACCAACATACCTTAGTATAGCTCGCGGAGGATACCTTATTTGCAAGATCAACAAATCAAAGTGATACATGTATAACATAATCATAACAATAGATAAGAATAGTGCATAATCATATAACCATGCAACTGTCATTCTAGCTAGGGTCTAGTCATCAATGCATCACCTTAACACATCACACACTACAACCTCATGCATCACAACGTCCACTACATCGCGCTACACTTGACCACATGCAAACATGAATATGCATAGGCAATACATAACCATACATAGTATTACCTTATGCATGACGACATAAACCGTACCATTGTACATGGACCATGCACAACCACACTGTAGACAATACACCAACCTACATGTGGATAGCACTCAACATGTAGCATCACGTAACCCAATACACAAGAATGATACATATGACCAAACATATAAGAATGTAACCAAGAAAACTCATGCTACATGTAAGCGATATATAACAACACATAACCAGTCATATACTCACAACGATGCATCCCACAACGACATGCTAAGTTCCACATGACGACATCACCACAACAATGATCAACATCATGCAATTGTAACAACATATGGCATGCAAGTGTGAGAGACACACATGCAATTGACATGCATGCATGACCAACACATAGCCCATCCATTCTGAGCGGTGATACATGCTCTAATACCACTCTGTAACACCCTCCTCCACATCTACCCAAGAAATTAGCCAGCTGGGGTAAACATGCGATGAGAGGTCACTACGATATGACTCGACCTCCTAAGTCACATTAAGGAAGTGGAATCGACCGAAACATGCCATATAGACATCCAACATCATCAACAGAACTTGTAGAGGACAAGTCATCCACTCAAACAGCCTGTCCCTGGGTCCCACTGTTGTTTTAGGTCTCTTGGGCCATATTTGCTCTCATGCTATGGGCAAGGGAGCAACCAGCAACCTAAAGTCACTCTCACAGGCCTGCCTGCCACTGATTGTGGACTAGAATTACGAGTGTTGTGCTAGCAACCCTGGGATTTAAGCCACTCTTTCAGGCTCAAAGCCTAAACACATATTTCATTAAAATTGGAAACATTTTATTACAAGGGTATCACTAAAATTTAGTTTTTTTGGTTATTTTAAAATTCCAGATCCACTATTTAATTCCAAATTTAATGAAATATGTGTTCCTAGGTCACTGCCTAGAATTGAACCATCTCTTCAAATTAGTAAGATAACATGGAAATGACAGTTCTAAAGGAAACACTTGTTCAATACCTTAACTGGACCCCTACTAGCCATGACAAGCATTTCGTCAAACATATTGCAAATGTGTAATCTACAGGTGTAATTCACAGTTCTGATCATAGGGGTCTCATACTTAGTTGAGAATCACTAACCATTGATTCCTTAATGCATCGATTACCATTCCATCCATTAGGTCATAGATACATTGATCATTCAATTATAAGTCAAAACATGATGAGAGCCACACATGTTTGTTGTCATAAAACACATACATAACCAGCATAATAGCAGCAGAAAATACTTATGAAAGTACAATCATATAGACCACATATAATCCATCAAAATTCTCATATAAATACAAGGATAAATAACCTTTCATTAACTATGAAAAATCCAAACCCGGGATGGGACTTCCACGTTCCACTCGACCGTAGAATGGCTGAGCCAAATCTCTCTTCAACCATTCACCCGCATGCCATATTCCAAGCATGAATGTGGGATCTCATAAAACACATCAATCAAAACTCATCCAGGGCTTCCAAAGGCCATCCACCTCAACCCATAAAACATTGATTCCACCTCATAGTTGTACATCACCAAACCATCATTAAATCGGTCTTTATCCCAACCATCCAGTGCTCGAGAGCGTTTGTCCAACCAAGGATCCAAGACTAGTAACTCAACCCACAACTTTTACTAGGCTCTAGAGAATTTTTCCAACCAAGTCTCCAAGACTAGTAAATCAACTCACAAAGGGCTCCAGCGTTTGTCCAACCAAGGCTCTAGGACTAGTAACTAAACCCAAACGAAGGAACATGAGAACCAATAAAAAATAAACAATGTAAGTAACCCCACACTCACCATGGCTATCCAGGAAATGTCAAGGTTAGGCAATCCAATTTCAATCCAGGAAATCCTCCATGACATTGACAAATCACAACCAAGAAACCACATGCATGGGCCATGCATGCCAAAACTAGTGAAGAAATATTAGATGCAACTCGGTACCTGCAAGAACATCTAATGTAGTTGTTGATTCTTATGCTTCCCTATGCTTCCCTATGCTTTCCTACTTCTCATTTGCCTTCTTTCTCCAAGAATCCAAGTATGCCACACCCTCTAAGAGTGCTCCAATAAAACTCTAAGTATCCAAGAGTATGAGAGAAACCTCCAACACTGAACTGACAAAAGGTTAGCAAAAATCTTGCCAAATGATCCCCACAATCCTTTTAATCGGTGGGGCCTCTATTTTCTTCATTTTCCATTATTTTCCTTTATTTTGGTCCTCACATGCAACCTGTGACCTTTCACATCCCTTCTCTCCTAATTTCCATTATTTTCATAAATAAATGTGCCAAAATGCCACTTTTCCTTTCCAAAGTCTTAGCCATTGCCTTTGCCAATTTCCTTAGCCATAAACAACCAAATGAACACCCCCTAGGATGTCTTGCCCAACATTTAGCTTGGAATAAGTGTCCCATCATCCGTGGTTATGTTTTTTTTTTTACTTTTATTACATGGAATTTTCACCAGGGTTGTTACATATTGTATAGAAAGGATGCAAGGTAGATGTCTCTAGATTAGTGGGCCCTCCCACCCAGTTATGTTTCATGTGTTAGTTAACTAGACCAGGCACAAAGCATGAAAAAGAATTCAAGCTAAAACACCAACACACTGCATTGTACTAATCTATTACCAAATAATTTACATGCCAACAAGCATCAGAAAACCCTAACGGAAATTTGATATGAACATTTTATAAGATAAATTGATCAATCTACTTACTAGTGTCCACCTTTGTCTCTCGTCCGATGCACAAAGGGTCGAGGTTCATACAAATGTATAAATAGGAGGAGTGAATAGGTGGATTGATTTGATCCCCTGTCTCGCTCAATGAATACAAATTGATTTCATTTGAAAACCAGGAATGGAGATATGAGTGGATTTCATGGTTGATATAAACAATGAACCCACCCTATCCCACTCAAACTGTGCCATATGCAAACTTTGGTGAATCGATTAGGTATAGGCCTATTAGTTGGGCTATGTCTCAAACTTGGAGGTCTGGTCAACTCATGTTTGACCCACAACCATTTCTTTGCACAATGACCCTAGATTTGATCTAGTGAATATGAGAGCATAATGATGATGCGTGGAAGAAAACCCATGTTGTCATTTTTTCCGAGAGTAGTGGAACCTCCCTGAAATTGGAGGTCCACTACAAGATCCCATGATGGTTACCTGACTTGCTAATAAACCCTCATTAGTAGCATAAATCCCTAATTAAGTCTCCTAATCATGCTAAAACATTCGAATAAATATATAATATAGACAATAACCTTGTAGACTTCATTTGGTGACTTTTCATGGAAAGAGGCATGAAGGGATAATGTCATTGGTCAAAAAATGGGCGTTATATAGTGTCAAAAGGGGGAGACTGGCAGTGAAACCATGTCAATTTCAAGCCCTGACAACTATATAATGTGAATGACTAATAATTTACCAAGTATGATAGGTATGGCCTACAACTACATGGGATGAGTCAAATTAAATGGACCCAAGTTGAAATTAGGATATTTATATCCTAATTTAAATACTATGCTACATACATGTGATTATGCTTTATATTGGTTACATGTGATTTATGATTTATCACAAGGTGAGATCTAGTTGTTTCGTACCTATTAGTAACTCCTTTTGTATAATGGATCAGAGTAAACATGTGCTCACCTAGGTAGATACATGATGTTGTGAGGGCATGCCATGAATTTAAATCCTCATTACATTTAACGAAGAAAAGAAATATAAGGACACAAATATCTTATTACTAGGTGACCATGAGTCTCTCACCAGAAATAAATGAGATGAGGTCAATAAGATCTCAAATGTCTTGCATTGGTTTCCCCTCAACGTAAATATGTATATATAATGGAGTGATCACATCCTTACCCTTGTTATTGGTTGAGTAGGGCAGTTGGGTCCATAGCCTTACCCTTGGTATTAATGTTATTTGAGATACAATGTTATAAGATAAAAGTATCATTTATATGCATGCATTTTGAATGATATTTTTATAATAATAAAATTGTGTTGATGAAATTATTGTCCATATAAGTATAATGCATTCCTTTGAGGTAAGAGGTAAGAGGACACTTGGGAAAAATAGATTTTATTTTATTGCATAATTAAAAATGGTAAATGTGCATCCAAATATAATAGCAATCATTATTTAATAATTAAAAAGGCTAGTATTATATACACACATATTAATTTTTTAATGTTGGGGAGAAAGTGGGTGAAAAAAGTAGAGTAGAGTATTTAGGAGATGAGTGGATAATATTAATATTAATTAAAAAATAACAATTATCCATTAAGTGTTATGTGACATTTTCTATATGTAAAGAGACATTTATGATCCTTAATGCTAGATGGATGTGATAATGTTAAAATTTATATGAGAAGTTTATGAAAGTGTGGTTTTAATGTGCAGAATCTCGATTATGTTTGATTAATATTGTGATGGAGGTTCAATATTTTCTCATTAGAAGAGTTACATAATTTTTTGTTGAAAAATATTTACGTCCTTTGTAACCTAAGGATTCTAGGGGAAGAAGAGCACCCTTATTATACCATAGGGAAATATAGAGTTAAGATCAGTTTCACCACGAAGGAGAAAGATGCAAATAAACCATTGGAGTAAGATTTTTAAATTAAATTCATAGAACAATTTTGGAGTGGAAATATAACATAGATAAACATATACAACCTTTAGAGTAAGAAAATTGTCTTTCATAAAAAAAAATTAAATAGATTTAATTTGCAAAAATTCATTTAAAAAAAAAAATCTTCTATGAATAATGGAATTGAATATCTTGTTAGAAATATTAGTTAATCGTATAAAATTAAGTCACTTTCCTTATAAGAATCCCCTTCCACACCATATAAAAAGCGTAGTAGCCACCTTTTACCTTACCTTACTTCTTATTACCTTACTTCTTTAAGGAGACTCACAAGCACATGTTAAAAATGGAACCACATGTTAAGGAACTATCATTATTCTGAAGTTTGATATTTTGTTGTAAAGGTACTGAGGTAGCTTTGCACTGGTCCATTCTAAATTTTTTCAATAAACCTCTGACATTGTTCCCTTGAGTGAGAAAAGTTTGTCCAGAGTCCCTCTAAACTTCCAGACCCAAACAATAGTGTAATTCTCCGAGGTATTTCATTTCAAACATTTCCAACATCTGCACTTTGATTTCTTTAATCAAACCATCAACATTTCCAGTGATAATTAAATCATCTACATATAAAGAAATCAAAACAATTTTCCCCTTTTCATCAAACGCAATATACATATTTAGGTCATTTTTACTCCTCTTATAACTATGTTGCAGGAAAAATGAATCATTTTTTTCATACCACGACCTGGGTACCTGTTTTAAACCATATAATGATTTTTTTAATTTGCAGACTAAATTCTCTTGCCCTTGTTTGATAAACCTTCCAGGTTGTTTTAAATAAACCTCTTCTTTCAATTCTCCATTTAAAATGGAGACTTCACATCTAGTTGGTGTAGACTCCAATGATGTTTTGTAGCTAAAGCTATCATCATTCTAATAGTGTTTATCTTAGCTACTGGAGCAAAGGTTTCCTCATAATCAATTCCTTCTCTTTGAGAGTAACCTTTAGCTACCAACCTAGCTTTGTATTTTCCTACACTAGCTTCAGATTTAAATTTAGGTTTATATAACCACTTGCAACCTATAGGTTCTTTTCCTTCCGACATTTCAACTAAATCCCAGGGTTTGTTTTTAAGTATTGACTCATATTCCTCTTCCATGGATTCCCTCCATTCATCATATTGGCTTGCTTCTTTATAATTTGAGGGTTCAACAACATTTAACATACTAGTTATAAGAGCATGATTCTTATATCTTGCTGGCAATTGAGTTTGCTTAGGTGATCTCCTTAGTGGTGGACTTGCTTCAAATCTGCTTTGCTCATTCCTTGGTGGACTTGTCTTGCTAACTATACTTGCATCATTGATTCTTCCTTTTGTTGTTGTTGCTGCTCATGCCTGTCCCTTGTTTCATCACTTCCATCTTCCACCAGCAAAGGCATGTGCCACTCTTTATTGCCTTTATCACAGTTTCCATCATCAACCTGCTCATGGAATACTACATCTCTACTCACAAACACTTTGTGAGTAGATGGATTAAGCACTTTATATGCTTTAAAATCTGTACAATGCCCTAGGAAAATGCATTTAATGGCCTTTGAATCCAGTTTCTTCCTATCCTCTTTTCGAACATGAGAAAAATATTTCGAGCCAAAAACTCTTAAATGATTAACTGTAGACTTAAAACCTAATAAAGCTTCGAATGGAGTCTTAAGATCAAGGATTTTTTTTGGACTCCTATTCTTTAAATACACTAGAGTATTTATTGCTTCTGCCCAAAAACCATTAGATAGGTTCTTACCTTTTAACATGCTGCATGCACACTCCACAAGGGCTCTATTCTTCCTCTCTGCAACCCCATTTTGTTAAGGAGTGTGGGGTATTGTGAACTGTTGAACTATCCCATGGTACTTGCAATATTTAATGAAGCCACCCTTCTTGTATTCTCGCCCTTAATCTGAGTAGAGAATTTTGATGAACTTCCTTGTTTGTTTTTCAACCATGCTTTTGAACTCTTTAAAATATTCGAAAGTATGGCTCTTCTTTGTGAGAAGATATACGCAGGTAAATCTTGTGCAATCATCAACAAATAATAAAAAATAATAGGCACCTCCTAATGACCTTGTCTACATCGGCCCACATATATCATTGTGCACAAGCTCTATTATATCTCTCTTCTTTCTATCTAAATTTGAAGGAAAATCATCCTTATGCATCTTCCCAAGGGAACATCCTTCACAATAAACATGAACATTTTTTAAAACAGGTAGACCATTGAACATACCTCATTTCTAAAGTAGTAGTAGGTCATGAAAATTGATATGATCGAACCTTTCATGCCATAAATTCTCTGCAGTCATAACTGTTGAAGTCAAGGCTTGGTGTGGTGCACTTCTTGCATTTAGCTTGTATAGGCCTCCAACTCAAATACCTGATGAAATTGGCTTCACATGATCCAGCAGATCTTTAATAACACAATAAGACTTTAAAAAATCTACCTTAAGATTATGATCTGTTATCATAGAGACAGAGATCATATTCTTTCTAATTCATGGTACATACATCACATTTTGAATAAACCTAATATTACCATCAGGTAATACCATAAGAATATTTCCATACCCCTTAATCTGGTACCCTCTATCATCACCAAGGTAGATATTAGCACCACTCCTGGTTTCTTTAAAAATTTCAAACCAATGTTTGTTACCTGTCATGTGAGTGCAAGCTCCTTAGTCCACAAACCAAGTTTTTGCTTCATCATTCTCAGCAGAATCAGATACAAACAGTCTGAGGTTCAGATTCTAATATTCATCAACAAAGTGCCATGCATGCTTTTTATGGCTTTGTTGAGTTTCATCAAGCTTCTTCTTATGGAAATTCCTAGCAATGTGACCAACTTTACCACAGTAAAAACACTTGGTTCCTGAATCATTTTTAGTCGAAGACATACCTTGAGGTGGTTTTCTTTGGGTGTACCTCCACCTTTTTTTCCTGCACTTTCTTTCCCTCTGAATGGCTTTTTCTTTGCCATTAATGCTAGATCTGAATTATGGGGTTTTAGAGTCATCTGCCTCTCTTCCTCTTGTATCAATATCCCTGTCAATTCTTCAAAATTGGGGGCTTTCTGCCTTGCATTCAAGCCTGTAATAAACATTTTATAATTACCAGTCATACCATTCATGGTATCCATGACGAGATAAGTGTTTGATATTGTCTCCCCTATATCGGCCATCTTATTTCTCATCTCCTTGATCCGAGAGAGGAAGGAAATGACTGATTCACTCTCCTCCATTTTGATGGAGAGAATCTTGCTCTTTAGGAACAATAAACGATTTGTATTATTTATCTCATACAAGTCCTTGAGAGCTGTCCAAATGTCATTTGTTGATTTACACTCTCTGATGTGAGGGATAATGTAGTCTTTAACTGGCAATTTCAATAGCATTTTCGCTTTGTTCTCCCTCTTCTCCCAATCCTGAATTGTTGTTCACCTCCTGCTTAGTCAGCTTAAATTCATCCCCATTTGCAATCGCCCACGCACTTTTCCCTTCAAGCAGACTCTGTAATTTAAATTTCCTGTTTGAATAATTAGATCCATTGAGATTATTTTTCTCATTAAATTACACCTCTACCATCTAATTATTCATCATGAAAAGATTGATCTATAGATCCTCCACAGAATCCACAAATGCTTTCAATGAAAAAAAACCTACAAAGATAAATCTACAAAAATCTTGGTCACCCCAACTATACTGGGGATCTCGATCTAAAAACAAATCACCGAAAAATGCAATATACCTTGGCAATTTCCAGCAATCAAACCTCAACCTTCGCACAATTGGAGCGATCAATAATCAGAGTGATCTATAACAATTCCATCATTTTGTATCATCGCCTGCACTTTTGTAAACATTACGAGATAGATTGCAGGCGCCCAACAGGTTTTCTGAGTAAAAGAAATGAAAACTTTGATCTACCCATTAATCTCTTCGTGCTTTCTTCTCCACATTAAATTCTCGGGTCATATGAGAACTGGATTTTATTAAATTCCTCGTCTCTTATCAGAATATAGTTTGCATTCAAGCCTCATACGTTCATAATTCTATCAATAATCATATAAGAATTATAGATCTAGCCCATACGAACTGAAAGCCACTGAATCGGCAACCTCAACCGATATCTGTTGTAGCTTACAGTGCAACATCAACACGGAAAGACATCAATACTCAAGATTTGAACTGCTCTGCAGCAATACTGAAGGTTCTCATCCTACCACGATGCTCACCGCTCCACAACAGGGATGCCACTTCGAATATACCACCTGGGATATACCACCACGCTCCAATTCACCAGACTCAATCGCTACGATGACACTCACCACAGTAGCCACAGGTCTCCCATGTGAAGGCACCACCGAATTTGATGGGTTATTTCATGCACACCGCACCAAATCACTGGACCAAAGCCACGATATCACTGCACCCATGAGCTCCACAATACCGCTCCTTGAATTCAAATCTATAGGTCATAACCTGAGCTCGGCACCAACGTTGTCACCACCACTCTGATCCGCTTATGCCTGATGGTATAAAAACGACATCCCATGGTGATCATCACAGAGCACGATAGATCCACCAATGATCCCAGCAACTTGATCTGTGCAAATGCCTCAGTGTCTTTTCCAGGAAGGAAACTCGATGTATCCACAATCTCCACGCTAGGCAGCTTGCAGCATCGAAACGCAATCAATGCAATGGACCTTCAAAGGGCAACCACTAGACATTCAAAATGCAGTAGTGCTCTTTTTGAGAATTCCACGCTTATGGTCCATTCTGCTCAGAATCGCTTAGAGTAGAGGCCGATAAGCATGCTTTTCCAAACCAAAACCCGCACTACTTCAAAGCTAGGGAAGCACGACTATATGGTATAGAGCCCGTGTTGCTCCAATTTTACCTCATTAAAAAAAAAAACAACAACTTTTGTGTTATTCCTCAACACTTCGCCTCCTTGTCAGGCCTCCTTCGTACTAGCGACCAAGGGCCAAAATTTTTCCACTTAGGAACTCCCACAACCACCAAATCTCGCCAACTCTGATACTATTTTAAAAATTGAAGAAATCAAATATATTCATAAACTTAGCAGCTCTTAGGAGCAAGCTGCACCTGGAGACTACCTTATGGAGAATGCTCTACATTGATCAGTATTCATCAAGAATATATAAGTTTAAATGAGAATAGGAGAGTTAGAACTAACACCTAGAAAATAGGAACTAATTCCTAAACTAGGACACACGCACAACTAATGAACAAACTCTCTCTAATAATACACATTCTCCATTAATTCGAACAACACATAATACAGTAACTTGTATTAATGAAAAATCATTAAATTTTGATTACTTTAAAAAGAAATTGGAATTTTTTCTTTAAAAAAAACCCCTCATACACCTTATAGAAGGTGCAGAGGCCACTTTCTACCTTGCTCCTTTAAAGAAACCCAAAAGCAAGGAAATTTTTCTAAGTTATGTAGGAGAGGGTTTTATTTAAAACCCTTTTACCTTTCTATTTGCACTTACACATACATGTAAAAAAAATAATTAATATCTTCTAGTTTATGATTGAATTTAAATAAGCGCTCATACTTGTGATTTGGAAAAAAACTTTTGGTTTTGTTTGCCTTTTCACCTATTTGCGTGCTCTCCCAAATTATATGTAAAAAAAACTACTTTAAATTTTCCCTGGCATAACGTTCCCGTATCTCCTCCGCATAAAGATCGTTGGTCAACAAAAATGGTTACCCCCGTCTTTTGAACCGAGTGACCATTCGAGTGAAGGAGGTCAAGCAAGGAGAACGTTTGTTATGTCTGTTATTCGCTCTCCCCAACTCACGGTTGGATCGTTCTACTTCCATCCCTCTCAAGATTTGGTATAGATTGAGAGACATTTGGTATAGATTGGATTGTCTCTCTCAGGGAAAATTATTTTATTATATTATAATTATATTTTATATAATTATAATTATATAATTATAATATAATTATACTAGCAATTGCACTAAATGTTGCAATGGAAATGAGGTAAGGCATAAATTCGAGAGCAATGTTAACAAAATATTTAGAAGTGCATCATCATTTGCCTCGAAAACTTGAATAATAATTTTTTGAATTATTATTATTATTATTATTATTATTATTATCATCTAATTTTAAGGTCACAACCAACCCAGACACCAAATTTTTTGAACGAGCATTCTAGCTCTGGAAAAACTAGAGAATATATTCTATGATTTTACTTGTAAGCCTACAATTACTTTGTGGATCATAATTGTCCTTGCTTTTACCAAATACCTTATCACAATCACTTGCTAGACTAGGCAGTTTGACTTGAATTTGTACAATATTTTGAATTAATTTCTACTCACTCTGTAATATCTTTCTATTTTAGAATTATCATTGTCCCATGCACCCCAAATGTTTCTAGACCTCATTATTTCTGAGACGCCATTTTCATTTAAATTAACTATTTTTACCTTTCATAAACTTTTGAAAATTTTCATCCAAATTCATAAGACATGAAGATGCTAGTACTCTTTCTAACATAAAATCAACTAATGTTTCTCCAAACTAGAAACAAAATAAAATCATTAAAAAAAAAATGAGCCATCACAAATTTTGGATTGTTTCTGTGTATATAATTTAATGCATCAAAAATTGCTTTAAATTTTTCATTAATAATAATAATTATAAATATACGCCTAGCAAGATGTATGAGGTGCCTACCTTAGTTGCACTAATTTGCATGATAAATTTAAGGTAAAAATAAAACCTCATCAAATGAGTTCGTTATTGATCAAAATTATGCTCATTCATTAACAGATGCAAAACATAAAGGTCTAGGAAACTTCTAAATAGTCACATTGAATAATTCATTGAGCAAGAAAGGATTCGAGGATGATGTGTACCCCTTAAAATCCAACAATGGAAGAGACACTAGCGGTTGGATTGGCATTAGTATCGGCATTGGTACTGGGATTAATTAAAACTTACAACGATGAAGCCATGGCTCACGGCGCACGTTCAAGTAATCAATTTTAGTTATGGACTGATAAAATATACGAAATAAACATCTCTGCAAATCTGAGGAAAGATGATGTTAAATCAGATATTGATATTTCTCAATTAATGTGAATAGGAAACAAAGATATATGCCTTGAAGATTTGGAATAGTAAATAACTTACAATCCATTTAAAAATCAGTGTTCGGTTTTCGAAATTCATATGACACTTTACAAATAAAGTTCTATGGGTTAATCTGAATCTTGTAGAATCTATTTGTATAAAAAACAAACAAATCTCTCAAAACCCATATAGTTTTTTTACACCCTCAAAATCTTATCTTGTAATCGCCCAAGATTCATGTTGTGGCCTCTTAATATTTTAGTTTTGAAATCAAGAACTTTACCCAATCAACCACAACTGCTCCATAGACAGTGCGTCATCGACATAAAAAATTAAGGAGGTTGGTTGAAGGTTCATAAAGAAGTCGGTTAACAGTTCATCCATCCAACTACTGAGTTGCAACCTCTAGTTTTCACACCATTCAATTTAAATCAATGGGTAATCACAACCTAATCGTCTAACAAAAGATCCAATGGCACAAATTATGACATATGCAACTAGGAGAGTTTTTTTCAAAGGGGAACACCTTACAGTGTAATTATATTATAATTATAATTATATTACAATATAAATATATTATAATATAATTATATTATAATATAATTATAATTATATTATATTATATTATATTAGAATTGAATTTTAATGAAATCATATATATATTATATAAAAAATTTATTGTGTCGAAAGGTGCATTCTACAACCCAGTATGACCCCGATGTGTAAGTATGTCATGTCCTTAAAAAATAATAATTTTCATTAAAAATAATTTTCGTTAATGTCTACCAAAACATTCACTTGAATCTTAAATTTCTAATGTGTTTAATAACTCTTTTATCAAATACGTGAATTTGAAGGGATCATAAATTTACCTTTAACAAAAAAATTTACCACATTGAATTTCCAAATTAGATAAAATTTTAAACATCTTTACTCTTTACTCAATCTAATACCATTTTTAGATGAAAATAAGAAAAGGTTAATTCAACACAGAATCGAAAATCTTGCTCCAAAATCTTTTCATACTTCTTTTAATTAAATATTTGTAAAATGAATCTTTAAAAGGAAAAATCATATATATTAGTTTGATGTAGTTTTATTATAAATTTTATTATCATGCTATGTAAAAAACATCATTAAATCTACTATCATTATATTAAAATATTAGTAGTAGTATTAGTATTAATATTAAATATTATATTTATATAAATATATTATAATATTAATATTATTAAATTTAATACAATATTTATTTTGTTATATTATAATATATATTAATATATCATGATATATAATTAACTCTAGATATATATGGAGGGAAGAACAAAGACATAGAGTGACAAGGGAGAGATGGAGATAGAATGAAGGAGAGGGGAGAGGAGTAATGAAGAGAGAAAGAAAGAGAGGAGTGAGAGATGGAGAGAAGGGTAAAAGAGAGAGGGAGACACAAATATGGGGGGGGGGGGGGAGGAAGGGACAAAGATAGTGACAAGGTCGAAGGGCAGAGAGAGAGAGAGAGAGAGAGAGAGAGAGAGAGAGATGGGGGGAGAGAGGAGGAGAGAGGGACAAAGATAGTGACAAGGTCGAAGGGCAGAGAGAGAGAGAGATGGGGGGAGAGAGGAGGAGGTAGGAGAGAAAGGGAGAGAGGATTTGAGAAGGAGGGACAAAGAGATGGAATTGGAGGGGGAGAGATGGAGTGAAGAAGAAATACATAAAGAGAGAAAAGTGGAGACAGAGAGAGAGGGAGTAACAAGGGAGAGATGGAGAGAGTGTGTGTATGTTTTGGGGTGAGATAGAAAGACAAAGGAGATATGGAAGGAAGGGGGGAGATAAGGAGAGAGGGAGGGAGATAATGATTGAGTTGGAGGGCGATGAGAGAGAGGGAGAGGGAGACAAAGGGAGGTGGGAGAGAAAGGGAGAGAGAGGAAGGAAGAGAGAGGACGCGAGAGAGAGAAGGAGAGAGGGAGGAGGAGAGAGAGGGAGGAAAGAAGAAATACATAGAGAGAGAAAGGTGGAGAGAGAGAGAGAGGGAGTGATAAGGAAGAAATACATAGAGAGAGAGGGAGAGAGGAGAGAAGGAGGGAAGAGAAATAGAAGGGGGAGAGAGGGAGAGAAGGGGAAGAGAGAGGGAGAGGGAGGGAGAGATCGATAAATATGGAGAAAGAATGTGTATGTTTTGGGGGTGATATAGAGAGACCAAGGAGAGGTAGAGGGAGATAGAGATATAGATGGGATATGAAGAGAGGGAATAAGAGAGAGATAGAGAGAAGGAGAGAGGGAGGGAGAGATATATAGATATGGGGAGAGAGAACGTGTGTGTTAGGGGGGGGGGTGAGATAGAGAGACAAAGAAGGAGATATGGAGAGAGATGTGTGTGTGTGTGTGTGTTTGGAGGGAAGAGAGGGAAGGAAATTTCTTGCGCTAGATGCATTAATTTCAGTATAGATGATGATTTCTAATCCTACTTGATTTATTGTACTAAATGCATTGATTTCAATGTAGATGTTGATTTCTAATCCTATTTGATTGCTTGAACTAGATACATTGATTTTCAATGTAGATGTTGATTTCTAATCCTATTTGATTGCTTGCTCTAGATGCATTGATTTTAGTGTAGATGGTGTTTTCTAATCCTATTTGATTAATTGCACTAGATGCATTGATTTTAGCATAGATGTTGATTTCGAATTATATTTGGAGTTTAGAACTTTAGGAAAGGTTTGCACCTCAAGGGATTTGATCCCTCTCGACGCATGCTAGATCCGGTGTTAGATTGATTTACGCTAGTTATAATTTAGTTATCATATTAACTTTGGAAAAGATATTATTGGCTACTATCTGCAAATGCAACTTGACTCATCATTGTTATTCATAGAGAATCATATCACAAAAATGATGACCATGGACAGTAGGGGCAGGGTTTTAGTCCTTCCAAATACCTCTATGTCTTGAACCTTTAACCTATTTCCTTACGGTTGAAAAAAATAAATACTTCCCTATTACAAACAATTTTAGAATATATATATATATATATATATATATATATAGAGAGAGAGAGAGAGAGAGAGAGAGAGAGAATCTTAAAAAAATTCAAACCTTATTTTACATATATATAAAAAATTTAATAAATAAATTAATTTAAGAACAAGAAACAAAAACAAAAAACTTATAAAATACTCAAATAAAACATTAAAATTTAAAATGGTTTTAGTAAAAAGTAACTATGATTATTTATCAAGTATTTTTATTAAAAATGTGTATTCATTCAAATAAATTTATGGAATATATTTGAATACCTATTTATTGGGATAAGGAAAATTCAATTTTTAGAATTTATATTTAAAAAACTAAAATATATCTAACAAATCTTAATTATCTAAAACAATTTTGGAATTTAACATTCTACAAAAACATTTTTTTCATTTTCTAAATATATTTGATGGTAAATAAGAATCTCTAAACATAAAAAAATGACAAGTAAAACTAAAATGAATTCATAAATTTAAGATCCAATAATTTAAGTTACCTAATTTAGAGGTAGAGAAGTTTTAGTGTTGCAGAAGGCATGTCCAAAAATATTCACACAAAGACATTTTCTGAGATTGGTAACACTTTTCAGGCATGTCATGAATTTTCACTTACCAAATAAAATATTTTCATAGTGAACAAGTGGTCACTATTCTAAATATGAGGATTTTATTTTCAAAATATGTTCCATAACTATGATTGATTTTTTTCTTATTATGATGGATACCTTTCTTTGTTTCAATAAAAAAGTGTTAGAACCTTGTGACACAACAACATGTTGTTAATCTCAATTCCACTAATAAATTCACCTTCTTGTAAATATTTTTTGTTATTCTTTTTTGTGGCATGTATACGTTGTGAATTTGCATAGTTTTAAACAAAAACAAGTAATAAAGTTAATATGTTTTAACACGCTGCTATTGGAAAACACATTTTTGTAAAAAAAACAACTAAAATTTTGAATGTAGTTCAATTTGAATCATAATATCTCTTCTCTTTAACTAGAATTCACAAAAAAATAAAAGGCATTTATTGTAGTTTTACCCAACAACCAAGATCCAAAAATAACCCCTTCAACAAAAATCACATATTTTTTTACATATAATTAAAAGCAATATAGCAGTGAGTAATGTAGAAACCATAACGTGACAGGTATGAAACATATAACCTCTCATCAAATTTTCACTTAGACATATAAACTAAATTTGAAATTCCAAGCCTAATGTAAAACTTCATATATACATCTTTGAATCTACTTCATGAAGAAAGACATGAAGTTCATTACACCAAGATTTATCATAAAATCCCTCATAAGTTCCTGATATAGAACTATAGTAGTTTTCTGAAGCTATTGTGTCTTCTATAGACATTGCTACCACTTCAATGCCATTTGTGTTTTCCATTCTATTTAAATTGGCCAATACTATTGAACAACCATACACTCTTATTTTTTGGAGTGTTCTAAGATCTAAATAACTTTTTGGCAATCTTTCTAATGCTTCACATTTCATCAATGTAAATACTTTCAGTGAAGGCAATGCTCCCTCTTCTAGTATTGGCAATTCTTTTAATTGGTATAACCCAACCAATGAAAATATTTCCAACAAAGGAAATGACCCGCTCCTACCAAATTCTTTGGGAATTGTCATAATCTTATCACAGTGTAATATATCGAGTTGCCTTAGGTTCTTTAATTCATGCAAGTGAGGGATCTCCTCTAAATTAATACAATAGATAAGCCTCAGATGAGTCAGACACTGAAATTGGCCAAAGTTACTGCCAATTTCAACTAAATCAGGGCAAAATAAATAGAATCTTTTCAACTTCGACATATTGGTGATGTCATGGGGTAAATCTGTCATCGCTGTGAGGGCCAATTCAAGTGTCTCTACGTGAGCAAGATTACCGAAGGTCCCGTCACTGATTGCTTGTCCCTTATTGTGTAAATATAAGGCTTTGAGTTCTGTTAACTTACCCAAATCATTAATGGAAGCCACTCTTTTGCACCCATGTTTTGCACGATGTTCCGTCCACATAACGTGGAAGCAAACGAGGTGCTGCAAGGACGCAAGGCGTGATATACCCTGAGGCAGACATCGCAAATTTCGACAACCGTAGAGGAATAAATATGTGAGAGAGATCAACTTGTGAATGTCATATGGTAATTCTGTGATTTTTGTTCCACAAAGATTGAGCATTTGGAGATTTACCAGATTTGTGAGAGATGGAGGCAGCGCGGTAATGGGCACCTCTGTTAAGTCCAGGAATACGAGCTGTTTCATACGGCCAACACTATCTGGTAATGATGAAAGTAATGTGAAACTCAAATCTAGAACAGTAAGAGAGCTCATACCGCCCACCAGTGTTCTTGGAAGACCTGTAATTTTATTGTTTCCAACCATCAATGAGCAAATTTTATTAGAGCTCAGTGATTCGGGAAGCGAAGTCAAACTGTTGTGGTTCAACAAAATCCGGGTGCATCCTGAACATTCAGTTTCCGCTAACGTTGCCAAACCTCGACTGGTGCCACAGTAGAATTTTTCTTCTTGCTCGGCAATCTGTATTGCCAAATCACGTATGACATCGTGCATCCTGAACTGGGTCACGTTCCCATCAGCATCTCTATGGATTGGTTCTATCAAGCAACTATCTGCTAAGATGTTGATGTATCTTTTCCCCGTCTCGAATGGATCAGAGGAGCCACATCGATTTTGCAGCTTCTTCATTCCAAGAAGACCCGCCCCTGTCCACAACGGAATCACCCGGATGTCGGCCCGAATGATTTGATCTTCTTTGAAAGCAGCCAAATATAGAAAGCACATCTGCAGATTAACGCCGTAGCTGCGGGCGAGCGAATCGTAACTCAACCGTAGCCGATGAAAGACAGCATCTTTGTCTTCGCTGTTGGCGATTGGCAGCCTCTGGACTGCCAGCTCCCAGTCGTCTGCATACGTGGTGCCTGCCATTGCTCTGGCCACTGCTTTGATTACAAGGGGAAGACCCCCACAATTTGTACACACAAGCTTGGCCGTCCCTTCGTGGATGTTTGTTGGCAGATTTCCATTATTATATGAAAACGCATGATAAGCAAATAACTGCCAGCTATCATCTTCGTCCAGATCCGCCATTCTGATCATGAACTTCTCTGGAACTCCCATCTCTAACAATCCGCTTCGACTCCTCGAACTCACGATAACTTTGGAGTTGGAGGGGTCTGTTAACCTGAGTAGGCCCAATTCCTCCAGCACTTCTGCACCCTTTTCCCAAACATCATCTAAGATCAACACAAACCTTTTCTCCTTCATCCTCTCATTCAACCATGCTTCTTGGCTCATATTTTTATCGAGATCCTCCCTCATGTAAGAGGCCACTTGTGTAGAGAGTTCATTCAGAAGGCTTGTAAAAGACGGAGACTGAGAGATAGTGAGCCAAAGAAATAACTGGTCGGAAAAGAAATCCCTCACCTCTTTACAGTTTAGGAGTGCCTTCAGCAGGAGTGTTTTGCCGGAACCACCCTTCCCTAACACGCCAATGCGCGAGAAAGGAGAGTCGGCCGTTTCATCTATCACCAACTTCTGGAGTGCTGAAAGAGCACTGTCTTGTCCCACAATCAAGGGTTCCTTGATGAAGAAGCCCGTTGAAGCAATCGGAGGTTGGGAGGCAGTTGCAGAAGAAATGGCTGAAGAAGAAGCCGAGGATTGGAGCATTTCCCTAATATCCGCAAGTTCCTTTAATATGCTGGCCCAGCTCATCAAAGGAACCGAGTCAAGATGTTGGCATATCTCTGAACTCATCTTCATGACACTTTTACTTGTTTTATGGCGAGAGACAACGTCCCAGCTGGGTATTGTGCACTTTTGCGCCATTGCTGATGCTTGTCGGAGAAGGCCCTCCAACTTTGTAAGCCATTCATTAACAGCTGGTGCCTCGTTACGAATTCCTTTCTTCCAATTTAATTGGAGGCGATACTGCTGGATCTGGTTTACAATAGGTTCGATTCTCCGTACCTGCTCGCTAAGAGAGTTCAGCTCTTTCTGGCAGCGGCGCGCAATATTAATCTGATCTAGAATATGGTGGACTGAGATGTCGATGCCAACACCAATACTGCCAGGGATGAAGCCAGGATCAGGCATGATATCACTATTGTGCAATCCCCGGAGCGCTATAACACGACATAAATTCACTAGCACAGACCAGACGACCGAATGTGTATTTTGAAAAATCTCAAAATGGGAATCTCTGTGGCAATCACTCAACTCCGACAATAACACCCACAAAACAGAGCCTCCTGAGAGAAAACCACGGAATGCAATGGTGCAACTAAAACCCAACCAGGCAGGTTGTCAGTCAGTATAAATTCTATCTATTGAGCACAAAGATGTGGAGTAGTAAACGATTCAGGGCATATTTATACTGGTGGTGCCTGCTGCCATACGCGTCATTTGACGAATCGCAGACTCTAAAAATTTAATTAAAAGGATAATGTTTTGATATCATGTCTTATACTTTATTTTTATTTCATGAAAAAAAATTAATTTTAAAATAATAAAAAAATTGATCGATGGAAGGCTTCGACCGATAATTCTCCGTTCTTTCGTGGAACTTAGCACGTCTTTTTAAACCAATTCAGTCTCCATTGAATAGTCGGAACTTTCCATATGTCAATTTGTGTAGGTGTGGTTGTTGGCACGTCACATACGATGTAAAGGCAACCTGCCACTGACAATACGTGCATTCACCTCATTATTGATGCAAGTTTTCCAATGCGACCAAAGTGTTCTTTAATTGAAAAATATTTGTTCCAACTTATAACCATCTTTTACTACATGTCGTAGTAGAAGACTACTATTTTTCTGTTAGGATGGTACGTTTTAAAATTATATTAATTTTAAGTTAATGGGAGATATATTTTGTAATAATTATTTAATTTTAAATTCCTACATTATAATTTTAAGTTAATATTTTACAACATAATATTTTATTTTATTTTAATAAATTTTAAAATATTAATTATATATATATATATATATATATATTCAATCTTACATTATATTTATTTAACATTCATCTAACCAATGTATTATTTATAATGCAATTTGAGGGGAGCAATCTTGATCTTTTATATTGAGTAATGTCATTGCTAACGTAAATTGCTTCATTTCGAAGAGTTTAATTCTTTTTAAGTTTAGAGATAGAAATTTAAAATACGATTTTTTCAACAATAAAATAGGGGTGATATTAAGTTTTAAAATATTATTTTATAATGACCGGCCTAGGAATGACCCTTCTAATCTTTGCAACTTCAAATGACGTGCATGAGTAAATTGTAATAAAGTTTCATTGTAACTCAGACTTACTCGCAATGGTATCTTTTCATGTTTCAACTAATAAAGTTGTGATGTGACTCATAATTTGTGAGGAGTAGAGAGTGGCAATGGAAGGAACACCGAATAGCAAAGTGTGAACGGTGGGTTAAATAATCCGTTGATTAAAATGCATTTTTGACATTTTAGAAAGCGCCTAATAAATTTGAAATAACTGAGTGCTGTAGGCCGCTTTCACTGGTTTATTCTTTTTAAATTCACCAAAATTTCAAATCACACTCATAAGTGCTAAAATTTTTGATCTGACTCATCATATTTCAGTGGGAGAGAGCAATTCTAAAAGCTGTAGTCTAATGAGACTTTTTTTTTGCCAAAAAGTCATAGAAATTTTGGCTATATTTTGAGAAAATCTCGCAAGGATTTTTGTAATTCCAAGTTACAGTTGTTAAATTTTAAAATTTTAGGTGCCCTAGAGATTTTGAATGGTGCTGAATCTTTTTTTTTTTCACTACGAAAAAACTATATATATATTATCATATTGGATCATATCCATAACATATACATCATCCATGCTTAACATCATAGGACCATCTCGGAGGGCAATCCCTGCATCCCCCATCAAAATAACCAAGATATACAATAAACATTATATGAACACATATGTCCAGTGAGCAGCATGGATCAGAATTAGAAGGGGATTGAGAGAAGTAAAACATCGAGCATTATAGCAAATGAAGAAAGACGAGGTCTTCCCCATAACCACCCATATCTTTAAAATCCAATCGCCAGTAGGTTGATTGTGTGGCCAACAGAAACAAAAAAAAGATGTACAAAATTTTACAAAAATGTAAGCATAGAATTTACCTCGGGAATGGAAATTCCCCAACATTTAGAACATTGCCATCCAAAATTATATCAATGTGCATATCTCCCAGATTTCCTTGAAGTCCTTTCTTTGAGAGTTCATCAACAAGTTGATTGTGTTCTTTGCCTATGTTCTTGATGGAAGGTTTTCGGCGCTGTGTCCTTTGATTATCAATTCTCCTTAGCCAGCCAAGGAGCGTTGGTTGATTGATATTTGCATAACCATTTACATGATCCATGATAATCTTGGAATCCCCAAATATATGAATATTAGGAATATTGAGGAAACATGTGAACCATAATAGACCCCATAAGGCCATTGCTTCTGCCCTAGTATTTGTGCCGCTTCACGCATTCTAGTGAATCCTGTCCTATAAATCTTTGGATATGGCAATCCAAAAGCCACAACCACAATAGTTTCTTTGCGCCGCATCGTCAAAGAAACCAAACGGGTACTCCATTTGTGGATTAGGTCGCTTCTGGTGATGTTTTATGTTGTTGGTATCTTGTACAAGAAACAATGAGTGATATGATATAATATTCTCCTAAACTTGTATGAAGTCTTCTACTGAATTCTCAAAAATATGTTTATTCTACCATTTCCATATGGCCCAAAATAGTAGTGTGGGAATGATCCGCCATGAGATCTTCTGCTTGCTCCACCACTCCATACAATCTGCAATACTGTGAAAATGTTTATTAGGAAAATTAAAGTGACGGGCCAATTTGTCCCATACCTGGATCGTAAGGTGACATTGGAGAAACATATGACAGTTGCTTTCCTCCTCCATTTTGCAGATAGAACATATACTGGGACCGTGTCGCTGTCGCTTTTGCAAGTTTTCCCAAGTAATATTTTTGTTGTGATATACTAACCAGGAGAACAAGATGATTTTGATAGGAATATTGGTCTTCCGGAAAGCATATAATATAGGATTCTCCACATACTGTGCCTCCTTGCCATAGAGGGTGTAATATATATCAACAACCATGATATTCCCCGCCTTCATCTTCCCCGTCCAAACAAGTTTGTCTCGTTGACCCCCCCTACATATACCCAATTCTTTCATGCCGGCACAAATCCAGTTACAATCCATCGCCGATTGCACATCGAGTCCCATCTCTTGAGCAATTTTCCATACAGGAGAAAGGTCCTTCCATGTGGATATAACTTGATTCCAGAAATATATACCATGCCCATTTAAACACCGAAGGAGTGCCTATGATATGCTACACTCCATGCCAGCACCCAGAATATGATCTGCATCAATGAGGATCCCGTGACTCGTCCCCATAAACCAGGCAAGATAATGTAAGAATACTTTAGCAATCTTTTGGAAACTAAGCCATATAGCCGAGCCAGTCGGGATGCCTATGCAATTCTTCTAGTACGGGTACAGAAAATCATGATCCTTTAAGTATTTATGTCTAAGCACCATATTCCATATACCAGAACCAAATAAACCCCCCATAAAGATTTAATCATCAAAGAAAATCCAAAGCGTCGAAGATTCATAATACCCCAACCCCCCAATCACTTTGGACATGAAATGTGGGACATCTTAACCAAATGATATTTATTTTGTCTATTGCACCCCGCCCAAATGAAATTGGCCATAATGCGATTAAGATTGTTAATAGTGTATTGGGTAATATGAAATAGGTGAGCCCAGTGTACCCCCAACTGCATAAGGGCAGCCTGTGTAAGGATAGTGCGACCTACCAGAGGCAGGCATCTAAATTCCCAGATGAAGCCAGGATCAGGGATGATATCACTATTATGCAATCCCCGTAGCACTATAACACCAAAAAAAACACTAACACAGGGAAGGTGACTGATATGTATTTTGGAAAATATGAAAATGGGAATTTCTCAGGCAATCACTCAACTCCAACAATAACACCCACAATACAACGCCTCAACCACGGAAATAAATTGTGCAACTAAAACCCAACCAAGAAGGTGCTCTGTAACGAAAGCCTGTATAAATTCTATCTCTCCATCCATTAAGCACAATAATATGTGATAAACGATTGCATATTTATACTGGTGGTGCCTACTGGCATCCACCATATTTTATACTTCATTTAAATTATTTAGGTTTTCGTGGTTCATAGCCATGTAACTACACCCTCATTTCGAGGAGTCCCTCCGTATCCTTTTCGAAAAATGTTCTGATCAATGTGTCTATATCACATAGAAATAATAGGATTAGTATAAATAAGGTGTTGTCTACCTGGCTCACAATTTTGGGGAGACATATCTTTGGCTAGAATCCATTTAATTTTTTTTAATGATGGAAATGGATTCAACACCATCAATAAATTTTTAGCCACTTAAATTCGTGAAGTTTAAGAGTTGTAACAAAGATTTCCAAAAAATTTAGCAATACTTTTGTGAAAATCTTGCCAAATTTTCCATTATTTTCTAGGTGAAATTGTGGTCTGTTAGACTATTGTTATCAATAATAACCTTTAGATATATTATCTATGCAATTAATTTTTATTTTTTTTATTTTTCAATTTTAATTTAATTATGGATGGTAGAGATTTAATTTCCATAAAATATTATGAAAATCTTATTGATAATAGTCAAAAATCAAAGGTTGAGAATTATTTCAAAATTAGGTATGTTATTTATGTCTTTTTTAATTAAAGTGGGAGTTAATCTTCATGTTTACAATCTTCTATTTCATAAATGTCACAAATGGACATGTTTTTGAGACTTGAATCCACTAAACTTGAGAAATGAATTATTCCCAAACCACTCGAGGTAAGGTTTTTTAACTGTTTAATTCATATAGTACTTTGTTTTATAATTATTTATAAGAATAATTTAAAATAAAGTTATTGTTATGCCACTACTTACGCAGTGACATCTATGATTAGTTCAGGGCTATTAGTTTATTAATACCATTGCAAATTTTCATTTTTCCATAGTTAACATTAGGATTTTGGGTGAAATTTTTTTATGACGTCAGTGCGCCGCCACATGCCCGGCTCCAGAATTCGAGGTTTGACGTCATCCTAGCATGCACAATGGATGGGTGTCGATTCAATTTTACAATGGAGGTACAAGAAATGGTGATTTTCCGTGCAACTGGGAATTAACTTGCATTGTGTTGAGTTTTGGTGGTGTAAATTACGTTTTAACGGCGTTGGTGGAGAATTTATTATCATTAATCGATTATCGATAAGCAGGTTTATGTTTTTTTGGTGTTCAAAGGGGTTGTTGTGGTGCTCGTTGATGTTGTATTTGGGAGTTAAGTTGGGTTGTGTTGAGCTCTTGTGGTGCAATTATCTCATATTGTAATTTCTCCTAAATTCCTATTTGTTAGGGTTTCCATGTTATTACCAAGTGGGTTTTTTTTTTACTTCCCCAGATGCAAGCAATGAACTTTAATGTTGAAGCAATGGACTTTGTATGCGGAATGTTGAAGCAGTGAAATTTCAGGATGCAGGATTGCTAACCTTCTTGATGACCGTTTGATAGGTGAATGTGTGGAAATTGTTTTGTGGTTTAATTTCCATGGTGCATTATTTGGAGTTCTATTAATGGTTCATTGTTTCACAGAATTTGCAACTTAGACTTTAGAATTTAGAGCATAAGAATTGTTCAGGTAAGCAGGTTGCTGGATTCTAGCAACGGGAATCTGGTGATTTTTTGAGTTCTCCTTGGGAGCAAACTGTGGTTTAATGGGTGATTTTATTTGTTAACGAAATTGTTAAATACATCGCGGGGTCGAGTTTTGATGGTTTGGGTGCAATAATGTAGGAATAAGGAAGTAGTAACTAAGAACGACTAGGTCAGAGGTCGGGCCATCTCCGCATTTACAGAAGTCTTGTGAGCAAGGCGTCGACCCCAATTGCATGTGGTCTAGTTTTAAATTGTCTACCAAGAACTATTTAAGCTTCTCTATAGCTGTTACAGTGAAGTTTTCGAGGAATTTACTCTGAGAGTTGCGAATTCGGGAGTATAGGAATGTTTGCATTTTCAGAAGGCTTGTGAGAAAGGTGACAGCTTTGACTCCATATCATGTTGTTTTAGATGGTTGGGGTGTTGAAGTTCTGTTGACATAAACATGTGGCTCCAGAAGAAAATAAATCTGAGTTAAGTCAGGCACGACGCATAGAGACAAGGATATGTTAATTATTAACTTTCTAAAATTTGCGATGTCAGAAGTTGGTGCATGTTTCCATTTTCGCAGACTCATGGGCAAGGTCTCGATGTAGACTCAATATCGCGGTCTTTTGAATATTCGGGGAGTCAAATCTCTATTGGCAAGAGTATCTAAGTGGCGATGGAAATAATATTGACCCGAGTCGGGCTCAATGCATATACATAACATTTTAATTTTCTAAAATTTGCGGTGTCGTAAGTTAACCGATTTTTTCTTTTTGACAAGGACCTTGTGCTATAAATATATGAAAAAATATATAAATGAGCTATGTTGGATCGTTTAATCTGCAATTCAAAGCTTTATTTTTCGTATGCGATTTTTCTCATGGTTTTTATGTTCAACACATTCTCATGGGACATATTTGGTATTATTAATTTGTTTTTCAAAACACTAAATTTATTGGAATAAAATTTATAATTTAACTATCGCGAAATTACAATCTCAGATAATTGTGTACTAGGAAAACAAGGGCATAAAAGAATTGACGCCAAAATTGAGCTTTCAAGGATATTAGAGAACGTTTGAGACCAATGCTACCAGTATTATGAGTTTCCAACGATGGGATTTTCTAATGTACGTTCTTGCTAAATTTTATGCATAGATGAACATGCTTGAGCCACAGTGGGATAAAGGGTTCATGTCTTTTAAACATTTTATCTTATAAGAATAATGTATTGAATTTATTTTTTATTGATAAAAAATAAGATATTTTAAATTAATTTTATTAAATAATATGTTATATGAAAAAACAAAATTATAAACTATAAAAAGTCCAACTATACATATATGTTTGTTTTGTGGACCCTGTTAGAAGCAAGTCAGAGGTTGGGTTTGTCTTTTGAATGGTGTTATGACAATCTGCGACCTATTCGACTTTGTAAACAGGCCCAACCATATGCACATATTTGTTTTGTGGTCCCTATTGAAAGAAAGTCAAAAGTAGGGCATGGCTATAAGGTCGGAAATCGACCTTGTCATTTGAGTGGTGTCTTTGCACACTCGCAACTATTGAAAGTACCTGACCAAATTGGCTCGAGCTACAATAGTACATGCAAGCTAGTACGAGCGCTGATGAATTGAACAAATGTTGCCATATGCGTTCAATTTAAATATAATTTTATTCAAAATTATTCACATATATGTTAATGTTGATATTAGGTGAGATTAACATGCTCTCTTGTTTTACGAGGAAATGAGTAGGAATGGTCAAATTATCTTGCTTCATGGTATTTATCGTTTGTGTTGAGATTTAAGAGTAATGATGTCATTTATTACTTGAAAATTGTATCTTATTCTATCGTCCATGTTTTATTTTTGTTTTGATACATATTTGGCTGGTAATATACTTTTTTATTCAATATGGACTCAAAACATAATTTTTGGATTTTGTTTTCTAGAATCCAAGTTTGTTGTTGTTATTATTATTATTTTTTATAAATAACTTAAATGAGTTCTATGATTAGGTCTATCATTAATTCATATGTTATGAATATAAAGTTAGATATCTATTAAATTAGGTTTTATTATACATTCACTCCTTGACATTTATCCAAAAACAAAGGTTGATCTAAGTATTTTTTATATATATAAATATAAATAGGCAAGGAAATAGGTTTTATGTTTGGGTTTTTGTTTTTTTGTTTTCCTTCCCTACATCAATTTTGTTTTAAAATTCAAAATTATTTATATAAATCACAATTTAGACAATGAATTCTAAAGTGTGTATATATATATATATATATATATATATATATATATATATATATATATATATATATATATTCATTCTTGTCAAGAAAATATACAACGAAAATAGTTTACAATATATATAGAATAATTAAATTCTTTTATACTTTTTAACTATTTATCAATTTATATTTAAAATACAACTTTACAGTATATTTATCTTTTGGTTATAGTGCATTTTATATCAAGATTATTTTTGTTTTTTTTGCTGGTCTTGTTTTCCTTTCTTTTTATTTTTTTAATGTTTTTCTTGGGGACCTAATTATTTTAAATTGTGGCAAGTGACTAAGTTGTTGAGTTTTATTGGTTTTGCCTAAGATTGTGGATGGTTGCAAAATAAATTAAAGTTTCAATGGGTGCTTTAATTATTTTTACTAAACTTTATAAAAGTAAAAGGGACTTATTTTCAAATGATGTGAGTGTGAATTTAAATTTTATTTGAATTTGAATTTAGTTTTTTTCATAAATTTTGTGTATTAAGTATTTAGAATATTAAATAATTAATTAAATTTTGAATTAATTATATTTATAATAATTTTCATATATATATATATATATATATATATATATATATATATATAAAACATTTTTCATTAAAAAAAAAAAAACATATATTAAATTTTCAATAACGCTGCATTTTTTTTTATTGTTTACATAACTTTCAAATGCTTTATTATTAAAATTTATTGTTTTTATATATAAATAAATAAAGTATTAAATTATTATATAAAGTTCTTTTATATTTTCTTATTTTAAATTCCATGAATGTTAAAATTGCTTATTAAACTAGTATTCTTGGACATCATTGTGATGTTGTTTCATTTATATTGAATTTAAGGGAAGAAAAATAATAAATAAATGTAAATAAACATTAAAATTACAATAATCTTGTAGTTAAAAAATGCGTTTTGTTGTATTATATTATAGCAATTTGTGTGTGTATTAGTTGATGATATATAGTTAGAAACATTTTATTATTTTTATTAGTTGTTTTTGTAAATCATGATGCATTACTTGATATTTAATGAACAAGCGTTATTGAGAAAAAAATTGTAATTGAATTGAGCAATAAAAGTATGAAGTCGTGGATAAAAATCGTTAATATAAACTAATCTATCTAAGTGTTTTGCATAAATATATTATGCACTAGTTTACTGCCTTCATAATATTCATAATGGGATTTTGAAATATATATTTTTAGAATTTGATAAAATGATTGCTATATTAACTGAGAAATATTTGGTTTTGAATGCACTTTTTATTTTATAGATACATGATCTTAGTAATTAAGATGTTGTAGACATCTATGCAAGTTTGAATTTGCTTTGAATTTTAAATTGCTAAATACCTATATGTAGGGAAGATAATATCCAAAACTTAATAGGTTTTTTTTCAGAAATTTTAAATGAACTTTATTCTTGTCCATTTATTTGGGTTAAATTACATGTTACTTATGTCTAGATGGCAAGCTAAACTTTTTTTAAAATTATTGAATTATGGAATAATATTAGTGTTTTTATATTGTGGTTATGTGTTTTTTTTTTCTTTAGAAGAAGTGAAAAGAAATAAAATACAAATGAGAGCTAGAAGGAATTAAAGAAGCTTATAACCTTTGTTATTTGCAATTGTGGTATTTAAGAACATTTAATGCCTCAACATTTAAAGACAATTATAAGGTTTTTGGAATATTTTTAGATACCTATATTTGAATTTCTTTGTTAGTGGACGTTTGGTATGATTCGAAGGTCAGCGTCTAATTTGTTTACATTTGAACATTTCCAACTAACAAAATTAGTTTTTAGAGCACTTTTCCCTAGTATTATTTATTGTAGTTGATATTAAAAAATATTTAAGGAGCAACGTTATTTAGATCGTTATATCAGTATTTGACTTGGTGATATACTGGATTCAGGTAATGTTTGCTAGTTTGGGTGGAATCTATTAAAAAATAGTGTTATGCAGTTGTGAGTGATTTTGAGTCATGTATTGTGTAGTTGTGCATCTGTCAAATTCATTGCAACAATTTATAAAGGAGGAGGAGACTAGTGATCAGAAATTGGATTCTGCAAATAATATAGAGAAGGGGAAAAACAATGAGTGGTTTAGATTTCCATGGTAGGTGGATTAGTTGCAGTTTTAAATGACGCAAATGTTTGTGTTGTTGTATGCAACATATTTGTTCGAATACAAAGAACAATGAATTGTTGTTAAAGAGAAACATTCAAAAAAAAATTTGTGATTTAAATGATAACTTTTTTGATTTACTACGTCTCATGTGAGAAAGAATTTTGGTAGATTATAATGTTAAAATTAGCATTTATTAGATTTAGCTCTAAGTCTCATATACGTTTCTTTTGTGTATGTGCACTTGGAATCTTTATTCCAAGATGGGTGACTATATAAGCTTAAATTATTGCATTTCTAGACAACTTTGGTGCAATATATTTTGCTTAAATTGAAACATTTACTAAAGTGCATATGTAATTTGATGTAGTTATAGAACTATGATTAAGATTGAGCAAATGTTTTTTTTTTTTGTTGCAATTTTTGCAGTCATGTGTGGCTAGAATTTTCTTTTTTATAAATGACATAGTAGATATTGCTTTCAATAGCTATCAAACAGTATGATACAAAGTTACATTGGCCACTTTTATTTCCAATTTAATGTAATTATAGTCCTATGATTACAATTGGGCAATGAATTTTTATTTGTGCTTTTTTTAGCCATATGTCACTAGAATGTTGTGTTTTACTTATAGCATAGTAGGTAATGCTTTCAATGGCTAGCAAACTATATTATACAAAATCACATTACCCATTTTTTGTCATTGTTATTCGCACAAAATAGATTAGATATATATGTGTGTGTTTGTGTGTGTGTGTATTGCTCTAATATAATTGAATGCAATGTTAGTTTGTCTTTGTACACAAGTGTTGTGTACCGTCCACAAATTCATTGCTTCAGTGCTACAAATGCTATTGTAGCTTGCGTAAATTATAGCATATATAGAAGTATTCTAAGATCATATATGCAACAAAGAAACTAGAATTTTTATGACAAAATAAATTGCACAGGTTTTTGTGAAAAAAAAAACAACAATGTGTGGTGTGTTTTATTGATCAAAACACTTGCAAATTTTTTTATGTGCTTCCTGGTACATAGAAATATCAATTATTACTTTTTCTAGTTTTCATTTTTTCCATTAACTCCATGCATTGTTTTTTTGTCCACCAATTATGTCTAGGTTTCATTCCTGTATATGGACCTGCTAGCTATGAGACTTTGTTCAATTGCTATCAAGTGCACATGTGAAACAACTGCAGTGTTATTATGTTAATCATAGTTATGTTCAATTTAAATGGAACTATATCCACTTGCAGCAAGACTTAAAAAATAAATATTACATTATCCTAGGAAGCCAAATACTTTACATTTTATTTGATAGCATATTGTCTTTATAATGCACCAATAGTTTAGTAACTTAGACATGGTGCAATTGATAGTTTTATAGTAGTTATCATTTGAATATGTTTATTATTTCAATAAACTATTGAATATGATTATTGTTTTAAGTAGCTTTATGCTTGTTATTTTAAATTAAAGTTGTTTATTATAGGAAGCTATATTTTTTTATTTTTTTAAAGCAATATTTGGATTCTATTTGATTTATATATTTTGAAAATAATTTACTATAATTTTCAAAAACAAACTATGGAATTTTGCAAATTAAATATTGCCTTTTGAAATTTGTTAAAATGATAATAACGCTTTTGTTGCTATTATTTTAAATTGTATAAATGCCTTTCGTTTTAAATTATGTTTCAGTTGTAAAGAATGCAATTTTCAAGGTTACTTATTTCCATTTTCTCTACTCCTTTGTCACAATGCTAGGTACTCATTTTCAAATTATTGTGAAACAAAAAACAGGGAAAAAAGATCGTGAAAAAGATAATATAGACTATATAATATATGAGGTGTAGAAAGTTTATAGTATTATATGTGGTGGTTAAACATTCAATGCAGTTTATGCTCTTAATGTTATAAATCATTGTAACATTTGGACAATTTTTCATATTGTCTCAATATACTTTATGGCAATGGAAAATACTTTTCCGTTGAAAGGTACAAAATTGCAAGAAATTGATCACAAGTTATCTAGATTCAATTTACATAGATTAGAGCATTTCTTCTATTATCCTGGTGACTGTTTATTTGACTCATTTGTTGTTCTTCTTCACTTTCGCTATAGTTCAGCTAAAATACAACATGGCAATGTAAATCACTTTCGACATTTCTTACGTCATTGACATGATGCTGCTTTGCACCCATTGCATACATAATTGACTCCTGAATACCTTCAGGAACTTCATCAGGATGATGATCATGAAGTCTACTTGGAAGGATTCTCTACACCTTCTCCTATTTGTGCTTCATCTACAATTAACTTATGGGGGGATGCATTTTGTATCAAATGGTTCTTCAAGTGGTTGTCAGTTCCAATCAATTTTTGGCTATTTATGAATGGCAAAGCATGTCTACGGTTCAATTCAGACATTGATGGTTATCAATATAACATTTTTTTGCATAACCAAAATCCTACATGTGGACATTTTGAACCACTCTTGTTACATAGGACAATAGATAATGTAGCTTCAATAGATAGAATGATTGGCCCATACATTTGTCCATATCAATTCTCACTTGGAAAATTTGACACACAGTCAATTGGGAAAATGTTATTTGAACAAGATTTCTTGATCTATCATCAAAATTTCAATGACTGTGATGAACCTTTGTTTGAGTCTATTTTCACGCTTGCACTGTGGTTTGATATGTCTAATATGAGAAAACTAATTGCACTGAATTTTTACAAATTTTTCATTTGCAAAGAAGATAGAGCTACAAATTGTTTACAACAACACCTAAATGCTGGAGACATTGAACAAGAGCAATGTCTCAATGATTGGAAAGCTTACATTATAAACTTACAAATTCCATATGAAAATGGACATATAGAAGGAAAAGGTTTTGTAATACAATGGATATGTGAACTCATTGGTGTTAACATATATATTTAGAATATAGAAACAAAAGATATTTATTTGAGATTATATTAAAAAAAAATTACCCCAAAGTCTTGTACCTTATGCATATACCAATATCGACATCGCATGCACATTTCCATGCAATGATTGGAGTTCAAAGTGTTGAAAATATTAATGGCAATGACAAGATACCACAAATGCTCCAAAGAATCTCAGAAAGAGAAGATTGCAAACTTTTCTCAAGTGTACCTTGTACGTATCTTGTTAGCAAAGAATATAGGTTTACTAGATGTTATAGTGATTTAAAACATTTGTAAAATGACAATATAATAATAATAATAATGATAATAATAATAATAATAATAACTTTCCTTGGAAAAATAATAATAATAATAATAATAATAATAATAATAATAATAATAATAATAATAATAATAATAATAATAATAAAATGTTGAAGTTTCAAAGGATTTCACATCATTAAATGAGAACAATATTCCTTTTCCAATGAAGATACAAAATAAAAAAGAAGTTTGTATTTCTTTCTCCAATGCATATAGTCGGCTGTACACTTATTTATATCAATTGAAATCTGCAATACGATCACATTGGTGTTATAATAAAAAATAACAAAAGAAACATGTAAAGTCAAATAAAGAAATTGAGGCATATTTGCAAACAATACAAGACACGCCTAGATATGCATGTTGAATGAGCAAAATATTGTCTTTTGGGAAGGACAGGCAATCTATTGACAAAGACATATTATCCACTATTTGTCATATGATGCCTGCTTCAATCTTCAAAGTCATTAAACTCAAAGAACAAATATGCAAATTTTGTAATAATGCAATACTCAATGAGAAAGTGCCTACATTTTCATCACCTCTTCATATTCGACAAAATGAAAAATTGATGTCTGTTGCACAATTGGCATACTTAGAAGAGATATTGGTGGCACCAATGATGGATTTTGGACAAATAACACAACTTGTTAATAAAAGATCACAAATTGGATTAAAAAGAACAATTATAAATGTTCCTTCTACTCTAGATAGTACAAAAACAACTTTACCTAGAGATATTGATGACAATATGACAGTGGGAATTATGATAAAAGGAAAATTGGAATACAAGAATTCCTATTTGTCTGGAAATATTTGACCAAAAAAAGTGATGTCTGTATTACATGATTTTTGCAACACATCTCTATACAAGAGCAAACAGATAGTAATTGACTATGAATGGAAAAACCATTTTGATCAAAGTAAACAAGATCATCAAGACAATATTCTAGAAATGAAGGAACTCGACTCATCAAATGAAAATAACGATCTAGAGCCAAAAACTGAAACACTTGTACATGGTTATTTAGAGGCCCATCTTATCCATGATCTTGATAAGAGGATAATACAAATTTCACCTTCTAAAGGTTTTTTTCCTCTGGCCATTTTTCAAGACAAATTCTCTGAAGAACTAAACTTCCTGGCACTGTTCCTTGGATGAAGTCACCCTATTGATGTTATCAGTCGCTTTTCGTGTCAAAAAATTGCACAATGGGAATTGTTGCACATGTCAGGTGACTTTTCAACACATATTACAAACATGTTTTTTAAAGCAATTTGTATTTTGATAAACTAGGTTTCTAACTCGACTTGGATTTCTATTCACAAAGGAGAGTTGAAAGGACAAAAGCTAGTTTCTAAAGACGTTAAAAATAAAAGAAACCTTCAGAAATTATTGAAATCACCAATTAAATATCAATGCTTAAGAAGCATTCACACATCGCTTGACTATGTTGTGTTGGAAATAATATTGAGAGGGGGGTTGAATCAGTATTATCAGTTCAATAATTTTTCAATTCCCAATCAGATTTATATACGCTACTTTAGTGAAGTGAACTTGCGTGTGCATGCAATTGTGATTAAGGAAACTAGTGTATACCTAGAGAACTTATGATTTATTTAATTCATCATGTGTTTATCTTTAATCAGTGCATCAATACTTTATTATATAGTAACTATGTGTAGTAATAACATAATAAACCATCACACATAAACAAAACACATTAACACCAAGATTTTAGGTGGAAACCAAATATGGGAGAAAATCCACCTGCTGTTGTTGTCTCTGTCTTCTTTTTAATATAAAAAAAAATCTGTTTACAATCTTGTACTAGTGCAGACTCATACTAGTACGTAGGCACCCATCTACAGAAGGCTACAACCTTCTCTCATTCTCGAGCTTCTACTGGAAGGGAGCTACAACCCCCTAGCTCTTATACTAGCCGATATGTTTACTAGTACATAGGCGTCGACTTGCAGAAGGCTACGACCTTCTCTCTTCCTCCAGGGACCACATTTCATAAATTTTCAAAATGGATGCTCTTGATACACAACAACACAATATGAATGGCTCATTTCATCAAATTTTCACACTGGACCCATCGGCAACTTTGAAGCTCAAACTCTATAACAATAACTGCATCAACCAATAATTAGTGAATCTGAATAGTCAGATCACTGTCACCAGAACACTGTGCTAAACCTAGAAACCTGCATCATCATTCAGAACCAGCTGCAACCTCAAAAATCATACATAAGAATGCATACGCTACTTTAATGAACCCAACCTACGTGTATATGCTACTTCCTGTAACCAGACCTGCGTATACCTCCAAAACTATTGAATCATAAAAATTTCTGAATCAAATCTGTACGAACCAGTAATATTCTGAACATCTACTGTCAAATTACAGAGATCTAGACAGTTAGAAGCAAAGATCACCCTTCTCACTTAATCAATCAATAAATTAGACTCAATCTCCTTTATGCATTTAGCTCTACTTTCATATCTAAGAAGACATCATTGACAGACAACAATAAACCAACAACATTGATCATCAGATAGATCAATCGTTTCAGAATAACATGCTTTTCTTTTGTATACGCTACTTGGAAGCTTCAAACTAGTGTGTATACACGCCTTCACCAAGGTGAACCAAAGTATATATCTGCAAATACTAACTTACAACTTTGTTGCTATTCCAAATTTTAGACATACCTAGATCATGCCATTTAAAGAATAAAACATGTGTAAACAATCACACCTAGCCCAACCAATATCAGATCATTCAATGATAATTCATTTCAGGTCTCATGATCCTGATCCAACATTGAATTCAACGTGCACATAATATTTCAGATTATATCATAATCATAGCCCCTGCAACATAAAATGTACTTCAGATAGAAGTATTCCTGAGAAACCCTTTCACTTGCACACCTGGCCCTTTGATCTTCTCCTCCTTATATAGTTTTTGGCCTTTCTCAATACCTCAAACCAAAACAACACTTAGAACCTATGGTATTCTTGGACGGGATCAAATAGTCATGACTGCGCTCAATATTATGGGCCAATACCATGGTATTGACCCTTGGTATTCTTTAATCTTTTATTTCCTTGATTTTCCAACCCACATGCCCTTTTCCTCTTGTGAAAGTGCGTGCATACGTATACTCTCTTTTTGTTCTGTGAACCCGTGTGTATACACTGCTTTGGCAAGGTTAACCTACATATACAACTTAAACTACCTTACGACATCCTTTTCCTTCAATTTCTTGATTCTGATCGGTAGACCTTTGTTCCGACTTCCTGTTCTTTTGTACCAATGCCCTATTACCTCTGAATTGACTTGTTTAGAATGTGAGTTGCCCTTTATCAAATCTGAAATGACCTGTGAGTGAGTTGCCATCAAGGAAAACACTTGTATCATAATGCCAACAATCTCCCCATTTGGACTTGATGGCAACCATATTGGTGTTGATTAATTCAAGCTGTTGAACCTGCTAGAGATATCAAGCAACACAAAAATATTCTCCCCCTTTGACATCAAGGGCAAAGTGCAGACCAAGATATTCTCCCCCTTTGAGATACACTATGTTGTCCATGCTCCCCTTGAGTACATGCAGAGTTTGCAGAGATATTTTTCAAAAGAATAACATGAACCTATAACTCAACTATGTGAGTATGAAATTCCTATCACCAATGACTCATACATAAATCAATCACCCAACCCAGTGGGGATACACCAAATTTGACTCATCCACCCAACCAAGTGGGGATATACCAATTGTTTATACATGACTGAAATATAAAAATTATTACATCATCCTTCCCATGCTTAGTGGGGATACAAATTACATCATATGTTTAATAAGACTCATTCAAAAATAGACTATGACAGAAGGAGACATATTACATCCTAGATATTTACATGACCTATGAAACAATTGACATGAATATTTGAAACCATAGCTGAAATCAACAACCATAATGCCAACAATGCAGAATGTTTGTGAAGGCTAATGCTCGCCTTGAACCTGTGATACCTGTGCATTGTGAAAAAATCATTCATTAAGGCATCTTCAGTAGTCAGATAAAAATCAATGAACAAAGAATATCAGCAGACTGTAATCATCAATATCAGACTGAGCACCCATGTCAGAGTCTGACCCATTGTTTTTCTATCAGAGAAACATATACGCTCCTACAGCCACAAAAAATGGTGTATATACGTGCCTATCCTTCATGAAACCCACGTATAGGAACCTTCTTCTGAAAATTGGATTTAACCGTAGGATGATGCAAAAAATACTCCCAGCTTTTGTCTAAGATATTCAAATGTTTCTCTGGGAAGTGGTTTGGTGAATATATCAACAACCTGTTCTTTGGAGGGAACGTACTCCAATTTAACCTTTCGTTCAAGCACTTGTTCTCGTAGAAAATGGTACTTAATGGGAATGTGCTTGGTCTTGGAGTGCATGACTGGATTTTTCGAAATGCTAATGCCACTTGTATTATCACATAGAATGGAGATGGGTGGAGTACATGTGATTTGAATATCTTGCAATGTTTGCATCATCTAGAGTAGTTGTGTGAAGCAAGATGCAACAACCACATATTCCTCTGCAGCTGTAGAAAAGGAAATCGAACTTTTTTTCCTGCTAAACCAAGATACTAACCATGATCCCATGTAGAATGCACCTCCACTAGTATTTTTTCGATCATCAACATTTCTTGCCCAATCTGCATCTGTATATGCACGAAGAGTAAGATCTGTATATTTAGGATACCATAAACCAAAGTCTTGAGTTCCTTGAAGATATTTGAAAATTCTTTTTATAGCCTGAAGATGTGATTCCTTTGGGTTTTCTTGGAACCCTCCAACAATTCCTACTGCATGCATGATATCAGGTCTGGTACTTGTTAGATAAAGTAGACTTCCAATCATAGATCTGTATGCTGATTGATTCACTATGGGTGATTCATCATTAGAGCTGAGACTAAATCATGTTACCATTGGAGTACATACTGGTTTAGAATCTTCCATTCCATATTTCTTCAGAATCTGCTTAAGATATTTGGTTTGTGAAAGAAAAATTCCATCTTTTGTTTGTTGTACTTGTAGACCAAGAAAATAAGTTAGTTCACCAAGTAAGGAAATTTCAAATTCTTGTTGCATAACCGAAACAAAGTTCTGACTCATAGATTCTTCATTGCTGCCAAAGATGATATCGTCAACATAAACAAAAATAATTAGAAGTTTATCATTCTCAATCTTGGTGTATAAGTTGATGTCTGTAGATCCTTTTGTGAACCCTTATTGATGTAGATATTTGTCAAGGTGATAATACCAAGCCCTTGGAGCTTGTTTCAGTCCATAAAGATCCTTTTTGAGCTTGCATACAAGTTTTGCATCATTTCCTATAATGAATCCTTCTGGTTGTCCAATATAAACTTATTCTTCTAACTCTCCATTAAGAAATGCAGATTTTACATCCATTTGATACGCTTTGAATTTCCGAAAACTTGAAAGAGAAAGAATCATTCTTATGGCTTCAAGTCTGGCAACAGGTGCAAATGTTTCTTCAAAGTATATACCTTCTTGTTGAGCATACCCTTTACAGACAAGTCTTGCTTTGTTTCTAATAACCTCTCCATTTTCATTCAATTTATTCTTGAATATCCATTTTGTTCCTATAACATTTTCATCAAGAGGTTTAGGAACTAGTTCCCACGTATCATTCTTTTCAATTTGGTCAAGTTCTTCATTCCTTGCCTTAACCCAATTTTCATATTTGTTAGATTCATTAACATTTTGTGGTTCTATGGAGGATAGTAATGCTAGATAACTGGAATTTCCTGCAAGACTTCTTTTTTTTTGTACTCCAAACCCTTTTTCTCCTAGAATTTGAGATTCTTGATGATTCTTTTGAACATACCTGGATGGAGTCTTTTCCCTGTCAGTTGTATCTTCTTCTGATGCTTCATTGGTTTCTTCCTATATATCATTTTGATTTGATACAGGAAAGAATTCACCGTCTTCCTCATCGTTATCATCCTTTGTTCACTTCATCGGTTTTAGATTTCTGCATGCTTCATCAATTACTACATCAATGCATTCAACAATTTTCCAAAGTCTCTTGTTATAACATTTATATCCTTTACTTCTAGATGAATAACCAAGAAGAATTCCTTCATCTTCTCTGGATTCAAACTTACCAAGTTTTTCATCAGTCTTTTTGATGAAACATTTGCTTCCAAAAATTGTAAAGTGTTTTACAGTAGGAGGCTTGCCATACCAAAGTTCATATGGAGTTTGATCACTATTTACCCGAACATTAGCTTTGCTGAGAATAGTCACAACAGTAAATACAGCTTCACCTCAGAAGGTGGCAGGAGTTCCAGATTCATCAAGCATAGCTCGATCCATTTGTTGAACTATTTTGTTCATTCTTTCCACTACGCCATTTTGTTGAGGAGTTCTAGCAACAGAGAACTACCTTTTTATTCCATGTTGTTCGCAAAAATCAAAGAATTCATCTGATACGAATTCTCCCCCTCGATCAAATATGAGACATTTGATCTTTCGATTTGATTCATTTTCAACTAAAGCTTTGAAGGCTTTAAAATTTTCAAATGCTTCATCTTTATGCTTTAGTAGACCTATCCAACACATTCTAGAGTAATCATCAATGAATAAAATAAAGTATTCTTCTCCACGAGGTGACTTTTTCCTTGTTGGTCCACACAAATCAATATGGATGAGTTCAAGAGGCTTACTTGCTGATCCTTCCTTTTCATAGAAATGAACTCTGGTTTTCTTACTGACTTGACATGGTTTGCAAATGGTATTTTCTTGAATGTTGATATCTCAAAGATCATGAACCACCTTGAGCCTGCATGCTTTTATTATTTGAGAAAAGCTTAGATGCCCAAATCTTTTGTGCCATAACTAGATTTCATCTGTTTTTCTTAGATAGCATTGTTGTTGTCCTCCTTTCAGTATGTATAGATTCCTTGGAGTTCTTGTACCTTTGATTACAGTATTTCTTGTATCAAGCTCACGAACCACACATTCGTTTGATCGAAATAAAACTTCATTTCCTTGATCATACACTTGACTCACACTCAACAAGTTATGTTTTAAACCTCAACATACATGACATTTCCAACTTTAACCTTTTCTTTCAAAAAACAAAACCTTTACCTTTAATGACAACTCGTGTGTCATTTCCAAAGGAGACATTCTTTTCCTTTTCTAAATCATTATATGAATGAAGTTTCTCTTTATCACCTTTCATGTGTTTAGAGCATCCGTTGTCACTGTACCACTAATTTTCTTGTCCTTCTGCAAACAAAGCTATGCCACATATTTCTTATTGAAATTCCTTCTTTCTCCATACCTTGAAATTTGATGATGTTTTCGCCTTTTCAAGTGTTGGCTTAAATTTGCTCCTTCATTTAGATTCTTCATGACCAAAGTTATTACAAAACAAACATTCAATTTCATCTTCAAGAGTATAAAAGTTATTATAAGAACTTTTCTTGATTCCTGTTACGCTCCTTTGATTTCATGCTTCTCTAGTCATGATAGTTTTGTAAGAAACACATTGAGCAGCCTTATCGCCAAAGTTATGGCATGAAAAGAATTGTCCATTAAAGAAGTTTCTGTGATCATAGAATATTTTGGTATTGTTTACCTTTTGGTAGATGCTTCTATTGATGTTCATCCTTAGAGTAAATTGAGCATGATTTACCTGATGAGTACTTTTCGGCTTTTGCTAATGATTGACATATTGTTCATTGGTCTTTGCTGCATCAAGATAGCTTCTGGTGGAGGTTGAAGGCTTTTGTGGTTGGGATGATTCTTCAGTATATCAAAGACCTGTATTTATAAGAGGAGAATGTGAAACCTTGATTATTTCATTTAATTTTTCTGATCCTTTAGTAAATATAAGATTAAGAGATTTTGTCTTACCAAGTTATTTTCTTAGACCCACAACTTCACATTGTAGTTTTTCATTATGCTTTTCTCTTTCAGTGAGTTGATGTGTCAACATGTCTATGATCATATTATTTTCTTCCAAATAGATTTTGTGTTTAGTGATTTCTTCAAGAAATTCTTCCTCTTCTAAGGCATCCAAAAAATCATCATTGTCATAAGCCATGAGTAGTTTTTATTCTTGTTCAGTTATATCTTCATCACTATTTGATAATCCATCACTATCTTCATGAGTATAGTAACTTCTTCTATTAACAACCTGTTTTCTATTGCCTTTTGTAGATTCCTTCCCTTTTTCATGATTATCTTTATGAGGACATTTTGCAGATAATGGCCAACTCTACCACAAGAAAATAATTTGAATGGTAGCTTACCTCTGAATATTTCGTAACCCTGTTGAATCTTCTTGACAAATTTTACCTCATCTTCTTCTTCTGAAATATATCCTGATTCAATATGCTCTTCCTTTTCTTTTCCCCTTGTTGAATCTTTGAAAGTGTCTTCTCTCATATGTGATGGACCTCCTTTCCTCATTTCAAAGGAAGTTAGAACTCCATGAAGTTGAACAACAATAATAGATTCAAGATCCTACTTTTCTTCTATGGTAGATACTTTTGACTTAAATTTAGAAGACAAATATCTCAAAATTTTCTCTACCAAAGTAGCCTCCTTTATCTCTTCACCCAGATTCTTCATACAATTAACAATCTCATCTACATGTAAAAAGTAACTAGCAATACTTTCATCACTATGCATCTTAAGAGTTTCATACTGAATTTTGAGAGTTTGGAGCTTAACACTTTTTATCTGGGAGTCTCCTTCGTAGCTCTGAATGATTTTGTCCTATATCTCTTTGGCTGTCTTGAGCTGCATGAATTTTACGAATTTTGATTCTGACAGACTTCCCAATAAAGTATTGACTGCTTTGGCATTGGTTTCATATAACTTCTTACCTGCTGTATCTGTAGGTATTACTGCTAGAAATTGGTATTCTCCTTCCACAATTTCCCAAACATCGGCTCTAAGCAACTGAAGATAGGCTTTGGTTCTTATTTTCTAATATACCAAGTTGTTCCTATTGAAGATTGGTGGTCTAATAGATTCCATTCCTTCATGATTGTTCATCTTGAAATATCTCCATTCAAGTGATCAAGCTTCTTCTGAAGGACCTGCTCTGATACCAATTGTTGGAAATAATACCGAGAGGGGTGGTGAATCAGTATTATTAGTTCAACAAATTTTCAATTCCCAATTAGATTTATATACGCTACCTCAGTGAAGTGAACTTGTGTGTGCATGCAACTGTGATTAAGGAAACCAGTGCATACCAAAGAACTTATGATTTAGTTAATTCATCATGTGTTAATCTTTAATCAGTGTATTAGTACTTTATTATACAGTAACTATCTGTAGTAATAACATAATTTCGTCAACATTGGAGTCGCGAGGTGAATGATTTCAGCCTTCTTATGTGTCCAATTGTTGTTCACCATTAGCAATAAGATCTGATCTTTGTCATTCTTTCCCAGGGAAGATATGATCTTTTGTTTCCCCGGCAATGACGCTAGTATGTTAGCACTCCTTCGGATCTCCCAGGCTGAGGAAGAGTCTAGCTGAGGTAACCATAGACCAACATTTTGACTTGGTAGCTAGCCCTACTAGGCCGGAGAGGGCTCTCTCCAAAGAATCACAGCCAAGAGTGCTAGATGGATTAGGATTTTAGGCTAGGTATAAAGTGCAGATGGTTGTTTTCATTTGATTTGAGTGGGTTATTGGATTAGCATTAGGTTAAAGAAGCTAGGTCAGGGAAAATAAGATATGATTGCAGACATTCAAAGGGGCAAGGTAAGCAGAAGGCTTAACACTTAAAAGGTGATTTGGTGAGATGGTTTAAGACTGATGAGGAGTTAGGAAGAGCATAGGAGATGTATTCTTCCTAAACTAAAGAAAAAATAGACAAATTATGATAACTTTCTTAAAACGAAGCATGAGCAAACATGTATTCTACCTATCAACTTGAAAATTATCATATAACAGACGTGAAATGGTTTATGAACTTACAAAGATTTCATACAAATGATAACAGAGAAGAAACAATGCTAACAATTCATACCATGTATCCCAAGGAAATAATTGCAACTCATCTATTAAAACTGGCCAAATTCTGATACAATAGTGTCTCTGGTCAATCTAACAGCATCCAACTGAGTCCGTCCTCTGAAAAGAGTGAAGAAATGGAAGATATAGACATCAAAACAACCTTCTCTCATCCTCAGGGGTCGATTCCCTGAGTTGAGGAAGAGACCCACAAAAATCTGCATTGATACCTAGAGTGTAGGGAGCTCTGAGTGACTCCTCCCTAATTACATTGAAATTGATTCATTTGATTTGATGATAAATTTTACCTGATGAATCTACCCCTAGGTAACTTATCCACGTCATTATTACATTGAAAACCTCAATTACATCAGTAAAAAGTTGATTTCCAAGGATGAAAATCAAATATGGAGAAAAACAGTGAAAAATCAAGCAAATGGTCAAGTGCACCATCTTTCTATCAAGTGCGCCCTCAGAGTGTCAAGTGCTCCCTCCATATTTCAAGTTGCTTTTGACTACCTTGTCGGTTTACAAATTGAGCCCAAGATAGCTCATTGGAAAGCTTGTCCTGTCTATTTTCCAAATCTTCCTTCAGTTTCCAAAATGGACTTGATTTGACCCTCCAAAAGTTGATTCTCCCAAGACTGGGTTGTGCACAGTGCCTAGGCCAAAATTGAGGCAGATACATGATGTTTTGCTTATTTTTTTCCCTTTTCACCTAGTAGTTTTGCAAACTAAGGCTCACAACGTGGTTTTCTTAGATGTATTTGTCATTTTGCATCCAGTGGTGGTCTCCATTTTCTCAAAAAGTGCCCCAAAAAAGTGTGTAACGCCTACTGCACTGCACGTTTGACCATGTTGTTGATATAACATTGTCCAAAAACACACAGAAAAGACAAAAATTGCAAAAATGAGCCAAAATGCTTCGAAATTGGTGAAGTGGCTGATGTTGGTGTGGCTAGGCTTGGAGTGAAGCCTCTGCAAGTATATCGAGTTTCTTTTTCTCGTCTTGGTGAGTTAGGGCTTCAATATTTGCATTTGATACCTTGAGCTTTGCCGTTGCATTTCTTTCTCTTTTGGAATAGTGTCTGGTCATTATCCTTTGAATGTTGTTGTCCTTTTTAGATTTCTTCAATGACTTCTCCAAGTGATCATTGATGGCCTGAAGCCAACCTTCCTTGTCTTCTTTGATCATATCCAAGAATTGATCATCAAGAATAGCCTCATCAACTATCTCTCTTTGCCTTTGCCTTTCAAGTTCCAAGGCTCTTTTCAAACCTCTAGTTCTAGGCCTACCTCTTGGTGCTTGTTCATCTTTCTCTTCAAGCAAACCATGCTTCTCAAGTGTTTCTTCTAACAAAACCATGGCTTTTTCTACCTCCCTTTGAGTGGTCTCTTCACCTCTGTTTCTTCTCCCTCACTGTATGGTTTGTTTTCTTCTTTTTCCATGGTGTTTTAATGTCAAAACCCTAGGGAGATATGATGTTGGTGGAATGTGGTTTTTGGGAATAAGGAATGGGAAAAGGGAATTGAAGGAGATGGGGTTAGCGATTTATGAAATGGGGGATGGGATAGGGAATAATAATATGATGGAATTTAGGATAGGAAATTGTTTACAATGTTGGGGGTTTGGGAGCCTAGGTAGTTGTAGCACCTAGGGCTTAGGGTATTGGGATAAAGGGTTTAGAGTATTGAGATAAAGGGTTAGGGAAAGGGAAAGGGAATTGTAATGAGGGAAGGTTATGAAAGTGTAGGGTAGTGAAATTTGGAAATTGAGAGTGCAATGGTGTTTTTAAGGGAGATACTAGGGTTTTGATATGAGAAAAACACCAAATATTTAATAAAATTTCAAAACACCATAAGAAATGGTTGTTGGAGGAAGGAGAATGCTATCTTTATCTTTTACTCACTTGCTGGAGGTTAAAGACAATGTTGCTGAAGCTTTGGAGGCAATTTGGTGAAGTCTGGAAGCGTTTCTAGATTTTCTGGGCAAGTGAGCAGCACCATCTCTTTGGCAAGTGTGTAGCGCCAAAAGGAAGTGCACAGCGCCAGAAGGAAGTGCGTAGAGCCAAAAGTAAGTGCACAGCGCAAGAAGAAAGTGCGCAGTGCCATCTCCCAACTGAGTTTTGAAGGGGTTCCCGATGTCCAAATTTAACTCATGATAGGTCATTGGAAATATCTATCTCTTGGGTACACAATGGACCTATCAAGCACTAAAAATGATCAAGTATAGCCCCTCAAAAATCAACTCTCCCAAGACTGGTCGAAAAGTGGAGAATGAGGGTGACAAAATGAAGTGTGATCTTGCAGGAAACTTTTTGAGGTCTTCCTCAACTCCAAATTGAGTGCATGATAACTCATTGGAAATATCGTTCTGTGTAGTTATCATTTGGCTCATCAATCAAGTCATTTTGACACTCCAGCTAGGAGAAAAAATGATTTTCCCAAGGTCACTCTAGAAATGTAGAAAACCTTTTGTAGCAATTGTATTTTTGACATTTCTCCAAAACCATGACACCTGTGTAAAATGGGAAGGAGGTTTTTCGTCCTTTTCCTATGGTGGACAAAAACCTCTCTCACTTTTGTCAAATTCATCTCTGTTTGGTCAGAAACATAGTTTGAAGAAAACCTAGCCCTATGTGTTGCAAATGATTTGTCCCTTGGAATGACTTCTTGAAAAATGATGGAGACATGATGTTTATGAGTTGCAATGGCCTCATACTTGCTTAAATGACCTCCCTTATGCCTCCTCTTCTCATATGTCTCTTATTCCATAGCAAACCCTCGCTCAATGGGATATGAAATTAGGGTTTAGTGTAGGCAAAATAGGGGATTTGGGAAATTTATAGGAATGAAGGGAAATGAAGGAGATAGGGGGCTTCTAAATTGCTCGATCTAGTGCTTAAATATTTCTCAATCGATCACTTCAAATCGCTCGATCAAGCTTCATTTTTTCATCAAAATGCTTCCTCACTTTGCTAAAAATTGTAAATCAACTCCATACATAGACCCACCAATCGAGATAGTTATAAGTTTTTAGTAAATTTTATTTTACATTTTTTATAAATTTAATAATTATCATTCTTTTTTAAGAGAAAATTAAATATCTAAAACAATTTATATATAATATTATTAAATAAAAATAAAAATATATAATTATTCAATTCACAATTTATGTATGTGATTTATAAATCAAATAAATAAAAGTTTTATTGTTTTGTTTTTCCAACTATATTCACATTGCATATGTGTGATTTATGAAATCAATAAATAAATAAAAAATGTTGTTTTAAACAACTTTCACATAGGTATACAATTATTTTTAATAGGTTTGAGGATTCACATATTTTTACTTTATTAAATAAATTTTATAATGATTATAAGTTTTCAGTATTTTTTTTTTTACATTTTATATATATTTATAATTTTTTTTTATAAATATTTTTTTAAAGAGAAACATAGAAATCTAGAAAATTTATATATAATATTATTAAATAAATATTTTATTATTTATTTAAATTTAATATAATTCACAGTACGATATTTTTTTCTTATTTTTTAGTATTAAGAGGAATCAATAATTAGGTCATTCCAATGGTATGAGGTCGATTCACATTGATTTTTATCACTATAACTTCATCTTCGTAGACGAAGTTATCTCTGGGCAAATTGAACTTTCAATATTTTACTCACAAGACTTCATTTTCACAAGAATTGCCCACTGACGTGTTTAAAGCAAATATAATAGATTGTGAATTTAATTATTTTTAATAGTTTGAAAATTCAAATACGCTCATTTTATTAAATAATTTTTTATAATGGTTTTAAATTTTTAGTGTTATTTTATATTTTATATATATTTATAAACTATCATTTATTATTTTCTTTTATCAATAATTTTTTAAGAAAAGCATAAATATTTAGAAAAATATGTATATAATATTACCATTGTAGATCCATATTAACCTTGGATTTATCAAGGGAAAAGAGAGATCAAATATCTCAAGGTGCAAACTTATTTCTTGAGTGTAAAACTTGAGGAAAGGTTATCATCTCCAGAGATTTGATCCCACTTGAAAAAACTAAAACAAACTAAGTAGCCATCTCAATAAACCACATTTTTTGATTTTATAAGATGTTTATAAAATTACAGTCTTTGTGGTAAACAATGTTTAAAAAGAGATCATGTTCATCCACATATCTCTTAATATATCCGGGAAAGAAAGGTACTCGAGAGAAGATAACTCTTTTTCTATTTTAAATTAAATCAGAAAGCAAGGAAGATGCATGAATCCTTGATTTATAAGGAAGAGAGATAAATATACATTATCATGCTTTATCTTTCAAAATTTTATTGATCAAAAGAGGTTTTATTAATAGACTATGTTATTTATGGAATTATAAACAATAAAGTATATTTTATGGGAGTGTTCCTTTGCAAGATCTTGTTCCACTCTCATTGAATTTCAATTCAATAGTATTAGGTAAAGCTATTTCCATTCGCTTGTGTTATTTTTTTATGGTACTTTTGTGATTTATAACTTGATAAAACAAAAAACATTATTAAATAAAATTATCAAACTATTAAAACTAAATTCTTATTATTAAAATATATGTCTTTTATTATTTTTCTATAATTATTATATATACAATATTTTAAGAAAACAAAAAAAACATTTATTTCATGCCCCAAACAAAAATAAATGGGATAGTACAAAATTATACACAATCGTTTGGCATATACTCATTACAATGTTTTGAAAAGACTACATAGCCATCTCATTAAGCCATCTTTCTGATTTTATAAGATGCGTATAAAACCAATGTCTTGGTGGTAAACATGATTGAGTGATCATGTTCATCTACGTGTGTTTCTTGTTTCTATTATAAAGTGAAAGATACTCAAGAGGAAATAACTTTTGTTTCTATTTTAAATTGAAGAGGCATTGATCCTTGATTTATTAGGCAGAGAAGAAATAAAAAATTTATTAATCAAAAGACGTTTCATGGATGATCTATGTTATTTCTAGGATTAGAAATAATCAAACAATTTTTATGGAGATGTTCTTTTGTAAGATTTTATTCTGCGTTAAATCTCAATCCAATAGCATTCTATGAGGCTATTTACATTGGCTAATAATATTTGACGAGATGAGAAAACAAATATCGAACTATTAAAGCTAAATTCTTAATAAAATATAGATTTTTATATTTTTATAATTTATATATATAATATTTATAAAAGAAAAAGAAAAAACAAAAACAAAAATCATTTATTTCATGTATCACATAAAAATAAATATGATACTCCAAAGCTATGCACCAATCACTTGCAATATCCCCATGACAATTGTTTGAAAAAACTAAATAGCTATCTTGTTAAACCATTATTTATTGATGTTCTTGGTCAATTTCAAAGAACTTTGATTAAACATGTTCTTAGAGAGGTAGTATCTCTTCCGGGTGTTAGTTTGTAAGCTTGGATATCTCTTTCTAAGCTTGTCCATATGATTTAAATCAATTTTCTTCATGGGCATAGAGCTATCTAAAGCCATCTAACTCAAGTGATCCTTACATCCATGGAATTTAGGTTCACTCTAAGGAAAAACAATTATTCCTAATTTGTTCACCTTCTTTCATAGAGCTTTTCTACTTTTATAATAAATATTATAAAATTTAATATAAAAAATAATATGAAAATTTGAAAATTTAATTTAATGGAAAGTTTTAACATTTTAAAATAATTATAACATTTATTCAAATTTCATTATTATATTATTTTTTTTCAAAGAAACAAATAGGAATGTTTTACTAAAGAATGAGAAAGTTGAGATCGGACCCAAAACCATTACATTTCTTCAGAATTGTTTGTATCCTTTACGGGTTTGAAATTGAGCATGGTGACTCAATCCAAACCCTCAAGTGAGATCTAGTGATACAATAATTTTATTCCCATTCCAAATGATTTTTTTCCAAAAAATTCTAAGAACCCAAATGTACTTACATTCCATTACAATTTATTGTTTGGATTTTGATTTACTTCTCATTTTCCTTGTCGATATATTTTTTCCCTCTTTTCCAAATTGGATCCAATCAGTGTTTTCTGATGGATCCATAATGTTTCTTTGTTGAAAGTGGTCTTTGTTGTCTTTGCTACTTTGTTCATATGCCTAATCAGCCTAAGAAATTTCTTCGTAGGCTTATTTCCTGGGAATTCAATCGAATATCCTAAATTCATTAGGGTTTGATGGATTCAGTCCTCCTCTTTTTTTGAATTCAATGGATCCTCTTTGACTTGCATTTCTTCTTGATTGTCTTTTTCTTCCTCTATTGAATCTTCTTTATCTTCTTCCTAAGTTTCTTTTACTTCCTCCATGCCTTGACTTTTTTCCTCCTTGTGTACAAAATAATGTTTTATTTGCACATCTTCCCACCATTTGGGCCTCCAATTATTTTTCCGAGCTTTATTATTCTACATCATCATGGGACAATTCTTGATTACATGTCATGTATCATAACATGCTCGACATTGAAATGAAACATTTTCATAATCAATCTTTTAGATCCATACATAATTTGGTGCCGTTAATTTGATCTTGGTAGGAAAACCCTTGTTGAAATCCATTTCCATGCATATTCGAGTATAAGTAGATTTAAGGAAATTCTTAGAGTCGGGGCTATAGATGCAATATTTTCCTAATGCATTTCCAATATTAGTGAACATAGAGAAATTCCAAAGATGCAGGGGATGTTTTAGAAGCCTTACCCATGTTGGATTCAAGGAGATTGTCGTTGTAATTGGATCAAAAGAATGGGACCAAGGTTGCATAAAGAAGCCAACATTAATCCAGAACTAGGGCCCAAAATCCCATATGATCCTCTTATCCATGTGATTGGAAAAGAAAACAACAAAAAATCCCATTCCATGGGGAAAATATTCAAATCATGAGACAAAGTGGGCTTCCATGTGTCAGAAATCCCCTTATGTAGATTTGTCAACTATGGCCAAAACCCATTAATTCTACATACCAATACGAGATCCGGAAAAATTTTCACATTATTGACAGCTTCATTCCCCATAGGGACATTAAAATCAGGTGATTCATGAACAATCAGAAGGTAATTTCCATATTTCAACACGATACTATAAGAAACCCTAGCTTGATCTACCTAAGAAGGACTTGCAAAACCAATTTTCATTTAATCAAGATTCTATAATTTCTCCATTGACACATAGGTACTCACCAATATGGATTACAAATCTCACAACTAGACGGGGAGGGCCATGTTACGACAACCGATTAGGCCAAAACCCTAACCGCCTTGAGGGTCTTCTATTGCAGTTGTCGCTACATCGTTTTTGCATAAACTTTAGCAAAAACAAATTTTAATAATCTATTATTATTATTATTATAAATTTCATTCTTAAAAATATAATACAATTTTAGGACTTAAAATTATAATTTTTTGTTTTAAAATTGACTTAAAACTCTAAAATAAATAAAAGAAAGAAAAAAGAAATCATAAGGAAATCACCTCATTAAACTATTGCATATCTAAGGAATACTCTAAATATTAACTCCTGACTCAATGTACAAATTATAGTTGTGTAATAATTCATCAAATCAATTCAATCGCATCTCATTTCCTAAAGCAAGAAACGAACACCATATTTCTCAAAGTTATTTGTATATATTCATATTGTTATTAATTTCAAGAACCCACTCTGGTTGATAAGAACCTTTGTACACATATGATGATACATGCAACATAAGGACTTCAGTTGTGATTCATGGCGCCAATGATACTCATATATTCATATTTTCATGTACTATCCCTCGTTTGTTTGCCTTCTCTAACGAAGTTTTCCAAAATCTCTGGTGTGTCGGCAGGTATTTAATCAATACCTTTAGCAAGGGCATAAATCTGACCAAAGAAGCATTTACGCAACATCTAATCTAAGAGCTCTCTAACTTGCATACCATGTTAACTTCATTATTTCACTATATCCAAGCTAACTTGGAAAAAATAGTACCAAATACATGTGAATGCAAAGTCATAAATGAAAACTTAATTTTGAGAAAAGTTCTACTTGTTGCAATATATTATAAGGCTTGGCACGCTCATGTGACCCAAGAGTTACAAATCCTAGTGCGAGCATCAATTTTGGTGATGAGGCCAAGTTAGATGTCTATTTTATTCAAAAGATTATTCTGGAATTTGATGTAATTATGTAAAAGCAACACAAAATTAGAAGATAAAGTGAATTAGAAATTAGAAATGAGGGTAGGTGAAAAGTCATGCAAGGTGAAGAGTCACCTCACTTTTGTATAAGTATCGCCTGCTGGTAAGGAGGAAAGGATCTTAGATTTTGGAATTTTAGAGTACTTTCAAAGGGAAAGCTTGTAATCACCTTAAGGTCTAGTTTTCAAATCTATTCACTCCCACTATTGGGATTTTTGAGGAGACTTTATGATTTGGCATTGAGTGTTCCACTATAATATTTAGAAGTTGGAACGACCACGGAAAGGAATGTTTTGTCATGCGTTATCGAATGTTGTAGGATTTTTGTTTATTTTTCTTCATTAGTATATCCTTATTGTATATTTGTGGTAAGTTAATAAAATAATTTTTTAGTTGTAAACTATTATCATTCTTAAAATTTCTTGTTGATATTTGCATATGTTTATGTTAGTTGTTGATTGTAAATTGCTTCACAATTAATAGCCAGTATACTTTTATTTGTCATGTATCTTAATTATAGATCACTATTACTCTTTCTTTGAGATACATGTCTATTATGAATTTGTGGTAGTGCTCCTTGTATAGATTCATTTAAAGTATTTACATTGAAGTTGATATTAATTTCATTCCATCAAGGACTTAATTTATGTTTCCCTTTCATTTGACATTCATAAAAGCATAATATGGAAATCGGGCTAAAAAATTGATGGGACTCTCATCCCAAACAGTGTGAAGCCTAATTGGGGCCTCATAAGAGAGAGATCCCCTTAAGGTTGTAAGTAGTGCATTCATCCATGTCAACAGAGATATAACCAAGAGCCTTGTTGTCTTTTTTCTTGTCGGTATTGCCTATCACTCGTAGTGCATTCTATAGTTTGGCATGAATTTGGTTAGGAAGGAACCACACTAGAACCATGAACCTTGGAACCCTACATAAACATTAAAATGTGATAAATCATTATCTCTTAGGATTTAAACCAAGTCCCATATACCATTGGAAATATATTTGAGAGAACTCTCCAGCTAAACATTTCTCACATGCTTTAGAGCACATCACTTGATGCGAAAACTACCTGACATCAATGACTGGACTTGAAATTAATGAAAACCAATTGTCATTCTTCTCAACACTTTAATGATCCTCTATTTTAATTTGGGTGACAAATGTTGTGGTAATATTCTTGCCACCAAATAATTTTCTATTTTTGCAAAACAAGGAATGTTAGTGGACACAGAAAACAAAATTTCATTAGGAAAATAATCATTTACAGGGGTATCTAACATTTCATTATCGATCTTGGAAAGAAATTTGCTATTAAATTAGTTTTTCTAGACCTATGCAAAATAGTAACACTAAACTTATGTAATAATAAAAGCCACCTAGTAACTCTGTCATTTATTATTGGTTTACTCATTAAATATTTTATGGTTGAGTGATCAATACGGATAAAAACCTCATTCCCAGTGACATAATGTTTGAATTTATTTATTGCATGTAATACTGTAAATAATTCTTTATCAGTGGTTGTATAATACATCTCAACATGTCATAAATTATTACTAATAAAATAAATGGCAAAAAATGATTGTTTTTCCTATTGTCAGAGTAATGATCCAAGGTTTGTATCAGCAGCATTTGCGGAATTGTGAAAAGGGAGGGACCAATTAGGTCCCCTCAAAATAGTGCTTTAGTGAGCTTATCTTTGAGAACTTGAAAAGCGACTTGGTAATGGTCATCCCAAGTGAAGTTAGCATATTTAGCAAGTAACTTAGATAGAGGAGCAACTATGTTTGTAAATTTTTCTATAAATATCCTATAGAAACCAACATGTCCTAAGAAGTGTCTCACCTCCTTTGGAGTTTTTAGTACTAGTAACTTGGTAATTTTTTCAATAGCTGCAAGGTCAACTTGTATTCATTTATCAGGTATATAATGCCCAAAAATAATCCCTATAGTCTACATTATTCAACATTTTATATTTTAAAAGAAAGTTAGCTTCTTAACACCTAATTAAATATTTCTCAAGATTTTTTAGGGATTCATGAAAAGAGCTACCATACATAGAAAAGTCATCCATATAAATCTTGAATCAGTCATGAATAAAGACATTGAAAAAGATGGCCAATAAAACTCTCTAAAAGGTAGTAGGAGCATTACATAACCCAAAGGGTAACACTCTATAAGCGTAATTTCCCCAAGGGAATGTAAAAATCGTCTTTCTCGGTCTTCCAAATCTATATGTATTTAGTTATATCAACAGAATCCATCAAGAAATGAGAAGTTCTTCTTACCAACTAAAGTGTCCAAAAATTGGTCAATGAAGGGAAGGGGAAAATAGTCTTTGAAGGTGACCTTATTTAAATATCTATCATCTATGCAAATTCACAAATTTAATTATTTTTAGAAACTATCACCAAGGGTGAATTTCATTGGTTACGAGAGATAGGGTAAATCAAATTGGCACCCAATAGATTTTGTAACTCCTCATTTTCTATTTCTTTAAGGGTTGGGTTCATTTGTCCCTATGGTTGTCTAATAGGTGAGCATCCTCACAAGTATAGATGTGATGTGTACATGTGTTAAGATGAATTAATTTCATATTTTGGTAATCCCAAGCAAATTCACTGGCTTGCTTTCGCAATATGTTAATTAAATCTTCTTGTTGCCATTGATCAAGTTGTGCGTTTATATACAATGTTTTTCCTAGACTAGTCTATAAAGGTATAGTACAAGGTTTTGAAGTGTCATTCGCTAATGCAAGTATTGGTAATGATGGTTGATTATGAGGATCACAATTCTCTTGAAAATATGAACTAAAAATATGATCAATGGGATCATTTTTTCGCAGAGGTTCCCAGAAATTCCTAGATCTATCTTTCTTTAGTTTTTTCTTTAAGCTATACAATGTAATCCACTATAAATATTGATTCATTGTTTTCTTCATCACTAATGGTGTTTTTAGGACCTATGATATTTTTGTCATTAGTTTTTGTGGGTGGATATAAGGTCACTTTTAAAATATATTACCCATATGAAATAAGCGTATTTTTTGACTGACATCCAATAAAGGAATTCACAGTAGCTAACCATGGTCTTCCTAAAACTACAGGGTGCCCTCCTATGGAAACTTTAGGTTGTAATAACACAAAGTCGACATGGTACTCTATTGAATCAAAAGAAACAATGACGTCATCCAATACAACTTCAGGTTTGTTTTTAGACCTATCCGCTAGTTCTAGACCAATAGATGTGGGACAAGGATCAAGTAATTGTAATTAATCAATGGTACATTTAATAATTATGTTAATGGAAACCCCTAAATCTATAAAAAAATTCAAAATGTAGACTACAATTAATATGGATTTGACATAAAAGGACTACTAAGATCTACATATTTCTTTATAAATGGATGGCTTTTCATTAAGTCTATTATTTTTCCTTCAAATTGAATTTTTTGGGTTTAACCCTTTTCCTTCATAGATTTTTCAAGCAAAGTTCCCTAATAGTTTTGGTGTAAATGGGAATATTTCTAATGGCTTGTAGTAAGGGAAATTGGATGAAAATGTTCCTTCGTTATGTTATCAACTCATTTTCACAACATTCAATATGATATTTTGAGCTAATATTTTGTGGTTAAGGAGGAAAGCTACATGATTATGGGGTTTCCAATGTTGAAGGAATCTATTGTATTCTATTATTATTATTTTGAATGGGGTCTCCTCCATAAATTTCTCTTCAATGATCACAGGGGAGTTTTCATTGAGAATCATTTTCGACCTAAGGTGTACATCTTGCAACTCTACAGGGATAAGTAAATAGGTAGGAAAGGGAGGTGGCTCAACATTGAAAGCATGATGATCCACTTTGTTGTTCAGATTGGGTAATGGATGAGAAAGAAACTAAGTTGAATTTGGGTGTTGAGTAGGTGGCAATCATAGTTATAGAGCTTGTGGAGCTGGTGACAGTTGTTCCATTAGTTGGGTTGTTGTAAAGTGTCAATGTTGACACAATGGTGGAGGCGTATGTTCCCAACTTGGCATATGGTTGCTACAAATGCGGTTGGATTATCGGGGGGCCTGGAAGTCTTATGGGATCCAAAATGGATTAAAGCGTGGCTTTCAAATGTTTTGCAGGCATCTTTCTCCTTGCCCATTTTCGAGGTTCTCCGAAGCCTGTCCATATTTTGAATATATATGCTCCTTACAAAGATCATATCCCCTTCTGGGATCAATTTCTTTCTTCAGAATTTCTTGAATTAAACTCCCTCTTGATTGGTGGGGACCTCAATTGTACTCTTAGCAGCGATGAAATATGGGGAAATGGAAGGAAAAATGACTTTGTTGGATGCCACATTCGGGAAGCCATCATTCAACAAAACTATGTGGATGTTCTGCCTACTAATTTCGGCCCTACCTAGGATAATGGTAGGTTGAATGCGGCATTCCTTGCTAAGGGACTGGACAGATTTCTCTTGCACGAATATTTGATTGATAGATTTGGGATTCCAATGGTTAAGATCATTCCATCATTCATATCAGATCATAGGCCTATTTCCATACATTGGAAACAATCTGGACATAGACTTGGTTATCCCTTTAAATTCAACCGCACATGGCTTGAAGATGCCCTTTTCAACAAATTCATTCAAGATACTTGGCATTCCATATCTCTGTCGTATCAGGCTGAATCTCGATCCTTCTTGGATAGATTGTCTACTCTTAGGGTGGGGGTAAAATAGTGGAAAAAGGAAAAAGTAATTTCCAATAGAGTCACTTTGCGAGACATTCATAAGAAATTGGATATATTATTTGCCCACTTAAAAGCTTCCACTATCCCACTGGCTATCTGCTCTCAAATTTGGACATTGGAAAAAAAAAAAAAAAAAATTTATCAAAGGAAGAAGCCACCTGGCGCCTAAAAAGTCGGGCTATATGGCTCAAGGAGGGTGATAAAAATTCAAAGTTTTTTCATAGATATGCTAATATGTGTCAGGAATTTAATTCTATTTGGAGGATTAAGGATGAGGAAGGAATTTCTTATTCTTCACAGGACCAGATCTCGGATGCAGAGGTAAAATTTTTCAGACAGGCTTATAGTAGGGACGTCGGATCTAATATTGAGGATATATTGTGGGGTATAGATCCGTATCCTACTATGTTTGATGCAAATCTGAACAACTCTCTTTTTTCGGCGGTCTCTGAGGAGGAGTTGCTGGCTACAATGAAATCTTTCCAAAAAGATAAGTGTCCTGGCCCGGACGGATGGTCTATTGATTTCTTCATCCATTTCTTTGATTTATTCAAAAGCGATCTCCTAAACATGGTGGAGGAATCCAGGACTCAAGGACATATCTACCGACAATTAACCTCCACATATATAGCATTGATTCCAAAAAAAAGGTGCCCAACTCTTTCATGGACTTTAGGCCTATTTCCTTGTGCAATGTTCTGTATAAGATCATCTCCAAGATTATTGCTGTTAGGTTGAGGAATACTTTATCCATTCACTTATCCCCTGAGCAACATGGATTCCTAAAATATCACAACATATTGGAGGCGGTGGCTCTCACACAAGAATGCCTTCATTCCATGCATATAAAAAAAGACTGAGGCAACATTATTAAAAATCGACCTTAAAAAAGCTTATGATTGTGTCGACTAGGGCTTCTTAAGATGCCTTCTATATAATATCGGTCTTGATGGACAATGTACAAATTGGATTATGGCATGTGTGGTTGACGTAAATTTTGCTGTCCTCGTTAATGGCATACCCTCTCCTTTTTTCAAGGCGGCTAGGGGCTTGCGGCAAGGATGCTCTTTGTCTCCACTTCTCTTTATTCTAGTCATGGATTCATTGAGCCTTCATATAAAAGGAGCGATTCAACAAAATAGATGAAGGCCTATCCCTATTTGCAGAGGTATTTTCATTTCCCACAGCTTTTTTGTTGATGACATACTTTTCTCGGCTATGCTTTGTAGGGAGACATGGATTTGCATACATGAAATTTTGGAACAGTTTCAAAATGCTTCCGGGATGTCTGTAAATGAAGATAAATCATCTTTTCATGTTGAGAATATACACGGGGAAATTATTAATTTTCTTTCTCAACTTTTCAAGATTAAAGTTTATCCTATCAATCAAGGATTGAAATACCTTGGCTTTAGCTTGAAATTTGTTGGATATTCAGCTAATGATTGGTCTTGGTTACCTGAGCACTTTTATAAGAAAATTTCAGGATGGAAATTCAAATGCCTGTCCATTGGTGGTCGGGTGATATTGACCCAGGCGGTGCTGGTTCAAATTATGGTATATTGGGCACATCTCTTCCTCATTCCATCATCCATTATCAACAGGCTCAACAGGATGATTGCCAACTTTATTTGGGGTGGCCTCAAAGACCAAAAAAAATACCATTTAGTAAAACTTGAGATGCTGGCACGCCCAAAAAATATGGGGGGATGGGGCATAATGGACTTAAATCTGTTTCAAAAGGCACTGTTATGTAAATCCATGTGGAAAGTTGTCATGGGGGACTCTATATGGAGTAATACTATTAGATCGAAGTATATGGAGAACAAAGAAATTTCATTTTGGTTCCGAATGGGTTACATTGGATCCCCTCGTGGTTCGGCCATATGGAGGAGTTTCAGGAAAATTCAACAATTTTTCTTAAAAAATCTGATCTGGAAAAAACATTATTATTGGTTTGGATGATTTTGTTGGTGGGGCTGATAGGATCCATTTCTCCCCACAACTGATTGGGGCTTTGCACAATAGGGGAATCTTTTTTTGGGATAAGGTCATACACAGATGGGAGGGAGCCATTCCGATATGGAAATCTGCTGATGACTTGGGACTTAGAAATACATTGGCTCATCAATGGAACGGGATCATATTAAACATGCGGGATAGAGGCATCTATCGATCTAAGGAAGAGGATTTCTTAATATGGAAGGGGCTTGGCGGCAGAACTAATGTATATGTTAAGCACATATACCAGCTTCTTATTCAATCAGGAACTGATCAGTGGAATCCCATCTTCCCTGTTTCTTTCTGGAAATCAGGATGTTCCCTCAAGATCATTCTATTTGCTTGGTTGGTTTTTCATAACAGGAACCTTACTTGGGAAAATCTCCAGAAGAGACAGTGGTGTGGGCCGGCCATGTGTCCCCTATGTAGGGAAAACATTGAAAACAATCTCCATTTGTTCATTCTCTGTCAGCAATCTCAGTCGATTTGGCAGCTTGTGGCAGCACATTTCGGGCTAAACAGAATCTCCTTCCTCTCTATTGCTGATGCATTTGGTTGGTGGAGTGACATGAATAGTGACATGAGACCCATTCCATTGCTAGTCATTTGGGCAATTTGGAAGTGGCGGAATGCATGTATTTTTGACTCTAAAATGGAATGCCATCTATCAGTTTTTGATTCTATTTTGCATATGCACAATTCCCTATGCATGCCAAAAACAATCCCGTTTCAGAGATTTGAGGAAGGTTTCTACCATGGATCCATCGGGATTCCCACGTGCCTACTTTGATGGGGCAACACAATAGGGTATTTGTGCTTGCGGTGTCTTTATCATCCCTACTGTTGGGCAACAATTTGAAATTTATTGGAATGGAGGGACTGGTACTAACAACAAGGCGGAGATTATGGCTCTTGTTGGACTTCTTTCCTTATGTGATTTTCTCAATTTGCAAGGGCTGAAAATATATGGAGACTCTAAGATGATCATTGACCATGTTCGATCCAAACATGTCATTAGGAACTATAATTTATCAGGATGGCTGGAAAGGATTGAAACAATATGGAACAGTAGGCCGAACTTCTCCGTTGATCATATTGATAGGGGTAAAAACTCAGTTACGGATGATTTTATCAAAGAAAGGTTTCCTTTCTCAGCATGGCATATGGTCGATGTGCATCACAGTGGAAAATGTTTCCTACCAGATTCAGGATTTTCTCATGCCAGGTATATAACTCTCCTTTCTCATGACCTCAGATCCGGTATGTACATTGGACCTTTCTTTTTGCTTTTCATCCTGGATGACCTCTGTTATTATCTATATCCTGCATATTGACTATATAGTCCTCATATCTTATCTATATTCTCTGAACATGATGAACAATCAGTTGTTTCCTATTGTTCTCCCCAGATTTTGCCCTGTATTTAGATAAACATGTGCAAACATGTATATCTCCATCATATTTATTATGTACTATCATCTCTATATGTTTTTCATAATAGAAAATATAGCTTTTTTCATGTTGAAAGGAGTCTGAGTGAGAGGACAGTGTGGGACATAACGCAACCTCCCTTTCGGCATGGAAGAGAGGGTTGCATATTATGTAAATTATGTCTATGTTAATGAAAAAGGGAATTCGAATTCTAGTGAATTCTAGTTTTATGTGTGCTATTTGTAGTAGTATACGTTGATTTTTAGTATTTTTTTGTGTAATGTAGTTTTTTGGTTTATTCAGCTTTCAATAGATGCATTTATGTTCAGTTTTTGTAGAAATAATGAGTTTTTTTGTTTTTATTTTCTTTTTGTCGACCCTCCAAGCTAAAGGGCCACCAAAAAATTACAACAGCCAAAAAAATCCTAGTTCACTTCTTCAGTCGGGTGGAAGAAATGGTCGAGAGAAGCCCAAGTGGTTGAACTTGTGGTCAGATGGAGGATATGGTCCTAGCTAGTATGCAACTTCAAAAAGTGAAAAATCAACAATTTCTTCGCTCAAAATTTTTTGGGTTTCTTTTGGGCTCTTTGTGGCTTCCTGAACTCTTAATGGTGGTTGGCTTATTGGCTACTTTTGTGCTTGCGAAAGTTTTCGCTCATTTGCAGGGATAAAATCCCCCAGATTCCCTCACATCAATCTCCTTAGGGTCACGGGCTAGAGCAGTTGTTACAGCATTGGAACCTAGGAGAAGGGGCCCGCTTTTGACGTCGAAAGAATTAGTGGAAGCTCTAGAGGAGGTGGAGGTTAGCAGCAATGATGTGGTGGCATAGTGCATTATTTGTGAGGATGAGTTTGAACTGGAGAAATATGAAAAGTGGATGCCCTGTAATTATATGTATCATGCCGACTTTCAGAGTAATATGTATCGCACCAATTACATTCTACCATGGTTTGCGCAATATAATTTTTGCCCGATATGTCAATATGAAATGCCTACATATGATCCAAAATATGATTTGATGCACGGTCGAGGTCGAAATGACACCTCTTCTTTAGGTAGAAAGTCACACTTTTCTCATATCTGGCCCTGAAGATCATCCACGACAACATCCTAGCGTGCTCAGGCCAGGAGAGTAGTTGAGAGATTGTGCCTAATGTCTTCCATGACATTTCTCGGTGTCTTGGGATAGATGATGGTGGTGATGCACTTATGCAAGACAAAAGGGGGCAGTTTTAAGGTGAACTATTTTCATATTATACCGTGCAACAAATTTTTATAGTTGCACAAGCTAAGTTTGTTAATCTTATATACACTAGCCTAGTAGAGGAAGTGAAAACTAGTCTGATGTGCTTTTTCCCTCTCAACAATCATTTTGATAGGTGGTCAGTGTTCTTTAGGAATTAACAGTAAATGCAGTGTTTGACCATTACGCAGTGGGATATGGTTGCGTAGTGTCAGGAGGGTAGGCGCAAGGCCCTCTGCATGCTCAATTTCGAGTCTTACGTGGAGAATGGAGATCAAAAGCTAGGGGATGTGACGAAGCCACTCGCAATTTGTTAATGTGGTTGAAGAAGCTTGGGGTGTTTGAAACCAGGTCAGTGTGGACAGGGATAGCCACTGACTTCTTGGGCATGTTGCGGTGGAGTGCACCATGAAATTATTGTGTTGAAATTATGGGGAGCCTGGTCATGTCGTGAGCCAATTTTTCAATGATTTCAATTGTCACACATGCGCAAAATCTGGTAACTTATTAGTGCTCTTAGAAAATTGTAGAACCAACCCAATGCTACTACATATGACTACATTTGTTTTGAAAAATGAAGTGTTGTTAGAGAATTTACCTTAATTGCATGATTCATAAATTTGGCTCCGAACTTTTTCTGAGGGAGCCACAACTAATAATGTGAAGAGCCCATAATTTTAAATTTGGTTGCAGACAATTTTATTTCATGTTATTTTTGTTGTTTATTTTTTTCAACTCATATAAAACCCATGCATCACAGAAATAAAATATGGGCAAAACATATGGCAAGTTTTTATTAAGACCCCCACCAGTGTCGCTAGTTGGTATTGTGCAAACGATTTGGAATCTTGCATTTTTCAGATTCCCCATACTAGGAGAAGGTACAAGAAGAGAGACAAAGATTGGCGGTTGAAGACTCTAACCCAACAAAAACAGAGAAATCCAAAAAAAACTCGCAAGTAACAAAGAGAAAAGAGTTCGCACAGGTACAATAGACACGGGGAGTGGAAGAAGGGAGAGAAACAAAGAGCTAGTTGGTATTGTGCAAAGGATTTGGAAATTTTTCAGATTCCCCATGCTAAGAGAAGGTACAAGAAGAGAGACAAATATTGGTGGTTGAAGACTCTAACCCAAAAAAAATAGATAACTCCAAGAAAAACTCGCAAGTAACAAAGAGAAAAGAGTTCGCACAGGTACAACTGACATGGGGAGTGGAAGAAGGGATAGAAACAAAGATCTAATTGCATGCTGTAATAGATGGAGTAGAGAAGAAGAGAGTGGGATCTTGTGACCAAAGGCTTAGATGCCCATGAAAGGAGAAGAGAGATGGGGTCTTCTGAGCATGAGGCTTGGGAGCCCATAAACATAGGAAGAGGTGTGCCAAGGAGTATAGAGTAGCTTGTTAGTGCATAGCCTACAGTTCAACATTTAGAGGTGGATTGGAATCACACATTAGAAACACAAGCATGCACAAATGCCTGACTACACCTGGCTTAGGGAGAGCCACGATTTGTGTCGGGGTCTGTTGGAGGTTTAATGTAACCATAATTAAACATAGAATGCAAATGCAAATGTAATGAAATGAAAATGACCTAAAATTTAAATTTGTGATGGAGGGAAAAACAATTATGAGGTATTTTTATTAAAATATTAAAATATTCCCTCCATGCAATAAAAAAATATTACAGTTAGGAGTTTTGTAAAGAAGGTAATGAGAGTTTTGGGTCTGTCTCTCTTAGTGCTATGTAGAGTCTTTGAGTGAGAGAAGAGTGTGGGAGGCAACTTAGCATCCTTGTCGCCATGGTAGGGAGGGTTGCATATTATGGCAGGGAGGGTGGCATATTATGTAAATTTGTTTGTATTAATGAAAAAAGAGAATTTGAATTCTAGTACATTCTAGTTATGTGTTCTATTCGCAACAATATATGTTTATTTTTAGTATTTTTGTTGTGTGATGTAGTTTTCTAGTTTATTCAACTGTCAATAGATGCATTTATGCTTAGTTTTTGTAGTAGTGGTGATTTTTTTTTGTCTCTTAAATGTAAAATTTTTTATTGAAATAATGCATTTTATTATTATTTTATAATTTTTAATTTTAATGAAATCATATATATCTATATATATATATATATACCTTTGAGTTTTGGAATGTTAACATATTTCCTTACAATTCAAAACAGATAAACTCTTAACAAAACACAAACTATTTTAAGATATACATTGTAACACCCCTAAGCATATAAACAATTGGCATTTTTTTACCGAAAACCTTGGTAATTCACTTCGTTAGAGGCCGGTAAAAGAACTTAGAAATAAAATGTTGAGGTTATTATTTTATTTGCTAAAAAAATGATGCTTAGTTAGAGAAATGACAAGAAAGACTTAAAAAGGAAAATCTTGAGTTTTCAGGTACTTAGGCAATTACTTCCTTCCCTTGAGGGATTAAAAGAAAATCTCTCACTAGGGAAAAGCCATGAGTGGCTAAGAAAGGAAGTGAGTGTGGAACAAAGAACAAGTTTCTGACAGGACACTGTTTAGAAAAGTAGTTGCATTGTTGAATGTTCTTCTTGAGATGGTCACAGCCAATGGAAACCCTAAAACAAAACATTATGGACTCGATTGGGAGATTTGAGGTCCTAAAATGACTATTGTCTTTAACTACTCTGGAAGCTAGGAGGCTGGAGGGGAGACCTGGACATAATTGGCAATCTCACAGGTTGGGTGGTTAAAGGAATCTTTTTTTGGTCAATCTCTCTAACAAAGTTGAGTGAAGTAGATAAGTATTAATTTCTTGAATAAAACTGGATAAGAAATGTTTGGTACTTTGGTCTTTAGAAGAAACTGAAAATTGATATTTTCTTGAACAAATATGGATAAGAAATGTTTGGTAGTTTTTTCTTTAGACGAAATAGGAAATGGATATTTTCTTGAACATAACTAAATATTGGTACTTTCTCTTTAGATGATTACTGTCTTGAACAAATCTCTTTAGTTTCGCTTTGAAAGTAGGAATACTTAGGGAAGGAGGCTGGAGAAAATATGCACAAAGCGAGGGTTTGTAGAAGAAGATCAATGTTGGGCACCATGGAGGGACGAGACGGGGGGAGTTCCACTCCCTCCTATAGGAAGGCAATCTCTAATTGCTTCAAGAAGCCACTGGAAGCTGAAACGGGATTTTAGGAAAGGGGAAATAGGAAAATAGAAGCTCACAGAAGCAGGAAGATAAGCAGGAAGAAGGTAGAAAAGAGAAGCGAATAGAGGGAGACAGTCAAAAAGTTGTTCACAGAAGTCAGACAGGACCATGTAAACCTAGGGCGACCATCACACCCAGAGTGGTGTTAAGTGATCCAGTGCTACAGGCACATAGGGAGCACATGGCAACTTATGCTGTGATATGTAAATTCATGGGGTTATGGCCTACAGAGAAAGCTTTAAATGCATGGATAAAGAATCACTGGAAACCCAAGGGAGAAATAGATCTGCACCTTGGATCCAAGGGTTTATTCACAGTCGTTTTTACAAACCTAGAGGATAAAGATAGGGTGTTTGGAGGACCATACTTCTATGCTGATGCAAGCCTTTATATGCGGCCATGGGTGATAACTTTTGTTCCGGAACGAGAGACGTTCACTTCGGTTCTGGTATGGATAAGACTCTATTCCCTACCTCTAGATTATTGGCAGCTAGAATCATTAAAAGCCATAGGCAATAAACTAAGGTTCTTTTTTAAAATATCAGAGGCCACATTGTGAGGAAATTACACCTCCTTTGCCCATATTTGCGTAGAAATGGACCTTTCTGGAGCTCTACCAGATGAGATAATTCTAGAAGTATATGATGAAGAATGGGTGTAGACGATGGACTACGAGCATGTTCCTTTCAGATGCCGCAAATGCCATGAACATGGGCACCTCTTTAGAGACTGCCCTTTAAACAAAATCGAGAGCAGTAATAAAGCCACCTCTGGGAAAGAAACAGAAAATTTTACCAAAGTGGATGCTCTGTAATTATATGTAAAATGATGACTTGTAGAGTAATATGTATCACACCAACTACATTCTTCCATGGCTTGTGCAGTATAATTTTTTCCTGGTATGTCAATATGAGATGCCTACATATGATCCAGAATATGATTTGATGCATAGTTGAGGTCGAAATGACACCTCTTCTTTAGGTAGAAAGCCACAATTTTCTCATATCTGGCCCTGAAGATCATCCACAACAACATCCCGGCATCCTCAAGCCAGGAGAGTAGTTGAGAGATTGTGCCTAATGTCTTCCATGACACTTAAGGAAATAGTTCTCAGTGTCATGGGATAGATGATGGTGGTGATGCAATTATGCAAGACAAAAGGTGGCAATTGTAAGGTGAAATATTTTTATATGATATCGTGCAACAAATTTTTAAAGTCTCACAAGATAAGTTTGTTAATCTTATATACACCAACCTAGTAGAGGAAGTGAAAACTAGTCTGATGTGTTTTTCCCTCTTAACAATCATTTTGACAGGTGGTCAGTGTTCTTTAGGAATTAACAGTAAATGCAGTGTTTGACCATTGTGCAGTGGGATGTGGTTGTGTAGTGCCATGAGGGTAGGTGCAAGGCCCTCTGCGTGCTCAGTTTCGAGTCTTGCGTGGAGAATTGAAATCAAAAGCTAGGGGATGCAACAAAGCCACCCCCGATTTGTTAGTGTGGTTGAAGAAGCTTGGGGTGTTTGAAACCAGGTCAGTATGGACGGGGATAGTCCACTGACTTCTTGGGCATGTTGCGGTGGAGTGCACCATGAAATTATTGTGTTCAAATTATGGGGAGCCTGTTCATGTTGTGAGCCAATGTTTCAATGATTCCAATTGTCACACATGCACCAAATCTGGTCACTTATTAGTGCTCTTAGAAAATTGTAGAACCCGCCCAGTGCTACTACATATGACTACATTTCTTTTGAAAAATGAAGAGCGTTGTTAGATTATTTACCTTAATTACATGATTCATGAATTTGGCGACGATTTTTTCGGGGGAGCCAGAACTCATAATGTGAAGAGCCCATAATTTTAATTTTGGTTGCAGACCATTTTATTTCATGTTATTTTTGTTGTTTATTTTTTTCAACTCATATAAAACCCATGCATCATAGAAATTAAATATGGGCAGTTTTTATTAAGACCCCCACCAGTGTCGCTAGTTGGTATTGCACAAACGAGCTGGAACCTTTCATTCTTCAGATTCCCTAGACTAGCAGAAGGTACAAGAAGAGAGATAAAGATTGGCAGTTGAATACTCTAACCCAACAAAAACATAGAATTCCAAAAACAATGGCAAGTAACAAAGAGCAAAGAGTCCGCACAGGTACAACAAACACGGACAGTGGAAGAAGGGAGAGAAACAAAAAGATAATTGCAAGCTGTAATAGATAGAGTAGAGAAGAAGAGAGTGGGATCTTACGACCAAAGGATTGGATGCCCATGAAAGGAGAAGAGAGATGGGGTCTTGTGACCATGAGGATTGGGAGCCCATAAACAGAGGAAGAGGTGTGCCAAGAGGGAGTGCAGAGTAGTGTTACCGGGAAAAGTGTCTATTTAGAACTGCTCTATCCCACTAAGGTGTGACAGCTGCCTTAGAAACAAATAGAGAAAACTACTTTTGCATTTCCTTTATGAATTAAAGATAGAGGGGGATAGAAAGAACCGACCTGTGTCTTGCGCTAATCCTTTGATCCAATCCCTCTCTTCTTTGATAGCTTCCAGCAGCCTGCTCCCTTACTTGGCCAGCTTCACCAAGTTCCTGTAAGATCATAGAAGAAGAAAACTACACAAAGACATGGATCTATATTCATAAACAGCTTAGGATCAGATTTAAGCTAAACATACAAATGTAACAAGCATCAATGATACACAAGCATGTAGGAAAAAATCAAATAGTTTTATTGATATAACATGAAGATCCAGGAGGAGTTACAACCGATGATTCCTGACCCAGCATCAACCTCCCAGCAAAGAAGCCCCTCTTCACCTCCAACAAAGCAAAAATCACCCAATACTCTGATATCTATCTCAAAACCAACAGCAATTCCTTGCAATATGTTAACACCTAGGTTGTTCCCTTTGACTCCCAAGGGAATACGACCGGGGTAACCACTAACCAATCTTTGGATTACAGTTTCTAGCCAAACTGTAACTAGAGAGGGCTCTCTCTTTATGATTTGTCTCTGTTTTGATAGTATTTTAGGCTAGCTATAATGTTCAGGGTTTTGTTTTATGTTTTGGTTGAGGGATGTCTTCCGCATCTAAGGTGTAAGTTTTCAGGCAGTATTAGTCCATTGGGCAATGGAGTCTGTGGCTACAGGTTGACTAAATATTGAGTTGAGTTACTGAAATTACAGGGCCATTTAAATATCTCATGGAACAAATATGAAATTGTGATTATGAAGTGTGTTCAACCAGTGAAAGGCAATTAAGAATTTTCCACTAAGCTGGGTGTGAGAAAGAGATATGTTGCACAGGAGCAAACTTGAATTCCTGAAACAACAATCACTGTGAAAGTATATAGTTTGAAAGTGCAGCAATTAAGAATTACACCTTTATAACTGTAACTGAAGAAAACGTTTATAATAGCATAGATTGAGTCTAGGGTAATCTGTGATTTAATCCTAGAACTATTCTTTTTCTTTGCCATTAACTGTAGAACACAGAACATGAATGAGATATGAGAAGATGACAAAACACATAACTAAGAGTTTGAAGAAAACTTATTGATTCATGAAACACGCAGGAATCCTGTAACATTCAGCAAAACACCACAACGACTCAGATAACGCAGAGCTTTGGAAATTCCATCAGCTTTTGTATTAATAGTCTGGAAATTTACAGCATAAGAAACTCTTGAAGAGAGATCAACAACAACCCCTGCAAGATTATGTGAGGGGGGAATATATACAAGCGGTCATACAAAATATCTGAGGCGTTGAGTCATCTGAGAAATAAATACATTCACCAACTTGTACAGAAAGCAGATAAGAAGTTATTACATCATTGAATACAAAATAAATGCTCTTTATGTATGTCAGGAGATATTTTGACCCTTGGAGGCCACTGAGTCGGTCTGAACGTTCTGCTTTAATTCTGGAAAAATGTGCCTTTATGGCTGTCGTGCTGTAGTTCTTTGGCCCTGTCACCTGTAGCTGTCACTACTGTTTTGGTGGACGAAATGGTTTTGCTGAGTTGCCTCAGCCCATTCTTCTCCATGCATGCTGATCTTATCAAAATTTTCCTGTGCATGCTAACTTGTATTTTTTGATGAAAAAACTTAGTGAATGGCTTCTTGTCTATAAGATCATTTGTATTGCCTTAGTCCACCATTCCTGTGTGGGAAATTGATGTCTAAGAATTGCCTCTAATGTCTCATCTGCCTCTGTGTATTTGTAGAAGGTGGGAGGCACTTCAAACAGATGTTTAATTTCATTCATTATAAAGAATAAATTCTCTACCCTGTTGAAGAGACTTTGTCCTGTCGCTGGCCCTGTTTCTTCTGAGGTGCTGGGCCTTTCAGTGATCTGATTTGTGGCGAATGTGTTGACCCTCTTGGCATACTGCTCATGTGTAAGTAGTCTTCCTGCGCTGTTCAGTAAGCCAGGGAGACCTCTGTTTTGCAATGCCACAAATTTGTCCTGGAATCTATTGACCTCTGTCTGCATGTCCTGGGTCCTTCTTTCTAGTGTCTGCACCAGGCTTCTTAGTGTTAGGACCCTCTTTATTAACAAAATAGTCTCAGTCCTGTTGGAGATTCCCATAGTTGCTAACTGAGCACTTGTTCTGTTGTTAAGCACATTGATCATTCTATTGGCAACCTCAGGCATATTGCCTAGAGATGCCCTTGATCTCTGGATTTCCCTCTGTGCTTTTGCAATGAGCTCCAACTGCTCATGAATTGTCTCAATATATTGCCATTGGTCAGTGATGGATTGGCCAATGTTGGCCCATAAGACTGTCTTGAGCTCAGCTGTCACTTTATCCAGTGTGAGCTCCTTCTCCAGCTCCTTTATCCTGTCTTTAAGGGCCTTTATTTCCCTGCCCTTTTCTGCCACAGTCTGCTTGGATTTATCATACCTTTCGTTTAGCTTGGCTAGACTCTCCCTGGCCTCATTTAGCTCTGCCATTTGGGCTTCCAGGGCTTGTATTTCATTCTTGAGCTTCTGCATGTCCAGGCTTGGAGCCTGCTCTGTTGTTGTTGGTGCAGTTGTTGATGTAGATGGTGTTGTCTGTTCAGTAGGAGGGGCTGTGGTCTGAGGAGGTTCCTCCAGGTTAATTATTTCTGGAGGAGGCTGAGATGCTTGTCCTCCTTCTTTTTCTTGCAATGCTGCCTGCAGTGCAGCCTGTGCAGCCTCTGATTCCCCCAATTTTTCTTGTGTTTGGATCAACTGTTTATATAGGGACACCAGCATAGCTGATGCATCTTGGTCATGTCTCAGCTGGGCAACTTCTTCAGTTTGTGGGTGAATGGTTGCTGGGACTTTCACCATCTTTCTTAATGCTACCATATCCGCATCTCTTAATTTCAACAATGCCTGCACAGCCTTGATGTCCTTGGGATCATGCCCAAGTTCTATGATTATTTCCTCCAAGGCTTTAATTCTGTTGTCCTTTGCTTGAGAGGATGCTCTCTCCAACTCAAGCTGGGCAGCTGTATTATTTAGGCTATTTTCTAGCCTGTAGTTATCCAATGTCTTGTCTGCCAAGGAGGCATACACCATCTCACCCGTTTGCTTATGCAACTCGATTTTGTCCATTGGGTGGATGTCCTTGGCAAGGACCTCAAGGTTGGTCCTTATGTAATCTGCCGCTGACTGCGGCTGCAACACTGCTGGCATAAAATGGCTCATGATCATCTTGCCCTCCTGTACATCAAATGCAGACATTAGTCTTTGCTGGTTAGTGGGGGCCATTTTCAACAGATGGTTGTATAGCTGTACTCTTATGGGCTCATTCCTCTTCTTTATGTCAATGAATTGCTGCTTGATGCCCACCTCAGCTCCTCTTTGCTGGCTTGAGGAGCTGACTTCTCCTCCCACTGTCCTCTCTTGTTCCTGCTGGAAGGAACTTGCAGATGCCTCTCTGCTAGGTGGGCCCATGCCCAAAGACTGCCCTATAGGCATTTCTTCCTCTGAGAAGGGGTTCATTCTATGTCTTTTCTCCCCATGAGTTGTTGATGTTGTGAGGGGAGTCTCTCTGTCCCTCTTTCTGCTTATGTCTTCTTTCTGTGGAGTTTGGAGGACTGAGGCCTCCACTGTTGTCTCCTGCCTAGGAGGCACAATTTGTTGGGGCTGCTGCTCAGTGGAAATTGGGGCCTGTGATATATTTTCTTGCTGCCCTGATTTCTCCTTTTCTTGCTGCTCATCTTGTTGCTGCATTTCCTGCTGCTGTACCTGTTCATGCTGCACCTCTTCATGGTGTGGCTGCTCTGGCTCCATTTCTTTCTCTTTGCCTTTGGTAGAGGTTTGCTCAGCAGCTTTGGCTGTTTGCTGATTTGCTGTGGAGGACGATGCAGCTGCTCCCACTTGAGTGCCTGGAAGAGCAAACACCTGTGCACAAAGCTCCAAGTCAGCCATCTTTTGGATATTTCTAACTGCTCTTTGATTTAATTCTTCTTGTGTAGCAGCCTCCTCTAAGGTTCCTCTCCTCCATTTAATTTGATTTGCATACTTTTCTATGTGAGGCAGCCTTACATGGTCATAACCTGACAGCCTATATTTGACCCTTCTTAAAGTTATGAAGTGATTGGGGTCATAAGGTTTCCAAAGGAAACTGGTCTGTAGGCCAAGGGATTCTAGCATTCGGTCTGCTTCTTGCCAACCTTCTTCCCTCTTGTTGTAGATGAAGTGGCCTAATTGGTTTCTTACCTTGAGCTGTGCCTTCTTGCCCTTGCCTGAGAAATGTAGCACATCAGCGTTCCCAAACTGCCTGAAGTATTCAAGGGCAAACAATCTCATGGGCACATATCTGGGCAATCTGTATGGGGGCAACTCACACCCATAGATTCTAATGACTGTGTGGTGTTGGTAATAGTACCAATCCCCGATGCTGTATGCCTTGGACAGCTGAAGAATCCTCTGCATTTCATCAGTCAGTCTAGGAGGAGGTGAGCTCATGAGCAGAGACATGGCTGGGTGAATGAAGAGGTCTATAAACTCACAATAAGTATATGGAGAGCTGGATCTGCAGTGGAAGGCAGAGGACCAATAAACCACTGACCTTGGATTGCCTTGTGCATCCACTCTCTTCATAGCAAAGTGAAACTTCTCATGTTGATAGTACAAAATCAGGTGGTATATGTAAGAGGTGTATCTGAACACCCTTTCTCTTGATAAGTTCATTAGTTGCTCATGTATTTTGTCAGATATGTAGGTGGCATAGTCATAGCAGATTGGAGACTTGCCAGGGGCAAACATGAGCATCATCACCAGCACAGTCTCATCAACAAACTCAATAGAATTATAGCCCAGAATGGGACTGATCATATCTACAAGGTCCCTGCCCAATTGGTTGAGGTAAACATGAGAAATGGGAGGGTACTTCACGGTGTCAGACCCAATGTACAACTGGTTTAGCTTGGTGATCTGAGCCTCTGTCAATTTAGCCCCTTGCTTTATCAGATCAGCCAATGATAAAGGGACTAATCTCTTCTCAGTTTTGATGTGGAGCATCTCTCTAATGGCTTGAGGGGTGACATAGAAAACAACTGAGCCTGAAGGGTCAATCACAGCCCTCTGAGTGGCGTCGTAGGATTCAGCACATAGGTGGATTAGGTCAGGAAACTGGTTGACCTGAGGGAGTTTGAATAGAGGGAGGAAAGAATCCCAAATGCCCAATACATCTGTTCCAGCCTCATGTTTAATCTTCAACTCATTTAGCAAGTGAATGTGGTACTTGCTGTGCATTAGCATTTCTTCTGCTATCTGATAATCCAGGTCTGCTAATGGCTGCCAATCCAATTGTCTCTGAGGAGCATTTAAAGGGGAAACATTCAAGGCTACAGGTGCTACTGGAGTATCCATATTTAGTTTAGGATTCTGCTGTATAATCTGGTGTCACTGCAGAGCAATACAAAAGAGTATTCTTTGAAAAAGAAAGGTGAATTACTGAGGAACAGAGGATGGAATGGTCAATTGCAGCAATTGAAATACTGCTCAAAGCTTTGATGAGACAAATGCTTGGCCTTAAACTCTTTTTCACGGCAAATTGGTGCAGTTTGGATTTCCCGTTCACAATTGCGCGAACAGAATACAGGGTCTATGAAAACTCGGGTAAACAAGGCTTAGCAGGTGAATTTCGACCTTACAGTTGCAAATGGAGACTAGGTACAGGGGATTTGCCGGTAAATTATGTGTTTTTCACTCTTTTAAGCTTTGTTTCAGATAATTTTGGATACAACCGAGCACGGGGAGGTGAATTCGATAAATACCTGGTAAATTTGCTTGGCAATGGTGAAAATGCAGGTGGATTTGGCGCGCCAATGGTGTCCAGGTCGAATTCAGCAGGTTGGCGACAGTTTGGACGTAAATTTCATGCAGAGGAAACAACAGTTGTTTTTGCGAAAAGTGCAAAAAACACGGCTTTTTGGCCAAAATATGGATTTTTCGGAACATTGGCGCTTTTTTTGGATGATGTCAGCATGACGTCATCAGGTGGGGTCAAGGTCGGATGACGTCAGCATGATGTCATCAGGTGACGTGGCGGCTTAAGAGTGGTCCACGGGGACGATGAGGTGGCGGACAGGTGGAGCAAATGGCTAATGGGGTGCTGACACGACGATGACGTAACAGTGACGTGGTAGTGACGTTGGCAGGGCGGGTTGGCAGAAACCGGAAACAGTAAGCGGTATCATATCGCACCGCTTATTATACGGAGGCTGAATTGTCAGAGGGGGCTCCGATACGATGTGGGGGTGACGCGTGGCAGAGGCCTGACGTCACCCTCTGACAAATATCGGAAGCTATTCTTCGGACGTCGGAGCCACTCCGATATTCATGTGGGCCGTCGGATGAAAAGGGCTCGATCCAACGGTGGACGGATGGTTAAGCTGCTGGGTTGATACGGAAGGGGGCGGGAATAAAATAATATATTCTTTGAAAATTGCGCCCGGCGGGGACATTAGACTTTTGGCGGATTTGTATTGTTTTTTCAATGTTTTTTATAGGATCGCGCATAGCGCCCAGACTTTGGATAAATCGGAAAAAAGTGGGTTTTCATGTGTATTTTGCAATTGAGCGGGCTAAGGGTGGAAACGGGGTCTTTTACAAGGTTTTTAGTAAACGAAGGTTTAAATGGGTTAAATGACTTCTGAAGGGGAAAGAGGGGTAAGGCTTAGGGTTCTCAAATTGACCAGATGTCAATTTAATCCCTAACAGTGAACATATGGCTATAATGCCAAGGGGAAGGATATTTATACAGTGCTTGGGGTTTATACACCATAGTGTTATAATAGTAGGGAAAGGGTAACATAGGGGATTTAGATAATAGGAGTTAGGGGTTAATATGGATGGAAGAAGTGAATGAGGGATAAAATCACTAAGTTTATATGAGAACAACTTAGCTTAGGGAGTAGATCAAAATAAAAAGAATTTTAGACAAGAAATGTGGCTTTCAAAGGAATAAGAACCAACATAAAACTTGGATTCTCTTTATGAACACAACTGATGAAGGGATGTTAGTAATGAGTGTGAAAGGGGAAAATGTGAAGTTAGACATGCTCCTTTGCTTTGCTGCAACATGATGGAGAAGAAGACTTTCTTACCCCATTGATTTTCCTTTGTGAATAGGTTAGCACACATTCAATTGTAAGGAATGACATTTCTGCAACCCCATCTGCCTACCCATCTACTTGCCTAGCATTTTTTGTTTCTTCTTGGAGGGTGAATTTAGACTTGCAGACCCTTATTTTCCTTTTCTTTTGTTTGGCTTTTTCCTTTTGATTTTCTATCCAAGGCTACCCTTATTGCTTCCAAGGTCCCAGATTAAGCAGTCGGGAACCTCAATTCTCTACCTAAGCTACTGGTCTACCAAGATTAAACAGTTTGGACAGACTTCTTTCTCTATTCTGCAACAGAAAAATTGAAACATGGCATGATCCAGATTAGGCTTTTGGACCATCCATCAAAACTTAATCAACAAGAAGCTATGTACACACATTGTTTTCTCTTGGAAATATGGGATCTTTGTATCACCAAAGCAGAGCATATTTGGAACTTTCTTTGCCAATCATGAAATATGAAACCTATTGGTATAGGTAGCTAACACAATGTACAAAATTCCAGCCTCTGGATCTCTGGGATGAGGGATCCATATATAGATGTATGCAAGGAGGATGAGTCAGCTTATGATTTGATTAGTGGCTTCTCTCTGTCAGTTCTTGCTTCCAATTGGAGACTGAAGGCCTCTTACTCATCCTTGGTCGAATTCAGTGAGGCAAGTGTCATAGGAGAAGATTCTGGAAGTTTCCATTGTCTCTCCACCTCGCGGAATGGCACTGCCATTTGTCATTTCCCACTCAACGCACCCTGATAGTGCATTTAGGTGCATTGCAATGCACCCAGCTAGTGTATTTAGGTGCTATGCAACGCAGCTAGCCAGTGGAGCAGCTGAAATGATCCTGATTTGACTGATTCTGAGCAGTTTCTGGTGGAGAACTTCTAGGAGAAGCTGTAATTTGTTGACCTTGTTCCTTTAGGGGTTGGAACAACACTTTTAGGGACTTAGGAGCCCTTGGTTTATGGAAATTTCATGCTTGGAGCTACAAGGCACAAAAATGTTTATAACAGTTACCCCCTAAAGTATGAGGCCGTTAATCGGGTGAAATGCTTTATTATGAGGATCCGAAGTTCTTTCAATGCTGGGAGGAGACCTGTAATAAGATACAATACAATACATTATCTTCATACTGTTTTTCATGATCTAGCTGAGGCGGGCATTCCCATGCTCAGCTTTATAAATTCATTTTCATGTACATAGGACAGACAATCGTTTGAGTGTAGACTGATGATTCTGATAGAGACATCATCCTTTTGGTAGGATGATTATCTGTGCTGTAATGCTGTACATTTTAATGTCTTTATTTTCCTGAATATATATCGCAGCCCGGATGGATGAAACTAGATCCGAGGCCTTCAATCTCGTCTGATCTTCACTCGAAGTACAAGTTGATCCATGTGAGAAATGTTCTGAAGTCGAACATGGAAAGACATCGCTTGATTACCAGTCAATGATGTAAACTGTTAACAAGCGCGAGAGGAATCACCGATAATGATAATGACCCTCAAGGTACTACAGTACAATTCACGTGGTGTGAATAAAGGACTTGGCGTCGAACACCATGCAAAATCTTTCAGTCGAAGGCCATTGATGTAAACCTGTCACCAGAAGTGAGAAACTTGCCATTGAGGCATGCAAGCTTCAAAGTACTGAACGGGGTGTTCCTAGACCAATTTCTTGGATAATGAGCTGATGTCGACAAGAAGTGATCCGTCAAAGGAGGGCCTTAATGAATCCCACATCAATGACATGGAACGGAGCAAATGATTTTGATGGAGGTGAAAAAATCTGATGATATACGGTTCAGGATGGTGGTCATGAAAGTATGGAGTATAATGTATGGTAGTGGGTGGGACACAGGTGACTTCTCTGGATGACTTCTCTTGAACATGTCGGCGACACTTATGTGATGGATTGGTAGCATTAACCCCAAATGTGGATGGTATGGCGTGACCATGGTGATGTGGCCGGTGAATGAAACAACCCAACCCGACTCGATCATGGAGTGGAAGTGTCATGTTCAAGAGCGACTTGCTACCAACAAAGATTCTTTGAGTTTTCTTCCCAATTTTTCCCTAGTCATTGCTGACCAGTACCTCTTTATTTTTGTCAAGCTTGAGGAGGATAACATATGCTTGTTCTATAATTTGCCCTTCGGGCAAACCCATCTCTATGTTTTAACAAGCCTAGCGATAGTGAAACTCGTTCTCGTCTAAAGACAAGTTTGTCGCTATTAATCTTTTTAACGAGTTTAACGACAAAGATAACTCAGTCCTTTTCATTTTTAGAGAGTCTGAAAAGGTACATAAAGGTAACTCCAAAATTCCTTTTTCGTCATCTAATCCCTTAAGTCCGAAAAAGTATAAAACAATATAGAAGGGATGAATTTTCGATAGTTTTAACGAGCCGAACAAATCAAGCGCTCGATCTTTTTGTGCAATAATCCCTCAGGTCCAAAAAGATTAAAATATAGAGGAGGGATAACACTTCCTGTCCCTTTAACGAGATGGAAGGCCAAGGACTTGGTAATCTTTTCATATTTTACGAGTCAGTTGAAAAGAGCTTAAAGGAGACTCATCTTTTGAGGAACGAGTGATAAAATGGGTAGCAGCTGATTCCAGGTAAGGTTTGGAATTTTCCAATCACGGCAGTGTCACAAGGATGGCTAGTGAAATCACTCTTCGTAGCTGTTCCTCAAAATGGGTAAACAATCAAATGGAGGTGAATGATCGGCCAATGTAAAAGTGGAGGTGACGGTGCAAACACGACCAAGGCTTTAATGGCTGAAGTACTACATTCACGGTGGTTATTTACCAGGGAATAGTTCATTTTTTTAACGAGCTTAAACGCTGGTGGAAACATTTGCTCGGTCCGGGTTTATTTTTTAATGAGCTTGAACCTCACGGTAACACTGCTCGATTAATCCAGTCATATGATAAGAATGTCTCATATAAAAACGGCAATTTTTAGAGTTTTTCCCCACATCCTTTCTTTATGCAAGTTAGGAGACGACCAATCCTACGAGTTTAAAGGGTTAGAGGTCCTAAAAATTTAAAAAATAAATAGTCGCTCTTTGCTTTCACTCGAAAAGGTTTGCATGCCCCCAGGTATAAAACAGAGTTTCAAGGTTACCTCTACTTCTCTCCGTCAAAACACTTGTTTTGACGAGAGAGGCCTACCTCTTACAGGTTGCCCAAAGATTGTTCTATTTGCGGCGCAAACAAAACACTTCTTCGGTGATATCTACCGAGATAAATAAAGGTGAGTGGCGGTGCTCGCCAACTCACATAACTTTGACAAGAGAATCCTGTACTAGAATAACCCCCTCTTCCACTCACGGACGGGGGTACAGACTAGGCATATTCTCCCGCGGAAACCTACCCTATACCCAAATTTTTCCTGTCGAAGCAGACCAGGATGCATGCCCCCTGGGTTTCAGTCATATCCTCCAAATTACTCGCGCTCATCGGGAGGATGGACTGGAGATTGAGACATTTCTTGCGTGAAAAGACCATTCAGGGATGGTATATGACTATTTGCTTTGTATGATCCGGGGAATGAAAGCTGGTCCACAAGCTTGACCACTCTTCCTTCGTGCGGAAAACAAATTACTCTAAAGAGTGAGGAGACAATCGCTCCCATGAAATAAATATAGTCTCGTCCAAGGAGTAGATTGTAATCTAGAGGTCCTTGAACTACCATTACGTTCAGGTGAACGGTTTTCCCTCTCAATGTTATGGGCACATCGGGAAGGATCCCTAAAGGTCGGCTGGTTCCTTTATCAAAGCCTGTCAGATTTCTCATCTCAGGCAAAAGCGATGGCGAACCAAGCACTTTCCAAGAAGTTGAGGAAAGGATACTCACAGAAGCCCCCTCATCTATGATGGTACCAGCCATAACCATTCTATATATTTGGATGATAATTCGGAATGGTATGCTAGCTGGTAAACGGGGTCTGCCTAGTTGATTCCAGTCGAAGGAGACAACTAGGTTGCTTGGAGGTGGGACTGAATAGACGGCCGGGTATGACTCTGACGAACTTCCTTCCCGCGGTAAAGGAACAGGTATATTGCCCCCATGTTCGTTAGAGTCTGTGCTTATGAAAATAATTTGGACGGTGTCATCCTTGTTCTCTTCAGTGAGTGTATCATCTGAAGATGGAACCTCTGAAGGCAAGACCGGGTCAACTGCCGCCTCGACCTTTCGACTTTCGTCTGGTATGGATCTAGATGATTTATCTTCAATGATAGGTGCTTTAGCCGACCACCTGAGCGGGCCAGCCGGATTTTCAACTAGTGACGGACTCGGCAAGAGTTTTTTATATCCAGGAGGAAGTCGTAACGGTGAAACCGGACGATCATCCAAAACTCTTTTAGCTTCGTCTAAGAAGGGACAACGGTGGACGGCATGATTGCCTTCACACAGTTTACAAGGAAATCTATATTTTCCTTTTTGTCCTGGGACTTCACTTTCACTAGTCGACGGTGTGCTTTCAACATGATCATCAGAGGTTGATGACACCGGGTTGTGCAATCTAGGAGACCAGTCCTTTAATATCCGAGGGATGAAAGGACAATCTCTGTGAAAGTGGTCTCCTTTGCAAATGACACATGGCGATTTAGGCCTGGTCGGTGTAGTGTGTGGATTTTCGTTAGACGACACTCGTTTTCCCCCATTCGCCTTTGGCTCCTTCTTCTTCTTCTCTTTCTTCTTCTTTTCCTTCTTCTCCTTAGGAACTTGACTTTTGGCTTTACCAGCCCCATCAAGCGAAGAGGAAGGAGGAGAGGAATAATTAGAGGAAGTAGAAGGTTGGTGGGCAACTCTGGACTCGTCTAATTGCTGATTCGATTGTTCAGGAATAGTGGGGTTCTGAATGACAGAGGTTGAGAAGAGCCATACAGGCAGACCAATTGTCAGTCCTGGAAGCGACAATGTGGCCATATGGGGTGCACCAACATCTCCCCAAGAGGAGAGGGGACTAGGATTTCCACCAAGGGGAATTCCTTGGTTGGTAGACTCCATTTTCTCAACCCAAGATCAACGTAGGAAAGGGGTAATGAATATTCCGTTTAAAATAAATTTTTAGATGCTTTGACACAACTTGTTTTTTTAGTTTTTAAGAATCGAGAAAAAGCAAAAGATGACTCTAGTCTCCTTCGATTTTTAATGAGCCTGAAGTGACAAGTGCTCAGATGGACCTTTTCCGTTAAGGAGTCTGAAAAGGAACGAAAGGGACTGCTCTGGAGATCTAGGTAGAGGGAGTACCAAACCAATCGCAAAACTGCAGAATACTTTTTACGGTACGACAGTCAATCTTCCCGAATGCTGTGTTCAGTGCATTGCGATCGATAGGGCGGCAGACACGGCTTCCTATGGATAAAGGATTTAAGCCTATAGGGGTCTCCCAAAATATACTCGATGGTACGTGGGAGCACAAGTCCGTACTGGCACTTATCGTCTCAAAGTGGAGGAATCACCCAACCATCAGTGAGGACAACAGTTACCAGGCTTTACGACGCCGGAATACATCTCTAGCCTAGACCTCTAAATGTTGTGCGTTAAGTTCCAAAGCATTGTTAGATTCATTGAATTTATTTTAAGTTTATCTTTCTTATGAAGTTTGCCTTTTGGGTTCACCACGAGATGTAGATGTAATTCCTAAAATGCAATCTAAAGATGATAAGAAAACTTTTATCTCTTTTCAGCAATGAAAATCCTAGCTACTAGGGAAAAGAAAGACACAATCTTTTCACAAAGAGCAAAGAGCACACTGTATATGCACTTTCCTAAATCAAGCAAACAGACTGTCAATATGCAAATGCACATGTGCATGTATTTATTTTCGACTTTCTTAATATTGATTCTAAAAAGAAAGTTGATGTACAAATCTGAATTTGCTTTCAAGCGACAAAAACAAACAAGCTTCTTTTCGAAATCAAAAGATAAAGACGATCACGACGCTTTACGATTTTGAAATAAATACTTGTTTTTGACACTAGAAAGTCACAAATTCATACCGAAGGCAATAGTAAAAGTATAGTCGACCATCAACAGCAATCAAACTTTCTCCTATGATCGAAATCGACACTTGCGACAGATCTAAATCAAAGGACGACAGCACGACTATTCTACTTTTGCAATGGAAAACTGTAAACGACTCAACAAACACACAAAAACATCTACAGTTCTTTTGTAAAAAGGAGGCGGAATAACAACAAGGAAAAGGGGTTTTTAAATAGACACATACACTGATCACAGGCTGCAAAAATTAGAGACAAAACTAGAAAGAATGAAGCACAAGAACCTCAGCTGCATAGGGCTAGTCTGATCAGCACACCTGTAACACAGAGAAACTGGATTGCAGCGCAGGTTGCCCTTTCGGGAAGTGTGTTGAAATGAAGGATCTCTTCACAGTACCTATGCTGGGGCAGAAACGAGAATTCTATCTGGGTTCTGGGTCACGGTTTGCAGTTTAGTCTTTGGTTTTTGGCCGAGTAAAAGTAATCAGTAATGCACAATCAGGGGGTAGATCTAAGGAGGGTCTAAGAGCTATCACAAGGGAAATCAGATCATTTGTGAATCGGCTGTTCAAATCATAAACAGATCCAGTGAATGGATTGAAGTAGCAGATGTCTACTTTGCATTTGTTATGGAAAATGCAGTTCGAATGCTACTTATAAGTTTATGAAACAAACAACAAAAAGATACACAAACAAACTAATTAGACAATCGTCCCCAACGGAGTCGCCATTTTGTTACCGAGAAAAGTGTCTATTTAGAACTGCTCTATCCCACTAAGGTGTGACAGCTGCCCTAGAAACAAACAGAGAAAACTACTTTTGTATTTCCTTTATGAATTAAAGATAGAGGGGGATAGAAAGAACCGACCTGTGTCTTGCGCTAATCCTTTGATCCAATCCCTCTCTTCTTTGACAGCTTCCAGCTACCTGCTCCCTTACTTGCCCAGCTTCACCAAGTTCCTGTAAGATCACAGAAGAAGAAAACTACACAAAGACATGGATCTATATTCATAAACAACTTAGGATCAGATTTAAGCTAAACATACAAATGTAACAAGCATCAATGATACACAAGCATGTAGGAAAAACTCAAATAGTTTTATTGATATAACAAGAAGATCCAGGAGGAGTTACAACCAATTATTCCTGACCCAGCATCAACCTCCCAGCAAAGAAGCCCCTCTTCACCTCCAACAAAGCATAAATCACCCAATACTCTGATATCTATCTCAAAACCAACAGCAATTCCTTGCAATGTACAAAATTCCAGCCTCTGGATCTCTGGGATGAGGGATCCATATATAGATGTATGCAAGGAGGATGAGTCAGCTTATGATTTGATTAGTGGCTTCTCTCTGTCAGTTCTTGCTTCCACTTGGAGACTGAAGGCCTCTTACTCATCCTTGGTCGAATTCAGTGAGGCAAGTGTCATAGGAGAAGATTCTGGAAGCTTCCATTGTCTCTCCACCTCGCGGAATGGAATTGCCATTTGTCATTTTCCGCTCAACGCACCCTGATAGTGCATTTAGGTGCGTTGCAACGCACCCAGCTAATGTATTTAGGTGCTATGCAACGTAGCTAGCCAGTGGAGCAGCTGAAATGATCCTGATTTGACTGATTCTGAGCAGTTTCTGGTGGAGAACTTCTGGGAGAAGCTGTAATTTGTTGACCTTGTTCCTTTAGGGGTTGGAACAACACTTTTAGGGACTTAGGAGCCCTTGGTTTATGGAAATTTCATGCTTGGAGCTGCAAGGCACAAAAAATGTCTATAACAAGTAGCCTGTTAGTGCATAGCCTGTAGTTCAACATTTAGAGGTGGATTGGAATCACACAGTAGTAGCACAAGCATGCATGAATGACCGACTACACTTGGCTTGGGACGAGCTAGGATTTGTGTCGGGGGGTATGTTGGAAGCTGAATGTAACCATAATTAAATATAGAATGTAAATGCAAATGTAATGAAATGAAAATGACCTGAAATGTAAATTTGTGATGGACTGAAAAACAATTATGAGGTATTTTTATTAAAATATTAAAATATTCCCTCTATGCAATAAAAAAAATATTAGGGTTAGGAGTTTTGTAAAGAAGGTAATGATAGTTTTGGGTCTGTCTCTCTTAGTGTTATGTAGAGTCTTTGAGTGAGAGAAGAGTGTGGGAGGCAACGCAGCCTCCCTGTCCCCATGGTAAGGAGGGTTGCATATTATGTAAATTTTGTTTATATTAATGAAAAAGGGGAGGGTTGCATATTATGTAAATTTTGTCTATATTAATGAAAAAGGGAATTTGAATTCTAGTACATTCTATTTATTTGTTCTATTTGCAATAATATATGTTTATTTTTAGTAGTTTTGTTGTGTGATGTAGTTTTCTAGTTTATTCAATTGTCAATAGATGCATTTATGTTCATTTTTTTTTGCAGTAGTGGCTAGTTTTTTTTGTTTCTTAAATGTAAAAAAAATGATTGAAATAATGTATTTTATTATTATTTCATAATTTTTAATTTTAATGAAATCATATATATATATATATATATATATATATATATATATATATATATATATATATATATATATATATATATATATATATATATAGTTAGTGGGGATAGTCATAACTGGCTACTATCTGTAAATGCAAGTTGACCCATCACAGGAAAACCATAATAGATATCTCTGAGTTTTGGACCGTTAACATATTTCCTTACAATTCAAAACAAATAAATTCTTAACAAAACACAAACTAGTTTAAGATATATAATATAACACCCATGCAAACCTTGGTAATTCGCTTCGTTAGAGGCTCGTAAAGGAAATTAGAAATAAAATGTTGAGGTTATTATTTTATTTGCTAAAAAAATGATGCTTAGTTAGAGAAATGACGGGAAAAATTAAAAAAGGAAAATCTTGAGTTTTCAGGTAGAATCTTGAGTTTTAGGTAGTTAGGCAGTTACTTCCTTACTTGGAAGGATTAAAACAAAATCTCTAGTGGCTGAGAAAGGAAGTGAGTGTGGAACAAAGAACAAGTTTCTGACAGGACATTGTCTAGAAAAGTAGTTGCATTGTTGAAGGTTCTTCTTAAGCTGGTCACAGCAAGTGGAAACCCTAAAAAAAAACATTTTGGATAGGATTGGGAGACTTGAGGTCTTAAAATGACTCTTGTCTTTAACTACTGTGGAAGCTAGGAGGCTCGAGGGGAGACCTAGAGATAATTGGCAATCTCACACGTTGGGTGGTTAAAGGAATATTTTTTGGTCAATCTCTCTAGCAAAGTTGAGTGAAATAGATAAGTATTAATTTCTTGAACAAAACTCGATAAGAAATGTTTGGTACTTTGGTCTTTAGAAGAAACTAAAAATTGATATTTTCTTGAACAAATATGGATAAGAAATGTTTGGTAGTTTTTTCTTTAGACCAAACTGGAAATAGATATTTCTTGAACGTAACTAAATATTGGTACTTTCTCTTTAGATGATTATTGTGTTTAAACAAAAACAAAGAACTAAATATTTGGTAATTCCTTTTGAATTCGAAAAATTGATTAGATGTCTCAGAGATTTTCATTTCTTATTCTTCTAACTTAAACTCCTAGTAAGTAAGCAGATATTGAAGTGTGAAGGGGAAATTGGGAATGCATATTGTTAAGGAAAGATGGTTGTTACATTTGTCTTGCATTAGTTGGGTTAGATGCAATTCTGCTGTATGCGAAAAATAAAATGGTTCTGTGAACAGAGTATGATAGAAGACTATTTTTGTATTTTAAAGTAGAATTGGGTAGGTGTGGCTAACTCTCACCAACTATCCCAAGAGCAAAATGAATAGGTAAAATTGAGACTCGATGAGCAAAATTTCTTTGACAGGGCTACTGTGAATTAATCCAAGAAATAGGAACAAGAAGGGTTCATGGAAATGAACAGTTCTAGAAGCAGGTTAGTTTTTCTTTCGAGCTTGAGCCCCAAGAAAAAAATCCTCTTCGTTTAAACAAAATATTAGTACTGAGAGCATTTGAACAGAACCTAGGATCGGATTTCATTTCTTGCTGGCACACTTTCAATTACTATAATGATAAGAGGTATAGCAAAAACAATAATTCCTAAAGTACCCAAACAGAAAAAATAAACAGAACCGCATACTATTGAAAACTACCATGAACAAAATAATGTGTAACCAAACTTTACAATACAACGTGCTTAAAGAATGAACAAAGCTGATAGCAATGACAACCTATATTGGTAATGGTACCAGAAATTTAAGGACACAATAATATATAAGCGATCATTATTCCAGTGACACAATTGTAAAGAAAATAAGGTGAAAAAACATTCATAGAACTTCCATTATAATAAATATTTCTTGAGCATGAAAATAACCCATGTAACTGGGTGGACAAAGAAGATATTATATAGTTCTATTGAGAAGGGAAAACCCTTCTCTTCTTAAAGAATAATATAGAAAACAAAACAAAACCATTTTACATAGTTGAATCTTAAACGACCTCGTTAAATAGTCCTCAAAATGAATAGAAAACCCTCCTTGGAGGAATAATGTAAATCCAAGGAAAAAAATATTACATTTACATCTCTGCCAGGAATTGAACCCTAGTTGTAACTTAAAATTCTTAAACTGTCTCAAGGAAGGTGAGAATATCGAAGAACATGTTACATGAGAAGAACCTCAAGATGTTAACGTCCAAACCCTTGAGCATGAACTGCCGAAAGAAAGAAGCAAGTAGACTAAACTGAATCATACATGTTTAGAACCTAAGGTTATATGAGACACGAGCAGGTGAATAAAGGAAACATAAAATTGTACTCAGTTACCAAATAATAGAAGTACTTGAAACCTTAATCAGAACAAAACTTACCTCTTGAAACTCTCATCGAAAGCATAGTTAAACATATAGAGAATTCCCTAACACCAGAGGAAAGGAGTAAGTCACTCAGGTATAATTGTGTCAGATATAAGCACCCAAAACAGAAACGGTAGAATCATACCTGGAGAAAATAAGTTTGAGCTGCGTGGAATTCTAGTTTCACATATGTATTAATCCTGTGGGATCCTGAAGGAGAAAGAAAATAAATGATGTTTCTTATAGGGTTGTCAACAATAAACCGTAGGGAAATGTCAGAGAAGGCAAACTCATAGTAGGGTTAGAGGAAGAACCTGGGTACAGATTTGTAGCACCATTGTGTGAAAGGGAAGAATCACAATGACGACAACGAACCCGAGTGGGAACGGTTTCCTTCAACTAACCCTTGCAATCTCCACCATCATCTAATGTTAATTAGGGTGAGTGTACGAAGGAGATGGAACCGAATGTCAATTTCATTAAATCTCGAAAACAGAGAAACATCTCACTTGGCGGAGTCTAAGAGAATTTTTTATTACATTAACATAAACTTCATTATGAAGACTATAATCTCGGTTATCAAGATACGAAATGGTACAGAGCATCAATTCCCATAATTAATGTGTGTATTCTTAAACAATGGGACTATAATTGTGGGGTTGAGGTTGAGAAGTGCCAATGATAACCAAATTCATTAGAATCCCAACCCTACCCTTCGCCTCCGTGTCAAACCTAGTTTAATGTTTTAAAGTCTTCTTAGGAATACAATCTCATGACGTTCTCTGATAGATATTGTAACTATTAATATTTCTTTTTATATTTTTTGGGTAAGGATATTTCGGTGATTAGCCCATGATGATTCTTTGTGATATGGGTGGTCATCGTGGTATAGTAATGTAAGCATAAGTCAATATATAGACAATATATATATTATATAATTAAATATTTTCTAACCATTTAAGTTATTCTTTTGAGGTTGATAAGGATGAGTGTTACAAGTGGTATCAGAGCCCGGTTGCAGCACTGTGGCCAAGTTTGGGCAACTGATTAAGAAATCTATGCATTGTGACCACAGAGAGTGAATAGACATGATTTAGAGGGGCTCTAGAAGTACACATCCAATACAATCATCAGTTGAATCAGGTTCCATACCTGGCTCAAAGGGTTAACCTAGAGTTGTGGGTGTACTTGGAAGGAGGCCACCAAAACCCCATTGTTATGTTGTTGGAAATTGTTCAACAATTAAGGATTGATATGGATAGTTTGTGAGAGTCGGGAGGCGGCAGCTCTAGTTCTAGGGTTTAACGAAACAAGTGACAGAGGGTACCAAGCATCCATGGAGACATAGGGAGGAGGGAGCTCCACTCCCTCCTACAGTAATATGGTAGCAAACAGAGGAAGAGGAAGAAAAAAGAACAAACCTCCACAGCCTTTGGAGGTCAAGGCAAAAAATACAGAAACTCAGAAGGCGGAAGGCAACAAAACCAATGTAGATCAAGGGGCCCACGAAGAAGACTGTCAGGAGGAGAAAGAGGAAGACAGAGGTCAAGGATCAGAGAACAGAGCTAAGATGGGGCCCTGTAAACCCAAGACCATAACTAAACCTTGGGTTATTCTGAACAATCCAGCTCTGCAAGTGCACAAGGATCACATGGCTAACTATGCCATCATATGCAAATTTATGGGAATCTGGCCATCAGAGAAAGCATTGTACACCTGGATAAAATACAACTGGAAACCAAAGGGGGAGTTAAATATACATCTTGGATCCAAAGGTTTTTTCACTATGGTGTTTACGAACATGGAAGACAGAGACAAAATTTTTGAAGGAGGGCCATACTTCTTTGCAGCTGCTGGTCTCTATATGCGGCCATGGACAATGAACTTTGTGCCAGAACGAGAAACCTTCACTTCGGTACCGGTATGGATTCGACTATACTCCTTACCTTTAGATTACTGGATGCCAGAGTCTTTAAAAACTATAGGCAATAAATTAGGTCATTTCTTAAAAATTTCTGAGGCAACTCTAAGGGGAGAATACACATCCTATGCATGTGTGGAGATGGACCTATCAGGAGCCCTTCCAGATGAGGTAATTCTAGAAGTCTATGACAAGGAATGGGTTCAAGAAGTTTACTATGAACATATCCCATTCAGACGTCACAAATGTCATGAGCATGGGCATCTATCCAGAGACTATCCTCTCAATAAAAGGGAGGAAAACCTAAATCCCAACAGAGGAAACGACCAGACAGGTTTCACCAAAGTAGGAGGAAAAGGAAAAGGAGGAGGAAGGAAGACACAAAAGAACCATAGTGTAAATGACAAAACAAAAAGTTACAACAGTTTTGAGATCTTAGGATAAAAAGAAGTTGATGGAGGGTATAAAGAGAGTACAAAGAATCAGACAGTAAGGGGAAAGAAAAAGAGACCAGCATGGAGTACACTTAGGAATAGAATGAACACATGACAGACCCTTTGAGTGCCATGGAAATAGAAAAAGACCAGGAAATGACTCAAAGTGAAAGTGGTACAGAGGACCAAGATTTACAGGAGATCCTAGAAAGGGAGAACCTAGAGCTGGAAAGGTTTCTAGAACAGGGAGGCAACTTGGAATAAACTCCATCCCTTAGGAGGATGTGGACAAGGTCCAACAGATATTCCTTAACAAGGCACATCAACAGCTGCAGGAGTCAAAAGAGGACATGAAAACTAGGAAAACAAAGGGACTTCCTCAATAGGATTAATAACAGGAAAACTAACAAAGAATCCAGGCAAGAGGAGGGGAAGAAAAAGACAGAAAGAACTACTACTGGAGTGTGGCAAACTCATGATTGATTCAGGAAGGATGAAAGACCTTTCTAGTTACTCCTTTATAACCCCACCTCAATGAAAATCACAACCTGGAACATTATAGGACTAGGGAGCAGAAGAAAACAGAGGAATCTAGGTAAAAGGATCACAGAGGAAAAACCTAACATAGTATTCATACAGGAAACAAAATGCTCAGTGGAGAGGATCTGCGAAAAACACAGCAAATGGGTAAATAGATATGAATACCTTGAAGTTAAGGCAAATAAATCTGCTGGTGGTATTCTCACTCTCTGGGATCCACAGAAATTTGGTGTGATTGATGCAGAGGCATCCAGACATCACCTTTCTCTGATTTTCCAACCGGTGGGTGACAGAGAATGTTACATGATCACCAATGTCTATGGTCCGCAACCAGTGGAGGACAAACTTCGACTCCTCACAACACTGGAGGATATGAAAAAGAGATACCCAACTCTACCCTGGATTCTTGGAGGTGATTTTAACATAACAAAATCACTCATGGAGAAGAAAGGAGGAACTAGAATACTTGGTAGAGACTCAATTGCCTTCCAGAACTTCATCACCAATATGAAATTGGTTGATATGGAAACAAGCAATGGAATCTTCACTTGGAATAACAAAATAGGGGGCCCTACCCAAGTGGCCTCAAAATTGGACAGATTTATGGTTTTAGAGGAACTTCTTCTTAGGGGAAGCAACATTACTGCACTCATACTACCTTTTGAGGGTTTAGATCACTGGCATGTCCAATTGGAAGCTTCCCTTTTTGGCAAACCAAGGAACACCCCCTTCAGGTTTGAGAATGCTTGGCTCACACATTCAGAGTTCCTCACAAACATTGAAAAATGGTCGAAGGAAGAACTTCACCTTCAAGTTACAAATATGTTCCTTCTTCACTGTAGGCTCAAACACATTAAAGGCAGACTCAAAGAGTGGAATAAAAAGGAATTTGGTAACGTCTTCAAAGCTAAAGGAAAGGTGGAAAAGAAACTTAAAATGAAATAAACCAGATTCTTATCACAGAAGGCTATACAGATGAAAGGAAAGAGATGGCAGAGTCACTCCAGCAGGAGTGGGACAATAGATGCCTTCAAGAGGAAATACTCTGGAGACAGAAATCCAGAGTACAATGGATTAAATAAGGGGAGATAAACACCAAATTATTTCACAGATCCACCATAGCTCACCGAAACAACAATATAATTGTGAAACTTACAGATCAACATGGAATAGAGAGAAACACTCATGAAGAGATGGAGAAGGTTCTACTCTAGCATTTTTAGAAAATTACTGAGCAAACCTCGGAAGGCAGATACTAGTTTACGAAAAAATTCACTCAGTACATCCCTAAATTGGTTACAAGAGAAGATAATTTCAATCTCAATAGACCAGTAACAGAGGAAGAAATTGAGGAAGCTGTGAAAGAGATGCAAAATGGGAAAGCACCAGGCCCGGATGGCTTTAATGTGGACTTTTTCAAAGCTTGTTGGAGGATAGTGAAACAAGACATCTTGGAAGTAGTGGAAGGCTCTCGAAGATTTAAGAAAGTCTTAAAGGTGCTCAATGAATCTTTCATAGCCTTAATCCCTAAACAGGAGAAGGCCACCTCTCCAGACAGATTTTGACCTATAGCATTATGCAATGTGATATACAAAATTATATCCAAAGTCATTGCCAACCATCTCAAACCTCTCCTCCAAACCTGAGTGTTAGAGGAACAAACGGGCTATGTGGAAGGAAGACAAATTCTAGATAATATAATTCAAGCACATGAAATGGTTCATTCACTCATTACCAACAAACAAGCAGGAATGATAATGCAGCTGGACATAGCAAAGGCCTATGACAAACTTAGCTGGTCGTACATAAGAGCAATTTTAAAAACCTATAGCTTTGATTACAATTGGATTAAATGGGTTATGGCGCTAGTCACCACAGCAAGCTGTTCAATTCTTCTCAATGGTGCTCCTTCCAAAACCTTCAAGCCTTCTAGAGGTCTCAGGCAAGGAGATCCTCTTTCTCCTTTCCTCTTCAATCTAATGATGGAAGGGTTAGGAAGAGCTATGAGAGCTGCTAAGGAGGAAGGGAGAATTCAGGGTCTGAGACTCACTCAAGGTGGGGACATGGTGAAACATCAACGATTTGTGGATGACACTATGCTTCAAGGCACATCCACTGTTAAGGAAGCCAAAGCATTCAAACAGATGTTGAGTGAGTTTGCTAGGGCAGCAGGCACAAAGGTAAGTCTCACTAAATCAAAGATTTTCTTTTTCAACACAGATATTTCAATTCAAAGAAATCTTTCCAGAATTTTGGGCTTCCAAAGGGAGTCACTGCCTGTGAAGTACCTCGGAATTCCTCTCACTGACAAATCGCTTCACAAGGATATCTGGGAGCCTGTTCTTAATAAGCTAAAAGATAAGATCAAAAAATGGACAAACAGAACACTAAATCTAGCAGGGAGACTGATTCTCACTAAGGTTGTCCTCCAAAGTATCCCTATCTATATGCTATCTGCCATTCCAGCACCAGCCGGTGTAATGACCAATATAAGAAACATTCAGAGAGACTTTCTCTAGGGGAAAGGTGAAGAAAAGAAGAAATGGGCCCTTGTGGCATGGGACAGAGTATGCAAACCTAAGTCACATGGTGGCTTGGGTCTTCATGACCCAGGAATTCTGAATAGAGTTCCTGGTGCCAAAATCTGGTGGAGATGGCTGAAAGAAATACAAGCCCCTTGGGCAAAACTCTGGAAGCATAAATATGCTAGTGAATGGCAGGAGAAAAATCTAATCAGAATGATAGGACAAGTAAAAGGTTCTGCAATTTGGAATAGGGCAAGGGAGAACAAGGCCCTAGTCCAAAACCATAGTTTTTGGGAGATCAGAAATGGGAAGCTGGCTTGGTTCTAGGAGGACAATTCTATCTGTCTAGCTTGATCCGACAACTATCACGCAATCTCGTGTGGATTCTTGCACGACCGTTATCCGATCGAGAGCACGCGAGAAAAGTGGTTTTCTTGTGCTACGTGTCACCCAGTTAGGCTAATCACATGAAATTTAGAAATATAGCTTAGAACTTTGAGGGTGCGCGAGAAACTGCTTACCACCTATGAGAACCTGCTCCATCATTTCTGCACGTTTCTCCCGCGATAAGATCTCTATCGTTAATCATGTTCGTCCATCCATTCACTTAATCTCCCGTGTTAAAATCTTCACCGCTCTTCTCCCATTCATCCTATTCGCCTGTCTATTAACTTAATTCCCTGCGATAAGATCTCCACCGTTCATCTTCTGTTAATCATGTTCGTCCATCCATTCACTTAATCTCCCACAATAAGATCTCTGTCGCTCATATCTCGTTCATCCTGTTCGCCCATCTATTAACTTAATACCCCGCAATAAGATCTCTGCCCTTCATCCTGTTCATTACCCTATTCGTTCATCTATTCACTAAATCGCCCGCGATAAGATCTCTGTCGTTCATCCTGTTTGTTACCCTGTTCGTTCGTCTATTCACAAAATTGCCTGCGATAAAATCTCTGCTGTTTGTCCTATTCATCCATCTATTCACGTAATCTCTTGCGATAGGTTCTCTGCTGCTCATCTTTGATTACATCCTCCTTTCACTGATTTCGTGCTCCGACTGCTCTTCCGTGTGACTCCTTCCCAAACTTTGTTCTGTGTATTAGTTAAACGCTGCCACCAGATTACTTTAGTTCCCTTGCTTATGCATTCATAGGGTTGATGCTCTTTACTTCTGCAACTTAGATAACAACATTGATTAGTCTTGATTTAAAAATTCTTCATAGCATAGCTGTTTAAATGGTTAATTAGGTTATGGTGTGAGTTAGCATTACATGTTGTTTTCTTCATTATGGCAGTAGAGTAGCTCTCTTAGAATATATTTTCTCTTCTTCCATCACAGAATTAAGCTTCTTCTTACTCTATAGAAGTCTGGCTTGGAACCCTTAGGGTCTCTTGCCAGATGAGCATTGACAACAGGCAGGAACTTTGCTTCTACTTTTGCATATAGCACTATCACCTCCAAGTTTGTATGAACCCGGGGTTGATAAGTAAAGCTAGTAGCCCAGGAGTTGCAACATCCTTGCTGCAATATTGGCGCTCATCATAAGGAACTCTTGAAACTCATTCAAATAATTTGTAAACCCTTTAAGTACCACTACGGATTATTCAAACAAGATTAGATAAATTCAAAGAGACTGGTACAATTTTGGGTCCTTTCGGAGCCTAATTCTTACCATTCTTAACATTTTTTCAATATTAGAACCATTTTTAAAAAGGCATACACATGAAATGCTCCTTTAATTGGAATTTTCAAGAAATTTACAATAATATAATGAACACTTCTACTAAAGTTTATAAGAAATTAAATTATAACAATCCAAAAATATATCATCAATTTAACTCTCAACCTTATTGCTTTATGATCTTTTGCATCGATTATTTCCCATTTTTTAAATATTTTTAGTTTTTATCGTACTTGTAAATAAATGATATAATATATTCCTACTTTTAAAGGATTTTGACACATGAGTGTAACTTTCATTTCCTTATAAAAAAATTACCACCATCAATATTTATTACCATTATTTATCTTAACAATTATTGAGTCAAATGGATGTATATTAGTTTAGATCCATCTTAACTCCGAATCTACCAAGTGCTGAGAGATCAAATTTCTTTTCATTGTAAAAGAGATTTGCACCTCAATAGATTTGATAACTCTCCATGCTTAGTAGATCCGGAGTTAAAATGAATCTACACTTGTTTATATATATATACATATATATAAAATTAAGATGGTTATTAATTAAATTTAAAAATAAAGTTTTGAAATATTTTTTATTATTATTTTTTTATATGATATGTGTGTTAGTCCACATGATTGATTCCCAATTAGGTGGGCGTGAAAATCCAACATCCCCCCTCAAATGCAAATCAGGGAATCGAACTTGAGAGAGGGCTCTAATACCATGTTATTTACAATAGCATATTGCCCCCATTATCTCTGCGTAGATTTTTTATAGAGCACCAAGATTGTTTCTCAATAAGAGCCTTAAATTTCTTGAATGTTGCAAATACTTCACTCATGTACTTGGTAAAATACACCCAAGAGTACTGTGAAATATCATAAATGAAAGTTAATGCATATTTGGCCCTTGAAAAAGGAGTTGAAACTTTCATTAGATCACCATGCACTAGCTCAAGAGGTGAATTTTCCCTTGAGGCTTTCCCTTTAGGAAATGGATCTTGGTGTTGTTTTCCAAGAGCACATCCTGCACATACTCCATCAGTACAAGAAACCTGTGTAAGACAGACAACCAAATTTTGAGTGTACAACTGCTGCAAATATCTATAATTGAGATGACCAAGTCTTTCATGCCAAAGCTTACTCAATGAATTAGCATGAGCTATAAAAGAAGAAGAAGGGGAGGGCTAGAAACAAACAAACTTGTATAATATAAAGGCATGATCAACCTATCCAATAGCAAGAACAACTGCAAGATCATGTAGTTCTCAAATAACTACTCGATTTGGAGAAAACTCTACCATTTTTTCATCACCATGACATATATGATAAATAGACAATAAATTTGCAGAAATTTCAGGGACTAGGGGCACATTTTTAATGCACCAATTGGTCATATGTAATGTGCCTAATCCCATAACTTTAAGTTGTTTAGAGTCACCAACTGCATTTTGTGAAATTTTTCTATGAGATGTAGAGGGAAGCAAGTATTGACAATGATTCATATGATATGATGCTTGTGAATCAAGTAACCAATTATCCTTACATTTACATATGGCCTGGGTTGATAAAGCATGTACATTTCCTATTGAAATATTGTGCTTCTTCATAACATTCTTCAGTATTACGTCCTCCTTTCACTGATTTCGTCCTTCGACTGCTCTTCTGCTTAACTCCTTCCCAAACTTTGTTCTACATATTAGTTAAACGCTGCCACCAGATTAGTTTAGTTTCCTTGCTTATGCATTCGTAGGGTTGATGCTCATTACTTCTCCAACTTAGATAGCAGCATTAGATTAGTGTTGATTAGGTTATTATGTGAGTTAGCATTACATGTTGTTTTCTTCATTATTGCAGTAGAGTAACTCTCTTAGAATAGATTTTCTCTTCTTCCATCATAGAATTAAGCTTCTTCTTACTCTATAGAAGTCTGGCTTGGAACCCCTAGGGTCTCTTTCCAGATGAGTAGTAACAACAGGCAGGACCTTTGCTTCTACTTGTGCATATAGCACCTTCACCTCCAAGTTTGTACGAACCCGGGGTAGATAAGTAAAGCTAGTAGCCCAGGAGTTGCAGCATCCTTGCTGCAATATTGGCGCTCATCAGAAGGAACTCATGAAAGCCATTCAAATAATTTGTAAACCCTTTAAGTACCACTACGGATCATTCAAACAAGATTAGATAAATTCAAAGAGATTGGTGCAAATTTGTGTCCTTTCGGAGCCTAATTCTTGCCATTCCTAGCATTTTTTCAATGTTAGAACCATTTTTAAAAAGGCATACACATGAAATGCTCCTTTAATTGGAATTTTCAAGAAATTTACAATAATATAATGAAAAATTCTACTAAAGTTTATAAGAAATTAAATTATAACAATCCAAAAATATATCATCAATTTAATTCTCAACCTTATTGCTTTATGATCTTTTGCATGGATTGTTTCCCATTATTTTAATCTTTTCACCTTTTATCGTACTTGTAAATAAATGATATAATATATTCCTACTTTTAAAGGATTTTGACACATGAGTGTAACATTCATTTCCTTATAAAAAAATTACCACCATCAATATTTATTACCATTATTTATATTAACTATTATTGAGTCAAATGGATGTATATTAGTTTAGACCCATCTTAACTCCGAATCTACCAAGTGTTGAGAGATCAAAACTCTTTTCATTCTAAAAGAGATTTGCACCTCAATAGACTTGATCACTCTCCACGCTTAGTAGATCCGGAGTTAAAATGAATCTACACTTATATATATATATATATATATATATATATATATATATATATATATATATATATATAGATATATATAGATATATATATAATTTAAAAATAAAATTTTGAAATATTTATGTGATATGTATGTTAGTCCACATGATTGATTCCCAATTAGGTGAGTGTGAAAATCCAACATTCCCCCTCAAATGCAAATCAGGGAATCGAACTTGGGAGAGGGCTCTGATACCATGTTATTTAGAAATATTTTGAAATGCCTTGCTAACATATTCCCCCCCATTATCTGTGCGTAGATTTTTTATGGTGGATGAAGATTGTTTCTCAATAAGAGCCTTAAATTTCTTGAATGTTGCAAAAACTTCACTCTTGTACTTGGTAAAATACACCGAAGAGTACCATGAAATATCATCAATGAAAGTTAATGCATATTTGGCCCTTATAAAAGGAGTTGAAACTTTCATTAGATCACTATGCACTAACTCAAGAGGTGATTTTTCCCTTGAGGCTCTCCCTTTAGGAAAGGAATCATGGTGTTGTTCTCCAAGAGCACATCCTGCACATACTCCATCAGTACAAGAAACCTATGTAAGACCCGCAACTAAATTTTGAGTGTACATCTCTTGCAGATATCTATAATTGAGATGACCAAGTTTTTAATGCCAAATCTTACTCAATGAATTAGCATGAGCTATAAAAGAAGAAGCAGAGGAGAGATAGAAGTAGACAAACTTGTATAATATAGAGGCATGATCAACCTATCCAATAGCAAGAACAATTGCAGGATCATGTAGTTCTCAAATAACTACTCGATTTGGAGAAAAATCTACCATTTTTTCATCAGAGTGACATATATGATAAGTAGACAATAAATTTGTAGAAATTTCAGGGACTAGGGGCACATTTTTAATGCACCAATTGGTCATATGTAATGTGTCTAATCCCATAACTTTAAGTTGTTTAAAGTCACCAACTGCATTTTGTGAAATTTTTCTATGAGATGGAGAGGAAGCAAGTATTAACAAGGATTCATATGATATGATGCTCATGAATCAAGTATCCAATTATCCTTACATTTACATATGGCTTGGGTTGATAAAGCATGTACATTTCCTATTGAAATATTGTGCTTCTTCATGGCATTCTTCATTAGCATTTTGTTACCTACATCCCTCAGCAAAATGGTGTAGCTAAAAGGAAGAATATAACACTAAAGAAGATGTTTAATTGCATGATTCATTCCAAGAACTTAGCACCTACCTTTTGGGTTGAACCAGTTAATTGTGCTAATTATGTTCAAAACAAGATGCCTCATAAGGTAGTTCAAATATGACTCCAATGGAAGCTGGAAACATAAGAAGCCTGATGTATCTTCTTTTAGGGTATTTGGTTGTCCTACTTGGGAATTAATTCCAGATGAAAACACAAATCCATGGAAAATAAAAGTGAGTAATTGATATTTGTTGGTTACTATGAGGACATGAAAGCTTATCGACTCTTTGATCCTACCTTGAAGGAAGTTTTATTCTGAAGAGATGTTCATTTTGATGAAAATAATAGGACTCCAAGATCATCCTCTTCCCCGAATACCTCATCCTTGATTTTTCTTATGGTTCTAATCATTGTGATTCTTTTTTAGATATGTGATAATAAATAAATAATATCTTAATGTAATATATCCAAAATAATAATAATAATAATAATAATAATATAATTACAAAAATAATTATTAATAAACTATTGAGCACTTTGTGATTTTTCATAATCGGAAAAGAATAAGTCTCTTCTCCCAACTTGGTTTTATCGGTACACATTGAGAATGTATTAATGTATTATATAACTTGGTTTTAAGTAAAATATTTATATTTCCTCATGCACTGATTGAATGAAATTTAAAAATGTTGTCTATCAAGGTTATAAATTAGATTGATTTTTTTTGGATGGTAAAAACTTAAATTTTAAATATTTTAATTACCATTTTAAATAGATTCAGTATTATAAAAAAAATTGGGTTATCTTAAATTTCTCAACATCACACTTGTAACTTGATTTTTTTTTAAATTCTAATTAGATTTATCTTAAAAGAAGGCCAATATTCTCAAATGAAAATTGAATGGCTAAACAATCGGATCGTGTGGCTAAAAAATCTCATCGGGTGGCCAAACATGCATCTCCCTAAAATATGTGTAGAATACCCAACTTATTTGAATTAAATAAAATGGCAACGTTACCATTCTCACCTTCAGAAAATTTTACCAGGGATCCATTACTCGTCAAACATTTTTTAATTTACTACTTCGTTTGAAATAAGTGTGATTCGTCAACGACTTGTTTAATGGATTTACGCCTTGTCTAAATTAATTGCGATGAGACATTAAAATAATACATTGTGTTATTTCTTACCTTGGAAAACTAAAATTTTAAAATTAAATGTGATGTATCCACTTCGTTTGAGGTGCTTGACTCTAAAGCTAATGCTTTTTGGAAAAATGTACAAAATAAATTATTTGTTAGGAGCCAATTGTTTGTTTGAATTAAATGTGATTGATCTAGAATGTTTGAATTATATGTGATTGATCTAGGATGTTTGAATTATATGTGATTGATTTGGAAAACTTTATAGTGGATTATATGCTAAGGATGTGATTGATCCACGGCTCCACCACTTTGATGGATTTATTAACTGTCTAAATGAAAAAATTAAGTGCCCTGGATCCACTTGATTGATGGATCCATCACTGGTTTGAATTAAATGTGATTGATAGGGACAACTTCACTTGTTTGAATTAAATGGAGAATTTTATACAAGACATAGAATAAGATTTTATGAATATTTAATTTTTTTTATTATGGAGATATCTAATTTTTAAATAAATTTTGTTTCAATTTCATGAGTCAATATCATGGCTTATCAATAATACATGCCCAAAAATCTATAACTCATATTTTTTAAAATTAATCAATTTAATTAAAGGAGAAAAAATAACATAACTACTTTGAAGATAAATCTCAATCTTTAATTTGTGTAACTGCTAAAAATATTCTAGACTATTCTATTGAGTTTAAATCTCTACTATCCACCTAATAATTATTGATAATTAAATTAAAATTATGAAAACTTAATTCCAAATTAGACTTCTCTATCAACATAATTAAATGATTGATAAGTGTTAGTTGGCATTAATATATAATAGACATCAACATACTTCATGATACACGTTACAATGTTATGTTTTATATGTGTGTGTGTATTAAAAAGAATTAATGTATGAGTTACATATACATTAAAAAAAACATGTAATAAAATATATATAATAAAATGATAATAATAACTAAAAGCTTAATGATGCGAGTGGTTTTTTTTTTTTTATTGAAAACTAAAAGGAGCATAACTATCTTTGAGATAAATCTCAATATTATAACCTTTTTACTATTAAAAATATTTCATGAATATTCCTGAAGGGTTAAATCCTTACTATTCACTTAATAATTATTAATTAAATTAAATTAAAAAATCTCTATAAATGTACATAAAATAGACACTTTTGTTGATGTAATTAAAATAGAAATTCCATAATATTTTCTCAATTATAGGTCATTATTGCTCCATGTAATAAATTCTCTCTATAGATTATCTTATAGGTTCATGTTATCATATAAATTAAATGTTTGAGAAACTTTGATAGGCATTAATCTATAATAGCACCAAGACTCTTTCCTCATGATATATCTCAAATTGTCAATAAAAATAAATAAATAATTAATTAAAATTAGACTTTTTTACAATACCATAGTTTATTAATACCACATTACCAAAAAAAATAACGTATTTCACATGACACTTGTTCATATGACATTTTTTTAAATTAATCAATTTAATTAGAAGGGAGAAAATGGTATACCTACTTTTTAGATAAAGCTAAACCTTTGATTTGTAACTACTACCAAGAATATTTTATAATATTATGTGGAGGTTAGATCTCTACCATATTATTGATAACTAAATTAAAATTTCAGAAACCCTATTTCAAAAGAAACACATATTTATGTGTAATTAAATGCATCAATTCATAATAAGCATCTAGACACTTACCTCATGATACATCTTTACATTGTCAAGATGAAAAAAATCATAAATACTAGTGTAGTCATATAAATTAAATGGTTGACATCAATCTATTTATGCATCAAAACACTTACTAACACTTACTATATGATATATATATATGGTACACCTCATGTTGTTAAAATTTAGAAAAAATAAGTAAAAACTCACTAAATTATAACTACGTCATCATTATTATTATATAGTTAATATATATGGTTTCTCTCTCAACATGGAACAATATTCTTAACCATGGATATTTATCCTCACTTCACCATGACTATTCTTAACCTTTGAATAGGCTTTGTTACAATACCATGGGCCAATACCATAGTTTAAGAATACTACATGCCCAAAAAATCATAACTTACTTCATATGGAACTTGTTTATATGAATTTTTTAAGTAATCAACTTAATTAAAAGGGAAAAAAAGAGAATAACTACTTTCAATATAAATCTCAAGTTTTGGTTTGTGTATACTTACCGTGACTATTCTACAGTATTATGTGGAGGTTAAAAATCTATTATTCACTTAATAATTATTAATAATTAAATTAACATTGTGAAATCCCTATTCCAAAATAGACACATCTATCAACATAATTAAGTAAATTATATATTTTTTTCAATTATTATTATTATAACTTATAAAAAAGAATTAATATGTGGGCAAAACATATATACATTAAAAAAAACATGTAAGATTCACCCCAAATTTATCATGAAGATTATTTACTTGTAAATAGACTTCCTTACATCACCATGAGCCAATGCCATGGCTTGTCAATGCCACATGCCCAAAAACCATAATAATTTACTTTAATTTAATTTTACAATACTTTTTAATCCAATTGAAAACAAAAAATTCATATCTACCTTTGAGATAAATATCACCCCTCTATCCTCTAATATTAAAATATTATAAAGGTTAAATCACGGGTTTTGAACTTACAATAAATAGTTACACTTTAAGACACTCCTTGTTAAAAAATCATCGGTAAAAATTAGTCCCAAAAAAATATCCCTACCTTTAATAAATTATTTATTAATAATTAAATTAAAATAAAATTAAACCTTATTTTAAAATAAATAAAAAACGCATATACGTAATTAAATATGCATTACTACACAAATATTTTATTAAAACTCTATAATAATACTTTTTATTATATATATATATATATATATATATATATATATCTATATATATATATATATATATATATATATATATATATATATATATACGCGCTATATTCAAACTTGAATACTATAATTTTGATTTCAATTTTAGAATGTAAGGTTGTAAACGATTTATACCAAAAATTTTAAAATTTATCATAATTATTTTGATTTAACAACATTATTAGTCTAACAATTTTCTAGACTCTTTATATAGTTTAATCAATATATATTAGGATTTTGATTGGAATAATATAATCAAATAAATTAATCAATATAACTAGTTAAAAACTAAGAATATACCTATAACCTTATTGAATTTAAAAATATAGATTTCGGGATTTAGTCTTAGGATTTTTTTGGAAACCGATTGAATTTGTAACGCACCTTCCATCCCGTTAGAAATGAACTATTCAACTCCCTAACAAGTCCTAACTCAGCAAGAAACCTTGTGAATTTTTTGACCCTTCAGGGCCCAAAACTTGAGAACCACTCACACATTGGTATATAAAAATATCAATCCATAATAATTCTTATATAATCTTTATTTATAGAATTCATAGTCAAGATTCCAAATTCCATGGTTTTTTACTCCTCTCAAAAGTCATCTATCCCTCTCTCCCCAAAACTCGTCATTTTTATTCTCTTCTCCATCACCCTCCTGAACTCCCTCTAACCAAAATCCAAGAAGGAAAACACTATGATAAATTATTCTTTGAACAAGTACGCATATCTAGTAAGCTAACATGCCCTAAATTCCCTAAATAAATTATAAATTAATTTTAATATGAATTTGGTTAGGTCTTCATATTTAATGTTTTATTAAATGTAATTAACTGAATGAAATCAAATTTCATTATTTTTTTTTAAATATAAGTATAAAAATATAATGAATTAATATTAAAATATTATAAATCAAATTTTACTATGATAAATTATATTGTGAACACTTATGCATATTTAGTAAGCTAACATGCTATACATTCTTTAAATAGATAATAAATTAATTATAAAATGAATTTGGTTAGGTCATCTAATTTAAGTTTTATTACATATAATTAATTTAATGAAGTTTGGTTTCGTTTGGATATTTTCAAAGCCTATAATTTAATGTTGATAATTTATGGAAAAATTGTGTATTCTATTCATATATGTGTTTGATGTTTCAAGTGAACTCAATAAATTCAAATTTTATTTCTTCTTCTTCTTCATTTTAAAATACAATAAATCACTAAATGAAATATAAAAATACAATGAATTAGCATTAAAATATTATAAACCAAATTTCACTACAAACATCAAAACCAATGATAAAAAAATAATATTATAATAACTAATATATATTATAATAATATCACCCCACACATAACCCGGATGCGGGTGCTCTCGAGGCTCATTCAATGCAGGCTCATGTCACGCCGGCAGCTAGATATGCACCTGGCAATCCTGCATGGCCTTCAATCTCCTCCCGCGGATGATATGAATCACTCTCGGTACCGGCAATTTGTCAAGCATTCGGTATTGAATGCGCTCCCTGTTCGAGACTCTTCGCAGGTTGTTATATTCATGGCTTCGTCTGTGGTTTCGGCTGTCATGCTTATCGAGTCTCTCTTCATCAGCATGCCTTTATTCCTGCATCCCTGTGTTGCTCTGGTAGCTTGGTGGTTTCTCCGTTGTAAGTTCCTTACTTGGCTTGCCCACCTCTGTTCCTGTTCTGTCTGGTCTTGTCCATCTCTTCCCTCGGATCTCTTTGTTCTCCTGAGGATGGTGCGTCGTCGTGGTTGGTCTCGCCGTGGAGGCACCAGTGGAAACCGCGGTCATTCTCAACCTGCTCCCCATAATATCATACTTCTGGCTTCGGCTTCCCCATCCTCTGATCATGGTAAGCCCTTCTCGCATAATTCGTTCCAAACCACCCGCTTTAAATTTCATAGTCGTCTAAACAGACCGATTCTCTCAGCTAGCATTACTGTCATTTTAGCTGAGGAAGAAGACAGGCCCAGTAGCTCGGTCCATACCTCACCCTCGCAGTCTGAGGATGACAACGTGCTCCAGGGAGATGTGGTAGGAACTGTGTTTAATCAGGATGATTTGCAGGTTGTGGGGAACGTTCCTGAGGTCCCTAAGCCTCCAAAAGATAATGCTCAGAACAATTTGACCGCGGTCGATCCGGCGCACCCATCTGATTGCAATCTGAGTTTGGTAGCTCCTCCAGGTGGCAGCGACATGGGCGCCGGGGACAATGTCGATGACATGTGGATGGGCTCTCCTTGCCGGGTGGAGAAGGATGCTCGGGACCCTCTGTAAAATGCATGATGCCTCTGGAACCGCGCCTACTTTTGCAGTTCCCCTTCTAGTTCTTCTATCCTATGTGTTATGCTATTCTGGCTTTTGTCAACATGTTTTGTATCAGCTCTTGGCTAGGTATAGTTATTAGTTCTCATGGTCATATGCTCTGTATTAGGTCTTGGCTCGGCAAGTTTATCACGCCCTTGTTTTTGTTAAGTTTTGCATATGGTTATCAGGGCAGCACATAAATTATCATGGCCATAGTTCTCATATGTTATGTAATATTGTTTACCACCTTGGCCAGCATTTTTTGTATGTATGGATTCTGGGAATTATGTATTGGGTCATCTTAATCCCGGAATTGGGTTATCGGTTTATCTGGTCATCTAGTTATCTGGTCTTATGTTCTCTGGGTCAATGTTGTTGGATGGCTTCGGCCTCCTCTGAGGTCTTGACCTCCCTCTAAATATTTTCTCTTTATTAATAGATTTAGCCTTTACTTAGAAAAAAAAATATTACCCCACACATACAAGGTATTGATGATTAACTAGATTATACATAAATTGTGCATGCACTAAAAGTGTTAAAATTGGAGGTAAATCTCAATTTTTCGCTTCGACGAGAAAGAGATCTTTGTGTCAGATGTTTATGTTGCAATCTTGTTCTGATCTCAAATTTTGGAGTTTGCATTTTAAGCATATTGAGTCTGGTCATCTCAATATATGTGAGTGTAAGTTTGTTGGAATTGACCATTCTAACAATTGTTTCTTTGTTAGGACAAGAAAGCTCCAAGACAAAGATTGAACCAGATGAACAACTTTTGACCTATGTTGAGGTGGGATGTGGTGACTTTTCTATGCCTAAAGGACAATTGATAGTTTGATGGTTATTGAGTTTGTATTTGTGAAATGTTACAATTATGGTTATAAAAAGGGTTGGTGGTTCTTAAACTAGAAGCCACGGTGTCCGAAACATCAATTCTTGAGTGTTTTTATTGGTTATAAAAAAAGGTTGGTGGTTCTTAAACTGGAAGCCCTGGTGTCCAAAACATCAATTCTTGTGTAAGGGCAAGTTGTTTGAACTTTTTAACACATATATTATCCAAACCCCCATCCTAGCAACTGACGGATAACCAAAAGTTGGTCCATAAGATGGTTCATTACTTGATGACTCTTATCTTGGAAGCCCTGATCAGTCGAGTACAGGAAAATTTATGAGTTCGCGGTGCAGGAGAACAACAATCCATGATTGACAAAAGAAGAGTGGTTAGACTGCTACCTATACACAGATATCCATGAAATTTTCTTTGCATCTTTCCCTACTGAGCTTTACAAGTGGATCATGAAGCTAGCAGATAGCCAAGGAAGGTGCAGGCTCGACAGTCCTATTGTGTGGACCCCTGAATTGGTGCGCAGATTGGAAGCATCTAAGGATAAGATCGTGCACACTGTCGATCACTGCTTCGATAGAATTATAGGAGGGTTCATCACTGAGTTTGTGGTAGACACTTCGGTAAGCTACAACGAGGCCGAGTGATGCTTCCTCAAAGGACCGTGAGGTAAGTACGTTAAATATTTGAACACTTGGATTAAAATTCTATTATGTGAAAAATGGATTATGTAAATACATTGATGTTCGGGGCTACGTGAAGTGGGAGAATTTACAGGAATGAAGGTAGTGCAGAACTAGAAACTAGCCCCTTGATTTCACCTCTGCGAAGGGACGAGGAAGAGCTCACAAGGGTCTCTCCGCACAGTGTGATCCATTTGATAAGATAGAGGATTCCGCGCATACCACCCCCACCCACACCTCCACCCGTTTCACCTACCTCACCTCCATCTTCACCCATACCACCTCTGCCACCACCGCATTTTAATATGGCAAGCTCGATAAAGCTGCCTATGTTCAAAGGAGTGGGAAATGAAGATCCAGACCAGTTTTGGTTCATAGTAAAAGCTGTCTGGGAAGTGTAGGGAGTAACAGACGATAATATCAAGAAAGCAACGTTGGTTAGTGCTTTGCAGGATCGCGTGCTAACCTGGTACATTAAGCACTCAAATGACCATCCAAATGCAGGAATCGCGGCAATCCAAGCTGCACTAACTAGGGAGTTTAGTAGACCAAAGTCAGAGGCGCAGTCAATAATTGGGTTCAAGGAGATTATGATGCTACCAGGCGAGACTCCTTGGGAGTTGGATCAAAGGCTGAAGTGCACAATTCGCGAAGCTAACATGACTTTGACAGATGGACAACACCGGTAATGGTTTGTAGTATCACTATCGTCACATTTGAGGAATGCGCTGACACAACAGAGATTGGCAACTCAAGAAAAAACTTTAGAGACTGCGATGAGGCTGCATGAGACCCCAATGCAAGATCCTAACTTAGGAGTTCATCAAATCCATGCGCAGTTGAAAAACTTGTGCCTAGAAATGTAGAGCTTGAAATAGGACAGGACATCTCGACCAAAAGCGCACGAAGAGGTGTGGTGCGTGAAATGTAAGGAGCAGGGTCATGACAAGGACCACTGCCCAGTATTCACAAATTACCTCACGAGAGGAGGGACGATGCTAGTAAGACTAGAAGTGCAAGCAGGACCGAGCATGGCACCTGCTCTGTGGTGTGTAATTTGTCAAATAGGAGGAAAGCATGCTATAGACAACTATCATCTGTTGTAGAAGTACACACATAATTCACAACAGTTGTTCTATAATTTTTGTAGATCGGTGAGCCATGATGAGCACACATGTAGAAGTTATGAGCCAATGATCGATAGAACTCCTACCTACAGGGTTCAGGCTGAAACGTGATCCCTAGACCAGGGTGTAGGAATGGTGCACACTAGATTCCAGGGGTGTGGACAAGGCCGAGGTGGAGGAGGACCTGGACGAGGTTGCAGACAGCTGATATGTTATAATTGTAGAGGGCCAGGGCATTATGCCCATGATTGTACAAATCAAATGCGTCCATCATGCTTGTACTGCACCTTGTTTGATCACGAGATGGAGGATTGTCCTATGCTAATAGCTAGGATACGTGATAAAGGAGGCTTACAACCTCCCCCGACTCAGAACCTGCAAATGATGAGGTCTGAGCTGCGCGAGGAGGAACCTACTGTGAATATCATGTTCTAAAGCGGAATTATGACGGGAGATGACCAAGACAAACAACCAGCGGATGACACTTGGGTTTGCAAAGCTCTGGCGAAGGAAGCAGAGTTTGATTTGGAGTGTGCTCGAGAAAATTTTATGGAAGCTAAGAAGAGCTTTGCTGGTGCCTCCACTTTCGGAAGCAAAGACAGACCGGAGCTAGAAATGGACCCATCAATGCTCACAATATTCTTGGAAACGTGCATGAAACTGCTGTGTAATTTAGTAAAGGCTGTAAAAGGACTATAGGAGCTCATTAACAGATGCGCTGGGACCACATAAGGAGAACCGCACATGGTCCAGAAGATTGGAAAACATAAGACAAGAATAGGAAGAGAAATGAGGTTAACTGCGCAGATTGGGGAATACGAAATGGACCAAGTAATTTTGGACTTAGGATCGGATGTGAATGTCCTGCCGAAGAAGACATGGGAACGCATGGGGAGACCTATGCTGCAGTGGTCTCCTATTCATTTGTGCATGGCGAACCAACAAAGTATTATACCCCTGGGGTGATTGCAGGGAATTATGGTGGACATTGAAGGAGCGAGTGCGCTAGCCAATTTTGAGGTAATAGAGATTGTTGATGACAACAATCCCTACCTCGCGCTCCTAGGAATTGATTGGCCCACTGACATGAATGGGTTGTTCAACCTGAAGAAGCGCAAGATGATTTTTGAGAAGAAGTCATTGTGCGTAGTGATACCTTTGGACGCTGCTGAGGGATCACATTACACAGAGCCAGTGCGTGACTATGAAAGTGACGACGGATTAGACTGCATCTACAAGATAACTGCGTGAGAACAAGATAGAGTAAATCCCACCGTAGACTGACAAATTTTGTGGGAGCGTGAGATCTCCTGTACTTCAGATACGGATGAGGAGATAGAGTGATGGTAGAAACGATTACACGAGGTAACCACACTTCACTGTAACATGATCACAAGATCGTTGCGCTACGTTTCAATGGAAATGAGGGATCTACCTACTTTTGACGGATTAGGTGAGGTAGATGCCTTCTTGGACAAGTTTGAAAGAGAGGTGCCATAAAAACAATGGTTTGTAGATTTGAAATGGGTACCACGCGCTACACTTGCAAGGTGGTGGGGTACGCACAGAGAAAACTTTGAATATTGGCACAATTGTAGGCAAATGATGCACACATGGTTTGGAAAGATTAGGGTGTGATTGATAGATAACCATGCTAGACGAAATAGTCCACACACGCATCTGTCCAGATGGGTGCGAGCATATGTCAAACAACTTGCGCAGATGCACATGAGCCTCATATTGGGAGATACGGTCAAAAAGCATGTGTTGGGGGGAAAAACGAGCAAAAGGCTTAGAAAGTTCAAATGACAGGGTATGAAAAGAATGATCGCGTAGAAGGATACACACGCGGAAGCCTATAACGAAGTATGCGAAGCATTGAACAAGGTTTGCAACGGAGTAATTGGGACTTGCGCATACTAGCAGTCCTATGGGCTTATAGGACAATGTGCCAGAGACTAATGAAACATATACCTTCCAGGTTGGTTTGTGGGGTGAACATTGTGCTTTTGATGGAGTATCGAAGGCCTAGTTCACGCATAGTTGTACTTATGGACGTAAGGACCATGCAACCTCGAAAGAAGGGATCATGCAATTAGAAGATATTGTAGAAAAACACATGGGACCTGAAGAAGAAATCCGACATGGTGATCTTAGGCTCCAAGAACTCATGAAAGAAAGGGTGTGATTAAGGGAGAAAAGCGCTCTGATAGAAGTAGAAATCGAGAAGCTCGAGGAAGAAATAAAGAAGGCTTTTCTCGATATGAAAATGAGGGATATAAAACAGGGTGCACACGACTACGATGAAAAATTTGGGGACTACAGCCAAGAGTTGATCAGCTTGATGCCTTGGATTGGACTATACATTACTAAAGGGATCACCCATGGTGGCGTGATGCATATGGTGAAGTGCGCGACACATACAATAAAAACAAAAGGGAGATTTGTTCTAGGGAAAGTGAGGGGTGACCGGTTGGAACCCTATACAGGTGGTGCGACCACCTGACTAGCTGCGGGAAGTACAGTCTTAGTGCTCTCGACGGTTGAAAGGAGGCACAGGACTATAAACTACTTTTCCCGAGAGCTATGCGATGTTGAAGGTGCGTGCAGGAGCGAAGTGTCACAAGGTCCGCAACCGTGTAAGGGGGGCTAAGCTGCCACGTGGGTTGGCTAGAAAGTGACCATTGTAGTCACTATTCACGTTGTGATGCTTGACTTGAGACCAAATGGAGCAGGCGGTAGGAATTTAAGACGAGCTTTATTGGCAATATTTGGGAAAATCTGCTAAGAAGGGAGCATTAATGAACTGGGTTTGGGGGGAGCGGTCCAATTTGAATTCAAAAGATGCTATAAATTACAAAGAGTTGCCTAGAAAAAAACACTTGGTCATTTGTGAATTGAGATGTCGAATGCGCCAAGTATTCCGAACCAAGATCTGGTTGTCATGTGCAGAACGTTGTTTGAGCCCTTAAGTGAGCGGTTCATAGCTTTCTGGATGAACAAGATGGCATCATCTGGAGGAGCTAGGGAAATTGCAGAGATGACCGTTGAAGAGTCTGCGTAGGGCCCTGACCATAGAAGATTCCCCTGAAGGCACCGGGATTGTTATGGAAATCCCTAAATCACCATGCACGCCGAGACCGAAGAAAGATAAACAACCAATGATTCTGGTGTGTGTGTCCCCTCAAAACCCACTGCGAGCCAGATTAACCATGGAGGAAAAAGGGAAAGTGGTTAACCTGGAAACTGACGAGGAGGAAGAAGACCTTAAGGATTTCATCATTGAAGAGGACGAAGACAAGGGTAAGGAGGAAGAAATCAAGGTTGTGCACCCTCCAACAAAGATTCCCGCGTATATCCCCACATGGAAGGGGAAGGAAAAAGTGCCCAAGGACCTCGATGAGAGCAAGAGCTCTTTACAGACTCCGCTCCTCCTGGATGATATCATTTTTTAGGGCATGCACCTGGGACGGGTGTCGAAAATGAAGTTTGAATATTGGGATCTCGCTGACCATGAGAAATTCCCTCACCTAGAGGCCGCACAACTCATGAAGTCGAAGCAGAACATCGTGGCAGGAGTTATAGAATTAGACCCACGCAAGTGGTTACGCGGATTTGAAAAGGAAGGGTTATTAAACCTACTTTGGGTGTCACATTACCACCATGCCCAAATGACGATCTTTGCCATGAAGAAGCTGCTTCGCCTAGTGCATGATGGGTGCTTGTTGTTGGAGGAGCCCATCCCCATCACGGACCACTTAATCCATCGCATTACCTGGCTCCTGTGTAAAGGAGAGGAGCCCGCACACATTTCTGAGGCTAAGAGTAGTGATTTGGCCATCGCACAGACCATGAAAAAGAAATACAGGCTAGAGAAGAAGAAAAGGGGCTACGCAATATCCAACATCAACAACAAAGCAGTTAAAGTTGTGACCCAGATACTGGCAAGTAAGCTCATGCGGAAATGTCGCGCGGATGTGGTGCTCGCGCCGGTGGTGGCACTTGCTGAACAATGTGCAGAAGGAGTCCAGCTTAACTGGTCTGCCTTCTTGTGCCAAGAATTCCTAGAAAATTTCCGCGAGGCATAAGAACAAGGGAAAACCTTCCACTATGCATGGCCTCTGCTGTCCATAGTGCTGGTAGTTGGGGAATTGCCTGAGGAGAGCCAGTTCCCCACAATTGCAAGGGATCTCTTGGAGGCCGCGAAGTATGCTTTGTTGTGGGCCACTAAGGATGCAAACCATATCCATGACAACAAAATATTTTGGGTGTTCATGGAGATGAACATCAAAATGGAGATTAATCGTAATCCACGGTGATCACCCACTGTCTAGAACAACCTGTAGAGTTTTGTAGAATTTAAAGCGGACTTTCATCAAATTTACCTCAGGGCATGCAAGGACCCTAAAAAGAAGTGGCACAAACTACCATATATGGCCACCGATGATGTAATCTTCAACATACTTGATGCGTGGCCGCCGGAATGGTGCACTCCAGATATCTTCGAGTTGGCAGTAGAAAAGTCTGCTGCGCAAAAGAAGGAAGATGCTAAACTGCGAGTGGCACAGTTGGCTGAGAAATGGAGAAAAGAGGCAGCAGATGCAAAGGCACATGAGGCACGAGATGCTGTGCGGACAACAGCTGAACAACATAAGGCCACAGTGGAAGCACAGAAGGTAGAAGCAACATAGCGTGAGGGCTGGATGTCGCCTTCGCCTGAGCAGGAGCAAGAGATGGAAACAGAAGTAAAGGAGGGCGGCGTGAACCCTCAGACATCGTCGACACTATTGAAGTGCCAGTGCCCTCAAGAGTAGATGGGGCCATGCAAGAAGGTAAAAGCCTCTAAGTTGTCTATCAACCTGATCACCCTTACTGAGTGGGATCTGCATGATATAAGCGAGGTGGTGCATGACATCACCATAGAGGCCCTCTAGCATTTCGTGGAGGAGAATTGGCTTATGTTGGGAGCCCTCCAGTCTCACATTTAGGAGTTGCAGGTGCGCACTCCTCAGGCTGGTATACTCTAGACCAGCCTCGTAGTAGGAACAACTGCAACTGAGGAAATGTTGCGCGCTCGTACAACCAACACAATAGTGCTGCCAGAAGGGGCATTGGTTACAGAAAATGAGGTTGACTGGCCTATGGTTAGTACACTGAAGGGGATAGGGATAAACATGGCTATGCTCCCATGAGAGACACTCTATGTCTTGCAATATTGGACTATTGCGGAATTGAGGCTAGCGAGAACCGCGCGTTGTAGGTGCTGAGTGAGAAAAATATCAACATGGAGAAGTTGAGCTTGCAGCACGACAAGGTCGTGTCTCAAAATAAGAAGACGGTGTAGGTACTTTAAGAATCCTACCATATGGTCCTTGAGCTAGCCATCCCAAAAGAAGCACCAAAAGAGGCACGCATCTAGAGATTAGCAGCAAGTGTGCGTGAGGTGTGAGAAGAAATGGCCAAGGTTCAACTGGAGTTGAACCTTCAAATAGCTGAGCTGCGGTTGAAGGCCTAGCCATCCACTCCTCCAGAGGTATGAGAACAACGTGTCAGCACCATTACATGGGGGATGGAGGAATTAGCAGTGCAGTCAGGGACTGCACCAAAATGTTTGAAGAATCATTCGAGGTCCTCACCAATCTACAGGAGGACCTAAACATACAATGCTTAGAGATAGAGGCCGTGAGCTCTAGCAGTAGTATGACAGCATCAAAGGGACCACACATATGGTGGCCCTAACTCAGAGGCTCACGCAAATGCAACATGCTAAAGAACTGAAAGAGCAAGTAGACGTAGCGCGACACAGAGAAGTAGTTTTGAAGGCGCATGTTCAGCCTTGGATCAACGAGGCCTTCGTCATCACAGCATAAATTGAAGGCAAACTCATGTAGATGTAGGGGATTCAGGAATAGATCCAGGGAAGCAGTTCTGACACCACGATCTCAGAACAACGAGTACAGGAGATTCAACAGGTAGCCGCTCAGTGCGTTGCCGACCTTGCAGTCATCCGAGCAGAGTTGGAGGATATTCGCGCAAAGATCTCCACACTAACAGAGTGACTCGAGGACGAGTCATGATGTTTATGTTGGGGGCCTGTTGGGCGTGAGATCCCCCAAGGAAGGTTCGGGGCTTAAAGCCCAAGTTTTTCCTAAGTCTATTGTAAAGACTCCACGATTTGTGGGCGCAGAGTGCAAAGTCATAATAGAGTCATAGGGTTGTTCGCCCTTGTTTTTGTAATGTAATATCGATTTGAAAGATCTACCCATGGTCCGCGATCCATGGGATTGTATAAATAGAGCAAGGCTCTAGGTGTAAAGAGACAACATCTAATCTAAGAATGAATCTCTGCAGCAGTAAGTCAAAGTGTAAGTCATGTCTTTCAGGTCGTAAAGTAGGGGAAGGCTCTGCAACTGAGTGCACAGAGGCCTAGTAGTCTGCAGCTGAGTGTGCAGGGCAGGTTGAGTTTATAACTGGTTGAAGCATTAATAAAGAGAAGTCTTACCATAATTCTGTGTATCGTTCTTGTTTTGTGCATAAAGTATATTAGGTTTACAAATTTACTACTTATATGTTGCGCGAACTTATATGAATGCGTTGAATAAGTAAATTTATGATAAGTATCTGTGTATGTGAATTTGACTAACATTTATAAGAAATACAAGTAAGATCTTTGATACTACTAAGGGACTTAGTGCAGATCGCTACCTTAGCAGCACGAAAAACCTGTAGTTCTTGGTTAGGGTTGCACGAAGACAAGTATAACTAGGGTGCGAAGGCCTCAAAGGCCATGAAGTGTGCGAAGTGACCTGTGAGAGGGTATTCATGGTTGGACTAAGTCAACCCCTTAAAAATCTCAAGGATGCGGAAATCTAGTTCCAGCATCCCCCCATACTGCATCGGGTGAGACCTTAGTCCATGGTACAGGATTTGTTTGGCTAATTAAATCTGAACCTGGGTCAAGCCCCAACAAGCCAACACTTCACTTGTCACAATATGTATTATTTTGTATTTGAATGCTTCCTTGTGCTACTTCTTTCAACAGAACTCCGCATGCATCCATACCATGCTATTCTAGAAGCACTTGCAAGTAATATCACTCATGACGAGAAAAAATCAACCTAAAAATCTCTTATTCTATCATATTTCGTGAAATTTTTTCAGTTATGGTTTAACAATGAAATCATAAGAGGAAGAGGGTGTTGGAGAAAATGTAACTAGGTTCAGTCTTCATAAATGTAATTTTGATATTTGTACTTATTCAAGAAAAGAGATTATTTTTATTATTTTTCAATAAGTTTCTTGCTCAATTAAAATAGGTTAAGCATATTTTGAAGTGCTTCTAGAGAGTCAAAGTCAAAATGTAATTATGAAAAGACCCTTAGGGCATCTTACATCATGTAAGTCATCATACAAGGTCAAGGAAATAACTCCAAGCATGCTCAAATCCTCTTGTAGCACCAACGAAGTCTACAAGTGGCAAAAACAATGAATAAATTTTGAAATATAATGTAACTACAAGTCGTCTTTAGGGATAGTCATGTCGGCTTCAAGGAGGAGGGATAGACCTCTATAAATATAGGTTTTCCACTCCTCATTTGGAAACACAATCATGTCTCTGAAATCCACAAGAAAGGAGGATGAAGTAAGACGAAGAAGAAGGTGAGATAGAGGGCTACAAGGATAGCATAGGAAGGAAACAAAATAGAGAAGGGAAAAAGGTGAAATCTGAAGCTGCTACAGCCACACATGCAAAGAATTCAAGGATAGATATGTGGCCATAACAACAACAAGGTTATAGTAGTATTTTATGTATGGTTTGGGCTAACAAATAGGTCAACTAAAGTCTCCTACTCCATTGTTGAAGGTGGGCTCACAAGCGAAGGAAGGAGGGACAAATATGAAGAAGAAAACGATTGTTTCTAGGGTTAGAAACAATCACACATGCGAGGTTTGGAAGAGTTTGGCTACTATTTAGGGCAGAAGCATAAGAAACCTCCTTTAGTTGTGTATTAAGGTCCACAAGGTATCCAAAGAAAGGTGAATAAATATCCCTTTATAGCAAAGAATAGAAGCCCTAATATTCTAGGGTTTCCTAACCTAGAAGATAAATTGTTGGAAGACAAAGTGCTGAAAGAAGTGTCGGAAGATGTGTTGGAAGTGACAGTGCAAAAAGAGGAAGGATTTGACTCATGCTTGGAGGACATCCTAGTCAAGGGTCTAGGGTTTGGTAGTTACCCAAATAAGAATATTCAATAAGAGAAAACTTACAAAGGGTTTCCCTCTCAAGAGTGGAGAGGGTTTGTCCCTAGCAGAGAGCCAAATTTGTGTTCTTTTTCTTTTGTTTTTGGTAGCAGTTTGACGAAGCACACACATATGCACTAATAATAATAATAAGAAGTATAAGCTAAAGAATAAAAGTAAAAGGACTTCACAAAATGTTATCGAGTCTCGGAGAATCATCACATCACTACTTTTCCCTAGATTCTCTAACATGGTTTTAGAGAAAAGGTGACACATCAAGGAAAGGGAAACTCAAGAACAATCAAGCATCTACAAAGTTGAAGCATCAAGCTTAGAAGGCCCCACCACCTCAAGAACAAGAAGGGTCTACAACTCATCATTCATCAAGGAAGGATACAAAGCTATAATAAGAGCCTTTTATAAAGGCACATACCAAAGAAGAGCAGATCCACATCAAGCTACAAGTCTTCAAGAGCATCATCCACTTGAAGAAAGCAGCTTGAAGGACAACAAGATCCAGGAAATACAAGACATAAAGCTTTCAAGGAGTAAGCAAATCCATCAAATATCAAAATCCATCAAGTACTTATATGTCCCCTTTTGAATATACATCAATGTCATTTTGCAAGGAAAGCAATAAATTGGTAGGCACCAATAACTTTCTTGCATGGAAGAAGAGGATTGATCTACCTCTCAAGGAGAATGAGCTCCTAGAATATGTCAAGGGGAACATCGTTGTCCCTACTAAGGAACAGACTCAAGCCTTAGCCAGGTATAATAAGGATGAGACAAGATCTCAAAGGATTCTGATAGAATCAATCAACGACTCTCTCATTCCCTATGTCTCCAAGTTTGAGACATCAAAAGAAATTTATGATAAGCTAGTAGAGTTATTCGCGATATCCACCACCAGAGAAATATTATCTCTGAGGAAGGAATTATACAAGATAAGGATAACAAAGGAAGGAATAGCTCCTTACTTCATGAAAATCGTTGAGATGAGAGATCAAATCCAAGATCTTAAGGAAGTCATGTCTGATAGAGAGATGACAATTGTTGTACTCAATGCTCTACCTGAGGAGTGGGGAAACTTTACTTCAAGAATTTACGCCAAGAAGGAAGCAATTGTAAGGACTCTGGACACCACATATCTCCACAATGGTATGATATTGTCCACTTTGGGCCTAAGCCCTCATGGATTTGTTTTTGGGCTTTACCCCAAAAGGCCTCATACCAATGGAGATATTTGTCCATCCTTATATACCCATGATCATTCCCACTTCTAAACAATGTGGGACTTTGTTCGTATACCCAAAAATCCTCCCCTCGAACAAAGGACCATCGAGCCTCCCCTCAAACGATTATCCATCCGCAGGATTCTCCCCTCTCTACCAACTAGGATTCTCCGCTCCAATGTTTTGGAAGCACACGCCTTACATGGAACAATCCAGGAAAGGAAAATTGGATGGAAGTGAAGTGGATTCTCAGATATTTGAAAGGTACCACAAATCAAGCATTATGCTTTGGTGGTGCAAACATTTCTCTACAGGGATATGTTGATGCAGATATGGCAGGTGACAGGGATAACAGAAGGAGCACTACAGGATATGTATTTACTATTGGTGGAACAGCTGTCAGTTGGATTTCAAAAATCCAAAGTGCTGTTGCACTTTCAACAACAGAAGCAGAGTATGTTGCTGCTACAGAGGCTAGTAAAGAAATGATTTGGTTACAAAGGTTTATGGGTGAATTGGGTAAGGAGCATGATATGGGCACGTTATAAAGTGATAGACAAAGTGCCATTCATCTTGCAAAGAAATCAGCATTCCATTCTAGGACTAAACACATACAATTCAAGTACCATTTCATACGATCAGTGTTGGAAGATGGAGAGTTGAAGCTAGAAAAGATACACACTAGCCAGAATCTTGCAGATATGCTAACAAAAGTTGTAACTAGGGAGAAACTGAGAACATGCTCAGTTTCAATTGGTCTTCAAGGATGACGATGAAGATGAAAAAGCCAGGTCCAAAGAGGAGTCATTGTCCAGCAAATGAACCAGCGATGGAGTTTCTACAATCATTCTCCAAGTGGGAGATTGTTGTGTGTGGAGCATGATTGTTCAGAGGTCTTTATTTCAGCCGGATGTATACCCTAGGAAGTTTGTACACCCCTACACGCCGGGGGGTGCGGGGGGGACTTGTTCCCCCCGCGGGGGTCTGGGGGGGCCGATCCCCCCGGCTGGGGGGTCTAGGGGCCAGCGGTCCCCCGGCGGGGGCTTGGGGGCAGCGCCCCCGAAGCTAAAAACAAATGTAAAATTGCCTTGTAAAAGTATAGTAATTTCTAGTCAATTTGGGCCATTCATTAGGCAGATGATCTGATGGTAGAACTTATGTTTAGTTTAGGGTATTTTTCCCTAGAAGGCAACCCCTCTCTTTGTATGAGGGCATTGTATTAGAGGCTGAGATATAGATGTGTATTCTGTGAGCGAGAAATTGAGAGGTGAGACTGTGAGAGAAAACAGAGGATATTACAGCGGATTTGTTGTAGGTTGTGTCTCTTCATTTTGCTGGATAATAGAAAGGAAGGACTGGTTGTTCGGGGTGGACGTAGCCCAAACTGGGTGAACCACGTATATCTGTGTCTCTCTTGTTTTGTGCGTTTTCTGTGTTTATATTTCTGCAATATTTTATGTCCTTCGACTCTGATACCACTTGTTAGGACTTTGGACACCACATATCTCCACAATGGTATGATATTGTCCACTTTCGGCCTAAGCCCTCATGGATTTGTTTTTGGGCTTTACCCCAAAAGGCCTCATACCAATGGAGATATTTGTCCATCCTTATATACCCATTATCCTTCCCACTTCTAATCAATGTGGGACTTTGTTCGTATACCCAACAATCCTCCCCTCGAACAAAGGACCATCGAGCCTCCCCTCAAACGATTATCCATCCGTCCACTCTCTACCAACCAGGATTCTCCGCTCCAATGCATTGGAAGCACACACCTTACATGGAAGCACCACCTGCCTCGAGAACTTGCTCTATCCCAGGTCAACTCCTCTTCACCCCGTGTTGGGACCAGGACACGTCCATGAAGAATCCAGAGCACACCGCCTGTCTAATCGAGCTCATCCACGGATCCCATCGTGATATTACCAGGGCCCACCACCTTTGTTCGGCATTCCGAGGATTCATCCACTTGGCTAACTTCAGGGCATGGCTCTGATACCACTTGTAAGGACTCTGGACACCACATATCTCCACAATGGTATGATATTGTCCACTTTGGGCCTAAGCCCTCATGGATTTGTTTTTGGGCTTTACCCCAAAAGGCCTCCTACCAATGGAGATATTTGTCCATCCTTATATACCCATGATCCTTCCCACTTCTAATCAATGTGGGACTTTGTTCGTATACCCAACAGCAATCACTCTCAGTGATATGTGGTCCCTATGAGGAATAGAGGAGACCAGACTTAAGGCAAAATAAGATGTGGGATCAAAGAAGCAACAACTTGCTACCATGGCCAAAAGAAAGGGTAAATTTGGCAAGTTTGGTCCACGAAGAACAAACAACAAATAAATGTCAAAGATCCAATGTTTTGGATGCCAAGAATATGGACACTACAAAAGGAATTGTCCCAAGCTTAAGAAGTACAATAACAACAAGAGAAAGAGAGAAGAAAATCATATTACTCAAGAGGTGGAAGAGGAAGCAAAGAAGAAAAAGAAGGAAGATCCTCCAGATCTCTACTATGACTAGGTCAAACTCTTTTCTTCTAGATTTATTTCAAAGTTTTGAGCAGAATAAGAGCATGTAGGAATAATATAAATTGCATGGCTAGAATCACCCTCTAGGATCTAGCAGCATGACGTACATGGAGTTCTAGAAACTCATTTAGATGTAGCATTTATGAGAAGAAAAAAAATGCATAAGTAGGAATATCTTCTAGAATATGGGAGAATGGCAAATATATCTCAAAGATATTCATGTAGAAGGAACAAACATAGAATAGGACCTCATATATGATGGAAGAGAACTTGATCATGATAAGAAACTTATAAGACCTAAATCATCAAAGGTAGGAAACATTTTGAAGGCAAGGATCTTTAAGATCCTATGATGAAATATTCAAGAGAAGGTTTGTGAACCAAGGCAGATGTCTCATTGGGAATCCCACTGATGGGATTCAAGAAAAGGGATGATATGCAGGTAGGCTAAGATGAAGAAAGAAGGGATAAACCAAATAATGATCAAGATGAGGTATGTATGCATTTATTTTTAAGTCATGTCATCATTTGTATATTATTGAATCATGGATATAGTTCTATAACATGATCAAGCATGAAAGGATCTCTTTCACCAAGAACATGCTCGAAGGCATGTACCACGATGTAATGAAGGTCAATAAAAGAGAATGCTCACATAAGGAGCATAATATTGGTGACTAAGAAGCAAGAAGAAATGTTGACAAGTCCAGAAAGCAAGTGATGAAGGAATGCTTCCACAAGCAGCATTAGGTGGTTGACTGATCTATCTGTGAAGAAGCAAATGAAGAAAGAGATCAAGCATGTGAAGACCATCATGATCACCAAGAATCACTATCTGACATAATGCCTTGAAATATATCTTCTTAAAGAAGGCAGGATAACTCTGATGAAGGAAGAAAGGACCCTTGACACCTATGAAGGCCTTGGAGATATAAAAGGTGCAGATAATTGATTCTACTCTATGAAGATGTCATAATGAAAGATCCATCCAACAAAAGGAAAAACAATGTTGAAGCAATATCAGGATGAAGTCATGATGGGATACTAGGTCAAAGTATATAACCTAGCAAGTATGATGGAGCATCCATGAGGAGAGCAATCCAAATCATGGACAAGATGAAAAATGAGTAAGAAAGATGAATAGAAGAACTTGATAGTCACTTTCCATGAAGCAATGACATGACTAACCAAATAGGAAAGTGATGGATGGATGGTGCCTTACCAAGAAGAAGTTTGATCGAATACTTCATGAAATAAAGAAAGGAATGAGATCATGCAGCTAAAGGACCCATGAAGAAGAAGTTGTTGTTGAAGGAAAGAGTCCCCAGTTAAGGGGGAGCTTTGACAAGTCCCTAATCAAGAGGGAGTTTTGAATCACCCCTAATTACAAAGGAGTGACTATTGTGTTTTCCATGTCACGGGTCATAACAGTCGTAGGTCTAGATGAAGGCCATGAATGGAAATGTAAACATAACATTCTTTTCTTCATTTGGGAAGAAAGAATGGGAGGATTAGGTAATCATCTGGCATCTGATACACTTTGAGGATGTGTAGGGCATCAAAGACAAGAGTAAGCAAGAGGACAGATATTCATTGAGGGCTGGGAGACCAAGATAAGAATAGTTCTAGAAGGTCATACTCAAGAACACTTAGGTAGGTATGTACCTTGAGTGACAATGATGAAGGTGTCTATAAATCATTGGTCTCGCTAGCATTATGGCTCATGATATCGTAAAGAGATGGAGCTATTAGTCAAGGCCTTGCACTATGACAATGTTGATGAATATGATGCTATAACATATAGATTGCTAATCTAGTTTCTCTTATGTGAATTCTTCAAGATTGAAAATTTCCAAACACCACGTAATGGTGTATGAATACCTCCCTCGTTAAGAGGGATTGTTGGAGAAAATGTAACTAGGTTCGGTCTTCATAAATGTAATTTTGATATTTGTACTTATTCAAGAAAAGAGAAATTATTTTTATTATTTGTCAATGAGTTTCGTGGTCATTGAGAATAGGTTAAGCACATTTTGAAGTGCTTCTAGAGAGTCAAATTCAAAATGTAATTATGAAAAGACTCTTTGAGGGCATGTTACATCATGTCAGTCATCATACAAGGTCAAGGAAATAACTCAAAGCATGGTAAAATCCTCACCTAGCACCAATGAAGTCTACAAGCAACAAAAACAATGAATACATATTGAAATATAATGAAACTACAAGTCAGCTTTAGGGACAGTCATGTCGGCTTCAAGGAGGAGGGACAGGCCTCTATAAATAGAGGTTTTCCACTCCTCATTTAGATGCACAATCATGTCTCTGAAATCCACAAGCAAGGAGGATGAAGTAAGATGAAGAAGAAGGTGAGAAAGAGGGATACAAGGACATAGTAGGAAGGAAACAAAATAGAGAAGGAAAGAAGGTGAAATCTAAAGCTGCTATAGCCACACGTGTGAAGAATTCAAGGATAGGTCTTTGGCCATAACAACAAAAAGGTTGCAGTGGTATTTTCTTTATGGTTTGGGCTAACAAATAGGTCAACAAAAGTCTCATATTCCAACGTTGAATGTGTGCTCACAAGAGAAGGAAGGAGGGACAATGAAGAAGAAAAGGATTGTTTGTAGGGTTAGAAATAGTCACATGTGTGAGGTGATGGAAGGGTTTGATTTCTATTTAGGGTAGTAGCATAAGAAGCCTCCTTCAGTTGTGTATTAAGGTCCACAAGGTATCCAAATAAAGGTGAAGAAATATCTCTTTATAGCGAAGAAGAGAATCCCTAATATTATAGGGTTTCCTAACCTAGAAGATAAAGTGATGGAAGACAAAGTGTCGAAAGAAGTGCCAAAAGATGTGTTGGAAGTGACAATGTAGAAAGAGGAAGGATTTGACTCATGCTTGGAGGACATCCTAATCAAGGCTCTAGGGTTTGGCAGTTGTTCAAATAAGAAGCTCCAAGAAGAGAAAAATTACAAAGGGTTTCCCTCTCAAGAGTGGAGAGGGTTTGTCCCTAGTAGAGAGCCAAATTTGTGTTCTTGTTATTTTTCTTTTGGTAAAATTTTTATGAAGCACACACATATGCATTATTAAAAAGAAGAAGAAGCATAAGCTAACTAAGAAAAGTAAAAAGACTTCACAAATTGTTATCAAGTCTTGGAGAATCATCACATCACTAATTTTCCCTAGATTCTCTAATAGAGGGAGCTTATAGATGCAAGGTACAATTCCAAGAGATAAGGGGCTTTGTGTTGATCACTGAGAGTGAGTTTTTCTCTTTGCTAGAAGAGAAGGGCCAATGGAGGGCATAGGGTGTAGTCACAAGGAACAAGGCAACCCACTATTGATTTTTGATGTACTATGTGCTAATTGGGAATGCTTCGGCCAAAAGGAGAACGTAGTGAATGCTAAAAAGTCTCAAGGGAGGCTTCACTATCTACCATTGGTGTTTTATGTGCTCAATTGGGAGAGAGGGAAAGTCTTGTGCAATTTGGAAGAATAAGGACGGCCTGAGCCTTGGGAATATGCTTTGCACCTAGGATAGAGAGAAAGATAAGCTTGGGCGTAGGGCACAGTGTTAGTGGATGAAGGGGTTTGAATAAGCCTTGAAAGTGCACAGTGTGCTCTCACTAGCCTAGTGGGAAAACTTGCAAAGTCGAGAAAATGTCTAAGTCTGGAGGATGAAACATAGGAAAACACAATGAGTTAGGAGTAAAATAAAGTGCGACGCATACCAACTCATCAGTAAAACTTATACATGACCCAATAGTGAGAATTATAAATCAAAACACCAACTTACAAACAATCTCCAAGTATGACAGACAACATGTTTGCAATTGCTACCAAAAGTGTCATTTTATGACTGGAAAGGGTACTAAGACCATGAATTGCAGTATAGATGTTCTTAATGACCCGATGACATAAGGATACTTGAAACATATATATTAACATGAGAAAACACTTTAGTACCAAAAGTGAATCTTGGTATGGTGATAGGTAGGCTACAAAATTCAAATGTAGCAAAATGTCGGAAGGTGTTGTAACAACGACAACACTTGGCGACACATTGTGTAAACTTCAACTTCTCCATCGAAGAATAGGTTTCAGTAAAGGTTTAACCCTTCAGGGAGTATTGTTTCATTGGTCAGATTTCCTCTGATTCCCTACTTAACTCGGTTATATGCACAGTTCCCACCATTCCTTCCCTTGGTCCAACACACAAAAGGTTATGCTATATCACAATTGTTTTAATCTAGGAAAGGGTAATATATAATTGCAAGTTTAAAATGTTCAGAGTACGATATTTCATCTCCACTGTTGCTATGCTACCAGCATGCCTGTTTAGTACCTCGGTGGAGTCACTGCAGGAACACAAGCATTACTTCGCTACTAACAGGCTTGTTCGGTACCCCGACAAAGTTACTTGCTTCACCTCCCTGTGCAGGAATCCTTTCTCTTCTTCACCCTATATATATATATATATACATATATATATGTATATATATATATATATATATATATATATAAACTGTGCCTTGGCACTTGTCATTTCAATGGGGAAGAAGTGGGATCCCGACTTATTGAGAGCATAAGAGGTTATTCCTTCAAAGACAATTATATTTACCTCTCGCATAGGTATACTCGATATAGATTTTCCCCTTTTCCTTCTCTACTTTATTGAATAAGCATGTAAAATACCAAGTAAATTTAACACCAAGTTGAGGAGTGGGGATGTTAGAATAGATTCTGGTGTCATAGGTTCACTCAAGGTTCTCTTCTTAAATGTATCGTATTTTCCATCTGGACCTTACTTGACCTATGGAACCTTCCTAAACAAACAAGGATAACTAACAGATAGCCAAGCGTTGCAGTTGTCACATCCCTTATTCATTTTTCCACATAGTCCTTTAAGGACATATACACACTCTCACATAAGGTCTTATTTATATACAATGACCAAAAGCAATGGGAAACAAGCCAAGACATGATATGGTATGAAAAAACAAATGATAGATGATAAATGACAAATTGTACAAAGGAATGTAGCTTATATATGCTACTGAAAATAATGCTTGAGATCTTAACCATTAATTGGAAGAGAGTAAGTCCTCCCATCTAGAGATTTCAGTTTGAATGTGTTATGATTGATCTTTCATTTGATGGTAAAATGGGCATATCCACAGAGATTGAAACTTTGTGTGTTTGTCTTTCACTTCATGGGCTTTATCCCACTTCAATGCTAAGTCACCCAAATCGAAATTCTTAGTACCTACAAATTTCTTATCGATCCAACGCTCGATACGGTTGGTGCATGACAAATATTTTTTTGGCTTTGTAACTTTCTTCCTCAAGTTTAAGCAAGATATCCATCTCACTTTGAACCAGGAGAAAAAGTTTTCCTTGAGACTCTTAAGAGAGTTGCAAGGTTGGGAGATACATATTCAACAACAGGATAACTTATTTACCTTATTCAAGGAAGTATGGATAGGTTTTAAGAGAGGTCTTGGGAGTTATACTATCATCCCATAGTGCATTCATCAAAGCATTGTTCCAATTCATTTGTTCATAGAAGACGATTTTCTTGATTATGTCAATGAGGTTTTTATTAGTTGATTCTACTAGATTGTTTCCCTGTGGGTAGTTATTTAATGCATGCTTCAAAATAATACCATTTTCTAATGCAAACTCATAAAGTTTCAATGAAGAAAAGTAAGTTTCATTATCAAATACAAGAAATTTTGGAATGCCAAACTTGGTTATGATATTATGCTTCAAAAATTGTATGACTTCCTGATCATTAACTTGCCTTGAAGGAATTGCTTCAGCCCACCCAGTAAAATAATCTATTTATGTTAAACTGTATCAATGTTACTTCAATGAATCTAAAAATATCTCATGAATAACATCTAGTCCCCACTATTGGAAATGTTCCTCTACTGCTATTAACAATAGCGGGGTGGCCAACTTATGATCTCGACTAACACATATTTGAAAATTTGGGCACTTTTGGGCATAAGCATGGTAATCCTTAAATAAAGTAGGCCAATAATAACCAACCCTCATTACTTTATGTCCATTTGGATCGCTCGCAAAGTATCCACCTTCTATTCCATCGTGTAAATCATTTAATACCCTTTCTATATCGTGAGGCTCTAGGCATCTTAGCAGGACACCATTATGGTGCTTCTGGAAAATCTCCCCATGTACAAGCTAGTATGATAGAGATTTAAGACAAATTTCCCTCTTCTATTTATTTGATAAATTAGGGGGTAAGGTGACATGCTCTATACATTTTCGTATATTGGAACACCAAGATGTGGTTGAACTTGTCGAGGGAAACTTCTCAACATTGTACATCTCTATTTCTTGTTCCCATCCTGAAAGATCTTCTTATAGAGAGTACCTTGCTTTTGCTGTGAGTCGACAGAGACCGTGTCCCTTAATAATTGAATTTGTTTGAACTAGAAATCATATTCTTGTAAACAAGTCATCTAGTTTTCCCTCTTCTCATCAAGCTCTTGTTGCAAAGAAAGCATTGTAACTGCTAGATGATGCACATATATAATCATGTGAGATTTGAGGATACAGGGATTCAAATTTTTAACTGCCTTATATGATGCATAGGCTTGTTTATCAATGGCGGGGTAATTCAACTCTGACCCTTGTAAACCAACACTCATAAAATAAATATGTTGTTCATTTATTTCACTTTCCTTTTGTGTTAATATGAATGTGATAGATGCATTAGAAGCTAAATTATGTAATAGGAAATACTTTCCATAATATGGTTATATAATGGAAGAGAATTGGTGATATCTTGCTTGATACGAGCGAACACATATTTCTCCCTTTTGTCTCATTTGAAGACAAAATCTTTGTTTATCATCTCTTGTAGTGGCTTTACAGTTTGTGCATAATTGAAGATGAAATTACGTAAGAAATGAATCTTCCCCAGGAAATATTGCATAGCTTTCTTGTTCACAAGAAAAGGGATTTGAGCTATAGTCTTGACCCTTTCTGGCTCAACCTTAATTTCGCTCTTAGAAATGATGTGTCCCAAGAGAGTACCTTTTGACACACAAAAGATGCTATTTTTTGGATTCAAAGAAATCCCATACTTGTGACATCACTCAAATATCTGCTTTAGGTGACACATATGGTCTGATCTTCCCTTCAAAAATATTGTTACATCATCTGAATAGACTACTATATTTTGTCCAAATAAGCCACAGAATATGATGTCCATAGATATTGGAGATGTAGGACCAAAATTAATAAGCACAAATGGCATATGATGAAAGGAAAAATGCCACCGACTTTGTCCTAAAGGTGTTTTTTAGGCGATCTGGTTCTGCTACTAGCACCTGATTATATTCAAAGAATCCATATAGTAACGATAATGTCTCTGACCCATATACAGTTTGGAGTATCTGCTCCATAGATGGCACATGGTAGTTATTGTTATCTGATGCTTGATTGAGGTTGCAGAAATTGACACATGTGTATCTCACTAGACTTTTTAATAAAAGGGAAAAAAAATTGGAAACCCAAGTAGAATGCCTCACTTTGAGGATGATTCGGGCATCCAACAACTTAACTCCTTTTGGAATATGGCCTTAAGCATTGGATGAACTTTTCTCAACTTTTTTTGAGATGATTTCATCCCATCTTTAAAATGAATGACATGCTAGATAATACATGTATCACATATTTAAATCATTATATATCCATGCAAACACATCACCGTACTATTTGAAAAGGAAAATAAAAGATTTTCTTTCTTATGGAGAACAAAATTGATCTGAGTTGACTCAACTCTCGGATTTAACCAAGATCTTTTACTTCCACGATGTTGTTAGAATTGCATTTAAAATAGCATAAGTGAACATATATACATGTTGTAATGAAAAAGGAACATGACAAGAATCAACAACATTATACACAAGACATTGATAAAGGAGTTCGTCTAGGAGGGACTACGTCTCTGGGCCCCGTTGTCAAGATGGTGTAGGCCACTGCATTAAGTGCTGATGTACATGCATGTGTTTTCTCTATCATACAAGGAATATTCCCTCATGCAAGAGTGGCTCCAAGAGATGTTCCACTGCAGGAACTCTCATTCAAAAAGGACTCCTATCAGTATGACATAATTTCACATATGACAATAATGAGCATCCCACCAACATGGCATCAAAGGGATCTCAATTTAGACATACATGGCGACAACATGAGTATCCCGTCAACATGATGACAAAGGGATCTCAACAACAACATGACAAGAAGTACATCTCACAGATGATTCCGCATCACATCAAGCAGGAATCATGAAACAAGTAAGAAAACAAGATCCCACATCAAACAACAAACAGAGATATGTGCAGAACAATGCATCTCATAGAAAAAAGAAGTGCATGAACACACTACATGTACCTCACATCCTGGGGCCATCTAAAGAAAAGGATGTCAAACTGCTAAAGCTGGTTGTACCATCAATCTCGTGGTGTTGAATCTCATGGAATGATTGCTCGCACGTTGAATGGTGACACCTACACTCCACTTTGAAAAGTGGAAAAATGATGAAATGACCAAATGGAAAATCTAAATGCTCCATCAAATTTGTGGCATCGAATAGTGCAAAATTGACTGTAAAATTTATGAATTCTGAGAAAGTGAAAATCTAGGGCTTAAGGAATCTTTTAGATTCCCCCTAGATTCCTTAAAGATTCCCTCCTCCATGTCATCTGAAAATATGTTGCTCAAATCAAAATTATGATTGTGCCATCAGATTCGTGTCACTGAGAGGTGTAATATCGACATAAAATTTGTCCAATTTGGACACTACAAAAATTTTGCCCTCTTGGAAATTTGGCTCAATCATGGTTTCACTTGTGCTTTTTCCATAGTCATGGTTCCACCTACAAAACAATTAAATAAATGTGCCTCAGTTTCCATGCTCTCCTTGGCCTCTGTTCCGCTCTCATAACGGGGTTCTGTTCCTTTGTTTGGCTCTTCCATTCTCCCCCTCCTCGCTGTGGAAATGAACTAAGCTTAAGTATTTTACATTGGGCGAATAAACCAAGGAATAGGTCATTGGACTAATGGTAAAAATTAGGAATGAAAAGCATGGGGTCAGGGGATGAAATCCCATCCATGCAAAACCTGACACATTTCGTTTTGTTTTTCGCTATATTTAAAATGGCGCACATTTATGGGTAACCGTTACATGTTTCAAATGTGGCGCGGTTTGTTTGAGCCGTTATGGCGTGTTGTATTAAATGGGTTGCATGTGAGGGTGCCCAGGAGGCAGGTCGGCCACACCGACCAGGTGGGTTCAAGCCCTGCCACCCTCGATTCATACATGGCACATGTTTTAGTGTGGTGAGGCGTGGGCCGGGTCCACCGAAGGTGGCCCACCCACAACCCAAAGGTATTTCATTTAATGTGGTTGGGTCTGGCGGGGTCATGGCCACCAGCCCATTTAAATATATTGTTATATGGTGTGGTTGGGCCGACGGGGGTCATGGCCCGTCGGCCCTTTAATAATTAAAATTTGTTTTTAATTATAGTTTTTGGATCTGATGGAGGTGGCGGGGGTCATGGCCCGCCACCTATTTAATAGTTTCCTATTTAATATTTTGTTTTAATGAAAATAGTGGTGTTTTTCGGGATATTGGGCAATTTAATGAGGCCACAATTTCACTCACTTTTTAGAGCTAGATTTCATGCCCCGGGGTCGGTCAAATTTTAGGACACTTAAAACCTAGCCCACAACCCAACTTTGACTGGCTCGTTCTCCCTCATACGAGCTCGGGTTGATGAACCGTTCACATCGTTGCGATCAGGATGATAAGATTTACACTCTATTTCTAGTTCGAAAGCATTCTGATCACTTCGGTATTTGAGCTTCCATAAGCCCTCTTTGTCCTGTGTGTCTCTTTGGAGCCACCTGAATCAATCATCCTCACTGAGGAGCTTTTGGTCCTCCAAAAGCATGAAAAATAATCTGCAACTTCTTTGTATCTTGTCTGCATCACAAGCGTCCTGAAAAGGTCTTGCTTCCATCTCCTTCAACTTTATTCTTCGGAGCCTTAAGCGATGAGCCGACACCTACAACCTCTGCAACTTGTAGTACATTGTTTTGAAAATTCCATGCTTGTCTTACATGACCAACTAATGACCCAAGCATCCCATACTTGCCACGAGTTTATAACACATACTCAGTGGTCAAGTTTACATCAACATGGACACAATACCCCAACGACGAAAACAAGGCCAACATTTCAGTGTTGCTTCAACAAGTGATGAAAAAAGCATCATCACTGCAACACATGATTTACAAAAATAAGGTCGATCATTATTGTTGTTTTGACAAGTGATGGAAACACGACATTACTTTCATAGTTTATCATGAAACACAAAATACGACCAGACATCATTGTTGCTTAAAATGTGATGGAAAACACATCATCACTTTTACATCTTAAAATGCAACAAATTATTTACAAAAGCACGACCATGACAAGCTAACATATCTAGAAACCATTTTTCACTTATCAATGCCAATGGGTCGCCTCCTTGTGGCAACTTTTCGTGTCAAATAACTGCTTCATCTGGTTCATGCACTGACACTTGTCTATAAGGCGCTGCTCTAGATGGAGCCTCCAACATGTGGCTCTTTGATGGCCACCTCTATTGCAATGACTGTAATACATCTTCTTCCTCCAGATCTGCTTAACATGTTTCTTCACCTTCTATTGAGAGGATCCTTCATGCCTCCTCCTTTTGTGTGCTGCTATTCTTTTCCAACACTTAGAAAATGTATGGTTATGTAATCCACAAAAGGTACATGTTTTTCGATGCCATGTTTTACGTTCATCTTTAACCACATGATTATAGTTGAAATGAACATTCGAATATCAAAACTGGTTATACCTTTCCTTGTCGTCTTTGGTGTCATTATGGTGATGAGAGCTTGCCTTAACCCTTTCCCTGCAACGGGCACTACCATGGGATGATGGGGATGTGTTCCCATCATTCTCTTTCCTCGATGCTTTCGATGATGTCTCGGAAGAATCTGACACCTTCGAGCATTCTCCTTTGGTGTATCCCAAGCCTCCAAATTGAGGTCTCTGCTCAACCTCCAATGGTTGAGTTATGCCTTGGTTATTAACACCAAGTTCTTTTTCCTCCTTGTACCTCATCCTGGTAAGGAGCGTCACGTTTGTCCCTATAATTAGGATCTCCAAATCTCCAACAGAAATAATACTATGTGAAGACGAAACTGAAAGGAAATCGACATCCTTTACCTTCCCTGTCGAATTGGAAAGAACTAATGAGGGTTTATCATCATCTGTTGTTGGTGGTTCGCTGTCTGTCTTGGTGCATTCCCCAACTTCCATTCTGACATACCCAATTCCTACCTGACGAGGTAATTCCTCTACTTCAACGGGGTTGATAATTCCTTGGACATTAATGCCCAAGCCTTTTCCTTCATATCCCATTTTCTTTAACAGTTTGGAGCCAATACCTGTGGTATGATTCTCAAAAACAACGAAATCATCATCAAGAAACATACATGAAGATGGAGAACTACTTTTTACCTCACATGGGTCACGTTGCAACTTTTCCAAGGTCTCCTCCTTAGCTTGCAGTTGTCATAGCAAACTCTATTTTTCCTCTATCTCTTCGTGTAGAAGCATCTTCAATTCAGTGTTCTCTGTTTGAAGATTCTGGTGGTTGTGATTCAGTTCTTCTAGGGCCTCTTCTGTGGCTCGCAACTGAAGCTATAATCACTTCTTTTCCTCTATCTCTTTATGTAGAGTTTCATACATTATTTACACCCTTTTGGAAATTTTGAGCATGGTCTCGTACATCACTTTTTCATCCTCTATCGCTTCACATTCCATTGTTCATGCTTGCAATTTACATCCACGCAAAGACTGCTCTGATACCTAACTTGATCCAAGTTGACTCAACTCCTGGATTTAACCAAGATCTTTTACTTTCATGATGTTGTTATAATTGCATTTAAAATAGAATAAGTGAACATATATGCATGATGTAATGAAAAAGGAACATGACAAGAATCAGCAACATAATACACAAGATGTTGATAACAGAGTTCGTCCAGGAGGGACTACGTCTTCGGGCCCCAGTGTCAAGATGGTGTAGGTCGCTGCTTTAAGTGCTGATGTACATGCATGTATTTTCTCTATCATACAAGGAATATGCCCTCATGCAGGAGTGGCTCCAAGAGATGTTCCGCTACAGGAACTCTCATTCAAAAAGGACTCCCATCAATATGACATAATTTCACAAATGGCAATAATGAGCATCCTGCCAACATGGCATCAAAGTGATCTCAATTTAGACATACATGATGACAACATGAGTATCCCGTCAACATGACGACAAAGGGATCTCAACAACAAAATGACAATAAGTGCATCTCACAGATGATTATGCATCACATCAAGAAGGAATCATGAGACAAGTAAGAAAACAAGATCCCACATCAAACATAAAACAGGGATCTGTGTAGCACAATGCATATCATAGCAAAAATAAGTACATTAATGCACTGCATATACCTCACATCCTGGGGCCATCTAAAGAAAAGGATGTCAAACTGCTAAAGCTGGTCGTACCATCAATCTCGCAGTGTTGAATCTCATGGAATGATTGCTCGCACGTTGAATGCTGACACTTACACTCCACTTTGAAAAGTGGAAAAAAGATGAAATGATCAAATGCAAAATGTGAAAGCACCATCAAATTTGTGGCATCAAATAGTGGAAAATTGACTGTAAACTTTTGAATTCTGATAAAGTGAAAATCTGGGGCTTAAGGAATCTTTTAGATTTCCCCTAGATTCCTAAAATATTCCCTCCTCCGGGTCGTCTGAAAATCTATTGCTCAGATCAAAACTCTGACTGCACCATCAAATTCGTGTCGTTGAGAGGTGTAAGATCATCATAAATTTTGTCCAATTTGGACACTGCAATAATTTTGCCCTCCTAGAAATTTGGCTCAATCATGGTTTCACCTGTGCTTTTTCTAGAATCATGGTTCCACCTACAAAACAATTAAAGAAATGTGCCTTGGTTTTCACGCTCTCCTTGGCCTCTGTTCTGCTCTGCATAACGGGGTTCTGTTCCTCCGTTTGGCGCTTCTATTCTTCCCCTCCTCACTGTGGAAATGAATTGAGCTTAAGTATTTTACATTAGGTAGATAAACCAAGGAATAGGCCATTGGCCTAATGGTAAAAGTTAGGAATGAAAAGCATGGGGTCGGGGGATCAAATCCTACCCATGCCAAACCTGGCGCATTTTTTTTTGTTTTTGGTTGTATTTAAAATGGCATGCATTTATGGGTAACCGTTATATGTTTCAAATGGGGCGCGATTTGGTTGAGTCGTTATGGGACGTTGTATTAAATGGGTTGCGTGTGAGGGTGCCCAAGAGGCGGGTCGACCACACCGGATGAGTGGGTTCAAGCCCCGCCACCCTCGGTTCATACATGACACATGTTTTAGTGTGGTGGGGTGTGGGCCGAGTCCACCGGCGCTGGCCCGCCCATAGCCCAAAGGTATTTCATTTAATGTGCTTGGGTCCGGCGGGGTCATGGACGCCGGTCTGTTTAAATATATTTGTTATATGGTGTAGTTGGGCCGGCGGGGGTCATGCTCCGTCGGCCCTTTAATAGTTAAAATTGGTTTTTAATTATAGTTTTGGGATTTGACGGAGGTGGTAAGGGTCATGGCCCGCCACCTATTTAATATTTTTTTATGAAAATAGTGGCAAATTTCAAATCTTTCGAAAATAACAGATATTGGGAAATTTAATGAGGCCACAATTTCACCCACTTTCGGGAGGTAGATTTCATGCCCTGGGGTCGGTCAAATTGTAGGACACTTAAACCTGGCCCATAACCCAACTTTGACCAAAACTTTGACTGGCTCATTCTCCCTCATACGAGCTCGGATTGGTGAACCATTCGCACCGTTGCGATCAGGACGACAAGGTCTACGCTCCAGTCCTAGTTTGAAGGCATTCTGGTCATTTCAATTTTTGAGCTTCCATAAGTGCTCTTTGTCCTATGTGTGTCTCTAGAGCCACCTGGATTAAACATGCACAAAATTTTACATGATTTGAATCTTATTTGGTTCCCTACTTGGCTTGTTCATATGATAACTTTGAAATTTGAGGCTTATTGTTAACTTGTCCTCTAAAGTAGTTTTATAGGTCATAGAGTTTCTCTAGAGACACCACACCTTTTGGCATAGTATTCCCTTTCGTTGCTTCAACTGCTTCTTGCAAAGCCTTATCGCGCTCATCTTCTTCAATGGCCATATATTTAAACATGCCTGCATTGCCCATAAAATGCAATATCTGTTGGTTGTCAGTAAAAGCACGAACATTAGTTATGTTATTGGACACATTGGTTTATACATAATCTCTATAGAAAAAACATCTCTTAAAGGTTACATCCTATCATCTGGATTGGATAATGTATTCCCAACATCATTACAAATTTTATGAACAAAAATAATATTAAATGCTTCAATATAAGAAATAAGTTTCCATACCTCTTGTTGGTGGTTTTTCAGAGTTGGTGAAACACAGTGGATAGTATTCCATAGATGATGGGTGACAACCTTTGAATCACCAATTACCTTAAACACTTCTACCTTGAGGTCGATGGATTTATTTAGTCACAGTACAAGTGCTTCATATTTAGAAATATTGTTTGTGCACTCGAACTCTAAGCGACATGAAAAAATGTACCACTTGTTATGTGGGTATATGAGAACACAACCTACTCCTAAGCCATCTTGAGTCTTAGAACAATAAAAATACAAAGTCTAAAAATCAGTAGCTATTAAGCTATTTCCTATACTACTACTATGTAAATCTATATTACAAGATTCATATACACCAGTTGGACTACAAGGAAGGAGATCCAATGGTGTATTTGATGGAACGGTTGATGGTTGCACTTGATAACACATGTGATCAACATCTAATTTTTTTTCCAAAATAATGTCTCCAAAGCCAATTGGCTCATATGACCCTCATGCGGTGTCATGGTATGTTTCATGTAGGGCTTGCTTTCCACTCAAATTTAATTATTTCTACCCTTATAAGGAAGACATAAGTGTGTCCAGTCTATTGAAAAATATCCTTATAGCTCACTGGGTCATTCTATGCTCAAAATTAAATCGTACACGTTGGCAATGTCTGCAATAACAATGTTAATGCATTGTTGTACTCTATGGTCTGATGAGAAATGATTAATAACATTGTTGAGTTCACCAATTTCATGGACTAGTGATTTGTCTAGTTGTATGATTCATGCATCTGTTTTATCCCATTTAACATTGATTTTATTTACAACAGATAATGGAATTAAATTTGCAGATGCACCCAAATCAAACTAAAAATTATGGAAATTGTAATAAAGATTTCGAAATTTAGGAGAAAAGGGGGGCATAAAATGTTAGTGCTTAATTTACAACATTAACTATCAATTCGAGAATACCAATAAATTTACCTTACATAGTGTTATAGTCGCTCCAACAACACCCAAATTTTTTATGGATATCCCAAAATTTCGGGTCCCCCTCTACTTTCTTCAAGCCATTAATGTTATGATGTGGATTTCAATTGGTCAAACCCCCTTGACCCATTCCTATCAAACCCTTCCAATTCTCACACTTAAGAGTTTTATGCTATACTTGTTCTCCTATATTTATCTCCAAGTTTGATCACATTGATGTATTAGGGTTTACAGGAGTACCTCATGTCAATAACCTCACCCTGCATTGGTCCTCATCCCTTTCAATCTCATTAATCTTTGATCAAGTTGAAATTTTTATAATGTGTTATTAAACATTATTTTCCCATCAACATGCATTGGCAAGGGATGAGCATATATTTGTAATGTTGGAGATATTCCACATGTGTCCTTGTGCCTTCAAATGCATTAGTTTTTGGGAAAATGTTGTCATTCTCACACACCCTTGAAACCCTAAGTCATCATAACCAAATTTTTAATCATTTTCAGTCTAATCACGACCTTTAGAATGTATTTCAATATGCATTGTATATTATGGCTTCATGTCAAGAGGCGCACTACATAATTATCAAGGCTATTCACATGCTTGAGTATCAATCCCATCATGCATGAGAGATTAATTCTTTGGAGCTTTTTTCCTCTTTTACATATCCTAGGTATATTTTTAAATCATAAAACTAACCTATTGATACATTGGGTTATGCAGTGTTGCAAACAACTACATTAAAACACATAATGCCACATACCTTATTGTGCTAAGAACACCCACTATCCCCAAAAGGTGTTTGAATGACGTGTTGTAGGGATATAACATTGGTGTAACAAGAGCACCCATATGCTAAGAAATCCAACCCATGCGACAATTAAGCAATGGTTCCACTCACAACCTACAAAACCCATACAACGACAGTCATGTTGACATACAATGTGATAAAAGCGTATCTCCATGCATGAGGGTATAATAATGCAACTTTGCATGTGTAGAAGCACACACCTAGAGATGTAAAGGCGATAATGGTAATGACTTATAAATAAATACTTCACAAAAGGATCAAGTGAGATCACCTTTTATATATATATATATATATATATATATATATATATATATATATATATATATATATATATATATATATATATATATATGAGTTGATAATATTAATAAGGTGTGAACTTCAAAGAATAGTAAAGTGTGGAGTACGTTAATAGAAATGCGCTAAAGTTGTCAAAGGGTTGCATTCGGAAGATGTGCATAATAATACAAGATGACAAAAGATCCACTATGGATTCAGAGGTAAGGATGTTCAACACAACGTCGAGGACAAAAGTATATATTGTTAATGAATCAAAGCGTTGTAAAATGCATGGGAATCTTGGTGGTGATAATTATACAGTTGTTTCGAGAGTAAAAGGGTAATAGCACCACCGTTTGGGCACAAGGTGGAATTTTACATATACACCTGTATGAAGCATGTATGAGAGTGACAAAAAAAAGGCACTGAGAGCATTCCAAGGAAATATACGAAGAGTAATAATGACATATATTGATAGCATCATAACCATTGTTAGTGCAACTGGATCTTCAAAATCCTGGTATATTGGTACAACATCATGCTTGAATTTATGGTAGTGGAAATGCTTATGAAATTACTGTAAAGGTATTCATGTCTTATGCATGATGGTCAACATACTTACTGGAAATGTTGGGATGGAACTTTACTCTATATGTGCTTGGAAAGAAAAATCTCAACTATGTGAGACTTTTCATAAGAGCATGCTTAGCGGCCTCAGTATAATATCCTTTGATGAAGCTGATGATATTGGAGGAAATATTTTGTCTACCTCACTAACTGAGTTCAATGGGCTACAAATCACAAAGAGAGTTCTAGTTCTGAAGAGTTACAATTCATCATGAAGCAATTGATGGCGTTCTTATGCATCCTGGTCACTTTGATTTGGTACCTTATGGTGTTTGAATAAGAGGAGGATGCCCAAAAAACGTGACCTAGGCGACTAGGTCTGAAATCACATGACCTCCTCCCAAGTCACATTTCTTACCTACAACCAGCTCCAAAGTTGGAAATGTGCCTCAAGGAAGAAATCAAGAGATGTGACCTATATATAACATGATTGTGCGACCTCATTAAGTCATATTTGTTGGAGATCTCATCTACCTGCACCTCCTGACCATGCTACTAAATTGCAGGGTCACAAGGCCGCAGTTGAAAATCCAATAGTTTTTGCAACCTATGATCTTCTGAAACTATGCAACCCCACTCTCGAATGTAATCAAGGTTATCCATTCCAGCAAGTCATAAATTTCATAATTGACTCCTTAACCTCACTCCCTGGAGATGCAACTTATGTTGTGAAAGAACTACAATTATGCCATACCACAGGTCACACTTGAGATTCACAGCGTGACTGCCATTTAAGGTGTTAGGATATTCTAACACATAGGAAATAGTTAAATATAACTTGGTCTAGTGTAGAGTTAGGCAAAGTGTGTTTCTTTACTATGTACATTTGTAACTTACAATCTGACAGTCATGATATGTTCTAGACATGAAGTGATCCGACGGTTCATTCTCTCCTCGGTATTATCGACACTTGATCTGTGGCTTAACAATCGATTGGTCTATGATCTCTATTCAAAGAGCATGGAGGGTTATTTGTACGGTAACCGTTCATGAGAGAAGCTTATGTAAAATTTCTTTCTTTTATTAATAAATTTCTTGAAGTAGCCACGTTGGCTTAGGTCATGGACTATTTCCCTCTTTGAGGGTTTTAACCACGTCAAGAACACTGGTGTATTGATCTGTGATCTGTTTGTGAGTGGTGTCCTTTGGTGTTCTATCTTAGGAACTTACCCTGTAAATTTCTACATGGTATTAGAGTTATTTGAGGGTTGCATCCATTGGTGATGCAAATCGGAAGTCGGTAAAACTACATCCGACTGTCGTTTCCTATATCTACTATTTCTTAACATTTTTGGGTCGAGAGGACTGCTCTATTATGTTATGAGCATCTGAACCCCTTTTATTTCACGCGAAAAGGTTTCTGGTAGCCATAACTACATCATTTTTAAGATTTGAAGGAAAAAAGATCTTTTTCAAGTAAGTGCGCACCCAAAGCTTCGGTGGCTTAAAAAAAAAACTGCTTCCTCTTTTCCAAAAATTACTAACCTTTTAAACTAGCTCACCTGGTCCAAAGTGACTTTATGAGAATAGAGGTCTTGGGTTCAAGTCTTTCTTTTTTCTTTTTGTTGAGTTACTTTTTCAAAAAGCACATGTAACTTATGTTTTAAAGTTACTTTATGTAAAAGTGTTCTCACCCATTATAAAAAGTGATTCACTTATAATTCTAAAGTCTCTTTATCTTTTATTTAAGTTACAATTTAGTGAGTAGATCATAAAGTACCATTGTAAAAGTGACTTTCACTTATTTATAAAAGTGGGTCACATAAAATATTTTTTAAAGTGATCTAATTAGATTAAGTTTAGAAAGGGGGGAGGGAAGATTCTTTTTAAATATAACATTATCATTCACTTCCGCACTTCATCGACATCTTCAACAACCTTTCTTCAAAAATCCATAACTTCTTCATCTGGAAGCTGTTTTCAGAGCTGTTTCTTTTAATCAGCCTAATTTTTCGAGATCTTTCCACTGGAACACCTAGCTTCAACATCTACAACTTAAGTTTATGTTAAAATGGAAAGTTCATGCCAAGTTATTCTTGATAGTACCAACTACTTCCAATGGTGGTCCTACATTGTGAATTTACTTTGAAGTAAAGGTCTTTACAGGATAGTCTCAGTCCAAGAAACTAAACCTAAAGATGAAGATAAGGTAGCCAAATGGGAAAATAGGAAATATCAAGCATGTGGATTAATAGGGATGTCTATTTCTCTAGACCTTAGATTCCATATCGTAGAACATGATGCCCATAATGAAGCAATGAAACAACTCACTAAAGTTTTTGGAATTAGAAATGAAATTAGAGCCCATCAACTCGAAAATGAGTTGCTTACATTAGACCCCAATAGTTTTTCTTCTATTGAAGATTTTTTGTCCAAGTTAAAGACCCTTAGACTTTTGTTGGAAGGTATTAAGGTTAATAAAGAAGATGGTAGCCTTATTTATTCGATTCTTACTAAGTTGGGACCAGCCTACTCTGTGTTTTTTCCACCTTCCATTCTACTAGAGAAGCATTTATTTCTCAAGGACAAGACTACAAGTCCCCCTCTTTTGATGCCTTTTGTGATTCTTTAATAAGAGAACAATAAAAAATCTTACATCTTGGTCTTCTTAATCTTGGAAACTCTTCTAAGAAAGCCTTAGCTGCCCAGTAGCAACCAAATATAAAGAATCCTAAGAAGCAATATCCTAAAAAGAATGGTCCTAAACCAAACAGGGGTCCTAAGCAATTTTAGTCTCAAAATGAAAAATCAATTCAACAAAATGATAAGGCAAATAAAAACAAAGGGAAGAAGAGCGATAGACATTGTAATTTTTGTAATCGAGATGGCCACATAGAATCCAAATGCTTTAAGAATATGGAAACATTGGAAGCAACAATGAAGAAGCATAAAATCCATTTGGATCACTCTTCAAATTAAACTTCATCTTCAGGAATTGAACTTTCTGCATGTGGTTTTCAAGCATCTCGGTCTGGTTATGCACTAAATTTATCTTCTTCTTCTCATTCTCATGAGTGGCTCATTGATTCTGGAGTTTTTTATCATATGGCCAAAAACAAAGCCATGTTTTCTTCTTTAAATGATTGTAACACCAAAAATATATATGTTGGTGATGATAGATCTCTTAGTGTTGTAGGGACTGGAACTATTCATCTAGATAGTGATCAATTCGATGAAGTATTATGTGTTCCAACCTTATCCTGCAACCTTCTATCTGTATATCAGATAACTCATTCAGGTGAAGGTAAAATTGTGGAATTCTCACCTCATGATGTTATAATTAAGGACCTAAGAGATCCTAGACATATTTTAGCTACTGGCATTGTTGATGATTCTACAAGGTTGTATAAGTTTAACAAATTTGGGTCATCAACTCAGCCCTTGGTATTTTTTGCTCATAATGATGAAGTGATCAAACTTTGGCATGAGCGATTTGGTCACCTAAACTATCGCTCCCTTCAAAATCTATGTAAAGAAAATATGGTGACAGGTCTTCCTATGGTATCTTGCAGAGATGGTGTTTGTTCTGGATGTGTACTCGGAAAACATAATCGGGATAGTTTTGAAAAACGTGCCTCTTGGCATGCCTCAACCCCTTTACAGATTTTGCATAGTGATTTATGTGGTCCACTTCCAGTTATTTCATTCTCTGGCGACATGAATTTCTTAACTTTGATTGGTGATTTCTCCAAAAACACTTGGGTATACTTCTTAAAACTCAAGAGTGAATTATTTAACATGTTCTTGGCCTTTAAGGCCTCCGTTGAGAAACAATCTGGACATCAAATTCTTAAGCTAAGATCTGATAATGGCGGAGAATATGTTAACAAAAAATTCATCAACTTTTTCACTGAGTATGGAATTCAAATGCAATATACTATTCCATATACTCCACAACAAAATGGTGTAGTTGAAAGAAAGAATTGCACCTAAAAGGAAATGGCTAATTGTATGTTTCAATCTAAAGGACTTAGTCTTAATTTTTGGCAAAAGAAATTAACTGCGCAAATTACATAGTAAATCACACTCCTATTAAGATTTTAAATAATATCACTCCAGAAGAAGCATGGACCTCAATTAAACCAGATGTAAGTCACTTTCGTGTTTTTGGATGTGAAGCATGGGCCCATATTCTAGACGAGAAACATAAAGCTTTATAACCTAAGAGTGAAAAATGTATTTTTGTTGGATATTCTGAAGATGTCAAAGGATATAGACTTATTCCACTTAATTCCAAAAATGTTATCATTAGAAGAGATGTAAGGTTTGCTGAAAATATATCAGCCTATGAGCCTAGTTTAATGAATGTGCCACCTCTCTCTATCCCTTCTACTTCTGAAAATATTTCTTCTTCAGATGATGACAACGAGGATGAACATCCTCCCCCACCTTCTCAAGATCTTCCTTCAGCTCCTCATCTTCTAAAATGGGTCCATTCTACTTAGGATGTAGTAGGTTCTCTTGCAGGTGATCCTACAGATCAGTGACGTACACGTTCTCAGTTTGATAGAGCCTCTTCTTTACTAGCTCACGCTCCAGTGAATATGGTCCTAACACCTTTGTAGAAGCTTCAAGCCATCCAGATTGGGATGCAACTATGAATGAAGAATATCGCTCATTATTGGGAAATGATACATGGGATCTTGTCCCTCTTCCAAAGGGATGAAAACTTGTTAGATGCAAATGGGTTTACAGAACCAAGTATGGACTAGATGGAAAAGTTGATAAACATAAAGTTCATCTACCTTTTTGCATGGGGACTTTCTTGAAGAAATCTATATGGAACAACCTCCTAGATTTATACACATAGACTTCAACCATGTATGTTAGCTTAATAAATCTCTTTATGGTCTCATGTGGGTTTTGCATAAACCGAGCAATAAGGCCAACATAAAAGGAAAGGTTAGGACGGGTATGGGTCAGGTACAAAAGTGTTCCTACAAGTTGACGATATAAGGTTGCATCAAGTTCAGGCGAAGTACAAGTGACTAAAAGTTTTCCTCCAGATTGAAAGGGACAAAGGGATGGCTTATGGTCTTTGATGTGAAAGTGGCGTAGAAGATCATAGGCATACTTGGACTGGGAAAGGGAAATACCTTCCTTGGATTTCAAGACTTGAAGGCCAAGAAAATAATGCAAGTGTCCTAAGTTTGTCATTTCAAACTGCTTTTTAAGGCTGAACTTCACATGGTTTATAATGTTGTGATCACTACTAGTAAGGATAAGATCATCAACATAAAGAACAAGAATGATAAGAGACTTACCCACTTTATTGGTGTAGACTCAGGCTTTTTGTGGTTTCTGGGTTTTCCAAAGGTTTTGCCTTATGCTCTTCTGATGCTCAATTCATTCCCGCTTGAGATTAACTTCACATGCTCCTTTGATCACTGTCCTTTTAAACTTTACTTTATCCTTTGAATCGATTCAAAGATCCATTATGAACCTCTATCTCGTTCTTCTTCTCTATTCAGTTCTTCAGAACTCTGCCTTCTGCTTCCACTGCTCAAATACCTCTGAGCTTTACTCTTCTACGAAATCTCACTTAATTATTTCACCCCAAAGCTTCACTCTGTTTCCTCAATTGGATTTAATGACCCGTGATGATTCCTCTGAATCATTCTCTCCTCTACGCATTCTATAGAACTCTGACTGCAACCCTTGTTACAGAACCTACACCTTCATATATCATTCTCATTAAACATTCATTTCACATACTAACATAGTTATGGAATAATCCATTGTATATATAAATATGAACAAATGATACATATCAAGACTCTCTGTCTCTCACAGGCCTGTTCTTCAATAATAATGGTCTCCTCTCTCACTCTGCCCGTAGGCTTACATTTATCCTAGAAAGTTCTGTTGAACTAATTCTTGTTCAAGTCCTAGATCTACCGAACTGACTCCTAAATGTTCTCTGTCCACTTCTGTTTCAATTAATTCCTAAAATATCTCTCTCATTCCTCGAATCATGAGACTGCTTTAAGAGTCCTAATTGACTTTTAACTCTTTATCATTATTAACCACTCATGTTCTCATTTATTTGAGAGCATTTACAACTTCCTCTCATTATCTAATTAATTTCTATTCTATGCACTCAAAAGAAAAATATTACATTAATTCATCACTTAGGAATCCAACTTCCTTAAAATACATGACCCCCTATGTCTACTTAATTACAATGATTTTCTCTTGGGTTGAATGCTCCTACATCAGACTCCCAAAGTAGAAAATATTCATGATGTCCTGATCTTTGTTTTCCTGGGTCCCATAATTTGTTTTGTAACTGCCCAATGTCTTGTTCCTTTGTTGTTGTTGTACTTCTGTTGCCTTTTGCTCCATGTTCTTCTCCTTGTCAATCAGGCTCATACTCTGATTGATCATTTGTCCCGCTGCTATCATTTTCCTCCCTATGGCCCATTTCATCATCAGCTGCCACATTTCTTCAATCTCTGTCTCTAGTTTATCCTTGGACTGGTCCATATTCTGCCCCTTACTTATTCCTCTTTCTCTTTGTTTCAGGTTTTTTTTCTTGTCCACTAACTCTTCAAACTGTTGTTGGTTACTTTTACTTACTTCCTCCCTTTCATCCTTACCCTCTTTCATGATTATTTTTGTCTTCACTGAATCATAATTTTCTAGTATTTTCTCCAGCAATTGAGCATCTCTGTCCCATGGATTAAATTCTTCCATAGAAATTTCTTCTTTCATTTTTATTTGGCTGCTCATCTGTGCCAAATTTCTTCCAGCATCTACAACAAAACCTACACTCACAAAACACTTGTTAAAATAAAAATATAAGGTTTCTATGCCTTATCTTCCTTTGGCAACAATTCAGTTTGCTGCTCTATTTCTTTCTCCTCTGTCAGCTCATCAGTATGTTGTTTTGAATTCTCAAACGAACTCATGAGACTGTCAACTAGTCTCTCTTCCACACCATCTTCTTCAATGATATCTCTCTGCTTTTGTTCACAATAGTGAACTCCTTCTTTTGTAGTGTCAAATTGTTGAACTTCCATTACCATCTCCTTTTTCTTATGATTGTCATTCATGACAATGTTTTTGTCATCATTTTTCAGCAATATATCTTGAACATCTATCCTCTGTTTTTCCAACTCCCTTCTTTGAAAGTCTAATTTCTATATAACTCAATAATTTCAATTGGAGTAGATTTTAGAAATTTCACACAATTCTCCATACCTTCCTTTGTTATTGACAAATCATCAGATGTCCTTTCTCCTTTTGCTAAGTCTTTTGCATAGTCTTCTTCTTCCTTAACATCCTTCAGTAGATGTCCTTCTTTTTTTTTGACGGTATCAATAGCTTCCATGGCTATTTCCACTGTGTCTATCATCATGGTGAATTGATGATCCTTTACTATGTTTTCAGCTAACATAGTCTCTTCTTCAAGTTTTCCTTTAATCTCTTGTTGTTTACCTTCTCCAAGAGCTATCCTTGTCTCACCATCTGCATTAATATTATCCTGCATTTGTTTTTCATCAGTAACATTAATCAAACTCAATTGATTACCCTTCTGAGACAATATTCCTTCATTCTTTATCAGAATAAGATCTTGATTCCTCATCTCCATGATAGCTTCTATAGACTCATCCATAGACTTTTTCTTCTGTATGCAGTCAAATTCTTCTTCTTCTGAGAAGTTTCCTTTGTCACCTTTTACTTCTAGATCTTCATCTACTCTAAAGATATCTTCAAAAGGCTACTTTTCTCCTCCAATACCTGCCATTATACCCAAACTATCTGTTTTAAAAACATAAGACCTTGTGGTCTCACTTGATGCTTCAATCATCATGTCTCCTTGCTGTTCCAAGTTCTCTTTATGACTCATAAATTCTTCAATGGTCTCCTCTTCAATCTCCTCAAGCCCTTCACTTCATTTCTTGATATCTTTTTCCAACTGTATATGAGACCTATCTATCTCATCTTCTTCCAAAACAAAATTTAGATTTTTCCTGTCTTCTTCCTCCTTTATGACAATATCAACAAATTGTCGTTTACTTGTTTCACCTGCAATCATACACAAATTGTCAAATTTAAAGCCATGTGACCCTTTGGCCTCACTTAAAGGTTTAGTCTTCAAGTCTTCCTCTTCACTCAGAACTTCAACCTCAATCATCATCTCCTCATGCTATTTTGAACTATCCCAATAGTCCATGAGATCTTCACTTGATCTCCATTCTTTATCTTCAGTGTAGTCTTCACTTTCCCCCAGAATTTCTCCCTACTCTGGTTTACAAATGGACTCTTACATTTCCAACTCAAGTTCTTTGATTTTTTTCCATCAAGTTCTCCACTTGCCTCTGCTATAGTCTTCTATGTAGCTTAGACCACTTCACTTCCTTTTTCCTCAAGGCCCAACCTTGTCTTTGGCTTTCCTCCAATATCCTTCTTAATGCATTGAGTTGTTCTTTTAACTCTGCAATCTCTTTGTCAATTTCCTCTTCACTCATCCTCTTTCCATTTTCCTTGGCATTCTTCTTCTCATATCTTTTGTTTTGGCTTCTCTCTGAACTTCTGCTATGACTATTAGTAGCCATCTTCTTTTCTTCTTTCTTCATGAGCTTCTCACTCACTCACTATGAGCTGCATTAAAACCTATGCAACAAGAAGTCCTCGTTGTTCCAACTTGTTAAGTAATAAAAAGGGTCTTTTTAACCTCTATTTACACTACATTAATTATCAATCCAGGTACGATTTTTTATCTCAAGAGTGTACTCAGTCTGAGGTGGTCACTTGTTCAAGAGTAATGTTTGCAATATAGTGCTTACAAAAGTAACTGAATGCTGGAAACAAACTCTAATTGTAATGGAAAGAAACTAAATGTTTTGTAACTAAATCATTTACTCAAGAAACTGCAACAATCATCAGTCAAGGATGCAGTAATGATAACTCTTTCCCCTGTAAACTGATGTAAATGAAAATCAATCATAGATAAGATCTCTAATCTAAGAATTTAGACAACAGTAGTCAATGTTCGTTACAGTTGTGGATCTTTCTATTCACACTCAAGCAAATGTTGGAAATAACAATTCCATTAGCAGAAAAGGAACAACAACTAAAAAGATCGAACAACAAAGCTTAATCTATAGGAATGAATTGAGCATCAATCTTAACCGAAAGGAATTGAACAACTATCTTTAACTAAGAAAGGAATTGAATAGCAATCTGAACTAATAAAGGATTTGAACAACAATCTAAGAAAGGAACAACAAACTGAAGTAAATCTATAGAAATTTTACAACAAACTTAATTAAGTGTAAACACACAACGACTATAGAATCAGTAATCTTATTCGAGCATGCGAAACATTAACCACATATATAAAGGAACGACAATTGTAGTTATAATGGAATGACAATTAACCAAACAACAATCAAAATTGTAAGTGGACTGTAGTTAAATGAATAGAAATATCAATCTGTAAATGAATGGCAATATCAATCTGTAAATGAACAGCAGAATTCGAATTAGACAATGCAATAATGTTTTAGAAGGAACAACATAACATTTTCGGTTGAGAATAATAATTTTTCTATTCGATTGCGATTTCGATATAACAGATTAATTCAATGAAATGTTCAAAAACAAAAGATTATTGAATAAAGCAAATTAAGAGAATGCAAAGGAAATCAAACCACACATGACTGTAATCGGAAAATAATGATACAAGAAGCAAGTGATCCACTAAGGCCGGGCCCTTAGCCACCAGGGAAGCACTACTACGATTACTCCAGGATCAGATAATGGAACAACAACTGAGTTATATATTAATCATAAATGGCAAAGTTACAGTGATCGCTCTTTTAAAGAGAGTCGATGATCAAAGTTAAGAGTACAACAATAAGTCTACAAATTGACAATAAAATCGGCCCCCTGGGCTAGCAGTGTTGTCCCTTTTTATAGTGGTTAGGAGAAAGTATCAAAAATACGGATAAGTATTGAAGCAGCGATCCCTCAGGATCAAAGGATCCTGAGGGATTTGCCATATCTTTGATCTTCAGTTATCGTTTTGTCCTCTTGCGCTGATGTCGCGTTTCCTCTTCCTTTTCCTGGTCCATGCGCTCCGATCTTGATTTCCTCGTCTGGATGCGGTTTCCTATCAAAGGGACAATAGTTGCTTTTGCTTTGCCGTTTCCTCCAGAATAGTGATTTTCCATTTTCTTCAATTTCTGTGTATAAAAAGACAATAATTAGTCATTTTTCATCAATCACGAATCTCCTTAATTCTATTATAATTCTTTAACATATTACCATCTTAGAATGTAAAGGAGTTATGATTTAAAGGAAAAGATAAAGAAATAAATGGTAAATACATACCTCTTCCAATGCTCAACACACCCCCCTACTTACCCCTTTTCATGCCCTCATGAAAACATTGTAATTGACATGCAAGGTAGTTAGGGAATAGGCTGGAGAAGGATTTTCATGCAGTGGTCTAAAGCCATGATTTCAAGCTACAATTTCAAAGATATGCCCTATCTGGCCTTTAGGCAATTCATACAGGGCCTTATACCTTGGTGCAGGATACCAGATGATTGGACTTCGAAACCTACAGCCTAACCAATATGGGCCTTCTCTCAATATGAGGTTACTATAGGTAACTAGGCGATCAACAACTAGCTTAAAATTTTCGTAATTGAATGGCTCTCGGTCCTGAACATTCTGATTGGAAGTCTTGTATCGGAGTTTAGCTGCTGCTATGGCAAGGTCTTTGATGGCTAGGAAGTATTCTACCCCTTGCTGGACAACTGTTGTGTGAATGGGTCCCAATGTTTGGATCACACCCTTCTTTCTCATTAAGCTTCTATGCTTATTCCACAGTTGTAATGGGTTTCTTGGTTCACCCCTTACCCACAGATCTAACCCGTTCTCCTGTCTCTGAAAGGTATTATGGGCTTTAAGCCATTTTATCTGGTTGATAGCAAAAGAGATGAATGCTTGAAGCTGGATATCACCCACAAAAGGGCTAGGGTTCTCTTCCGTTTCACCATCCAACACAAGATTATGCAAATAAAACTCACATAACAATCATTGGACTTTCACCCCATAATTTTTACAGCAGTTTATGATATCATCAGTAGTTTTTAATTCTATAGGCACCCCTGCCTTGATAGCCTTAATTTTTAATTGTAAGGACCTTTCCATAAAAAACAAAGCATAATTTTTGGCAGGTGCCCTACATGCTAGAACATTAGTATACAGAGAACATAGGGTATCCATTTGACTCATAACTGTGTCTAGTCTATTGGTTACCTTTTTAAATTTTTCCTCTACCCTTCGCCATCTATCGAAGGCCTTGCTCTCTGATGCATTGATGTTCTTTACTTGCTGCTGTAACTTCTAGTATTTATCCTCAGGAACGGTTTCCTATGTGAGCTTTTCTATCGTTTGTTGGGCCTGTGCCAGATCCTTTTGAAGTCTCACTATCCTTGGATCATTATCCATCAAAACATTTTTAGGCTGGAGATCTACCTGGATCTCTTTATTGCAACATCTAGTTCCTATAGTCTGTGTTTGCTTCTCATGAACTGTTTGGTTGGATGTGATGCTAGAGGACAATGCCTCTGTCTGGATGTCCTTATTATAGACTGGTGTGCTTTCTGTTTGGGCCTCTGTTTTGTAACGGACGCATGCTATTCCTTGCGGTCCTGAATGATAATGGGTTCAACTTGAGTCCTTTTGGTCTTCATTTTATGGGATTTCACCTGGGTGGCTACATCCTTTGTTCCAGGGGTTCATTTTGAGATTTTCCCCATTTTTAGGACCCTTATTTGTTTTCTAAGTTGTTTAATTACATTTAGCAGTCTCTACTGTTCCTTTCGCAGCCTTTTGATTTCATTTGTTTTCTTCGAAGGAACAACTATTTCTTTTCTTGGGCACGAGCTTTGTTCTTTAGGGATTATGCGCTCGCCCTGGCTTATTTCCATGTTTTCTACTTGGAACACTTCTTCAGTGTTCTCGTCCTCTTGATTAGATTTTTCAGGGGAGGAAACCCTGGGTTGATCTGCTGTTTCCCGGTCGGCTTCTGCTTCTACTTCTTCTTCGTCATTCATTTCTTCGGATGCACTCTTATTGTGAGTAGAGTGTTCCTGAGATTGTCCTTCTTCCTCTTCCTCATCACTCATCTCCTCAGATGCACTCTTACTGTGAGTAGAGTGTTCCTGTGATTGTCCTTCTTCTTCTTCCTCATCACTCATCTCCTCAGATGCACTCTTACTGTGAGCAGAGTTTTCCTGTGATTGTCCTACCTCAATATCGGGGTTGAGTGGGCTGTGGGGCTGTACTTACTCACCCATATTGGCCAAAATTTAGACCAATTCATCTTCTTGCATAGGGTTTTGTAATGGGCTTTCGCTGGTTGGTTCTGCTTCCTCCCCTTCTTCCTGGCCGGAGTGCTTAGTTTCTTCTTCCGGTTCCTCTTATTCATTTTCTTCTAATTCTTCTTCTTCATTTTCCCCTCCTTCAAGTTGTGGGGGTTGCTCGTCTTCTAAGTCATATATTTCTAATGGCTGGCTATTGTTTCCTTAGGGATTTCCCAACATTCCTCTGCTTCTCCCCAATCTGGTGGACTATCTTCGTTTTTGCGGTCTAATTGATGTGCTAGCAGTGCTTTTTCATTTTGGGGCTGGTAAGGCCAATCCCCCATCTATTGAGAAAATTAGCCGAATTAAGTCGTGATGACTTACTACCGATTCTACATGATGAGATTTACTTATACTCCAGGCAGCATCATGTAATAAAAAATTTAAGTATGCAGGCAAATTCACACCACATTTTTGTTTTAATACAGCTAACAGTTTGAGATGGTGCAGTCTTACCACGTCTTTTCTACCATCAGAAGTGATGTAGCTTTGCACAATTCGCGCTAATTCTGCCCAAGGTTCTCCCAAGGTTGTAGGCAAGACTCCTTTTCCTTTGACAATAAGGCTCTGTCCTTCATCCCGAAAGATGGTTATAGCGTCTTGAAGTCTCATTTTTTCAGGGTCCATACTGGTGCAATAGCTGGCAGTCCCGATACTTAAGCAATTATCGCATCTATTACTGTTATTTTCCTCCCACTCACCATGGAATGATCTTCCTGCAAATTCTACAGAAATTCAATGGCCACCATCTCATTAGACTGCTGTAGTCGGTTAAGGTAGGCAATCCATCTTGCTCTTGCTAAAATTTCGCGTGCAGAGTCGGAGACCATTAACACCTGTGATTCATTGTGTATTGATCTGCCTCCCATTGTGTTCAAGCTTAGCACACTGTTAATTTTTCCAGAGCAAAAACATAGAGATGACAATGGAACAACATGCTGTTCAAGATTTAGCTCACTGTTAATTTTTACAGAGCAAAAACATAGAAATGTCGATGGAACAACAAGCTATGCATATTGGGAAATACAATACCGTTAAACTTACTATTCCTGAGTTTTAATGGAATCATAGTACCTCCAAATAAGGAGTTGACACGTATGCCAGTGTATTACGGAGGTCACCCGTGCCCCCCTGAAATGTGATAGGCCGTCCTCAGCCAGCAAATAAAGGAGCAGCATGCTGGACTGCAGTCATACAGTAAAAATAAAGGAACGACATATAGATCCATGACATGTTTACAAAAATCAGTGGATTACTGAAATCGAGGCTTATGATGGAAATCGCGAATAAATATGGAAATGTCGTGATATGATGCAAAAAATAGAGGATAAGACAACTTGACGTAAGTAAAAGTTCTTATGCAGTCATTATCCACTTTAACCATTATGATTGATTTATAAATGATTTTCATGTATAAAAGGTTCGAAAGGGTTATATAACATAATCTCATTTGAAATCAATATAAAGATATAAGAAGAAGGGTTTATAATGACTATTGGTGTATGAAAAGTATGACTTCAATACCATCATCAGAGCTCTATTGCCCACAGGTGTCCATAACCTTGACAGAGTTGCTTGTTTCACCCTTGGAACCATAATCCTTTGTGTATGCCTAGGAAAGTGTTGTGCGATGTCAGAATGGAGGCCATTGTGCTAGCTTGGTAACCAGATGAATCACAATGCCATTCACCAGGAAGGAGTGAAAGGTGGGCAGGCTGGCTCATGATGAGACCTCCTGTTCCAAGGACTTTTTATTTTTTCTGATATGCCTCTTGGATCATCTCCCTGGTGTGGTGGCCATAGTGGGGATGCCACTTCACTTGCTTCCTTATGATCATGGTAGGCTGGCTCTTGATGAGACCCCCTATCCTTCATCTGAAAAATCATGTTAGTAATCATATAGATATATATTTTTCTCTTTTTTTCTTTTCTTTTATATAGCACTTTACTATTTATATACAGAGGGTGGCTCAACACTCCTTAAGTGTAGGGATGGTGGAAGAAGTCTGAACATCTCAATAGAGGAAAATATGCCTTTATTCTTATTCAATAATAATGATGAGAGAGAATTATGAAGATTTTAAGAAGGAACCAACATGATAAAAATAATCAATCAAATTGGTTTTAGTGAAAATAAAGAGAACAAAGTGATATAAATAGTTGTGTCCTTTCCCCTTTTTTCTTATCGATTCAAAGCAATTTCTCTAAAGATAACAATTTTTCTTTGGTTTGTTGATTTCAGTATCCTCTACTTTTTGTGTTCTTGCATAAATATATAGCTATGCCTTAAATGAACCATCGTTCACAAAAATCCTCTAAATGATGAAACACACACACACACACATAGAAACAAAAAAAAATGCACTCGAAAGGTGTTGTTCCTTAGATGGAACAACTGTTGTTCCTTAAGAGGGACAGCAAAATAAATTTTTCACGCAAAAACAGAGGTTCTTTTAAGAGGAACAGCAAGCAAAAGAAAAAAAATACACTCAAAATTGCTGTTACTTAAGAGGAACAACAACTATTCCTTAAATGGAACAACAAATAAAGCAAACGCGAAATAAAATACCGCTCCTTTGGCAGAATAGCCTAAGATCATCCAAAATCGAAACTGTTGTTCCTTTGGAAAGAACGGCAGAAAGAAAAAAATGCAAAGGAGGGTTGTTCCTTTAAAAGGAACGGCAAAACAATCTGGCGGAAGTGTTGTTCCTTCGGAAAGGAATGGCAAAAAAATATAGCGGAAGTGTTGTTCCTTCAGAAAGGAACAACAAAAAACGAAAGTGTTGTTCCTTCAGAAAGGAACAACAAAAATGCAGAAATGTTGTTCCTTCGGAAAGGAACAACAAAAAATGAAAGTGTTGTTCCTTCAGAAAGGAACAACAAAAATGCAGAAATGTTGTTCCTTTGGAAAGGAACAACAAAAAATGAAAAAGTGATGTTCCTTTGGAAAGGAACAACAAAATGCAAAAGTGTTGTTCCTTCGGAAAGGAATAGCAAAAAGGCGGAAATGCTATTCCTTCGGAAAGGAACAAAAAAAAAAGGCGGAAATTTTGTTCCTTCAGAAAGGAACAACAAAATGCAAAAGTGTTGTTCCTTCGGAAAGGAACAGCAAAACGGTGGAAATGCTATTCTTTCGGAAAGGAACAATAAAATGCAAAAGTGTTGTTCCTTTCTGAAGGAACAACAAAATGGTGGAAATGTTGTTCCTTCAGAAAGGAAAAACAAAATGCAAAAGTGTTATTCCTTCGGAAAGGAACAACAAAATAGTGGAAATGTTGTTCCTTTGGAAAGGAACAACAAAATGCAAAAGTGTTGTTCCTTCGAAAAGGAACAGAAGAAAGACGGGAATGTTGTTCCTTCGAAAAGGAACAGCAAAATGCAAAAAATGCAGAAATGAAAAAATCTGTACAGAAAGTAGTTTATACAAGTAGAAAAGAAAAACTTATGTACAAAGTTTAAGAACAAAGAAATTATTTAATGAACCAATGCCGAGGAGGGATTATTTTCCTCAGCAAGAATCTGCATATCAGAATCTTCCCGAAGCTGTTGGTAAAAGGACTCCCAGGTAAGCGGTTTATGGTACAGTCGTACTCAGTGGCCATTTTATTTAAAGGTATGTCTAGATCCGTCAATAGTAGTCAAAGTAATGGTGCCATTGTCATGCACTTTCTGGATTTCATACGGTCCAAGCCATCGAGTCTGGAGTTTTCCCAGAAAATCCTGAAACCTGCAATCGTATAGGAGTGCCCAATCTCCTTCGTGGAAGATTTTCTTTTTAATTAGGGAATCATGCCATTTTGCTCTCTGTTGTTGGATTAATGCAGTGTGTTGAAGGGCCAAGAGCCTAATTTCATCTAGCTCATTAATTTGCTATAATCTGTTAGTCTGGGCTTCATTTAAATCCAGACCGATTTCCTGTGCTATTCTTAATTTTTGTATTTCGAACTCTATTGGAAAGATGGGTTCCTTTCCAAATACTAGCTGATATGGTGAATAACTGGTGGTGTTTCTCCATGTTGTTCGATATGCCCACAAGGCCTCTAACAATCTTGAAGCCCAATCATGCCTGTGTGATGCAATGATTTTTGTCAATATTGCCTCTATCACTTTATTCGTGCTCTCTACTTGGCCATTTGCCTGTGGGTGATACGGAGTGGTAATTTTGTGCTAAATGTGATAATTTTTTAATGTTGCAGCGATTTTATTACCTACAAACTATGGTCCTCCGTCCGTGATTATTTCCTTTGGGAGGCCATATTGCACAAATATTTGGAACAAGAAATGAATCATAGAGTCCTTTGTAGCTCTTGGAAGTGCCTCTGCTTCAACCCATTTGGTAACATACTCTGTTGCTACTAGAATATGTGTTTTTTGATTTGATGATGGGTTGATCGGACCAACAAAATCGAGCGCCCAATGCTCAAATGGTTTGGTTACTAACTGTGGGTTTAAAGGCTTTTCGTTGGACTGTTCAAGGCATCCTACTCTTTGGCAACCGTCACAGGCTTGAAAAAATTTCTTAGCGTCTTTAAAGATTGTGGGCCAGTAATAACCTGTTTGCAAAACCTTGTGACCAGTCCTTCGATTTGCAAAATGTCCACCACACGGTCCATCATGACAGGCTTTTAGAATGTCAAATATTTCATCTTCACAGATGCATCTTCTGATGTGCATATCTGCCCCTGTATGAAATAGGTAGCCCCCAATCCAAGAAAATCAGGTACTATGTTGCATAATCTGTTTTCATTCATTGGGGGTTAGATTCTTTGGTAATTTTCCTACTGCTAAATAATTTGCAACATCAGCATACCAGGGTGTCTTGACAGTAATAGAAAATAAATGTTCATCTGGGAATTGGTCTTCAACTGCTGCTGCATCCGCTGGCTTCAGCATTCATGAGAGATAGTTAGCTATAGGATTCTCTTTCCCAGGTCGTTCTTTTATTGTGATGTCAAATTCCCGCAATAAGATAAACCTTCTTGTTACCCTACCATTTGTAATAGGTTAATTTGCTAAGTATTTTATGGTAGAGTGATTTGTATATAAGACAACAGGATATCCAGTGATATAATGGCTAAATTTATTTACCGCATGTATTACAGCTAAAAAATCTTTTTCAATAACAATATAGTTTAGCTCAGCAGGAGACAAATTCTTGCTAATATAATATATTGCATATGGTTTTTTGTCTTCTACCTGCCCAAGGACTGCTCCAATAGCTGTGTCTGAAGCCTCTGATGAAATTTGAAATGGCAACTCCCAATTTGGGCCTCTGAGCACCGGGGCTGTTGACACAAGCTTTTTCAGATCCTCAAAAGCATAGTCGCATTTATCTGTCCAAAAAAAATCAACATTCCCTATCAGTGCATATAGAGGTGTAGCTATTCGAGAAAAATGTTCTATGAATCTGCTATAATAACTAGAGAATCCAAGAAAACTACGTACCTCAGTCTGTGTGGTAGGAGTAGGTATTAACAAAATTATTTGAATTTTGGCCGGATCTACTTGTATTCCAGCTTCTGAGATATAATGACCTAGGATGAGCCCTTCGATTATCATCATATAGCATTTTCATGGCTCAAGCAGAGCCTAGTGGCAATACATCGTTGCAGCATCTTTCCCTATGTGTCTAGTGCTGGCTCAAAATCATCTCCATATGGTGTGAAATCATCCACGTATACTTTGAGCCCTTCATTTATTAAATCTAAAAAGATGATGAGGATGGCCCTCTGAAATGTGGCAAGGGCATTGCATAGGCCAAAGGGTAGGACTCTGTAGGCAAATGCTCCCCAAGGACAGGTAAAAGTAGTTTTGTCCTGGTCTTCAGGGGCAATCTGAATCTAATTGTATCCACTAAAGCCATCCAAGAAAGAAAAGAATTTCTTTCCTGCCAATGTGTCTAATACCTGGTCAATGAATGGAAGGGGAAAGTGGTCTTTCTGTGTTTATTTGTTTAATTCTCTATAATCTACACAAATCCTCTACTTTCCATTCTTCTTTGGCACCACTACTAGTGGAGAGACCCACTTGCCATCAGAGATTGGATAAATAAAGTTTACATCCAAAAGTTTTTGTAATTCAGCTTTCAAAATATCTTTCAGGTGAGGGTTGAGTCTCCATTGGGGCTGGCGAACGGGTCTAACATCTTTTTCTGTATAAATGTGGTGCATACACATCTGGGGATCAATTCCCTTCGTGTCTAGATAATCCCATGCAAAAGCTACCTTATATTTTCTCAATAGTTGGACCATCTTTTCTTCTTGTTCAGGCATCAGGTTATTGTTAATGTTTAAGGTTTTTCCTGGCTCAATCTCTATAGTTTTACTGTTTGAAACAGAGGTAGTGGGTATTGATTGATCATGAGTGACTTTGAGGGGATCTTCTTCTAGTTCATTGTCAAATGCTGCCTCTATCATGTGACATTGTACATGGGATCTGGATTCAGATTGGTTGATGAAGTTGTTAATAACATCATCCTCTGTTTGATCTTTAAAATAAAGGGCATCTTCTATGGTTAATGGGGACCTAGTGTTTTCTGTGAGGTATGATACAGGTTGCTTGTTAGTTTTTATTATTGGTACACTTGGCTGGGTTGGAGGGTATAGAGCTAGATTCTTGATATTAGTCCCTCTAGTTATAGTCATACTGCCTTGTCGGCAGCCAATGTAAGCATCAACAGTCGCAAGCCAAGGTCTACCTAAGATTAACGGGTGTCCATCGAGTCGGTTTTTGGGGTTGATTATCAGAAAGTTGGCAGGGTATTCCTAGGAATCAACATATACCATTACATCATGTAGTGTATCTTCTGGCCTAACTACTGATCGGTCAGCTAGTTATAATAAGGTGGAGGTTGGTTCCACTGATGTAATGCCCAGTTTCTGGCAAGTGGTGGTTGTTAAAATATTAATTGCAGCCCCTAAATCAACTAGGGCATTTGAAAAGGTTTGCCCATTGATTTGCACCGTCACTATAGGATTCCCTAGGTCTTGATATTTGACAGGTGCTTCTCTTCTAAATAACAGATCAGATAGGGTGCCAACTACTTGGACAGTTGGGTTAGTTGTTATTCTCCTCTTTGGCTTCCTTATACATAACTCTTTGATGGTTTTTGCATATATTGGGATATCTTGGATAGATTGGAGGAGAGGGATTTTTATACACAAGTTTCTTAGTTCTCTCAGAATATCAAAGTCAGGATGTTCTATAGGGCATGGTATGATTAATCGTTTTGGGAATGGGGGAGAAGACGTGGTTGCTTGGTCATGAGTTTGTTGTCTGACCACATCCTCTTCTTATAGCAATTGTTCTGCGGGTAATTGATTTTCAACTTGAACATTTTTATCTCCCTCAGTTTCTATAATGCGCCCAGACCTTAATTGAAGGTTGTTGCACTCCCTTAGATCAGTTTCTAGTTCTGGTGTTTTGATTATTTGAACAGATTGAACTGGTCTATTATTTGGGTTCGGGTTGGGTTGGGCTGGGAGTTGCGGTCTTAAGTTGGACTGGGGTTTTTGTTGTATTGTATATGGCACTAGAAGTGTGGGTTGAGGGAGTGGAATGGTTCCTACTGGCTGATTCATCGGTCTTTGCCAGTTTGTCTGCCAAGCTTGACCCTGTGAAGTGAGAGGGGACTATTGTGTTGGATATGCATTGTTTTGCCAACATGGTGGAGGGTAGGGAAAATTTTGCCAATTAGATTGGCTTGTTTGATTTGGCCATGTTGATGAAGGAAATGGTTCTTGTGACCAGTTTGAAAAGGGAGGCTAATTTTTCCACATTGTATTATATTGTTGAGCATGATATTGTGGAGGTTGGAAAGAAGAATATGGCTCGGAGGGCATACCTAGTTGTCGTGGCTGCTATTGACGGCATTGATTAAGTGAGTACATCGGTTCTGATTCTTCTTCCGCTTCTTTGTATACTACTTTCAAACCAGGGAGTGAGGGGCAATTCTCTGTGGAGTGATCTTTTTTACAGATAGCGCAGACTTGAACTGCATCCAATGGGCACTCTTTGCGACTGTGCTTCTTTCTGCATCTAGGGCATAATATTACCAGATTTTGCTCTGCTTCTGCTTGTTTCTGTTTCGCTTGCATAATATTGAGATGCGTTGTCAGAGTCCCCAATATATCAGTTTTGAAATTCTCCAGTAAATTCCCGATTTCTGCGCAGGTTACTCCTCCACCGGAGATCTTGTTGTCCCTTGTGAGCATGTCACATTCCGCTGGTTTTAGCCTTGTACTGCCTCGTGAACTCCTGATGCACAAATCAATAATGTTAGCAAATGTTTCTTGATAAATGTCACCTTTTCCCATAATATTTAGTGTTTCAACCCATTTTTCCTTTATTCCTTTAATTAATGTCATTTTTAATACATTGTCAGGTAAGGGTAATGATGCATAAGGCAATCTTTGAAGATTATACTAAAAGAATTCAACATATTCTTCTAGTGTCTCATTAGGTCTAGCTACAAAATGAAATATTTGATCCTTTAATTCTCTATACCTACAATAATCATGATATTTCTTCAGGAAAGCCTCTTTCATCTGATCCCAGTTGTTTATGACACCTCCATCTAACCCCATAAACCATTGTAAGGCTGCCCCTTTTAATGTAAAGGGAAATAATTTTAGCTTTTGGGGATCAGTGGTATAGTCATACCCCCTACACAATACATCAAATTCAAATAAAAATGTGTCTGGATCTTCTGATGTTAGGCCATGGAATGTAGGAATATGTTGAAGAGGAATGGCCTTCATAGGTGCATTAGCTGCAGTATCTACAATGGGATATTATAGTGTGGAGGTTTGAGGTGTTTGCTAGTTTTGGGCCATTTGGTCAAATATGTGCCAATATCCTTCTGGGATTTCTAGGAGTGTATTCCTAGGCTAGTTAGAAGGAGCAGGAATGGCCTTAACAACACTTCCTTTGTCTGGGATGATGAGAGTTCCTTGTTGAACTAATGTCTGGGGGGATCTTAGCTCTTTATGTTCTTTAGCTTTGTTCTGAATGATTTTGACAACACTTCCCTTATCTCGGTTGCTTAATGGCTGAACTATTCCAAGAGGAGATCTTGGTTCTTTAGTTTCCCCTGTTTCTCCTCTTCCTTCACAGAGATTACTAAGGTTCCCTTCTTGTAACGATTTTGGGCTAGAATTCTCAATTTCTTGAAAATCTTGCTCCTCTGTTTGGTTGTGCACCTCAGCAAAGGCTACAGATGGTGATTCTGTGGCCTGAAGGGAACTAGTAGGTTGTCTAGAAGCAACTTTTCTAGGTCCTACTGACGGCTGAGATTCTGCTTTTTTAAGGATTTTATCTATAAAGGTTGATCGGCCAAGGGTCACCGACCCCTTAGCTTTATCAGGCTTGGGTAGTGGTTTAAGATTCTTTTCAGGCTTTTTCTGCTTAGTCATGCACACAAATCAAATACTTATTTCTACCTAAAATAATAACAAATCTGTAGGAAAGCAAGCGAGGGAGCAGGGTTGTTACATGCTCTGTATGCAGGTTCTTACCTTCCATTTTTAAAACCCAACTCTCTCCTAGTAGATACTTACACTACTCTCTTTTAAAAAAGAAACAAATGGCTACACTCTCCTCGGCAACGACGCCAAAATGTTAAGTGATAAAAAGGGTCTTTTTAACCTCTATTTACCATACATTAATTATCAATCCAGGTGCAATTTTTTATCTCAAGAGTGTACTCAGTCTGAGGTAGTCACTTGTTCAAGAGTAATGTTTGCAGTATAGTGCTTACAAAAGTAACTGAACGTTGGAAACAAACTCTAATTGTAATGGCAAGAAACTAAATGTTTTGTAACTAAATCATTTACTCAAGAAACTATAGCAATCATCAATCAAGGATGTAGTAATGATAACTCTTTCCCCTGTAAACTGATGTAAATGAAAATCAATCACAGATAAGATATCCAATATGAGAACTTAGACAACAGTAGTCAATGTTCGTTCCAGTTGTGGATCTTTCTATTCACACTCAAGAAAATGCCGAAAACAACAATTCAATTAGCAGAAAAGGAACAACAACTAAAAAGATCGAACAACAAAGCTTAATCTACAGGAATGAATTGAGCAGCAATCTTAACCGAAAGGAATTGAACAACTATCTTTAACTAAGAAAGGAATTGAACAACAATCTGAACTAATAAAGGAATTGAATGGAAATCTAAGAAAGGAACAATAAACTGAAGTAAATCTATAGAAATTGAACAACAATCTAAGAAAGGAACAACAAACTAAAGTAAATCTACAGAAATTGAACAACAAACTTAATTAAGTGTAAACACACAATGACTATAGAATGAGTAATCTTATTCTAGCATGTAGAACATTAACCACATATATAAAGGAACAATAATTGCAGTTATAATGGAACGATAGTGAACTGAACAACAATCACAATTGTAAGTGGACTGTAGTTAAATGAATAGCAATATCAATCTGTAAATGAACAACAATATCAATCTGTAAATGAACAGTAGAATCTGAATTAGACAATGCAATACTGTTTCAGAAGGAACAACATAACATTCTTGGTTGAGAATAATAATTTTGCTATTCGATTCCGATTTCGATATAACAGATTAATTCAATGAAATTTTCAAAAACAAAAGATTACTGAATAAATAAAATTAAGATAATGCAAAGGAAATCAAACCACATACGACTGTAATCGGAAAATAATGATACATGAAGCAAGTGATCCACTAGGGTCGGGCCCTTAGCCACCAGGGAAGCATTGTTGCTGTTACTCTAGGATCAGATAATGGAACAACAACTGAGTTATATATTAATCATAAATGGCAAAGTTACAATGGTCACTCTTTTAAAGAGAGTCGATGATCAAAGTTAAGAGTACAACAATAAGTCTACAAATTGACAATAAAATCTGCCCCCTAGGCTAGCAATGCTGTCCCTTTTTATAATGGTCAGGTGGAAGTATCAAAAATACAGATAAGTCTTATAGCAGCGATCCCTCAGGATCAAAGGATCCTAAGGGATTCACCATATCTTTTATCTTTAGTTATCGTTTTGTCCTCTTGCGCTGATGCCGCGTTTCCTCCCTTTTCCTAGTCCATGTGCTCCGATCTTGATTTCCTCGTCTGAATGTGGTTTCCTGTCAAAGGGACAACAGTTGCTTTTTCTTTGTCTTTTCCTCTGGAATAGTGATTTTCCATTTTCTTCACTTTCTGTGTAGAAAAAGACAATAATTAGTCATTTTGCATCAATCATGAATTTCCTTAATTCTATTATAATTCTTTAACATATCACCATCTTAGAATGTAAAGGAGTTATGATTTAAAGGAAAAGATAAATAAATAAATGGTAAATACATACCTCTTCCAATGCTCAACACAACTTACCTCACCAAGATTTCCTCTGTACTTGGTCTTTTGGCAAGCTCTTGGTTCTTTATCTCTGGAACCTCCTTTGAGAACTTCTTTCTACTCCTTCTAGGCCTCAACTCATCTGCACTTCTCAATAACACAATTGTCCTCTTGTATTTCAATTACCATGAAATACTTGGTTCTGACCACCTCTTCTTTCACTTAGAAAGTCTTACCAGCTTTCTTCATCCCTTAGCGATTCTACCCACATCCTCTGTGGAATCGCCTTTGTGATTTGCAACAATACCTCTACAGTAACAAGTCTCCTTCTTGCTACATATGCCTCACTAAGCTTCTCTCCTTTGAGCTCAGTGTCTTAGCATTTCTCTGGTTCTTTCCTTTGGAACCAATTAAGAACTCCTTACTCTGTATTGCTACAAACTTCTCACCTTCTTATGCTGTTATCTATGCATCAATGTATAAACACACATTCTCGAATCAAAACAAAACAAAACATATCACCTCACCTTCAAGATCTCCGCATGATCTTGTTCCACCATTCCACCTATACTTTGAATGGATTGTCCTCTGTATCTTGCATCTGCAAGTTCTGCTACACATCACCTCTGTGTGCCTACTCTCTGTCAGATTAAATCTGATACTTCCTTGCTTGCATAAACATCTTTGACACATAACTTTGTTCTCAATTCTTTCACATAGAATTTCTTTGTTTTGTTTTAACACCAATTATTTCAATTACAATTCTGCTCTGGTACCACTAATGACGTAGGGTTACCCCCGCTTATACCCACAGTATGCATGTAAAATGCAAAAAAACATCTGTCCTAGGTATTTAACTCTCAAAGGAATCAAATCTTCAACCATAAATGGATAAGGCCCTATTCAACAGTTCCTTTATATCGAAACCCAATCACCCTACTTAAACTTCCTATCAGGACTTTAAACCTCCTCACTGACCTCCATTATCCCTTTTATTAAGCCTTCCTCAATTTTTCTTATCGGGAATTTTAAAACCCTTCATAACCTTTATAAAATCTTGTATCGGCGCTTAATTCATTATAAACCCTTTATCTTTTATAATGGTGGACTTATATAGGAAACTTCACATATTCGTGCTTAATCCTTTATAATTCATTTACAAAGGAAATACATGCAAAACACAGTATTCCGCCTTGGTATGGTCTCTGCACATTTCTTGAGGTTAACTTTATCACAATCGGGGTATCGCACCTCCACAGCACACCACACACACACACAGATATATATATATATATATATATATATATATCATCACCCCTCTCACTCCGATATGCGACTATCGGAATCGTTAACACCACCTTTTACATTAAATAACTCGGGCACACACTTTATGGAATACAAAGGAAACACATTGAAACTCCGCTCTGAACCATCTAAGAAGATCTAAAAAACTATATACCTGCATTCATATATATCGTCGGGTTTGCACCTTTAGACACTCCACAGCACTGCTCCAATCTCCAATTACCGATCGGCTCGATCTCTGATCGCCGATTGGCACTTATTGTTGATATCGCTATGTCCCATTCCATTGTCACTGCCATTTGACTTTGTCGAAATGTGATCACCGATCAATCTTGATCGTTGATCTGGAATCGATCCGACGGTTGACGTTTGATCACACAATCGCTTATCGCCATACCTTAAGGTCTTCAGCCCGCCTTCTTATAACAATCTTCCGATGCGATTATAAAATATCTCTATTCCGGCGATTGGATCTGGACCGTTGATCTCATAGATCTAACAGCTCCTATGCAACCATACATCACTTCTTTCCTATCTCTTTACTTAGATTTTTTCCGCCATTTCCAATGTTTTCTATGGTTTTTGGGTTTTTCAAAGGTTTCGCCTTACGCTCTTCTATTGCTCAATTCATTCCCGCTTGAGCTTAACTCCGCTTACTCATTTGATCATTGTCCTTTTGGAATTTATTTGATCCTTTGAATGGATTCAAAGATCCATTAAGAACCTCTGTATCGTTCTTCTTCTCTGTGCAATTCTTCAAAACTTTGTCTTCTGCTTCTGCTGCTCAACTACCTTTGAGCTTTACTCTTCTGCAAAATCTCACTTCATTATTTCACCCTAGAGTTTCACTCTGTTTCTTCAATTGGATTCAAAGACCCGTGATGATTCCTCTGAATCATTCTTTCCTCTGTGCATTCTATAGAACTCTGACTACAACCCCTGTTACAGAACCTACGACTTCATATATCATTCACTCATTAAACACTCATTTCACATACTAATAAAGTTATGGAATAATCCATTGTATATATAAATATGAACAAATGACACATATCGAGATTCTCTGTCTCTCACAGGCCTGTTCTTCAATATCAATGGCCTCCTCCCTCACTATGCTTGTAGGCTTACATTTATGCCAGAAAGTTCTGTTGAACTAATTCTGGTTCAAGTTCTAGTTCTACTAAACTGACTCCTAAATGTTCTCTGTCCACTTCTACTTCAATTAATTCCTAAAATCTCTCTCTCGTTCCTCGAATCATGAGACTACTTTAAGAGTCCTAATTGACTTTTAACTCTTTGTCTTTATTAACCACTCATGTTCTCATTTATTTGAGTGCATTGACAACTTCCTCTCATTATCTAATTAATTTCTATTCTATGCACTCAAAAGCCAAATATTACATTAATTCATCACTTAGGAATCCAACTTCCTTAAAATACATGATCCCCTATATCTATTTAATTACAATGATTTTCTCTTGGGTTGAATAGTCCTGCATCATCTTCACTCTTGGTTCTAGACCTATTACATGGGCTTGCAAGGAACAAAGTGCCATTTCTCTTTCTTCAACAAATTTAGCAGACTATCGTGGCGTTGTAGAAGCTAGTAAGAAAGCCCTGTGGCTTCCTTAGATCGTGTCAGAGTTTGCTTTCAACTGCAACATCCGACTACACTTCGGTGTGATAATCAAAGTACCATTTGACCATGCAAAGATCCAGTCCAACACCTGCGCAGCAAACACATTGAACTACACATACACTTTGTCAAAAAGCTCATTCATGACCATGTTCTTGAAGTGCAATATTGTTCAGCCAATGGTCAAGTTTCAAACATGTTTACAAAGGCTCTCACAGAGGCGAAGTTTACTAAACTTCGATTTATGGTTGGAGTTCAGGAAGTTGTCACTAAGGGGGGATAGGCTTTAATGCCTCCTTCCTTCTCCTATTGTGTTATATTTGTACATCCTTCAATCCTATCTCAAGTTCTTCTTAAGGAGGGATGTTAGGGAATTCTGACACATAGGAAATAGTTAAGTATAACTTGGTCTAATGTATAGTTAGGTAGAGTGTGTTTCTTTACTATGTACTTTTGTAACTTACAATTTGATGGTCACGATATGTTCTACACATGAACTGATCTAACAGTTCATTCTCTCCTTGGTATTATCGACACTTGATCCATGGCTTAACACTCGATTGGTCCATGATCTCTATTTAAAGAGCATGGAGGGTCATTTGTACGGTGACTATTTATGAGAGAAGCTTATGTAAATTTTCTTTCTTTTATTAATAAATTGCCTGAAGTGGCCGCGTTGGCTTGGGCCGTGGATTGTTTCCCTCTTTGAGGGTTTTAACCATGTCAAGAATACTAGTGTATTGATCTGTGATCTGTTTGTGAGTGGTGTCCTTTGGTGTTCTATCTGAGGAACTTACCCTGTAAATTCCTACATAAGGTGGTAACTCACGCTGGGTTTGGCAATACGATTTGACTTGTAGTGCCAAATGTGTGATGCACATGTCGATTGTATTAAGAAGAAAGGTAAATGGATAATATGAGGGAAAGAAAATGTAATCCCATGAATCATGAATGCAGGTATTTATACAATAAGGACATACCCATGAATAGTAAACTAATATGCTACAATATGAATGGGGAATACAACTACACTCCAAAGTTATCCATGCACTACCTCAAACATATGGATATGAGCACCATTCTATCAAATGCTTATGGAGGGTATAGTATTAATGTTGGAGAGATGAATATATTTCATGAAATGTGTTAAATAAATAGTGTTAATGGCAATATCACAACTGCTACATTAACCTAGAAACACATTTGCTAACTTGAATTCAAACAATGCTACACTGGATATAATGTAAAACATGAGATGAAACATGGAAAGATATTTGAGCATATAGGTTGCAGAAGATAGGGTATTGCATCACATGGCACGAGGCATTTAAAGACATGACCAAGAATAAAGAATGATGGTAGTACTTTGTTAGGCCCCTATACTACTAGTGTAACCCCTTATTGTTATTAGTACAACCCACTTATTATATTGATGTACCCATGTAGTGCCCATATTGTTACTATTGTGCCCCATAGAAGCCCACTATTGTTATTATTGTGCCCTTACATTATTATTGTTATGTCGGCTCTGATTATGTTATGACCCCTTAGACTCCTATATATAGAAACGAGGTACTTTCATTTGTACCATCAAGGAATCATTCATTTGTGCAATGTAAAGGAGGTTGCCCCCTCGAAGAGGCTGAATTCTAAGGTGTTGATCTATCTTTTCTATCTTTTTCTTGAGCTGGTTTCATAACATTTGGTATCAGAGCTTTGGATTCTAGGGTTTCGCTGCTCCAAAAAAGTCATCATGGAATTTTCGCTATAACTTTTTTTCTGCGAGGTTTCAGAAGCTAAAAAACAAACCCATTTGAGAAGACGTCGCGCTGAATCTCAGGTCCAAATTTCAGAGCTTTTCGTGCTATATTTTCAGAGATATGATCTGAGGAAGTTGGTCCTTTTGCATAATCCTGAATTACATTCAAAAGAGGTGACTTGGGGAAAATCGTCATAACTTTCTCTCTGAGCATCAGATTGAAATTTTGTAAGAAGGTACAAAAAGATGACGGACTGTAGTTTCTTGTATATATTTTTCAGAGCCAAAGGTAAAAACAGGGACACGTGGCATGTCGTACAAGTTCCCTGTACTGAATTAGTCTATAATCAGGTCACTGTGGCAGATTTGGCATAACTCTTCATTGGAGAATCCAATTGGGGTTTGACTGGTGGCATTGGAAAGAGGACACAGAGGGCTACCGTAGGTCACAATTTTAAATCTGGATGATCCGAAATTACAGAGATACATCAGAGGCAATATCGAGCTCCTACAAAGTGAAAAAAGGTGTGTATATTTTTTTAAATGTTTGCTTAAGCTTGGTTTGAAAAATTATTTTGAAGGAATTCAAAGGGCATAGTAAAGCATTATTATCGGTAATTGATGCCCCGAGGAAAGAAAATGGAAACACCTAGTAGGCGACCTGAAAGCTCTAGCATGACTCATGAAGAAGAGGAAGAAATGCAACATGATATATCAAAATTACGAGACCAAGTGCAACAAGTGTCACTTGCACAAAAAGGAACAGAATCTAAGATGGATGGTTTAAAGAAAGGCGTAGAAGCTAAGATGGATTGTTTAAAGAAAGGTGTAGAAGCTAAGATGAATGACGTGGAAGCTAAGATGGATGATTTGAAGATAGATTTGAAGACAGACATGGAAGAATTGAAGATAAATATGAATAAGTTGCTACAAGAAAGGGTCACTAATGGTGAAAGGGTAGTAAAGGAAACTCATGATGAGAACAAAAGAAATGTTAATCATGATTCCATAGACTCTAATGTTGGATCGAAGACCCACCATATTCCAGAAATCGATATGAGGACGTTTGATGGCAAGGATCCCGCAACATGGATATTACGGATGGAGCAATTTTTCGATCTCAATAATGTGCAAAACACACAAAAGGTACGTATTGCAACTTTATATTTGGAACCAAATCAGTTTGTATGGTATCAATGGCTTTGCTCTTGTAAACAATTTATCACTTGGGCAATTTTTACGGAAGAATTGATAGCACATTATGAGGATACAAAAAGCAACACTTTTCTTAGCCAATTGATAAGTCTCAAACAAAAGGGTTCAATAATGGAGCACATTGAGGAGCTCCAAAAATTGAACATAAGGGTAAAAGATATTCCAGAGGAGCATAGGATTGATGTGTTCATAGGGTCTTTAAAGGATAATATCCAACATGATGTTCGCCTTTGGGAACCTGATTCATTAGAGAAGGCATTTAGGTTAGCAAGAAAAATGGAAAGCAAAATTATGGCAACCAGGAAGCATACCACTCACAACTATAAATATGGAAGTGTTGTTGCCACTAGTGTTCCGCAACCTATAAGGTTGACACCACAACAATTGGAAGAAAAAAGAGCAAAAGGGCTTTGTTATAGTTGTGATAGAAAATACACTAAAGGTCATAAGTGTGCTGAGAAGAAATTATTCTACATAGATTCTGAAGAGGAAGAAGGAAAGGAGCAAGAAAGGTCAAAAGAAGAGGATATACTCCAGGAACAAAGCCTAGACGAAGAACAAATGAATCCGACCATATCTTGTAATGCATTGGCGGGAATTACCACTCCTCAAACCATCAAGATAGAAGGACAAATCAAGAAGAAAAAGGTAATAGTGTTGATTGATTCGAGAAGTACCCACAATTTTATTCATTGTAAAGTAGCAAAAGGATTGAATTGCTTCTTATATCCAGCACCAGAGTGTCAAGTGATGGTTGCAAATGGAAGAACAATAAATTGTTCTGGAAAGTGCCATAATATCAAGCTATCCATGGGAGAATATGTATTGACTAGCCCAATGCTTTCCATTCCAATGGGAGGTGTTGATGTTGTATTAGGAGTCCAATGGCTACAATCCTTGGGTACAATAGCTTTTAATTTTCAAGAACTTTTCATGAAATTTTCTGTGGAAGGAAAGGAAGTTGAATTAAGGGGTATTGCAGGGAAATCGGGAAAGATAATCAGCTCTAATGGTATGACAAAGCTTCTAAAAAAGGAACGAAAAGGTGTAATTTCACAATTATGTTCTAGATGTTTCCACATTGGAATCATCTATTTCTCCAGATCTCCAAATAGTCTTGGACAATCATTCCAAGGTATTTGAGACTCCCAAAGGTCTCCCACCTATTCGTGATCATGATCATGCTATTCATCTGAATCCAGGAAGTGTTCTTCCAAACATCAGGCTGTACAGATATCCCTATGCCCAAAAGAGTGAAATTGAACGTATGGTTGCAGAAATGCTAGAGGCTGGTATAATTCAACCGAGTCAAAGTTATTTCTCTGCTCCAATAGTATTGGTGCACAAGAAGAATGGATCATCGTGCATGTGTGTGGATTATAGGGAGCTCAACAAGCTCACTATCAAAGATAAGTTTCCCATTCCTGTCATTGATGAATTACTAGATGAATTGCATGGATCAATTTACTTCACCAAGTTGGATCTTCATTCAGGATATCATCAAATCAGAATGAAGGCTGAAGACATTTCGAAAACAACATTCAGAACTCATGAGGACCATTATGAATTTTTGGTCATGCCTTTTGGCCTTACCAATGCACCCTCAACATTTAAAGGTTTGATGAATTCAATTTTCAAACCATTCCTTAGAAAATTTGTGCTAGTATTCTTTGATGATATACTAATCTACAACAAGTCTTGGAAGGATCATGTTGAACATGTTGATAGGGTGCTACAACTATTGGAGGAAAAACAATTATATGCAAAAAGATCCAAATGTTTCTTTGGAGCACAAGAGGTGGAATATCTAAGTCATATTGTATCTCATGAAGGAGTTAAGGTAGACCCTAGCAAAATTAAAGCCATTAAGGAATGGAGAATCCCCACATCCATAAAGCATCTGCGAGGATTTCTCTGGTTGACCGGTATTATCAAAAGTTTTTTAAGAATTATGGGAGAATAGCAGCACCTCTAACAACACTATTGAAGAAAGATGCATTTTCATGGACTCTAGAAGCAACAAAGGACTTCGAACATCCTAAAGAGGCAATGTGCCAAGCACCTGTCTTAGCTACACCAGACTTCACAAAAACCTTTATTGTGGAATGTGATGCTTCAGGAAATGGAATTGGTGTTGTTTTAATGCAAGATGAAAGACCCATTGCTTTTGAAAGTCGTCCAATCAAGGGAAAGTTTTTACACAAAGCTATTTATGAGAAGGAAATGTTGGCAATACTCCATGCACTTAAGAAATGGCGACCCTACCTAATGGGAAGACACTTCAAGGTAAAAACGGATCATGATAGCCTTAAATACTTTTTAGAACAAATATTATCCTCTGAAGAGCAACAAAAGTGGGTCACAAAGATGTTGGGTTATGACTTTGAAATCATCTACAAAAAAGGGAAGCAAAATGTGGTGGCAGATGCACTCTCAAGAAAGGATGACTATGTGGAAGCATTGTTGTGCGCCATTTCTATTATCCAACCAGATTGGATAAACGAAGCAAGGGAGGAATAGAAGAATGAAAAAGAAGTATGGCCACTTATTCAAAAGTTGCAAAAGATCCCAATTCAAACAATATTGCCAGAAATTGAAGAGGAAGGAAAAATCATATTGGAACCTGGAGTAGTCACAGAAACAAGAACCCGACAACTACAAAATCGATCAATTTCAGAGTATCTCATCAAGTGGAAGAACTTACCCGCTGAAGATTCCACATGGGAGGACAAGAATTTTATACAGAAGCATCAAGAACTACTCAAGCGTTGAGGACAACACTTTTTGAAGGAGAGGGGCATGTTAGGCCCCTATACTACTAGTGTAACCCCTTATTGTTATTAGTACAACCCACTTATTATATTGATGTACCCATGTAGTTCCCATATTGTTACTATTGTGCCCCATAGAAGCCCACTATTGTTATTATTGTGCCCTTACATTATTATTGTTATGTCGGCTCTGATTATGTTATGACCCCTTAGACTCCTATATATAGAAAGGAGGTATTTTCATTTGTATCATCAAGGAATCATTCATTTGTGTAATGTAAAGGAGGTTGCCCCCTCGAAGAGGCTGAATTCTAAGGCATTGATCTATCTTTTCTATCTTTTTCTTGAGCTGTTTTCATAACATACTTTCTAGATAGGTTTTGAACATATTAAAGCCAAGAAAACCCTATAAAGGCCCCATGCATTAACAACATTGTGGAAGAATATTTGCATGGAGAAATCTAGTTTTCTCACAAAGGCTACAAAACTAGGATTTCAACAAACATACTAGTTGGGTCCATGTAGCATCCCAAGGCATTGTGTCTGTTTAGTCAATTTAATGTTCTTAAATTGTAAGCATTATTATCGACTAGGGTAGGTAAACTGATGAAGTACAAGTGCATTGTATGAGCTAGAAGTTACTTATGTCATTAAGATGTTTATGTTATGGTTAATGTCTAAATATAGAATCAATATGGAAATGATGTTACTGTCTATATTAGAGTATTATCCTTGAGATCTGTTAGCTGGTTATTCTAAAATTAATCTTAATTGAATCAAACTTTGTGGGATGGTTGAGTAGTGATCCTAACTCTACTCTGTTAGACTGTTTTTTATTATGTTTGGATTTTTATGCTGCAACCAAAATAGACTAAATATTAAAGCATAAAATGGTGTAAAGAAGATCTAATTTATTGAATTGGACAATGCATTATACTTGAATTTAGTTTCTAAGAAAAGACTGTCACTCTTAACTATTGCAGCTTCACTCAATGCAAAAGTAAAAACAAGAACAAGATTGATAAGCTATGAAATAACCAAACTGTGAAATGAAATGACTAAACTATACTAGGTAGAAAGCAAATGAAATGATCAAGTTATGCTAGGTATAAAGCAAATGAAATTACTGATGCAGATGTCAATTTAATCGTGAACACCATTGGACTACATCCTAAAACATAAAACATAGCATCCATAATTTAATTCTAGGAAACCAAAGAAAATCTATTTGTAGTGAGTCAAAGACCTCATATGCACGTAGGGGCCCTCCATGAGGCAGTCAACAAATTTAATCAATGTAACATGAAATTTATGAAGCAAGATTTATTAATCGGAAAATTGTTTTAACATGATGCTTTCAAAATTACATACAATAGCATGCACCAAAACATAGAGCGATCATTGTTCTTATAATGTTTTCTTAATTAGCAGCACGATAAATTCAAGCATAAGTATCTTCATTACAATCCTTATCAAACAAAACCATATCGCTTAATCATCAATTTGTTATTTGGAAAATAAAATCGATAATATTTCGTGAAACTCGGACTCTGTTCCGGCATATTATCTTGCAGTTGACTGTCATGGTTGACCGTGTTGCAGTGTGATTTTCTTGATGGATTGGTTTGAGTAAACAAGAAGAAATCCATGAGGGGATCATTCTTCATTTACCCATATACTCCTTTGTTGAGTTGGCACACTCGAACCCTGTCAACAACAGAAGTAGCTACAAATATCTGGATTAGTTGCAGAATCAAGTCAATTCCATCGCTGAATGCAAACTTTAATAAAACAATAAGTTATGTGGACAAAATATGAAAAAGAGGACATGTAAGTGCTTACCTTAACAAAACCTCATATTTATTACATTTATTTAGATGATAGGGATAGGAAAAAGGAGGAAAGATGAGAAAAAAGGGTGTCAAGGTAAAGCAGTTCTTGGACTCTACATTCCCCCACACTGAGGGTTTTGTATGTCCACATACAACTCAACATTGTCATTCTCTTGTACATTCTTTCTATCACATTCAAGATTTACTTTCTTCGTCTTTTTGGTAGCCACTGCCATTCTTGGTTTCTTCATGAGGATCTTATACTTTAGGTTGATGATTTCTCTTTGCATTGCCCTTTTTTCTTTCTTCAACTTCTTGTTATTTTTGTACCATAGACTTAAGTGAAGAATAAGGTTATCACTTTCGGCAATTTGAATTCCATTATGCACCTTCATTGTTTGATTTTCATTTTTAAGGTATATGTTTAATGTCTCCAACTCAAATATTTCTTGCTTTAAAACATTAGATGTTGAAGGTTCTTATGGCTCATTAAACTGATTACTTCCTTCTCCTGGACTTTGGATTGAACCTTTAGTTGTTTCTTCTTTTCTCTCTAATGATTTTATGTAATCATAAATTTCTTGTTGAACAGGATCAACACCTGGACTATGTACTGGAATTCTTGGAGGTGAACTGAAGGGGGGTGGTGACACCCTTGGTGACAGTCTCAGTGATTGTTATAGCACCACTTACCACTCTTGGTAGATCTGATGCTCTGATTATGGCCTAGGGCAACCCTTCCTTCTAGAATTGGTCCAAAATCTAAAAAACAATGTTTTATTCCCTATATGCTACTTTTCCCTGTGATAAAAGCATGTACACGTGGGTCAGAATATACTAAACCCACATACATATGTTAAAACACTTAAAATTAATAAATTTCCTTAATTTCGGGTGGAGTTCATAGGTTTTACCTGTTACTCACCTCCTATAGCCCGTGGCCCAACTGTTTCCCAACTGAAAAAAAAAAAAAAAAAAAAAAAAAAAAAAAAAAAAAACTAATTTGGAGAAGTATAAATAAACCTCCACGGGAAGGCCTTAAGGGAGAAGAAATGAAATATTGATACTATAGTGATTTTATCCTTGATCGACTCTAACGAAATCCCTGTGCCTCTTGCACCCCCCAAAGACTCAAGAAACCCTTGTTTCCTTGTTGGAGATATCCTTCATCCTTCTTGAGGTATCCTTGTGTATGATGATGGAGGAAGATTGCTGAGGCCGGGAAAGGATGGATTCGGAGGACGGTTCCGCTTGGAGCTGGAGGAAGACTCAGGTCATATTTGTCCACCTTTCTTGTAGCTTACTTCAATAAAGAAATGTTGTTATGTTCCTAATATTAAGCGTGTTTATGCATTGATTTATATTGCGATTTGTTTATGAATCTTATATTGATGCATAATTGTTCATTCATTTATATGATCTAACACGAATATCATGAATATTCTTTATGTTTCTACTATTATATATGTTTCATCTGACTAATTTACAGGTTTCAAAGGCATTCACAGAAACAAAGGGTTTGCACCATGTGGGATTTACCCAAACGTAGGACCTCCGGGTAAGGACACTTCTTCAAAGTTCAGTTGAATAAGAATTTAGGTTGTTTGCCTGAACATTTCTTGTTGTTGTTTGCCCTCTGCTCTGTTGGGGATTTCAACCCAAGACCCTAGGGTGATCTCACCTGCAACAGTGATTCTCCTAGAGAGTCCTCGAGGTTTTTTGTTTGCTCTTTTGTCTCAAGATTGATATATTCTGCAACTTCTGAAGCTGCTTTTTGTACTGTGTTCAATCTGGTACTTCTTCTTAAACATGTAGTTGGCAATCCCTGAGCTTTCTTCTCTTTAGCTTTTGGATTTTCTTTTTGAGGAGGGATCTTGGTTTGGGATAAAATTTATGTTTTCTTTCCGCCTTTCTTTCTTCTAAGATTCCTTTTTTTCATTTTCTGCAAAATATCTACAATGGGTAGTTCATCCTCTGATAATTATTGTTGGGACTGGAGTTCCTATTCTTTACTATTTCCATTTTTCTATTCCTTCCTTTGAGGGTTTTACTACCACTTGATTGTTCAGGAATTTTCTCTTCAAAATGATTTCTTACTAGAAGGTTTTCCCAATTGTCACTTATACTCTGAAGGTGAAGCTCTATCAAGATTTTTATCAATCCATTATGGTACATTGTATTGTCTATAAACTGAATTTTCTTTTGAACATTCATTGACATTTTCTTAAGACTATGCAAGAGGAAGTATGGAAGATTCATTTGATGCTCTTCAAGTAAATTCATCATTATCCTAATGTTGTAGAAAAACATGCCTCCAAATCGACCTTTGCAAGTAATAAATTTCTAAAGTACAAGGAGAAAATTTATCCATTTAATTTTAAGATCTGAACTAGGAGTACCTTTTCTAAAGATGGTAGTGTCCACGTTTGGATTTTTCAAGAAGATTTTCCAATCTTCCCCTTGGATTCCTCTGTTTTTGAACCACTTTTCTCCACTTCTGGGGAATTTAGTAGTTTCTACAATCAAGGACTCTGTTATGGAAAAATTGACATCTCCTGTTTCAACCTCTGTTCAATCAAAAGAACTTGCAAAAGTCTTCGTTACCTCCTTGTGGAAACCATCAAATTTTTCTATCAATTGTAACCACTATATCTGCAACAGTTCCCTCGTCTAAGGGTATCCTTCCAAGAACTTCTTTCTTGTTGGTTCTATTTGGACAATAACGCCCATGATGAAAGATGCTTTGTCTCAAGAACTGTTTAATTGATAGGGAAGAATGGTGTTGTTAGGGTTTTGCTCTGTGATTGAGAGAGATGGAGAGGCTGTATGAATTTATAAAAATGAGAGAATGAGTGAATTATAATGAAGGCTTGCGGAAATGAGTTAGCCATTTAGATGCATTTAGTTCAATGATTTGGTGATTAAATCAATGGATTTGAAATGAGGACGAGACAAGAATTAAAAATGGTGGGATATAATGGATTTGAAAAGCGGCCATCACCGATGATTTGTAATGATTTCGTTTTATTTCGGTAGTGCTATGTCCACATAATTCATATATGCAATATATTAACCTTTATTGTAAAATTAAAATATTATATACCTTCAACTGATTTGCTAACCTTTATCTGTCCTTTGATATCTTATGCAGGTACTTTGAACTTAAAAGGAGTCATTTATTCTTCAACTTGAGCCATCAAGTGTTCCTGTCAAACTGGCTACAGAAATCTTATTAGAGTTGCAGAAACTTGTCCGAGCTTCAGAAAGCCGCTAATTTTGTAGCTGAGAGAATTTTTCTTCTTTTCAAAGAAAGGGAGCCTTAGGAAAAAGGAATACATTTTTTTAAGGAAGAAATGGTAAATAGAGAAAATTCAAGATGCCAACAAGAGTTGGTTTTCACTTTAAATTTCTATATTAGCATGCCAACAACATGTTGGTTTTCATGTTTATACATTTTTTTCTTCTTTTTATTATTATTATTATATATATAGATATAGATATATTTAGAGAAAATTAAAATTTATAAGGTGGAAAAGAAGAAGAATTCTTCTTAACCATCTTCAATTCTGAATTGCCTTAGAAAATTTTGACTCATTCTTCTTTTGTCAGTGGCTTTTGATAAAGTCTAAGTCGATGTCCATTCACTAAAAGAGGAATTTTATGTTCATCAATAGTCCTGATTCTAACTGCACCATTGTCAAAGACATTTTCAACTTCATAAGGTCCAAGCCAGTGAGTTTGGAATTTTCCCTCAAAATTTTTTAATTTTGAGACAAAGAGTAATGCCCAATCTCCTGGATGAAATTTCCTTTATTTAATGTACTTATCATGCCATCTTGATCTCTATTGCTGAATTAGGCTGGTCTTTTAGAGGGCTTCTTGTCTTATTTCATCAAGCTTAGGGAAAATTTTAAGAACCACCCTAAATTTATATGTATAATAAATGGGCGAATCCCCATAATACATAGGAAAAATGGGAGATGATTTTATCAATAATATAACATGTATATATAATTTTTTTGGCGAATATCTCACTAGATTATATTATCTTGTAAAGTCATGGTGAATCTTTCACTAAATTATAAAATCTTGTAAGATCTTGGCAAATATTTCACTGAATAATAAAACATTGTGAAGTCTTGGTGAATGTTTTGTTAAAGTATGAAACCATATATGATAATAGGAAAACATATTCATTAAACTGTAATATACTAACATACATGTTTGGAAAAAAGAAACATAATTTTCTCTTCCTACAAACAATGTTGCAAGTTTCAGTGGCCATGTTTGTCAAGGTTCTTACTGTACACTCTTTCATATCCTTCTATTAGTTTTGATAATATTCCACAACAAAGTTCTTGTAGGTGTTGATCTTGACCACCAGTTCTGTCAAGGTAGGAGAGATTAATATTTTCTCTACCACTTTTGTCAAGCTATCAAATTTCTTTCTTATTCCTAGAATCCAACTGTGAGATAAAAATAAAAATAAAATAAAAATAAAAAATAAAAAAAAATCAAGTTTGTTTACCCCAACACACCAACAAGTAGCAAACCCCAACTATATAATATAAGAAAGTAGTAGGTATCCCAAAGGCCTGAAGGGGATCTAATGGAAAGAAGTGACTGTTGTGAGAAGCCTTCCAATCAATATATAAATGTAGATTTATTATTATTTTAATTAGAAATATTCAATTAAATAATAAAATTTAATTATGTCTCTCCCAATCTAAATTTCTTATTAGCATAATTCACTACCTTCATACGTCTTGTATTTTTTAACAACGTTGTAACATGTGGATTAATTTCCTTTTTGGTGCACAATCTCCACTTTTAGGACAATATGGTGCAGTGGCCCAACCCCTACAGATCATTACGACAAACTAAGAATAAAAAAGAAGATGAAAGGTTGTACAAACCAACATATTTTTCAAACAATTAATCCAACATCAGTGCCTTAACTTTTTCATGAAGATACCATATTGATAACGTTTGAAAAATGGTGGGAAATTTGGGCAGTGACTATCTCTCTTCTGCGAGGGTGATGCGGAAAGAGTGATAAGATAAAAAGTGATAAGATTTCATTGTTTTTAATTTATTGTTGTTAAATCAGAGAAGCCAATATTAATGGAGATATTGGTATTTTTTTACTAAATTTTGTGAAGTGACTAAATGTAGCTTTAACCATTCACCTTAAGATGTTTTTTACAATATAATTTCCTAAGTCTATTTAATATCTTCATTATCATAAAAACCAACCTATATCCATCTTAACTCCACATCTACCACTCTTAGAGGGATGAAATCTATTTATCCCTCTCAATACGTAGACCCATAATTAAGATGGATCTCAGCTGACAGAATTTCCCCGTTAAATAGTTTATGCTCACATGAATACCATGGTATTACCATGGGTTATCATAAACCTAGAGCTTAAAAACTACTATTAGCAATTTATAAAAATTAATAAAATTAATAATTGATTTTCATTTATTTTTTTATTTTAACCAAGTTAAAATGTTTAAGTGACATTAAATTACAAGATCTATTTTTACTCTTGATCTACTAGGCCCTGAGAGGGATCAAATATTTTTTTACTCTATGCTAGTTTCCATATCATGATATTTGATCCCTCTCGTCACCTAGATCCAGAGTAAAGATGGATTTATGCTGATTTAATTCACCCCTTTAAATATGCTACATTCAACGTGAATACCATGTGTCATATTTATTTTTATTAATACTAATATGAGGGTTAATAATGTTTTTTTGCATGGTATTAATGATAATTTGGCCCATGGTATTTGGCCCATAGGCTTCACCTAAATATAACATATTTTTTTAGTGTTCCTTAAATATAAGGTGACTTATGGAGTAAATATAAAAAAATATTTTATTTATTTACCATACCCCTTGTTTATTTATATTTTTATTAATTTAACATACCTCTTTTATAATTTTGATATTTGGCCGATAGGATTCACTAAAATAAAACCTCTTTTTTGAGCCTTCTTAAATAGAAAGAGGGTTATGGACAAGATATAAAAAAAGGTTTTATTAATTTACCATACCTCTTTATTTATATTTTTATTTATTTACCATACCTCCACTTTATTTATATTTTTATTTATTTACACCCTTGCGTGTTCGTAAACATAAGGTGACTTATAGAGTAAATATAAAAGAATGTTTTATTAATTTACCATACCTCTCATTTATTTATATTTTTATTAATTTACCATACCTCTTTTATAAATATGGTATTTGGCCCATAGGATTCACTTAAATAGAAAGAGGGTTATGGACTAAATATAAAAAGAGGTTTTGTTTATTTACATACCTCTACTTTATTTATATTTATATTTATTACCATACCTTTGGAGTAAGTATAAAAGGAGGTTTTATTTATTTACCATACCTCCACTTTATTTATATTTTTATTTATTGGGACCAAATACAACCTCCCAAACTAGAAAATGGGCGATTGCAAACAAATTTAACATTGCAAAGTAAAAAATCAGGCGATTGTGATGGAATATAACCTCCCAAACCACGCGAATCGGGTCAAATGAGTCTTTTCATAGTTTATCCTCCCAAACTAGGAGAATCGGGTCAAATGAGTCTTTTCATAGTTTATCAGCCCCTTTTTTGGGCTAAAATGAAAAAAATAATTATTTTTAAAATAAAAGTTGGGTTAAATATATGAAATGGGTGTTTTATAAAAATTTTGCCCCTCTAAAATGAAAAACCCCTTAAATTTCATCCTTGGGCTAAAATTCGCCCCTAAAATTTGCCATGATCAAGCTCATTGAGTTGTCCCATCCTTTTCTTTTGTGCTTCTGATAAGTTAAGATCCAACAAGACTGTTGTTTTATAGGTTTGGATCTGGAACTCTATTGGAATTAAGACCTTCTCGCCATAAACAAGTTCATAGGGAGTATGTCCTTTAGTGCTTCTCCATGTAGTTCTATAAGCCCACAAAGCTTCTAGAATCTTTTATGTCCAGTCCTTCCTATGTAAGTGTATAGTCTTGGTAAGAATTGCTTCAATCACCTTGTTTGTAGACTCAACTTCTTCATTAGCTTGTGGATAGTATGGAGTGGATTTACGATGTTTGATTTTGTACTGCTCAACAAGTTTATACACTAATCTGATTGTAAATTGTGTCCCTTGATCTATAAAAATTTCTCTTGGAACACCAAAATGAGTAAAAATATCCTAAAAAAAATGAAACTACAACATTTTCAGTAGGAAAAGGAAGTGCTTTAGCTTCTTCCCATTTCGTGACATAATTAGTACATACCAGGATATACCTTTTTTGCTTTGAAGGTGTATTGATTGGACCAACAAAATCTAGTGCCCATTTTTCAAATGGTTCAATGAGTAAATGTGGTTGTAATGGAATTTCATTTGAAAGAGTAGGTTTTCCCATTCTTTGACAATTGTCACATCTTCTAACATATTCCTTGGTATCCTTGAAAATGGAAGGCCAATAATATCCTAAATGTAGGACCTTATAAGTAGTTCTTTTGTCAGAAGAATGTCTTCCACATGGTTCATCATGGCATGCTTTAAGTATTTTCGGTATTTCATCTTCTCGAACACATATTCTGATGATGATATATAGTCATATTTTGTATAATTCTCCACTTATCCATGTATAAGATGTGCTATTATGGACTATCCTCCCCTTTTCTCTAGGAGACAAATGAAATGGTATCTTCCCTGTAGCTAAATAGTTGGCAATATCTGCATACCAAGGTGATTTAGTAGATACTATAAAAGGATATTCATCAGGAAATTTATCCTCCACAGGTTTATCATTATTATCATTCCGAATTCTAGATAAAAAGTTAAAAAATTGTATTTTGTTTTTCGGGTCTATCTAGAACAATGATGTTGAATTATTGTAAAAATAAAATCCATCTGATTATTCTTCCATTAGTGATTGGTTTATTCATGACGTATCTAATGGCAGAATGGTCCGTGTGAATGAAATTTTCATAGCAAGTTATATAATGTCTAAATTTGTTAAAGTCATGAACTACAACTAAGAACTCCTCAGTTACAGTAGAATTTAACTCAGTTGGAGTTAAATTTTTACTGGTGTAATAGATTGCATAAGGAGTAAGGTCTTTATTCCCTACCATAGCTCCTAAGGCTGTATCTGAAGCATCAGTTGATATATGGAAAGGCAATTTCCAATTAGGTCTTTTTAAGATAGGTGCTTTAGAAATTTTCTTTTTCAAAGTTTCATAGGAAGCTTGACAATCAAAATTCCAACTGAATTCACAGTCTTTGGTAAGTAGTTTAAAGGGTGGAGATGAAATTTTTGTGAATTTTTCTATAAATCTCCTATAATATCTAGTAAAACCAAGAAAACTCCTAACATCTCGTTGACAATTTGGCACTGATATTTTAGAAATGACCTCAACTTTAGATGAGTCTACCGTAATTCCATCTCCTGAAATATGGTGATCTAAAACAATCCATTCATTTAACATCATAAAACATTTATCATGATTTAACGAAAGATTTGTTTCTTTACATCTTATTAGAGCTTTTTCTAAATTTTCAAGTGCTTTGTTAAAAGAATCTCCATAAACTGTGAAATCATCCATATACACTTCCACATAATCATGAATAAGATCAGAGAAAATTTCGAGGACTGCTCTTTGGAATGTTGTCGAAGCATTTCATAATCCAAAGGGAAGTACTCGATAAGCATGAGTTCCCCATGGATAGGTAAATTTGGTTTTATCTTGATCTTCATGTGCTACCTAAATCTAATTATATCCACTAAAATCGTCCAAAAATGTAAATTATTCTTTCCCTGCCAATGTGTCCAAGACTTGATCTATGAAAGGAAGTGGAAAGTGGTCATTTAATGTTGCTTTATTCAATTCCCTGTAATCGATACATACTCTCCATTTCCAAATTTTCTTTGGAATTATTACTACGGATGAAACCCACTGACTATCTGATATTGGATAGAAGAAATTTACATTTAGCAGTTTTTGTAATTCCTCCTTAACAATTTCTTTTAAATTTGGGTTCATTCTTCGTTATGGTTGTTTGACTAGTATTTCACTTTGTTCAATGTAGATATTATTTATGCAAGTTTTAATATCAACTCCTCTCATATCAGTGTATTCCCATGCATAAGCAGAAGAATGTATTTGTAAAACTTCTAATAGTTGAATGTTTTGTAATTATTCCAGATTTTCATTAATATTCAAAGCTTTTCCTGAAACAGTTTCTATCGAAGAATTCCCAAATTTCTCCATAGAGATCAATCATACTTGTCTATATGAGAGATATTCATTTCGAATATGGTCATGGTGTGAGGAAGATTCATTATTTTCTATTAGATTTAAAATTTGGTCCTCCTCTCTTACTTGTTCAGTAGTGAAAATAGGTTGTATATCATCTTCATCATTTAGCGATTCCTCATTCTCTATTTCTATTGTTGTTTTTGCAGGTGGGTATAATGTAAATTTCTTTGTAAAATTTCCATTTGAGATAAAAATGTTACCTAATCTATAACTGATGAAAGTATCAATTGTAGCTAACCAAGGTCTTCCTACGATTAATGGATGTCCTCTTAAATTATTCTTGGGAGTTAAGACCATGAAATCAACAGGATATTCCCAAGAATCTAAGGATACATAGACATATTCCAACAAACCATCAAGTTTAATTTCATACCTATCAGCTAATTGCAATATCGTTGGTGTGTATTGAAGGTTAGGAAGCCTAAGTGAATTCATAACTTGTTTACTCATTACGTTTATGAATCCTCCTAGATCAATTATTGTGTTTGGTATTTCAATTCCATTGATGTGGATTTTCACAATGGGGCTCCTTGGATCTAGATATTTTTGGATTGTTGTTTTCCCCATCATGATGTCTGCAATTTTCCTGACTAATTGAATTATTTTTATATCTTTTTTTTCTTCCTGATCTTTGAGTACTTAATTCCTTGATTGCTTTTGCAAACATCAGTATTTCTTTCATGGCTTGCAAAAAAGGAAATTTTATATAGACATTTCTTAAATCATCCATCATATTATAATCAGGCAATGTGATTTGCTTTTTTACTCCTTCATCAATTTTCAACCCTTCAGGAAAAGGTGGTCTAATGGATACTGAGGCTTGTTCTATGAAAAGAGTATTTATTGGAACACTTTCCATTTGATTATTCTCTTTTTAAGGGAGAGAGATTTCTCTCTCTTCAGATTGATTTTTATGTTTTTGAATATTTGTCCTTTCTTCTTGAATAACAACAGGGGTTTTTCTTTGAAATACTCTTCCATATCTTAATGGAACATTATTTATATCTAGTGGAGTTATTACATAGGTTTGAGGATCTTTCCCTTCCATAGTGTAAACAAGATTTTGTTGTATTTTATTATTATTGGGATTCAGAAGTGGTTGAGTGGGTAATTAATTTGATTTTTGTGCAAATGGTAAGGAGAGTTGTGTATTTTGATTTTGAACTTGGACTTGAGGTAATTGATTGGCTTGAGAAATTTGATTAGATTGGGGAAGGAATTGTGGTGGAAAATTGGGATAAGATGGTGAATATTTTTGATACTGAGCATAAGCCCCATAAGGATTTTCCCATCCTTGATTCAAAGATTATGATTATGGCTGAGCCCGAGGCTGCCAAGATGGATTCCAATTATTTTTTTAAGTCTGTGCAAATTGTTGTGATCTAAAGCCTTGTGGCTGATTTGTTTGAGAATTCTCTCATGGTCTCTTTGAAATAAAGTAAAGGGGGTCTACTTGTTCTAGTATCCCTTCATCGTCAAATACAACCTTGAGAAATGGTAAAGAAGGACACTCCTTAGTATCATGGTTATCTACACATATGGCACAAGTTTCTATAGTTTTTTAGTCTAAAGGACATTCTCTTAGGGCATGCTTCTTTCGACATCTAGGACAGAAAATGGATAATGTAGCATTTTTGGATTTTTGCTTGTTTTGTATTTTAAGGGTATCTATTTTTTCACTTGAACTCCCTAAAATATCTATCTTGAAAGTATCAAGCAAGCTGCCCTATTGATTGTCCCAGTTGCAGATTTATTGATTCTTGATAAGAGAGGGTCTCTAGGACTTTTTCCAACTCGTGCTTTACCCCTTGAGATATGTACACATAAATCACATATATCTGCAAATGGTAATTGAGAAATATCTCCTTTTCCTGTTAAGTTAAGGATATCGATCCATTCATATTTGATAGCTTTAAGTAGAAGGGCTATCAAGGTTTCCTCATCCAAATTATCCATTTTTTCTCTGTTAATATTATAGACAAATATCTCTACTAAGTCTTCAAGATTTTCATCTTCCTTTTGTGTCATTTTGAAGACTTCATCTTTAATGTTATGAGGCATACAATAATCTCTATATTTCTCTAAGAAAGCTTCTTTCATTTGTGCCCATGTTCTTATAGAATTCATCCCTAAAATCATGAATCATTTTAATGCTGGACCCTTCAAGGTAGCATGAAACAATTTCAGTTTTTGAGCATCATGCAGATAATCATATGATCTGCATAATACTTCAAATTCGAAGAGAAATGTCTCTAGGTCATCACTTCTTTTTCCATGGAAATTAGGAAGAATAGAAGGTGAAATATTTTTCATTTTGAGGGTTGTATCTTCATAAAAAATAGGAAATCCAAAAGGATCTTGATTTCCTCTATCTCTACCCCTTCCTCTATTTCTATCTCCACCTTCTCCTCTACCTCTATCTCCTCCAATCCTATGTTCCTCACCATTGACATTGAGTACCTCACCTCCCCCTTCTTCAACAATGACTGATTCTTCAGAACTAATGTAAGGTTCTTGTAATTCTTCTGGTTCTTCTATCAATGGGTGGCGAAAATAAGTTTCTTGTTCTTCTTCTTCACTGGGAATTTCTAATTATTTTCCTAGAATTTTTTCACCAGTGGAAGGTAGAAAAACTACTCCTATAGTTGGGGATGTAGGATTTTCTTCAATTACAGCTTTAGTAGATGAAGTAGGTGAAGTTTTGGATTGGATTTCTGATCTTGAGACTTAAGGAAGTCTTTGTCGACCTACAAATGGAATTCGGGTTTGAGTAGGTGGAGTGGAATTTAGAAGTTGTGGTGAAGTGAGTGGATTTGTGGGAATTAAGCTTTTTCCTCATCCTACAAATCTTCCTCTAGAGTCTCTTTCCCTACGCATATCATGTTTTGAATTGATGTTTTTTTTTAAACTTCTATATGTACTTCCTCGGCAACGGTGCCAAAATGTTTAGTCAATTTAATGTTCTTAAATTTTAAGCATAAATTATTGACTAGGGCAGGTAAACTAATGAACTACACGTGCAATGTATGTGTTAGAAGTTACTTATGTCATTAAGATGTTTATGTTATGGTTAATGTCTAACTCTAGAATCAGTATGGAAATGATGTTACTACCTATATTAGAGTATTATCCTTGAGATATGTTAGATGGTTATTCTAAAATTAATCTTAATTGAATCAAACCTTGTGGGATGGTTGAGTAGTGATCCTAACTATACTATGTTAGATTGTTTTTTATTATGTTTGGATTTTTATGCTGCAGCCAAACTAGACTAACTATGAAAGCATAAAATTATGTAAATAAGATCTACTTTATCGATTTGGACAATGAATGATACTTGAATTCAATTGCTAAGAAAATATTGACACTCTTAACTATTGCAACTTCACTCAATGCAAAAGTAAAAACAAGAACAAGATTAATACGTTACGCAATAACACTGTGAATGAAAAGACTGAACTATACTAGGTAGAAAGAAAATAAATGATCAATTTATTCTAGGTATCAAGCAAATGAAATTACGGATGCAGATGTCAATTTAATCACGAACTCCATTGGACTACATCATAAAACATAAAATAGAGCATCCATAATTTAATTCTAAGAAACCAAAGAAAATCTATTTGCAGTGAGTCAAAGACCTGATTTGCACGCAGGGGCCCTTCACTAGGTAGTGAACAACTTTAATCAATGCAACATAAAATGTATGAACCAAGATTTATTAATCGGAAAATAGTTTTAACAGGATGCTTTCAAAATTACATAAAGTGGCACACACCAAAACATAGAGTGGCCATTGTTCTTATAAAGTTTTCTTAATTAACAACACAATAAATTCAAGCCTAAGTATCTTCATTACAATCCTGATCAAACCAAATAATATCCCTTAATCATCGATTTTCTATTTGGAAAAGAAAATCAATAATATTTTGTAGAACCCAAACTTTGTTTCGACATACTATCTTGTAGTTGACTGTCATGGTTGACCGCATTACAGTGCGATTTTCTTGATGGATTGGTTTGAGTAAACAAGAAGAAATCCATGAGGGGATCATTCTTCATTTAACCATGTACTCCTTTGCTGAGCTGGCACACGCGAACCCTGTCAACAACGAAAGTAGCTGTAGATATGTGGATTAGCTGCAGAATCAGGTCATTTCCATAACTAAATGCAAACTTTAATAAAATAATAAGGAATATAGAGAAATATGAAAAAGAGGACATGTATGTACTTACCTTAACAAAACCTCATATTTATTGCATTTATTAATATGATAGGAATAGGAAAAAGGAGGAAAGATGAGCAAAAAGGATGTTAAGGTAAAGAAGTTCTTGGACTCTACAGTGTCAACCATGATGGCAGATGTCATAGAAAGGAAATGGTCATTCAATGCATCCATGAACCACACAACTTAGTCTTATAGTCTAGAAATTGCATTGAAAATAAGTGTTCCAGGGTTTCCAAGAACCATTTACATCTTTCTCTTCTATTTCATCATAATATAAATATTTCCCATCATAATGTCAGTATCTATAGTGAGACTGATTTAAGCATGTAACAATCATTAGGCGCGAGAAAGAAGTGAGTAAGCTCAAGAGTCATAAGGGTAGATGAAAGGTCATAGGAGAAGATGAACAGTCACCTCACCTCTATAAGTATACCCTCATGCCTCATTTCAAGGGGAGTTTTAGCACTTGAATTGTGGCTAGGATTAGATAGATGATTTGTGTTTGCGATATAGAGGCACTCAACTCTTGACATCCAGTAGGGTGAGTTGTAGTGAGGCTAGGATTTTGCATTGGATAATGATATGAACAACCCTTGTTCCATGGTTGGAATTTGATCAATTGCAGGATATGTACTGTATTTGCAGCAACATTAGTAATATGTTCTTCATGTTTTGCATTGATTCCCATGCTTATTCACACCGACTATATTGTTTGTCTAATATTTTTACTATGTTTGCATGTGCACTTTCAGAGGGAAATATGTTATGGATTGGTTTGTAGCTATTACATGTATGTTTTCTTTTGAATCTAAGCTTATTAATTCCACACCATGTCAATGATCTATTGTGAATTGATTTGCAATTAACCTCTAGCATGTTCTTGCTCATGTATGTCTAAGTGGGATTTGGCTTACTGATCCTTCTCATGGTATACTTCTTCTTATTTTTTGTGACTTTCTTGTAGCTATTTTTATAGTTTTCCAATCTTGGGCTGACTTAGCTTCATTTTTTGGGAATTTCATTCTTTTCCTCATTCTGACACCCTTTCATTTGACAACCAGGAGCGAAAAAATTCATGGTGGCAGCTAAGCCCACATACCAGATGGGGTTCCTATCCCAAATGGTGTGAGGTCTAATTGGGACTTCACACTAGGGAGAATCCCTAGTTGTTGGGAGCACCGAGCACCATCAATATATTTTTTTCACCAAAAGGAGGACGAGATGAAACTCTTAGCCCTTGGATTTTTTTTTTAGTTTCATATTTTTAAATGGCTTTGTCCCGAATCTCTATCCTGGGTTGTTTTTCTAAAAACATAAACCTTTCAGTGGCCACGAAAATATTCTATCACTTGTCACAATGGAATTTTGATGACAAGAGTCGAAAAAAAAAATTGGGAACATGTGTCATTATTTGTTTCTATCACTCTAACAAAATACATTGTAAAGATGTTATTGGCAGGTTGTTTACCTTCACACTTGAAGGTCATGTCAAGTGGTGGTGTCACACATTGCCAATCACTTTGATCCATTCGTTCGAGAAACTCATCAGAGACGTCATGAGGCCTTTGATAGGTACGATTTTCAATATGATTTTAAAAGGATAAATCAACTTAGAATGCAAATCGAAGAAACATTAGAAGATTTTGCTAGTAAGTTTGTTCATATTTGTTGTGAATTTTCCAAGAGAGATGTGGACTGTATGTATTTAACTGAAATATTTTGACGTTTGTTTTATGATTCTATGTAACATGTTCAATATAAAACAAATCATGATTCTGATGATCATCATGATAATTTGCAAGTTACAAATTAGCCAGATCTTATTCCTAATCTTGTCTTGCCTGCTTTTTGTGAGTTGGGAAAAACCTCAAACTGCTAATAAGAAAATTATTACCCGTGAAATTTCTCATCTTCCATGAAATTAATTACTTAATGAAATTTTAGTTATAAACAATTTATATGATGAAGAATGTTTGTAGGGGGGTTGGATCAAGTGGTCCAACTCCCGAAGCTCTCATATATCCTATTGGAATTAGACAGTCCAAGGATCAAGTTGAAATAACATATTTCCCTATTGATGAGATTCAACATGAGCCTATTGATCGTCTTCCTCAATCTGTCCCTGGGTCTCCTCATATTATGCTCCCTCCTTCATTTATTAACCAGAACCTATTTGTAACATGCTCCTCCGAAATTTACCCAAGCTATCGGCCTGCCAAGGTAAATATGTGACGAAGAGTTACTATGATATGATTCAACTCCCCATGTATATTTAAAGTAGTTGAACCGACAAGGCAAGATCAATTTGACCTTCCTCGGGAGCTAAAGAACCTTAAAGATCCAACCAACCCATCTAGGTGTCCAACCCCTGAGTCGACTTGATGTTTTGCTTAACTAGACTGTTGAACCTCCATTTTGTACAAAATTTTCATGATTTATCAGAATAATTTTATGCCTGTACAAAGTGTCTATAATCATTATTATTTGTTTTGTGCATTATTAAGTGATTATTTAGAGGCATTTAGAGCTTATAGTTGTTGATATCTGAACTCTTTTTTTTATTATTAATTTAATATGAAAATGTCATTAATGTCAAGCTCTTCTGTGGCAGGTGCTAACATTCCTATAGTAGCAATTCCTATACCAGTTGTGCCTACACCAGCTCTACCTGCACCAACATGCCTGCACTAATTTGGGGCTTTCATACATTGACAAATCTCTAGGTAAATATGAAAGAGGTTTTTGTTCAAAATGGTGTCTAAACACTTCCACATAAGCTCAGATACACCCAGGTCATACGGATTTATGTATAGGTAATAATTAATGCCTCAACCCCAAATTCACAACAGTTTCCAGAATGCCAACTTCCGCCTCGATTTACATGGAGGTGAAGGGTAATAGAGAAATCTGGAACATAGATTATTTTTCTAGAATTTTAGCATCTCAAATTTCAAACAATCATTTTCGAGCATGATCTCCAAGGAAATGGATCTAAACCAAAAAGTTATGAGAGAGTTTATTGTTGTAAATATAGCAAGATAGATTTCCTCCAAACAAGTTTATGAAATTCATAATGGTTGAGGAGATATGCAGACTTCTTTGGAGGCATTTTGTTAAAAAAATCATTTTTCCCAGAATTGTAGAAAATGGCCAAATTTGGGAAATTCATGCCAGATATTCATTCCTTAAATGGGTAAAAGATTGTACTAATATTCTATTGATGAATATCAATTGGGATTCAATCTCCGTATTGTTTGCTAAGGAATAGAGCCAAAATTATCATGAAATCACATTATAAAAGGAAGGAGTCACGTAGGTGTGAGGGCTGGTTTTTTGTATATGGCAGATTGTATTATGTAAATCATATTTGTTTTCACTAGGAGGGAATCGATCTTGTTGTGCAGGAAGGGAGGAGCTATGCACTAGTGGGATGATCCCTCTAGGGGACCACTAGAACCAGCACAACATTGTTTTATGAATTTGTAACAAGACTTCTGAAATGAATTTCTTTGGCATTAAATTTTGAATTTTGGTTTCAACTCTGAAATGAGTTTATTTGGCAATCACTTCTGAGTAATTTTGTTTCTCCATACTATTCTGAAGATTGTGACTTAATCACTGCAAGGGAAATGAGTTGGATGGTTGGGCCCACCAGCCAGTCTGTTGCCCCAAACCTATTAACTTTCTTTTGTTGCATTTTATTTTGCATCCTGTGAGTGTGATCTTAGATAATATCGCAATTTCATTTCATAGTTCTTCTTTCAGTCATTTATTTTTCAATTTCATTCCAAAAGCTTTATTTTACTGCTATGGTTATTTAAGTTTAATATTAATTATTTTGGATGTATTTTCATAAATTTTGAACTAAAGTAAACAGTGAATGTTTTAACTGTGTCCCTTATTTATTCTTACAAAGACTTACCCTGATCTCATTGTTGCATAGTAAAGTTTATTTCCAGAATGCAATGGTGAAATAATTGTTGAGTAAGAATTTTGGTTAACTTAACTTAACATGTGTTCATGATTGCCTTTGAATATTATATGAGACAGATTCCCACACTTTTGCAAGAAGATGCCTAGATCAACATAAGGAAAGATTGTGAACCTTTTTGACAAAATTCTCATAGAATTCTTCATTATAATTAAATGTTGCATATATTATTAGGAAGTATTTAATAAGATTAGGGTAAACAACACAAATTATATATTGGTTGTTATTGCATATTTATCTTACAACTAAAGTACTGAATTTTCGTTAAGAGAAGTAGTGCATTATTATCTTGATTCTTTTTAAATAATTCGATTATTTCCTTAGATTAGTTGGAATGAAGTTGCCATGTGATTTCTAGTTTCATGTTTAAAACATAGCAGTAATTTTTAAGAGGTTTTGCATTCTTTATTTCTTGAATCTCTTTCTTTTGAATGGGGCCTACAATCCCTTGTTGCTTGGACAATTGAGGAAGACTTACTGCAGGAGTCAACTCAATCCAGAAGAGGAGCCAGAAGTAGATTCCCGGAGTGTGTTTACTTTGCTTTAAAGAGTCTTGTGTATTTTTCATGAATGATGCTCCTTTTGAATTTATTGCAAGATTTTGGTTTTTATTTAACAGATCCCCAAGGTCGTATTCTAGCATATATTGTGCTACGCCTCTAAGTTTACTTACAAAACTTGACAAATTAAATGTTGGTGTAAATCTTGCATTTATACCACCCGACATTTTGGTGTTGTTCCAGCGGAGGCGTTGTAGGATAAGGCCTCAACATTTTGTCATGCTTTTCCCTTTCCTTCGCAATTGAATTTCTAGATTAACGGGATTCCTCTTGCTTGTTGAAGCATACTGGATCATATTCCTAGAGAGCTCATAAGCCAAGTTTTCCTTTCTGCAAATGAGTTATTTCCTTTACTGCAAAGCGTGATGGCTGTTTTGTTTTTTTTACTGCAATTTAGTTTTTATGAGTAATTTTTCTTTCTGCAAAGTGTGATGCTTGATTTACTGCAATTGAGTTTTTGAGCAATTTATTTTACTGCAAAGTGTGTTACTTTTTTCTGCAATAGAGGTTATTTAATTTCCACAAGTGTGATTTCCTTAGTTTACAATCTTGTTTTTTATTTTTACTGAAATTGATATTTTGAGTTTTTCAGGTGCTAAAAGAACCCGCCACTCTCAATCCAGATGCTGACAATACTTTCCAGCTAGCAGGAAAATGCCAGGACGTGTGATGCTATTCAAAGAGCTATCTCAAATTCTGGCAGAAGCTAGGGTCTCTGCTTCACAGAAAGAACACATCTTGGCATCAATTTGAAATCAGTCTGCTCCTCTGGGAGAAGAGAATCATGAAGAACCAAAAGATATTCCTAGGGAGACCAAGAAGCTATGGATCATCCTTGATGAGGAGAAGCCATCAAAAGCAGATATTGAAGAACACCAACCTAATCCAGCCTGCACTTTAGAGGATGAACAAAGAAGATTGGAGGATTTGCATAATGCACCAGATGTTTTCCATGAATCAAATAACCAAGAGCATATGGATCCCATAGGATCTTGGTTTCAGATGAATGTCAGTATTCATCCCTCCCTTATCGTTCAACAATTTGTAGCATCACATCAGTTAATGCAGCTGGTACCTCATGTTCTGGTATTTTCTTGCATATACTTTATAAATGTGAACAGGACTATGATTATCCTCTTATTACGCACTTGGTTGCACTGGAAGTCCTCCTATACTTAAAAGAGAGTCTTTTGCATCTTAGGGTAGAGTAGGGCAGAAGAATAAAGAAATGCCATGAATAAAGTTGTTACAACAATGCAATTGGGGTTTTGAATTTCATAGCATAGCCACTAAAACTTCTTTTGATCCACATTGGTTGTTAACACACACATTTGTGACAAATATTGTTGAGTATGATTCACTCTAATACCTTGTGATTTTGCAAAAGTAATTGTGATTAACCACTCTAGTGAAGTTTTCATCTGAGATATATATTTTTTTCTCAGTTTCCTTTAGAAGGTACTATCGGAGAGCCCCCTACAGTCGACCACTCTTGTACATATCATAATAAGCTATTCATGAGAACAATAGCACTATTAACTTAAAGAATCTTTCAGTCATTATTTAGGATATTTTTAATAAGTATTTAGCGTAGAGGAACTAGCTAGTAATGATTAGTCATTAAAAACGTTTCACACCATCTCGTACTCTTAAGGAGTAGATCTGTCTCCCCACTTATTAAGTAACCTTTGAAGTTAACTACAATCAGAATTTATAAAATATTTATTGGAGGATAGGAGCTTTCGTGATGAGCTGACCTATCACAATCATGGGACCTAACATGCATGACATTATTATGCTAGTCACCAAGCCATAGTAATGGCTTTCAACTGAAACACTGGAAGATAGGAGGTCTCATCATGAGCCAACCTGTTCATCCATGTTACTTCTTGTGAGTGGAACTACCATCAGTTGGTTACCAAGCTAGTACAGTGGCCTTCATCTAATTCTTAAATTAAATAAGATAACTCTGAATCTATATCTAGTAAGTGGGACACAAGCATTTCATTGGGTTAAAAGACATCCTTTCCGAGGTTATAGACACCTGCGGCAGCAGGGCCATGTCTGTGGTATTAAACTTAATTGCATACTATGATTTACTCATTTGTCTTTCTCTTTCCATAAAATTCATCATTTTATTTATTGGATAATGGTTTTAAGATGATTTGAGCAAGATGCTTTGAGTTATATCTTTCAAAAATTAGGAATCGTTAATGATGTGGTACCCTTAGTGAAGGTAATTATTTGTACTAAATTAAGAATAAATTCAATTTTTGCATCTGGATGACAAAAAAATTTAGAGTGTTCAATTTGCTGATTGGTCTAGGAAGGTGTCATTTTTCTCTATTTTTATCTCCCTTTTTTGGTATCATGACTCACTTAATTTTTATGGTATTTAGAGTGATGAATTACTCTACAATGATTACTCACTAGGTGTTGATGGAAAACAATGTCTATTGATTGTGGTTGCCTCTAAATAAACACTATGTGACCTAGGTACATGATTGTTGTATTAGGTGCAGGAATCTTACAGTAATTTTCTTGAAATTGCACCTTTTCAACAAAGATTTGATTTTTATCATGATTGTTAATAAAACTTTGGATAGAAATAAGAGCTATGAAATCTATGACAAGCAGGGAATTCATTTGAAACAGGACAGCAAGTATGTGATGTCTATCATAAAGACGCAATACTATTTTTCCATAATGTATGGTACAAAGCATTTCTTTCATGTACCTGATATTGTTGCAATTTTATCATTCCTGCACTCGATACTTTCATAAGGGTTGTAACATGGTTTTAGTTGGCACTGTAATATTGATGTTGCAGACTTAATGAATTCTTAAAAAATGATGACATACCACGATATCTTCATATTTCCTTGTTGATATTTCTTGCTGATATTTTTATCGAGAAGCATAGTATGCTCTTTAAACATTCCCCCTGCCTTCTTCCATGGTTTTATAATCTTATGGTTTTTCTTGCATGAGGACATGCAAGAAAGTCAGCGTGGGGGAGTGTTGAGCCTCCATTTTGTCAAAAATTTTCATGATTTAACTGAATAATTTTATGCCTATACTAAGTGTCTATAATAATTATTATTCATTTTGTACATTATTAAGTTATTATTTAGAGGCATTTAGAGCTAACAATTGTTGATATATGAACTCTTCTTGTTTTGTTAATTTAATATGAAAATGTCATTAATATCAGGCTCTTTTGTGGTAGGTGCTAACATTCCTATAGTAGCAGTTCCTATACCAGTTGTGCCTGCACCATCTCTCCCAATTTGGGTCCAATAAGGGGTTGGACACCTAGTATATGAAATAATCCGTGACTAACCTGACTTTTTCATTAGATGAAATTAAGGAAGCATTGATATAAAAATTCAAGAAGCCGAAATCATAATCATAGTGCATCATAGAGCTAAAAGAAATCAAACAAAAAGTGACTAAATCTATGTGGGAGTTGGATCAATGATTCAAGGTGTTGACGGGTCATGTAAGCTTTAATATACCCCTAAAACATCATAAAGGATGGTTGATAGTTGCACTACTGCCACATATTAGGTTACCTTTGACAAAGTGGAATATGGTGACTCAAGCTGAAGCATTGCATATTGTGATGAAGCTTGAAGCTTCGCGGGTTAGAGATACTCATGTAGGAGTACAAAAAATATAGAGTCAGCTAGCCAATTTGACCTTGGAATTGCAGGATCTCAAGAAAGGTAAAGATACCAGATCAGAAGTATGGTGTACAAAATGCAAAGAAGAGATACATTATAAGGATCAATGCCCTGTGTTCAAATATTATTTGGAAAGTGGAGTTCCTAATCTAGTAAACCCAGGTCTGTGGTGTGAAATTTTTAGAACGAGAGGCCAACATCGCTCTAAATATTGCTACCTATTTCAAAAGTATGTGAAGACCCCGAATCAATTTTTTGTAACTTCTGTAGATCAATGGGCCATGATGAGAAAAAATTCTAAAGTTATGACTTAATGATGGAGCACATTGTTGATACTTATAGGCTGCAAGCTAAAGGACATACACATGACTCGCATGGCCTTCTACTCATCAAACTTGACATCCCGATGAACCATTGTCATCCTATTCGTCAGAAAGTACACTCGATAGTTGTGAGGTGTATCAGTGTACCCCACAAATATCCCAAACTTTGTTGTTGGATCAAGCTTCTTCTATGCATATTTGGTCACATGGAAATATACTGATGACCCAAAAATCCTTAAGTGACCAACATCTGGCCACTTACTGAAGAAATCCTCCTCCAGTGTCTTCATCCCAAGTATCTGATGCGGGCTCCTAGTCTGCAAATAAAAGGTTTTGTTACATGCCTCAACCCACAAGTGTAGTATTGGCCCTAATCATGCAACATCGCTTGCGCTGCCCTTACAATGTTTATGTTCTTCCTCTTGGCCACCCCATTCTACTATGAGTTATGGGGTGTCGTCAACTCCTGTTTAATCCATTCTGCCGCACAAAAATTCTTAAACTAATTTGAGACATACTCACCATCATTATCACTCCTTAAATATTTAACCTTCTTACCCGACTCTTTCTCAACCAATGCTTTAAACTCAACGAATATAACATAATACCTGTGTTTGGTTGTGGATGCTTTCGAGAATGGTCCACACACATCTGAATGGACTCACTCTAGAATAGCCCATGATTGACTGTCTCTGTCATGAAAAGAATCATTGGTGTATTTTCCCAAAGTACACCCCTTACATGTATCAACTTGCTCAAGCGTACCTTTGAGAATCCCAGTAGAGATCTGTTGCATGATTTTCAAAGCCCCATGATGAAAGTGACCCAAACACCTGTGTCACAACTTGCCAATGTCTTGGCTCTGTACCATCTTTTCTTTAATGCTCAAAGTAGCACAATCCTCTACTTCCAAATTATAGATATTCTTAACTCGAATCCCTATCTTATTTACCTGACCTGTGGCTATGTGTCTAAGGAATACATTTCATTTTCTAAATACCACATCATAGCCTCTATCTTCCAACATGGTGATTGATACTAAGTTCTTATTCAACCCAATCATATACATAACATCCCTCAAGGTGAGGGGAGCACCATGCTACCTCTGAAAATTAAATGTGCCCAATCATATAGAATTATACCTCCCCTCGTCACCCATCTCGATATGCATCTTGAGATCCTTCTTCTCCAGGTCACTGAACAACTCCTTGTCACCATTCATGTGGAATGAAGCTCCACTATCAAGGTACCATACACTACCCATCATTGATGACACCATGCATGAAATGAGAGTAAATTCCAATTTGAATTGAGAGGACAAAGCCTCACCTACTGCTCCTCCTAAGGACTTCTTCTTGGAATTCTTGAGCGGACATTTTGTAGAAAACTTTCCCAGCTCATGACAATGAAAGAACTTAAATTTCGAAATGTATTTCTTCTTACCTCCATGAAATGAATCTGATTTGGAATGGGATGCCTTCCCTTTCCCTTTCTTTGCCTTACCTGCTAAGGTAAAATTTTCCTCATCATTAGTATTTGATGAGGAACCATCTCTGGTGTTCCTTCTGATCTCCTGTTGCATAAAATCTGACCACATTCATTCCTAGTTTGGCAGCTTCTCCCTTCCACTCATAGAGTCCTGATAGTTGTTCCAACTCTTAGGAAGGCCTAGGAGAGCTAGGCTCACCATATCATCCTCAGCAATAGTTATTCCAACACTTCCAAACTCATCTCGACATGTTGTGAACTTGGTCATGTATTATGGAATGGTCTCGCCTTTCTCCATCTTGATTTTTCGAAGTTTATCTTTCAGTGCCAACTTCGTATGGCACTGTTGTTCTTGAAAAGGTTTGTCAATGCTTTCAACATAGCATATAGTGTCTCCTTCCCATGGAGAGTTGAGACAATGTGGTCTTGAACTCCCTCAAGGATTATCTGCCTCGCCTTCCCCACACACTTCTTCCATTCAACTACATCTTTTGCATTCGATGTTGGTGGCTTAGGAATGTCTTAATTAATGAATTCCTTCAATCCATTATCCTCCAACATGGCCTTCATCTAGTCCTTCCAAGCTATATAACTCTAGCTTCCTTCCAAGGCACACCCGAGCCACAAACCGTAGAATGCCATCCACTAATCTTGAAGTATGTATTGCAAATTCAAATTTCACCTGTAGCCCCAAACTCAGAACTTTGAAATATCCTCTAGTATATTGTCTTCAACTTTGATACCATGTAGATTTTCCTATTGATTCATATCTCATGTAATGTACTAAAACACAAGACAAAAATCTACTCTACTCTTTAAACAACAAAAACCAATAGATTGATGAAAACAATAATCAACAAGAGGAATATAATCAATGGAAAATAAGACAATAATTTCTCTAGGGAAAGCCACTGCTCAAAACATCGACTATATATTGCGTTAATCAGAAATCTGAGTGATAATACAAAGCTTTTTCTCACTAGAACAATTGTTGTACAAGTATGATCAACTCATAGCCTCACAAACCTGCTCTAGCCAACACTTAGCCAATTTTTTTTCCTGCCAAGCTCCTATTTCCTTGTGTTGTTCCTATGAGGATTATCCCATATTTAATTGGGAAATCCTTCCTCCATAACTACGTGATCCACAACTAGGTCCTCTTCTGATTGCATGCATGATCTATACAACTTCTACAACTGATAGTACACTATCCTTGCACTCTAGTATCAACTGGGTATTTCTCTGAATCGACATGCATGAGTTTCTCATGATGGAATCTTCAGTTAGCTAGAGTAGCACCCGAGGATGCACGAGTGCACCAACTCACTACTAATCTTCTACTAGTTCCACAAACAATTAGAATTAGTTTAACTATCTATAAATCAGTCAAAATGAGCTATCTAATTACAACTCAAATAAACTCATCCCGGGCCCCTAAATTTTAGGGAGAACATATACATGACTACAGAAATACTTCCAACTTGAAATATCTAAGCTGATTAAGTCAATTAAACTTAATTGACTATTTACAAGTTGCTATGAGAATAGAATTCGATTTTAATTCTGAGTTTAATTCAAGGACAAATAAACTGGAATTTCTTGTTTCCATTTCTCAACATTTTTTTCCTTCGGTAAAAAAAACAATTGCACAAAAGTTTATTTTTCATTGAAATTTCCATAAAGAAAAATCTTTATTTAAGCATATTACATTTTTTTTAAATTTGGAACCAACCATGTCATTTGTTAGCTCACAATTGCATATAGAAAAAATGTGAATTTTAACAAAAAAATAAAAATCAAACTATAATAATTTCCTTTAAAGAAAAATCAATTAAATAAAAATTATATAAAATAAATTTGAAATCCTAATTTTTGTTTTACACTCTACAAATAATTTTTCAATAAAAAATTCTTCGATCTTAAAAAATCCATATCCCATTTTCTATCTGTTAAGAATAAATGAGTAATTAAAATCTTACATCTTTAGAAAATATACTTTTAGTATAATTTACTGTTGGAAATAATACTGAGAGGGGGGGTGAATCAGTATTATCAGAACTATAAAACTTTTTCAATGCTCAGAAACATATACGCTACTTTAGTTAAGTGAACCAGCGTGTACACGCAACTGTGTATAAAGAAAACAACGTATAACCAGAAATCTTATATTTCAGTCAGTTTATCTTCAGTTAAGTGCATAAGGACATTATTCACCATATTAAGAGTAAACAGATGCAGTAGAACAGATCACACAAAAACCACACACATGAACACCATGATATAAGGTGGAAACCCAATGTGGGTGAAAACCACCTGCTGCAAGTCGTCTCTATCTTTCTTTAATATGAAACTTCAGTTTACAATCTTTTTGTACTGGTGCAGCCTTATACCAGTACGCAGGCTACAACCTACAGAAGGCTACAACCTTCTCTCGTTCTCCAAACTTCCTTGGAAGGGAGCTCAAACCCCCTTTGCTCTTGTACTAGCCAAGATACTAGTACGTAGGTGCTGGCCTACAATCTTCTTTCTTTCAGGTATCACCTTTCATACATTTTTAGACTGGATATTCCTGAAGCACAACATTACAATCTGAAGACCACAATTCATTCAAATTTCACAATAGATCGTTGAAGCACAAAGCATCCAATACTAGCATCATCAATCACTGAACCACTGAAACCCTGTCAAACACCAGTTACCAGAACACAGAGCAGACTACAGGACTCTGTAATAACAGTCAGATCCAACTGTAAACCCAAAAATCAAGCTCCAAAAGATATATGCTACTTCAATGAGAGAAACCCGCGTATACACGCCTTTTTACCGAAGCCAACCTGCGTACAGATCTAAAAATAAATTCTCTCAACTTGCAGTTGTACCAGACATCAGTTAGACCCAGAACATAACATTGCGTCAGTATGCAGATCTAGAAATACGCATAATCAACCATATCATAATAGTGCATTTCAAATCATTAGATCCCGATCTATCCTTAGATCTAGTCTTCCATCAACCGAAGTGATCCCTCCTTAGCTTAGATCAAGCAACCCAGAACCTGCATACCAGATCTCTTTCTTTTTCAGATATTCAAGCCCTTTCAAAAGATGTATTTGCCTAATGATCTTCTTCTCCTTATATAGTCTTAGGCCTTGCTCAATACCAAGGGCCAAACCATAGAAATCCAATACCATCAACTTAGAAACTAGGGATCAACACGTCTGTCGAGATACTTTGGTCCAAATACATAGGCTCAAGTACCGAGGACTAACTACCACGGACCAAAGTGAAGCTTCCCGACATATATGCCCTTTTCTGTTCATGCATCTGCGTGTATACGCGTCTTAGTATATAGATCACCTGCGTATACGCGACTTAGTATTCATATCACCAGCTTGTATACGCAACTTGGACTTAATTAACCTGCGTATATGAGGTTTCTCTTCATTCTGTAGTCTGAACGGAGATCTGTCATCAAAGAGAGTTGCCATCAAGGACAACACCAGTATCATAGCGCCACACCTGTGCCAAAATGCCAACAATCTCCCCCTTTGGACTTGATGGCAACCTTAAGCTCCTTAGAATCATTCTCCCCCTTTGTCATCAAGGGCAAAGGGCTGTGCTCCCCCTGAGTACATGCTGATACCTCTGCTTGGCTGTGCTGAATGCTCCCCCTGACTGTAGGCAAGATCTGCAAACGATGTGCTTCAAAGAGAACCAAGACTTATACACCATAAGGGACCTTCCTATCACCAAAAGACTCAATACATACATCCATACTCCCTATCAAGAGGGGACACATCAGAAACAACCAATTATATTACATCATTCATCCCAGGCATAGTGGGGAAACCAACATAGGCCGTTACATGACCTTGACACCATAAAAGAGATATCACAAAAAGATACATGACATAGAGACAACAGATCTAGACCAAGACTTATGAAAGTCACCAGCAGCATCTGATAAACATCTTTTAGATCAGCAACCAGGATTTCTTTCTGAGCTCCTTCTCTTGAAACCAACAACCAAAACATCTAAATGTCAACAATGCTTTATGAGACTTTTAAGCTGCTCCCCCTGAACCTGTGCCTGCTGCACCTCCTGAAACTGTGTCTGAAGAATTCTGACATACCCATCTCAGACCTTTTCAAACCAGAGATTTCCCTTGCTGTTCAGAACTCCATATACGCGATTTATCCTGCATAAACAAGCATATGTACGCGGATATACTTTATGCAACAAGCGTACAACATACACGCGACTTACCCCCATAGATAAGCGTATATACGCGGATATCCCTTCCGTAACTTGCGTATACCAACTTTTCTGTAGAACAGACAAGTTTTAACAGTAGGATGAAGCATCAACTACTCCCAGCTTTTGTCTGAGATATTCAAAAGTTTCCCTGGGCAGTGGTTTTGTGAGAATATCAGCAACTTGTTCCTTAGAAGGAACATACTCCAACTTGACCTTCTGCTCAAGCACTTGTTCCCGAAGAAAATGGTACTTGATTGGTATGTGCTTGGTCTTTGAGTGCATGACTGGATTCTTTGAAATGCTGATTGCACTTGTATTATCACATAAGATAGAGACTGGTGGAGTGCAAGTGATTTGAAAGTCCTGCAAGGTCTGCATCATCCAAAGAAGTTGTGTGCAACAAGATGCCGCAGCCACATATTCTGCTTCAGCTGTAGATAAGGCAATTGAACTCTGTTTCTTGCTGAACCAAGATACTAATCTGGAACCCATGAAGAAAGCACCACCACTTGTGCTTTTCCTATCATCCACACTTCCAGCCCAATCTGCATCTGTGTAAGCATGAAGAGTGAGATCTGTATTTCTAGGATACCATAAGCCATAGTTTTGGGTCCCTTGAAGATACTTGAAGAATCTTTTGACTGCCTGAAGATGAGTTTCCTTTGGGTTGGCTTGAAATCTTCCAACCATTCCTACTGCATGTGTAATATCTGGTCGGGTACCTGTCAAATAAAGCAAACTCCCAATCATGGATCTATAAGTGGGTTGGTGAATTGCTGCTGATTCATCATTTGCACTGAGGCTGCATCCTGTAACCATGGGTGTACATACTGGCTTTGACTCTTCCATGCCATACTTCTTCAAGATCTGCTTGAGGTATTTGGTTTGAGACAAGAAGATACCTCCTTCATTTTGTTGGATTTGCAATCCAAGAAAATATGTCAATTCTCCAAGTAGTGACATTTCAAATTCTTTCTGCATAACCGAGGCAAAGTTTTGACTCATAGTCTCTTCATTGCTCCCAAAGATAATATCATCTACATAAACAACAAGAATTAGCAATTTGTTATTTTCAACTTTTATATAGAGATTGCTATCTGCTGATCCTTTTGAAAAGCCTTGTTGGTGAAGATATTTGTCCAACCGATAGTACCAAGCCCTTGGAGCTTGTTTGAGTCCATAGAGAGCCTTTTTCAATCTGCATACAAGGTTTGGATCATTCCCAAGAATGAAACCATCTGGCTGCTCAATATATACTTCTTCTTCTAAGTCTCCATTCAGAAAGGCTGATTTCACGTCCATTTGAAATACTTTGAAGTTTTGAAAGCTTGAGAGAGCAAGGAACATTCGGATAGCCTCAAGTCTTGCCACAGGAGCAAAGGTCTCTTCAAAATCTATTCCTTCTTGCTATGCATACCCTTTACAAACAAGTCTGGACTTGTTCCTAATTACTTCTCCATTTTCATTCAATTTATTCTTGAAGACCCATTTTGTTCCTATTACATTCTTATCTTTTGGTCTAGGAACTAATTCCCAAGTGTTGTTCTTTTCGATCTGCTCAAGTTCTTCATCCATTGCTTTGACCCAATATTCATCTTTGCATGCCTCTTTCACATTTTGTGGTTCAGTGGAGGAGAGTAATGCCAAATAGCTTGAAGCTTCTGCAAGTGTCCTTCTTGTTTGTACTCCTGCTTCTTTCTGCCCCACAATCTGAGATTCCGGATGATTCTTTTGAACATATCTGGATGGAGTCTTCTCTTCTATTCTTGTCTGCTCCTCTGGTTCTTCTTCTTCATCATTCCGTCTTTGAGGGTAGCCTTCATCTTCTTCAATGTCTTCATGATGAACTTGCCTAGGAATATATCCCTTCTCATCAACCACTACATCAATGCTGTCAACAATTTTGCCAAGTCTTTTATTGTAGCACTTGTATGCTTTGCTATGTGGAGAATAACCAAGAAGAATGCCCTCATCTGCTCTTGGTTCAAGTTTGCCAAGTTGCTCATCAGTATTCTTAATATAACATTTGCTCCCAAAGATTTTGAAGTGCTTCACCGAAGGAGTCTTACCACTCCAGAGCTCATGAGGTGTTTGAGTGCTGTTTACTCGGACATTTGTTTTGTTAAGAATAATAACCGCAGCATGTGCAGCTTCACCCCAGAAGGTTGCGGGAGTACCTGATTCATCAAGCATAGCACGAGCCATTTGTTGGATTGTTCTGTTCATTCTTTCCACAACCCCATTTTGCTGAGGAGTTCTAGCTGTAGAGAATTCTCTTCTTATCCCATGTTCTTCACAGAAATCGAAGAATTCGTTTGAGGTAAACTCCCCACCTCTGTCAGATCTGAGGCACTTAATTTTGTGTCCTGATTCATTTTCAACCAAGGCTTTGAAGGATTTGAATTTTTCGAATGCTTCATCTTTGTGCTTCATGAGCCCTAACCAAACAAATCTGGAGAAATCATCAATGAATAATATCAGATATTCTTCTCCTCGAGGTGTCCTCTTCCTAAATGGACCACATACATCTATATGGACTAGCTCAAGAGGCATGCTAGCTAATCCTTCCTTCTCTGGAAAGTTAGTTCTGGTTTGCTTTCCAAACTGACAAGATTTGCATATGGTATTGTCTGAAATTTTGATATCTAGAAGACCACAAACTGCCTGATATTTGCATGCTTTCCTTATTTGTGAAAAGCTTAGATGCCCCAACCTCCGATGCCATAGCCAATGTTCATCATCCTTGCTTAAGTAGCATTTTTGTCTTTCCTCAAAGATATATAGATTATTTGGAGACCTTCTTCCTTTGATCGCTGTTTTACCTGTATCAAGATCGCGAACACAACATCCATTTGATCTAAATATTACCTCAGTTCCTTGATCGCACATCTGACTGACACTCAGAAGATTATGCTTCAATCCATCAACATATAAAACATTTCCTGCTTTGACCTCCTCTTTCAACGGAGCAACACCTTTTCCTTTTATGGCTGCAGAGATATCGTTCCCGAAAGAAACTTTCTTCCCCTTTTCTAATGCGGTATATGACTCAAGCTTTTCTTTGTCCCCTGTCATATGCTTCGAACATCCACTGTCAATGTACCATAGACTTTCTTGACCTTCTGCATAAAAGGCTATCCCACATCTTTCTGGTTGTGATTCTTTTATTCTCCATGTTCTAACATTTGAGGTTTGTTCCTTCTGAATTGTCTTCCGGAACCTGCTCCTGCATTCAAAGTCTTCATGACCAAAGTTATTACAAATAGAGCATTCAACTTCATTTTCAAGAACCGAAAAGTTGTTATAAGTCCTTTTCATGGTTTCAGTCATTCTCCCTTGTTTTTGAGCTTCTCTAGTCATGATCGTTTTGTAGGCAACACATTGAGCTGCTTTGTGACCGAAGTTATGGCAAGAAAAGCATTGGCCATTAAAGAAACTTCTGCGATAATCAGATCTATCATCCAACCGATTGTAGCTTCTATTCATTCTTGGAGCAAATTGGGAAGATTTTACCTGTGGCTGATTGTAGCTTCTGTTTGTCCTTAAGGCAGTTTGTCACCGAATTTCTTGATGGTCTTTATTTGTTCTTGAGGTAAACTATCCCTGATTCACCTGATGACTTTTATTTGGCCTTTGCTCACTTCTCCTTGCTGCATCAAGATAACTTTTAGAGGTAGAGGCTTGAGATGTTTCTCCATTATATCCAAGACCTGTCTTGATCAGAGGAGATCGCTGCACATTGATAATCTCATCCAAGGTTTCAGATCCTTTAACAAACTTAAGATTAATTGCTTTGGTTTTCTCAATCTCCTTTCTAAGAAAAACAATCTCACATTCCAATTTTTCAAGATGTTTTTCCTTTTCAGCTAGTTGACATTGTAGAGAATCAATAATAGCACTCTTCTCTTCTAAACAAACTTTGAGATCTTTCATTTCTTCATAAAAGCCTTCTACGTCTAGAGCATCCATGTAGTCATCATCTTCAAAAGCCATTAAAAGTTTATATCTATTACCTTGTTCATCTTCATCACTATTTGAAAGTCCATCACTATCTTCATGAGTGTAGTAGCTTTTCTTCTTTTCATATTGTTTCTTGTTCCATTTAACAGGTTCCTTTCCCTTGTCATTCTTATCTTTGTGAGGACATTTGGCAGCATAATGACCTACTCTTCCACAAGCAAAGCATTTAAAAGGTAACTTACCTCTGAACCTTCCAGAACCCCTTTGAACATTTCTGACAAAATTTGATTCCTCTTCTTCATCTTCTGGCAAGTGACTTGCTTCATAATAATCTTCTTTGCCTGAAGCCTTGAAGGCAGCTTCTCTTCTGTCTGATGGACCTCCCTTTCTCATTTCATAAGCGGTTAGAATTCTGTGAAGCTGAGACATAGTAAGAATTTGCAAATTTTCCTTTTCTTCTATGGCAGACACTTTAGATTCAAACTTGGGGGACAAAGATCTTAGAACCTTTTCAACTACAATAGCCTCTTTTATTTCTTCACCCAAGTTTTGCATGCAATTGACAATCTCATCTACCCTAAGGAAGTAGTTAGCCACACTTTCATCATTATACATTCTGAGAGTCTCATACTTAATCCTGAGAGTTTGAAGTTTAGCACGCTTTACCTGATCGTCTCCTTCATAGCTCGTGACCATTTTGTCCCATATTTCTTTTGCAGATTTATAGTGCATTACCTTCATGAAGTCTGATTGAGAGATGCATCCCAATAGAGTATTGACTGCTTTCGCATTTGTTTCATATTTCTTTTTCTCGGCTGGATCTGTAGGAGTAGCTGAAGGAAAAGTGTAGCCTGTCTCTACGATGTTCCAAACTTCTGTACCAAGAGATTGAAGATATGCAGTAACTCTTACCTTCCAATAATTGAAGTTTGTCCCATCAAAAACCGGTGGCCTGATTGATGCTTCTTTCTCGTAGTTGCTCATGATGAACGATCTACCTTCAAGCGGTCAAGCTTCTCTGAAGGACCTGCTCTAATACCAATTGTTGGAAATAATACTGAGAGGGCGAGTGAATCAGTATTATCAGAACTATAAAACTTTTTCAATGCTCAGAAACATATACGCTACTTTAGTTAAGTGAACCAGCGTGTACACGCAACTGTGTATAAAGAAAACAGCGTATAACCAGAAATCTTATATTTCAGTCAGTTTATCTTCAGTTAAGTGCATAAGGACATTATTCACCATATTAAGAGTAAACAGATGCAGTAGAATAGATCACACAAAAACCACACACATGAACACCATGATATAAGGTGGAAACCCAATGTGGGTGAAAACCACCTGCTGCAAGTCGTCTCTATCTTTCTTTAATATGAAACTTCAGTTTACAATCTTTTTGTACTGGTGCAGCCTTATACCAGTACGCAGGCTACAACCTGCAGAAGGCTACAACCTTCTCTCGTTCTCCAAACTTCCTTGGAAGGGAGCTCCAACCCCCTTTGCTCTTGTACTAGCCAAGATACTAGTACGTAGGTGCTGGCCTACAATCTTCTTTCTTTCAGGTATCACCTTTCATACATTTTCAGACTGGATATTCCTGAAGCACAACATTACAATCTGAAGACCACAATTCATTCAACTTTCACAATAGATCGTTGAAGCACAAAGCATCCAATACTAGCATCATCAATCACTGAACCACTGAAACCCTGTCAAACACCAGTTACCAGAACACAGAGCAGACTACAGGACTCTGCAATAACAGTCAGATCCAACTGTAAACCCAAAAATCAAGCTCCAAAAGATATACGCTACTTCAATGAGAGAAACCCGCGTATACACGCCTTTTTACCGAAGCCAACCTGCGTACAGATCTAAAAATAAATTCTCTCAACTTGCAGTTGTACCAGACATCAGTTAGACCCAGAACATAACATTGCGTCAGTATGCAGATCTAGAAATACGCATAATCAACCATATCATAATAGTGCATTTCAAATCATTAGATCCCGATCTATCCTTAGATCTAGTCTTCTATCAACCGAAGTGATCTCTCCTTAGCTTAGATCAAGCAACCCAGAACCTGCATACCAGATCTCTTTCTTTTTCAGATATTCAAGCCCTTTCAAAAGATGTATTTGCCTAATGATCTTCTTCTCCTTATATAGTCTTAGGCCTTGCTCAATACCAAGGGCCAAACCATAGAAATCCAATACCATCAACTTAGAAACTAGGGATCAACACGTCTGTCGAGATACTTTGGTCCAAATACATAGGCTCAAGTACCGAGGACTAACTACCACGGACCAAAGTGAAGCTTCCCGACATATACGCCCTTTTCTGTTCATGCATCTGCGTGTATACGCGTCTTAGTATATAGATCACCTGCGTATACGCGACTTAGTATTCATATCACTAGTGTGTATACGCAACTTGGACTTAATTAACCTGCGTATATGAGGTTTCTCTTCATTCTGTAGTCTGAACGGAGATCTGTCATCAAAGAGAGTTGCCATCAAGGACAACACCACTATCATAGCGCCACACCTGTGCCAAAATGCCAACATTTACATTTTCAAATATGAGTAGTAGCTTTAATTTTCAAAATTCATCTTAAAATTGGTTTTTGAAATTGGATTAACTAAAAAATTAAAAAATAGAGGTAAGGTAAAATTAAGAAGTTATAAATCAACATGATAAAATGAGAAATAAAAACTATATATATATAATGTGATCATCTCAATATAAAAAATATCTTAATGTTATGTTCAAAGATTAGGATAAAATTAATGCATTCAAATCTTTCTACCAATATATTAATGTATTTTTCCTATTGTGCCATTTTTCCTCTTTTGCATCCGAATACCCTCAATGGAGTTTCCACAAAAAGACAAATCATTGGAATGTTTATTTCTTAGTAAAATTTCTATAAAAGCAAGTTCCCTTAATGAAGTTTCCATGCTTTAACTTTAAGAAGTAATGAAAACTGTGATATCTAGTGAAGAAATTTGATTTTATATAGTAATTTAATATGTCTCTCTGAATAGAAGCCTGATTTTATATGCTATTGTATTATATTTTTTCTTAAAAGAAAAGATTATTATTCTTGAGTGAGATATGGAAGTATGTTAATGCTATCATTTTCATGGTCAAAGTGAGTTAGATCACTTCTTGACGGGGAAAAGAGTTTTTTGGGGATAAGTCATTAGAAATGTTATTTGATATTTGGTTTATTATATTGGTATTGGTACCATTTTTATGGAATAATAGATGAGTAATTAAATAGTTTTGGATAGTCTTCATATTTCTTTTTGAAATGGATTAAAGTTTTAATTTAGGAATTGTATTTGTCATCATGAAGTGTTTGATTTAGAGTTTATTATTTAAAGTATATTAAAATATTAAAATATGTTTTTCATATTCTATTAAATTGGAAACTAGACTAATAGTAGGGTTGTTGTACATGTTTTTTGCAGTTTCTACCACACTTATGTCAAAGGCAGCAAGGCTTTCTCTCTAAAATATTTCTATGGTGTTGGAGCTCTCTAAAGCATATCCGGTTCAGCTCCTTTGCATTGTATTTTTAAAACTTAAGAATAATGATGAATACATGACTATGAGGAGAATAGAGCACAGCAAATGAAAATATTTCTAATACAATCTGCAGTCATATTTTCACCTGTTAGTAAATTTAGATGAAAATAACTTTCATGTAAAGACCATTTAAATTTTTAACTTTTAGCTTCTCTAATTCAAATATTGCATCAAATAATTAGAATATAGCATACCCAGAAAGTGACCCACAAATTCAGATCACTCATCATGTAATTTTAGATGAGGACCATCACACAATTAAGCTTGAGATTTCAGATGAGAAATTACTGTGTTTTGGAGCATTAAACATATTATAGTGAATATTAAAAAGGTTATGTAGTTTGAAATTTTTTAAATATTTTTGAATTTCAAAGTTAAATATCGACCAAATTTATGTCCCTTCGAAGGATGTGGTTTCCGTGGATAATTTCTTTGTTCACTTCACACGATGTGGTTTCCATGGATATTTAACTTCGAAATTCAAATTTCAGGCTATCTTCAAGATGTAAATTTTAAAGTATAAAATACTCATCTACTGTTTTAAGTATAAAACTAATTGACTTTTCCAATGACACATATCATTTAACAATGTAAAATTTAATACAGGAACTATAAACTCAAAACGAGAACTCTCGCAAAAAAACCCCGAAAAACATTAAGAACAGTACTAAAAACAAAAAGTGTGTATACTGGAATAATGGTTTTTTTAGGGTCAATTTTGAACATGTTTTAAAAATGGCAGTGAAAATGAGATTTTCGTGCAAAAAAAACCTTGAAAATGAAAAAGTGTTGATACTGGAACGATGACTTTTTTTTTAGGGTTAATTTTCAACATTTTTAAAAAATGCTAATAAAACTGAATTCATATAAAACAAATTACATGACTAAATGAATCAAAATGTCATTATTTGTATATTGAATGAAACATACATTATATCTCTAATTTAATATTGCATTGTAGATATTCTAAACAATAAAAATTATCATAATTAAGACATATAATCCAACAACATAAAAATGACTCAACTTCTGATTTAACACCATATGGAAATCAAAAATTTTATTTCAAGATACGATGTAGACATCAGTTATATAAACTGTCTTAGACAACTATTCAAAATCACTAATATTTTCTTGCACACCATCAGAATTCGCATCTTCAGATGAATGATTGGATGCAGACGAAGATGTTCCATATTCTTCTCTTTCATCAAATAGTGCCCCATCTGAGTCCACATGCATGCCCACCATTTCAGGTTTCAAAATTCATCTAGATCTATGACTGGTTCCAACAGAGTCCCATCTCAATACCGTTCCTTCTGGTAACAACCTTTTCATAATCTCTATCATCTTGAAGCAAAGAGTTCCTCTCTTTGTTAAATTGAAGTCATAAACAAGTATGTCAACATCCTCCAATTTTAATATGTTTGTGTGGCGGCGATTTATATTTGTACCCTTTCTTTTTCTCTTTCCACCATTTTTTTTGTCAACTACCATCTCTGGCTTATATACACCATTTAATGGGTGTGTATTTGTGGCATACCAATGTACTTAAACACCTGTAGCATCCTTATTTTCTGTAAAGACATTTATAAACTTAGCAACCCAAAATGGATAGCCATTGGGATCTCCATCTGCTAGCACTGCGATCATGCAACCCACCATAATATTTTGTGATGAACCCCTGTAAAGGTCTTCCATGGCTTCACATTGTACATGAGATCTTCTGGAACCAATATACATCTCTCTTTCCTTTGCCTGTGAAAAATTAATAGTACCTTGAGATTGTTTTTGTTCAACAATGTTTATTTCCTCATGTTCATTTGACACATTTTGTGGCCAAATAAATGGATTTTTTGTATATCTTCATTTGTTGTTGTTGAAATGATATCACTTTGATTATTGAAAAATGACTCCACCAAACTGAATCAGCAATGTCAAAGTACTCATATGTATATCTAATACATTTTTTAATTTCTTCTAGGCAATCAGAATAATTTATATCTCTATTTTGTCTATGTGCATTATGAACTTCACAAACGGATTGTAATAACAATATTTTTTATGCAAATATTGGACGATCTGGAATGAACTTCAAAAATTCTAAACATGATGATGGTACCCATTCTGCAGTAGTTGAATACTTCTTGCCCCATATTAGTGTTTTCCCATCAATTTTTTTGATACGAAATTGATGTTGGAAGCTAATGTCATTAAGTTGTTCAATGCATTTCTCCTCACCATGCGATCCTAGAATAAACCTTCACATGTCAACAGTTCTTCCAACACATCAAAAGTAGGCTCTGGCATGTATGATTTCTTAATACATTCAATTAATGATGACAAGCTCCCAACTTCCTTCCTCCTCAATGTGACTGAAAAATGCCTGAACATCTGATCAATATGGTCATGAGTGTGCCCAACAAGAAAGAAACCAACCTTTACCTTCTGAAAAATTCTCAATTCAACAAGCATGTTTAGATATCCAAAAACAACCTAATTTTTGTTTTCACAGTAAGCGTTGTCCAATTGTAGATACAAAACTTCGGGAAGATTATGAGGCCAATGAGAAAGCACATCATGAATTATGGTTATTGTCAGATTTTCATCATTCTGAATATTTTGAGCTGTGATGTACACCCTTGGCAACATTTTCCCATTGAATACCATACAACCGACCAAGTGATACTGAATAAAACTTTCCTCCTGTAAATTTTTGGGTGTGCGAACAAAATGTGGTAAAAGTGTTTTCTTTTGGTCCATACCATCAATTATCAAACCCAAATATTTATTTGGGTTATCATAACACTTCTTTTGATTCTTGTACAACTTTTTCCTTTCACTTGTTTTTTGTTCACGATGCTATTGAATTTCTTTGACAATTGAATCTACACAACATGAAAGAAAGGCATTAAGAAATATTTTTTTATAGTTGATGACTATACAATTTTAAAAGTTAAAGTTATGAATTCTTACCTCTTTCTGACCCTTCACATTTGTCCCTTTTTTATTTAAGAGAAGCACATGCATTGCGAATCCCCATCCTTGTCTTCTTAGGAATACAGACATTTTTGGATTCTTTCTTTCATACCTTCACAAAATATTGATATGTAATAAACCGACCATGTCCCTCAGCATCTTCTGCATATTCTTTGTATAAGTTGTAGATTTCTCGTCTTGAAAAATTATCTGGAATATGTATTGTCTCTCTATTTGGCATACACTTGTTGATGCTGATAAACATGGGCTTTTTAACCACTATTGAGCCTACATTAATTATCAATCCAGGTACAATTTTTTATCTCAAGAGTGTACTTCGTCTGAGGCGGTCACTCGTTAAAGAGTAATGTTTGGAGTATAGTGCTTTACAAAAAGTAAATAAATGTTGGAAACAAAATCTAATTGTAATGGCAAGAAACTTAAATGCTTTGTAACTAAATCATTCACTCAAGAAACTACAATAATCATCATTCAAGGATGCAGTAATGATAACTCTTTTCCCTGTAAACTGATGTAAATGAAAACCAATCAAAGGAAAGATCTCCAATCTGAGAACTTAGACAGCAGTAGTCAATGTTCATTACAGTTGTAGATATTTCTATCCACACCAAAGCAAATGCTGGAAATAACAATTCTATTAGCAGAAAAGGAACAACAACTGATCTATTGAAAAGATCGAATAGCAAATCTTAATCTACAAGAATGAATTAAGAAACAATCTTAACTGAAAGGATTTGAACAACAATCTTTAACTAATAAAGGAATTGAGAAGCTATCTAAGAAAGGAATAGAAAATCTACGTAAACCTACAGGAACTGAAAAAAAAACTTAATTAAATGTAAACACACAACAAATGTAGAGTAATTGAATCAATAATAATATTCTAGCATACAGGATATTAACCACAGTTATAAAGGAATGACAATTGAAATGATAATGGAACAGCAATCGAATGAACATCAATCACAATTGTAAGTAAACCATAGCTAAATGAACAACAATCGCAATTGTAAATGGATAGCGATATCAATCTGTAAATGAACAGCAATATCAACTATAAATTAACAACAGAATCCGAATCAGTTAATGAAATATTGTTTTATAAGGAACAACATAACATTTTCATTTATGAATAATAATTTTTCTATTCGATTGCGATTTAGATATAACATATCAATTTAATGAAATGTTCAGGAACAGAAGATTACTGAATAAAGAAAATTAATAGATTGCAAAGGAAATCAAACCACACACGACTGTAATCGGAAAATAATGATACAAGAAGCAAGTGATCCACTAGAGCTGGGCCCTTAGGCACCAGGGAAGCACTGCTGCGGTTACTCCAGGATCAGAAGACAGAACATCAACGAAGTTATATATTAATCATAAAGGCAATGTTACAGCTATCGCTCTTTAAAGAGAGTCGATGATCAAAGTTAAGATTACAATAGTAAATTCTACAAATCAACAATAATAATCCGCTCCCTGGGCTACCAGCGTTGTCCCCTTTTATAATGGCCAGGCGGAAGTATCAAAAATACAGATAAGTCTTGAGGCAGCAATCCCTCAGGATCAAAGGATCCTGAGGGATTCGCCATATCTTTCATCTTCAACTTATTGTTTTTTCCTCTTGCGCTGATATCGCGTTTCTTCTTCCTTTTCTTGGTCCATGCGCTCCGATCCTGTTTTCCCCGTCTAGATGTGGTTTCCTGTCAAAGGGACAGGAGTTGGTTTTGCTTTGTCTTTTCCTTCAGAATAGTGATTTTCCATTTTCTTCACTTTCTACATAGAAAAAGAAAATAATTAATCATTTTACATCAATCACAAATCTCCCTAATTCTATCATAATCCTTTAACATATTAGCATCTTAGAATGTAAAGAGGTTATGGTTTAAAGGAAAAGATAAAGAAATAGATGGTAAATACATATCTTTTCCAATGCTCAACACACCCCCCTCCTTACCCTTTTTCATGCCCTCATGAAAACATTGTAGTTGACATGCAAGGCAGTTAGGGAATAGGCTAGAGAAGGATTTTCATGCAGTGGTCTAAAACCATGATTTCTAGCTAAGACTTCAAAAATATGCCTTGTCTAACCTTTAGGAAATTCATCTAGGGCTTTATACTCTAGTGTAGGATACTAGATGATTGGACTTAGAAACCTACAGCCTAACCAAAATGGGCCTTCTGTCAAGATGAGGTTACCATAGGTAACCAAGCGATCAGCAACTATCTTAAAATTTTCGTAATTGAAAGGCTCTCTGTCTTGGAAATTGCGATTGGAAGTCTTGTAGCGGAATTTGGCTGCTGCTATGGCAAGGTCTTTGATGGCTAGGAAGTATTCTACCCCTTACTGGACAACTGTTGTGTGAATGGGTCCCAATGTTTGGATCACACCCTTCTTTCTCATTAAGCTTCTATGCTTATTCCACAGTTGCAATGGGTTTCTAGGTTCACCCCTTACCCACAAATCTAACTCGTTCTCCTATCTCTGGAAGGTATTGTGGGCTTTAAGCCACTTTATCTGGTTAACAACAAAAGAGATGAATGCCTGAAGCTGGATATCACCCACAAAAGGGCTAGGGTTCTCTTCTGTTTCACCATCCAACACAAGATTATGCAAATAAAACTCACATAGAAATCGTTGGACTTTCACCCCATAATGCTTACAGTAGTTTATGAAATCATCAATAGTTTTTAGCTCTATAGGCACCCCTGCCTTGACAACCTTAATTTTCAATTGTAAGTACCTTTCCATAAAAAACAAAGCATAGTTTTTGGTAGGTGCCCTACATGCTAGAACATCAATATACATAGAACATAAGGTATCCATTTGACTCATAATTGTGTCTAGTCTATTGGTTACCTTTTTAACTTCCTATGCCCTTCACCATCTATCAAATGCCTCGCTCTCTGATGCATTGATGTTCTTTACTTGTTGCTATAACTTCTGATATTGCTCCTGAGGAACAGTTTCCTCTGTGAGCTTTTCTATCATTTGTTGGGTCTGTGCTAGATCTTTTTGAAGTTTCACTATCCTCAGATCATTGTCCATCATAACATTTTTGGATTGGAGATCTCCCTGGATCTCCTTATTGCGACATCTGGTTCTTATAGTCTTTTTTTCCTTCTCATGAACTGTTTGGTCGATTGTGATGCTAGAGGGCAATTCCTCAGTCTGGATGTCCTTATTACAGACTAGTGTGTTTTCTCTTTGGGCCTCAACATTTGTAACAACCGCATGTTGTTCCTTTCGGTCCTGGATGATAATAGGTTTGGATTGAGTCCTCTTGGTCTTCATTTTACGGGGTTTCGCCTGGGTGGCTACATGCTTTGCTCGAGGGGTTCTTTTTGAGCTTTTCCCCATTTTTAGGACCCTTATTTGTTGTTTGATTTGTTTAATTACATTTAGCAGTCTCTGCTGTTGCTTTCACAACTTTTTGATTTCATTTGTTTTCTTCAAAGGAACAGTTGTTTCTTTTCTTAGGCTTGGGCTTTGTTTTTCAAGGATTGTACCCTCACCCTAGCTAATCTCCATGTTTTCTACTTGGAACACTTCTTCAGTGTTCTTGTCCTGCTGATTAGATTTCTCAGGGGTGGAAACCCTGGGTTGATCTGTTATTTCCCGGGCGGCTTCTTCTTCTACCTATTCTTCATCATGCATTTCTTTGGATGCACTCTGACTGTGATCAGAGTGTTCCTGAGATTGTCCTTCTTCTTCCTCCTCATCACTCATCTCCCCAGATGCACTCTTACTATGAGCAAAGTGTTCCTGTGATTGTCTTTCCTCTTCTTCCTCATCGTTCATTTCTTCAGATGCACTCTTATTATGAGCAAAGTGCTTCTGTGATGGTCCTACCTCAATATTGGAGCTGAGTGGGCTGTGGGGCTGGATGTATTCCCCCATGTTGGCCAAAATTTGGGCCAATTTGTCTTCTTGCATAGGGTTTTGTAATGGGCTTTCGCCGAGTTCCTCTGCTTCCTCCTCTTCTTCCTTGACAGAGTGCTCGGTTTCTTCTTTTGGTTCCTCTTCTTCATTTTCTTCTAATTCTTCTTCTTCATTTTCCCCTCCTTCAAGTTGTGGAGGTTGCTCATCCTCTAAGTCATGTATTTCTACTGGCTGGCTACTATTTTCTTGGGGATTTCCCAACATTCCTCTGCTTCTCCACAGTTTGACGGATTGCCTTCGTTTCTGTGGTCTAATTGATGTGCTAGTAGTGTTTTTTCGTTTTGGGGCTTGCAAGGCCAATCCCCCATCTATTGAGAAGACAAATTTCTCCCAACTACTTTGCTGTTGGGTGAGACTGTAACTGAATATTAGCCGAATTAAACCATGATGACTTACTACTGATTCTACATGACGAGATTTTCTTATACTTCGAGCAGCATCATGCAATAAATAATTTAAGTACGGGAGCAACTTCACAACACATTTTTGTTTTAATACAGCTAACAATTTGAGATGGTGTGGTCTTACCACGTCTTTTCTGCCATCGCAAGTGATGTAGCTTTGCACAATTCTGGCCAATTCTGCCCATGGCTCTCCAAGGGTTGCAGGTAGAACTCCTTTTCCTTTGACAGTAAGGCTCTGTCCTTCGTCCTGGAAGATGGTTATAGCGTCTTGAAGTCTCATTTTCTTTAGGGTCCATACTGGTCCAATAGCTAGTAGTCCCGATACTTCAGAAATTATCGCGTATGTTACTGCTATTTGCCTCCCCCTCACCATGGAATGATCTTCCTGCAAATTTTGCAGAAATTCAATGGCCACTGTCTCATTAGACTGTTTTAGTCAGTTAAGGTAGACAATCCATCCTGATATTATTAAGATTTCACATGTAGCATCAGAGACCATTAACCCCTATGGTTCACTGCGTATCGATCTACCTCCCATCTTTGTTCAAGCTTAGCACACTTTTAATTTTTCCAGAACAAAAACACAGAGATGACGATGGAACAGTAAGTTGTTTAAGATTTAGCTCACTGTTAATTTTTTAGAGCAAAACACAGAGATGACGATGGAACAACAAGTTGTTCAAGCTTTAGCTCACCGTTAATTTTTACAGAGCAAAACACAGAAATGGTGATGGAACAACAAGCTGTGCATATTGGGAAATACAATATCGTTAAACTTGCTATTCCCGAGTTTTGATGGCATCATAATACCTCCAAATAAGGAGCTGACACGTATGCCAGAGTATTATGGCGATCACCTGTGCCCCCCTGAAATGTGATAGGCCGTCCTCAGCCGACAAATAAAGGAGCAGCATGCTGAATTTTAGTCATACAGTAAAATAAAAGAACGGTGTATAGATCCATGACATGTTTACAAAAATCGGCGGATAACTGAAATCGAGGCTTATGATGGAAATCATGAATAAATATGGAAATGCCATGAGATCATGTGAAAAATAGAGGATAGGACAGCTTGATGTAAGTAAAAGTTCTTATGCTGTCATTATTCACTTTAACCATTATGATTGATTTATAAATGATTTTCATGTATAAAAGGTTCGAAAGGGTTATATAACATAATCTCATTTGAAATCAATATAAAGATATAAGAAGAAGGGTTTATCATGACTATTGGTGTATAAAAAATATGACTTCAATACCGTCAACAGAGCTTTGTTGCCCACAGGTGTCCATAACCTTGACAGAGTTGCTTATTTCACCCTTGGAACCATAATCCTTTGTGTATGCCTAGGAAAGTGCAGTGCGATGTCAGAATGGAGGCCATTGTGCTGGCTTGGTAACCAGATGAATCAAAATTCCATTCATCAGGAAGGAGTGAAAGGTGGGCAGGCCGGCTCGTGATGAGACCACCTATTCCAAGGACTTGTTTATTTTTCTAATATGCCTCTTGGATCATATCCCTAGTGTGGTGGCCATAGTGGGAATGCCACTTCACTTTCTTCCTTATGATCATGGTAGGCTGGCTCTTGATGAGACCCCCTATCCTTCATCTGAAAAATCATGTTAGTAATCATATAGATATGTATTTTTCTTTTTTTTCTCTTTTCTTTTATACAGCACTTTCCTATTTATATACAGAGGGTGGCTCATCACTTCTTAAGAGTAGGGATGGTGGAAGAAATCTGAACATCTCAATAGAGGAAAATATGCCCTTATTCTTATTCAATAATAATGATCAAAGAGAATTATGAAGATTTAGAAAGAACCAACATCATAAAAATAATCAATCAAATTGGTTTTAGTGAAAATAAAGACAACAAAGTGATATAAATAGTTGTGTCCTTTCCCATTTTCTCTTATCGATTCAAAGCAATTTCTCTAAAGATAACGATTTTTCTTTAGTTTGCTGATTGCAGTATCCTCTAGCTTTTGTATTCTTGCATAAATGTATAGTTGTGCCTTAAATGAACCATCATTCACAAAAATCCTCTAAATGATGAAACACACACACAAACAAAAACAAAAAAATGCACTCAAAAAGTGTTGTTCCTTAGATGGAACAGCTGCTATTCCTTAAGAGGGACAACAAAAGAACATCTGCACGCAAAAATTGAAGTTCCTTTAAGAGGAACAGCAAGCAAAAGAAAAAAAAGCATACTCGAAATTGTTGTTCCTTAAGAGGAACAGTAGTTGTTCCTTGATCAGAACAAAAAATAAAGCAAGCACAAAATAAAATACCACTCCTTTAGCAGAACAGCCTAAGATCATCCAAAATCAAAATTGTTGTTTCTTCGGAAGGAACAACAGAAAGGAAAAAAACGTGAAAGTGTTGTTCCTTTAGAAAGGAAAAACAAAATCGAAGGTGATGTTCCTTCAGAAAGGAACAACAGAAATGTAGAGATGTTGTTCCTTCATAAAGGAACAACAAAAAAATGAAAGTGTTGTTCCTTCAGAAAGGAACAGCAAAAATGTGGAAGTGATGTTCCTTCGAAAAGGAACATAAAAACATGAAAGTGTTGTTCCTTCAGAAAGGAACAACAAAATGCAAAAGTTTTGTTCCTTCGGAAAGGAACAACAAAAAAATGAAAGTGTTGTTCCTTCGAAAGGAACAATAAAAATGTGGAAGTGTCGTTCCTTTGGAAAGGAACAACAAAAATGTGAAAGTGTTGTTCCTTCGGAAAGGGACAGCAAAATGGCGGAAATGTTGTTCCTTCGGAAAGGAACAACAAAATGCAAAAGTCTTTTTCCTTCGAAAAGGAACAACAAAAACGCGGAAATGTTGTTCCTTTGGAAAGGAATAGCAAAATGCAAAAGTGTTGTTCCTTCGGAAAGGAACAACAAAAAGGTGGAAATGTTGTTCCTTCAGAAAGGAACAGAAAAATGCAAAAAAAATGCAGAAATGTGAAAAAAATGTACATAAAGTAATTTATACAGGCAGAAAATAAAAAGTTATGTACAAAGTTTAGGAATAATGAAATTATTTAATGAACCAATGCCAAGGAAGAATTATTTCCTCAGCAAGAATCTGCATATCAGAATCTTCCTGGAGCTGTTGGTAGAAGGGTTCCCAAGTAAGCGGTTTATGGTACAGTCGCACTTGGTGGCCATTTGCTTTAAAGGTATGTCCAGATCTGTCAATAGTATTCAAAGTAATGGTGCCATTGTCATGCATTTTCTGGATTTCATACGGTCCAAGCCAGCGAGTCTGGAGTTTTCCAGGAAAATCCTGAAACCTGGAGTCATATAGGAGTGCCAAATCTCCTTCATGGAAGATTTTCTTTTTGATCAGGGCATCGTGCCATTTTTCTCTCTGCTGTTGAATTAATGCTGTGTGTTGAAGAGCTGAGAGCCTAATTTCATCTAGCTCGTTAATTTGTTGTAATTTGTTAGTCTAGGCCTCATTTAAATCCAAACCGATCTCCTGTGTTGTTCTTAATGTTTGTATTTCGAACTCTATTGGAAAGATGGGTTCCTTTCCAAATACTAGTTGATATGGTGAATAATCCATGGTGTTTCTCCATGTTGTTCGGTATACCCACAAGGCTTCCGGAAATCTTAAAGCCCAATCACGCCTGTGTGATGCAATGGTTTTTGTCAATATTGCCTCTATCACTTTATTCGTGCTCTCTACTTGGCCATTTTCCTGTGGGTGATATGGAGTGGTAATTTTGTGTTGAATGTGATAATTTTTTAATGTTGCAGTGATTTTATTACCTACAAACTGTGGTCCTCCATCTGTGATTATATCCCTTGGGAGGCCATATCGCACAAACATTTGGAACATGAAATGAATCACAGAGTCCTCTGTAGCTGTTGGAAGTGCCTCTGCTTCAACCCATTTGGTAACATACTCTGTTGCTACTAGAATATATGTTTTTTGATTTGATGATGGGTTGATCAGACCAACAAAATCGAGTGCCCAATGCTCAAATGGTTCAATTACAAGTTGTGGGTTTAAAGGCATTTCGTCAAACTGTTTAGGGCATCCTACTCTTTGCCAACTGTCACGGGCTTGCACAAACTTCGTAGCGTCTTTGAAGATTGTGCGCCAGTAATAACCTATTTTCAAAACCTTGTGACCAGTCCTTCCATTTGCGAAATGTCTGCCACATGGTCCGTCATGACAGGCTTTCAGAATGTCAAATATTTCGTCTTCATGGACGCATCTTCTGATGTGCATATTTTCCCCTATATGAAATAGTAGCCCCCAATCCAAGAAAATCGGGTACTACGTTGCACAATCTATTTTCGTTCATTGGGGGTTATATGCTTTGGTAATTTTCCTACTGCTAAATAATTTGCAACATCAGCATACGATGGTGTCTTGACAGTAATAGAAAATACATGTTCATCTGGGAATTGATCTTCGACTGTTGTTGAGTCCACTGGCCTCGACATTCGTGAGATAAAATCAGCTACAGGATTCTCTTTCCTTGGTTGATCTTTTATTGTGATGTCAAATTCCTGCAATAAGATCAACCATCTTATTACTCTACCATTTGTAGGCCTGCCTAGCCTGGTGGACGAAGGCCTATTTGCTAAGAATTTTATGGAAGAGTGATCTGTATATAAGACAACAGGATATCCAGTGATATAATGCCTAAATTTATTTACAACATGTATTATATCTAAAAGCTTTTTTTTAGTAACAGTATAGTTTAGCTCAGCAGGAGACAAATTCTTGCTAATATAATAGATTGCATATGGTTTTTTGTCTTCTTCCTGCCCAAGGACTGCTCCAATAGCTGTATCTGAAACACCTGATGAAATTTCAAATGGTAGGTCCCAATTTGGGCCTCTAAGCACTGGGGCTGTTGACACAAGCTTTTTCAGATCCTCAAAAGCACGGTCACATTTATTTGTCCATACAAAATCAACATTCCCTGTCAATGCGTATAGAGGTGCAGCTATTTGACAAAAATATTCTATGAATCTCCTATAATAACCAAAAAATCCTAGAAACTGTGTACCTTTGTTCATGTGGTAGGAGTACGTATTAACAAGATTATTTGAATTTTGGCCGAATCTACCTGTACTCCAGCCGCTGAGATATAATGACCTAGGATGAGCCCTTCGGTCATCATCATATAGCACTTTTCATGGCTCAAGCAGAGCCTGGTGGTAATACATCTTTGCGGCACCTTTTCCAATGTGTCTAATCCTAACTCAAAATCATCTATGTATGGTGTGAAATCATCCATGTATACTTCAAGCCCTTCATTTATTAAATCTGAAAAGATGCTGAGGATGGCCCTCTAAAATGTGGCAGGGGCATTGCGTAGGCCAAAGGGTAGGACTCTATAGGCAAATGTTCCCTAAGGACAGGTAAAAGTAGTTTTGTCTTGGTCTTCAGAGGCAATCTGAATCTAATTGTATCCACTGAAGCCATCCAAGAAATAAAAGAATTTCCTTCCTACTAATGTGTCTAATACCTTATCAATGAATGGAAGGGGAAAGTAGTATTTTTGTGTTTCTTTGTTTAATTCTCTGTAATCTACACAAATCCTCCACTTTCCATTCTTCTTTGGCACCACTACTAGTGGAGAGACCCACTTGCTATTAGAGATTGGATAAATAAAGTTTACATCCAAAAGTTTTTGTAATTCAGCTTTTACAATATCTTTCAGGTGAGGGTTGAGTCTCCGTTGGGGTCGGTGAATGGGTCTAACATCCTTTTCTGTATAAATATGATGCGTACACAACTGGGGATCAATTTTCTTCATGTCTAGATAATCCCATGTAAAATCTTCCTTATATTTTCTCAGTAGTTGGACTAGCTTTTCTTCTTGTTCAAGAGTCAGATTATTGTTAATTTTCAAGGTTTTTCCTGGCTCAACCTCTATAGTTTTTTTGTTTGAAACAGAGGTAGTAGGTATTGTTTGATCATGCGTGTCTTTGAGAGGATCTTCTTCTAGATCATTGTCAAATGCTGCCTCTATCATGTGACATTGTACATGGGATCTAGATTCTGATTGGTTAATGAAGTTGCTAATAACATCATCCTCTGTTTGATCTTTAAAATCGAGGGCATCTTCTATAGTTAATGGGGACCTAATGTTTTCTGTGAGGTATGATACAGCCTGTTTGTTAGTTTTTAATATTGTTACACTTGGATGGGCTGGAGGGTATAAAGCTAGATTCTTGATATTACTCCCTCTAGTTATAGTCATACTGCCTTGTCGGCAGTCAATGTAAGCATCAACAATCGCAAGCCAAGGTCTACCTAAGATTAATGGATGTCCATTGAGTCAGTTTTTGGGGTTGATTATCAGAAAGTTGGTAGGATATTCACAGGAATCTATGGATACCATTATATCGTGAAGTGTACCTTCTGATCTAAACATTGATCGGTCAGCTAATTCCAATAAGGTGGAGGTCGGTTCCACTGATGTGATGCCTAGTTTTTGACAAGTGGTGGTTGTTAAAATATTAATTGCAGCCCTTAAATCAACTAGGGAATTTGAAAAGGTTTGTCCATTGATCTGTACTGTCACTATAAGATTCCCTGGGTCTTCATATTTGACAGGTGCTTCTCTTCCTGATAACAGATCAGATAGGGTGCCAACTACTTGGACTGTTGGGTTATTTGTTATTCTCCTCGCTTTTTTTATACATAACTCTAAATTGATGGTTTTGTATATATTGGGATATCTTAGATAGCTCGGAGGAGTGGGATTTTTATATACAAATTCTTTAGTTCTCCCAGAATATCAAAGTTAAGATGTTAGATAGGGTACGGTATGATTAATCGTTCTAGGAATGGGGCAGAAGATGTGGTTGCTTGGTCATGAGTTTGTTGTTTGACCACATCTTCTTCTTGTAATGGTTGTTTTGCGGGTAACTAATTTCAACTTGAACATTTTTATCTCCCTCGGTTTCTATAATGCACCCAGACCTTAATTGAAGGTCGTTGCACTCCCTTAGATCAGTTTCTGGCTCTGGTGTTTTGATTGTTTGAACAGATTGAATCGGTTTATTATTTGGGTTCGGGTTGGGTTGGGCTGGGAGTTGTGGTCTTAAGTTGGACTGGGGATTTTGTTGTAGTGCATATGGCGTTGGCAGTGTAGTTTGAGGGAGTGGAATGGTTCTAGCTGGCTGATTTATCGGTCTCTGCAAGTTTGACTGCCAGGATTGACTCGGCAAAGTGGGAGGGGACCATTGTGTTGGATATGCATTGTTTTGCCAATATGGTGGAGAGTAGGGGAAATTTGGCCAATTAGGTTGGCTTGTTTGATTTGGCCATGGTGATGAAGGAAATGGTTGTTGTGACCAATTTGAAAAGGGAGGCTGATTTTGCCACATTGTATTATATTGTTGAGAATGATATTGCGGAGGCTGGAAAGAAGAAGACGGATCGGAGGACAAACCTAGTTGTCATGGCTGCCATTGATGGCACTGATTGAGTAGGTACATTGGCTCTGATTCTTCTTCCGCTTCTTTATATACTGATTTCAAACTAGGAAGTGAAGGGTAGTTCTCTATGGAGTGATCTTCTGTACAAATAGCGCAGACTTGAACTGCATCTAGTGGGCACTCCTTGTGGCTGTGTTTCTTTCTACATATGGGGTAGAATATTGCCAAATTTTGCTCTGTTTCTACTTGTTTCTGTTTTGCTTGCATAATATCGAGTTGTGTTGTCAGAGTGCCCAATATATTAGTTTTGAAATTCTCCAGTAAATTTCTGATTTCTTCGCGGGTTACTACTTCACCAGAGATCTTGTTGTCCCTTGTGAACCTGTCACGTTCTGCTAGTTTTAGCCTTGTGCTGCCTCGTGAACTCCTAATACATAAATCAATAAGAGTAGGGATGGTGGAAGAATTCTGAACATCTCAATAGAGGAAAATATGCCCTTATTCTTATTCAATAATAATGATCAAAGAGAATTATTAAGATTTAGAAAGAACCAACATGATAAAAATAATCAATCAAATTGGTTTTAGTGAAAATAAAGACAACAAAGTGATATAAATAGTTGTGTTCTTTCCTCTTTCCTCTTTTCTATTATCACTCCTTAAGAGTAGGGATGGTGGAAGAAGTTTGAACATCTCAATAGAGGAAAATATGCCCTTATTCTTATTCAATAATAATGATCAAAGAGTATTATGAAGATTTAGAAAAAACCAACATGATAAAAATAATCAATCAAATTGGTTTTAGTGAAAATAAAGACAACAAAGTGATATAAATAGTTGTGTCCTTTCCTCTTTTCTCTTATCGATTCAAAGCAATTTCTCTAAAGATAACGATTTTTCTTTAGTTTGCTGATTTCAGTATCCTCTAGTTTTTGTATTCTTGCATAAATGTATAGTTTTGCCTTAAATGAACCATCATTCACAAAAATCCTCTAAATGATGAAACACACGCACACACAAAAATGAAAAAACACACTCAAAAAGTGTTGTTCCTTAGATGGAACAACTGTTATTCCTTAAGAGGGACAGCAAAAGAACATCTGCATGCAAAAATTGAAGTTCCTTTAAGAGGAACAACAAGAAAAAAAAAAAAAAACATACTCGAAACTATTGTTCCTTAAGAGGAATAGTAGTTGTTCCTTGATCAGAACAGCAAATAAAGTAAGCACAAAATAAAATACCGCTCCTTTAGCGGAACTGCCTAAGATCATCCAAAATCAAAACTGTTGTTTCTTCGGAAGGAATAGCAGAAAGGAAAAAATTGCGAAAGTGTTGTTCCTTCGGAAAGGAACAACAAAAACGAAGGTGCTATTCCTTCGGAAAGGAACAACAAAAATGCAGAGATGTCATTCCTTGAGAAAGGAACAACAAAAAAATGAAAGTGTTGTTCCTTGGAAAAGGAATAGCAAAAATGCGGAAGTGTTGTTCCTTCGAAAAGAAACAGCAAAACGTGAAAGTGTTGTTCCTTCGAAAAGGAACAACAAAATGCAGAAGTGTTGTTCCTTCAGAAAGGAACAACAAAAAGATGAAAGTGTTGTTCCTTTGGAAAATAACAACAAAAATGTGGAAGTGCCATTCCTTCGAAAAGGAATAGAAAAAACGTGAAAGTGTTGTTCCTTCGGAAAGGAACAGCAAAATGGCGGAAATGTTGTTCCTTCGGAAAGGAACAACAAAATGCAAAAGTGTTTTTCCTTCGAAAAGGAACAACAAAAAGGCAGAAATGTTGTTCCTTCGGAAAGGAACAACAAAATGCAAAAGTGTTGTTCCTTCGAAAAGGAACAGCAAAAAGGCGGAAATGCTGTTCCTTCGGAAAGGAACAGAAAAATACAAAAAAAAATGCAGAAATGCTAAAAAAATGTACTGAAAGTAATTTATACAGGCAGAAAAGAAAAGGTTATGTACAAAGTTTAGGAATAATGAAATTACTTAGTGAACCAATGCGAAGGAAGAATTATTTTTCTCAGCAAGAATCTGCATATCAGAATCTTCTCGGAGCTGTTGCTAGAAGGATTCCCGAGTAAGCGATTTATGGTACAGTCGCACTTGATGGCCATTTGCTTTAAAGGTATGTCTAGATCTGTCAATAGTAGTCAAAGTAATGGTGCCATTGTCATGCACTTTCTGGATTTCATACGGTCCAAGCCAGTGAGTCTGGAGTTTTCCAGGAAAATCCTAAAACCTGGAGTCATATAGGAGTGCCAAATCTCCTTCATGGAAGATTTTCTTTTTGATCAGGGCATCATGCCATTTTTCTCTCTGCTGTTGAATTAATGTAGTGTGTTGAAGATCCGAGAGCCTAATTTCATCTAGCTCATTAATTTGTTGTATTCTGTTTTTCTGGGTCTCATTTAAATCCAGACTGATCTCCTGTGTTGTTCTTAATGTTTATATTTCGAACTCTATTGGAAAGATGGGTTCCTTTCCAAATATTAGTTGATATGGTGAATAATCGGTGGTGTTTCTCCACATTGTTCAGTATGCCCACAAGGCTTCCGGCAATCTTGAAGCCCAATCACGCCTGTGTGATGCAATGGTTTTTGTCAATATTGCCTCTATCACTTTATTCATGCTCTCTACTTGGCCATTTGCCTGTGGGTGATATGGAGTGGTAATTTTGTGCTGAATGTGATAATTTTTATTGTTGCAGCGATTTTATTACCTACAAATTGTGGTCCTCCGTCTGTGATTATATCCCTTGGGAGGCCATATCGCACAAATATTTGGAACAAGAAATGAATCACAGAGTATGTAGCTCTTGGAAGTGCCTCTGCTTCAACCCATTTGGTAACATACTCTGTTGCTACTAGAATATATGTTTTTTGATTTGATGATGGGTTGATCAGACCAACAAAATCAAGTGCCCAACGCTCAAATGGTTCAATTACTAGCTGTGGGTTTAAAGGCATTTCGTTAGACTGTCTACGGCATCCTGCTCTTTGGCAACTGTCACAGGCTTGCAAAAACTTCTTAGCGTCTTTGAAGATTGTGAGCCTGTAATAACCTGTTTGCAAAGCCTTGTGACCAGTCCTTTGATCTATGAAATGTCTGCCACACGGTCCGTCATGACAGGCTTTCAGAATGTCAAATATTTCGTCTTCACGGACGCATCTTCTTATGTGCATATCTACCCTATATGAAATAGGTAGCCCCCAATCCAAGAAAAATCGAGTACTACGTTGCACAATCTGTTTTCGTTCATTGGGAGTTAGATGCTTTAGTAATTTTCCTACTGCTAAATAATTTGCAACATCAGCATACGATGGTGTCTTGACAGTAATAGCAAATAAATATTTATCTGGGAATTGATCTTCGACTACTGCATCATCCACTGGCCTCGACATTTGTGAGAGAAAATCAGCTACAGGATTCTCTTTCCTTGGTTGATCTTTTATTGTGATGTCAAATTCCTGCAATAAGATCAACCATCTTGTTACTCTACCATTTGTAATAGGTTTATTTTCTAAGTATTTTATGGAAGAGTGATCTGTATATAAGACAATAGGATATCCAGTGATATAATGCCTAAATTTATTTACAGCATGTATTACAGCTAAAAGCTCTTTTTCAGTAACAGTATAGTTTAGCTCAGCAGGAGACAAATTCTTGCTAATATAATAGATTGCATATGGTTTTTTGTCTTCTTCCTGCACAAGGACTGCTCCAATAGCTGTATCTGAAGCATCTGATGAAATTTGAAATGGCAAGTCCCAATTTGGGCCTCTGAGCACTGGGGCTATTGACACAAGCTTTTTCAGATCCTCAAAAGCACGGTCGCATTTATCTATCCATACAAAATCAACATTCCCTGTCAATGCATATAGAGGTGCAACTATTTGACAAAAATGTTCTATGAATCTCCTATAATAACCAGAAAATCCTAGAAAACTACGTACCTCTGTTTGTGTGGTAGGAGTACGTATTAACAAGATTATTTGAATTTTGGCCGAATCTACCTGTATTCCAGCCGCTAAGATATAATGACCTAGGATGAGCCCTTCAGTCATCATCATATAGCACTTTTCATGGCTCAAGCAGAGCTTGGTGGTAATACATCGTTGCAACACCTTTTCCAATGTGTCTAATCCTAGATCAAAATCATCTATGTATGGTGTGAAATCATCCATGTATACTTCTAGCCCTTCATTTATTAAATCTGAAAAGATGCTGAGGATGGCCCTCTAAAATTTGGCAAGGGAATTACATAGGCCAAAGGGTAGGACTCTGTAAGTAAATGTTCCCCAAGGACAGGTAAAATTAGTTTTTTCCTAGTCTTCAGAGGCAATCTGAATCTAATTCTATCCACTAAAGCCATCCAAGAAAGAAAAGAATTTCTTTCCTGCTAATGTGTCTAATACATGATCAATGAATGGAAGGGGAAAGTAGTATTTCTGTGTTTCTTTGTTTAAGTCTCTGTAATCTACCCAAATCCTCCACTTTCCATTCTTCTTTGGCACCACTACTAGTGGAGAGACCCACTTGCTATCGGAGATTGGATAAATAAAGTTTACATCCAAAATTTTTTGTAATTCGGCTTTTACAATATCTTTTAGGTGAGGGTTGAGTCTCCGTTGGGGTTGGTGAATAGGTCTAACATCCTTTTCTGTATAAATATGGTGCGTACACAACTGGGGATCAATTCCCTTCATGTCCAGCTAATCCCATGCAAAAGCTTTCTTATATTTTCTCAGTAGTTGGACTAGCTTTTCTTCTTGTTCAAGAGTTAGGTTATTGTTAATGTTCAAGGTTTTTCTTGGCTTAACCTCGATAGTTTTTTTGTTTGAAATAGAGGTAGTGGGTATTGTTTGATCATGAGTGTCTTTGAGAGGATCTTCTTCTAGTTCATTGTCGAATGCTGCCTCTATCATGTGACATTGTACATGGGATCTAGATTCTAATTGGTTAATGAAGTTGTTAATAACATCATCCTCTATTTGATCTTTAAAATCGAGGGAATTTTCTATAGTTAATGGGGACCTAATGTTTTCTGTGAGGTATGATACAACATGTTTGTTAGTTTTTAATATTGTTACACTTGGTTGGGCTGGAGGGTATAGAGATAGATTCTTGATATTACTCCCTCTAGTTATAGTCATATTGCCTTGTTGGTAGCCAATGTAAGCATCAATAGTGGCAAGCCAAGGTCTACCTAAGATTAACGGATGTCCATTGAGTTGGTTTTTTGGGTTGATTATCAGAACGTTGGTAGGATATTCACAGGAATCTATGGATACCATTACATCGTGAAGTTTACCTTCTGATCTAACCACTGATCGGTGAGCTAATTCCAATAAAGTGGAGGTTGGTTTCACTGATGTGATGCCTAGTTTTTTACAAGTGGTGGTTGTTAAAATATTAATTGCAGCCCCTAAATCAACTAGGGCATTTGAAAAGGTTTTTCCACTGATTTGTACTATCACTACAGTATTCCCTGGGTCTTCATATTTGACAGGTGCTTCTCTTCCTGATAATAGATCAGATAGGGTGTCAACTACTTGGACTGTTGGGTTATTTGTTATTCTCCTCCTTGATTTTTTTATACATAACTCTTTGATGGTTTTTGTATATATTGGGATATCTTAGATAGCTGAAGGAGTGGGATTTTTATATACAAATTCTTTAGTTCTCCCAGAATATCAAAGTTAGGATGTTAGATAGGGCACAATATGATTAATTGTTCTAGGAATGGGGGAGAAGATGTGGTTGCTTGGTCATGAGTTTGTTGTTTGACCACATCTTCTTCTTGTAATGGTTGTTTTGCGGGTAACTGATTTCAACTTGAACATTTTTATCTCCCTCAGTTTCTATAATGCACCCAGACCTTAATTGGAGGTCGTTGCACTCCCTTAGATCGGTTTCTAGCTCTGGTGTTTCGATTATTTGAACGGATTGAACCGGTCTATTATTTGGGTTCGGGTTGGGTTGGGTTGGGAGTTGCGATCTTAAGTTGGACTGGGGATTTTGGTTTAGTGCATATGGCATTGGCAATGTAGGTTGAGGGAGTGGAATGGTTCCAGCTGGCTGATTTATCGGTCTCTACTAGTTTGATTGCCAGAATTGACTCTACGAAGTGGGAGGGGACCATTGTGTTGGATATGCATTGTTTTGCCAATATGGTGGAGAGTAGGAGAAATTTGGCCAATTAGGTTGGCTTGTTTGATTTGGCCATGGTGATAAAGGAAATGGTTGTTGTGACCAATTTGAAAAGGGAGGCTGATTTTGCCACATTGTATTATATTGTTGAGCATGATATTGCGGAGGCTGGAAAGAAGAAGAGGGATCGGAGGACATACCTAGTTGTCGTGGCTGCCATTGATGACACTGATTAAGTAGGTACATTGGCTCTGATTCTTCTTCCGCTTCTTTATATACTGCTTTCAAACCAGGAAGTGAAGGGCAGTTCCCTATGGAGTGATCTTTTGTACAGATAACACAGACTTGAACTACATCTAGTGGGCACTCCTTGTGGCTGTGTTTCTTTCTATATCTAGGATAGAATATTGCCAAATTTTGCTCTACTTCTGTTTGTTTCTATTTTTCTTGCATAATATCGAGTTGTGTTGTCAGAGTCCCCAATATATCAGTTTTGAAATTCTCCAGTAAATTTCCGATTTCTGCTTGGGTTACTACTTTATCAGAGATCTTGTTGTCCCTTGTGAACTTGTCACGTTTTGCTGGTTTTAGCGTTGTGCTGCCTCGTGAACTCCTAATACATAAATCAATAATGTCAGCAAAATTTTCTTGATAAATGTCTCCTTTTCCCATAATATTTAGTGTTTCAACCCATTGTTCCTTCATCTCGTTAAGATGGATGAAGTGGAAGATAAGATGGAGGTTTTAAAGAAAGGCATGAAAGCTAAGATGAATGACATGGAAGCTAAGATGGATGGTTTAAATAAAGGTATGGAAGCTAAGATGAATGACGTGGAAGGTAAGATGGAAGGAAAAATGGAAGGTTTGAAAACAAGTTTGACATATTTGCTACAATAAATGGATACTAATGGTGAAAGGGTAGTAAAGGAAACTCATGATGAGAATAAAAGAAATGTTAATCATGATTTCATAGACTCTAACGTTGGATTGAAGACCCACCATACTCCAAAGATCGATATGAGGAAGTATGATAGCGAGGAACCTGTAACATGGATACTACAGATGGAGCAATATTGTGATCTCCATAATGTGCAAAACACACAAAAGGTATGCATTGCAACTTTATATTTGGAACCAAATCAGTTTGTATGGTATCAATGGCTTTGCTCTTGTAAACAAATTGTCGCTTGGGAAACTTTTATAGAATAAATGATAGCACATTATGAGGATACAAAGGGCAACACCTTTTTTAGACAATTGATAAATCTAAAACAAAAGGGTTCAAGGATGGAGCACATTGAGGACTTCCAAAAATTGAATATAAGGGTAAAAGATATTCCAGAGGAGCATAGGATTGATGTTCCCATAGGGATTTTAAAGGATAACATCCAACATGAGCTTCACCTTTGGGAACCTGATTCACTGGGGAAGGCATTCAAGTTGGCAAGAAAAATGGAAAGAAAAATTATGACAACCAGGAAGCCTACCACTCATAACTATAAAGATGGAAGTTTTTTTTCCCCTAGCCTTCCACAACCTACAAGGTTGACACCACAACAATTGGAAGAAAAAAGAGAAAAAGGGATTTGTTATAGTTGTGATAGTAAATATACTAAAGGTCATAAGTGTGCTGAGAAGAAATTATTTTGCATAGAATGTGAAGAGGAGGAAGAAAAGGAACAAGAAATGTCAAAAGAAGAGAATATACACCAGGAACAAACCCTAGAGAAAGAATAAATGAATCCGACCATATCTTGTAATGCATTGGCTGGAATTACCACTCCTCAAACTATCAAGACAGAAGGACATATCAAGAAGAAAAAGGTAATAATGTTGATTGATTTGGGCAGTACCCATAATTTTATTCATTGTAAGATAGCCAAGGAATTGAATTGATTTCTATATCTAGCACCAGAGTGTCAAGTGATGGTTGCAAGTGGAGGAACCATAAATTGCTTTGGAAAGTGCCATAATATCAAGATATCCATGGCAGAATATGTATTGAATGGCCGAATGCTTTCCATTCCAATGGGTGGTGCTGATGTTGTACTAGGATTCCAATGGCTACAATCCTTGGGTACAATAGCTTTTAATTTTCAAGAAATTTTCATGAAATTTTGTTCAGAAGGAAAGGAAGTTGAATTAAGGGGTATCGTAGGGAAACTGGGAAAGATAGTCAGCTCTAACGGAATGACAAAGCTTCTAAAGGAAGAACAAGGAGGCGTAATTGCACAATTATGTTCACTAGAGGTTCCCACATCGAAATCATCTATTTCTCCAGAATTCCAAAAAGTCTTGGAAAATCATTCCAAGCCATTTGAGACTCCCAAAGGCCTCCCACCTATTCGTGATCATGATCATACTATTCATTTGATTCCAGGAAGTTTTCCTCCACACATCAGGACTTACAGATATCCCTATGCCCAAAAGAGTGAAATTGAACGTATGGTTGCATAAATGGTAGAGGCTGGTATAATTCAACCTAGTCAAAGTTCTTTCCCTGCTCCAGTAGTATTGGTTCACAAGAAGGATGGATCATGGCGCATGTGACTGGATTATAGGGAGCTCAACATGCTCACTATTAAAGATAAATTTCTCATTCCTATCATTGATGAATTATTGGATGAATTGCATGGATCAATTTACTTCACCAAGTTGGATCTAGATTCAGGATATCATAAAATTAGAATGAATACTGAAGACATTCTAAAAACTTCATTTAGAACTCATGAGGGTCATTATGAATTTTTGGTCATGCTTTTTGGCCTTACCAATGCACCTTTTACATTTAAGGGTTTGATCAATTTCGTTTCCAAACCCTTCCTTTGAAAATTTGTGTTAGTATTTTTTGATGATATACTAATCTACAACAAGCCTTGGAAGGATCATGTTGAACATGTTGACAAGGTGCTCAAACTATTGGGGGAGAAACAATTATATGCAAAAAGCTCCAAAATGTTTCTTTGGGGTACAAGAGGTGGAATATATGGGCCATATTGTATCTGATGAAGGTATTAAGGTAGACCCTATCAAAATTAAATCCATTAAGGAATGGAAAATCCTCACATCCATAAAGCATCTGCGAGGATTTCTCAGGTTGATAGGGTATTATCACAAGTTTGTTAAGAATTATGGGAGAATATAAGCACCTATAACAACATTATTGAAGAAAGATGCATTTTCATGGACTCCAGAAGCAACAAAGGCCTTTGAAAATCTTAAAGAGGAAATGTGCCAAGCACCAGTCTTAACTACACCAAACTTCACAAAAACCTTTATTGTGGAATGTGATGCCTCAGGAAATGGAATTGGTGTTGTTTTAATGCAAGAAGAAATACCCATTGCTTTAAAAATTCGTCCAATCAAAGGAAAGTATTTACACAGAGCTATTTATGAGAAGGAAATGTTGGCAATACTACATGCGTTTAAGAAATGGCGACCTTGGATAATGGGAAGACACTCCAAGGTAAAAACAGATTATGATAGTCTTAAATACATTTTAGAACAAAGATTATCTTCAGAAGAGAAGAAAAAATGGGTCAAAAAGATGTTGGGTTATGAATTTGAAATCATCTACAAAAAATAGAAGCAAAATGTTGTGGCAGATTCACTCTCAATAAAGGATGAGGATGTGGAAGCATTGATTTGCGCCATTTCTATTATTCAACTAGATTGGATAAATGAAGCAAGGGATGAATGGAAGAATGGAAAATAAGTGTGGGAACTCATTCAAAATTTACAACAAGATCCTAGTACAGCTCATACTTTTGGCTGGAAAAATGATTCGTTACGGTACAAAGATCGCTTATACCTATGTAAGAATTCCCAAGTCAAACAAAAGATTCTTATGGAATTGCATACTTCTCCCTTAGGAGGGCACTCAGGATTTTTAAAAACTTACCACATGGTTAAGAACGAATTTTTGTGGGATGGCCTTAAATGAGATATTCAAAAGTTTTGGCAGAATGTTTGGTTTTCTAGCAAAATAATTTTGAAAGAATTAAGACCTCAGGTTTATTACAACCTTTCTCCATTCCAAGCCAATGTTGGGAGGAGGTTTCAATGGATTTTATCACAGGTTTACTCAAGTGTGAAGGAAAGAGTGTCATCATGGTGGTAGTTGACAGAGTTACCAAGTATGCACACTTTTGTGCATTATGTCATCCATTTAAAGCCAATACATTTTCTACTACATTTGTGGAAACAATTGAAAAGCTACATGGAAACCCAAAGATTATTGTAAGTGACAGAGATTCGATTTTCACTCGAAATTTTTGGACATAATTATTTTCTTGTCTCAATACTGAGTTAGCTCATAGCTCATCTTATCATCCTGAATTTGATGGGAAAACTAAGATAGTAAAACAATGTTTGGAAGGATATCTTTATTGCTTTGTCTTTGATAAACAGACACAATGGGTCAAATGGTTGCCTCTGGCTGAATGGAGGTATAACACTTCCTTCCATACTGCAACAAAAATGATCTCATTTATGGCACTTTATGGATATCATCCAACATCCCTCACATCATTTTTAAGAGTAAATTCTATGGTTCAAGCAGTGGAATATCACATCGAGCATCAACAAAAATTTCTCCAACTTTTAAAGGATAACCTCACTTTGGCGCAGAATAGAATGAAAGAACAAGCAGATGAACATCACAATGAAAGAAGTTTTTATATAGGTGACTAGGTATTCCTACAAGTACAACCATATACACAAATGTCCCTCAAACAAGCTAAGAAGGATAATAAACTATCACCAAAGTATTATGGTCCATACAAGGTGTTGCAAAAGATTGGTACTATGGCATTCAAATTGGAGCTTGCCACAGCTTCCTGCGTGCACCCAGTTTTCCATGTTTCATGTTTAAAGAAGGTTATAGGTGACAAGATCCCAGTTAAAAAAATATTACCAAAACTCGACAAGGAGGGAAAAATCATATTGGAACCTGAAGCAGTCACAGAAACAAGAACTCAACAGCTACGAAAGTGATCAATTTCAGAGTATCTCATCAAGTGGAAGAGCTTACCCGCTGAAGATTCCACATGGGAGGATGAGAATTTTATAAAAAAGCATCCAAAACTACTCAAGCGTTGAGGACAACACTTTTTTGAAGGATAGGGTCACGTTAGGTCCCTATAATACTAGTGTTTCCCCCATTACTATTGTCATTATAGCCCTTATTATTATTATTGTGCCCCTATTGTCCCCATATTGTTATTAGTGTGCCCCATAGAAGCCCACTATTGCTATTGTTGTGCCCTTATATTATTATTGTTATCTCGACTTTGATTATATTGTTACCCCTTAGACTCCTATATATAGAAAGGAGGTTTAGTCATTTGTATCATCCAAGAATTGTTCATTTATGTAATGTAAAGGACATTTCCCCCTCAAAGAGGCTGATTTTGAAGGTGTTGATCTATCTTTTCTTCTACTTGGTGAGTTGGTTTCATAACAATATGGATGCCAAAATGGTCAACAATGTATTGCCCGTAGGCACTCTACTCACACATGTCTTTCCATCCGACAACCTTTAAACTTCCCAACAGTAATCTAACTATAAGCATAAATCCAACTTAACAAAACTATGACTTATTCCACATATTTATTGGTTAGAGAAATTACAAAAAACTAAGATTTATTAAACGCAGATATTTTCTCATTTAAAATAAATAAAATATAAATTTTATTTCACGTATATAATGTGTATCGCAGGGTCGAATGTCATTTGCAGATCACAGATCTAGAAAGTAAGCTGAAAAAAGAATGGTCATCACTATATTGCACAATTTGTCGCCTTGATTATAATAATAAAGAGTTCTAGAAACATGAGTGGAAATATTACGACTGTTATTCTCTAGACCATAAAACTTATTTCGTTGATGCTCTTGAGATAAAAGATAGAGTCAGTTTTTTGTATGCATTGCAAAAGCATGATATTGAGCCAAACAAGTCAGAATACAGGCTGGACAATATTCACAATGCATTGAGAAATGTTACAGTAAATCATGATGTAATGATTGAATGTACTAAAAAAAAAACTATATCAGATTTATTTATACGTCGAATATAGTAGGAATAGGAAGAAATTTAACTTTATCGCTACACATGAACTTAAGAAACGATGAAAATATGCCATGGTCGAAAATTTGGGTCCATTCATTTCTTTTCAATCTCCCCCACCTAAATTGATTAGCACAAATATTAAGCCAATTCAGAAAAGGAAGCCATGAACGACCTAGCAGCAAACAGGCCCCAGGTCTAAGGATCGAATCATAGAGTGAAGATCGATGTCAGAGGTAGGATCTTCGAAACCGTGATTTTGTCTCTCCAATCCGCATGGAAAAACTCCCTTCTCACCCACTCGGCTATGTCCATTGACTCAAATGAAATATACATCGACAGAGATCCGCATATATTCGCGATCCTTCTCGGTGTTCTCCACATGGGAAATCTCTCAGCATCAACATGGGATAAATTCGACAGTTAAGTCCTTATAGACGAAGCCTCCTATTACAAAATCCTAGAGGCTATCAAGAAATCCAAGGCTCCAGCAGCCCTAGAAGGAATCAATGTTGAAAGAGTCGTAATGGTTATTACCAATGGCCAGGTTTACCCTCTGGACATCTATTCTTCGCATGATGGCTTTTTTTAGGTCGACCACGATAGCGAAATCATGGCATACGATTGGGCGCTCAGGAAGCAAACTATGACATTAACGGATCTTCATAGTGTCAAAACCATGACCAGGGTTTCAAAAACCCTAGCGGTCGTCAATGGAAAGGATTTTCTAGGGTTGCACATATAGGACACCAAGAATGTGGCCAATGTGAAGAGCCTGAATTGGTTTGAAAAATCTGACACATGAGTTTACAGATCCTGCATTCGAGCCATCACCTTGATGGATTATTCCATTTTCGTGAGCTTCGAAAATAGGTAGAGGGCCGATAAAATGATCATTGTCCATAAGGAAAAAGTCGAGGTTTCTGGAGAGATCGGCCAACAAAACGGTAACTCTGTGCACTCCAAGGTTTCAAAAAATTCTACAACTTGTGAATTCTTAGAACCTTCTCATGGTTGGAGGCGTACATGGTGGTGCCTTTGGATTCAACGATTACATTCATATGTTTGATGTAAGGGCTAACAAGATTATGTGGGATTTCACTGAGTTGAATGCTAATGTGGATTTGAGGATGATAGAATGAGACAACTTCGTAAATGTGGTGGTGAGTGAGGATCTTGGCAGTCTCATAAAGGTGAATCTTATAAGGGGAAATATTGCAATGTCCGACCTCAGACGATTGTCAAAGTCGCAGAACCCGTGGATTCCTCTTACTGAGATGAACACTACCTCAGTTTTTCAAGGGGGTACACTTGTTGCCAAGATTTTGAGTTATGGCAGACAAATTTTCTGCAGCAGGGGAGAGGATCTGGAGGTCTCATGTAAGTGGAACTTGTGTTACTTGGATATGGACTGAATTTGTTGTACAGTAGAGGAGAACAAAACATACTAGTGTAGTTATAAACATTAGGACTGACCCAATCCCCGGTTATGTTCAATGGATCTGAGAGGATAGCATGTTTCTAGGCCTGGAGAGAAATGTAGGCATCTTTAAGCTTCGAATTCGGGAACTTGAATCTTGGGTCTACAACCAGTCTTTCTCCTTTGTCCCCAAACTCATCCTTGTAATACAGCAGCTACCTGTGGGCAATATAGTTTACTTCTTCATTGGATAGCATGTTCTTAAACCTTGATTGGGCTATTGCAAGCCTAAGAAGGAAGCCCAAAACTACAAAACTTGGTTGTTACATTGTGTTTGGTCAATTTAGTGTTGTCTAAATTGCAACTTTTAAATGTCAAGCCAGGGCTCATAAGCTGATGAAGTGATGTGTACTGTATGTACTTAGGCAACTATTTCTTAAGTTTTTGTCGTTTTTAACTTTTTAAGTTTTGTTTTCAAATCTATTTCTCCTACAGTGATGTGATGAAAATGAAATAAAGTGAGTGAGGTGTGTGTGATTGTGATGAATTCTAAATGATTTCTTAAAACTTAAAAGTAATCTATAAGAAAGCTTTGAAAAACAACTGAAATGAAATTAACTCTTAAAGGAAAAATGAAGGCATCAAATAAAAGACCAATGGCATTGTCCCAGTACCTATACTGCTGATAAAAATGAGATTGAAAATGACACCTACATTAACTCAAGAACAACTACTTTAACTCTTCAATTAAATCTTAAGCAATGTACAATCTAAGTGACAAATCACACTACTTAATTTTCCCTTAACCTTTCTGCCTTCAGCTGGATTGATCATATAAGAAAGAGTTATGAGCAAGTTAGCAATGTGAGTCTTAAACAAAATAACCAAGCTGCACTTATGTGATGTTCTGGCTCCACGAAAAGTTAGTTGATTATGATAAAAAGAGCCATTAAAAGATAAACAACTTGATAAGCTGTGAGCATAAAATAAAGTGCAAACTGAAGCAGTGATGCTAATGGAAATCAAAAACAAAGATTAGCAGTTTAGATAAGACGATCACAAATGCCACCAGCTGTAAAAAAGAAAGAAAAGAAACTGTCCCAGGCACCTAAGAAATCTGCAAAAACACACTGATCAGTCATGGAAAAGTGCAGAAATATAAATGGGCAGAATTCAAAGTTATATACAGCTATTGTACATGATCAAAACATAGCAATCAAAAGCATTCTGTACAACTATTATACATAAACTGATAAGAAGAAATGCATGAAATGAAAAGCACTGTACAGGCCTTAAGTAAACAGGGGCCCTCTGCCTACTCCATCCAGCTTAAAGATCAATTACACGCTCAAATGGAGAACAGTCTTCTCATATATTACGTAGCAAAAATAGAAAGTACAGTGGGGTTAAAAATTACATATCAGTAGCTAACTAATTAGCGTTCAGATACGCTTTATTTATAGCAGAAAAACAAAACTAACTTAATCACAAACTACGCTATTCTAACAGCTGTGTGAAAAACACGTAATCTAGCACAGTCCACGGATTTAGGCAACGGTCGAGGTGGGCATTAAATCTCCTGTTGGATTCGTGTTCCCCATCATCTGCGTGGCTGAGGAAGAGGCCAGCTGTGCTTCACATGCTCTAAAACCGAACACGCAGAGCCGTGCCACTGCCAATTACCTTTGTTGACCGAAGTTGCCCCCTCGTTGACCATGGGTGTTTATGACTGTTATGGCTGAGCTGGAAGGACACACACCATGTCCTTGGTTCCACGCACTTGCCCATGTGGCTCTTCTGACCGGAGGACACCTGGATCATGCCGTTTAAGAAAACAGCTGCCGAAACTGGGATCAGCTGCGGAAATTGGGATCAGCTGCGGAAACCCTGTGAGAGCTGCGGAAAGTGCAGGTTTTGAACCAAAATTCTAATCCAACAACACAGTCATTAGCATAATTAATAAACCATGTAAAAGTCCTATAATACAATGATTTAAGCAATTTGATGGAGGAAATGAGTGACAAATGAGGGAAATGAATGGAAAAGGAGGCTGAGAGGATGTGAAAAGAAGTGCAGGTCTGAGGCTCAACATACCCCCACTGTGAGGATGTTGCATGTCCTCATGCAACCAAAACTTTGTCAGTGTTTTTCAGTCCATGTGCTCAGATGCTTCTGCCAAAACATCCAGCCTTCTTCTCTTTCTCCTTGTTGCCAAAATTGTCCTTGGTTTTCTGACTAAACACTTGAATTTCAAATTGATCAAGGCCCTGCTCAGTTTCTTGCATTTTCTCTTCAATTTTCTGTTCTTCTTCTGCCAGAGTCCTAGGTGAAGCATGGTGTTGTCATGGACAATCTTGTCCACCTTGCCTTGTTCTTTCAATGCTTCGTTTTCCTGTGTAATATGTCGGTTCAGGACTTCTAGCTCAAACACCTCTTGTTTTAGAGATTGGACTTGTTCCTCAAGCGGCAATATAGTGCTTGGACCTGCAACTGATTGCTCCAAGGTCTCCAAATAATTGTATGCCTCCTGCTGGTCAGGGTCAATGTCAGGTGTTTGTCTCGGCCTAAACTCGAATTCTTGAGGACTGTTTTCTCTTTCTTGGAAGGGACTTTTCTCTCGTGGAGGACTTGGCTCAATATCTAGCTAGATTGGAGTCTTTTCAGGTTTGCCCAAATCAATGAAATGTCACTGTTTTTCTTTAGTCACACTCTTCTTTTCTATAAGTCTACTGCTTCTTCTCACTTGTACACTAGTACTCTTTTGCTGACTGCTTTGTTTTTCTTTTTGTTTCTTCTTTAAGAGGGCAGTAGCTTGGAGTTGTACTAGTTTATCAGCCAAGGTTTGATAGTCCTCTTCTATTGAAGGTTCAGGGGATGAATATGATTCTTGGACAACTGTTTTCCCTTTATCCTTTTTCTGTTTCTTGGTTTTATCTCTCTCCACTTCTTCTTCTTGAGTAGTCTCCTGAGTTTCTAAAATGGGAGGATCTTGGGCTGCAATATCCTTTTTCATTCTCCTACTTCTTTTTGGGACTCTAGGAGAGCTGCTAGCGGAAGCTTCAGTTACCTCTTGAAAATGATTCCTGACTAAAAACTTTTCCCGTGTATCATTGTTGTTTTTCAATTGGTCTTCTATGAGCATTCTAATGAATCCATGATGATACAAGTGAGGTTCAATATTGCGTATATTCTTTTGGACTGTAGAACTCATTTTTGTTAGGCTTCTTAACAGAAAATAGGGTAAATTGATGGCATGGCCCTCCATGAAGTTCATCATAATTCTAGCATGCTGCATATACATAATGCCAAAGCGGCCCTCACATGTGATAAACTTTTGAACTAATAACAACAATGCAGTCCATTCTTCTTTAATAACATGTACAGGAATCCCTTTGGTGAATATTGAAGTGTCCATACCTGGATTCTTAAGCATATTTTTCCATTCCTGATCTTCCACCCCTCTGTTCTTGAACCATCGGTCTCCCACCATAGGTAGATTAGTTGCTGTTGCTATGGAGTTCTCTGTGACTGTGAATTTCAGATCTCCTACTTCCACAATATGTCCATTGAATGAACGAGCAAACGTTTTCGTTACCTCCTTATCATATCCTTTGAATTTTTGAATGAACTTCAACCATTTTGCCTTCTTTAACGCTTCCTTTGTCTGTGGGTATCCTTCTAGATACTTTGAACCTTCAGGCTCAGCTCTAAGCAGTTTCCCCATCTCAACTTCGGCTGAAGCTTTGACTGTGTTTGGATACTCAAGGAGGATGCTCACGGGAAAGACAGATAGACTACGGCTGTAAGTGGAATAGTCGCAATGTAATGCGAGGCAATACGAGTCTGAAACGAAACTGTGGAGTTTGAAACAGAGTTGCGGGGTTTGAAACAGAGCCGTGGAGTTTACAGCGAGAACAAGAGTGGAATGGTGTGAGTGTGAAGGAGTGGAAGACAAGCACGGGAATGAGTTCAAATGCGTGCGAAAATGGAGTGATAAGGGAATGAAATAACGGCAAAATCCCTTGGAGTCGGACGGCTTTCATACACGTTTCGGTTTTGGCTGCGGAGATCGTGGTGGAGAAGAGACGTAGTACGATAGGTCTCTTCTTCCTCGTACAGCTAATTAATGAAAGCGCAGTCTCGATTTGAGTTTAAACTAAGAGTGATTATGAGACCGTTATGTGGGTATGAGGTGGATGAAGGATTATCATGGCGGAGAAATGGGATGATCTTTTCCTAATCATTGCATTTAGTGGCTCTGTCCACGATTAATAATTATGCACAAAATGACGTTTAAATGGTTGTTTGGAAAAAATTTTGATCATACCTTTATGGGTTTACCATTAAAGTTGTTGATCCATGATTGCCTTTCGATCCTGCAGGTGCCTCCCATTCTTGTTGCCCTCTAACTGTGATTTTTGAAAACAGAGTACTGCTGCTGTAGAGACAGAGTGTGCTGGCTGTGGAATCTGGTGCGAGCTGCGGAAACTGGTGCGAGCTGCGGAAACAGTTCTCAGCTGCGGAAACTGAAACAACACCCTTCTGTCTATACAAAAAGTAGTTAGAGAAGACTTAACTAAATGAAATAGTCCTGAGAGGGACTTTTATTGATGAAATGGAGTGAGATGAATGAAATGAAATGAAAATGAAGTGGAATGAAAATGAAATGGAATGGAGATGAAGTGGAATGAAATGGCGAATGAGATGGAAAGAGAGAGATTTTTTTTATTTGGAAAATATAAAGTGTCAGGTGCCCCCGATTTTCACCTTATATTTTCTGCATAAGACCGCCAATCCAAGATTGGTTTTTAGGATTATACAAGAGACCTTTTTTTTCTTTTTCTTTTTTTCTTTTTTTCTTTTTTTTTTTCTTTTTTTCTTTTTTTTTTTTTCTTTCTTTTTTTTTTTTTCTGAAAGAAACAAAGACTAGGCTGATGGAGGAGAAGAATTCTTCTCCACCAGCCTCATTGCAGAATCTTCTTGGAACATTTTAACAAATTCCTCCTTTGAGAGTGGCTTGTGGTAGACTTTCAATCGGTGGCCATTCACAATGAGAGGAGTTTGTAACTCATCAATGGTCTTTACTCGAACTGCTCCATTGTTAAAGACTTCATCAATCTCATATGGTCCAAGCCAATGAGTTTGAAATTTTCCTTTGAAGTCCTTAAACTTGGAATCAAACAAAAGTGCCCAATCTCCCTTCTGAAACTTTTTCTCTTTGATGTGTCGATCATGCCACTTAGTTCTTTGATGCTAAACTAGATCAGTTCTTAAAATTGCATCTTGTCTTATCTCATCTAGCTCATTCAACTGGTCCATTCTATGCTTTTGGGCTTCTGATAAACTCATCCCCAACTGGACTGCCATCTTGAAGGTCTTGATTTAAAACTCAATGGGGAGCAAGACTTCTTTCCCATAAACAAGTTCATAGGGAGAATGTCCTGTTGTGTTCCTCCATGTAGTTCTATAGGCCCATAAGGCTTCAGGAAGCCTTTCTGCCCAATCTCTTCTATGAAGATGAACAGTTTTGGTGATGATGCTCTCAAGAACTTTGTTTGTAGATTCCACTTGACCATTTGCTTGCGGATGGTATGGAGTAGATTTTCTATGCTTGATTTTGTATTCCTCCATCAGCTTCTCCATCAATTTAGATGTAAATTGACTTCCCTGATCTGTCACAATTTCTCTTGGGACACCAAAACGAGTAAAAATATCCTCAAAAAGAAATTGAACAACTGAATTTTCAGTGGCAGAAGGCAATGCCTTGGCTTCTACCCACTTAGTAACATAATCAGTGCAAACCAATATATACTTCTTTTGTTTAGATGGTGGATTAATAGGTCCAACGAAATCTAGAGCCCATTTCTCAAAGGGTTCGATGCATACCTGTGGCTGTAGTGGCATTTCATTTGAAGGAGTTGGTCTCCCAACTCTCTGGGAGCTATCACACCTTCTAACATATTGCTTTGCATCTTTGAAGAGAGAAGGCCAATAATATCCTAAAGAAAGGATTTTATAGGCTGTCCTCTTGTCAGCAAAGTGTCCGCCGCACGGTTCATCATGACATGCCTTAAGGATGTCAGGCATTTCATCTTCCCGAGCACATCTTCTGATCACACAATCTAGCCCTGTTTTGAACAATTCATTAGAAATCCAAGAATACTTTGAGCTCTCCTGAATGATTTTCCTTTTCTCATTAGGAAATAAGTGTGGAGGTAGCTTCCCTGTAACCAAATAGTTAGCAATATCTGCATACCAAGGAGTTTTAGTAGTTACTGCAAACAGATATTCATCTGGAAACTTATCCTCTATGGGATAATCTTCGTTAGTATTTTGAATTCTAGACAAGAAATCAGCTACTGTATTTTGTTTTCCTAGTCTATCTAACACAGTAATGTTGAATTCTTGTAGAAGTAAAAGCCATCTTGTAACTCTGCCATTAGTAACAGGTTTGTTCATGAGATATCTAATTGCAGAATGATCAGTATGGACAAAAGTTTCATAGCCTGTTATATAGTGTCTAAACTTGTTGATTGCATGAACAACGGCTAAGAATTCTTTTTCAGTCACAATATAATTTAACTCAGTGGGAGTCAAATTTTTACTGGTGTAATAAATGGCATAAGGAACTAAATCCTTTTGACCCAACACAGCTCCTAGAGCTATATCTGAAGCATCTGTAGAAATGTGGAAAGGGAGTTTCCAATTTGGCCCTCTCAAAATGTGTGCTTCAGATATTCTAGTTTTTAAAGTTTCAAATGCAGATTGACAGTCAGGATCCCACTTGAATTCACAATATTTGGTAAGTAATTTGAAGAGTGGAGATGTTATCTTGGTGAAGTTTTCAATAAATCTTCTATAATACCCAGTAAACCCAAGAAAGCTTCTAACATCTTTTTGGCAATTTGGAATAGGTAACTTGGAGATGACTTCGACTTTTGATCTATCAACTTTGATTCCATCTCCTGAAATATGATGTCCTAAAACAATCCCTTCAATAAATATCATGAAACATTTTTCATGACTTAATGAAAGATTTGTTTCTTTACATCTGACAAGGAATTTTTCCAAATTTTCTAGTGCCTCTTCAAATGAATTACCATAAACTGTAAAGTCATCCATATAGACCTCTACACAATCATGAATTAGATCAGAAAAGATTCCTAGTACTGCCCTTTGAAATGTTGCAGGTGCATTACATAATCCAAAAAGAAGTACTCGGTAAGCAAAAGTCCCCCATGGACAGGTAAATGTGGTTTTATCCTGATCTTCAAGTGCTACCTGAATTTGATTGTAACCACTAAAACCATCCAAGAATGAGAAATACTTTTTGCCTGCTAGAGTATCTAATACTTGATCAATAAAGGGTAAAGGATGGTCCTTCAAGGTTGCTTTGTTCAATTCTCTGTAATCAATGCAAACCCTCCATTTACCATTCTTTTTAGGTACTATAACCAAAGGGGAAACCCACCGGCTATCTGAAATAGGGTAAATGAAGTTTACATTAAGTAACTTTTGGAGCTCTTCTTTCACTATCTCCCTAAGATTTGGATTCATCCTTCTTTGAGGTTGTCTGATTGGTCTACTATTTTCCTCAATGTAGATGTGATGAATGCAAGTCTTAGGATCAATACCTTTCATATCGGTATATGGTGGGCTTCAGTATTGTAGCAATAATGCTACAACTCCTGGGGCTTCCTATCTCTAATTTTATCAACCCGGTAGTTCGTACAAACTTGGAAGCGATGGTGTTGTATGCACAAGTACTAGCTCTTGTCGCAGCTGTCACTTGGTCAGCTGGCACAAGTCCGCTAGGGCTCAAGCCAACTTCTATATGCTCTCAGAAGAAGCTTTCTAAATGATGGACGAAGGCTATCTCAAAGGAAATTAATCTACTTTGCAAAAATGAACTGAAAGCCAACCAAAACATGGAAACCCTAGTAAACCCTAATCTGACTAGTTTAACCTCTATGATGCAATAGTGAGAGTGCAAATGTCTAAAAATGATGCCATTACTTCTAGTGATGTGAAATGCATGAACTCAAACTACTTCCATTGAAAAGAACATTGTTTTTGTATTTTTGCTTAAGTGGATGGAGTGATTATGATTTTGTTTCTTATTAGGGTTTGGCTGTGCAGAGGTGGTGCGAAGGGAGAGAAAGCTTGGGAAAGGTCAGGAGGGCTAGGAGAGGTCCCAGGGGATCCCTAGCATCAGTCCACAGAAGTCCACAACGTTCAGGTGCTCGGCAACTGAGTTTGCAGGCTTCTATAGGATGTCTGCAGGGGATCCTACAGGAAACTCAGGAATTCTACAGGAAGTCTGCTAACTTCTACAGGATGTTCTACTGTGGGAGTTTTGGGTGATGGTGAAGTGATGGAGCGGTATGGGTGGATAGGTGAGATGGAGATGGAGCTTGTGATGGCTCAGGGGCAGAGAAATAAGATGGAGAAAGAGTGCACGAAGTTGGTTGGTGGATAGAAGGATCGAAGCAATGAAAGGTCAAGAAAATGGAGCTACGTGGGCAATGGAAGAGTTGGAAGGTAAACGAGCTAAACAGAGGTCGAGTAGGTGGCTTTAGGCGTGGTTAAGAAGAAGAAGGGGGAAATGGAATGATACTGAGCAGTGTAAATAAAACAAATTGCTTATGTCTTGCACCAAAAACGAGAATCCATTAACCTGTGCTACTTGTGCTAGTAAACCAATGAACAGCAATGTAAATCGTGAAGAGAAGTTGTGCATGGAGTTGGAATGAAGAAGTATGGCTCTAGATCAGAGTGCATGGATGGTTTTATAACTGAAATGACTGTGTGGCATATTCCATGAAAGCATAAGACTGCGTTTTTTGGTGGTTGGTACAGCCCACACCCCCAATCTCTAAACAGAGATGGCAGCGAGTGCACTATCAACCTTTTTTGGATCTCCAATGAATTACAATCCTCCTACTCTAATCTAAACACCTAAAAGCACTTGAACTGTAAACTAATCCTACTTAATCACACAAAAGAAATCAAATCAGCAGACTGTAAATTCTAAATGCATGTCAAAACAGAGGAAATAAAGTGCTGCAAGAAAGGCAAATAACACTACAAAGAAGAGGAGGTCTATTGCTCTCAGGTTGGGCCCTAACCTGAGAGCTATAGCTCCCTTAAAAGCTCAGAATTAGATCCAAATCTGCTTGCCTTTATTCATAATCAAGAGTCTAATGTCATGCCAAAACTGGCTTACAAAAACAAACACCGAGCTGTAGCTTGTGCTCAGAAATTACAATACTAGTTCAAAAGTTCAAAAAGCTCCTATCAAAGGCTACGGCCTTCATATTTATACACAATGAAGATCAAGCTGGCTTCCTCCATTCGTGGAGCTTGGCTGTCCAACTGAAAGTCAAACTGCTGATCCTGTAGAATCTGTTGGTTGCCTTTAAGCTCGGTGGGGAGAGCTGTTGGAGCTCGGAGTTAAGGTGAAAATCACGAGGAAGGTCATCAAGATTGTGGACAACCTCCCTATGAACCTGCAATGTCACCTTTGTTGTCTCCTTGTCTCCATTTGCGTGGTCTTTTGCTCTCTTTAATGCCAAAAACCTGAAATCATCATGTATTAGCCACATAGATATAATGCCTGCCCTTCTTCCTACAAATAACACGAATATACTAAGAAATGAATGCATAAGTGATAAAATATGAATGGTTGAGCAAGGTAAGTAGGCCAAATGAGCCCAAATTGTACCAAAAATTAGGGCTCATCATCACCCCCAGCTAAAATATTTGCTCATCCTTGAGCAACTCTGCTCCAGCTCCTTGTCCTTGGCCGAGAACTAGGGCCTGGAACATGCTCTTCCTTTCCTATTCTTGGTGGCCCTGCCTCTTCTGCCCCTGACGGTGACGAGGGTGGCGCTTCTTCCCTCTTTTCTGTTTCCTTGAGCCGGGCTTCGGAAGCCGATTGGCCTATCCTTCGTGTCCAGGTAGTTATTTTTGGGCTTCCCCTCTCGGGGGTGGCCGATGTTTTAGAGGAGGATCTTTCACTGGGTGAAGTAGGGACACCCCCTAAAATGGTTTGGCTGCTGGGTGGAGGCTGCGGCTTGCCCGTTTTTATTCTCTTACTTCTCCTGGCTTCAAAAGGTAGAGGGATCTCCCTCTCTCTCTTCTCCTTTGGCTTTGGAGGTGTACTGAGGGCGGCCAGCGCAGCTGCTGCCTCCTTTTCGAGAATGCCAGCCTTCTCTTTCTTGCGTTTTTCTTTCCCAGGGCTCCCTATAGAGGGCCCCTTCCTTTCTGATTTCGGGCTTCCTGTAGAAGACCCTGCTTTACCCACTTTCGGGCCTTCTGTAGAAGACCCTTTCTTTACCAATTTTGGGCTTCCTGTAGAAGACCCTGTTTTGACCAATTTCGGGCTTCCTGTAGAAGCCTGTTTCTCCTTTCCTGTAGACACAGATGTCGCCACCTTAGCTTGCTTTGCTGCATGGGTTTTGCTTTTTGGTTTGGCTGCGGGTGTTGATGAGGTACTTGGGCTGATGTGGACCTTCTCAGCTTTGTCCGTTCTGCTCTGCAACCTCTTCTCTCTTGCTGACAAGATGGGTGTGTCACCTTTTTCTTTGTCATCTTTTTTCTCAGGCTTCTTCTTTTGTTCTTTCTTCTGCACTGTGGTCGGGGTCTTCTGGCCTGTTTCTTTCTTTTCCGCGGCCACTGCTTCTTTTTCCTCACTGCTGGAGGAACCCGTTTCTTCAGTCAACATCCTTATATTTCCATCTCTTGTCAAATTCCTGAATGATTCCCATGAGAGGGGAACCTTATATGAATGAAGCGCATCCTCCACAAGAAGTTTGATTAATCCATGGTGGGCTACCTGATCTGGTATGCCTTCTTTTAGCTTTGTGGCACACTCAATTAGAGACTGTAGCAGGAAATAAGGGATGCTCAGTTTCTTTTCTACAGGAAGATCAATCCAGTGCCTCAATTCAGTGAGCAACCGAAAGTGATACCCGTACACAATGCTATAACGGCCTTCACAGGTTATATACTTCATGATCTGTAGGCTAACTTCATTCCATGGTGGCAGCAAACTGGTTCTAGGCACCCCATTTTTGTCCTCCGAGAATTCCTCCTCAGGTGGAAAGAATTCTTTCTTGGCCTGCTGGCTCAACTTCCTTTCTTCCTTATCCCATGGAAAACCCATTGGAAGTTCAGTAATTCGACTAATATATTGTGGGGTGAGCTTGAGGCTTAGGCCCCTGAAGTTCACTGTGGCCAGTGTCTTGGATTTCGGCCTCAGAGCCTGCAAAAATTCTTCTGCCACTTCATCATCGTAACCCTGCAATTTGTCACAAAAAGATATCCATTGAACCCGTGTGAAGAGCTCCACCACCTCCTGGTTTTCCCTTAACTTGGTTGAATCAGTGGGTTCTCGTCTAATAAACCCACCCGGCATGATAAAACAGTTTCCTTAACCAGAGGTGGTGATTGTGGAAGAAATTTGGTCTACTGAGATAGAGCGTAGAATTATGCTTCTGTCATGCACATAATCCCCAAAACTTATCCCTGAGGAACTTAACACAGTTTAATTACCCTGACATCCTGTAGAATGACAGTATAGGCACAACAGACAACAATTTCACCACTTTTCTATGACCAGAATGTGGACGACGATTCTGCCACCTTTAAAAACCAGTTGCATGAAGAGTTCAGGGTTACCTTTTTAATCTGCCACCTCTTTATGTGAGGCACCCGCCTTCCTGTAGAAACTGCGTTCCTGTAGAAACAACGTTCCTGTAGGAGTAGCGCGCGATTTTCGGGAAAGACTGCAGTTGGTCTGCGCTCTGGGTGTGCTTCACAAGCGTTCTGATAGCCAAAAGCTCGGCGTATCGAACTGCAGAAAGATCAGGATAGCCACTCGAGTCCAAAATGGTGGTTGATAAATGCATGAGGGCAATCTAGCCGATTATATTTTGAATCAGCGGAATCCGTGGCGCGGGGGTGAGCTGTCCCCACTGGACCGTTGGGCGACGTCATCCCATCATTCAACTGTGTGTTCACTTGTTGCCGCATCAATTCCTGCAGATCTGCCGCTGCCTCTTCTGTTAAACTCGTTTTTTCCCGACGGGATTGCTCTCACGTGCGTGCTGCCCATTCTTTTTGTCATGGCCGCCACCCAAATATCCAACTAGACCGTTAACTGGCCGACGTGGCCGGCCAAATGGCCATACGGCCGCTCAACCCATTCACCTTTACACTTTGCAATCAAATCAAAGTAAAATTCATGCAATCTGATGGAAGGAAGGGTCGAGACACTTACCTGCGCGGCTGCACACGATGTTTCGGTTTTGTGGACGCTGATGAGTGGATTTACCTGCTGCTGGCGAACTTACACAGGCCTGGAGGTCCATGTTTACAGGCTGCCAACGATGGATTGGATGCTTTGGTTGCATGCGCCCGCGTTTCATTGCATATGGCCGGCGCTGTGAATGGTATCCACTCTAGCGGGCTTAACTGTTACAGGACTCCCGCGGGATGTCTTGTAACAGTTCTTCCTCCTTGGGTGCATGCTGCACGACGAAGGATCTGGCCTCACGATCACGCTCTCGGAGCTTCTGGATGACTGGGATGAATATGGTGTGAGATCTCCAGCGTTTTTTCATTTAAAATTTGCTTTTTCTTGAGAACTCATCGATCTGCTTTGCTGGTGCAGGTAACTTCGTTGCATGTCGACAAGGATGGTGGAACAAGATAACAGCAATGTGCAAGGGTGACAACAGTGGCTTGCATGCGTCTAAACCGATCCTTAGCCGTTAGATCTCCTCATGAAATGAATTCTGGGCCGTTCTGAGCTTCTACACGAAGTTTCCTGTAGAAATACAGAGCTTCCTGTAGAAAGGCTGCGTTTCCTGTAGAGAGTTTGCACCTTCCTGTAGAAAATCTGCATCTTCCTGTAGAAAATCTGCGTCTTCCTGTAGAAGACTCAAACTGTAATAAAATTGCACATACCTTGGAGAAAATGAGTATTCTTGGAGGAGGTGCTGGTGAGGTCTCCTGACAGCACGATAAGGATCCTGAGCTCTGAGTTGAGAGGCTTCCTCTCCTCCATAGAACACCTGCAACCTGCATGCAATTTTACATAATGAATCTACTGACCTTGTTTTTTCTTTTTTTTTTTTTCTTTTTTTTTTCTTTTTTTTCTTTTTTTTTTTTTTTGAAAGATAACAGGGGCGCCTCATTGAGGTTTTCACCCTTGCTATCTGCCTTAAGCGCCTCAAAGAGATTTTCACTCAAGGATCTTTTTCCAATCTCCTTTTTTTTTTTTTTTTGAAAGACAATAGGGGCGCCTCAATGAGGTTTTCACCCCTACCACCTGCCTTGGGCGCCTCAGAAAGGTTTTCACCCAAGGATCCTTATTATTTATTTAATTTTTTTTAGATTCTTCAGGGTATGCCCAAAGCAGAGGCAGAACCCTTCTCTATGACCAACACTGCCTTCTCCATAGTTTTGATGAATTTTTGTCTTGAGAGAGGCTTCCTGTAGATCTTCAATCTATGCCCATTGACAAGCATGGGGATGGCTTCCTCATCAATGGTCCGAATAAGCACAGATCCATTGTCATGACATTTTTCCACTGAATATGGCCCTAGCCATCTGGTTCTCAGCTTCCCCTTGAAATCTTTGTATCTAGAGTCATACAACAAAGCCCAATCTCCCGGCTGAAATTGCTTGTCATGGAGATGTTGGTCATGCCACACCTTTCTCTGAAGTTGAACCACTTCTGAGTGAAGGAGGGCCTGCATTCGGTGCTCATCCAGTCCATTCAGCTGCAATAACCTTTCTTGTTGTGCATGGCTGAGATCTAGGTCCAGCTGTGCTGCCATCCTCAAAATGTTGTATTCAAACTCAATGGACAGCAAATCTTTCTTCCCATAGACCAGCTCATAAGGTGTGAAGCCAGTGGTGGTCTTCCAGGTGGTGTTGTAAGCCCATGTGGCTTCAACCAGGCGATCTGCCCAGTCCTTTCTGCTGCTGCTCACCACCTTAGTCAAGATCCCTTCTAATGCTCTATTGGTGACTTCCACCTGCCCATTTGCTTGAGGGTGATAGGGGGTGGAAGTCCTATGCTTGATCTTGTGATGAGCTAGTAGATCTTCAACTAAGTTGGATGTGAACTGGCTCCCTTAATCGGTGACCAGCTCTCTTGGATAGCCAAACTTATAGAAGATGTTTTCTCTTAGGAACTCGGCCACCTTTTCTTCTGTTGCTGCTTTGATTGCTTTGGTCTCTGCCCACTTTGTCAGGTAGTCAGTGCACACAATGATGTAAGACCTTTGCCTCGAAGGAGGGTTGATTGGGCCCACAAAGTCCATACCCCACTTCTCAAATGGCTCAAGAGTCACCTGAGGTTGGAGAGGCATCTCATCCCTTTGGGTCGGTTTCCCCATTCTTTGGCATTGGTCACACTGGCTGACATATCTTCTGACATCTTGATGAAGTGTGGGCCAATAGTAGCCTGCCTGCAGGATTTTGAAGGTAGTTCTCTTTGCTGCAAAATGTCCTCCACAAGGCCCATCATGACAGGTGAGGAGGATGTCAAAGACTTCCTCCTCCCTTACACAACGCCTTAAGATCTTATCGGGGCCAAGCTTGAACAGATTGCCCCCGATCCAAGTAAATGAGGCACTTTTTCTTATGATTCTTCTCTTCTCTCTTGAAGATAGGTGCGGAGGGAACTGTGCTGAAACAAGGTAGTTTGCTATATCAGCAAACCATGGAGAGAGTACTGAAATAGCAAACAGATGTTCATCGGGCATCTGGTCATCCACTATTCCATCCTCATCTGCAGACAAATCCAATCTAGATAAAAAGTCAGCAACAACATTTTCTTTACGTGATTTGTCAACAATGGTCAAATCAAACTGCTGCAACAAAAGTAACCATCTAATAATACGAGCATTCACATCTAGTTTATTCATTAAATATCTAATGGTAGCATGGTCTGTATGTACAAATGTTTGATAGCCAGTGATATAGTGTCGGAACTTGTTCAGTGCATGGACCACAGCCAAAAACTCCTTCTCAGTTACAGTGTAATTCAGCTCAGCTTTGGACAAGTTTTTACTAACAAAGTAAATGGCATATGGAAGTTTTTGCTCAACTTGTCCTAAAGCTGCACCTATGGCTTTGTTCGAGGCATCAGTGTGGATGTGGAAAGGTAGGGCCCAGTTTGGACCTCTCAGGATTGGGACTGACACCAACTTGTCCTTTAATTCATTCAAAGCCCTCTGACAATCGTCAGTCCATTTAAACTCCACATCTTTTTCCAACAGGACAAACAATGGCGAGGCTAGCTTGCTGAAGTCTTTAATGAATCTCCGGTAATATCCTGCTAATCCCAAGAAACTCCGAACATCCCTTACCTTTTGAGGAGGTGGAACCTTCTTGATGAGAGCAATTTTGTTAGGATCCACCTGTAACCCTTGGCAAGAAATGGTATGGCCTAGCACGGTCCCTTCAGTCATTAGGAATTCACATTTTTTGGGACTAAGGGACAAGTTCGTCTCAATGCATTTGGTTAGGAATTTTCCCAGATTGGACAATGCTTCCTGGAAGTTGGCCCCATAAGGAGTAAAGTCATCCATATAGATTTTCACTGCATCATGGACCAGCTCCGAGAAGATGCTTAAGACAGCTCTCTAGAAGGTAGCAGGAGCATTGCATAGCCCAAAGGGAAGAACTCGGTAGGCAAAGGTACCCCAAGGGCAAGTGAAGGTGGTCTTGTCTTGGTCTTCTGGGCTTATTTGAATCTGGTTGTACCCGCTAAACCCATCCAGGAAAGAGAAGAACTTCTTTCCTGCCAGTCCATCCAACACCTGATCTATGAAAGGTAGAGGGAAATGGTCTTTCTTGGTAGCTTTGTTTAGTTCTTGGTAGTCCACATAGATTCTCCACTTCCCATTCTTCTTGGGAACCAACACCAGAGGGGACACCCATTCACTATCTGAGATGGGGTAAATGAATCATGCATCCAACAGTTTTTGCAGTTCTTCCTTGACAATGTCCTTAAGGGCTGGATTCATTCTCCTCTGAGGTTGCCTAACCGATTTACAACCCTCTTTGATGTATATGTGATGGGTACAGACCGAGGGATGGACTCCTTTCATCTCCTTATAGCTCCAAGCAAAAGCATCTAGGTGACTGGCCAACAGGTTACACAGTTCCTTTTCTTGGGAAGAAGATAGGGAGGAGCTGATCTTTAACGTTCTCTCAGGGCTGAACTCCACATTCTTGACTCTGGTAGTGACAGGGTTGGTCGTACAAAGATCCACTCGGGTGCTGGCTTGGGCATCCTCCACCAATTTCTCTAAGGATAGTGCACTGGAAGGTGGATTCTGGATCAGGGTCTCAATCAAGTCATCCTCGGTTGGGGGGTCTCTTCTGGTGGTATCTAGGGTGCACAAAGGTGCTGAGTACACTTCATCTTCCTCTCCTTCCTCCAACCAGAGTGGTAAATCATGCTCTAAGAAGGGTTGGGCAGGAGGATATAGGACTAGCTGCTTGGACATAGGACCATTTTTGATGGTCATATTTCCTGCACGGCAACTTATGTAAGCATCTGCAGTGGCTAACCAAGGCCTTCCCAAAATGAGAGGATATCCAGTAAGCTTTGCCTTGGGTTGCAGAACCAAGAAATCTGTAGGGTATTCCCAAGAGTCGATAGAGACCAAGACATCCTCCACAATCCCTTCGGGAGTCACAATGGAGCGATCTTCTAATTGCAGTATTGTCGAGGTCTTCCTCAAGGAACCCTGAAGATTGAGTTTGAGCATGGTGTCCCTGGTCATCACATTAATGGTAGCCCCCAAATCAATCAAAGTGTGAGGTATGATGATGCCATTGATGTGGACATCTACTACAGGACTCCCAGGATCTAGATACTTTGGGCAGATGACTTGTCCTAACATAAGGTCAGACAGTTGTCCTATGACATTGATGGTTGAAGCATCTTTCTTCCGCCTACCTGGGTGTTTGAAACACTTTTCCTTAACCAGTTTGTTGTATATTGGCACATCCTTGATGGCTTGGAGAAGTGGTATTTTTACGCACAACTGCTTGAGCTCACCCAGAAGCTCATCCTCCTCTGGGTTGGGTTGTGTGGTGGCTGTTAGTCTCTGAGGAAAGGGTGGAATAGCCTTTGGTTCACTTTCCTGTTTATCTTCCTCATCCTCTGGGGGAGGAGGTTGGCGATCTGGAAGAGTCTTGCCAGATCGAAGATTGATCTCCTGGATCTCCACAGCATAAGTAGGCCATGATGTTTCCCCAGCGTATACCTGCTAGGCCTGTCTATTGTTGGGGTTCGGGTTCGGTTGAGCAGGTATTTGGGATTGCCTTGGAGGAGCAGGAGGTAATGGTTGAGGTTGAATTGGTGGTGGAGGCAAAATTGCAGGAGGAGTGTTGTATTGGGGCCTCCACCCCGACTGAGGTGCATTCCACTGAGGCTGTGGCTGGGCTTGTGAGTGATAAGAATGAGTAGTGGGTGGAGTAGGGTACTGAGGTGGATAAGACCATGTAGGAGGCATAGACCAGGAAGGATGAGCAGGGGGACCCCAGGAAGGCATAGGAGTCGATTGGTTGGGGTTGTAATAAGCTTGAGGTGCCCCTTGCATCCCCTGTTGGTAAGTTCTAGGTCCTTTTGGCCTCCTTTGGTTGAGGTAATAGAGAGGTTCAGTGGGAGCTTCTGTCCCTTGGTACATGGCTTTAAATCCAGGTAAGGTTGGACATTGGTTTGTGGGATGGTCCTCCTCACAAACGAAACACACTTCAACCGAATGCAATGGACATTCGTTCTTAGGGTGCCTCCTGGTACATCTAGGGCAGAAGATAGCCAAGGCTCTCTCAACCTCTTCCTTCTTTTGCTGGATCCTGAATGTGTCCAGCTGCATGGCAATGGTCTGTCTCACCTCACTCTTAAGATCTTCCAATTGATTTGCAAACTCATGTTTGGAGAAAGGGACACCAGTTGAGAGGAGGTTTCCTCTACCTTGTTTCCGAGCTGCCCTGGAGTGGTTTCTAAACACAGTCTTGATGTCCTCATAAGGCAGTTGGTAAATGTCCCCCCCAGCTAACATGTGAAGGGTATCTAAGAGGTCTTCAGGGACTCCTCGGAGAAGGACCAACTTGAGGGATTCAGGGTCAAGTGTGCACCTGGCCCGCTTATAGCTAAGTTGGAACCTCTCCTCATAATCCTCTAAGGACTCATCATTTCCCATGGTCATCCGAAAGATTTCTCCCTTGGTTTCCTTGGACCTACAGTAATCCTGGTACTTGGTATTGAAAGCTTGCTGCATCTGAGCCCAAGTAGTGATACTATTCCCAGGTAAGCCCATGAACCAGCGTAATGCTGCATCCTTAAGAGTGGAAGGGAAGAGTTTCAGCTTCTGCTCATCTTCAGTATAGTCATAGGTTCTACAAAGGACAGCAAACTCAAACAGGAAGGTATCAGGATCTTCAGTAGTCAGTCCATGGAAGTGAGGTAAGGCGGAGGGGCTAATGTTCTTCATTTTCATCTCTCCATTGGTCTCTCGGATGGGGAAGGCACCTTCTATTCTCTCATCTTCTCTTCTATTGTCAGCCATAGCTTCAGATGGGATGGTCTCTAATTCTTTTTCTGCTATAGGATCTTCATATATCTCAGGAGGTTCACCTATAGGTTATTCTGGATCACTGTCACCGAAGAAGAGAGAAGGGTGACTCAGTGATGTGGTGGGGGTGTTGGGTAAGAATTTGCCTATTTTATCTCGATTCCTACGAGGCATGAAATGGAAAAGACTTTCTTTTTTTGATTGCTTTTGTTTTTCTGTGGTACCTGCAAAACTGAAACAGATTGATCTACAACTAACTATAGAGATGCAGAATTAAACTGAAAGCAGGAAAGAACTAATCTACTTTGCTCAAATGAAATTGCAGGAATGGAAATGCTAGTCTACGCTTGCAGAAATGAAATGCTAATCTATGAAAGCAGGAAATGCTAATCTACTTTTGCAGAATGGAAATGAAATAAACTACTTAGCAGAAGGCAAGAGTAAGAAAATAGAAGAAAAGCAACAATTACTAATACTCTGACGCTTCCCCGGCAACGGCGCCAAAAAGATGGTGGGCTCCAGTATTGTAGCAATAATGCTACAACTCCTGGGGCTTCCTATCTCTAATTTTATCAACCCGGTAGTTCGTACAAACTTGGAAGCGACGGTGCTATATGCACAAGTACTAGCTCTTGTCGCAGCTGTCACTTGGTCAGCTGGCACAAGTCCGCTAGGGCTCAAGCCAACTTCTATATGCTCTCAGAAGAAGCTTTCTAAATGATGGACGAAGGCTATCTCAAAGGAAATTAATCTACTTTGCAAAAATGAACTGAAAGCCAACCAAAACATGGAAACCCTAGTAAACCCTAATCTGACTAGTTTAACCTCTATGATGCAATAGTGAGAGGGCAAATGTCTAACAATGATGCCATTACTTCTAGTGATGTGAAATGCATGAACTCAAACTACTTCCATTGAAAAGAACATTGTTTTTGTATTTTTTCTTAAGTGGATGGAGTGATTATGATTTTGTTTCTTATTAGGGTTTGGCTGTGCAGAGGTGGTGCGAAGGGAGAGAAAGCTTGGGAAAGGTCAGGAGGGCTAGGAGAGGTCCCAGGGGATCCCTAGCATCAGTCCACAGAAGTCCACAACGTTCAGGTGCTCGGCAACCGAGTTTGCAGGCTTCTACAGGATGTCTGCAGGGGATCCTACAGGAAACTCAGGAATTCTACAGGAAGTCTGCTAACTTCTACAGGATGTTCTACCGTGGGAGTTTTGGGTGATGGTGAAGTGATGGAGCGGTATGGGTGGATAGGTGAGATGGAGATGGAGCTTGTGATGGCTCAGGGGCAGAGAAATAAGATGGAGAAATAGTGCACGAAGTTGGTTGGTGGATAGAAGGATGGAAGCAACGAAAGGTCAAGAAAATGGAGCTACGTGGGCAATGGAAGAGTTGGAAGGTAAACGAGCTAAACAGAGGTCGAGTAGGTGGCTTTAGGCGTGGTTAAGAAGAAGAAGAGGGAAATGGAATGATACTGAGCAGTGTAAATAAAACAAATTGCTTATGTCTTGCACCAAAAACGAGAATCCATTAACCTGTGCTACCTGTGCTAGTAAAGCAATGAACATCAATGTAAATCGTGAAGAGAAGTCATGCATGGAGTTGGAATGAAGAAGTATGGCTCTAGATCAGAGTGCATGGATGGTTTTATAACTGAAATGACTGTGTGGCAGCTTGCATGAAAGCATAAGACTGTGTTTTTTGGTGGTTGGTATAGGCCACACCCCCAATCTCTAAACAGAGATGGCAGCGAGTGCACTATCAACCTTTTTTGGATCTCCAACGAATTACAATCCTCCTACTCTAATCTAAACACCTAAAAGCACTTGAACTGTAAACTAATCCTACTTAATCACACAAAAGAAATCAAATCAGCAGACTGTAAATTCTAAATGCATGTCAAAACAGAGGAAATAAAGTGCTGCAAGAAAGGCAAATAACACTACAAAGAAGAGGAGGTCTATTGCTCTCAGGTTGGGCCCTAACCTGAGAGCTATAGCTCCCTTAAAAGCTCAGAATTAGATCCAAATCTGCTTGCCTTTATTCATAATCAAGAGTCTAATGTCATGCCAAAACTGGCTTACAAAAACAAACACCGAGCTGTAGCTCGTGCTCAGAAATTACAATACTAGTTCAAAAGTTCAAAAAGCTCCTATCAAAGGCTACGACCTTCATATTTATACACAATGAAGATCAAGCTGGCTTCCTCCATTCGTGGAGCTTGGCTGTCCAACTGAAAGTCAAACTGCTGATCCTGTAGAATCTGTTGGCTGCCTTTAAGCTCGTTGGGGAGAGCTGTTGGAGCTCGGAGTTAAGGTGAAAATCACGAGGAAGGTCATCAAGACTATGGACAACCTCCCTATGAACCCGTAATGTCACCTTTGTTGTCTCCTTGTCTCCATTTGCATGGTCTTTTGCTCTCTTTAATGCCAAAAACCTGAAATCATCATGTATTAGCCACATAGATATAATGCCTGCCCTTCTTCCTACGAATAACACAAATATACTAAGAAATGAATGCATAAGTGATAAAAGATGAATGGTTGAGCAAGGTACGTAGGCCAAATGAGCCCAAATTGTACCAAAAATTGGGGCTCATCAGTATACTCCCATGCAAATGCAGTAGAATGTCTTTGCAAGACTTTGGTTAGCTTTTCCTGTTGTGATTTTTCCAAGTTTCTATTGATGTTTAGTGTTTTTCCTGGAAATATCTCAATGACAGAACTACCAAACTCTTCCATAGAGAAAAGAGACATTTGTCTAGATGATAGACACTCTATGTCAGAATCCAACTGAAATTGTGTGGAGTCATATTCTGAAGATGGTTCAAAATTTTCTAATGTATTCAGAATTTGACTATCTTCACTAATCTCAGAAATGGTAAAGACAGGTTGTATAGTATCTTCATCATCAACCCACTCATTATCTCCTATTTCTGTGATTGCTTTTGCTGGAGGATAAAGATTGAACTTCTTTGTCGAAATACCATCAGAAATGTACATATCCCCAGACCTACAACTTATGAAAGCATCAGCTGTGGCTAGCCAAGGTCTTCCTAAAATAAGAGGATGTCCTCCTAGATTACTCTTGGGAGTTAAAATCATGAAATCCACTGGATATTCCCAAGAATCTAAGGAGACAGGAATGTCTTCTAATACACCATCTGGTTTAATAATGGATCGATCTGCAAGTTGCAACAAGGTGGGTGTAAAAAGAAGATTAGGAAGTTTTAGCTGTTCCATCGTCTGTCTACTCATAATGTTAATAGCAGCCCCTAAATCAATCAAAGTATTTGGTATTTCTACCCCATTGATATGTGTTTTGACAATTGGACTACCAGGGTCTACATATTTCTGCATCGTAATCTTTCCCATCATGATGTCTGCAATTTTTCCTACCAGGTGGATCCTTCTGGTATCTCTTGGTTTCCTTCCTGGTCTTTTAATGCTCAACTCCTTTATTGTTTTTGCTAGAATAGGAATTTCATTAATGGCTTGTAACAAGGGAATCTTGATACATACATTTTTCAATTCATCTAGGAAATTATAGTCAGGCAACCAAAATTGTTTTTCCACTCCTTTGTCAATTTGTAATCTTTCAGGAAAAGGAGGTGTGGATAGAGATGTAGGTTGCTCAACTATGGGAGTTGTGGGGGTTGATTCTTTTTCTTTTTCTTTTTGAGTGTTTGGGTTTTGAAGAGATGCTTCAAAACCCTTATTGGCATCAAGAGATTCTTTCTCATAAATGCTTTGCTGTTGAGCATTTATAGAAGGTTTATCTAGAACTCTACCTGATCTGAGTTGTACTTCATTGAGAGGAACAATCATATAGGTAGGAAATGGTTGACCTTCCAACATGTAAGCATTTTGAGGTTTCTTATTATTGGGGTTTGTCAATGGCTGAGAAGGAAGTTGATTTGACTTCTGTTGGAATGGAAGCAAGAGTTGAGAATTTTGATTCTGTTGAGAAGGTTGTTGTTGTTGTGAAAATGGTAATGATAGTTGTGGATTTTGATTTGGAAGTTGTGGAGCTTGTTGGTTTTGGAAAGATGGAGGATATTGGTAGAATTGAGCAAATCTACCATAAGGATTCTGCATACCTTGTAGCCATGCTTGAAAAGGATTTTGAGCTTGGGGCCAAGGTTGTTGCCAAGGATTCCAATTTGGTGGAGGTTGAAAATTCATAGAGTTGTTAAACCCTTGATTTTGTTGCCCCTGCCAAGGTCTCCTTGCAACAAAACAGAGAGATTCAAGTGTACTTGGATCTTCTTGAAAGACAACTTTGAGCCCAGGGAATGAAGGACAATCCTTGGTCTCATGATTCTCTGAGCAAATTACACATGTCTCTACAACTTTTGCTTCCAAGGGACATTCCCTTAGAGCATGTTTCTTTCTGCACTTTGGGCAAAAGATGGCCAAAGCCTCAGCTTCTGCTTTCTGCTTATTGTGAATCTTAAGAGTGTCTAGTTGTTCACTAAGACTCCCTAAGATGTCAGTTTTAAATTCATCAAGCATACTGCAAATTTCAGCCCTACTTACCAATCCAGTTGCAGATTTGTTTGCTCTGAGGAGAGAAGGATCTCTAGGCCCTTTTTGAGTTTTAGATTTCCCCCTTGAGAGATGGACACATAGTTCCGCTATTTCATTGAGTGAAAGTTGAGATATATCTCCCTTCCCCATCATGTTCAAAATGTCTATCCATTCATCTCTAATGGCTTTTAACAAAAGGGCTTTCAAGGTCTCCTCATCTAAGTTGTTCATTTTTGCTCTTTTCAAATTGTATTGAAATCTTTCAAGCAAATCCTCCAAATTTTCATCTTCTTTTTGTACCATTTTGAATACCTCATCCTTGTGATTGGTGGGCATACAATAGTCCAGGTACCTATCCAAAAATGTTTGTTTCGTATCATTCCAAGACCTAATGGATTGAGTGAGTAATCCCATGAACCGTTTCAAAGCTTGTCATTTCAATGTTGAAGGAAACAATTTGAGTTTTTGAGAGTCATCCAGATAATCATAAGTTCGACATACGACTTCAAACTCAAATAGAAATGTTTCAGGGTCCTCATTCCTTAACCCATGGAAGTCTGGGAGGACAAATGGTGAGATGTTTTTCATGGTGGCTCGGGAGTCCTCATCGACTATAGGAAACCCAAATGAGTTATCTCCATCCCTATTTCCTCCAATGTTACCTCTACCTCCTCCATTGTTTCCTCCTCCTCTTCCTCTACCTCTACCTCTACCACCTCCTTCCTCTGTCATAGTAGTTTCCCTAGAGACTTCAGAGTCTTCTGGTTCTTCTACAAAGAGTGAATGAGAAGGAATTTCTCCCTCTTCTTCAGATGATTCTACTTCTTCAATTACAATTGGTCTTTCTATAGAAGAAAGGAAAGGATCTCTTTCTGATTCAAATTCAATAGAAGGTGTGGGAGAGTCAATTCTTGCCTCTTGAATTCCAGGAATCCTAGGGCTAGGAGTGTCAGTTGGAGATGAGGGAGGTGTCTCTTGTCTATTCCTTGAAGTAGATGGACTTGTAAAAATCGAACTCTTGGCTCTAGCTAAAAACCTTCCCCTAGAATCTCTAGCTCTATGCATGTCATTTTTTATTTTTTCTTCAAGTCAGGCTAATAATTTTCTTTCTGATCTTCCAGGTCACTCTAGGTGCAAGAAGAGATCATACTCAAGAAACTATTAAACCAATAACTTTCTCTTTTCTGATCCTCCAGATCACTCTAAGTGCAAGAGGAGAGCATACTTTGAGAGGTTATTAATTTTCCTTCCTTGAAATTTCTTGTTTTTTTTTTTAAGAATTGGCTACCTAATTTTCACTCCCCCGACAACGACGCCAAAATGTTTGGTCAATTTAGTGTTGTCTAAATTGCAACTTTTAAATGTCAACCCGGGGCTCGTAAGCTGATGAAGTGATGTGTACTGTATGTACTTAGGCAACTATTTCTTAATTTTTTGTCGTTTTTAACTTTTTAAGTTTTGTTTTCAAATCATGTTAGGTCCCTATAATACTAGTGTTTCCCCCATTACTATTGTCATTGTAGCCCTTATTATTATTATTGTGCCCCTATTGTCCCCATATTGTTATTAGTGTGCCCCATAGAAGCCCACTATTGCTATTGTTGTGCCCTTATATTATTATTGTTATCTCGACTTTGATTATATTGTTACCCCTTAGACTCCTATATATAGAAAGGAGGTTTAGTCATTTGTATCATCCAAGAATTGTTCATTTATGTAATGTAAAGGAGGTTTCCCCCTCGAAGAGGCTGATTTTGAAGGTGTTGATCTATCTTTTCTTCTACTTGGTGAGTTGGTTTCATAACAATATGGATGCCAAAATGGTCAACAATGTATTGCCCGTAGGCACTCTACTCACACATGTCTTTCCATCTGACAACCTTTAAACTTCCCAACAGTAATCTAACTATAAGCATAAATCCAACTTAACAAAACTATGACTTATTCCACATATTTATTGGTTAGAGAAATTACAAAAAACTAAGATTTATTAAACGCAGATATTTTCTCATTTAAAATAAATAAAATATAAATTTTATTTCACGTATATAATGTGTATCGCAGGGTCGAATGTCATTTGCAGATCACAGATCTAGAAAGTAAGCTGAAAAAAGAATGGTCATCACTATATTGCACAATTTGTCGCCTTGATTATAATAATAAAGAGTTCTAGAAACATGAGTGGAAATATTACGACTGTTATTCTCTAGACCATAAAACTTATTTCGTTGATGCTCTTGAGATAAAAGATAGAGTCAGTTTTTTGTATGCGTTGCAAAAGCATGATATTGAGCCAAACAAGTCAGAATACAAGCTGGACAATATTCACAATGCATTGAGAAATGTTACAGTAAATCATGATGTAATGATTGAATGTACTAAAAAAAAAACTATATCAGATTTATTTATACGTCGAATATAGTAGGAATAGGAAGAAATTTAACTTTATCGCTACACATGAACTTAAGAAACGATGAAAATATGCCATGGTCGAAAATTTGGGTCCATTCATTTCTTTTCAATCTCCCACACCTAAATTGATTAGCACAAATATTAAGCCAATTCAGAAAAGGAAGCCATGAGCGACCTAGCAGCAGACAGGCCCCAGGTCTAAGGATCGAATCATAGAGTGAAGATCGATGTCAGAGGTAGGATCTTTGAAACCGTGATTTTGTCTTTCCAATCCGCATGGAAAAACTCCCTTCTCACCCACTCGGCTATGTCCATTGACTCAAATGAAATATACATCGACAGAGATCCACATATATTCGTGATCCTTCTCGGTGTTCTCCACATGGGAAATCTCTCAGCATCAACATGGGATAAATTCGACAGTTAAGCCCTTATAGACGAAGCCTCCTATTACAAAATCCTAGAGGCTATCAAGAAATCCAAGGCTCCAGTAGCCCTAGAAGGAATCAATGTTGAAAGAGTCGTAATGGTTATTACCAATGGCCAGGTTTACCCTCTGGACATCTATTCTTCGCATGATGGCTTTTTTTAGGTCGGCCACGATAGCGAAATCATGGCATACGATTGGGCGCTCAGGAAGCAGACTATGACATTGACGGATCTTCATAGTGTCAAAACCATGACCAGGGTTTCAAAAACCCTAGCGGTCGTCAATGGAAAGGATTTTCTAGGGTTGCACATATAGGACACCAAGAATGTGGCCCATGTGAAGAGCCTGAATTGGTTTGAAAAATCTGACACATGAGTTTACAGATCCTGCATTCGAGCCATCACCTTGATGGATTATTCCATTTTCGTGAGCTTCGAAAATAGGTAGAGGGCCGATAAAATGATCATTGTCCATAAGGAAAAAGTCGAGGTTTCTGGAGAGATCGGCCAACAAAACGGTAACTCTGTGCACTCCAAGGTTTCAAAAAATTCTACAACTTGTGAATTCTTAGAACCTTCTCATGGTTGGAGGCGTACATGGTGGTGCCTTTGGATTCAACGATTACATTCATATGTTTGATGTAAGGGCTAACAAGATTACGTGGGATTTCACTGAGTTGAATGCTAATGTGGATTTGAGGATGATAGAATGAGACAACTTCGTAAATGTGGTGGTGAGTGAGGATCTTGGCAGTCTCATAAAGGTGAATCTTATAAGGGTAAATATTGCAATGTCCGACCTCAGACGATTGTCAAAGTCGCAAAACCCGTGGATTCCTCTTACTGAGATGAACACTACCTCAGGTTTTCAAGGGGGTACACTTGTTGCAAAGATTTTGAGTTATGGCAGACAAATTTTCTGCAGCAGGGGAGAGGATCTGGAGGTCTCATGTAAGTGGAACTTGTGTTACTTGGATATGGACTGAATTTGTTGTACAGTGGAGGAGAACAAAACATACTAGTGTAGTTATAAACATTAGGACTGACCCAATCCCTAGTTATGTTCAATGGATCTGAGAGTATAGCATGTTTCCAGGCCTGGAGAGAAATGTAGGCATCTTTAAGCTTCGAATTCGGGAACTTGAATCTTGGGTCTACAACCAGTCTTTCTCCTTTGTCCCCAAACTCATCCTTGTAATACAGCAGCTACCTGTGGGCAATATAGTTTACTTCTTCATTGGATAGCATGTTCTTAAACCTTGATTGGGCTATTGCAAGCCTAAGAAGGAAGCCCAAAACTACAAAACTTGGTTGTTACATTGTGTTTGGTCAATTTAGTGTTGTCTAAATTGCAACTTTTAAATGTCAAGCCGGGGCTCATAAGCTGATGAAGTGATGTGTACTGTATGTACTTAGGCAACTATTTCTTAAGTTTTTGTCGTTTTTAACTTTTTAAGTTTTGTTTTCAAATCTATTTCTCCTACAGTAATGTGATGAAAATGAAATAAAGTGAGTGAGGTGTGTGTGATTGTGATGAATTCTAAATGATTTCTTAAAACTTAAAAGTAATCTACAAGAAAGCTTTGAACAACAACTGAAATGAAATTAACTCTTAAAGGAAAAATGAAGGCATCAAATAAAAGACCAATGGCATTGGCCCAGTACCTATACTGCTGATAAAAATGAGATTGAAAATGACACCTACATTAACTCAAGAACAACTACTTTAACTCTTCAATTAAATCTTAAGCAATGTACAATCTAAGTGACAAATCACACTACTTAATTTTCCCTTAACCTTTCTGCCTTCAGCTGGATTGATCATATAAGAAAGAGTTATGAGCAAGTTAGCAATGTGAGTCTTAAACAAAATAACCAAGATGCACTTAAGTGATGTTCTGGCTCCACGAAAAGTTAGTTGATTATGATAAAAAGAGCCATTAAAAGATAAACAACTTGATAAGCTGTGAGCATAAAATAAAGTGCAAACTGAAGCAGTGATGCTAATGGAAATCAAAAACAAAGATCAGCAGTTTAGATAAGACGATCACAAATGCCACCAGCTGTAAAAAAGAAAGAAAAGAAACTGTCCTGGGCACCTAAGAAATCTGCAAAAACACACTGATCAGTCATGGAAAAGTGCAGAAATATAAATGGGCAGAATTCAAAGTTATATACAGCTATTGTACATGATCAAAACATAGCAATCAAAAGCATTCTGTACAACTATTATACATAAACTGATAAGAAGAAATGCATGAAATGAAAAGCACTGTACAGGCCTTAAGTAAACAGGGGCTCTCTGCCTACTCCAGCCAGCTTAAAGATCAATTACACGCTCAAATGGAGAACAGTCTTCTCATATATTACGTAGCAAAAATAGAAAGTACAGTGGGGTTCAAAATTACATATCAGCAGCTAACTAATCAGCGTTCAGATATGCTTTATTTATAGCAGAAAAACAAAACTAACTTAATCACAAACTACGCTATTCTAACAGCTGTGTGAAAAACACGTAATCTAGCACAGTCCACGGATTTAGGCAACGATCGAGGTGGGCATTAAATCTCCTATTGGATTCGTGTTCCCCATCATCTGCGTGGCTGAGGAAGAGGCCAGCTGTGCTTCACGTGCTCTAAAACCGAACACGCAGAGCCGTGCCACCGCCAATGACCTTTGTTGACCGAAGTTTCCCCCTCGTTGACCATGGGTGTTTATGACTGTTATGGCTGAGCTGGAATGACACACACCATGTCCTTGGTTCCACACACTTGCCCATGTTGCTCTTCTGACCGGAGGACACCTGGATCATGTCATTTAAGAAAACAGCTGCAGAAACTGGGATCAGCTGCGGAAACTGGGATCAGCTGCGGAAACTAGGATCAGCTGCGGAAACCCTGTGAGAGCTGCGGAAAGTGCAGGTTTTGAACCAAAATTCTAATCCAACAACACAGTCATTAGCATAATTAATAAACCATGTAAAAGTCCTATAATACAATGATTTAAGCAATTTGATGGAGGAAATGAGTGACAAATGAGGGAAATGAATGGAAAAGGAGGCTGAGAGGATGTGAAAAGAAGTGCAGGTCTGAGGCTCAACACATTGCATGAATTTCTTTGATTCAGAGTCTTCCTCTCATGTTAACCCAAAATCACTCAACGGAATCACAAGAATATGAAGCCTTGAAGCTCTCAGGGCTCCCTCTAAAGGGATAATCAAGGAAATAATGAATATGAGACCTTGAAGCTAGGACAAATCCCTCTAAAGGACTAATCAAATAAATAATGAAGACCCAATTGGGAATTATTGGCTTGGAGTTCCAAAAACTAGTTTTTTCTCAATGATATCAGTGAATACCAATGCAAATTTGAATGTTGGTGCATCCTCATCCTCATATTAGTACTAACAGAATGAATGAGCTATGAATTTCTACAACCCGCATTTCAATCGCTATCCCTTCAATTTTTCCAACACATTCTGTGGATAATTCAAATTCGTGATTGCATATTTAGTTTTCCCTACACATTTTGTGGCATATTCTAGGCTGACTAAAACCCATCTAAAACTGCACTTTATTCCATGAAAACCAGCGAGTTAGCAAGCCATGTGAAATCCCAACGTGCCATTGAAACTCCACCCCATGTGAAGGATAGTAGATACCTTTCATGTTGGAAATTTTTATCAAAACATCAAATGGAGGAATTTGTACCTTCACATAAATTACAAGGAAATTTGACTTTACCCTTTTTCCCATATACCTTACTAACACTAGTCGATGGTTTATCACCAACATGATCTCAATAGACTGATGACAAAGGCTAATGTGAGCCTGTGGACCATACTTCTAATACATGTGGAATACCAGGAAATATCTAAGAAGGTGGTCATCCTTATATAATATGCAAGGGAATTTAACTTTACGGGGCTAATTGGAAGATTTGTCCATACTAGTTTCATCTGTAGCAGTGGTTGTTTGGTTGCCCCCTGCTTATTTTGCTTCTTCTTCTTCATCCTTTTCTTCTTCTTCTGTTCACCAGGAGAAGAGGAAGAAAGGGATAAAGAAATAATAGGTGAAGAACGCAAAGGGTTAACATTAGGATCAACATTAGGTTGATGTTGTTAAGGTGGAGGAGAACTCGGTTGAGTAGAAGTTTGGATATTTGGAACCATAACGGTCAAAAATAACCAAACTAGAAAACCAATGATAAATCTAGGAAGGGACAATGTTGCCATATAAGGAACACCAACATTTCCAAAAGAAGGAAAAGGACCAGGATTCCTGTCACAAAGGTTCCCCTTATTGGTAGACTCTAGGATTGTTTCCACTAGTCTCAACCTAAGATCCACTAAGAATTTGTTCCATGGGGAGGATATTGTTTTGCAGTCAATTAATTCATTTTATAAATTAAAGACACAAACAAAATAAATGGGTAACTAGGCATAAAGTTTTACCAAGAAACTATGAGCTGCAATATACACCTTGGCGAACCAAGGACTTAAAATGCGCGCAGGAAATCTCCTTGAATGTTGTGTTCTGTGTATCACGGTATACAAGGCGGCCGACTCGGTTACCTACGGATGGATAGCAACCTATAGGTGACTCCCAAAATATACTTGATGGTACGTGGGAGTGTAGTCCGTAGTAGTGTTGTCTAATGTGTAATCATTCGATGAGAGCGCACCCATATACGTTTCATGCATGGAGCGCCATCCAATATACTCAAAGGTACGCTGAGTATGATCCTATACACTTACGTACATGGAACGAGTTATCACCCATGTGATGCAATGCTAGAAAATAACGATAGCTCCTGCGTTTAATGATGCTGGAACACATCTCTAGCCTAAACCTCTAAGTGTTTGCGTTAATGTTACAAATGCTCCTTAGGTTAATTAAGGTGAATTTTAGAGTTTATCTTGAATTAGATTTTGATTTCAAGGGTAAAAATTTGATGTCATCTTAACAGACCTATGATGCAACTAATATGATAAAAATAACTCTTTTCAATTTCTGTGAAATCTATCTAATGTAGGGAAGAGGTGAAAACAACGATTCAACAATCGAATATGTAGAAAAAAAGAAGAAGTTTCCTAACTAAATCTTTCAATTTCACTCTTCCAATTAAATTCAAAGCATTAAAATATGCCAAACCATGCAATGTAATCTATTCACGATTCCCTTGAAAACTATGCAAATGTAATCTACACACAATTTCTCTTCTTGCTGTGAAAATGAGAATTCTTACTATGCAAATGTGATCTATGCAAGAGAATTATTCAAAACAAACACAAGAGGATTCCAATGAAATCAAACTTAATATGATATTTCATGAACAGAGGACTCAAACTGAAATTGGGTAAAAAGTTCAAAAATCAAAAGAGATGACACTCAAAGGCGATTAATACTCATACACAATTCAGTCCCGCCTTGATGATTGGGGGGGTTATTTTTTTGCAAAAATGAAAGCAAAAACATGCAATTTCACACTAGGGAATTCCAATTTCACACACAAAAACCTATATGCAAATGCAAAGTTTTTTTTTTTTTTCAACACACTTAATTTTCGAAATGAAGAAAACTAAGATGCAAATGCTTATTCATTGATTCAAATGCACTATTCAAAATGAGGATTAAAACAACAATTCATCCAAGTTGTCAATGACCAAACAAAATCATTTTGCAAGCAACTAAATGATAAGAAAAAATAAAAATCAAAACAACTTCTTACCAAAGGAAATCAAACACAAATGCAAACCAAATGGAGGCTTTAGAGAGACCACAAGGCACTCAATACTTAGAGAAGGTCAACTGGAAGTAGGCTTATCAAAGAGACACTAAAAAACAAGGGCAAGTTTTGGGCAAAAACAGGGGGCCAACACTAGTGCAGAAGAGGAACTAGTGCTTTGTAACGTTGGTATAGAGTGGGCCCAAGTGAGGTGCAATGATATTTCTGAGGAATTGGAGGAGCGTTGGTCTAGGGATAGAGGATTCTGACACAAAAATCATAAAAGAGACAATGAAATCACTTCCTAGGTCTGTTCTTGGTTGGGTAAAGCAGCCAAGGTCTATCAAAGAGGTAATCAAACATAATGGACAAAGGAACCACCAAGGGAATACACCATTCCCCAGTATGGTCACCAATTTTTTATACGATATTTATGATTGCGGACAAAAGTATCTCCCCTAGGTTTGGTGGCTAACCTAGAACAATAAAGAAACAAGGAACCTAATGCTTTCCTTAAAGTAAATAGATGATGGAATGAAGCCTAGCTGGAATCCATTGTGGGCTTCGCTCCTTATTTATCTTGAATGATCCAATTCCAGCTTTGATTGCCAAAATTATAACCTGCATAGCTAGATAACACAAGCCAAGAAACTACGAGGTCTATGTAGTATCATCTAAATACTCTACTCAATAGATCAACATGGTATTGAAATGCATGAAATAACAACATCACATATAGGAAAAGAAAGAATTCTTTGCATTAATATAAATGAAAGGAGTTACAACTATAAATAGGTGTTTCTCTTGTAGAAGAGCTCCTCCAGGCTGACTTGTCCTTTACGTCACCATGTGCACCTCCAATCACCCTAAATGCATGAAATGAAGCCTCTCACCATAGCAGCATAAGGGTAGAATCACTCTCCAAAAGCCAAACCCTTGCACATGGAAGGATTTAAATATATAGAGGAGTGGGGTAAGTTGGGAGTTCTTAACCAATTACCAATCTAAGCTCTTAGATCCACCTTTGATAGGAGTATGAGATAAGAGGATAAAGGATGGAAACTCCAAACTAGGGTAGGATAGGATCTGAATGTTTTATCTAAGGTAAATGGGTGTAACAAACTGTAGAAGATTCTAGAAGAGGAGGCTTCCAAAATTTATCTCTTCTTCCCAAATTTATAGAACCAACATAGGTTCAAAGGGGAGCAACTTGTAGGTCATCAACGGAGGCCACCATGGAGCAACCTGTAGGTGGACATTGTCTAACAAGAGGCTAGGGAGTGTTGGTCCTAAAACTGGCTTAGATGATGTAGTTTCAGGAAGAAACTCTGGGGAATGAAAGAGGCATGCTTAGGGCTTTGTACAAGATGATGATAAGGGGGAATATGATGCAGATTAATCCCATTAGGAGGCCTATTGATTGGATGTGGAAAAATTCATGTATAACATAGTGTAATGGGAAGAACATTTTCTTCAAATGTTCGTTTTGCTAGATGTTGAGGGTGTCGAAAAAATTATGCCAAGTTCCAAAGTTTTCTAACAATAGTCTTCTTTGCAAACATCATTTTTACAAAGAGAGTGTTCATACAAGCGAAATCTAGGAGTCGTTTGCAAACAATGGAAGAAATGAAATACTAGAAGTTGGGCACAATAATACCAATGAAAAATTTGTCGCATGTGGTTTATTTGTTGATAATGATATTGTTCCTAGAATGATTGTCAATTTGGAACATTCTATTGGAAAAGTTTCATGGGGCATTCCTTGCAGCAACTATATAGTCAATATTGTTAGTTCTTTGGAATCTATGCATACTCTCTCTGTTGCAACAATAAAAGTATATTTTTTTCACTTTTTTTTAACATCACAATGAAAAATATTTATTGTTGTATCATTTTTTGTTTGATCACTTTTTGTAGAACAATGTGGCAACGAATATTGGCCGAGAAATATATTTAGAACCAATACAAACTTTATCTATTCCTAAAGTTCAGCCTTGACCATTAAACTGCCAACTTCAAGAAATGGCCAAATTGGTGATCTACTTAGCCGTAAGTATGAAAAGTTGGGTGTTTTGTGGGAAGAACATTTTGTTCAAATATTTATTTTCCTAGATGTTGCGCATCTTGAAATATTTCCACTTTTGCAAACATTTCCTCACATAAATATTATTTGGGAACATTGTCTTTACATAGGGAGGCTTCATAGAAGTGAAAATCATGAGTTCTCTAGAAATGGTGGAAGAGATGCAAGAATGGAAGATAGGCACAATGATGTCACTATACAAGTAGTTGCATCTGATGTTTTTTCCAATAGAATATGTTAACTAGGATGATTGAAAACTTGCGAAAATTTGTTGTGAATGTCGGAACTAGCGTTTCTTGATGTAACTTTGTAGACAATACTATTGGTGCCAGATAATTTCTACATACATGTTTTGTTAGCACAATACATGTGTTTTATGTGAATTTATTTTCAAAGGTTTGTACGTATGAACATAATTTTTTTATGTCTTTATGCATACTTTATTTTGTGTTTTTTGTCAAAACATTATTCAATTGAATTATGGTTAAGAAATAGATTCAAAACTAAGGCAAACTTTATTGGTTTATTGACTTCCACTTGGACAATGCAACAACCAATAAAACGTATATATTTTCTGTCTTTATTTTTTTGTTCACTTCAAAATTTAAGTTTTTATTTTTAAAATTTTGATTTTGACATTTTGATTTATAATTTTTGCAAACAAAACGTAGTAAGTTGCAACGAATTTAGAAGAATGGATTCCCATCATTTTATGGAAATAAATGATACAATACATGCTCCAATTGGAAAATTTATTTCAAATCATCATTAGTCAAGATTGGTGCCTGGTATAGAAAATGAAAGTGCTCGCCATCATTTTAATAGAGAGATGATTGAAGTTCATAAAAAATTCCAGTCTACGATTGATAGTTTGTATGTTGTGCAATGTGCCAAGTGTGCAATGAACGTTATCCTGGTATACAAGTTTTAAGATGGCATCTACGGCTTGTTTGTAAAATATGTAAGAGTGAGAGAGGCTCTCACCGTTTTTCTCACTTTAGCAACACCGGTCTAGGTGAACAACTTCAGGTTCTAGGACTTTTGACACGTGTTGAAGAGATGCTAATAGTAGTAGTAAATCCAATATTTCAAGTGATGCATGCTTGTGGTGGTCAATATAAATATATCAAGCACACAATAATTTTCCACAGTATATATATTCGATTGCAAAGAAGCTTCTACGATGTGTTGAAACACATGATTTTTTTATTGTGAGAAGACGTGGTGTTCAATCCAAATATTATTAATGTTATGTGAAGAGACAATGTGTCATGGATGCATTGATTTGCAAAATATAGATGGATAAATACCACAGGGATGTTGAAATTGATATGGATTCAGTTTCTTCTCTCCCAAAAAGACCTACTGATGTGTCTAGTAGGCTACAATATGTTGATAATGATCTTGATGAAATAGGGAGAGTCGATGAGGAGATTGAAAGGGAGGGGACTAATCATTTGCACTCTCATCCATCATCCTTTCTCTCTTTCCTAATTATGAATGTCGGTAAGTGGATCAAATAAGAATATTTATTGAAAATGCATATTCTACACTCAATGAAGCATTGGATTGGCCAGATATTGATACATCTCCCATTAACAAATATAATATTGAAGGGTTGCTAGACATGGCATTCCTCACTTTGTTCCCAATATGAGATGTTGATTAGTTGCATCCATGTATTTGTAACTTTGAAATGCACGAACATGGTTTACATCTACTTAGATATTTTGATCAGACATTTGGAAGCCATCGGTTTAGATATTTCCTGTTGAATATTACTATGTGCCATTGTAGGCAAGGAACAAATTATTTCTATTTGAAGAATAATATCCATGAAAATGCACCTACAACTATTCAAACATTGTGTCATGAACTCTGTGATCTTCCTAACAATAAATTGGCTGAGAAACTAATGCATTTTGGTTCTTCTCATAGGGGTGAAAGGGCATATTGGACAAAGTGTCATTCTGAATTCACTGACATAACTACCCATCTGGGTTGTCCTACTTTGTTTTTTACATTGAGTGAAGTTGTAACAAAGTGGCTTGACTTACATAGTCTTATGCCTTCAAATATAAATTGTCATCAAAAAAATGAGCATGCAAAAAAAATTGAAAATGTTATTTAGTATCCACGTCAAGTTGATTTATATATGCTCCAAAGATTCAATATATTATGTGAGTTAGTTCTACAGAAATATCATGGTGCTACCGACTTTTGGTATAGGTTCGTTCTCATTCCTTTTGTCGCGTTGATCGAGGATTTGGGAAGAAAATATTTGTTTTTATGGTTGGTTTATATATGTTAATTGCATATTTATTTTTGTTAGGTATCCGTGGCAACATATAGGTTCAATCCACATCCACAATTTTTTGTGGTTTCCTAGGGCTCTGAATATGAAACATTGGATTGGTCCAACCCATTCAATATCCATGCAGCAAAGTGCTACTTTGAAAAATATGTAATAGCTTGAAATCCATGTGACATACATTGTTGAAATGTTATGATCCCTCAAAGCTTGTGTTGGGTTGTGTTATATTGTTTCCATGACTAGCCCACGTAGTTAACCGGGGGTTAGAGGGGGGGAGGTCACAGGGGGTTTGAGGGGTTTGTGCATGCTTTTTGCACATGTTTTTGGACGCGATGGTTTTCGGTCCATGGTTTTGGACACGATGGTTTTTCGGTCCATGGTATTGGATGCTCCAGCATGTATAAATATGTATTGTAACATTGAAAGGAACATAATGAAAAATCAAGCTGGTAGTCTCGGTTTTGGGATCCAAGGGAAAATCTCTGTGTATATGTGTTTTATGTGTTATGCTCTCACATTGTTTATTTTCTGTGTTTTAGAATTCGTATGCAGGTAATTTCTATACGGGGTTAAAACCTACATTTGGTATCAGAGTTGTTTTGGCTTCAAGGGGACGCATTTGTTGCTGAGGGATTTCACTTGGGCCTATGGTAGACCCTGTTCAGTGGGAGATCTGCGAGATCGATTTGGGTGGTGAAAGAAGATGGCAAGCAGTGGAAAGATAGAGATCGATAAATTTAATGGTCAGAGTTTTGAGTTGTGGAAACTCAAGATGGAGGATCTATTGGTGGATAAAGATGAGTGGATTGCAGTAGATCCGGGTACTAAACCAACGGGAGTGTCTGATGAAGAATGGAAGAAGTTGGATCGGAAGGCAAAGAGCACAATACGATTGTGTGTCTCAGATTCAGTATTGCTAAATGTATTAGGGGAAGCTATGGCGAAGGCTTTGTGGGAAAAGTTAGGGACTTTGTACCAATCTAAGTCTCTGGTGAATAAACTATTCCTACGGAAAAAGCTTTATAACCTGAGGATGAAAGAAGGAGACTTAGTGACAGAGCATCTGAACGCATTTAATATTGTGGTAAGTCAGTTAGCATCTATTGATATTAAAATTTCAGATCAAGATAAGTGCATCAGTTTGTTGTGTTCTCTACCAGATTCGTGGGATAGTCTGGTTATTGCAATAGGTAGCAATGCAACTGCCTTGCAGTTTGATGAAATAGTCCCATCCTTGCTGACGGAGGAGATGAGACGAAAAAATATGGAGAGACAGAATGGTGATGTCTTGTCTGTATGACGATGGTCCCATAATAGAAACAAAAATAAGTCATCGAGTGGGAGATCTAAATCTCCAGGAAAACCTGTAAAGGTGGTGTGCTGGAAATGCGGAAAGGAAGGCCACTTCAAAAGGGACTGTAAATCTAAAGCTCCTGAGAAAGGAAAGGGATCTGATGAGGCTCCTTCTGCCGAGGCGAAAACCACCTCAAATGAAGGTGGGGATGTGTACTTGTCTTCTTAGAGTGCACATGTAGATCATGAGGCATGGTTGATTAACTCAGGTGCATCCTTTCACTTCACTCCCCATAGAGAGTGGTTTTGTGAGTATGAGAAATATGATGGTGGTGATGTCTTCTTGGGGTATGACAGAAAGGCTAGAATCATTGGTCGTGGAAAAGTAAAGTTGAAGCTACAAGGTGGAAGGGTTAGAGCACTTTCGGGAGTTCTTCATATTCCTACATTAGCCAGAAATCTGATTTCTGTTAGCAAGTTGGATGATGTAGGTCTAAAAATAGTGTTCGAGAAGGATACCTGTAAGATGGTTCAGGGAGCACTGGTATTGATGCAGGGAGTTAGGATTGGAACTCTGTACAAGCTGCAAGGTAGCACTGTTGTTGATGGGTGCAACAGTTCTATGGTTCCTGAAAGTGGAGTAGAAAATCTAGTGGTCTCTAGAGAAAAGACCATGTTGTGGCATCAAAGGCTTGGACATATTGGAGAGAAGGGCCTTCAAATACTTCATGGTAAAGGTATGGTAGAAGGTATGAGTAATAGCTCTTTGGATTTTGATTTCTATGAAAATTGTGTATATGGGAAGCAGAATCGGTTGAGTTTCCCCTCTGGTAGTAAGAGGGCGAAATAGATATTAGAGCTTGTGCACAGTGATGTGTTTGGACCTATGAAGGTTCCATCACTCAGTAAGTCTGTGTACTATGTATCATTTATAGATGACTTCTCAAGGAATACATGGATATATTTCCTTAAGAAGAAATCTGAAGTCTTTGACAGGTTTAAAGAATTTAAGGCTTTGGTGGAAAACCAGACAAAGAAGGATATAAAGGTGTTGAGGATAGATAACGGTGGAGAGTTTTGCAATAAGGAATTTGAAGAATTTTGTAAGAAGTGTGGTATAGCACGGCAGAAGACTACTCCATATACACCTCAGCAAAATGGAGTTGCAAAAAGAATGAACAAGACGTTGATGGAAAGGGCAAGAAGCATGCTTAGTGGTGTCGGGTTAGGAAAAGAATTCTGGGCAGAGGCGGTGGAGACAGCATGTTACCTGGTCAACAAATCACCTTCATCAGTGTTGGAGGATAAGACTCCACAAGAGGTATGGACTGGTGAGAAACCCTCTCTTTCACATCTGAGGGTATTTAGATGTGATGCATATGTACATGTTCCAAAGGAGAAACGAACCAAGTTGGATAGTAAATCTGAAAAGTGCATCTTTATTAGGTATAAGGATGGTTTAAAGGGTTATAAGCTTTGGAATCCAGTAACAAGGAAAGTTGTGTACAGCCCAGATGTGGTGTTCAGAGAGGTGAAAGATATTATTAAACATGAAGTCCAAACAAAGGAACCTGAGAAGATAGAGTTTGAGCTAAAGGAGGAAGAATCAGACTCTACAACAGAGGAGGAATCAGAAGATGAAGAGCCATAAACTCCGACTGTGAGAAGATCAGTTCGAGAAAGAAGGCAACCAGAAAGGTATATTCCATCTGCTTTCTGTTCAAATTTTTCTTTGCCTGTTACTGATAATGATCCTAGAACTGTGAAGGAAGCAGTGGATTCAGAGGATGGAAAACTTTGGAAAGAGGCCATGGTTGATGAAATGGCATATTTGCACAAAAATGAGGCTTGGGATCTGGTGGAGTTGTCGGATGGAAGGAAATCCATTGGCAACAAATGGGTGTTCAAAAAGAAGACAAATGCAGAAGGAAAAGTGGTGAAATACAAAGCTCAGTTGGTAGAAAAAGGTTATTCCCAGGTGTTGGGAATTGATTTTGGTGATATTTTTTCTCCTGTTGCCAAGGTAACTTCTATTAGGTTACTTTTATCTGTTGCTGCTACTTTTGATTTTGAGGTAGAATAGATGGATGTGAAGACAACATTTATTCACGGGGATTTGGAAGAGGAGATCTACATCAAGCAACCTGAAGGCTTTGCGGTGAAGGGTAAGAAAGAAAATGTATGCAAGTTAAAGATGTCTCTGTATGGGTTAAAACAGTAAACAATGGTGTGGTATTAGAAATTTGATACATTTATATGGGGATTTGGCTTCACCAGCAAAGCAGATCACTGTGTGTATTTTAAATTAATTGGTGACCGTGTTATTTATCTGGTCTTGTATGTGGATGATATGTTGCTGGTTGGAAATGACAAAGAAGTTATCCAGGATTTGAAGACCCAATTGTCCTCCAAATTCGACATGAAAGATCTTGGTGCTGCAAACTATATTTTGGGCATGGAAATTAAAAGAGATCGGGCAAAGAGGAAGCTTTGGTTAAACCAGAGGAAGTATGTTGAGACAATATTGCAGAGGTTTAGTATGCTGGATAGTAAACCAGTGAAGGTTCCTATTCCTAGAGGTGTGAGGTTATCTGATGAACAGTGTCCCAAGACACAAGAAGAGGAAGAGGACATGTCCCATGTTCCATATGCAAGTGCATTCGGTAGCCTGATGTATGCAATGGTTTGTACTAGACCAGACATTGCACATGCAGTGGGAGTATTGAGCAGGTTTATGTCAAAACCAGGAAAGGAGCATTGGATAGCGGTGAAGCGGATTTTTTGGTATTTGCGTGGCACTAGTGATTAAGGTTTGTGTTACCAAGGAAGACCAGGATTGGACAAAGTGTTGGATATTCGTGGCTTTTCTGGTGCAGACTAGGCTGGAAATCTGGATCAGAGAAGATCTACAAGTGGGTATGTGTTTAACCTATTTGGAGGAGCAGTCAGTTGGATGAGTAAGAAACAATCTGTAGTGGCACTATCAACTACAAAGGTAGATTAAATGGTAGCCACTCATGCAAGCAAGGAAGTAGTTTGGTTGCAGAGATTGTATTCAAGTATGGGGTTAGTATAGGAAGCTATAAGGATAGACTGTGACAGCCAAAGTGCAATTTTCTTAGCAAAGAACCCTCATATCATTCAAAGACAAAGTACATTGATGTTCAATATCACTTTGTGAGGGATATGATAGAAGACAAAAAGGTGTTGCTGGTAAAGGTGGACACTTTGAAGAATACTGCAGATGCATTGAAAAAATCTTTGAGCTCTAAGAAGTTCTCTTGGTGTAGAGAAACAATGGGCGTTGCAAGGTTGGATAAATAATTAAGCTCTCTTGTGGCCCCTTGTGGAAAGAAAATAACAAGTGGGAGAATGTTGGGTTGTGTTATATTCTTTCCACGACTAGCCCACGTAGTTAACGAGGTTTGGGGGGGAGGTCACAGGGGGTTTGAGGGGCACCCGTAACCCCACTTTATGGGGTCCGGGGCAGTGCCCCGGAAAATTTTAGTTTTGGACCCTATGTTAGGTTGGGCGGACCCACCTATGGTTTTGCGCATGATTTTCACACATGTTTTTGGATGCGATGGTTTTTAGGTCCATGGTATTGGATGCTTCGGCATGTATAAATATGTATTGTAACATTGAAAGCAACATAATGAAAAATCAAGCTGGTAGTCCTGGTTTTGGGATCCAGGGGAAAATCTCTGTGTATATGTGTTTTATGTGTTATGCTCTCGCATTGTTTATTTTCTGTGTTTTATAATTCGTATGCAGGTAATTTCTGTACGGGGTTAAAACCTACAGCTTGAATGATGATCTGTGGCTTTTAAATACTCAACAAATTTCTTCTTGCAATCCTGAAGAAGATTATGAGCATTTGGTGAATCGAGTCCAAAAACATATGAAATGCAGTGTGGATTCCTGTTTATAAAACAATGGGTCTACTTTTTCATGCCACCATGATGCTCCATGGCAGATTCGTGTTGAGTAAGCATTGTTCATAGATGAAAAAGGGAAACGAAATATGACCAGCACAAAATGATGATCATGTAATTGTTCACATTGTCGATGCTTTAACAATGTGGTGAGAAAATGTTGGCTGTTAGCCATCTCTCTCTCGACATGTTATTCTGAAATATATTGTGAAATATGCTTCGAAGGTAGAAAGAAGATCAGAAATCTATCACGATGTAACAACCCCTGGTTGATTTTCTATGTAAATAAAAATAATAACCAAGGTCACATGACACATTTCAAGTTGAATGTTGCGAAAAAATCATAGTGATGGGGGATCACTTGTGATTAATAAATGGCTATGGAAATTGGAAAAGGCATTGGCAAAGGTAAAGTGGCATTAATCAACATTTTATTTATGAAATAATGAAAAATAGGAGAGAATCAAGAGAAATGAAGAAAATAGAGGCCTCAATTCTAAAAAGGATTTTAAGGATTAGTTCACATCTTTTTTCAGTTCAGTCTTTGGCACTCTCATTCTATTCTCTCTCTCTAATAATCTTGCGTGCTTACAGAAATCTTGGAGCATAGTTGGAGCATGCTTGGGGCACTCTAGTTTTCATTAGATTTGGAGAAAGACGGCAAAGGAAAGTGGGAAAGTGCAAGGGAACAACAATATCAATAGCTACAGTGGGATTACTCTCCAGGTATCGAGTTGCATGTATGATTTCCTTTCTAGTTTTGGCATGCATGGTATATGCATGTGGTTATTTGGCTATGATATTTGATTGGCATGGAGGATTTCCTGGATTGACAGTGGTTTTTCCTAGCCTTGCCATTTCTTGGATAGCCATGGTGTTGTGGGTTTTTCCACTTGTTGTTTCTAATTGGTGGTCAAGTTCCTTATAGCTATGGGTTGAGTTACTAGTTCTTGGAGTCGTTAGTTGGAACAAATGCTCTGGAGCCTGGGAACAACTTGGGTTAAGTTACTAGTCCTAGAGCCTTGGTTGGACAAACAATATGGAGCCCTTGGTGGACTGAGTTACTAGTCCTGGAGCCTTGGTTACACAAATGCTCTAGAGCCCTAGAAGGCTATGGGTTAATTTATTAGTTCCTGGAGGCATGCTTGAAACAAACAGTTTGGAGTCATGAACAAATTAGGTAGAGACTAACCTGGTTGATGTTAGCGATATAGGACCATGAGGTGGAATCATTAGTTGAGGGTTGAGGTGGTTTTGCCTCTGGAAGCTCTGGTTTGGTTTTGTTTGGTTTATTCCATGAGATCCCACATTCATTCTTGAAATATGGTGCGGGGGAGATTGGCTGAAAGAGAGATTTGGTTCAACCTAATCTATGGTTAGGTGGTACATGGAAGTCCCTGGCTTAGTTGGATTTTTCATGTGTTAATATGAGCTCTTTCCTCTTGTATTTTCATGAGTAATTGTACTCGTTCTTTTTCCCGTGGAAAAAGTCGTAATTTTATTCATAAGACAAAATTACATTTTGTAGATGCTAAAGAGCATATGCAGATGATCTGTTCTAGTTTTCATAGAAACCAAAAGATCAATAAATAATAAATGAAATAGCTATTCTTTTCTCCCTTTCTTTTTCTCCACCTTTCGCCATCCTCCAGTGTTGGGGGTAGCAGTTACAATGGATAGTTGATTTTCTATTATAGTTGTGGGAGAGTCCTTGTCTGACTCAGATCCTTTTGATCCATGAGTTCTCTTGTTGCCAGATATTTCCTTCCCTGTTAGCTGGGAGCCTTGTTGCTGCAAAGGGTTACTGGGGACTTCCTCTTCTTTTAGTGTGATGTTCTGAGCTATTTTTTCATCCTCTTCTGCTTTGTATTCTGTAGTCTCTGTTGTGTCTTCTTCCTTTTCCAATGGCTCTGTATGTTGCCATCCTTTAGGCTTCCTCTGTTGCTGCTTGTTCCATTTGGGGATGTTTCTTGCCTATGGACATGCACTGAGCAGGTGGCCTATTTGTAGACATCCACGACATCGAAACACTGCGTTTTCATAATCCAAGGGTTGTTTCCACTATGTATTGTTGAAATTCAGTGCTATACTTTTTGGTAGTCCCTGGCTGAGATCTACTTCGACATAGATTCTGGCGAAAGTAAATATTCCATTTATGAATCTATCTCCATCAGTCTTTAGAAATTTACCCAAGTTGTTTCCTATGGCGATTAAAACCTTATGGTGCCAGAAGTGTAAGGGAGATTATGCAACCTAACCCAGAATGGCATCTTTGATAGCACCATTGTGTTGGCATCAAAATCTGGAAACCACGGGGTGATGAAGAGCCCAACACTGCCCTAGAACCATGGCCCCTGGTTGAGGATGTGTTCCTTTTCTTGTTCTATATTGAATCTTACTATAAAAAAACCCTTGGGGCATAAGTAGATTTCGCAGTTTGGTGTCCATGTAGTATGTATCCATTGGTGCAGAATGTCAGATCTGGGCCAAAAACCATTAAATTTGCAAATAACTGCATGGGAATGTAGATCTGAGTATATAGTATTTACCTCAGGTATTTCAATGGTGAGAGCAGGATTCTCAGGTTTTTGTTCTACGATGTAAGGCCTCGAAAGTTCAGAGGCAGTTGTAGGATTGGTCTGTGCTTTCCCTTTACCCTTGACTGCATCCTTGAAGGAGCCTGTGTACTTTGAGCTAGTTCCAGAACATCCGCCCCGCAGACGAAGATTGATGATGATGGTCGAATCTGTAGTTATGTTGTAATCCTGGAGGGTATAATTGTCCTGTAAAATGTGTCCCTTGAAGATCAAATTTTGCCCATAAGCTAGTATGCCAAGAAGACTCTGTATTTTAAATCTCAACTCTTGGATCCTACATCCCTTCTAGAGCCTTAGGCAGTGATGCCTGCCTTTCGGTGTTTTGATAAAGATCTGTGTAAGATCCATTGCTATAGGGTGTGGATCCATCTGTGAATGACCTCTATCTGTTGCCCAGGACATCCTGTTCCATACCGCTAGTTCTTCGCCATTTAAGTTGCCTTTCAGGTTTTCTTCTGAGTTTTGGGCCTATGAGTCAGGCCAGATAGTTGTCTCAGCGCTTGTTTGCCCCCAGATCTAGACTTTTGGTGGGCTGTTAGGTCCTCTGAGTACCTGATCTATTAGATCATTACAGATCTGAGGATATTATCACCCTCCTTGGCATGATAGATTGACCCAGATCCGTACAGTGCCCATACCAGAACAACAAAGCCAGACACAGGTTTATGTATAAAATAAATTAGAAGTATGTTGTTCCTTACCTCTGGATCTATAGCGTAGAGGCTGCCAGATCAAGTGCTGTAGACGTCGTAGATTTCTTGGCCATGTTCCTAAACTAATGCAGATACGATGGTTTCAAAAAACCCTCTCCGGCACCTTCATGTACGCTTCATCGCTATTGTCATCACTGCATCTACTGAGAGCTCGATCTGTCAGATCAAAGGTGGGTTTGTGGAGTATGGAATCAATATGCAGGGTAGTAGTGGCGATCCTATAAGTTGTGATGTTTAGGACATGATCAATGGCTCCGCCTGCCACTCCACGATCTAGAGCACCCCCGAATGAAGTAGCTCTTGTACCTATGACATATCTTGCTTCCTATGTTCCTGCCCTAATAACAGCACAAACCTCATATTGTGTAGGAGTAGACACGCTTTTGATAGCTTTCTCGGGCCTCATACACTGCTTCTCGCCTCCAGATGTTACTTGCAAAGAAGGAGGAGCTTTGCCCACAGCATCAATCGGGTTGCCCTCCCTGCAGACCAGATCCACGTTTTCCCATTCGATCTTCTCTTCTTCACCACTAAGGTAGCAAGGAACCAATCCTTCTCGTTTTCGCTGATCTGGTTCAGCTTCGTGACCTTGGCTTGAAGCTCATGGATCCGATCGGATTTGGCTGCGAGTAAACCAGCTACAGGTGCGGCGACCATTGTCAGTTTCAAGAAAACCTTAGATAGACCCAAATAAGTTATATATATTGAGTAATTGTGCTCATTATTATGTGGCTTTGATGGTTTTTTTATCATGGTGTATATGTTGTGCATTTTCTAGTTATATGTTGGTTATATGGGGTATATTGGCTATGGATCATGATGTGTTTTAATTTATTGACGACTGGTTAATGAATGCATGAGCTAATAGGTGTTATTGAATCTATTATGGGAGGTCATTAGACCTTCTCAACAATTCTCAGATAAGTATCAGACCCCTATGTTTGAATATGCATTCATGACCTATAGATTACATGTTCATCATATGTTTGATGAAATAATTGTCATATTTAGGCCTAGTTAGGTCAAGTATTTAATCAATTTTTGTATAAATGGATTTTTCTTAATATCATTTATCATTCTAAAAAGTTTCACTGAGTTCTGATCAATGGTATGGAGGTTGACCTGGAATTTAAGCTCAAAATCCGGGACCATTACCTTTGAACTGGAACATTTTGGTTGCAACCACATAGATGCATGCTTGTGCATGTAGTTGGAGGCTTCCAACCGTATGGAGGTCTTTTTGTGGGTGTAGTTGGGGACCCAGGTCAGAGAAAAGGTTGCCCAACTCATTTTTTGGCCACCTGGGGTGGTTACTCAGCCTCTAAGGGTCCTATAGCACCTGTAAGATGTTGTGAGATATTAGTTTGTCTTTCATGGTCGACCCCACTTCCTTAATGGAACCTAGGAGGTTAGGTCATGTTATAGCATCTCTTCCTCTCATGTTTACCCTCGAAGAGAAATGAAATTGGGTAAATATGGGAGGGGTGGTTACATAATGGTACCAGAAATCCCAATTTCAACACTTGGACTGGATGGGTGGAATGTTGTTTGTCATGCACCCACGTCAGTTGTCTATGTGGTTTTTATGCATGCGTTGTCATGGTTATGGTTTTCATGCATGAGTTAATTGTCTGCAGTTAGTGTTATCATGCATGATGTCAATATAATGATATGATTATGTAAAACATGTATCACGCTAATCTGGTTGATTTTGTAAACGAGATAGCCTCCCTAGAACTTCACTAAGCTATTTTGATTATGTTATGTTTGGTTTGTCTAATATGGTATATTTACAGGAAGTAGAGGATCAAAGATGTCAAGAAAAATGGTGGGCTATAGTTCACGTGATTCTCCCTACAGACCAGATGAGCAACATGGTGATGAGTACTCCCATGACATAACACACACAATGAGAAGTTAGAAAGCAAAGATCATAAGTTGTAAGGAAAATAATGACAGAATAGTTTAGTCATAGGAAATACTTGCTAGGGAATAGGAGAAACAAGCAGAGGTTAATGTAGTCAACCTTAAGTTTTTTTCATATTTGTAGAGATAGGGACTAGTTAGGATCAATCATATACAAGAGAAAAGGACTAATGGGGCATACGGTAATGGGTCTCAGTCGGGATAGAGGGTTGACAAGGATGATATAGTTAGAGATGGTAGATTTTTTGATACACTTGAAAGGAGGGGTGATGACCATGGGTTCTATTATAGTTCTACTTCAGAGAGACAACATCATCATCGTGATCACCATCTGTGTAGGAGGAGTGAGAAGTAGTACTTTCCAGATGAGTTCAAGAAAGAAAATCCTTCTACATTTGATGGATAAATGAAGGAGTCACAAGATGTTGAATCTTGGTTACTTGGGATGAATAAGTCATTTAGATTTCATGACTACTCAGAGAATATGAAGGTCAAGATAGCTAATTATAACATTAAAGGAAAAGTAGGCATCTGGTGGGAATATGTGAAGAAGGACAGAAGAATTTGGGAACAGGAGTTGACTTGGAGTGAGTTTGAGATATTTTTTAGGAAGAATTATCTATCTAAGAGATATTATGATGACATGGAAAAGGAGTTCTATGAGTTGAAGATGGGATCTATGATTGATGAGGAGTATACTAGAAAGTTTTTGGAGTTGTTGAGGTATATTCCTCACCTTAAGGAGGATAAGTCCAAGATTCGAAGATTCACCAGCGGGTTGTTAGTGTCATTCAAAGAAAAGATTGATTTTGATGAGCCTAGATGACTAGAGGAAGCCATAAGAAAGTTGAAGCATTGTTACGATAAATCGAAGCATAAGAATGACTCTAAGCAGGATTAGAAAGGTAATGAGGTGAATAAGGGAAAGTGGGTTAAGAAGAGAGGAAAACCACATGATACAAATGACAAGGAGAATGTAGCACTGCACAAGAAGTTCAATGCAGATGATAGAGGATAGGGATTTTAGTTTGAGGATCATAACAAGGGTGATGGCAAGAAACCTTTACAGTGTTGGACTTATGGAAATTATCATCACAGGAGAGATTCTCCACAACATTAGGGAGGAATACCATAGATTTATAATGCTCAGGATGCATAGACAATTGGGGATGTTGGAGAGAGTATTCCTCAGATTTATTCAGCATTTGATAATTGGCACGTTGATCATTAGGCATCTGTTATTGAGATGTAAGGTAATATTTGTGATAGAGTTGATTCTATTTTGATTGACCCTAGATCTAATTATAGTTATATATGTCATAACCTGGTGGATAAGTGTGGTTTGAATAAAGAAGTGCATGCAGAGTTTTGGTTAGTGTAGTTGGCTCCAGGTACCAAGAAAAGAGTTCATCATTGGGTAAGATCTTGTGCATTTGAGTTGAACCATATGTCTACATCAATACATCTAAATGTGCTTCCATTGTGATCATACAATATGTTGTTGGGTATAGATTGGTTGTACATTCATAGGGCTAATGTGGATTTCTATGATAAGGCTATTGAATGTTTGGATGATGATGGAGAGAAGAGAACCTTACAAGGTAAGAATAAGCCTACATTAGTAAGAATGGTTACAACTATGTAGGCTAAGCGCAATCACAGAAAAGGGTGTGTCTTGTTTGTAGTGCATATTTCTAGTGATAAGGTTAAGGATGTTGAGGATGCATGAGTCTTGAAAAGCTATATGGTTTTGCAACAGTTTCAAGATGTATTTATAGTAGATATCTTAGATTTACCTCCTCATAGAGAAGTGTACTTTTCTATTGAGTTGATTTCGGGAGAAATGCCAACACCAAAGGCACCGTAAAGGATGAGCACTCCGGAATTGGTGGAACTAAATTTGCAGTTGAAGGAAATGCTTCATAAGGGATACATTAGGCCAATTGTATTGACTTGGGGTGCACTAATATTGTTTGTGAAGAAGAATGATGGTACTCTTAGGTTGTGTATTGATAACAAGAAGTTTTCAAACAAGGTGATGATTGAGAACATGTATATGTTACCGGGGATCAACGATTTGTTTTATCAGTTGAATGTAGCAACAACATTATTTAATGTCGATTTGAGATCAAGATATCATCAGGTATGCATAAAACAAGAGGACATATACAAGACTTCCTTCCAGACTAGGTATGCACATTATAAGTTTGTTGTGGTTGCTTTTGGTTTGACTAATTCTCTAGCTACTTTCATGTGTTTGATGAATAGTGTGTTTTATCCTTATCTAAACAAGTTTGTGATTATATTCATTGATGATATATTGATATATTATAAGAATGAGGAAGAGCATGCAGAACACTTGGCAGCAGTGTTAAGGTTGCTAAGAGCACATCATTTGTATGCCAAAATTAGTAAATGTGGCTTCTTTCAATCAGAGGTTCATTACTTGGGGCATGTGTTTTCCAAGGAAGGTATAATAATGGATGCGAGAATATCAGAGCTATCATGGAATGGGAACTCTTAGGAATATGGATGAGGTCAATCATTCATGGGGTTAGCAGGTAATTACGAGGGGTTCATCGGGAACTTTTCATGGATTTCCTATCCTATTACATCTTTTCAATGAAAAGGGAAGAAATTTGAATGGACAGAGGAATGTTTTGCTAGTTTTGAGCAGCTGAGGTAGTTTCTTACAAATTCTCCAGTTCTAAAGATTGCAGATCTAGAAAAAAAGTTTGTGGTATGTACAAATGATTGTAAGAGAGGACTTAGTGGAGTCTTGATGCAGGAAGGGTAATTAGTATTCTACGAGTCAATGAAATTGAATGAGCATGAGCAGAACTATGTGACACATGATCTTGAGTTGATAACTAGCATCTATAACAGGCCCTAGTTGATTGTCTATGTAAATAAATAATATTAATAACCAAGGTCATGGGACACTTATTCCAAGATGAATGTTGGGAAAAAATAGTGATGGGGTATCACTGGTGATTAATTTATGACAATGGAAAATGTCAAAGGCATTGGCAAAGGTAATTTAAGTGGAATTAATTGGAATTTATTTATGAAAATGATGGAAAATAGGAGAAAAGGGAGATGAAAGGTCACAAAATTACATGAGGGGGAAAGTGAGAAATTGCAAGGTAACAGGTGGATCAACAACTACAACTGGATTACTTACATGTATTAGATTGCATGTGTGATTTCCTTACTGATTTATGGATGCATGTGATTATTTGGTTATGTGTTTTCATTGGCATGAAGTATTGCCTGGATTGACATGGGTTATTCCTAGTGTTGCCATTTTCTGGATAGCCATGGTGTTGTGGTTTTTTTTTTCCACTCATTTCTTTCTAATTAGTGCTTGAAATTACTTATGGCTGGGGCTTGGAACAAATTCTTTGGAATCCTTGGAAAAAATTGGGTTGAGTTACTAGTCCTGGATCCTAGGTTGGAAAAATGCTTTGGAGCCATTGGTGGGTTGAGTTACTAGTCCTGGATTCAGGTTGGATAAACAATATGGAGCCCTAGAAGGTTTTGGGTTGAAGTTACTAGTTCCTTGAACCCTAGACGACTTGGGTATAAACAAATCTGGTTGGTGTTAGTGATGTCTGACTGTGAGGTGGAATCATTGGTTGAGGGTTGAGGTGGTTTGGCCTTTGGAAGCTCTAGTTTGGCTTTGTTTGGTTTATTCCATGAGATCCCACATTCATGATTGTAATATGGTGTGGGGATGATTGGATAAAAGAGAGATTGGCTCAACCCAATCTATGGTTTAGTGGTACGTGGAAGTTGTTGACTTAGTTGGTATTTTCATATATTAATAAGAAATATTCTTCTACTATGATTCATGAGTAATTGTAGTAATTATATTCGTGATATTATGGCGGAGTTTCCATGGTTCCTATGTTGGTTATTTTCTAGTTATATGTTGGTTATATGATTTTTACCATTTGTGGCTCTTATCATGAATTATTTAGTTATTAATTAGTTGATGAATGTATGGACTAATAAGTGTTGTTGAAACTATGTGGAGAGGGCATAGAGCCTTCTTGATGATTCTTTGGTGAGGTTATCAAATTAGTAAATATATATGTATTTATAACTTATAGGTAATATGTGATGTTTTTCCATGATCCTGGTGTCTAGGATTGAATCTTAAATCACTAAAACTACCAAACCAAAGATCATAATGAAACGACTTTACACAAAAGAATATAAATAACAATAAATATACTAGTGCCAAAAATATACACAAACTTTTACCCAATTTTTATACAATAATCCAACATCATCATATTAATCCACCTAAATAATACAACATTCTAGGGATCCAGTACTAGGGATAATGGCTCTCAAATTTCCACTAGTAGAAGATACAAAATTAGGGCTTGGTTTCAATACATTGACAACGAATCTACCCTCAAAAAGATACTCTCACCATCTAGCTGATGTAGCATGAAATCACAATTCATGTTGGTCATACCGTGTACCTTCCCATTCCTTCAACTCTCGGTCTGTAGCATTTTATCTATCAATAATCCAAGTCCATCTGGACATTGAACCTTGGCTATCTAATCTTCTCACTAGTTCGGCATTAACACATCAACACTCTTGTCGAGTTTTTCACAACTCCATTTGTGAGCAACTCTCACATGCCCACTTCTACGCCTCAGCTACTTAGGGATGTCATCCCACTATAGTCTTCTTGCATTGCTACAATGAAAACTAACATAGGGCACAGAGGGTGGTCACCTATCACTACAAGATGTCCGTCTCCCACAATGAACACAGGCTATGAGAACCTCCCATCTTTAGTTGTAGATGTCCTTTTCCACAAACATGTCTAGGGCTACTCAAAACTACTCCTAGCTAATTAGATCTTTGACCTCGACTTCTGTCACTCTAGTACGCACTTTTGTCCATCAAAGTTCTGCACACTGGACTCCAACTTGGGCACTATCATGCCGGCCTCCAATAGACCATAAATTCCCAATCCATTGTCCACACTTGGTCCACTCTCACACTTCCCTCCAATAGACCACAAGTGACCGATCCCGTTGTAGGATCTCCTCCTAGTTAGGGCATCCAAACATCTAGGAAACCTCTCCTCTTGGCTGCCAACAGACTCCTCAACTAATCTTCACTTAGGACACTCATCCAACCATCATCAATCCACCATCAAGATACCATCTACAACTCCTTGTGTCATTGTCCTCTTGCAATTTAATTTTGTGCTTCTAAAAGACTGGTTAGGGAACAATATTAGCCCTAACCCATTTCCCCAACACTCCTTAAAGTACCCTACAATATGACCAAATCACTGTAGAATATACTTAGGAAAGGGCTTCTAACCACCCTAGTTAAGCCCAACCTCCATCACTTCCACAGGCTATAAATTATATCATCCAATCTGGTCTAAATATAGACCCAACATAAGGCAAAAACTTAGTCAAACATACCTTTTGACTATTCCTCTGAACAAAAGTAACATCTTGTTGATGAGGTTGTCTGGTTAGGGCTTCTCATTGCCACCTGTTAGCCCACTCTTCTACATCCTATCAAACTCCTACAACTGTGACATACATCATTCTCCTTGTTGTTGACTCACGCTATCTTGTAGGGCTGAAACCCACTCCTGTTTAGACCCAACAACTCATTCTTTAGGGCTTAGTCTTCTTGCTCAAACACCTTTACAATACACAACCCTAAATAGTGAAGAATCATGCCCTAAACACCTCCACAAATAACTCATAACTGCACACCTTTAATGTGACCTACTGCTAGGTTGGAATTGCATCCAAAACAATCATGAAAGGGCTACAAAATTAGCCTCTCTCTCCTTCGCTTGGGTCCCCTAACCTGTGGCCTAGAACAAAAGTTCCTCTTTCCTTATGCGAGCTACTCCTCTCCTCCTTCGCTTCCTTTTTGTTGCACCTCTTATTTATACTAAATAGGATGGCTTCAACAAATTATTCTAAGGTGGATTGATAACTCATCATGTGCCTTGTCCAACACAAGCCCACAGGAAAATCAACTCATAATCCCACCTTCTAATTTCAAAAATCAATATCTCTTCAATGATAACTCTGAATCAGATGATTCTTAATGCTTTTAATTCATCTCATCATCTATTATCATCGTCATACATGACATGTTGCAATCTAATCATAGTTTTTGACCAAAAACATTGGGTGAAAAACCCCAAGTTGGATTTCAAGCCCACAAGGCCACTTATGGAGCTCCTTCCTCCAAAACCTTGATCCTCAAGGCTTGGAGTACCTCCCAAGCTACAAATCTAAACACTCCCTCTTGGTGAGGGAGGTACTTTCAACTCTATAAAGTCTCCATCAACATAATATCCGGTGACACTAGCCAGTCTGGCATCCATCACTACTGCATACTCTATAGAATTGATCCTGTAATCTTGATAGTGCCTCTACCTCATCACATCTAAACCTAAAGATCCTAAACCTCCATAGGGATGCTCTCTTTGAAGCTAGAATCCCTCTGAGCCTACATGATCTCTATTGGCTCAGTCCTGTACGTACTCAACCTCCTATATAAAATACCACATATGAAAATCCCTCCACTCTCGGATATGCAACACCACAGTCCAATGAATGTTATATCCTGTCAATCTGTAGTCCATCACATGAATCCATGTATATCATGATGATCTCATCCATGCAAAAGAAACCCTCTCAATATCCCAACCATCCATGGAAATTAATGGGAATTCCATGATCAACAAACCTCCATACAACATACTATAGTGTACCTGGTTCACCACCAGAACTCCTAGCCCATATCACCATATAGTTTATTGAGACCACATCTCCTTGTCTTCAGCTAAACTCTATGATCCATGATCTAGACACCCAAAAATCCCTCTAAGTTTCTCTTCTATGAAAACTCTAATTCATTGTCCCTCAAAGTAGCTCAGACACGCTCTCATACCATGTTGTTTTTCCACGATCCTGGTGTCTTGGATATAATCTTAAATCACTGACGATACCAAAGAAAATATGTGTTTCCAGGAAAACTAGTGTCTTTTCGATCTGCTAGTCCCACTAAGATTGGTAGCTATCTTAGAAACAAACAATCAAAGCAATTTGTGATTTCCTTTATGTATGATAGATAAGAGAGAAGCAATGGGGACCAACCTGGATCTTCCGCTTGATTCCTTGCTTGATTTCTCTCTCTCTTAATAGAGCTTGCAACTCCTCTCCTACTTGTCCTGCTTTAGAGAATACCTGTAGAGGCAAAGTAACAAAGCACCATCAAAGCATCTCGATATATAATATCATAAACAATGCAGAATCAGAAATACATTGAACATACAATTGCATTCACAAATAACAAGATTCACAAATACACGATTGTATGGAGGAAAAATCAAAGAACTTTATTAATAATAGAAGAGAGGATTACAACCCAGCTTTCTGATCCAACATCATCCTCCCAGCATCAAAGCCCTCTTCACCTCATGAAAAGCAAGATCACCCAACAATAAAATGTTCCTTCTCAAAGATAAACCAACAACACTTCCTTACAGATTACAAAATTCCAGCCTCTAGATCTCTCAGATGAGGAATCCATTTATAGATGTCTTGCAAGGGTGTGAGTTAGATCTGGGTTTTTGATTAGTGTCATTCCACTGATAGTTCTTGGTTCCACTTGGAGATTTCATTGATCTCTTACTCATCCCTGGGCGAATTTAGAGAGGCAAGTTTCATAGGAGAAGTTTCTAGAAGATTCCATGAGCATCCACTTAGCAAATTGTCTCAACCATTTTTCCATTCTCACTCATTTCACCCTACAGAAGGCCTCTTCAGTATGCATCGCACCTGGCTAGTGTAGCAGTGAGTATGCATCGTACCTTTACCATGGAGCAGTGAGTATGATCTAGTTTGGGCCAGTTCTGAGTGGTTTTTCAGGTGGAACTTCTGGGAAATGATGTAATCAGTTAACCATGATCCTTTAGGGTATGAAACAAAACTTTTAGGGGTTAAAGAGCCCTTGGTTTATCGACATATATGATTGGGTTTGAAGTGCCCAAATATGTCTATAACAATATGACAACGAGGCTACTTTGCATAATGAAATATAAATAAAAGTAAATTTAATAGTGCAAAAAATATATACTACTTTTTACACAATTTTTTACAATAACCCAACTTCATTATATTAATCCACCTAAATAATACAACAGTCTAGGGCTCTTGTACCAGGGATAATGGCCCTCAAATTTCCACTAGTACAAGATACAAAACTAGGGCTTGGTGTTAATCCATCAACAACCAATCTACCCTCAATAAGATACTCTAACCATCTGGTTGATCTAGCATGCAATCATAGCTCCTCTCGGTTGTACCCTGTACCTGCTCAGTCCCGTGGTTCTCAATCTGCAACACTACCTCTATCAATGATCCAAGTCCATCTGGCCACTGTACCTTGGCTATATAATCTACTCACAAGTTGTGGCTTAACACATCAAGACTCCTATTGAGTTGTTCACAACTCTGCTTGTGAACATCTCTAACTTGCCCACTATTTCTCCTCAACTATTTAGGGACTTCAACCCACTATAGTCTTCCTGTGCTGCTACAATAAATACTAACATAGGGCTACCACCTATCACTACAAGATTTCCATATCTCGAAATGAACATGGGCTAGGAGGACTATCTATATTTTGCTATAGATGTCCTTTTCCACACACAAGTCTAGGGCTACTCAAAACTTCTCCTGGATCACAAGACCCTTGAGCTCTTCATCTCCCACTCTAGCAGCTACTTTTGTCCATCAAAGAGTTGCATATTAGGCTCCAACTTGGGAACTATCATGCTACCCTCCAAAAGACCACGAGTGACCAATCCTGTTGTAGCATTTGCTCCTAGTTAGGGAATCCAAACATCTAGGAAACCCCTCCTCTTAGCTACCAATAGACACCTCAAGTAGTCCTCACTTAGGACACTCATCCAACCATAATAAATCCACCATAAAGAGACCATTTGCAGCTCCTTCTTCCACTATCCTCTTTGCAATGAATTTTTTGCTTCTAGAAGACTAGTTAGGGAATAATACGACCTAACCCACTGCTCCAACACTCCTTCAAGTACCCTACAATCTGACCAAATCACTGTAAAATTTTCCTCTTAGGAAAGGGATTATAACCACCCTAGTTAACCCCAACATCCTTGGCTTCCACAAGCTACAAAGTTTATCATCCAAGTTGGTCTAAATCTAGACCCAACACAAGGCAAAAACTTAGTCAAACATACTTTTGACTGTTCCTCTAAACTGAAGTAACCTTCTATTGATGAGGCTTTGTATATAGGGCTTCTCATAGACACTTGTTAGCCCACTCTTCTACCTTTTATCAACCTCCTAAAACTACAACATACATCCTTCTCCTTGTTGTTGACCCACATTGGTTTTAGGGTTAAAACCAACCCCTGTTCATACTGAACATCTCACTATTTAGGGCTTGACTAGCCTGCTCAAACACGTGTACAATACACAACCCTAAAAGGTGAAGAATCATGCCAAAAATAGCTCCACAAATAAATCATAAATTCTCAACTTTAATGTGGTTTGTTTCTAGGTTGGAATTGCATCCAAAATAGTCATGAAAGGGCTAGAAACTTAGCTTCTCTTTCCTTCACTTGGGTTCCCTACCCTGCGGCCCAGAACAGAATTTACTCTTTCCTTATGCTATTTTCTCCTCTCCTCCTTTGCTACCTTTGTGTTGTACCCCTTTTTAATGAAAAAATGATCACACATCACCTCTTATTTATACTAAAAAAGAGGGATCCAACAAATTCTTATAAGTTGGCTTGAGAACTCATCATGTGCCTTGTCCAACTCAAGCCTACATGAAACTCAACCCACAAGGCCACCTTCTAATTTCAACAATTAATATTACTTGAATGACAACTCAAAATTGGATGATTCTCAATACAATGATTTCGTCTCATCATCTACTATCATCCTCATCCATCACATGTCGCAATATCATCATGGTTTTGTCCCAGCAACATTGGGTACAAAACCCTAGGCTTGGATTTCAAGCCCATAAGGCCACTTGTGGAGCTCCTTCATCCAAAACCTTGATCCTCAAGGCTTGGAGGAAATCCCAAGCTACAAATATCAACACCCCTCTTAGTGAGGGAAGTACTTCCAACCCTAGGAAGTCTCCATCAACATAATCTCTTGTGACAGTAGCCTATCAGACATCCATCACTATAACATACACTATAGAATGAACTCTGCAATATCGGTAGTGCCTTTGCATCCTCACATCTGAACTTGAAGATTGCAAAACTCCATAGGGTTTCTCCCTCTAAATATAGACTCGTTCTGAGCCTACAGGATCTCCACTGGCTCAGTCCTCCAAGCACTCATCCTCCTGGATCAAATACCACCCGTGCAAATCCATCCAATCTCAGATATGCAACATCATGATCCGATCAAGACTCTAGCCTACCAATATGTAGTCCATCACATGAATCCATCTTGATCATATTGATCTCACCCATACCAAATAAACCCTCGAGCTATCCCAACCATCCATGGCAAGTCATGGGAAGTCCATGATCAACAAACCTCCACAAAACATACTGTAGTGTGCTCGATTCATCACTAATCCACCATAACTCCCACCCCATCTCACCATGTAGTCTATTGAGACCACATATCCATGTCTTCAACTGAACTGTCTACTCCATGATCTAGAAACCCACAACTCCCTTTGAGTTGCTTCATTGTGCACACTTTGATTCACTGTCCCTCAAAGTAGCTCAAACATGCTCTGATACCATGTTGTTTTTCCATGATCTTGGTGTCTGGGATTGAATTTTAAATCACTCGTGCTACCAAAGAAAATATCACAATGAAACTACTTTGCACGGCGGAATATAAACAACAATAAATCTACTAGTGCACAAAATATACACAACTTTTTAAACATTTTTTTACAATAACCAAACTTCGTTATATTATTCCAACTAAATAATACCACATTCTAGGGCTCTCATACCAGGGATAATGGGCCTCAAATATCCACTAGTACTAGATACAAAACTAGGGCTTGGTGTCAATCCATCGACAACTGATCTACCTTTAACAAGATACTCTGACCATCTGGTTGATGTAGAATGCAATCACAGATCCTCTCCATCGTACCCTATACCTTCCAAGTCCTTTGACTCCCAATCTACAACACTACCTCTATCAATGATCCAAATCCATCTGGCCACTAAACCTTGGCTATCTAATCTACTCAATAGTTGCGCCTTAACACATCAAGACTCATGTCGAGTTGTTCACAACTCTGTTTCTAAGAAACTATCACCTGCCCACTACTTCTCCTCAACTACTTAGGGACTTCAACCCACTATAGTCTTTCTACACTGCTACAATGAAGACTATCATAGGTTACAGAAGGATTCCACCTCTCACTAAGAGATGTCCATCTTCCACATTGAACACGGGCTAGGAGGACTGCCCATATTTTTTTGTAGATGTTATTTTCCACACACAAGTCTAGTGCTACTCAAATCTACTCCTAGCTGATCAGGCCATTAAGCTCTTCTTCTGGCACTCTAGCAACTAATTTTGTCCATCAAAGTGTGGCACACGGGGCTACAACTTTGGCACTATCATACTGCCCTCCAACATATCATAAATGCCAAATCCACTATCCACACTTGGTCCACTCTCACACTTTAGTCCAATAGACCATGAGTGACCAATCCTGTTGTAGCACTTGCTCCTAGTTAGGGCATCCAAACATCTAGGAAACCCCTCCTCTTGGCTTCCAACGGATTCCTCAAATAGTCCTCAATTAGGACACTCATACAACCATAATCAATCCACCATCAAGAGACCATATACAACTCCTTCTACCATTGTCCTCTTTCCCTTGAATTTTTTTGCTTCTAGAAGATTGGTTAGGGCACAATACTATCCCTAACCCACTACTCCAACACTCCTTCAAGTACCCTACAATCTGACCAAATCATTGTAGAATCTGCCTCTTAGGAAAGGGCTTCCCTAGTTAACCCCAACCTCCTTTTCTTCCATAGGTTGCAAATTCCATCATCCAATTTGGTCTAAATATAGACCCAACACAAGGAAAAAACTCAGTCAAACATAACTTTTGACTATTCCTCTGAATTGAAGTAACCTGCATTGATGAGGCTACCCAATTAGGGCTTCTCACAACCACCTGTTAGCCCAATATTTAACCTCCTATCAACCTACTACAACTGTGGAATACATCATTCTCCTTGTTGTTGACTCACGCTGGCTTGTAGGGATAAAAACCATCCCCTCTTCATACCCAACAACTCACTGCTTAAGGTTTGGCCTGCCTACTCATAGCTCAAAACTACTAACCCTTAATGCAGCCTGCTTCTAGGTTGGAATGATGTCATCCAAAACAATCATGAAAGGGCTACAAACTTAGACTCTCTCTCCTTTGCTTGGGTGACCTAATCCGTGACCTAGAACAAAAGTTGCTTTTTCCTTATTCATGTTTCTCCTCTCTTCCCTTGTCGCCTTTGTGTTGCACCATTTTCAAATGAACAAATGATCACTTATTATCTCTTATTTATACCAAACAAGATGGCTCCAATAAATTCTTCTAAGGTGGCTTGAAAACTCATCATGTGGCTTGTCCAACTCAAGCCTACATGAAACTCAACCAACAAGCCCACCTTCTAATTTCAAAAATTAATATCTCTTCAATGAAAACTTGTAATTGGATGATTCTTGATGCGTTGGATTTGTCCCGTCATCTACTATCATCCTCATCCATCACATATCATAATCGTGTCGCAGTTTTGACCCAACAACATCGGGTACAAAACCCCAGGCTTGGGTTTCAATCCCACAAGACCACTTTTGGAGCTCCTTCCTCCAAACCCTTGATCCTCAAGGCTTGGAGTACCTCCCAAGCTACAAATATCAACTTTATGCACACAAAGTGTTTGTATAAATGAGTAATTGGGACCTCTAACTTCACAAGATCGTAACTTTGCCATACAATCTTCGTTTGACTATCATAATACCTCATTTCGAAGATCTCCATGAGGAGGCTGAAAGAAAACACATAATTTGATCTTGCACTTTTCTATTCTCTCTCTTTTTGTTGAAAATGTCAGCTAGGCCCTCAAAATAGCCTCAAATGTTTAGAACCTGAACAAAATACCAAAAATAGAAAGTTGTATTGAATTTAAGGAAACAAAACTGAAATGAAATAGTGTTGGGTCAAATTAGGTTGATACTAGTGTGATCGTATGTCGTTGGGTGTTTACAGACAGTTATGGACATGTAGACATGTTGAAGGCTCGAAAATATCTGCCTACAACATTATAAGGGAGACCACCTGGTCGGGAACTTAGAGCAGCTCTTTTTCCATTGAAATGGTGGTTCCGACTTGTTAAACTAGGTTCAGTTACCTTCTCTCTATCTTCACTGGCTTAAAGTATTCCCTTTTATTACAAATTGATAAGAGACATCAGATCAACCCTCCTGCTGATCAGGTAAGAAAGTGATTGTTAAGCTGATCTGGGGCTCAACCAAGACGCTACTAAATTTTACCTCTTTGATGAGAGGACTTCTAGGAATGTAGAATTAAATCTAAATGCTAATCATTCCTAGAATGAAAGAAAAAGAAAAAAGATCCTAAGCTTATCTTGATTAGGAAGATGTAGATCTAACCCAACCGAGAGCAAAGTATTTAAATGATTTGAGATTTAGATATGTCTGACTTAAAATGAATATCAAGCTAATGTAGTAGTTCAATTAACTGATATTATGAATACCAAAACACGTTCTCTTCAGAGATCTATTAACATAAATAATTAATCATTAGAATTTAATGAGTAGTTCATAAAATGATGATGATTATTAAACAGTAACTCGAATGATTAAACAATAATATAAGGAAATATTTCACAAAATATTATTGTTTGTTAAATCAAAATTAAAATACTGATTTATGAGTAAATATTTACTCATAAATAATAGTTCAACACACAAGAGAAGAGATTAATAACAACATATTATTGAGGAAAATTACTTACATCGATAATAGTGCACAAATATGAACAAAATGACCAATTTCTGCTATTATAAAATGAAATCAGTATAAAAAAAATAGTATTTTAAATACCAATTTACTGAAATCGTTTCTCTCGCTATGATCTCCAACAACCCTTTACAATGCTTGAACTTATGTTGTTAAAACAAGAGTTGAAATACTGCAAGATTTGCTCTCCATACATAGTTCAGAATGCAAAAGAAAAATCCAAATAATCCCCAGATACGTGATTAATCCACTCTCTACCTAAAACCTAAAATCCCTATTACAATAGTTCTTTAAGCATTATAAAATTTCAGCAGAGAGAAGCTTGTTGCTCATTCTACAAACAACTATTTATAATTTACAAAATGAATTCCAAATAGAAGAGATGTTGAAGAGTAATTCTACTCCAACAATTTTCATTGGTACAAATTTATTTTCCTCTATTGCTAGAGCAATCCCATTGATTGGAATTTTCTTTTCCTCATCTCTTCAACTGTTTTCATGTCAAAACCAATCAAAATTCAATTAAAATACAAATTAAAATCAAAATACCAAATCTGGACATAAAATATCTCCAATCAAAACTTAATTAAATAAATAAATAAAAGAAAATCTGAGCTTTTCATTGATCCCTATAAAGATATAATTGGTCAAGGAGAACATAGACAAATGGATCTATACTCAGTAGAGGCTATGAGCAAATGAAAATGCAGAAAATTAAACTCAGAAAATTAATTTTTTGTTTTAAATTCGGAGCTTGATCTTATGCTTAATTTTAGACCTATTAAATGATCAAATTTGATTATGAAGCCACTTCAAAAATATTCTCCATGATTTTAGCTATCCAACAAGCCCTCCTAGGCCTCATTTGGTCAAGTAAAACTCTACTTATGAACTTCCAAAGTTGAAGAATCAAAACTACCAAAATTCTGGAAAATCTTATGCGTGAGCTAAAAAATACATTTTTTAAAATTGAAATCTAATCCTAAATTAAATTATAATCATTTATTAATTAATACCAATTTAATTAAAAAGCCCCAAGGGTTAGCCCAGCTGGTCAAAATCAGTGCCTCGCCATCGGGAGGTCACAGGGTCCAATCTCCCCGAAGCCCTTGGGGTCAGGCCTTGCTAGTGGGCCGTGGGGCTAGAGTTCCTTCGGGGTCGATCAGCGCAGATATCTCCATGGATGTAGTGCCAGCCGTTGACCAGGGTGTCCGTGAACCACAACACAAAAAAAAATGTGAATTTAATTGTAATTATAAAATTAAATTAATTAATTTTAAATTAATTATAAACAACATCTAATTAATTAAAAATAAAATAAAATTATTTAATAATTAAAAGAAATAAAAATTTAATTAAAATGAACATTATATTACATTAATATTAAAATTTATAATAAATATATAATATATTATTTATATTACAAATCATCTTATATATAAATCACTTTATCTATAAACGTGGGCATGAGGGTTAATGGATGGACAATGGGGTAAGTGTGAGGTGGAGCAATAAGGAGGTGAGGTGGAGGGATAAGGAGATGAGGGAGTAGGTTAGGTGATGGAAGTGGGAGTCATAAGAAGGTCAAATGAACCTTGTGATAAATAAAAATAAGCGCGACATAAAACGCTGATACGCTGATGTTCCAATATCGAATATCAAAGCTTTTGGATTTTGGAGGTTTGAAATCAGAGGTTTCAAAATCAGAAATTTCAAAATCGGGGTTTTAAAATTGGAGATTTTAAAATTAGAAGTTTTATTTCGGAAGGGAGGAGGTGAGGTGAAGTGGGGACCACGTGGAATTAAAAATTCTACAAATTTAGCTACAACCACTTTGAAATTTTTATATTTTCGGGTTAATGATTTCTTTTAAAATTAGAAACTGGAATAAATTACCGAGACCCCAAAAGCACATTTTTTAACTGTTCTACAATTTGGCTGGGCGATTTTGTAGGATGTTTAGTGAAAAATTAAGAAATTAGTAAAAACTAACTAGGGATTGATATTTACAATGAAGTACTAATTTAACTACAAAAATTAAAATAATATACATTTTGTACATTTTTTAACCCTGGCAGTAAAAATTATTGAACTTCAAATGAGCACCATTTGCAAACCATGTAACCAAATGAGATGAAACAAGTCTCGATGGAAATATAGTGAAAAGTCAAATTCAATGAAGTAATCAAAATAGAAATCCGACCAAAAAAATGGCAAAATTGTAGGACACTTAACCAAAAGAAAATATCAAAAGGTGGTTTAGCTAAAAATCAATGAAAAGAGTCCCCATTATTTGAAGTAAATAAGTTAAAAATGGGGGATGTTGAGTTTTCCCTACAACAATTACTGACACATTGGAAAGAACCAATTACCTCTGGTTAAGGATAATGAAATTTAATTTACCCAAAGGTTAAAAATAATGGAGTTCACAAAATCGTGTAATAGTAGAACATTTCCATGGGTCCCACATAAATAGATTAAGAAATAAGAGTTTGAAAAGATAAGTACTCAAAGAAAAATTGAGTAAAATCATGAATCCAAATTTGGGAAAAATTTGTTTTAATATTACCTCGTATGAGAAATAGAAGGTACATATAGGGGTTTTTTGATAAAGAATATATCCATTGTTATGAATGGTCTTTGACATCGCTTCGCTATCAAGGAGCTGGAACAGTACCCCGACAAAGTTGTCTTTTATGCCATACAAGCCTAGCCCTGCTGCCAGCGAGCTTCCATAGCCCCGACGAGTTTACTTGTCTTTCTCATGCTTCCTCTTTTGATCACCCTTTTGATAAGCACATTTTTGAGCTTTTAGTTTTTGATGTATTTGAGTAAAAGAGGTGGGATGGTAGTAGAGACTTATGTTAATGGGTATAATACTTTCTGATCCAGGTGGATATTGGTGGCCACCTGCCAAGTCCACCTGGACTCTCACCATTGTTTCTCTCAGCATTTTCAGTTTCCTTAATTGTAGCACAACTTACTATTTTTAGCAGTTTTTCTGGTCTTGAACTTCTGGAGCCGTTTTGAGGCCCTAAACGACGTTTTTTGGGAAATCTGGGGGCAACATGGGTCCATGGACCGATGTTTCCCTTCCCAAAGTGGTAGTGCTTGGATAGATCTTTCTAACGAGCTATTGTACGCATCAAACGGAGATCGTATGCCAAAGTTACGACCCCGGGAAGTTGATGTACCAATTTACCCAAACGGGGCCCACAGTTTGGCGTTTCATCTCCCAGGGTTAGGTTTTGGAATGTTAAGGGTTTTCCATTGTTTCTCAACAATAAATAGGCCTTCAAGCCTCATTGTAACACAGTTCAGAGGCATGTAGCCACCACATCTCTTCTCAGAGATAAACTACCATCGCCCTAGCTGGTTTATTTCTATTTCTGGTTGTAAGCATATTTCAGCATTTTCCATTAATGAAATGAAGTATTATTTCTGCTGCATCTTTGTGTATATGGTTATCTCTATAATTTGTTGCATTCCTGTTTAAATCCGGATCAGTGGTATCAAAGCGGTCTGCTTTTTCTCTATTTTTCTTTGCATGTCCCCAACAAGGTCGGGATATAAGGAGTTAGGGCTTGAACTAGTTGAACCTTTGCAAGACCAGCCTCGCAAATCCCGACGGCCTCCCATGGTAGATGAGAAGAAAGACAAGGGGGCAAGAGATCCCATCAAAATCTTGCTATAAGAAGCCCTCGAGCGACAACGGAACGCGATGATGGACACCTTTGCCCAGATCCTTCAGCGGCTACCCAGAAGCAACGCATCGGCTTCCAGCAGCTACTCTGGAAATGCCACGCCCTTTAAGGTACAAGTTAATTTTGAAATCCCCATATTCGAGGGTCAGATAGACATAGATGCTGTAGATAAATGGTTAAATCTACTAGAGGTTTATTTTTCTGTTCATGAATTTTCGAGTGGGGAAAAGATTATTTTCGCTCTTCTCAAAGCAGCCCCCCACGTCAAGGACTGGTGGGAAACCTATTGCGAGCAGAAGGATGAAAGTACTAGCTCACTATTTTCAGCCGCACCCACCTGGAATTCATTCCGGGATGCCATCAAGGAGCAGTACTACCCTGTCGGAAGCTATGAGGATGAATACATAAAGTGGACCATGCTGCAGTAGGGAAGGGACCAAGACGTGTCGGAGTTCACCAATCTTTTCCATACCCTTCGCACAAAGTTGGGTATCAAGGATTCGAAGCAACATTTGATACTCAAATATCGTGGCTTCCTGCACAAGTACATCCAAGAAGAAATACAATTCCTGAACATCTCCTCGCTCGGCACAGCATAGCGATATGCCGTCAAGGTCGAGCAGAAGTTTAAACAAAAGAAGCGAGACTTTGGATCTGCGAATCCAAAGCAAGGGAAAAGTGCCCCTAAACCATAGAACAAAGGACAAAGCCAAGGCGGGACAGCCCAAGACAACCCGCCGAAGCTGCAAGAAAAGAACAGCGCCGCGAAGCGAAAAAAGGACACTGGAAAATGGTGTGAGTTCCATAAGAGCTCCACTCACAACATAAGTGAGTGTCGGGCCAAGCAGTCATTGGTGGCTGAGCTAAAGGTTCCAGAATCAGATGCATGTTCCTACTCTGAGTCAGAACCCGATAAGGGGAATGAAAAAGGGAAGCAGATCATTGATGCCGATCCCAACGCCACTGTTGCTACCACCAAGATCCAGAAAAATGAACCCGAAGATCCAGAGGAGGAGGAGCGTCTCTTCCACTCCCAGATGTGGGTAAAGGGCTCCCCGATACAGTTCACTGTTGATAGCGGGAGTCAAAAGAACCTCATTTTGGCAGAGGTCGTGAAGCGGTTGGGCTTACTGACCATAGCACATCCACAACCATACACCATTAGGTGGCTTCACCAAGGACGAGATCTTCGCGTGAGCCAGCAGTGTCGCCTTCCATACAACATCAAGCCCTTCACGGATGAGGTATTGTGTGACATTGCTCCCCTTGAAGTTTGTGATGTATTGTTAGGATAGCCATACTTGTGGAAGCGACATGCTATGTATGAATCAAGGCCCCGTGCTGTTATTATTACATTGGGAAATAAGTTGTACAGGATACCAGAGGTAGCACCACCTACCGCCATCTCTTTGATTACTGCAAACAATGCAGTAAGATCATTTCCAAAACTTGGAAATTTGTTTTCCTAATGATACATCCTCAAGGAAAGAAGAAGACGGTGGTCGCGGCCTCTAGACGGGGTCCCTCTGCACGACAACTACAGATGGACAAGGTTGTGGAGGAGTACGAGGACATCTTCACCTCCCCTGCAGGGGTTCCTCTGCACTGTCAGGTCAAGCACTCCATCGATCTGACCCCAGGTGCGCCGCTACCCAATGGACCAATTTATTGGCGCTCCGTTCTGGAGAACAATGAAATCAAGAGGCAGATTCAGGAGCTCCTACAGAAAGGTCACATCCGTCCGAGTTCATCGCCTTGTGGGAGCCCGATCATGTTGGTACAGAAGAAGGATGGGACGTGGAGACTCTGTATTGACTATCGGGTGCTGAACAAGATCATTGTCTGTAATAGGTACCCGATCCCGCAATATTTTAGCAAGATCGATCTGAAGTCAGGATATCACCAGGGGCGAAATATTTCAGCAAGATCGATCTGAAGTCAGGATATCACCAGGTACCAATCGAACCCTCTGATGTGTGGAAGACTGCCTTTAAATCCAAGGAGGGCCTTTTCGAATGGTTGGTTATGCCTTTCGAATTGACGAATGCTCCTGCAACCTTCATGAGGCTAATGGATGACATCTTGCGGCCATTCACCAACTCCTTTGTAGTAGTATACTTGGATGACATTCTGATATTCAACCAGAGTTGGGAAGAGCACCTCCACCACATCCGACAGGTTCTCCAAACACTGTGGCAACACAAGCTATGTGCCAATTTGGAGAAATGCACTTTTGCCATGACCCAGGTTCAGTATCAGTGATACATCATTGATGAACAGGCGGTGCATGTCGATCCAGCCAAGATCCAAGTCATTCGGGATTGGCCATCTCTAATCACTTTAACAGAGCTCCACAGCTTTCTAGGTCTTGCCAACTTCTACCGCAGGTTCGTGTTGGGGTTTCCTCATATTACTTGGCCCTTGAGTCAAGTCACCAAGGGAGGGGCGAAGCAAAATTCTTTTGGTCTGAATCTCAACAGAAGGCATTCATGGAATTGAAGGATCGCCTCTGCATGGCACCAGTGCTCGCGTTACCAGATTTACAACAACCATTTGAGGTCGAGACAGATGCCTCCGACTATGCTATTGGGGTAGTCCTTACTCAACATGGACATCCAGTGGCATATCACAGTGAAACACTTTCAGACACAGTCTGAAAGTACCCCACTTATGATAAAGAGATGTATTCCATTGTACAGGCCTGCCGATAATGGAAGCATTACATTTTGGGGAAGGAAACGGTCATCCACATAGACCACCGACCCCTGCAGTTCATACAGACCCAAGGGAAATTGCAGAATGATCGCCATCAGAAGTGGTCTACATACCTGCAACAGTTCCACTTGAATATCAAGTATAAGAAGGGTAGCACTAATAATGTTGCAGATTGCCTCAATCGACCACCGATCATGGCGTTAACCACCGTGCTCAACTCTTATGGGCACGAGACTTCTGATTGGCCACTTCTCTACAAAAGCGACCCAGAATTCGGCCACACATACCAGACAATCTTGGAGGGTCGGCATGTTCCAGATTTTCACCTCCAAGATGCCCTGTTATGCCACCTGGGTCACCTTTGTGTTCCTTCAAGCGAGCGTGCCAAGATGATTTGGGAAGCACACTACAGTTGGGCTGCTGGGCATTTCGGGGTCGAGAAAACAGTGGCAGTACTACAAAATTATTTCTATTGGCCGAATCTTCGACAAGATGTTGGGAAGTACATCAGATCATGTACTGCCTGTGCCATTGCCAAACCGACCATTAAGAAGCACGGCCTCTATACCCCGTTTCCTACCCCTAGTCGACCTTGGGAATCCATCTCCATGGATTACATGTCATGCCTTCCTTCCACTAAGCATGGAAATGACTGTGTTTTTGTGGTCGTCGACAGGTTCTCGAAGATGGCCATTATGGCAGCCTGCAAGAAGAATATCACAACAGAAGCCATTGTTAAACTCTTCTTTGAACGAGTGTGGGTGCACTTTGGGATCCCACAGTCTATCATCTCAGGTCGGGACAGTCAGTTTCTCAGCACATTTTGGTCCAGTCTCTGGTCAATGCTGGACACCAAACTTATGAAGTCCACAACCTTCCATCCTCAAACTGATGGCCAGACAGAGGTTGTCAATAGGATGATTGTGCACATTCTGCGCATGTATAACTCAAAGCATCCATGCACATGGGACAAGAGCCTCCCCTATGTTCAGCACAGCTATAACCGAGCTCTTCACATCTCCACTGGCCATAGCCCTTTTTAGGTGGGTTTGGGATTCCAGCCACTATGCCCCATTGATGTGGCCATGCCACTTGCAGCTACTCACATAAATTCAGCTCATGTCCAGTCTGAAACAGATAAGGCCACCAGCTTCATTGAGCGCATCCAACATATTCGCCAGCAGGTCCATGACATTCTTGAGAAATCAAATGCCAAGTACAAGCAGCGACATAATCAACATCAGGTGCCACACAAGTTTCAGGTGGGTGACAAAGTCTGGTTGTATTTACAAAAGGAACGCCTTACTGGAGCCTATCGGAAATTGAGACCACTCCGATATGGTCCTTACACCATTACTAAGGCTATGGGAGACAATGCATTTGAGCTCAGCATTCCCCCATTCCTTGGCTTGCACCCAGTGTTCAATGTGGACCGCCTTCGGCCATACTTTCCACCATTGCTAGACACATCCGACATTGCAGAACAGCTCAAACCCACAGAATTAAATCCAGATTGCATGGAACAAGCTGCAACTGATCGGATCATGGACACACAGATCAATAACACTCGCCAACAGAATATCCAACTGTATCGAGTTGTCAAAGCAGGCCAACTTCTTCAGCAGGGCAAGTGGCTCACCAGGGAACAAGTTCAGCAAAAGTTTCCTCATCTCATGGAGGAACTCAACGCAATGGGGACCATTGCTTCCTAAGGGGCGAGGAATGATCCAGGTGGATATTGGTGGCCACCTGCCAAGTCCACCTGGACTCCCACCATTGTTTCTCTCAGCATTTTCAGTTTCCTTAATTGTAGCACAACTTACTATTTTTAGCAGTTTTTCGGGTCCTGAACTTCTGGAGCCGTTTTGAGGCCCTAAACGACGTTTTTTGGTAAATCTGGGGGCAACATGGGTCCATGGACTGATGTTGCCCTTCCCAAAGTGGTAGTGCTCGGATAGATCTTTCTAATGAGCTATTGTACGTGTCAAATGGAGATCGTATGCCAAAGTTACGACCCCGGGAAGTTGATGTACCAATTTACCCAAACGGGGCCCACAGTTTGGCGTTTCATCTCCTAGGGTTAGGTTTTGGAATGTTAAGGGTTTTCCATTGTTTCTCAACAATAAATAGGCCTTCAAGCCTCATTGTAACACAGTTCAGAGGCATGTAGCCACCACATCTCTTCTCAGAGATAAGCTACCATCGCCCTAGCTGGTTTATTTCTATTTCTGGTTGTAAGCATATTTCAATATTTTCCATTAATGAAATGAAGTATTATTTCCGCTGCATCTTTGTGTATATGGTTATCTCTGTAATTTGTTGCATTCCTATTTAAATCCGAATCACTTTCATAATGTTGACTCCAAAATCTTTCCGTGCAACTATCCATTAGGGTTTTTATAAAGTGGATGAGTGGGAGGGATTCATTGACTTGAACTTAGATGAGTTCCTTGAAAAGGTAAACCCTATCACTTATCAAGGATGTATGTTCCTCGATGAAAAAGATTTAAAGCAAGAGAACTTATAGTTCCATAAAGATGTACCTTTAATGATAAATAAAATTCATTGAAATAGATAGCATAGAGATTTCCTATATATGCCAACTATTGTTGAGTGAGAAAAATACCTTCCATATGAATTATGGCAGAGTCACCAAAATCAAACCAAAATCCAAAGAAAAAGGAAAAGAAATCCAAACTGAAGTAAGAAAAAGAAGTCAACAAACTCTAAAAATGTAAAAAATGAAGGAAACGACAGTTGAAAGAAAATTCCAAATTTAAAGAAACAACTCCAACAAGTTTTAACTATACAACTGTCTCAACAAAAGATTAAAAGAAGATAAGCATGTGTACGTTTCTTTTTATGTTGAGATTTTAAAATTCTATCTTGTAGAGTTCTAAGAAATGAGGCTCTCAAAATGGAAAGGGTGAATAGTAGTGTTGACAGGAAATAAGCTAAATGAGAAATTTTTGTCTGCTAGAAATTTTCTTTTTTCAAAGAAAAACCTACATAAAATCATATTAACCATTTTATGATAAAAGTAATGCTCAATAAATAGACTAAAGGTTCAGCAAAATCCCTAGTTTAGCTTATTTGATGAGGACCATTATTGTTTCTCACAAAACTTGAAAGAAAACCGAACAAAGGAGAAGTCTAATTTGGTATAGGTGTGAAAAGTTTATGGAGAGCTACAAAAACATAGTCTAAGATTAGCAAAGACTAAAAACAAAACTAAAACCAAAACTAAGAAAATGAATGAAATTGAGTGTATGAAACTGACCATTTGAGAATTTCGTTTAATCTTACCTGAGAGATATCATTTTCTCCAATAAAAGATAGCTTCTTCTTTTAATTAGAATCAAAATCATGGAGGAGCCATTTTTTTTTTAAATCTCATTGACCCTAAATAATTATTTATTAAATCTAACTAAGGCAAGTAGTAAACTAGAAGAAAACAATTTTTTTTGTTCAAGGAATCAGAAATAAACCAAATCCATCAGAAATGAGAATGAAGCGATGCTTCTTCATGAATCACAGCGATGATTGTTTTCTTTTCTTTTTCCATTTTATTTATATCAACCCCAAAATATTGAAATTGATTCAAAATTCAAATAATGTAGCAATTATGTATATGAAGAGGACTTGAATCTTTATATGATAAGTATGGAGCGATATATCAAAAAAAAAAATAAAAGAGAATTGAAATATGAACTAACCATGGTCCATTACCTTTACCTATTCCAAATTCCTTATCAACGAAGCAGATTGCTGAGAAGATTAAAAGAGGCTCATGTGCACATACTATGAAGAATACATATCCCTAAAGCTACAAATTGATCTAGATGAATAGTTACTTGGATTTGATGAAATTATGATTGAAACACATCCAATATTTCGACCACCATGATAACATGAAAGTATCATATATATATACAAAGATAATAAAATAAGACTTCATGTGAACATAGTGAAAGATCAAAATGAATTGATGAGAGACTTACGAAGATTCATTACCCGATATTCTAAAGTTACGAGTTTCTGAGAGAATCACAGTGAATGGTAAGAGCTCAAGTTTTCCAGAAATATTAACGAATAAAATTCGATAAATAAAGACTTTGCTTCATAATATTTTCGGAAACATTTATTTTCAGAAGTTTAATTAAATTTCACCTCTAATATAAGAAGTTCTGGTATTTAGAATATTAAAGGGAGGAAAGAACTTGGAATAATTTTTTTTGTAACTTTCACAAACAAAACTTACATCGTTGATCATGCCCGATAACGAATGCTTTTAAAATGTATAATGTGGGAATTTTTCCTTTCTAGCACATCAACCATTCATGTATCAGAGTTAAATGTTTCGTAAGAGATTATAGATTAGTTGTGATGACTTTCATTCCAATAATGAGATAATTTAAAGTTTTGTAAAATTGATACAATAGCACTTACATTTACCTGTAAATAAGCTTCTGTGGAGAGGAGTTCGAGATTTAATAAATACGAGAATAAAATCAGGTGTCAAAGATCTTGAAAACCTTTTCTGAAGCCAAAATCAACATACAAAACTCAGAGACCACAAAATTCCAGTGAAGACAATGAAATAGGGGTCATTTCCTTTACTGAGTATAATGGACATGATAGTGAAGGAAAAGGAAATGTGCATCTCAAAGAGCTAATATCTCAAAATTCTTTTTAAATTCTTCCGATATAATACAAACTCAAGAGTTCAATAAGCCAACAAATATGTAATTCCAAGGAAGATATTGGAAAAAATGAAAAATAGTGGATTGATATTCAAAAATTCACCAATTTAGAGGCTCTGAGTCCCTTCGAAAGAAAGAGATATGACTAAATCGAAAAAAATTGACAATTGTGATGCAATGATTCAACTCACCTTGGAAATTGTAATATTTGGAATAGGCATAGATAAAATCATGGATAATATCATTTGCTGCAAGCATTTTGTGTGAATATTCTTTTGTTCGTAGAAAATCTCAACAATAAAGAATGTAAGAGTTTCATTTTAGCTGCATCAGAGAGGTAGAATATGATTATTGACTCATATTTCTAAGTAAAAAAAACATGAATTCACGTGGGTCTGCACACATGAGCGTATTGGAAAAAAAAATATCAGAGAAATATTATGGTTGTATCTTTGAAAAATGCAATATTCTTACCTTCTGATAGAATTTTATTTTGTAATGGATAAAAATATGAGCAAGAAGGGATATCAGAGGTCTTGTAATAGAGATTTGATATCGAGGGTGTGAAACAGTAAGAGCTGATCAGAGGTCCTAATATAAAAGTTTGGATATGGATAGCGGGAAGTTTATCAAAGATTGGAGGATTGGGAATATCGGTGATCGGAGAATCAGATATGTATGGACATCGGAGTATCGGTTAAGTAATCTATTAGAGGATGAGCGGGAAAGGATAATAGAGATTGATGGATCGGGATATTAGGGATCAACGATATAAGGATATCAGAGGATCGAAGATGTCATATATCAGATGATCGGTGAAAAGAGATATCCGAGGATCGGCATATCGAGATATTAGAGTACTTTGATTGATGCTCATATGAAATGTTCCCATATTAGGAAGCTATGATAATGCTACATGGAAATTGTGTGCAGTTAGACCTTTTATTATTATATTCATAAAGAAGGACTTAGCTCAACTTGGCCTTTTAACAAAAAACCCTTTAATATTTATATTAATTATCGGAAATATTAGATCAAAGAATAATTTTATCAGAAATTTTGAATGAAGAGAGTTACGATATTATAATGCTCTGATATGACTCTTCTGATACTGTATTAAAGTCCTATTAGGGCTTTAAATAGAAGCAAAATTAAAGAATCCTCAAATTATGACGAAACAACGAATACTTCCCTGAACATGTCGCAGATTTAGAAATGGTTGGTTGCTTACTTATCTCAAGTCTCCAAAATCAAGCCAATGAAGACCTGCAAAAAGATCAAAACATAAATAAGTAATAAACTATGAAAAAGAAAACAAACAATAGATGAATATGAACCTATAAAATGCATACCTGGAAGAATCTGGACTGTAAGTTTACCTCATGAATCTTTAAGTTGTCCCATATTTTTCTAAAAATTCGCACATGTTCAAGATCATCTACTTATTAAATCTAAAATTCTAGTTAATTAATTTTCAAATTGCATCCACCTCAAATTTACATTGGAAGACAAGGGTGGTGAAAGTGAGCCTTTTAGAGATACTCGTGAATTGGAGATTTACAAGCCATAGCAATTCTTTGGAATTTCCTCATACATGATCAATGTGATGAAGTTTTACAAGACAATCAAGTGATTTCACAAGTGTGTATGATCCAACTATATAATAATTTCAAATATTGTCACTTTGCTAGCAAATGAACGAGGATGCAAAAAACTCGAATTCATTACTTGCTTATTAAAAATCTGGAATAATAAAATAAATGAAAACAGAAAAGAAATCTAATCTAAATTAGTCTATTCCTATTTCTAATTGGATGGAAGGAAACATGAGTAGGTATAATCATACTTCCAATGTAACCATTCCCTCATTTTAATTATTGCATGTATGTACACATCAAACATTAGTAACACAAATATAAATATAATTAAACTAACCGAACTAAATCTGAATGCAGAATGTACATTTATTACTAATATATTTACGAGAAAAAACTTATTTATATTTACCTTCACTTGAAATGTCCTTTCCAACTGAAGTTCAATTGGATCATAGAAATCTGGATGGATTTCCATTAATGATTGGAAGAGATTCAAAAGAGGGGATTGTTATCACTCCTCCAAATCTCCAACGTTGAGGAAGAGTCCAGCTGAGATAACCACAGAACAACCTTTTGACTTGGTAGCTAGCCCTACCAAACTGAAGAGGGCTCTCTCCACAAAATCACATCCAAGAGGGTTGGATTAATTAGGGTTTTAGGCTAGGTATAATGTGCAAAGGTTATTTTGATTTGATTTAGTGGGGTTATTGATGGATGAGGGTATTAGGTCAAAAAAGCTAGGTCGGGGAAAATGAGATATGATTGCAGCCATTCAAAGGGGCAAGGTAGGTAAGAGGCTCAGCACTTCAAAGGTGGTTTAGTGAGGTGGTTTAAAACTGATGAGGAGTGAGGAAGATCATATGAGATGTATTCTTCCTAAACTGATGAAAATGGATAAATTATGATAAATTTCCCAAAACAGAGCATGAACAAACATGTATTCTGCCTATCAACTTTAAAATTACCATATAGTAGACATAAAATGATTTATGAGCATACAAAACATTCATACAAATGATCAAAAAGAGAAAACATTGCTAAACATCCATACCACATGTATCCCAAAGAAATAGCTGCAACTCATTTCTTAATACTGGCCAAAATCTGATACAATAGTGTCTGTGATCAATCCAACCGCGTCCAATTGAGTCCAACCTTTGAAAATATTGAAAAATACAATATATAGGCCTCAAAAAAGCTCCTCCTATCCATCAAGGGTTGAATCATGAGAAGAGGAGTAGTTCCACCAAAATCTGAATTGATAGCTAGAGTGTAGGGTGGTCAAAGTGACTCATCCCTAATTAGAATGAACTGATTCATTACACCTCATAGATTCTATTTACCTAATATATTAACCCTAGGAAATAGTAAAAATACCATAATTACATTTAAATGATCAATTGCATCGGTAAAAACTTGATTTCCCAAGAGGAAAATCAAATTTGGAGAAAAATAGTGAAAAATTACGCTATTGGTCAAACACGTAGCGCCATTTTCAGACCCACTTTTTCCTGCCTTCCTGGTGTCCAAATTGAGCCCAGGATAACTCGTTGGAAATTTTATCCTATCTAGTTTCTAGATATACCTTTAATTTGCAAAATAGACTTGATTTGGCTCTCCAAAAATGGATTCTCCCAAGACTAGTCAAACGCGCAACGTCAAGGTCAAAAATGAGGCAAAGGATCGATGTTTTAGGTATTTTTTCACCTTTTCACCTACCAGTGGTGCAAAAAAAGGCTTGTAAAGTTGTTTTCATGCATGCCTTCCCTGCTCTGAATCCAATGGTGGTCTTCTTTTGTCCAAAAAGTGACCCAAACAAAAGTGTAGCACCCTTGGCATTCTAGTTGTCAAAAATTATGTATAATTACTTGAAAAGCACAAAAACTTCAAAATTACCATATAGCTTCTCAAAATTGGTGAAATGATTGTTGATAATGTGTTTTATGCATGGAGTGAGGCTTCAGCAAGGATGTCTATCTTCTCCTTCTCTTTTTGGTGAGTTAGGGCTTCAAATTTTGCCTTTGCACCCTTGAGCTTTGCCCTTGCATTCCTTTCTCTGTTGGCATAGTGTTTTGCCATCTTCCTCTGAATTTCATTTTGCTGATTGGCTTTGTCTAGGAGCTTCTCTAAGTGTTGATTGACCTTATCAAGCCAATGCTCTCGGTTCACATCAATTAAGATGGAAAATTTCTCATTCCATGTGAGCTTATTAGCAAGCTCAGCCTCCTTTTGTTTCTCTAGTTCTAGAGCTCTTTTCAACCCTCTAGTTCTAGGTCTTATTCCAGCTTCTTTCTCTTCTTCAATTTCACTATAACTGTCATAGGCCTCATCAAGCAATCCCTTGGCTTTCATTTCTTCTTTCTTTGCTTTGATGAGTTGAATCTCCATGACCTCATGTTTGGCCTCAAGCTGCTTATTTTCCTGCTCATAATATGAGATGATGTATTTTTCCCTCTGTAGGTTGATCTGGAGCTCCCTGATGAGTGCATCTTTTTATTTGATGACAATTCTTGTACTCTCACTGTCATCATACTCACCTAGGTCAACCAAGACAAACTTCTGCTCTGTCTCATGGAGGTCTTCCTCCTCATGTTGAATATTTGTGTTTGTCATCTTTTCCTTTCCCTACTGTACTTGCTTTGTGATCAAGAAGGCAAGGCCCCTCCCACAATTTGTGGGGAAAACACCTGCCTGTGGCCTCTCTGATAAATATGTGTAAAAATGCCCAAATTAGCCTCTTTGGGCTTGATGATCTCAACCTATCCATTCTGTTCCAGCTCTCTCCATTTCATCTCTGTTGGGTGAATGGATATTCTCATGAAATGGTGATGATGGAGGTGATGGTGAGGGTGACTGATCAGATGAGGATGAATGATCTATGGGCTTAGATAGAGGAAGGGAGGTGGAAGGGTGAGATGATGAAGGGATACTTTGAACATTCTGAGTATATGAATCAGTAAATATCGGATTGGCTATGAAGGTACTCCATGCAATGTTGAGCTCTTTGAGATGATGAAGGACTATGAATTTAATGAAGGAATGATGAAAGAGTATTCATTTGATCTTTATAATCTCTTTTTTGGGCAATGTAGGCCATCTTATCAATGCTCCGGAAGAGATAATAAGGTATGTTGAGCATCTTAACCCTTGTGAAATGCATGAGTAGCCAAATATGACAGGTATATAGTCTGGAAAACCTTCCTTCACAATTAAAGTATCTCATGATGATTTTCATCATGGGAACATATCTATCCAGGAGGTAAGAGAAAGGAAACATTCACTTTCTATCATTTTTGTATCTAGGTTTAATATAGGGCTCATAATAATGTCTCTCCAAATCATCTTGTTTAAACTATTTCTTTGCAATATTTGGGATTCCAAGGGCAGATGATATGATGGTAGTGGATACAATGAAATTGACACTAGCAAGGGTTACCTGGTTGTCATGGATATTGGAGATAAAAAATCTACTCAACATAGGATGATATTGGACATTTTGTGCTTTCTCACAGAATTCAAAACATCCTAGATGTTTGAAAGATGTGACATTCATGGGAGACGCCATGATTTCATTAGTATTTCTTGGCTCAAATCTAAGGGTTCTCCCTGCTTTGTTTGACTTCCTCCCATTTCTTTCCTCTTCACTAGAACTTCTATTTTATTCTTCTCACATGGTGTCTTGATTTTAAAACCCTAGGGAGATGAAATGATAGTGGAATGTAGGTGTAGGCAGTTAGGAATGGTGTGAGGAAATTTGGGGAGATGAGGGAAGGGATTTCTAGTTTAAGGGAAGTAACAGGGAGTGGGAATGTAAAGGGATTGGGATAGGGAATTTTATTACAGGTTAGGGGTTTTGGGAGCCCACGGGTTTTAGGGTTTTGGGAATGGAAGGCTTTGGGAGATAGTGAAATGATACGAGGGTTGGGAAAGGGTTTAATAGGGGTATGGGAAAGGGATAGAAGTATTAGGGTGTGAAATTAGAGGTGTGGGAATGAAACTAGGGTTTGCAGGTTTGAAGACTCAAAATTTCATTCAAGAGACTTAACCATGAAGTTGTGAGATGTGAAATGAAACAAGGGTATACTTCAGGGATACTTACTTGCTGGAGGAAGAGAACAACCGAACTAAAGCTTCAGAGGCAATGGCACTTGGTTTTAGAGGCTGGAGAGAAACCCTGGTCAAACGCGTAGCGCTCAACTGAAATGTGCCCTTTCACTAGTCAAACACGCAACATATAACAGAAATACATAGCGTATAATAGAAACATGCCCTCTTGGTCAAACGCATAGCGTGACACTGAAACGTGCAACGTAATGCACAAACGCACAACGAAAACTTTGTTTTGTTGGTTTTACCTGTCAAACTCGAAAATTTCTCCTTTGTTGAGGTTGTTCGACCATGACAAGAGCAAATGAGGGGAAAATGGATGTCTTGAAGGCTTTAAATACTTGATAGCATTTGAATTTGTTGATTTAAAACCCATTTGCTAATGTTTTGAAAGTGCTTTTGAAACATTGCACTAATACCCTTTTACCTTGTGCTTTTGCTTTACAGATTGATCAATTGCTGGAGTAGACACTTTTTGTTTTGACATTTAATGTCCAGTTGGCATGTGGAACTAAGTTGGAAGCTTTGGGAAAAGTTACTTATTACATATAATGACATAAAATTACATAAATATAAAAAAAAATAGAAATACATCTCTGTTTTTGGAATAAAATTACAATTTGGGATGAAAATCAAACTTGAGATCAAAATTAGAACTTTGGAAAGCATCTTCACATGTTTGCAGATCCTCTTTAAATGAAAAAGGGATATTATTGGTGTTCACTCTCATACTTTTTCTAGCCTTATGTAGTGAAATGGTGTTTTATTGGACCTTGAAAAATGAAACCTAGAGACCTAATGAAAACCTTGAGTGAGCAGACTTCATGGTGACTTGAATGGCATAGAGACATGATGAAATAAACTTTCATAATTGATGTATGCTCAATAAGGCATGAAGGTGGGCCAACAAGTATATATTTTTGAGGGAGAGTGAGGTTTTTGACTAGGGCTACCATCAGTGAATAAATTTTTGAATGAGGACCTAGGTGGAATGACAAAAATTTCAGAATGGGACCCTAACATGATATAAAAGAGGAGTTTTGATCACTGATGGTAGTATGAAAATACTGACTCTAACATCGACCTTATTTGGGGATGGAAACTCCTTGGAGGTTTCAAGAACACTGTAGACCAAGTGCCTAACCATGTGGACCAATACGGTCAAAAAATCAAACTGAAATGCATGACTGAATTCTGACAACTTGAATAACACAAATTGATGCAAAACTACTTACTTATCTTATAACTGAACTTTGAAAATAACAGAAAATCAATGAAGCTCCATGGCCTTCACTTCGAGCTCCAAACTGCAATGATTCTCTAATTCACACTTGCAGAAAATTAAACAGTTATGTACAATGAAACCGACCGATTTCAAAAAAGATAGTGCTTAAGGAGCCTACCATTGACTAGTCCTCCTAAGCGTGGTTCTCCATTCATATCATCCAACAAGAAAGCATTTTGTCCTCGGAAAGCTGAAATCTAATAGGGGCCTTTCCACACATTTTCGAATTTACCATGCTTACCCTTGTCTTCGTTTTTGGCATCCCAACGAAGCACCACATCTCCAATTTTGAAATCATCTTCCTTTTTTTTCCGATCATATTTTTTATTTATCCTATCATGGATCTTAGAGGTATTTTGAAATACCTCATCCCGTGTCTTTTGTAGGTGAATCATTTGATTGATCCGACATTGTATATAATTCTCTTCACTTCCTGCTTCTTGTAATAATTTCATGACCAAGGCTGTTAATGGTGAAGGAAAGATAGTATCTACGCCATACACAATTTGAAAATGAGAAATGCCAAGAGATTTCTCACTACTCACCCGATCTGTCCACAATGCATTGATCAGCGTTTTATGCCAATTCTTTTTGTCGGCCAAACCATTTCCTTGTGGATAGTATGTTGTATAATGTCCCAAATTAATGTTATATTTTTCACAAAACTCAGTCATCTTTTTAGACTTGAATGTTGTCGCGTTTTTTGTGATGATCTTATTAGGACAACCAAAATGGGACAAGATATTAGTTTCTAAAAATTGAATGATAACTGAATCTGTTGCTTTCCTGGTAGTAATTGCTTCAATCCACTTGGTAAAGTAGTCTATAGTTGTCAATATCCACTTGTCTTGTGCAGTTGATGATGGGTTGATCTCGCCTATGGATTCTATGCCCCACTGCTAAAATGGTGCATGAACTAAAATAGGTTGTAGAGGCAAAGGAAGAAGTTTTCTTTTACCTTGGAAAACTTGGTACTCATGACAGCTCATCACTGCTTTGTAGGTATCTGCGAAAAGTGTATGCCAATAGTAACCCGCTCTCAGTACTTTGTTGGAAGTGGTCTTCCAGTACAAGTGGCCCCCACAATCTCCTTTGTGGAAGTCATTTATTACATCAGTTTAGACTCATTTCTGATCAAACAGTTTAGCAACATACCTCTAGGATCCTTCCAATAAAGTGCATTGTCCATAATACAATATTTTTGAAGCCTTCAACTTCAATGACTTGCTCTTAGCCTTAGACATGCCTGGAGGGGGATTTAGATGTTGTAAAACATAAATAATATCATAATATCATGGAGATGATATAAATATATCAGATACCTGAATGAGATTTACTTCTTCTTGATTGTTGGATAATGTTGCGACAAGGTTGATATCTAGAGCATGGAGATTTGACTCAGCCATGAGTTTGGCTAAGCCTTGACCCTTGACCAGCTTGGTAAGCTTGATCTCAAGATCATACTCTAATAATGTTGCTACCCATCTACCTATTCTACCTTCCGAGTCATTCTACACAAGAACTTCTTTTACCGTTGCATTAGGCACACAAGCAAGAGTATGCAAATGTAAATTGTAAACTCTGAAATCTTTCAACGCATTTACCAAATCTAAGGCCTATTTCTCAATGATGTTGTACTTAAGGGAAACATCCCTGATGTTGTGACTGAAAAATGTTATTGGTATCTTGATTTTATCCTTTTTGTAAATTAATATTGCTTCCATGGTATGCTCAGAAGCAAAAGAGAATATAATAAAATCATTGGAGTAATCAGGACTGATTAAAACATGGGTAGTGGTTAAGGCAAGCTTTACTGCATGAAAGGACTTGTGGGCTTCTTCAGACCACTTTACATCATTATCCTTTTTCAACATATTGGTCATTTCTCTAAGATGTTCAGCCAAATTAGGAATAAATCTGCGTAAGAAATTCATCTTACCATTGAATGCTTGGATTTCTTTCTTGATGCGAGGGAAATCAATTTTTTGAATGGCTTCTACTCATGAAGGGTCAATCCAGATGTCGTCCTTTGAGATGATGTGGCTAAGAATTTTGCCTTCCTCCATAGCAAACAAAATTTTCTTCGAATTGAGGGAGATTTTGAACTATCTACATTTCTTGAAAATGACTCTTAAATGATGAAAATGTAAATCATTTGAATGTGAAAACAATGTTACATCATCTAAGTATACAACCAGGAAAATATCTTTTTCATTGGAAAAGGCTATGTCCATGGCACGCTGAAAAGTGGCCCCTGCATTTTTGAGATCGAATGGAACTTTTGAATATTTTAATGTGCCCCAAGGTGTGGTGAATGATGTCTTCACCTGATCATCTTCATGCACTAAAAATTGATTGTAACCAGAGTATCCATCCAAAAGTGACAGCCGTGAAGCACCAACAACTCTCTGAAGGATACGATCCATTTTGGGAAGTGGATAATTATCTTTCAGAGATACTTTGTTCAAGTTTCTAAAGTCTATGCAGAGCCTTATTTCCCCGGTCTCCTTTCTCACCAGAACTAGATTTGATATCCAATCAAAAAATCTGATAGGAAAAATGATGTCTACCTTGAAAAGTCTATTAACTTCTTTCTCTGTGGATGGCAGCAATCTTGGGTTAATCCTTCTTATATTTTGTCTAAAGGGATTTTGATCAAGCTTGATTGGGATGGTATGCTGAATTATTTTTTTATCATACTCCTTCAAGTCTGCATAATCCCACGCGAAAACATCAAAACATTCAGATAATAAATGAATAAATTTCTCTTTTACCTCGAGAGATAATGATTTGGACAACTTGATCATTTTTGGTTTGTCTATTGTTCCAATGTTCACATCTTCGACCCCTTTCTCTGTGAACCAATGTAGACTTCCTTGCTACATCATTCTGATCAAACAAGTCTTCTAAATTTATAAGACCTTTCAAAATATTGGTATCCTTCAGCTGTAATATATCAACTTGAGCTACCTCAATGACTTGATCATATTTGTCGTAAACTTCATCCATAGAACAATTCTCAAACTCTCCTTCACTCTGAATAAATTTATTCACCTGTTTGTCATCCTAGAATACTTGCCAATATCATAGGTTGTCAGGAACAGAGGGTCGATGCTTTACATGAATCTCAAATTTCTTGTTTAAAAAAATGGGGATTTTGAAATTGCTTGCAGCTGTAGCTAATGAATCTGCCATGAGATTCTTACTCCTTGGTACAACTAAAAGTGTATATTTAGGAAATATCCTCAAAACATCTAAAACAACATTTCTATATTTTTTTCATTCATGGATGGTGAGCTTGATATTCACCCTTAACTTACTTGATCACTAGTTCTGAATCACCATACATAGAAATTTTTCATGCACCCAATCTTTTCAAGATCTTTAAACCTGTGATCAGCGCTTCGTACTCTGCCTCATTGTTAGTGCAATCTAAAGATAACTTGTATGAGCATAATCTAACATTTTGAGGGAGCTCACCTTGCTGATGATGTGGACTTCAAATCCAAATGCCAATACCTGCTACATATTTCCCAAGAGCACCATCAAAGTCCATGGTCCAAAATCCATCCTCCTCTTCCAAGGGCTGTAAACCTTTTTTCTGCTTTTGGTCAACTTTCTAAACTTTGTCTTCATGGCTTTTTGAATTTTCCATTACCTTCTTGGATGGTTGTTCTGAGCCTTTCTCTGCCTTATCGGATGGATGTTCAAATGAATTTGGCGTCTTTTCTTTTTCTTGATCTAATATTGTCCTTATACAATTGGAAATCTCTGGTACATATTTAATTTCCACAAGCTGACTATCTACATCATTCAATCCACTATCATTATATAAAATAAATGACTCTAAGTCTGTATGTAGAGCATCTATCGAATGATTATTGGGCTTCTCCTTGCTAGTTATCATGAATTTCATTTTCGTTCTCGGTACAATTTCGTTAATTGCCCGAAAACCGGAATAGTGGCATAGGAGAAGTCTAACTACAGTGTGCCTCTTAGTTTTGCTCCCCATGACCTTGACAATAACATACCAAACAATGGTGGTGTATTAGCTACCACCACATCCATTAAGACATTCTTTGTCGAGATTTGGTCAAGGTATAATACCAAATCTTTTATTAGACCAAGACAACAAACCTTACCAGAATCAAAAGAATACAAGTCATGGTATTCACGAGTTATGTCTAGACCCAACTTTTCCATGATGGCCTTGAGCATTAAATTATGGGAGGCTTCAGAGTCAAGCATGGAGTTATGAAGAATGTACTGATGGATTATTAAACTCAAGTAAAATGGAGGAACCTCACTATCTTCTAACTGACCAACTATGGTTGGACCAAAAATCAATTCAGGCTGGTCTTCTTCAACATTAACCATGTCGAACATAGGGTCAAATTTCATCATTTTAACTATATTAGACTTGTAATGGCTATTTTTGACAAGTTTGGTAAGAGGGATTGACACTTTCAACTTTGAAATTTTAGTTTCTAAATTGAATGAGCTAGATTTTTCTACCTATTTTTGGATGATGTCTCTTTTCTCAGGAAGATCTCTTGGTGTCTGATCCTTCTTCTAACTATCATGATCCTTGTTTGGACTACTTGTAGATGGCTGATTTACTTTTCTTTGGTTAGCTACTGCAAACTCTTTGCCTTTACTTTGATTTTCTTGAGGAATTGTCTTCGGTTGAGTATCCTTCTGCTGTGATGTCCTTTTCTGAATGGGAGTGATTGGGACATCTCTATTTCTCAAGGAATATTGCTTCTACTGAGAGCTAAGTGCATCCAAGTATCCTCTTTGATAATCATCTGATTGGGTTTCCAATGCATAGTCATTTCTAGTATGTAGTCTTCATCTTTAGGTTCCTCCATCTTCTCGACATACTTCTCATTTTCAATCAAGAAAATGGGATGGTAATCTTCCCTAAAGAAGTGGTTTTCCTCGAAAATCGGGTCTGTTTCATCATCAAATGACCCTTGAGTATAATTCTTCTATAAGGGTGTTCGAATTGGCTGCTGAGATGTCGATGCTTCAGAATCTTTTTGCTCTGTTTGTTTTATCATGTACTAAAGTCACTATTGGTTTCTAAAGTTTGGATTTATATCTTGTGGCTCCTGAAGTCTATCTGAATTTATCATCCAGTCGACCATCCTCTCCATGGTTCTGATTAGTGCATCTATTTTAAGATTGGTGGAAGAAGAAGGTTCTTCTTTGATGATTACTTTCTTTTCCAGTTTCTCATGTTTTAACTGAGACTTTTTAATCATAACGTTTGCTTCCACACTTATTGCATTATTCTACATTTCTTCCAGAATTGCAGGATATTTTTCCCTTAGTTGATAAGCCATCTCCAGATCAAAGGCATCTGGCTAATGTTGAAGTGCCAAATCAGGTGGAGGTTTCATGTTATCAGGAATTGAATTGTAAATCTGATTGGACCTTATAGTAAACTCCTAAACCGTCTCGTTAGAATTCCTTTTCAATGTATTGTATTCCGCCAATATTTGCAATGGATTCTTCTTTTCCTGACACCTGGCTAAGAAAAACTCATTTAACCTTTTAGGAGTACCAATGGAGCTCGCTTCCAAACCACGGAACCATTTTTTCAGATCTCCAGAAAAACTTTAAGCCATTAGTCTCATTTTGGCATCGTCATCATCAACCTCCTCTAAGTCAATGAAATCAGCCATCTTGTCAATATGTTGTTGTGTTGTGACTCTCGGGCTGCCATCAAAAAGAGGAAGTCTCTGGCCATAGGTAAAGCTGCCTACGGACCAGGTAATACTAAGGGAGCAAATCTTGCCATGACTGTTGGGGGATGGTGAATGGGAACTACAATGGGTTGTTTTAGTTGAGATGAAGATGGAGGTGGTGATATGGATGTTTTCGGAGGTGCAGTAGGGGGTATGGCAGAAGATACACTTCCAGGATGTGTAGGATTTTTCTACAATAACTTGTAATTCATTAGCTAGGCTTTGAAGTTTCTCAAAATTAGACCAAACTTCATGCTCATGTTTTGAAGATTGGGAAATAGCAGAAGGTTGATTAAACAAATATTTTGAGGTGGGTAAGTATGAATCAAACTTTATGGGATCAAACACTTCCTTTGTAAGACAAGATTCAGACTTCGAACGAAATAGCGATAACTAAAATTTAATGTTGAAAGGAATATCCTCAATACTAAATATCTAATCTGGCAAGGAAGTGGTCCTTTCCAATTTTGTTCTTTCAGTCTTGGGGAAAGGGACTTTAGGTTTTCTTAACAATATTTTAGGATCATCAACCGGAGAAGGAGGATTTGGGTCAGGGTTTGACCTGGTATATCTTTTCAGAGCCAGTATCTTAACAGGGTCAAATATTATGTGAGGTAAAAGACTTCAGACTTGAGCGGAAAAAAGATATCTTCAAACTTCACAGCAAAGGAAAGTCTTCAAGAGAAAAATTTAAATTGGTAACAATCAAGAGTTTACCAATGTAATGAGGTTTGATTGGACTTGTGATCTGTAACATTCTTCTCTTTTTGAACAAGCTTTGAATATCTTCAACTGATTCAGCTGGATCAAGATGTGGAATTTTGTCTTGTTTGTCTCCTCGAAGCCAACTCTACAATCTCAACACTGCAATCATGGGATCAACCTTTATGAAACTTAGTCCTATCATCCAAAGGATCAAATTCCAATGAAAACTTGTCATACCCCCAGGGAAAATGAACCTTTCTTTCCCCGACAATGGCGCTATTATGTTATCACTCCTCTGATATCCAAGGTTGAGGAAGAGTCCAGCTGAGGTGACCACATACCAATATTTTAACTTGGTAGCTAGCCCTACCAAGTCGGAAAGGACTCTCTCCACAAAATCATAGCGAATAGGGCTAGATGAATTAGGGTTTTAGGCTAGGTATAAAGTGCAGAGGTTGTTTTTATTTGATTCGGTGGGGTTATTGCTGGATGAGGGTATTCGGTCAAAGAAGCTAGGTTATGGCAAATGAGATATGATTGCAGACATTCAAAGGGGCAAGGTAGGTAGGAGGCTTAACACTTAAAAGGTGCTTTACTTAGGTGGTTTAAGAATGATGAGGCGTTAGGAAGAGCCTATTAGATGTATTCTTCCTAAACTGAAGAAAATGGACAAACTATGATAAATTTCCCAAAATAGAGCATGAACAAACATGTATTTTGCCTATCAACTTGAAAATTACCATATAATAGACATAAAATGGCTTATGAGCATACGAAACATTCATACAAATGATCTTAAAGAGAAAACATTTCTAAGCATCCATACCACATGTATCCCAAAGAAATAGTTGCAGCTCATCTATTAATACTGGCCAAAATCTGATACAATAGTGTCTCTGATCAATCCAACAGCATCCAACTGAGTCCAACATTTGAAAAGACTGAAAAATACAAGATATAGGACTTAAACAAACTCCTCCTAGCCATCAAGGGTCGAATCCATGAGAGGAGGAGCAATTCCACATAAATCTGAACTGATAGCTAGAGTGTAGTGTGGACAAAGTGACTCATCCCTAATTACAATGAACTGATTCATTACACCTCATAGAGTCTATTTACCTAATTTATTTACCCTAGGCAATACTAAAAATACCATAATTACATTTACATGATCAATTGCATCAGTCAAAAGTTGGTTTCCCAAGAGGAAAATCAAATTTAGAGAAAAACAGTGAAAAATTAAGAAAATGGTCAAATGCACAGTGCCTGTGTCAAACGTGCATCGCATGTGTCAAATGCATAGCACCATCTTCATACCCACTCTTTCTTGCCTTTCCGATGTCCAAATTAAGCCCAGGATAGCGTGTTTGAAATCTTATCTTGTCTAGTTTCCATATGCACCTTTAGTTTTCCAAGTGGACTTGATTTGACCCTCCAAAACTTGATTCTCCCAAGACTGGTCAAATCCGCAGTGACAAGGTCAAAAAGGAGGCAGAGCATTTATTTTTTAGGTCTTTTTTCACCTTTTCACCTGCCAGTTGTGCAAAACAAGGCTTATAAAGTTGTTTCCCTACATTTCTTCCCTGCTCTGAATCCAATGGTGGTCTTATTCTCTCCAAAAAGTGACCCAAACAAAAGGCGTTCTCGCTGTCAAAAACTGTGTATAATTACTTGAAAAGCACAAAAACTTCAAATTACCATATAACTTCTCAAAATTGGTGAAATGATTGCTGCTCATGTGTTTTGTGCATGGAGTGAGGCTTCAACAAGGATGTCTAGGTTCTCCTTCTCTTTTTGGTGAGTTAGGGCTTCAACTTTTTGCCTTTGTAGCCTTGAGCTTTGCCCTTGCATTCCTTTCTCTATTGGCATAGTGTTTTGTCATCTTCCTCTAAATTTCATTTTGTTGATTGGCTTTGTCTAGGAGCTTCTCTAAACGATGATTGACCTTATCAAGCCAATGCTCCAAGTTCTCATCGATCAATATGGAAAATTTCTCATTCCATGTGAGATTATTAGCAAGCTCAACCTTCTTTTGCTTCTCTAGTTCTAGAGCTCTTTTCAGCCCTCTAGTTCTAGGTATTCTTATAGCTTCTTTCTCTTCTTCAGTTTCACTATACCTATCATAGGCCTCATCAAGAAATGCCTTGGCTTTCATTGCTTATTTCTTTGCCTTGATGAGATGAATATCCATGACCTCGTGTTTGGCCTCAAGCTACTTATTTTCCTGCTCATAATATGAGATGATGTATTTTTCCCTCTGCAGGTTGATTTGGAGCTCCCTGATGAGTGCATCTTTTTCTTTAATGACAATAGTTTTACTGTCACTGTAATCATGCTCACCTATGTCAACCAAGTCAAACTCCTGCTCTATCTCATGGAGGCCTTCCTCCTCCTGCTGAATATCTGTCTCTATCATATTTTCCTTGCCCTTCTGTACCTGCTTTGCTGATGAAGAAGGAAAGGCCCCTCCCACAATCTGTGCAGAAAACACCTGCCTGTTGCCTCTCTGACAAATGTGTGTAAAAATGCCCAAATCAGCCTCTTTGGGCTTGATGATCTCAACCTGTCCAATTTGTTCCAGCTCTCTGATTTCATCTCTGTTAGGTGAATGGATATGCCCATGAAATGATGATGATGAAGGTGATGGTGAGGGTGACTGATCAGATGAGGATGAATGATCTATGGGCTGAGATGGGGTAATGGAGGTGGAAGGGTGATATGATGAAGGGATACTTTGAACATTCTGAGTAGATGAATCAGTGAATATGGGATTGGCTATGAAGGTACTCCATGCAATGTTGATCTCTTTGAGATGATGAACGATTATGATTTTAATGAGGGAATGATGAAAGAGACTATTCATTTGATCTTTATACTCTCTTTTCTGGGCAATGTAGGCCATCTTATCAATGCTCCGGAAGAGATAATAAGGTATGTTGAGCATCTTAACCCTTGGGAAATGCATGATTAGCTGAATATTATAGGTATACAGTCTCGAAAACCTTCCTTCACAAGTAAAGGATATCATGATGATTTTGATCACGGGGACATATCTATCCAGGTTTAATATAGGGCTCATAATCCAAATCACCTTGTTTAAACCATTTCTCCCTAATATTTTGGATTCTAGTGGTAGTTGATATGATGGCAGTGGATACAGTGAAAGTGACACCAGCAAGGGTTACCCGGTTGTCATGGAGATTGGAGATAAACAATCTACTAAACATAGGATGATATTGGACCTTTTGTACTTTCTCACAAACTTCAAAACATCCTAGATGTTTGAAAGATATCACGGTCATGGGGGATTCCATGAGTTCATTAGTATTTCTTGTCTCAAATCTAAGGATTCTCCCTCCTTTGTTTGACTTCCTCCCCTTTCTTTCCTCTTCACTAGAACTTCTGTTTTCTTCTTCTAACATGGTGTCTTGATTTTAAAACCCTAGGGAGATGAAATGATAGTGGAATGTAGGTGTAGGGAGTTAGGAATGGTGTGAGGAAATTCAGGGAGATGAGGGAAGGGGTTTCTAGTTTAAGGGAAGTAACAGGGAGTGGGAATGTAAAGGGATTTGGGATAGGGAATTTTATTATAGGTTTGGGGTTTTGAGAGCCAAGGTAAATAGAACACTTAGGTTTTAGGGTTTTTGGAATAGAAGGCTTTGGGAGATAGTGAAATGATACGAGGGTTGGGAAAAGGTTTAATAGGGGTATGGGAAAGGGATAGAAGTATTAGGGTGTGAAATTAGAGGTGTGGGAATGAAACTAGGGTTTGCAGGTTTGAAGACTCGAAATTTCATTCAAGAGACTTAACCATGAAGTTGTGAGATGTGAAATGAAATGAGGGTATACTTCAGGGCTACTTACTTGCTGGAGGAAGAGAACAACCGAATTGAAGCTTCAGAGGCAATGGCACTTGGTTTTAGAGGCTGGAGAGCAACCCTGGTCAAACGCGCAATGCTCAACTGAAACACACCCTTTCACTGGTCAAACGCGCAGTGTATAACAGAAACACACAACACATAACATAAGCACGCCCTCCTGGTCAAACGGGCAACGTGACACTGAAACACGCATCGAAAACTCTGTTTTGCTGGTTTTACCTATCAAACTTGAAAATTTCACCTTTGTTGAGGTTGTTCGAGCATGACAAGAGAAAATCAGGGGAAAATGAATGTCTTGAAGGGTTTAAATACTTGATAGCATTTGACTTTGTTGATTTAAAACCCATTTGCTTGTGTTTTGAAAGTGCTTTTGAAACATTGCACTAATACTCTTTTACCTTGTGATTTTTCTTTACAGATTGGTCAATTGCTCGATTAGACACCTTTTTTTTTTACATTTAATGTACAGTTGGCATATGGAACTGAGTTGGCAGCTTTGGGAAAAGTTACTTATTACATATATTGACATAAAATTACATAAATATAAAAAAAAAATAGAAATACATCTATGTTTTTTGAATAAAATTACAATTTGGGATGAAACTCATACTTGAAATCAAAATTAGAACTTTGGCAAGCATCTTCACATGTTTGCAAATCCTCTTTAAATGAAAAAGGGATATTATTGATTTTCACTCTCATACTTTTGCTGGCCTTATGCAGTGAAATGGTGTTTTATTGGACCTTGAAAAAATGAAACCTAGAGACCTAATGAAAACCTTGAGTGAGCAAACTTCAAGGTGACTTGACTGACATAATGACATGATGAAAAAAACTTTCATAATTGATGTATGCTTAGTAAGGCATGAAGATGGGCCAACAAGTATAGATTTTTGAGGGAGAGTGAAGTTTTTGACTAGGGCTACCATTTGATCTAAATGGATCCAAGAACACTCTATAAGTCTTCAAAACCTCTTAAAATCATGCCAAAGATCAAACAATCGCATGAGAAGAGCCCTTAGAATGGTAGAGAAACACTATCAAGAAGCCAAAAACACGTGAAAACAGAGAAAAATAGAGTATCAGAGGTTTGAACAAGTAAATGCACAATAGCCGTCAGCTCTGGCCGATCAACGGTCCAGATCTGATTGGCGAATCGCAATCGGCGGTGGCAATCAGCAGATATCGGCATAGACTACATAACACTTGCAACGGTGACTGATGGAGCTAACTAGGACCGTCAATCAAACGCGTAGATCGACGGCCCATGTTGCATCACAGGATCACTATCGAAGATTACAAGAGTGCTTACAATGACCTGGGGTTATCGCGATGTGCGATTGTGATCAATCGCATCACAATATCACAATCAGTGCTACACAAGGGAGTGGGCATATATCCATACACATCTACGATCTGATGAACCAAACCTGACGGTTATATAAATATTATTGCATAAGATTTGAGATCCGCAGAAAAGGCATTTCCAATGTATTTTTCGTATTTTGTTCATTAAATGAAATACAAGGGGTGAAGCGCCGATGCGATAAGCCAGACCCGAAAGGGTTCCTTAAGGCTATTATATATTGTTTCAAGTCCGAAGAAAAGCCATTTCTAATGCATTTTTGCGATTTTAACATATTTCAAAAATACAAAGGGGAACCTTGGAGCAAGGCCGAAGCGACTTGCGATAGCGATAAGAATGAACCCGATAGAGGAATAGACTAGAATTAAGGACTTTTGAAGTCCGAAATAAGCAGTGTTTTGGGTGGAATTTCACTGTGTTGCAACGTTCTCTGTGAAAAATAGAAAACGATCATTTTTGGGCATACCAAAGGATTTAAAAGGCCCAATAACCATACCGTTAAAGGTGGCCACCACGCTTGTAAGTGTTTAGCAATGATTTCTGACGCTTAGAAAGGGGTCTGAGCAGACAGAGGACGGGGAGACTGAAAGCCAAGAAGCTAAAACGAACAGGCAACACTGTTTTGGTGTTAAAGCCATAGCAAACAGAAGACAGAGCAGGTAGTGCCAAGACAGAGCTAAGACAGAGACAGAGAGTGATTCAAAGAGTCTGTGTACTCAGAGAAAGCTTGAGAGGTTCAAGCAAACTCTTACTGTTATATCTGTTGTGTATTGAGTCTCAAATTGAGCTCATACTATTGTAAAAACTCTGCTTGAAGACATAATAGAGAGGCCACCACTGAAGGTTGGACCAGGAGATGTAGCCCAGGAGTATTGGGTGAACTCCTTATTAAACTTGTTGTGTTTTTATGTGATTTTCTATTATAGTCTTTTACTACTTCATAGTCTATGTATTTCACAATCTGATCGATCCATTGCATAAAATAACATAGGAAAACCATGCACATAAGTCTGTAAAACCTTATTATTTATCTTAGATCTCATTATCAGATCAAGTGGTATCAAAGCTTTAGGTTTACTAAGGTTAGACAAGCTTGTGCTGGATTGGTGAATGATAACTAAGTCAAAGCTCAAAGTAGGAGAAGGAGAACTGGTTGAAACTAACCCATAAATTGGTAGAGTCTATCCTAGGAGGAAAATAGCAGAAGAAAATCCCTTGGAATCAAACTCTCAGTTCATGGACAGTTTCATGACCATGAGAGCCATGGTAGAAGAAATGTATCAAGAATTTAAGAAAGGTCGAAGTGAAGATTCTTCAACCTCCAAGCAAGACAAAGGAACAGAAGAATCTCTTCTAGATGGCCATTTTGAAGGCAAACGAAAAGGAAAATAGGCTCCTCTATCCACACCTCCTAATAGCCCTGAAATAAAAAGAAGAAAACATCTTTGATTAAATTAGATGTTAAATTTGATTTGCCAATATATGATGGATAATTAAATGCAAAGAAGCTAGATAACTGGATTAGATAGATTGATGTGTATTACAAGGTGCAGAGCATTGATTTAGACAGGAGTAAAATTCAGCTGGCCAGCCTATGCCTTGGAGGAACTGCCTTATTATGGTGGGAAGGAAGGACACAAACTGACTTGAAGAAGCATGGTAAAATTCTTTCTATCTAGAGTGAATTTGTTTCTGCAATTAAAAAACAATTCTATCCACTAGCTTATATGCAGCAAGCTATGATGAATTGGCAAACTCTTCACCAATTAAAAGGGAAAAGTGTACAAAGCTACACCCAAGAATTTAGAAAAAGAGATTTGATTCTAGGAATTTCCTTAGACTCACCTGAAACTTTGCTGAAGTATATAGGTGATCTATACAGCTATTTGAGGCATAACATTCTCATGTTTAACACTACTATCATAGATGAGGTATCTGTTCAAGCTACCCATCTAGAGGCTAGAGGAAAGAATGTGAACCCAGAGATTGGGGAATCATCAAAACCCACTCCAAGAAAAAACAAGGAAAAGAGGAAGAAGAAATGGAAAGAGAGGAAGGAAAATGATGTACAGAAGGCAAAACCTTCATTGACTCACTGCAAGAAGGATGGAGATGATGATGAACATTGTTGGTCTTTGCATTTGGAGTTGAAACCCAAGAATTTCGATGGCAAGAAGAAGAAGATTGTTGCTGCTATACAAAAAGATTTGGGGTCAGACTCAGGTGATGAAACAACAATCACAGCCACAGGTATAAAAGGTAAAAATTCTGAAGCATATACTAGTAATTCTGCACAAACTATTGATAGTGACGAAAATGAGAGGAAAAGACATGAGCTTTTTCATATTAGGGTTATTTCCAATTATCAAAACATTGATACTTTGTTTGATAGTGGCTCATAAGTAAACTTAATTTCTAAAGCAATTGTAAAGAAGCTGGAATTACTAACCACACCTCACAAGAAGCCATATCCATTAGGTTGGGTATGTGATAAAGCAAAGATACAAGTGACTAGACAATGTAAACTTAGGTTTTCTTTTGGGTCAGCATTTGTAGATGAGGTTGAGTTAGATATCATTCCCTTGGACATATGTGGAATTGTTTTAGGAAGTCCTTACTTGTAAGATAGAAAATCCATTTCCTATAGAGCTGAAAATAAGTATCAACTCGTTAAATATGGAATTGAATATATTGTAAGAGATCATAAACTCAAGAATAATTATACTCTCATAAACTCAGGGTAGATGAAAAGAATTGTAAATTCATGCAAGCAATTTTTACTAATGGTTGTAAAGGAAAAGAAACCTGATAAAACCAATGTATTTGAAGGCTGTGATGCTAAACAGCAAGCCAATTTAGAAAAAGTTGTTTCAAAATATGATATCCTATTTCAAGAACCTAAAGGTCTACCACCCAAAAGGGAAATTGTACATGATATTAATTTGCAGCAAGATGATCCATTGCCTAACATCGGAATGTACATGTTATCCACTTTAGAGAATGAAGAAATCAAGAAGCAGGTATAGGAGCTGCTTGAGAAAGGGTTCATAAGACCAAGCACATCACCATGCAGATCTCCAATCGTGTTGGTGAGAAAGAAGGATGGTTCGTGGAGGATGTGCATTGATTATCGAGCACTTAATAAAATAACGAACAAGAATTGTTATCCCCTTCCTCACATTGATGATCTATTGGATCAGTTGAAAGAAGTTGTTTACTTTTCCAAGTTAGACTTGCGTAGTGGTTACCATCAAGTCAAAGTAGCAGAGCAAGATGCATGGAAGACTACGTTCAAAACAAAGCAAGGGTTGTATGAATGGCTAGTTATGCCTTTTGGCTTAACTAATGCTCCAGCCACTTTCATGAGAGTTCTGAATGATGTACTCAAGCCTTTTATTGATGATTTTGTAATTGTATATTTGGATGACATTCTTGTTTTCAGTAAAACATGGGAATAACATTTGAAGCATGTAAAGCAGACTCTAGATGTTTTGAAAAAAGAAAATCTCTATGTTAAATTACCAAAATGTAAATTTGGCAAAACATCTTTGAATTATTTGGGTCATATTGTAGGGGGTGGTGAATCGAAGATAGATCCCTCTAAGGTTGTAGTCATTGTAAACTAGCCTAAATGCAAATATGTTACAGAAGTTAGAAGCTTCCTAGGAGTAGCACAGTATTGGAGAAAGTTTATTGCTAAATTTTCCTTAATTGAAGCTCCCTTACATGCTTTAACAGGATTGAACGATGTGTTTCAGTGAGGAGGCAAACAACAGAAAGCCTTCGACACCTTGAAAGAAAAAATTAGTACAGCAGCAGTACTAGCATTGCCAAATCTTCAACAACCATTTGAGATCGAAACAGATTCGAGTGACTATGCCATGGGAGCAGTGTTGATGCAACATGGTAAACCCATATGCTACCATTCTGAGACTTTTAATTCTGTAGTAGTTAATTATCCTACATGTGATAAATAATTGTATGCATTAGTCCAGAGTGTGAAAAAGTGGAAACATTACTTAATTGGCAAAGAAACAATTATACATACTGATCATCAGCCACTTCAGTATTTGCACTCACAAACTAAATTGCAGCAATCAAGACACTATAGGTGGATGGGTTTCCTACAGCAGTTTCATTTAGTCATCAGATATAGAAAGGGCATACACAATAAAGTTGTAGATATGTTGTCCAGACCAATTATAAATGCATCTACTATACTTAAGCATAAATCGGTAATGCATGAAAGCTACATTGAACAGTATGCTCAAGATATAGATTTTAAGGATGTATATGCAACTTTATGTCATGGCAAAAAAGTAGAAGAATTGGACTATTATGTTAAGGACCAACTCTTGTATCATTTGGGAAAGCTATGCATTCCACAAACTGAAAGAGTTAACATGTTTAGGGAAGCACATACTTCTCTGATATTAGGGCATTTCGATGTAAGTAAAACAGTTGCACAACTGCAAAGATACTGTTATTGGCCAAAAATGCATGAAATAGTTTCTAGATATGTAAGAGGGTGTACCATGTGTACTAAAAGCAAGCCCAACAATAGAAAACTAGGCTTGTACACTCCACTTCCAGTTCCTTCCCATCCTTGGGAAAGTGTTTCCATGGACTTTGTTGGGGGATTGCCAAAATCTAGAAAGGGGCATGACTATTTATATGTTATTGTGGAGAGGTTCAGCAAAATGTGTATTTTAATACCTTGTAATAAGCATATTACAGCTGAACAAACAACGAAGTTGTTCTTTCAACATGTTTGGGTGCATTTTGGGTTACCCACTTCCATACTATGTGATCAAGACTCCCGATTTGTTGGGAAGTTTTGGTCAAGTCCGTGGGAATTGATGGACACCAGACTGAAGAAGAGCACAACCTTTCACCCACAAACGAATGGCTAGATAGAGGTATTCAATAGGACAATGATCCAGTTGCTTAGGGGTTATTGCAGCAAGCATCCCAAGCTTTGGGATGAATATTTATTTTATGTGCAACATGCTTTTAATCGTGCTAAATATTCTTCTACATAGAGATCTCCTTTTGAGACCTGTTTTGGTTTTATACCAAGGTCTCCCTTGGATTTTGTCTTTGAAAAAGACATAGGAGTTGTTGGACCCAGTGATGTGGACAAAGCAACAAAATTCATTGAACAGATCCAAGAAATTCACCAGGCAGTATAGGAACAACTGGAAAAGAGCCAAGCCAAATACAAGGCAAGGCATGATAAACATCGGGTGGAGCACAGCTTCCAAGTTGGTGATCAATTCTGGCTATATATCAGCAAGGACAGAATGCAATGTGAGGGAAAGAAACTGAAGCCAATAAGGTATGGACCTTTTAAGGTACTTGAGAAAATTGGTGAGAATGCTTTCCGCCTTTATTTTCCAACATACATGCACATCTATTCAGTGGTAAATGCAGAAAATTTAAGACTGTTTGAACCTTCATTAATTGTAGATCCTGAAGAGAAAAGTCAATTGCCTTCCATTGATGATCTGTTGCCTGAATACCTCGACGAGCTACAGGAAGATACAGTTCTAGATAGGAAGGTGAGGACTACGTGCAGAGGGGACGTGGAGTACCTTAGGATCGGTCTCAAAGGTTCAAAACCCAGCAATGCAAAATGGATAGAGATTGGGCAAGTGAGGCAGCTATATCCTCACTTAAGCGATGCTTGAAAACCAACTTTTGGTGGTCCAAAAGCCTTTTCAGTGGGAAGGCGTGATCCAAATGGATCCAAGAACACTCTCTAAGTCTTTAAAGCCTCTCAAAATGATGCCAAAGATCAAAAAATTGCATGAGAAGAGCCCTTCGAATGGTAGAGAAACACTATCGAGAGGCAAAAAACACGTGAAAATAGAGAAAAACATAGTATCAGAGGTCTGAACAAGTAAATGCACAGTAGCTGTCAGATCTAGCCAATCAACAGTCCAAATATGATCGGTGAATCACAATCGGCAGTGGCAATCAGTAGATATCAGCGCAGACAAATAACACTTACGACAGCGATTGGCAGAGCTAACCAGGACCGTCGATCAAGCGCACAGATCGACGGCCCATGTTTCATCGCAGGATCGCTATCGAAGATTACAAGAGCGCTTACAATGGCCCAGGGTTATCGCGATGTGCGATTGCGATCAATCGCATCACGATATCGCAATCAAGGCTACACAAGGGAGCAGGCATATACGCATACACATCTGCGATCCGATGAATTGGACCCAATGGTTATATAAATATTATTGCATAAGATTTGAGATCCACAGAAAAGGCATTTCCAATGTGTTTTGCATATTTCATTCATTAAACGAAATACAAGGGGTGAAGAACCGATGCAATAAGCCAAATCCGAAAGGGTTCCTTAAGGCTATTATATATTGTTTCAAGTCCGGAGAAAAGCCATTTCTAATGCATTTTCGCGATTTTAACATATTTCAAAAATACAAAGGGGAACCTTGGAGCAAGGCCAAAGTGACTTGCGATAGCGATAAGGACGGACCCAATAGAGGAATAGACCAAAATTAAGGACTTTTGAAGTCCGAAATAAGCAGTGTTTTGGGTGGAATTTCATAGTGTTGCAACGTTCTCTGTGCAAAACAGAAAATGATCGTTTTTGGGCATTCCAAAGGATTTCAGAGGCCCGATAACCATACCGTTACAGTAAAGGTGGCCACCACCCTTAGAAGCATTTAGCAATGATTGCTAACGCTTAGAAAGGGTTTTGAGCAAACAGAGGATGGGGAGACTGAAAGCCGAGAAGCTGAAACGAACATGCATCACTGTTTTGGCATTAAAGCCAAAGCAAACAGAAGACAGAGTAGGCAGTGCTAAGATAGAGCTAAGAGAGAGACAAAGAGTAATTCAGAGAGTCTGTGTACTCAGAGAAATCTTGAGAGGTTCAAGAAAACTCTTACTATTATATCTGTTGTGTATTGAGTCTCAAATTGAGCTCATACTATTGTAAAAACTTTGCTTGAAGACATAATAGAGAGGCCACCACTGAAGGTTGGACTAGGAGATGCAGCCCAGGAGTATTGGATGAACTCCATATTAAACTTGTTGTGTTTTTATGTGATTGTCTATTATAGTCTTTTACTGCTTCATAGTCTATGTATTTCACAATCTGATCAATCCATTGCATAAAATAACATAGGCAAATCCATGCACATAAGTCTGTAAAACCTTATTATTTGTCTTAGATATCATTATCAAATCACCATCAGTGAATAAATTTTGAATGAGGACCTAGGTGGAATGACAAAAATTTCAGAATCGGACCCTAACATGATATAAAAGAGGAGTTTTGATCACTAGTGTCAATATGCAAATACTGACTCTAACAGGGATAACATGCCAAATTGTGGAAATGAATTTTTAAATACAATGGCCTACAAACATTTGTCAGCCTTATGTACATATGTTAGACTATTAATAATCTTCTGTGAAGGAAAACTTTCCAAATTTCTTTCAAATGGGTCAATGAAAAGTGGATGGAAGTCATATACATTTAATAGAATATCATTAATTGAATTAGGTAGCTGGTCATATTGTGAAGATACAATCTCTTGTTGGCATTGCTTTTGAGAAGAAAGAAGCAATTTATAGGAAATAAACATCAATTGAAATTGGAAGAATAATAGCTCTTGATGTTCATGATTTTGAATTGAAACTTTATTTTCCCTTTCAAACAATGCATTAATTGAGAGTTCAATACTGAATTTCTCAATATGTTAGCATAAGATATCTAAAATTATGGCAATTTTGTAGGACGGATAGTGAAAAATTAAAAAATTAGTAAAAAATAACTAGGGATTAATATTTACAATGAATTACTAATTTAATTACAAAAATTAAAATAATATACATTTTGTACATTTTTTAACCCAGGCGATAAAAATTATCGAACTTCAGATGAGCACCATTTGCAAACCATGTAACCAAATGAGACGAAACAAGTCTTGATGGAAAGCTAGTGAAAAGTCGAGTTCAATGAAGCAACCAAAATATAAATCTAATGAAAATGAAAAAATGGAAAAATTGTAGAACACTTAACCAAAAGAAAATATCAAAAGGTGATTTAGCCAAAAATCAATGGAAAGGATCCCCATTGTTTGAAGTAAATAAGTAAAAAATTGGGGGTGTTGTGTTTTCCCTACAACAGGACCCCATTTTCCATAAGTGGACCTTGGAAATTGGGTCTCACACAATAACTCTCATCTCATGTTTACCTTGGCAAGCTTGTGGATTTGGGTAAATGTGGGATGGGTGGTTACAGATTGGTATCAGAGCTCCTAGGTTAAACACTTGAATTGAATGGGCGAAATGTGTTTATCATGCATGCATGTCAGTTGTCTATGAGTCATCATGTATGCATTATGATTGCATTGTTGTAGTAGTGTGATCATGTAGAGGTTGATGATATTGATGTTGAGGTGATTAATATGTTGATTTCATTATATATACATATGGTGTGATCATTCGAATTGATATTGCAGATGAGATAACCTCCCCTGAACTTAACTAAGGTATGTTGATTATGTTATGTTTGACTTATCTGACATGGTATGTTTACAAGAAGTAGAGGATCAAAGATGAAAATAAAAATGGTGGATTACTGTTCACATGATTCTCCCTATAGATCATATGAACAACATGGTGATGAGTACTCCCCTAACATAACATATACATTGAGAAGTTTGAAAGCAGATATCAAAAGTTTTAAGGTGAAAAATGATAGAATAATTTAGTCATAAGAAATAATTTCTAGAGCACAGGAGAAGCAAGTAGAAGTTAATGAATTCATTCTTCAGAGTTTATCAAATTTCCAAAGAAAGGGATAACCACAGATCCGTTATGTATAGGAGTAAAGGACAAATGGGGCATATGGTAGTGAGTCTCATGGTGGGCACAAGTCGGATAGGGATGATACAGTCAGAGATGTAAAATGGATGGATACACCTGACATGAGAGGTAGTGGTTATGGATTCTATTATAGTTCTGGATCAGAGAGACAACATGATCATCATTGCTATCATCCTTACAAGAGGAGTGACAAGACATACTTGTCGGATGAGTTTAAGAAAGCCAAACCTCCTACCTTTGATGGAGAGTTGAAGAAACTAGAAGATGCAGAAGCATGGTTCCTTTGGATAAAGAAGTTCTTCGAGTTGCATGACTATATAGATAATATGAAAGCCAGGATAACCATTTTTAGTCTCAAAGGGAAAGTGAACATCTCATGGGAAGCTTTGAAGCATGTCAGACACATCAAGATAGAGGAGTTGAGTTTCCATCATTTCAAAATACTTTTCAGAAAGAAGTATTTTTCAGAGAGATACTATGACTGTAAGGCTAAAGAGTTGTACGAGTTGAATATGGGATCTATGACACACAAATATTATAAGACTAAGTTTTTGGATTTTTTGAGGTATGTACCATATCTTAAGGATGGATTGGCAAAGGTTCAAAGATTCATTAGTGGATTTCCATTAGCATTTAAGGACCAGATTGAGTATGGTGAACGTCGAACATTAGACAAAGCAATTGGGAAGTTGAAACATTGTTATGAGCAGTCTAATTGTAAGTTAGAACTTAATTAGGGTTGGAAAGGTAATGAAAAGAGTAAGGAAAAGTAGGAAAACGGGCAACAAAGAACTCGCAATGCAAGTAACAAGGAGAATGCAACACCATACAAGAATTTCAATGTAGTTGATAGAGGACAGGGATTTCAGTCTAAGGAGAAAAATAAGGGTTATGGCACGAAGCCTTTACAGTGTTGGACTTGTGGCAAGTACCATCGCACAAGAGATTGTTCTTGGCATCAATGTCATAGAATGTAGATTTGTTGTGCTCAGGAGGCACATGTTGTTTGGGATGATGGACAGAGTATTCCTCGTACTTATGCAGCATTGGATAATAGACAGGTTAATCATCAAGCATCTATTATTAAGATGGAAGGTAAGCTTTGTGATCAAGTTGTTTCAATTTTGATTGACCCTCGATCTAACTATAGTTATATCAATCCCGACCTAGTGGATAAGAGTTGATTCAATAAAGAAGTGAATGCAGAGCTTTGGTTGGTGCAGTTGGATAGCGGTACTAAGAAAAGAGTTTATCCTTGGGTAATATATTGTGCATTTGATTTGAATGGTATGTCTACATCAGTGTATCTAAATGTACTTCCATTAGGATCATATAGTATGTTGTTGGGTATGTATTGGAAAATTCAGAGGACTAAAGTGGATTGCTATAATAAGGCTATTGAGTGTCTAGATGATGATGGAGAAAGGAGAATTTTGTAGGTTAATAAGAAGCCTACAACAGTGATAAAGGTTACAACTATGTAGGAAAAGTGTAGTAGCAGGAAAGGATGTGTATTGTTTGCAGTTCATATTTCAAGTGATAAAGGTAAGGATGTTGAGGATGTGAAAGTCTTGAAGTGGTATTTGTTTTTGCAGCAGTTTCAAGATGTATTTCCAGCAAAGATCTCAAAGTTACCACCTTATAGGGAAGAGGACTTTTCTATTGAGTTTATTCCCATAGCAGCACCAGCCTATAAGGCACCGTATAGGATGGGAACTAAGGAATTAGTGGAACTGAAGTTGTAGTTGAAGGAAATTCATAACAAGGGATACATAACTTTCACAAAAAAAAATTACGACATTGATCATGCCTAATAACGAATTATTTTAAAATTTATAATGTGGGAAATTTGCCTTTCTATCACATCAAACATTCATGTATCAGTAAAACTTTCATAAGATATTATAAAGTAGTTGCAATGACTTTAATTCTGATAATGAGATAATTTGGAGTTTTGAAAAAATGATTGAAAGAGCACTTACATTTACCTTCAAACAAGCTTCCTAGGAGAGCAGTTCAAGATTTAAAAAATATGAGAATAAAATTGGGTTTCAAATATCTCGAAAACCTTTTCTGAAGCCAAAATCAACATACAAAACTCTGAGACCACAAAATTCCAGTGAAGACAATGAAATAGGGGTCATTTCCTTTACTGAGTATAATGGACATGATAGTGAAGGAAAAAGAAATGTGGATCTCGAAGATCTAATATCTCAAAATTCTTTTTAAATGCTTCCGATATAATACAAACTCAATAGTTCAATAAGCTAGCAAATTTGAAATTCCGAGGAAAGATCTTGGAAAAAATGAAAAGTTGTGGATCGAGATTCCAAAATTCACCAATTTAGAGGCTCTGAGTCCCTTCAGAAGAAAGAGATATGACTAAAGCGAAAAAAAAATTGGCAATTATGATGAAATGGTTCAACTCATCTTGGCAATTGTAATATTTGGAATATGCATAGATAAAATCATGGATAAGATCATTTTCTGCAAGCGTTTTGTGTGAGTATTCTTTCTTTTGTAGAAAATCTCAGCAATAAAGAATGTAAGTGTTTCATTTTAGCTGCATTAGAGAGGCAGAATATGGTTATTGACTCATATTACTAAGTAAAAAAAAATGAATTCATGTGAGTCTGCACACATGAACGTACCAAATGAAAAATATTGGACAAATATTATGGTTTTATATTTGAAACATGTGATATTCTTACCTTCTGATAGGATTTTATTATGTAACCGTTAAAAATATGAGCGGGAATGGATATTGGAGGTCCTGTATCGGAGATTTGATATCGAGAGTGTGAAACGGTAACAGCCAATCAAAGGTCCTGATATGAAAGTTCTGATATGGATAGTGAGAAGTTTAATGAAGATTGGAGAATTGGGAATATTGCCAATCGAAATATTAGAGATGTATGGACATCACAGTATCTGTGAAGTCAGCTATCAGAGGATGAGCAGGAAAGGATAACAAAGATTGGAAAATCGGGATATCGGAGATCGGTGATATAAGGATATCATAGGATCGAAGATGTCATATATCAGATGATGGGTGAAACGAGATATCAAAGGATCGACAAATCGAGACATCGAAGTATTTTGATTGATGCTCATATGAAATGTTTCGATATTCGGAAGCTATGATAATGCTACGTGGAAATCTTGTGGGGTTAGACCTTTTATTATTATATTCATAAAGAAGCACTTAGCTTAACTTGGCCTTTTAACAAAAACCCCTTTAATATTTATATTAATTATCGAAAATATTAGATCAGAGAATAATTTTATTGGAAATTTTGAATAAAGAGAGTTATGATATTATAATTCTCCGATATGAATCTTTTGATATTGTATTAAAGGCCTATCAAGGTTTTTAATAGAAGCAAAATTAAAGAATCCACAAGCTTAACTTGGCCTTTTAACAAAAACCCCTTTAATATTTATATTAATTATCGAAAATATTAGATCAGAGAATAATTTTATCGTAACTTTTGTATAAAGAGAGTTACGATATTATAATTCTCCGATATGAATCTTCTGATATTTTATTAAAGGCCTATCAGGGTTTTAAATAGAAGCAAAATTAAAGAATCCACAAATTCTGAAGAAACAACAAATACTTCCCTAAACATGTTGCAGATTTAGAAATGGTTGGTTGCTTGCTTATCTCAAGTCTCCAAAATCAAGCCAATGAAGACCTGCAAAAATATCAAAACATAAATAAGTAGTAAACTATGAAAAATAAAACAAACAATAGATGAATATGAACCTATAAAATGTATACCTGGAAGAATTTTGACTCTAAGTTTACCTCAAGACTCTTCAAGTTCTCCCATATTTTTCTAAAAATTCGCATATGTTCAAGATCATCTACTTATTAAATCTAAAATTCTAGGTAATTAATTTTCAAATTGCATCCACCTCAAATTTACATTGGAAGACAAGGGTGGTGAAAGTGAGCCTTTTAGAGATACTCGTGAATCGAAGATTTACAAGCCATAGCAATTCTTTGGAATTTCTTCATACATGATCAATGTGATGAAGTTTTACAAGACAATCAAGTGATTTCACAAGTGTGTATGATCCAACTATATAATAATTTCAGATATAGTCACTTTGCGAGCAAATGAACGAGGATGCCAAAAACTCGAATTCATTACTTGCTTATTAAAAATCTAGAATAATAAAATAAATGAAAACAGAAAAGAAATCTAATCTAAATTAGTCTATTCCTATTTCTAATTGGATGGAAGGAAACATGAGTAGGTATAATCATACTTCCAATGTAACCATTCTCTCATTTTAATTCTTGCATGTATGTACACATCAAACATTAGTACACAAATATAAATATAATTAAACTAACTGAACTAAAGCTGCATGCAGAATGTACGTTTATTGCTAATATATTTATAGGAAGAAACTTATTTACAATTACCTTCCCTTGAAATGTCCTTTCCAACTGAATTTCAATTGGATGATAGAAATCTGGATGGATTTCCATTAATGATTGAAAGAGATTAAAAAGAGTGGATAACAGGCCAAATTGTGGAAATGAATTTTTAAATACAATGGCATGCATAATATTGAAAACTTGAAATTCAGCATTTACTTGCTGATCTATAATCTGATTTTCTGAATTTAATTCACAATGATTTTCTGATTTCAAGACAACGTTTTCTGCAAGTTTTTTGCTAGTATCTTCTTGCATTGAATAGTAAAAGTTTCCAAGCTTTGTGATTGAGATTCACTGACATATGAAGGTGAATCTTGATCATTATTAATACTATATGAAGTGTGCACTAAATGAAGGAATTGATCATACATGGTAGAGGCAACTTCATCATGATTAGTCTGCACCTCCATATTGGAATTCTCAATTATGTTAATAAAATTTGAAGAGGATCGATCAAAGCTTGTAATAATTCCACGTGGATTGTGAATGGGAGGAAGAGAGTAAATATATTCAAACCAATCTAATAATTCATCTTCCAAAGGTTTATCTTCAATTTTAAATCTCAAACAATTTAAACGAAATCTAATGGTAAAATTAATAAAAGACTCATTTTCAAACCTTCGTATATCTTCAATTTCATCGTATACCTGTACATAGACATAACCATCGAATTTACAAAGTAACATTGCAATAAACTGATCCCAGTTGTGAACTAAGACAACTTGATGAAATTGACACCAGCTTCTAACTTTTCTTGAGAATGTAAGAGTAAAAACTTGCATAAAATACCTTCATCAATTCCTTGAAAATCAAAATTTGTAATTTTTTAAATAAATTGAAAGGCATGATCAAAAGCAGAAGCATTCCTCTTACTATTTTAACTTTACTTGAGACAAGAGTCTTACTACTTCTGGTGGAGTATTGGCAGATGCACATCCATAGATACAACTTCACATGGGAAGTTTGAGAGGAGCCATTGTGATTAAAATAAAATTTTAAAATACAAAAACTCCAAAAGATGGCAAGTCTTCGGGCCCTCCTTCTAGCGCAAAAATTGTTGAAGGCTCAAACATCTCTACCTACAACATTATAAGGGATACTAACCAATCAGGAACTTAGAGAAACTCATTTTCCATTGAAATGGTGGTTCTGAATGGTTAAACTAGGTCCAATTAACTTCTCTCTATCTCCATTGGCTTAAAATATGCCCTTTTATTCCCAATACAGAAGAGACATCAAATCAACCCTCCTGGTTATTAAGCAAGAAAGTGATCATTAAGCTAATTTAGGGCTCAACCAAGCCACTACTAAATTTTTCCTCTCTGGTGAGAGGACTTCTAAGAATGTAGAATTAAATCTAAATGCTAATTAATGCTAGAATGAAAGAAAAAGGAAAAAGATCCTAAGCCTATCTCGATTAGGAAGATGTAGATCTAACCCAACAAAGAGCAAAGTATTTAAATGATTTTAGATTTAAATATGTCTGGCTTAAAATGAATATCAAGCTAATGAAGTAATTCAATTAACTGATATTATGAACACCAAAACACATTATCTTCAGAGATCTATTAATAGAAATAATTAATCAACAACACTGATTTAATTAGTTCACAAAATGATGATGATTATTAAATCAGTAACTCGAATGATTAAACAATAATATAAGGAAATAATTCACAAAATATTATTTTTTTTTAAATCATAATTAAAAGTCTTATTTCTGAGTAAATAGTTACCCATAGATCATAGTTCAGCACACAAGAGCAGAGATAAATAACAACATATTATTGACGCAAATCACTCACATTGACAATAGTGCACAAATATGAATAAAATGACCAATTTCTGCTCTTATAAAATGAAATCAGTATAAAAAAATAGAATCTTAAATACCAATTTATTAAAACCATTTCTTTGGCTCATATTTCTAACAATACTTTACAATGCTTGAACTTCTGCTATTAAAACAAGAGCTGCAATAATGCAAGCTCTGCTCTCCATACATAGTTCATAATGCAAAAGAAAGATCCTAATAATCCCCAGATGTGAGATTAATCCTCTCTCTACCTACAACCTGAAATCCCTATTACAATAGTGCTTTATGCATTACAAAATTTCAGCAGAGAGAAGCCCCTTTCTCATTCTACAAACCACTATTTATAATTTACAAAATGAATTCCAAATAGGAGAGTTGTTAAGAGTAATTTTGCTCCAATAGCTTTCATTGGTCCAAATTCATTTTCTTCTATTGTTGGAGTAATCCCATTGATTGGAATTTTCTTTTCCTCATCTCTTCAATTGTTTTCCTATCAAAACCATTTAGAATTCATTTAAAATACAAATTAAAATCAAAATACCAAATTTGGACATAAAATATCTCCAATCGAAACTTAATTAAATAAATAAATAAAAGAAAATCTGAGTTTTCCATTGATCCATGTAAAGATTTAATTCGTCAAGGAGAACATTAGAGAATGGATATGCACTCGGTAGAGGCTATGAGAAAATGAAAATACATAAAATTAAACTCAGAAAATTAATTTGTTTAAAAATTCGGAGCTTGATCTTCTGCTTAATTTTATACACATTAAATGATCAAATATGATTGTGAATCTACTTCATAAATATTTTTTATGATTTTATCTATCCAATGAGCCATCCTGGACCTCATTTGGCCAAGTAAAACTCAACTTATGAACTTCCAAATTAGAAGAATCAAAACTGCCATAATTCTAGAAAAATTGCTACGAGGCTAAAAATATTTTTTTATATAATTAAAATCTAATCCTAAATTAAATTATAGTCATTTCTTAATTAATACTAATTTAATTGTAATTATAAAATAAAATTAATTAATTATAAACAAAACCTAATTAACTAAAAAATAATTAATTAATAATTAAAATTAAAAATATATTACATTAATATTAATTATAATTATATTATATAAAATTTATAATTAAAATTATAACAAAATATATAATAATTTATAATATTAATATAATATATTTTTTATATTACAAATCACCTTCTATATAAATCACATTATCCATAAACGTGGGCATGAGGGTTAATGGAGGAGGGAGGGTGAGGTAAGCATGAGTTGGAGTGATAAGGAGATGTGGTGGAGGGATAAGGATATGAGGAAGGAGGTTAGTTGAAGGAGGCCACAACTATAAGGAGGTCAAATAAACATTATGATAAATAAAAATAGGCACGACATAAAACAATATCAGAGTTCGGAGGTCAGAAGTAATTCATATCGCAAATTTTAAAATGCGCACACAAATAAAATGTCGATACGTCGATGTTCCGATATCGGATATCGAGGCTTTTGGATTTCGGAGGTTTGAAATTGGAGGTTTCAAAACCGAGGGTTTCAAAATCAGAGATTTCAAAATCTGGGTTTCGAAATCGAATATTTTAAAATCAGAAGTTTTATTTTGGAAGGGAGGTGGTGAGGAGAAGTGGGATCCACGTGGAATTAAAAATTCTACAAAGTGAAATACAGTCACTTTGCAACTTTAAGATTTTTGGTTTGGCAATTTATTTTAAAATTAGAAACTGGAATAAATTACCGAGATCCCAAAAACACATTTTTAATTGTTCTACAATTTGGCTGGGTGATTTTGTAGGACAGTTAGTGAAAAATTATGAAATTAGTAAAAAATAACTAGGAATTAATATTTACAATGAATTGCCAATTTAATTACAAAAAATAAAATAATACACGTTTTGTACATTTTTTAACCCTAAAAATTATTGAACTTCGGATGAGCACCATTTGCAAACCGTGTAACCAAATGAGACGAAACAAGTCTCGATGGAAAACTAGTGAAAATTCGAATTCAATGAAGCAATCAAATTATAAATCCAACGAAAATGAAAAAATGGCAAAATTGTAGGACACTTAACCAAAAGAAAATATCAAAAGGTGATTTAGCCAAAAATTAATGGAAAGGGTCCCCATTATTTAAAGTAAATAAGTAAAAAATGGGGGGTGTTGTGTTTTCCCTACAACAAGACCCCATTTTCAATAAGTGGATCTTGGAAATTGGGTCTCACACAATAACTCTCATCTCATGTTTACCTTGGCAAGCTTGTGGATTTTGGTAAATGTGCGAGGGGTGGTTACAGATTGGTACCAGAGCTCATAGGTTAAACACTTGAACTGAATGGGCAAAATGTGTTTGTCATGCATTCATGTCAGTTGTCTATGTGTCATCGTGTATGCACTGTGATTTCATTGTTGTAGTAGTGTGATCATGTAGAGGTTGATGATATTGATGTTGAGATGATTAATATGTTGATTTAATTATATATACATTAATTGTGCTGATTCGGATTGATCTTGCAGATGAGATAACCTCCCCTGAACTTCACTAAGGTATGTTGATTATGTTATGTTTGATTTATCTGACATGGTATGTTTACAAGAAGTAGAGGATCATAGATGAAAAGAAAAATGGTGGACTATTGTTCACGCGATTCTCCCTACAGATCAGATGAACAACATGGTGATGAGTACTCCCCTAACATAACATATACATTGAGAAGATTGAAAGCAGTGATTAGAAGTTGTAAAGGGGATAATGACATAATAATTTACTCACAAGAAATACTTTCTAGAGCATAGGAGAATCAAGCAGAAGTTAATGAATTCATTCTTCATAGTTTATCAAATTTGCAAAGAAAGGGACAACCACAAATCTGTTATGTATAGGAGGAAAGCACAAATGGGGCATATGGTAGTAGGTCTCATGGAGGGTAGAAGTCGGATACGCCCATGATACGACCAGAGGTGGAAAATGGATGGATACACCTGACATGAGAGGTAGTGGTTATGGATTCTATTCTAGTTCTGGATACAAGAGACAACTTGATCATCATTTCTATCATCCTTACAAGAGGAGCGAGAAGCCATACTTGTCAGATACGTTTAAGAAAGCCAAACCTCCTACCTTTGATGGAGAGTTGAAGAAACCAGAATATGTAGAATATGGTTGCCTGGGATGAAGAAGTTCTTCGAGCTACGTGACTATACAGATAATATGAAAGCCAAGATAGCCATTTTTAGTCTCAAAGAGAAAGTGAACATTTGGTGGGAAGCTTTGAAGCGTGTTAGAAGCATCAAGATAGAGGAGTTGAGTTTCCATAGATTCAAAATACTTTTTAGAAAGAAGTATTTTTCAGAGAGATACTATAACAGTAAGGCTAAAGAGTTCTATGAGTTGAATATAGGATCTATGACAGATGAATATTATAAGACTAAGTTTTTGGATTTTTTGAGGTATGTACCATATCTTCAGAATGAGCAGGCAAAGGTTCAAAGATTCATTAGTGGATTTCCATTAGCATTTAAGGATAATATTGAGTATGATGAACCTCGAACATTAGAGGAAGTAATTGGAAAGCTGAAACATTATTATGAGCAATCTAGTTGTAATCCAAAACCTAAGCAGGGTTGGAAAGGTAATGACAATAGAAAGTAAAAGTAGGATAAGAAGCAACAATGACCTCAGGATGAAGGTAACAAGGAGAATGCAACACCATACAATAATTCCAATGTAGCTAATAGAGGATAGGGATTCCAGTCTGAGGAGAAAAACAAGGTGTTGTGTGTGGAGCATGATTGTTCAGAGGTCTTTGTTTCAGCCGGATGTATACCCCAGGATGTTTTGTACACCCCTCCACGCGGGGGGGTGCGGGGGGACTTGTCCCCCCCGCGGGGGTCCGGGGGGGCCCATCCCCCCCGGCTGGGGGGTCCGGGGGCCAGCGGTCCCCCGGCGGGGGCTCGGGGGCAGCGCCTTGAAGCCAAAAATAAATGTAAAATTTCCTTGTAAAAGTATAGTAATTTCTAGTCAATCTGGGTCGTTCATTAGGCGGATGATCTGACGGTAGAACTTATGTTTGTTTAGGGTTTTTTGCCCTAGAAGGCAACCCCTCTCTTTATATGAGGGTATTGTATTTGAGGCTGCGAAATAGATGTGTATTCTGTGTGAGCGAGAAACAAAGAGGTGAGACTGTGAGAGAAAACAGAGGATATTACAGCGGATTTGCTGTAGGTTGTGTCTCTTCATTTTTCTGGATAATAGAAAGGAAGGACTGGCTGTTCGGGGTGGACGTAGCCCAAACTGGGTGAACCACGTATATTTGTGTCTCTCTTGTTTTGTGCATTTTCTGTGTTTATATTTTTGCAATATTTTATGTGTTCCATTGCTCCATAATATATAATTTTCTAACACAAGGGCCATGGCAGGAAGCCTTTATAGTGTTGGACTTGTGGAAAAGATCATCACATGAGAGATTTTCCATGGCATCAGGGTCGCAGAATGCAGATTTATAGTGCTCAAGAGGCACATAATGTTTGGGATGTTCAACAGAGTATTTCTCGTACTTATGCAGCGGTGGATAATAGACAAGTTAATCATCAAGCATCTATTATCAAGATGGAAGGTAAGCTTTGTGATCAAGTTGTTTCTATTTTGATTAACCATAGATCTAACTATAGTTATATCAATCCCGACATAGTGGATAAGAGTTGATCCAATAAAGAAGTGCATGCAGAGTCTTGGTTGGTGCAGTTGGATAGTGGTACTAAGAAAGGAGTTTATTCGTGGGTAATATCTTGTGCATTTGAGTTGAATTTTATGGATTGGAAAATTCACAGGACTAAAGTCGATTGTTATAATAAGGTTATTGAGTACCTGGATGATGATGTACAAAGGAGAATCTTGTAGGGTAAGAAGAAGCCTACAACAGTGAGAAAGGTTACAACTATGTAGGAAAAGCGCAGTAGCAGGAAAGGATGTGTATTTTTTCATTTCATATTTCTAGTGATAAAGGTAAGGATGTTGAGGATGTGAAAGTCTTGAAGAGGTATTTGTTTTTACAGCAGTTTCAGGATCTATTTCCAGCAGACATCTCAAAGTTACTGCCTCATACGGAAGAGGACTTTTCTATTGAGTTGATGCCCAGAGCAGCACCAACATCTAAGGCACCATACAGGATGGGAACTATGGAATTAGTGGAACTAAAGCTGCAGTTGAAAGAAATGCTTGACAAGGGATACATTATGCCAAGTGTATCACCTTGGAGTTCCTAAGTATTGTTTGTGAAGAAAAGGGGTGACACTCACAGGTTATGTATTGATTACAAGAAGTTGAACAAGATGACGATCAAGAATAGGTATCCTTTGACGCGGATTGATGATTTGTTTGACCAGTTGAAGGAAGTAGCAGTGTTCTTGAAGATTGACTCGAGATTAGGATATCAACGAGATACACATCAAAGAAGAGGATAGTATTCATTGATGACATATTGATATATTCGAAGAATGAGGAAGAGCATGAAGAACACTTAGCAACAAAGTTGATATTTCTAAGAAAGTATCAGTTGTATTCCAAACTTAGTAAGTGCAGTTTCCTTTAGACATAATTTCATTACTTGAGACATGTTGTTTCCAAGAAAGGTATAGCAGTGGACCTAGAAAATATCTGAGCTATAATGGAGTGGGAAAGTCCTAGAAATGTCGATGAGGTAAGATCATTCATAGGATTAGTAGGTTACTACAGGAGGTTCATCAAGAACTTCTCACAAATTACCTAACCCATTAAATCTTTGTAGATGAAAGGAAATAATTTTGTATGTGATGAGGAGTGTGTAACTAGTTTTGAGCAGTTGAAGAAGTTACACACAAATTCCTTGGTTTTGAAGATTGCAGACCCTGAAAAAGAGTTTGTGGTATGTATAGATGCTTGCAAGAGGGGACTTGGTGGAGTCCTGATGTCGGAAGGACATGTGGTATTCTATGAGTCAAGGAAGTTGAATGAACATGATCTGAATATGTGACTCACTATCTTGAGTTGGAAGTTATCATTCATGCCTTGAAGATGTAGAGAGATTATCTTTTTGGCAGGTAGTTTATTTTGATGAACGATCATAGTGGACTGAGGTACTTGTTTGACCAACCTAATCTGAATTACAGGCAAGCTAGATGGTTGGCTACTCTCAGTGAGTTTGATTTTGAGAGTAGGTACATCAAGGGAAAGGAGAATATGGTTGCAGATGCTCTTAATATAAGAGTGTAGGTGAATCACATTGCATTAGTGAGTTCTTATGGGATAGACTTCCAGGAGCAGGTCTTGTAGGTAGGGTAGCATGATGATAGGTATCAACAGTTGAGGCATAGGGTACAATAGCAGGCTGAATATAACAAGGATGAGGAGTATTATCTCATGACATATAGCTTGGTCAGATTCAGGAATAGGATTTATGTACCAGATGATAGTGAGCTCAAGAAGCTTATCTAGAGGGACTTTCATGTAAAGTTGTATTCAAGTCACTCGGGATATCAGAAGACTCTGATAGTAGTTAAGAATTTTTATCATTGGACAAAATTGAAGAAAGAGATGGTTGAGTTTGTTGCAAAATGTTTGGAATATCAATAGGTAAAGGAAGAGTGGAAGAATCTAGGTGGTTTATTGCAGCCAATTCTGATTCTTGAATGGAAATGGGAGGCCATTGTGATGGACTTCATTACGGGTTTGCTGAGGACATATAGAAAACATGATTCTATTATGGTTTTCGTGGACAAGTTGACTAAGGTATCTCAATTGATTCCATTGAAGTCTATGAATTCGGCTATTGAGGTAGCCCAAGTCTTCATCGAGGAGATAATGACGTTACATGGTACTCCTAAGAAGATTGTGACAGACAGAGATGCCAAGTTCACTTCCAAGTTTTGGAACATGTTTTCTGCAAGCTTGGGGATAGAGTTGACCTTAAGTACAACTAATCATCCACAGACAGATGGACAGATAGAAAGGGTCAACAAGATCCTTGAGGACATGTTGAGGATGTACGTCATGTGTCAGCAGCAGAAGTGGGAAGAGTATCTTTCACTAGTAGAGTTTGCACACAACAATGAGTATTATGAGTCCTTGAGAATGAGATTGTTTTGGGAACTTTATGGGTGGAGTTGTAATTCTCCCATCAGTTGGAGCGATCTAGTGAATAGGGTATTGATTGGACCAGATATGTTGGTAGAGATGGAACAGGAAATGCAAGTTATTAAAAGGAATTTGAAGGTAGCATAAGATAGGCAGAAGAGTTATACAGATCAACATAAAGCATTAAAGGATTTTTAGGTTGGGGAGCATGTGTACTTGCACATCAAGCCTAAGAGGAGATCCTTGATGATTGGATCATGTGCCAAGCTAGCACCTCGATATTATGATCATTTCAATATCCTTGAGAGGATTGGACCAGTGGCCTACCGACTTGCGATGTCTTCGACAGTGAAAGTACATGATGTTTTCGATGTTTCATTACTTAAGAAGTATGTCCAGGATTTTGATCATGTGATTGACTGGTATTTATTGCAGGTGTAACCTGAGGAAGAGTTCTAGCTAGAACCACAATTCATATCGCAGTGGAAATAGCTCATGCTCCAAAATAGATCAATCGAGGAGATTAAAGTGCAATGGAAACAATTTGGGCTTGATGAAGCTACATGGGAGATGGTTGATGAGATGCAAGCTATGCATCCTTATCTATTCGTTGGTTGAGTGGATGTATTCTGATATATATTTTGATGTTATGTTTTGGTTATATCTATATATGTATATTTATGTAAATAGCACATCAAGTTGTCTTATAAAGCTCCAATAAGTGATATGGTGTTCATGCTATGTTGGTTATGTATTTAGCAGTATGATATGATGTAGATTTTTCATCGAGCTATGTTATAAATCTCCAAGGGAAGCATGTGTTTTGCTAGTTTATAAGTGTCATTGAACACTGAGGACAATTTTCCCCCAAGGGGGGAGGTCTGTAACAACCCCTGGTTGTTTTTCTATGTAAATAAATAAAAATAATAACTAAGGTCACGATACACATATTCCAAGATTAATGTAGGGAAAAACAGATTGATGGGGTATCATTGGTGATTAATTTATGGATATGGAAATTGACAAAGTCATTGGAAAAGGAAAAGTGGAATTTATTTATAAAAATAATGGAAAATAAGAGAAAATGGAGATGAAAGGTCACATAATTGGATGAGGAATTGAAGGAAAAAATAAGTAAAATGAAGAAAATAGAGGCCTCAATGATAAAAAGGCTTCTGAGGATCAATTCACAACCTTTTGTCAGTTTTAGCTTGGAGCTCTCTCTCTATTCTCTCACTCTATTATACTCTTGCACACTTAGAGTTTTCTTGGAGAATTCCTGGAGCACTTGGGTATACATTGGATGTGGAGGAAGAAGGCAAAGGAAAGTGGGAAAGCACAAGGGAACATGTGGATCAACAACTATTGTTTGATTTCTTGCAAGTAACAAGTTGCATGTGTGATTTGCTTTTTGATTTATGGATGCATGGTATATGCATGTGATTATCTGGTTATGTGTTGTCATTAGCAAGGAGGATTGCCTAGATTGACAGTGGTTTTTCCTAGCCTTGCTATTTCTTGGATAACCATGGTGTTGTGGGGAGTTTTTTCTGCTTATTATTTTTCTGGTTTGTGCTTGAAATTATTTATGACTTGGGGTGGAACAAATGCATCTAAAGCCTTCGAATAACTTGGGTTGAGTTACTAGCCATGGAGCCTAGGTTGGAGAAACACTCTAAAGACCTTGGTGGATTGAGTTACTAGTCCTAGAGTTAGGTTGGAAAAATGCTTTGGAACCCTTGGTAGGTTGAGTTATGAGTACTATATTTAGGTTAGACAAACACTCTCGAGCCCTAAAAGGTTGTGGGTTGAGTTAATAGTTCGTGGAGCATTGGACAACTTGAGTAGAGACCGATTTGGTTGGTGTTAGTGATGTCAACCATGAGGTGGAATCACTAGTTGACGGTTAAGGTGGTTTGGCCTCTGGAATACCTGGTTTGGTTTTGTTTGGTTTATTCCATGAGATCCCACATTCATGCTTGGAATATGGCATAGGGGTGTTTGGTTGAAAGAGATATTGGTTCATCTCAATCTACGGTCGAATGGTATGTGGAAGTCTCTGACTTTGTTGGTATTTTCATATATTAATAAGAGTTATTCTTCTACTATGATTCATGAGTACTTGTAGTAATTATATTAGTGATATTATGGTGAATTTTCCATGGTTCCTATATTAGTTATTTTATGGTTATATGTTGGTTATATGATGTGTACCACCATTGGCTCTTGTCATGAATTATTTAATTATTAATTGGTTGATGAATGTATGGACTAATAAGTGTTTTTGTGGCTATATGGAGAAGGAATAGAGCCTTCTTGATGATGCTCTAGTGAGATTATTGAATTAGTAAACATATATGTATTTATAACTTACAGGTACTATGCACAGAAAGTGTTTGTATAAATGAGTAATTGGGACCTCTAACTTCATGGGGTCGTAACTTTGGCATACGATCTCCATTTGAATATCCTAATACCTCATTTAGAAGATCCCCACAAGGAGGCCAAAGATAAAAAGGTAAGTTGGTATTGCACTTTTCTAGTCTCTCTATTTTCCTTAAAATGTCCTTTAGGCCATCAAAATAGCCTCAGAAATCTAGAACCTGGAAAACTACCACAAATAGAAAGTTGTATTGAATTTAAGGAAACGAAACTGAAATGAAATAGTATTGGGTCAATAATTGTGTGATCATGTGTCATTGGGTGTTTGCAGTCTGTTTTGGACATGTGGACCCCATTTTCCATAAGTGCATCCTGGAAATTGGGTCTCCCATAATAACTCTAATCTTATGTTAACCCTAGCGAGCTTGTGGATTTGGGTAAATGTGGGAGGGGTGGTTACATCATCCATGCATTGAATATGTTGAGACACTATCTTCTTGGCAAGATGTTCATCTTGAAGAGTGATCACAGTGGATTGCGATACTTGTTTGACCAACCAAATCTGAATGCCAAGCAAGCTAGGTGGTTGACTACAATCAATGAGTTTGACTTCGACGTCAGGTACATTAAGGGAAAAGAGAGCAGGATTACAGATGCTCTTAGGAAAATATTACAGGTAAATCACATAGCAACTATGAGTTCATATGGGACATATTTATATGATTAGATCTTACAGGCAAGACAATTGAATGGCATGTACTAACAGCTTAAGAACAAGTTATAACAACAGGGTACACATGAATAAGATGTGGATTATCATCTCACAGTAGATGGTTTGGTTAGATTTAGGGATAGGATTTATGTGCCAGATGATAGTGAGCTCAAGAATCTTATCTTGCGGGAATTTCATGTTAAGCAATATTCAGGTCGCCTGAGATATTAGAAGACATTGACAACAATGAAGAAGTTCAGCCACTGGCCAAATTTGAAGAAAGACATGGAAGAGTTTGTTGTGAGATGTTTTGATTTTCAATAGGTAAAAGTAGAATATACGTATCCAGGTGGATTACTACACCCGATTAAATTTCTAGAGTGGAAATGGGAGGTCATTTCCATGGATTTCATCACACGTTTACCAAGGACATCTGGACAACATGATTATATCATGGTTGTGGTTGTGAGGTTGACTAATATAGCTCATTTCAGTCCAGTTAGGTCTACAAATTTAGCTAGTGAGGTAACACAGATCTTCATCAAGGAGATAATGAGGTTACATGGTATTCCTAAGAAGATCGTGTCAGATAGAGATGTTAATTTCACTTCCAGGCTTTAGAAGGAGTTGTTTGTAGGTTTGGGTATAGAGTTGGATTTTAGTAAAACTTGTCATCCCAGACATATGGACAGATGGAGATGATCAACAAGATTCATGAGGATATGTTAAGAATGTATGTCATGCATACACAACAAAAGTGGGAAGAGTATCTTCCATTGGTAGATTTTATGTACAGTAATGGGTATCAAGAGTCTTTGAGGATGACTATGTTTGAGGCATGTTATGTGAGGCTTTGTAATACTCCCATTAGTTGGAGTGATCAAGTGAACAGAGTATTGATTAGACCATACATGTTGGCAGAGATGGAATAGGAAATGCAGGTTATTAAGAATAATTTGAAGGTAAAACATAGGATAGACAGAAGAGTTATGCAGATCAACACAGGGTATTTAATGAGTTTCAGGTTAGGGAACATGTGTACTTGTGAATCAATCCCAAGAGGAGTTCATTGAGGATTGGATCATGTGCCAAGATGGCACCTCGGTATTGCGAGCCTTTCAAGATCCTTGAGAGGATTGGATCGGTGGATTATCCACTTGCACTGCCTTTGATAGTGAAAGTCCATGATGTTTTCCATGTGTCATTTCTTAAGAAGTATGAAAAATATGTTGATCATATGATTGACTGGTTTGTATAGCAGGTGGAGCTAGAAGGAGAATGTCATCTCGAACCTTAGTGTATTTTATAGCGAAAAATGCTCATGTTTTGGAATCGTACAATCCAGCAAGTAAAAGTGTAGTGGAAGCACTATGGACCCGATGAAGCTACATTGGAGATGGCTAATCAGATGTGGGCTATGTATTCTTCTCTATTCACTGGTTGAGTAGATGCATTTTGGTATATGATTTGAATTTTTGTTTTGGTCATGTTTGTTTATGCATATGTATGTAAATACTGCATCGAGTTGTGTTATAACTCTCCAATAAGTAGTATGGTGTTCATGGTATGTTAGTTATGTCTTCAGTAGTATGATATGATGTAAATGTTGTATCGATCTAGGTTATAAAGCTCCACGGGAAGCATGTGTTTTGTTGGTTTATAAGTACCATTGAACACCAAGGATTGTGTTCCCCCAAGGGGGAAGGGTTTGTAACAAACCCTACTTGATTTCATATGTAAATAAAAAATAATAACCAACACCATGGGGATCACTTGTGATTAATAAATGGCTATGGAAATTGGCAAAGGAAAAGTGGCATTAATTGGCATTTTATTTATGAAATGTTAGAAAATTGTATATTACAGAGTAATGGAACACATAAAATATATTGTAGAAATACAAACACAGAAATAAAAAAAGAGAGAGACAGATATACGTGTTTCACCCAATTTGGGCTACGTCCACAAAGAAACAGCGAGTCCTTACTTTTATATTATCCATCAAAATGAAGGGATACAACCTACAACAGATCCATCGTAATTCCCTCTTCGCTCCCAATCTCCTCTCTCTTCCTCGCTCGGAATACCGATCTAGATAGACGCAATACAATTCCCACATATATAGTGAGGGGTTCCCTTCTATGGAAAAAAAACCCTAAATTAAACATAACTTCTACCGTAAGATCTCCACCTAATGAACGGCCTAGATTGACTATGAAATTACGACATTTTACAAGGCAATTTTACATATATTTTTAGCTTCAGGGGCGCTACCCCCGATCCCCTGCCAGGGGGGACTCCAAATAATTGTCATCACCCCCCTTGGACCCCCCTGGCGGTGCACATTTTACGAGAAACGTTGCCGCCACATTAAGAACTGGGGTCCAATGTATCGATACCTCGAATAAAGAAGATAATCAGGCTCCACACCCAATAATCTCCCACTTGGATAATAATTATAGAAACTCCATCGCTGCTTCATTTGTTGGCCAATGACTCTACTTTCGACCTGGACATTTTTCATCTTCTTCATCATACTTGAATACCAATTGAAACTGAGCAGAATCTTAGTTTCTCCCTGGTTACAACTTTTGTTAACATATCTACGTGATTTTGGCTAGTGTGTATCTTTTCCAGCCTCAATTGTCCATCTTCCAACACTGACCGTTTGAAATGGTACTTGAACTATACATGTTTAGTCTTGGAATGAAATGCATAGTTATTTGCAAGATGTATGGCACTCTTGCTGTCATTGTATAACCTGCCTAACTCCTGCTTCTTACCCAATTCATCCAGAAACTTTTGTAACCAAATCATTTCTTTACTAGCCTCTGTAGCAGCAACATACTCTTCTTCTGTCATTGAGAGTGCAACAACACTTTGCAGTTTTGAAACCCAACTAGCAATTGTTCCACCTACAATGAACACATACCCTGTGGTGCTCCTCCTGTTATCTCTATCACCTACCATATCTGCATCAACATATCCCTGTAGAGAAATGTTTGAATCACCAAAGCATAATGCTTGGTTTTTGGTACCTCTCAAATACTTGAGAATACACTTCACCACCATCCAATTTTATTTTCCTGGATTGTTCATGTACCTACTTACAACTCCCACTGCATGTGCAATATCAGGTCATGTGCAAACCATTGCATACATTAAGCTTCCAACCACTGATGCATATGAACTTTAGACATATAAGCCATTTCTTCTAGAGTCTTGGGACACTCCTCCTTACTTATTTTGAAATGGCTAGGGAAGGTATACTAACTGGTTTTGCATTCTTCATATTAAATCTTTTCAACACCTTTTCTATGTACTCACTTTGTGACAATGTTAATTTTCGATTCTTCCTGTCTCTAGTTATTCTCATACTAAGGATTTGTTTTGCAGCACCCAAATCCTTCATTGCAAATAAGTTTTCCAATTTTATTTTGAGCACATTTATTTCCTGCATGTTAGAACCTGCAACAAGCATGTCATCTACATACAATAACAATATAATATAGCTGCCAACATTTTTCCTTTTGAGATAAACACAATGATTAGAGTGACATCTAGTATAACCTTGTTCAGGCATAAACCAATCAAATGTTAGATACCACTACCTTGGAGCCTGTTTTAAGCCATACAAGATCTTCTTCAAACTACACACTATTTTCTCCTTCCCTTTTACCTCATATCCTTGTGGCTGCTGCATATATATATCTTCCTCCAAATACCCATGGAGAAAGGTTGTCTTTACATCTAACTGCTCAAGATGCAAATCTTCAGCTGCTATTAGACTTAAAATAGTTCTGATTGAAGTCATTTTCACAACATGAGAAAATATCTCATCAAAGCCTATACCATTTTTCTGTGCAAACCCCTGTGCAAACCCCTTCACCACAATTCTAGTTTTATAGCTTTTTCTACCACCATCTTCTTCCTTCAACTTGCAAACCCATTTATTCTGCAATGTTGTTTTACCTGCAGGCAACCTGATTAAGTCCCAACTCTAGTTATGTGCTAAGGAGTCCATCTCTTATTTCATGGCTTGCTCCCACTTCTTCCTGGTTTCTACCTACACTGCTTCTTCATAACATTCTAGTTCACCAAAATCAGTCAACAATACATAATATAATGAAGGAGAGTATCATTCAAGGGGTCTACTTATCCTGGTAGATCTTCTAACACCACTTTCAAGTGTTTGAGGTGCTTGTTGTTGTTGTGGTTACTGTTGTTGTTTTGGCTATTGATCATTATGATTTTCAGACACCTTCAATTTTCTGTGATCTCATCAAGCACTGTGTATTCTCCCTTTTCTTTTTCCTGTTTCTTTTCCTACATCTGATCCTTATGCAAAACCTTTTCATTGAATATGACATTTCTGCTCCTAATCATTTTGTATTTTTCATAATCATAAAATAGATAACCAAAATCATTAACACCATATCCAATAAAGGTACATTTCTTTGATTTTGCCTCAAGCTTTGTTCTATTTTCTTTATTAATGTGGAAAAAGTATTCACAACCAAAAGTCTTTAAAAATGAGTAGTTTACATTTTTACCTGTCCATGCCTCCTCTGGAATACCACCATCCAAGTAACTTGAAGGCCCTCTATTGATTAGATAAACAATAGTATCTATAGCATCTGCCAAAAAATGTAAAGGCAATCCTACATGCAATCTCATGCACCTTGCACGCTCCATGGTTGTCCTATTCATCCTTTCTAACACCATTTTCTTGTGGTGTTCCTAGAACTGTCTTCTCTCTCCGAATTCCATTCTATGAACAGTACCCATCAAGCTCTTTGCTGCAATATGCACCTCCATTGTCTGATCTGAGACACTTCAACCTTTTTCCTGTCTCATTTTCAACCAAAGCTTTCCATTTCTTGAAAGTATCAAATACATCATATTTATTTCGAATACAATAAATCCAGGTTTTTCAGGTTGCATCATCAATAAAAGTAACATAATAGCGAGAGCCACCGAGAGATGATACCTGACTAGGTCCCCATACATCTGTATGCACAAGCTCTAATTTTTCGCTCTTTTTTGTTTTCCCAACTCTGAGGAATCTGACTCTCTTTTGTTTTCCATAAACACAATTCTCACAGAATTTTAAATCAACATGCTTCAAACCTGGCAACAAATTTCTTGAGTGAAGAATCTGCATCCCCTTCTCACTTATGTGCCCGAGCCTATGATGCCACAATGTCGTATCTTGTCCTATAGAGGTTAAAGCATTAACAAAATTAGAAATACCATTGCATAAATACATTGTACCAACCTTTTCTCCTTTTGCTATTACCAGGGCTCCATTAGTGACCTTCCAGGTTTTATCTGTAAAAGTAGTCACATAGCCTTCACCTTCCAAATGTCCTATTGAAATCAAATTTTTCTTCAAATCTGGAACATGCCTTACCTCCTTCAATGACCATTGATTTCCATTCTGTTGTTTTATGAAAACTGTACCCATTCCAATGATTTTACAGGGTTTATCATCACCCAATCGAACCCGTCCAAAATCTCCTTGAACATAATCATGAAAATGTTTCCTATTAGGTGTGGCATGGAATGAGGCCCCTGAATATAACACCTAGGCATCAATAATATTTTATAATAAAAGAATCAAAGAATCATGCAACACACCACCTATCACATTCGCTTCATGATTACTTTCTTGTTGTGCGTCTCCTTCTTTTCCCTTCCGAGACTTGCAGTCTTTCTTCAAGTGTCCTTTCTTCTTGCATTTCTAGCACACTATCCCCAATATGGACTTGTATTTGCCTTTCCTTGACTTACTGTGATATCCTTGGCTCTTTCCTCTTTCCATTTTTCTTCCCCTAGTCTATGCAGTCAAAGCATTACCTGATGTCTCATCGAAGCATTTCCATCGCATTTCCTCACTAAGGATTGCACCGACAACATCATCAATCTTTAAAGTACTAGGTCCAGAGATAGAGTTACTAATGGCCATAACTAAAACTTTCCAACTTTCTAGCAATGAGCATAGAAATAACAGAGCCCTAACTTCATCATCAAAAGTTACCCCTACAAAACTTAACTAACTGGTAACTGTATTAAATTCATTTAAATGATCAACAACAGATCCACCTTCTGACATTTTCATATTAAATAAACGCTTCATAAGAAATACCTTATTTTAGGTCAAGGGTTTTTCGTATAATTTGGCCAATGCCGAAATTAAACCCTTTGTTGTCATTTCCTTTGAAATATTAAAGGCTACCGACACCACTAGGCACAAAAGTATTGTTCCAAGTGCCTTTCTATTGAGAATTTCCCATTTTGTGTCTGTCATACTCGTCGGCTTCTTTGTCTTTCTGTTCAATGGTAGGTAAAGATCTTTCTGATACAGATAATCTTCCATCTACATCTTCTATAGCTGGTAGTTTTGTTCGTTAAATTTTTCAACCCTAAAACTACCATCTTCTGCCATTGCTCCCACTTGAATGAGAAACCCTTTTCTCTCTGCGATTTTATTAGCCAAATAGACCTTCGGCCCTAATACCAGTTGTTAGAAAATTATATATTACAGAGCAATGGAACACATAAAATATATTGCAGAAATGAAAACACAAAAAACACATAAAACAAGAGAGACACAAATATACGTGGTTCACCCAATTTGGGCTACGTCCATGGAGAAATAGCCAGTCCTTTCTTTTATATTATCCAGCAAAATGAAGACATACAACCTACAATAGATCTGTTGTAATTCCCTCTTCACTCTCAATATCCTCTATCTTCCTCGCACAAAATACCGATCTACATAGACACAATACAATTCCCTCATATATATTGAAGGGTTAACTTCTAGGGCAAAAAACCCTAAATTAAACATAACTTCTACCATCAAATATCTATCGAATGAACAACCCAGATTGACTACGAAATTATGACATTTTACAAGGAAATTTTACATCTATTTTTAGCTTTAGGGGCATTGCCCCCAATCCCCTGCCAGGGGGTGGGGGGGGGCCTCCAAATAATCATTGTCACCAGTGTTGCTACCACATTACGAATTGGGTTCCAATGTGGCGATACCTCTTAATAAATAAGATAATCATGCTCTACACCCAACATGAAATAATGGAAAATAGGAGAGAAGGGAGATGAAAGGTCACAAATTTTCATGAGGAGGAAATTGAAGGAAGTTGAGGAACAATGAAGAAAATGGAGGCCTTAATGATAAAAGGATTTTGAGGATCAGTTCACAACTATTTTCAGTTCATTCTTTGGCACACTCATTCTATTCTCTCTCTCTCATACTCTTGCACACTTAGAGAAATATTGCAGCATTGTTGGAGCATGCTTGAAGAACTCTAGTTTTCAATGGATTTGGAGAAAGAAGGAAAAGGAAAGCAGTAAAGTGCAAGGTAATAATAGGATCAGCAGTTGTAGTGAGATTTCTTTGTAGGTATCAAGTTTCATGTATGATTTCCTTGCTAGTTTTGGCATGCATGGTATATCCATGTGGTTAATTGGTTATGATATGTCATTAACATGGAGGATTGCCTAGATTGACAGTGGTTTTATCTATCCTTGCCATTTCCTTGATAGCCATGGTATCGTCGATTTTATACTTGTTGTTTCTGATTGGTGCTCAAGTTCCTTATGGTTGTAGGTTGAGTTACTAGTTCCTGGAGCCGTTGGTTGGAACAAATGCTCTGGATCCCTGGAACAACTTATGTTGAGTTACTAGTCATGGAGCCTTAGTTGGAAAAATGCTTTGGAGCCCTTGATGGGTTGAGTTACTATTACTAGAGCCTTGGTTGGAAAAACGCTCTGGAGCCTGGAAGGCTATGGGTTGAGTTATTTTTTCCCGAAGCCACGGTTGGAACAAATTCTCTGGAGCCATGAAAAAGTTGGGTAGAGACCAATCTAGTTGATGTTAGTGATGTCTGACCATGAGTTAGAATCACTAGTTAAGGGTTGAGGTGGTTTGGCCTCTTGATGCCCTAGTTTGGTTTTTTTGGGTTTATTCCATGAGATCCCACATTCACCCCTAGAATATGGTGTGGGGGTGATTAGCTGAAAGAGATATTTGGTTCAACCCAATCTATGGTTGGTTGATATGTGGAAGTCCCTCACTTGGTTGGATTTTGCATATGTTCATAAGATATTTTTTCCTCTTGTATTTTCATGAGTAATTTTACTTGTTATTATGTGGCTTTGATGTTTGTTTTATCATGGTGTATATGTTTTGAATTTGTTGGTTATATGATGGTTATATGGTGTATATTGGCTATGGATATTTATGTGTTTTCATTTATTGATGAATGGTTAATGAATGCATGAGCGGATACATGTTATTGCAGCTATTATGGGAGGGTATTAAACCTTCTTGATGATTCTCAGATAAGTATAGGCACATATGCTTGAATATGCATTTATGACCTATAGATTACATGTTCGGCATATGTTTGACGAATTGATTGTCATGGTTAGGCCTACTTAGGTCAAGTCTTTGATCAATTTTTATATGAATACCTTTCTCTTGATGTCATTTATCATTTTGGAAAGTCTCACTTACTTATGGGAAGTGGTCTAGATGCTGACCTACAATTTAGGCCCAGAATCTAGGACTGCTACCTTTGAACTGGAACATTTTGGTTGCAACCACATGGATGCAATCTTGTGCATGAGGTTGGAAGCTTCCAACCATATGGAGGTATTGTTTTGGGTGCAGTTAGGGACCCAGGTCAGATAAAAGGGTGTTGAGCTCAAGTTTTGGCCACCTGGGGTGGTTGATGAACCTCTTAGGGTCCTTTAGCACTTGTAGGATGTTGTGAGACATCAATTTGTCTTATGTGGTTGGCCCCACTTATTTAATGGAATCTAGGAGGTTAGGTCATATCATAGTAGCTCTTCCTCTCACATTTACCCTGGCAGGCTAGTGAAACTAGATAGATATGGGAGGGGTAGTTATACACGAAATGTTGACAAGAGTTGCTAATGCAAGTGGATGTGAGGCTCTAGAATTATCTTTGTATAGAAGGTTCCTTGCTGAAACACTTGTTCAGCGTGACATTGGAGCTCAAGAAACCTTTCATATGTTGCTAAAGATACCTCTTGTTGTATGTAGTCACACATTTTTTCCATTGAACATTGGGAAGAATGTATACCAAAAAATATTAGTGAATTCTAATGAAACCTCGTGAAAAAAAAATGTTCAGATTTCTGAAACCCATACCCTCTTTTTGGAGAATTTGTGTTTGATAGAAATGATAATATCATGGAGTTTTGATGTCTATCATAAGCAAGAGCCATGGAGATGATGATATGTTCGTGTTATTCTTAGTTCTTGGCCATGGTTTTATGTTGTTCCAGATAATGATTTAGAAGAGTTTGAAAAATTTTGTTGGACTGGGTTTCTTTTATACAAGCCATTCCGTGACATTGCTTCAAATATGGGCCTTTCAAGTGAAACTATCATCGAGAATTGGAGGAATTTAAGATATTTCACATGGCATGTTGATCGAGGTCCTTTTCCAAATGAAGGAAATGAAGAAGATTTTGAGTCGCTTATTCATGAAGATAATGTTGATCGATATTCAGAAGAGTGGCAGATTTTTTCCCGAATAATTCCTCCAAACAATGTAAACATTTCTAACCTTGACAATCTTGGTAGAAGGGACTTGATATTCATTATAATTGGCAAGAAACAATGGTTTCAAATGATATTGCAGAGCATGCTATCCATTTTATAAAGGGGGCATAATTTGCAGGTGTTGTTAATGTCAACACAGTTGGGGAGACAATTTTGTCACATTCTTCTTTATCGGAGAAACAAAGAGCTACTTTTTGAAATTGTTTTTTGACACTTTGTTAATGGTGGAAACGATGATCCTTTGAAAATGATTATTCAAGGAACTGACCGAATTGGTAAGTCTTCTCTTATTCATTGTATTTATCATGGTCTTTCTGCTTCAACAACAGATGATAGAAATCCATTGTTATTTCTTGCTCCCACTGGTATAGCTTCTTTTAATATACATGGAAAGACAATACACTCTGCTTTGAAAATTCCTATAAAAGATATGAAACGGTTGAATGGTCAATATTTAGAAATGTTTCAAGAAGAAATGAGGCACATTCAATATATTTTTATTGATGAAATGAGCTTTATAGGTCCAAGGTTATTCATACATATAGATTCTCGTTTGTGAGAAGCCTTTCCTGAAAATAAGGCTTCTCCTTTTGGTGGTAGGTCCATTATTCTTGTGGGTGACCTTGGGCACCTCCTGTTAAACATAAACCCTTGTACCTAGGTAAAAAAATAGGGAAATTGATGTGTGAAAGCTTCAACATTGTTGTGACTTTGGATAAAATTTATAGGCAACAAGGAGATGATCCAAGACATACATCTTTCACAATATTTTAACCAATATTAGAAATGTAGAGCCTTTTCTAGATGTTGGGATCTTCTTATGACACGTGTCGACAACTGCTTATGTCCACAAGAAAATATTTTATTCGAATCTTCAATTCCCTTGGTTGCAATGAATAATCTCTTCAATTTGCATAATCAAAAAATGTTGAAATCTTTAATTGTCTAATTGCAATATATGTTGTGGAATGTACTAGAAAAACATAAATAACTGACAATGATGATGATGTCCTCGAGTGTGAAGTGTTATTGTGTTGTGGGAAATTTGTCATTCTCACGTGTAATTTGTAGGTTGAAGTTGGGTTGGTCAATGGCACACTTGGATATATTGAAGATAGCTTCTATGTGCCTAGTTCAAAGCTACCACCACTTCTACAATTCGCTACAATTATTTTTGAAAAGTACATTGGTGTTCCATTTCACAGGGATTTTCCAAACATTGTGCCCATAACACCTGTCATTAGAGGTAATCTTAAACAGATGCCTTTGAAAATGGCATGGGCCCTGACTATACACAAATCACATGGGATGACTTTGCAACAAGCCACTGTAGATATTGGATAAAAACAGAGGTAGGGTTTGAAATTTATAGCTATATTAAGAGTGAAATCCATTGATGGTTTACGAATTTCACCACCTTTTTCTTTTCAATGTTATTCAAAAATGTGAAACGATGCATATGTTACACTTAGGAAGAAAGACGAGGAATGATTGAAGTCGATATCATTTTGATTTATTTATCTTGAACATAGTTTAGTTTTTATGCACTTGACTTATGAGAATAATAAAATTCCATAAATACGAAACAATATTTCCATAAACATAGAAATATCACATGAATTGAGACAAGCTGCAAAGTTATTTATTATTCAGAAGCATAATACAATGTTCACTTGCCTCTTCCAGAGGGTAACCTCCAACAGATCAGAGCTCAATTACAATAAAAATTATTGTCTCTTAGCTTTTTATCTAAGATTATTTATAGTTTTATGACATCCAAAACCCTAACTACTAGTGGTCCCTTGCATAATATGGGTTAACCACTTTATTTATTAACTATGGCCCTAGTTTATAACTAATTGTGTTATGTTTTCTATAATGTGGGTCAACCACTTACAATTTTTATTAATGCAGATAATTGCTTATGAGGTTTATTGAATAAACTAACTAAATATGACTCTGACAAGGCCCCCTTGGGCTTATTACATAACTAAATGGGTTAGGGTTGGACCCTGACATGCCCTCCCCCATAAAAAGTATCCTTGTACTCGAGGCTGAAGCTATGGAAACTGTTGAAGAATAGTGATTGATTCCCATCTCACATCTTCTAGGGAGGTGTCTTTCCACTTGATGAGGACTTCCTTGATTGTGCAGTTACATAGATGTATTTCACGAGGACCGAGGACCTGTTCAGGTTGGAGCCAAAGTGAACCTTACTCATCCAATTTTGGAAGAATTGTTTGAACCATGAAATTGTTCCCCACAACTTTCTTGAGGCAAGATACATCAAATACTGGGTCAATTTTTGAAGTATTCGGTAGGGCTAGTTTGTAAGCGACTACTCATATACACTAAAGTACTTGATAAGGCCCATTGATTTTTGGGGTTAGTTTGTGGCATCCCTTTTTTTAGAGAGGTTTTCTTATAAGGTTGGAGTCATAGGAACACTTGATCTCCAACTTGAAATGACCTCTTTGAACGATGTTGGTCAGCCTATTACTTCAATTGATTTTGAGCTTGATGTAGCTTATCTTTGAGATGAACGATCATGGCGGCACGGTTTTGCAGGAGTTAATCAAATGCCTATACTTTAGAAGATCCTATGATATAAGAAGTTGGTGAAGGTGGGAATTGGCCATACACTACCTCATATGGCGTCATCTTGGTGGCTTCATGATAGTTATTTTTATACCACCATTCAGCTAAAGGAATCCATTGTACCCATTGATGTTGCTTGTCTGAAGTGAAGTACTACAGATAGGTCTACAAACATTTGTTGACTACTTCTATTTGACCATCGGTTTGGTGATGATAAGTTGTACTCAGTTGGATTTGTGTGAATTGTAGCTTTAAAATTTATTGCCAAAAATTGTCGGTAAAAGTGGGGTCTTGATCATACATAATGGAAGTCAGCATGCCAAGCAGTTTAAATATTTGGTCCATGAAAACCTAATCCACCAATGTTGGGGTAAATGGGTGCAGTAGAGCGCAAAAATGAGCATATTTTCAAAGTATATCAACAACCACCATGATGAATGATTTGTTTCTTGATTTTGGGAGACCTGTATTGAAATCCATGGAAATATTTGTCCAAATGGAAGCAAGGAGTGACAAGGGTTGTAAGGTTCCTGGTAGCTTGATCATTTCCCATTTTTTTATTTGGCATACTTTGCATTTAGATACAAAATTATGAATATCGTGATTCACTTCAGTCCAAAAGAGAGAGTGGCATGATCGTGCATAAGTATTTTGAAAGCCTGAATGTCCTACAATCGGAGAGGAGTACAAGTCTTTCGAGATGCAGGTTTTGAGGGTGTATGTTGGAGATAGAACTACCCGATCCTTATAGCAAAGAATCTCAGCCATCCATGAGTATTCCTATAAGGAATTAGGATCTATTTATAATTTGTTAATGAGATGGGACAGAGAGGGTTGGGAAAACCATTCATGACAGGTTGCTTCAATCCAATATGGTACGGGTAGAGAGAGGGATAAACGGGTGCCCACTTCCTCCAATTAGTGTGATAAGGCCTCGAACACTACATTGTCATGCCTCTTCTTATAAATTATCTCATAATCATATCCCAACATTTTTTTGAGCCATTTCTTTTTCTGTGGCGACGATAGATGCTACTATAGGAAATATTTTAGGCTATGATGGTCAGTGTGGATTTGGAAACAACACCCCAATAAGTATGATCGCCAAGTGTTTGTTGCATCTAATATGGCTATCATTTCTTTCTCATATGGAGGTTGACCTAGATTTTTTTCATTGAGATGTTGACTGGTGAAAGCTAATGGTCTACCTTCCTACATTAATATTGTACCAATGCTCGTACCTAAAGCATCACATTCAATCACAAAAGGTTTTTTGAAGTATGGGAAGGTGAATCCTGGAGTGGAGCACATGGCATGTTTGAGAGCCAAGAAGGCATGTTAAGTTGTGTCAATCCGGAGAAATGATTTTTTGTTAAGAATATTAGTGAGGGTTCGGGAAATGTGTCCATAATTGATGAAAAGTTTGTGATAGTATCCCATGAGACCCAATAATCACCTCAAACCCTTCAATATTTTTGGTTGGGGCCAATCTTGCATTTCCTGAATCTTTTTTAGATTAACACTCACGCCTTCATGGGCCACAGTGTGTCCCGAATACTCTATTATCTTCCATGCCAAAGTAACACTTGGATAATTTGACAAGTATTTTGTGATCTTGGAGTAGTTGCAGTACCTAGTCAACGTGTTGAAGGTGTGTGTCCCATGTTAGATTGTAGATGATAATTTTATAAAAAAATACCAGGACGAATTTTATGAGATAAGGTTTCATAAGGTGGTTCATGAGGCTATAAAAAGTGGATGGGGCATTACAGAGACCAAACAGCATGACCAAGAATTCATAATGGCCTTCATGAGTTCAGAAGGTTGTCTTGGGAATGTCAACTTCCTTCATTCGTGTTTTGTGATAGCTTGACCAGAGGTTTAACTTGGTAAACAAATTTTCACCATACAGTTCATCAAGCAGATAATCAACTATTGGAATGGGAAATTTGTCCTTGATAGTGATCTTTTTAAGGGCCCTAAATTTGGGACATGTGCTCCATTCACCATATTTCTTTAAAATCATTACCACTGGAGATGAATAAGGGTTGGTGTTGAGATGAATAACACTAGCTTCAAGGAGTTCCTTGATGATTTTTTCAATTTCATTATTTTGTGCAAAAGGATATCAATAGGGGCGGAAATTTGGTGGTTGGGTACCTGGGAGAAAAGTGATGCTATGATCATGTTCACCCCTAGAGGGTGGGAGATCCTTAGGTTTTTCAAATACCCGCCAGTGGTGATCCAATACCTATTGCATATCAGGACGAGTGTTAGGAGGAGTGCATTCAATGGCATGGATATAATTAAATTGTGCTACTATCCCATGATGACCCTTTTTAAAAGCTTCCCCATTTGATGTGAGTTGATGATAGTAGGATCACTTGCATGGAGTCCTTGCAGTCTATGAATGTGGTTTTTCTTCTTAAAGATAATATATAACTCCTGGAAGTCCATTGTAATAGGGCCCAGTGTGTAGAGCCATTCAACACCAAGGATGAAGACACAACCACCCATTTCAATGGAAATCATGTAGGTTTTGAGGTGATAATCCCCCATTTGAAGCTTAATATTTTCACAGCATTATTCAAGTTTCATTGTCCCCCCATCAGTGATAAGGACTTGGAAATTAGATACTTCCTTGACAAAACAATGAACGGATTATGCTACTCTCTTATGGACAAAGTTATGCATGCTTCCACTATCAATCAACACCACTACTAGTCGTTGTTTAATAAAACCTCATATTTTGAGAGTCTGGGTAGAAGAAGTGATGGCCAAGGCATGGAGTGAGATAATTAACTCATATAGCATAGCTATAGTATCAATGTCTTGGGTTGTTTTCATTTCACCCTCTTCCTCCTTAGGCACTTCAATGGATGGAGCTTCACCGGGGGAGCTTTTTTCAGTAGCTTTGATTTGAAAGAATTTTGGTTCCTTACATTTATGTCACGGGGAGTATTTTTCATCATAGTAGTAGCAGAGTCCTTGTTTCCTTATTTCGTCCATTTTTGTCGGTGACACCTTTTGAACTTTAAGTGTTTTGGTGGGGCCTATAGCCAGAGTGGGACGTGCCCGTGTGACGAAATTTGAATGATTGGATTGGGAATTTAAAGTGAATTCTACCTCTAAAGTCTTGTTGCATGCTTCCATCCAAGTATTTGGGTGATGCATTCGAACATGGGCTTAGATGGCTTCCTTTAGGTCACTAATGAAACTTTCAAAGTAAAAGGAATCTCCTAGTCCTTCAGTCTGGATGACCAATTATTTAAAGGCTGGAATGTAGTCTCGTATTGTACCCATTTTCCTGAGCTTAGTGAGACAACCCAAAAAGTGAGATTACCAATGAAGGTAGTCACAAAGGGATTTTGAGAACATGTTCCAAGTTGGCCTCCCTAGATAAAATTTCTAATGCCACTTCCACCATTTCCATATCTCTTGGTCCAAGTAAAGAGATCCCACATGTATTTTAGTATCATCATCCCATATAATATTAAGTTGGAAATATTGTTCCATTTGTGCCACCCATGTTGTCAGGTTAGAGCCATCAAATTTGTACATGTCCAGCTTTGGTGTCTAGTGGCTGGAATATTGGTGACATCCATGGAAATGAATGTGATGGCTCGATTCTCCTTCGACGTGTGCATCAAAACTATGTTCTTCCCCCATGGGTTCACGAGACTTACTCAGGGATAGTAATAATGTTGTGTTTTTTTCTTCAAACGTCACCTCGAATTCATTGAATTTTTTCTCAATGGTTTCAATTTTATCTGCAATCATAACTTGAGATCTCGTACCATACATACACTGGCCCTGGTCAAATTTTGAGCTTATTTAAGAGTAGTATGGTTGGAAAGAGGGAAAGCTCAATAGTTTAGTGATGTTTGTCACTTGAGGTCGCTTCAGGAAAAATTTGGGACCACATGAAATTTGGGGGGCTTACAGGTGAATGGTACCACATAATCAGCTCTTTGTCCTAAATCTTATGGATTAGGTCTCTTGCAAGCATCCCATGATGGTCCCAGACTTTTTTTTTTAAATCTGAAAGGAGTTTTACTCCCATATGATTAATATTGCCGTGACTGAAATCCAAAAATGCTTGATACTACCAAATATATTGGGAAAATCAAGGTTGGATTGTAGTAGCCAAAACCCCAATGTCTCGGCACAAAAAATGTGTTATGACAATCTAATCTAGAATGTGGCAGCGAAAAAACTCACTGCACAAAGATTCCGATCTACGTTGTGAAAACCCCAATTGTTGAATTTGATCTATACGGAAATGACATAACCCCAACTACTAGATCTGATCTATATAGTGGCAGCCAAACCCCAATTGCTAGAACTAATCTAGATGAAAAGGTAGGGGGGAATCTTCATATAGTTGAGGGAACAATGGTCACAAAGGAGTGTCAGGTATTATGGAGCACGATATACGCAGGGGTCCTATAATAGTACTTGGACCAATCTTTCATAGCACTAACTAAGGAGTATCAATAGTACCCTTAGTCCTATTGCCTGACTACCCTATTGTATGTGCAAGTAATCTCCCCGAGTGTTGTTCTCAGTGTAGTATAGCAGAAAAACATCCAATGAATTGTGTAAGGTCAGGTTTCAGGTTACCCTACGGGGGGCTTTAGATATACCTAAGGGTAAGTGGAAGTGTAGTCCATGCACAGTTCTGTCTAATGCACTAGTACTTGGAGGGGTATCCACAGGGGTTACTAGGGAGTCCAACAAGAGTGCCTGATAAAAAATTCCTGCCAAAATTGAAATTACAACTGGCCCTGGAAAGTGCTATGATACGACTTGTTATGCTCTTGACCTGTAAGAATAATAGAATACTAAAAATACGAAACAAAATTTCTAGAAACACAAGAAATATCACATGAATTGAGACAAGTTGCAAAGATATTTTATTATTCATAAGCATAATACAATATTCACTTTCCTCTTCGAGGGGGAAACCTCCAATAGAGCAAAGCTCAATTACAATAAAACTCGATGTCTCTTCCCTTGTTAACTAAGACTATTTTTAGCTTTAAGACATCCAAAACCCTAACTACTAGAGGTCACATGCATAATATGGGTTAACCACTTTATTAATTAACTATGGCCCATTTATAACTAATTGTGATCTATTTTCTATAATATGGATCAACCACTTACAATTATTGTTAATGTGAATAACTGCTTATGGGCTTTATTGTCTCAACTAACTAACTATTACTCTGACGAGACCCCCTTCAAGTTATTACATAAATAAAGGGGTTAGGGCTGGACCCTAACATTAGCGCTTTGGAACATCTTTGAAACTAATATGAATACTCTTTTATATTTGTTCTTGTAACTTACAATAAATTGTATGGACATCAATAATATATTCATTGTGCTTCTCGATGATTTAAATATATTTGTTAATAATTAAAATTAATAGATTAAATAATTGGAAACAATTACATGAGTAAATAATTTATCATGGTGTTGTTGTTGTTTAATCGGTTAAATTATAGTTATTTTTTTGTTATGTTGTCCTTTCTTTCAATCATATTACACTTATGTCTCTTTATTTTTTATGTGAATTCATGTTTGTTATTTTATCTTCCAATTATGGATATATACATATATCTGTGTGTGTGTGTGTGTGTGTGTGTGTACTAATTTTAATTTTTTCCTTTTCTCATTGAAATGCAAATATGGAAAATAATGATGTCTTGTATTATGCCTTAGCGGCTTGTGTTATTGTTGAAGCAATAAAGTTTCTTGCATATATTCAGAAAAGGCTTGATAGAAAACTTAGGTTTCATCCTCATTTTGTTGACGAACATGTCCGGTCTTAGATGAAATGAAATCAGATGTGAAATACTTGTTGCATGTGCACCAGAGAAAATCTGGAGGAAAAGAAAGAAGGGATTAATTAGAAAGGGTGAAGGGTCATGATCATTACTTTGTTGATTTGAATTGCTACTGCTTCTTTCATCGATCTGGCTATGTTTTGGAAGGGGCTATTTAATAAATGCCTTCTGATGAATTATTTAATGTTCATTTTTCTAGAAGAATTCTGTGATGTGAAGAGAAAAAAAATATTGCTTAATTTAAATTCTCTTTTTTGGTTTCAGTGTCAATAAATCGATTGTTTGTCATTAGTGTTATTATGTAAAAAGTTGTATATGAATGGTCTTCAAATTTTTTATGGTTTTGTTTTTATTATATTCAAATTTTTACAATTTAGATGTTCTTTTTTTTCTTTCATTTTGCAACGTTGTGTTGTGTAACAACACAAAGTGTTCAAGTATTCCAATTGTGTTCCTATGCTTTAATAACAATGCTTCAGCGTAATGTTATTCTCTTGATTGGGTTTTTAATATCAACCCCTTCAATTTATTGATGCCTTTGGTTTATAAAAATATTCTTAAGGTTTATAGTATTAATGTTAGGGCTTAATGTTTATTTAGCGGTTTACAATATTTATCTTTCGCTTTATATGCTTTGGGTTTAAAATGTTGATGTCATGGATTTGTGACTATTGTTGAAAAACAATCATGGTGAGCTGTCCTTAATCATGGTTGATGATAGTGAACCTTGGTTAACCATGGTGAATCATGGTGGCAAATGGTTGAGTGTGGGATTTTTATGAAGATTGCTACAATACGGAAGGACAAGCATCATTTGTCACGATGGTTATTCATGGCCATCTTGGTTTATAGTTGTGGTGTTAAAGGGTCAAACATGGTCAAAACCATGGTCAAACATGTTTGTATTAGGGTTTTTAATATTTATATTTGGGTTTATATACCTTGGATTTATAATAGTAATCCCTTGGGTTTAATATTCTTCCATTGGATTCATAATTCCTTGCTGTTTTAATATTGATCCCCTGGTTTTTTTATTCCCTTTGGTTTATGGTATCAATCCCTTTCATTTGTTAATGTTAGGGTTCAACCATGGTTGAGCATGGTCCAACATCACATTGTGACAAAGATTGTATCAAAATGAAAATCAACCATGGCCAAACATGGATAGGCATGTTTATTAGATGATCTATAATATTTATCTTGGTTTTTATATATGTTGGGTTTATATTATTCGATTCGATTTAATATTGTTCCCTTGGGATTTTAGTATTGATTTCTTGGGTTTATTATTCGCTTGGGTTTATAATATCAATCATCATCTACCATGGTCAATAATTGTCAACCAAGGTCAACGTTCAATCGTGCTTAACCATGGTCTGTCATTGTGACAAAGATTGTCTTAATATGAAAATCAATCATGGCCAACTAGGTTTATTTAAGGGTTTATAATATTTATGTTAGGATTTATATAGCTTGGGTTTATATTATTCCCTTGGGCTTATAATAACAATCATGGCCATCCATGATGAATCATGGTCAATCATGGTTAACCATGGTCAACCATGTTTTACAAAATCAAAAGTGGTCAACCATGGTACAATGTCACATTGTGACAAAGATTGTCTCAATATGAAAATCAACCATGGTCTACCATGGTCCAACATTGCATTGTGGCAAATATTGTGATGATATCAAAACCAATCATGGTCAAGCATGGTCACGAGTAACCTACATCGCATTGTGACAAGGATTGTCTCAATGTGAAAATCAACCATGGTCAATCATGTTTATTTTAGGGTTTATAATATTTATCTTAGTGTTTATATACATTGGGTTTATAATATTCATCCCTTGGGTTCATAATCCCTTGGGGTTTTAGTATTAATCCCTTGGGTATATAATATCAATCCCTTCAAATTATTGATTTATGGGTTCAACTATGGCCGAGCATGATCGAATGTCAGATTGTGACAAAGATTGTCTTAATATGAAAATCAAGCATGGTCAACCATGTTTATTTAAGGTTTTATAACATTTATCTTAAGTTTTATATACCTTGAGTTTATGTTATTCCCTTGGGTTTATAATGCTTTGGTTTTTTAGTATTGGTCCTTAGGTTTATTACTCCCTTGGGTTTATAATATCTATCATGGTCAACCATGATCAATCATGGTAAATCATGGTCAACTATGGTCAACCATGGTCAGCCGTGTTTTATAATTCAATCGGGTTTAACCATTGTCAATCATGTTCAACCATGGTCCAATGTTGCATTGTGACAAAGATTGTCTCAATATGAAAATCAACCATGGTCCAACATCGCATTGTGACAATTATTGTCTTGATATGAAAATCAATCAAGGTCTAGCATGATCCTACGTCGCAATGTGACAAATATTGTCTTAATATGACAATCAACCATGTTCAACCATGTTTATTTTAGGGTTTATAATATTTATCTTTGGGTTTATATATGTTGGGTTTATAATATTAATCCATTGGGTTTAATATTATTCCATTGGGTTCATAATACCTTGGGGTTTTAGTATAATTCCTTGGGTTTATTATTCCATTGGGGTTATAATATCAATCCCTTGGGTTTATTAATCCAAGGGTTCATTTTCCTAGGGTTTAATATTATTCCCTTGGATTCATAATCCCTTGGGGTTTTAGTATTAATCCCATGAGTTTATTATTCCCTTGGGTTTATAATATCAATCCCTTGTGTTTTTTAATCCAAGGGTTCATATTCGTAGGTTTTAATATTATTCCCTCGGATTTATAATATCAATTCCTTGGGTCTATTAATCTAAGGGTTCATATTCCTAGTGTTAAATATTATTCCCCTAGGTTTAATATTATTCACTTGAGTTTATAATACCTTGGTTTTTTAGTATTTTTCCCATGGGTTTATTATTCCCTTGGGCTTATAATATAATCAAGGTCAATAATTGTCAACCATGGTTCAATGTCGCATTCTAACGAAGATTGTCTCAATATGAAAAACAACCATGGTCAACATTGGTTTACCGCCGCATTATGAAAAAGATTGTCTTGATATAAAATTCAATCATGGTAAAGCATGGTCAACCTTGGTCTATCGCCACATTATGAAAAAGATTGTCTCAATATAAAATTCAAACATGGTAAAGCATGGTCAACCATGGTCCAACGTTGTATTGTGACAAGGATTGTCTCAACATGAAAATCAGCCTTGGTCTACCATGGTAAACCATGTTTATTTAAGGTTTTATAATATTTATGTTAGGGTTTATATGTCTTTGGTTTGTAATATTATTCCCTTGGGTTCATAATCCTTTTGGGTTTTAGTATTAATCGCTTGGGTTTATTATTTGGTTGGTTTTATAAGACTAATCCGTTGGGTTAACTAATTTAAGGGTTCATATTCCTAGGGTTTAATCTTATTCCCTTGTGTTTATTATTCCCTTGGGTTTATAATATCAATCCCTTGGATTTATTAATCTAAGAGTTCATATTCATGGGGTTTAATATTATTCCCTTGGGTTTTTAGTATTAATCCCTTGGGTTTATAATGATAATAATAATTTATAATATAATTATTATTATTGTATTATTATTATATTTATATATTTATTCCCATGGAGCTATAATGATAATAATATTTTATAATATAATTATTATTATTGTTTTATTATTATATTTATATATTTATTCTGTTGGATCTATAATCCCTTGGGTTTATAATGATAATAATAATTTATAATATAATTATTATTATTGTATTATTATTATCTTTATATATTTATTCCCATGGGTTATAATGATAATAATATTTTATAATATAATTGTTATTATTGTTTTATTATTATATTTATATATTTATTCTACTGGGTCTATAATCCCTTGGGTTTTTAATGATAATAATAATTTATAATATAATTATTCTTATTGTATTCTTATTATATTTTTATATTTATTCTTTGGGTTATAATGATAATAATATTTTATAATATAATTTTTATTATTGTATTATTATTATATTATTTATGTATTTATCAATATCGATATTAATATTAATTTTCAATATGAAAATTCTTAGTGTGTGTACAAAAATTACTTCACTTAAGTCACCGCTGACAAGTGACCCTAACAACAATATGTGGTTTTTTACGCTTTAGATCTGCAATAATAAAATGAGAAAACCTTGTGGTAAAATGATTGTATGTGATCCAAAACAAAAACCAACAAGAAATATCTGATGTAATAACCCAATAGAATAAGACTTGTATATGAATAATAATTTATTAAAACACCTCGTGAATGGGATCTAAAACAAGGGTCTACAAATCCACTTTTGTGGGATGGGTCCTTCGATGTCCTTGTGCCTCAACGATCTATTCTCTCTCTCAATGTGTGAAAAAACCCAAAACAAATAATAGAACTCAAGTGGGAGCTCAGATGTGAGAAAACGATAATAGTGATGATGATAATGATCATGGTGAAGAATGAACGAAAAACCATCTTCTTTTATAACAAAGTATCGGGTTGATCTTGAAAATGGAAAATAATAAAATAATATTAACCAAATCAAGATCTAATCGTGCGGAATAATTTATTATATTTTTTGGAGGGAAAATATATTCAAAATGGTCAAATATCTTTACTTAGAAATAATTAACAAATAAAATGATTTATTAATTATTTTGTGAGGATTAAGAAATGCATGAAATTGAAATAATTATTAAATAGTGATTTAATAATTATTCCAAAAATAGAATTAAGGAATAATAAATAAATAGTGATTAATTTCATTATTCTTAAGAGATTTAGTTAGATGTGACAAGGAATAATCATCAAATAACGATTTAATAATTATTCCTAGAGAAAATTAAATAAATAATTATTTATTCAATATTTCTCATGGGGTTTTTTAATTTTAATCAAAAATAATTTAATAAAAATGGTTTACTAAATTATTTCTCATGTTAAAAGTGATTTTAATATTGTAAAATTAATCCTACATGGTGTATTTCGATCCAACTAGTTATAAATGGCTTAGGTGATAACAAATTTCCCTTCGACGTATGAGTGTTAGGAGCAAATCGTATGACTGAAATACGTTGTAGGATACACTTCCACGATGTTAGTGTCAGTGCTTTCACACTGCCATCTGTGATCAAAATTTATCTTTTGCATTTCATATTAGGTGTCCCATTCTGATGAGCTGCACTTCATTAGGTCATGGATCAACTGATGGTAGGGTTTCATTTCACTTGTCCCTCATGCTATATACTTGCTGGCCTATTTCACATATTTTTTCAATCATTCATAGTCATTCCCATTCACATCATTTATAAAAATCAGTCTTAGACTTTAGTTTCACTAGTTCTTAGGGTTTTTCACCATGGTCATTCAAAAAAGTAATAAATGTCAGCAGACACATGAGGGGGTAAATAAAGTTCAACAAATCATAAATTTCCCTTTTGTAAGCTAAATAAAGCTCTTTAACCTCAAAACTTGATTTGAGGTAAAACAGAGAATTTGTATTTTATTGTTTTACTTCCATGTAATTTTATGTAATTTTATGGTTCCTATATGTAATAAGTACTATTCAGCTGTTCCTGGTCATCTTGCCAATTTCTGCCACTGCAAAAGCAAAACATCAAAGGATCATTTCATCACATTTCCAAGGGAAAAGGGTCAAGCTTCAAAGCATAAAAACAGAGCATTTGAAAGAAGTCATTGTAAACTTTATAAAAGTGGGTTTTGAATAGACAAAAATTAAAGTGAGAAGGTATATAAAGTTATTTCATTGTTATGTATTATTTTACTTTGAAAATTAGAAGTGTGGAGCAAAAAACGCGATGTGGAGCAGTCATTGAGAAAAAGAGAGAAAAATCAAGCATTCTATGCGAAATTTGGTGGCACTGCGCATATAGCTGATTTTGCCAATTTTGCCCAGAACTCCGAAATTTTTCTAGTTTGACTGCCAGTTGACTTTTTCTCTCATCCTTGGTGAATTTATGATTGTAAATTATGTAATGCAATGTAAATATGAATGTAAGATGACTTGAGGGGGTATATACATCAGTTACAAGCGGTGTGGAAGTGAATGTATCAGTTTCCTTGGTTTTGGAGGCAAGTTGTTCCACTGCCTATTTTCTTGTTCCTAGTTTAGATGTGGTTGAAACAGCTCCTGATCTCTTGGATTCGACCCCTGATGGCTAGCTCAGGTGGTTTTCTTGCCTATATTATGTACTTTCTTAGTCATTTGTCAAGGTTGGACTCTTTTGGAAGTGGTGCACACACTGTATACTTGTATCAGCAAATTGGCAAGGAATAAAACCAGGTTTGCAGCTATTTTTGTGGGATTCTTGTGATACTGTGTTTTTGTATTGTTTCTTCTTCTGTAATAAGCTATTCTTATGTGTTATATGTTTCAAAACCTTTTCCATTCTTCTTAACTAAATGAATCAAGAGAAATAGGCAAAATACATTGATAACAGTGCTTTGCCTTGGGAATGCATTTAGTTCTTAATGTTTTCAGCAGTTTGAAGAAGATTCATGGTCTCTACATGCCCTCCTCAGCCCCTCAGTAGTCTTAAACCAACCATCTCACTCGATTACTAGTGCATAAACACTTATCTATCTCGCCCCACAGAACATGTCTGCATCCCTAATTTGATTTCTCGAACCTAAGCTGCCTGCTCCATTTGATCCAACAACCAAACCTTCAAAATCAAACAAAAACCTTGGAGCTACTATACCTAGCCTAAAACCTATTCTTAATTTAGTCATCTCCACTAAGATTGACAAGGAGAGAGCCCTCTCCCAACCTGGTAGGGCTAGCTACCAGGTTAAGCATGGTTTGTGGTTATCCTAAGATTGCCTCTCTTCAGCCTGAGGTTGATCTAGGCTCTAACACACGAGACAACAAAGGGGAGTCGGAGAGAAAGAGAGAGAGACAACTAAAGTAATACAAGGAAGGCCAGAGGAATGGAGGGGGCAAGACCTACTAATTTGATAGAAGTCTCCTTTTTATTTTGGAGTACATGATCTCAAATGAGGTGGGAGAGGCATACCCATACCCACCGAGATAACTAAGTACAAATAATAATGGTGAGCCCAACAATGTGGGACTAAAGAACAAAGTACATGATACATGATACATGATATGTTGGCATCAATGGTATGAAATGTAATACAATGATACAATGAGTCCCATATACATAATGTGTTTGGAAAAACATAGTTCAAGACTGAATACAATGACATCTGAGTATAGGAGATATAAAGCCCCTAGAGATGACATGGTGATGGGGGATCACAACCAAAGAAGCCTTGTTGAATAGGAAAGTGTTTTGAAGACCTGAATGGAGCATCTGAAGGAGACATGCATGTTGTGGGAAATGCAAGCAGTTGAAAATGAACTCATCAAATCTATGGAACTGCATCTGAGGCTAGATCATAATCTGTTGACATCAGGGCATGTGGGGGGCTACTTGAAGGGCCACCCCCTCATGAGGTTTGAAACATCTCACACACACCTGAGAAACACTAGTACAATCTGTTGGATCACCGGACCATCAAGTGTATGATTCTCGATCGTGCAATAATGAGTTGGGGTAAAGCACGTGGGAAATAACCAAGTCAAAGGGCAATCATGATTCCCTTCACTTGATCGGAGTCACCAAACAAAGATGAAATCTAGAACCAAGGTACATCACCCTGTAGAACACACTTCTGGAATAAATGTGTTGAAGTCGACAGAAGAGGGCTAGTCAGAGTTAAGGCAATGAGGAATCCTCAAAAAAGGCACGGGGGATCATAGTAAAGTGACTGATAGAACGAAACCGGGGATGACGATGGAAAGAAATAAGATGATAGGTGGACTGACGACATCCCTTGGTAGAGAATGATATGCATGGCTGACCTAGGAGTGATTGACTCGATTCCAGAGGGGACTTCAATTATTCAGAAGGGGGCTTTTCAAAGATGGAGTAGCGTAGCTAGAAACCAAATATGAGTTTGATGGGATGAATGCAACACAAATATGTACGAAACATTGTAACTAGACTCAAGGGGACTTAGAATAGACTCCATAGATACAAGGGTGACTCATCTTTGATGCTTTGAACAAGGGTGACTCGATGATGCTGCCACATGGGGGAGGCCAGGAGGGGACCATAAGAACATCTCATGACGAAAATCGAAATGTGATTCAACCAGTGCAAAGGTAAAGTGGTACTAGAGTACGGGTGGCTCAAATGGACAAATTAGGTTTTAATAGGCAACAAGGTGAGACCTCATGGGAAAAATGGGTTCTTGGTGAAGTGTCAAATTACTAAAAGAAAAGTGAGGCCCATTAGAGGAATCGGTGATATATTTCGAATGGTGTTGACAGTTCGTCAAACAGAGCTACGATTTGGTTGCAATGGGCGATGAAAAAATAGGGTTTTCCCTATAAAAGGCCTTCTTGCCCCCAAATCCAATTCATTTGAATAATGAGTTGTTGGATAATTTGGAGATGAGGAGAAGGCCCTAAATCTTTTGGAGATTGTAGTAGACAAACCAAATATCGGAATATGGATCTGGGAGTTGGAGGTAGGTGGCCTTACTTATCTAAAAATGGCCTTAATGCCTCTTGGAAGGATGGTTCTTGGTAAAGAATTAAGGAAAGAGGAACACGGGAATGAACTACTAGAGAAGGTCTAGGATCACCCCCGCCCACCAAGTCAAAGATGGGGACTGAGTGGTAAGTGTGGCATCACATTTAGTATAATGTTTCAATGTATGGTATGAATCATCTACGATATGTGATGTGTATATGGCTCGTCAGAGAGGCCAGTAAGACAAACTATACAAGGAATGAAAGGAAAATCAACCATACCTAGATCGTTGGGATCTAGGCCAAGACTTATGTTAATCAAGTGAGAAGGTGGCCAAGGGCCATCATGCCCCCAAGCATGAGATATTTCCCCCCATCATATGATGATGGAAGGGAGTGATCAGGTATGCAAAGGTGGGAATGATGCCCCCAACAGGAGGAGTTTGTGGAATGTCATTGTGTTTCAAGTGCTCAAATAAGTGTTATATGGTCCTACTAGCACAAGATCCTCTAGAGGATGATGAGTAGATGTAGGGGCATATGTGCCCCCTAATTTTGTGTGGATGGATGTAACATGTTATGGGCATACCATATGTATTTAGAGTAGTGGATTCCAAACACATCATAATGATGAGGTTCTCCATTTCTTTATGTTATGGGTGTATTCTTTCATGAAGAACTAATGGATTCAATATGAGAAAGGAAATGATGGATTAGCAATACTACTTGGTCTTACATATATGAATCAAATGGACTAAATTTCTAGGTTTGCATACATGGTGTCGATATACCAAAGAGTGGCTTCAGATATAATGAACAAATGCTCACTTAAACAACACAGAGCTTTACCAACAACAATGTCCAAGGGACTAGGTTGTTGGTATAATATGGAGGAATGATTAAGTAGATCATCGCTAGAGTGATCTGAAGAGATATCAGACTCTAGAAGTTCTTCTAAATGGGGAAGAATAATGGTACTAGAGGTGACACTATCAGATGCACTAGGAGGGTTGGGGAGAATTTCTTCTCCTAGACTCTAAAAAGTGGATATCTCCTTACCCAAACATTATGTAGTAATGTAATAGCGACAAGGTGGATGTGGTTTGAATTCATGGGTTCAAAGTAAGGGGTTATTGAACCAATTGACCTCATCATGGGTGAAGTATTTGAACTCCATGACATATTTGTCATGGGTTTGTTGTGGAAGGAAGTACACACGATGGTGCATATCATCCCAAGGATAATCAAGGGTGATCATGGCTTCCATGATGTCTTCATCAGAATGGAATATGGGAGGACGGGAGGAAGAGAGACCACATGATGAAGAGGAGCTACATGAGGCATCTTCATGAGAGATAAGGTTCACATGCGAATCATCAAAAAGGGAAGACAGATGACTAGTAGATGTGACATCCACTGATGTTGAGACCAAAGTGTTCGTAGAAGAAGGTTCGATAGAATCATAATAGGAAACATCAAGAGAGTCCCAATAGATCAATCCCATGGATACCAATAGGTAGAGAATTGGGTTGGTACTATCAGTCATCTCGACATCGGGAGGAAGGAATGCGATGGGTGGTTGACAGACCTCTTGTTCTGGTACAATAGTGGAACCAAAACCCACAAGTACAGGGGATATGGACTCACTACGAGCGACATCTAACTTGTGAAGCACTTGAAGTGTATTATGAAAGTCTTTGAGACAAGGATAGTGATGAGAATAATGGCCATAGTTATCACACAAAGCACAAGGGTGATTCATGCGTAAGGATTTGTTCTTCTTGGCTGACTTGGGTAAGGTGACATGGACCTCAGGAATGTTAGAGTCAGGAAAGGTATCAAAGACCACATTGTTCATATGGAGGAGCTCAGGACAATTATTGGTGGCATGACCAACAACACCAAATAAAGCACATGGAGGAGTAGGCTCTGGCAGCTTAGGAGGAGTTGGAGTTGGTCGGGGTGCCTTGTCTTTAGTTCCATTTTTCAGGGGTTCCCCCCCCCCCCCCCCCCCCCCCCCCACCAGATGCTTTCGCAACAAGATTGGCTTCCTATTGAGGTTGTTGTGGAACTAAAGAAAAGGAATGGGTAGGAACAATGGGTTAAATTGGGGTCAAAGTAGTGTAAGGTTTTAGTTAACCAGGAGGCTTTTTTGCAGGAGGATCAATATACCAGACTAGGATCCCTAAGGTGATGTTAGTTAAACTCAATGTAACCATGATAGGTGTAGAAAATATTCCTAGTGGCGGGAATAAGAAGGGTATCTGACCAGAAGGGTAATGACCTGGGGGAACTTCTCCTGGATGGTTAAGACTTAGGGGAATGGTTCTGGGTTGGAAAGGACTAGGAGAGAAACCAGTACAGGGAAAAGGACCTTGAGGAATAATACCTGGAGGTTGGGTTGAGTTGGGAGCAACAGGTTTCAGAGTTGAAGGCGGTTGTGACGGCATACCATACCGCTTATGGGTAGCTCATGACACTTGGAGCATGAAAACACTGGAAGAGCTAGGCTCCAAGGGGGTAGGTGGTGGACCATAACAGGCACCAAAGCAGTGTGTAATCTTTGTAGACTCCAGGTGAAACATTTTTGAGGGACGAGATAGTCGTAATTCTAGTCATCGATGAGATAGTGGACTGAGACGAATTTTGAGACTTAGGATCATAGTAAGTCAGTTGATTGATAGTGACGATATTTCCATTATGAGGAAATCACATCTTACGAAATATCGCATATGCCACAGTGGACATGGCATAGGTGTAACTATGACCAAAGAGGATGTTATAATATAATGGGGCATCAATGAACTCAATGTCAAGGAAGACTGCCTTACCGACAACATTAATTAGATAGTTTGGATATAATTCGAGGGGCTACGAGGGATGACCGTCCCAAGCACAGAGAGCGATGGTGGATGGGGACCGGTCAGGTGAACCAAGTTTCTTCCAAACACTAGCACCCATCACACCTGTTGAGGTTCCTTCGTCTATGATACATCGTTGAAGAGTCAAATTTCTTATGGCGACTGGTATTTGAAAGGAAATGGATTAAGGAAGGGGGGAATGTTATGCTTTCTCAACACCAAAGACAATCATACAATTGTCGGAAGGATCCACAGCACCCAAGGCAGATAGTAAAGCTTTTCGTTGGGATGGGCATGTCTAGAGGACTTCCATCATTGACATGGAAAAAAGAGACTACACCAAGTCATCAATTATGTTATATGTATGAGCGACTTTAGAATAAGAAGCATTTCAACGTAACGGACCTTTGGGGATATTAGAGACAACCTATTCCTTAGGCGGAGGGATCTATAAGGTACCATTTGATGTTGATAGAGGCTCAGTGCAAACTTTAGGTTGGGAATCGGTTGCTAACTTTACAGAAGGCTTATCATATTGGTGTGACTAAGTCTGAAGGTTAACTTTTTCGGTATCAACTTCATCATAATTCATCATAAGGATCTCCTAATCATTGTGACCAGATTGTGAAGGTTAGGGAGATACATGACCTTATGCAGGTTGAGCAACAATATATCCTTGATGAGAAAAATGATTGCCACGCACAGTCAGTGGAGATGAAGCAAGAGTGCTAAATATAGCAACAAGAAATGATAAAAATAGAATCCAAAATATTCCAATTTTAATTTGTCCTTGAATTAAAATTGTGAATTAAATTTGAATTTAGTCTCACCAACTGCTTGGAAATAATTAATTAATTCATTATGGATTAATTAGTTGGAGAAATTCAAGTTAGAAGTCTTTCTGCAGTCATGCAACAGTTATCCCTTAAATTAAGGAGATTATCCCTTAATTAAGGAGATAAGATTGAGTTATATTTGAGTTGTAATTAGTTAGCTCAGTTTACTGAGTTAATTCCAGTTAAATTAGTTCCAAGCTGTTTGAGTAAATAATTGTGAGTTATCAGTCAGTTGATGCATGCATGCACTCAACTAGTGTACTCCAGATAACTGAAGATTTCCTCATTAGAAACACATGCATGTCTATTCTGAGAAAGACACAGTTGAGATTAAAGTCAAGGACAGTGTACTATCAATTGCATGTTTTCTCCTATAAAGGAAAATCATGCATGCAGCCAAGGTAAGGTTCCTTGAGGATTGTGTAGTTCTGACAGTGTGTTAGAGCAATGTGTGAGAGTAGTGTTCCGCTGGGTGAAGGAGAATCATCCCAGAGGAACTGCGCAATGAAATAGGAGCTTGGAGGGCAGAAGAGAAGGCTTGTGAGAAGCTTTGATTGCCTGTGAGCATCCAGGAGGATTGTACTAAGAGCTAGCTAGCTGTGAGAGCTAAGGCTTTGTATAATTCTGATGTATCTCCACCTTGTATGATAATACAGATAGTGGGGTTTTTAGTTGAGGCTTTCCCCAAAGTATTTTCATGTGTATTGTGCATTGATTCTTCTTCTTCTAGTTATATGTGTTCATCTCGATATTTCTCGATCTTTAAGCTTCTGCAAATTGATAGTAGAAGTAGGTTATAGTATTTTTCTTTGCTTATATTGCATTATCGGGTTAATCTACAGGCAGATTTTCTACATGGTCTCAGAGAGAGATTTGTAGAGAATTTGCAGAATTTCTACATCGTATCAGAGCTAGCTGATCTATAGAGAAATTTCTACATGGTATCAAAGCCAAGTTTATTGGAGCTATGAACAATATATGAAGAAGAGAATTCAAAGTTTGAAATTCGGGGTTGCAGGTGCAAATTGAATTCATATCATACTTTAAAAAAAAAAACGAGATGGGACATTATGCGACTAATTGCCCATTGAAGAAGTCCAAGAAGGGATCTTCGGAAGGATCAGAAGGTTAGGCATTAGCCTCTCAGTTCAAAATGGACTTTACCCTCATCGCATGCATGGTGTCATTGATGATGGTTGTGTTCGGTATCTTGACAATGGAGCCTTATTCCACATGACTGGCGATAAAAGTTTATTTAGTGCCTTGGAGGAGAAAGACCTCAACATGCACATAGAGATGGGTGATGACAAAAGGTATAGTGTTTCAGGAGTGGGCATGGTTGCTTTTCAGAAGGAGCATGGAGCTTCTATCACCTTGACAGATGTGAAGTATGTGCCTGGACTGAAGAAGAACTTGGTATCAGTCGCGATGTTGGAGGACAAAGGCTATGATGTTGTCTTTAGTAAGGGAAAGGTTTTCCTTAGACACATCACCACGAGATAGGTAAAACAGATCAGTTCACGAGTTTAGAACCTGTATGCTCTTAAGGTTCAAGATGCATGCAAAGCCTTGAGGAGAAAGGAAAATGTTAGAGACTTGGTGGTTGAGAGGGAGAGTAAATTACCTCTCAACATGCAGTCCCAGAAGAAGTCTTAGACAATTGTGGAGGAGCCACAATTGGAGAAGTGGGCAGAGGGATCACATGTAGCCATACCTCCAGGTGTGAAGTGGAGCGATGTGAAGTGATAGTCTCAAGAAGGTTGAAATTCGGAAGGGTCCATTGAGAAGTTTTATCTCATGGATCGTACCTTGCTACGGGAGCCCAAAATACATAGTATCGGGAGGAATCAGTGGGATTGATGCAGTCAGAGATCAAAGTGACAGAGGCTAGAGAAGTCAGATACTGAAAAGTGTTGAAAATGCAACAAGATGATGGAGCTTAGTGAAAATAAGTCGCCTTCACTAAGTGAGCCCACAGGCTATTTTTGGCGCAAAGTCTATTTTTAGATTATGTCTATTTTTAGACATATGGATCATGGTCTATGAATTGCAGGATGTTGTTTATGGATGATTGGTCATGTTGGTAAAAATAGATGGACTTCTATTTTTAGACATATGGGCAGAGTCTATTTTTAGACTGCCAAGTCTAAATATAGAATAGTCGAATATTATTAGCTCATAATAATATTTGGACTATAAACATTATCTTATCCTCTTGGAGCACTTCAGTTTGAGCTACAGATGTGGCACATGCAGTTGTCAGAAGGAAATACGCTTTTCTTATGGGTCAGTTGAGCTATTGCATGCAAGACTTCAGTTAGAACTCATGTGGTTGAGTTTGGTGGAGTTGATTGTTGAGTTGATGGAGTTGTGTTCAGTTTGACTTGGTTAAACTAGTTGTATTTAGTCTAACTGCAGAATACACTAGTGATGAGTGATGTGAATTAATTGTTAATTAATTCACTAATTATTAACTCATAAAGCAACTGAAGAATACATCAGTTAACTCAGTGCATGTCAGTGCATGTACAGTTCAGTGGAGACAGGTGTTAGAGGTGAGTGAAAGGGCAAGACAGCTGTCAGTTGTGACTATAGTTATGCATGAGATTTGCACAATCAATGGATTGAGTATTGCTAATGAGGATTGCATGGTTCAGCCAAATGAAATACGAGTTTGGTTATTCCATTCATCATTATTCTCATACAGTATTGCACAGTGGAGGCAGGCAAACAGCGGAAGAGATTTGAACCTGTGATTGATTCAGATCTGAGCTAGTTTGTGTGTGACAGGTGGAGATAGTATTGAGTACTTGTGAGGAGTATTGTACTATGTATTGTTACATGTTCTCAATCAATATAATATACAGATAGTTGGGGGTTTTCAGCTGAATGCTTTCCCCGTGATATACTGTGTTGATATGTGTGATTAATGTTTCAATGTGCACATGCGATTGATGTTTTAATTTTGCAAATTGATGATCAACATAGATGAGGTTATGTATTATGCATGCATTCTACAAATAGTGTATAGTCAGGAATTCAAAATTTCCACATGGTATCAGAGCGAAGTTGATCATCAGATCTATTATTCAGAAAGTGATTACATTTTATTTCTTCAGGCAGAGTCTGTAATCGGGCCAGGTAGCCTCTCGATTCATCCTTCTTTTGGAAGGTGAGATATCCGATGAATGCCCATACAGTCAATCTCTGTACGAGAAATACTTTGTTCTCACGAATTTTAGATCAGACGAAGTTGAGTTTTGAGCTGGTGGAATTTGAATTTGCAGTAATGTTTTCTTGGTGTCAAAGTTGAAATGTCTTTCAACGAATTGCGATTGGAGTATGCCCTTGAAGGCAGCTCGAATTATATTGCATGGAAAGACAGGATGGAGGCGGTGTTAGATGAAAATGGGTTGAAGGATTTCATAGATGCTGATGTCCCAAAGCCTACTGATGCTGCTCAAGTTGAGGCTTGGAAAAAGAAGACAACAAAGTGTCGAAGGATTCTGTTGGAGGGCGTGAAGGATCACATTGTATCCAGCCTGCATGGAAAGGCTTCTCCATACTTGATGTGGAAAGCATTGACAGATTTATTCCAAAGCAAGAGCGACCATAGGAAGTTGGCGCTCAAGGATAAACTCAGAAACATCAAGTGTGAGAATGGAGACAGTATGGCCAGGTATCTCACGAAGTTCACCCAATGCCGAGATGAGCTGGGAAGTGTGGGGGTGACTGTGGATGATGAGGACTTGGTGAGCTTGGCTCTCCTTGGTCTTCCAAAGAGTTGGCATTCCTATCAGGACACTTTCAATGGTCGGGAGAAATTGCCAGGATGGGAGAGACTTTGGTCTCATCTTGTGCAAGAGGAGATCAGGTGGAATACCAAGGACAGATCTTCATCAAAGGCATCTGATGAAGAAAATTGCGCTTTCGCTGCCAAAGCAAAGAAGGGGAAGGAGAAGGTTTCTCTTTCCGAATCTAGTTCTTCCAATGATGGGAAGAAGGTTGACAAGTCGAAGGCGAGATGATTTTGTTGTCATGATTTGGGCCATTATGCTACTAATTGCCCAGAGAAGAAGTCCAAGAAGGGATCCGGGGAAGGATTTGAAGATGAGGCACTTGCTTCACAATTTGAGTTGGATTTCACACTCTTTGCATGCATGGTTTCATCCATGATGGGAAGTGGTTGGTTTCTTGATAGTGGAGCTTCTTTCCACATGACCGGTGACAAAAGTTTGTTCAATACTTTGGAGGAGAAAGATCTCCAGATACTCATAGGGATGGGTAATGATGAGAAGTATAGTGTCTCAGGTGTAGGCACGGTTATTTTTCAGAGGGACCATGGAGCTTGCCTTACCTAGACCGATGTCAAGTATGTACCAGGACTGAGGAGAAAGTTGGTGTCGATCGCGATGCTGGAGGACAAAGGCTATGATGTAGTCTTCAGTAAGGGAAAGTTTTTCCTTAGACACATCATCACTAGACAAGTGAAGCAGATTGGTTCACGGGTCAAGAACCTGTATGCTCTTGAGGTTCAAGATGCATGCAAAGCCTTCAGCAGTGAGGCAACTGATGGAGACTTGGTGGTTGAGAGGGAGCGTATATTACCTCTCAACATGCAGAGCCAGAAGAAGTCTCAAACGATTGTGGAGGAGCCACGATTGTTGCAGCAACTTCAGGAGGTTGTGGAGCAGCCACAACAAGGGAAGCTGAGAGGAGATCGAGTAGAGACATCTACTCATGCAGGGACCTCCAGTAGGGGGAAACTTCAAGCCAAGTGGGTTGAGGGATCACATGCAGCCATACCTCCAGGTAGGAGGTGGGGTGATATAGAGTGATCGTCCCAAGGACGAGGGGCAAGATCCTTGAGGTACCCAACCTCTTGGATGAGACCTTGCTACGGGAGCCCCGATGTGGAGCAGGAGGAACTGACTGATTGGGTAGAGACAGATGCGGATGGAGCGGCAGAGAGAACGACAGTGCAGGGAATCCCAGGACAGCGCATAGCTAGTAGGCTACAGCAATGTGAGAGGCACAAGTGTTTTGCACAGTGCTAGGTGGCATAGAGAGGTGTGCAATGGTGCGAGATGCATGGAGATGTTGCAGTAGCGCAGATGTCAGAGAGGGAGCACTTGTCAGCAGCAGGTAGAGCTTCAGCATCAGAGTATGTTCCTAGCCCAACAGAGTGGTTAGTTGGGAGTGTTTTTGTTCCAAGTGTTGTTGGAGCAAGTGGACTGGGCAAATGTGTTGCATGCAGAACATTCCAGAGTTGCAGGATAGGGGTTGCAGATAATCCATATCTTGTTGAGAGGGAGTGTTGAAAATGCAACAAGATGATGGAGCTTAATGAAAAGAAGTTGCCTTCACTAAGTGAGCCCGCAGGCTATTTTTGGCGCAAAGTCTATTTTTAGACTATGTCTATTTTTAGACATATGGATCATGGTCTATGAATTGCAGGATGTTGTTTACGGATGATTGGTCATGTTGGTAAAAATATATGGACTTCTATTTTTAGACATATGAGTGGAGTCTATTTTTAGACTGCCAAGTCTAAATATAGAACAGTCGAATATTATTAGCTCATAATAATATTTGGACTATAAACATTATCTTATCCTTTTGGAGCACTTCAGTTTGAGCTACAGATGTGGCACATGCAGTTGTCAGAAGGAAATACGCTTTTCTTATGGGTTAGTTGAGCTATTGCATGCAAGACTTCGGTTAGAACTCATGTGGTTGAGTTTGGTGGAGTTGATTGTTGAGTTGATGGAGTTGTGTTCAGTTTGACTTGGTTAAACTAGTTGCATTTAGTCTAACTGCATAATACTCTAGTGATGAGTGATGTGAATTAATTGTTAATTAATTCACTAATTATTAAGTCATAAAGCAACTGAAGAATACATCAGTTAACTCAGTGCATTTCAGTGCATGTACAGTTCAGTGGAGACAGGTGTTAGAGGTGAGTGAAAGGGCAAGACAGTTGTCAGTTGTGACTATAGTTGTGCATGAGATTTGCACAATCAATGTATTGAGTATTGCCAATGAGGATTGCATGGTTCAGCCAAAGGAAATATGAGTTTGGTTATTCCATTCATCATTATTCTCATACAGGATTGCGCAGTGGAGGTAGGCAAGCAGCAGAAGAGATTTGAACCTGTGATTGATTCAGATCTGAGCTAGTTTGTGTGTAACAGGTGGAGATAGTACTGAGTACTTGTGAGGAGTATTGTACTATGTATTGTTACATGTTCTCAATCAATATAATATACAGATAGTTGGGGGTTTTCAGCTGTATGCTTTCCTCGTGATATACTGTGTTGATATGTGTGATTGATGTTTCAATGTGTGCATGCAATTGATGTTTTAATTCTGCAAATTGATGATCAACGTAGAGGAGGTTATGTATTATGCATGCATTCCGCAAATAAAGTATAATCAGGACAATCTTTGTGAATAAGTGTTAAATATTATTCAAAATTTCTACAAAAAGTGTAGAGAAGGATTGACAACAATGCAGAAAGGCTGAGTCAACAGAAGCGCAAAGTTTTCAGTTGACATAGGCAATAATAGTCAAAGACTTTGATGACAGATGCATCATACTGATTCAGGTTGGATGTTTTCTATTTCTGGAGCTGCTGGAGCAACAATACTAGAGAGAAGTGTTGCATGTAGAACATTCCAAACGTTCAGGATTGGGATCGAGTTGAATTCCTTTATTGTTGAGAGGGAGTGTTGAAAATAGCAACAAGAAATGATAAAAATAGAATCCAGAATATTCCAATTTTAATTTGTCCTTGAATTAAAATTGTGAATTAAATTTGAATTTGGTCTCACCAACTGCTTGGAAATAATTAATTAATTCATTATGGATTAATTAGTTGGAGAAATTCAAGTTAGAAGTATTTTTTCAGTCATGCAACAATTATCCCTTAAATTAAGGAGATTATCACTTAATTAAGGAGATAAGATTGAGTTATACTTGAGTTGTAATTAGTTAGCTCAGTTTACTGAGTTTAGTCCAGTTAAATTAGTTCCAAACTGTTTGAGGAACTAATTGTGAGTTATCAGACAGTTGATGCATGCATGCACTCAACTAGTGTACTCCAGATAACTGAAGATTCCCTCATCAGAAACTCATGCATGTCTATTCTGATAAAGACCTAGTTGAGATTAAAGTCAGAGAAAGTGTACTATCAGTTGCATGTTTTCTCCTATAAAGGAAAATCATGCATGCAGTCAAGGTAAGGTTCCTTGAGGATTGTGTAGTTCTGACAGTGTGTTAGAGTAGTGTGTGAGAGCAGTGTTCCACTGGGTGAAGGAGAATCATCCGAGAAGAACTGTGCAAGGAAATAAGAGCTTGGAGGGCAAAGGAGAAGGCTTGTGAGAAGCTTTGATTGCCTGTGAGCATCTAGGAGGACTATACTGAGAGATGGCTAGCTATGAGAGCTAAGGCTTTGTATAATTCTGATGTATTTCCACCTTGTATGATAATACAGATAGTGGGGTTTTTAGTTGAGGCTTTCCCCAAAGTATTTTCATGTGTATTTTGCATTGATTCTTCTTCTTCTAGTTATATGTGTTCAGCTAAATCTTGCTCAATCTTTAAGCTTTCGCAAATTGATAGTAGAAGTAGGTTATAATATTTTGCTTTGGTTATATTGCATTATCGGGTTAATCTACAAGAAGATTTTCTGCATGGTCTCAGAGAGAGATTTGTAGAGAATTTGCGGAATTTCTACATGGTATTAGAGCTAGCTGATCTATAGAGAAATTTCTACAAAGAGGAGGAGGAGGTGGAGAGAAATGGGATGAGGTCCTCTAGAAGTAGCTCCTTGATCTTCCCATACTTGGTGCATTTGAAGTAAAAGGGGAAACTCATGAGTATAATGGCCAAATACACCACAATAAGAAAAAGGTTTATTTGTACGAAGAGCCTTGTTTTGCTTGGGATGTTCTCCCTATTGTTGGGTTGCAGGGTTATCTTGGTTTCCCTGAGGGGTATTAAGTGGTGGACCCTAATTACCTTGACTACCTTGAGATGGCTGGTTCCGGTTACCTTTCCCCTTGTTTCGTTTCTTGGGGTTGGGGGGATTGGTTGTGCTCTTCTCTACATACACTTAACCTTAAGGAGGAGGTTGATGTTGTGGCAGAGGTGGAGGCATGGGGGGCTAGGGCACTCGTGCCAGAGGGGCTAGAGAACTAGGCGGTATATAGAGATAGTAAGGAGACGGAGAAAAATTAGGATAAACTAGTGGAGTAACATCTTTCCCTAGAATCGACTATTGCAGATGGGGATATGTGTATGACATGCTGGGACCTGGATAAGCATTGCCATGAGAAGTATTGGGAGGGGGATAGGTGTAAGAGGAACTAGTCCCCCCCGTGGGGTTGACCATAACTCATCAGACGTGGAGTGTATGGTGGAGGTTGAGGGTGTGAAATGGATCCAACAATACCATCAGTAGCATGAGATTCCCCCGATGCATTAGTAGCGTCAGGTTGAGGCAGATCGAGAATGATAGTATAAACATATCATGATTGTGCATAAATTAGGTCATATTTCAAAGCTACTTGGAGTGCATCTTCCTCAGACTGGGGGAAGTGGGAGGTGACATATTTACCAATGGGGGCCAAAAGTGATCTAAGGAACCAATCCATGTAGACACGATCTTCGAATTCAGGAGCTTTACATATGCTCCTCCTTCTATGCCATTCTTGAACATGGTCAGATAGGTGGGTGGCAGAAGTTTGACGAAAAGAGGTCAAGAGTTCAGTACTAGTGTCATAACGGAGGGGTAACTAGAAGTATGATAGAAAAGGTTTGGCTAGAGTCCCGAAGGTGGAATGTGAGGCATTCGGTTGGTTAGCATACCACTTACCAATAACTCTAGTAAGGGTGCATTGGAACAAACAAAGATGAATGGAGTCTTCAATGATGGAATTGGATGAACACCACATATGAAATGAACAAACATGATTTGTGGGGTATTCTCTAGGATTACCTTCAAACTTGGGTATCGGAAGGAAGCTTGGTAGGCATAGTGGGCCAACTAGGGCCATGAAGAAGTGGGTCATTGATGAGTTGAATCAAATCAGGGAGGCTCAAACCAATCATAAAAGGAAGCAATGGAGTAGAAGTGACCATACCAGTAGAGGTTCCGCTTATGGGTTACTGAGGTTACCACCTGGGTTTCCCGCACCCATGTTGGTGCCTGACATGGTGTCAATACGGGGTTGGGAAGATGCAAAATGAAAGGAAGAACTAGAAGAATAAACTGAACCAAAGTCAAAATGAGGACTCAATGGAGGACTAGGAGGATGAACTCTAACTTGAAGGGGAGGAGTAAGATTTCCTAAAAGAAACTTAGGGAAAAGGCCACAAAGTCTCCACGACAAACGCCTAGGGGGCGCAATGATGTCAAGACAAAGATGACTCAATAGACTAAAAGGGGATGATAGGAGAAAAAGAGCAACAAACAACAAGCAAACACCTAGTGTAGTGGTGCCAAGTGTAAACTAACTATATTAAGATGTTACTCTAATTCAAGCAAACACATCCTATCAAACAAAAATGACCTCTAGCCTATAGGTGATCTAAATCCTCAAACAATTCCTAAATCTATTGTTTCAGATGACCTTCCAAAAGACTTCTTACTTGACAGAATCTGATCCCCGCACGCAGAGTTGTCCATATAAAGGTGGGGTAGAGAACCAACTGTTGCCCACAACTAGTCCTATAGGGTGTTTTCCTAATATTGGTCACTACGGTTACCTTTGTCCCATGGGGGTGGTCGAGTCTTGAGCTTCTTGGTGATCAACCACTGCACGAGATTCTCTGCCACAAGTTGGGTAGCCCTAAGGAGAACCTCTCGCACGATGACCTAGCCTAACCGTGGCCTAACCCCCTCTGAATCAGGTTTCTGACGCACTTCGGCTTTAGACCATGGGATGGTGAAGGATTTTAACCTCCCTAATATGCCAAATTTTATGTCTCAATGTAAGTGATCGATGGGTGTTATTGGAAGCTTATCCCACCGATCCTACACCTAAAATACATAGATTGTTTGGCCCTAGTGCCCAAGTGGGCTTAATCTATGTGTGTTGAATTATTAAGGTGTAGTGTTTCAAGTCTTGGCTTGGCGGTGTTAACCAAGCTCACATTCGCTTAGGGTGTGAGTGTGTGAAAATGATGTGTCAAGTGGATGAGTTAATTGAGCATGTTTTATGATTCCATGTGTTGCTGAAAATAAAGTGTTGAAATACTGTAAATAATGTTGAAAATGTACAAAAAAATAAACAACAAATAAAGCACACAAAACCCCACCCAAAAAGGCTATCAAGCAGCTAAGCAAGAGAAGGAAAACAAGATACTCAAAGACACATAAATGACCAAAATATATAATGTCTAAGGGACTAGGATCTAAAGGCATTAATTTGCTACAAATGGTGTAGACAAAAAACAAAAATCAAAAGTGAAAAATGTTAAAAAGGATAAGCAAGAAGCTCCAAAACCTACTCAAGGGGATTCTCTGGGGGACAGGAAAAACCCAAAATCTAAAGGGAGTAAAAGGGTGAATAAACCTGCCCAGTAGGGTTGTAAAATAGTGGAAAAATCCCTAGAAATCATAAGTTGAAAGCGTTGTACCCTAGACTCCTCAACTCAACAAATCTGCATCTAAATGATGGAAGTGTACTCTAAACCCTAGGGGTTTTTTTTCTTTCTCAATGAGAAATTTCTAAGAGAATATATACCTAGGGTGACTCTGGAAATAACAGTAACTCTTCCAAGTACACACACAACACAATTGACAAATCTGAAAAAAATTCTAAATTTTTTTCTTAAAAAGTGCAAAACACAGTTTCTGACCTGGAAAGAGCGTTGGAATGCAGAAAATTGACCAAAAAGTGTGTTCTAGAACACAGGTATGGGGCTAAAGAGTATGTTTTTCTCTTGGGAGTCTTGGTCAACAGATCTCACCCAGATTTTGTCGTCTCTTGCTCAGTTGGTACCTAGAACCTGTGGAAAGATGTGGGAAACCAACAAAAACCAAAAAATTGACAAAAAAATAAAGGGCTAAAAATAGAAATTGAGAGGCTAAAAATAGCCGAAGAAAATACTGAAAACCACTTAAATGATAGTCACCAAGGATCTGAATTACTACACCAATGGAGTCGCCATTAGTTGTCGACAAATGTAGTTAAAGGCCCAGTGGAGTCGCCATTTTTTAGTATGAAAATTCTTTGCCTGTGTACCAAAAATAATTCACTTAAATAACTGGTGACAAGTGATCCTAACAACAATATGTAGTTGTTTACGCTTCAAATATGCAATAATAAAATGAGAAACCCTTCAGAAAAAAGATTGCATGCGATCCAAAAGAGAAAACAACAAGAAATATCTGATGTAATAACCCAATAGAATAAGACTTGTATATGAATAATCTTTTATTAAAACACTAGGTAAATGATATCTGCAACAAGGGTCTGCATATCCCCCTCTTTGGGATGGGTGCTTTGATGTCCTTGTGCTTTAGCGATCTATTATCTCACTCAATGTGTGAAAAACACAAAATAAAGAATGGAACTCAAGTGGGAGCTCAAATGTGAGGAGGCGAAAATGGTGATGATGATAATGATCATAGTGAAGAATGAATGAAAAACCCTCTTATTTATAACAAAGTATTGGGTTGATCTCAAAAATAGAAAATAATAAAATAATATTGACCAAATCAAGATCTGACCATTAAGAATACTTTATTATATTTTTTGGAGAGGGAAAAAATATTCTAAATGGTCAAATGTCTTTATTTATAAATAATCAACAAATAAAACATGTTATTAATTATTTCGCAAGGATTAAGAAAGATGTGAAATTGAAATAATTATTAAATAGTAATTTAACAATTATTCCAAAAATAAAATTAAGGAATAATAAATAAATAGTGATTTATTTAACTATTCCTAGGAGATTTAATCAAATGTGACTAGGAACAATTATCAAATAATGATTTAATAATTATTCCTAGAGAAAATTAAATAAATAATGATTTATTCAATTATTCTCATGAGGTTTTTTAATTTTAATAAGAAATTATTTAATAAAAATGGTTAACTAAATTATTTTCCATGGTGAAAGTAATTTTACTATAGTAAAATTAATCCTGTATGGTGTATTTCGATCCATCTAGTTATAAATGATTTTTATGTGATAGCATTAAGATTAAATCCATATCAATTGATGCTTATCAACATATATCAACCACATTTATTAATATACTTGTGGTAGTTTATAATCTATAGAGTTATTTGATATAAGAAAAATTAAACTTTTAAAATTATTTTAATTATAAATATTGAAAAATATAAATAAATTTAAAAATCTATAATTATTTATGTTAATTTAATTTAAATCGAGTTAATATATAAAAAAATAAAATAAGAAAAACAAATCAAATATGTATAACTTAATTAACCGTAATGACTCTAATTTTCTTTTGAAAAGTAATATTACTATTAAAAAAAGTGATTACTAATATATTCAATTTAGTTATAACTTAGTTATAACGCTTTTTTCCAAACTTTCCAGGTAGCTTTGGCTCTTTGTCTTCGTACCACCTGTACCAGCATTATGCAACCAAAAGTCTCTTGGCGTTGGCGTTGGCGTTGGCTCTTTGCCTTCGTACCATCTGTGCTTGCTTATTTTTCCATGGTACGTGTTTTACAGAAATTTTGATACTCTTTGACTTCTCATGGTATTTCTTTATATAAAAACCACCCAAAAAAAACAATTTTTGTTTTAGGTAAATAATTTTTTATGTACATGTTTTACAGTTGTGTTTGTAGACTTAGGAAATCTGACAGGTTGTTATTTATTTAGCTAAAGGAAATAAAAAAACATAAGTAAAAAGGAGAGGTCGAATGACTAGATAATATATGTTTGTGATTTCACTATTGTAAATCTCATTTTAATAATAATAATAATAATAATAATACTAATTATCATTGGTTCATGAATGTTCCCTTCACAAGGAAGATTTTGTCATATAAAACATTATGTCAAAATGTGTATTTGATTATTTTGTTATCTTGTTTATTTGCAATTATTTTTGTAATTAAATCTTTTTACAAATTATGTTTTCATTGTTCAACTCAAGATCTCGCTTCCCCTATCAAAATTTGATATCTTTCCTTAAAAAATTGAATGTTCCCTATCCCTATAAAGAGAATAGGTAAATAATATATATTACTGAAATTATATATATATATATATATATATAAAAGAGATTTTTTCCACTGGAAAAATCGTAATCTTTCATTATATGGTGAAAAATTACATATAGTATATGTTGTTCAACATATGCGATTTGTGTCAGTATGTCCAAAATATCTACAATTCCATTCCTGTGAATGGCTGTGTCAAAAATCAAAAAATCATCACGCAGGATGATGCTGTATAGAGTTCATATAAACATATTTACACCTCGCAAGGTGCTGTTCATAAATAAAACTAAGTTATCTACATCATCATATATGGCCGATAGTTCTGCAAAATTTAGTAACCATCCACCTAATGGTAGATTTGATCTATATAAGGCCTGTGGTAGTACTGGTACTGAGAGGTACCCCTCTATTCTTGGATTATCCATTGTCCTCTTGGCAGGTGCGTGGCTTCCTTGGATAATCCGTTGGCACTGTGGTTATGCTCCCTGTAGATATGACGAACAAGAATGGAATTAAATTGAGATTTGAAATGCATTACTTCGTCCAGAATATTTAAGAGTGTGTGTGCGTGACATCTAGTATTCTTGTTGATCCAATTTATAATAATATTTGAGTCACCATAGATCTGTATGTCTCTGCAGTCATGATTTAAATCAAAATGCAAAAGATGTTGAAGAGTAATAAGTTCTGCAAAATTGTTCGTTCCTATGCCAAGACCCATCTTGACTTTGAAGTAATGTTTTTCTGAGAGGTATAGTATGACCCCCCCCCTCCCACATCCGTGCTGCTGAGCAGCTCCATCAAAATATGCCCATGGAGAAGAGTAGTCTATAGGGTCGGGGGTAGCAGGGCTGCGTGGGCGAGGAGGGGTATATTCGGGCAGTTCATGATAGGATGTAATGATTTTGGCAATAGTGGACTGCCAGCATATCGCCATTGTCAAAAGTCAGTTTGTTCCTGGCCAGCCATATTGCCCAACATATGATCAGAGGTAGGCACTACATGTTTGTTCCTGTATGAGCTCCGTTCCAGGGTTCCCATGCTGCTGATATGTTGTCACCTTCCCATGTTCCTGTGAACCTGATCTCAGCAGCCACGTCTTTCCATATTTGTTTAGTTGTAATGCAGGAGAGGAACACATGTTCTGTCAATTCAGTGTTTTGTTTGCAGAGTATGCACCAATAAGGGCCATAAAAGGATCTGAGCATAAGCGTATCCCCTGTAGGAACCTTATTCCGAAGGATGCACCAGAAAAACAGTCTGGTCTAGGGAGGAGTTTTTAATTGCCAAATGAGCTTCCACCATCTCTGTATGATTTCTGGTTGTTTGTTTTGAATCAGACACAGGTATCCTTCCTTGGGAGAATAGAAACCAAATTTGGCCTTGCTCCACATGAGCTAATTTGGGCCTTCCTTTATGCGGATATGAGATTCACTCAATGCGTTAGTATATTCATCCCAAATGAGGTGCCAGTGGGGAGGCAAGTTGAGCTGCGTGGCCGATTTCCAAGCTTGTGAAAGAATGGATGAATTCTCATGGTCCGCAATATGGGCGATTACTTTAACGTTCTATTGGATAAGTAACCAGATAAGCTCTCGAGGGAGGAAACATCTACCCCCTCCTCCAATCCATGGGTCCATCCCAATGCGAGCGCCGGTTCCTGCATTGATTCTCCAAGTAAGGTGACTGTGGATGAGGGGGAGTGAGCACAATAGGGCTTTCCAAATTGATGATATGCCTGTTCGATTCCAACCAGGAAATCTAATCCAATCCATGACTTGGAGGGGCCAGATGTATTTGTGGTATGAAATGGAAGTCCAAAGATTATTCTTGGTAAGTAATGTCCATCCCATTTTTGCAGCCAAAGCATGTGCAAAGGATGGTAGATCTTTAAGGCCCCAACCTCCCCACTTTTTTGGCAGGGCAATTTTTTTCCAGCTTATCCACGCAAAGACCCGATTGTCCTATCCTCCATTCCAAAGGTATCTACAACAGATTTTCTTGAGACAAGCTAGAATGCCTCTAGGAATCTAGGCTAATGCCATCCAGAAAACCAGGGTAGCCTCCAGGACAGATTTAATAAGCACCAGCCTTCCTTCTCTAGATAAAAAGCGATGGCTCTAGTGGGATATCCTTTTCTCAAATTTGGTGATCAACCAAGTCCAATCCGCTATCTTATGTCCCAAGGGCTTGATCCAAAAACCCAAATAATTTGAAGCCCTGGTCAAGTGGTTGGGGGTTATAAGGGAATCGATGCAAGGAAAAATTGGACTCTTGTGCAGAAGTGTATGCCTGAGAAATGGTGGATTTTGTATGATTTTCCATCATACCAGTGGCTCTGAAAAAAGTGGCAAGGATCTTTTCAAGAGCGATCGAATCACGAATACTTCCATCCAAGAAGATGAGGACATCATCCACAAATAGGAGATGAGTCAGATAACACTGATTAGTAATATTTAAACCTGATAAGCTGTCATTTTTCCTTTCATGATGGATGAGTCTTCTCAGGCATTCCATGACAATCAGGAAGAGGAGAGGAGAGAGTGGACAGCCTTGCCTGAGTCCTCTTTCAACATTGAAGAAAGGAGAGGTAGAGCCATTAATAAGAAGACTGTAGGAGGGGGTTGATATGAAAGCCATTATCCAAGTGGTAAATAAGGAGGGGAAACCCAGGTGGATAAGAAGCATTTTAATATAGAGCCAGCTCACTCGATCAAATGCCTTGGCCAGATAAATTTTGAGGATGATACCTTTTAGTCTTTGGACATGAATGGAATGAATGGCTTCTTGAGCGGTACCAATGGCTTCATGTATCTGGTGATCTTCGAGAAAAGAAAATTTTTCAAGCAGGATATGCTGAGATAGGATAGGCCTGATACGATTAGCAATGATTTTGGTAATGATCTTATAAAGGCAGTTGCAGAGGGAGATGGGCCGGAAATCATTAAAGGAAGCAGGGGAATCTGTTTTAGGGATGAGAGCGATAAAGGTAGAGTTTATAGCATTATACAATCTACCTGATGATCGACATTCCTCCACAACCTGTAGTAGGTCCAGGGCCAATAGGTCATAAAAAGCCAAATAGAATTCGATTGTCCACCCATTTGGACCCAGGCTTTTGTCCTTTTTAAACCACTTTAAGACCCCCTCAAGTTCCTCCAGGGTGACAGGAGAATTTAATTCATTCGCAGCTTCCTCCCCCACAAATCTAGGGAATAGTCCAGCCACTTGTATGATTTCAGCTAGATTGGCTTCTTGGGGAGATCTAAACAGATTCCAAAAGTGGGAGGTGCCCAATCTGGAGAGCTTTTGGAAATTGTCAGCTTGCTCTCCATCAGGAAGGGGCATTTTCCAAATAGTGTTTGCAGTCTTCCTTCCCTTGGCAAAATTTTGGTAAAATTTGGTGTTTTCATCTCCTGCCTTTAACCAAATAGCCCTACTCTTTAGTCTCCATGATTCTTCTCTCTCCTTGAGAATCTTGTCTTTCTGCTTTTCAAGCTCAATCAGCTTAGCTTTCTCTTCTGCTGAGGTAAAGCCAAGATTTCTGTCATCCAATAAATTTTTCAGCTCAGCTTCAATGGTTGTAATCGACTGTTCATCCTTAGCCTTCTTCTCCTTTGCCCAAGCCATGGTTAATTGTTTAATCTGAGTTAAGTTGTGGCAGAAACCTTCAGCCGTTGTTCTGTGATTTTTTATAGGATGGGAGGTCCAAAATTCCTTGACTAAACATGTATATCCCTCATCTTGGAGCCAGACATGATTGAATTTGAAGGGGGCCTTTGGCTTGGCATCAGGTCCAAGAATCTCCAGGTAAATAGGAGAATGATCTGATATTCCCCCTGACCCCACCCATTGTCTGTATCTAGTTAATCTTTGAAGCAGGGGAATTTTGATCAGAAATCTATCAAGCCTTCTAGCCAGGGCTGCTTCCCCTACTCTTCGGTTCCTCCACGTGGGCATAGGCTTGTTCATGGGGATATCTGTAAGATTGTGCTGGTCCAGAATGTCCTTAAAGAAATCAGATATGGGGTCAACTTGGGCTTGTGATGCCCAGGATTCCCCATATCCTATGGAGAAATTTAGATCGCCCCCTATGATAACCTGATCCATAGATGCCATGTTTGATTGAAGAAATAACTGCCAGAAATCTTCTCTTTGCTGGCAAGGGCCATATACATTGATGATTCTCAAGGTCTCACCAAGCTCAGCTGAGAAAAGATCCAATCCTATAAATCCTACTCCTCCCCAAGTGGCAGATACATTGATGGATCGAGGATTATATCCTATGGCTAAACCCCCAGCTCTACCTATGGCATCCAGGGCATGGAAGTGCCACCCAGGTATGATGGTAGTTAGGGTTTGCTCAATAGAAACAACATTGCCCAAAGTCTCCTGCAGCATTATAATATCTGTCGGCTCATTTTCAATCAGCCTCCGCATGGCTAGTTTTTTGGAGGTACTAGCCAGACCTCTGCAGTTAAAGGAGAGGAATTTCATGGTGGAACCCCTCTCGAGGTATGCAGTGCTCTAAGAACCCCTTCCATGGTGGATTGCTTGCCAGAGGCAACTTCAGCTCCGGCTTTCTGACTGGCCTTTGATAGGAAAGATTTACGCCTTTGAGATGATTATGAAGGAGGTCTAGGGTAGGTTAGACCTAGTCCAGATTGAGAGTCAGGACTCGGTATGTGCCGAGAGCGAAGATTGTAAGAGTGAGAAAATACCGAATGGGAATTGGCCGAAACCCCGGATGAGGCTGGGGTCGGATGAATGGTAAGGGAGGAAGGGGCGATGATGGGCGGAGGGATGGAAATCTCGTAATTGATTGCAGGTGGCAGAGGTGAAGAAAAATCCAGAGATGAAACAACGGAATGTGACAATGTAGATAAGTGTGAGGAAAGGGGTAAGAGAGGAGTAGTACCCGATTTTCGTGCCATCTCCATAGTAGCAGTAGCTCTTGCCCGATTCAAAGGCGGCGAGAGCATCTTGAAGGTCTCCTCTGCAGCCTTTGAGGATTCACCCAAGTTGAATAGTTTTGGAGCCGGGATGTTGATCCGAGAAGCCAAAACAATAGCTTTCCTTTTTTTAGGCGATGGAGAGCCTAGGGGATCTGTAGGTTTCGTGAGCAATGGGCATTCCTTGAAAACGTGCCCTACCTTATGGCACCTTCTATAGTGGAACGAAACTCCCTCATAATCCAAAATCTGTACTCTGGTGTAGTGCCTCCACTTCAGGGTAATCTTCTCTTCCAGACCCTCCCTTGTGTCCAAATGTACCAGAATTCTCGCCAGCGCACGGTTTTTTGTCTGTACATAAGTCTTATCATATTCCAAATAAGTTCCAAGGGGATTTCCAATCCTAATAAACATTGCTTCAGACATAATTGTAGAGGGAGGCCTGGTAATCGTACCTAGATAGGTCCTGCTCCAATTTTATCCTGTTCCAGATCAAAAAGTGGTGACCAACGCTTGAGGAGGATTGGTGCCATCTCTATATGTCAGTGTTCACAAGTATCATATCAGTGTAGTCTAACTTAGAGAAATGTAGGGAAAACCACCCTCTAGCCAAGCTCTGAACCTCTGGAAGTTCCTGAAGAATGCCTCCCCAGATATCTTTTACCCAATTTGTGAGCCTGGTTGCTGAGTAAGCTCTTCCTCTCACATGCCCAACAAGAACCCTGTTGGACTTATCCACCACCTCACTCATTAGGATATCTTCGCCAAATGTAATGGTGAGGTCCTTTGCTGAATATTTCACGCACTTGACCTTTCTCTTTCTCGTTCTTGGTGCCGATGGGTGTTCTGTCAACGGATCCGTGCACACATCCTTCAGAGGAGTCGCAGCTTTTGAATTGATGACCGGAGAGTCGAAACAGCCCGAAGGGAGGGTATTAGGGTTTGCGGAAACTAGGGGAGAAGAACACAGAGGGGGCGAAGGGTTATGGGAAGGGAGCGGATCGAAAGCAGGTGAAGGAGGCAATATGGCGGTAAGGAGATCGAGAGTGCTGGGGGAAAGTGGGGGGAAATCAAGGCCCATAGATTCCAATGAGAGAGATCTGAAACGCAGCGGCGAGGAGGAGGTTCCAGGAAGCGAGACAATCGGCGATGAACCCAAGTAAGGTAGAGCAGAGCAGTCAATGTTAGGGTTAGGGCTACGACTGCCGAAAATGGTTTGTCCCTCAAACGGATCCAGGGAATAATCAAGGGCCTCCTCTTCAATATCCATCTTGTCCATTGACGGAAATCGCCACCTAAACCGCTAGAAAGATAGTTGACCATGTGCATAGGAAAACGAATGCCAACAGGTCGAAAGGAGATGGTAACAGTTATCGCAGGTTCCCGAATTTACCGAGTTAGCTATTGATGTTCTGTCTTTGTGCAGGTGCAGGGATGCCCGCATGCCACCTACCCGCCTGCGGCCACGTCAGAGCCCAGAACATTTTTGCTCCCCACTGTTCCATATATATATATATAATAGATATTCATATATATCAAATATATATAACAATTCAATTTTATTTTAAATATATGATAATTTAAAATTTAGAAAAAAAAAAAAATTCAAAATTCGTTTTACATAAATTTAAAGATATAAACAATTAACTTATAAAAGCTTTAAAATAAAATACTAAAATTTTATTTCAAATTTTAAATGGTTTATTAAAACATAATTATCACCATTTATCAAGTATTTATTAGAACATAATTATCACAATTTATCAAGTATTTATTAGAACATAATTATCACCATTTATCAAGTGTTTTATCACTAGAACAACTTATAACTTATATTAATTTACATTATTTTGATTCACTATTATTAAGTATTTTATCACTAGCACAATCATATTTATTAATGTGGTTAATGTATATTGATCCACATATTTTCATACACCAATTGATTGACTTTTATTGATGACATTAGTAGATTTATTGACCATGGTTGATAAATATTAATGAATTTGATCATAATATTAATGTTAAAAATATTAATATTAATATTAATATTTAATCTGATTTCAATTGTTTTTAAAATTACAATATAAATAACTAATCCTAATCATGCAAAACAATTTAAACTTTAAAATAAAATATAAAAATTTCATTTCAAATTTACTAAAAATTAATTATCACCCTCTATTGAGTATTTTATTACAAAGTCCACTTCAATCAAATAAAGCATGTTTCAACTCTTATTTAAAGAGAAAAAAAACTACACAACAACAATGATAATATAAATAACAATCATAAGCAGGTAACACTTTATATTAACAAAACTTTATATTCTTAAATCTATTTCATGAAGAAAGAGACAAACTTCATTCCACCAAAATTTATCATAAAACCTCTCATAAACTCCTAACCTAATAATGGCTTTGGACAGCTACTATGTCTTCTCTAGATTGTGCTACCACTTCAACATTGGTATTGGTTTTTTTCATTTTCTCTAGATTCTCCCATACCATTGGACAACCATACACTCTTATTTTTTTGAAGTTTTACTAGATCTAAATAACTTTTTGGCAACCCTTCTAACACTTCACAATTCATCACTATCAACGCTTTCAATGAAAGCATTGTACCCTCTTCTAGCATTGGCCACTTTTTTATCTACACAACCCAACCAAACCAACGAAAATATTTCCAACAAAGGAAATGACCCCCTCCCACTAAATTCCTTGGGAATTGTCTTCATCTTAAAACAATTTAATATATCTAGTTTCCTTAGGTTCTTTAAGTCATGCAAGTGAGGGACTTCCTCTAAATTGGAACAACTGTTAAGTCTTAGACGAGTCAGATATTGAAATTGACAAAATTTACTTCCCATTTCAACCACATTAGAGTAGGTTAAAGAGAAATTTCTCAACGTTTCCATATTGGTGATGTCATGGGGTAAACATGTTATCGTTGTGAGCTTCAATTCAAGTGTCTCTACATGAGAAATATTCCTGAAGGTCCCTTCACTAATTGCTTGTCTGTTATTGCTTAAATATAAGCCTTTGAGTTTCCTTAGCTTGCCCAAATCATTAATGGAAACCACTCTTTTGCACCCATGGTTTGCAAGATGTTCTGTCTAGCTAAAGGAGCAAAAGAAGTACTACAGCGACACAAGGCGTGATATACCACAAGGAAGATACAACAAATTTGGACACGACTCGAGCGATAAGATTCTGAGAGATATCAACTTGTGAATGTCATATGGAAATTTCATGATTTTAGTTCCATCCAGATAGAGGATTTGGAGATTTACAAGATTTGTGAAAGATGGAGGCAGCATGGTAATGGGCACCTCTATTAGGTTCAGGAATACCAGCGGTTTCAAATGACCAACACTATCTGGTAATGATGAGAGTAGTGTGAAACTCAAATATAGAACCGCAAGAGAGCTCATACTGCCCACCAGTCTTCTAGGCAGCTCTTTAATTTTATTGTTTCGAAGCATCAAAGAGCAAATTTCTAGAGAGCCCAATGATTCCAAAAGCGCAGTTAAATTGCAGTTGTTCAACAAAATCCAGGTGTGTTTTTCTAATGTAAAGGGAAAGGTTAGCGGTCTACCAGGCATTTCGACGACTAGCAGTGGAATGACACATCATTCAGATGACGCAATGAACACAATAGGTACTCCTCATTACAACCTTCTTTTCCCAGCCACTGATTTTCATCCTTCGATTTGTGCTGAGTCCGCTCCTATACTGGTTCAAACTTCCTCATGGACTTCAGATGATTCTGGCACCCGTGGGATACCTCCCCATCCCTGTCAGATAGGATCCCTCTCCTTACTTGCCCCGACCCATCCCCTTCACTTACTATACTAGCCCTTATGACACCTCATGACATACCCTCCACATCTCATTCTTCATATATCCCTACATCTAATCCTCATACCACCACACATCCTGTATAGCCATCCATAGACCGACCTATTTCGCCCATGTCACTTGTTGTCTCGCCTACTAACTCGGTGGACAGTGACCTAGAATTCCTTTTACAAAAAAAGACTTTGGACTTGCATAATCTTACGATTCACAAGCCACCTGGCTCCACGTCCCCTACCATTAGCCCCCCATCGGCCGAAAATATTACTGTCGGGCAGAAAAAGAACCGAGATAGTCGACATTTTAGGGGTCACTTACAACATATTCCTTTTAATATTTTCGATCCACATTCCCCGACTAATGTCCCCATTGCTTTTTCCACCTCACCCCGGGCCCTTAGAGAAAAGATGTCCATTGTTGGGTCGCCATGAACTTCATTCTTTCCATGAACATTCGGGTATTGGGGCCTTCCCACAAATTTTTGGCCCTAAAAGAGATTTTCCATTCGACTCGCCCGTATATCATTCTACTACAAGAGACTATGCATTCGGCTCACCAGGTGATCAGATACTTTAGGGAGATGCTCCCTGATTGGCATATGGCATCTACTGATGTTGTTGGCCTTGCAGGGGGTGTGGTTGCTTTATGGGATCCACGATGGGTCAAGATGAAGGTTTTCTCATGTTTTGCGAGTATACTATTAGTTGGATATATCAGAGATTTGTCGGGGTGTATCCACATCCTGAATATTTATGACCCATATAGGGACAGGGACTCTTTTTGGCGAAAGTTAGAGGCATCAGAGATATTGGGAATGGCCACTTTGGTCATGGCAGGGGATATGAACTGCACTACTGCATCGAATGAGGTGTGGGGTAGGAAAAGAAGGGTAGATGCAGTAAGTGCATTGATAAAATATATCATCATTGACTATACTTTCATTGACATTTGCCCAAGCAAGATTTCTCCGACCTAGGACAATGGGATATCGAGCAATGGTTATGTAGCTAAAAGACGAGATCATTTTCTGCTACATGAACAAGTTGTTGAACGACTTGGTGTTGTCCAATCAGAGATTGTGGATAATTATACATCTGACCATCAGCCCATTATCCTCAGTTGGCGCCGCGGTAATATTATAGTTGGGATGTCATTTAAATTCAATCGGGTGTGGCTGGAGGACCCCGATTTTGATAACCTGGTGCGGGACACTTGGTCAAAGGATAAAGATCATTTCCTTTCTCCCATGATGCATATGCTAGAGAAACTTCGGATCCTTAAGGATGTGGTAAAAGCATGGGAGCGGAAGAGGATCGCACAACATAAAATAGAACTAAATGATATAATAGTGGCTTTGTCTTCCCTCCGGCCACTTCTATTATCGCATCAACTCTCAGAGGTGATTCGGGAGAAAATACATTCTCTTGAGCATAAGAGAAAGGAGATCCTTCATAACAAGTAGGCGACATGGCACCTTAACAGTGGGGCCACATGGATTCGAGAAGGGGATAAAAACACAGAAAAATTCACTGATATGTAAATCATCGAAGGAAGGTAAACTCTATTAGGGAGATTGTAGATGCAAAGGGTAACAGACATCAGACATAGCAAGAGATATGTAGTGCACCTGTAATCACTTTCAGTGGGCATACCGATGCAAGGAACTCGACTATGCAGAGGATCAAATGTGGGGAGTGGATGTTTGTCCACTGATGTTCGATGAGGCTGATAATAATTCTCTATACAAGGTGGTCACTAGGGATGAAATTTTTGGGTTGCTCAAGTCTATGAAATGTGATAAGAGTCTGGGCCTGGACGGCTAGACGATGGAACTTTTCACTCATTTCTTCGACATTTTCCAGAGGGATCTTCTGGATATCGTGGAGGAATCGAGAATCAGGGGCTTTATACATCCTCATATCAATTCAACATACATTGCTCTTATTCCGAAGAAGGATTCATTTGCTTCCTTATTAGATTATAGACCCATATCACTGTGTGATCGTATATATAAGATCATTTCCAAAATGATAGCAAACAAGATTAAAAACACATTATCAAAGTTTATATCCCCATAAAATTTTGGGTTCTTACACGACAGACAAATACATGACGCGGTGGCGATTGAACACAAGAGCATACATACAATCCATGAAAAAAATTAAATGCGGTTGTTTTGAAGGTGGATTTACAAAAGGCATATGATTGGCTAGATTGAGGATATCTAAGAATGGTACTACACAAAATTGGTATACAGGCCAGAGGAGCTGAATGGATTATGGCCTATGTCGGGAATGTTAGATATGATGTTGTTATTAATGGCTATCTAACTCGCTTTTTTGGTGCTGGGAGGGGACTCAAGCAAGGGTGCTCTCTTTCACCCTTACTATTTATGCTAGCGATGGATGGCTTCAGCTTACAAATTAAAAAGGCGGTGATGACGAGTAATTTTGGGGCACTGGCCCTGGGTCGAGACATCAAAATTTCTCATAGCTTCTTTGTTGACAACATGCTAATTATGGGGATGATTAATCATACTGCCTGGCTTGTTTTATGTCATATTTTTACAAGATTTGGAAATGCTATGGGTCTTATCATGAATTTACTAAAATCTTCCATATTATATGGCTCTTGCAAGATGGACGACATTGCATACATCCAAAATATTTTTGGGATTGGAGCTGTTCCTTTAGAAGGTGGCATAAAATATTTAGGATTTCATATCAAACCCTATCGATATCGAAATCAGGACTGGATGTGGCTGGTTGATAAATTTTACAAGAAGATCACCGGATGGGAATTCATATGTATTTCTTTGGGAGGGCATATCACCCTTACCCAGTTTGTCATCACATAACTAGGTGTTTACTGGGCCCATTTATATCACCTCCCCCACGCCATTATCAATCATCTGAATTGTATAATGGCACAATTTAACTGGTTGGGTGTGTCAATCACAAATAAATACCATCTGGCTAGGTTGGACCATATTTCTATGTCAAAACGAATGGGTGGATGGGTTATTTTGAACCTAAGACGGTTTGGATGGGTGTTGCTGCTAAAGACGTTGTGGAGGGCCATTTTTGGGGATGGCATATGGGGTAGAATTATCAAACATAAGTACCTGAAGGATAAAAATTTTACATTTTGGATGAGCAGCGAGGCTATTGGGGCCACCTCATCTTCGGAAATATGGCGCAACATGAGAAAAATTAAAAAAGTATTTTTGCACAACCTGTACTGGAGACTGGGAACGGGACTGGATCATATCATGGGCATCGGAAGGAATAGTATTATATCTAAGGATCTTATCCATAAACTCAACAAACGCGGAATATTTTTCTGGAATCAAGTAATCCGAGAATGGAATGGATATATTCCAATATGGAAAAGCTCAAGAGATTTAGGACTGGAGGACCGAATGGCCTAAGAATGCGATCATATCAAGATTGTAATGAAATTGGCTGGTATGTGCTGGGATGTTGACGGGGATTATATTACATGAACATGCAAGATGAAGGCTGGTGGCATGGTGGTGGCAGATGCATACAATACTCTATGTTATCAGGAGGCACAAAACATTGAGGTATGTTGGTTTTATAAATTGCAGAAAACTAATATGCCCATTAAGATTATTGCATTTCTTTGGCTTGTTTGGAAAAATAAGAATCTAACATAGGGGAACCTTCAAAGGAGAAACTGACAGGGGCTGACATACTATGCATTATACAGGAATGCAGGAGAAGATAATGTTCATCTCTTTTTGAAATGTCCAGTAACTTTAGAGATTTGGAGAAGAACTACTAGTTATGTGGGTTTTCCTTTCATTCAGTTTGATAATATTAATGTTGGTTTGTGTTCGTGGAGCAATAAAAAAGCCACATGGCATATGGTTCCCCTTGCCATTTTCTAGGAGATATGGTGTAGACGTAATAAAATTGTATTTGAGGTTGTTTTGGGGAACGAAGTGTTGATGCTGGACAAAATTATGAGATGGTATATGGTTGGAAGTGTACAAGACAGTCGTCCTAAAAAATCAATTGATAAGGGAACTAGACCAGAGATTTCATATCCGGCTGGCTTTTTTGATGGGGCAACACAAAGGGGTATTTGCAGTTCTGGATTTTGGATCATAATATCAAAGGAACAAGAATACTGGGTACATTAGGGAGCAGGTAGTGGATTGAATATGAAGGCAGAAGTGATGGCCTTATGGGGTCCGTTATGGTTCACAACATTTTTGAACATCCCCAACAGTCACATATATGGAGATTCTAGGATCACCATTGAGCACATTCGGGGCGGTATCAAAATTGAACCACCTATGCTTCATGGATGACTCTGTGATTGAGTTCCTATGGACCTCTTTAAGGGACTCATCGCTGCAACATATTGGACGAGAATATAATCAAAATGTAGATCTCATGTCCAAGATGGGGCTAAATGGGATGCATATTGAAATAGTGATGGGAGTGCACAAAGTGGATGTTGGAATCCTTCCATTGCCTAGATAATATTAACTACAAGAAGGAACTCTTATGCAAGTAACTTTTTTTTTGAGATACTAAATTGATGATATGTTGCATGTTTCATATGATTCAGCGAAACATGTTTTTTGTTACCTAGTAAATAGTATATATATTCTGTAGATATGGGAAAGATAGACTCTTGATTATACCTGATCTATGTTTAGTAATAGTATAGATGCTTTATCTATTACTAGGTATATATAGGCATAACAAAAATAAACGTACATAGTTTTGATGACTTGCATATGATAAGTATATATGTTAATTTTGATAACTTGCATATGGTGTATATGGGTCAATATGAGGACAATTTAGACGAAAATGATATATATCATATCGTTTGTATGTACTGTATTTTTTAAATATATAATACAGACGTATTTTTCTTACTTAAAGGAAAAAAAATAAAAAACAACCTCGCCTTTTGCAATGGTATAAGTTTTATTCCCGCTCAGCAATCTGTATTGCCAATTCTCGTACAACGTCGTGCATTGTGAACGCGACCAGGCCTGGAATTTGACGTTCCACAGGACGTATTTTTTATTTCAAAACGTATTTGACGGCAGGGAAAAAATCTTCCACGTCAAGTTAGACATGTGGTATACCTTTCAACCCGTCGTTTTGACGTCTAATTTCATAGAGAAAACGTAAAAATCTATAATATCTTATTTCATAAGTCACGACTTGAAACCTGTACATAACACAGTTTAAAATTAAAAGTGTAATATGAGTTCTGGACATGCTACTCTGTCCTCCCTGACGGATTGAAGATTTCTGATTGGAACTTGCGAGCAAACCTGGATTTGAGTCACCGGCTCCTTTAAAGTAATCTGGTACTTTCCACATACACCTGTTTGATTTCTTCATAACACAGATACTTTCAACCCTGCTCTTCATCTTTGACATAAACTGGAAACCACATTTTTTCTTTATCTTTGACAACATGCGCGTTTATGACTCTTATTTAAATTTTTATTGTTGCACGCTAGTTTTTTCCTGTAAAGTTCGCCGAATAAATCTCTGTCATGACTTGCATATTTTGACCAGACTTAATACTCATGAGTAACTTATTGTTTAAGAGGAAGAAACATATGGCTATCGAAACTCAGTCTTGGGATTGGATGTGAATTGAAAAATTTTAGATTGTGAATAAGAATTCTAATTAAAATTTCATGAGCATGTGAGGTGAGCATGGAAGGACATTTTCATGTAACTGAAATATGCAGATGAGTGTGGCATTGATTTCGTCTTGTTTGGTGAGAATTTGCCAAGAAAATTAAGAAGAAAGAAAGAAGAGTTTGCAGTGGTGTGGACCTGGCAAGGGGTGGGTTTTTTTGGTTGTTAGTGTCTAGTCTTTCTAGATGGTCATGTGACCTGGAACATGGAATACTTCATGGAATATTAGATGGTTGTAGTGGTTGTATTAGAGCGTTTGAATACACAGGTAAATATTTCAAAACACTAGATGAATTGATTGAGGCTGCCCCAATGCTTGGTGGCTTGGGATTGTCTTTTCACCATGTATTGGGCATTCTGGCATATGGCACACCTCTGTCTTTAGTGATATTTGTAATTTTTGGGAGGTGAAAAGTTTAGATGTGATTGAGATAAATGCTTTGAAAAACAAAGGCGGAAAAATAGAGGGGTAACATTAAGTAATGAGAAGGAAGAACTTTAAATGGAAGGGAGGGAATCTAATGAAGGGGGATTAAAATTCTAATTTGCCCAGGAATTGGTGAAAGGGTAGTGGTTAAATTGAAGTGTAGTGGCTTTTTCGTGGTATTTTCACCCTTGGTATTATCAGAATTCAAATAAATAAAGGTTTTGAATGAGTGTGGAACTGTGATGCGGTCCAAGCTGGCTTATTTTGTGGAACTGTGATGCGGTCAAGCTGGCTTACTTTGGATGCTTCGACTAGTATTAAGTAACAATGTTAGGAAACAAAACAACAGTCTTCCATTATCGCTTATTCCACACGACTCTTCTTTAACTCTGCCCAGCTGCCGACCTAACTCTCAGCTTGCCACTCTATATAACAAGATAATATGACGAAGGAAATCAGTCTCCTCGACTTTGATGGACTATCCTATTAAATGAATCAATCTAGAGAAGTATATGACTTTTTTTTGAGACTTTTGTATTTTTGTAAATAGAAGATATATGACTTCTTTTTTGAGATTTTTGTATTTTTGTAAATAGAAGATTTAAAAAAAGACATAATATTCCATATGAGCCATCACCACAAAGATCATTTGAATGCAATTATGGGATTTTTATTGAATTGAAAAGTAATTGATTATAAAATATTATTACCGCAAACTCTATAACAAGTTCATAACAACTCAAGATTTAAACAATTTTAATATACCAGAATGTTCTTGCAATGGTTTTTGTGTACATCTCAAGCCATTCAAACTGCAAATATGCCAAAGCACCCAATATGCTACACCCAATGCCATTCCTGTAAAGATCGGAACTAGCAGCTCCCAAATTTCCACCATAGAGTTTCGCTGCAAATGATCCGTATGCATATGCCCCAACTGCAATAATAACACCAAACAAAGTAATTACGCCATGGAAAGGATAGTTTTATTACCATTGTTGGCTCTTGAGTAAGTGTAACAGGCGAGTTTATATTGACGGATGCAACTGCATCCACTTAACACTGGGCTCAGGACAGAAACGATGAGAATGAAACACAAACTGCAAAAAATAAGAAATTTGGTGTTCTGGTAGCCATGAGACACACACTGTAAAACAGGAAGAAATTTGGTGTTCTGGTGGCCATGATGGAAGATTTCTTCACAGGTAGAATGTCAAACATCTGACAGCAAGAACTCGTGCTAATTTTTTTAATATGTAATGTTGGGAATTTCTGATAATTCCAAACAAAAAATGAACAGAGAAAAATGCTCTGTTTCTTAACACAGGGAAACAAAAATTGTTTTTGCTGAAGACAGAGTTTCAGCAAACACATAAAAAAACTTGTATTCATTAATAATGCTGACTGTTACAAAAAAGGTCTTCCTCTGACATAGGGATTACGCAAAGAACGCTTCAGATGCAATTCCAAAGACTTCACTCTGTCTCTCCAAAAAAAAAAAATTAACACTGCTAAAACATTGATGTGTCTGCACTGTTGTGCATTACAAAAACACTCTGTCTCTCAAAAAAAAAATTCAACACTGTTGTGTAAATTTTTATTACATTTGCGCTGGTGCTATTGCAATTGAAGTCTTCTCAAGTAGTCTAATAGTTGATGCACAGATAGGGAAAACAAAACTCTGTTTCTACGCTGCTGCGTATTACATTTTTTAAACAAAAAAAAACATTACATCTTACTTGTAAAAAAAACTACACCCGTGAATTTTAAAAACAATAAAATTAAAACTTCACCTACATTTACCAACCGCAGTAAATTACTTTAATTACTTCAGCATGGCGATATATATTTTTTTATTATTAACCGTGGATTTTACTCCACGTTAATCGTACGGTGGTCAGCCAATATCGCACGGACTCATTTACTGAACTTTACGTGCCGGGGAAAGTTGTTTTGGAAAACTGCTCAGACACGTGTCCACTGATGGATGTGCTCGCTGCCCTCGGAGAAATACCAGCATTCAGTAAAAGACGGTGCAGGGGAACTGACGGTTTTCTGAAAAAAAACGTTGCAATTGAAATTATCATTTCAACACTCCCCTTTAATTTCAACTGCTGGGTTATCAATCATACCCAGACATTTCCTCAAAAACTCAAAACTTTTCTGCCCCAATGGTTTGGTCAGAATATCTGCAACCTGCTCCTGAGTTCTGCAGTGTTCTAAAACAATTTCTCCATTGTTTACCAATTCCCTGATGTAATGAAACTTTGTGTCAATGTGTTTCGTTCTCTTATGAAACACAACATTCTTGGATAATGCAATAGCTGAACTATTGTCACAAAAAATCACAGTTCCTTTTGCTTGCTCTTGGCATAAACACCTTAAAATCCTTCTCATCCAAATTGCTTGACACACTGCTGCTACTGTAGTTGCCACATATTCTGCCTCTGCTGTAAATAATGCTACAATAGGCTGTTTTTTAGAAGCCCGTGAAATGACTCCTGAACCCATGTGAAAAACATAACCAGATGTGCTTTTCCGATCATCTACACTTCCAGCCCAATCACTATCAGTGTATCCAATTAAATCTGAACATTCTGAAACAGTATATAAAATGCCAAACCTTTTAGTACCTTTAACATACCTCAGAATCCTTTTTGTTGCCTGCCAATGTGCTTCTTTTGGCCTCTCCATGAATCTGGAAATCAAACTAACAGCATGCATTATATCTGGCCTAGTTGCAGTCAAATACATGAGGCTGCCAATTATGTTCTTGTACAAACTAGGATCAAAATCCTTGCTGTTGTCCTCTTTGCTGAGTTTTAATCCCATCACTGTGGGAGTGATTGCTGCTTTGCTCTCCTGCATATTAAATCTTTCCAACACTTCATTAACATATTTTTCTTGTGAGATAAAAATCCCATTTCCATTTTGTTCTACTTCTATTCCTAAAAATTATCTCAGCAAACCCATGTCAGTCATTTCAAATTCTTCTTTCATAACTGTCTTGAAATTTTCAATAAGGTAATCATCATTACTTGTGAAAATAACATCATCAACATATAACACAACAATTAGTATTGTACCATCCTTTTCTTTGATGTAGAGGATGGGTTCTCCCTCACACTTTTCAAATCCATTTTCCAGTAGATAGGAATCTATCCTACTGTACCACGCTCTTGGTGCTTGCTTCAGCCCATAAAGAGCTTTCTTCAATTTGCACACTTTGTGCTCTTGGCCTTTCTTTTCATAGCCTAAAGGTTGTTCAATGTAAACCTCTTCCATTAACACTCCATTTAGGAATGCTGACTTCACGTCCATTTGGTAAACTTTCCACTTATTTTGTGCTGCTATGGACAACACTACTCTCATGGTTTCCATTCTAGCAACCAGTGCAAAAGTTTCCTCAGTCTCTCGCATACTGCTGCTTATATCCTTTGACAACAAGTCTTTCCTTGTATCTTTCTATTTTGCCTTCAGCATTACTCTTGGTCTTGTAGACCCATTTAACTCCAATGACTTCTTTTCCTTTTTGTAGTTCAACTAAATCCCATGTCTTGTTTCTTTCTATGGCATTGATCTCCTCATCCATAGCTTCTATCCATTTCCTATCTTTATTTGCCTCTTCAAAATGAACAGGGTCATCAACATGACAATATAAAGCAAACAAAGAGTTCATACCTTCATTTGTTGCCTCTTGTTCATAAATGTCACTTAAATTTCTGAACTTCTTACCTCTTTCATTTGGTGTACAAGTGCTTGAAGAAGCACTTGAATTTCCTCCTTATGATGTGCTTGGAGAAGCACTTTCATTTCTCCTCAAGGGTGTCTCTTGCTGCCCTTGTGTTGGTGCTGCTGTTTGGGGATGTATTTCAGCCATCTCCTCATCATCTTCATCATGAGACAAAGAGTTTTTAACATTCACTGTTTTCTCTATGCTTCCATCCCAAGCTTCCTCCTCAATGAACTGAACATCTCTACTCACAATAAACTTCTTGGTGGATGGGTTATACAACCTGTAGGCTTTGGATTCCTCACTGTATCCAATAAAAATACATTTCTCCCCTTTGTTATCCAACTTCTTCCTTAGTTGATTTGGAATGTGTGCATAAGCCACACATCCAAAAAATTTCATGTGGGTGACTCCTTGCTTTGTCCCACTCCATGCTTCTTCCGGCACTCTGTTCATGACTGCTTTTGTAGGGCATCTATTCAAAATGTACGCTGCACAGTGTACAGCTTCAGCCCAATAATCATTTGGCAAATGCTTTGCCTTTAACATACTCCTCGCCATATCCATGATTGTCCTATTCTTCCTTTCGGCAACTCCATTTTGCTGCGGAGTGTACCTAGTGGTAAACTGCTTATGAATTCCATTTTCTCTACAAAAACGTAGAAATTCTTTGGAGATATACTCACCTCCTCTATCAGTTCTTAGAACTTTGATATGCAGCCCACTTTGGTTTTCTACAAGTGCTTTGAAATTGCAAAATCTTTCAAACACTTCACTTTTGTTCTTAAAGAAATAAACCCAAGTTTTTCTAGTAAAATCATCAATAAATGTTAGTATATAGTGGCTACCTGCAAGTGATGGAGTTTGCATCGGTCCACATAAATCTGAGTGGACAATCTCTAAGGGTGCTTTTGCCCTTATGCTTTTCCCAGATGGAAAACTTTCTTTGTGTTGTTTCCCCAAGATACAACCTTCACAAAGGCTATATGGTTTCTCTATCAATGGTAATCCTCTTACCATTCCTTTTCTATTCAACAAGTTAAGACCTCCAAAGTTGAGATGTCCAAATCTCAAGTGCCAGAACCAATTTTCATCTCTTGGTTCGCTTTGGAAAGCCTCTTGTGTCACTGCTGCTATTTCTTCTCCATTTTTAAAATCTGCTTTCATCCTGAGAGGGAACATCTTGTTCCTTATCATCTTCACTTCAACAATACATTGTTTGTTGGGTTTTTTATCCATGATGGTGCATACATCATCCACAAAGAAAACATTGTAACCCTTTTGAATAAGCTATCCAATACTTATGAGGTTACATTTCATTCCAGGAACATAATAAACATCTGATATGGTTTTCTTTTCACCTTTCCTTGTTAAGACATTTACTTCTCCTTTTCCCATAACAGAAACTTTATTATTAGTCCCTAGTGTGACCTGTGACTTCACACTCTGATCTAACATAGAAAATAGGGCTATGTTTCCTGTCATATGGTTACTGCAACCGGAGTCTAGAAACCATACATATTCACTCTTTTCTTCAGTCATATTACAGGCTAAAAACAAATTATCTTGGCTGATATTTTCTCTAGTGAAATTTGCACTAGTTCTATTACTCATATCATGCCGCTTCTTCCTACATTCATTTGCATAATGCCCATATTTTTTACAATAGTGACATTGGACATTGGACTTATCATACCTTTGTCCTTGAGCATGATGTTGTCCACTTTGTTGGCTGCTGCCTTGGCCTTGCTTCTGATTTGGATTGTTGCCTCTTCCTTGAGCATTTGCTAGACTGTTTCTTCCACCTCTATTTTGGCTTCTGCCTCTTCCTCTCTTGTTTCCTCTGCCTTGACCTCTTCCTCTTCCAAAGAACATCTGGGTCTTGAAGGCATGTTCTAGAGATGTGTTTTCATTTGTACTCAATCTCTGCTCATGTGTTATCAGTGATGCATGTTGTTCATCAACTGAGAAGTTTGTGAGATCCTTTGTCTCTTCTACGGTGGTGACAATCACATCAAACCTTGAGGGTAGGATCCTCAATAGTTTCTCCACAATCATCCTTTCTTCAAGAATCTCTCCATGAGAGCTTATCTCTGTGACCAGACCAATCACATGTGTGAAGAATGAGTCAATATTATCTGACTCCTTCATGCAGAGACTCTCAAAATCTCTCCTCAGCAACTGTAGTTTTGTTGTCTTCACTTTCTCCATGCCTTGATAGGCTATTTTGAGAGTTTTCCATGCTTCTTTGGATCTCCTGGCTGCTGTTATCCTTTGAAACAAACTCTCATGCACTGCTTGATACAAAAAATAGAGGGCTTTAGAATCCTTCTCTTTATTGCTCTTCAATAGATCTTTCTCTACCTGAGTTAAATTATTAAACTCATTTTCATCTGCTGGTTCTTCAAAACCATCCTCAACAAATTCCCATAAGTCTTGGGAAGCAAGCAAAGCTCTCATAGTTATTGCCCAATAGTCATAGCTTTTCCTATTAAATTGTGGGAGCTGAGTATTACAGATACCCATGCTAGTGCTGGCTCCAGCCATCCTTGCACTCTTAACTATGCTTCAAAATACTTGACTGGCTAACTGTCCTCAACAGTAACACAAAAACTAACTTGAGAAATACCTTGGATTCTTTCTTGACTGAGTCTTCACTCTGCTAGAGAAACTACTGCAATAAGAAATCCTTCCTTCAGCTTCTTTGACACCTTCAAAGAGCCTGGACAAGCTCTGATACCATGTTCCAAACAAAAAATGAACAGAGAAAAATGCTCTGTTTCTTAACACAGGGAAACAAAAATTGTTTTTGCTAAAGACAGAGTTTCAGCAAACACATAAAAAAAACTTGTATTCATTAATAATGCTGACTGTTACAAAAAAAAGGTCTTCCTCTAATAGAGGGATTACACAAAGAACGCTTCAGATGCAGTTCCAAAGACTTCACTCTTTCTCTCCAAAAAAAAAAAAATTAACACTGCTGAAACACTGTTGTGTCTGCACTGTTGTGCATTACAAAAACACTTTGTCTCTCAAAAAAAAAATCAACACTGCTGTGTAAATTTTTCTTACATTTGCACTGCTGCTGTTGCAATTGAAGTCTTCTCAAGTAGTCTAATAGTTGTTGCACAGATAGGGAAAACAAAACTCTGTTTCTACGTTGTTGCGTATTACATTTTTTTAACAAAAAAAAAACATTACATCTTGTAAAAAAAACTACACCCATGAATTTTAAAAACAATAAAATTAAAACTTCACCTACATTTACCAACCACAATAAATTACTTTAATTACTTCAGCATGGCGATATATTTTTATTATTATTAACCATGGATTTTACTCCACATTAATCGTACGGTGGTCAGCCAATATCACATGGACTCATTTACTGAACTTTACGCGCCAAGGAAAGTTGTTTTGGAAAACTGCTCAAACACATGTCCGCTAATGGATGTGCTCGCTGCCCTCGGAGAAATACTAGCATTCGGTAAAAGGCGGTGCGGGGGAACTGGCGGTTTTCTGAAAAAACGCTGCAGTTGAAATTATCATTTCAACATGTAACACACACAAAAAACCAGTCATAAATTTACTGAAAACGTAAATTGATGGGCATGGAAAACAAACAACCATCTCCAAAGTTTCAATTGACAGGCAAAAAATATTTGAAATTCCAGGGCTGAACGCGACCACAGTTCCATCAGCGCGTTTGTTGATCGGTTCTATCAAACAACGGTCAACTAAAAGGCTGATGTAAGCTTTCCCGTCTCGAATGGGTCATCGCAACATCGATCTTGCAGCGTCTTCCTTTCAAGGATAATTTTAGGGGCGAATGTTCGCCCTTTGGCGAAATTAAGGGGTTTTAAATTTTTAGTGGGCGAATATTTTGTATCATAGTACATTTTTACAAATCACCTCAAATAGCCCACCTTATTTTAAGGGAGAGGGTAAAAAAGGTAAATTTAGCCCTTGAAATTAGGACTTACAACCTTCCATTCGCCCATTTTCAAGAATAGGTTTTATTTAAGTGAATCCATTCGCCCATTTTCAAGAATAGGTTTTATTTAAGTGAATCCTATGGGCCAAATACCATATTTATAAAAGAGGTATGGTAAATTAATAAAAATATAAATAAATGAGAGGTATGGTAAATAAATAAAACATTTTTTATATTTACTCCATAAGTCACCTTATATACATGTAAGGGTGTAAACAAATAAAAATATAAGTAAAGTGGAGGTATGGTAAATAAATAAAACGTCTTTTTATACATACTCAAAAGGTATGGTAAATAAATAAAAATATAAATAAACGACGTATCGTAAATAAATAAAACCTCTTTTTATATTTAGTCCATAACCCTCGTTCTATTTATGAAGGCTCAAGAAAGAAGTTTTATTTAAGTGAATCTTATGGGCCAAATACCATATTTGTAAAAGAGGTATGGTAAATTAATAAAAATATAAATAAACGAGAGGTATGGTAAACAAATAAAACATTTTTTTATATTTACTCCATAAGTCACCTTATATTTACAAACACTCAAAAAATGGGTTATATTTAGGTGAAACCTATGGCCAAAATACTATGGGACAAATACCATGGACTAGATTGTTATTAATACCATGCAAAAAACCATTATTAACCCTAATATTAGAATTAATAAAAATAAATATGGCACATGGTATTGACCCATGGTATTCACCAAAATGGCACATGGTATTGACCCATGGTATTCACCTAGAATGTAGCCTATTTAAATGGGGGAATTAAACCAGCATGTAGCCTATGCTAAGATTCACTAGGACTTTACAAAGTTTTATTATTTAGTGAAAGACTCGCCATGATCTTACAAGATTTTATAATTGAGTAAAATATTCGCCATGCCTGGTGAGAGATTCGCCAAAAAATTATATATACATATTATATTATTGATAAAATCGCCTTCCATTTTTCCTATATACCATGGAGATTCGCCCATTTATTATATTTATAAATTTAGGGGGGGTTCTTAAAATTTTCCCTGCTTCCTTTCAAGGAGACCTTCAGCTGTCCACAACGGAATCACCATGAAGTTGGTCCAAATGATTTCATTTTCTGTGAAGAAAACCAAGTATAGAAAGCACATTTGCAGATTAGTGCCATTGTTGTTGCTTGTTGCTTGTCGGAGAAACTAATTCATTTAACTCCTCTATTAGTTTTCTTTACCATTATTCACAATAATAATTTAAAATTATATTTATTTTTTTTGAAATTTTAAGATTTTTTTTTTAAGTTTAGCAGGATTACATTTTTAATATATCACTTTTACAACTTTAATATATCACTTTTTATCATCACGAAAATTAAACCGGAATTACCATTTATCTAGACAAAATTTTATGAATTTTTAAAATAGTAGCAATATGAAATATGTCACTTTTAGTAGTCATTTAATTTATGACTATATTAATTATATTTTGATAAGCTTTAATTATTCTAAATTTTATATATTTATATAAATTTTAAAATAATTTTTTTATTTATATTATTTTAGCAATTTTAAAATATATAAATAAATTCAAAATCTTTAAAAAATATTAAGAAAAAATATCGAAAAACAAAACATAGTAAAATTAAATTATTACGCTATAAAATATCTCAGCATTTTAGATGCTTAGTTGATTTCGTAATTTTCCTTTTTTTAAGATAGAGATGTGTATTAAAAAACATTGCAAGTTACATATTCCAATCTCTTTGAGGGTTTGAGATTGAACACAAAGGCTCAATACAAACCTTCAAATGAATTCCCCATGACACAAATATGTTAGTCTTTTTCCAACTAAATATTTTTCAAAAAACTCCCAAAAAAACACATTTAAATTCCATTTCTTAATTTGATCTAGTTTGACTTGTTTTTCTTTGAGAAAAAATTTTTCCTCTAGATTTTTTTCCCTTTCTTCCAAATTTGAATCCAGCCCACATTTTCTGCAAATTCTGATGGATCATTTCGACAAATGCATGGTATTTTCCTTGAAATCTTCCTCATGTGCCCAAGAAAATTCCTTTTCAACAAGATAATTTCTAAAGATGATCTATTTTCCACAAGGGTTTGTCGCTTTTCTGCTAACCGTGCAATCGAGGGATCTTTGGCAAGTGAACTTTCTTACTTAGTTTCTATTGTCTCAATTGTGGTTTCTTTAACTGAATCTACTTTCTTGTCTTATGATTCTTTCTTGCCCTATATCTTTTCTTGTGTGAATACTGTATAATGGCCACCTTGTGCACATTCGCACCCTTTGAGCCTTCGAGGTTTTTTCCTATCTTTGCTATTCTAAGGATGCTTGGGGAAATTTCTAATTACATCCTTGTTTCATAGCATGCTATACATGGAAATGAGATATTCTCATAGTCAAGCTTTTGGACCCAAACATAATTTGGAGCAATCAAATTAATCTCAGTGAGAAAACCTTTGCAAAATTCCATCTCCACACAAATCTAAGCATAAGTAGTCTTGGAATTTTTTTCCCCTTGCTAAAGTCCATCTCCACACAAATCCAAGCATAAATAGTCTTGAAAATTTCCCCCCTTGTTAAAGGCCATCTCCACACAAATCCAAACATAAGTAGTCTTGAAATTTTTTTTCTGTTTCAGAGCAAGTTCGATAGAATTTTCGCAATGCATTCCCAATGGAGGAAAGCAATCTTTGATTCCAAAAATGCAAGGGAAGATTCAAAACTCTTATCTAAATTGGGGATTAAAAAAATGGTGTCATTATTGGATCAAAAGTGGGAGACCATGGCTGCATGCAGAGGCTAGCGCTCCGCGAAAACCATGGCCCAACTTCACAGATAGTCTTCTTGTCTTCAATCTTTTTCAAAAACCATCGTGAAGAAACCTCGTGCCATAAGGTAAATATTAAGCTAGTCTGTCAAAAGGGGCTTCCATGTCTCAGAGATCCATTTATGCAGATCAGCCATAGTAGCTAGTTTGATCGACAACCACACTTGTAGAAAAAAAAAATATTTGCCACATCACACAAATTCACCATTAAACGATCTCCAAAAAATCCATGTAAACAAAGCAAAGATTGAACAACTAAGAACCGTAGCCAAAAAGGTTTCCAAAACTAATTCTATCTTCTTATAACAAATTGTTGATTTCATCATTTTTAACATTAAAAAACAAATTAATGAATTTTAAAATGATAAATAAGTTGATTAGTGGAAGGTTTCAACCGATTAATTCATAGTTCTTTCATGTCTAATATGTTATTTGTGAGAGGGTAGAACTCTTCATCTATGTGGGGCAGGTCACATACCATGCAAAGAATACCTGAACTATCTTTGTTTGTAAGCAAATACTATGTATTGAGTATTTTTTTGACTATTTGTTAATTAAGTTAAATATGAGAAATATTTTTCAATTTAACAAAATGTAAATTTAAATTTTTTTTATTTTTTTTTAAATTTATTTTATTAGCATTTATTTCTCTTGGGATTGGTTGTCAATTTGAACATGTTATTGCCCAATACCTCAAATAATAAGCCAATAATACATAGGTCACATCAAATTTTGTTTTTGTTTTATTGCATTTCACAATTAAGTGAGTAAGACATTACATAATTAGGTAATTGATACATTTCTTTATTAAAAAACAACAATCTTTTTTATATTAATTAAAAATTTTAATATTATAATTAACATAAAAAAAATGTTTAATTAAGCTAATTTTGTAATCTTCTTAATAAAAGAAATTTTTAAAATTAATATATATATATATATATATATATATATATATATATATATATAATTTTAATTTTAATATGGACAATATAGTCTATAAATAAAATGTTTCAATGCACATGTTATCTTTATATTTTAATGTCCACTATGTATATTATATATATATATATATATATAACAATTTAAAAAGTTGTGGTTAAAATTTTTCTAGTTTTTTGTTTATATATATAATTGAACAAAAGTTTTTGGATTTGTAGAGTTAAGTTATGTTATTTATATAATATTCAAAAATACAATTTAAACAATGAAACATTACATATTATATATGTAGAAAGAAACACTCCAAATTTGATTTATTAATGAATGAAAAAGATCAAAATCATAGTTAAGATATTATAAATCTTATAATTTAAAGTGATGCAAAATGATTACAAATTGATTATGCTACAAAATTGAAGTTACCTATTATTTTAATAGAGTTAAATGGAAAACATAGTGGAAAATATTTGTAAAGACCTATTAATATTGACAAAAGAGTTGGTATTCTCTAAACTATTGACCAGTGAAAATAATTTGCTAAGTTACATAACACAAAATATGCTTTGCAGATCTCATAAATATTAGTTAATAAATGTTTGTTTAAAAGAATTAATTGGGATTAGTTTTTTATTTGAAATTATAGCCTGTTATTTTGAAAATATAAATAATATATTTTTTTAAATATTATATATAATTAGAATTTTTTAAGGCAAAATCATTTTACTTGCATTTTTTATTTCAAAAATAAATATTATTAATAATTTTATTATTTTTTAGAAATATCATTAAATATTTTATGAAATTCATTTTTCTCACTAATATTCTAACATACTTCTTTTAATACATTAATATTCTAACATACTACTTTCATACAAGAAAATGTAAAGCACATATGAGTTTCTTAGAGAAAGAGAGAAAAATATAAATGCAACATTGAAGTCGTAATATACAAGATCTATAATTTTAGAAAATGTTATCAAATCAAATAATTCACATAAATTCCAAATACACAAAGTCCATACCGACAAAGCCCTATTACATGGTTTGTTTCTTTCACATATGTTGTCATGTGCACCAAATAAGCAAGTCGGTAAATTTGTGTAAGGCACTAGGCCTTATTATGTAGAAGTAGGATTTGTAAATTTATTCGGAACACAGGAATTATGTACCAATGGATTTTGATCTTTTAATTGCAGCGTTGGTGGGCTAGTAGTCGGAGGTCATCCCTCCTAACCCTTCTCATTCCACAAAGCCCAAAGTTTAGACCGATTTTTGACTTTGCCTGTGGGTCCCCCAGGGATAGTCGGACGTCGGGAACAGATAACGGAAAATTTGGTGAACAGGTAGAGGTCCCAACCCTGACTTCAAATCAATTGGAAGTCTGACCCCAATAACTGCTTTATTTGGGAAATCAATATAATGTAATGTATAGAAGATATATTTTCCAAGAATTATGTAATTTTAAATTTATACACCATAAAATGAATATTTATATGGATTTTATATTCATATTTTTGAAATTAAATTATATTTTATTTTAATAAGTTTAAAAATATTAATTTTATAGGGTTATAAATTTAAATAAATATAAATTTATATATTACAAAATTTTATTATAATTTTTTTTCAAAGTTAAAAAAGAATTAGTGTAACATTTTTATAATTATTAAAAAAATATCTTGCATTCATTTAATGTTACACCATATTTATTTAACATTCATCTAACCACAAATGAAAGGCTTTATTTATAATGCAATTTGAGAAGAGCGATATATTTATTTAACATTCATCTAACCACAAATGAAAGGCTTTATTTATAATGCAATTTGAGAAGAGCGATATTGTTTTTTTATATTGATTAAAGACCATATTGATTAATGTCATTGATCACCTCCATCTGGTTTATTTCGAAGTGTTTAATTATTTTTTAACCTAACAAATTTTATCGGCGATAGAGATTTAAAATATGACTTTTTCAACAATAATTTATTCGGGTGGTTTGAAGTTTTAAATTATTATTTTATAATGCCCGGCCTAGGGATTAGATTAACAGTGTCTAATCAACGGCTTAGGAATGAACCTTCTAATCTTTGCTTCTTTCCAATTCAACGCAACTTCAAAATCACGCGCATAAGTACTAAACATTGAGTATATTTCAGTCGCAGACAGTGGCAACGATTATTTTTCTAGACTGCAAACAAACAACTGTTTGCAATGAATATTGAGTATATCTAATGAGGTAAGTATTAAACACCCTGGCCTGCACTAATCCATTTAATCGATTTATTGATTTTTTTATCTTATCTATGGTAAGAGAATAAAATGATATGCTATGGAAAAAATAAAAAAGATATTTCTCTCTCTTGGATGAGAATAAATAAAAATACAATAAACTAATTTTTAAATTAAATGCAAGAAAGTTATATTTAATTTGACAACATAAAATAACCTAAAAAACATAAATTGCTCTAAAATCGCACCCATCAAACAGATTCTAAGTTATGTATTTTTAAATTCAAAGTAACTCAATGTTACCTTATTTATTGCATATAAGATTAACTACTTTGTAATCGAGTGTTTATTAGAAATATATGTTTTTTTTAAGTGAACTATTCAAAAATCATGAGAAATTACTCAGTTACGACTACCTCTCATGGAAATGGTCATACATAAATGACTTATTTAACACAGTTGAATCCAAAAATAATATATATATATATATATATATATATATATATATATATATATATATATAATTAAATTTTACTTATAATTTATATATTAATATTTTTTTTTTCTCGATAAAGACTAATTCTATTAAGTAAAATATAGTACAATCAAGAGAAGCAAGAGACCGGCAAACCGGACATGATGGATCCATCAACCTCGGTCCCGGAGGAAAGATTCAATCTCAGAGCTACATCAAATAACTTGAGAGCAAAGACTGACTAACTGACTTTTACCCCACAGGGGCAGAAACTACAACACAGTGTTTTTTCCCTTTCTTTTTGTTGACTTTTGTCCAGCCATCATGGGGAGAATGAGCTAAAACAACTTGAAGACTGGAATTCTCTATCTTCGGGAACTCCTTTTCTGATTCAGAGGAGGAAGTCTCATGGGCGCGTTTCTGGGAGATTGCTGTGACATGGGTGTGCCCCTTAGTATCCGTGGGCGGATCCATCGGCTGAGGCGCCTGGTCCGGTTCTGAATCGCTTTCCTCATCCTCCGAACTTGGGGAGCTAGAGCTCCCTGCTGGCGGCGGAGGACAGGGAGCCCAACGCTTGGGTTTGGTTTTTGCGAAGATGCCCTTTTTCGTTCTTGCTGTCAGCGATGGGCAGGAGTTCTGCAGGTGCCCTGTTAGGTGACAATGGCGGCATCGGAAGGCAGTGTTTTCGTAATCTAGAATCTGGGTCCAAACAGTGTCATTGATCTTGAGATTGATTTGCTCTGGCAGTCCCTTGCTTAAATCAAGCTCCACACATATTCTAGCATATGTATAGAGACCTTGTTGTTCCCTCTCGTAATTTCCCATTAAAAAGCAGCCCAAGGTGTTGCCAATTTGCCTGTATACTTCTGTGCGCCACAGGTGTATTGGGAGATTTGGAAGTCTGATCCAGACAGGGGCTTTAGTGATGACTGCAGAAGCTGGGTCAAAGTCTGGGAACCATGGAGTTAAGAAGAGGCCTGCTGAACCCATGAACCAAGGGCCTTCTTCTAAGGCCTTTTCGTAGTGCTTGGGATTATCGAACAACACTATGAAATATCCCTTTGCACAGAAATAAACCTTGCAACGGTGAGTCCAGTTGTCATTGATCCAGTCATAAAGATCCTTTGAGCGTGGCCAGAGCCCATTGAATCTGCAGATGATGGCCCTTTCAGCGAATTTTTGGGTGTCGTCTGCAAGGTCAGAGTAGGAGATCTCAACAGAGGGAACCTCCTCCAATTTGTCAACCAAAAAAGGCTTGGGTTTGGGAGGTTCAGGGGATTCGGAAATCTCAGAGCGAACTGCAGCTTTGTAGGAGTATGGAGGAGTAGAAGAGGATTGACCAGCAGCTCCACCTCTCAAGCGAAAGGAAAACACTAAAGAGTTGTTGTTTTTTATGCTGTAAAAAGAGAGAGGAAGAGGATCATCGAGCTGTTTACCTTGGAAAATAAGTCTCTGTAGGGCTGAGGGGATCCCAAGTCTGTGCTCCAGCTTTGCTTTGAGGTTCTGCACTAGATCTGTAGGGTTTACCCATTGCAGAATGGTCTTGCCAAAGATCTGTGCGATTTGAACCTGAAAGGGGGTAAAGGAATTTTCAAAAGATTTCTGGAGCAGCACAGGGCCAGAATCTTTTGAGTCTCCCATCTCTTGACGCATAGGAGGCAGCAGGACAGAAGAAATCTTCTGCCTAAGGTATCTTTTGCTCCAACTCGGATCCGCTGCAAAGGGAAAGGCGACCGATCTGTAGAGAGGCCCCTGATCAGTGGAGGAGCCAGAGCTGCCATGGCTATGCGCGTCTGTGCTCAGCGCATGGAAGTTCGCCTCTTCCTTCGGCTCAACCTCTGCTTGGATCTTCAACTCAGGTTCTCGCTTCTGATAGATCCTGAATCGAGCCTCCCTTTCAGCAGCAAGTCCGCACAGAGGCCAAGCGGCGGCCGAGGACAAGGAGGCGACGGCGGCGGCAGCTTCGCAGTTAGGGTTCGGCTCCGGCTCCAGATCTCTGCTCAATGCTTGCTTCTCAAGTGATGAGGAATGCTCCGGCCTTCTGATCTGGATTGGATCTTCCCCTTCAACGGCAGAGAGCCGATGCCAAACGGAGGCCGAGGGCGCTGAGGCGGCGGCGGCTGTAGGGTTCATCTTCAAGAGCCCTTAATTAAATTATTAATGTAGTTATATAAATTAAATAGTGGGTCAATTTATATATTAATATTATTAAATATAAAATAACTCATTTAAATTTAATTTTATTCATCAAAAATATTAATAGAAAAAGATGTTCGAACAACGGGAAATTAATCAAAACTAATGAACATACATTTGTGAAAAAAGTTTGTTCGTAATATATGTGATTTATAAATCAAGCAAATAAAAGAAAAGGAAGCTTTTTAAAGTGGCTATCATACATTATGATTTTTTATTTTTTTTAAACTCGGCTTGAAATTTCCAATTTCTCATTTTGCTAAACAAATTTCTATGAGGGTGAGGGTATAAGTTTTTAGTAGTTTTTATTTTATATAAATTTACAAAATGTTTATAAATAGTTTTTTACAGAGATGAAAGATGAAAGTAATGCATTCAAAGTGTTTTTATGAGTTATTAATTTAATTTTAGATATTTATGATATGAAGCTTTTGTGAAGTAAGTAATTTAAGATTTTTTTTTTCTTTTATAGTTTTGTGGGTCATATGTGGGGATGGTATGGGTTTATCTAAAGGTTTAGTAGTAGTAGTACAAATTAACTCCATGTCATGCGAGTGCAAGTACAAGCCGATTTACCTAGAAGTTTTGTGGTAGTGGTCACAATTGACCCCATGCTACTTGAGTACAAGTACAAGCTAATTTACATAGAAGTTTAATAGTACCAGTTGAAATCAACCCCATGTCAGATGAGTACAAGTACATTCACATAGAAGTTTAATAGTAGCACTTGAAATCAACCCTATGTCACATGAGTACTAATACAAGCCCATGTCACATGAGTACAAGTACATTCACATATACGTTTAATAGTAGTGGTCGAAATCAACCCCATGTCACATGAGTACTAATACAAGCCCAACTGAGTTGTCAATTGCTCTAAATAAATTAAAATAAAAAAACAAATTTAACACAAAACAACTTTATAATATATAGATTACATATCAACTATTATAAGTCATTATGTTACTCTCTTAATATGATTAAGTAAAAATTAAAAGAAAATTTTATACTTCACCACCTTACACTATTAGTATGATTAAGTAGAAAGTCAAAAGAAAAATAAAAAATATTACATCCGACATTCATACTCAAATTAATTTTGATAAATAAATAATTTTAAGATATAAATTGAAAATTAAATTACCTTAATTTATTTGAAAAACAAACAAACAAAGACGTGTTATTATAAGATATCAAATTTTCAACCTGACTAATACCAAGAAAAAAAAACTTGACAATAATAATACTAATAATTTAAAATAAAATTATAATTTAGTTAATTTTGATTTTTTTTTAAATTTTGGCAATGTGAGATATATAATAAATGTTTTTTATTTTTATTAAATATATAAATATTGAGAAATATTTTATTTTCCTAATATTTTCCCTCCAACCCCATTTTCATGTATTTCACCTCCAGTGTTTTACCCAATATTGAATAAATCACATGATAGTGGGATAGGAGACTAACAAGTATTTCAATTAGCTTCTAATTGATTAGTGAAAAATTAAAAAGCTACACATTTAATTATTAATCTAATATTCTTATGGAACTTGTGAAATTTGATACACCATCTATGCAAATACAATTTGTAAGTGGCAACTTATGGAACTTGTGAAATTTGATACATCATCTATGCAAATACAATTTGTAAGTGGCAATTAGGTTGTAGTACTAATTAAATGTAACAAAGTTGAATAATAATGTTTTGTCAAGAGTCATCAAACCACACTTTACCATTTGTAAGGTTTACAATCTGTAAGTGGCAACTAGATTGTAGTATTAATTAAATATGACAAAGTTGAATAATAATGTTTTTTGAAGAGTCACCAAACCACACTTTACAGGAATTTACAAAATTAAAAATACCAAACTTACAACTTACAAAAATTGAGATATCACACGTGTATGAATAGAAATACTAGCTCTCGCGCTTTTCCATAAATGTAAATCACTCTTTCTGGAAAAATAATCACGTAGACAGGAAATAAATCACTCTTCTAGAAAGTAAACATTGAGGAAGAAATAAATAGGTGTCATTGAGTAGGAGATAAATAGGTGTCATTGAGGTAGGAAATAAATAGATGTCTTGATCAAACTAACTAATCATTTATAAATTCTGTAAATGAAATATGCTTGAAACTGAATCTGAAAAACATAATGAATCAATCAACAATCAAATTCTTAGCAAAGAAAATAAAGTAATAATGAGTGACTTGTAGCAGGAGCAAATGCTAATGAGTTGTAACAAAACAATGTAATTACTAATTGAGTTGCAACATGAATATTTATGAAACATGGTAAATAATTAACTAATTTGTTAATGAATTTATAACCTATCCTAGCGAAAATACATGTAGTACCTAACCTAACTAAGGAGGGGCCCTACCTCCTTAGGCGATGCATTGATTAAAATTGCAGTAGCGTGCGAAGGAATAAGAGAAGTGAACTTTTGTATTAACAATTTAAATCAAAGTATAGTATCAAGAATATCCTCTTCTCTCTTCTAATACTCTAGCTTGATTTGAGTAGGGGTATTTATATAATGTCTAGGTTTCATAGTTTGATTTGGGAATAAGACAACCATGAGAATCTTAAATTTTCACGGTGTTCCCTTTTCATTACAGCCAAAATGCCACAAGATGGAATTGCTAACTCACTCAACTAATGCAACAAACATGGAATTGAGTTATAAATAGGTACAATCAATTCTTCCCTCCTCATTACAGCCAAAATGCCAAAAGATGGAATTGCTAACTCACTCAACTAATGCAACAAACATGAAATTGAGTTATAAATAGGTACAATCAATTCTTCCTTGTGGGGTGGACAAATTATTTTGGGAGACTTTTTTTGATTTGGTGGTCATTTAGTGATAGTGATGTATTTGGTAGTTGATATATGTTAATATGTTACTGTAGCATTTTTCGATAGACCTTGTGCAAAAATACATATGATTATAATTTTTTACCAAATTCACTGGCATGTAATATTTCTAGTGACTTATTTCATATTCTTTAATAGATAAAGGAATGATATAATCATGATTTAGTGATAGTGATGTATTTGGCAGTTGATATATGTTAATATGTTACTGTAGCATTTTTCGATAGACCTTGTGCAAAAATGCATATGATTATAATTTTTTACCAAATTTACTGGCATGTAATATTTCTAATGACTTATTTCATTTCCTTTAATAGATAAAGGAATGATATAATCATGATCATTCAATGAAGTAACCTTAAGAAAAGAATAACTAATCTCATAAAGTAATAAACATGATTGTAATTTATTAATATAATGCATCAAGTTACAATTTTGCATCATTAACATTGTTCATTTAATTACCCACACATTTTTTTGTTTCCAATTACTTTACCTGAAATTATATTATGTCATATGGACAACTAACTAAACATACATATCATACTCCTTTTTGTTTTTATTATAGCTTGCATTGTTTATAAACATGATTGTAATTTATTAATATAATGCATCAAGTTACAATTTTGCATCATTAACATTGTTCATTTAATTACCCACACATTTTTTTGTTTCCAATTACTTTACCTGAAATTATATTATGTCATATGGACAACTAACTAAACATACATATCATACTCCTTTTTGTTTTTATTATAGCTTGCATTGTTTTTCTATTAGAGAATGTTTTATTTTTATTTCAAGAGGGACACATGTCAACTTCACAATGAGCATAGATATAATTATACATCACCCTCACGCTTAGCTGTAGAATCAGCCTCTTGGCTTAGTCAAGAAAATAAATGAAAAAGAATTTTTTTAAAGCAATTATTATAAAGTATCAATTAATTTTTTTAATTGATTTGAAATTTCAAATCTCCCTATTTTGTTAAACATTTTTTTATGATGGGTGTAAGTTTTTAGTATTTTTTATTTTACATTTTATAAATTTATATAAAATGCTATTTTATATTATAAATGAAAAATTTAAGAAAATATTAAAAATAGAGATAAAGGATGAAAGTAATGCACTCAATTGTTCTCATGGGGCAGCTCAATTTGGAATAGTTATGATATGAAGTCTTTGTGAAGTATGTGTCGGGCTTTAAACCTCCTGAAAGTCTTATTAGTCGTGTGTGGAGATGTGCATGGGTTGACCTAGAGGAATAGTTGTAGCAGTCAAAATTGATTCCATGTCATATGAGTGTGAGTACAAGTTGATTCACATAGAATTTTAAGGGTAGCGATTGGAATGGATCATATATCGTGCCAGAGAGAGTACAAGATAATTCACATGGAAATTTAATGGAAGCAGTTGAAATCAACCCCATATCACATAAGTGTGAATATGAGTCTAACCCAATTATCAATTCAATTAAATAAATTAAAAAAAAAAAATAACACAAAAAAGACTCTATAGTATATAGATTACATATCAACCATTATGCATCACTATCTTACCCTATTAATATCATTAAGTAGAAATTCAAAAGAAATATTAATAATATTAAATTGAACATTATGATTCTCTAAGTAATTTTGATAAATATATATATATATATATATATATATATATATATATATATATATATATAAATATTAAATTGAAATTAAATTACCTTAATTTATTTAAAAAAACAAACAAACATGCATTACATAGAAAATATTAGATTCCCAATGTGACTAATACCAAAGAAAAAAAAAATGAAAAACATCAAATTTTCAATGTAATCTATAAAATTTGTAATAAAAGTTGTTGAGAAATGATTGTGAAAGAATAAATGGATCACATTCCCAAAAAATTGATGGAAATTGTTTCCTAGCTATCATACATGATGATGGTGATGGTGATGATGATGATAGCCAACATAGATCCATCTTAAGTTTACATCTAACAAGCACCTGGAGGGATCAAATTTCCAAGATGCAATTTTTTTTTTAGTACAAAACTTGAGGAAAAAATTGCATTGGGGAAGATTTGATTCCTTTTTACGCTTCTCAGATAAAGGATTAATATGGATTTATGCTACTTCATAATAATACTATTCATATTTATATAAATTTCACATCTCTCTACATATAAATTCACCTTATTTGTAATTTTATCAAAACTTTAAAATTAAACAAGAGCTATGCAGAATTTCAACTATAACCATACCCTAGTTGTTGAATATCTGGTGACTCCTCTATCGCTCTTACTATGGAAAATGTTGGAATAGGGAGAAGATTCTCTTTTTACAATAGAATTGTGGCCAGCTACAACAGCATGTGGAAACATTCTACTGTGAATCCAACTAACCTATTGCAAAACCTCAATGGAAATCAACAAAAAACCTAGAAAGCACCCAACGCATTAGGGAGGCACAAACCTATAATTTGTCACCCAAAAGTAGTTATAGAACCAATATTTAAATTCTATTCTAACTACATCAAGGACTATATTCAATATATGTGGTACCATTCTCTCTGATGGGACCAACGCGTGCTATATGACTTAATCAACCCAATAACCGTTGATTAACAATGATTTAAAAATAATTATTTTATTAACCAGGGCTTAGCACTGATATTTTAGATTTGGCATTGATTGTTGTGTTAATGATTTTGTACGCCGAGAGGACAGTTGTCCTGGCCTTGGGCTTCTATCCCGCATTTGGATAAACCCTAGGGTATTGGTTTCTCCCGGTCATTTTCACTGTGCTCTGTTTGGTTTGTGAGCTCTGCAGTTCTGTGGGTGACTGTCACTGTTATGCAACAATGTTTTTCTCGCGTCGAATGTGGCTTCTTTATTGGTAAGTGGCAGTTGTGCCTCAATCTTTTTCTTGGTTTACGCTCTTGCTGGCTTGGCTCTGCTAGTCATTGGTTGAACTATTGTGATATTCTCTGCTCCTTTGGTGGCTCGATGCTCACTATCTCATTTTCGTTGCTTGCTCGGTCTTTGGGAATTTTTTTATGGTTCCTATGCTACTTGTAAGGTCTTATAATCATTTGTTTGTGTATGCATGCATTTGTGCTCAGGTCGCAGCCTCAAAAGGACCCTTCCATTCGGTGTTTGCTCACTCTGGCAAGGTAAAATTTCTCTCCCTGATGAAGATTATGCTCTCAGCTTTTCTGTGCACTAATAGACTCGGCTCCTTGCGAGCAAGGTTTTGTTTTGTGATGGTGGCAATCAGTTATGACTCCCCTTTTCCAGCATTGATGTCGAGAGAGTAAGTTCTTTCAGCATTCTCTTTCCCTTTCTGTTAGTCTCCACTGTCTTTTTGTTTTACTTTCAAACCACAGTGCTAACGCCTTATTGTATTGTCTATGCGGGTCGCTAGTCTCTGGCTGGAGTATCCCTTGGCTTCTTCTTCAATTGGAACCGGTAGGATCTTTCCTTGTTGTCTCTGTTTGGTCGAAGGGTTTCTGGTTGTCTTTTCTTGTACTCGACCTGAGTCCGGTTGCAATGTCGTTCGGTTGTGAGCAATTTTGGTTTTCTGGTTCGATTGATAGAATAATGTGGGTTCTATCGTGAACTGTAATGAATTTTGTTTAACGGTTTAAACCCTAACCCTCTTCCTGTTGCTCTGCTTCCCAAGGAGGGTTTTCTCGCCTTCAAGACTGCTAGACTTTAAACTTGTAATTGTATGGTTGGAACCACAATGTTTGCTATTGTAATTATTGTGAAAAATTAATGAAAAGGATTTTGTATTAATGCGTACAGGATTACCTCTTGCTCGAATTCGGTTCTGTGACTGTATTTGTTACTGATGGTTCGCTATAGCATACTCTCATGCCTCTGTAGCTTCTTAGCGTGCAAAGGAACTATGTGTTCAGTCTTTGTTGTTTATATTTGTGTTTGTCTTGTAGCTATGCTTCTGCTTGTCATTTATTTTGGAAATTATCCTCTGTTCTACAAGGAAAGATGTTGACAGATTGTTTAACTGTCTTCTTTTTACACATAGCAAGAATTAGATGAGAAAGGACATAATAGCTATTCAGATGGACTCCCGAAAATGAAAAGAAAATAACTTTGTTTTGTATTATTCTTCTCTGCCCAGAAAATGTCGAACCCCATCTATGTTGTGTACATTATTTTATAATATTTACAATATAGTTAAGCAAATTGTTGGCAGTTTCTTGTTTAGTTATGCAGTTGTTAACTATCTTGCTATTTTGATTCTTTCGTTCTGTAGAATACAAAGATAATATTTTCTTTCATGGTACTTTGTTTTTTTTCAAAAGTAAATAACTATGAAGATAAACTAAACAAGAGACTAGACAACCATGTGTCTGCAACTACTTCTACCTTATTGTACTGTCCCTAACTGTACTATCCCTAACTACCTATTAACAGACAAAGACATAAAACAGGCTCTTAATATTCTTCGTGATTAACAAACACAAATGAAATTGAAATTATTAATGAACCTCTCCTCCTTAGCTAAGACCAACACCCGGTCATGGCGCCCTTAGCTGGATGCTCCTGCATCAGGCTCCCGGGGTAAGAAAAATTCATGACTCCGGTCCATGAGCTTCTCGACCGAATAACCCGCCTGCTCTATCTGCCTGGTGTCAAGCCACGAACTGTCCTCAATAGGACGGTTCTTCCACTTGACCAGATATTGCAGATACTCTTTCTGCCGAGTTCGCTTGGCCACCTGAGTGTCGAGGATCCTCTTGATCTCTGGGGTCTAAACGTAAGGCATTTGTCTCATCCAAGTCTCACTTTCGTCTTAGGTGTCCCATGTAGGCCGCACTGCACCATCTTCTTCTAGATCAGCAATGTATGTAAACAGGTCTGCCATATTAAAGATGGGCGAGATGCCTATTCCTGGTGGCAGCTGTATTTCATAAGCATTTGCTGAAAATTTCCGGAGGACTTTGCAGGGGCCTATCTTTTTATACTTCAGTTTGTTATACACGTCTCTCGGAAAACGCTCCTTGTGCAAATGCGTGAGGACTTCATCCCCCACATTAAACTGCACTTCTCTTCGTTTCAAATCTGCTTGCTGCTTATATTTTTAACTGTTGTCCTGCAACTTGATTTTCACCTACTCGTGTAAATCATTCATCGCTTTAGTGAAATCTTCCCCATCAACACTCTGTCTTTCCTGCTGTCCTAGATCTCGTAATTCATGCACTCCGCGAGGATGCATGCCATACAAAATCTGAAAAGGACTGTAACCCGTGCTGCGATTGGGCGAGTCGTTATAAGCGAACTCCGCCTGGGCAAGTACTCGATCCCACATTCGCGAATTTTCACCAATCAAACTTCATAGTAGGTTCCCCAGACTCCTGTTTACCACCTCTGTTTTCCCATCGGTCTGTGGGTGATAAGAAGAGGTATAACTCAACTGTGTATCCATCTTATTCCACAGGGTGCGCCAAAAGTGCCCTGTAAACTTCACGTCCCTGTCAGAGAGAATGGACTTAGGTAGACCATGTAGTCTGACGATCTCTGTAAAGAACAAGTGGGCCACGTGAGTGGCATCGCTGGTTTTTCTGCAAGGGATGAAATGTGCCATCTTTGAAAACCGGTCTACTACTACCATCATCGAATCATAACCCCGTTGCGTCCTTGGTAGACCCAAGACGAAGTCCAAGCTAACTGAGTCCCACGGTCTACTTGGAATGGGAAATGGCGTGTAAGGTCCCGTATTTTGACTGTGTCCTTTTACCAACTAACACACTTTACATCTGGTCACAAATCTCTACACATCCCTTTGCATTTTTTGCCAAAAATAAAAATGGCTGAGCTGCTCTAATGTCTTGTCTATACCGAAACGTCTGGCTAGACCTCCACTGTGCTTCTCCCGAATGATATTTTCTCTCATTGAACAATCAGGAATGCATAACTGTCCTCCTCTAAACAACAGCTTCTCCTGCAAATTATAGTCCAACCACAGACTATTATCTCCCACCAACGGATTCTGATAGACTTCATTTTCCTCCTTGAAATCTGTGTCAGTCTGATACAAGTCTTTCAAGTGCTCAAAGCCCAGCACTTGAATCGTACTCTCCTGCAAGAGTAAGGCTCTTCTACTCAACGCATTCGCCACCTTGTTGGCCTGCCCACTGATGTGTTTCAACACAAAGGTGAAACTCTACAAATATTCTACCCACTTTGCATGCTTGTGATTCAGCTTATGTTGTTGCATCACATACTGCAGTGCAGAATTATCTGAGAACAAAACGAACTCATTCCCCAGCAAATAGTGTCTCCAGTGCTTTAGTGCTTGGACGACAGCATAGAATTCCTTGTCATAGGATGAATACTTCTGCCTGCTCTCATTCAACTTCTCGCTGAAAAATGCAACAGGTTTGTCTTCTTAGCTAAGTACAGCTCCAATGGTCATACTGCTTGCATCACAACAAACCTGAAAAAGCTTTTTAAAATATGGCAATCTCAGGATCGGTCTTTCTGTGATCTTCTTCTTTAGTAGCTAAAAACTCCTCTCTGCTGCCTCGGTCCAATGAAAAGGCTGACTTGCCTTCTTTATAGTGTCCAACATAAGTGCGCAGATTTCACTGAAATTTCTTATAGATTTTAGGTAAAAACTTGCCAACCCATGCAAACTACGTACCTAAAACAGACTTTTCAGGGATGGCCAGTTGACAATTGCTAAAATCTTCTCTAGGTCCATCTTCAACTCATTTTCTGCAATCACGAAACCCAGATAAACCAATTCTTTTTGCAGAAAAGTACACTTTTTCAGATTTATCAGCAGTTTGTTCTGCTGCAATTTTTCCAGCACTTTTCGAACATGTCGAAAGTGTTCATCTCTCGTCTTGCTAAAAATTAATATATCGTCCAGGTACACTATTACAAACTTCCCAATGTATTCTTTCAGCATTTCGTTCATTAATCGCATAAAGGTACTGGGTGCATTGCTCAGTCCGAATGGAATTACCAGCCACTCATATAGTCCCTCGTTAGTCTTGAAGGTTGTCTTCCACTCATCCCCTTCTTGGATTTGTATCTGATGATACCCACTCTTTAAATCAATCTTTGAAAAATATGTTGCCCCTCTCAGGCAGTCCATCATGTCATCCATCTGTGGTAGTGGAAATCTGTACCGAATGGTAATCTTGTTGATGGCCCTCGAATCTATGCACATCCGCCATTCTCCTCCTTTCTTGGGAGCAAGAACTGTTGGAACTGCACAAGGGCTCAAACTCTCCCTTATTAGCCCTTTATCTAGCAATTCCTGCACCTGTATTCTGATCTCCTTATTGTCTTTAGGGCTCATCCGATATGCTGCCTTATTTGGCAAACTTGCTCCGGGTATAAAGTCAATATGATGACTTATACTTCTCTTAGGGGGCAGTTTATCTGGCAAGTCATCCACTACTATATCGCTAAACTCCTGCAGCATCTGCTGAATTTCCACAGGCAAATCTGACACCTCTGTGTGTAGCAGCACCATCTTTGCTCTTCTTACAACAGCATAGCTTACTTCATTGTCTTCAATCTGTTTCAAAAATTGTTTTCCGCCTATTAATAACACTTTCATCCCACTTGTTTCCGCTGTCTCTTCTTCCTTGATGGGCACAAGTGTGTGCTTGATCCCATCTTTGACAAACTTATAACAGTTTGTCTTCCCATCATGTACTACCTTCCTATCATACTGCCATGACCTACCTAGCAGTATGTGACATACATCCATCGGAATTATATCACAAATGACCTCATCCTTATATCTGCCGATATGGAGCTCCTCTTCGCATTGCTCATCTACTAGCAGTTGATGGCCTTTTTGCAGCCATGATACCTTGTAAGGAGTGGGGTGTTTCAACCACTTTAACCCCAACTTCTCCACCATCTTCGTGGCAACCAAATTATCTGTACTTCCACTATCGATAATTAGCTTACAACACTTTCTGTGCGATTTGCAAACTGTCTGGAACAAGGCTTTCCTTTGAGTTTGTTCAGCTTTTTCCTTGGTTGGTTTCAGCAACACCTTGTTCAAAACTAATGCTTCCCCTGTTTCCAGCACATTTTCTACTTCTTGGGGAGGTGCCTCTACTTCCTCTGGCTATGCAACATACACACCCCTCTATCCAACTTGTTCCATCTTCGGGCACTCAAAAGACCTGTGCCCCCACTTGTGGCACCTGTAACATTGATAACTAGCTCCTCTGCCTTGGCCATTTCCTCTCCCTCGCTGATATGGCCTGCCACCTCTCGTGCTGTCACCTTTTTCTGCTGTCCCAGAAGCTTTGGAACTGCTGCCTTCTTCATTATTACTGGTAGTTCGCCCTCTACCATAATACTGCCCTCTTCCTCTGCTGGTTCCCCGTCCTCTCCTGGCATTTTGTTTCCTAGTGATCTTCTCCTCTGCTTTCGTAGCACTTTGATATGCTTCTTCTATGTTTTTCAGGGAAAGAATGCTGATTTCATCTAATATTTCTAACCTTAAACCATTTACGTACCTTGCTGTTTTCTCCGGGGTGTCCTCTTTATAACCAGCTCTCAAATTTACCCGATAGAACTCTTTAGTATACTCTCATACTATCATCCCTTTCTGCTTCAGATTCTGCATTGTCGATGTAGTGCAATCTGGTAATCCTTAGGCAGAAACCTGCCTTTCAACTTGGCCACCATCCTTGACCATTTCTTGATTTGTAACTTGTTCATCCTCCTCCTCTCTGTTTGGACACTGTCCCACCACAGGGTTGTGTGTCCCTTCAACTTTGTTGCAACGAACTTAACTCTTCGGTCTTCACTGATCTCTTCACATTCAAAATACTTATCCAGCTCGTTGATCTAGTCCAATAGGACTTCTGTAGACAAAATGCCATCATAATTTGGAATTTATGGTTTAGGCTTACTACTCGCCAACAGGACCGACCTCAAAAATCTCATTTCCGGCCCTTCTTCATCTGATCCATCTGTTGTCACTAAAGCTTCTTCTTCGCTATCATCTCCTATCTCTGGATCCCTTCTTCTCCCTGCTTCAACTACCTCCAAACGGGCAGTAAGGATCCTGATCTCCTCCCACAATCCTTCCTTAGCTATCCTCCGAGCACCTCTTCCATGACCTCGTCTTCCTACCTCCATTTTTCAAGCCAATTCTAAATCCTGCTCTGATACCACTATGATGGGACTATCCCATGCTATATGACTTAATCAACCCAATAACCGTTGATTAAGAATGATTTAAAAATAATTATTTTATTAACCAGGGCTTAGCGCTGATATTTTTAAATTTGGCATGATTGTTGTGTTAATGATTTTGTACGCCGAGAGGACAGTTGTCCTGGCCTCGGGCTACTGTCCCACGTTTGGCTAAACCCTAGGGTATTGGTTTCTCCCAGTCATTTTCACTGTGCTCTGTTTGGTTTGTGAGCTCTGCAGTTCTGTGGGTGATTGTCACTGTTATGCAACAATGTTTCGTTGGTGCCAACTGTGGCTTCTTCGTTTGTAAATGGCAGTTGTGCCTCAATCTTTTTCTTGGTTTACACTCTTGCTGGCTTGGCTCTGCTAGTCATTGGTTGAACTATTGTGAGATTCTCTGCTCCTTTGGTGGCTCGATGCTCACTGTCTCATTTTCGTTGCTCACTCGGTCTTTTGGAATTTGTTTATGGTTCCTCTGCTACTTGTAAGGTCATATAATCGGTTGTTTGTGTATGCATGCATTTGTGTTCAGATCGTGGCCTCAACAAGAACCTTCCATTCGACGTCTGCTCACTTTCGCAAGGTAAAATTCCTCTCCCTGATGAAGATTATGCTCTCAGCTTTTCTGTGCACTAATAGACTCAGCTCCTTGTGAGCAGGGTTTTGTTTTGTGACGGCCGTGGTTAGTTATGACTCCCCTTGTCCAGCATTGTTGTCGAGAGGGTAAGTTCTTTTGACATTCTCTTTCCCTTTCTGTTAGTCTCCACTGTCTTTTTGTTTTGCTTTCAAACCACGGTGCTAACGCCTTATTGTATTGTCTATGTAGGTCACTAGTCTCTGGCTGGAGTATCCCTCAGCTCCTTCTTCGAATGGAACCGGTAGGATCTTTCCTTGTTGTCTCTGTTTGGTCGAAGGGTTTCTGGTTGTCTTTTCTTGTACTCGACCTGAGTCCAGTTGCAATGTCGTTCGGTTGTGAGCAATTTTGGTTTTTTGGTTCGGTTGACCGAATAATGTGGGTTCTGCCGTGAACTGTAATGAATTTTATTTAAGGTTTTAAACCCTAACCCTCTTTTTGTTGCTCTACTTCCGAAGGAGGGTTTTCTCGCCTTTAGGACTGCTAGACTTTAAACTTGTAATTGTATGGTTGGAACCACAATATTTTATATAGTAATTATTGTGAAAAATTAATGAAAAGGATTTTGTATTAGTGCGCACAGGATTACCTCTTGTTCGAATTCGGTTCTGTGACTATATTTGTTAATGATGGCTCACTGTAGCATACTCTCGTGCCTCTGTAGCTTCTTAGCGTGCAAAGGAACTGTGTGTTCGGTCTTCGTTGTTTATATCTGTGTTTGTCTTGTAGCTATGCTTCTGCTTGTCGTTTATTTTGGAAATTCGCCTCTATTCTACAAGGAAGGATGTTGACAGATTGTTTAACTGTCTTCTTTTTACACATAGCAAGAATTAGATGAGAAAGGACATAATAGCTATTCAGATGGACTCCCGAAAATGAAAAGAAAATAACTCTATTTTGTATTATTCTTCTCTACCCAAAAAATGTCGAACCTCGTCCATGCTGTGTACATATGTTTTATAATCTTTACAATATGGTTAAGCAAACTATTGGCAATTGCTTGTTTAGTTATGTAGTTGTTAACTATCTTGCTATTTTGATTCTTTCGTTCTGTAGAATACAAAGATAATATTTTCATTCCTGTTACTTTGTTTTTTTTCAAAAGTAAATAGCTATGAAGATAAACTAAACAAGAGACTAGACAACCATGTGTCTACAACTACTTCTACCTAACTATATTGTCCCTAACTGTACTATCCCTAACTACCTATTAATAGACAAAGACATAAAATAGGCTCTTAATATTGTTCTTGATTAACAAACACAAATGAAATTCAAATTACTGATGAACGTCTCCTCCTTAGCTGAGACCAACACCCGCTCATGGCATCCTTAGCTGGATGCTCCTGCATCACTCTCATTGGGAAATTCCTTAGCATCCATATTTCAAGAAAAACCTTCATTCAATCAGTCTAACTCAAATTGAAACCTAAGTGGTAGATAAAGTTTTAGTTAGGTATGAAGAGTTTCTTCACTGTCATCTTTCCTAGTATTGAGGACCAAACACGAGTGTTTGAGAACGACTTATATTTTTTTAATTCAACAAGGTTATATCTCCATTTTTTATGGAATGTTTTGTGCTATAAATGGAGGACTTTACAATTGCCCTGATATATATTAGAATATGCCTTGCTCCCTCCTTCTATAAAGCGTTGACCCCGCTTACCTGTTGACCTCCGCTTTTAGTCATTACCATGATAGTTTTGAGATGAAGAAAACTCGGCAAGCATTCACAACACCCACGACCACTATGTCAAATCTTTAGAAGCTACTAAGTGGGATATATATATCCCCTATGCTCGCATTTGTGTTTATATGAATATTTCATAGTCGCTTCTAAAGTCCATCAAGATTTATTATCAAGATGAGCTCTAGAAGAAAACCGTCAATTATGAGAACACCTCATTCTAGTGCCAAATTCTCCATGAATATGGCCATCTTTAACACAATTTTCCTTTACTAATTGCTAATTTTAACTCTACTACACATTTTCTTATGACGAGCATGGTTTCACCAAAGTGGGGCATAAAAGCTCAAATTCTAAGCCCTTAGCCTTGACAACCCTCCTCCTCCAAAGATTCCGCCCCCTTAAAAAAACCCATTTGATCCCCTCTCTTCTTAAGAAAATTTTGACCCTCCTCTAGTTGTCTCACCCTCAGAAGTTGAGATGTACAACTTTCCCAACCCCCACCCACCTCTGTCACTTATCTTCCATCTTCTGCAAATCCCTCACTCCCTCCACCTTCTCAATTTGCATCTCAGGTGCCTCTGCTCAAAACCCCTGAGATAACCCTTCACCCAATCATTGAAATGGATCTCAATTCCCATGGTTTGTCGAGCTTGGAAAAAGCGTGAAAAGGAAAACATCATTTTTCCCTCCCTAAACACCAAGTTAAACTACTAGGTAGGGCATATTTCAAATTGCGTTAGTTTGGCCTGAAATATGCTTATGCAGAGTCTAATTTTGGATTGCTTTAGAGCCAATTATAGCCTTTGAAGGACTCAACCAAGCCACATAAAGAGAAAAAGACAAAGGCACAGAAAAATATTCAAGTCCTCAATGAATTAAGGGGTATGATGGTGAATTCTGGATGCATAAGGATGATAACGTATATTTTCCCTACCTCTAAGATACCCTTGAAATGAAGATCATCTCATGGAATATTATGGGCCTCAATTGCAAAAGAAAACAAAGGCTCTTGAAAGAAAAATGGAAATCTGAAAACCCTACAATTATGGTGATCTAGGAGACCAAATCCCCTAGTGAGACAATCTCCAATAAAATAACAAAATGGGGTAGATATTGTTGTGTTATTTTCATAGATGCCCAATGGCACTCAAGTGGCCTTGTTATAATATGGAGTTCCTAGGAAGTTCAGAATATAAATATGTTCACCTCTTTCTACATCCTTATTGTCCAATTTCGACTAATTGAATCTAAAAACATGCTTCTTTAACAATGTATATGGCCCATCTTCTTTAGGATATAATCTTGTTTTCCTTTGATGAATCACTAGAATACGCAAACTCCTCTCCCTTACCCACTTGGATCCTTGATGATGACTTCAATCTAATCAAGTCACTAGATGAGAATCATGGAGGCATAATGTAGATTGATGAAAACTCTACTTTCTTCTAGGATATAATGATAAAATTACCCTTGGTAGATCTTGCAACCACCTATGGATCCTTCTCTTATAATAATAGATCGGGAGTGGCACAACAAGTGGCATAAAAATTGTATTTCTTTGTATTCATAGAGTTTGTAATGGTTTGGGACATCTTCTTAGAGGCATCCATCCTCCTGATCCATAGGTCAGATCATTGGCGTATATGCTTGAGTATAGACATCCAAACTAGACCATGCGATATGCCTTTTTATTTTGAAAATTTATGGCTTCACCATCTTGATTTCCAGAAGAAAAAAAATCAAGAAATGGTGGGGAGAATTGTAAGGCTCATAAGGCTTTTCCATGTTTAAACTCTAACAAAAATTGAAATACATCAAATAGAAACTCAAAGTCTACAAGAAAAACAAATTTGGTGATATTCTAGAGGAAAAACATAAAGTGGATAAAAAATGAAGACCATATAATAAGAAGCCATTTTGTATGACCTATCTAATACATTAATCATAGAAGAAGCCACTATCCTCACTAATATTGAGGAACACATGAAACAAGAACACTTATGGCAGTATAAATCAAGAGTTCATTGGGTTAAAGAAGGGGAAAGTAATACAATTTTCTTTTATAAACCTATGATTCAACAACAAAATCACAATCATATATCCTGCATAAAAACTTCACTAAGGGAAAAACTATTATATTGCCAAGAGATTACCTAGGAGCATACCTGTTTTTATCAAAATATTTTAACTAAACATTCCTAGAATAGGCTTGTGGTGATCCAAAGTATCATTGAGCATATACCCTGTTTGGTTGCTACCGAGTAGAATGAGGCCCTATCTCATGAAATCACTCATGAGGAGGTGGAAATTTTTGTAAATGGGATGTCAAGAAATAATTCCCCTACCTCGAATCACTTTAATATAAACTTATTTCAGGCCTCATGGTCCATAGTGGGCCAAGAGGTATGACAAGTGACGAAAGAATCCATGAAAACGCATTCCATCCTCAAAGCCCTGAATTATACCTTCCTTAGACTGGTTCCAAAGTAGGATAAAGTGGAGGATCTCATAGGATTTATACCCAGTGCTCTTTATGATGACATATACAAGATCATTACTAAAATAATTTATAATCATGTCAAACCCACCCTCCCTATAACGCCCTCCTCCCGCATTTACCCAAGTTAACTATTTCGCTGGGGTAAACATGTGATGATAGGATACTATTTTGTGATTAAAATCCCCATGTACACTTAATTAAGTCAAATCGACAAAAGCCAAACCAGTCTTACCTTCCTCGGGAGCTATAGACCCTTCAGGAGGCAACCAAACCTTCCAAGTGCTTAACCCCTTAGACAAATTGGCATTTTACTGATATGGACCCTTACTCGCTCCCATGACAAGCCATGCATGCGACTGAGTCCTTCCAGTCAATCCCATAGCAAGTCATTCCAGTGACTGTGGACTTTTTTAGCCAGTGACCCCAGATTCTGAGCCACTTTTCTAGGGCTAGGTCTCAAGTCACTTCCTTGAACTTCATGAAACCTTCAGAAACGGTAAATAACAATGGAATAATGATACAATTGAATAATTGGTACAATTACTTGATCTGACCCCTACTAGCCATGACATGAGTTTCATCAAACATGTCACAAATATGTAATCTACAGGTCATAACAACATATCTAAGCATAGGGGTTTCATACTTATCTGAGATTCAAAATGAATCATTAATGACTTGTCAAAATAGTTGCATTACCATCTATTAGGTCATATATTCATTGTGCATTCATTTTCTAATAAAAACATGATGAGAGCCATACATCAAGTCTATCATAAAACATACTCATAACCAACATATAACCAATATAAATAACAATGATATAACAACCATAAGAATCAAATATGAACCAATACATTTACACATGATATACCAAGGAGAAGGAGCTCTTATTAATGAATGCATAATCCAACCAAGTCATGGACTTCCACAAACAACCCAACCATAGTTTGGGTTGAACCAAATCTTTCTTTTAATCAATCACTCCCATGCCATATTTCAAGCCTAAATGCGAGACTCACAAAAACGTGATGCTTACCATGTTATCATCTCATGCACCTTCAATTTTTAGTCGAAGGACTAGAATACCTTGAAATAGGTTGCATGTCAAAGATAATCCGCAAGAATTTGAAGTGTTCCAATATCTTTTTAGACAGCAATTTGAAATGAAAACTGGTTGATTTTGGTATTTTAAGACTTACAACCGAAGGGGAGGTTGGTCATGTTGCCATTATGTTGAAAGGAACAACATGATACTTGGATCTAGAGTATATTCGAAATTTTTCTTGCAATATTATTGATTTAAATGTATTTTCTTTTATTGTATTTGTAAAAATATAATTTCCAATATAGGTTGGGAAACAAGGATTAGAATTGATTTAGATAGAACACCTAGTAAATATTTACAGGAATTTTAAGTGTTCCAGTATCCTTTTAGACCATAATTTGAAATGAAAACTGGTTGGTTTTGGTATTTTAAGACTTACAACAGAAGGGGAGGTTGGTCATGTTACCACTATGGTGAAAGGGACAACGAGATACCTGGATCTAGAGTATATTCGAAGTTTTTCTTGCAATATTGTTGATTTAAATATATTTGTAAACATATAATTTCCAATATAAGTTGGGAAACCAGGCTTAGAATTGATTTAGATACAACACATAATAAATATATACAATAATTTGAAGTGTTTCAATATCTTTTTAGATAGTAATTTGAAATGAATACTTGTTGATTTTGGTATTTTAAGACTTACAACCGAAGAGGAAGTTGGTCATGTTACCACTATGGTGAAAGGAACAATGAGATACCTAGATCTAGAGTATATTCAAAGGTTTTTTTGCAATATTGTTGATTTAAATGTATTTGCTTTTATTGTATTTGTAAAAATATAATTTTATGGTGCAATCTTGGTGTCAATAACCCTCTATGACCACATAATCATGCTCAAGGAAATAGGTTGGATGAGTCACTAATAGGGCTTCGGAATAGCATTTTGATCCAAACCAACCCTAATATCAATGTGCAATTACAAATTCCAATATATAAGACCCTAAACCTTGGAATGTAGAGAAAGAATAAAAGAATGGGCGTAATAATTGAGCACATGGGGATCAATCATGAATACAACGTAGTCTCTATTTTCTTACAGATTGGCCCTTTTGTCGACATGACTCCTCTCACAAATAAGGCTTATCTTTCAGGAACCCTTAGCGACAACTACTTTCAATTCCGGTGATTCTCCTTGAGTTACGCATCAACTCTCCTTCCCTTTCTATATCTCCCGTCATGGTGGACTTTATGTCAAATTGGTTGTGAATTGTATTGTCATTCTTGACTCATTGATTGCAAATTAAATCTACACTAATGTTTGCGTTTGCAGGTGACTCTAGGATCATTGTCTCTAAAACTGTCAATCAATGATCTTAAATCTATTCAGTTATTGTGCCATGGTAACTACTACAATAACCGGGCATCCTTAAGTGGATTGTAGATTCCTCGAATATTTGGGAATCCGATAGACATGGGCGGGGTCAATTTTTTGACCGCACCCATGTCCGTCGGATTCCCGAATATTCAAAGAATCTGCAATCAACTTAAGCTCATCGACAATAACCACCTCCAATGCTCCTAGCTTCTAAAACGTGACCCTTTGCGGCTCTACTATTTTATTTTCCAAAACACATGTTGGTTTGCAATAAAACTTACCTCTGTCATTACTGAACAGCTTGAAAGACCAGTTGTGCATCTTGGAAGTTCCTTAGTGTCTTCACTGAAAACAATAGTTCCTAGGTTCGCTCACCTGAACGATTATAACAATGGTAGAATCATAGGCGCAAGAATGGCTCATTCCAATATCAACTTTCCCACTATAAAACCATCATGAAAATTACATCGTTCTAGTTGAATTTACAATTTAATGGGATTTGCATATTCTGAATGGAATAAAATAAAAGCAGTGTGAAATACTACAAAATAGCTGAATAAAAATAACCTGATGTTGTCGGGCTATAGGGCATAGGCTCGGAGTCTAGGAAGATGTTAGAAGATGCAACAACTAATTTATGCCATGAGTGACCCAATCATGATTGCTCTAGTTCTGATGAATTACCACCTCATATTCTTATAGGATTCATTCCCCATGACATAGCGAGAAGAGGTTTAAGCACCATTATGCTCAACATAGAATTCACATTTCTTGCAACAACTACAATTCGCATTTTATCCCTACTCATACAACACTAGCATTGCTTTTAGAACCAACAAATAAATGTTGGATCTAGAATGCTAGTGCAAAAAGAAATTTACACAACATGCTTGCATAAATTAAAACCAAACCACGAATCTATTGATCACCTTAGTATCTCCTTAGTGTCAATGCCAACAATGTCAGTCGGTTTAATTTCTTAAAGGATTCAACATTAAATTATCAACCAATATGTTCATAAACTTCACGACAATACATTATATGTCTAGATGTTAGATCATTGATAGAATTCTATCTTATCACTATGAAAGGAAATGACATGGAAAACAAGACCAAATGAAAGTAAACTCATAGCGGACTTGTTCTCTAGACAATAAAATTAAGGAAGATGATTTATAGGGATTTCATAACCATCTTCTAAGACCACTAAGACCACTAGTATTTCCTATAATGTCCCTCATCTAAAATACCTTATCTGTCACACTAGTAGGACCAAAAAGTCATTGAACATCAAGGAGGGAAGCAAATCTTGAAAGTTCCCAAAATGTGCTCTTTCACACTCTACAAATCAAAAGTAAAGTTGAAAAATTAATGAACTTAGTGGCAACACACCAAATTGCACAAAGACATGAAAACTATATATGTTTGCATGGAAAGGAAGGAACTGAACAAGGTTCGATTTCATGAGCCCATACACAAACTAGTCATAAGGATTAGTAGTCTATTTTGACAAGTGAAAAAGGGATTTTTCGGTATACATGCAATACACACATCATTAGTACTCACATTTACACTCATATATTGTAACATGAATCCAAACAACATTGCATACATGCATCACAACAAAATTTCAGCACAACAATATATATGATAGAGTGAATGCAATGGATACAGTAATGATATCGGTACATTACGATTGTATTGAAGTGATACACAACAACAAACGTATTTTCACAATTCAAACCAAACTAAAGTTTTCATGACATGGTATTACCACATGCATTTGATAAGTATTGTGTTACACCATTCTCCCACATCTACCCAAGAAACCAGTCAGTCAGGGTAAACATGCAATGAGATGCCACTGTGATATGATTTGACCTCCTAAGTCACATTAAGGAAGTGGAACCAATGGAAACACACCATACAGACATCCAACATCATCAACAGAACCCTCAAAGGATAAGTTATCCACTCAAACATTTTTTCCTTGGGTCGCACTGGTGTTTTTACTCTTGGGCCATAATCACTCTCATGCTATGGGAAAGGGAGCAAACAACAACCTAAAGTAGATCTCACAGGCCTACCTGCGAGTGACTATGGACCAGAATTTCCAGTGTTGTGCCAGCAACCCGAGGATTTAAGCCACTTTTTTCAAGCTCAAAGGCTAGGTCACCACCCAGAATTGATCCATCTCTTCAAACCAATAAGATAACGTGGAAATGATAGTGCTAAATAAAATACTTGTTTAAGACATTGACTAGACCCCTACCAGCCATGACAGACATTTCATTAAATATATTGCAAATGTGTAATCTACAGGTGTAATTCATAGTTTTGAGCATAGGGGTCTCATACTTAGCTGAGAATCATTAAGAACCATTGATGCCTCAATTCATCAACTGCCATTCCATTAGGTCATAGATACATTGATCTTTCAATTATAAGTCAAAACATGATGAGAGTCACACATGACTACTATCATAAAACACATACATAATGAGCATAATAGTAGCAGAAAATACTCATGAATATATAATCCATCAAAATTCTCATAGAAATACAAGGAGAAATAACCTTTCATTAATGATGCAAAATCCAAACCCGGGATGGGACTTCCACGTTCCACATGGTCGTAGAATGGCTGAGCCAAATCTCTCTTCAACCATTAACCCTCGTGCCATATTCAAATCATGAATGTGGGATCTCATAAAACACATCAATCAAAACTCATCTAGGGCTTCCAAAGGCCATCCACCTTAACTCATCAAACAGTGATTCCACCTCACGGTTGGACATCACCAAACCATCATCAGATCGGTTTCTATCCTAGCCATATAGTGCTTCAGATCATTTGTCCAACCAAGGCTCCAGGACTAGTAACTCAACCGACAACTTTTACTAGGCTCAAGAGTGTTTGTCCAACCAAGGCTCCAGGACTAGTAACTCAACCCACCAAGGGATCTATAGCATTTTTCCAACCAAGGCTCCAGGACCAGTAACTCAACCCAAGTTGATACAGGGCTCCAGAACATTTGTCCAACCAAGACTCCAGGACTAGTAACTCAACCCAAGATAAGGAACATGAGAACCAATAAAAAACAAACAATGAAATTAAAGCCACAATCACCATGGATATCTAGGAAATGGAAGTTATAGGAAATCCATTGTCAATCCAAGAAATCCTCCATGCCAATTACATATCACAACCAAGAAACCACATGCATGTGTCATGCATGCCAAAACTAGTGAAGAAATCATACATGCAACTCGGTACCTGCAAGAAAATATGATGTAGCTGCTGATCCTAATGCCTCCTTCACTTTCTTGCCTCTCCTTTGCCTTCTTGCTCCAATAATCCAAGTATGCCACACCCTCCAAGAGTGCTCGAAGAAAACTCTAAGTATCCAAGAGAATGAGAGAGAGAGCTCCAACACTGAACCGACAAAAGGTTAGAAAAAAACTTGCCAATTGATCCTCAGAATAATTTTTATGGATGAGACCTCTATTCTCTTTATTTTCCATTATTTTCCTTCATTTTCCTCCTCACATACAACCTGTGACCTTTCACGTCCCTTTTCTCCTAATTTCCATTATTTTAGTAAATAAATGTGCCAAAAATGTCATTTTGCCTTTCCAAAGCCTTAGCCATTACCTTTTCCAATTTCCTTAGCTATAAACAACCAAATGAACACCCTAACATGTCTTGCCCAGCATTCAGTTTGGAATAAGTATCTCATCATCCATGGTTATGGTTTTTTTTAAGTTTTATTACATGGAATTTTCACTAGGGCTGTTATAGAACCCTCCCCAATGGGGGGCACCATCCTCAGTGTTCAATCACATATATACCTTAACAACCTGCTGAAAGAAGGCATACTTCCCATGGAGCTTTGTAACACATCTCAAAGTAGTATTGACAATGAAGGACCTGCTCAAGACAAAAGATCATGACAACATGACAACATACTGCATAGTGGAGATTTATAACATAGCTCGTTACGGTATTTACAATGATCATCCTGTTGAGTGCAAACTCACATAACATCATAACATCATGATAACATAACCACATTATTGCATAATAACATGACACCCATACCACATAGTGGAGCTTTATAACACATCTCATTACGTTGTTTACATCCATACATGGGTGTACATATACTAACACCATCAACATAGAGATGCCAAAACATATGCCAAATAATATACCAAAAAATATATCAAACACATACTAAGCATCATATCTAAGAATATATCAAAGCATCATATAGCATATCAACCCATCATAAAGCATATATCAACCACCATAAAGCATATATCAAACCACCTTAAAGAAAATACCAAACCAACGTAAGAAAATGCTAAACCACCATAAGCAAATACTTAACCACGATAAGGCATATACCACGCCACCATATCAAGTTGATTTTCCTCAACTAAAAAACAAGGAAGGATACATAGCTTTCATCTGATCTTCCATCTCCCATGTAGCCTCATCGAGCCAAAAGTTCTTCCATTGCACTTTAACTTGCTCGATTTCTCGGTTTCGTAGCATGAGCACCTTTTTCTGCAATATACACTGAGGCTCCTGCTAGAATTCTCCATCTGGTTCCACCTACAATACAGACCAATCAATCACATGATCAGCATATTTAACATACTTCTTAAGAAATGAGACATGGAAAATGTCATGAATTTTCATTGTCAGAGGTAGTGCAAGTCGATAGGATACTTGCCCAATCCTCTCAATGAGACTGAAAGGTCCACAAAACCGTGGTGCCATCTTGGCACATGATCTAATCCGCAAGGAGCTCTTCTCTAGTTTGATGCGCAAGTACACCTGTTCCCCAACCTGAAACTCCTTGAACAACTTGTTCCTATCTGCATAGATCTTCTGCCTATCATATGTTTCCTTTAGATTATTTTTTATCACCTGCATTTCTTGTTATATGTTTGCCAACATATCTGGTCCAAGCAATATCCTGCTAACTGGATCACTCCAGCTGATGGGAGTGTTATAACTCCATCCATAAATTCCTCAAAAGGACTCATCCTTAATGGCTCCTCATAATGTTGTTGTATATGAACTCTACCAGTGGAAGGCACTCTTCCCACTTTCATTGTTGATGCATCACATACATCCTCAACATATCCTTCAATATCATGTTGACCCTCTCTGGTTTTCCATCTTTCTGCGGATGATAAGCTGTGTTGAAGGCCAACTTCATGCCAAAACCTGCAAATAACACCTCCCTGAACTTGGAAGTGAAATTTGCATCCATGTCTGACACAATATTCTTTGGAACACCATGTAGTCTAACGGCATCTCTAATGAATACCTGTGCCACATCACTAACTGAGAATGTAGACTTCACTGGAATGAAGTGTTCAACCTTTGTCAACATGTCCACAATGACCATGATGTAATCATTCTTCTTCACTATCTTTAGCAACTCTGTGATTAAGTCAATGGAAATAACCTCCCATTTCCATTCCAGAATCGCGATCGGCTATAGCAGTCCACCTGGATGCTTACACTTTGTTTTCACTCGATGACAATCAAAGCATTTAGCCACAAACTCTGCTACACCCCTATTGTCCTACCCACAAGATCTTGTCTTGTAAATCTGTCCCATAAGAGCTCATAGTTGCTAAGTGATTCACCTGTACCCGCCTGCTAAGAGCAGTTGCCACTCTGTTCTCCTTGCCTTTGATGTATTTGATCTCAAAGTCGAACTCATTGATCATGGCCAACCACTGAACCTGCCCCTCATTCAGATTTGGTTGGTCAAATAGATATCCTAAACCACTGTGATCACTCATCAATGTGAACCTCCTACCCAGAAGATAGTGTCTCCACATCTTCAGTGCATGCATAATTGTTGCCAACTTAAGATCATGTGTGGGGTAGTTATGCTCATGCTCATTCAGTTTTTGCGACTCATAGCATACTACTTGTCCATCCTACATAAGTACTCCACAAAATACTCTCTTGCATACATATGTGCACACAACAAACTCTTTGTCTGTATCTGAAATATAACACTGGTGCATGTGTCAACGATTGCTTGAGCTACTCAAAACTAGCCTCACATTCCTCTGTCCATTCAAACTTCTTACCTTTTCTTTGCAAATATATGATAAGATAAGCAATCTGTGAGAAGTTCCTAATGAACCTCTTGTAGTAACCTACCAAACCCGTGAAGGATCTCACCTCATCCACATTTCTTAGGAGATACTGCAATGCCCACCTTGGAGAGAACATGTCCCAAGTTGTGTACCTCATTCTGAAATAAACTACACTTGTTGAGTTTAGAATACAACTAATGCTTCCTCAACAACCTCAACATTGCTGCTAAGTGCTCAGCATGCTCTTCCTAATTTTTAGAATATACCAGTATATCATCAATGAACACAATAACAAACTTATCCAAATATGGACACAACACACTATTCATCAAAAAAATAGATGTAGCTAGAGCATTAGTTAAGCCAAATGGATGTACTACAAGCTCATAATGCCCATACCTGGTCCTAAACGTAGTCTTGTAAATGTCCTCCTCTTTGACGTGTACCTGATGGTATCTGGATCTCAATTTAATCTTCGAGAACACTTCTTATCCCTTTAGTTGATCGAACAAGTCATTAGTCCTCGGCAAAGGGTACCTGTTCTTGACAGTCACTTTGTTTAACTAAATATAATCAACGCATAATCTGAGTGTACCATCTTCCTTCTTCACAAACAAGATCGGTGCAACCCATGGTGATACACTTGGCCTAACGTATCCCTTGCCAACATTTCCTTCAACTGCAACATTAATTCAACTAACTCAGGTGTTCCCATCCTGTGAGGTGCTTTCGATGCTAGATATGCCCCTGGAACTAACTCAATAGAAATGTCTATCTCCCAATGAGGTGGCAACTCTGTAATGTCCTCAAGAAATACATCCCTGAACTACTGCAAAACTGGGTACCTGCTCTACACATTTGCATCCTCAACCTCCTTACCCTTATCCTTAGAAATGTGTATTTCAAATATCTTGCACCCTTTCCTACGACTACGCTTTGCTTGCATAGTTGTCACCATCCTAACTTATGTGGCCTTCTTCTTACCTTGTAAGACTCTTGGTTCTACATTGTCATTGACACACTCAATAGCGTTTTCATAGAATTCTACCTTAGTTCTATGAAGATAAAACCAATCCATGCCAAACAACATATTGTATTAACCCAATGGTAAAACATTCAAATGTGTTGCAGTAGGCATATAATTCAAATCAAATGTGCAAGCTTTTTCCCAATTATGAACTGTCTTCTTCGTACCTATAGCCAACTACACTAACCAAGACCATGCATGCAATTCCTTACTCAAACCACACTTATCCACCAAGTCAGGACTAACCTAGCTATAATTAGATCCAAGGTCAATCAAAATAGAAATAACTTGATCACAAATCTTACCGTCCATCTCAATGATAAATGCCTGATGTTTTGCCTTTCTGTTGTCCACAACTGCATAGTTATGACGAATACTTTGGCCTACATCTCCAACAGTCTGCACCTCCTGTGCAATGTATATCTGAGGTCTACCACCTTGATTTTCCGGGAAATCTCTCCTGCGATGGTCTTTGCCACAAGTCCAACACTCTATAGGCGTCTAGCCTCCCTCCTTATTCTTTTCTTCAGATCAATGTCCCTTTCCTCTATTTGATGCATTGAAATTCTTAGGTGGTGCAACATTCTCCTTGTTATCTATACCATGTGGCCTTGCTCTCTTTTTATCCCATTTTCCTTTGTTCTTTACATTACCTCTCCATCTTAGCTTAGTTTCAGTGTTGCGCTTTGATTATTCATAACAATGTTTTAGCTTTCTGATGGCATCCTCCAATTATCTAGGTTCGTCAAATTCAATCCTATCTTTGAATGCAACCGGTAGTCCACTAATGAATCTCTAAATCTTAGCCTTCTCCTCCTTGAGGTAAGGCACATACCTCAACAGTTCCAAGAACTTACTAGTGTACTCATCATCTTTCATGGATCCCATATTTAGTTCATATAATTATTTTTCCATGTCATCGAAGTATCTCTCTGACAGATACTTCTTCTTGAATAGCTGCTCAAATTCACTCCAATTTATATCTTCCTCATTTATGTCCCTAACATTCTTCACATCTTCCCACCAAAAGTCTGCTTGACCCTGAAAGTAGCCACTCTAGTTTTCATGTTCTCTAAGTAGTCATGCAACCTGAAGAACTTCTTCATACTGAGTAACCAAGCCTCTGCATCATGTGATCTCTTTACCTCTCCATCAAAAGTAGGCGACTTTTCTTTCTTAAACTCATATGGAAAGTATCCCCTATCACTCCTCTTGTAAGGATGATATCGATGACGATTATAGTGCCTATCTGAATCAGAACTAGAATCATACCAGTGTCTATCCCTTCTCCTCTCCGTAGTATCCAACAATATATCATCTTTGATTGTATCACATTTATCTGACCGGTTACCACCATGCGATCTACTATTGTATGCCCCATTAGTTTCTTTCTCTTGTTCATGACTGATCTGATGCATTCCCTGTCGCTGCAAAATCGTCAAGCTCTGAAGTATGACTGCATTTACCTCTACTAACTTTTCCTTTGACTGTATGATTTTTTCATTACCTTCCTTAAAACTCCTTATCTCTTCCTTTAAGCTTCTCAGTGTCACTGCCAAGTCGGAAGAGTTACCAACACCATACTGCTCTTCGGATTCATAGGGAGAGTCTTTGTAGTCAACCATCTTGCTAGCCATTTGATGTTTTCCTACAAGGCATATCATGTCAGCTAAACCAAATCACAATAAACCAACGTGCCTTAGTATAGCTCGTAGAGGATACCTTATTTGCAAGATCAATAGATCAACGTGATACATGTATAACATAATCATAACAATAGATAAGAATAGTGCATAATCATATAACCATGCAACTGTCATTCTAACTAGGGTCTAGTCATCAATGCATGACCTTAACACATCACACACTACAACCTCATGCATCACAACATCCACTACATCGCGTTACACTTGACCACATGCAAACATGAATATGCATAGGCAATACATAACCATATATAGTATTACCTTATGCATGACGACATAAACCGTACCATTGTACATGGACCATGCACAACCACACTGTAGACAATACACCAACCTACATGCGGATAACACTCAAGCACGAGTACAAGCCATTCCCACACATAACGCATATAATCAACTATAAATGAACGACACTCATAATAACATGTAGCATCATGTAACCCAATACACAAGAATGATACATACTACCAAACATATAAGAATGTAACCAAGAAAACTCATGCTACATGTAAGCGATATATAACAACACATAACCAGTCATATACTCACAACAATGCATCCCACAACAACATGCTAAGTTCCACATGACGAAATCACCACAACAATGATCAACATCATGCAATTGTAACAACATATGCAATGCAAGTGTGAGAGACACACATGCAATTGACATGCATGCATGACCAACACATAGCCCATCCATTCTGAGGGGTGATACATGCTCTAATACCACTCTGTAACACCCTCCTCCACATCTACCCAAGAAATCAGCCAGTTGGGGTAAACATGCGATGAGAGGTCACTACGATATGATTCGACCTCCTAAGTCACATTAAGGAAGTGGAATAGACTGAAACACGCCATATAGACATCCAACATCATCAACAGAACTTGTAGAGGACAAGTCATCCACTCAAACAGCTTGTCCCTGGGTCCCACTATTGTTTTAGGTCTCTTGGGCCATATTCGCTCTCATGGTATGGGCAAGGGAGCGACCAACAACCTAAAGTCACTCTCACAAGCCTGCCTGCCACTGATTGTGGACCAGAATTGCAAGTGTTGTGCTAGCGACCCCGGGATTTAAGCCACTCTTTCAGGCTCAAAGCCTAGGTCACTACCTAGAATTGAACCATATCTTCAAATTAGTAAGATAACATGGAAATGACAGTTCTAAAGCAAATACTTTTTCAATACCTTGACTGGACCCCTACTAGCCATGACAGGCATTTCGTCAAACATATTGCAAATGTGTAATCTATAGGTGTAATTCACAGTTCTGAGCATAGGGGTCTCATACTTAGCTCAGAATCGCTAAAAACCATTGATTCCTTAAAGCATCAATTACCATTCCATCCATTAGGTCATAGATACATTGATCATTCAATTATAAGTCAAAACATGATGAGAGCCACACATGTTTGTTGTCATAAAACACATACATAACCAGCACAATAGCAGCAGAAAATACTCATGAAAGTACAATCATATAGACCACATATAATCCATCAAAATTCTCATATAAATACAAGGATAAATAACCTTTCATTAATTATGAAAAATCCAAACCCGAGATGGGACTTCCACGTTCCACCCGACCGTAGAATGGCTGAGCCAAATCTCTCTTCAACCATTCACCCACATGCCATATTCCAAGCATGAATGTGGGATCTCATAAAACACATTAATCAAAACTCATCCAAGGCTTCCAGAGGCCATCCACCTCAACCCATCAAGCATTGATTCCACCTCATAGTTGTACATCACCAAACCATCATCAAATCGGTCTTTATCCCAACCATCCAGTGCTTGAGAGCGTTTGTCCAACCAAGGCTCCAAGACTAGTAACTCAACCCACAACTTTTACTAGGCTCTAGAGCATTTTTCCAACCAAGTCTCCAAGACTAGTAAATCAACTCACAAAGGGCTCCAACATTTGTCCAACCAAGGCTTTAGGACTAGTAACTCAACCCAAACGAAGGAACATGAGAACCAATAAAAAATAAACAATGTAAGTAAATCCACACTCACCATGGCTATCCAGGAAATGGCAAGGTTAGGCAATCCAATGTCAATCCAGGAAATCCTCCATGACATTGACAAATCACAACCAAGAAACCACATGCATGGGCCATGCATGCCAAAACTAGTGAAGAAATATTAGATGCAACTTGGTACCTGCAAGAAAATCTGATGTAGTTGTCGATCCTGATGCCTCCCTATGCTTCCCTGCTTCTCATTTGCCTTCTTTCTCCAAGAATCCAAGTATGCCACACCCTCTAAGAGTGCTGCAATAAAAATCTAAGTATCCAAGAGTATGAGAGAGACCTCCAACACTGAACTGACAAAAGGTTAGCAAAAATCTTGCCAACTGATCCCCACAATTCTTTTAATCTGTGGGGCCTCTATTTTCTTAATTTTCCATTATTTTCCTTTATTTTCCTCCTCACATGCAACCTATGACCTTTCACATCCTTTCTCTCCTAATTTCCATTATTTTCATAAATAAATGTGCCAAAAATGCCACTTTTCCTTTCCAAAGTCTTAGCCATTGCCTTTGCCAATTTCCTTAGCCATAAACAACCAAATGAACACCCCCTTGGATGTCTTGCCCAACATTCATCTTGGAATAAGTGTCCCATCATCCGTGGTTATGGTTTTATTTTTAAATTTTAACATGGAATTTTCACCAGGGCTGTTACATATTGTATAGAACGTCTCTAGATTAGTGGGCCCTCCCACCCAGTTATGTTTCATGTGTTAGTTAACTAGACCAGGCACTAAGCATGAAAAAGAATTCAAGCTAAAACACCAACACACTGCATTGTACTAATCTATTACCAAATAATTTACATGCCAACAAGCATCAGAAAACCCTAACGGAAATTTGATATGAACATTTTATAAGATAAATTGATCAATCTACTTACTAGTGTCCACCTTTGTCTCTCGTCCGATGCACAAAGGGTCGAGGTTTAAACAAATGTATAAACGGGAGGAGTGAATAGGTGGATTGAGTTGATCCCCTGTCTCACTCAATGAATACAAATTGATTTCATTTCAAAACCAGGAATGGAAATATGAGTGGATTTCATGGTTGATATAAACAATGAACCCACCCTATCCCACTCAAACTGTGCCATATGTAAACTTTGGTGAATCGATTAGGTATAGGCCTATTAGTTGGGCTACATCCTGAACTTGGAGGTCTGGTCAACTCATGTCTGACCCACAACCATTTCTTTGCACAATGACCCTAGATTTGATCTAGTGAATATGAGAGCATAATGATGATGCGTGGAAGAAAACCCATGTTGTCATTTTTTCCGAGAGTAGTGGAACCTCCCTGAAATTGGAGGTCGACTACAATATCCCATGATGGTTACCTGACCTGCTAAAAAACCTTCATTAGTAGCATAAATCCCTAATTAAGTCTCCTAATCATGATAAAACATTCGAACAAATATGTAATATAGACAATAACCTTGTAGACTTCATTTGGTGACTTTTCATGGAAAGAGGCATGAAGGGATAATGTCATTGGTCAAAAAATGGGCGTTATATAGTGTCAAAAGGGGGAGACTGGCAGTGAAACCATGTCAATTTCAAGCCCTGACAACTATATAATGTGAATAACTAATAATTTACCAAGTGTGATAGGTAGGGCCTACAACTACATGGGATGAGTCAAATTAAATGGACCCAAGTTGCAATTAGGATATTTATATCCTAATTTAAATACTATGCTACATACATGTGATTATGCTTTATATTGGTTACATGTGATTTATGATTTGTCACAAGGTGAGATGTAGTTGTTTTCTACCTATTAGTAACTCCTTTTGTATAATGGATCAGAGTAAACATGTGCTCACCTAGGTAGATACATGATGTTGTGAGGGCATGCCATGAATTTAAATCCTCATGACATTTAACGAAGAAAAAAAATATAAGGACACAAATATCTTATTACTAGGTGACCATGAGTCTCTCACCAGCAATAAATGAGATGTGGTCAATGAGATCTCAAATGTCTTACATTGGTTTCCCCTCAACGTAAATATGTATATATAATGGAGTGATCACATCCTTACCCTTGTTATTGGTTGAGCAGGGCAGTTGGGTCCATAGCCTTACCCTTGGTATTAATGTTATTTGAGATACAATGTTATAAGATAAAAGTATCATTTATATGCATGCATTTTGAATGATATTTTTATAATAATAACCCTACCTTTGGTATTAATGCTAGTTGAGATACATTATTATAAGATAAAAGTATTATGCATGCATTTTGAATGATATTTTTATAATAATAAAATTGTGTTGATGAAATTATTGTCCATATAAGTATAATGCATTCCTTTGAGGTAAGAGGTAAGAGGACACTTGGGAAAAATAGATTTTATTTCATTGCATAATTAAAAATGGTAAATGTGCATCCAAATAGAATAGCAATCATTATTTAATAATTAAAAAGGCTAGTATTATATACACACATATTATTTTTTAATGTTGGGGAGAAAGTGGGTGAAAAAGGTAGAATAGAGTATTTAGGAGATGAGTGGATAGTATTAATATTAATTAAAAAAAACAATTATCCATTAAGTGGTATGTGACATTTTCTATAAGTAAAGAGACATTTATGATCCTTAATGCTAGATGGATGTGATAATGTTAGAATTTATATGAGAAGTTTATGAAAGTGTGGATTTAATGTGCAGAATCTCGATTATGTTTGATTAATATTGTGATGGAGGTTCAATATTTTCTCATTAGAAGAGTTACATAATTTTTTGTTGAAAAATATTTTCTTCTTTTGCAACCCAAGGATTCTAGGGGAAGAGGAGCACCCTTATTATACCATAGGGAAATATAGAGTTAAGATCAGTTTCACCACGAAGGAGAAAGATGCAAATAAACCCTTGGAGTAAAATTTTAAATTAAATTCATAGAGCAATTTTGGAGTGGAAATATAACATAGATAAAAATATACAACCTTTAGAGTAAGAAAATTGTCTTTCATAAAAAAAAAAAAAAAATAGATTTAATTTGCAAAAATTCATTAAAAAAAAATATTTTATGAATAATGGAATTGAATATCTTGTTAGAAATATTAGTTAATCGTATAAAATTAAGTCACTTTCCTTATACGAATCCCCTTCCACACCATATAAAAAGCGTAGTAGCCACCTTTTACCTTACCTTACTTCTTTAAGGAGACTCACAAGCACATGTTAAAAATGGAACCACATGTTAAGGAACTATCATTATTCTGAAGTTTGATATTCTGTTGTAAAGGTATTGAGGTAGCTTTGCACTGGTCCATTCTAAATTTTTTCAATAAACCTCTGACATTCTTCCCTTGAGTGAGAAAAGTTTGTCCAAAGTCCCTCTAAACTTCCAGACCCAAACAATAGTGTAATTCTCTGAGGTCTTTCATTTCAAACACTTGCAACATCTGCACTTTGATTTCTTTAATCAAACCATCAACATTTCCAGTGATAATTAAATCATCTACTTATAAAGAAATCAAAACAATTTTCCCCTTTTCATCAAACGCAGTATACATATTTAGGTCATTTTTACTCCTCTTATAACTATGTTGCAGGAAAAATGAATCTATTTTTTCATACCACGACCTGGGTACCTGTTTTAAACCATATAATGCTTTTTTTAATTTGCAGACTAAATTCTCTTTCCCTTGTTTGATAAACCTTCCAGGTTGTTTTAAATAAACCTCTTCTTTCAATTCTCCATTTAAAATGGAGACTTCACATCTAGTTGGTGTAGACTCCAATGATGTTTTGTAGCTAAAGCTATCATCATTCTAATAGTGTTTGTCTTAGCTACTGGAGCAAAGGTTTCCTCATAATCAATTCCTTCTCTTTGAGAGTAACCTTTAGCTACCAACCTAGCTGTGTATTTTCCTACACTACCATCGAATTTAAATTTAGGTTTATATAACCACTTGCAACCTATAGGTTATTTTCCTTCCGACATTTCAACTAAATCCCAGGGTTTGTTTTTAAGTATTGACTCATATTCTTCTTCCATGGATTCCCTCCATTCATCATATTGTCTTGCTTCTTTATAATTTGAGGGTTCAACAACATTTAACATACTAGTTATAACAGCATGATTCTTATATCTTGCTGGAAATTGAGTTTGCTTAGGTGATCTCCTTAGTGGTGGACTTGCTTCAAATCTGCTTTGCTCATTCCTTGGTGGACTTGTCTTGCTAACTATACTGGCATCATTGATTCTTCCTTTTGTTGTTGTTGTTGCTCATGTTTGTCCCTTATTTCATCACTTCCATCTTCCACCAGCAAAGGCATGTGCCACTGTTTATTGCCTTTATCACAGTTTCCATCATCAACCTACTCATGGAATACTACATCTCTACTCACAAACACTTTGTGAGTAGAGGGATTAAGCACTTTATATGCTTTAAAAGTTGTACAACACCCTAGGAAAATGCATTTAATGGCCTTTGAATCCAGTTTCTTCCTATCCTCTTTTCGAACATGAGAAAAATCTTTCGAGCCAAAAACTCTTAAATGATTAACTGTAGACGTAAAACCTAATAAAGCTTCAAATGGAGTCTTAAGATCAAGGATTTTTGTTGGACTCCTATTCTTTAAATACACTGGAGTATTTATTGCTTCTGCCCAAAAACCATTAGATAGGTTCTTACCTTTTAACATGCTGTGTGCACACTCCACAAGGGTTCTATTCTTCCTCTCTGCAACCCCATTCTGTTAAGGAGTGTGGGGTATTGTGAACTGTTGAACTATCCCATGGTACTTGCAATATTTAATGAAGCCACCCTTCTTGTATTCTCGCCCTTAATCTGAGTAGAGAATTTTGATGAACTTCCTTGTTTGTTTTTCAACCATGCTTTTGAACTCTTTAAAATATTTGAAAGTATGACTCTTCTTTCTGAGAAGATATACGCAGGTAAATCTTGTGCAATCATCAACAAATAATAAAAAATAATAGGCACCTCCTAATGACCTTGTCTACATCGGCCCACATATATCAGTGTGAACAAGCTCTATTATATCTCTCTTCTTTCTATCTAAATTTGAAGGAAAATCATCCCTATGCGTCTTCCCAAGGGAACATCCTTCACAATAAACATGAACATTTTTTAAAACAGGTAGACCATTGAACATACCTCATTTCTAAAGTAGTAGTAGTTCATGAAAATTGATATGATCGAACCTTTGATGCCACAAATTCTCTGCAGTCATAATTGTTGAAGTCAAGGCTTGGTGTGGTGCGCTTCTTGCATTCAGCTTGTATAGGCCTCCAACTCGAATACTTGATGAAATTGGCTTCACATGATCCAGCAGATCTTTAATAACACAATATGACTTTAAAAAATCTACCTTAGGATTATGATCTGTTATCATAGAGACAAAGATCATAGTCTTTTTAATTCATGGTACATACATCACATTTTGAATAAACCTAATATTACCATCAGGTAATACCACAAGAATATTTCCATACCCCTTAATCTGGTACCCTCTATCATCACCAAGGTAGATATTAACACCACTCCTAGTTTCTTTAAAAATTTCAAACCAATGTTTGTTACCTGTCATGTGAGTGCAAGCTCCTTAGTCCACAAACCAAGTTTTTGCTTCATCATTCTCAGCAGAATCAGATACAAAAAATCTGAGGTTTTGATTCTAATATTCATCAACAAAGTGCCATGCATGCTTGTTATGTCTTTGTTGAGTTTCATCAAGCTTCTTCTTATGGAAATTCCTAGCAATGTGACCAACTTTACCACAGTAAAAACACTTGGTTCCTGAATCATTTTTAGTCGAAGACATACCTTGAAGTGGCTTTCTCTGAGTGTACCTCCACCTTTTTTTCCTACACGTTCTTTCCCTCTGAATGGCTTTTTCTTTGCCATTAATGCTAGATCTGAATTATGGGGTTTTAGAGTCATCCGCCTCTCTTCCTCTTGTATCAATATCCCTGTCAATTCTTCGAAATTGGGGGCCTTTTGCCTTGCATTCAAGCCTATAATAATCATCTTATAATCACCAGTCATACCATTCATGGTATCCGTGATGAGATAAGTGTTTGATATTGTCTCCCCTACAACGACCATCTTATTTCTCATCTCCTTGATCCGAGAGAGGAAGGAAATGACTAATTCACTCTCCTCCATTTTGATGGAGATAATCTTACTCTTTAGGAACAATAAACGATTTGTATTATTTATCTCATACAAATCCTTGAGAGTTGTCCAAATGTCATTTGTTGATTTACGCTCTCTGATGTGAGGGATAATTCAGTCTTTAACTGGAAATTTCAATAGCATTTTTGCTTTGTTCTCCCTCTTCTCCCAATCCTGAATTGTTGTTCGCCTCCTGCTATAGTCAACTTAAATTCATCCCCATTTGCAATCGCCCACGCACTTTTCCCTTCAAGCAGAGTCTGTAATTTAAATTTCCTATTTGAATAATTAGATCCATTGAGCTTATTTTTCTCATTAAATTACGCCTCTACCATCTAATTATTCATCATGACAAGATTGATCTATAGATCCTCCACAGAATCCACAAATGCTTTCAATGAAAAAAAACCCATAAAGATAAATCTACAAAAATCTTGGTCACCCAAACTATACTGGGGATCTCGATCTAAAAACAAATCACCAAAAAATGCAATATACCTTGGCAATTTCCAGCAATTAAACCTCAACCTCCGCACAATTGGAGCGATCAATAATCAGAGTGATTTATAACAATTCCATCATTCTGGATCATTGCCTGCACTTTTGTAAACATTACGAGATAGATAGTAGGCACCCAACAGGTTTTCTAAGTAAAAGAAATGAAAACTTTGATCTACCCATTAATATCTTCGTGCTTTCTTCTCCACATTAAATTCTCGGGTCATATGAGAACTGGATTTTATTAAATTCCTCGACTCTTATCAGACTATAGTTTACATTCAAGCCTCATATGTTCATAATTCTATCAATAATCATATAATAATTATAGATCTAGCCCATACGAACTAAAAGCCATTGAATCGGCAACCTCAACTGATATCTGTTGTAGCTTACAGTGTAACATCAACACGGAAAGACATCAATACTCAAGATTTGAATTGCTCTGCAGCAATACTCAAGGTTTGAATCTGCTCCACAACAATACTCAAGGTTCTCAGCCTACCACGATGCTCACCGCTCCACAACAGGGATGCCACTTCGAATATACCACCTGGGATATACCACCACGCTCCGATGCACTCCAATTCACCAGACTCAATCACCACGATGACACTCACCACAGTAGCCATAGGTCTCCCACGTGAAGGCACCACCGAATTTGATGGGTTATTTCATGCACACCACACCAGATCACTGGGCCAAAGCCATGATATCACCGCACCCATGAGCTCCACAATACCGCTCCTTGAATTCAAATCTATAGGTCATAAACTGAGCTCGGCACCAACGTTGTCACCACCACTTTGATCCACTTATTCCTGATTGTATAAAAACGACAGCCCATGGTGATCATCACAGAGCACGATAGATCCACTAATGATCCCAGCAACTTGATCTGTGCAAATGCCTTAGTGTCTTTTCCGAGAAGGAAACTCGATGTATCCACAATCTCCACGCTAGGCAGCTTGCAACATCAAAACACAATCGATGCAATGGACCTTCAAAGGGCAACCACTAGACATTCAAAACGCAGTAGTGCTCTTTTTGAGAATTCCATGCTTATGGTCCATGCTGCTCAAAATTGCTTAGAGTAGAGGCCAATAAGCATGCTTTTCCAAACCAAAACCTGCACTACTCCAAAGCTAGGGAAGCACGACTATATGGTATAGAGCCCGCGTTGCTCCAATTTTACCTCATTAAAAATAAACAACTTTTGTGTTATTCCTCAACACTTCGCCTCCTTGTCAGGCCTCCTTCGTACCAGTGACCAAGGGCCAAAATTTTGCCACTTAGGAACTCCCACAACCACCAAATCTCACCAACTCCGATACTATGTTAAAAATTGAAGAAATAAAATATATTCATAAACTTAGCAGCGCTCAGGAGCAAGCTGCACCTGGAGACTACCTCACCGAGAATGCTCTACATTGATCAGTATTCATCAAGAATATATAAGTTTAAACGAGAATAGGAGAGTTAGAACTAACACCTAGAAAATAGGAACTAATTCCTAAACTAGGACACACGCACAACTAATGAACAGACTCTCTCCAATAATACACATTCTCCATTAGTTCGAACATCACATAATACAGTAGCTTGTATTAATGAAAAATCATTAAATTTTGATTACTTTAAAAAGAAATTGGAATTTTTTCTTTATAAAAGAACCCCTCATACACCTTATAGAAGGTGCAGAGGCCACTTTCTACCTTGCTCCTTTAAAGAAACCCAAAAGCAAGGAAATTTTTCTAAGTTATTTAGGAGAGGGTTTTATTTAAAGCCCTTTTACCTTTCTATTTGCACTTACACATACATGTAAAAATAAATAATTAATATCTTCTAGTTTATGATTGAATTTAAATCAATGCTCATACTTGTGAATTGGAGAAAAGCTTTTGGTTTTGTTTGCCTTTTCACCTATTTGCGTGCTCTCCCAAATTATATGTAAAAAAAACAAAAAAAACAATTACTTTTAATTTTCCCTGGCATAACGTTCCCGTATCTCCTCCGCATAAATATTGTTGGTCAACAAAAATGGTTACCCCCGTCTTTTGAACCGAGTGACCATTCAAGTGAAGGAGGTCAAGCAAGGAGAACGTTTGTTACGTCTGTTATTCGCTCTCCCCAACTCACAGTTGGATTGTTCTACTTCCATCCCTCCCTCTCAAGGTTTGGTATAGATTGGATTGTCTCTCACAGCTAAAATTATTTTATTATATTATAATTATATTATAATTATATAATTATAATACACTTATACTAGCAATTGCACCAAATGTTGCAATGGAAATGATGTAAGGCATAAATTTGAGAGCAACGCTAACAAAATATCTAGAAGTGCATCATCATTTGCCTCAAAAACTTGAATAATAATTTTTTGCATTATTATTATTATTATTATTATTATTATCATCTAATTTTAAGGCCACGACCAAGCCAGACACCAAATTTTTTGAACAAGCATTCTAGCTCTGGAAAAACTGGAGAATATATTCTATGATTTTACTTGTAAGTCTACAATTACTTTGTGGATCATAATTGTCCTTGCTTTTACCAAATACCTTATCACAATCACTTGCTAGACTAGGCAGTTTGACTTGAATTTGTACAATATTTTGAATTAATTTCTACTCACTCTGTAATATCTTTATAGGATTTTATTTTAGTATTATCATTATCCCATGCACCCCAAATGTTTCTAGACCTCATTATTTCTGAGACGCCATTTTCATCTAAATTAACTATTTTTACCTTTCATAAACTTTTGAAAATTTTCATTCAAGTTCATAAGACATGAAGAGGCTAGTACTCTTTCTAACATATAATCAACTAATATTTCTCCAAACTAGAAACAAAATAAAATCATTAAACAAAAAAAATGAGCCATCACAAATTTTGGATTGTTTCTATGTATATAATTTGATGCATCAAAAATTGCTTTAAATTTTTCATTAATAATAATAATTATAAATATACGCCTAGCAAGATGTATGAGGTGCCTACCTTAGTTGCACTAATGTGCATGATAAATTTAAGGTAAAAATAAAACCTCATAAAATGAGTTCGTTATTGATCAAAATTATGCTCATTCATTAATAGATACAAAACATAAAGGTCTGGCAAAATTCTAAATAGTCACATTGAATAAGTCATTGAGCAAGAAAGGATTCGAGGATGATGTGTACCCTTTAAAATCCAACAATGGAAGAGACACTAGCGGTTGGATTGGCATCAGTATCGGCATTGGTACTGGCATTAATTAAAACTTACAATGATGAAGCCATGGCGCACGTTCAAGTAATCAATTTTAGTTATGGACTGACAAAATATACGAAATAAGCATCCCTACAAATCTGAGGAAAGATGATGTTAAATAAGATATTGATATTTCTCAATTAATGCGAATAGGAAACAAAGATATATGCCTTGAAGATTTGGAATAGTAAATAACTTACAATCCATTTAAAAATCAGTGTTCGGCTCCAGAAATTCATATGGCACTTTACAAATGAAGTTCTATGGGTTAATCTGAATCTTGTAGAATCTATTTGTATAAAAAACAAACAAATCCCTCAAAACCCATATAGTTTTTTTACACCCTCAAAATCTTATCTTGCAATCGCCCAAGATTCATGTTGTGGCCTCTTAATATTTTAGTTTTGAAATCAAGAACTTTACCCCATCAACCACAACTGCTCCATAGACAGTGCCTCATCGACATAAAAAATTTAGGAGGTTGGTTGAAGGTTCATAAAGAAGTCGGTTAACAGTTCATCCATCCAACTACTGAGTTGCAACCTTTAGTGTTCGCACCATTCAATTTAAATCAACGGGTAATCACAACCTAATCGTCTAACAAAAGATCCAATGGCACAAATTATGACAAATGCAACTAGGAGAGTTTTTTTCAAAGGGGAACACCTTACATTGTAATTATATTATAATATAAATATATTATATTATAATTATATTATAATATAATATAATTATATTATATTATATTATAATTGAATTTTAATGAAATCATATATATATTATACAGAAAATTTATTGTGTCGAAAGGTGCATTCTACAACCCAGTATGACCCTGATGTGTAAGTATGTCATGTCCTTAAAAAATAATAATTTTCATTAAAAATAATTTTCGTTAATGTCTGCCAAAACATTCACTTGAATCTTAAATTTCTAATGTGTTTAATAAATCTTTTATCAAATACGTGAATTTGAAGGGATCATAAATTTACCTTTAACAAAAAAAATTACCACATTGAAGTTCCAAATTAGATAAAATTTTAAACATCTTTACTCTTTACTCAATCTAATACCATTTTTTAGATGAAAAGAAGAAAAGGTTAATTCAACACAAAGAATCGAAAATCTTGCTCCAAAATCTTTTCATACTTATTTTAATTAGATATTTGTAAAATGAATCTTTAAAAGGAAAAACTATATCTATTAGTTTGATGTAGTTTTATTACAAATTTTATTATCATGCTATGTAAAAAACATCATTAAATCTAATATCATTATATTAAAATATTAGTAGTAGTATTAGTATTAATATTAAATATTATATTTATATAAATATATTATAATATTAATATTATTAAATTTAATAACTTTGGATAAATACAATATTAAATTTAATACAATAAACATTTGGTTATATTATAATATATATTAATATATCATGATATATAATTAACTCTAGATATATATGGAGGGAAGCACAAAGACATAGAGTGACAAGGGAGAGATGTAGATAGAATGAAGGAGAGAGGAGAGGAGTAATGAAGAGAGAAAGAAAGAGAGGAGTGAGAGATGGAGAGAAGGGTAAAAGAGAGAGAGGGAGACACAAATATGGAGGGGGGGGGAGAGGAGGAGAAAGGGACAAAGATAGTGACAAGGTCGAAGGGCAGAGAGAGAGTGAGAGAGAGAGATGGGGGAGAGAGGAGGAGAGAGGGACAAAGATAGTGACAAGGTCGAAGGGCAGAGATAGAGAGAGAGATGGGGGGAGAGAGGAGGAGGTAGGAGAGAAAGGGAGAGAGGATTTGAGAAGGAGGGACAAAGAGATGGAATTGGAGGGGGAGAGATGGAGTGAAGAAGAAATACATAAAGAGAGAAAATTGGAGACAGAGAGAGAGGGAGTAACAAGGGAGAGATGGAGAGAGTGTGTGTATGTTTTGGGGTGAGATAGAAAGACAAAGAAGGAGATATGGAAGGAAGGGGGGAGATAAGGAGAGAGGGAGGGAGATAATGATTGAGTTGGAGGGCGAAGAGAGAGAGGGAGAGGGAGTGTTATAGCTCCAAATCTCACTCTTATGGTTTGTGATGCTGCACTCATGGCCTAGGGCAACCCCTCCTTCCAAACCTGGTCCAAAAATTTAAAAAACAGTGTTTTATTCCCTATACGCGACATTGCCCTGAGTTAAACACGTGTACACGCGGGTCTGTGTATACCCAACCCGCGTGTATGTATTAAAACACTTAAAAAAATAAATAATTCCTTATTTTCCGGCGGAGATCGCGGGTTTTACCTGCTGGATCACCTGTTAGTGCCCGTGGCCCAACTGTTCCCAACCAACTCCTAACTAAAAAACTACTTTGGAGATGGTATAAAAAGACATCAAAGGGAAGGCCAAAGAGAGAGAGAAAAGAAGAGCAAGATTATTATGCTGAGATTTTCCCCATAGACCAGGTCTGAAGTCCTTGGTGCTTTCTGCACTTCCCCCATTTTGCATAGGAAACCCTTGTTTCCATGTGTATTGGTGATCATTCATCCTTGATATCATCATTGAGTAAGACTTGGAAGGAGCTCTTGTTGGTGGCTTGAGGCTGGAATGAATCCGGGAGGAAGCTTTGCTTGGAGCCTGCTGAAGGTGTTCAGGTGATATCTTTCTGTTATATGTACTTTATTTGCCTTTATATATAAAGAAACACGTCTTTGTTCCCGAAACAATCTTTCTTTATGCTTATGAGATTCTTGTTTTGAATTCTTATGCAAGTGGTTACTTAAAGATTTTTATAACTAACCTTATAGCATAAAGATGGTTTATACATAATTATTTGTACATGTACTGTTGTGTTCTTTGATTTGTTTGTCTTACAGGTCAAAGGAAGAAGAAGGGAACTCCAAGAAGGGTTTGGACCCTAAAGGCCTTCTCGAACGTAGGACCTTAGGTACGTACCCTTAACATTAGAATTTGCTTAAAAGTAAAGATGATGGCTGTGTGTGCTTCTTTGAATAAGTAATTTTCAGTCTGGTAGAGTCTTAGCCCAAAGGACCCTAGGGGTACTTTCCCTTCCACCAGAATTGGTGACTCCGCTGGGGACAACACTCTTGTTGTTCCTAGTTTGGATAGTCTTCAAGTCAATCAAGGCTCAGCCCCTCTATTTGTTGGCTCTGACTGTCTGATCTGTTCTTGAACTCTAAGCTTTTCCAGTTTTTTCAGTCTGTATTTTTTATTTTTCTTGAAAATCTTCAGACACGCTGTTTTTCTGGATTACAGAGGTGTATATACGCAAGTTGTACTAAGTGAACCCGCGTATACGCGAGTTTCCTCAGTTACAGTCGCGTGTACACGCATTCTGCACATCACTGCAGGCGCGTATACTATATAATTTTCAAGATTTATAAATTTTCTTGTTGCTGAATGTTTGTCTGGTGATTTGGGTCAGTTTCAAGCAGTCATTTTCCAGTAGCAGTCTTCTGTTTAACAGGGGGCATCTTGTTCTGAACTCTCTCTAGTTATAAGGAGTACTAGTCTTGTTTTCGTTGATTGCAAGCGTCATTGATTTTTGACACACAAGATTTCTGGTTAAGAATCTTGACTGCTCTGTTTTGGCAGAGTAGGAAGATTGGATTTCAAGCTTTGTGTCCATTTTGCTTTCATGACACTTTTGTTTGCTTAACGAAATCATTTTTGTGACCATTTGCTCCTTCGTTTCGGGAAAGTTGTTTGTTACCATTTTCTTGAAACCTGTCTTTTGATCTTTTGGACTTTCATTGCTGCTTTTGATTGTCAAAAGCGATTTCAAACACATTTTGTTTTTGTTGAGTTTTCATCATTTGAAAGGTGTCAATTCACAAAAGTGTTTGGTTGCCTATTTATCAATCATTGGTGTCAGTATTTTTGAGAGCTTTCCTTTGAAAAAGACTTTTTCGTTTGATTGAAAGAAAATCTTTTGAAAGTTTTGAGTTTCGCTTTCTTAAACTTGCTTTTCATTTGATTTCCTTTTTTGCGAAGTGAAAGTGCTTTGTTTTTATCTTAAAACTTGTTTTTATTGTTTGGATGAAATGATTGGTAACACATCATCTTCCATCTAAGCATTTTAGTGGCAAGACAAAATTTGGTAAAGCAGCAACTTTCCTTCTTTGTTTTTAGAAGTAGTCTTTAAATCTTGCATCCACATATAGTTCTTGCATTAGGATAGATTTGCATCTCTTTTTAGGCATATTTAGTTTTGTTAGTTTTTGTGAGTGTGGAGTCTGAAAAGAAAAAGAAAATTTGTTTATATTAGAAGTACCTCTGAACCTCATAGAAATTTCTCTTCATCGAAAACAAAAGTGCATGTGCATGTAGCTAAGTTTTATTAATTTCTTTTGCGTCCATAAAAACACCACAAGTTTCATCTCCATTGCCTTGTGACTTAAAGAACAGCCTAATAAAATCAAGCGCTAAATTAAAATCCACTAGAACTTTTTGTTTTAGTCAGTTACACCAACAAGTTTAGGATTTTAGGGCCTTGGATTAGGCGAGTGGAGAGTTAACTCTCCAAGGCCACATAAAACGTCAAACATAAGAGTCTGATTAACGAGAGTAAATCGAATAGTGTTAGGAAGACCAGGAAAGCTCCGGATCTGGGAGTTAAGCACAAGGGTCTGTGAAGACAGGGAAGAGAGATACCCCCTCTCCTACTTGTCCGAAATTACCTCACGACTGTTCCGCCTGGCTTCTGCGACGAGTTGGTAACCATAGTTTCCTCTCCTAGGGATCTGAATAGGTGGCTGCGGAGGGGAATCCCGTGGCACCTGAGGTCGATGTTGTATCACTCTCGACAGTACTACTGGAGGGCACCCTTGTGAAGCTTGGGGGCTTGCACCGGCGTAGGCTGTTGTTAGGAGGTCAGCGTAACTTCCTCTGATACATTCGCTGATAGGACTGGGCCCTCATCATCCCAGACTATCTTCGGAACGTCCCTTGATTCACTTTCTCGTATTTTGGTGTTCGGTCCTAATCACCCGGAGCGGAAATACTTGGAAGTTGTTTGACTGGCTGTATCTTTAGGGACTTGATAGTGTGTGCTCTGTACTCCTAATCGGCTTAGCTTTTAATTTTTTGAGTCTTTAATTAGATCATAACAAAAAATTCAAAGTGGCTGACCGATCTCCAAGACGGTCTCGAAGACTTCGTGGTCTCTCGCCACCAAGTTTAGAGCCTTCTCCTAGAAGGCGCAGAGGCAGTACTACCAGTGGGGTCCGTCCCACACCGGTTGACGCATCCGGGATTGATCCTCCTCTCGGGGACATTAGCGGCCAAGCAAGGCCTAGTACTTCTGAGCAAGAGAGGGACACTCCGGTCCTTTCTCGAGTTCGCTTTCAAGCGGAGAATAACGTAGAGGTAGAAGAACTTTCAGAATCATTAGTGGTTCCAAATTCTCCTCTACCATTTAGTCATCCTGACATATTGCAATACGTTGGGACTCCGTCACATAGACCGGCAAGTCCAGGTTACGCTATGCACTTACCATTCATGACCACTACTGGAAGCATGGCTTCTACGAGTGCTGCGACTATGTAAACCCCTACATCGATGCAAGGGGGAGGAACCATTTCCATCCCCTCCACTTCTTTGTTTGGATCTTTTGCGAGCACATCTCTACTTGGGTCTACCTCCATTCCGTCCATGAGTGGAAATGCCCAAACCAATGCTTTTAGTACTGGACTCTTCTCTTTTGGCACCCAATCACAGGGTATTCCATCGGTTCCGTTTAGTGCGGCTACGTCCATGATGGGAGGATCGGCCTCATTCCAGGGTTTTCCTTTCGGAAGTGTTCATATACCACATTCCAACCCGACTGTAGGATCCATGCCTTTTTCTTCTATAGGACAAAGCAGCAATCCTTTCCAAGGTTGGAATAACCTTGGGGTTAGTAGTGCAGGAACTGGGAATCCATTTATCGGCCAACAAGGGAATAGGCCGTACACCACAGTTAGTTCGTTTCAAAGTATTCCTCCCCTTGCTTCGGCTTGGAACCCATATCAGGGGTTATCAACTCCTTACCATTCTTTAGGAGGAAACTTTGCAGGCTATGGAGGTTATACGGTAGGAGTTGGTCAAACTCTGAATTTTGCTGGACCACAAGGCTTGCCTTTTGGTTCAGCCGGTTCTACTGGTCACTTCGGGCAGCCTGGTGCCTCCCAAATCCCAGGACAATCTTTTCAGAACTTTGGGAGTTCTGCCCAGTCTGGATGGAATCCCCTAGGTCCTCCTAGGCTTCCGTTTCTGGCAACGTTAAACTTGCCAGATCTCACAAAGTTAACAAACGACCCAATCAGGTATAATCCGGCCTGGCCTCCGGTCCCAACCAAACTCCCTTCGGACATTCCAAAATTCGAAGGGAAGAGTGGTGAAGATCCGGGCGATCATGTAACCACATTCCATTTGTGGTGCTCATCCAACTCCCTCATCGAGGATTCGATTAGGTTGAGACTCCTTCAGCGCACCTTGACTGGTAATGCGGCTAAATGGTACATAGAGTTGCTAGGGGGCAGCTTTACATCGTTCGTTGACTTAGCCAATATCTTCTTAAATCACTTCCAGTTGCCTGTCCGCTATGATGCCGGAACTGAACTTCTGGCCACCTTTCGTCAGGATAAGGCAACCCACATTTTTGATCACATTCAGGAATGGAGACGGAGAAAGAGGCTCATTAAAGCCGAAATCCCTCCGGAGTACCGTCTAGAGTGGTTTTTGAAGTCTTTGCAACCTGAGATCTCCAAAGATGTCTCCATGTCTGGGGTCTATTCTGAGGAGCAAGCCATTTTCAGGGCCAAGCAGTTAGAACTGATTTACTCTCAGTCTGGGATCCTCCAAAAATACTTGTCAGATGCTCCTGGATCTAAGGTTGATTTAGCTAAGCCGAAGCCAGGTCCGCACGCGGACGGTATCGTTGGGTCTGTAGACACATCTACAGTGAACTTGTTGAATCAATTGCAACAGTTGTCTTTGCAAACTGCTTCTAACAACCAAGTCACATTGTCTAATCCTCCCGCTTCCCAAACTTCTTCAATTAACGCCGTCCAATCCGATAACCCCAAAGGAAATCAAAATTCCAATGGGAAAAAGAAAGGATGTGGTAAGAAAAAGAACTCGGATGGGAAGCCCGATGCAAATAAATCCGGCAACAACGCTGGTGGTGGTAAAGGTGAGTCGAGAAATAAAGTTAAGTTCCCTTGCAAGTTATGCAGCGGGGACCATCTAACTCATCTCTACCCTAGAATTGAAGACGCTCAGCGCTTGTTAGGACAGCAAGGGACTTCTAGTTCACAAGCTGTGTTAACTAACCCGTTTCCCCAAGGGCAGCAACTTCTTGCTGGCGCGAATTCGAATCCTGGGACCTCCTCAGGAGGCAACCAGGAAGGGGAAAAAGCATCAAATGTTTTTATGATGGGCTCAAACGTCCATGTGACTACTCGGTCATGTGATTATGGTGAAGCTGAAACATCTAAGGATAAAACTGTTCCCGGAGGTAGTGACCTTCATATTGAGCGACCCCCTGTTGAGACTATACCTAGGATACCGAAAGGTTCCGCCAAACGCGCGACAATTAATCCTAATGCTAGGGCCACCCAAAATTACTCCATTGTAGAGGATTTGGCTCAAAGCCCGTGTGCTATGTCCGCTTTGGAGGTTCTCCAGTCGTGTCCGTCTCAGAGAAGTGCTTTACTCTCCGCAATTGGAGCAGTCGATCCAGCTAATTCTTTAATGCTCTCTTTTGACATGTCAAATGTCAAAAAGAGACTCCCTCATCATATGGCTTTTCAGATAAAGTCTACATACCGGAAAATCAATATTTTTCGCACCGTTATAGATGAAGGAGCTTGCACATGTGTCATGTCCATGTCATGTTGGAAGGCTATTGGTTCACCTTTGGCTGTTCCTTCACCAACCGTCTTAACTACATTTGATGGCCATTCTCACAAGCCGCATGGGATTATCCCGGCCTTTCCTATATGTGTTGGAGGGAAGGTCGTTAATATCAAAGTTGAAGTCGTAGATGCTAACCTAGACTATAATCTCCTATTAGGAAGGAACTGGGTGTACGAGATGGAAGCCGTCGTGTCGACTCTGTTTCGTGTCATTTGCTTTCCTCATGAGGGGAAAATCATTAAGGTTGATCAATTGGACTATTCCCCAATCGATCCTCAAGCAAGCTCCGACTCTACTGTTCCTTTGGTGGATAACCCTCGCCCGCCGACTGAGAATTTAGGAGTAGGGATGTATTCCTCATTGATGGGTATGTTTGATCTTCCCTCTCCTTTTGCAAGAATCAATGCTATTTCATCATCCAAGGAGTCTCCTCGAGAAGAGTTCTTCTGAACTCATTATTTTTCTGACCCTTGGACCTTGCCTTCACCTACGACCACATTAGTTGAAGGACAAGTTAATGGAATGGCGTTTCCTATATTTGCAACTGAGCTTAGATACCAGTCCATCGTAGACTCTGCAGATAACCATTCTACTCCTTTTTCCGAAGAAGAGTTAGATGGTCATATGGCCCCAGCTTGGAGCTTTGATTCTACCTCTGCCTTGGACTGCTTAGATTCGGTTCTACCTTCTGAAGAGGCAATCCTCGAAGTAATGATGGGTATAGATTGACCTTGGGAAGACTTACACCATCGTTCATATTTTCTTCCTCCATTGCAGGAAGTAGAATCTAGATTCTCCGAGCTCGTTGGTAGTGATGTTTGTACGGTGTCGAACCCTTTGGCTCCAACACACGTACGTGCCGAAGGTAATATGTCGGTAATTTCAAAAACGATACCTATAAACATCTCTAAGGATCCTAACATCATCGAGAATATCTTCATCGGAATTGAGTGTTCCCCTGAAGAAATTCAAATTTACACTGACCTATTCAAGGAATATCGCGATGTGTTTGCTTGGTCTGATGAGGAAATGCCCGGCATTGATCCTTCTATAGTCCAACATGAGATCAAGACGTACGAAAACGCAAAACCGATTCGTCAAAGGCTTCGGCCGGTTAACCCTAGGAAAGCAGCGGCTATCAAAGCTGAGGTTGAGAAGCTGCTAAGGGCAGGTTTTATCTACCCTGTTCCTCTTAGGGATTGGGTTTCTAATCCAGTCCCTGTGGACAAAAAGCAAGGAACAATCCGAGTATGCATTGATTTTAGGGACTTAAACAAGGCTTGTCCGAAAGACAATTACCCCACGCCATTCATTGATCAGATTATCGACGAGTGTGCGGGTAATGAAATTTTTTCCTTCATGGATGGTTTTTCGGGTTATAATCAAATCTCTATCCGTCCTGAAGACCAACATAAGACAGCCTTCATATGTCCCTGGGGTACCTTTGCATATCGAAATATGCCTTTTGGTCTTAAAAATGTTGGAGCCACTTTTCAGCGGGCCATGTCATACGCTTTCCACGACATCAAACATGTCATCGAGGCATACTTAGATGATCTCGCTGCTCGCTCTCGAAAGAGAATTGATCATCCTAGTCATCTTCGATTAGTTTTCGAGCGATGTCGTTTCTATAAAATCCGGTTGAATCCCAATAAATGCGTTTTCGCGGTTACATCCGGTCGGTTGTTAGGGTTTATTGTGTCCAATGAAGGGATTCGGGTTGATCCCTTCAAGGTTGAGGCAATAGTTCAGTTGCCTCCCCCGTCCTCAATTCATCAACTTCAAAGTCTTCAAGGGAAGGCTAATTTCTTAAGACAGTTTATAGCAAACTATGCTGAGATCACTAAAGGGTTCATGCGTTTGCTACGAAAAGGAGTTCCATTTGTATGGGACGACTTTGCGCAGCGGTCGTTTGATGCTTTGAAAAAAGCAAAAGTCTCTGCCCCGCTTTTGAGTCCACCGGATTATGGTAGAGACTTCCTTTTATATCTCGCTGTAGCAAAATCTACCATTGGTATGGTTCTAGTTCAGGAAGACGATTCTCTTGCCGAGCACGTGATTTATTATCTGAGCCGAGGCTTAATAGGTCCTAAACTCCGCTATTCTCGGGTTGAGAAATTAGCCTTGGCAGCTGTTCATGCTGTCCAGAGGCTCCGTCATTATATTTTGCTACGCAAAACTTTTGTCTTAGCAACGGTCAATCCATTTCAATTTGTCCTCAGTAGGCGAGTGATTGGGGGCAAATATAATAGATGGATAGTCATTTTACAAGAATTCGATCTCGAAGCTAATTTCTGAGCTTCCTTGTGGAGAGGATATTGTTTATGAGGAAAGTTTACCCGACGAACATATATTCCTCATCTCTACACAAGACCCTTGGTATGGAGATATCATTGTTTATCTCCAGACTCCGAAGTTTCCCTCTACTTTCTCCAAGGATGAATGTCACAAGTTACGTCACCTAGCTAAAAACTATGTTATCATTGGTGACACATTATACAGTCGAGGGGTTGATTCAATTCTTCGACGTTGTTTAACCTTAGAGGAAGCAGAGTCTGTTCTTAATGACTGCCACAGTGGAGCTTGTGGTGGTCATCTATCAGGGCTTGCTACAGCCCAGCGCATCTTACGTGCCGGCTACTTTTGGCCTTCACTCTTTAAGGACTGTGTGGAAGCGGTCAAACGCTGCCACCCGTGCCAGATTTTTACTCGCAAGATGCGCGCGCATCCAGCTCCCCTTTTTCCCGTTGTCACCGTCGGTCCCTTCACTAAGTGGGGTATTGATTTTACGACTTGTAATCCGCCTTCAGCGGCGAATCACAAGTATATTATAGTGGTTGTAGACTACTTCACGAAGTGGGCTGAGGCCATGCCTACTTATAAGAACGACAGTGACACGGCAGCTTTGTTTCTTTTCAATCAGGTTATCTCAAGATTCGGTATCCCAAGGGAGATTGTCACTGACCATGGCAGTCATTTCCAAAACCAGCTAATGTCCGAATTGGCTCTTAAATTAGGTTTCCGTCAGGAGCATTCGTCCCGTTATTATCCTCAGGCCAATGGACAGGTCGAGGCGGTCAATAAAACTCTTAAGACGATACTCCAACGGACAATCGATAAGAATCGGTCCAATTGGCACATTATGTTGTATTCAGCACTTTGGGCATACCAAACCTCCGTCAAAACGGCTACTGGTTTTACTCCTTTTTAGTTGGTTTATGGGATGGAATCTATCTTTCCGGTTGAATGTGAAATCCCATCTCTAAAGTTGGCTGTTGAGCTTCTTCCTGAGACGTCAAGTCTCGAGGAGCGCCTTGTTCACTTGGAACATCTCGATGAGCAGCGTCGAGATGCCGCCACGATGAATGAGGCCCATAAGAAAAGGGTCAAAACACAGTATGATAAGTCTGTCCGTCCTCATGTCTTTTCTGAAGGTGACCTTGTCTTGGTCTACGACCAAGATAAGGACGCCTTGGGGGCAGGCAAATTTAAGCCTATGTGGTACGGTCCTTTCATTATCAAACGAGTTTTAGAAAAAGGATCGTATGAGTTAATTGATTTCGAAGGAAACAAGCTGGCGGAGCCCCGAAATGGGCTCTACCTAAAGAAGTACTTTGCTTAGTTCAGGCTGGGCGATGACTTCTTTGTATTTTATGTATATATTTATGCATATATTGTCGAGCGTTTTCTGATATCAGTACTTTTTGGTCTGCTGTGGCAGGTGCTGATGGATGTTTTGGTCTATTTTGGGTTCGCCGATGGTGCTAGTCGGCACACTCGGAATCTTGCTTCCGCAGCTTGGGTACTTTATTACCCAACTGGTCAGTTGATGATATCGAGAGGCGTGTGTATCGGTCCTGCTTCAAACAATATGGCCGAGTATACAGCTGTTATCAATTTATTATCCGAGGCAATCTCTTATGGGATCGACTCGTTGGTAGTATATCTTGATTCTCAATTGATAGTGTCTCAGTTAAATAACATTTATCGGGTTAGAGATCCATTATTATATCGCCAATATTTAAGGGTGAGGATGTTGCAAAGATCATTTATTTACATTAATTATTTGCACATTCCAAGATCTCAAAATTGGTTAGCTGATTCTATCGCTAATCAAGCATTAGACTGGAATATCAATCATTCATCATCATAAAATCATGCATCAAAAATTCAAACTGTATATATATATATATATCGCAAAGCGTCTCGAGTGTACATATGTGTGTTCAAAAATATACAAAATTGGGACTCAAATGCCCATAATCATGTCAGGCATATCTAATGCCTCGGCTCTGGATGAGCAGCTAAATAAGTAACTATAGCATTGGCCACGCGTCGAAAGATGCGAACCCAGTCACGTGGCATCCCAACCACATGACGCTGCATATCTGGAGGAAGGTCCTCTATCTCGGCCATCGGTACTTGGCAGCTCAGTCTCACCAAGTGTCGTTGGACGTTGTTTAAGGTCCGTTCCGCATCCGCAGCCGCCTCTTCGGCTCCTCGGCCACGTCGTCCATGCCGCGGGAATCCATTTGGTCATACGGGCCCAATGTCTAGAACATGATCATCATATTAGTCATTTGAATCTCATCAAAAAAATATTTTTCAAAGTTCATCATTATATTTGAAAAATCCAAAAAAAAAAAAAAAAAAAAAAAAAAAAATTCATAAAATCATAAAAATAAAAAATCTTACCAATCTCGCCCCATGCTGCATCCGGTGGTAATGCTAGATCAGGATCTCCTCGGAAATCCAGTTCGGCATAGGGGTAATCATCCACGGCGATGATTTGCTGCTCCCACCAGGTAAAGAAATCATCGTCGAATGCATTCCTAGGGACTTCCCCACCCCCCAGACGTTTCATCAAGTCAGCCCACCGACCCATGCATGGATCACGTGGACTACTGATGGAAACTGCAACCCTGGGGCGGAGTGCGGGAACCTTCTCGAAGAAGAAAGTGCACAAGATGGTTCCGAACCCAAAGTTCTTGGTCTGTCCCCTCCTGATAGAAGTGAGTTGTTCCTTCATGTTGGCAAGGAGAGGAGTACACCAGTCAAACACTGTAGTGAGACAGTCCACTGCCACGCTCATGTTTACCTGTGATGCCTGATGTAGTGAGGATGATCTGTTCACTCGACCTATGGTGAACAAGATTATCCTGAGTGACAAACTCGCCACATGTGGGATAGAGATCTGACTCCCGACCTTCCGATGACCCGGGCAATAAATTTGTACATAGTCATCTACACTGAGGCTATTTCGTGTCCTGCCCCGGGAATGCACTACCTCTCCCCTTCGGGAAAGGCCTGTGATAAAATATATATCTTCCACTTCCACCCTGAGTGGCATCTGATCAATGATGAATGCTTCCTCATCGACATCCCAATAATCAATGAGTCTCTCGAGCAAACGCGTGTTGGCTTTCATATTTGGCAATTTGAAGAACTTTAGCAACCCGCATCCCCGTAGGGCATCTAATGCCTCATCATTGTTCATAACTTCATTATCCACAGCTGAGTGCTCTCTTTCACGCCATGTGAGAGTCATTCTGGAAGAAAAAATCATTTTCATCCGTTAGTTTTGTGTATAAAATTAGTTTGCTGCGCACACGCGGGTTCCTTTGTATACAGTCGTGTGTAGGGCCGTCGTATACGCGATTTCTATATAGCCAACCCGCGTGTACGCCGCAAAGGAATTTTTTGCAAAAATCCAAGGGTAAAACATCAATTAAACTTCCTAAAAACTATCACAATTAATTGCAAGACAAGTTTAGTGCTTACCTGGAAGTTTTCGGCAAGTTTGAACGGTTGAATAAGTCACAGGGAAGTTTGCTCCTTTTGCTCCACAATTTTTGCTCTCCAAGTCAAACGGTGAAAATGGTAAGTCCAAAATTTCTTTTTATAAGTTTTGAAAATGCAAAATTTTTTCAAAATTTTATTTTGTTTGGTTTCATCTCACTTTTAACTTGGGAGCTTGGAATGTCAAGATTGGGTTGTTTTTCAAGACATTTTGGACATTTTTCGACGGTTCGAGACGGTTCCATGACTGCTGACCCGTCATGGCAGGTATCGTGTTCTCACTGGCATATAGGTTAGGGACACCATTTTTCCGTTGCATTATGCATACTAGCCTCCATTTGACCGATACATCTGCCATAGGGTCGACCCCATCGTATTATGGTTCGTTAGCCATTTTCACTCGCCGATTCTTTAAATCATGACACGATGGTAGAGCCATCCTTTACATGGGCATCCTAGTTAGCACCTCACTGACATTTGTTGCCCATGCTGCTTCGTTTTGAGTAGGCTCGGGAGTCCTCTGTAGTCCCACCAAGACTTATGCATTGAAGACTCATTCCTCTTTGCTTCTTCGCTTCGTTTTGGCCTTATACCCTAGAGGCTCCTATGAGGGTCGAGTTGTACTTTTGCATTGCATGTTGACCATTTGCACCTTTTGGCCTAGAGCCAACTTCACTTGGACTCGTGTTTAAGCCAACTTTTGACCATGACGTCTGCAAAATCAACCTTGCATACCTTTGACTTCTGCAGCTTGACATACCCAGATCCGTGGAAGGAACATACCTCTGAGTGTCACTGACCAGTTTTCACCTCCCTGCATTGAGAATAGGAACGTTCCTTTCCCAGGAACTAGATCATCTGTTTCACGGACACTCGTTCTTTCCACTGTACTATAGCATTCTTTTATTCTTTTTCCGGCTTATCAGAAAAAGACAAAAAAATTAAATATTCCAAAAAAGAGCGGGAACAGGGACATTATTTCCATTTATTGTTGGCAGCTAGAGTCAGTCATGTCGCCCTTGAACAAAGCACTCAAAACAAAGTCTCCTCCGCATGGGTGGGATTTAGTTTGACTTAGGTACGCCATAACCTTGTTATCGAGTCAGTTCTCCCCCGATTGGTTATCTCTTCCAATCATATGGAGGGTTCGTTCGTGCCTCCTGCATGACGAACTTATACAGAGTCATCATATGCTGCCACATAGTCACATTGAGTCGTGCTTTTGTTCAAGGGAAGTTAGCCTGAGTCGGCCTTTTTGCGGTGTCTTTTGACTCATTTTTCAGTCGGCCATCCTTGGTTGTCAGTATCATGTCTATCATCACATCAGCTATATTGGTCCTTTACTCGTGCTAGTTTGAGAAGGTCCCCATTGACTTCTTGCTGGCGGGTCTTGTCCTTATCGACGACGACACCTTGCTCTGAGGACAGGCCTAGAGCCGCACCCTGGCCCTATTTTCATTATTGATAGGTCACCTTGTGCTCAACATCGATCAATATCATGGGTCTTTGACTGAGTGGTTTCCCTTGTGTTCGACATCAGCATACATTATCACACATTGGGATTCGTGCAGTACCTTGGTTTCCATTTGACCCTATTGGTGGATACCTCGCCTCTGTGTCAGCTTTCATTATTGGTTGGTTCAGAGGGTTTCTGCCGTGCGCTAGCCACATCTTGTGTATGCCGGAAACGTACTTCGGTTGGGTTACTACATCTTTTTCGTCCGATTCCTTCCACATTATTGGCCTACGGGTTACACTCGCGCTAGATTGATGGAGGATGCCTTAATGCCTTCCTTCTAACTGATCTTTCCCTATCGACTCCGACTCATTGCTCTGGGGCAAAGATCTAGAGTCCATTTGGCAGTACCTTGGGGTTTGCAGTCATTAGTGGCAGATCCTTCGCTATCGACAGTGGGAAACCATCATTGTCTCCTGATCGATAGATTCTTACAGGTGTTCGACTTCAGCTCATCTATTCACACTTGTTAGATTGTACTGGGTACCTTGACGCTCATTATCATTATCGGTGAGTAGTCTCGCGTTTGTTAACGGTATACATCAATGACCGGTAATCAAACGATTTCTCACATGGTCGACTTCAGATCATTTATTCCCATGGTGTAGAAATGTACCACGGCGGTCGGTGAAGACCTCAGGTTGTATCAGCATTCATTGGTTCACTTGAAAGTTGCTCCTGTTACTGCTAGTTGATACCACTCCACCTTATATGTTGCAGTCGGTCATGGCGACATTCTATATGCTGGCACCTGAGTTTGCAGTGTAGTACCATCCTATTCCATCATGTTCAGTTGGTACCTTTTGGGATCAGTCTTTGATATCAGTGATCCGTTGCATCTTTCAGCATCATTGACAGTTTTATATGTGATATTCAGACATGTACTTACTCATTATGATCATATGATCCATTATGTATCTTCCAGTCATTTATACTTGTATACTTAGTGGATCCGCTTGTACTTGATATGCGGACATGCTTTACTTTTTCTGAGCATGGGTATGCCCGCCTCAGACAGTGTTTCTTTCTGATCTCCTTTTGGTGGCTTGGCAGGCTGAATTCTGGTGCAGTCCTCCTCGGTTTTTCAACAGAGTTTCTTTCCATGTACTTACATAATGTATTTCGGCCATCATGTTCCCCTTCTGACCTCATACATTAGGGGGCATCTGTTATAGCTCCAAATCTCACTCTTATGGTTTGTGATGCTGCACTCATGGCCTAGGGCAACCCCTCCTTCCAGACCTGGTCCAAAAATTTAAAAAACAGTGTTTTATTCCCTATACGCGACATTGCCCTGAGTTAAACGCGTGTACACGCGGGTCTGTGTATACCCAACCCGCGTGTATGTATTAAAACACTTAAAAAAATAAATAATTCCTTATTTTCGGGCGGAGATCGCGGGTTTTACCTGCTGGATCACCTGTTAGTGCCCGTGGCCCAACTGTTCCCAACCAACTCCTAACTAAAAAACTACTTTGGAGATGGTATAAAAAGACATCAAAGGGAAGGCCAAAGAGAGAGAGAAAAGAAGAGCAAGATTATTATGCTGAGATTTTCCCCATAGACCAGGTCTGAAGTCCTTGGTGCTTTATGCACTTCCCCCATTTTGCATAGGAAACCCTTGTTTCCATGTGTATTGGTGACCATTCATCCTTGATATCATCATTGAGTAAGACTTGGAAGGAGCTCTTGTTGGTGGCTTGAGGCTGGAACGAATCCGGGAGGAAGCTTTGCTTGGAGCCTGCTGAAGGTGTTCAGGTGATATCTTTCCGTTATATGTACTTTATTTGCCTTTATATATAAAGAAACATGTCTTTGTTCCCGAAACAATCTTTCTTTATGCTTATGAGATTCTTGTTTTGAATTCTTATGCAAGTGGTTACTTAAAGATTTTTATAACTAACCTTATAGCATAAAGATGGTTTATACATAAGTATTTGTACATGTACTGTTGTGTTCTTTGATTTGTTTGTCTTATAGGTCAAAGGAAGAAGAAGGGAACTCCAAGAAGGGTTTGGACCCTAAAGGCCTTCTCGAACGTAGGACCTTAGGTACGTACCCTTAACATTAGAATTTGCTTAAAAGTAAAGATGATGGCTGTGTGTGCTTCTTTGAATAAGTAATTTTCAGTCTGGTAGAGTCTTAGCCCAAAGGACCCTAGGGGTACTTTCCCTTCCACCAGGGAGACAAAGGGAGGTGGGAGAGAAAGGGAGAGAGAGGAAGGAAGAGAGAGGACGTGAGAGAGAGAAGGAGAGAGGGAGGAGGAGAGAGAGGCAGGAAAGAAGAAATACATAGAGAGAGAAAGGTGGAGAGAGAGAGAGAGGGAGTGATAAGGAAGATAGAGAGAGAGGGAGAGAGGAGAGTAGGAGGGAAGAGAGATAGAAGGGGGAGAGAGGGAGAGAAGGGGAAGAGAGAGGGAGAGGGAGGGAGAGATCGATAAATATGGAGAAAGAGTGTGTATGTTTTGGGGGTGATATAGAGAGACCAAGGAGAGGTAGAGGGAGATAGAGATATAGATGGGATATGAAGAGAGGGAATAAGAGAGAGATAGAGAGAAGGAGAGAGGGAGGGAGAGATAGATAGATATGGGGAGAGAGAACGTGTGTGTTAGGGGGGGGGGGTGAGATAGAGAGACAAAGAAGGAGATATGGAGAGAGATATGTGTGTGTGTGTGTGTGTGTGTGTTTGGAGGGGAGAGAGGGAAGGAAATTTCTTGCGCTAGATTCATTAAGTTTAGTATAGATGATGATTTCTAATCCTACTTGATTTATTGTACTAAATGCATTGACTTCAGTGTAGATGTTGATTTCTAATCGTATTTGATTGCTTGCTCTAGATGCATTGATTTTAGTGTAGATGGTGTTTTCTAATCCTATTTAATTAATTGCACTAGATGCATTGATTTTAGCATAGATGTTGATTTCGAATTATATTTGGAGTGTAGAACTTTAGGAAAGGTTTGCACCTCAAGAGATTTGATCCCTCTCGACGCATGCTAGATCTGGTGTTAGATTGATTTACGCTGGTTATAATTTAGTTATCATATTAACTTTGGAAAAGATATTATTGGCTACTATCTGTAAATGCAACTTGACTCATCATTGTTATTCATAGAGAATCATATCACAAAAATGATGACCATGGATAGTAGGGCAGGGTTTCAGTCCTTCCAAATACCTCTATGTCTTGAACCTTTAACCTATTTCCTTACAGTTGAGAAAATAAATACTTCCCTATTACAAACAATTTTAGAATATATATATATATATATATATATATATATATAATCTTAAAAAAATCAAACCTTATTTTACATATATATATATATATATATATATATAATTTAATAAATAAATAAATTTAAGAACAAGAAACAAAAACAAAAAACTTATAAAATACTCAAATAAAACATTAAAATTTAAAATGGTTTTAGTAAAAAGTAACTATGATTATTTATTGTTATGCTCTTAACCTGCAAAGTAATACCCAAACACAGAATATGCGAAGAAAAGATACCCAGAACACAGAATATGCGAAGAAAAGATACCCAGAACACAGAATAGCAATGATTTTATTATTCAGAGAGAAATGTTCACAGGCCTCTTCGTGGGGGCAACCTCCAATAGAGTAGATCTCGATTACAAAAACAAGACACGATACTCCTCGCAGGGAGTCTCTATCCTTTATATATGACTCATATATGCAATACCACGGGCCAATACCGTGGGTTTTATTAATACCATCTATCTAATACTACCGCCCATTTGCAACTAACTGTGGTCCCGTCATTAATTGCGGGTTAACCACTTACAAATATTAATATGGGCTTTATTGACTCTTGACTATGACGTGATCCCATGACATAAATAAGGGGGTTAGGGTGGGACCCTAACATGCCCTCCCCCTTAAGACTAGCCTTGTACTCAAGGCTGAAGCTGCGGAAACTGCTGAAGAATAGTGGCTGGTTCTTAAGTTGCATCTTCCAGAGAGGTGTCTTTCCATTTGACGAGGACCTCCTTAATCATGCGGCCACGCAGGTGCTTGTCTCGTGTGTCTAGTACCTGTTCGGGTTGAAGCCAGATTGACCCTTCTTCGTCTAATTTAGGTAGACTGGTTTGAACTCGGCAATTGTTCCCAATCACTTTCTTGAGGCACGATACATGGAAAACTGGATGGATTTTTGCCGTAGGTGGCAAAGCCAACTTGTAAGCCACTTCTCCAATGCGTTGAAGTACTTGGTATGGTCCATAGAATTTTGGAGAGAGCTTTTGACAACCCTTATCTTTGAGTGATGTTTGCTTATATGGTTGCAGCCTCAAAAAGACCTGATCCCCTTCTTGAAATTGGCGCTCTGAGCGATGTTGGTCGGCCTGTTGCTTCATGCGGTTCTGAGCTTGATGAAGATTCTCGCGAAGATGGGTGAGCATGGTTGCGCGGTGTTGTAGGAGTTGATCCACTGCTTGTACTTTGGAGCATCCCTTGAGATAAGAAGTAGGGGAAGGCAGAAGTTGACCATAGACTGCTTCATAGGGAGTCATTTTGGTGGTGGCATGATAGTTGGTGTTATACCACCATTCAGCCAGAGGTAACCACTGTGCCCAAAGGTGTTGCTTTTCTAAAGTGAAACACCTAAGGTAGGTTTCTAGACATTTGTTGACGGCTTCGGTTTGACCATCTGTTTGCGGATGATATGAAGTACTGAGTTGGAGTTGAGTGCCTTGTATTCTGAAGAGTTCCTGCCAAAAATTGCTGGTGAAGATCGGATCGCGGTCGGACACTATAGAAGTGGGCATGCCATGTAATTTGAAGATCTGATCCATGAAAGTTTCAGCAACCAAGGTTGGTGTAAACGGGTGGGGTAGGGCGCATAAATGAGCATACTTCGACAGTCGGTCCACAACCACCATGATGACTGACTTGTTCCCTGACTTTGGAAGACCTGTAATGAAATCCATAGAAACCTTCGTCCAAAATGAGGCCAGAATGGGCAATGGTTGTAAGGTGCCTGGTGTGTTGACGGTTTCCCCTTTGTGGCGTTGACAGACATCACATTCGGCTACGAAAGTAAGGATGTCCTTTTTCATGCCTGTCCAAAAGAATGATCTTCTGGTGCGAGCATACGTCTTCTGAAAGCCCGAATGTCCTGCAATGGGAGATGAGTGCAATTCTGCCAAAAGGCGACTTTTGAGGGTAGATGTTGGTGATATTACAACTCTGTCCTTGTAGCGAAGAATATCATTCTGCCACGAGTAGCCCTTGCTGGAATTAGGATCTACCTGCAATTGAGAAATGAGTTGGGAGAGCCCTGGGTGTGAAAACCATTCCCTGCGAGCCTCTTCAATCCAGTCTGGAATGGGAAGGGAAATTGCGAGCAGAGTACTTTCCTCCTCAAATTGCCGCGATAATGCATCTGCTACACTGTTGTCTTTCCCTTTCTTGTAAATGATCTCATAATCATATCCCAACATTTTGGCTAACCATTTATTTTGTTGTGGGTAGGATAGGCATTGCTCCAAAAAATATTTAAGATTGTGATGATCAGTGCGGATTTGGAAACGTCGCCCCAATAAGTAAGGTCGCCAGGTCTCGACTGCATGTAAGATGGCCATCATCTCCTTCTCGTAGGTAGATTGGCCCAGATTCCTCCCACTAAGTTGTTGGCTTGTGAAGGCCAATGGTCGCCCTTCCTGCATTAAGACCGCCCCAATACCTGTACCCGAAGCATCACATTCAATGACAAAGGATTTGGTGAAGTCAGGTAGTGCTAAGACTGGAGTGGTACACATGGCGTTTTTGAGAGAGGTAAATGCCTATTGTGCTTCCTCGGTCCAGAAGAAGGAATTTTTCTTTAGGATTTGAGTGAGGGGCTTCGCTATGCAGCCATAGTTGCGGACAAATTTACGATAATAGCCTGTGAGACCCAAAAATCCTCTCAAGCTCTTCAAAGTCTTAGGTTGAGGCCATTCTTGCATTGCCTGGATCTTTTTGGGGTCCACCTTGACACCTTCACGCCCCACAATGTGGCCCAAATACTCAACTTCTTCCATGCCAAACGAACACTTAGACATCTTGACAAATAATTTGTGCTTGCGGAGCAGTTGCAAGAGTAGATCTACATGCTGAAGATGTGCGCCCAAGTGCCACTATAGATGAGAATGTCATTGAAGAAGACAAGGACAAATTTTCTGAGATATGGTTTGAGGATGTGATTCATAAGACTCTGAAAAGTAGAAGGGGCGTTACAGAGACCAAATGGCATGACCAGGAACTCATAATGGCCTTCATGAGTTCTGAAAGTCGTCTTGGGAATGTCGACTTCCTTCATGCGAATTTGGTGGTAGCCGGAGCGAAGATCCAACTTAGTGAAGAATTGAGCCCCATTGAGTTCGTCCAGCAAATCGTCAACCACCGGAATGGGAAATTTATCTTTGATGGTCAACTTGTTGAGGGCCCTGAAGTCGGGACACATCCGCCACTCCCCATCTTTCTTGAGGACCATGACCACTGGGGATGAATAAGGACTAATGCTGGGACAAATGACACCTGCTTCCAACAATTACTTGATGATTTTTTCTATTTCATTCTTCTGAGTGAACGAATATCTGTATGGCCGCACATTTGGGGGTTGGGCCCCTGGAACCAAGGTGATGCTATGATCATGTTCCCCTCGCGAGGGTGGAAGCTCATGAGGCTTGTCAAAGACCGTCCGATGGTTATTTAAAATCTGCTGCATCTCAGGATGAATTGGCAGAGACCTGGTTTCGACTACCTGGATGGCATTAAATTGAGCTACCACTCCATGATGGCCCTTTTTTAACAATTTTTCCATCCGATGCGAGCTGATGACAAAGGGGGCTCCCGCCTGGAGGCCACGGAGGGTATGTGTGGAGTTGTTCTGCTTAAAACTCATATATAACTCCTGGAAATCCATTGTGATTGGCCCAAGGGTGCGGAGCCATTCAGCGCCTAGGACAATGTCGCATCCCCCCATGTGTATGGCAAACATGTGGGTTTTCAACTGATAATCCCCCATTTGAAGTTTGACATTTTCACAGCGGCCTTCACATTTCATTGTGCCCCCATCTGCAATTTGGACTTGGAAGTTAGAAACTACCCGTACAAAACAATGCGCTGCTTCGGTGATTTTTTGATGGATGAAATTATGGGTACTTCCACTATCAATCAAGACTATTACTGGGCGATGTTTAAGAAAACCCCTGATTTTGAGAGTTTGAGGGGAAGAGATTCCTGCCAACGCATTGAGCGAAATAACTGGTTCGTCAGATACAATCTCCTTTTGGTTGTCTTCTTCGATCGCCTCCGATTCCTCAAGAGGTGGATCTTCCTCGGTGGAGCTGTAGTCAGTGGCATCTATTTGAAAAAACTTGGGCTCCTTGCATTTATGACCAGGGGAATATTTTTCATCACAGTAGTAACATAGTCCTTGCTTCCTTCTTTCAGCCATTTCCTGAGGTGACACCTTTTGGACCTTAAGTGTCTGAGTTGTGTTGTGAGCTTGTGGGGGACGACCTTTAGTGGGGAAATTGGGGCGGCTGTATTGGGTTGTTATGGCACGTTCCACCTTACGGGCTACCTGGCAAGCCTCCGTCCATGTGGGAGGGTGGTGGAGTAGAACTTGAGCTTTGATGGCTTCTTTAAGACCACTGATAAAACATTCCGTGTAGAACTCATCTGAGAGATGCTCAATGCGGAAGGCTAAGGCTTCAAAAGCAGTGATATATTCATCCACTGTACCCGTCTGTCGGAGCTTAGTGAGATGGCCCAAAAAGGAGTCTCCCTGTTCAAAGCGATCTCGAAGAGCTTTGGCAAATTGGGCCCAACTCGGAAAAGGTCCATTGCGACGTTGATGCCATTCCGCCCATTACCATCGTTCATTGTCCAAGTACATGGTCCCCACTCCAAGCTTAGTCCAATCATCTTGGAGATGATTCAATTTGAAATACTGGTCCATTTGTGCTAGCCATGCGGACGGGTGAGAACAGTCAAATTTCCACATATCCAACTTGGGAGGTCGCTGACTGGGTGGTGAATGGGTGTGCCAGAGGTGAGGAGAGTGGCTAGACTCACCCTCATGGTGTTCATGGTCATTATACGGTTCCTCGAGAGCTGGCTCCTTGCCCTTATCGAGTGCTTGCCGTACCTGGCTAGTTAGTCCGTTAATCAGAGTTTTGAGCTCGTTCATATCTGTTTCAAGTTTGTCTAGCCTTTCATTGGCCATTGCTTGAGCTCTAGTTTCTACCATACACCAACTTGATGAAAAATTGGGACCGCCAAAATTTTTTTTTCTAATAAATTGAATGGTACCACCGTGCTCAGCTCGTCGTCCTGATGCTGATGGGCTAGATCACAAATAAGAGCTTCAGAAGATCTCATATTTTTTTTGGAAAACTCCTAACGGAGTTTTACTCCTTCCTGATCAATACTGCAGTCGCCAAATCCTCAAAATGTCAATGCCGCCAAAAGTCCTGCGAAAATTATATCTAGGTACAGGAACCCTTCACAACTACTCCGATCTGGTGGATCTGAGAGATCTGAATGGTGGAACAACTGCTGCTGCTGATCTGATGGAGCTGTGGGACTGATGTCTGCTACTGCTGCACTTGCTGATCTGGAATAGATGATGTGTGATCCCCCGATAGAAAGGGAACTATGGTCTTGAGGAGTGTCAGGTGCTACAGATCGCAATATACATAAGGGTCTGACAGTAGTACTCGGCCCAATGTTTCAGGGCTCTAACTAAGGAGGATCGACCGTACCCTTAGCCGTACAACCCGACTACCCTATCGTACGGGCGAGTAATCTCTCCGAGTGCTGTTCTCGGTGTACTGTAGCCACAAGACGGCCGAAGGTTTATCTATGGCGAGGTTTCAAGGGAGCTAGGGGGCTTCCTATATACCCAGAGGGTACGTGGAAGACAGTCCGTGCGCGGTTCTGTCTAATGCGCTACTACTCGAAGGGGTACCCACAGGGGTTACAAGGGAGTCCAACAGACGTGACCACCTCTTGTATTTCCTGCGTGCATGCCTCCCCAAATCCGCAGGTTTATGCGCTTAACGACAGATCCCGTGGTTTAAAGACGCCGGAACACGTCTCTAGCCAAAAATTTTTTTGCTAAAAATTGGAGATCCCACCGAGCCCTGGAAAGTGCTCTGATACCACTTGTTATGCTCTTAACCTGCAAAGTAATACACAAACACAGAATATGCGAAGAAAATATACCCAGAACACAGAATATGCGAAGAAAAGATACCCAGAACACAGAATAGCAATGATCTTATTATTCAGAGAGAAATGTTCACAGGCCTCTTCGAGGGGGCAACCTCCAATAGAGCAGAGCTCGATTACAAAAACAAGACACGATACTCCTCGCAAGGAGTCTCTATCCTTTATATATGACTCATATATGCAATACCACGGGCCAATACCGCGGGTTTTATTAATACCATCTATCTAATACTACTGCCCATTTGCAACTAACTGTGGTCCCGTCATTAATTGCGGGTTAACCACTTACAAATATTAATATGGGCTTTATTGACTCTTGACTATGACGTGATCCCATGACATAAATAAGGGGGTTAGGGTGGGACCCTAACATTTATCAAGTATTTTTATTAAAAATGTGTATTAATTCAAATAAATTTATGGAATATATTTGAATACCTATTTATTGGGATAAGGAAAATTCAATTTTTAGAATTTATATTTAAAAAACTAAAATATATCTAACAAATCTTAATTATCTAAAACAGTTTTGGAATTTAACATTCTACAAAAACATTTTTTTCATTTTCTAAATATACTTGATGGTAAATAAGAATCTCTAAACATAAAAAAATGACAAGTAAAACTAAAATGAATTCATAAATTTAAGATCCAATAATTTAAGTTACCTAATTTAGAGGTAGAGAAGTTTTAGTGTTGCAGAAGGCATGTCCAAAAATATTCACACAAAGACATTTTCTGAGATTGGTAACACTTTTTAGCCATGTCATGAAATATTCACACAAAGACATTTTCTGAGATTGGTAACACTTTTTAGGCATGTCATGAATTTTCACTTACCAAATAAAATAATTTCATAGTGAACAAGTGGTCACTATTCTAAATATGAGGATTTTATTTTCAAGTCATGTTCCATAACTATGATTGATTTTTTTCTTATTATGATGGATACCTTTCTTTGTTTCAATAAAAAAGTGTTACAACCTTGTGACAAAACAACATGTTGTTGATCTCAATTCCACTAATAAATTCATCTTCTTGTAAAGATTTTTCATTATTCTTTTTTGTGGCATGTATACGTTGTGAATTTGCATAGTTTTAAACAAAAACAAGTAATAATGTTAATATGTTTTAACACGCTGCTATTGGAAAACACATTTTTGTAAAAAACAACAACTAAAATTTTGAATCTAATTCAATTTGAAGCATAATATCTCTTCTTTTTAACTAAACTCACAAAAAAATAAAAGGCATTTATTGTAGTTTTACCTAACAACCAAGATCCAAAAATAACCCATTCAACAAAATCACATATTTTTTTACATATAATTAAAAACAATATAGCAATGACTAATGTAGAAACCATAACAGGTATGAAACATATAACCTCTCATCAAATTTTCACTTAGACATATAAACTAAATTTGAAATTCCAAGCCTAATGTAAAACTTCATATATACATCTTTGAATCTACTTCATGAAGAAAGACATGAAGTTCATTACACCAAGATTTATCATAAAATCCCTCATAAGTTCCTGATATAGAACTATAGTAGTTTTCTGAAGCTATTGTGTCTTCTATAGACATTGATACCACTTCAATGCCATTTGTGTTTTCCATTCTATTTAAATTGGCCAATACTATTGAACAACCATACACTCTTATTTTTTGGAGTGTTCTAAGATCTAAATAACTTTTTGGCAATCTTTCTAATGCTTCACATTTCATCAATGTAAATACTTTCAGTGAAGGCAATGCTCCCTCTTCTAGTATTGGCAATTCTTTTAATTGGTATAACCCAACCAATGAAAATATTTCCAACAAAGGAAATGACCCGCTCCTACCAAATTCTTTGGGAATTGTCATAATCTTATCACAGTGTAATATATCGAGTTGCCTTAGGTTCTTTAATTCATGCAAGTGAGGGATCTCCTCTAATTTAATACAATAGATAAGCCTCAGATGAGTCAGACACTGAAATTGGCCAAAGTTACTGCCAATTTCAACTAAATCAGGGCAAAATAAATAGAATCTTTTCAACTTCGACATATTGGTGATGTCATGGGGTAAATCTGTCATCGCTGTGAGGGCCAATTCAAGTGTCTCTACGTGAGCAAGATTACCGAAGGTCCCGTCACTGATTGCTTGTCCCTTATTGTGTAAATATAAGGCTTTGAGTTCTGTTAACTTACCCAAATCATTAATGGAAGCCACTCTTTTGCACCCATGTTTTGCACGATGTTCCGTCCACATAACGTGGAAGCAAACGAGGTGCTGCAAGGACGCAAGGCGTGATATACCCTGAGGCAGACATCGCAAATTTCGACAACCGTAGAGGAATAAATATGTGAGAGAGATCAACTTGTGAATGTCATATGGTAATTCTGTGATTTTTGTTCCACAAAGATTGAGCATTTGGAGATTTACCAGATTTGTGAGAGATGGAGGCAGCGCGGTAATGGGCACCTCTGTTAAGTCCAGGAATACGAGCTGTTTCATACGGCCAACACTATCTGGTAATGATGAAAGTAATGTGAAACTCAAATCTAGAACAGTAAGAGAGCTCATACCGCCCACCAGTGTTCTTGGAAGACCTGTAATTTTATTGTTTCCAACCATCAATGAGCAAATTTTATTAGAGCTCAGTGATTCGGGAAGCGAAGTCAAACTGTTGTGGTTCAACAAAATCCGGGTGCATCCTGAACATTCAGTTTCCGCTAACGTTGCCAAACCTCGACTGGTGCCACAGTAGAATTTTTCTTCTTGCTCGGCAATCTGTATTGCCAAATCACGTATGACATCGTGCATCCTGAACTGGGTCACGTTCCCATCAGCATCTCTATGGATTGGTTCTATCAAGCAACTATCTGCTAAGATGTTGATGTATCTTTTCCCCGTCTCGAATGGATCAGAGGAGCCACATCGATTTTGCAGCTTCTTCATTCCAAGAAGACCCGCCCCTGTCCACAACGGAATCACCCGGATGTCGGCCCGAATGATTTGATCTTCTTTGAAAGCAGCCAAATATAGAAAGCACATCTGCAGATTAACGCCGTAGCTGCGGGCGAGCGAATCGTAACTCAACCGTAGCCGATGAAAGACAGCATCTTTGTCTTCGCTGTTGGCGATTGGCAGCCTCTGGACTGCCAGCTCCCAGTCGTCTGCATACGTGGTGCCTGCCATTGCTCTGGCCACTGCTTTGATTACAAGGGGAAGACCCCCACAATTTGTACACACAAGCTTGGCCGTCCCTTCGTGGATGTTTGTTGGCAGATTTCCATTATTATATGAAAACGCATGATAAGCAAATAACTGCCAGCTATCATCTTCGTCCAGATCCGCCATTCTGATCATGAACTTCTCTGGAACTCCCATCTCTAACAATCCGCTTCGACTCCTCGAACTCACGATAACTTTGGAGTTGGAGGGGTCTGTTAACCTGAGTAGGCCCAATTCCTCCAGCACTTCTGCACCCTTTTCCCAAACATCATCTAAGATCAACACAAACCTTTTCTCCTTCATCCTCTCATTCAACCATGCTTCTTGGCTCATATTTTTATCGAGATCCTCCCTCATGTAAGAGGCCACTTGTGTAGAAAGTTCATTCAGAAGGCTTGTAAAAGACGGAGACTGAGAGACAGTGAGCCAAAGAAATAACTGGTCGGAAAAGAAATCCCTCACCTCTTTACAGTTTAGGAGTGCCTTCAGCAGGAGTGTTTTGCCGGAACCACCCTTCCCTAACACGCCAATGCGCGAGAAAGGAGAGTCGGCCGTTTCATCTATCACCAACTTCTGGAGTGCTGAAAGAGCACTGTCTTGTCCCACAATCAAGGGTTCCTTGATGAAGAAGCCCGTTGAAGCAATCGGAGGTTGGGAGGCAGTTGCAGAAGAAATGGCTGAAGAAGAAGCCGAGGATTGGAGCATTTCCCTAATATCCGCAAGTTCCTTTAATATGCTGGCCCAGCTCATCAAAGGAACCGAGTCAAGATGTTGGCATATCTCTGAACTCGTCTTCATGACACTTTTACTTGTTTTATGGCGAGAGACAACGTCCCAGCTGGGTATTGTGCACTTTTGCGCCATTGCTGATGCTTGTCGGAGAAGGCCCTCCAACTTTGTAAGCCATTCATTAACAGCTGGTGCCTCGTTACGAATTCCTTTCTTCCAATTTAATTGGAGGCGATACTGCTGGATCTGGTTTACAATAGGTTCGATTCTCCGTACCTGCTCGCTAAGAGAGTTCAGCTCTTTCTGGCAGCGGCGCGCAATATTAATCTGATCTAGAATATGGTGGACTGAGATGTCGATGCCAACACCAATACTGCCAGGGATGAAGCCAGGATCAGGCATGATATCACTATTGTGCAATCCCCGGAGCGCTATAACACGACATAAATTCACTAGCACAGACCAGACGACCGAATATGTATTTTGAAAAATCTCAAAATGGGAATCTCTGTGGCAATCACTCAACTCCGACAATAACACCCACAAAACAGAGCCTCAAGCGAGAAAACCACGGAATGCAATGGTGCAACTAAAACCCAACCAGGCAGGTTGTCAGTCAGTATAAATTCTATCTATTGAGCACAAAGATGTGGAGTAGTAAACGATTCAGGGCATATTTATACTGGTGGTGCCTGCTGCCATACGCGTCATTTGACGAATCGCAGACTCTAAAAATTTAATTAAAAGGATAATGTTTTGATATCATGTCTTATACTTTATTTTTATTTCATGAAAAAAAATTAATTTTAAAATAATAAAAAATTTGATCGATGGAAGGCTTCGACCGATAATTCTCCGTTCTTTCGTGGAACTTAGCACGTCTGTTTAAAACAATTCAGTCTCCAGTGAATAGTCGGAACTTTCCATCTGTCAATTTGTGTAGGTGTGGTTGTTGGCACGTCACATACGATGTAAAGGCAACCTGCCACTGACAATACGTGCATTCACCTCATTATTGATGCAAGTTTTCCAATGCGACCAAAGTGTTCTTTAATTGAAAAATATTTGTTCCAACTTATAACCATCTTTTACTACATGTCGTAGTAGAAGACTACTATTTTTCTGTTAGGATGGTACGTTTTAAAATTATATTAATTTTAAGTTAATGGGAGATATATTTTGTAATAATTATTTAATTTTAAATTCCTACATTATAATTTTAAGTTAATATTTTACAACATAATATTTTATTTTATTTTAATAAATTTTAAAATATTAATTATATATATATATATATATATCAATCTTACATTATATTTATTTAACATTCATCTAACCAATGTATTATTTATAATGCAATTTGAGGGGAGCAATCTTGATCTTTTATATTGAGTAATGTCATTGCTAACGTCAATTGCTTCATTTCGAAGAGTTTAATTCTTTTTAAGTTTAGAGATAGAAATTTAAAATACGATTTTTTCAACAATAAAATAGGGGTGATATTAAGTTTTAAAATATTATTTTATAATGACCGGCTTAGGAATGACCCTTCTAATCTTTGCAACTTCAAAAGTAAATTGTAATAAAGTTTCGTTGTAACTCAGACTTACTCGCAATGGTATCTTTTCATGTTTCAACTAATAAAGTTGTGATGTGACTCATAATTTGTGAGGGGTAGAGAGTGGCAATGGAAGGAACACCGAATAGCAAAGTGTGAACGGTGGGTTAAATAATCCGTTGATTAAAATGCATTTTTGACATTTTAGAAAGCGCCTAATAAATTTGAAATAACTGAGTGCTGTAGGCCGCTTTCACTGGTTTATTCTTTTTAAATTCACCAAAATTTCAAATCACACTCATAAGTGCTAAAATTTTTGATCTAACTCATCATATTTCAGTGGGAGAGAGAGCAATTCTAAAAGCTGTAGTCTAATGAGACTTTTTTTTTGCCAGAAAGTCATAGAAATTTTGGCTATATTTTGAGAAAATCTCGCAAGGATTTTTGTAATTCCAAGTTACAGTTGTTAAATTTTAAAATTTTAGGTGCCCTAGAGATTTTGAATGGTGCTGAATCTTTTTTTTTTTCACTACGAAAAAACTATATATATATTATCATATTGGATCATATCCATAACATATACATCATCCATGCTTAACATCATAGGACCATCTCGGAGGGCAATCCCTGCATCCCCCATCAAAATAACCAAGATATACAATAAACATTATATGAACACATATGTCCAGTGAGCAGCATGGATCAGAATTAGAAGGGGATTGAGAGAAGTAAAACATCGAGCATTATAGCAAATGAAGAAAGACGAGGTCTTCCCCATAACCACCCATATCTTTAAAATCCAATCGCTAGTAGGTTGATTGTGTGGCCAACAGAAACAAAAAAAAGATGTACAAAATTTTACAAAAAGGTAAACATAGAATTTACCTCGGGAATGGAAATTCCCCAACATTTAGAACATTGCCATCCAAAATTATATCATTGTGCATATCTCCCAGATTTCCTTGAAGTCCTTTCTTTGAGAGTTCATCAACAAGTTGATTGTGTTCTTTGCCTATGTTCTTGATGGAAGGTTTTCGGCGCTGTGTCCTTTGATTATCAATTCTCCTTAGCCAGCCAAGGAGCGTTGGTTGATTGATATTTGCATAACCATTTACATGATCCATGATAATCTTGGAATCCCCAAATATATGAATATTAGGAATATTGAGGAAACATGTGAACCATAATAGACCCCATAAGGCCATTGCTTCTGCCCTAGTATTTGTGCCGCTTCACGCATTCTAGTGAATCCTGTCCTATAAATCTTTGGATATGGCAATCCAAAAGCCACAACCACAATAGTTTCTTTGCGCCGCATCGTCAAAGAAACCAAACGGGTACTCCATTTGTGGATTAGGTCGCTTCTGGTGATGTTTTATGTTGTTGGTATCTTGTACAAGAAACAATGAGTGATATGATATAATATTCTCCTAAACTTGTATGAAGTCTTCTACTGAATTCTCAAAAATATGTTTATTCTACCATTTCCATATGGCCCAAAATAGTAGTGTGGGAATGATCCGCCATGAGATCTTCTGCTTGCTCCACCACTCCATACAATCTGCAATACTGTGAAAATGTTTATTAGGAAAATTAAAGTGACGGGCCAATTTGTCCCATACCTGGATCGTAAGGTGACATTGGAGAAACATATGACAGTTGCTTTCCTCCATTTTGCAGATAGAACATATACTGGGACCGTGTCGTTGTCGCTTTTGCAAGTTTTCCCAAGTAATATTTTTGTTGTGATATACTAACTAGGAGAACATGATGATTTTGATAGAAATATTGGTCTTCCAGAAAGCATATAATATAGGATTCTCCACATACTGTGCCTCCTTGCCATAGAGGGTGTAATATATATCAGTAACCATGATGTTCCCCACCTTCATCTTCCCCATCCAAACAAGTTTGTCTCGTTGACCCTCCCTACAAATACCCAATTCTTTCATGTCGGCACATATCCAGTTCCAATCCATCACCGTTTGCCCATCCAGTCCCATTTCTTGTGTAGTTTTCCATACAAGAGAAAGGTCCTTCCATGTGGATATATCTTGATTCCAGAAATATATACCATGCCCATTTAAACACCGAAGGAGTGCCTATGATATGCTACACTCCATGCCAGCACCCAGAATATGATCTGCATCAATGAGGATCCCGTGACTCGTCCCCATAAACCAGGCAAGATAATGTAAGAATACTTTAGCAATCTTTTAGAAACTAAGCCATATAGCCGAGCCAGTCGGGATGCCTATGTAGTTCTTCTAGTACGGGTACAGAAAATCATGATCCTTTAAGTATTTATGTCTAAGCACCATATTCCATATACCAGAACCAAATAAACCCTCCATAAAGATTTAATCATCAAAGAAAATCCAAAGCGTCGAAGATTCATTATACCCCAACCCCCCAATCACTTTGGACATGAAATGTGGGACATCTTAACCAAATGATATTTATTTTGTCTATTGCACCCCGCCCAAATGAAATTGGCCATAATGCGATTAAGATTGTTAATAGTGTATTGGGTAATATGAAATAGGTGAGCCCAGTGTACCCCCAATTGCATAAGGGCAGCCTGTGTAAGGATAGTGCGACCTACCAGAGGCAGGCATCTAAATTCCCAGATGAAGCCAGGATCAGGGATGATATCACTATTATGCAATCCCCGTAGCACTATAACACCAAAAAAAACACTAACACAGGGAAGGTGACTGATATGTATTTTGGAAAATATGAAAATGGGAATTTCTCAGGCAATCACTCAACTCCAACAATAACACCCACAATACAACGCCTCAACCACGGAAATAAATTGTGCAACTAAAACCCAACCAAGAAGGTGCTCTGTAACGAAAGCCTGTATAAATTCTATCTCTCCATCCATTAAGCACAGTAATATGTGATAAACGATTGCATATTTATACTGGTGGTGCCTACTGGCATCCACCATATTTTATACTTCATTTAAATTATTTAGGTTTTCGTGGTTCATAGCCATGTAACTACACCCTCATTTCGAGGAGTCCCTCCGTATCCTTTTCGAAAAATGTTCTGATCAATGTGTCTATATCACATAGAAATAATAGGATTAGTATAAATAAGGTGTTGTCTACCTGGCTCACAATTTTGGGGAGACATATCTTTGGCTAGAATCCATTTAATTTTTTTTAATGATGGAAATGGATTCAACACCATCAATAAATTTTTAGCCACTTAAATTCGTGAAGTTTAAGAGTTGTAACAAAGATTTCCAAAAAATTTAGCAATACTTTTGTGAAAATCTTGCCAAATTTTCCATTATTTTCTAGGCGAAATTGTGGTCTGTTAGACTATTGTTATCAATAATAACCTTTAGATATATTATCTATGCAATTAATTTTTATTTTTTTTATTTTTCAATTTTAATTTAATTATGGATGGTAGAGATTTAATTTCCATAAAATATTATGAAAATCTTATTGATAATAGTCAAAAATCAAAGGTTGAGAATTATTTCAAAATTAGGTATGTTATTTATGTCTTTTTTAATTAAAGTGGGAGTTAATCTTCATGTTTACAATCTTCTATTTCATAAATGTCACAAATGGACATGTTTTTGAGACTTGAATCCACTAAACTTGAGAAATGAATTATTCCCAAACCACTCGAGGTAAGGTTTTTTAACTGTTTAATTCATATAGTACTTTGTTTTATAATTATTTATAAGAATAATTTAAAATAAAGTTATTGTTATGCCACTACTTACACAGTGACATCTATGATTAGTTCAGGGCTATTAGTTTATTAATACCATTGCAAATTTTCATTTTTCCATAGTTAACATTAGGATTTTGGGTGAAATTTTTTTATGACGTCAGTGCGCCGCCACATGCCCGGCTCCAGAATTCGAGGTTTGACGTCATCCTAGCATGCACAGTGGACGGGTGTCGATTCAATTTTACAATGGAGGTACAAGAAATGGTGATTTTCCGTGCAACTGGGAATTAACTTGCATTGTGTTGAGTTTTGGTGGTGTAAATTACGTTTTAACGGCGTTGGTGGAGAATTTATTATCATTAATCGATTATCGATAAGCAGGTTTATGTTTTTTTGGTGTTCAAAGGGGTTGTTGTGGTGCTCGTTGATGTTGTATTTGGGAGTTAAGTTGGGTTGTGTTGAGCTCTTGTGGTGCAATTATCTCATATTGTAATTTCTCCTAAATTCCTATTTGTTAGGGTTTCCATGTTATTACCAAGTGGGTTTTTTTTTTACTTCCCCAGATGCAAGCAATGAACTTTAATGTTGAAGCAATGGACTTTGTATGCGGAATGTTGAAGCAGTGAAATTTCAGGATGCAGGATTGCTAACCTTCTTGATGACCGTTTGATAGGTGAATGTGTGGAAATTGTTTTGTGGTTTAATTTCCATGGTGCATTATTTGGAGTTCTATTAATGGTTCACTGTTTCACAGAATTTGCAACTTAGAGTTTAGAATTTAGAGCATAAGAATTGTTCAGGTAAGCAGGTTGCTGGATTCTAGCAACGGGAATCTGGTGATTTTTTGAGTTCTCCTTGGGAGCAAACTGTGGTTTAATGGGTGATTTTATTTGTTAACGAAATTATTAAATACATCGCGGGGTCGAGTTTTGATGGTTTGGGTGCAATAATGTAGGAATAAGGAAGTAGTAACTAAGAACGACTAGGTCAGAGGTCGGGCCATCTCCGCGTTTACAGAAGTCTTGTGAGCAAGGCGTCGACCCCAATTGCATGTGGTCTAGTTTTAAATTGTCTACCAAGAACTATTTAAGCTTCTCTATAGCTGTTACAGTGAAGTTTTCGAGGAATTTACTCTGAGAGTTGCGAATTCGGGAGTATAGGAATGTTTGCATTTTCAGAAGGCTTGTGAGAAAGGTGACAGCTTTGACTCCATATCATGTTGTTTTAGATGGTTGGGGTGTTGAAGTTCTGTTGACATAAACATGTGGCTCCAGAAGAAAATAAATCTGAGTTAAGTCAGGCACGACGCATAGAGACAAGGATATGTTAATTATTAACTTTCTAAAATTTGCGATGTCAGAAGTTGGTGCATGTTTCCATTTTCGCAGACTCGTGGGCAAGGTCTCGATGTAGACTCAATATCGCGGTCTTTTGAATATTCGGGCAGTCAAATCTCTATTGGCAAGAGTATCTAAGTGGCGATGGAAATAATATTGACCCGAGTCGGGCTCAATGCATATACACAACATTTTAATTTTCTAAAATTTGCGGTGTCATAAGTTAACCGATTTTTTCTTTTTGACAAGGACCTTGTGCTATAAATATATGAAAAAATATATAAATGAGCTATGTTGGATCGTTTAATCTGCAATTCAAAGCTTTATTTTTCGTATGCGATTTTTCTCATGGTTTTTATGTTCAACACATTCTCATGGGACATATTTGGTATTATTAATTTGTTTTTCAAAACACTAAATTTATTGGAATAAAATTTATAATTTAACTATCACGAAATTACAATCTCAGATAATTGTGTACTAGGAAAACAAGGGCATAAAAGAATTGACGCCAAAATTGAGCTTTCAAGGATATTAGAGAACGTTTGAGACCAATGCTACCAATATTATGAGTTTCCAACGATGGGATTTTCTAATGTACGTTCTTGCTAAATTTTATGCATAGATGAACATGCTTGAGCCACAGTGGGATAAAGGGTTCATGTCTTTTAAACATTTTATCTTATAAGAATAATGTATTGAATTTATTTTTTATTGATAAAAAATAAGATATTTTAAATTAATTTTATTAAATAATATGTTATATGAAAAAACAAAATTATAAACTATAAAAAGTCCAACTATACATATATGTTTGTTTTGTGGACCCTGTTAGAAGCAAGTCAGAGGTTGGGTTTGTCTTTTGAATGGTGTTATGACAATCTGCGACCTATTCGACTTTGTAAACAGGCCCAACCATATGCACATATTTGTTTTGTGGTCCCTATTGAAAGAAAGTCAAAAGTAGGGCATGGCTATAAGGTCGGAAATCGACCTTGTCATTTGAGTGGTGTCTTTGCACACTCGCAACTATTGAAAGTACCTGACCAAATTGGCTCGAGCTACAATAGTACATGCAAGCTAGTACGAGCGCTGATGAATTGAACAAATGTTGCGGAATGTTGAAGCAGTGAAATTTCAGGATGCAGGATTGCTAACCTTCTCGATGACCGTTTGATAGGTGAATGTGTGGAAATTGTTTTGTGGTTTAATTTCCATGGTGCATTATTTGGAGTTCTCTTAATGGTTCACTGTTTCACAGAATTTGCAAGTTAGACTTTAGAATTTAGAGCATAAGAATTGTTCAGGTAAGCAGGTTGCTGGATTCTAGCAACGGGAACCTGGTGATTTTTTGAGTTCTCCTTGCGAGCAAACTGTGGTTTAATGGGTGATTTTATTTGTTAACGAAATTGTTAAATACATCGCGGGGTCGAGTTTTGATGGTTTGGGTGCAATAATGTAGGAATAAGGAAGTAGTAACTAAGAACGACTAGGTCGGAGGTCGGGCCATCTCTGCGTTTACAGAAGTCTTGTGAGCAAGGCGTCGACCCCAATTGCATGTGGTCTAGTTTTAAATTGTCTACCAAGAACTGTTTCATGCTTTTCTATAGTTGTTACAGTGAAGTTTTCGAGGAATTTACTCTGAGAGTTGCGAATTCGGGAGTATAGGAATGTTTGCATTTTTAGAAGGCTTGTGAGAAAGGTGACAACTTTGATTCCATATCATGTTGTTTTAGATGGTTGTGGTGTTGAAGTTCTGTTGACATAAACATGTGGCTCCAGAAGAAAATAAATCTGAGTTAAGTCAGGCACGATGCATAGAGACAAGGATATGTTAATTATTAACTTTCTAAAATTTGCGATGTCAGAAGTTGGTGCACGTTTCCATTTTCGCAGACTCGTGGGCAAGGTCTCGATGTAGACTCAATATCGTGGTCTTTTGAATATTCTGGGAGTCAAATCTCTATTGGCAAGAGTATCTAAGTGGCGATGGAAATAATATTGACCCGAGTCGGGCTCAATGCATATACACAACGTTTTAAGTTTCTAAAATTTGCGGTGTCGTAAGTTAACCGATTTTTTCTTTTTGACAAGGCCCTTGTGCCTATAAATATATGAAAAAATATATAAATGAGCTATGTTGGATCGTTTAATCTGCAATTCAAAGCTTTATTTTTCGTATGCGATTTTTCTCATGGTTTTTATGTTCAACGCATTCTCATGGGACATATTTGGTATTATTAATTTGTTTTTCAAAACACTAAATTTATTGGAATAAAATTTATAATTTAACTATCGCGAAATTACAATCTCAGATAATTGTGTACTAGGAAAACAAGGGCATAAAAGAATTGACGCCAAAATTGAGCTTTCAAGGATATTAGAGAACGTTTGAGACCAATGCTACCAGTATTATGAGTTTCCAACGATGGGATTTTCTAATGTACGTTCTTGCTAAATTTTATGCATAGATGAACATGCTTGAGCCACGGTGGGATAAAGGGTTCATGTCTTTTAAACATTTTATCTTATAAGAATAATGTATTGAATTTATTTTTTATTGATTAAAAATAAGATATTTTAAATTAATTTTATTAAATAATATGTTATATGAAAAAACAAAATTATAAACTATAAAAAGTCCAACTATACATATATGTTTGTTTTGTGGACCCTGCTAGAAGCAAGTCAAAGGTTGGGTTTGTCTTTTGAATGGTGTTATGACAATCTGCGACCTATTCGACTTTGTAAACAGGCCCAACCATATGCACATATTTGTTTTGTGGTCCCTATTGAAAGAAAGTCAAAAGTAGGGCATGGCTATAAGGTCGGAAATCGACCTTGTCATTTGAGTGGTGTCTTTGCACACTCACAACTATTGAAAGTACTCGACCAAATTGGCTCGAGCTACAATAGTACATGCAAGTTAGTACGAGCGCTTATGAATTGAACAAATGTTGCCATATGCGTTCAATTTAAATATATTTTTATTCAAAATTATTCACATATATGTTAATGTTGATATTAGGTGAGATTAACATGCTCTCTTGTTTTACGAGGAAATGAGTAGGAATGGTCAAATTATCTTGCTTTATGGTATTTATCGTTTGTGTTGAGATTTAAGAGTAATGATGTCATTTATTACTTGAAAATTGTATCTTATTCTATCGTCCATGTTTTATTTTTGTTTTGATACATATTTGGCTGGTAATATACTTTTTTATTCAATATGGACTCAAAACATAATTTTTGGATTTTGTTTTCTAGAATCCAAGTTTGTTGTTGTTATTATTATTATTTTTTATAAATAACTTAAATGAGTTCTATGATTAGGTCTATCATTAGTTCATATGTTATGAATATAAAGTTAGATATCTATTAAATTAGGTTTTATTATACATTCATTCCTTGACATTTATCCAAAAACAAAGGTTGATCTAAGTATTTTATATATATATAAATATAAATATGCAAGGAAATAGGTTTTATGTTTGGGTTTTTGTTTTTTTGTTTTCCTTCCCTACATCAATTTTGTTTTAAAATTCAAAATTATTTATATAAATCACAATTTAGACAATGAATTCTAAAAAGTATATATATATATATATATATATATATATATATATTCATTCTTGTCAAGAAAATATACAACGAAAATAGTTTACAATATATATAGAATAATTAAATTCTTTTATACTTTTTAACTATTTATCAATTTATATTTAAAATACAACTTTGCAGTATATTTATCTTTTGGTTATAGTGCATTTTATATCAAGATTATTTTTGTTTTTTTTTGCTGGTCTTGTTTTCCTTTCTTTTTATTTTTTTAATGTTTTTCTTGGGGACCTAATTATTTTAAATTGTGGCAAGTGACTAAGTTGTTGAGTTTTATTGGTTTTGCCTAAGATTGTGGATGGTTGCAAATAAATTAAAGTTTCAATGGTTGCTTTAATTATTTTTACTAAACTTTATAAAAGTAAAAGGGACTTATTTTCAAATGATGTGAGTGTGAATTTAAATTTTATTTGAATTTGAATTTAGTTTTTTTCATAAATTTTGTATATTAAGTATTTAGAATATTAAATAATTAATTATATTTCAAATTAATTATATTTATAATAATTTTCATATATATATATATATATATATATATATATATATATAACATTTTTCATTAAAAAAAAAAAACATATATTAAATTTTCAATAACGCTGCATTTTTTTTATTGTTTACATAACTTTAAAATGCTTTATTATTAAAATTTATTGTTTTTATATATAAATAAATAAAGTATTAAATTATTATATAAAGTTCTTTTATATTTTCTTATTTTAAATTCCATGAATGTTAAAATTGCTTATTCAACTAGTATTCTTGGACATCATTGTGATGTTGTTTCATTTATATTGAATTTAAGGGAAGAAAAATAATAAATAAATGTAAATAAACATTAAAATTACAATAATCTTTTAGTTAAAAAATGTGTTTTGTTGTATTATATTATAGCAATTTGTGTGTGTATTAGTTGATGATATATAGTTAGAAACATTTTATTATTTTTATTAGTTGTTTTTGTAAATCATGATGCATTACTTGATATTTAATGAACAAGCGTTATTGAGAAAAAAATTGTAATTGAATTGAGCAATAAAAGTATAAAGTCGTGGATAAAAATCGTTAATATAAACTAATCTATCTAAGTGTTTTGCATAAATATATTATGCACTAGTTTACCGCCTTCATAATATTCATAATGGGATTTTGAAATATATATTTTTAGAATTTGATAAAATGATTGCTATATTAACTGAGAAATATTTGGTTTTGAATGCACTTTTTATTTTATAGATACATGATCTTAGTAATTAAGATGTTGTAGACATCTATGCAAGTTTGAATTTGCTTTGAATTTTAAATTGCTAAATACTTGTATGTAGGGAAGATAATATCCAAAACTTAATAGGTTTTTTTTTTCAGAAATTTTAAATGAACTTTATTCTTGTCCATTTATTTGGGTTAAATTACATGTTACTTATATCTAGATGGCAAGCTAAACTTTTTTTAAAATTATTGAATTATGGAATAATATTAGTGTTTTTATATTGTGGTTATGTGTTTTTTTTTTTCTTTAGAAGAAGTGAAAAGAAATAAAATACAAATGAGAGCTAGAAGGAATTAAAGAAGCTTATAACCTTTGTTATTTGCAATTGTGGTATTTAAGAACATTTAATGCCTCAACATTTAAAGACAATTATAAGGTTTTTGGAATATTTTTAGATACCTATATTTGAATTTTTTTGTTAGTGGACGTTTGGTATGATTCGAAGGTCAGCGTCTAATTTGTTTACATTTGAACATTTCCAACTAACAAAATTAGTTTTTAGAGCACTTTTCCCTAGTATTATTTATTGTAGTTGATATTAAAAAATATTTAAGGAGCAACGTTATTTAGATCGTTATATCAGTATTTGACTTGGTGATATACTGGATTCAGGTAATGTTTGCTAGTTTGGGTGGAATCTATTAAAAAATAGTGTTATGCAGTTGTGAGTGATTTTGAGTCATGTATTGTGTAGTTGTGCATCTGTCAAAGTCATTGCAACAATTTATAAAGGAGGAGGAGACTAGTGATCAGAAATTGGATTCTGCAAATAATATAGAGAAGGGGAAAAACAATGAGTGGTTTAGATTTCCATGGTAGGTGGATTAGTTGCAGTTTTAAATGACGCAAATGTTTGTGTTGTTGTATGCAACATATTTGTTCGAATACAAAGAACAATGAATTGTTGTTAAAGAGAAACATTCAAAAAAAAAAAATTGTGATTTAAATGATAATTTTTTTGATTTACTACGTCTCATGTGAGAAAGAATTTTGGTAGATTATAATGTTAAAATTAGCATTTATTAGATCTAGCTCTAAGTCTCATATACGTTTCTTTTGTGTATGTGCACTTGGAATCTTTATTCCAAGATGGGTGACTATATAAGCTTAAATTATTGCATTTCTAGACAACTTTGGTGCAATATATTTTGCTTAAATTGAAACATTTACTAAAGTGCATATGTAATTTGATGTAGTTATAGAACTATGATTAAGATTGAGCAAATGTTTTTTTTTTTTTGCAATTTTTGCAGTCATGTGTGGCTAGAATTTTCTTTTTTATAAATGACATAGTAGATATTGCTTTCAATAGCTATCAAACAGTATGATACAAAGTTACATTGGCCACTTTTATTTCCAATTTAATGTAATTATAGTCCTATGATTACAATTGGGCAATGAATTTTTATTTGTGATTTTTTTAGCCATATGTCACTAGAATGTTGTGTTTTACTTATGGCATAGTAGGTAATGCTTTCAATGGCTAGCAAACTATATTATACAAAATCACATTACCCATTTTTTGTCATTGTTATTCGCACAAAATAGATTAGATATATATGTGTGTGTTTGTGTGTGTGTGTATTGCTCTAATATAATTGAATGCAATGTTAGTTTGTCTTTGTACACAAGTGTTGTGTACCGTCCACAAATTCATTGCTTCAGTGCTACAAATGCTATTGTAGCTTGCGTAAATTATAGCATATATAGAAGTATTCTAAAATCATATATGCAACAAAGAAACTAGAATTTTTATGACAAAATAAATTGCACAAGTTTTTGTGAAAAAAAAAAACAACAATGTGTGGTGTGTTTTATTGATCGAAACACTTGCAATTTTTTTTATGTGCTTCCTGGTACATAGAAATATCAATTATTAGTTTTTCTAGTTTTCATTTTTTCCATTAACTCCATGCATTGTTTTTTTGTCCACCAATTATGTCTAGGTTTCATTCGTGTATATGGACCTGCTAGCTATGAGACTTTGTTCAATTGCTATCAAGTGCACATGTGAAACAACTGCAGTGTTATTATGTTAATCATAGTTATGTTCAATTTAAATGGAACTATATCCACTTGCAGCAAGACTTAAAAAATAAATATTACATTATCCTAGGAACCCAAATACTTTACATTTTATTTGATAGCATATTGTCTTTATAATGCACCAATAGTTTAGTAACTTAGACATGGTGCAATTGATAGTTTTATAGTAGTTATCATTTGAATATGTTTATTATTTCAATAAACTATTGAATATGATTATTGTTTTAAGTAGCTTTATGCTTGTTATTTTAAATTAAAGTTGTTTATTATAGGAAGCTATATTTTTTTTATTTTTTTAAAGCAATATTTGGATTCTATTTGATTTATATATTTTGAAAATAATTTACTATAATTTTCAAAAACAAACTATGGAATTTTGCAAATTAAATATTGCCTTTTGAAATTTGTTAAAATGATAATAACGCTTTTGTTGCTATTATTTTAAATTGTATAAATGCCTTTCGTTTTAAATTATGTTTCAGTTGTAAAGAATGCAATTTTCAAGGTTACTTATTTCCATTTTCTCTACTCCTTTGTCACAATGCTAGGTACTCATTTTCGAATTATTGTGAAACAAAAAACAGGGAAAACAGATCGTGAAAAAGATAATATAGACTATATAATATATGAGGTGTAGAAAGTTTATAGTATTATATGTGGTGGTTAAACATTCAATGCAGTTTATGCTCTTAATGTTATAAATCATTGTAACATTTGGACAATTTTTCATATTGTCTCAATATACTTTATGGCAATGGAAAATACTTTTCTGTTGAAAGGTACAAAATTGCAAGAAATTGATCACAAGTTATCTAGATTCAATTTACATAGATTAGAGCATTTCTTCTATTATCCTGGTGACTGTTTATTTGACTCATTTGTTGTTCTTCTTCACTTTCGCTATAGTTCAGCTAAAATACAACATGGCAATGTAAATCACTTTCGACATTTCTTATCTCATCGACATGATGCTGCTTTGCACCCATTGCATACATAATTGACTCCTGAATACCTTCAGGAACTTCATCAGGATGATGATCATGAAGTCTACTTGGAAGGATTCTCTACACCTTCTCCTATTTGTGCTTCATCTACAATTAACTTATGGGGGGATGCATTTTGTATCAAATGGTTCTTCAAGTGGTTGTCAGTTACAATCAATTTTTGGCTATTTATGAATGGAAAAGCATGTCTACGGTTCAATTCAGACATTGATGGTTATCAATATAACATTTTTCTGCATAACCAAAATCCTACATGTGGACATTTTGAACCACTCTTGTTACATAGGACAATAGATAATGTAGCTTCAATAGATAGAATGATTGGCCTATACATTTGTCCATATCAATTCTCACTTGGACAATTTGACACACAGTCAATTGGGAAAATGTTATTTGAGCAAGACTTCTTGATCTATCATCAAAATTTCAATGACTGTGATGAACCTTTGTTTGAGTCTATTTTCACGCTTGCACTGTGGTTTGATATGTCTAATATGAGAAAACTAATTGCACTGAATTTTTACAAATTTTTCATTTGCAAAGAAGATAGAGCTACAAATTGTTTACAACAACACCTAAATGCTGGAGACATTGAACAAGAGCAATGTCTCAATGATTGGAAAGCTTACATTATAAACTTACAAATTCCATATGAAAATGGACATATAGAAGGAAAAGGTTTTGTAATACAATGGATATGTGAACTCATTGGTGTTAACATATATATTTAGAATATAGAAACAAAAGATATTTATTTGAGATTATATTCAAAAAAAATTACCCCAAAGTCTTGTACCTTATGCATATACCAATATCGACATCGCATGCACATTTCCATGCAATGATTGGAGTTCAGAGTGTTGAAAATATTAATGGCAATGACAAGATACCACAAATGCTCCAAAGAATCTCAGAAAGAGAAGATTGCAAACTTTTCTCAAGTGTACCTTGTACGTATCTTGTTAGCAAAGAATATAGGTTTACTAGATGTTATAGTGATTTAAAACATTTGTAAAATGACAATATAATAATAATAATAATAATGATAATAAAATGTTGAAGTTTCAAAGGATTTCACATCATTAAATGAGAACATTATTCCTTTTTCAATGAAGATACAAAATAAAAAAGAAATTTGTATTTCTTTCTCCAATGCATATAGTCGGCTGTACACTTATTTACATCAATTGAAATCTGCAATACGATCACATTGGTGTTATAATAAAAAAATAACAAAAGAAACATGTAAAGTCGAATAAAGAAATTGAGGCATATTTGCAAACAATACAAGACACGCCTAGATATGCATGTTGAATAAGCAAAATATTGTCTTTTGGGAAGGACAGGCAATCTATTGACAAAGACATATTATCCACTATTTGTCATATGATGCCTGCTTCAATCTTCAAAGTCATTAAACTCAAAGAACAAATATGCAAATTTTGTAATAATGCAATACTCAATGAGAAAGTGCCTACATTTTCATCACCTCTTCATATTCGACAAAATGAAAAATTGATGTCTGTTGCACAATTGGCATACTTAGAAGAGAGATTGGTGGCATCAATGATGGATTTTGCACAAATAACACAACTTGTTAATAAAAGATCACAAATTGGATTAAAAAGAACAATTATAAATGTTCCTTCTACTCTAGATAGTAGAAAAACAACTTTACCTAGAGATATTGATGACAATATGACAGTGGGAATTATGATAAAAGGAAAATTGGAATACAAGAATGCCTATTTGTCTGGAAATATTTGACCAAAAAAAGTGATGTCTGTATTACATGATTTTTGCAACACATCTCTATACAAGAGCAAACAGATAGTAATTGACTATGAATGGAAAAACCATTTTGATCAAAGTAAACAAGATCATCAGGACAATATTCTAGAAATGAAGGAACTCGACTCATCAAATGAAAATAACGATCTAGAGCCAAAAACTGAAACACTTGTACATGGTTATTCAGAGGCCCATCTTATCCATGATCTTGATAAGAGGATAATACAAATTTCACCTTCTAAAGGTTTTTTTCCTCTGGCCATTTTTCAAGACAAATTCTCTGAAGAACTAAACTTCCTGGCACTGTTCTTTGGATCAAGTCACCCTATTGATGTTATCAGTCGCTTTTCGTGTCAAAAAATTTCACAATGGGAATTGTTGCACATGTCAGGTGACTTTTCAACACATATTACAAACATGTTTTTTAAAGAAATTTGTATTTTGATAAACCAGGTTTCTAACTCGACTTGGATTTCTATTCACAAAGGAGAGTTGAAAGGACAAAAGCTAGTTGCTAAAGACGTTAAAAATAAAAAAAACCTTCAGAAATTATTGAAATCACCAATTACATATCAATGCTTAAGAAGCATTCACACATCGCTTGACTATGTTGTGTTGGAAATAATATTGAGACGGGGGTTGAATCAGTATTATCAGTTCAATAATTTTTCAATTCCCAATCAGATTTATATACAATACTTTAGTGAAGTGAACTTGCGTGTGCACGCAATTGTGATTAAGGAAACTAGTGTATACTTAGAGAACTTATGATTTATTTAATTCATCATGTGTTTATCTTTAATTAGTGCATCAATACTTTATTATATAGTAACTATGTGTAGTAATAACATAATAAACCATCACACATAAACAAAACACATGAACACCAAGATTTTAGGTGGAAACCAAATATGGGAGAAAATCTACCTGTTGTTATCGTCTATGTCTTCTTTTTAATATAAAAAAAAATCTGTTTACAATCTTGTACTGGTGCAGACTCATACTAGTACGCAGGCACCCACCTGCAGAAGGCTACAACCTTCTCTCATTCTCGAGCTTCTACTGGAAGGGAGCTACAACCCCCTAGCTCTTATACTAGCCGATATGTTTACTAGTACATAGGCGTCGACCTGCAGAAGGCTACGACCTTCTCTCTTCCTCCAGGGACCACATTTCATAAATTTTCAAAATGGATGCTCTTGATACACAACAACACAATATGAATGGCTCATTTCATCAAATTTTCACACTGGACCCATCGGCAACTTTGAAGCTCAAACTCTATAACAATAACTGCATCAACCAATAATCAGTGAATCTGAATAGTCAGATCACTGTCACCAGAACACTGTGCTAAACCTAGAAACCTGCATCATCATTCAAAACTAGCTGCAACCTCAAAAATCATACATAAGAATGCATACGCTACTTTAATGAACCCAACCTACGTGTATATGCTACTTCCTATAACCAGACCTGCGTATACCTCCAAAACTATTGAATCATAAAAATTTCTGAATCAAATCTGTACGAACCAGTAATATTCTGAACATCTACTGTCAAATTACAGAGATCTAGACAGTTAGAAGCAAAGATCACCCTTCTCACTTAATCAATCAATAAATTAGACTCAATCTCCTTTATGCATTTAGCTCTACTTTCATATCTAAGAAGACATCATTGACAGACAACAATAAACCAACAACATTGATCATCAGATAGATCAATCGTTTCAGAATAACATGCTTTTCTTTTGTATACGCTACTTGGAAGCTTCAAACTAGTGTGTATACACGCCTTCACCAAGGTGAACCAAAGTATATATCTGCAAATACTAACTTACAACTTTGTTGCTATTCCAAATTTCAGACATCCCCAGATCACGACATTTAAAGAATAAAACATGTGTAAACAATCACATCTAGCCCAACCAATATCAGATCATTCAATGATAATTCATTTCAGGTCTCATGATCCTGATCCAACATTGAATTCAACGTGCACATAATATTTCAGATTATATCATAATCATAGCCCCTGCAACATAAAATGTACTTCAGATAGAAGTATTCCTGAGAAACCCTTTCACTTACACAACTGGCCCTTTGATCTTCTCCTCCTTATATAGTTTTTGGCCTTTCTCAATACCTCAAACCAAAACAACACTTAGAACCTATGGTATTCTTGGACGGGATCAAATAGCCATGACTGCACTCAATATTATGGGCTAATACCATGGTATTGACCCTTGGTATTCTTTAATCTTTTATTTCCTTGATTTTCCAACCCACATGCCCTTTTCCTCTTGTGAAAGTGTGTGCATACGTATACTCTCTTTTTGTTCTGTGAACCCGTGTGTATACACTGCTTTGGCAAGGTTAACCTACATATACAACTTAAACTACCTTACAACATCCTTTTCCTTCAATTTCTTGATTCTGATTGGTAGACCTTTGTTCCAACTTCCTGTTCTTTTGTACCAATGCCCTATTACCTCTGAATTGACTTGTTTAGAATGTGAGTTGCCCTTTATCAAATCTGAAATGACCTGTGAGTGAGTTTCCATCAAGGACAACACTTGTATCATAATGCCAACAATCTCCCCATTTGGACTTGATGGCAACCATATTGGTGTTGATTAATTCAAGCTGTTGAACCTGTTAGAGATATCAAGCAACACAAAAATATTCTCCCCCTTTGACATCAAGGGCAAAGTGAAGACCAAGATATTCTCCCCCTTTGAGATACACTATGTTGTCCATGCTCCCCTCGAGTACATGCAGAGTTTGCAGAGATATTTTTCAAAAGAATAACATGACCCTATAACTCAACTATGTGAGTATGAAATTCCTATCACCAATGACTCATACATAAATCAATCACCCAACCCAGTGGGGATACACCAAATTTGACTCATCCACCCAACCAAGTGGGGATATACCAATTGTTTATGACTGAAATATAACAATTATTACATCATCCTTCCCATGCTTAGTGGGGATACAAATTACATCATATGTTTAATAAGACTCATTCAAAAATAGACTATGATAGAAGGAGACATATTACATCCTAGATATTTAGATGACCTATGAAACAATTGACATGAATATTTGAAACCATAGCTGAAATCAACAACCATAATGCCAACAATGCAGAATGTTTGTGAAGGCTAATGCTCGCCTTGAATCTGTGATACCTGTGCATTGTGAAAAAATCATTCATTAAGGCATCTTCAGTAGTCAGATAAAAATCAATGAAGAAAGAATATCAGCAGACTGTAATCATCAATATCAGATTGAGCACCCATGTCAGAGTCTGACCCATTGTTTTTCTATCAAAAAAACATATACGCTCCTACAGCCACAGAAACTGGTGTATATACGTGCCTATCCTTCATGAAACCCACGTATAGGAACCTTCTTCTGAAAATTGGATTTAACCGTAGGATGATGCAAAAAATACTCCCAGCTTTTGTCTAAGATATTCAAATGTTTCTCCGGGAAGCGGTTTGGTGAATATATCAACAACCTGTTCTTTGGAGGGAACGTACTCCAATTTAACCTTTTTTTCAAGCACTTGTTCTCGTACAAAATGGTACTTAATGGGAATGTGCTTGGTCTTTGTTATAGACATTTTTGTGCCTCGCATCATGGAGCATGAAATGTCAATAATCACAGGGATCCTCAGTCCCTAAACATGTTGTTCTTACCCCTAAAAGAACAAGGTCATCAAACAACAGCACTTCCAATCAGTTCTCCACCTGAAAACACTTCAAAACAGGCTTATTTTGGATCATGTCAGCTGCTCCACTGAGCATCTGCGCTGGAATGCAACTGCTCCTCCTTGTACCTGCGCTGGAAGTCAAATCTAATGAAGGCTACCTGCGCTGGGCGAGATTGGCCAAGTGGCACAGTCATTCTGCAAGGTGTCAACTGCCCAGGAAGCTTCCAAACTGACACTTGGTTCATGAGATTCGCCCTGTGATGAGTAAGAGGTACTTGATCACCATGTGTAAGCAAGGATCTCCAAGTGGACTCAAGAACTGAAGATTAACTGAAGAGGGAGAGGACACAAGGCAGCTTCATGTCAGTCTCAAGCTGACTCATCCTTTCTTCTTCTCTCCTATATATAGAGCTCTTCTATGAGGTCTAAGGAGGCTGGAATTTTGTGTAAAGTAAGGAGGTGCTGTTGGTTTACAGTTAGAGCTATTGGGTGATTGTTTTACTAGAGGTGAAGAGGAGAGTTCTTGCTGCTGGGGAGGTGCTGCTGGATTGGAGCCATCATTGGTTGTAACCTTCTCAGAACCCTGTTACTTCTATCAATAAAGTTTTGCATGTTCTCCTATATACTTGTATTGCATTGATGTATTGTATTTACATGTATATTTGATTCATCCTAATCCATGCTTCAGTTATGAGTACATGTATCTTGTAGTTTGCTCTCTTGTTTGTGCAGGATCTGTGTGTGGCTGGACTGGCAAAGAGAGCAAGGAGCTGGGAACAAGAGACAAAGAGAGAGGACAAGGATCGACTAAGCGAAAGACACCAGGTTGGTTAATCTTTCTTCATTCTCTCTGTACTTTCATAAAGGAAATCATCAAAACTTTACTTTCAGTTGTTGCTAAAGACTGTCACCTTTAGAGTAGGGATAGGGTCATCCGCATCGGATACTTTTCCCCACAACAAACTGGCGACTCCACTGGGGACCCTAGTATCTTGTTGGTGTTTGTAGTATTTTGCTATTCATTTCTTGAAGAAAAGAGTACCAAATCGAAAAGCTTTTGACTATATCAAAAGCGAAGTAGAGGGACTGCTACTCTTGCTCATTTGTTGAGCAAATTCAAGATTTGAAGAGCCTATCTACAAAAGACTCTTTACTCTTTGTGATAGATCTTCATCCTCTTGATCATCCCTTAGCCTGTACTTGACCTATAGCTTTTTATTTCAGCAAAAACAGTGCATTTTTGAGCTTTTTATGACCCGGAATTCTTTGTAGACGAAACTCTCGTGAGTCAGTGCAGGCTGTCCACAGGCAGTCTGCATTACAGCGCAGGTACTCCCTTCGGGAACTGCGCTGAGAGTCAAACTGGCAGACTAGAACCTGCGCTGGTCCAGTTAGCCATTGTCTTGCTCAGCTTTCCCTTTGTGTCTTGGCCCTGTTTTCACTGATTTTTAGCTGATTGCTTGCTGGTCATTGTACTTGCTGTAGACCACTTCTCCTTGACATTATTCCGCCTCAGTTGTGTGATGAGACTGTGAATGTTCTTTCAGTATTTCTTGCTTCAGTTACAGTTTCCCATTGTGAAAAGCGAACCAGTATAGCTGTGACCTCTTAGATCCTGAACTGTAAAAGTATCTTTGTGATCTTATGAGCTAGTTTTATTACTGTTCATGGCTGTTTGAGTTTGTTTGCTTTTCATTTCATGGTTTGAATCTATTCATTTCTTGTGTTTTAAACAAGTCTATCATAAGGTGTCTTTTTGATTGTGGACAAGCTTGTTTATTTCTACTTGAAATTAGATTCAAAATTATACAACAGTTTCCTTTCTGTCTAGCATCAACATTAAGGATAACGAAAAGAAATACATGCATTGTGCATTTTGCATTTGACTGTATGCTTGACGATTTAGGAAGATGTGCATTTTAGTGTGTGTTCTTTGATCTGTGGAAAAAGTTGTGTCTTTCTTTTCCCTCAAGTAGATTAAGGTTTTCAAAGTTGAAAGATTGAAAAGATTTGCTTCTCATTCTTAGATTGCATATAGGAAGTTGTATATATACATCTCGTGGCGAACCTGAAAGGCAAACTGTTAAGAAAGATCAACATTAAAATAAACTCAATTTACATAACAACGCTTTGGAATTTAACGCAAACATCTAGAGGTCTAGGTAGAGACGTGTTCCGGCGTCGTTAAACATAGTGACTGTCGATCTCTACGAAGGTGGGTGATTCCTCCTGAGAGTCGGTGGCACTAACACGGACTTGAGCTCCCGCGTACCGTCGCGTATATTGGGAGACCCCTATAGGCTTTTATCCTTTATCCTTAGGAAACCGTGTCGGCCGCCCTACTGATCGCGATGCAGTGAACACAGCATTCACGAAGATCGACCACCCGTACCGTAAAACGTATTCTGTGGTTTCGCGAAAGGTTTGGCACACCCTCTGCCTAGATCTCCAGAGCAGTTTCTTTTGGCCTTTTTCAAACTCTATAACTGAAAAAGTCCAACCGAGCATTTGTCACTTCGGGCTCGTTAATACATCGAAGGCGACTAGAGTCATCTTTAGCTTTTTCTCGACTCTTAAAACATGAAAAAGCAAGTTTGTGTCTAAAAGCGTCGTTAATAAAATTTATTTTAAGCGGAACATAATCACCTGTTATTCCCACGTTGATCTTTCAGTTGAAAAGTATGGAGCCCACCAACCAAGGAAGTAACCTTGGCGGAAGTCCAAATCCCTTCTCCTCTTGGGGAGATGTTGGTGCGCCTCATATGGCTACATTGTCACTTCCAGGATTGACAATCGGCCTTCCTGTTTGGCTCTTTTCAACTAATGTAGTCCAGATCGCCACTAATCCTGAGCAGTCGAATCAACTGTCAGAACAATCTAGAACTACCCACCAGCCTTCTACTTCTTATGATACTTCCTCTGATCCTTCATCTTCGCAAGGTAGAGCCGGCAAAAGTCAGCCTCCCAAGGAGAAGAAGGAAAAGAAGAAGAGAGGAAAGAAGCAGAAGGAGCCTCTGGCGAAGGCGACTGGGGGCAAGCAGAAGAAAACTGACAAAAACCCACACACTGCACCGACCGGGCCTAAATCGCCATGTGTCATTTGCAAAGGGATCCATTTCCATCGTGATTGTCCTTGTATTCCCCGGATACTAAGGGACTGGTCCCCAAGGTTGCACAATCCGGTAGCATCAACCTCTGGTTGTCAAGTTGATTGCATTCCCTCAACTAGCGAGAGTGAAGGACGAAGAAGGGGACCAAGATCACCCTGTCTATTGTGTGAAGGTCACCATGCCATCCACAACTGTCCATTCTTAGATGAGGCAAAGAGAGTTTTGGAAGATCGCCCGGTGTCACCGGTACAACTTCCTCCTGGATACCGAAAACTCGCGCCTAATCCCTCGATAGTTGAAAATCCAGTTGAACCACTCAAGTGGTCAGCTGAAGTGTCAGTCATTGAGAATGAACCTACTGAATCCAGACCAGACGAAAGTCTAAAGGTCGAAACGGCAGTTGACCCGGTTCTTCCTTCGGAGGTTCTATCGTCCAATGACTCCGTCATTGAAGACCCGTCTTCAAATGACACCGTCGCCGAAGAGTCATCTTCATGCGACACCCTCACTGAAGAGAATAAAGATGACACCATCCAGGTTCTTTTCATCAGCACCGACTCCGATGAGCATCAGGGCAATGCGCCCATTCCTTTATCGCAGGAAGGAACATCATCAGAGTCATATCCGGCCGTATATTCGGTCCCACCACCAAGCAACCTGGTTGTATCCTTTGATTGGAATCAACTAGGCAGACCCCGGTTACCAGCCAGTATACCATTCAGAATCATTGTCCAGATCTATAGAATGATTATGGCTGGTACTATCATTGATGAAGGGGCGTCTGTGAGTATCCTTTCCTCTGTTGCTTGGAAAGCACTGGGTTCCCCAGCGCTTTTACCTGAGTTGAGAAATCTCTCAGGTTTTGATAAAGGAACCAGTCGACCATTAGGGATCCTCCCCAATGTACCTGTTACATTGAAAGGGAAGACCGTCGAGATGAACGTGATGGTCGTCCAAGGACCTTTGGATTATAACCTACTCCTTGGACGTGACTATATTTATTGCATGGGAGCGATAGTCTCCTCACTCTTTAGAGTAATGTGTTTTCCACACGAAGGAAGGGTGGTCAAGCTCGTAGACCAACTTTCGTTTCCGGGATCTCGCATCGCAAATAGTCAAATACCATTCCTAAATGGTCTGTTCACTCAAGATTCGCCTCCACCCCCGGTCCTCCTTCCCGATGAGCGCGAGTGATTCGGAAAGAAAGACTAGGACCCAGGGGGCATGCACCCTGGTCTGCTTCGGGCAGAAGAAACCCCGGGTATAAGAAAGAATTTCCGCAGAAGAATATGACTAGTCCGTACCCCGTCCGAAGGAAGTGGGGTTGTTCTAGAATAATAATCTTTTGTTAAAGTTATGTGTTTGACCAAAGAGTCATTCACCTTTGTCTAAAAAGTGGGCAATGCCCAAGTAGGAATTCCCTTATTGCAACAAGTAGTAACCATCTTTGAGTTCAAGCCTCGCCCATCGAAACATATGTTTTGAAGGATAAGCAGGGGCAGTCTACAAAGAAGGAGACCGTATTGTTGTGACAGAGGGTAACCATCTTTGGACAACCCAATGATAGACTCCGCCGAAGAAAGAGATTGATTTGCGGCAGCAAATCGAACCGTCTTTGGAATAATAAGAAAGAGGCAAGCCTCCCTCAATAATACCAATGTTTTGTCTTTGAGTAGTGTTCTTCTATTGTCACAAATAGCTGTTTATTAAAAGTGGGCAAGACCCCTTAGAATAACGAGAAGACAAGTATCGTTAGCATTAGATTGGCAAGATGACAAGTAACTGTGAACACCCAAAGAAAAGCAGAGGTAGGGGAGAGGAGGGGCAGCCTCGAAATTCTATCCTATACCTGGGGGCATGCAAACCTTCTGGAGTGCAAGCTAGGGGCGGTTATTTATCTGGTTTTAAGATTAGCCGTTTCCAAACTTGCATGAAAGAAGCCTGTGGGGCAGAAGTAAAATTTGCCAAAGTGAGCATAGCTGTGGTAAGGCATAAGCTCTATAAAAATTGGTCCTTACGGGAGGCGTTCTTTTTATGACTGGTATATCGAGCAGTTTTAGCACATAGTTCATGCTCGTTAAAAAATAAACGCAAAATTCGAGCAGTTTTATGACTGAATCTATGCTCGTTAAAAAATAGAAAAGTGTGAGCAAAAGTTTCCCCCAGAGTTCAAGCTCATGGAAAAAATGAACCGGTAAATAACCTTTTGAGATCGTAAATTCATTAGCCATAAGAACCTTGATCGTGTTGTCATCCATCACCTCCACCGTTCATTTGGCCGATTATTCACTTCCATTTGTGTGTTTACCTCTTTTGAGAAACAGCTGCGAAGAGTGATTCCACCTAGCCATCCTCGTAACACTGCCGTGATTGGAAAATTCCAACCTGTACCTGGAATCTGATGCTATCCCTGTTTATCACTCGTTCCTCAAAAGACGAGTCTTCTTTCAGCTCTTTTCACTGACTCGTAAAATATGAAAAGTTTGCCGAGTTTTGGCCTTCCAGCTCGTTAAATGACCGGAACGCTATCCCTCCTCTAAATTTTAATCTTTTTGGACCTGAGGGATTATTGCACAAAAGGATCGAGCGCTTGTCTTGTTCGGCTCGTTAAAAGTACCGAACAGCCATCCCTTCTGTATTGTTTTATACTTTTTCGGACTTAAGGGATTTGCTGACGAAAAAGGAATTACGGAGTTAACTTTCTGTACCTTTTCAGACTCTCTAAAAATGAAAAGGACCGAGTTTTCCTTGTCGTTAGACTCGTTAAAATGATTAAATAGCGACAAACTTGTCTTTAGACGAGAACGAGTTTCCCTATCGCTAGGCTCGTTAAATCATAGCGATGGGCTTGCCCGAAGGGCAGGTTATAGAACAAGCATATGTTATCCTCCTCAAGCTTGACAAAAATAAAGAGGTACTGGTCAGAAATGACTGGGGAAAAATTGGGAGAACATCAAAGTTTAATGGTAGCAAGTCACTCTTGGACATGACACTTTTCCTCCGTACCACATCGGGTTGGGTTGTCTCATTCACCGGTCTCATCACCATGGTCCTCGCCAAACCATCCACATTTGGGGTAATGCTACCAATCCATCGCATCAGTGTCGTTATATGTTCAAGAGGGGTCATTCTGAAAGTGTCAACCGTGTCCCATCCACTGCCATACATTATCCTTCATCCATTCATGATCGCCACCCTGAATCATATGTCACAGTTTGTTTTCACCTCCACTAAAGTCATTAGCTCCGTTCCGTGTCATTGATGTGGGATTCATTAAGGCCCTCCTTTGACAGATCGCTTCTTGTCGACTTCAGCTCATTATCCAAGAAGTTGATCTAGGAACACCCCCATCAGTACTTTGAAGCTTGCATGCCTCAATGGCAAGTTTCTCACTTCCGGCGACAGGTATACATCAATGACCTTCGACCAGAAGATTTTGCGTGGCGTTCGACGCCAAGTCCTTTATTCACGCCACGTGAATTGTACTGCAGTACCTTGAGGGTCATCGTCATTATTGGTGATTCCTCTCGCGCTTGTTAACGGTTTTCATTATTGACCGGTAATCAAGCGATGTCTTTCCATGTTCGACTTCAGCGCAATTCTCACATGGATCGACTTGTACTTAGAGTGAAGATCGAACGAGTTTGAAGACCCCGGATCTAGTTTCATCCATCCGGGCTGCGATATATATTCAGGAAATATAAAAGCATTTGTCATGTACATCATTGCAACAGATGATCATCCTATTCAAAGGATGATAATTTCAGCAGAAAATTATCAGTCTACCTTCAGACGATCGTCTGTCATATGTACCAAAATGTATTTATAAAAGCTGAGCATGGGAATGCCCGCCTCAGCTAGATCATGAAAATAGAATGAAAAATAATGTATTGTATTGTATTGTATTACAGGGCGCATCCTCAGCACTAGAATGAACTTCGGACCCTCTAGATAAAGCATTTCACCCGATAAACGGCCTCATACTTTAGGGGGCAACTGTTATAGACATTTTTGTGCCTCGCATCATGGAGCATGAAATGTCAATAATCACAGGGATCCTCAGTCCCTAAACATGTTGTTCTTTCCCCTAAAAGAACAAGGTCATCAAACAACAGCACTTCCAATCAGTTCTCCACCTGAAAACACTTCAAAACAGGCTTATTTTGGATCATGTCAGCTGCTCCACTGAGCATCTGCGCTGGAATGCAACTGCTCCTCCTTGTACCTGCGCTGGAAGTCAAATCTAATGAAGGCTACCTGCGCTGGGCGAGATTGGCCAAGTGGCACAGTCATTCTGCAAGGTGTCAACTGCCCAGGAAGCTTCCAAACTGACACTTGGTTCATGAGATTCGCCCTGTGATGAGTAAGAGGTACTTGATCACCATGTGTAAGCAAGGATCTCCAAGTGGACTCAAGAACTGAAGATTAACTGAAGAGGGAGAGGACACAAGGCAGCTTCATGTCAGTCTCAAGCTGACTCATCCTTTCTTCTTCTCTCCTATATATAGAGCTCTTCTATGAGGTCTAAGGAGGCTGGAATTTTGTGTAAAGTAAGGAGGTGCTGTTGGTTTACAGTTAGAGCTATTGGGTGATTGTTTTACTAGAGGTGAAGAGGAGAGTTCTTGCTGCTGGGGAGGTGCTGCTGGATTGGAGCCATCATTGGTTGTAACCTTCTCAGAACCCTGTTACTTCTATCAATAAAGTTTTGCATGTTCTCCTATATACTTGTATTGCATTGATGTATTGTATTTACATGTATATTTGATTCATCCTAATCCATGCTTCAGTTATGAGTACATGTATCTTGTAGTTTGCTCTCTTGTTTGTGCAGGATCTGTGTGTGGCTGGACCGGCAAAGAGAGCAAGGAGCTGGGAACAAGAGACAAAGAGAGAGGACAAGGATCGACTAAGCGAAAGACACCAGGTTGGTTAATCTTTCTTCATTCTCTCTGTACTTTCATAAAGGAAATCATCAAAACTTTACTTTCAGTTGTTGCTAAAGACTGTCACCTTTAGAGTAGGGATAGGGTCATCCGCATCGGATACTTTTCCCCACAACAGTCTTGGAGTGCATGACTGGATTTTTCAAAATGCTAATGCCACTTGTATTATCACATAGAATGGAGATGGGTGGAGTACATGTGATTTGAATATCTTACAATGTTTGCATCATCTAGAGTAGTTGTGTGAAGCAAGATGCAACAACCACATATTCCTCTACAGCTGTAGAAAAGGAAATCGAACTTTTTTCCTGCTAAACCAAGATACTAACCGTGATCCCATGTAGAATGCACCTCCACTAGTATTTTTTCGATCATCAACATTTCTTGCCCAATCTGCATCTGTATATGCACGAAGAGTAAGATCTGTATATTTAGGATACCATAAACCAAAGTCTTGAGTTCCTTGAAGATATTTGAAAATTATTTTTATAGCCTGAAGATGTGATTCCTTTGGGTTTTCTTGGAACCCTCCAACAATTCCTACTGCATGCATGATATCAGGTCTGGTACTTGTTAGATAAAGTAGACTTCCAATCATAGATCTGTATGCTGATTGATTCACTATGGGTGATTCATCGTTAGAGCTGAGACTAGATCATGTTACCATTGGAGTACATACTGGTTTAGAATCTTCCATTCCATATTTCTTCAGAATCTGCTTAAGATATTTGGTTTGTGAAAGAAAAATTCCATCTTTTGTTTGTTGTACTTGTAGACCAAGAAAATAAGTTAGTTCACCAAGTAAGGAAATTTCAAATTCTTGTTGCATAACCGAAACAAAGTTCTGACTCATAGATTCTTCATTGCTGCCAAAGATGATATCGTCAACATAAACAAAAATAATTAGAAGTTTATCATTCTCAATCTTGGTGTATAAGTTGATGTCTGTAGATCCTTTTGTGAACCCTTATTGATGTAGATATTTGTCAAGGCGATAATACCAAGCCCTTGGAGCTTGTTTTAGTCCATAAAGATCCTTTTTGAGCTTGCATACACGTTTTGCATCATTTCCTATAATGAATCCTTCTGGTTGTTCAATATAAACTTATTCTTCTAACTCTCCATTAAGAAATGCAGATTTTACATCCATTTGATACGCTTTGAATTTCCGAAAACTTGAAAGAGAAAGAATCATTCTTATGGCTTCAAGTCTGGCAACAGGTGCAAATGTTTCTTCAAAGTATATACCTTCTTGTTGAGCATACCCTTTACAGACAAGTCTTGCTTTGTTTCTAATAACCTCTCCATTTTCATTCAATTTATTCTTGAATATCCATTTTGTTCCTATAACATTTTCATCAAGAGGTTTAGGAACTAGTTCCCACGTATCATTCTTTTCAATTTGGTCAAGTTCTTCATTCCTTGCCTTAACCCAATTTTCATATTTGTTAGATTCATTAACATTTTGTGGTTCTATGGAGGATAGTAATGCTAGATAACTAGAATTTCCTACAAGGCTTCTTTTTGTTTGTACTCCAAACCCTTTTTCTCCTAGAATTTGAGATTCTTGATGATTCTTTTGAACATACCTGGATGGAGTCTTTTCCCTGTCAGTTGTATCTTCTTCTGATGCTTCATTGGTTTCTTCCTATATATCATTTTGATTTGATACAGGAAAGAATTCACCGTCTTCCTCATCGTTATCATCCTTTGTTGACTTCATCGGTTTTAGATTTCTGCATGCTTCATCAATTACTACATCAATGCATTCAACAATTTTCCAAAGTCTCTTGTTATAACATTTATATCCTTTACTTCTAGATGAATAACCAAGAAGAATTCCTTCATCTTCTCTGGATTCAAAATTACCAAGTTTTTCATCAGTGTTTTTGATGAAGCATTTGCTTCCAAAAATTGTAAAGTGTTTTACAGTAGGAGGCTTGCCATACCAAAGTTCATATGGAGTTTGATCACTATTTACCCGAACATTAGCTTTGTTGAGAATAGTCACAGCAGTAAATACAGCTTCACCTCAGAAGGTGGTAGGAGTTCCAGATTCATCAAGCATAGCTCGATCCATTTGTTGAACTATTTTGTTCATTCTTTCCACTACGCCATTTTGTTGAGGAGTTCTGGCAACAGAGAACTACCTTTTTATTCCATGTTGTTCACAAAAATCAAAGAATTCATTTGATACGAATTCTCCCCCTCGATCAAATCTGAGACATTTGATCTTTCGATTTGATTCATTTTCAACTAAAGCTTTGAAGGCTTTAAAATTTTCAAATGCTTCATCTTTATGCTTCAGTAGACCTATCCAACACATTCTAGAGTAATCATCAATAAATAAAATAAAGTATTCTTCTCCACGAGGTGACTTTTTCCTTGTTGGTCCACACAAATCAATATGGATGAGTTTAAGAGGCTTACTTGCTGATCCTTCTTTTTCATAGAAATGAACTCTGGTTTTCTTACTGACTTGACATGGTTTGCAAATGGTATTTTCTTGAATGTTGATATCTCGAAGATCATGAACCACCTTGAGCCTGCATGCTTTTATTATTTGAGAAAAGCTTAGATGCCCAAATCTTTTGTGCCATAACTAGATTTCATTTGTTTTTCTTAGATAGCATTGTTGTTGTCCTCCTTTCAGTATGTATAGATTCCTTGGAGTTCTTGTACCTTTGATTACAGTATTTCTTGTATCAAGCTCACGAACCACACATTCGTTTGATCGAAATAAAACTTCATTTCCTTGATCATACATTTGACTCACACTCAACAAGTTATGTTTTAAACCTCAACATACATGACATTTCCAACTTTAACCTTTTCTTTCAAAAAACAAAACCTTTACCTTTAATGACAGCTCGTGTGTCATTTCCAAAGGAGACATTCTTTTCCTTTTCTAAAGCATTATATGAATGAAGTTTCTCTTTATCACTTTTCATGTGTTTAGAGCATCCGTTGTCACTGTACCACTAATTTTCTTGTCCTTCTGCAAACAAAGCTATGCCACATATTTCTTATTGAAATTCCTTCTTTCTCCATACCTTGAAATTTGATGATGTTTTCTCCTTTTCAAGTGTTGGCTTAAATTTGCTCCTTCATTTAGATTCTTCATGACCAAAGTTATTACAAAACAAACATTCAATTTCATCTTCAAGAGTATAAAAGTTATTATAAGAACTTTTCTTGATTCCTGTTACGCTCCTTTGATTTCATGCTTCTCTAGTCATGATAGTTTTGTAAGAAACACATTGAGCAGCCTTATGGCCAAAGTTATGGCATGAAAAGAATTGTCCATTAAAGAAGTTTCTGTGATCATAGAATATTTTGGTATTGTTTACCTTTTGGTAGATGCTTCTATTGATGTTCATCCTTAGAGTAAATTGAGCATGATTTACCTGATGAGTACTTTTCGGCTTTTGCTAATGATTGACATAAATTGTTCATTGGTCTTTGCTGCATCAAGATAGCTTCTGGTGGAGGTTGAAGGCTTTTGCGACTGGGATGATTCTTCAGTATATCAAAGACCTGTATTTATAAGAGGAGAATGTGAAACCTTGATTATTTCATTTAAATTTTTTGATCCTTTAGTAAATATAAGATTAAGAGATTTTGTCTTGCCAAGTTATTTTCTTAGACCCACAACTTCACATTGTAGTTTTTCATTATGCTTTTCTCTTTCAGTGAGTTGATGTGTCAACGTGTCTATGATCATATTATTTTCTTCCAAACAGATTTTGTGTTTAGTGATTTCTTCAAGAAATTCTTCCTCTTCTAAGGCATCCAAAAAATCATCATTGTCATAAGCCATGAGTAGTTTTTATTCTTGTTCAGTTTCATCTTCATCACTATTTGATAATCCATCACTATCTTCATGAGTATAGTAACTTCTTCTATTAACAACCTGTTTTCTATTGCCTTTTGTAGATTCCTTTCCTTTTTCATGATTATCTTTATGAGGACATTTTGCAGATAATGGCTAACTCTACCGCAAGAAAAGAATTTGAATGGTAGCTTACCTCTGAATATTTCGTAACCCCGTTGAATCTTCTTGACAAATTTTACCTCATCTTCTTCTTCTGAAATATATCCTGATTCAATATGCTCTTCCTTTTCTTTTCCCCTTGTTGAATCTTTGAAAGTGTCTTCTCTCATATGTGATGGACCTCCTTTCCTCATTTCAAAGGAAGTTAGAACTCCATGAAGTTGAACAACAATAATAGATTCAAGATCCTACTTTTCTTCTATGGCAGATACTTTTGACTTAAATTTAGAAGACAAATATCTCAAAATTTTCTCTACGAAAGTAGCCTCCTTTATCTCTTCACCCAGATTCTTCATACAATTAACAATCTCATCTACATGTAAAAAGTAACTAGCAATACTTTCATCACTATGCATCTTAAGAGTTTCATACTGAATTTTGAGAGTTTGGAGCTTAACACTTTTTATCTGGGAGTCTCCTTCGTAGCTCTGAATGATTTTGTCCTATATCTCTTTGGCTGTCTTGAGCTGCATGAATTTTACGAATTTTGATTCTGACAGACTTCCCAATAAAGTATTGATTGCTTTGGCATTGGTTTCATATAACTTCTTACCTGCTGTATCTGTAGGTATTACTGCTGGAAATTGGTATTCTCCTTCCACAATTTCCCAAACATCGGCTCCAAGCGACTGAAGATAGGATTTGGTTCTTATTTTCCAATATACCAAGTTGTTCCTATTGAAGATTGGTGGTCTAATAGATTCCATTCCTTCATGATTGTTCATCTTGAAATATCTCCCTTCAAGTGATCAAGCTTCTTCTGAAGGACCTGCTCTGATACCAATTGTTGGAAATAATACCGAGAGGGGTGGTGAATCAGTATTATTAGTTCAACAAATTTTCAATTCCCAATTAGATTTATATACGCTACCTCAGTGAAGTGAACTTGTGTGTGCATGCAACTGTGATTAAGGAAACCAGTGTATACCAAAGAACTTATGATTTAGTTAATTCATCATGTGTTGATCTTTAATCAGTGTATCAGTACTTTATTATACAGTAACTATCTGTAGTAATAACATAATTTCGTCAACATTGAAGTCGCGAGGTGAATGATTTAAGCCTTCTTATGTGTCCAACTGTTGTTCACCATTAGCAATAAGATCTGATCTTTGTCGTTCTTTCCCAGGGAAGATATGATCTTTTGTTTCCCCGGCAACGACGCCAGTATGTTAGCACTCCTCCGGATCTCCCAGGTTGAGGAAGAGTCTAGCTGAGGTAACCATAGACCAACCTTTTGACTTGGTAGCTAGCCCTACCAGGCCGGAGAGGGCTCTCTCCAAAGAATCACAACCAAGAGTGCTAGATGGATTAGGATTTTAGGCTAGGTATAAAGTGCAGAGGGTTGTTTTCATTTGATTTGAGTGGGTTATTGGATTAGCATTAGGTCAAAGAAGCTAGGTCAGGGAAAATAAGATATGGTTGCAGACATTCAAAGGGGCAAGGTAAGCAAAAGGCTTAACACTTAAAAGGTGATTTGGTGAGATGGTTTAAGACTCATGAGGAGTTAGGAAGAGCATAGGAGATGTATTCTTCCTAAACTAAAGAAAAAATAGACAAATTATGATAACTTTCTTAAAACGGAGCATGAGAAAACATGTATTCTACCTATCAACTTGAAAATTATCATATAACAGACGTGAAATGGTTTATGAACTTACAAAGATTTCATACAAATGATAACAGAGAAGAAACAATGCTAACAATTCATACCATGTATCCCAAGGAAATAATTGCAACTCATCTATTAAAACTGGCCAAATTCTGATACAATAGTGTCTCTGGTCAATCTAACAGCATCCAACTGAGTCCGTCCTCTGAAAAGAGTGAAGAAATGGAAGATATAGACATCAAAACAACCTTCTCTCATCCTCAGGGGTCGATTCCCTGAGTTGAGGAAGAGATCCACAAAAATCTGCACTGATACCTAGAGTGTAGGGAGCTCTGAGTGACTCCTCCCTAATTACATTGAAATTGATTCATTTGACTTGATGATAAATTTTACCTGATGAATCTACCCCTAGGTAACTTATCCACGTCATTACTACATTGAAAACATCAATTACATCAATAAAAAGTTGATTTCCAAGGATGAAAATCAAATATGGAGAAAAACAGTGAAAAATGAAGCAAATTGTCAAGTGCACCATCTTTCTATCAAGTGCGCCCTCAGAGTGTCAGGTGCTCCCTCCATATTTCAAGTTGCTTGTGACTACCTTGTCGGTTTACAAATTGAGCCCAAGATGACTCATTGGAAAGCTTGTCCTGTCTAGTTTCCAAATCTTCCTTCAGTTTCCAAAATGGACTTGATTTGACCCTCCAAAAGTTGATTCTCCCAAGACTGGGTTGTGCGCAGTGCCTAGGCCAAAATTGAGGCAGATACATGATGTTTTGCTTATTTTTTTCCCTTTTCACCTAGTAGTTTTGCAAACTAAGGCTCACAACGTGGTTTTCTTAGATGTATTTGTCATTTTGCATCCAGTGGTGGTCTCCATTTGCTAAAAAAGTGCCCCAAAAAAGTGCGTAACTCATACTGCGTTGCGCGTTTGACCATGTTGTTGATATAACATTTTCCAAAAACACACAGAAAAGACAAAAATTGCAAAAATGAGCCAAAATGCTTCAAAATTGGTGAAGTGGCTGATGTTGGTGTGGCTAGGCTTGGAGTGAAGCCTCTGCAAGTATATCGAGTTTTTTTTTCTTGTCTTGGTGAGTTAGGGCTTCAATATTTGCATTTGCTACCTTGAGCTTTGCCGTTGCATTTCTTTCTCTTTTGAATAGTGTCTGGTCATTATCCTTTGAATGTTGTTGTCCTTTTTAGATTTCTTCAATGACTTCTCCAAGTGATCATTGATGGCCTGAAGCCAACCTTCCTTGTCTTCTTTGATCATATCCAAGAATTGATCATCAAGAATAGCCTCATCAACTATCTCTCTTTGCCTTTGCCTTTCAAGTTCCAAGGCTCTTTTCAAACCTCTAGTTCTAGGCCTACCTCTTGGTGCTTGTTCATCTTTCTCTTCAAGCAAACCATGCTTCTCAAGTGTCTCTTCTAACAAAACCATGGCTTTTTCTACCTCCCTTTGAGTGGTATCTTCACCTCTGTTTCTTCTCCCTCACTGTATGGTTTGTTTTCTTCTTTTGTCATGGTGTTTTAATGTCAAAACCCTAGGGAGATATGATGTTGGTGGAATGTGGTTTTTGGGAATAAGGAATGGGAAAAGGAAATTGAAGGAGATGGGGTTAGCGATTTAGGAAATGGGGGAGGGGATAGGGAATAATAATATGATGGAATTTAGGATAGGAAATTGTTTACAATGTTGGGGGCTTGGGAGCCTAGGTAGTTGTAGCACCTAGGGCTTAGGGTATTGGGATAAAGGGTTTAGAGTATTGAGATAAAGGGTTAGGGAAAGGGAAAGGGAATTGTAACGAGGGAAGGTTATGAAAGTGTAGGGTAGTGAAATTTGGAAATTGAGAGTGCAATGGTGTTTTTAAGGGAGATACTAGGGTTTTGATATGAGAAAAACACCAAATATTTAATAAAATTTCAAAACACCATAAGAAATGGTTGTTGGAGGAAGGAGAATGCTATCTTTATCTTTTACTCACTTGCTGGAGGTTAAAGACAATGTTGCTAAAGCTTTGGAGGCAATTTGGTGAAGTCTGGAAGCGTTTCTAGATTTTCTGGGCAAGTGAGCAGCACCATCTCTTTGGCAAGTGTGTAGCGCCAAAAGGAAGTGCGCAGCGCCAGAAGGAAGTGCGTAGAGCCAAAAGTAAGTGCACAGCGCAAGAAGCAAGTGCGCAGTGCCATCTCCCAACTGAGTTTTGAAGGGGTTCCCGATGTCCAAATTTAACTCATGATAGGTCGTTGGAAATATCTATCTCTTGGGTACACAATGGACCTATCAAGCACTAAAAATGATCAAGTATAGCCCCTCAAAAATCAATTCTCCCAAGACTGGTCGAAAAGTGGATAATGAGGGTGAAAAAATGAAGTGTGATCTTGCAAGAAACTTTTTGAGGTCTTCCTCAACTCCAAATTGAGCGCATGATAGCTCATTGGAAATATCGTTCTGTGTAGTTATCATTTGACTCATCAATCAAGTCATTTTGACACTCTAGCTAGGAGACAAAATGATTTTCCCAAGGTCACTCTAGAAATGTAGAAAACCTTTTGTAGCAATTGCATTTTTGACATTTCTCCAAAACCATGACACCTGTGTAAAATGGGAAGGAGGTTTTTCGTCCTTTGCCTATGGTGGACAAAAACCTCTCTCACTTTTGTCAAATGCATCTCTGTTTGGTCACAAACATAGTTTGAAGAAAACCTGGCCCTATGTGTTGCAAATGATTTGTCCCTTGGAATGACTTCTTGAAAAATGATGGAGACATGATGTTTATGAGTTGGAATGGCCTCATACTTGCTTAAATGACCTCCCTTATGCCTCCTCTTCTCATATGTCTCTTATTCCATAGCAAACCCTTGCTCAATGGGATATGAAATTAGGGTTTAGTGTAGGCAAAATAGGGGATTTGGGAAATTTATAGGAATGAAGGGAAATGAAGGAGATAGGGGGCTTCTAAATTGCTCGATCTAGTGCTTAAATATTTCTCAATTGATCACTTCAAATCGCTCGATCAAGCTTCATTTTTTCATCAAAATGCTTCCTCACTTTGCTAAAAATTGTAAATCAACTCCATACATAGACCCACCAATCGAGATAGTTATAAGTTTTTAGTAAATTTTATTTTACATTTTATATAAATTTAATAATTATCATTCTTTTTTAAGAGAAAATTAAATATCTAAAACAATTTATATATAATATTATTAAATAAAAATAAAAATATATAATTATTCAATTCACAATTTATGTATGTGATTTATAAATCAAATAAATAAAAGTTTTATTGTTTTGTTTTTCCAACTATATTCACATTGCATATGTGTGATTTATGAAATCAATAAATAAATAAAAAATGTTGTTTTAAACAACTTTCACATAGGAATACAATTATTTTTAATAGGTTTGAGGATTCAAATATTTTTACTTTATTAAATAAATTTTATAATGATTATAAGTTTTCAGTATTTTTTTTTTACATTTTATATATATTTATAATTTTTTTTTATAAATATTTTTTTAAGAGAAATATAGAAATCTAGAAAATTTATATATAATATTATTAAATAAATATTTTATTATTTATTTAAATTTAATATAATTCACAGTACGATATTTTTTTCTTTATTTTTTAGTATTCAGAGGAATCAATAATTAGGTCATTCTAGTGGTATGAGGTTGATTCACATTGATTTTTATCACTATAACTTCATCTTCGTAGACGAAGTTATCTTTGGGCAAATTGAACTTTCAATATTTTACTCACAAGACTTCATTTTCACAAGAATTGCCCACTGACGTGTTTAAAGCAAATATAATATATTGTGAATTTAATTATTTTTAATAGTTTGAAAATTCGAATACTCTCATTTTATTAAATAATTTTTTATAATGGTTTTAAATTTTTAGTGTTATTTTACATTTTATATATATTTATAAACTATCATTTATTATTTTCTTTTATCAATAATTTTTTAAGAAAAGCATAAATATTTAGAAAAATATGTATATAATATTACCATTGTAGATCCATCTTAACCTTGGATTTATCAAGGGAAAAGAGAGATCAAATATCTCAAGGTGCAAACTTATTTCTTGAGTGTAAAACTTGAGGAAAGGTTATCATCTCCAGAGATTTGATCCCACTTGAAAAAACTAAAACAAACTAAATAGCCATCTTAATAAACCACCTTTTCTGATTTTATAAGATGTTTATAAAATTACAGTGTTTATGGTAAACAATGTTTAAAAAGTGATCATGTTCATCCACATATCTCTTAATATATCCGGGAAGGAAAGGTACTCGAGAGAAGATAACTCTTTTTCTATTTTAAATTAAATCAGAAAGCAAGGAAGATGCATGAATCCTTGATTTATAAGGAAGAGAGATAAATATACATTATCATGCTTTATCTTTCAAAATTTTATTGATCAAAAGAAGATTTATTAATAGACTATGTTATTTATGGAATTATAAACAATAAAGTATATTTTATGGGAGTGTTCCTTTGCAAGATCTTGTTCTGCGCTCATTGATTTCAATTCAATAGTATTAGCTAAAGCTATTTCCATTGGCTTGTGTTATTTTTTTATGGTACTTTTGTGATTTATAACTTGATAAGACAAAAAAACATTATTAAGTAAAATTATCAAACTATTAAAACTAAATTCTTATTATTAAAATATATGTCTTTTATTATTTTTTTATAATTATTATATATACAATATTTTAAGAAAACAAAAAAACATTTATTTCATGCCCCCAACAAAAATAAATGGGATAGTACAAAATTATACACAATCGTTTGGCATATGCTCATTACAATGGTTTGAAAAGACTACATAGCCATCTCATTAAGCCATCTTTCTGATTTTATAAGATGCGTATAAAACCAATGTCTTGGTGGTAAACATTATTGAGTGATCATGTTCATCTACGTGTTTTTTTCAATATGGCTTCTTACCAATCCTAGAAAGGAAAGATACCTAAGAGAAAATGTTTCTTGTTTCTATTATAAAGTGAAAGATGCTCAAGAGGAAATAACTTTTGTTTCTATTTTAAATTGAAGAGGCATTGATCCTTGATTTATTAGGCAGAGAAGAAATAAAAAATTTATTAATCAAAAGACGTTTCATGGATGATCTATGTTATTTCTAGGATTAGAAATAATAAAACATTTTTTATGGAGATGTTCTTTTGTAAGATTTTATTCTGCGTTAAATCTCAATCCAATAGCATTCTATAAGGCTATTTACATTGGCTAATAATATTTGATGAGATGAAAAAACAAATATCGAACTATTAAAGCTAAATTTTTAATAAAATATAGACTTCTATATTTTTATAATTTATATATATAATATTTATAAAAAGAAAAAGAAAAAACGAAAACAAAAATCATTTATTTCATGTATCACATAAAAATAAACATGATACTCCAAAGCTATACACCAATCACTTGCAATATCCCCATGACAATTGTTTGAAAAAACTAAATAGCTATCTTGTTAAACCATTATTTATTGATGTTCTTGGTCAATTTCAAAGAACTTTGATTAAACATGTTGTTAGAGAGGTAGTATCTCTTTCGGGTGTTAGTTTGTAAGCTTGGATATCTCTTTCTAAGCTTGTGCATATGATTTAAATCAATTTTCTTCATGGGCATAGAGCTATCTAAAGCCATCTAAAGCCATCTAGAGCTATGGAATTTAGGTTCAGTCTAAGGAAAAACAAGTATTCCTAATTTGTTCACCTTCTTTCATAGAGCTTTTCTACTTTTATAATAAATATTATAAAATTTAATATAAAAAATAATATGAAAATTTGAAAATTTAATTTAATGGAAAGTTTTAACATTTTAAAATAATTATAACATTTATTCAAATTTCATTATTATATTATTTTTTTTTCAAAGAAACAAATAGGAATGTTTTATTAAAGAATGAGAAAGTTGCGATCGGACCCAAAACCATTACATTTCTTCAGAATTGTTTGTATCCCTTACGGGTTTGAAATTGAGCATGGTGACTCAATCCAAACCCTCAAGTGAGATCTAGTGATACAATAATTTTATTCCCATTCCAAATGATTTTTTTCCAAAAAATTGTAAGAACCCAAATGTACTTACATTCCATTACAATTTATTGTTTGGATTTTGATTGACTTCTCATTTTCCTTATCGATATATTTTTTCCCTCTTTTCCAAATTGGATCCAATCAGTGTTTTCTGATGGATCCATGATGTTTCTTTGTTGAAAGTGGTCTTTGTTGTCTTTGCTACTTTGTTCATATGCCTAATCAGCGTAAGAAATTTCTTCGTAGGCTTATTTCCTGGGAATTCAATCGAATATCCTAAATTCATTAGGGTTTGATGGATTCAGTCCTCCTCTTTTTTTGAATTCAATGGATCCTCTTTGACTTGCATTTCTTCTTGATTGTCTTTTTCTTCCTCTATTGAATCTTCTTTATCTTCTTCCTAAGTTTCTTTTACTTCCTCCATGCCTTGACTTTTTTCCTCCTTGTGTACAAAATAATGTTTTATTTTCACATCTTCCCACCATTTGGGCCTCCAACTATTTTTCCGAGCTTTATTATTCTGCATCATCATGGGACAATTCTTGATTACATGTCATGTATCATAACATGCTCAACATTGAAATGAAACATTTTCATAATCAATCTTTTAGATCCATACATAATTTGGTGTCGTTAATTTGATCTTGGTAGGAAAACCCTTGTTGAAATCCATTTCCATGCATATTCGAGTATAAGTAGATTTAAGGAAATTCTTAGAGTCAGGGCTATAGATGTAATATTTTCCTAATGCATTTCCAATATTAGTGAACATAGAGAAATTCCAAAGATGCAGGGGATGTTTTATAAGCCTTACCCATGTTGGATTCGAGGAGATTGTCGTTGTAATTGGATCAAAAGAATGGGACCAAGGTTGCATAAAGAAGCCAACATTAATCCAGAACTAGGGCCCAAAATCCCATATGATCCTCTTATCCATGTGATTGGAAAAGAAAACAACAAAAAATCCCATTCCATGGGGAAAATATTCAAATCATGAGACAAAGTGGGCTTCCATGTGTCAGAAATCCCCTTATGTAGATTTGTCAACTATGGCCAAAACCCATTAATTCCACATACCAATACGAGATCCGGAAAAATTTTCGCATTATTGACAGCTTCATTCCCCATAGGGACATTAAAATCAGGTGATTCATGAACAATCAGAAGGTAATTTCCATATTTCAACACGATACTATAAGAAACCCTAGCTTGATCTACCTAAGAAGGACTTGCAAAACCAATTTTCATTTAATCAAGATTCTATAATTTCTCCATTGACACATAGGTACTCACCAATATGGATTACAAATATCGCAACTAGACGGGGAGGGCCATGTTACGACAACCGATTAGGCCAAAACCCTAACCGCCTTGAGGGTCTTCTATTGCAGTTGTCGCTACATCGTTTTTGCATAAACTTTAGCAAAAACAAATTTTAATAATCTATTATTATTATTATTATTATTATTATTATTATTATTATTTTCATTCTTAAAAATATAATACAATTTTAGGACTTAAAATTATAATTTTTTGTTTTAAAATTGACTTAAAACTCTAAAATAAATAAAAGAAAGAAAAAAGAAATCATAGGGAAATCACCTCATTAAACTATTGCATATCTAAGGAATACTCTAAATATTAACTCCTGACTCAATGTACAAATTATATTTGTGTAATAATTCATCAAATCAATTCAATCGCATCTCATTTCCTAAAGCAAGAAAAGGAACACCATATTTCTCAAAGTTATTTGTATATATTCATATTGTTATTAATTTCAAGAACCCACTCTAGTTGATAAGAACCTTTGTACACATATGATGATACATGCAACATAAGGACTTCAGTTGTGATTGATGGCGCCAATGATACTCATATATTCATATTTTCATGTACTATCCCTCGTTTGTTTGCCTTCTCTAACGAAGTTTTCCAAAATCTCTGGTGTGTCGGCAGGTATTTAATCAATACCTTTAGCAAGGGCATAAATCTGACCAAAGAAGCATTGACACAACATCTAATCTAAGAGCTCTCTAACCTGCATACCATGTTAACTTCATTATTTCACCATATCCAAGCTAACTTGGAAAAAATAGTACCAAATACATGTGAATGCAAAGTCATAAATGAAAACTTAATTTTGAGAAAAGTTCTACTTGTTGCAATATATTATAAGGCTTGGCATGCTCATGTGACCCAAGAGTTACAAATCCTAGTGCGAGCATCAATTTTGGTGTTGAGGCCAAGTTAGATGTCTATTTTATTCAAAATATTATTCTGGAATTTGATGTAATTATGTAAAAGCAACACAAAAGTAGAAGATAAAGTGAATTAGAAATTAGAAATGAGGGTAGGTGAAAAGTCATGCAAGGTGAAGAGTCACCTCACTTTTGTATAAGTATTGCCTGCTGGTAAGGAGGAAAGGATCTTAGATTTTGGAATTTTAGAGTACTTTCAAAGGGAAAGCTTGTAATCACCTTAAGGTCTAGTTTTCAAATCTATTCACTCCCACTGTTGGGATTTTTGAGGAGACTTTATGATTTGGCATTGAGTGTTCCACTATAATATTTAGAAGTTGGAACGACCACGGAAAGGAATGTTTTGTCATGTGTTATCAAATGTTGTAGGATTTTTGTTTATTTTTCTTCATTAGTATATCCTTATTGTATATTTGTGGTAAGTTAATAAAATAATTTTTTAGTTGTAAACTATTATCATTCTTAAAATTTCTTGTTGATATTTGCATATGTTTATGTTAGTTGTTGATTGTTGATTGTAAATTGCTTCACAATTAATAGCCAGTATACTTTTAGTTGTCATGTATCTTAATTATAGATCACTATTACTCTTTCTTTGAGATACATGTCTATTATAAATTTGTGGTAGTGCTCCTTGTATAGATTCATTTAAAGTATTTACATTGAAGTTGATATTAATTGGATTCCATCAAGGACTTAATTTATGTTTCCCTTTCATTTGACATTCATAAAAGCATAATATGGAAGTCGGGCTAAAAAATTGATGGGACTCTCATCCCAAACAGTGTGAAGCCTAATTGGGGCCTCATAAGAGAGAGATCCCCTTAAGGTTGTAAGTAGTGCATTCATCCATGTCAACAGAGATATAACCAAGAGCCTTGTTGTCTTTTTTCTTGTCGGTATTTCCTATCACTCGCAGTGCATTCTATAGTTTGGCATGAATTTGGTTAGGAAGGAACCACACTAGAACCATGAACCTTGGAACCCTACATAAACATTAAAATGTGATAAATCATTATCTCTTAGGATTTAAACCAAGTCCCATATACCATTGGAAATATATTTGAGAGAACTCTCCAGCTAAACATTTCTCACATGCTTTAGAGCACATCACTTGATGCGAAAACTACCTGACATCAATGACTGGACTTGAAATTAATGAAAACCAATTGTCATTCTTCTCAACACTTTAATGATCCTCTATTTTAATTTGGGTGACAAATGTTGTGGTAATATTCTTGCCACCAAATAATTTTCTATTTTTGCAAAACAAGGAATGTTAGTGGACACAGAAAACAAATTTTCGTTAGGAAAATAATCATTTACAGGGGTATCTAACATTTCATTATCGATCTTGGAAAGAAATTTGCTATTAAATTAGTTTTTCTAGACCTATGCAAAATAGTAACACTAAACTTATGTAATAATAAAAGCCACCTAGTAACTCTGTCATTTATTTTTGGTTTACTCATTAAATATTTTATGGTTGAGTGATCAATACGGATAAAAACCTCATTCCCAGTGACATAATGTTTGAATTTATTTATTGCATGTAATACTGTAAATAATTCTTTATCAGTGGTTGTATAATACATCTCAACATGTCATAAATTATTACTAATAAAATAAATGGCAAAAAATGATTGTTTTTCCTATTGTCAGAATAATGATCCAAGGTTTGTATCAGCAGCATTTGCGGAATTGTGAAAAGGGAGGGACCAATTAGGTCCCCTCAAAATAGTGCTTTAGTGAGCTTATCTTTGAGAACTTGAAAAGCGACTTGATAATGGTCATCCCAAGAGAAGTTAGCATATTTAGCAAGTAACTTAGATAGAGGAGCAACTATGTTTGTAAATTTTTCTATAAATATCCTATAGAAACCAACATGTCCTAAGAAGTGTCTCACCTCATTTGGAGTTTTTAGTACTAGTAACTTGGTAATTTTTTCAATAGCTGCAAGGTCAACTTGTATTCATTTATCAGGTATATAATGCCCAAAAATAATCCCTATAGTCTACATTATTCAACATTTTATATTTTAAAAGAAAGTTAGCTTCTTAACACCTAATTAAATATTTCTTAAGATTTTTTAGGGATTCATGAAAAGAGCTACCATACATAGAAAAGTCATCCATATAAATCTTGAATCAGTCATGAATAAAGACATTGAAAAAGATGGCCAATAAAACTCTCTAAAAGGTAGTAGGAGCATTACATAACCCAAAGGGTAACACTCTATAAGCGTAATTTCCCCAAGGGAATTTAAAAATCGTCTTTCTCGGTCTTCCAAATCTATATGTATTTAGTTATATCAACAGAATCCATCAAGAAATGAGAAGTTCTTCTTACCAACTAAAGTGTCCAAAAATTGGTCAATGAAGGGAAGGGGAAAATAGTCTTTGAAGGTGACCTTATTTAAATATCTATCATCTATGCAAATTCACAAATTTTAATTATTTTTAGAAACTATCACCAAGGGTGAATTTCATTGGTTATGAGAGATAGGGTAAATCAAATTGGCACCCAATAGATTTTGTAACTCCTCATTTTCTATTTCTTTAAGGGTTGGGTTCATTTGTCCCTGTGGTTGTCTAATAGGTGAGCATCCTCACAAGTATAGATGTGATGTGTACATGTGTTAAGATGAATTAATTTCATATTTTGGTAATCCCAAGCAAATTCACTGGCGTGCTTTCGCAATATGTTAATTAATTCTTCTTGTTGCCATTGATCAAGTTGTGCGTTTATATACAATGTTTTTCCTAGACTAATCTATAAAGGTATAGTACAAGGTTTTGAAGTGTCATTCGCTAATGCAAGTATTGGTAATGATGGTTGATTGTGAGGATCACAATTCTCTTGAAAATATGAACTAAAAATATGATCAATGGGATCATTTTTTCGCAGAGGTTCCCGATTGACAAGAAATTCCTAGATCTATCTTTCTTTAGTTTTTTCTTTAAGCTATACAATGTAATCCACTATAAATATTGATTCATTGTTTTCTTCATCACTAATGGTGTTTTTAGGACCTATGATATTTTTGTCATTAGTTTTTGTGGGTGGATATAAGGTCACTTTTAAAATATATTACCCATATGAAATAAGCGTATTTTTTGACTGACATCCAATAAAGGAATTCACAGTAGCTAACCATGGTCTTCCTAAAACTACAGGGTGCCCTCCTATGGAAACTTTAGGTTGTAATACCACAAAGTTGACATGGTACTCTATTGAATCAAAAGAAACAATGACATCATCCGATACAACTTCAAGTTTGTTTTTAGACCTATCCGCTAGTTCTAGACCAATAGATGTGGGACAAGGATCAAGTAATTGTAATTAATCAATGGTACATTTAATAATTATGTTAATGGAAACCCCTAAATCTATAAAAAAATTCAAAATGTAGACTACAATTAATATGGATTTGACATAAAAGGACTACTAAGATCTACATATTTCTTTATAAATGGATGGCTTTTCATTAAGTCTATTATTTTTCCTTCAAATTGAATATTTTGGGTTTAACCCTTTTCCTTCATAGATTTTTCAAACAAAGTTCCCTAATAGTTTTGGTGTAAATGGGAATATTTCTAATGGCTTGTAGTAAGGGAAATTGGATGAAAATGTTCCTTAGTTATGTTATCAACTCATTTTCACAACATTCAATATGATATTTTGAGCTAATATTTTGTGGTTAAGGAGGAAAGCTACATGATTATGGGGTTTCCAATGTTGAAGGAATCTATTGTATTCTATTATTATTATTTTGAATGGGGTCTCCTCCATAAATTTCTCTTCAATGATCACATGGGAGTTTTCATTGAGAATCCTTTTCGACCTAAGGTGTACATCTTGCAACTCTACAGGGATAATTAAATAGGTAGGAAAGGGAGGTGGCTCAACATTGAAAGCATGATGATCCACTTTGTTGTTCGGATTGGGTAATGGATGAGAAAGAAACTAAGTTGAATTTGGGTATTGAGTAGGTGGCAATCATAGTTATAGAGCTTGTGGAGCTGGTGACAGTTGTTCCATTAGTTGGGTTGTTGTAAAGTGTCAATGTTGACACAATGGTGGAGGCGGTTGTGTAGGATAAGGTTGTTGAGGTTGCATATAATACTGATAAGAAGGAATACCCTAGAAGTTAGGAACTTTCCACCCTTGTTTCTAAATATAGTGTGGGACTAGCTGTTGTGGGCATGCTTTCCAAGCGAACATTAGAATTAGAAAACTAAGATTGATATTGCAGATGATAATAAGAAGGAAATTTTTGAATAGGCCGAGAGGTTATACTTGAAGTTCTTAGTTATCAAGGCTTCCTTGGTGCTAATCCACATAGTTGCTCACTTAGTTAGTGTTTTTTTTCTATATTTAGAACAACAAATAAAGAAAGCAAATATTTCACCTTATTGCTTCTGTTTAAGTTGTAAACCATAATTGCATACTCAGAGTGCCAAGAAGATCAATTTTTAAATTCTCTAGTAAATGTCCTAACGCAGTTCTAGTAACACTACCTGCAATTAATTTGGTATTCAAAAAGGTGTCTTCAACTCCCTTACCAGATCAAGTTTTTCCCCTTAAGTATATAATTTACAAATATCATTGATTTTATCAAAGGTCAATTGTGACACATTCCCTACTCCCATCAGATTAAGAAGCTTAATTGATTCATCACAAACCCCCCTCAAAAGGATGGTTCTAATATTGTCTAGGCAGAGCTTATTTTCTCTATATCTTTGAAGATTATACATGAATCATTCTAGATAATCATCTAGAATTTAATCCTCTTTTTAAACCATTTTGAAAATATCTTCCCTTATGTATCTAGCTTTTTACCTTTTCATTTTCATTTTCACTTACAAATAAATGTAAAAAAAATAATTAATATCTTCTAGTTTATGGTTGAATTTAAATCAACTTTTATACTTATGATTAGGGAAAAAAAATACCTTTAATTATAATTTTTTTTTTCTTTCCTTTTCACCCATTTATTTTCTCTCGTAAATATATGAAAAAAAAATGAATTTTCCTTGCATGACGTTCATGTACCTCCTCTGCATAAAATTAGTTCATAAACAAGAATAATTAATTTCTACCCCTCTCTATTTCTGAACCGAGTGATCATTCAGATGGAGGTAAAGCAAGGAGAATGTTTGTTCTCTATCGTATCTGCTCTCCCCAATTCACGCTTGGATTAGAGGTTGAAGATGACCATAATTAAATATAAAATGTGATTGCAAATGTAATGAAATGAAAATGACCTGGAATGTAAATTTGTAACAGAGGGAAAAACAATTATGAGATTTTTTTTTAAATATTAAAATATTCGCTCCATGCAATAGAAAAATATTAGGGTTAGGGATTTTAGGAGTAGGTAATCAGAGTTTTGGGTCGATTTCTCTTAGTTTTTCATAGAGTCTGAGTGAGAGAAGGTAGATCTTATTCGTCTCATGAACAACTGGTACAACTTCCACTTTCTTAGGATTCAGGATTTAAAGTTTATCCTGGCCAGGCCATGGGTTCGTGATCGGAGTTTTCTTGCATTGCACAGATGGTTTATTGGATTCAATCCTCTTAGATGCACCCCACAAAACAACTATATTTGGTTAAAGTTGCCTAGCCTTCCAATCGAGCTCTGGACTCAGGAATCTATGGCGAAAATTGGAAATGCTATTGGCCGTTTCATCTATGTAGATCTAAAGTGCATTGGGGCCAAGGACAAGCGTGTCGCTTGGATTCTTATAGAAAAGGAGTACAGGGGTGGATTCCCTAAACTTATAGATCTATCTTGGGATAGGTATAATATACAACAATGACTGGATTATTGGGGCGTTCCATTTAGATGCTCTGTTTGTCACAAAACAGGTCATCTCCTTCCTCAATGCCCTCACTGTCTTGGTGGAAGATATAAGTTGAAGAGCCATTCTCAAAAGATTCCTGATTCCACAAAGATTGGAGGTGATGAACCGATCTACAATAATCATTCAAAGTTTTCCTTTGACGCTGATTTCCCTTCAGCACAATTTTCATCGCCTAAGGAAAATTCTCGAGATCGATCTTCATCCAGGCCAATCTCTCGATCTCTGTCTGCGGATCCCGTCCAACAAAATAGTCCATTCAAGGACCAATGTTCCCTTCCAAGGCTCGCCTCTTTTCAATGACCCCCGATGGTGTCTAAGAAGGCCCCTTCTATTCGACAGCCGATCTTCACTATTATCCCTTACCCTTCAGATCCAGACCCAGCTATTCCTCCTCTTCCTTCCATCCCCAAGCCCTCTCGAGATTTGCCTTCTTCCTCTCACATTCACTATATTTCCTCATCCCCCCAATCTCCCCCCACTCACCATTGCCCCTCCCATAGGATCCCCACCCCTCCTTCACTCCTTCCTCGGGATGATCACAAAGGAAAAGCTCCATGTACATCGATAACCCCTCTAAATTCTCCAAAGTCATCGCCCCGTAATTCATTTGATCGTGATATCGACCTCCTTCTCCAACGTGAGTCCTTGAAATTACAGCTGCTGACTATCCACAAACCATCCCATTCCCCTTCTCCGGTTATTAGCCCAAACTCTACTGGGAATATCACTGTCAAGCATAAAAATAATCGGGGAAGTAGACACTTCAGAGGAAGAAGAAGTAGATAGGAGGTATATATTCAGGATCTATCTCTTGTTGATATTCCCATTACTGATATAGCTGGCGAGGATTTCTCTGACCTGAGGCCCCTTAGAGCAAATAGGCCCAGGATGGTTTCAAAATGATTGACATCCTTTCGATGAACATCAGGGGTCTTAGGGCAGACCCAAAATATTTGGCTCTAAAAGATCTATTTTTGTCTTCTAGCTCTAAGATGCTTCTCATTCAAGAGACCATGCACGATAGCCTACAATCTATTACTTACTTCAGGCGTATGTTCCCAACTTGGCATATCGTTGCTACAAATGCGGTTGGATTATCGGGGGGCCTGGAAGTCTTATGGGATCCAAAATGGATTAAAGCGTGGCTTTCAAATGTTTTGCAGGCATATTTGTCCTTGCCCATTTTCGAGGTTCTCCGAAGCCTGTCCATATTTTGAATATATATGCTCCTTACAAAGATCATATCCCCTTCTGGGATCAATTTCTTTCTTCAGAATTTCTTGAATTAAACTCCCTCTTGATTGGTGGGGACCTCAACTGTACTCTTAGCACCGATGAAATATGGGGAAATGGAAGGAAAAATGACTTTGTTGGATGCCACATTCGGGAAGCCATCATTCAACAAAACTATGTGGATGTTCAGCCTACTAATTTCGGCCCTACCTGGGATAATGGAAGGGTGAATGCGGCATTCCTTGCTAAGAGACTGGACAGATTTCTCTTGCACGAATCTTTGATTGATAGATTTGGGATTCCAATGGTTAAGATCATTCCATCATTCATATCGGATCATAGGCCTATTTCCATACATTGGAAAAAATCTAGACATAGACTTGGTTATCCCTTTAAATTCAACCGCACATGGCTTGAAGATGCCCTTTTCAACAAATTCATTCAAGATACTTGGCATTCCATATCTCTGTCGTATCAGGCTGAATCCCGATCCTTCTTGGATAGATTGTCTACTCTTAGGGCGGGGGTAAAATAGTGGCAAAAGGAAAAAGTAATTTCCAATAGAGTCACTTTGCGGGACATTCATAAGAAATTGGATATATTATCTGCCCACTTAAAAGCTTCCACTATCCCACTGGCTATCTGCTCTCAAATTTGGACATTGGAAAAAAAAAACAAAAAAATTATCAAAGGAAGAAGCCACCTGGCGCTTAAAAAGTCGGGCTATATGGCTCAAGGAGGGTGATAAAAATTCAAAGTTTTTTCATAGATATGCTAATATGTGTCAGGAAGTTAATTCTATTTGGAGGATTAAGGATGAGGAAGGCATTTCTTATTCTTCACAGGACCAGATCTCGGATGCAGAGGTAAAATTTTTCAGACAGGCTTATAGTAGGGACGTCAGATCTAATATTGAGGATATATTGTGGGGTATAGATCCGTATCCTACTATGTTTGATGCAAATATGAACAACTCTCTTTTTTCAGCGGTCTCTGAGGAGGAGTTGCTGGCTACAATGAAATCTTTCCAAAAAGATAAGTGTCCTGGCCCGGACGGATGGTCTATTGATTTCTTCATCCATTTTTTGATTTATTCAAAAGCGATCTCTTAAACATGGTGGAGGAATCCAGGACACAAGGACATATCTGGCGACAATTAACCTCCACATATATAGCATTGATTCCAAAAAAAAAGGTGCCCAACTCTTTCATGGACTTTAGGCCTATTTCCTTGTGCAATGTTCTGTATAAGATCATCTCCAAGATTATTGCTGTTAGGCTGAGGAATACTTTATCCATTCACTTATCCCCCGAGCAACATGGATTCCTAAAAGATCACAACATATTGGAGGCGGTGGCTCTCACACAAGAATGCCTTCATTCCATGCATATAAAAAAGACTGAGGCAACATTATTAAAAATCGACCTTAAAAAAGCTTATGATTGTGTCGACTGGGGCTTCTTAAGATGCCTTCTATATAAGATCGGTCTTGATGGCCAATGTACAAATTGGATTATGGCATGTGTGGTTGACGTAAATTTTGTTGTCCTCGTTAATGGCATACCCTCTCCTTTTTTCAAGGCGGCTAGGGGCTTGCGGCAAGGATGCTCTTTGTCTCCTCTTCTCTTTATTCTAGTCATGGATTCATTGAGCCTTCATATAAAAGGAGCGATTCAACAAAATAGATGAAGGCCTCTCCCTATTTGCAGAGGTATTTTCATTTCCCACAGCTTTTTTGTTGATGACATACTTTTCTCGGCTATGCTTTGTAGGGCGACATGGATTTGCTTACATGAAATTTTGGAACAGTTTCAAAAAGCTTCCGGGATGTCTATAAATGAAGATAAATCATCATTTCATGTTGAGAATATACACGGGGAACTTATTAATTTTCTTTCTCAACTTTTCAAGATTAAAGTTTATCCTATCAATCAAGGATTGAAATACCTTGGCTTTAGCTTGAAATCTGTTGGATATTCAGCTAATGATTGGTCTTGGTTACCTGAGTGCTTTTATAAGAAAATTTCAGGATGGCAATTCAAATGCCTGTCCATTGGTGGTCGGGTGATATTGACCCAGGCGGTGCTGGTTCAGATTATGGTATATTGGGCACATCTCTTCCTCATTCCATCATCCATTATCAGCAGGCTCAACAGGATGACTGCCAACTTTATTTGGGGTGGCCTCAAAGACCAAAAAAAATACCATTTAGTAAAACTTGAGATGTTGGCACGCCCAAAAAAGATGGGGGGATGGGGCATAATGGACTTAAATTTGTTTCGAAAGGCACTGTTATGTAAATCCATGTGGAAAGTTGTCATGGGGGACTCTATATGGAGTAATACTATTAGATCGAAGTATATGGAGAACAAAGAAATTTCATTTTGGTTCCGAATGGGTTACATTGGATCCCCTCGTGGTTCGGCCATATGGAGGAGTTTCAGGAAGATTCAACAATTTTTCTTAAAAAATCTGATCTGGAAATTTCAATCTGGAAAAAACATTATTATTGGTTTGGATGATTTTGTTGGGGGGGGCTGATAGGATCCATTTCTCCCCACAACTGATTGGGGCTTTGCACAATAGGGGAATCTTTTTTTGGGATAAGGTCATACACAGATGGGAGGGAGCCATTCCGATTTGGAAATCTGCTGATGACTTGGGACTTAGAAATACATTGGCTCATCAATGGAACATGATCATATTAAACATGCGGGATAGAGGCATCTATCGAGCTATGGAAGAGGATTTCTTAATATGGAAGGGGCTTGGCGACAGTACTAATATATATGTTAAGCACATATACTAGCTTGTTATACAATCAGGAACTGATAAGTGGAATCCCATCTTCCCTGTTTCTTTCTGGAAATCAAGATGTTCCCTTAAGATCATTCTATTTGCTTGGTTGGTTTTTCATAACAGGAACCTTGCTTGGGAAAATATCTAGAAGAGACAGTGGTGTGGGCTGGCCATGTGTCCCCTATGTAGGGAAAACGTTGAAAACAATCTCCATTTGTTCATTCTCTGTCGGAAATCTCAGTCGATTTGGCAGCTTGTGGTAGCACATTTCGGGCTAAACAGAATCTCCTTCCCCTCTATTGCTGATGCATTTGGTTGGTGGAGTGACATGAATAGTGACATGAGACCCATTCCATTACTGGTCATTTGGGCAATCTGGAAGTGGCAGAATGCATGTATTTTTGAATCTAAAATGGAATGCCATCTATCCGTTTTTTATTCTATTTTGCATATGCACTATTCCCTATGCATGCCAAAAACAATCCCGTTTCAAACATTTGAGGAAGGTTTCTTCCATGGATCCATCGGGATTCCCATGTGCCTACTTTGATGGGGAAACACAATAGGGTATTTGTGCCTGCGGTGTATTTATCATCCCTACTGTTGGGCAACAATTTGAAATTTATTGGAATGGAGGGACTGGTACTAACAATAAGGCAGAGATTATGGCTCTTGCTGGACTTCTTTCCTTATGTGATTTTCTCAATTTGCAAGGGCTGAAAATATATGGAGACTCTAAGATGATCATTGACCATGTTCGATCCAAACATGTCATTAGGAACTATAATTTATCAGGATGGCTGGAAAGGATTGAAACAATATGGAATAGTAGGCCGGACTTCTCCGTTGATCATATTGATAAAGGTAAAAACTCAGTTACGGATGCTTTATCGAAGAAAGGTCTCCTTTCTCAGCATGGCATATGGTCGATGTGCATCACAGTGGAAAACGTTTCCTACCAGATTCAGGATTTTCTCATGCCGGGTATATAACTCTCCTTTCTCATGACCTCAGATCCGGTATGTACCTTTGACCTTTCTTTTTGCTTTTCCATCATGGATGACCTCTGTTATTATCTATATCCTACATTTTGACTATACAGTCCTCATATCTTATTTATATTCTCTGAACATGATGAACAATCAGTTGTTTCCTATTGTTCTGCTTTTTTGTTCTCCCCAGATTTTGGCCTATATTCAGATAAACAGGTGCAAACATGTATATCTCCATCATCTTTATTATGTACTATCATCTCTATATGTTTTTCATAATAGAAAATATAGCTTTTTTCATGTTGAAAAGAGTCTGAGTGAGAGGAGAGTGTGGGACATAACGCAACCTCCCTTTCGGCATGGAAGACAGGGTTGCATATTATGTAAATTATGTCTATGTTAATGAAAAAGGGAATTCGAATTCTAGTGAATTCTAGTTTTATGTGTGCTATTTGTAGCAGTATACGTTGATTTTTAGTATTTGTTTTTTGTAATGTAGTTTTGTGGTTTATTTAGCTTTCAATAGATGCATTTATGTTCAGTTTTTGTAGAAATAATGAGTTTTTTTGTTTTTATTTTCTTTTTGTCGACCCTCCAAGCCAGAGGGCCACCAAAAAATTACAACAGCCAAAAAAATCCTAGTTCACTTCTTAAGTCGGGTGGAAGAAATGGTCGAGAGAAGCCCAAGTGGTTGAACTTGTGGTCAGATGGAGGATATGGTCCTAGCTAGTCTGCAACTTCAAAAAGTGAAAAATCAACAATTTCTTCGCTCAAAATTTTTTAGGTTTCTTTTGGGCTCTTTGTGGCTTCCTGAACTCTTAATGGTGGTTGGCTCCTTGGCTACTTTTGTGCTTGCGAAAGTTTCTACTCATTTGCAGGGATAAAATCCCCCAGATTCCCTCACATCAATCTCCTCAGGGTCACGGGCTAGAGCAGTTGTTGCAGCATTGGAACCTAGGAGAAGGGGCCCGCTTTTGACGTCGAAAGCATTAGTGGAAGCTCTAGAGGAGGTGGAGGTCAGCAACAATGATGTGGCGACATAGTGCATTGTTTGTGAGGATGAGTTTGAACTGGAGAAATATGGAAAGTGGATGCCCTGTAATTATATGTATCACGCCGACTTGCAGAGTAATATGTATCGCACCAATTACATTCTTCCATGGTTTGCGCAATATAATTTTTGCCCGATATGTCAATATGAAATGCCTACATATGATCCAAAATATGATTTGATGCACGATCGAGGTCGAAATGACACCTCTTCTTTAGGTAGAAAGTCACACTTTTCTCATATCTGGCCCTGAAGATCATCCACGACAACATCCCAGCGTGCTCAGGCCAGGAGAGTAGTTGAGAGATTGTGCCTAATGTCTTCCATGACACTTCTCGGTGTCCTGGGATAGATGATGGTGGTGATGCACTTATGCAAGACAAAAGGGGGAAATTTTAAGGTGAACTATTTTCATATTATACCGTGCAACAAATTTTTATAGTTGCACAAGCTAAGTTTGTTAATCTTATATACATTAGCCTAGTAGAGGAAGTGAAAACTAGTCTGATGTGTTTTTTCCCTCTCAACAATCATTTTGATAGGTGGTCAGTGTTCTTTAGGAATTAACAGTAAATGCAGTGTTTGACCATTGCGCAGTGGGATATGGTTGCGTAGTGCCAGGAGGGTAGGCGCAAGGCCCTCTGCATGCTCAATTTCAAGTCTTACATGGAGAATTGAGATCAAAAGCTAGGGGATGTGACGAAGCCACTCGCAATTTGTTAATGTGGTTGAAGAAGCTTGGGGTGTTTGAAACCAGGTCAATGTGGACGGGGATAGCCACTGACTTCTTGGGCATGTTGCGGTGGAGTGCACCATGAAATTATTGTGTTGAAATTATGGGGAGCCTGGTCATGTCGTGAGCCAATTTTTCAATGATTTGAATTGTCACACATGCGCAAAATCTGGTAACTTATTAGTGCTCTTAGAAAATTGTAGAACCAACCCAATGCTACTACATATGACTACATTTGTTTTGAAAAATGAAGTGTTGTTAGAGCATTTACCTTAATTGCATGATTCAGAAATTTGGCTCCGAACTTTTTCCGAGGGAGCCACAACTCATAATGTGAAGAGCCCATAATTTTAATTTTGGTTGTAGACAATTTTATTTCATGTTATTTTTGTTGTTTATTTTTTTCAACTCATATAAAACCCATGCATCACAGAAATAAAATATGTGCAAAACATATGGGAAGTTTTTAATAAGAACCCCACCAGTGTCGCTAGTTGGTATTGTGCAAACGATTTGGAATCTTGCATTTTTCAGATTCCCCATACTAGGAGAAGGTACAAGAAGAGAGACAAAGATTGGCGGTTGAAGACTCTAACCCAACAAAAACAGAGAACTCCAAAAAAAACTCGCAAGTAACAAAGAGAAAAGAGTTCACACAGGTACAATAGACACGGGGAGTGGAAGAAGGGAGAGAAACAAAGAGCTAGTTGGTATTGTGCAAACGATTTGTAACCTTGCATTTTTCAGATTCCCCATACTAAGAGAAGGTACAAGAAGAGAGACAAATATTGGTAGTTGAAGACTCTAACCCAAAAAAAATAGAGAACTCCAAAAAAAACTCGCAAGTAACAAAGAGAAAAGAGTTCGCATAGGTACAACAGACATGGGGAGTGGAAGAAGGGATAGAAACAAAGAGCTAATTGCATGCTGTAATAGATAGAGTAGAGAAGAAGAGAGTGGGATCTTGTGACCAAAGGCTTAGATGCCCACGAAAGGAGAAGAGAGATGGGGTCTTGTGAGCACGAGGCTTGGGAGCCCATAAACATAGGAAGAGGTGTGCTAAGGAGTATAGAGTAGCTTGTTAGTGCATAGCCTACAGTTCAACATTTAGAGGTGGATTGGAGCCACACATTAGAAACACAAGCATGCACGAATGCCCGACTACACTTGGCTTAGGGCGAGCCACGATTTGTGTCGGGGTCTGTTGGAGATTGAATGTAACCATAATTAAACATAGAATGTAAATGCAAATGTAATGAAATGAAAATGACCTAAAATTTAAATTTGTGATGGAGGGAAAAACAATTATGAGGTATTTTTATTAAAATATTAAAATATTCCCTCCATGCAATAAAAAAATATTACAGTTAGGAGTTTTGTAAAGAAGGTAATGAGAGTTTTGGGTCTGTCTCTCTTAGTGCTATGTAGAGTCTTTGAGTGAGAGAAGAGTGTGGGAGGCAACTCAGCGTCCTTGTCGCCATGGCAGGGAGGGTTGCATATTATGGCAGGGAGGGTGGCATATTATGTAAATTTTGTTTGTATTAATGAAAAAAGAGAATTTGAATTCTAGTACATTCTAGTTATGTGTTCTATTTGCAACAATATATGTTTATTTTTAGTATTTTTGTTGTGTGATGTAGTTTTCTAGTTTATTCAACTGTCAATAGATGCATTTATGCTTAGTTTTTGTAGTAGTGGTGATTTTTTTTTGTCTCTTAAATGTAAAAAAATTTATTGAAATAATGCATTTTATTATTATTTTATAATTTTTAATTTTAATGAAACCATATATATATATATATATATATATATATATATATATATATATATATATATATATATATATATACCTCTGAGTTTTGGAATGTTAACATATTTCCTTACAATTCAAAACAGATAAACTCTTAACAAAACACAAACTATTTTAAGATATACATTGTAACACCCCTAAGCATATAAACAATTGGCATTTTTTTACTGAAAACCTTGGTAATTCACTTCGTTAGAGGCTAGTAAAAGAACTTAGAAATAAAATGTTGAGGTTATTATTTTATTTGCTAAAAAAATGATGCTTAGTTAGAGAAATGACAAGAAAGACTTAAAAAGGAAAATCTTGAGTTTTCAGGTACTTAGGCAATTACTTTCTTCCCTTGAGGGATTAAAAGAAAATCTCTCACTTGGGAAAAGCCATGAGTGGCTAAGAAAGGAAGTGAGTGTGGAACAAAGAACAAGTTTCTGACAGGACACTGTTTAGAAAAGTAGTTGCATTGTTGAATGTTCTTCTTGAGATGGTCACAGCCAGTGGAAACCCTAAAACAAAACATTATGGACTCGATTGGGAGATTTGAGGTCCTAAAATGACTATTGTCTTTAACTACTCTGGAAGCTAGGAGGCTAGAGGGGAGACCTGGACATAATTGGCAATCTCACAGGTTGGGTGGTTAAAGGAATCTTTTTTTGGTCAATCTCTCTAACAAAGTTGAGTGAAGTAGATAAGTATTAATTTCTTGAATAAAACTGGATAAGAAATGTTTGGTACTTTGGTCTTTAGAAGAAACTGAAAATTGATATTTTCTTGAACAAATATGGATAAGAAATGTTTGGTAGTTTTTTCTTTAGACGAAATAGGAAATGGATTTTTTCTTGAACATAACCAAATATTGGTACTTGCTCTTTAGATGATTATTGTCTTGAACAAATATCTTTAGTTTTGCTTTGAAAGTAGGAATACTTAGGGAAGGAGGCTGGAGAAAATATGCGCAAAGCTAGGGTTTGCAGAAGAAGATCAGTGTTGGGCACCATGGAGGGACGAGACGGGGGGAGTTCCACTCCCTTCTATAGGCAGTCAGTCTCTAATCGCTTCAAGGAGCCACTGGAAGCTGAAACGAGATTTCAGGAAAGGGGAAACAGGAAAATAGAAGCTCACAGGAGCAGGAAGATAAGAAGGAAGAAGGTAGAAAAGAGAAGCGAATAGAGGGAGACAGTCAAAAAGCTGTTCACAGAAGTCAGACAGGACCATGTAAACCTAGGGCGACCATCACACCCAGAGTGGTGTTAAGTGATCCAGCGCTACAGGCGCATAGGGAACACATGGAAACTTATGCTGTGATATGTAAATTCATGGGGTTATGGCCTATAGAGAAAGCTTTAAATGCATGGATAAAGAATCACTGGAAACCCAAGGGAGAAATAGATCTGCACCTTGGATCCAAGGGTTTCTTCACAGTCGTTTTTACAAACCTAGAGGATAAAGACAGGGTGTTTGAAGGAGGACCATACTTCTATGCTGATGCAAGCCTTTATATGCGGCCACGGGTGATAAATTTTTTTTGGGAACGAGAGACGTTCACTTCGGTTCCAGTATGGAGAAGACTCTATTCCCTACCTCTAGATTATTGGCAGCTAGAATCATTAAAAGCCATAGGCAATAAACTAGGGTTCTTTTTTTAAATATCAGAGGCCACATTACGAGGAAAATACACCTCCTTTGCCCATATTTGCGTAGAAATGGACCTTTCTGGAGCTCTATCGGATGAGATAATTCTAGAAGTATATGATGAAGAATGGGTGTAGACGGTGGACTACGAGCATGTTCCTTTCAGATGCCGCAAATGCCATGAACATGGGCACCTCTTCAGAGACTGCCCTTTAAACAAAATCGAGAGTAGTAATAAAGCCACCTCTGGGAAAGAAACAAAAATTTTTACCAAAGTGGATGCTCTGTAATTATATGTAAAATGATGACTTGTAGAGTAATATGTATCACACCAACTACATTCTTCCATGGCTTGTGTAGTATAATTTTTTCTTGGTATGTCAATATGAGATGCCTACATATGATCCAGAATATGATTTGATGCATAGTTGAGGTCGAAATGACACCTCTTCTTTAGGTAGAAAGTCACACTTTTCTCATATCTGGCCCTGAAGATCATCCACAACAACATCCTAGCATCCTCAAGCCATGAGAGTAGTTGAGAGATTGTGCCTAATGTCTTCCATGACACTTAAGGAAACAGTTCTCGGTGTCATGGGATAGATGATGGTGGTGATGCAATTATGCAAGACAAAAGGTGGCAATTGTAAGGTGAAATATTTTCATATGATACCGTGCAACAAATTTTTAAAGTCGCACAAGCTAAGTTTGTTAATCTTATATACACCAACCTAGTAGAGGAAGTGAAAACTAGTCTGATGTGTTTCTCCCTCTTAACAATCATTTTGACAGGTGGTCAGTGTTCTTTAGGAATTAACAGTAAATGTAGTGTTTGACCATTGTGCAGTGGGATATGGTTGTGTAGTGCCATGAGGGTAGGCGCAAGGCCCTCTGCGTGCTCAGTTTCGAGTCTTGCATGGAGAATTGAAATCAGAAGCTAGGGGATGCAACAAAGCCACCCCCAGTTTGTTAGTGTGGTTGAAGAAGCTTGGGGTGTTTGAAACCAGGTCAGTATGGACGGGGATAGTCCACTGACGTCTTGGGCATGTTGCGGTGGAGTGCACCATGAAATTATTTTGTTCAAATTATGGGGAGCCTGGTCATGTTGTGAGCCAATGTTTCAATGATTTCAAGTGTCACACATGCGCCAAATCTGGTCACTTATTAGTGCTCTTAGAAAACTATAGAACCAGCCCAGTGCTACTACATATGACTAAATTTCTTTTGAAAAATGAAGAGCGTTGTTAGATTATTTACCTTAATTACATGATTCATAAATTTGGCGACGATTTTTTCGGGGGAGCCAGAACTCATAATGTGAAGAGCCCATAATTTTAATTTTGGTTGCAGACCATTTTATTTCATGTTATTTTTGTTGTTTATTTTTTTCATCTCATATAAAACCCATGCATCATAGCAATTAAATATGGGCAGTTTTTATTAAGACCCCCACCAGTGTCGCTAGTTGGTATTGTGCAAACGAGCTGGAACCTTTCATTTTTCAGATTCCCCAGACTAGCAGAAGGTACAAGAAGAGAGATAGAGATTGGCAGTTGAAGACTCTAACCCAACAAAAACATAGAATTCCAAAAACAATGGCAAGTAACAAAGAGCAAAGAGTCTGCACAGGTACAACAAACACGGACAGTGGAAGAAGGGAGAGAAACAAAGAGATAATTGCAAGCTGTAATAGATAGAGTAGAGAAGAGGAGAGTGGGATCTTACGACCAAAGGCTTGGATGCCCATGAAAGGAGAGGAGAGATGGGGTCTTGTGACCATGAGGATTGGGAGCCCATAAACAGAGGAAGAGGTGTGCCAAGAGGGAGTGCAGAGTAGCCTGTTAGTGCATAGCCTGTAGTTCAACATTTAGAGGTGGATTGGAATCACACAGTAGTAGCACAAGCATGCACGAATGACCGAATGTACTTGGCTTAGGACGAGCTAGGATTTGTGTCGGGGGGTCTGTTGTAAGCTGAATGTAACCATAATTAAATATAGAATGTAAATGCAAATGTAATGAAATGAAAATGACCTGAAATGTAAATTTGTGATGGACTGAAAAACAATTATGAGGTATTTTTATTAAAATATTAAAATATTCCCTCTATGCAATAAAAAAAATATTAGGGTTAGGAGTTTTGTAAAGAAGGTAATGATAGTTTTGGGTCTGTCTCTCTTAGTGTTATGTAGAGTCTTTGAGTGAGAGGAGAGTGTGGGAGGCAACGCAGCCTCCCTGTCCCCATGGTAAGGAGGGTTGCATATTATGTAAATTTTGTTTATATTAATGAAAAAGGGGAGGGTTGTATATTATGTAAATTTTGTCTATATTAATGAAAAAGGGAATTTGAATTCTAGTACATTCTATTTATTTGTTCTATTTGCAATAATATATGTTTATTTTTAGTAGTTTTGTTGTGTGATGTAGTTTTCTAGTTTATTCAATTGTCAATAGATGCATTTATGTTCATTTTTTTTTGCAGTAGTGGCTAGTTCTTTTGTTTCTTAAATGTAAAAAAAATGATTGAAATAATGCATTTTATTATTATTTCATAATTTTTAATTTTAATGAAATCATATATATATATATATATATATTTTATATTAGTGGGGATAGTCATAACTGGCTACTATCTGTAAATGCAAGTTGACCCATCACAGGAAAACCATAATAGATATCTCTGAGTTTTGGACCGTTAACATATTTCCTTACAATTCAAAACAGATAAATTCTTAACAAAACACAAACTATTTTAAGATATATATTGTAACACCCATGCAAACCTTGGTAATTCGCTTTGTTAGAGGCTCGTAAAGGAACTTCGTAATAAAATGTTGAGGTTATTATTTTATTTGCTAAAAAAATGATGCTTAGTTAGAGAAATGACGGGAAAAACTTAAAAAGGAAAATCTTGAGTTTTCAGGTAGTTAGGCAGTTACTTCCTTACTTGGAAGGATTAAAACAAAATCTCTAGTGGCTGAGAAAGGAAGAGAGTGTGGAACAAAGAACAAGTTTCTGACAAGACATTGTCTAGAAAAGTAGTTGCATTGTTGAAGGTTCTTCTTAAGCTGGTCACAGCAAGTGGAAACCCTAAAACAAAACATTTTGGACAGGATTGGGAGACTTGAGGTCTTAAAATGACTCTTGTCTTTAACTACTGTGGAAGCTAGGAGGCTCGAGGGGAGACCTAGAGATAATTGGCAATCTCACACGTTGGGTGGTTAAAGGAATCTTTTTTGGTCAATCTCTCTAGCAAAGTTGAGTGAAATAGATAAGTATTAATTTCTTGAACAAAACTCGATAAGAAATGTTTGGTACTTTGGTCTTTAGAAGAAACTAAAAATTAATATTTTCTTGAACAAATATGGATAAGAAATGTTTGGTAGTTTTTTCTTTAGACCAAACTGGAAATGGATATTTCTTGAACATAACTAAATATTGGTACTTGCTCTTTAGATGATTATTGTCTTTAAACAAAAACAAAGAACTAAATATTTGGTAATTCCCTTTGAATTCGAAAAATTGATTAGATGTCTCAGAGATTTTCATTTCTTATTCTTCTAGCTTAAACTCCTAGTAAGTAAGCAGATATTGAAGTGTGAAGGGGAAATTGGGAATGCATATTGTTAAGGAAAGATGGTTGTTACATTTGTCTTGCATTAGTTGGGTTAGATGCAATTCTGCTGTATGCGAATAATAAAATGGTTTTGTGAACAGAGTATGATAGAAGACTATTTTTGTATTTTAAAGTAGAATTGGGTAGGTGTGGCTAACTCTCACCAACTATCCCAAGAGCGAAATGAATAGGTAAAACTGAGACTCGATGAGAAAAATTTCTTTGATAGGGCTACTGTGAATTAATCCAAGAAATAGGAACAAGAAGGGTTCATGGAAATGAAAAGTTCTAGAAGCAGGTTAGTTTTTCTTTCGAGCTTGAGCCCCAAGAAAAAAATCCTCTTCGTTTAAACAAAATATTAGTACTGAGAGCATTTGAACAGAACCTAGGATTGGATTTCATTTCTTGATGGCACACTTTCAATTACTATAAGGATGAGAGGTATAGCAAAAACAATAATTCCTAAAGTACCCAAACAGAAAAAATAAACAGAACCGCATACTATTGAAAACTACCATGAACAAAATAATGTGTAACCAAACTTTACAATACAACATGCTTAAAGAATGAACAAAGCTGATAGCAATGACAACCTATATTGGTAATGGTACCAGAAATTTAAGGACACAATAATATATAAGCGATCATTATTCCAGTGACACAATTGTAAAGAAAATAAGGTGAAAAAACATTCATAGAACTTCCATTATAATAAATATTTCCTGAGCATGAAAATAACCCATGTAACTGGGTGGACAAAGAAGATATTATATAGTTCTATTGAGAAGGGAAAACCCTTCTCTTCTTAAAGAATAATATAGAAAACAAAACAAAACCATTTTACATAGTTGAATCTTAAACGACCTCGTTAAATAGTCCTCAAAATGAATAGAAAACCCTCCTTGGAGGAATAATGTAAATCCAAGGAAAAAAATATTACATTTACATCTCTGCCAGGCATTGAACCCTAGTTGTAACTTAAAATTCTTAAACTGTCTCAAGGAAGGTGAGAATATCGAAGAACATGTTACACGAGAAGAACCCCAAGATGTTAACGTCCAAACCCTTGAGCATGAACTGCCGAAAGAAAGAAGCAAGTAGACTGAACTGAATCATACATGTTTAGAACCTAAGGTTATATGAGACACGAGCAGGTGAATAAAGGAAACATAAAATTGTACTCAGTTACCAAATAACAGAAGGACTTGAAACCTTAATCAGAACAAAACTTACCTCTTGAAACTCTCATCGAAAGCATAGTTAAACATATAGAGAATTCCCTAACACCAGAGGAAAGGAGTAAGTCACTCAGGTATAATTGTGTCAGATATAAGCACCCAAAACAGAAGCAGTAGAATCATACCTCGAGAAAATAAGTTTGAGCTGCGTGGAATTCTAATTTCACATATGTATTAATCCTGTGGGATCCTGAAGGAGAAAGAAAATAAATGATGTTTCTTATAGGGTTGTCAAGAATAAACCATAGGGAAATGTCAGAGAAGGCAAACTCATAGTAGGGTTAGAGGAAGAACCTGGGTGCAAATTTGTAGCACCATTGTGTGAAAGGGAAGAATCACAATGACGACAGCGAACCCGAGTGGGAGCGGTTTCCTTCAACTAACCCTTGCAATCTCCACCATCATCTGATGTTAATTAGGGTGAGTGTACGAAGGATATGGAACCAAATGTCAATTTCATTAAATCTCGAAAATAGAGAAACATCTCACTTGGCGGAGTCTAAGAGAATTTTTTATTACATTAACATAAACTTCATTATGAAGACTGTAATCTCGGTTATCAAGATACGAAACAGTACAGAGCATCAATTCCCATAGTTAATGCACGTATTCTTAAACAAGGGGACTATAATTGTGGGGTTGAGGTTGAGAAGTGCCAATGATAACCAAATTCATTAGAATCCCAACCCTACCCTTCGCCTCCGTGTCAAACCTAGTTTAATGTTTTAAAGTCTTCTTAGGAATACAATCTCATGACGTTCTCTGATAGATATTGTAACTATTAATATTTCTTTTTATATTTTTTGGGTAAGGGTATTTCGGTGATTAGCCCATGATGATTCTTTGTGATATGGGTGGTCATCGTGGTATAGTAATGTAAGCATAAGTCAATATATAGACAATATATATATTATATAATTAAATATTTTCTAACCATTTAAGTTATTCTTTTGAGGTTGATAAGGATGAGTGTTACAAGTGGTATCAGAGCCGGTTGCAACACTGTGGCCAAGTTTGGGCAACTGATTAAGAAATCTATGCATTGTGACCACAGAGAGTGAATAGACATGATTTAGAGGGGCTCTAGAAGTACACATCCAATACAATCATCAGTTGAATCAGGTTCCATACCTGGCTCAAAGGGTTAACCTAGAGTTGTGGGTGTACTTGGAAGGAGGCCACCAAAACCCCATTGTTATGTTGTTGGAAATTGTTCAACAATTAAGGATTGATATGGCTAGTCTGTGAGAGTCGGGAGGCGGCAGCTCTGGTTCTAGGGTTTAACGAAACAAGTGACAGAGGGTACCAAGCATCCATGGAGACACAGGGAGGAGGGAGCTCCACTCCCTCCTACAGTAATATGGTAGCAAACAAAGGAAGAGGAGGAAAAAGGAACAAACCTCCACAGCCTTTGGAGGTCAAGGCAAAAAATATGGAAACTCAGAAGGCGAAAGGCAACAAAACCAATGTAGATCAAGGGGCCCACGAAGAAGACTATCAGGAGGAGAAAGAGGAAGACAGAGGTCAAGGATCAGAGAACAGAGCTAAGATGGGGCCTTGTAAACCCAAGACCATACCTAAACCTTGGGTTATTCTGAACAATCCAGCTCTGCAAGCGCACAGGGATCACATGGCTAACTATTCCATCATATGCAAATTTATGGGAATCTGGCCATCAGAGAAAGCATTGTACACCTAGATAAAATACAACTGGAAACCAAAGGGGGAATTAAATATACATCTTGGATCCAAAGGTTTTTTCACTGTGGTGTTTACGAACGTGGAAGACAGAGACAAAATTTTTGAAGGAGGGCCGTACTTCCTTGCAGCTGCTGGTCTATATATGCGGCCATGGACAATGAACTTTGTGCCAGAACGAGAAACCTTCACTTCGGTACCGGTATGGATTCGACTATACTCCTTACCTTTAGATTACTGGATGCCAGAGTCTTTAAAAACTATAGGCAATAAATTAGGTCATTTCTTAAAAATTTCTGAGGCAACTCTAAGGGGAAAATACACATCCTATGCTCGTATATGTGTGGAGATGGACCTATCAGGAGCCCTTCCAGATGAGGTAATTCTAGAAGTCTATGACAAGGAATGGGTTCAAGAAGTTGACTATGAACATATCCTGTTCAGACGTCACAAATGTCATGAGCATGGGCATCTATCCAGAGACTATCCTCTCAATAAAAGGGAGGAAAACCTAAATCCCAACAGAGGAAACGACCAGACAGGTTTCACCAAAGTAGGAGGAAAAGGAAAAGGAGGAGGAAGGAAGACACAAAAGAAACATAGTGTAAATGACAAAACAAAAAGTTACAACAATTTTGAGATCTTAGGAGAAAAAGAAGATGATGGAGGGTATAAAGAGAGTACAGAGAATCAGACAGCAAGGGGAAAGAAAAAGAGACCAGCATGGAGTACACTTAGGAACAGAATGAACACACGACAGACCCTTTGAGTACCATGGAAATAGAAAAAGACCAGGAAATGACTCAAAGTGAAAGTGGTACAGAGGACCAAGATTTACAGGAGATCCTGGAAAGGGAGAACCTAGAGTTGGAAAGGTTTCTAGAACAGGGAGGCAACCCGGAATAAACTCCATCCCTTAGGAGGATGTGGACAAGGTCCAACAGATATTCCTTAACAAGGCACATCAAACAGCTGTAGGAGTCAAAAGAGGACATGAAAACCAGGAAAACAAAGGGACTTCCTCAATAGGATTAATAACAGGAAAACTAACAAAGAATCCAGGCAAGAGGAGGGGAAGAAAAAGACAGAAAGAACTACTACTGGAGTGTGGCAAACTCATGATTGATTCAGGAAGGATGAAAGACCTTTCTAGTTACTCCTTTATAACCCCACCTCAATGAAAATCACAACCTGGAACATTAGAGGACTAGGGAGCAGAAGAAAACAGAGGAATCTAGGTAAAAGGATCACAGAGGAAAAACCTAACATAGTATTCATACAGGAAACAAAATGCTCAGTGGAGAGGATCTGCGAAAAACACAACAAATGGGTAAATAGATATGAATACTTGAAGTTAAGGCAAATAAATCTGCTAGTGGTATTCTCACTCTATGGGATCCACAGAAATTTGGTGTGATTGATGCAGAGGCATCCAGACATCACCTTTCTCTGATTTTCCAACCGGTGGGTGACAGAGAATGTTACATGATCACCAATGTCTATGGTCTGCAACCAGTGGAGGACAAACTTCGACTCCTCACAACATTGAAGGATATGAAAAAGAGATACCCAGCTCTACCCTGGATTCTTGGAGGTGATTTTAACATAACAAAATCACTCATAGAGAAGAAAGGAGGAACTAGAATACTTGGTAGAGACTCAATTGCCTTCCAGAACTTCATCACCAATATGAAATTGGTTGATATGGAAACATGCAATGGAATCTTCACTTGGAATAACAAAAGAGGGGGCCCTACCCAAGTGGCCTCAAAATTGGACAGATTTATGGTTTTACAGGAACTTCTTCTTAGGGGAAGCAGCATTACAGCACTCATACTACCTTTTGAGGGTTCAGATCACTGGCCTGTCCAATTGGAAGCTTCCCTTTTTGGCAAACCAAGGAACACCCCCTTCAGGTTTGAGAATGCTTGGCTCACACATTCAGAGTTCCTCACAAACATTGAAAAATGGTGGAAGGAAGAACTTCAACTTCAAGTTACAAAGATGTTCCTTCTTCACTGCAGGCTCAAACACATTAAAAGCAGACTCAAAGAGTGGAATAAAAAGGAATTTGGTAACGTCTTCAAAGCTAAAGGAGAGGTGGAAAAGAAACTTAAAATGAAATAAACCAGATTCTTATCACAGAAGGCTATACAGATGAAAGGAAAGAGATGGCAGAGTCACTCCAGCAGGAGTGGGACAATAGATGCCTTCAAGAGGAAATACTCTGGAGATAGAAATCCAGAGTACAATGGATTAAAGAAGGGGAGAGAAACACCAAATTCTTTCACAGATCCACCATAGCTCACCGAAACAACAATAGAATTGTGAAACTTACAGATCAGCATGGAATAGAGAGAAACACTCATGAAGAGATGGAGAAGGTTCTACTCCAGCATTTTCAGAAAATTGCTGAGGAAACCTCGGAAGATAGATACTAGTTTACGGAAAAATTCACTCAGTACATCCCTAAATTGGTTACCAGAGAAGATAATTTCAATCTCAATAGACCAGTAACAGAGGAAGAAATTGAGGAAGCTATGAAAGAGATGCAAAATGGGAAAGCACCAGGCCCGGATGGCTTTAATGTGGACTTTTTCAAAGCTTGTTGGAGGATAGTGAAACAAGACATCCTGGAGGTAGTGGAAGACTCTTGAAGATTTAAGAAAGTCTTAAAGGTGCTCAATGAATCTTTCATAGCCTTAATCCCCAAACAGGAGAAGGCCACCTCTCCAGACAGATTTCGACCTATAGCATTATGCAATGTGATATACAAAATTATATCCAAAGTCATTGCCAACCGTCTCAAACCTCTCCTCCCAACCCGAGTGTCAGAGGAACAAACGGGCTATGTGGAAGGAAGACAAATTCTAGATAATATAATTCAAGCACATGAAATAGTTCATTCACTCATTACCAACAAACAAGCAGGAATGATAATGTAGCTGGACATAGCAAAGGCCTATGACAGACTTAGCTGGTCGTACATAAGAGCAATTTTAAAAACCTATGGCTTTGATTACAATTGGATTAAATGGGTTATGGCGCTAGTCACCATAGCAAGCTGTTCAATTCTTCTCAATGGTGCTCCTTCCAAAACCTTCAAGCCTTCTAGAGGTCTCAGGAAAGGAGATCCTCTTTCTCCTTTCCTCTTCATTCTAATGATGGAAGGGTTAGGAAGAGCTATGAGAGCTACTAAGGAGGAAGGGAGAATTCAGGGTCTGAGACTCACTCAAGGTGGGGACACGGTGACACATCAACAATTTGTGGATGACACTATGCTTCAAGGCACACCCACTGTCAAGGAAGCCAAAGCATTCAAACAGATGTTGAGTGAGTTTGCTAGGGCAGCAGGCACAAAGGTAAGTCTCACTAAATCAAAGATTTTCTTTTTCAACACAGATATTTCAATTCAAAGAAATCTTTCCAGAATTTTGGGCTTCCAAAGGGAGTCACTGCCTGTGAAGTACCTGGGAGTTCCTCTCACTGACAAACCGCTTCACAAGGATATCTGGGAGCTTGTTCTTAATAAGCTAAAAGATAAGATCAACAAATGGACAAGCAGAACACTAAATCTAGCAGGGAGACTAATTCTCACTAAGGTTGTCCTCCAAAGTATCCCTATCTATATGCTATCGGCCATTCCAGCACCAACCGGTGTAATGACCAATATAAGAAACATTCAGAGAGACTTTCACTGGGGGAAAGGTGAAGAAAAGAAGAAATGGGCCCTTGTGGCATGGGACAGAGTATGCAAACCTAAGTCCCATGGTGGCTTGGGTCTTCATGACCCAGGAATTCTGAATAGAGTTCCTGGTGCCAAAATCTGGTGGAGATGGCTGAAAGAAATACAAGCCCCTTGGGCAAAACTCCGGAAGCATAAATATGCTAGTGAATGGCAGGAGGAAAATATAATCAGAATGACAGGACAGGTAAAAGGTTCTGCAATTTGGAATAGGGCAAGGGAGAACAAGGCCCTAGTCCAAAACCATAGTTTCTGGGAGATCAGAAATGGGAACCTGGCTTGGTTCTAGGAGGACAATTCTATCTGTCTAGCTTGATCCGACAGCTATCACGCAATCTTGTGTGGATTCTTGCACGACCGTTATCCGATCGAGAGCACACGAGAAAAGTGGTTTTCCCGTGCTATGTGTCACCCAGTTAGGCTAATCACATGAAATTTAGAAATATAGCTTAGAACTTTGAGGGTGCGCGAGAAACTGCTTACCACCTACGAGAACCCGCTCCATCATTTCCGGACGTTTCTCCCGCGATAAGATCTCTGTCGTTAATCATGTTCATCCATCCATTCACTTAATCTCCCGTGTTAAAATCTTCACCGTTCATCTCCCGTTCATCCTATTCGTCCGTCTATTAACTTAATTCCCCGCGATAAGATCTCCACCGTTCATCTACTGTTAATCATGTTCATCCATCCATTCACTTAATCTCCCACAATAAGATCTCTGCCGCTCATATCTCGTTCATCCTGTTCGCCCGTCTATTAACTTAATACCCCGCAATAAGATCTCCACCCTTCATCCTGTTCATTACCCTATTCATTCATCTATTCACTAAATCGCCTGCGATAAGATCTCTGTCGTTCATCCTATTTGTTACCCTGTTCGTTCGTCTATTCACAAAATTGCCTGTGATAAAATCTCTGCTGTTCGTCCTATTCATCCATCTATTCACGTAATCTCTTGCGATAGGTTCTCTGCTGCTCATCTTTCATTACATCCTCCTTTCACTGATTTCGTGCTCCGACTGCTCTTCCGCTTGACTCCTTCCCAAACTTTGTTCTACGTATTAGTTAAACGCTGCCACCAGATTACTTTAGTTCCCTTGCTTACGCATTCATAGGGTTGATGCTCTTTACTTCTGCAACTTAGATAGCAACATTAGATTAGTGTTGATTTAACAAATCTTCTTAGCATAGCTGTTTAAATGGTTAATTAGGTTATGGTGTGAGTTAGCATTACATGTTGTTTTCTTCATTATGGCAGTAGAGTAGCTCTCTTAGAATATATTTTCTCTTCTTCCATCACAGAATTAAGCTTCTTCTTACTCTATAGAAGTCTGGCTTGGAACCCCTAGGGTCTCTTGCCAGATGAGCAGTGACAACAGGCAGGAACTTCGCTTCTACTTTTGCATATAGCACTATCACCTCCAAGTTTGTATGAACCCGAGGTTGATAAGTAAAGCTAGTAGCCCAGGATTTGCAGCATCCTTGCTACAATATTGGCGCTCACCATAAGGAACTCTTGAAACTCATTCAAATAATTTGTAAACGTTTAAGTACCACTACGGATCATTCAAACAATATTATATAAATTCAAAGAGATTGGTACATATTTGGGTCCTTTCGGAGCCTAATTCTTACCATTCTTAGCATTTTTTCAATGTTAGAACCATTTTTAAAAAGGCATACACATGAAATGATCCTTTAATTGGAATTTTCAAGAAATTTACAATAATATAATGAACACTTCTACTAAAGTTTATAAGAAATTAAATTATAACAATCCAAAAATATATCATCAATTTAACTCTCAACCTTATTGCTTTATGATCTTTTGCATGGATTATTTCCCATTTTTTTAATCTTTTCAGTTTTTATCGTACTTGTGAATAAATGATATAATATATTCCTACTTTTAAAGGATTTTGACACATGAGTGTAACATTCATTTCCTTATAAAAAAATTACCACCATCAATATTTATTACCATTATTTATCTTAACAATTATTGAGTCAAATGGATGTATATTAGTTTAGATCCATCTTAACTCCGAATCTACCAAGTGCTGAGAGATCAAATTTCTTTTCATTCTAAAAGAGATTTGCACCTCAATAGATTTGATAACTCTCCACGCTTAGTAGATCCGGAGTTAAAATGAATCTACACTTGTTTAAATATATTATATATATATATTTATATATTATATATATAATATGGTTATTAATTAAATTTAAAAATAAAGTTTTGAAATATTTTTTATTATTATTTTTTTATATGATATGTATGTTAGTCCACATGATTGATTCCCAATTAGGTGGGCGTGAAAATCCAACATCCCCCCTCAAATGCAAATCAGGGAATCGAACTTGAGAGAGGGCTCTAATACCATGTTATTTACAAATACTTTGAAATGCCTTGCTAGCATATTGCCCCCATTATCTCTGCGTAGATTTTTTATGGAGCGCCAAGATTGTTTCTCAATAAGAGCCTTAAATTTCTTGAATGTTGCAAATACTTCACTCGTGTACTTGGTAAAATACACCCAAGAGTACTGTGAAATATCATAAATGAAAGTTAATGCATATTTGGCCCTTGAAAAAGGAGTTGAAACTTTCATTAGATCACCATGCACTAACTCAAGAGGTGATTTTTCCCTTGAGGCTTTCCCTTTAGGAAATGGATCTTGGTGTTGTTTTCCAAGAGCACATCCTGCACATACTCCATCAGTACAAGAAACCTGTGTAAGACAGGCAACCAAATTTTGAGTGTACATTTGCTGCAAATATCTATAATTGAGATGACCAAGTCTTTCATGCCAAAGCTTACTCAATGAATTAGCATGAGCTATAAAAGAAGAAGAAGAGGAGGGCTAGAAGCAAACAAACTTGTATAATATAAAGGCATGATCAACCTATCCAATAGCAAGAACAACTGCAGGATCATGTAGTTCTCAAATAACTACTCGATTTGGAGAAAACTCTACCATTTTTTCATCACCATGACATATATGATAAATAGACAATAAATTTGCAGAAATTTCAGGGACTAGGGGCACATTTTTAATGCACCAACTGGTCATATGTAATGTGCCTAATCCCATAACTTTAAGTTGTTTAGAGTCACCAACTGCATTTTGTGAAATTTTTCTATGAGATGTAGAGGGAAGCAAGTATTGACAATGATTCATATGATATGATGCTTGTGAATCAAGTAACCAATTATCCTTACATTTACATATGACCTGGGTTGATAAAGCATGTACATTTCCTATTGAAATATTGTGCTTCTTCATAAAATTCTTCAGTATTACGTCCTCCTTTCACTGATTTCATCCTCCGACTGCTCTTCCGCTTGACTCCTTCCCAAACTTTGTTCTACATATTAGTTAAACGCTGCCACCAGATTAGTTTAGTTTCCTTGCTTACGCATTCGTAGGGTTGATGCTCATTACTTCTGCAACTTAGATAGCAGCATTAGATTAGTGTTGATTAGGTTATGGTGTGAGTTAGCATTACATGTTGTTTTCTTCATTATTGCAGTAGAGTAGCTCTCTTAGAATAGATTTTCTCTTCTTCCATCACAGAATTAAGCTTCTTCTTACTCTATAGAAGTCTGGCTTGGAACCCCTAGGGTCTCTTGCCAGATAAGTAGTGACAACAGGTAGCACCTTTGCTTCTACTTGTGCATATAGCACCATCACCTCCAAGTTTGTATGAACCCGGGGTTGATAAGTAAAGCTAGTAGCCCAGGAGTTGCAGCATCCTTGCTGCAATATTGGTGCTCATCAGAAGGAACTCATGAAAGCCATTCAAATAATTTGTAAACCCTTTAAGTACCACTACGGATCATTCAAACAAGATTAGATAAATTCAAAGAGATTGGTGCAAATTTGGGTCCTTTTGGAGCCTAATTCTTGCCATTCCTGGCATTTTTTCAATGTTAGAACCATTTTTAAAAAGGCATACACATGAAATGCTCCTTTAATTGGAATTTCAAGAAATTTACAGTAATATAATGAAAATTTCTACTAAAGTTTATAAGAAATTAAATTATAACAATCAAAAATATATCATCAATTTAACTCTCAACCTTATTGCTTTATGATCTTTTGCATGGATTGTTTCCCATTTTTTTAATCTTTTCACCTTTTATCGTATTGTAAAATAAATGATATAATATATTCCTACTTTTAAAGGATTTTGACACATGAGTGTAACATTCATTTCCTTATAAAAAAATTACCACATCAAATATTTATTACCATTATTTTTCTTAACAATTATTGAGTCAAATGGATGTATATTAGTTTAGACCCATCTTAACTCCGAATCTACAAGTGTTGAGAGATCAAAACTCTTTTCATTCTAAAAGAGATTTGCACCTCAATAGACTTGATCACTCTCCACGTTTAGTAGATCCGGAGTTAAAATGAATCTTCACTTATATATCTTTATATCTATATATCTATATATCTATATATTTATATATATATATTATATATATATATATATATATATTATATTATATATATATATATATATATATATATATATATATATATATAATTTAAAAATAAAATTTTGAAATATTTATGTGATATGTATGTTAGTCCACATGATTGATTCCCAATTAGGTGAGTGTGAAAATCCAACATTCCCCCTCAAATGAAAATCAGGGAATCGAACTTGGGAGAGGGCTCTGATACCATGTTATTTAGAAATATTTAGAAATGCCTTGCTAACATATTCCCCCCCATTATCTGTGCGTAGATTTTTTATGGTGGATGAAGATTGTTTCTCAATAAGAGCCTTAAATTTCTTGAATGTTGCAAATACTTCACTCCTGTACTTGGTAAAATACACCGAAGAGTACCATGAAATATCATCAATGAAAGTTAATGCATATTTGGCCCTTGAAAAAGGAGTTGAAACTTTCATTAGATCACTATGCACTAACTCAAGAGGTGATTTTTCCCTTGAGGCTCTCCCTTTAGGAAAGGAATCATGGTGTTGTTCTCCAAGAGCACATCCTGCACATACTCCATCAGTACAAGAAACCTATGTAAGACCCGCAACTAAATTTTGAGTGTACATCTCCTGCAGATATCTATAATTGAGATGAGCAAGTTTTTAATGCCAAATCTTACTCAATGAATTAGCATGAGCTATAAAAGAAGAAGCAGAGGAGAGATAGAAGCAGACAAACTTGTATAATATAGAGGCATGGTCAACCTATCCAATAGCAAGAACAATTGCAGGATCATGTAGTTCTCAAATAACTACTCGATTTGGAGAAAAATCTACCATTTTTTCATCACTGTGACATATATGATAAGTAGACAATAAATTTGTAGAAATTTCAGGGACTATGGGCACATTTTTAATGCACCAATTGGTCATAAGTAATGTGTCTAATCCCATAACTTTAAGTTGTTTAGAGTCACCAACTGCATTTTGTGAATTTTTCTATGAGATGGAGAGGAAGCAAGTATTGACAAGGATTCATATGATATGATGCTCATGAATCAAGTATCCAATTATCCTTACATTTACATATGGCTTGGGTTGATAAAGCATGTACATTTCCTATTGAAATATTGTGCTTCTTCATGACATTCTTCATTAGCATTTTGTTACCTACATCCCTCAGCAAAATGGTGTAGCTAAAGGAAGATAATTAACACTAAAGAAGATGTTTAATTGCATGATTCATTCCAAGAACTTGGCACCTACCTTTTGGTTGAACCAGTTAATTGTGCTAATTACGTTCAAAACAAGATGCCTCATAAGGTAGTTCAAATATGACTCAATGGAAGCTGGACACATAAGAAGCCTGATGTATCTTCTTTCAGGGTATTTGGTTGTCCTACTTGGGAATTAATTCCAGATGAAAACACAAATCCATGGAAAATAAAAGAGAGGAGTAATTGATATTTGTTGGTTACTATGAGGACATGAAAGCTTATCGACTCTTTGATCCTACCTTGAAGGAGTTTTATTCTGAAGAGATGTTCATTTTGATGAAAATAATAGGACTCCAAGATCATCCTCTTCCCCGAATACCTCATCCTTGATTTTTCTTATGGTTCTAATCATTGTGATTCTTTTTTAGATATGTAAGAAGAACAAAGTTCTACTGAAATTCTTAGCTAGAATAAAATCTTCCATTACCACTAGAAGACATGTACAAGAGAAAGCCATTCTCGATAATTCTTGAGGGGTGTGGGTGAAGGAACTTGTGAAAATAATTATAACCTATAATCACAAGAGAGAACCTGAGCTTCAAAAAAAAATTAACGAGTGAGGAAATAAGGATATAGTAAAAGTAAGAATTGCTAGAAGGTTTTGGCCTGCGAGGTGATGGAAGTGTTAGGCACAAGGTT